>CP106713.1:125699416-130499416 GCA_025503065.1 Gossypium bickii
TTCAATTGATTTTTTTTAAAAGTTTTGTTAAAATTTAAAAAAAAATGATAAAAGAGATAACTTTCAAATTATATATGAATTTTGATTTAATGTGTAACATCATACACAAATTTCGAGTTGATATAGTTGTATACGTGAAAATTTATTTTTGATTCAATTTTCATGTAAAAATAACAATGTTATTTATGAGGCACTATTTTTTTTTCAAATTATGTGAAAATTTTTATGTAACATTTTATTAAATTAAAAGAAGAATGAGTAAGAGATTTAAATTATGTTGTTTTTCAGAAATTATTTAAATTTATACGGTAAATTTAAATTATTTTTGCACTTATTTCCTTATTGCTACAATGGCATATATGTGCTTTTTTTTATTTTTATGAAAATAATTTAAATTTATTCATTTAATAAAATATTAAATTAGTACTTTCCACATGATATGGTCTAAAATAGTACTAGACAAATAATAATGTTAATAGAACGTGAAACTTTAATCAAAATTAAAGTTTTATGTATATAATTGCACCAAATCAAAATTCATGTATGATATTGAACATTAGATCAACGTTTATGTATAATTTTTGATATTTATCTCTTATATGTTAAGTATATTTAAAATTTTAACTTAATTGAATCGATTTAATCTTAACTCAGTTGGCATTAACATTGTTGTCAGTGTAGAAGGACGTGGTTTCGAGTGCGCTAAAGCACGTTTATCCTCTTATTTAAGAGTTGAAAATGAGTTATGAGTAGTTTTAGACCTTGTATCAAAACGAACTATAAATCATTAAATGGCTAGAACAACAACATTAGATTCCTTTTTCATAGAAAATGTAATTCTCATCTAATGGAACAATATAAATATCTGAATCATAGCTTTAAGTTTCCACAAAAGCATTTGTTGTTACTTAACCGACAAACTTATATAGGAACCAAACCAAAGGACAAATGGAGCTTCACCACCATTTTAGCCATCAACATCCTTTGGAGTTCATCGAAGAGCACAACCTTACAAGTGAGAAGGCTAATTGCTCAGGATGTGGGGAGCTGGTATCAGGTTTAAGCTATAGTTGTACGGGGTGTGAGTTTTACCTTGACAAGAAATGCTTCGAGGCCTCCCTAGAGATAAATCATCCCTTTCATCCCAACCATAGCCTTAAACTTTTAGCAAGTCCACCATACATAGGTTCATGGGCTATTTGTGCATTCTGTGACAAAAGATGTGAGAATTTCATTTATCATTATTCTTGTAAGTTAGACCTTCATGTAAAATGTGCTTTGTTTTCAAAAACCATTGCTGAAAATAAGATTGGGGAGCTTGAAAGTGTTTCCCAAAAAGATCTATTGGTCTCTTCTGAAAATGGTTCTAAAGAACTTGAAGAAACCAATTGCTTTACATGTAGGAAGCCATTACTAGATTCTCCATTCATTTCTTTTGATTCTAGATTTCACTTGCATAAAAAATGTCTTCATCTACCTATTGAAGTCAATCATCTTTTTCATAGTCAACACCCTTTACTTTTACAATTCAATAGTCAGCGTCTCCCTTGTCAAATTTGCCAAATAACCCAACCGAGGGGACTTGTCTATTGTTGTTCATCTTGTGAGTTTACCCTTCATATTGCATGTGTTAAGCAACCAACTACAATTGGCCTCCCATGTCATCGTGAGCATTCTCTTGTTTTACAGCTCAATTTGAAATCTCTCATTTGTCAAATCTGTCATGAAACACATAATTTGTCATCTGCTTATTATTGCTCCGCGTTCAAGTTTGGCCTTCACGTTCAATGTGTCTCTCCAGCACCTACTATCAAAGGTGAAATTCATGAACATCTATTCACCTTGTTCTGGACACAAGTCCCTTTCATTTGTGACGCATGTGGAATGAGTGGAGATTGCATCTCTTATATTTGCTCTCCATGTGGCCTTATAGTTCATGAAAAGTGCATTTTGTTGCAACCCATCATCAAAAGGATCAATCAATTAAATTTAATTTGGGAATTTTTATACATTATAACAACATAATTTGAATTAAAAAAATCGTAAATGCCCGTATTCAAGTCTTAAACTATCACCCTTTGAAAATGATTGTCTGAATCAATTAAGCTAAATCCCCATTTTTTTTTTGGTTAGGACTAGAAACTAGAGTTGGAGAAATAGAGATAACATACCTCAAAACTCCATTTGCACAAGGTAAGAATTTCAGAATTCTTGATGGTCAGCAGCACTCGATCAAAATGACATATTTTGAAAGTGTTGTAAGTGTTAAAGATAGCAAGATGATATAGAAAAATTCAGAATTTGCTTATCTTGTATTCACGCATGAATGCTTACATATATAGCGATTATGCAAATCGAATCGCTTTTCAAGAGCTAATCGCTAACAATAAAGATTTCTTTCGCTAACAACTACTCATAACCAATTAACAGTTTAACTAACTGCATTTATTACTCTAACATTCCCCTGGTTTCCTTCTTTCTTGTCTTCATGAAAGGTAAGATCTCTAGGTAACACACAAAGGGCTCTTTGAAAGAAACTAAAACGCCCAGGTGTGATAGGCTTAGTAAGAGCATCAGCAACCTGTTTGTCTGAGGGAACGAAATTGACTTGAATAGTGCCATCGAAAACCTTTTCCCGAACAAAATGATGGTCTATCTCAACATGTTTCACCTTAGTGTGATGTGTGGGGTTGGCAGCCATGGACACCGTGGATGTATTATCACACCAAACAACTAGAGACTGACTTAGAACCACCCCAACCTCAGACAATAGTTGTTTGATCCATAGTAACTCAGACACACTGTTGGCAAGACTGCGATATTCAGCCTCAGAAGAAGATCGGGATACGACAGCCTGTTTCTTTGAACACCATGCAATCGGATTTAGCCCAAGATAAACAACATATCCTATGGTCGAGCGCCGGTCATCAACAGAGGAAGCCCAGTCAGCATCCGTGTAACAAGTGAGCTGGAACTGACCTTTGGAATAATAAAGCCCATGGTGTATTGTACCACGTAGATAGCGTAGAACTCGCTTGACTGCCTTCCAATGAACCTCACTTGGAGCATTCATATACTGACTTAGTTTATTAACAAAGTAGGATAAGTCTGGTTGGGTAATACACACATATTGGAGCATGCCAATTGTACTGCGGTACAAACATCCATCAACAGGAGTGGAATCATCATCAGCAGCCACTAACTTTAGAAACTTCACCATAGGTGTTGGTGTGGATGATGCAGCAGCCATGTTTGTTTTGGTAAGTATCTCACTTATGTACTTTTGTTGACTAAGAAAGAAACCTTGGGAAGTGCGATGAACTGCCACACCCAAGAAAAAATTGAGTGGTCCCATATCCTTGAGAGCAAATCTTGTATGTAGTTGTTACACTACAGAAGTAATTTTCGAGTCAGAACTGCCAGTGAGGACTATGTCATCGACATAGACCATAAGAAGTAACAAACTACCAGAAGAGCCCCGAATGAACAAAGAAGGGTCAGCATGGGATGCATGAAAATCGAGCTGACACAGGAGATATTGGTGAAGTGTATGAAACCATGCACGAGGAGCCTGGCGCAGTCCATATAAGGCTTTGTGTAGACGACACACAAGTTTTTATCTATTAGAACCAACTTCTTCAAAGCCCAGAGGCTGCTCCATGTAGATTTCTTCGGTCAAGTCCCCATTGAGGAAGGCATTGTTGATATCAATTTGCCTTAAAATCCATTCTTTCATAACTGCCATAGCAAGAATAGTGCGTATGGTAGTAGTCCGTACGACAGGACTGAAAGTATCCTGATAGTCCAAACCAGCATGCTGAGAAAAACCTTTTGCCACCAAATGTGCCTTGTATCTTTCAATAGTACCATCAGCGTTTGTCTTGACTTTAAAAAGCCATTTACAAGCAATAGCCCATCTGTGAGCAGGAAGAGAACATAACGACCAAGTGTTATTTCGAACAAGAGCCTCAAGCTCAGTCTAAACAGTGGCTTTCCAAGAAGAATTTCTCATGGCAGCGTGTATATCATCGGGAACAACAACAAGGGGTGCAGCACTCATGAAAACTTTTGGTTTAAAAATGCCTACCTTGCTACGGGTTATCATTTTATGCGTATTGCATGGGACATGCACAGGAGAGGAGGGGAGGGGTACATGGTTAGATGAGGGAGACAATGAGTGGTTAGGATTAGGTAGAGTAGGAATAGAAGGTTGAGTTGGAGAATTAATGGGAAAGGGAATACTAGGTACAGAAGGTAGCTGCGTAGGTGATTGACTAAAGATAGTGGGTGGGGGATAGATAGAGGATAAGACAAGAAGTTTTGAGCTGGAAAGTTGTGGTGATGGAGAAAAAGTAGACAGTGAGGTGATGGTTTTAAATGGAAACACTTTTTCATTGAAAGTGACATGCCTAGTGACATACTCTACCAAATAGATCTAGGCACCTGTAACCTTTGTGAGTTGATGAATAGCCTAAGAAGGTCGTAAATTGGGAAAGCATAGACAACCAAAAAATACGTAGTAACGAATAACTAGGTTGAGTAGTGAATAGTTTTTCATAGGGTGAGACATAGTTCAAAGGTTGATATGGCAATCTGTTGAGCAAATAAACAGCACTAGCAAAGGCATCATTCCAGTAGGTTAAGGGCATAAAGGCATGTGCAAGTATAGTGAGGCCTATTTCAACTATCTACCTATGTTTTCGTTCAACCAGACCATTTTGAGATGAAGTATAAGGACATGTGAAACAATGGGTAACCCCTTTGTTGGGAAAGATACAACTTTAAGGCTTGAAATTCACCTCCCCCATCTGTTTGAAGAACCTTAAGAGTGCAACCCGTGACCCTCTCAGCTTGTTTGTGAAACAATGGAAACACAGTTAGAACCTCAGACTTTCTTTTTAAAAAATACACCCAAGTGAACCTTGTATAGGCATCTGTAAAAGCAACATAATATCAAAATCCATTAGAAGACATAGGAGCAGGACCCCAAACATCTGCACCTACTAGTTGAAGTGGTGTAGTATATTCAGTTGTTGATTTTTGAAATGGTAGCTTATGCTCTTTTCCCAAATGACAAGCAATACAAGAGAATGAATCAGTATTCGCCATAAGAGGTATATTACACTTGTGAAGAGCCTTTGTAAGTATAGTTTTACAAGGATTCCCAAGTCTACAATGCCACACATCAAGAGGTACAACTGAGCTAGCAGTAAAACAATGAGCTGAAGAAGATGAGATAGGCGTGGCCGAATCAGGAATATGCAGTTTGTACAACCCATGTTGAACAGACCCTTTAAGAAGAACTTCCCTGGTGTGCATGTCACAAACTCAACACTGTTATCTCTAGTAAACTTTGACACAGACAATAGATTTTTTGTTATCCCAGGCACACATAATAAAGAGCGCATGAACAAGGGTCTTGAGCGAGTTAACAAAGAGGACTGGCCAGAAGAAAATACAGGAAGAGCATCACCATTACCAATATACACTTTACCTGGTCCTTTGTACTGTGAGCTTTCTTGAAGAGTAGTAGGTGAGTTAGTGAGATGATGAATGGCTCCAGAATCAGGATACCATGCAGGATCACCTACTGTCTCAGGTGTAGTCAAATAAGCTTGAGGTTGTGAGCTTGGAGAAGGAGCATTGCTGACTGAAGGAAAGCCATTGTGAACAAATGGGTTGGACCAGACAGGGGCTGGTATCATGGACGGAAGAGACCAATTAGGGTGAGCAGGGGAAGTAGTAGGTGACATTCAAGGCATCATGGAAGGACTAGGGCCAAACATACAAACATTGGCTTGGAAATTCGGAGGTGTTCTATATCCTGTATTTCTGTAGGAAATATCAAACCTATGGTAATAGCGATCAACAAGATGTCCTTGTTTCCCACATAGTTGACACTGAAACCTTGAGCCATTTGCTCGACCGCGACCTCGCCCACGAGTACTAGAAGATGGGCGATAGGTAGGTGCAGTAACATTATTGTCAGTTGTTTTTGCTGGCTGATGGTAGACCATATTTGCACTAGCAGGAACGTCAAGAATCGACGAGGTGTGACATGTTTCGGCATCCAACAGCATTGTGGTAACCCATTGAACCGTGGAAGGCGTTTGACTGGCCGAAATTATTGTGATGATTGACTCATAATCTGAAGACAAGCCATTAAGAATAGCAGTAATATGTTCATGATCACTAATAAGCTCACCACAACTGGTAAGACTAGCACAGTACCCTTTTTATCTTCATGAGATAGTCTTTCATAGATAGGTCTCATTTGTGCTGAGAGTGCAAAGCTCTCCTGTAAAACATTAGTCTGGACTTCGTTTTGCCGCCATACAAATCAACAATAGAATGCCAAATCATTGTACTAGTATCCATACCAATAAGGTGAGGAAGAACTGACTGACTTACAGATGACAAGATCCAAGACGCAAGAGCACTATCTTGCTGCTCAAACTTAACAGACTCAGGGTTTTCTTGAGGAACACCATTAGTATTGGGAAGAAATCTATCAGGAGCAACAGTGCAAGACTCCAAGAAACTCTGAAGATTAAACGTTTTGACCACCAACAAGATTTGCTGACGCCATAAGAGATAGTTGGTGTCATCATGAAGAATACTAACCTTCTTTGTAGAAAAGAATATGTTGCCGATGCTACCAGCAACACTGGAAGCCATCACAAGGGCAGCGGAATGAACAGCGGATGGACTGAAAGAAGGATTCATGAAAAAAACAACTTAGAATATTAGCCTACAAGGATCAATAACCATCTGATACCATGTTAAAGATAGCAAGATGATATAGAAAAATACAGAATTTGCTTATCTTGTATTCACGCATGAATGCTTACATATATAGCAATGTAACGTAATCGCTCTTGAAGAGCTAATCACTAATGATAATAGCTTTCTTTGCTAACAACTACCTGTTAACCAACTAACAGTTTAACTAACTGCATTTATTACTCTAACAGTAAGCAGGTCCTTGCCTAGAATCAAGCATGGCATTTCCAAGGTTAAAATGAAACTCAGGCAGAAACCATGGAAATTTCCCTCTATACAAAAAGGTCCTAAGATTATAGGATCTGATATGGAGAGATTTTAAGTGTGGACATTCAAAGATGGTTAAGCTCAAAAGCTTTGTATCAGAAGCAATGCTCATGGATTCTAATCCATGGCATCCAATGATTTTCAGGTTCTCAAGAAGCCCAAATTTCGAGACCATACACGAAGTTGCTTCATTGCTAAGGTGGTTTACTGATATCAAATTAAAGGGTCTTAACGAAAAAAAGTAGAGGGAGTTGGCTGATGATGACTAAGATTATTGGGGTTATTCAACTCTATTTGCCAACCAAAATGTGTTGGATTTTGCATGTTTTCAGCTGAGAAATGAAGGTGAAGCTTATTGTTAGGTGCAATTATGGCTGATAAGAGGCCGTATTCGTTGAAATGGAACTGAAATCTTCGTGTATTCCTTGAAGAAAAGTAGTTCATCTGGTAAACTACTTATGAAATCTTCCATATTGGCAACTCTCTGTAGTACTCAAAATTGGTGCTGTTAGAAGCCCTTCTTTTTATTGCTTGATTTTCTTGGGTGATTTGCAAATATGGTGATCAAATACAAGAGCAACCTCAGTTGCTTTTACATACAAGTTTATCAATTGGATTTGATGAGTTTTAACCTTATTTATCAATTGGATTTGATGAGTTTTAACCTTAGTCAAATTCAAAAGTCACAAGCAACTTTGATTTTGATTAATTACGATAGCCATAGGACTGTTTGATAAAACATTTTTATTTATGCTAAATAATTACAAAGAAATGTTTATTCATAGTGTCAATAATGACAAGCAGTTACTCTTGTCTTTTTCTGCCAAATTTTGTTGGAAAAAATCATAATCAAACCTGATCAGTCAGATGAATCAGTTAATCCAAGAAATGATAGCTAAATTGATATCATAAAATCAAAAACTGGTTGAACGCCAAAAAACCAGTTGAATAAAAAAAATTGCTCAAGTTGTTTAAAAGTCTGATACAACATGATAACAAGCTAATTTAAATATTTAATTTAATTTTTATAATTTATAAAAAATGTTTATATTATTATTTATTATATTTATTACTTTTTCTATTTTTAAAAACTTTCTATTTTTTATATATTTTCTATAATTTTTAAAAAAAAATTATTTGACAACGATGCAATCAGTTGAAGTGATTAAATAAAAAAAATGTCTAGTGGAATTGATCACCGATATGATTTTTATGACATTGAGAAAAATAATTCACGTTTAGCTCTAAAAAAGGTTTTCCAATGAGCATGAAAGAAATTGCACCTATTGATTTTGAAATTTTAATTTATTCAGTCTCACCTAATTTCATATTTAAATTACACCTAATTTTAAATAATCAATGCCAAAAACTAGATGATAATGCATACTAGAAACTACGATATGTTGAGATCTTATAGATTTGAGGTTTGATCTTTCAAATTAACTCAGAAGGTGACTTTCTTTTTTTTTTTGAAGATGGAATGTTAGCAAATTTATGTATATGTAATTTGAAGATCATAATCTTATTAAATAATTGTTGCACATTAACATTAATTTCTAATTAACTCATAATCAAATGAAAATTAATTAGATGAGTATCTACACATGTTTGAATCATACTTTATTTAATAACTGAAGAATAATAAATCTTAACCATATTAGATCACTTTTAATTTAGATTAATATTTTATATAGTTATTCTTATTATAAATGTGACATCCATATTTTTCCAACAAACTCCTACTTAGACCAATATATACATACTTATCACCTTATAATTTCATGTCATAATATCCTTATAAGCTCAAAACTTTACTATCATTATCAATAGATATTTCGAATAATTTCATCCATTATATTAACATAGAACCAAGATAACTTCCAGCACAAAAATTGTAACAAAATTCACCGTTGATCAAGTAAATAATAAAGAGTATGCGTATGCATGCAAAGAGTGCAACTTTGCTGTGGAATGGGGTTGTCGTACGCTTCCCGACAAGATTCAAAACAGGTGTGATGAACATCCCCTCATGCTCACATATGGTGAAGACAACATTTATTCAGAGTACAATTACTGTGAAATTTGCGAAAATGGAAGAAATCCAAGCCATAGGTTTTACCGCTAGCTGTGCAGTTTGTGACAATTCAGTTCACAAAGATTGTGTTATATATCTATACTCATATATGAAGTTCGGAAAAACCTACACAGCAGAGGATCATTCACACCCACTCACTTTCACCCAAAAGGTCTATGATTACCCTCCTGAATGCTATATATGTCATGAGCCCTGTCGAACTTTCTGCTAAGTGTCTAGAGAATGGGTGTAACTACATTGTTCATTGGAAATGTATAGACCCTTATAGAAGACAAGGAGATTCATGATTGATGGCACCCAACACTACTTTCTGCTCCCAAGTTTCTGAAAAAAAAGAAAATAAGATATAGTAAATTGCTTTCCGTACTAAGAGGGATAGAATATTTCCCAATAAATTCTTGAATTTACTCTTTCAAATATATATTTTAACACTAAACTAAAATAAAAAAGTTTAGAGACATCAATCATTGTTCAAACAACATTGATGCTCCAGTCACGCCCACAAAAATGATGCAGCAACCGCAATCTAGAGAGGCTATCATCCACGGTTATGTGACATTTTATTAAACTAAAATGAGTAAATTTAATTTATTTTCACGTAAATTTATTTTGTTTTGTTTTTTCAAAAATTATTTAAATTTATGAGGTGAATTTAAATTATTTCCACACTTATTTCCCTACCGCTACAATCATAAAATGTGTTTATTTTAATTTTTGTAAAAATAATTTCATTTTATTTATTTATTTTTCAAATTTAATAAAATATCACCTTACCAATTTTTGCATGACATAATGGAAAATAATGACACACAAGTAACAATGTTAATGTGAAAATTAAATTAAAATTAAAATTTTATATATATAATTGCACTAAATAGAGATTCATGTATGACATTATATATTAAGTCAAAGTTCATGTATAATTTTGAGATTTATTTTTTATATTTTAAGTATATTTTAAATTATCTTAATTACATTGTCCCTTAATCATGACATTAGAGTTCAATCTTCACCCATGATAATGGAGCATATTTCATGGCCAGCCGTTTATCTCTTTGGAGAGCACTCACGATGAAGAGATTGATCATTGTTATCAATTGTAAATATCCTAATTTCGATAAAAAAAATAAATATAACTTAATTAAATAATATTCATGGTTGAGGTTTAAACCAATAATATCAAATATTTGAGTTGGGCCAACTTTTTCAGCCCGTAGACAAGCATACTTGGAAAATGTTAATTATTATCTAAGCACTATCTACAGGAAGAATTAGAAGTAAATTGATTGAAAAAATTAACAAGATAAATTGAAGATAAAACTTAATACAGATAAGACTAAATCTCACCACATAAAATTAGACTATTATTTGAAAAAGAGAGGGAAAAAAAAAAAGAGTATAGATTTTCTATAATAAAGAATGCCATTAAACAACTGCATCTTGTTACTTATTCCACAAAATTACATAGAAACCAAAGGAAAGGAAAGATAGAAACCACAAAATTACACAAAAAGGAGATTTTAATTTGAGAAAAAAATATTAGAATATATTAAAAAAAGGATAAAATGGAAGATTTATCTTGTGTAAATGGATGTTTTTAAAAATGACGAAGTGATGTCTCTTAATTTGAAGAATAGGAATGCTGAATCTTATGGAACTTTTACCTAAGAATAGCAGAGGTTGAAACAGGGATTGAGAAACTAGATATGAAAGGCGGTTCTAGTGTCACAAGCTGCAGTTTAAAACTTGTGACCATCGCACTAAATATATCTGATGGAGGTCTATTATTTTTTGAAAAGATTTTATTGAATTTTAAATATCAAATAAAAATAAAATTTAAGATATTTAAAATAATAAAATGGGCTAAATTTAAACTTAAGCAAGCAGAAAATTTTATTTTGATCCGAGAGGGTTCAACTTATAGATAATTTTAAAAAAAAGTGTAATAATAATATCAAGCAGTTTAATAATTAAAATTTTATGGTTTCAAGCATTCTACTAATATAAAAATTAAAAATTAAAAATTTCTTTCCATATATAAAAAATCAAGTAAATACTTTAAAGAGATACTTTGATGAATCACTTTGTAGTTTAGATTGCTGTTAATGAAAATTTAATGTGCAGATAGTTTTTTTATTAATTAAAGAATATATGGTTTACAGTTAATCTATTACCATTCTCTTTTCTTACAATTTAACAGTGATCATCTCCCTTGCCAAATATGCCAAGAGCCCCAACATCAACGACTAATTAATTGCTGTTCAATTTGCAAGTTTGTCCTTCACATTGAATGTGTGTCACCACCACACATTATGAGGATCCATGTACTTATGAACACCCATTCACTAGGTGTATAAAAAACTATCATTCAGTTGCGATGCATGTGGCAATTTAAGAAACTATGTTTCTTATAGTTGCTCAACATGTAGCTTAATGGTCCATAAGAAATGCATTTCTTTGCCATGTTTCATCAAAAGCATATGACACGACCATCCTATTTTTCGTAAATACTTTGTTGTAGACAATGAGTGTACAACACATGATTGTGGATTTTGTCACGAGGAGGTGAATATAGAGTGCGGGAGTTACTATTGTTCTAAGTGCAGGTTCATTATCCATGTGAATTGTGCACTACAGGATGCTCGGTGGTATTACAAAATTGAGTCTAAAGATGATTTTGATAAGCTTAATGCAATGTTCGTAGTTAGTGCTATAGATTCAAGCCTTTACGCTATTAAAATGATCAAAGTTGGATAAATGCATAGATAACACATTTTAGCCATCACCATAATTTAGTATTAAGTGATGAAGTCAAACATAAAAGGTATTGTGATGGCTGCAGTCAACTCATATTGACTTCCTTTTATGGTTGTTTAGAATGTGATTTCTTTGTCCACAAATCTTGTGCTGAGTTACTCAAGAGGAAGCAAGTTTTTGTTCTCTTTTACCAAGATCCCCCTAATCTTATTCTATGTTGCATCTTCGCATGCCCATTTTGCGGTTTCATGTATAGCGGGTTTACGTACAAACGTAAGGTTCCTTCGTGCAATAATCATCTATGTGTCTAGTGTGCTGAAATTCCTTTGCTCTACATAAGCCAAGGACACAAGCACCCCATTCACTTTTACCACAAATATAATGGGCTGTACTGTAATTCTTGTGGTGGCAGTGTACTGTTGGTGTTGCAATATATAGATGCAAGGCTTGCAATTTTAAGGTACACTATCAATTTATTTTCGCACCACAAATAGCTTGGCACAAATGTGACCAACATGTTCTTGCTCTCAAATACCATGAAGATAATGATTATTCAAAATATCATTGTTGTGATATTTGTGAAGAAGAAAGAATCCTCAATACTTAGTTTTACCATTGTGTTCTTGGAGATTACCTATTTACCAAGAGTGGGAGAACTTTCACGGAAAGCAATCATCCACACTCTCTCATGTTTGTGTAAAAGGCTGATCATTATCTTAAATGTTGCAAATGTGGTCAGCGCTGCTTTGATCTAACTCTCTAATATTTTAAATATATTTGGTTAACAAAATATAATTATATTAAAAAGAAAAAAAAATTTAAATTGAAAATCATCATGATTAATTATTCTATTTAATTCTCTCATTCTCACCACTTAAAAATTAGAGAGTGTAATTGATGTGCTACAATTATTTCTAAGGCTCCGTTTGTTTGACAGTAAAATGTTTTTCAGAAAATGACTTCTGGAAAATGATTTACTTTTCTGGTGTTTGGATGAATCTGTGTAAAATATTTCTGTTGTTTAGCAGATAATTTCTTGAAAATATCCGGAAAAGTTGTTTTTATATATATTAATAAATTTATATATATATTAATAAATTTACATTTTAAATTGTTTTTACATATATTCCAATCAAATTAAAATCAATCATTATTTAAAATGCTCCTCAATAGTGTTCAAAAATTGAAATCAATCATCCAACAAATCCAAAATAACCACAAAAAAGATCATGTAATATATTAGACAACAGGCCAATGAAATTGGTAGATCTCACTATTACCAAACTTGAATTGAATTAGTCCCTTTACTATTAAATGAATCAATTTAATCCTTATACCATTAAAAAACTCAAATAAGACTAAATTTAAACAAAATTAACATTTACTCTTTACAAAAATGTCATTTATTGTTTAATAAATTTACTATTTCGAAAGCTTTTATGATTCTACAAAAGGAATACATTGTCTAGGAACTATTTGTTACTCAGCAGAAAAATAGAAGAGAGGGAGGCATCCCTTTTTTTGATCCTTTCTGCAAAGCTTTGGCTCATGTTACATCGAGTGATGCTCCAATTACAATTGATCTTCCATTGGTCCGTGAAAATCCAGTGTTTCTTGGATATTTTTCCCCCTTGTTCCTCCCTATTGGCAGCAACTATCTTTGAAAAGTCAAAGATAGTGGTTGTAGTTGGTATCAAAGATAGTGGTGTAGTTGGCAATAGGCACCTAAAATTAATGGGTGACAATTGGCATGGGATAATTGCAATTTTGGTCCCTATTTGTAGATGTACCTTGCAACTTGATCCCTGAACCTCAACTATAAATAGGCCTAACCATCTCTCATTTTCTTCATCCCACAATTTGCCATTCTCTACTTAAGGCATTGTTCTCTCTCCCTATTTGTAAATTTTCACTTGTATTTTTGGAGTGAAATATATTTGTTAGTGCCCGAGGGGCGTGTAGGCAAAATTTGCGAACCTCGTTAAAATTCTACAGTGTTCATTATTATTTATTTTTCATATCTTGTGAGTGTGATCGTAGTTATTTATTGTGCTATTAAATTACGATTGAGGGATATTCTGGCTAGGAAAGATCTGGTACTTAAGTGATCCTTATGATCCACCTCTCTTTCCTGGGAATTGAACTTAGTGTGATTTTTTAGTACAATAATTTTACCCTTTTACACGCTTCTGCACAACAATTGGTACCAAAGCTAGATTCGTACTTGGGGAGTACGATCGCTTGTGGCACTATTCACGATATCTCAGATCGCTTCACGATATCGATGGTTGGGATTGAGAAGAAAAATGGCACAGGCATCGTCATCAGCAAGGACTATGGTGACCAATGCAAAATTTTAAGTAGAGAAATTTGATGGTACCAATAATTTTGGTATGTGGCAATGTGAGATCCTGGATGTCTTATGTCAGCAAGAACTAGATATAGCCCTTGAAGTAAAACCTGACAATATGGATGACAAGGAGTGGGCCAAGATTAATAGACAAGCTTGTGGTACAATCCGTCTATGTTTGGCCAAAGAGCGTATACTGTCATGAGGAGACATCAATGAGGAAATTGTGGGATACATTGGAAGAAAAGTTTCTAACGAAAAGCCTTGAAAATAGGCTTTATATGAAAAAGAAACTTTATCGATTCACGTATGCACCCGGTATGTCGATGAATGACCATGTGAACTCATTCAATAAAATTTTAGCAGATTTACTAAATTTGGATGAGAAATTTGAAGACGGAGACAAGGCATTATTGTTGTTGAATTCCCTTCCTGATGAATATGATCATCTTACCACCATATTGCTTCATGGGAAGGGTACAATCACATTTGATGCAGTCTGCAGTGCATTGTATAGATCTGAGACTCGAAAGAAAGATAAAAGAGATCATAGAGATACAACTGCAGAAGTCTTAACAGTGAGAGGTCGTTCAAGCAGCAGTAAACCTGGTAGAAGGGGAAAGTCCAAAGGGAGACCCGCCAAAGATGAGTGTGCCTTTTGTCGTGAGAAAGGGCATTGGAAAAAGAATTGTTCTAAGTTACAAAAAGGCAAGGCTATTTCTAATGCATGTGTAGTGGAGCATGATAAGGAGTCAGACTTTAGTTTGGTTGGCATGGCAATGGCATGTCATACTGATGAATGGATTTTGGATTCGGGATGTACTTACCATATGTGTCCTAATAAAGACTGGTTTTCTAGTCTTAAAGAACTAGAAGGCGGAGTTGTTCTTATGGGCAAAGATAGTGCTTGTAAGACAATGGGAGTAGGTACAATCCAATTGAAGAATCACGGCAGCTCAATCCAAGTCTTGACTGATATTCGCTACGTACCCAGCTTGAAGAAAAATCTCATCTCATTAGGGGCCTTAGAATCTAAAGGGCTCATAATCACTTTGAGAGATGGATTACTAAAGGTAGTAGCTAGGAATTTGACGGTGATGAAAGGCACAAGAAGAAATAACTTGTACTTTTTAAATGGAAGTACAGTTATTGGATCAACATCAACAGTTTCTGTGAAAGATGCAGATTCAGAGGCTACCGGGTTATGGCATATGCGATTTGGACATGCTGGTGAAAAAGCTTTGCAAACTTTGGCGAAGCAAGGCTTGTTGAAATGTGCAAATTCTTGCAAATTGGAATTCTGTGAACATTGTGTTCTAGCAAGCAGACGAGGGTAAAGTTTGATTCAGCAATTCACAATACGAAAGGAATTCTAGACTACGTTCACAGTGATGTGTGGGGACCTACCAAAGTGGCTTCTTTGGGAGGTATGCACTATTTTGTTACTTTTGTTGATGATTATTCAAGAAAAGTATGGGTGTATCTAATGAAAAGAAAAAGTGAAGTATTGGATGCATTTCTAAAAGGGAAGAAGATGGTGGAAACTCAGACTGGTCAAAAGGTCAAACGACTTCGATCAGATAAAGGTACTGAGTACAAAAACGATCCATTTCTTCAAGTATGTCAAGATGAGGGCATCATGCGACACTTCACTGTTCGGGATACACCACGCCAGAATGGGGTGGCGAGCGCATGAATCGAACTATCTTTGGAGAAAGTTCGATGTATGTTGTCCAATGCTGGATTGAGCAATGAATTTTGGGCTGAGGCTGTTACATATGTGTGCCATCTAATTAACCGTTTGCCATCAGCTGCAATAAATGGCAAAACTCCTATGGAGATGTGGACTGATAAATCTGCTACTGATTATGATTCTTTACATGTATTTGGTTCCACTGTATATTATCATGTAAAAGAATCGAAGTTAGACCCAAGAGCAAAGAAAGCATTATTTTTGGGTATAACTAGTGGAGTAAAAGGATACCGTCTCTGGTGTCCTGATACAAGGAAGATTGTCTTTAGCAGAGATGTGACTTTTGATGAATCAAGCATGTTAAAGGATTCACAAAAGGATGACAAAACCAGTAGTACTTTGCAGCAGGTGGAGCTTGAAAAGGTTAATAATGATCCAGCTAATATTGAAAAAATAAATGATGAAGAGGTTCCGACCCAAGAACTTTTACAGCAACAAGATTCAATTGCATATAGGATGCCAAGAAGAGAGATTCGAAAGCCTGCTCGCTTTGATGATATTGTGGCCTATGCACTTCCAATTGCAGATGATGATGCTCCTTCTACTTACACAGAAGCAATAAGTAACCCTGATGGTGTAAAGTGGAAGCAAGCCATGAATGAAGAAATGTAGTCTCTTCATCAAAATAGGACTTGGGAGTTGATGACACTGCCCAAGAGAAAGAAGGCAATTGGATGCAAATGGGTATATGCAAAAAAGGAAGGATTTCCTGGTAAAAATTAAATTCGGTACAAAGCTAGATTAGTAGCAAAGGGTTATACTCAGAAAGAAGGAATAGACTACAATGAAGTGTTTTCTCCAGTTGTGAAGCATTCGTCTATTTGGATTTTGCTAGCCTTGGTTGCGCAATATGATCTTGAACTAGTTCAGTTTGATGTGAAGACCGCATTTTTACACGGTGATTTGGAAGAGGAAATCTATATGACTCAGCCAGATGGATTCGAGGTTGTTGGTAAAGAGAATTGGGTTTGCAAACTGACAAAGTCGCTTTATGGATTAAAGCAATCCCTGAAGCAGTGGTACAAGCGATTTGATCAGTTCATGAAAGGGCAAAGGTACACAAGAAGTAAATTTGACCATTGCGTGTATTTCCAGAAGCTACAAGAAGGAACTTTCATATACTTGCTCTTATATGTTGATGATATGCTAATAGCATCTAAGAGCAAAGTTGAGATTGAGAGATTGAAGACTCAACTCAATCTCGAGTTTGAGATGAAAGATCTTGGTGAAGCTAAGAAGATTCTTGGCATGGAAATATGTAGAGATAGAGCCCATGGCAGAGTTAGCTTGTCTCAGAAGCAGTATTTCAGAAGCATTATTTGAAGAAGGTACTACAGCAATTTGGCATGAACGAGCAGACAAAACCTGTAAGTACTCCGTTGGCTTCTCATTTCAAGCTTTCTGCACAACTATCTCCTTCGACGAATACAGAACGAGAATACATGTTGCAAGTTTCGTATTCTAATGCAGTGGGTAGCTTGATGTATGCAATGGTGTGTACAAGACCCGACATTTCACAGGCAGTTAGTATAGTGGGCAGGTATATGCATAATCCTGGAAAAGGATATTGGTAAGCTGTGAAATGGATTTTACAGTATATTCAAAAAACTATGGATTTTGGATTACTGTTCGAGCAGGATAATACACTTGGTGAAGGTGTTATTGGGTACGTTGATTCTGACTATGCCGGTGATTTAGATAAATGAAGATCAACCTCCGGTTACGTGTTTACACTTGCTGGGGGACCAATCAGTGAAGTCTACTCTACGATCTCTGATTATGTTGTCAACCACGAAGCGAGAATACATGGTCAGTCATAACAGATCTCAGTAAAGGAAGCTATTTGGTTACAAGGTATGGTTAAAACCTTGGGATTGGTTCAGGAGCATATTAACGTGTATTGTGATAGTCAAAGTGCTATTCATTTATCAAAGAATCAAGTCTATTATGCACGTACAAAACACATTGACGTACAATTCCATTTTGTGCGGGAAATTATTGATGAAGGGAAGATTCGCCTTCAGAAGATTAAGACTGCAGATAATCCCGCAGATATGATGATCAAGGTGGTAACAGCAACCAAGTTCGAACATTGTTTGAACTTGATCAATATCCTGCAAGTTTAACAGTTGAAGAAGGCACTATCAAATATTGTTGGCAAGGGCAGAAAGAATTGTGTGAAGATAAGATTATCCTAATCAAATCTTCAATGTGGAGATTATTAGCAGTAACTATCTTTGAAAAGTCAAAGATAGTGGTTGTAGTTGGTATCAAAGATAGTGGTGTAGTTGGCAATAGGCACCGAAAATTAATGGGTGACAATTGGCATGGGATAATTGCAATTTTGGTCCCTATTTGTATATGTACCTTGCAACTTGATCCCTGAACCTCAACTATAAATAGTTCTAACCATCTCTCATTTTCTTCATCCCACAATTTGCCATTCTCTACTTAAGGCATTGTTCTCTCTCCCTATTTGTAAATTTTCAATTGTATTTGTGGAGTGAAATATATTTATTAGTGCCCGAGGACGTAGGCAAAATTTACCGAACCTCGTTAAAATTCTGGTGTTCATTATTATTTATTTTTCATATCTTGTGAGTGTGATCGTAGTTATTTATTATGCTATTAAATTACGATTGAGGGATATTCTGGCTAGGAAAGATCTGGTACTTAAGTGATCCTTATGATCCACCTCTCTTTCTTGGGAATTGAACTTAGTGTGATTTTTTAGTACAATAATTTTACTCTTTTACATGCTTCCGTACAACACTCCCCTTTTTAGGTTCTTTACTAGTTTGTTTGGATGATGCTGCCTGTTCGGCTTTTGTCTTGTCTGAGGAACTTTTACCATTTGCTGGTTTTTCAAGCACTTGTGTATGTGTGTTTAATGTTGTAATCTTATTTCTTCAATTAATTTGACGTCACTTGAAAAAAAGAAAAAAGAAAAAGCAATGGCTCACCTCAATTACTCATTTACTTCCCAACTCATATTCCTCAATTTAACCGTGTCATCTAGCAATTGAAAATGATAAATATGTGTTCATCATTTTCTTCAATGTTATGAAAATGATAAATTAATCAAATTCATGTTTAAATATTTTTAAATTATAAATATTAAATTTGGTTCTTTCCTAACAGATCATTCACTTTATTAGCCTTTACACTTTATTTTGGTTTCCTAAGGTAAAACTCTATTCACTTTCTTACCTTGCTCTTCCTTCACATTTCATATTCTATTCACATAAAGTTATAAATCATATACATATATAAATATCTAAGTATTTATTCAATATAAGAAACTTTCAACCATTATATATATGTTGAAGAAAATAATATTTACAATTCTTATGATAAAAGTATTAGATTTATTTGAAACTTCATTACATAATATATATTCATGTATATAATCATATTCCGAACGAAAGATCAAATCCAACAACTGATTCATGTTCATCCCTAAAAGCAAAGAAACCGAGAAATTTTATTACGGATTTATACCATGCAATGCCACAGAATCGCTTGTTCTTCTTCTAGTAATGAAAAACTTCGGACATGAATGATACCCTATTAGTTTCGTGAAGAGATTACCTCAACCAACGTTTACAGCGCATTCTCGCCATGTGAAGGTGATGGCGAGCATGCTTACAATCATAAAGTTGCACAAAATCTCGATAGAGGCGATTCTCGCGTTGCCTACCAGAGGAACAGAAACAAAAGCCAGAGCATCATGGTACTTAAAAGTCTTAAACTCCCATCACTCACCACTTCAAGTATTCTGTTCTCCCATCACTGCCATGTTGAAGTGTGGTGAGGAATGGCTGTGTTCAGGAGTCAAGTTCACATGGTCTGGAAAGAGAGGCTGTCTGGGCAGATGGAGAAGGAATTCCAATAGAGAAGAAAGAATATTGAGAGTGTATATTGAGAAGGAATTTCAAAAAGGAAGGCTGCATAATGCACATCAATGGCATAACATCCTATCATAAAATGGTAGAGGAAAGGAAAAGTTTTAGACATTACCAAACGAGTAAACATATATATTATGGCAAACAACATAAAATTGCAATCGATCATGAATAAAAAATACTGCTTAAGACTTGCTGAAATACAAGCAAATATCACAGCTGAACCAAAAGCAGAATAATGCATAGTTTATATAGAAAAACAAGCATAGCATCAAAATATATATATTATTCCATTAAGGTTGTCTTAATATGCTATTTGTGTTTAAATGCTTAGTATTGACAAGCAGAATAATGCATAGCCTTTCCATACACACAAAAAAAGCCCTTGAATTTTAACCTCAGCAATCAGCATATATCTTCAAGATTGATAGCAAATAAACAAGAATCTGGAATAGATTATCCACTCAACTTTTGCTCCGAATCTACCATTGTATTTGTGGACTTGTCCCATGGTAAATGACGTAACCATTTTTTTTGACAAAACGGAAATCGACTAAAAAATAGGGAGTCGCCACCGACCTTTATTTAGGTGTGATCGGATCACCTTTGTTTTAATAAAACATTTTGATTTACTAAAACAATGCTTTTTGGTCTACGAAATTTGAGAAAACAGGTTCGGGAGTCGGTTACGTGCGAGGAAGGATTAGCACCCTCGCAACGCCCAAAATTGGTACCAAATTGATTAATTAATGTCCCTATGTCGAAAGTTTGAAAATTTAGAAGCGAATTTAGAAATTTGGGTCTTTTTTGGAAAATGTTTGAGTCTTCTTAAAATTGGATATTAAGATTTCCTTGTTTCGAAGGGACCAAATATCACATCCAATACATAGGACACGATAATTTCAATCTTCAAATCCAAGGTCGTCTCTTAATCCCTAAGACTCATTTATTAAAATAACAAAAGGTTATTCAATTATTTGGTCAAGCAAGAGAACCGAAACCCAACACATAGGGCACGGTCCCTCGAATTTCCAAACACGGAATATTGCCTTATTTTTGAAAATTTTTTAGTTTTTAGGGTGATATTGATGAAAAACTATATTTTAAAGAAACGTTATTTGAAAATGGGAATAGGGTCATGCGATGAATAATGATGATACAACACAAATTATGTACAAAATAATAACATAAGTATAATAGTAATATTAATATTAGTATAGCTAATATAATAACAATAACAATAACAATGATAATAGGAAATATGTACAATATAATAATAATATGATAATAATGTAATAATAGTAATAATAATATAAAATATATATACAACATAATAATATATAGGAATAATAATGGTAATAGTGAGTATAATAATAATAATAATAGTAGTAGTAGTAAATAGTGTAATGATATAGAAATAATGACAATATAATGATAACAAGATAACACAAAGTATATACAATATAATAAAGACATAAATATAAGGATAATAATAATAATAAGGACAAGAATAATAATAATAATAACAATAATAATAATAATAATAATAATAATAATAATATACAATATAATAATAATAATATAACAATAATAATATAATAGTGATAATAATAATCAAACAATAATAAAGATGGAAACATAGTAATAATAGATAATAGAAATATATATACAATATACTAATATAATAATAACTATATAACAATCATAATAATAAATAATAGATACAGTAAATAATAATAATAATAATAATAAGTGACTAAATTGAATTAAAGACGAGACATCTGGGATAAATTCGAAATAAAAGAGAGGGGAAAGGACCAATTTGTAAAGCATGAAACGAATGGAGGGTCTAAAACGGAAATAAACCTCCTCACTGAAGCGATGCGCGGAAAAGAGGACTAAATTCGAAACTCTGCCGAATCATCGGGTCAAAATCGAATATAAAAAAAACTTAATTGTATACTCATAAAAAGGACGGAGGGGCTAAAGCGCAATTAGCCCCTCCAAGATAAAACATGCGGACCCTGGGCTACTCGGGTCGGGTCGCCAGCGGGTCGCGCCAAACGGCGCCGTTTTGGATTTTTTGGGGCAGGTGCTAAACGTACCGTTTTGTACACCTATTTAAACCAATTTTTGTTTTATTTTCATTTCTCACCTGCTTTTTTTAAAAAAAATCTCTGACTCTCTTTCTTTCTTCTGCAGGCGCGCGAGGGGAGGGGCGCTCCGTCCGGCGCTCCGACGTTTCTCCGTTAACTCGCAGCTACCACACAGCATGGCCTGGAAGAAAAAGGGTTGTTTTTATTTCTTTTCTTTTTTTTTTATTTTCTCTTGATATTATATGTGTATAAATATATACTGTTTTTCTTTTATGAAATGGGTTTATATAATTTCGAAAAAAAAAAATAAAAATAAGAACAAAGTAGAGATAAACCTTCAAACTTCGTTTCTTGCTTTTTTGTGACTGCTTGGATCCCTGTTTTTTTGATTGATTGCCAAAAAAAATATCCCCCCTTTCTCTGTTACATATTCGGTTTTATATCCAAAACCAAAAAGTAAAAAAAAAATACATTATTGTTGTTTTCTTCTTGCTGTTGTGTCTTTTCTGCAGATAGTGGAGTGGTTGTGGGACTCGGTGGCCGACAACAGCCAGGTGGAGCAACAAGCACTGTGGACTTATGGCGCTCCCTTTGGGGTTTTAACAAAACCCTAAAAGTTTTCTGAAAAACTTTAACTCTTGGGCCTTTGGGCCTTTTGTAATGTAATGGGCCCGGGATTAATGACCCGGGCCAAAATTGGTGATTACAGTAAACATCTATTGTCTAAACTTTGAAAAAGTTTCTAAAGCATAAAGAACAAGAAAATAAAAAATTATACCATTCAAAAACTATCGGTGACCAATCTTGAACAAAATTGCAGCCAATTCTATCTAGATAAAGTGAGAAATAGAACCCTTAAACTTTCTTCACAACAACTACACATTACCACAACTACACATCAAGATTTTATAAACGGATTAACACATACAAAGTAATAAATTAGAAAAAGCTCTGATTTCGGGGGTTTAAAAAATCAAAATGGGAGAGATTATTAAACGATGAGTTAACAATGATAGGGGAAGAAGTGTGCTTTGGAGGAGCGAAGGAAGCTAGAAATGAAACGATTGGATTGCAAATTTCTAAACAATACTTTACTGGTTTTTCGTTTCAACAGAAAGAAACAGGAAAAATAAATGAAAAATAAAATTCAACAGAAAGGAAGACTACCAGTCTTGCATTTACGGTAGAATCTCTGATGCTTTCAGCCGAAGAGGAAAGGAAGTTTTCTGAGAAAGAGAAATTTGGCTGTGATAGAATATCAGTGTTTCCTTAGTCAATAGTGTTAGTCAAAGAATTGGTTTTCAGTCAGTTAGATTGTTATGAGTTTGTTAGCAGAGCAGTTGGTGTAACTCTCTATAAAAGCAAGTGAACGGATAAATGAGGTAGGCTTTTGAAAATAGATTCAAACACAGAAATAGAAAAGAAATCTCTAATTTGTTTACTCCTTAGTCTTCTAATCACACTTTCTAGCATGGTATCAGTCGCCAAATGATTCTAGGACCTATGGCTTCGCACTCTCCAGAATCCGGCTCTATTGATGGTAGTGGTGCTTTGTTCACCAGCGAGAAGGTCATCACCTCATTTCCTCGTCATGACGTGGTCAAGCTTGACGAAGGGACATTTCTACAGTGGCAAACAATAGGTACGACTAGTTCTTGGTGGTTACGATCTGTTAGGTTTCATAGATGGTACCTTACCTCCTCCGGCGAGGTTTATTCAATCGGCGGATGGTGCTCTTGTTCCAAATCCAGCTGCGCTTGTGTTTTCTCGTCAAGATTTTCTTCTTGCATCGTGGTTGTTGTCCATGATCCATAGTTCCTTCTTATCTTCTTTTACAGATGCTCGTTCGTCGACAGATGTTTGGCTCACTGCCACTGGTTTGTTTGCTGCGACAACCGGTGCCAAACAATCGAAGCTCTGTCATGAGCTTCACTCTTTGAAGAAGGGAGCTCTGTCCGTTAAAGCCTATGTTGATAGGATCAAACAACTCTGTGATCTTCTTGCAGCTTCTGGTGCACATGTCTCGGAGACGGAGAAGACGGAGGTCATGCTTGCCGGGTTGTCACTTGACGCCGTGATTTCTTTGGCATCTTTATCATCGGAGCCAATACCGTTTAAGAGGTTGGTTGAAACTTTGCTTGACTGTGAACAGCATCATTTGCAGGCTGTCCAGGAGCTTCCTATGCAGGCTAATTTTGTTGCAACACAACCGCTGCAAGAACAAGAAGGATCAGTCCGAGGTGGTCGTGGTGGTCATCCTCCGTTCGGCGGTCGTGAGTGAGGTTTTAGGCCGCGAGTTCAATGCCAAATATGCAGTCGATTTGGCCATGTTGCACAGAAATGCTTTTACCAGTTCAATCGCGAGTTTGATGGGCCGAGATCTAATCCGTTGTCCACTGACATAGTTCGGTCGTCGCCGGTCTTGAAGCCTTCTTATGGTGTACCCTCTGATGGAAATGGTGAAGACACTAAATGGCCTTCACAACGGCTAAGGTATACACAGATTCATGGTCAAAATTAGAGTGCACCACATGGTCAAAATTGGAATACTCCTGGTCAAAATCAAGGTGTATCATGGTCTCCAGCTATAAGAAATATTTGGCCCCATTATGTTTCTGGACAGAATATGGAAGCTGGGCCCACAAATCCTTTTTTGAGTGGATATGCTCCTTATGCACCTGGGTTGACTATGGGTGGCCCAGTGCATTATTCAAATAGACCAGAATATGGACATTACTTCAGTGAGCCTAGGACGAATTTTATCCCACGGTCTAATAGTGTTGGAATTGATAATGGGCCTGGTAATTTTCACAATATCGGCCCAACTACAAATTACATTCAGTATGGGCCTGAGCCCGTTTCTCCTGTTCCTTGGTGAACTAAGCCGAGAGCACGTGTTTACTCCGGATTTGACCCTTGTATCGGGCTCCCTCGTGTTGGTGGTTTATCTGGTTACTCGAATTCGTCTGCCTCGCATGTTAATACATTTCAGTATGATTCGAATGATGCAGGCAATGATTCATATATACCCGTGCCAATGGGTTTGGCATCGTTGTACCCTGATTCTGGCGCAAGCAACCATGTTTGTCGCGACGAGTCGGCGCTACAGCACACCACTCCGTATCTAGGTAAGTCCTCTCTTTTGATGGATGAAGGGACACCTACCCCGATCTCTTCCATTGGTCATGGCATTTTACCTACACGTTCCAAATTACTTCATTTATCAGATGTTTTGTGTGTGCCCCAAATTCGAAAAAAATTTGTTATCTGTATCATAGTTTGCTAACGACAACAGTGTGTTTTTTGAATTTCACCCCACGTATTGTGTTATTAAGGACCTAATGACCCGGGAAACACTGCTGAAGGGCCACATACATGATGGATTGTACCGATTCTCTCTACCGACTCTGTCTGCCCAGATTGTTGAAGCTCCGGTTACTACTTTTACTTTACATCAAAATAAAACTGATGATTGTAATGTGTTGAAGTTGTGGCATAATAGGCTTGGTCATCCTTCTAGTACTATTGTCAAAAGTGTTTTGAATAAGTGTAATATTGTCATTCAAACTGATACATGTATTGATGGTATCTGTTCTGCCTGTCAGAAAGGGAAATATCATAAACTTCTGTTTCCTTCGTCTACTACTGAATATACAAGTCCATTTGATTTAGTTGTCTCTGATCTTTGGGGTCCGGCTTCTGTTTCTTGCGAAAATAGTTGGTACTATATTTCCTTTGTGGATATGTGTACTCGGTTTACGTGGGTTTATCTTCTCCGACAAAAATCTCAGTCATGCAAAGTGTTTTGTTCTGGCCAACATTTGGTCAAAACTCAGTTTGGGAAGACCATCAAACAGTTTCAAAATGATGGGGGCGGTGAATATAGAGCATTTACAAATCTTTTAGCATTGCAGGGGATTATTCATCGTCTGACGTGTTCTCATACGTCTGAGCAGAATGGTGTTGCAGAACGAAAACATCGTCATATTGTTGACATGGGTCTCACGTTGTTGGCTCAAGCAAGTTTACCCATGCGGTTCTGGGGCTATGTTTTTTGTTACACCGTACATCTCATAAATCGTCTCCCTACTCTTGTTCTAAAAGGACAGTCTCCATTTAAAGCTCTGTATGGGAACGATCTGTGATCATCTGCGTGTTTTTAGCTGTTGTTGCTATCCATATTTATGGCCTTTTTTGACTCACAAACTGGATTTTCGGTCTCAACCTTTCACTTTCTTAGGGTACAGTTCTCAACATAAAGGATATTTGTGTTTGTTACCGACTGGCAAGATCATTGTTTCGCGTCATGTGGTGTTTGATGAGAATAAGTTTCTCACAACATCGGAGCCGTCCTTGCCGAGTGCCAACCAGCCTATTTCGACATTCGTTCCTGTGGTACGATCTGGTGTGTCTGGTTCTGCAGAGCCCCCAGTTGCCGGTTCTTCTCGTATATGCTCCCACCAAGATACTCGTTCGTTCTCGTTTTCTCCTATCCCTGCTCAACCTGAGGTTGGCTCTGATCGCGACCCTCATAGCTCCTCTCAGCCTGATCCTCAGCCTGATCTTCCGTTTGAAGGAGGCCTTAGTTCTTTTTCTAACACTCAGACACCGCCTTTACCTAAGGACAATATTCACCCAATGGTGACTTGGTCGAAGGCTGGAATCTTCAAATCGAAAGCTCTGTCTATCGAGGCTATTGAACCTTCTACTATAGAAGAAGCTTTGAATTCTTCTGAATGGTGGGCTGTCGCTCAGGCAGAATATGATGCGCTTATTCAAAAAACTACTTGGGAGCTTGTTCCGTGACCGCAAAATTGCAAGGTTATAGGGTGTAAGTGGCTATTTAAGATTAAAAGAAATCCAGATGGTACTGTGGCTCGTCGGAAAGCTCGTCTGGTAGCAAAGGGTTGCTCTCAGGTTCCTGGTTGTGATTTCAAAGAAACGTTTAGTCCTATGGTCAAACCTGCTACTGTGCGTGTTGTTTTGACCATTGCTGTCTCGAGAGGGTGGCAGTTGAGGCAAGTTGACATCAACAATGCTTTTTTGAATGGTGAGATTGATAGTGAAGTTTTTATGCATCAGCCTCCTGGATATGAGCAGTATGGCACAATGGACAACCTCTTGTGTGCCGCCTGAAGAAAGCCTTGTATGGTCTTAGACAGGCCCCTGGCGCCTGGTTTGAGAAGCTCAGAAAGTTTTTAGTCTCGTTGGGGTTTACAGTTTCCAAGTCTGATTCGTCGTTGTTTGTACGTATAATAGATGATTCCACTCTTTATGTTCTGGTTTATGTCGATGACATTATAGTTACTGGCAACTTGTCCACGTCTATAGACTGGTTTGTTCGGTTGCTAAATAGTGAGTTTTCACTTAAGGATTTGGGCGATATTCATTACTTTCTTGGGCTCAAGGTCACTCGTTCGACCGACTGTCTCCATTTATGCCAACGGAAGTATATTTGTGAAATACTTGGTCGGTGCTCAATGCTCAATGCGAAGGGAGTTCATACTCCAATGGTTAGTTCATCAACCATGTCTAAGTCTGATGGCAAGCCTCTGGAAGATCCAACTGAGTACAGGAGTCTTGCTAGTGCTCTTCAGTACATTGTTTTGACTAGACCGGACATTGCGTATGCTGTTAATAGGATCTGTCAGTTCATGTATCGTCCTACTACGACTCATATGGTGGCTCTAAAGCAAATATTACGGTATTTGACTGGCACTCTGGATTTTGGTTTAGTCTTTCGGTCCTCTAGTCGTTTGTCTTTGGTTGTTTATGCCGATGCCAACTGGGGACTTGATTTTGACGACCGACGCTCTACCTCGGGTTACTGTGTCTACTTCGGACAGATTCCAGTGTCGTGGGGGTCTAAGAAGCAGCAAGTAGTTTCTCAGTCCACGGCTGAAGCTGAGTACAGGAGTCTTGCTGTGGCGACGAACGAGATGACGTGGTTACTTTCGTTGCTTCAAGAATTGCATGTTGTGTCTGATGATACTCCTGCTCTCTGGTGTGATAGTTCCAGTGCAGTGGCTGTTGCGGCTAATCCTGTCTTACACTCCAAGTTCAAACATGTCGCACTAGACTTGTTTTTTGTTCGTGAAAAGGTTGCCGATGGGTCTCTTCTGGTGGGCGAAGTTCCTGTGTGTGATCAAGTCGCCGATGTTTTTACGAAACCATTGTCTGTCACAAGTTTTACTCGGTTTCGAAATCTTTTGTGTGTCTCACAAGTAGTGAAGTAGGGTGCATGATAGAATATCAGTGTTTCCTTAGTCAATAGTGTTAGTCAAAGAATTGGTTTTCATTCAGTTATATTGTTATGAGTTTGTTAGCAGAGCAGTTGGTGTAACTCTCTATAAAAGCAAGTGAACGGATGAATGAGGTAGGCTTTTGAAAATAGATTCAAGCACAGAAATAGAAAAGAAATCTCTGATTTGTTTACTCCTTAGTCTTCTAATCACACTTTCTAGCAGGCTGAGAAAGAATGAAGGAAGGAAAAAGGGGATCTGCCCGAGAAATTTAGTAAAATGTCTTACAGAAATTGAAATGGTAAGACAATTTCCCAAGATGTAAGCCATTTTATCAGTGCTTTTGAATTCATTTTTCAAATTAAAAATGTTTTCCGATAAACAAAAACAATTTTCGGAAAATGAAATACTGGCAAACAAACCCACCATAAATTCAATTACTAGATGGATTGCAAAAAAGTTAGATAGATGAATTGAAAAAATTACAACATAAAACAAAAAATAAATTAAATAATAAAAAATTAAAGAGAAGATGGAGATGAAGAAGAAAAGAATGTTTACTTTATCCTCCTATTAGTAATAATCAATTCCATAATTTTAACAACACAAATCTTTCTTCATTTTTATAATAATGATGTCATGAGTAAAGAGAAAGTAAAGAATAAATGGTAGATGAATTCTTTTTATGGAGTGCATCAAAAGAACGGTACAACTTAAAAAGTTTGAAGAAAAAAAAAAAGCCCATTCTTATGGAGGATAATACGCAATTAATTGTTAACTCAAGCACAAAAAGAATAAAGTGATATTCTGTTCTTCTTCGTTTTTTCTTCTCTCTTTTCCCTTTTTCCTTTCTCAATTTCAACTTTACATATTTATATTTACACTTTCTTTCAAATAAATGTGAAATTAATCAAATTTAAAAAAAATAATGTAAAATCAAGTTCAATTGATTGTTTTGGAAGTTTTGTTAAAATTTAAAAAACGATAAAAATAATAAATTTCAAATAATTTATAAATTTTGATTCAATATATAATATTATACACAAATTTTGAGTTGAAGCAACTGTATATATAGAAATTTAATTTTCATGTAAAAAATAAAAATGCTATTGATGAGGCACTATTTTTCTTCAAAGCATGTGAAAATTTAATTCATGTTGTTTTTTTAGAAATTATTTAAATTTATATGGTAAATTTAAATTATTTTGACAGTTATTGTCTTACTGCTACAATGGCATATGTGTGCTTTTTTTTTCATTTTTATGAACATAATTTAAATTTATTCTTTTATTTCTTAATTTAATAAAATATCAAATTAGTAATTACCACATTATATAGCGTAAAATAGTATTACACAAATAATGATGTTAATAGAATGTGAAACTTGAATTAAAATAAAAAGTCTATGTATACAACTGCATCAGATTGAAAATCATGCATGATATTGAACATTAGATCAAAGTTCATTTATAGTTTTGATATTTATCCTTTATATTTTAAATATATTTGAAATTTTAACTTAATTGCGTCGGTTGAGTCTTAGCTCGGTTGGCATTAGCATTGTTATCAGTGTAGGATGATATAATTTCGAGCGCACTTGAACACATTTATCCTCCAATTTAGGAGTTCGAGATGAGTTATGAGTAACTCTATTCCTTGTATCAAATGCACAATGAATTGGCTGTAAGAACAACATTAGATTCCTTTCTCATAAAAAATGTCATTCTCATCTAATGGAATAATATAAATATCTCAACCATAGCCTTAAGCTTCCACAAAAGAATTTGTTGTTACTTAACCCACAAACTTGCATAGAAACCAAACAAAAGGAGAAATGGAGCTTCACCACCATTTTAGCCATCAACATCCTTTGGAGTTCATCGAAGAGCACAACCTTAAAAGTGAGAAGGCTAATTGCTCAGGATGTGGGGAGCTGGCATCAGGTCTAAGCTATAATTGTACGGAGTGTGAGTTTTACCTTGACAAGAAATGCTTCGAGGCCTCTCCAGAGGTAAATCATCCCTTTCATCCCAACCATAGCCTTAAACTTTTAGCAACTCCACCATACATAGGTTCATGGGCTATTTGTGCATTCTGTGACAAAATATGTGAGAATTTCGTTTATCATTGTTCTTGTAAGTTAGACCTTCATGTAAAATGTGCTTTGTTTTCAAAAACCATTGCTGAAAATAAGATTGGGGAGCTTGAAGGTGTTTCCCAAAAAGATCTATTGGTCTCTTCTGAAAATGGTTCTAATGAACTTGAAGAAACCGAGTGCTTTGCATGTAGGAAGCCATTGCTAGAGTCTCCATTCATTTCTTTTGATTCTAGATTTCACTTGCATAAAAAATGTCTTCATCTACCTATTGAAATCAATCATCTTTTTCATAGTCAACACCCTCTACTTTTACAATTCAATAGTCAACGTCACCCTTGTCAAATTTGCGAAACAACCGAACCGAGGGGACTTGTCTATTGTTGTTCACCTTGTAAGTTTGCCGTTCATATTGCATGTGTTGAGCGACCAACTAGAATTAACCACCCTTGTCACCGTCACCATCCTCTTGTTTTACAGCTCAATTTGAAATCTCTCCTTTGTCAAATCTGTCATAAAACACAGGCTTTGTCACCTGCTTATTATTGTTCTGCATGCAAGCTTGGACTTCATGTTAAATGTGTCTCTCCAAAACCTAGTATCAAAGGTGAAATTCATGAACACCCATTCACCTTGTTTTGGAGACAAATCCCATTCATTTGTGATGCTTGTGGAACAAGCGGAGATTGTATCTCTTATATTTGTTCTCCATGTGGCCTTATAGTTCATGAAAGTTGCATTTCATTGCAACCCATCATCAAAAGGTTTCCACGATGTGGTCACCGAATTTCCCACACATTCATCCTTGGGCAATATGAGATCAAATCATGGAAATGCAAGATTTGCCATAAGGATGTGAATTCGAAGCATGGGTGTTACTGTTGTTCTGATTGTAATTATGTTATCCATGCAAATTGTGCAATAATGGTTTATAGATGGTACGAGACAGTCGACGATGGGATTGAAGAAACGGGTGAATTGCTTAACAATTCAGCCTTTGTTGTTATTAAAGAGATCAGGTTTGGAGGAAATGGTGTAATACCCACAGAGATAAAGCATTTAAACCATCCTCACAACTTAATTTCCAGCAATGATGTTAAGGATGATAAATGTTGTGATGGCTGCCTGTTGTTCATCTCGACTTCATTTTACCATTGTGCACAATGTGATTTCTTTCTCCATAAATCATGTGCCGAATTGCCTAAGAAGATGTACGATTGGCACCATATTCACCAACGTCCCCTCACTCTTAATTTACATGCTGATTTTTGGTGTGGACACTGTCTCTTTGAGTTCAATAATTGTTTCTCCTATGATTGTAATGTATGTGAGGATCGTATGTGCGTTCCTTGTGTTACAAAATCCGATACCTTCACGTGTCAAGGGCATGAACACCGCCTTTTCCTTTACGAAAAGTATGAAGGGCAATGCAATGGCTGTGGAAGTAATCTAAAGTATGCGTATGCTTGCAAAGAGTGCAACTTTGCTGTGGAAAACGATTGTCTTACGCTTCCCGACAAGATTCAACACAAGTGTGATGAACATCCCCTCAAGCTCACATATGGTGAAGACAACATTTATTCACGGTATCATTACTGTGATATTTGTGAAAATGGAAGAAATCCAAGCCTTTGGTTTTACCGCTGTGCAATTTGTGACAATTCAGCCCATAAAGATTGTGTTATTGATGCAGACTCATATATGAAACTCGGAAAGACCTACACAGCAAAGGATCACCCACACCCACTCACTTTCACCCGAAAGATCTATGACTACCCTCCTGAATGCCATATATGTGAGGAGCATTGCGAAGATCTATCTGCTGAGTGTCTAGAGAATGGGTGTAACTACATTGTTCATTGGAAATGTATAGACCCTTATAGAGAGGATATACAGTGGAGGAGGAGGCTTCGGAGTGGATAACTACTGTGGTTGAGGTGGCAATCCAAAGCAGAAGACTGAGAGGTTTAGGATTGATGGCACCCAAGGCTACTTTCTGCACCCAAGTTTCTGAAAAAAAAATGATAATCACTTTGTTGGTTGGGACTTGAGAGTCTCTTAATGTAGTTATTGAATGTTGTTTTATGGTTTTTATTGTAAAAAAAATGTGATGTTAATGTTACATATGGGAAAATAAATTGGAATTGGAAGAATGACTATATTTTAGAGTCTGTCCTTGGTTTTATGGTTCATCAATTGATATTTTTTCTCTTATTGTTTTATAGCGATCGACCTTATAAAACAAATACTCTAATATCATATTGATTAATTTAATTAATATTACAACTTGATTAATTTGTTATTCCTTATGCCATGAGTTGTTACATGGTTAAATTTGGGCAGAAAATATTAATTAGCACTATAAATAATTAATGATATTTTAAAATTTTGAAAGTAATAATGATTAAATTTTAATATTATAATTAAAACGTTCTTAATTAATCATCAATTAAGTGGATCTAATTAAACATTCAGCTGGATTGGATTTAAGTAAGGTTTACGGCTATAAACATAAAAAATTTAACCTTGATTAGCATATATTATTGACAAATTTGATTTTGTTTCCCTTATTAATTAACTGTATATAAAAAGACTTGTAGACTTGTAGAGTGTGTTCTTCTTCGTTTTTTTTCTTCTCTCTTTTCCCTTTTTCTTTTCTCAATTTCAACTTTACATATTTATATCTACACTTTCTTTCAAATAAATGTGAAATTGATCAATTTTTAAAAAAAAAATGTAAAATCAATGTAGTGGGCCAATTTAGCCCAGGGCCCAATAAGACCCAAATAAAACCAAATAAATAATAAAAACCTAAAATTTAATAATCAAACAGTCCATTTACATCAGCCCAAATAAAAACTAAACCAAACCCAAACCCAAACCTAAACCTAACCAACCCAAAACCAAACAAATACCAAAATGTAGACCCAAATTTACAAGACCCCCAGCCCAAATTCCTAATGGCCCAATAGAGGCCCAGAACCTAAACTGATTCAGAAACACTATGGTTTCTGGAACCCTAGGCTCGCCGTCCTAGGCTCTGCCAAAGCCTGCCACCGCCATGTCAGCACCGCCCTCCACTTAACACCGCCACCTACAAAGATGAAAAAGCAGAAGTGACAACAAACATAAAAATAGACTAAAAACTTTGTAAAATGGCTATATAAGCCATGATAAACCATTGTAATTTTTTTAGAGACTATTGAATACAACAAAAAACAGATTCAACCATACAAAGAATAAGAAAAACCACAAGCAATTGAAGAAGAAAAAAACAAAGTTCAAGACGTGCTAAGGTCTTTTTTTTCTCTCTTTATTTTCCTTTTTTTCGAAACTGTTTATATACATACAAATATTTCTTTATTTTCCTTTTTTTATATATATATTAAAAAAGAGTTTTTAAAAAAAAGAAAAAAACTTACTTACCTTCCTATCGCCTGAAAAAAAGGGGTTTTTGACCTTCCGGCTGGCGCGACGGCGACTGACCGAAGCTCTCGCCGGACCAAGGAGGCTTTTCAGAGAAAATAAAGGGGGTGGGGAAGGTTTTTTTTTTTTTTTGAATTAGGTTGAAATGTTTTTTTTCTAAAACGAATAAGGGTCAAATTGACTGAAAATGTAAAAGGTGATTTTGAGAGAATAATTTCTTGAAAGTGAAGTGTATGGTTTTAACTAAAGAGTATAGATTTTCTATAATAAAAAATGCCCTTCTCATTCAATGAAACAATATAAATACTAAAACAACAGGCTTAAGAATAAACAACTGCATCTTGTTACTTATTCCACAAAATTACATAGAAACCAAAGGAAAAGAAAGATAGAGCTTCACTATTTTTGCCATCAACACCCATTGGTGCTCCCTGAGGAGCAGAGCATTAAAAGTGAGAAGGCTAATTGCTTTGGATGTGAGGGGTTGGTATCAAATCCAAGCTTGTGCATGTTTCATCTTGACAGAAAAATGCTGAGGTAAATCATCCCTTTCATCCTAACCATAGCCTTAAACTTTTAGCAAATCCATATTTCTGCGTTCTGTGACAAAAGATGTGAGAATTTTGTTTATCATTGTTCTTGTAAGTTAGAACTTCATATAAAATGTGCTTTGTTTTCAAAAACCATCGCTTAAAATAAGATTGGGTAACTTGATGGTGTTTCCCAAAAAGATTTATTGGTCTCTTTTGAAAATGGTTCTGTAGAACTTGAAGAAACCAAGTGCTTTGCATATAGGAAGCCATTTACTAGATTCTCCGTACATTTCTTTTGATTCTAAATTTCATTTGCATAAAAAATTGTCTTGATCTACCTATTGAAGATTACAGTTGGTATGACATATTCGAAGATGAATACAAAGAAACGGATGAGTTGCTTAACAAGTTGGCCTTTGTTGTTATTAGAGAGACCAAGCTCAGAGAAAATATTGTAATACCTTGAGATAAAACATTTAAGCCATCCTCACAACTTAAATTTCAAGGATGATGCTAAGGGTGATAGATATTGTGATGGCTGCATGTTTTTCATCTCGAATTCATTTTACTGTTGTTTAATGATGTGATTTCTTTCTCCATAAATCATGTGCCGAATTACCTAAGAAGATGTACAATTGGGGTCATATTCACCAACGTCCCCTCACCCTTAATTTACATGTTATCGTGTGCGTATGCATGCAAATAGTGTAATTTTGTTGTGGATTTCGATTGTCGTAAGCTTCCTGACAAAATCTTACACAAGTGTGACCAACATCCTCTCATGCTCACATATGGTGAAGATAACATTTATTTAAAGTACCAACACCGTGACAAACCCAAGCTTTTGGTTTTACTGTTGTGCAATTTGTAACAATTCAATTTATTAAAATTATTTTATTAATGCATATTCATATATGATAGAGTCAGTAATTTTGTTAGTTAGAGTTGTTAATATTGTTCAATCAGTTAGCACAAGCAGTTAGCTAGCAAGTGCTATAAAATCAATGAACAGAGAACAAATTTAGTATGAGATTCATTCACAAAAATAGATCAATTTCCTTGTATTTTCTCTCTTCAATTTCATTAGCAGTTTTCACGAAATCTCTTAGATCTAGCAGTAAATCACACCTCTCAACATGGTATTAGTCGCTTGGTAGTCCTGGCCATGACCACCACGCACTCTTTCGATTCTGGTTTTGTCAAGCCTACTGAGTCTCCTTTCACTGGTGACCGCCTTGTTAATTCATTCCCTCGCCACGATGTAATCAAGCTAGATGTGTAACAGTCCGGTTTATACCCTAGTCGAAACAGTGGTTTCGGGACCACGAATCTGAGTCCGAATAAAATTTTAATATTATTTTCTATGCCGTTGATATGTGATTAAGCATGTGCTAAATTTTCATAAGCTAATTTGTCCGTCTATATGTTTAATTTAACAAAAGGATGAAATTGCAGTAAATGTGAACGTTGCTTGCTATTTGTGAAAGTATCAATGTGTTGTGGCTTTGTAAATTTGTGGCCTTAAATGGCAAATATACCACTATTTAGATAGTGGATGGTAAATGGCCTATTATACCCTTGTTGTCTAATGATGCCAAATATCTTTTAAATGGCTAAAAAGGTAATTGTTTTATTATCATAAAAATATATGAAACAAAAGATGAAAGTGTTCATCTTTATTATTTTTGTTTTGACCGAAACTAGTAAAAGAAAAAGAAAGAATAAGCTTGCTAAGGTTCTGCCATTTGAGAGCTTAAATTCAAGGAATGATTTCGGTCGGTTTTTGATAATTTTTACGTTTTTGTAATCGTTGCTTCTCCTACTATCAAACCCATGTTTTAATTTAATGAATTGATGATGTTTGTGTGAGATGCCATTGATGATATGTTGAGTTTTGTGATGTTTTATGTGGATAAATGAAAGATTTAAGCTTGATGAACAAGTTTTGTTCTTGAAGATTTGATGAATTTAGCTAAATAGGGCTAAATTGAAAAAATGGAAAATTGAGGGACTAATTTATGAATTTGATGAAAAATACAGGCTTATATGTGATGTATGAATATTCAGCTAAGCATGTGTATGTGTGGATTTTGTGAATTTGATGTTTTGAGAAAAATGGACTAAATTGATAAAGTGTGCAAATATGAGGGTTAATTTGCAAATAGCCCTAAATGTATGTCCTTGGATTGAATTGAATGAATTAGTGAATAAAAGGGTTAATTCTAAATATGTTTAGATCAAGAACCGAGGAAAATGGACTTAGATCGCGGGAAAGCGAAAATAACCGAGTAGCCATTTTCATTCCGACATATCGAATCCGAGGTAAGTCAATATGCAAATAAATATATATGTATGCATTTGTAATTGTTCATATGATTAATGATGATACTGAATGCTTATGTTATGAGAGGTTATGCTTTTGAATTCCGAGATAAGTTCGATATAGTGATTAAATCCGAGAAATCCCGTGTGAACCTATGAGTAGATAGGATTAGCTATGTCATGACATAGGTATCTGTTCTGTTTTATCATGTAAGACCACGTCTGGGACGTTGGCATTGATCTGAGACTCGTGTAAAATCACGTCTGGGACGTTGGCATCGATATAAGCTTTACGAGTAAGACCACGTCTGGGACGTTGGCATCGATATGAGACTTTACGGGTAAGACCATGTCTGGGACATCGGCATCGTATTGATTCATGTAAGACCCTGTCTTGGACAATGGCATCGATATCCGAGAGCATGTAAGACCTCGTCTGGGACGATGGCATTATACTAATATACCGAGCTTCTGAGTATCCTACTAGATTCCTTATGGTTCAACAGGCAAGTCTGTGTTATGAATTATGAATCTGAGCCATGATCAAACAAGTGAACGAATGTCTGTTTCAGGTACGTTTGGTATATATATATACACAAGTGTGTATAAAAAGGTAAGTACCTATAAGACTTTGACTCGAATAAGTGTATATTTAAAGGTGAGAATGAGAATATTAGAATGATGAATGTGGCAAATGTGGCTACAAGTATGTGAAACAAAGCATAATTGTGATATATGTTAAATGATTGAAATGTGCCTATGTATCTATTTGCAATATATGCATTTTATGTTGAGCTGTTGGTATATTGTCTTACTAAGCTTTTGGAAAGCTTACTCTGTGTATGTTTAATCTGTTTTATAGGTTGTCAAAGCTATTGAAGGCTGAGGACCATCACGGATCGTCATCACACTACTAAACTTATTTTGGTACACTTTGAAAATGTATAAAGATAGATATGGCATGTATAGGCCAGTATTTTGGTATAAGTTGTTATGTGATTTTAGCCATGTGATTTGGCTATTTATGAGTTGAGACTTTGCTTAAATGAATGTGATATATGATGCATAGCTTGGTATGGTTGAAGCATGTGAAATGGCCAAGTTTTGAGTAAGCAATTGAATGAATTATGTTTGTAATGATATGAGTTTTAGTCTTTGAAATTGTCATGGTTGGAATTGGTGTTGAATGCATGGTTTGGATGATTATTTTGGTATGTTTTTTATGGTTATATGTGTATGAGATATCTTGGTAAAAATGGCTTGTAGGGATGACTCTTATGGGTGGCATTTTGGCCTTGTAAATGGCTTATAATGTCACACGGTTGTGGCCCACGGGCGTGCCTAAAGACCGTGGGCGATTAATAGGATATAGTTTAGTAGTACACGGCCTCGACATGGGCGTGTCATCTGGTCGTGGTGTGCAAGTCAGTAGCTAGCTAAGAGCACACGGCCAAGGCACACAGGCGTGCTTGGTGGCCGTGGTGGGGAAGTCAGTATATGGTCTTGTAGCACACGGCCATGGCACACGGGCGTGCCTAGTGACCGTGTTGATATAGTTAGTATATAAACACAAATGGACACATAATAGTGTCTAGAAACCGTGGAGGGCACACGGTCTCCTCCCACGGGCGTGTCTCCTCTGTATTTTAGAAAAGTTTAAATTTTTCTATGAGATTCTGTATGTGATTCAGTTTAGTCCCAACTCGATTTATATGCATGTTTAAGATCTTGATGACTCATCCAAGGGACACTATGATTGATAATGATGAATGTAATGTATGAAATGTTATGTAAGTTTCCGATCTGTCCGGTAATGCTCCTAACCCTAGTCCGGCGTCAGTTACGGGTTAAGGGTGTTACATTTGATTGGTATCAGAGCTACGATTTAGCCGATTCTCTAACTAACGTAGCGTGTCAGAGTCTAGCTATACGCCATATATCTGAATTGTGATAGTGTGATGAATCTTGACGTATAAAATGCGATTTTCGTATATAATGGATCCCGAAAGAGCCGTAGCTGATGACGTAGAAAGTAATGCGCCTGCTCCCGTACAAGGGACAACGCCCTATGAATCGAGACCGGCTACAAGTGGTCAAGAGGGAGAAGCTAAACAAGCTTTCTTCTAGATGATAAGTGAATGGTTCACTCAGTTTGTAAAGAATAACCCGACTGTGTTGCAACCCCCACCCCCGGTTAATCCCCCTCAAATATCCAATATACCTCCGACTGTAAATCTGAATCTGTTGAATAAACCTCCGGTTGACAAGATCTGAAAGTATGGGGCCAAAGAATTCCAAGCTACTAAAGATGATGATGCTGAAAAGGCTGAGTTCTGGTTAGAAAACACGATCTGGGTATTCGATGAAATGTCTTTAACTCCGAAAGAATGCATAAAGTGTGTGGTATCATTGCTTCGAGATGCAGCTTATCAATGGTAGAAAACTCTGATTTCTATTGTTTCGAGAGAACGAGTCACATGGGATTTCTTTCAGAGTGAGTTCCAGAAGAAATATATCAGTGAGAGATTCGTTGATCAGAAATGGAGGGAATTTCTGGAACTTAAACAGGGCCGAATGACTGTTTCAGAATATGAACGAGAATTTGTGAGACTGAGTCAGTATGCTCGATAATGCGTATCATCTAAAGCTATAATGTGCAAAAGGTTTGAAGATGGCCTTAATGAAGACATTCGTTTGCTAGTCGAGATTTTGGAAATAAAAGAGTTTGTTGTACTCGTTGATAGAGCTTGCAAAGCTGAGGCACTCGGGAAAGATAAGAGAAAAGCTGAGTCTGAAGCTCAAGATGTGAAGAAGATATTTCAGAGTAAATCATTTCATTCTGCTCTGAAAAGATTCAGAGATAATCAAAGTCGTTTCAAGAAATAAAGTGGGACATTCGAATAGAAATCAATCAAGACCTTAAATAAGTTCTAAAACCCCAGCAACTTCAGTGGCTAGTGTTGGAAATGTTCGATCTGAGAGACCAGAATGTAAACATTGTGGAAAAAGACATCCGGGAAGCTGTAGATTAAACGACAGAGCTTGCTTTAGATGTGGATCGCTTGATCATTTCATCCGTGATTATCCTGAGACTGTTGAACCAAAAACTGTTCAGAATCTGAGATCTGATAATGCACCTGTGAGAGGTAGACCATCGAAGAATGTCAGAAATGTTAGTTGTAGTCAGAGAACTACGAGGGATAATGTTGTCAGATCTGAAGCTAGAGCGCCAGCTAGAGCGTATGCTATCCGAGCTCGAAAAGAAACTTCATCACCAGATGTTATAATTGGTACTTTTACTCTTTATGATACTTCTGTGATTGCTTTGATAAACCCTTGTTCTATGCATTCATATATATGCATGAATTTAGTATTCAGCAAGACTTTGCCTATAGAGTCTACTGAGTTTGCTATAAAAGTATCGAACCCCTTAGGTAAAAGTGTCCTTGTTGACAAAGTATGCAAGAACTGTCCGTTAATGTTTTGAGATATCTGTTTCCCTGCTGATCTAATGCTTTTTTCCATTTGATGAATTCGATACTATTCTGGGTATGGATTGGTTGTTTATGCATGATGCTATTGTGAACTGCAAAAGAAAGACTATATATTTGAGATGTCCGAATGATGAGATTATACGCGTTGAGTCGAATGATTTAAATGGATTGCCTACTGTGATATCTGTTTTGAAAGCTCAGGGTTATGTGAAAAAGGTTTACGAGGCATATTTTGCTTATGTGATTGATTCAAAGGTATCTAAAAAGAACGTTGAATCAGTGCCTATTGTTTGTGAATTTTCTGATATATTTCCTGAAGAGTTACCGGGTTTGCCTTCGATTCGTGAAGTTGAGTTTGGTATTGAATTGTTACGTGGTACTACACCTATTTCGATAGCTCCTTATAGAATGGAACCAACAGAGTTGAAAGAATTAAAGTCACAATTGCAAGAGTTGACAGATAGAGGGTTCGCTAGACCGAGTTTCTCGCCTTGGGGTGCTCCAGTTTTGTTTGTGAAAAAGAAAGATGGCACGATGAGGATGTGTATCGACTATCGTCAGTTGAATAAGGTGACAATAAAGAATAAATACCTGTTGCCCAGAATTGATGATTTATTTGATCAACTAAAAGGAGCTACTGTGTTTTCAAAGATTAACTTGAGATCAGGATATTATCAATTGAGAGTTAAAGATTCAGACATTCCGAAGACTACTTTCAAAACGAGATACGGGCATTACAAATTTTTAATTATGCCATTTGGATTAACCAATGCTCCTGCTATTTTTATGGATCTGATGAATAGAATTTTCAGACCGTACGTAGATTGATTTATTGTCGTATTTATTGATGACATTTTGATTTATTCGTGTGGTGAGACTGAACATGTTGAACATTAGAGAATTGTTTTACAAACTTTGAGAGAAAAGCAATTGTTTGCGAAATTCAACAAATGTGAATTCTGGTTGCATGAGGTTAGTTTTCTGGGACATGTTGTGTCAGCTTCTGGAATACGAGTGGATCCGAATAAGATTTCTGCTATTCTAAATTGGAAATCTCCAAGAAATGTAACTGAAGTTTGCAGTTTTTGGGTTTAGCTGGTTATTACCGCAGATTTGTAAAAGGCTTTTCGACTATGGCTACTCCATTGACTAGATTACTTCAGAAAGATGTCAGATTTGAATGGTCGGATAAATGTCAGAAAAGTTTTGATCAGTTGAAAACTCTATTAACGTGAAGCTTGATGTTAGTACAAATTTAATCGGGTAAAGAATTTGTTGTATACTGATGATGCTTCACAATAGTCCGATGTGTGTTTGTCGCGCAGAAGGCAAAGTGGTAGCTTATGCCTCAAGACAGTTGAAGCCTAATGAAAAGAACTATCCGACGCACGACCTTGAGTTAGCTGTGATTGTGTTTGCACTAAAGATTTGGCGTCATTATCTGTACGGTAAGAAGTGTCACGTATTTTCAGATCATAAAAGTTTGAAATATCTGATGACTTAGAAAGATTTGAACCTGTGTCAAAGAAGATGGCTTGAGTTGTCAAAAGATTACGAGCTTGTGATAAACTATCATCCGAGTAAAGCAAATGTTGTTGCAGATGCTTTGAGTCAGAAATCATTGTTTGCATTACATACTCTGAATGCTCAGTTAGATTTGACTGATGATAGTTCTGTGATAGTTGAATCAAAAGTGAAATCGATGTTTATACAGTAGATATGTATTGCTTAGAAATCAGATAATGAGTTATTAACGAAACGAGCTCAGTGTGATACAAATTTCGAATCTGAATTTAGAGTTATTGATGATTGTTTGAGATTCCGAGGTCACATTTGTGTTCCAAGAAATCCAGAATTGATTCAGTTGATTTTGAGTGAAGCACATAATAGTCGTCTATCTGTTCATCTGTGAAGCACTAAAATGTACCAGGATTTGAAACGACAGTACTGGTGGTTTGGTATGAAACGAGACATTTCTGACTTTATTTTGAAATGTTTAGTCTGTCGGCAAGTGAAAGCTAAACATCAAGTTCTGTCTGGGTTGTTACAACCGATTCTGATTCTCAAGTGCAAATGGGGTAGAGTAACCATGGACTTTGTTTCTGGTTTACCCCAGACTCCGAGAAAGAAAGATGCGATATGGGTCGTGGTTGATAGATTGACGAAATCTACCCATTTCATTCCAGTAAGATCTGACTACTCACTTGATAGATTAGCTGAGCTTTATATTGCTGAAATTGTGAGATTGCACGGGGTGCCACTGTCTATAGTGTCCGATAGAGATCCAAGGTTTACATCGAGATTTTGGAAGAAACTACAAGAAGCTTTGGGCACGAAATTACATTTCAGTACAGCTTTTCATCCGCAAACAGATGGTCAGTCTGAACGAATTATTCAGATTCTTGAATATATGTTGAGATGTTGTATACTTGAGTTTAATGGTTTGTGGGAACAGCATCTACCGTTGATTAAATTTTCGTACAATAACAGTTTTCAGTCGAGTATCAAAATGGCATCTTATGAAGCTTTGTACGGACGTAAATGTCGTACACCTCTATATTGGACCGAGCTTAGTGAAAATAAGCTTCATGGGGTTGATTTAATAAAAAACTCAGAACAGAAAGTGAAACTGATTCGAGATTGTTTGAAAGTAGCATCTAATCGTCAGAAGTCTTATGCAGACTTGAAACGTAAAGATATAGAATTTGAAATTGGCGATAAAGTATTTCTGAAAGTGTCTCCGTGGAAGAAAGTGCTTCGATTCGGACGTAAAGGCAAATTAAGTCCGAGGTTCATCGGACCGTATGAGATCATTGAACGTGTTGGACCTATTGCATATAGATTAAAGTTACCGTCTAAGCTAGAAAAGATACACAACGTATTTCATGTTTCAATGCTCCGTAGATACCGATCCGATCCATCACATGTGATTGCCCCATCTAAAATTGAAATCCGATCTGATATGACATACGAAGAGGAACCGATCCGTATCCTAGTTCGTGAAGTGAAAGAGTTGAGAAATAAGAAAATTCTGTTAGTAAAAGTACTATGGAATCGACATAGGATAGAAGAGGCTACGTGGGAGCCTGAAGATTCATTGAGACAACAATATCCTACTCTATTTAACGGTAAGATTTTCGAGGACGAAAATCCCTAAGGGTGGAGAATTGTAACAGTCTGGTTTATACCCTAGTTGGAACAGTGGTTTCGGTGTAAGAGTATGCCCAAAGATCAATCATGAGATGGTTGTAATAACATACTTAATTTACCATGTTTATTAATATAAAGCGTTGTCATTATTATTTCAGTTTTTCTTTCTGTGTGTATAGATAAACTGTTTTATAATAATGTCCTGAGAATAATATGATTATTCTTAAAAGATCCTTAGTCGAGTATTATTGTTGACTAGGACAACAATAATGCATTAAGACTAACATGTAGTTGATTGATGATAAAGAGTTGTCATTGATATGGAGTGTCAAAATCAATGCATGAATATGTGTGTTAGAGAACAACATATTGGATTGACCCGCTATGAGTATGTTTCTTGGATTATTATGTAATTGTCACAACATTACTCATAGTGATTAATATGTATATGATCCTCAGACTTGAGATCATTATTATCCCAGCATCGTGAGTTGTATATTTTGATACAGTCAAACGTACACCATAACAAGTTGTTCTATAAAGGCTGATGTTGGATATACCACAATCTATGTAGAGGGATATGGTTGACCAATAAAGGATAAGTCCCTCCTACATAATAGGAGTAATATCTTAGGCCACTTGATTGAGTGAGACTAGAAATGCATGGCCATGCTCAAATAAGTTGATATGAGATGTCATACTAATTTGTATATCATAGTCTACTCAAGATATCAAGAAACATTGGATGGACTATACAAGTGTGACTATCCCATGACTTGTATCCGTTCCAGAGATAAAGGACTTAAGGATTAATGCATGAAAGGTTAATCACAAAAGATTATGTCAAATCATGATTTCTTGTAACTTAGGTAGCAATGATGCATTGCTAGATGCCACTCATTGTCTGTGACAATAGAATCGTTCTAGTATTACTGCTAACGTTGCAAGAACCTACAGGGTCACACCCTATGGTTCAAATGAACGAAATAAAATATAGTTGGTATTGTGCTTGGTTGTCACATAAATTAAATTAATTAAAGAATTAATTTAATTGGGCAATCAAATATTGAACATATTATATGTACAAGGATGTTGTACACATAATGATAACATAATTTTATTAATATATGAATTTGATTCATATATAAATTTAAATAAATATAGTTTACTGAAATCCTTATTATAATTAATGTAATTATAAATTTCAGATATAATTAATGTAATTATAATTTTCGGTTAAAAACTTTATTGTATTTATTTAATCTTGTAATACATTCAAGAGATACCAATTATAAAAGGCCCAATTAAAAGGATACCAATTATAAAAGGGCCAATGAAAAAGACACCCATTATAAAAGGTATTAAAAGGAGACAAAGCAAAAGATAAAAACCCTAAATGATTGCTTGTTAGGTCTAGCAGCCGTCAAGCAAATAAACCTCCAAAACAGTTTTGGAGATTTCTTCCGTTCATAGTCAAACCGGTGGATTACGTAGAGGCCGACATCGGAAAAGGTTGTGGCTTGATTCGACAGTAGATCAAAACTCTTGTTGCCAAGGCGTCGCTGTCTACTCAAATTAAAGTTTTGGTAATCTCGAAACCTTTATTTCACCTCGATTCATTCCTCACACATGGATTCATGGTTTGGATCTCCAGATCTAATTTTATTTTGCTGCGCCATGGGTTACCGGCATTCCAACATTCGGGACCACGAATTCGAGTCTGAATAAAATTTAAATATTATTTTCTATGCCGTTGATATGTGATTAAGCATGTGCTAAATTTCCGTAAGCTAATTTGTCCGTCTGTGTGTTTAATTTAACAAAAGGATGAAATTGCAGTGAATGCGAAAGTTGCTTGCTATTTGTGAAAATATCAATGTGTTGTGGCTTTGTAAAGTTGTGGCCTTAAATGGCAAATAGACCACTATTTAGATAGTGGATGGTAAATGGCCTATTATACCCTTGTTGTCTAATGATGCCAAATATCTTTTAAATGGCTAAAAAGGTAATTGTTTTATTATCATAAAAATAAATGAAACAAAAGATGAAAGTGTTCATCTTTATTATTTTTGTTTTGACCGAAACTAGTAAAAGAAAAAGAAAGAATAAGCTTGCTAAGGTTTGGCCATTTGAGAGTTTAAATTCAAGGTATGATTTCGGTCGGTTTTTGATAATTTTTACGTTTTTGTAATCGTTGCTTCTCCTACTATCAAACCCATGTTTTAATTTAATAAATTGATGATGTTTGTGTGAGATGCCATTGATGATATGTTGAGTTTTGTGATGTTTTATGTGGATAAATGAAAGATTTAAGCTTGATGAACAAGTTTTGTTCTTGAAGATTTGATGAATTTAGCTAAATAGGGCTAAATTGAGAAAATGGAAAATTAAGGGACTAATTTGTAAATTTGATGAAAAATACAGGCTTATATGTAATGTATGAATATTCGGCTAAGCATGTGTATGTGTGGATTTTGTGAATTTGATGTTTTGAGAAAAATAGACTAAATTGATAAAGTGTGCAAATATGAGGGTTAATTTGCAAATAGCCCTAAATGTATGTCCTTGGATTGAATTGAATGAATTAGTGAATAAAAGGGTTAATTCTAAATATGTTTAGATCAAGAACTGAGGAAAACAGACTTAGATCGCGGGAAAGCGAAAATAACCAAGTAGCCATTTTCATTCCGACATATCGAATCCGAGGTAAGTCAATATGCAAATAAATGTATATGTATGCATTTGTAATTGTTCATATGATTAATGATGATACTAAGTGCTTATGTTATGAGAGGTTATGCATTTGAATTTCGAGATAAGTTCGATATAGTGATTAAGTCCGAGAAGTCCCGTATGAACCTAAGAGTAGATAAGATTAGCTATGTCATGACGTAGCTATCTGTTCTGTTTTATCATGTAAGACCACATCTGGGACATTGGCATTGATCTAAGACTCGTGTAAGACCACGTCTAGGACGTTGGCATCGATATAAGCTTTACGAGTAAGATTACATCTGGGACGTTGGCATCGATATGAGACTTTACGTGTAAGACCATGTCTGGGACATCGGTATCGTATTGATTCGTGTAAGACCCTGTCTGGGACAGTGGCATCGATATCCGAGAGCATGTAAGACCTCGTCTAGGACGATGGCATTGTACTAATATACCGAGCTTCTGAGTATCCTACTGGATTACTTATGGTTCAACGGGCAAGTCTGTGTTATGAATTGTGAATCTGAGCCGTGATCACACAAGTGAACGAATGTCTGTTTCAGGTACGTTTAGCGTGTATATATATACACAAGTGTGTATAAAAAGGTAAGTACCTATAAGACTTTGACTCGAATAAGTGTATGCTTAAAGGTGAGAATGAGAATCTTAGAATGATGAATGTGGCAAATGTGGCTACAAGTATGTGAAACAAAAACACAATTGTGATATATGCTAAATGATTGAAATGTGCCTATGTATCTATTTGCAATATATGCATTTTATGTTAAGCTATTAGTATATTGACTTACTAAGCTTTTGGAAAGCTTACTCTGTGTGTGTTTAATCTGTTTTATAGGTCGTCAAAGCTACTGAAGGCTCAGGACCGTCACGGATCGTCATCACACTACTAAACTTATTTTGGTACACTTTGAAAATGTATAAAGATAGATATGGCATGTATAGGCCAGTATTTTTGTATAAGTTGTTATGTGATTTTAGCCATGTGATTTGGATATTTATGAGTTGAGACTTTGCTTAAATGAATGTGATATATGATGCATAACTTGGTATGGTTGAAGCATGTGAAATGGCCAAGTTTTGAGTAAGCAATTGAATGAATTATGTTTGTAATGATATGAGTTTTAGTCTTTGAAATTTTCATGGTTGGAATTGGTATTGAATGCATGGTTTGGATGATTATTTTGGTATGTTTTTTATGGTTATATGTTTTTTATGGTCTAGTAGCACACGGCCATGGCACACAGGCGTGCCTAGTGACCGTGTTGATATAGTTAGTATATAGACACGAATGGACACACATGGGGTGTCTAGAAACCATGGAGGGCACACGGTCTCCTCCCACGGGCGTGTCTCCTCTGTATTTTATAAAAGTTTAAATTTTTCTATGAGATTCTGTATGTGGTTCAGTTTAGTCCCAACTCGGTTTATATGCATGTTTAGGGTCTTGATGACTCATCTAAGGGACACTATGATTGATAATGATAAATGTAATGTATGAAATGTTATGTAAGTTTTCTGATCTATCCAATAATGCTCCTAACCCTAGTCCAGTGTCGGTTATGGGTTAGGGGTGTTACAAGATGGCCATACCTTTGTTCAATGGTAGAAGCAGGTGCAACTGATTGTAGTCAGCTATGACTTGGCCGGTTTCCTAGATGGTTCCATCACTCTACCACCACAGTTCGTTCAAGCTCCGGAGGGAGCTCTTGTGGCTAATCCGGCAGCTTTGGCCCGTCGTATCTATACTCTTTCACCGATGTGCAAACTACCTTGAATGTTTGGACAACAGCAAACACCATTTTTGCTGCAAGCACCAGTTCGAAACAGTCAAGGTTGCGGTATGAGCTTCATTCGTTACGCAAAGGTAACCTCTCAACCACAGAATATGTTGCAAAAAAAAAGAGCATCTGTGCTATTTTGCATGCTTCTGGATCCCCGATCTCCTAGGTTGAACGAACGAAAATCCTTCCCACGGGCCTTCCTTTGGATTTTGAAGCGATTGTCTTTACAGTGTCTCTTTCTCCAACTTCTTTACCATTTTAGCACATAGTCGATGCACTTCTTGAGTGTGAGCGGTAACAACAAAGAGAGGTGCATGAGGTGGTCCTTGCGGCAAACCTTATGGAAAGCTCACCTACATCAACGGTGATGGAGAAGTTTCTAGCTGCGTCTTCAATGCCAGATCTGTGCGCGCTACAGCCACGTTGCTCAACGGTATTATTACCGTTATCATCGTGATGATAATGTGCCGATGGTGGTTCCGTCGTCCCTCCATAGAGGTGGTGGTATCGGTCTATCGAATTATTTCCGACCTGTTATTTTGGAATATGGATGGGGCTCTTCACGTGGCCCACCTAGGCTGGATAATAGCCTTGGTCAACAAGTACATGGTATGGGTCAAAGTCATCACGTGGGGCCAATGTCTTATCAAATTGGGCTGCATGATCCTAGTGATTTTCCATCTACATATTATCCACAAGTGCAAAGGCCTTCTTTTAGTGGGTCGCATGGTGGTGGGCCAAATCAAGGGCAGCTAAGGCCACATGCTCCATTTTTACCAGCTAGGCCCAATTCTAACAATGTACAGCTTGATTCATATTTTAGTGTAGGGTCACTTGTTGGGATTTCTAATGGTGTTGTTGTTCCGTGGCGTATTAAACCTTGTGCTCGTGTTTACTCTGGGTTGGATCCTTGTATTAGTCTACCTCGGTTAGGCGATCTTCATCCATCCAATTACTATGATTCTTCTGATTCTAATGTCAACACTGCTTAGGCTGGGTTTCGTGGTGATGGAACTGACTCGTATATTTCCATGCCACTTGGCATTACATCATGGTATCCTGACTCGGGTGTTAGTAATCATGTCTGTCAGGATCCGTCAGCCCTACATCATGCTACACTGTATTCAGGTACTTCTGCTCTCATAATGGGTTATGGCACCCCCGCTTCGATCGTATTAGTGGGGCATAGTGTCTTATCCACTCAGTCTAAATTACTGCATTTGACTAATGTTTTATGTGTACCAAGCATCAGGAAGAATCTTTTATCGGTGACTCAATTTACTAGTGATAATGATGTATTTTTTGAGTTCCACCCAACCTATTGTGTTGTTAAGGACACAATGACCCAGAAAACCTTGCTGACGGGTTACATTCATGATGGATTATACCATTTTTTGGTGCCCGTGCTGTCTACTCAATCTGCCGAAGCTCAAGCTGTTGGTTCCCCTACAGTTCAGAATAAGTCCATAGATTGTAATGTTTTCTCGTTATGGCACAAACGTTTGGGTCATCCTTCTACTTCTGTTGTTAAGGCTGTGTTAGATAAATGTAGTATACCTTCAAATAACTACTTATGTGATGCTATATGTACTGCCTGTCAAAAAGGAAAGTCCCATAAGCTGCCATTTTCTGTTTCCGCTACGAAATATAGTGATCCTTTTACATTGGTTGTCTCTGATCTTTGGGGACCTGCTTCTGTTACTTGTAGAAATAATTGGTATTATGTGTCATTTGTTGATGTTTGTACTCGATTGACGTGGATTTATCTGCATCGTCAAAAGTCTCAGGCCTTGCAATGCTTTGTTCAGTTTCAGCAGCTAGTCAAGAATCAGTTTGGGACCACTATTAAACAATTTCAGAGTGATTGGGGTAGAGAATATCGAGCCTTCATGTCTATTTTAGCCTCTCAAGTAATTATTCATCGCCTAACATGTCCACACACCTCCGAACAAAATAGTTTAGTAGAGCATAAGCATCGTCATATTGTTGAAATGGGAATCACTCTTTTGGCTCAAGCAAATTTGTCTATGGATTACTAGGGCTATGCATTCTGTTGTGCGGTTCACCTCATCAATCGACTCCCTACTTTAGTATTAAAAGGAGAAACTCCGTTTAAAGCTCTTTATGGACGTGAACCCAGTTATGATCACTTGAAGGTGCTCGGGTGTTGTTGTTACCCTCATTTACGGTCGTTTATAACACATAAGTTGGAATTTCATTCTCAACCATCTACCTTTTTGAGGTACGGTGCTCAACACAAGGGGTACCAGTGCTTTCTACCGAATGGCAAGATCATTGTCTTCTATCATGTTGTGTTTGATGAAAGTCAATTTCTATCCACTGAGTCTGCGTCCGCAGAGAGTTCAAAGGGCTCCTATCAGTCTATCTCCATGTTTGTTCCTATACTTCAGCACATGTCATCTCGACCTTCAGAGCCTGCTTTTGCTCAACCATCTTTGTCATCTCTTCAACCAGTGGACTGTCCTGGCAGTTCTCCCCCTGCAGTAGCACAGTCAGGGGTTGGGTCTAATCATCAACTGCAGGGTTCTTCTGTACTTGGTGATGATGGTAGGCTCTGCTCCACTGACTTTCATGAGTTCTCTTTTGATCATCACACAATTCTTGAGCCTGTAGTTAATAGTCACCCAATGGTGACTTGATCAAAAGCTGGAATTTTTAAGCCCAAAGCGTTGACGGTTGAAGCTTTGGAACCAGCTTCAATTGAGGAGACTCTTTCTACTCCCGAGTGGCGTGATGCAGCTCAGGCTGAATATGATGCCTTGATACGTAACTCTGCTTGGGATCTTGTTCCTCGACCTTCCAGTTGTAAAGTAATCGGGTGTAAATGGCTCTTCAAGGTCAAAAAAATATAAATAGTACTATTGCCCGGCGAAAGGCTCAGTTAGTTGCGAAAGGTTGCTCTCAAGTTCTTAGGTGTGATTTCAAGGAAACCTTCAGTCCAGTAGTCAAAATTCTAACTATTCGTGTTATTCTGGCCATTGCTGTTTCCAGAGGGTGGTCATTACGGCAAGTTGATGTGAACAATGCATTTTTGAATGGGGATCTTGATACTGCTATTTTCATGCATCAACCTTTGGGAAATGAATAGTTTGATTCCGAATGCAAACCTTTCATTTGTCGACTGAATAAAGCTTTATATAGTCTCCGGTAGGCTCCTCGTGCCTGGTTCGAGTAGCTAAATTAGTTCCTCCTCTCGGTCGATTTTGTTGCCTCCAAATCTGATGCATCTTTGTTTGTTCGGGTAATATTTGACTCCAGTCTTTATGTACTCGTCTCTTTATGTACTCGTATATGTTAATGATATTATAATTACTGGCAACTGGCCAGCTTCTATCGACTGGTTTGTTCAATTGTTGTATAGCGAGTTCTCGCTTAAGGATGTGGGAGATCTACACTATTTCCTCGGCATAGAAGTGACTTGATTCTCTAATTGTCTACATCTTTGTCAGAAGAAATATATCCGTGATATTCTTGCTCGTTGTTCCGTAATCGCAGCAAAAAGTGTCCATACTCCGATGGTCAGCTCATATTACATGTCCAAAAATGATGGAGAATGTTTGGCGGATCCTACTGAGTACAGAAGTCTTGCGGGTGCACTCCAGTATGTTGTGTTGACCAGGCCTGATATTGCTTATACCGTAAACTGGATTTGCCAGTTCATGCACAACCCTACCACAGTACATATGGTGTCGCTCAAACGCATTCTGCGATATCTATGTGGCACTCTTGAATTTGGCTTAGTTTTTCGTCCATCTGATCGGTTGTCGCTGGTCAGGTATGCCAATGCCAACTAGGATTAGATTTTGACGATTGGCGCTCTACATCTGGGTACTGTGTGTATTATGGTCAAACACCTGTGGCACGGTGCTTCAAGAAGCAGTAGGTAGTGTCCCGGTCCACAGCTGAGGCAGAATATAGAAGTCTTGCTGCAGCCATAAGTGAGGTTACTTGGTTACTGTCATTACTTCAAGAACTACAGATTAAGTCTAATGATACCCTGAATATTTGGTGTGATAGTTCTAATGCGATGGCTGTTACAGCCAATCCCGTTTTACATTCTAAGTTCAAACATGTAGAACTTGATCTTTTCTTTGTCTGTGAGAAAGTTTCAGATGGGTCTTTGCAAATTGGTGAGGTTCCTGCTTGCAATCAAGTGGCTGATGTTTTCACTAAGCCACTGTCTGTTACTCTATTTTCTCGGTTTCGACAACTCCTTCAGGTCTTACCGGTTGGGAAGGTGGATGCATAATAGAGTCAATAATTTTGTTAGTTAGAGTTGTTTATATTATTCAATCAGTTAGCACAAGCAGTTAGCTAGCAAATGCTATAAAATCAATGAACAGAGAACAAATGTAGTATGAGATTCATTCACAAAAATAAATCAATTTCCTTGTATTTTCTCTCTTCAATTTCATTTGCCGTTTTCACGAAATCTCTTAGATCTAGTAGTAAATCACACCTCTCAACAATATATAGAGATTGGGCAAACCTACATAGCAAAAGATCATCCGTACTCACATATTTTCACCAAAAAGGTTTATGATTACCCTCCCGAATATCATATTTATGAAGAGCACTATGAAGATCTATCCGCCGAGTGTTTAGAGAATGGATGTAACTACATTGTTTACTGGGAATGTATAAAGGATATGAAGTTGTTGGAGGAGTGAAGGGAAAAAAACAAAATGGTTCATGATTGATATCACCCAGTGCTGCCCTATGCACCCAAGTTTCTGAATAAAAATAACCACTTTGTTGATTGAGGGTTGAAAGTTCATGAATGTTATTTTTTAGTTGAATGAAAGGTTTCAACTTAATAAAGTAATGACTTGTTAAAAATCACTTTGAAGATCACAAAATGATTGATTTTCCATATATTTGGCTGAATACCAAGCAATGGTATATATATAATTTAGTAAATAACTAATTAACTAATAACTAACTTTTGACTAACTACATCAACTACTGACTACTAACTGTTAACTATTCAACTGTTAACTACTAAGTGTTACAATAGTTTTATTCCTTAACATGCCTCCATCTTCTTAATTTCTACTATTTGTTCACGTTTACCAATGACTTTGAAATTCGATCTAAACTTTGTGAACAAAGGGGTTGACAAAGGCTTGGTGAAAATATTCGCTACTTGTTCTTGTGCTAGAACATGCCCTACAGTTAACTTTCCAGTAGCAACCTTTTCCCTAACAAAAAACAGATCCAACTCAACATGTTTGAACTTTGAATGCAACACTGGATTAGTTGAAACAACAACCGCTCTAGAATTACACACCAAACTGTAGCTTTTCTAGAAGGAAAGACATGCAACTCAGACAAGAGAGATTCGAGCCAAACTACCTCAGTAACAGTATGAGCAAGGCCTTGATATTCAGCTTCTACAGTTGACCTTGAGACAACTTGTTGTTTCTTGGATCCCCAGGCCACAGGATTCCCACCAAGGAACACACAAAACCCCGTATTAGACCTCTTATCGTCTATATCAGTTCCTTAATTTGCATCTGAGTAGCCTACTAAATCCAAGTTGGAAGCTGCAATAAAATGAAGACCATAATCCATTGTGCTTTGAAAATACTTGAGAATACGTTTTACAGCTTTAAAATGCTGGTCCAAAGGCTTGTGCATGAATTGACAAACTCTATTGACAGCAAATGTAATATCAAGCCTAGTGATGACCACATATTGTAGAGCTCCCACAATGCTCCTGTAGTCAGACGCATTTTTAATCGAACTTCCAACATGTTGTGACAATTTTGTTGAAGTAACCATAGGTGTAGGAGAGCCTTTTCCTTGATCCATTTGAGCTCTTTTTAAAAGATCAAGAACATATTTGCGTTGACTCAAAAACAACCCATCAGTGGTAGGAACGACTTCAATCCCAAGAAAGTAACCGAGAGGCCCCAAATCCTTCAATGAAAACTTTTGATCCAGAGTTGTGAAAAACTCATCAATGCTACCTTGATGATTGCCAGTGACAATGATGTCATCCACATACACAAGAACATACAAAAGCACGCCCTTAGCTCTTTTAACAAAAAGAGAACCATCTGACTTAGCTAGAACGAAGTGAGAAGTAAGAAAGAAATCTCTCAATTTAGAGAACCTAGCCCTGGGAGCCTACTTAAGACCATACAATGCCTTCTTCAGTTTGCATACCAAAGTTTGGTCACCATGTTTTTTCTCAAAACCAGGAGGCTATCCCATGTAAATTTCCTCAGATAAGTCACCATTAAGAAAAGCATTGTTGATATCAATCTGCCCGAGCTGCCATCCAAACTTCACTGCCAATGTTAAAATAACTCGAATAGTTGTTGGTTTGAAAACTAGACTGAAAGTCTCGTGAAAATCAACTTCTGCTTCCTGAAGATACCCTTTGGCCACAAAATGACCCTTGTATCGAGCAATAGTGCCATCTGAATGGCGTTTAAGCTTGAACACCCACTTGCACCCTACAGCTCTCATGTTTGCGGGTAAGGGAGCCAAGTCCTAGGTCTGGTTTCTTAGCAAAGCATCATATTCTTGCTGAGCTGCCAGTACCCATTCCTTACTCGACAAAGCCTCCTCAATTGTGACAAGCTCAGTGACACTTAACTCATGGTCAACAAATTTCCCACACATTCATCCATAGGCAACATGAGATCAAACCTTGGAAATGCCAAATTTGTTAAGAGGAGGTAAATTTGAAGCATAGATGTTATTGTTGTTCTGATTGTAATTATATTGTCCACACAAATTGTGGAATAAAATATTACAGTTGGTACGACATAGTCGATGATGAGTTGGAAGAAACAGGTGAGTTGCTTAACAATTTAACTTTGTTGTCATTAGAGAGGCCAATATTGGAGAAAATATTGTAATACCCACAGAGATGGAACATTTAAGCCACCACCACAACTTAATTTTCAACTATGATGTTGAGGGTGATAGATATTGTGATGGTTGCATGTTGTTCATCTCGACTTCACTTTACCATTGTGCACAATGTGATTTCTTTCTCCATAAACCATGTGCTGAATTGCCTAAGAAGATGTACATTTGGGATCATAATCACCAACATCCCCTCACCCTTAATTTACATGCTTTTTTTTTGTGCGAAAGTTGTGGGTTTGAGTTCAATAGTTGTTTCTTCCATCATTGTAATGTGTATGAGGATCGTAACTGCGTTCTTTGTTTTCAAATATCGGATACCTCCACGTGTCAAGGGCATGAACACTACTTTTTCTTTTACAAAAAGTATGAAGAGCAATGCAATTGATGTGGAAGTAATCTAAAGCATGCGTATGCATACAAAGAGTGCAACTTTACAGTGGAATACAGATGCCTTAGGCTTCCCGACAAGATTCAACACAAGTGTGATGAACATCCTTTCATACTCACATATAGTGAAGACAACATTTATTCAGAGTATCATTACTTTGATATTTGTGAACAAAGAAGAAATCCAAGCCATTGGTTTTACCACTATGTAATTTGTGATTATTCAGTTCATCGCAATTGTATTATTGATGCATACTCATATATGAAGCTCGGAAAGACCTACACAGCAAAGGATCATTCACATCCACTCACTTTCAGTCGAAAGCTCTATAATTTCCCTCCTGAATGCCATATATGTCATCAGCACTGTCAAGACTTATCAGCCGGGTGTCTAGAGAATGGGTGTAACTTCATTGTTCATTGGAAATGTATAGACCCTTATAGAGAGAATATCTTACAGTTGTGAGCTGAGACAGAAGACAAAGAGGTTCATGATTGATCGCACCCAATACTGCTCTCTGCACCCAAGTTTCTAGAAAAAAAAAATCACTTTATTGGTTGGGACTTGAAAGTCCATTAATGTAGTGTTATTGTGTGTTTTTTAAGGTTTTTGTTGGAAATAATTTGTGAAACATGATGTTACTGTGACATGTTTGTAGATAATTTGGAATTGGAAGAATAACTGTCTTTTGTAGATAATTTGGAATTGGAAGAATAATTATCTTTTATTATAGCTAACAAAACATGTCGAGCTCGAAAGTCCGTTCGTGCAATCCAACTTAGTAATGATTTAAGTTTGAGAAAGTCCAAGCTTGTAATGGATCCGAGTTCAAAAAAATTTGAGCCCGAAAAAGTCTGAGCCTGATAGCACCTAAGGCTTTAACAGATACTGATCTGGTTCGAGCTCGAAATAGTCTGACTTAAAGCTCGAAAAAGCCTGACTTTATAACTAAACAGTCATAATAACCATTAATAATTAATATACGTTTATGATGTTATTTAAAATAAAAAATTTAAATAAATAATAATTCTTTACTTTATGAAGACTGTAATAGGCCCATTTCGCCCGGCCCATTTGAAACCAAAACCAAATAAAACCAAAGAATAATAATAATATAAATCCTTTTTTTAATAGTTCATCAACAGTCCAGTATTACAAGCCCAATAATAAAATTACAGCAGCACAAACCTCAAACCACTACCCAAATACCCAATGTATAACCCAGGCCAATTACAGACCCAATTCCACGGCCCGAATGGCCCAAACATTTTCTGCAGGTAGAAACCCTAGGGTTCCAGGGGGTTTTGCGCCGCGCGCGTGCCTCCACGCACGTCACCACGCGTACGCTACGCGTGAGCCTTCACCAGCGCACCTCCGTACTGCCTCCAGTGCATCAGCATCGTACGACCTCCGCACCCTAGCCACGTCCGCCCCCATACCTGCACAAAAAAATGAGACAAACAAATAATAGAAGAAAAACAAAAAAGAAAAAACTGTTGTATTCTTTATTCTTCAATTTTTATTTTTGACATTCGACTATAAAAGTCGGAGGAAATGTTGTAACTTTTTTTTACACGGACTGAATACAAAAAAATGCAGAGAAATTATAAAAACAATTTTGAAAGGTGATTTTCGGCCTTCAACACCCTTTTTCTTTCGTTTTTTTTTGTTCTTTTTAGATCTTTGTTTTGTTTGTTCGCGTAATAATCAAAAAAGGAAGGGATTTACCTTCGAAAATTGAATCGATGGTCTGCCTTCTTCGTCGAAATCGAAACAAAGGTAGTCATCGAGGTTAGGATCGGGTCTGGTTTTGTAACATCCTGAATAATTGGGTCTGTGCATTTTATGTGTTTGAATGCTTAAAATATTAATTTGAGAATTTGAGGTACAATTGGGGCTCAAATTGGGCTAAGGCCTTGTTTTAAATATTTTGTTTAGACACTCTAAGGGCTTAAATTGAAGTTTTAGTAGTTTAATTGACATATTGGGCTCGTGGCCCAGCAACTAGGGGCACAGTAAGGTGAGCTATAAGTGGCGTCACTAGTGCATGAGGAAGGCCTAAATTTTTGGTTGCTTGAAGCCCAAGTTATACGGCTAGATTTCGGCACTTAATTGAGTAAGGGGGACGGCACAAGGCTATTTTTTTTTTAGGAATTTTGTTATATTTATTTCATGTGGATAATAAGGAGATAAAGACTATTATTTAGAGATTTAGTCTTTAAGGATAATAAGCAGATAAAGGCTATTTTTGAGGAGATAACAGATTAAGATAAGGGAAAAAGGATAGGAGCTATCATGTGTGGCAGTGTTGGCCGAAAATCAATCTCTGCTAAAGGGAGGAATCGATTTTCTATATAAAGAGGGGGTGTGCCGAAATTTTGAAGCCTCTCTTTTATTTTCTTTTCTCATCTTCTTCCTCTCAAAAGTCGAAAACCACCATCTTCTTCACCCTTTCTTCCTCTCTAAAATTTCTGGTTGTAATCTTTTAACCTCTATTGTTATTCTTCTTTTAATCCCTAAAAGCCGAAATCACATCTCTATTATTCTATTCTTCTCCTTAATATTCATTGGTCGAATCTCTCTTAGCCATCTCTTCAATTCGTACATCTTCTAAAAGCCGGAATTCTTAGATCTCACTTTCTGAAGTTGCCGAATTCTCTTCAAAGGAGTTTGCTTGTGCCGAATCTTGAAGGAAACAATAGGTAAGTATTGATTTCGGGATTTCAATGTTCTTTCGGCTTTTCAAAAGTCCTTAGCCGAATGGCTATTAGAAACTAATCTTTTATTTCACTCTTCTTTTCGGCATTTCGAGATTTAAAGAAGGAGGCCAATCACATAGATCTCTAAGTTATAGAATCGTGTTACTTTCGGGATTCCAAGGTAAGAGGATTTGTTTATTTATATATATAAAATCGGGTAGAATACTAACCATGGCCGAATATAGGAGAGGCCTATTTTCGCAATTGTTCCGGCTTTTGAGCAAGGCTTTACATTGAGGATAATAGATCCGGATAGCAAGGACATCGACTAAGAATATTGGATTTCATGATATCAGGTGTGTAATACTTCCCCACCATCTAGATCTGATTATTAATGTATGTTCATAAGTTTATATGTTGTGATAAATACCGATATCTCAGTTTAATGTTGGAAACCCAAAAAGGGTGAAGCAAATCACCAGGTCAGTGAATGTTTTGATTTTATATGATAAAAGTATATTGATTTTATGATTGCATGGGTTGGGTTGATGAAAGGAGGAAGTTATACGTTATATGTGTAGCGATTCATACCGTGATCTGTTATATGTTGTAGCGGCTAATGCCGTGATCTGTTATAAGGGCTTCGGCCATAATATGTTGATGAGCAGCATGACTGCCATCTTGGCGTGTAGCGGTGTGGGTCGATTGTAAAAATCCCCAATGGTGTGAATGGCTGGTACGGGGGCGTGTAGCGGATGGAAACCTAGGCAAACGGATTGGGCCTTGCATATTATTTGTTATTTTTTTTATAAATGAAATTATTAATCTGCTTTATGGGCCTAAGGCCAAAATCTAGTGGTGCATAAGGGTTGCATACTGAGTCTCGCGACTCACCCTATTAATTAACCTTTCAGGTGATACCTAGTGCATCGGACCGGGCTGGAGAGGAACGCGAGGTGACCATGCAAAAGAGAGCAATTGGATTCAGCTAAAAGGCTTTAGTCTGCTATTTTATATTTTGCAGATTTTAAGTATGGTTGTAATAAGGCCACGGGCCACTAGACTATTATTTTTGATTGGGTTATGTTGGGTTTTTAAGTTTTATGTTTTCAATTAAGTTAAAACATGTATGAAATTTCAGTTTTTATTTAAAAATCCATCAAGATAATTTATAACTTAATATTTTACACTTTAATGAATTCTTAAGCTTTCGGAATAAAGGTTTAAACCTAGTAATTGTTTTCCAAGATGCGGCATGTTTTGTGAACTCCCTTAACTGACATACCAGATCCGGTCATAGCGTTTGGGCCGGGTTTGGGGTGTTACAGGTTTGAACGAGAGCAGTCGATGGGCCTGAATCGGTCGCTCATCGCCGATTATCATGGCGTCGAAGTGGCCAGATTTTCCTCTTTCCTTCTGTAGCTGATAGGTCAAACAAGAAAGGGGGCTAGGGTTTCGAAATTTAACAGATGGTTTAAATCTGCTTAAAAGGGGTCGGTCTCTATTAAAAAAACGACGCCGTTTTGGCTAATTTCAATAGCCTCAAAACGACGCCGTGTGGTGTGACCTGATGACCCGATCCATATGTGGCCAGGATCCGCGCGTTTTAATCTATGGGGATATTTGTGTGATTAGTCCTTCTCTTTCATATTGTTTTCCAATTAAATCTGTTAAATATTTTCTTTATTTTCTTAATTGATCTCCATAATTTATGCGTTATGTCAATTTGATCCAATTTGTGCACTGCGTTTCGGCTATGGGGATATTTGTACTTTTAACTCCTGATGATTTGTGCGTATCTTAGTTTAATACCTGACCTGATTAAATAATTTTATTTATTTATGAATTAGCTCTCTAATTATATTCTTATTTCGATTAAGCCTTAATCTTTTGTTTATAATTCTCGTAACTTTTTGTAGTACTAAATTTAGTTATTATCCAAGTTTTTTTTAAATAAAATTGTTTTGGAAATTGATTTATAGTGTTTTAATTTGTTTTATTTTCATTTAAATGTATTTTATTCTTTGTATAATTAATATTTCACTTCAACATTATATATCATGTATTTCTTGGATGACTCCTATAATATTTAATTTAAATACAATTATATTATTATTTTGTACGTACATACATATATATAATAATAAGATTTTTGTACTTATTATTAATTTGCACATTATTTTACGTATATATTTTCTCTTAAACTTATCTACATGTATATTTAGTTTCATCTAAAATTACTTTTATATATATTTCTATTTTAAATTTAGTATACATAATTTATCACTTTGAAAGATCATATTTTATCGTATATTTCAATATATATATATATATTATTATTTATATATGTCTTTATATATGTTTAAATTCACCTATTATTTTTTTTTTTGTTTTGTATGATTCATTTCAAAAATTTTATTCATGTTTCATAAATTTATTTACAAACTATAATAATTTCATAAATTGTTGATTTCAAAATTCACCTTCTTTATTTATTTTAAACACATTTGTTAGCATTCAAAATTTTGTTTTATAATAGTTTGCCATCATAGATCTTGTAGAAATATTATTGATTGTTAGTATGTCTTTTTAACCATGCGGCTATTTTTATTGTTGTAGTAACCATTTTTTGATAAAACAGTAAACGACGCGGTCGACTCGATTTTTTGAAAACAAAAAAGGAAGGGAGTCGCCACCGATCTTTATTTGGGTGAGATCGGATCACCTTTGTTTTAATAAACATTTCGATTTACTAAAACAATTTTTTTGGTCTACGAATTTTGAGAAAATGGGCTTGGGAGTCGGTTACGTGTGAGGAAGGATTAGCACCCTCGTCACGCCCGAAATCAGTACCAAACTGATTGATCGATGTCCTAATGTTGAAAACTATGAAATGGTTTGAGAATAGATACTTTTTATTTCCAAAACTTGAAGAAATTGGAAGGGACGTTAAGACTCTCTTATTTTCGAAGAGATAAAGCATCATGTCCAGTAAGTTAGGGCGTGATACTTTAGACTCCCGAAACTAAGCTCGCCTTTTTAAAACTTAGTTTTACATCTGAAGGGGATCTTCCGTCATTTGTCAAACGAGAAAGCAGAACCCAGTAAGTTAGGGCTCGTTTTCTCGAAGGTCCAAATTAGGAATATTGCCTCTATTTTAGAAGAAAGAAAAGAAACTTATCTCGAAGTGTCTAGATGTCGAGTCCAGTAAGTTAGGGCGCGACATTTCGAATATTCAAGATTAAGTTTTTGTTTAATACTTAAATCGTGGTTTCAAAAGGCGCAACCTGTTGCTTAGCTTTAAACGAGAAGAAACCGGAACCCAGTAAGTTAGGGCTCGATTCGCTCGATTTGCTAATACGAAATGTCGGTAAAAACTTGGATTTGTGATTTTTGAAAAGAATTTTCCGTCGTTTAGCTTAAACGGAAGAAACCAGAACCCAGTCAGTTAGGGCTCGATTCTCTCGAATTGCTAATACGGGATATTGGTTGTTATAAAAAATTGAGGTGTCGAGAAAAATTAGCACGAAAATGTGAAAACACAATGTTATACGTGAAAAGAATAATAAAAGGACACATACACATATACATATATAAGTAAGGATGATAATAAAATAATAACTTATTAACAAGGAAAATAATGAAAATAATAGAAAGTACAAAAGGAATAAATAACAAACACAAGAGAAAGAAAGAAAAAATATACAAGTGGTAGTAAAATAATAACAATAATAATAATAATAACAATAATAATAATAGTAAGAAATGATAATAAAATGATAACGATAATAAATAATATACGAATAATGATATAGTAATGATAATAATATAGTAATAATAGTAATATAACAAAAATGATAGAAAATAGAAAAATAGTAGTGGAACAATGATAATAATAATCATGGAAATAAAAGTAGAATGGAGAACGATAATAAAAATAACATTAATAATAATAATAATAATAATAATAATAATAATGATGAAATAAGATGATAATAATATTAATCATGGTAGTAATTAAGAGGTAAATAAAATGTATATACAAAGGAATAAACAAAATATATATATGTGTAAAAATTCTAATATAATAATAGTAATAAAGATATTAACTAATAATAATATGATAACAATATAATAATACTAAATAATAGTAAAAAGAACAAAAATCGCAAATTAACTAAAGAGGGGATCGAATTGAAATTAAAATAAAATTTTGGGGTTAATTTTGGTAAAATGAGTGCTCTGGGGGTTAAATAATAAATAAAACAAGGTTTGGGGGTTAATTTGTAAATAAAATGAAATTTTAGGGTCAATTCAAAACAAAAATAAAAGAAAAGGACCAATTTGCACACGCGAAGGAAACAGAGGGACTGAAGCGGGACATAACCCCTTTTCAAAGCGCACAGCATGGAAAGGACCAAAACGAGACCTGACTAAAAGTTTGGGGTCGAAATTAAAAACACAGAAAACTTGATTACAGATTGGTAAAAAGCGGAGGGGCTAAAAGTGAAATTAGCCCCTCTAATGAAAAACACGCGGATCCTAGGCTGGAGCGGGTAGGATCGGGTCGGGTCAAACCGGTTCCCCCAAAACGACGCCGTTTTACCTTCTATAAAATCCAAATTTTCTTTCTAAAAACATCATTTTTTAAACCTATTCTAGAAAAAAACAAAGAAGCTCTCTGAAGTTTCTCTTCCCCTCTGCGCCTCCAGCCCAGAAAACCGAGAGGGTGGAATCTCTTGCCCGTGTTTTGAGCCCGATCCCGAGACGGAGGGGGATCTCCGATGACGGGGCCATAAGCCTTTTCAGGTATCCTCTTCCTCTTTCTTTTTATTTTGTTTTAAAAGTTTAAAAACAATAAACAAAAATAGATAGGAATCAACAGTAATATTAATAAAGTCGACAAGAAAAACGAAAATCAACCTTGAAAATTTTATTCTTGTTTCTTGATTTCTCTGTATTCGTTTCTTTTTTGAATTCGGAAAATCAAAAAAAAAACCCTGTACAATGGTTTTTGATGGCTTATATAGCCATTTTTACAATTGCTTTCTGTCTTTTCTATTTATTGCCTGCAGGTGCAAGTGGGGCAAGTGGAGGGGCGTTGGTGGTGCTCGGCGGTGGCGGTGGGCGGAGTGGAGCAGTCCGCGTAGAAAGGCGATGGCTGAGTCTGCGCGCAGAGGGGCAAGTGGCCCTAGGGTTTTGTTTTTTTTTTTTATTTTGGTGTTTGGGCCTTCCTATTTGGGTTAATTTGTTGTAAAATGGGCCGGGCAAATGGGCTCGTACAGCTGCCCCTCTTTGCTCATTGTTGTGTAATGAGAATGGAGCAAAGACTTTCAAAAGGCCCATTTTGCCCGGGCCTGCTAAGCCCTGACTTCTTTTGTAGCCTCATTTCGTCCATCGTATCTTGTTGTTTTGATCCACTCTATCGCTGCAACTTCAGAGATAATGGGTTTTTCGTTTTTAATCCGCTCAGTTCGACTTGCTCCTGCAACTTCAGGAATGTCAAATATGCTAGCTTCAATCTAATCCCTGCAAACTCAGGGATCACCAGACTAATGTCTTCGATCTGCTTCCTGCAACTTTAGGGAGGTCAAATTTGCTATCTTCAATCTGATCCCTACAAACTCAGGGATCACCAGACTGATGCCTTCGATCTGCTTCCTGCAACTTCAGGAATGTCAAATCTGCTATCCTCAATCTGATCCCTACAAACTCAGGGATCACCAGATTGATGTCTTCGATCTGCTTCCTGCAACTTCAAGAAGGTCAAATATGCTATCTTCAATCTAATCCCTACAAACTCAGGGATCACCAGACTGATACCTTCGATCTGCTTCCTGCAACTTCAGGAACGTCAAATCTGCTATCTTCAATCCGATCCCTGCAAACTCAGGGATCACCAGACTGATACCTTCGATCTACTTCCTGCAACTTCAGGAATGTCAAATCTACTATCTTCAATCTAATCCCTGCAAACTCAGAGATCACCAGACTGATGTCTTCGATCTGTTTCCTGCAACATCAGGAAAGTCAGACTTGCTATCTTGGATCTGCTCTGCTGCAAACTCAGGGAGACAAGATCTACTATCTTCAGTTTTTGATCTGCCTCGCTAGGGGACAACATCTGAAATCTTTTGATATTGCTACATCGTTCTCTAGGGAATTCGTCCTGTAGAATTATTTTTACGTGCTTATGCTTATGCAAATAACGAGGATGTCATGATAGGAATGACTCAAATGCTCCTAACTACATGTGTTATGAATGCAGAATGTCATGAGAATGATGCTTTTCCACAATGATTAAGATACATTGATCGTAATAAATTGAATGCTCCTACTTAAATGGTATCATGGAGGACATTTGCATGAATGCAGAATGTCATGATAATGATTCTTTGTTAAAAATGTATAAGGACGACGATGCGATGATCGCACGCTCCTAATGATGATGAATGAATGTAAAATGAAATGACCCCTTTTTATGCTTAGGGTTGCCACTGCTCGTCATCCACCAAAGTCGTACAACCCTGATATCTCGCTTTTGCCAGAAACTCAAGAAAACAATCATATTTTGCTCAAACAATTTACCCCAATGTGACTTCAAGGCCCACTCCATGGCACTTACAGGACTTTAAGGCCTATACCATCTTCAGATCAACCCATTGTGCCTTAAGGGTATAGAAATTATGTCGTCTTCAATTCATCCCACTACGACTCAGGGGCGTAGAATCTATGTCATCTTCAGTCAATCCCACTACGACTCAGGGGTATAGAATTTGTAAACGATTTGGCTTGTTGCACCTTTCCATTCCTGGGGATCGTGATCAGGTGTGCACGCATGATAGTTGCATGGATACAATACCCTTTTTTTTTGCACGAATGATTCCCCATTCATACATCGCCCTTTTTCATCGAGATGGTACTGCTGACGTAATACCTCGTCATTTTGTTCAATCACCATTTTTTGACAAAATCCGAAGAGATAGTCTCAGTTCAGACTTTTCCTCCACCATTATTCCTATCCCTTAAACTCAATGAATTTTAAGCAATAGTCCTGTTTTAGGTTCCGGTACTCTTTAGAAGTTTCCAGAGTAATATGTGAAACTCTTTTTTGTGAAAGTGTCATTAGTACATTAATCGTTATTTCAATACAAAATGTCTGAAAAAGATCATAACTGCGGATATGAACGAAGTCAGCTAGGAGCATAGCTCGAAACAAATAGGTTAAGCAAAGATAGCAAATGCAATTAGGAAGGAAATTTATTGGCAGAATTTTGCAAGGGGAATAAATAACAAAATGGGTAAAATAGAAGCTAGGTGCCCCAGATATCGCAGCCTGAGCTTCTCTGTTCAAACTTCTTGAGGACCATTTTAGGCTCAATATGTGTTCAGAGGATCCGGGGTACTTTGTCGATGCTCCAAGACGCAACATACTACCGTATGCCTTACTTTCGATCAAAACTTGAGCTGCCCTTCTCGGGTTTTCATCTCAAATCCCCTTTAGTCCAAAGGCGCCCTTTGCGGGTTTTCGTCTTGGCCTCTCCTTTTCTTCTTTTTCTTTCCTTTCTGCATTTTTTCGTGTGCTTTTCTTTTCTCTCTTTTTTCTTTTTTTTTTTTTGCAAATCTGAACTCACATGATTGGGCAAGTCCTTGTCATCCATCTTGATTCATGTCCATGTTTTCCAAGCCTGGGCCTTCTTTGTTGCATAAGGCACTTATTTTTCTTCTGGAGTCCTTTTGGATAAGAATAATCTTAATGCAGGTCTTTTGAACGAACCTTTTTTTTTTTTTGTCGTAAGCCCATGTGAATGCTTTAACTCGACTTATTGTAGACATTTTACTTCATCCAAAAAGGAATATTAGCTTCCAATAACTGCTCCCGTTTTGTAAACTAACGAGAAAGGCGTTGCCCCGGTGAAGGTCTTAGCCAACGTTCACGAAACATAGCAGGTAAATGGTAACTTCTCTATGCCAACTTTTACAAATATCGATTGTTGTCAGAAAAAATTTGAATGGTTTTTGACTGTCTTGCTGCACTGATGTGGTGTACGATCTTTGAACAGACTATGAATTCGTGTCATTTAAACACATTTTTTTCTGGCATTCTTTATCACCATTCTCTCTTTCTTCTTCTTCCTTTTCTTCTTCTTCTTCTTTTTCTCTCTTTTTTTTCTTTTTTTTCTTTTTCTTTTGAAGTTGAAGTTGAAGTCGACGACTGCTGACTTTGTAATTTTGGCATGTGAAGCGACCCTTACTCTCTCAACGACCGTGAATACGAATTGATGTTGGCTAAAAGATTATGAGGAGACTAGCTTGACAGCGCTTATGCCCCCTCATATAGGGAATCCTTGTTTCAGTGGCCCCGACATGTCTGAATGTGATCATACGATAATGTCTTGCCTTATTCTTGCAGTGAGCTAAGCTTCCATCTTCATCTCCCTCGTTGGCTTTTAGTGTCGGCTGACATTTCGTGAGGTAGGATCTGTCATTTTTAACAAGCTAGGAAATAAGTTGCAATCTCTGTTACCTTCTAAGTCCTTAGATCCTTCTAGACACATATCTCACTAGAAAGGGAGTCCGTAACAGTGTTGCTTATGTCATTGATATCTGGGACCCATCGCCGGTATGAAAGCAATTTACAAAGAATGAATGGTTATTTATGAATGAAGAATAGAATGTATAGCATGGAAAATAAAAAAATTGGTTCAAAAAGATGCATTTTACTGAAATAGTAATTTAGTACACGAGCCTATTTCACAAAAGAGATCTTATTGCTTCTAGGCTTAAAGCAACAAGTATACTTCGTACACTACTCTAGGTAAGCTTCTAAATACTATAGGAATTTCTTCCGCAGTCTCATTGCTCAAAATGCTCCCAGGTTCATGCTTCTGCTTTTGGTGCGTCGCTTATCTCCACAACACCTATTTTGATGAATTTTTCCACCAACTTCTTGAAAGCTGTGCAATTTTCTATCGAGTGCCCTGTAACCCCTGCGTGGTACTTACACTGGACACTTAGGTTATACCATGCTGGGTATGGAGGTTGCAGTGGTTTTATAAAATAAGGAGCTACAATATGCATATCAAATAAGTTCTGGTATAACTCTCTATACGTCATGGGAATAGGAGTGAATTGAGGTTTTTCCGAATACGATCCTGGATTGGGTTTTTGCTTTGGGGGGACCAGGTGACTGGTAACTGCCTTCTTTGGCTGGTTTACTGTAAACGGTTTCGAATGATCCTTGGCATACTCACTCGTGCTAGCCCCATCTTTATCCTTCCTCTTTAGGGCTTTTGAAACCCCTTCTCCCTTTTCTTTGCCTCTGGTAGGCCAAAAACAACACGATTGACTTGCTCATTACCAGGGCCCATTGGAGAATTCAGCAGCACCGAAGTATCAGTCCTATATTGAGATCCAATAATGACAGGTACCACGCGAGAATGCGCGTCTGGTTGAGTTGGGACATTTATTGGGGAATAAACGATGTCTTCATTATTATCCACATTGTCGGTCATTGGGTCACTCTTTTTTTCAAGTCCTCCGGCTAGTAACTGAGTTAGCTGGCCCATCATGTTCTTTTGGAAGTCTAGCATTTGCTCTCGCATTTCTTGTTGAATTTGGGTCAATTGCTCTTGCATCTGTATTTGCCTTTGCTCTATCCTCGCCAACCTTTGTTCCATGTTTCCCAGGTTAACTGAAACATTTTACCTAATTAGGGTCCTTTTGTAAAAGTCTAATGCAAATGAATGCAATGTAATGCAAATGCAATGTAGTGCGAATGCATGAATGCAAAGAGGCATCGATTCTGATCAACTTCATTTTAAAAAACTTTATTAGAAAACAGGTTCTTTTACATAAAATGGACTACTATATGCTTTCGTCCTAAGTCCTAAAAGTTTTGATTTTCCAAGCTAGCTCTTGACTGTGATCAGACTGTAGCCAATATTTTATGTTTAACATATCCACCTGTAATGCCAAAATCTGTAGATGACCAACTACTTCTTGCATCTGAACCATCATTTCCCTCATGAGGTAATCTCGACTTTTTAACTTGATGATCATAAGAATGATGAAGTTCTTCTTTCCAAAACTCCTCTCTTGTTTCAAGAAGCTCGATCCGCAGTTCACAATTGTGTAATGCTAATTTTAACTTCATTTCCTTAATCTTGTTCAGACTTAACTTTAACTTCATTGCAGAGTTACAGCTTCGAGAGTAGTGAGGAGACTATCCCAGCTTAGCATCAGTTTTCCAGAAAAGTATTGACCATTTACTCTGGCTAGCGTCGTACTCCGAGGGATTCTTTCGCTTCCATGGCTCATAAAGATTAGAATTTTTCTAGACAAAGAAGAAACTATGGAGCTCCAGACATTTTAGATTGTATCCGTTCGATAGCTTTTCCAATTCTAACCACAGGTGAAAGTCGTCTATTCTGGTTTGACTCTTTTGAATCTGTCTAACTGGGTCAATACAAATTCTTTTTATTTCTTCATACGAATCAAATCCCTTGCAATGTTGTTTGGATCACAACGATGAGCCCAGAAGTTCACAATAGCCTATCCTTCCCTCCTAGATGGTTTCACCAATTCCAACGCCCATTCTTCGGAAAGAATTTTTCATTACCCCTGACAGAGCACGACCTTCGACTTGGGTGAACTTAGTGTTGAAAGAAACACCACAAGAACGCAGCATTGGCTCGACACTATAGTTGCTCCCTTGTGAAGCATAAGATAAGGCTTTCATTCTTTCTTGAGATTTCTGTCTTAACCAAAGAAGCTCTCTAGTTAGCGCTTTGTCAATTGCAAATACATCAAGGAATGGAGCTCCAAAGGAATGTATGTAGATTTTTTCGGCTTTCCGGCGTTAAAGCAAGGCAAGTCTTGCAGAGAAGCGCGACTGTATGTCATGATGGTCGATAAAATGATTATAGACAGTAATCTCTAGATTCTCAGCTTCACCATTAACTTTTTTCACACTTTTCTCCTTCAATGAAAACAACGGATATTTGCACAACTGCTCGCTCAATCCAGTGATCTTGTACTTGTGATTGGATGGACTGACTTTTGTCCTCAGGTTCTTAAGGCTTCGTTTAGCCAGGATCTATGGCATTCTGATTGGCAAAGAATCCACAACCGGACTAGGACGAATATTCCGGGAAAGGCCTCTTTGAGTGGCTATGAAACTTGAATGGAAACCCCTATATTCAAGGGCACCTCCTCCAACGTCTGTGAAGTTGTTCCGATTATCTTGAAAGATTGGCAAACCAGTAGGCATCCCTGCTTCGCAGCATGCTACCTTAAGATGACAACCATCATCCTCAGTATTTCTTGAGAGTTTTTAGATTCCTGTCCAAGCTAAGCATTTTGAGTTGCTCGCATGGGTGTCTATGCAACAAAGCTGATTTGACCGATAAGGCCGTTTAATTCTCTTCTTGTCTTGCCCATTTGAGTCATCATGGACATCAGGTCTTGCATTACCATTGTTTCTGTTAGATGTAACATCCTCAAATACAACTATAAACTCATGCTTGTTATTTAGAAGAGCACCAACAGTAAATAAACTTTTCTCCCCGTCGTAAGCAAAGTCCTTTTCAGCCAATTCATTGTCACAGGTCTCTTGCCCTTTGCCAATCACTTTCCTTTCAACACCCTTGCCGTCTACAGGGTGACCACCAGATTTTAGCACTGCAACATTTCCTTTTGCTCAAATGGATCCATACACTTCTAACTGCCTAGGTTCTAACTATACGAACGACTGCATTGTCTTCCACTTTATCAAGGAATCCGTTTTCCATAACCAGCTTTCTAACTCAGAAACTGACCGTGAATCGATACCTCTATAGAAAATGAGATGATATGCACGAAAATAAAATACAACGAGTTAGTATCGCAAATGAACAAACACCTACCTGGGTGACCACTAAGGTTTGATGTAGTTCTATCTAAGGTGGGCTCATAGGGTTCACTATATGTGGTTTTAGTTCTATGGTTGAGGTACCTGAACCAGTAGATTCCTCGATCCTCACCCATTATAGGCTCATACGGACCGAGTTCGGTTTAGGGGAATACATTTCCCTATGGCCATGCGAAAGTGAAAACTTCACGAAGACATAGGTACGGATGTATCCCGAAAGTAGTCCACCAGCCCATGCGGAGGTGAAAACCTCACGAAGGCATAGATTCTTGCTCCCACTTAAAGGGTATGACCACAACGGTCATGCAATGCAATGCCAAAGTATTCAAGAGATCCAATATAACATTGAAAGTGCATTTAAAGAAACATGAATTCCGAAACCATTTTCTAATTTTAATCAAAAGGACAAGGATCAATCAATCTATGGCCTGACTCTCAATGAATAACTCCCCAGCGGAGTCGCCAAGCTGTAGTAACCATTTTTTGATAAAACAGTAAACGACGCGGTCAATTCGATTTTTTGAAAACAAAAAAGGAAGGGAGTCGCCACCGATCTTTATTTGGGTGAGATCGGATCACCTTTGTTTTAATAAACATTTCGATTTACTAAAACAATGTTTTTGGTCTACGAATTTTAAGAAAATGGGCTCGGGAGTCGGTTACGTGCGAGAAAGGATTAGCACCCTCGTCACGCCCGAAATCGGTACCAAACTGATTGATCGATGTCCTAATGTTGAAAACTTTGAAATGGTTTGAGAATAGATACTTTTTATTTCCAAAACTTGAAGGAATTGGAAGGGACGTTAAGACTCTCTTATTTTCGAAGAGATAAAGCATCATGTCCAGTAAGTTAGGGCGTGATACTTTAGACTCCCGAAACTAAGCTCGCCTTTTTAAAACTTAGTTTTACATCTGAAGGGGATCTTCCGTCATTTGTCAAACAAGAAATCAGAACCCAGTAAGTTAGGGCTCGTTTTCTCGAATGTCCAAATTAGGAATATTGCCTCTATTTTAGAAGAAAGAAAAGAAACTTATCTCGAAGTGTCTAGATGTCGAGTCCAGTAAGTTAGGGCACGACATTTCGAATATTCAAGATTAAGTTTTTGTTTAATACTTAAATCGTGATTTCAAAAGGGGCAACCTGTTGCTTAGCTTTAAACGAGAAGAAACCGGAACCCAGTAAGTTAGGGCTCGATTCGCTCGATTTGCTAATACGGAATGTCGGTAAAAACTTGGATTTGTGATTTTTGAAAAGAATTTTCCGTCGTTTAGCTTAAACGAAAAAAACCAGAACCCAGTCAGTTAGGGCTCGATTCTCTCGAATTGCTAATACGGGATATTGGTTGTTATAAAAAATTGAGGTGTCGAGAAAAATTAGCACGAAAATGTGAAAACACAATGTTATACGTGAAAAGAATAATAAAAGGACACATACACATATACATATATAAGTAAGGATGATAATAAAATAATAACATATTAACAAGGAAAATAATGAAAATAGTAGAAAGTACAAAAGGAATAAATAACAAACACAAGAGAAAGAAAGAAAAAAATATACAAGTGGTAGTAAAATAATAACAACAATAATAATAATAATAACTATAATAATAATAATAATAATAATAGTAAGAAATGATAATAAAATGATAACGGTAATAAATAATATACGAATAATGATATAGTAATGATAATAATATAGTAATAATAGTAATATAACAAAAATGATAGAAAATAAAAAAATAGTAGTGGAACAATGATAATAATAATCGTGGAAATAAAAGTAGAATGGAGAACGATAATAAAAATAACATTAATAATAATAATAAATAATAAAAATGATGAAATAAGATGATAATAATATTAATCATGGTAGTAATTAAGAGCTAAATAAAATGTATATACAAAGGAATAAACAAAATATATATATATGTGTAAAAATTCTAATATAATAATAGTAATAAAGATATTAACTAATAATAATATGATAACAATATAATAATAATACTAAATAATAGTAAAAAGAATAAAAATCACAAATTAACTAAAGATGGGATCGAATTGAAATTAAAATAGAATTTTGGGGTTAATTTTGGTAAAATGAGTGCTCTGGGGGTTAAATAATAAATAAAACAAGGTTCGGGGGTTAATTTGTAAATAAAATGAAATTTTAGGGTCAATTCAAAACAAAAATAAAAGAAAAGGACCAATTTGCACACGCGAAGGAAACAGAGGGACTGAAGCGGGACATAACCCCTTTTCAAAGCGCACAGCATGGAAAGGACCAAAACAAGACCTGACTAAAAGTTTGGGGTCGAAATTAAAAACGCAGAAAATTTGATTACAGATTGGTAAAAGGCAGAGGGGCTAAGAGTGAAATTAGCCCCTCTGATGAAAAACACGCGGATCCTAGGCTGGAGCGGGTCGGATCGGGTCGGGTCAATCGGGTTCCCCCAAAACAACGCCGTTTTACCTTCTATAAAATCCGAATTTTCTTTCTAAAAACATCATTTTTAACCCTATTCTAAAAAAAAAACAAAGAAACTCTCTGAAGTTTCTCTTCCCCTCTACACCTCTAGCCTAGAAAACCGAGAGGGTGGAATCTCTTGCCCGCGTTTTGAGCCCGATCCCGACGACGGAGGGGGATCTCCGATGACGGGGCCGTAAGCCTTTTCAGGTATCCTCTTCCTCTTTCTTTTTATTTTGTTTTAAAAGTTTAAAAACAATAAACAAAAATAGATAGGAATCAATAGTAATATTAATAAAGTCGAAAAGAAAAACGAAAATCAACCTTGAAAATTTTATTCTTGTTTCTTAATTTCTCTGTATTCGTTTCTTTTTTGAATCGGAAAATCAAAAAAAAAAACCCCTGTACAATGGTTTTTGATGGCTTATATAGCCATTTTTACAATTGCTTTCTGTCTTTTCTATTTATTGCCTGCAGGTGCAAGTGGGGCAAGTGGAGGGGCGTTGGTGGTGCTCTGACAGTGGCGGTGGGCAGGTGGAGCAGGTCCGGCGTAGAAGGCAGTGGCTAGGCTGCGGCGCAGAGGGGCAAGTGGCCCTAGGGTTTTGTTTTTTCTGATTTTGGTGTCTGGGCCTTTCTGTTTGGGTTAATTTGGGTTTGGGTTAATTTGTTGTAAAATGGGCCGGGCAAATGGGCTCGTACAATTGTATTTGCGCGTTAAATTATGTCTATAATTACGTTCATTCTTATAATGTTGAGTTCGTATATTACTTCATGCTTAGTGCTATGCTTGTGCTACTCGTTATTGTTTTATGTTTCAAATTCTAATGTATTCGAACATTTACTAAACATTTCATTTTTATTACATGTAATCCAAATAAAAGGCATTTTAAGTCCATTTTTTTAAATACCGTATTTCAAAATAAGGCAATATTTGTGTGTTTGGAAATTCGAGAAATCGTGCCCTATCGTGCTGGGTTTCGATTTTTCGTTTGACCAAATAACCAAATAACATTTTAAAATTATGTCCATGTTACCAAAATAAGGCAATATTTGTGTGCTTGGAATTTCGAGGAATCATGCCCTATCGTGTTGGGTTTCGGTTTTACGTTTGTCCAAATAACCAAATAACCTTTTAAAATTATGTCCATGTTACCAAAATAAGGCAATATTTGTGTGTTTAGAATTTCGAGGAATCGTGCCCTATCGTGCTGGGTATCGGTTTTACGTTTGACCAAATAACCAAATATCCTTTTTAAAATTTTGTCCATGTTTTCAAAAAATAAAGCAATATTTCGTTTTTAGAAACTTGAGGAATCGTGCCCTATCGTGCTGGGTTTCGGTTTTTCGTTTGTCCAAATAATTGAATATCCTTCTAAAAATCTCAACGCATGAACTTTGGAAATCATGAGAGGATCTTAGTATCGAGGGTTTAAAATGTCGTATCCTATCATGTTGGATGTGATGTTTTATTTCTTCGGAGCAAGAGAATCTTAGATTCCAATTCAAGCTATCCATATCTTTAAAAGGAATTGCATTTCTAAATCCTTTCAAAATTCTCGATGTTAGGACATTAATTAATCAATTTGGTACCAATTTGGGCGTTGCGAGAGTGCTAATCCTTCCTCGTACGTAATCGACTCCCGAACCCATTTTCTTCTATTCGTAAACCAAAATTAATTTCGTTTAAAAATAAAATAAAACGTTTAATAGGTGACCCCATCACACCTAAGCAAAAAAGATTGGTGGCGACTCCATTTTCGTTTTCAAAGTCGATCCCCGTTTTTCAAACCTGAAAAATGGTTTCGACAAAGACGTATTCTTGATTCTTGCATATTTATATTAAATTTTTATTAATAGAAAAAGTAATTAAGAATAATTTTTTATGTTAAACTATAAAGGAGAACAAAATCTTAAAAACATTTACTGTGAAATATTTTTAATACTATAATTATATTTGTATAATAAATGTATACAATTAATAAATATTAAAATTTATAAAATTAAAATTTAATAATAATATAATATATATAAAGACAGAATATATTAATTTAATAATACTATAACTTGTGTTATACTTGCCACATTTCACAAATTACTTATACATGATTTATATAATACGTTATTAATGACATTACTAATAAATTTAATTTTAAACCATATATCTTTTAATAAAAAATTTATCTATAACAATACAAATTAGAAAATTTAAAAGTTGTTTAACAATTAAAAGAAAAATAAAATATCCAAATAGAATAAATTAATAAAAAATATTTTGAATTTCATAAAATTATGTGAAATCATATAACTATATAAACCTGATTCTTAATAGAATTACATAAAATCAAATCATCCTAGGTCTAAATCGCAAATCTCGAGTATGAGCAACATCCAAAATTTAACCTATAGTCACAAAAAAAAAAAAAAAAATTATAAGTCCCTTTACTCTTTCATAACTCGATTAATTTAAATTCATCATCTCAACATTTCTATCACTTGGAATATTTCTCATTGTTTTTATGGGGGTAAAATACCCAAATATACCCAAAAAAAACAAAATTTACGGAAAAGGGCCGGTTTCTTGAAAATTTACGGAAAATGGCCATTTCCCTACAAAACACGTCCACGTCAGCGCGTTTTGTGGGGAAAAATGGGGAAAGCGCACCCTTGGGGACGAGCTTTGTGCCACATCAGCAAAAAGCGGCGGACGTGGGCGCGCTTTGTCGATGTGGCACAAAGCGCTCCCTAGGGGCGCTTTCCCCTACACAACAAGTGGCCAAAAAATAAACCTATACAACCCCCAACCCTTTTATTTTTTTCACACTTTAATCCTTACTCATTCTTCTCTCAAATTCCTCTCAAATTTTTCTTTAAGTCCTTGAAACTTCCTCTGAAATTTCGAAATAGTCCTTTAATATTTACAAAAAATCCCTTTTTTAATTTTTTTAATATATTTTTTTTGAAACTTTTAAAATTTTCGATTGTATTACTAATGGCCGGAGAATTAATTCGTCTAGACAACAAGCACATCTCCGTCGATCAAATGAAAATGGTAAGTTTTAGTTTTAATTTTTCAATATTATTTAATATTTTTTAGGTTTATGCAATTTTAATTAATTTTTATTTTATAATTTTTTAAATAGTCTGTAGATCGGGTGTTGCAATGTTATATTCGCAACATGCATGGTCCCCCATCGCCGTTGATCGAGAATTACCTGCGGGAAGCGGGTTTTTGGCACGTGGCCACGATAGGCTGGGGGTTCAAGTTGGAGCCAACTTTGATCAGTGCGTTGATAGAGAGGTGGAGACCCGAGACGCACACTTTCCATCTTCCATGCGGAGAGTGTACCATCGCTCTGGAAGATGTGCAGCTGCAGTTAGGATTGCCGGTGGATGGGTCAGTAGTCACCGGGTCCGCAACTTTTACCGATTGGATGGCCGTATGCTACGAGCTTCTGGGTGCCATTCCAGATAACATTCAGGGACGTCGGATCGAGATGGCCTGGTTACGAGACACATTCCTAGAGCCGAATGATGGTTCGACCGAAATAGAAAGAATACGGTATGCTCGGGCATACATTCTTGAGATAATTGGAGGTTATCTGATGTCGGACATGTCTAGAAACCTCGTATACTTGAGATGGCTGCTGAAACTTGTTGATTTTAGAGTAGCCGGTGAATTGAGTTGGGGGTCTGCCGTGCTATCGAAGTTGTATAGGGAGATGTGCGGGGCGACGCGGCCAAGTAAAGCGAAAATCGGAGGTTCCCTATCACTACTGCAGTCATGGGCACGGTTTCGATTTCCATTTTTACGTCCTCAACTCGACCACCCATATTCATTCCCACTGATAACGAGGTAAATTTAATGTTATATTTTACAATTATTACGTAGATTTATAGTCTAATTGTATGCTAAAAATTTATTTAATTAGGTGGAACCATTCGGCGAGTTATGCTGGAATACCTACCTCGCTTGAAGATATACGGCTTCTATTGGACCAACGGTCGGAACCACTGGCAAGATGAGTCTCCACCATTGCCTCAAAGCTCCGAGGACCTTTGACGTCGAATGATTCATATCTCACCGGATCAACCGAAGCGCAAAATCTATACTTAATAGACTGAACTTTCATTGGCGTTGTTCCGAAGATTTCGCGCCTAATTCTTTTGCGAAGTTCTAACAAATCTATGTTCCGATTAAAACCCAGTCGCGCTGTGTTCTCCGATAAAAAAACAACACCATTTTCGGTGTCACAAACGTCACCATCGTAGTAAATAACAGCATTAATATGTTCACTCATTTTCAGTTTCTATTTTTCTTTTGCCTCAATTTCTGTTATGCAACCTGAGAATGGAATTTAGCTCATTTATAGTCTAAGGATTGCCACAGACTACTGTATCAAGGAAAAGCAAAGAATGATTATTTACAAGGAAAAGGAAACTTTAATTTGACAAGGAAAAGCAAAGAATGATTATTGGAGTGAAAATTTACAAAAAGAGTTTTCAGACAGTGATTCTGCTTTGGCGGCGATTTATTTATTTATTTATTTTCTTTTGTCATAATAAAATAGTTGCATTTGGACCCACTTAAATTAATTTGTGATCTAGAATAATGTTGAAAATTAATATTAAATAAATAAGATTTCATAGGACCTATTTGTTAGAATTTTAAGATCTGGTAGAACTTTCTAGATTTTAGCAAATTTAAATCCATTATTTTATATTAGAGATGGTGATGGATCGTGTTGGATGTAATTGCAACTTAAATTAAAACTATTTAAATAATACATTTTATTATTTAAAAATAACAAAATATTAAAAAGATATTTTTACGCTAATGTTTATATATTTTAAAAATATTTAAATTTAGGCTGGTTCAAAGATAAAAAAAATATTCTCTAAATTTAACCCATGAATATGTAGATTTTAAATTAAATTGAATATTCAATGGATTGATCAGACGTGGTTAATAATTGTAAAATTCATACTCGAATTAATATATATATATTTTAAAATTTAGATCCACTAATTATTTGTATTAAACACGAGAGTTGTTATAAGGATTCGAGCCCGATTGCTTAAATTATTTGTATGATATTCAAATGTGATTAATGTTCTAATTTTGTAAAAAAAAACATATATAAATAATATATATTTAAATTTAAAATTGAGATTTGAATAATAAATATTTGATAACTAATATTTGTATCTGCAATTTATGCTAATAAAAAATCTAAATATTATATAAATTTATAATATTTGAATAAATATATATTTAAAAAAATTTGACCGTTGCAGGGGGAAAGCGCGCTCCTGGGGAAGCGCTTTGTGCCACATCAGCAAAGCGCGCTGACGAGGCGTGCTTTACCCGTTTTTCCCCACAAAACGCGCTGGCGTGGACGCGTTTTGTGGGGAAATGGCCATTTTCCGTAAATTTTCAAGAAACCGGCCCTTTTCCGCAAATTTTATTTTTTTTGGTATATTTGAGTATTTTACCCGTTTTTCTGGTGATTTTATACAACAAATACTTATGTCCAGAGTTGTTGCATGCTTAAAATTGGACATAAAAATATTGATTAGCACTAATTAAAGATATTTTTTTATACAATTTTTAAAACTATCAAAAATTCCTTCCTGATCCTTAATTAGGAAAATAAATATACTTTCGAAACTACGTATTCCTACATTGACAATAATACCGATGCTAATCGAGTTAAGACTTCGTTAACTATATTTAATTATTATTTTTCTTTAATTTTGAAGGTATTAATGATTTTTTTTCTTAAATTTTAGTATGATAATTAAATGCCCTTACTTAATCATCAAATAAATTTTAGTATGATAAAAATTTAATTATTGAAAATTTTTATTTTGTTCCCTTTATTAATTAACTGTGTAATTAATTTCCCAATAGATATCATTCCAAGAAAGAAAAATCAAATCAGCCTTTTATATATATATATATATAAATAGACTACTAGAGTTATTTGTATTGTTCAAACTATTTAAAAAATCTTAATATAACTTTGATGTTAAATTATAATTTTTATAAAATGGCAAAAACACTTGTCTTAAAGCCACAACTAGTATTTTTAAGGATAAATTGCACCAACAGTTATTCAATTTTGATGTAATTGATAAAATAATAACTTTAATTTCAATTCAATCACTCAATTTTCGAAAAATAATAAATTAATTTTATTAACCATTTTCTCTAACGAAAGAGTGACGCAACATTTAATCAATTCCTATCTGTCATTAACTGGCTAGTCGGAACGTTAGTTTTCATTTAAACGCCAAAAGGAATCGATGTTAACTTTTGGTTCTGAACTCGGAGAAAAAGTTTTAAGGACCTAAGTAAAAAAAGAAGAAGGTATATTTAAAGGCTAAATGATGTATTAAGCCAAAATAAATAAGAAAAAAACTAGAAAAGCCGAAAAATAATACAAGATTTAAACGATGTCGTGTAGCTGCTATTCTCATTTACTTCAAAATCAAGAACCTTGGGCTAGGGTTTTAGCCATCTGTGAGAACCGAGAAGGTAAGAGAAACAAAAATGGTGTTGTCGAATAAGAAGCTGAAGCAAAAGCTAAGAGCAGAACTATTGGCAAAAAGGGTAGCCGAATCCGAAACGGATAAGGAAAAACCAGATTCAAATTCGGAGCCCCAATCCCTGAAATCACTCTTAGACTCAGTAACTCCGAAACCCAGATTGTCAAAGCGAGAAAAAAGAAGAAAAAACATTCCTTTTTTGATAGGGTCGAACCAGGAAGCTGAAGGAAAGGCAAAAGAAGGTGGAGAAGATGAAGTACAAGGAAACAGTGAGGAGGTTGAAAATAAGAAGAAAAAGAAGAGGAAGAGAGAGGAGAAGGTGAAAAAGGCTAAAACGACGTCGGAGAATAAGGAAAGTAATAATAATAGTAAGAAGAAGAAGGCAAAGAATAAGAAGAAAAAGAAGCCGAAGATTGTGAGTGAAGAGCAAGGGGTTTTACAGGTTGAAAATGCGACTGAAAGGTAATCTTTAAAATACCCTTTCATAAATTTGGGTTTTTTTTTAATGAAAAAAATTGATTTTAGTGTTTGGTATTTCAGTTTGATTGTGCTTTTGGTGATTGGTGTTTCTGTTTGCATTCTGGAAATTTGAAATATATATATTTAAGTTTCTTATGATAAATTTTGCTTATTTTAGCAAAGTAAGTATCATTTAGTTGCTATTGATGGTCTCATCCTGTTAGCAGAATTGTATTTGTATTTCTTTTTCATATGATTTGCAATTTGTAAAGATATTGGAATTTTTATAGTCAACTGGAAAGCTGAAAAAAAATGGGGATGGAAGTAAGAAAAATTGAACTCTCAATGTTGCCTTTGAAGCTCAATCTGCTGCATCCATTCTATTCTATAAGAAAAAGAACAGGGTCATCTTATAAGTTTTAACTTAGTTGATGTGTGTTGTCCATATAGGAATTATGTCCAAAAAGTGAAGGACCTTTGGACGAAAAACTGAACTTTTATATCTTTTTGCTTTCTATGATGTGTGCTGTAGTAGATTGATAATGTTTTCTTCTTTCTCCATTTGCTTATAAATGGGGTTATTGTTTCAAATTTCTTAACTGTTATGCCGCGCGTGTTTATGCAGCCAGGTGAGGGAGGATGTGGCCACAAAAGTATATGTTGGAGGCATTCCATATCGCTATACCGAGGATGATATTCGGTATTATTTTGAAAGTTGTGGCACCATAACTGATGTTGATTGTATGAAGTTCCCTGACACCGGGAAGTTTAGAGGAATTGCAATTATTAGTTTCGAGGTAATCATCTATGATGCTTGGGGTAGACCAATTTCTTTGTATTAGTATCATCTATTGAGTTACAGTTATTGTTATGACATGTTTAGATCTTATGGAATTTAAAAGAAGTAGAAGCTGAAGTTTTGTAACAATATTCTTTACATTAAAAGTCGGGTCTGTTTGTACTTTTGAAAATGGAATTTTCATGTATATATGTATATGTATATCTTGTTGTATTTGCTCGACTATTGATTGAGTTTGTTGACATTTTTCACCATCACTTCGTACAGAGAGAAGCAGCAGCAAAAGAAGCCTTGGCTCTTGATAGAGCTGAAATGTGAGTAAATGTTATGATCTTCAGTTGTCGATGTCTCTCATTATTTCCTATTGTTAAAACATGCTTATGGTTTTCTGATGTTTTCCTCAGGGGAGGAATGCAGCTAACAATTCAGCCTTACAAATCCACTCGAGCCAATAAAGCGACTGGTTTTGCCCCGAAGATGGTGGAGGGATACAACAGAATATATGTTGGAAATTTAACTTGGGATATAACTGAGGATGATTTGAAGAGGTTTTTCTCAGATTGCAACATATCATCTATACGCTTTGGCACGAACAAGGAAACAGGGGAATTCCGAGGCTATGCTCATGTGGATTTCTCTGATAGTGTCTCAGTAGCCATGGCATTGAAATTGGACCAAGAAATTGTGTGTGGTAGACCTGCCAAGATAAGTTGTGCAGTTCCTAAGAATGGAGTGAAAACACAATCAAGGTCTGATCCTACAAGTAATGAAGTCCGTAAAAAGGACAAAGGTGCTTTAAGTGTTGAAGCACCTACAGTTAATGAAGTTGATGATGGTAGCTCAAGTGTTATCGATGGTAAGTTGAGGAGAAGGACGTGCTATGAGTGCGGACAAAAGGGCCATATTTCTTCTGCTTGCCCAAAAGGATCTGTGAGTGTCGAAGCACCTACAGTTAATGAAGTTGGTAACACTGGTTCGATGGTTAATGAAGCACCTATAGTTAATGAGGTTGATAACGGTGGCTCAAGCATTACCAGTGGTAAGTTGAGGAGAAGAACATGCTACGAGTGCGGACAAAAGGGCCATATTTCTGCTGCTTGTCCAAAAGGATCTGCGAGTGTCAAAGCAACTGCGAGTGTCGAAGCACCTACAGTTAATGAAGTTGTCAACGGTGGTTCAACGGTTCATGAAGCACCTACGGTTAACGAAGTTGCTAACGATGGCTTGACCGTTAGCAGTGGGAAATTGAGGAGAAGGACATGCTACGAGTGCGGACAAAAGGGTCATATCTCTTCTGCTTGCCCAAGTAAGAAATCTGCAGAGACAACAAATACAAACACAAATTGACCATTAATGGAAGTCTGTTTTTTTTTTTTTTTTTTTTTCTCCTATCACTTGAATTACTGCTACTATTTACATGTGAGTCCTGCTGTACTTACAAATTGGTAAAATTTTGAGGAAAAAATAGATGCTATTTATATGAGCTTCAACCATTGAATTTTTGGAAGCTTCAAAGGCTGTCAAAATGTTTCCATGTTTTCAGCATCATTGTTTCACGGGACTGGCTTTGACTTTTCATGTTGAAAATGGAAATTTTGTCCTCTTTTCACTTTGATCCGTGAGCTTTGACAAATTATGTAAACAACATGCTGGGATTTGGTCCTACAACTGAAGCAATTGTTATATAGGTGTTGGTTTAAACTCTAAAAAATAAAATTTCCATTTTCTAACAACCCCTTGCATATCTTAATCAATCATGATTTTTTCAAAGATTGCCCTCCTTATTTTAATCCATGCAATTTGATCATATATTAAAGGGAAAAAGGAACCGAAACTTATTGAATGTTATCTTTTAGGGTAAATTGCAAAGTTGGTCATTCAACTTCCATAATTTTCATTTTGGGCATTGAAAATAAAAGGTTTGCAATATGGGTATTGTCGTTTCATACTTCTATTATTTTAATCTCATAGGTTCTATTATATCTGTTTTTTTATACAAAGTCTAGGATTACCTATAACCCCTCCCTAACCTTTAAATAAGAATATAATAGATTCCAACGTACTTGAATCTATGTTTTCCTGTATTTGCAACAATGTCGATGTCAATTAAGACTCAATTAATATATTTTTTTCTTTTTAGAATTAATTTTAGTTTTTTATAGGAAAACCTGGAATTTTAGAGGAAAAGCTTGAATTTTTATTGGAAAAATTAATTATCTTTTTCATTTCCTTTTTAATTTTTTGGAATTAATTGTGTTTTTCAAGGAAAAACCTAAGGTTTAAAGGGGATTAGTTATGTTTTTATAAGGAAAAACCCGAGTTAAAAACTTGTGTTTCATCTCAATAACTAAATAACTCAGTTCCTTTAAAAGTTCATGTTTTTTTATAAATAATATTAATTTTTAAAAAGAAAATATTTGATCAAAATGAAAACTTATTAAATTTGAATAACTAAGATAAATAATTATAAATTAATAATAGAGGACTAAAATGATAAAAATATGTAATACAAGTGAGTAAAAAATATATAACAAAAACTAAACATTTTATTTTCGAAGCATAAAATTAAAAAAAGTTGAAATTCATGTGGAAATGTGCCATCTATCCTCTGTAAGTGAGAATTCTCTATAACCAAAATTATCAACAATTCCACTGCAAATAACCAGAACACAGTTTCCTTATGTTTGCTAGTACTTTGTCTTGTCTTTATAAATATGCAGAATCCCCCACTTTTCCTGTCACCTGTTCCCTTGGCTTTGATTCAATTAAAACCTACTACTATTCTAACTTTACCTGCCCTCAAACTTTCTTTTTCCTTTCAAATTTTTGAACTTTTGAATGCCCCATATTTTATGTTTAGTTAAGTTCTCTCATCATCATCTTCATTTGAGCTTTTGTGTAAAAAGCAATGGCAACAACCAATTCAAGAGGCAAAACAGAGTTACCAATGGGCAAGAGATATCAAGAAACCAGTCCTGACAGAACCCTTGTTTGGTTCGAAAGAAAAAAACCAAACAATGATCAGAAAGTTCCTGTTGTTTACTACTTGTCCCGCAATGGCCATCTTGAACATCCTCATTTCTTAGAAGTCCCTCTTTCTTCTCCACAAGGACTGTTTCTCAAAGGTAAAAACTGGGCTCCTCTTGAAATTTAATGAACTTTATCTGATATGTTGTAAATTGTAATCTGCTCCATTTTTACAGATGTTATAAATAAACTAAACACCCTCCGAGGTGATGGCATGGCTAACAGGTTCTCCTGGTCTTCAAAAAGGTAACAGACGCATATTCAGACAGGGTAAAATACTGTAATCTAATAATGTAAAGATTTCATTACAGGAGCTACAAGAATGGATTTGTGTGGCAAGATTTGTCAGAGAACGACTACATATACCCTTGTAATGGACGTGAATACATTCTAAAAGGCTCACTATTGTTAGAATCTTCTCTAAACTTTCGCTCTTATGAAACAGTTTCTTCAACTTCATCAATATCAAAAAATTCTTCAGAGACATACAGTTCAAGTGAAGATTCCAATGTTGCTGGAAAAACTAGAAGGAAACATCATTCATGGAGTGAATTCAAGGAGCTTGATGATGAACACAAAATCTATAAGGCTAAAACCAGTAGGGATTTTAGCAGCAAAGGCAACAGTGTGTCAACACAGACAGAACATGAAATGGGAAACAATCAAGTGCAGGATTCTCGGCCGTCTTCGAATTCGAATTCGGAAATTCTGAAAAGTATGAACATAGCAGCAGATATTAGAGATCAAAGTGTTGAAAATGATCGTCCTAGTGGGAGGATCAAAGCAGCTGCGGTTTTAATGCAATTGATTGCTTGTGGATCAAAGAGAGTCAAGGATTTGGAATCAATGGAAATTAGGGGTTGATGAGTTGATGAGAGAAACTAGTAATATGCTATGAATCATGATGCAAAAATGGTTAAAATCTTCCTTTTTTTTTCAGTTTCATGAAGGGGAAAAGAAAATGTTGCCTACACCATCTTCTATCTAAATACAATGTTATTTGAAGAATAAGATAATGGATTAAGACTAGAACTTTGGATAGTGTCTTGTGTTCTTGATTATCTTGCCATTTTTCTTTTTCGGCAGTGAATCTATTCCATGAACGAGTTATTTGCTTAAATACGAAAGTTCATCCAAAAATTCGGAAAGATTTGAACAAAAACATTAGTTCAAAAAATAGAATTGGAAAAAAAAATTAAACCCATTTAAAATACATGTCGAAGCCCAAACCTATCCCAATTTATTTTTATGTTTATAATATATTATATTATTTATAATACATAAAACAAAACTATAGTAATATATGATAATATAATTTAAATATTAGAAAAATGTTACTATATATATAATTGTTTAATATAAAAATAGACTTGAGTTAATCATTTACAAATATAAATAAATTTAAAAAAAATTTTAAATTCATATTTTAAACCGAACTTAAATAAGTATAATATGCATTAATCTCATAGATAAACCCGATTAAACCCATATAAACTCCATTTATGAATTCTGTTTTTGCAGTGTTATATGGAAGGAATAGCATTTGGGCTTCAAGAAATAGAGTTGGGTTGTTCTAAGCCTGGGCCACAGAGATGGCTACTTAGACTCAATGGCTAGGGCCAATATGGCAATACCTTTATCCTTTTAAAGGAAATAATCATATTCATATATTTGTATTTACTATATACTTAGGTACTATAATATAATATTTTGAAGGATCATGAAATTATTATTTTTTAAAAAATTATATATATTCGTGGTAACTAAATTTGTATCTAATACTTGATACATACTACTAATTGGAAGAGGAAAGACCACGATAGAATTTAAATTATAAATTTTGAAGTGTTAATAATAGACTTAATCGTTGTTCTCTTATGTTATTAACCTAAATTAAAAAAAATTATTTCATTTAAATTCGAATGGATAACATATTGTTGTTGATTTATATAACATTTCATTTATATTAAAAAATAAAAAAAATAAACCATCCCAAAAATATTCACTAATAAGAAAAATGAAAAAGAAGAAAAAAAATAAAGTAACAAGCTGGTGGTGCTTGAGGTCAATGACCCATTGAAACGCTATGAACTAGTTTCATCATTGCACCCATCAGATTGTCTTCCCTTAAACAACAAAAGAAATCACTTAACGTCAGTTGCCTAATTCCTACATAGTACCTAGAACTCTTCTTGTCTTTGGTTTTTTCTTCTTTTTTTGTGTGCTCAAAGACCTTTATGTCGGTTCTTCAATCTTCTTCATTCACCCACTTATCATTGCACAAGTTCCTTTGATCTTTGTTGTTAGGTTCTTTCAAGTTCCTTTTTAAGTTTAAACACTCGTCTGAGAGGTTGGGTTTCTTTCAATGGGACCCATTAAAGGGTTCAAGAGAAGGAAAAAAACAGCAGACAAGAAGGTGGTTGACCCCAATGTCTTGCCTTCTTCTTTAGTTTCTCAACCTCAGCCTTTGGATTGGTGGGATGAGTTCTCCAACAGGATTTCAGGTATTGTAAATAACATACTTCCCTACTGTTCCTCAATGTTTTTAAGGCATTTGATTCTGTTTTGCTTGAACATGTATATAAATGATTATTAGAAAGGCTGCTGTTGGGTTTTGCTTTATGTTTAATGAAATTTCATGACTTGGGTCCAAATGGGTCTCTTTTAATTTGATTGAATGGTATGAGATGGAGCTTTGCTGGGTTTAAATTATCTGCAAGATTTGAAGCTTTTTTTCTATATGGTATTTTGGTTTTGTGGATTGCTTTCATTGCTGGGAATTTGGCTTGTCCTATGTAGTGCTCCAAGAGGCATTTGTTAGGTTTTTTTGTCTAAAAAGTTTTCTGATAAAATTTCTGTTTTAGGACATAGGTTGAAAACACAACTGTAGTGACTAGATTGATGTTTTGAGATATTTTGGATATAATGCAGTTTGTATTCGTGGTTTGTCTGCCTGTGATGTTACGCTTTTCACCGGCTCTGTTCGTCGATGGTTTATCATGACAGGCATTGTTTTCTTAAGGACATGAGTTCAATCCATATGTTTATAGTTACTAGGATATAAACCTGTATGGACTATGTATTAGAAATTATGTGCATCTTGAAAGGCTAAGCAACAGGTCTCCCGAGCTCTATTTTGACCCTTTTACTCACATTTGCAGAACAAATTTTTGAGTCACTGCACAATTAACTTCTTTTTCGGTGTTGCTTGCTGCTTGAATGTAAAATGTGTCTTCATTGAACTGCAATCAGATGACTGATATCCATGCTTGGATAAATTTCTTAATGCAATATGCAATTTTGATCGAACCTTGGTTTTGTTGTTATGAAGTAATCTATTAAGAGTTCTATGAAGAATGAATATGTTACGCATATACAGATCATCTCGAAACTAGGTGATATTTAGCTGCATAGGTAGTGGTCTAGAAGACCATAACACATCTGAATATCGATGTTGATATCTCCATTTAAGTGGTACTTTTGCTTACGTAATGACCACAAGTGGCTCGGGCTATGGTTCTATTGTCATCGATTTCTCTTAGTCATATAATGTGCTTTAAATGTGTGTCTGTTGTTAATGAGAGAACAAACCTTGTGGATATGCCGGAACAGTTGAGCTCTTTGAACTTATATGTTGGGGTATCGGATATTGTTTGAATTTAAGATTACAAATGCAGTGTCATTGATAAATGCCGGGAGCAGTGAGCCTTATGGTTTGAGTTTAATTGTCTGTTGTCACTGTTTAGGTCCTTTATCCCAATCAAAGGGTTCACAAAGTTTCGAATCGGTTTTCAGAATTTTGAGAAAGACATTCAACTACATCTGTTCGCTAGTGAAGGACGATCTGATGGCTAGGCAATCGAGCTACACCGATATATACGGCAAGCCTTTGTCTCTAAATGATCAAGTTGCCGTTGCTCTTAGAAGGCTTAGCTCTGGCGAGTCATTATCGATCATTGGTGATACTTTTGGGATGAATCAATCAACTGTTTCTCAGATAACCTGGCGGTTTGTGGAATCAATGGAGGAAAGAGGGCTGCATCATCTCAGTTGGCCTTCAACCGAAGAAGAGATGGAACAAATGAAGTCAAAGTTTGAGAAAATACAGGGCCTTCCTAATTGCTGCGGTGCGATCGACATCACACACATTGTCATGACTCTGCCTACAATGGACCCTTCGAATCATGTCTGGTTCGATCAGGAGAAGAACTACAGCATGGTCTTGCAGGCAGTTGTGGACCCTGAGATGAGATTCCGTGATGTGATTGTTGGGTGGCCAGGAAGTTTAAGTGATGCCGTTGTCCTACAGAGCTCGGGTTTATTCAGACTTTCCGAAGAAGGAAAGAGGCTAAATGGAAAGAAGCTAAACATTTCAGAAGGAACAGAAATAAGAGAATATATAATAGGGGATGCAGGTTTTCCCCTATTGCCGTGGCTTATTACTCCTTATCAAGGGAAAGGCCTCTCAGATCTTCAAATCGAGTTCAATAAACGACATGCTGCAACCAGAATGGTAGCCGAGATGGCACTGGCAAGGCTCAAGGAGATGTGGAGAATAATACAGGGGGTGATGTGGATGCCCGATAGGAACAGATTGCCGAGAATCATTCTCGTTTGCTGCTTGTTGCACAACATTCTTCTCGATCTCGAGGACGAAGTGCTGGATGATATGTCATTGTCCCATCAGCATGACATTGATTATCGTCGACAAAATTGTGAATCATTCGACCAATCTGCCTCGATCACGAGAGACAAACTTTCTCTCTAGTAACAGGAAAATTGCCACCTTGAAAGTACCACGGTAATTTTCCCAGGTATTTCGATTGCACATCAAGGTTATCTATCTTAACTCGAAAATGAAACGAGTTCCAAGACATAAATTTCTGTTGATTTACGTCTATTTGTCGAACCAGAAAGTACTATTCCGAAGCAGCTTATCTATTTTCAGCTTTGATAGCGTAGCATGTTGTTTGTAACTTCTGATATTCTTCATGCGGACATGGATGATTATTTAAAGCTGTAGTCCTTGTTGAGTCAAGCTCAACCAATGAAGGAAGCTGAGTTTGAGAATGTTGGAGTTTCTCGATGCTTAGTTGGAGTAGCTCGTAAGCTTAATTGTTGTTTTTATAATTCCTATAGAAATAGAGCTTAGATTCAATAATTCAAAGTACTCTTTTTGTCCACTAAATTTCTCACTTTTTGATTTTTAGTATTTTATTTTATTATTTTTTAAAATTTTGACAAAAAATTGAAAAATGGTATCATAAACTTCTTTTTATTTTTTTTATTATATTATTAAATTTACATTTAAAAATAATTATAATGCTTAATTTTGAATTATTAATTAAAAAGTTGAAATAAAATAGAAGTGATAATTATACATTTAAAAATAAATATAATTTAAATTATAATTATTAATTAAAAATACATGTTAATTTTAAAATAGTGTTACTACTTGAACAAAAAGTGTGGTAAATTTTTTTTTTAAATTATGTTAATTTTATTATATAAAATAGAGTTATTAATTAAATAAAATTTTAATTATTTTAAATAACATTAATTAATATTAGAGTTAATTATGTTAATTAATTAATATTTTAATAATGTTAATTTATATTAATTTCAAAAGTAAAATTATATTGGATGTTGAATATGATAAAATATTTTTTAATTACTATTTGAAAATTTTTTATTATAATATTTGAATTGATAAGTTAATATATTTTAATTATATTTAATAATTCAAATAAAAAATACCATTATTCACTAATTACTACAATAAAAAATATAATATTTTTTAAATAATAATCAAATATTAAATTCGTAAAATCATATGCAATATTCAATGAAATATTTTTTAAATATATTTTCATAAAATTTAATTAATTAAATATTTAATTGAAGTTAAAGTTTAAAAAATTAATTTCAAAAATGTCAACTATGATTTATTTTAGATGGAAATATCTCTATAATTCCATGAAATCCGTTCATGGTCTGAAAACGTCTTACGTATAACAATATTTGGCGGCTGAATTACATATAAATGCTGATTTTTTTTTTTTTTTTAAGAAACTAGGCTGAAAATTTTGAATTTTATGGATTAATATTGTTTTAGGATAGAGAAAGGAAAACGTGTTTTCACTTTGCTATTTTTTTTTTTTGTGGTTAGAAATTAGAAGTTCTTAGATTTATTTTTGACTGTGTTTGAGATAAACATTGTTATAATTTTAAGGTATGTTTGAATTTATGATGGTGTCGTGGAGCTGACATAAAAATTTCATTTGGCATATGCATATGGAGTCGTCACCCGAGAAGCTGGATCGCATTACAACTTAAGGTCCCAGTTGACGATCATTATATGATCTCAGATTGAAGTGTAACTAGGGCTTCAAGTTTACAAACGTTATACTGTCAAATGATGGAGCATAAATGGAGCCTCACTTGACAATGGTTATGCGGGCACGACAACAAGTTTCTCATCGTCAGATAAGGATGCTTTATAAAACCCAAACAGAAGTACGAGGAAAAAAAAATGTAGTGACATTTTAGTATAATCAAGTAATTTGTTTTATCCATGTCCACCGAAAGCAATGACCCCATTACTATAACTTGCGACAAAATTGGGGTGTAATAGGTTTTACTAACAAGGTCACCGCCTTTGATGGATATGAATAACATGAATTACTTGATTATACTGGAATGACACTATGTTTTTATTCCTCACAATTCCATATAGGTTTTATAAAGTATGCTCCTCTAATAAGGAGAAACTCGATGTCGTGCCTACATAACCACCGTCAACTAGGGCCACAATTATGCCACATCACTTGACAACATAACCTTTGTAAACTTGAAGCCTTAGTTACACTTCAACCTGAGACTGTATAATCATCGCAACTTGGACCTTGAGTTGCAATGCGATCCTGACTTCTTAGGTGATGGCTTCATACTCACACAGCATGTGAAATTTATAAGTTACCGAGCTCTAAGACATCATCGTAAACTCAAACACAACTTAAAACTATGACTATGTCTCCCTCATAGAAAATGAGAAATAAATCTTTACACTTGAAAATTTCAACATGTAAGAAAAATAAAAAAAATAAAATTTATAGAAGATACAGATATGATGGAGGAATGACCATTTATATAGGGGATGGAGTAGGGCTAAAAAGAAAAATTTTAATTTTATCTCGAGAATCCTGAGTTGCAATGTATGACATTTATTCCAAGAATGTCACATTCCAAAAATCGAGTTAGTAAAATTAAATTTGTGAACCGAGAGTGGTCACACCCCTATTTTTAAGATTATCTTTGTGTGTTTAATATATAAAATGAGTTATTTGTTTAATGGTTAAGTGTTAATAAAATTGTCCTTGAAACCCAAATTTGAATCTCTTCTTTCATACTTTTTTATTATTTTGCAAGTTTTGCTTCAAACCCTAGTAAGTGTCATGCTTTGTTTTAAAAATAAATGTTGGAAGTTATATAAAAATGAATCATGGTCTAATGGTTAAGTAGTGTAACTTGAGATTAAGTTTGATTCCCTTCGCTCTCATTTCCTTTTTCAGCTAAGCTTTGTTCCATCCATATTCTAGCTAATCTGTTCAGATTTTAATTTGACTCAAACACGAAGATCTCCTAATTAACTTATTAAACATATTTTATCTGAATTATAAAAAAGGCCATCCGCCCTTTTAAAAGATAAAACTAAATTTTTGTTTAGTTTTTTTTTTTTTTTTTCGTTTTTTCCACTCTATGCTGTCCCTTTCACTTTCCCCCTCCCTTTTCTATAAAAAAATTCCTTGCTCACTTGTGCCGCCCCTACAACCTAGTTTTCGCCATTATTGTGCTACCCCCTTCAACATCGGGGGCTAAAATCGAAGGGTTCAGAGAAAAATTTTAAAAAAAAATTAAGAATTGAGAATTTTGAATAATAAAACAAGAATTGCAACTCGAGAATAAAAAAAAAATTGTGAATCAAAAAGTGAGACTTGGAAATTGAGTTGAAAAGAGTGAAATTTGAAGGAGTTTATATAAAGAAAAATATGATTGTTTGGTATTCTATAGTCATTGAAATTGTGATCAGAATTTGTTATCGTTAGCTTGAAAACGCGTCTTATAAAATATATTTTCCTTTCTCTCTAAAAAAATATTAATCGATAAACTTTAAAATTTTCAACCTAATTTCTTAAAAAAAAAAAATCAGCATTTATATGTAATTCAGCTAATATTTGACACTTCTTTTTCCGGTAAATGAAATTATAGGGAATTGAAATTTGATTATTAGAATTAAATAATTTAAAAGAATAATGTCTTAATCAAAGTCAGCACTCAGTGTTTTCCGCTGTTCTTTTGGTCAACAGATTAAAGAGACCGCCAAAATAATATAATACTTTCCATATTTTTCCAATTTTACACTCAAACATATAAATACGTCTATCAAATATTTAATAATATAGAGACCAATGCGTCTGTCTACTCTTTTGGTGCCACCTCCTACTTCACATAATATCCAAGCTGACATTTGTTTAAACTATAGCTGGAGTTATAATTTGATTGATATAAATATTATTATTAATATAAAAGAAAATGAGTTCGAATCAGTTAAAGCGTATTATTTTTTATTTATATATTTATTTATATATATGAGAAAAGATTACGAATAATTTTAAATATTGTGTTTAAAATTACATAAAACATAATACGAAAAGATAAGATACTTTATTTATACAAAAAAAATAATGAAAAAAATAAACTAATAGTAAATATTATTAGTGTGTTAATTTAATCCGAAAATAACATAAATACATAAATTATAAATTATTAGATTGGTTAAGTGTTACTTATCGAGTATACTTCCGATTATTATTTGGCGAGTATAGGGAGCCTAAGTCATCTGTTTCCTCTGCCCTTTTTTCTATTCGAACAAGAGTACCCACCAATGTCCAACTTCTACGTTAAGGTTGTGGTCCTTGCCAGCAATGGCAGGTTGCCCGGCCGCGACGGACTTGCTGCGTTCACTATTACCGAAGTGGCAGCCACTCTCGCGGTGGCGACGCTAGTAATTATCTATTTCTCACGGTTGGTTAAGAAATTCATCATCAAAACCAAGCCTCCGCCGCTGCCGCCAGGTCCGCCAGGCTTGCCGATACTCGGCCACCTCCTTTTCATCAAACCCGATTTCCTCCAGTACGTAACCAAACAATCCAAAATCCATGGCCCTATCATCAAGCTTCAGTTGGGAAGAAAAGTTTACGTCATCATAAGCTCCCCATCAATCGCCAAACAAATCCTCAAAGACCACGACGCCATCTTCGCCAACCGCGATGTTCCGGCGGCGGCCGTGACCGGAACCTACGGCGGACTCGATATCCTGTGGAGACCCAATGGCCCAGGATTACACAAGCTGCGTAAGCTCGTCGTGCGAGAAATAATGAGCAAAGAAGGCCTCGATGCCTGCTACCAGTTTCGCCGACGAGAGATCCGGCATACGGTGAAGAATATCCTTGGGAAAATTGGGTTACCCATCAACCTCAGCGAACAAATATTCTTAACAATGCTGAGCGTTACAATCAGCATGCTATGGGGTGGTTCGTTGAATGGAGAAGAAGCGAAGCTTGGGCTTGAACTTAAGGATCGAGTAGAGGAATTTGTGGGGTTGTTCGGAGAACCCAACGTTTCTGATATTTTCCCGGTGCTGAAGCCATTGGATTTGCAAGGAATTGAATCCAAAACCAAGAAGCATATGTCGTGGTTTTATGGGTTTTTCGAATCGGTGATAGAGCAGCGAACGAAGCTCGGAGAGGGACCAAAAATGGCGGGCAGCAAGGATTTTTTGCAGCAATTGTTGGAACTGAACCAAAGAGGAGAGGCCAAAACTTCAATATCCATCAAGGAAATAAAGGCTTTGCTGCTGGTAAGTAGGGGATTAAATTTTGAAATATCATGGATTAAATTCTAAATTTACCAAAATTTTAAATTTACAAAATTATGTCTTAAGTCTTTCTAGTTTTCGTAAATTTAAAATTTAGTTTATATGCTTTTATTTCTAAAAATTTAATCATTCTATTTTCTAGATTTTAAAATTCGAGTCTAAATTTTACACCTTTTAACACTTAACATCATTTGTTAAATTAAAAATGTTAATTAGAGTGTTGTTATATGATGTGATAATAATTGACGAAAAATAAAAAAACTTAATAAAATTTAAATGAAAATACTAAAGGTGCTAATGACTAAATTAAAAAGTAAAATTTTAAAATGTATAGATTAAATTTCAAATCCTATAAAATTACAGGGATTAACCACATATATATTTTGAACTAATCTTGGATTGGAACTTATTTTAAAGTATATAAAATTAATTAATTCGATTATTGATATAAAAACAAACAACTGACCTATCTAATCTATAGTATTGTATATAAAAAGACGACTCTATTTAAACATGAACCGTAAAATAAATATAAAAATATTAAAAAATAAATAAAAAGGCGACTAAGCCTTTTCTTATATAACCCTGTCCATTGCTTTACTTTTTTAATATAATAGTTAAATTTTAGTTAGTCCTTCTACTTATTTTTTTTTTCTTTTGAGATTATCTAAGAATAGTTAAATTTTAGCTTTTGATCCTATACTTAATTAAGATTTGAAATTTAATCTCTATATTTTGATTTTGACCTTATTTGATACCTAAAATTTTATAATGTCATTAGTTGATCTAAATATTTTATTTTGATTAAAATATTGATCTGAATTTTTAAAAAAGTGTTAACACCATTAAAAAACTCTATTAAATTTAGGTTTATTAAAATGACATTTTTTTTAAAACATGGATATCGAGTGGGTGCCTTTTTTTTTTTAAACATCACATCGGCTTTAACAGATGAATTTTAGCAGTGTAAATAATTGGACATGAATTTTTTAATTCAAAAAGTAGGACTAAATCCCTAAATATACAAATAGTACAAAAATTTGGAACATATTATAACCTTTAAATATTTACTCTATAATTTATTCAATAAATAAATAATCGAAAACCTAGTTGCGTGAAACCATCCTAGTATACTTTAATTGAATCCTCTAATCAAAATCAAAATTAATTAAAATTATCTCAATTTGATCGATTAATTTGGTTTTAATTAAATTTTGCTTAGTTTTAATCCTTTGTTTCTAATTGTGGGTATAGGATATGATAATCGGCAGTACAGACACAACATCTACAACAATGGAATGGGCAATGACGGAATTACTACGGCACCCAAATAAACTACGAAGAGTCACCGAGGAATTGGATGCAATAATTGGGGACCAAACCAGCGTTGAAGAGTCCCATCTTCCTCGCTTGCTCTACTTAGAAGCAGTGCTGAAAGAAACGTTCCGAATTCACCCACCGGCTCCCTTGTTATTTCCACACATGTCGAGCGAGACTACAATCGTAGCTGGTTACACCATCCCTAAAAATTCCAATATTTTCTTCAATGTGTGGGCAATACAGAGGGACGCCGAGTTCTGGGAAGACCCTCTTCGATTCGAGCCAGAAAGGTTCTTGAAAGACACTGAGAAAAGGAATTATACAGGAAATAGTTTCCATTTTTTCCCGTTTGGATCGGGGAGGAGGATTTGTGTTGGGATTCCATTGGCAGAGAAAATTATGATGCAGATTTTGGCGACATTGTTGCATTGTTTCGAATGGGAATTGCCAAATGGGAGAAAACTTGATGTAAAAGAGAAGCTACAATTGGTGTTGTCGAAGGCGGAGCCGCTTGTTGTTGTACCCGTTGCGCGTTTATCTAATTTGATGCAAAACGAATAAATGTGTGGTTAAAATATGCTTCAAAAGAAAAAAATTAAATCAATATTTAATTTTTAAATTTGACAACTTTTTTCAGTTTTGATTCATGAGATGCTATTTTAACCCATATAAATAGGAGGATAATATGCTTCAGCGCACTCGAACCCACATTCTCCAGCATTAGCAATAACGTCTATACCAATCGAGTTAAGACTCAATCAAAAATACATGATCAAAATTAAATCTTATGCTTTGTAATTTTTCTCATAATCACTCATGATTCAAAATTCTAAAATACCTATGCAATAGTTTTCATATTCGCTTCACCACTAATTTCACTTTTTTGACACAATCCCACTAAAATCTCGTCACTTTTATCACTTCTCAATAATAAATCCTCTAATATCTTACCTTAATTTGAATCAATAATTAATCAAAATTTATTTTCTGAGAATTTTCTGTTCAATTCCCGGAATAGTAATGTATAAAGACATTGAAAATTTTGGGATGTTTCAAAAGTCATTATTCTATACAAACTTAAGCTCGGCAAAATGTTCACCACAATCTAAACCATTGGTAAGTGTATGGCAAATTCACATTCCCCATTGGACTTGTAGTAAGTAATTTCATATTCAATGGCCAGTTGATTATCTATCATCAAGCCTAAATTAATGAATTGATATAATTACATATTTAAATCTTCTTATGTTTTATTATAAAGATGGGTAGTTTTATGGTTTGCTAGTAGGATGGCTAGTTGAGCAAAGGATTCGAACTCCCCAAAGTACTTTGAAAAAAATAGACCAATTTGTTTCATTACATTTCAACTTGTTTCAGCAGATTAGTGTTCTATTCATGAGCTAATTTGTTGTTTATATCCCAGACTTTTTTTTTTTTTTTTTTATATCTCGATTATAAACTAAGACTAGTTATGTTAAATTTTCTATTATAAACTGGAGGATGGATTAAGATTAACTGTGATGGGGCATTCAATGTTAAAATGGTAAAGCTGGTGTAGGTGTCATTTGTAGAGATTGTAGAGGAATGGTTGTTGATGGAGCAGTTGAGAAGGGGATAGCGGATGAGGCTGAGGTTGTAGAAGCTATGGCAGTCACTAAAGGGGTCGAACTTGTTAAAAACAAATGGGAGGATGTGCTTTTGAAAATTGATCCTCTTATTGTCTTTTCTAAAACTAAGAAAAAGGATTTTAAGAGAAGATGGAAGCTGAAACCGATTCTAAAGAAGTTTAGTACTTTGAAAAATCAGGTGAACTTTTTTAATCCAAAGGATTAGAAGGGATGCTAACAAAGCTGACAACTGGGTAACTTAGCATGCTAAAGTGGAGATCTGTTTGGAGGGTTGGACTCACCACCCACCATCTTCCTTTGATGTTTATCTTGGACAATGATGACCTGCTAGCTATTATTAAGATTTTATGCTTTTTTTCACTGATGTAGATATTTGAAATGATATGGAATAAAAAAGTGGAATGAAATGACATGGAGCAATGGATTGAACAGAAAAAGAAAATGACCTGTCACCTAGCAATGGCATCTAATATTTCAGTCTTCCACAATCAACAAATATTTAAGCTGGTGAAGAAAGCACAATCTGATGACAAATCAAAACGAGACTTGGCTTGCTGCCTGGAATATAATTAATTTACAAAAAAATTTCTATTTGTTTACCTTTTTCATGTAAAATTTTCCAACTCATCATTTGCATAAATTCAAAGATTATGAGCCATAAAAGGCCTAACCAAATAGTATTACGTATTTCACTTCTAACAAATGATAAAATCTTAAATATGTGCCTACAAATGCTCTTTAATAACAAAAAATTTAACATAGTCTCAATTTATAATCATGATTTAAGTAGAGGTGATTATAGGTTGAGCCTAAATAAAATTTTAGTTCTGGATTCGACTCAAAAAATAGGTCTAAAATTTTGTTCAAATTTAGTTCCGATAAAAGTGTTAAAACCCGAGTCTGACCCGGCTTGCCCGTATTATTTTTTATATTATTATTTTTATATAAAATAAATTTTAAAAATATAATACATCAAATACACTAAAAATATTAAATAAATATTTCCTAACAAATTGAAAATAAATTAAAAAAACACTAAGATAGGTGCAACTTAGCAAGCAAATACCTCAAAAATAGTATCAAAATTAACAATAAAACAAGAGTTATACAATATCCAAACAATAATAATAAAATAGTAGCAATGTAATATGGAAACGACACCAAAATAGAAGCAAAAAGCAGTAGATTTTTTTTTGCAAATTCGGGCCGAGCTGGGCCAAAAAAGCTTACCCAAGGCCAGGTTTGTTTAGAAAACGGGCCTTTTTTGCCCAAGCCCATGATCAGGTCAAGATCTAAGAAGTAAAAAAAGAATGGGATATACTCATTATAAGTTTTGATCATATCTGTTCTTTTTGGCACAATGTCTAAAACTACTCATAACCTTTCCCAACTTATAAATAGGAAAATAATGCGTTTCAGCACACTCAAACACGTGTATTCCTGCATTGGCAACAATACACATATGAGTCAAGTTAACACTCAATTCGCAACAGGTTTAAATATATAATTATATGATTTCATCAATTTAGGCTTGATGATTGATAACATGTAACGCCCCAAAATTTATATTTTTGGTTCTGTTAAAATGTGACACAAATGTGTATCTGCTTCAGTGGTTAAGTGTTTTGGGTGTGTGTGTGAGGTCCCTAGTTCAAGCTTTAGCTTTGGCAAAATTTGGGTTATTTTTGTATTTAAGCCTTATCTCTATTCAATAGGCTCATATTTAGTTAATTGTAGAACCATATCAGAATAGGCTTGCTGGTCTAGTGGTTAAGTTGAGTGTTAGTTTGCTGAAGGTCTTGTGTTCAAACTCTTGTGTAAGTATGGGTATTATTTTTGCTCGGACATCTGATGGTATTTCGGTTTAACTAAAATTCTGAGGGAGTGGGGAGTAGTGGATGGGTGGGAGGAAAATAAAAGATTCTGATAACTTATCTTTTATTTTCTCCTGTTCAACTTTTATCAGTTCTTTCTCTCATCTTTTGGAAATAACTTTGGTTTCTATCTCTCTGCGAAGTTCCTGTCGATTTTATTTTTGTTCCTTTCTTCTTGAGCGTGAGTTTTATTTTTCTACTCAGTTCAAATCCTTTGTTCGTTCTACTGTTATTCGCGTGGGTTCGGTAAGATTTCTATACTATTTCGCAGTAGTAGCGTAGCGGTTATGGTAGGAATCTAAATTTTGCAAATGGTTGTATAGGTGAAGGCGGTGATTTTGAGGTTTCCACTGCGACGGTTTAACTTTTGGTTCTGCAAAACCGTTACTGAAACTAAAAGGGGCTTAGGCCCAAGATTGTTTTTGACTGTGCACTGTATTTACAGTCGTTTGTTTTCTATGGGATTACACACTGAGTTTACGTAAACTTACCCCACTTTGTTTAATGTGCATAGGTAATCCCCAGACCTAGACGGATTAGTGCGGCAGAGGACTCGATGGTGACCACAATTTTTGGACTTTTACAATTTATAATTTATAATTTGTGGTTTATTTGGATGTAATTTGGGGACTTTTGCTTAAATTTGGTTTAATTTATTTTTATGGATTTATAACTGCTAGACGTAGGGAAACTCAGTTTTCAAAAAGATAAAGTTTTCTCTAAACACACGATTTACTCAAAACAGTTTTAAAAGCTTCCACAACGAATTATGTTTAAAACAGCTGACTAAACGAGTAAGGATTTTAGAATTAAGAAGAGATAAAAAAAGTAAGTAAATGGAAATGGTTTTATAGTAGAAACTTAGTTTTCGACACGTTATCATGTGACTTTGCCAGATTCGGCCATAGCGTCTAGGCCGGGTCTAGGGTGTTACATTTAGTGGTATCAGTGCCAGATTGCAAAACTCGACTGTGGATTTTTTAGTTTTAAATACTGGTTATAATTTGGGTTTTGGAAATGATTTGACTTAGTATGTGGTACACCGAGTCTCCGGTGCCGATCCTATAAGTTTTTTGAAACTGTGATAAGTTCAAACTGAAAATACTGTAGATAATATATTCTGAAACTACTGTAGGTAGTATACTGTGAAAACACTCTAGATAGTGTATATTGAGATTGTAGCGAAACTGATAGAGACGTCAATTTACGAAAATCACTCTGAATTACTGAAACTGTTTATATAAAACATCTGCTAATAAATACTGAAACTGTAACTGATTTATAAAATTTGTAAAATAGATAAATACGATTAGACATGAGGGCATAAGGTATCCACAAATTAGGTACTAGAGGCCGAGGTAGAGGTTGTAGAGGGGCTCGAGTTGAGTCTTCTTTACTGGGCAGTATGCCAAATCTAAACACGAGTGAGATGCCAGTGTCACCTACTACTGAGACTGGGTCTCAAGATCGCATTGCGGGGGACGACGCATTGTCCCAGGCTATGCTAAGGATATTGGAGAGGGTCGCTGGACCTAATACTAGATCTGGAGGTCGAGGGTCGGTTACAAAATGACTTCGGTCCAATGGAGCTGAGCTCTTCAGGGGTGTCACTAAAGTCGCCCTAATGTGGCCGAATACTGGATTGAGGCCACAGAGAGGATCATGGATGAACTAGATTGTAGCCCAGAGTAAAAATTAAAGGGTACAGTTTCATTACTGCGGGATGAGGCTTACCAATAGTGGCTGACTGTTAAAGAGGGTATTCAACCCAAATGTTTAACCTGTAATTCTTTTAAGACTGCCTTCCAGGGGAAATATATGAGGGCGAGCTACATGGATACCCGTAGGAGGGAGTTCCTGAGCCTTATTCAGGGAGATCGATCTGTGGCCGAGTATGAGGCCGAATTCCTATGACTGAGCCACTATGTTTGAGGTATGGTGGCGACTGAGTATGAGTGATGTGTCTATTTTGAGGATGGCTCAAGGATAATTTGAGAGTCCTGATAGCTCCGCAGAGGGAGCATAGTTTTTCTTCACTAGTTGAGAAGGCGAAGATCACCGAGAAAGTTAAGCGCACTGAGCACCGAAATCGTGATAGAGAGAGAGGTAGGAACAAGAGGGATTTAGAGCCTTCGAGTTCTGTTCAGAGGCCTAAGAAAAAGGCCAGACCTGATGGGCTAGTTAGAGCTGAACCCCCTGTTACTGCTACTAGACTGCAGCTATGTGTCGATTGTGGTAGACGCCATTAGGGCGAATGTTGGAAAAGGACTGGGGCTTACTTGAGGTGCGGGTCATTGGAGTACCGTATTAGAGAATGTCCACTGAGGGCCGATCAGATGCAAGCTCTGGGTACTGGTACTGCACAACCACAAAAGGTAGTTCAGCAGCCATCGATAGGTCGTAGTCAGGCTAGGGGTGGTAGTAGTATGGGTCATGGACAGAGAGCACTAGGCAGAGGTGCTGAACAGACTCGGGCGAGGCAACCTACTTTAATTTATGCTACACGTCGCAGAGAGGACAGAGATGCTCCAGACGTCATTACGGGTACATTTCTAATTCCTTGTGTACCATATCTTGCATTGATAGACATAGGGTCTACTCACTCATACATAGCTAGCAACATATCTAAAAACTTAGGGATGTCAGTTAAGAGCACTACGGGTGAGGTTATTGTACTAAGTCCGTTGGGATAGTCTATAAGGGTTAATAAGATATTCGGAGATATACCGTTAAAGGTTCAAGGGGTGATCTTCTTGGCTGACTTAATTGAGCTTCCGTTTAGGGAGTTCGACCTAATATTGGGAATGGACTGGTTGGTCAAGCATCGTGTTAGCTTAGACTGTGCGACTAAGAGGGTTGTATTGAGAACTGAGGACAGTAATGAGGTGGTCATAATTGGAGAGCATCAGAATTACTTATCTAATGTGATTTCTGTACAGCTAAGAAACTGGTTCATAAGGGATGTGAGGCGTATTTGGCCTACGTAAGTGTTTCTACTTCTGAGGACTCTACTGTAAAGGATATCTGTACTGTAAGGGATTTTCCAGATGTCTTCTTTAAGGAGCTACCAGGTTTACCTCTGAATCGGGAAGTAGAGTTTCGGATTGAGCTTTTCCCTGGTATAGCTCTGATATCTATCGCTCCTTATCGAATGGCACCAAAAGAACTTACGGAGCTTAAGGCTCAGATTCAGGAGTTGTTGGATCGTGGGTTCATCCGTCCTAGTGTGTTTGTTAAGAAAAATGATGGATCCATAAGGATGTGTATTGACTACCGGCAACTGAATAAGCTGATAGTTAAGAACAAGTATCTGTTATCGAGGATTGATGACCTGTTTGACCCGTTTCGAGGAGCTTTGGTATTCTCTAAGATTAATTTTCGGTCTGGGTACCATCAGTTGAGGGTTAAGGAGGATGATGTGCATAAGACGACATTTAGGACTCGTTATGGTCACTACGAGTTCCTAGTGATGCCATTTGGACTAACTAATACACCGGCAGCTTTCATAGACCTGATGAACCGCATGTTTTAGCCCTATCTGGATTGGTTTGTGGTGGTGTTCATCGATGACATAATGGTTTATTCTAGGACTGAGGATGAGCATGATGAGCACCTTAGGATTGTTCTTCAGATTTTGAGGGAAAATCAACTCTATGCTACGTTTAGCAAGTGTGAGTTCTGGTTACGTGAAGTAACATTTCTTTGTCATGTGGTGTTTACTGAGGGGATTTGAGTAGATCCTCGAAATATTGAGGCTGTACTAGATTGAAAACAGCCTAAGAATGTGTCGGAGATCCGTAGTTTTCTGGGTTTGACAGGTTATTACCGACGGTTTGTGAAAGGTTTCTCACTGATTGCAACACCCTTAACTAAGCTGCTATGTAAGGGTGTACCGTTTGTCTGAACTGATGCGTAGTAAGAGAACTTCAAGAAGTTCAAGATCATCTTGGACCGAGGCTCTGCTTACGTCTGACTGAACACAGAAAGGAATTCACGGTTTATAGTGATGCATCACATGTCGGTTTGGGATGTGTGTTGATGCAAGACAATAAAGTGGTAGCATATGTGTCTCGTCAACTTAAGACGCATGAGGTGAACTATCTGACGCATGACTTGGAATTGGCCGCAGTGATTTTTGCACTGAAAATTTGGAGGCACTATCTGCATGGTGAGAAGTGTATCATCTGCACTGATCACAAGAGCTTCAAGTACCTCCTTACTCAGAAGGAGCTGAATCTTAGGCAGCGTAGATAGGTTGAGCTACTTAAGGATTATGATTGTACCATTGGGTACCATCCGGACAAGGCCAATGTGGTGGCCGATGCATTAAGCCATAGGGATAATATGAGAGCGATGGTCGCTCAACTTAGCCTGTTCAATGATGGGAGTTTGTTGGCTGAGCTGCAAATCAAACCAACTTGGGTCGAGTAGATTAAGGGTAAACAGCTAGAGGATGAGTCTCTAAGCTTAAGGTTTCGATAGATTGAGAGTGGTATTACTACGGACTTTGGGTTGAACTCTGAGGGTATATTGTGTTTTCGAGGCCAGGCATGTGTTCGGATTTGAGATAGTCGATTTTGAGGGAGGCGTATAGTAGTCCTTATACTATCCATCCCGGTGGGAATAAGATGTATCGAAATCTTTGAGAGTTGTATTGGTGGCCAGGATTGATGTGAGAAATTACTGATTTTATGGCTAGATGTCTGACATGCCAGCAGGTTAAGGCTGAGCATCAGTTATCTTCGGGTTTCTTGTAGCCGGTTAAGATCCCGCTATGGAAGTGAGAGAGAGTAACGATGGACTTCGTTAGTGGATTACCCTTGACACTCACTAAGAAGGATTCAGTGTGGGTAGTTGTGGATCGATTGACCAAGTCTGTACACTTCATTCCAGTTAGTGCAGAAGCTGGCGAAGCTCTATCTTTCTGAGATAGTGAGACTACACGGGGTACGGTTTCGATCATCTCTAACACGGATCCTCGCTTCACGTTTGGGTTTTAGAAAAAGCTACATGAGGCTCTAGGTTCAAGGTTGGACTTCAGTACTGCGTTCCATCCTCAGACTGATGGTCAATTAGAGAGGGTGATTTAGATACTGGAGGATATGTTGAGGAGTTGTGCTATCGATTTTTGAGGTAGTTGGGAAGAGTATCTACCGCTAGCGGAGTTTGCTTATATAACAATTTCCAGTCTAGCATTCAGATGGCACCTTACGAGGCTCTGTATGGTCATAAGTGTCGCACTCCCTTGTGTTGGATCTGGTATGTCACTGCGGAAAAACGTTTGAAGGCTGATTTCACTTTTGGGAAAAACATTAAAAATTTTTGTCTTTAATAAAACATTGTGTGTTTAAATCTCCCAATAAAACTAAGTTATTACAATTTACCGGATTAGAACTTTAATATCCTTTTAAAATATAAGTTGCCAAAATTAAAAGCACTTCCAAATAAGAATTTAATCGTCATCTGGCTTAAACATAATAAAAATGTTCAAATACTTTAACTGGGCCTTATTACAATAAATAATTAAACAAAAGTTCTTAGTAATAAACTGAATAAAATAAAGAAGATGTCTTCTGCATGGGCCACCTCGTATCCACTCCAACCCGGTCCAATCACCACGAATCATCTGCGATGTTTAATAAAAATTGGGTGAGTCACACAGACTCAGTGTGTAATTAATCCACTGAATTCCACCCACATGTCAAACCACATATTAACCCATATATCAGATAACAAGATAACATATTCACACATTATCACATTCTGGCTTGGCCCACATTCATATCACTTATCAAATAACAGGGTAATTAACCGCATAATTTCCACATATCGGGCTTAGCCCATTTCCACACTAATCCACATTCATATACTAGGCTTGGCCCTTTTCACATTAATCCACATATCAATTGGGCTTGGCCCATTTTCACATCAAATACTCATATCAGATACAATATGCAAAGTGCACCCAACCCAGCCTAGGATCCATCCGTTACACCTAACTTAGCAGACCTGCTGCCCAAGGCCGTGGCTAATCCACCGATCACCTAAGTGACCCCACCTAATGTCCATCCATTACACCTACCTTAGCAGACCTGCTGCTCAAGGCCGTGGCTAATCCACTGATCACCTAAGTGACCCCACATATCTGTATCCACGAGGTGACTCGAGGTCATCCTCTATCTACGGTGATGCACACAGCTATCATCCGTTAGGAGGTAGCACATAGCCAACACTCCACCTTGATGAAGTACCTAGCTAACATCAAGCGCCAATGTAGCATAAGGCTAACATCAGACCACGTACATAATGTACACCCTATCCTTCCTTCATATCCATAACCCATCCCATGCACATGCAACATATGATAGTGTCATAATATAATAATGCATGTACATGTTAATCAGCATACTATCATATTTTCATTGGCACATTCACATATACACATAATAATCACATTACGTCAGGTTTGGGACAGACCTAATTATCAACATACCCCTTAAGGGTATCCACTTCATAAATTGCCACTGCACTTATTAGCACATACATATAACACATGCAAATATCATATAAAACCGAAAAACGGTGGGTTAATCACACACCTGCCTATTAGCGAAATCCCAAACTACTCGAATCTAACACGATCTCGAAACGCGGTTCTTCCTTCTCCCTAAATGCCGATTTGGTCTCCTACTAAATCCCAAATCACACTCTGAGTAATCGGCCATACACTGGTACCTACAAATAATCAGCCTTCGGCTATTGAACGAATACGGAGTAGATCTAAGCTTACTAAGTATCCTTACCGAAACGATCTAGAATCCCGAAGCCTCTGTTACCTCTGTCGATCAGCCCCTAAAAATCATAATACACAATTGGTCACCACTTAAACCCATAATATGGTCTATGGCCGAAAGTCCTAAATCACTTACCTTGTTTATCCAAAACCCGAATACTTGCTTGCTCTTGAAGTTATCGAAATCCCTATTAACCACTGTTAGAATCGGCTTAATACATAATCTAGGAAAATGGCCCTTGGCCGAATATTATAGTTGCTTACCTTGAATGCTTTAAATCCCGAGAGTCTCCTTACTGCTCCTAACATTGGCACCACACGTTTGAAGAGACTAGAAGAGAGTGGTCGACAGTACCTTTCTTGGAGATTCGGCTTTTAAGAATGATATCAAAGGGATATTTTTGGCTTCTAACACTTGTGACAAGGAATAGAGAATGTAGGACTTAAAAGATTCGGCTAAGGCTCCTGAATGAAGTTGAAATATTCGGCAATGGCAACTTTAAGGGAGATTTCGGTTTAAGCAAGATAAAAGAAAAGAAAGAGATGTGAAAGGAGAAAGAAAATAAATGTACAAATATTGCTAACTTTCAGCTTTTGTCAAAGGGAAATAGGGTGCATACATAAAGATGAAAAGAGAGTTCGAAAGAAAGAATACTCAAGAAAGAAAAAGAGTTGAAAAAGAACATCTAAACCCCTTATAAAGAATTCGGCTACTTCCCCCCACCTTCATAGCCGAATTTACCGCCACCAAAGAGACCCACATTCGGCCACTACCCCAACTCCTTATCATATCCCCCATATTTCTCTTTTATCACCTTAACAAATAAAATAAAATAATCCATCACATTATCCTTATCTTCCCATTTAAAATAAATAAAATAAAACCATACTTATCCTACTCTTCAGCCGAATCTTAAAATAAAAAATAAAACAAGCTTATCCCATCCTTTTTGAAGTCCACATGCTGTCCACCATCTTCCCCCCTTTATGCCACCAAAATGTAAAATAAAAGAACACCTATTTGCTGCCCACGTGATTCGAACATGAGACCTGCTGGAGCCCCACAGATAACGCCCCAAGCCACTTTGCTGCTAGCTCTTTTGTGTCATAAACTTCCCACAATTCCTTTTAAAGCCTCCTTAGCCCAGTTTCCTCTTCTTAACGCAAGGAGCAAAAATAAAAACACACTCCCGTGATTCGAACCAAGGTACTTGCCCATGGCGTCATCACCAAGGCCCTAAGTGGCGCCTTGCAGCCACTTTACCAGGCTCACTTTCATGTCCAAAGACGCCTATATTCTTCCCTTAAGGCCTCCCTGGCCTTGCTCCCCTTCTTGACGCAAAAAGAAAAGCCCACAATGTAATTTCTGCTGCTCGAACCTCCTCCCTCCTGACGCATGCTCCCCTTCTCCTAGGTGGCGTCCCTTACCCATTTGCCACACGGTTCCTTGTGTCCTAAACTTCCCAAAACTTTTCTTAAGGCCTCTTCAGCCTAGCTCCTCTTTTTAACTTAAAATCCAATTATTTTCCAATGCATTTTCCCCATCTCCTAAGGTTCTCCAAACCTCCCAAACATATCCAAACACACACACAAGGCCTGCTAACACTTGAATTATGCATCCAACGCATAACCCTAAATCTGGGATGTTACAGACTGAGTTGGGTGAACAACGTGTTTTGGGTCCTTAGTTGGTTTCTGAGACTGAAGATAAGGTCAGATTGATTCGGGATCGACTGAAAGCAACACCGGACAGACATAAATCTTATGCGGATCTGAAGAGATGCGAGATTGAGTATTTTGTGGAGGGACTTCGTATTTCTCAAGGTCAAGTGGATGGCTGTCGAGAAATTTTCTATGCATGAGTCATACAAACATCTTTGTTTCCCTATTTCATCTAATTAGCTCGGGGATGATGAAGTCATTTGGAAAATGAAAATTCCTCAAAGAGTTAGGACTTTCTTGTAGATGCTTGTTTGGAATAAGATTTTGACAAATGAGGAGCGCGCATAAAGAGGTATGTCTTTTTTTTTTCCTTTTTGTGAACAATGTGGCAAGTCAATTGAATCAGCGATCCATGCTGTGAGAGATTGTGATTTTGCCCAATTGGTGTGGAAGTCCTTATTACCTAGGAATGCTTGGAATGTTTTTTTCAACTTTCATATTGGGGAATGGATACACTGGAATATCATGAATAAATGGATGCTTAATGTTGATCGTGGTGAATGGTTGACCTTCTTTTCAATAGTGACTTGGTTCATTTGGAAAAATCGCAATGCTTTCATTTTTAAAAATGCTAGTAACAGTAGTTATGAACTTATTGCACCGGCTCTTGCTTGGACAAAGTCTTGTGGGTATAGTGCCAAAATGGTTCATTTGGCGTGCTCTTCTAAAACTGAACAAAGATGGCAGCATCCCAATTCAGGTTGGGTCCAGATTAACGTTGATGGTTCTGTTTCAAAAAACAACACCAAAGCAGCGATCGGAGGAGCTGTGCGAAATTCAGATGGAGAGTGGTTGACGGGTTTTAACATGGTAACAGGGATGGATGAGATATTCAGGATTGAATCACGAGCGATTGTTGAAGGGTAATAAACATGTTGAGATTAATTGTGACAATGTGATACTTATAGATACTATCTGTAATGGGTTCACATCAATTAGTAACATTGCAGAAGTCCGATTAATTTATGAATGGTGTAATCAGGATTGGAAAGTGAAGTTTAGGCATGTCTTGTGAGGAAGTAACAAGCTAGCTGATTGTTTGGCAAAGGCGGCAATAGGAAGGCTAAATCAAGCTTGTTTCCAATTCCACCACAGTATGTTATACGACTGCTAGAAGAGGATACTCATGATTCCTTATATGAAGGAAGCACTGTTTTTATTCATTCTTAGCTAATAGGAGTGTTATTTTTCTCTACCAAAAAAAAAAAAAAAGGGGTTCAACTAATCAGTTGAAGTTGTAGGTTAAAATCGAAGATAATAACAAGGTAGAAGTAGGTACTGAAATGACACGGCATTTAAGAATTTTCTTTGAAAAATTAATTAAACCTTAATTAAGTGTATTTTTAGAATGATAATTTTTTTTAACAATCTCATTAGAGGTTCTAATTATAATATATTTCAGCGCACTCAAATGCATATCATCCTATATTGACAATCATGCTCATGTCAATCGAGCTAAAACTCAATCAACAGAACGATTAAAAAAAAAAAGTTCTTCTACGACGATAGAAATGTCTGGTCATTTTGAAAAGCAAATGTATTGCATCATTTGTGTCCATTTTCAATTCAAGAAGTCATTTTAATGACATTATCGATAATTAATAATAAATTTCCAAAAATTCCAAAGCTGTAGTTACTAGAAGGCTGCTAATTTTCATTCGGGAAAAAAGTAAATAGGTTTTAATCTTCACCGGAAAATTTATGCGGGGTTCAAGGCGTTTTATGTATTTCTTTTTATATCAACTTAGATTTTTATATATTTATGTTGTATTTTATAATATTTTTCATAAATTATATTTTTTATTTCAGGTTCGTATTATATCTAGAATTATAGGATTTAATATTTTTTTTCGTTGCCTAAAGTAGTCATTGGAGTGAGCTCAACGATTAATCTTTTACATTCAGTAAGCCCATTAAAAGGGTAGATGCTAGTCAAAAAGTTTTGAAACTACTTCATACCTAAGGTGAGGATCGAACCTTTAACCATTGATTAAGGTAAGAGAAAGTTTTACTATTTCATCTAACTCCTGTAGTTAGGATTCAATACCTTATGTTGCTAATTTAGAAATATAGGAAGAAAAATTGTCTAGAAACCATAAAAGTCAAGTGAAATTAAAATAATATGAGTGATAAAAAACCATAAAAACGGTTAACATATAATGTTGAACATATTACTGACTTTTAAAACTTTGCTTTGACTTCCCTAATTTATTTGTTCTTTTAAGTCACCCTCCTTTCCTTTTCTATATTTTTTAAATTAGAGCCAACTAAATAAAGTATTACTTTACTTGAAATTTTTTAAATCTCACTATTAGTCCCTATACTACGCATGAGTTGCGAATTTAACCCATATGCTCTAATTTGGTTATTTTTAGTCTTTATACTTTAGAGGTGCTCATAGACTGAGTCGGGCCAAGCTTAAATATGATATTAACATATTTTATCCTTACCCAAACTCGGCTCAAAATATAGGCTTAAAATTTTATCCAAATCCACCTATATTTACAAAAAAACTAATCCAAACCAATTTTAGGCCAACCCCTATAATTTTTTTTAAAAATATTTATATTATATATTTAAATATTTAATAATTTTTTATTTATTAAAAATTTTTATATAGTCATTTTAACATTATTTTAATGTTTATATTAGATTGGTATTATATATATAGTATAGCTTTATTTTTTAATGTGTTCTAAATTACAAAATTTATAAAAAAAACATAATATAAAAGTATTGTAAACTTAAAATGAGCTGGGCTTAGACATTGAATGTTTAAACCCGATCCTGACCCATATTTTAAATGAATCTAATTTTTTTCCAAACTCAATTTTCGGATAGAATATTTAGACTCCAAAAACGATTTTACAAACCCAAATATTTAAACCAAATGTTTAAAATTCATTTATTTATCAACAACTGAGTTAATTTTTTAATTTATATAAAATATGATGACGGAGTTCTAACAAATTAAATTAAAATAAAATGAAAAAGTCAATTATTTTCACAAAATAAAGATATAATATATATATATAATTAGATGTTAAAAAACACCAAAAGTCCTATTTAATTTCCGGATATGGTGGCACCTAAACTTGTTGAAAGCCGCCAGGCCGTCCAAATTAAATATTTTCCTTGAAAATGGGACAACAAATCTAACTAAAATATTTCAAAGTAGTAATAAATTAAATGGTCCAAAAAAATGAAATTAAGTTCCCTCTAGCCTCAAAAAGTAACCTCGAAATTTTAGGCTCAATTTTTCTACCAAAATTCAGAATTTTGCTTACTAAATTGGTATTAGTTCAATGTATTGAATCAAATCTCAATTTTATGGTTATTCTAAGATTTATATCTTAATCTAAATGGTCACTATCTCTTCAAAATTGGGGTTGTCAAGCATTTTATAAATTTCAATTCTTTAATTACCCTTTAAAACTTGTACTGCAATTTGGTCTTAACATTGTGGAAAATCGTACAAAATCTATTTCGTGTGACCAGGAAAAAGAACAAAGAATCGACAAATTTCTTGCGGGGTACCACTTAAAGCACCATGTTTTTGGACCACACTTTAATGTTAATTAGTCTATTTTAATTTATTAGGAAGTTTCATAAATGAGAATTAAAATTTAGTTGTTTTGGTAGATTCAGTTTTAGTTCAATTGATATGAGTATTGTTGTAAATGTAGGAGGACATGGGTTCGAATGCGCTGAAGCACATTATCCTCCTATTTATGAGTGAGGAGGACTATGAGTAGTTCTAAGCATTATGTCAAAAATAATAGATATGATCAGAACCTATAATGAGATTGCTCAAAAAAAATTAGTTCTTTTGATTTTAATTTTAGAAATTTAGCCCTCAATTTATTTGATTTAAACATTAAAGTCCAATTGATAACACTGTTAATGAACTTTCATTAAATTTGAACACATGACATTTTAATATTAGAAAACTTAATTTCAAATTAAAATCCAATCGACAACACACATTTAAATATTAACAAAAGTCAATTATTTAAATTTTAAATTTTAAATTAGATAAATAGAGAGATTAAATTTTTGAAATTAAATGTAAAGGGACTAAATATCATAAGAATGGAGAGTTATGAAAATTTTATGGTTCTTACATATTTGTTTGTAACAATTAGATATATAAAATTTTCATTTTTGTTTGATTCTAGTAAGAATTATTTAATATTTCTTCAATATTTAAATTTATTAATGTAATTTAATAAATTATCACAAGATCTCTTTTGAGACAATGCTTAGAACTACCTATAATTTGTTTCCAACCTATAAATAGGAGGATAATGCGCTTCGACGCACTCGAACTCACATCCTCTTGCATTGACAACAATGTCCATGCCAATCAAGTTAAGACTTAATCGACATCACAAGATATTACTAGAAATATATTAAGTCAAGACAAAATTCTAGCTGCCCTAATTGAGATTTTTACTTAAATTTTTTTAAAATTAAATTTATTAGGATCTGTTTGATTTATATAAATGAAAATTACACATATAATACAAAATTATAAATTGACCAATACTTTTTAGTACACAATTGGATTTGTGCAATCTCAATTAAAATGGTGACTATATTTGTGTTATGGAATATAATAAGCATTAATTGTAAAAGTTAGTTAAGATAGTTAGTTGGGTTCAATTGTTAAATGGTTAGTCAGTTAGCGGTCAGTTAATAACTTTCTGTATTAAATACTCAGCTTATTCTTCTTTTGAATGAAATATGAAGTCAGCTTACTTCTCAAATGAGTACGTTAACATGGTATCAAGAGCCATGGATTCTTTGGTATAATTTTTTTTCTCTCTTTCCTGGTTCCTCGTGTTCATGGCAATAGACGCCGTCCCAACAATTGACACGCCTCGGTATTCTACCAATACTGGTGAAGTAGTCCATCAGCGTCCTGGCAGCCTTCCTTCATCCGGTGTTCATTACTTTTCCAAACATGTTACTATTAACTCAGTGAGCATAATTTTCTTTTGTGGAAGCACCAACTATTGTTGATTTTCGAAGGTTATGGTCTTGAAAGGTTTGTCTTAGGCACTGTTCTTCCTCCTTCTCCTTTCCTATTTGGGACCAATGGTTAGCTTGTTTATAATCCTGCGTTCATTGTGCATAAAAAGCAGGATAAGTTCTTAGCCTCTTGGCTCTTGTCCACAGTCATGGATGAAATCTTAGTGCATCTAACAATGGCTAAGACTAGCTTTGACATTTGGACAACCATTGACAGAAAGTTTGGTGCCAAGTCCAATATCAAGATCTTGAATATGCGCCATGCACTATACTCGATCAAGAAAACAAATCTTACTATCAAAGATTACCTCTCCAAGGTCAAGAGTCTAAGTGACAGTCTGACTGCACCTGGTAGCCTAGTTACTGAATAAGAACAGGTCAGCATTATCTTGGCAGGTCTCCCCATCGAATTTGAGTCCATTCGAGTACTTGGTTCTGCCACTCCAATGAGTCTTGAACTGGTCACTGAAATGCTTCTTGATTGTAAAACACGACAAATGGCCCTAGTGACAGAAGTGCCTTTGCAAGCTAACTTGGTGTCTTGGTCACAACAAGGTAATCTCGACAACATGAAATTTGGTTTAGATTCCAATTGTGGTTCTCATCAAGGACACAGGGGTCAAGGTCGTGGGTGGTCTTGTGGTCGAGCTCGTGGTTCATGTAACACCCCTAACCCGTATCCGTCGTCGAATTAGGTTTACGAGGCATTACAAAATTAAACCCAACCCATAATAGACATAAATATACATATATCAATCTTTACTACCATTTGCCGAAAATATCCAACACACATATAATTAACCACATCGCTCACAATTATCATGATCATATTCTCAAAATCATCCATACATTTAAACATATGCCATTTGCATACATATGCTTCACTTTTGTCTACGACATTTCTTAATCCACTTACCCATAATATTACTAACTAAAACGACTAATTCATTATTAACATTTTTCTTGCTATATTCGGCATTGTCACATACATATGATTATTCGGACATTTCATATATCCATACTATCAATTCATTTTGCTATTAGTCTGACCCTTAAAGCATACAAGCCGAACGGATATTAATTATAGCACACGCATAAACAATATGCAACCCTTACCAAATATTTCTAGTCACTTAGCTACATTTAGAATAACATGCCAACACTATCTATCACCATTCAAAAATCCTATAAACATTTAGACCATATCTCATAATCAAATTTTGAATACCATTCATCATGACATATAAACTTATGATAAGCTTTAACCATGACCGAACTCATGCAAGTTCAAAATGACCTAGTTTTAGCCATCTTCGCATGGCTTTTATATACATTTCAGCCCAAAAGAGACTATAAAGTATCCAAGCTATTACATGCCATAATTTCTAAGGTTTAATGCTAATAATAATACCAAAAGTGAGTGATAATGTGCCTGACTTCGACAAGGATCACCGAGTGCGAGCTTCAATTTCAAAGATCTACACCAAAAACAACCAAAATACAAACGGTAAGCTATTTAAAGCTTAGTAAGTCATAAGCAAAAGGTAGCATACATAGAACCAAGCATTATTAATAACTTCTAACTAGCTCAACTCAATCATTAATTAGTTTGCAATATCAATGCATATAATAGGTCTCCATTAACCAATATCATACTTAGTCTCCAAACAAAAACCGAATGTCTATATGCTAAACTTTCAAATCGAAATGGCTTACCTAATTTACACCAAGATAATGAACTATCATATAAAACGTTCATACATGTCACCCTCGTTTACCTCCACCATTTGTTTTCCATCTTTTTAGGAAAAAATCCGAAAATCTGCACACTTAGTACAAATCCCGTAACATAACGCTCATACACAGCTGTTACTTAATGTTTCTGCGCACACGGTGCCAACCTTTCGTAACATATCGCTCACATAGAGCCGTTACCTAATGCTTCCGCACACACAGTGCTAACTTTTCATAACGTATCGCTCACATAGAACCGTTACTTAACGTTTTCGCACACACAGTGCCAATCTTTCGTAACGTATGGCTCACATAGAGCCGTTACTTAACGTTTCCACACACACAGTGCCAATCTTTCGTAACGTATCGCTCACATAGAGCCGTTACTTAACGTTTCTGCACACACAGTGCTCATTAACAACCTCCATTTAAACATAACATATAAATTCACATATTATAATTATGACATACCTAAATATGCACGTTCAACCCGAATCTTTCTTCCCTTAATTTTACCATTACATTCGGCCTTACATAATTAAACATTTATTTATTTATTCAATCGCCACCATCACTCATTTCATGTTCCCCAATAAACTACAACTCAACCCATAATTATTTATCCAGTCCAAACATATCAACATTTCATACCTATGGAAAACATACATTCGGCCAATACAATTACTTAATCTTACACGCTATCACATTAATAAAATTTATATACCTTTATACACATTTCAACCATCCAAAGTATTTCAATATATATATAAATACATATTCATGGTCCTATCACATTCGGCAACCACATTTAAAGTCATCCTATCACATTTGACATCATCAAGGATATATTTACATGCATTCCTGTCCGAATATTTCTTTTCCATATGTAATGGTATATAACCAAACCCTTATCACATTTGCAGATATGCATGTATTTACCAAACCACATCAACTAACATGTATAACACTCCCTATGCCTTATTCGGCCATTTGAAAATAAAAGTATTTATGTCACTTAAACATGTACATTAATATAGAGATAATCAAATTAATCCAATTGCTTAAAACTTACCTCGATAATTGTTGAATTAAGCTTCCCGACTACTCGTTAATTTTTGTTTTCCTCGATCCAAAGCCTTTCCCTTTTTGTACTTGATCTAAATAATTTAAATTTGAGCTCATTCAATACTTTTCTACTCGATTTAGCCATAAACGAATAAGGGACAATTATAAATTCGACCTTGATATTTCACATGTTACCCAATTATATACAAAGTTTATAATTATTCAAAATCATGCCAATTTATTTACTAATGAGTTAAGGCCGATTGTTCCCTAGCTCAATAAAGTTCCATATAATACTCAATTTAGTCCAAACATAAAATTTCTCCTAATTTTATACCTAATTGCACATATTTTCCTCATAGCTGAACCTACTTAATAACCATATAAAATCATACAAATTATTTAACAAGTGAAATACCATTATTCTTCATCTCATTTAAAAATTTCTACTTAAAACATATTGAGTTTAAACATACATTATATCCATTTATCAAGCATAGCAAACCCAAATTTAATCACTAATGGCCGAACCTATAGCATGTCTAATTCTCAAAATCTTTGACATGGGTTCGGTAATACTCAAAGAAATGAACTTAAAAATGCAAGAATTTAAGAAAATGAAGTTCAAAAGTTAACCTTACAGGAGCATGCAAGAACCGAATGATGAAGCTTAAACTTCTCTTTTCTTTCTTCCAATATCGGCACTCAAAGGCTAAAGGTAGGAGATGACTCTCCATTACTTGTTTTATCATTTAATTTACTTATTTTAAATCAATTATGAAAATGTAAGTTTAATGCCACTAACTAAAATAAATAAATTTAATATATGTATCCATCATGATGCCGTCCACTTATTTCAATTTGGACAATTTACCATGCAAAACCTAACTGCAAAAGGACAATTCAATTAGGCCCTTCCAATCTCAACATAGTTATCTTTCATATTTGTTCTATTTTAGTCCTTCACTTAAAATAATTCATTAAAACACCCGAATTAACCTACGATATTATAACATATGCTTAATCACACAACATTGATATCAAATTAATAATTTAAACATTTCTAAAATTCAGATTCGTGGTCCCGAAACCACCGTTTCAATTAGGGTCGTAGTTGGGCTGTTACAGTTCAGGTCGTGGGTGGTCCCGCTCTAAACCACAGTGTCAGCTATGTGGTAAAATAGGACACATAGTGCAAACGTGTTATCACAGATTTGATGAGAATTTTTCTAGTCTTGGTTCGGGTCCCTCAATGTCAATCAATTATCATTAGTTTAATAAGTCTTCTACATCCCATTGCTCCTCGACTCACTGTCTTGGCTCATTTTCACAACCTTCTTCTGCAGCTCATAACCTGTCCTCTCGAGCTCTATCTTCTTCTTTGCCTACTCAAACCTGGTACCTTGATTCTGGTGCAACTAACCACATCACCCCGACCATGGCTAGTCTTACCGATGCTTCTCCTTACACAGGTACAAGTCAAGTCTCCATGGCCAATGGTGAGTCTATTTCCATAGTTAATATAGACTTATCAACCTCTGTGGCTGGTTCTCAGTTGTTACACTTAAAAAATATACTACATGTTCCTAGAGTTTGTAAAAAATTGATATTTGTAGGCAGTTTGCAAGAGATAATTCAGTCTATTTCAAGTTTCATCCCTTTCTGTGTTTTGTAAAGGATATTCGGACATGGAGGGCTCTACTGGAGGGCCACATGCATAATGGCTTGTATAGGTTCGACTTCTCTCGAGCTGTTTCACATAAGCCTGATCCTGCTCATAGCTCAGGGTCTCCTCTTTTGTGCAACGTACAGGCTCCTTCCTCCTTTGAGCTGTGGCACAACAAACTTGGACATCCCTGCCATAATACACTTGCTCGTGTTTTGCGTTCTTGTGATTTGCCTTTCAAGCATAGTAGCTTGCATTTTATGTGTACACCTTGTAAATTGGGCAAATCTCACAAGTTGCCTTTCAGTGCTTCACAAATAGTGTATTCGTTTCCCTTTGAATTAGCCCCATCCGATGTTTGGGGACCAGCACATGTGCCATCAAGTGGTTTCTCTTATTATGTTTCCTTTGTTGATATGTATAGCAGACATACTTGGCTATATTTTCTTAAAAACAAGTTTGAGGTTCTTCGTTGTTTTCTTCATTTTCACAAAATGGTTTAAGTGCAATTTGAAAAGTCTATCAAAATTCTACAGACAGACTGGGGGCGAGTATCATTCCTTGTTCACTAAGCTTTCTCAACTTGGTATTTAACATCAAATAACTTGTCCTTATACCTTAAAATAAAATGGGGTCACTGAAAGAAGACATCGACATATCGTTGACATAGGGCTTACACTACTAACTCAGGCATCCATACCTTTGGAGTACTGGTCAGCTACCTTTTCTCATGTAGCTCATTTGATCAACAGGTTACCAACGCCTGTTTTGCAAAATGGAAGTGCGTGTTTTCCTTACCTATTTTAGCATCATAAGCTACAATTTCAATCTCAGAAGTGTGTTTTTCTCAGGTTTGGTTCTAACCAGAAAGGTTACAAATGCCTTGCTGAAGATGGTCGTATGTTTGTCTCTCGTCATATCTTGTTTGATGAGACACATTTTTTTGTTTCAGGCTGGCTTTTCTTTACCAACAATCTTGGCTCCTGTTAGGTTCCTTCATCAAAGTTCTCACGTTTCTATGGTGGTATCGACTAGTCCTCCTTCTCTTGGTTCATTACATTCACTTGAAGTTCTCCCTGCCTCAGCTTCAACCCAGCCTCCTTCTATCATGCGATCTCCTAGTTCATTACCTTCACCTAGGGATTCTTCTACGATGGATAGTTTACCTGCATCCAGTGCTCTAGATGCCATTCCTGCAAGGTCACATTCTCTTGTCAACTGCTATCTTATGCGCACTCGATCAAAGAATGGCATTTTTAAACCAAAACGTTTTTCCTCTACCTTGGAAGAAAAAGAGCCATCTAACATTGCTAAGGCCTTTAAAAGTCTTGCCTGGACTGTAGCTGCACAAGCAAAATATAGTGCCTTAATGGCCAATAACACATGGGACCTTGTACCTCTACCTGTAGGCCATCGAGCTGTTGGTTGCAAATGAATTTTCATGGTCAAAAGACATGCAGATGGATCAGTAGCTCAATACAAAGGACGGTTGGTTGTTCAGGGCTATCTACAAGAGGCAGGTATTGATTTTTTAGAGACCTTCAGCCCTGTGGTCAAGCCAACAATGATCTGGGTAGTGCTGGCCCTTGTTGTTTCTCTAGGATGGTCCCTCATACATGTAGACATCAACAACACGTTCTTGAATGGGGACCTACATGAGGAGATTTATATGACACAACCACCAGGATTTGAGCAACAATGAACTGATGGTCAACGGCTTGTCTGCAGACTACGAAAGGCTTTTTATGGCCTTAAACAGGCACCTCGAGCATGGTTTCACAAACTGAGGGAGTTTTTTTTTGCTACTAAGTTTGTCGCCTCTAAAGCTGACAATTCTTTCTTCATTTGACGGGTAGGATCCCAGCTACTCTATGTTTTAGTATATGTTGATTACATAATAGTCACTGGCACTGACTCTCTTGGCATTGATCAGTTTGTCAAAGATCTTGATGTTCAGTTTTCTTTGAAAGACTTGGACCAGTTGAGCTATTTTCTTAGAATTGAAGTACCTCATACTCCGAATGGTGTTTTCTTGAGTCAGAAGAAGTACATCTTAGACTTACTTCAACGAGCTTCCATGGATAGGTCGAAAGCTTCTCCTATCCCAATGATAACCACTTGTCAGTTGTCAGCTCATGAAGGAAGCCCGATTGAGGATGAACGCTTATTCAGAAGTATTGTGGGTACCTTACAATATGTGGTAATAACAAGGCCAGACATTGCCTTTTCTGTGAACAAGGCTTGTTAGCTTATGCATAAACCCATGGATACACTGTAATAAACCCAATTCGCACTGGCCCATTAACCAAAGTAAACCCAAGAATAAAACTAAAAGTAATAACAAAATAAAACCAATAATAATAGTCCAAAGTCCATTTACAAAACAGTCCAATATCAATCCAAATTACAAATGATGGCCCAAATTAAAATAAATAGTCTAGTAACCAAACGGCCCAACCTAAGCCCAAATTTACAAACCGAACCTAGCCCAATTCTTAACCGAACTCGAATGGCCCAATATCATCAGCGCTTTCCAAAAACCCTAGAGGTTTCTAGAACCCTCTAGGGCCGCAGCCTTCTCCCACGTGTGCCCCGCGTACATCCACGCCAGCAGCCATCACGTATACGTGCGCCAGCAACGGCCTCCTCTATAGCTGTACCTGCAAGAGAAATAGAGAACAGCAGAAGATCGAGCATACAGTAGAAGGACTAAAACATGTATTTTATTTTCTTTTCTGGCTATAAAAAAGTCGAATATTGCACATTAAATTTTTACATACGCAAACACAAGAAATACGATATCAAAAGCAGAAAAGTATTAAAAGGTGATTACATTTTTCTCTTCGATTTAGAGTTTCCTTTTCAGTGACTGTTCTTTTTACTTTGTATACGTGCAGAAAAAAAAAAGAAAAAGAAGGTGTGTACCATCATGAATATACTGTCCTCGTTTTCTTCGTCACAATCAGAGTTACACGAAGATGTTGGGTGTACCATCGTGAATATACTGTCCTCGTTTTCTCTGTCGCAATCGGAGTTAGACGAAGATGTTGGTCAGAGGGCAAGGCTTTAAGATTGGCATTATAAAAGCAAATCGGACCTTCGTGTACCACTACTCACCGTTTACAGTGGTGTTTTAGTGGTTGAACGAAGAGATTGCAAGGTGCGGCTGAGGGCAAAAAAAAAAACAAAGAGGGCTAGGGTTCTGTTTGAAATGAGGATTAATTCATTTCTAAACTTGGTTTTAGTTCACAAAAGAAATGGCGCCGTTTAGACTCATGTCAATAGCCTAAAACGATGCCGTATAGGCTACAACCCGATGACCCGACCCATATGCGGCTGAGATCCGCGCGTTTTGGTCTCCGAGGGTATATTTGTGCATTTAGTCCCTATATTTTGTGCCATTAAATGATTAACCTCTGCTTTTATTTCTTACGTTCTTTAATTTTTTCCTTAAATGTTGCGCGCTGATTTAAATTAATCCAATTGTGAACGTCGCGTTTTGAGAATGAAGGTATTTGCATTTTTAGTCCTTGTACGTTTGCACTTATTTTATTTTGGTCTTTAATTATGCTTTAGTAACTTTGTTTGTTTAAACCTTATTGGCCTCATATAAATTTATATATTTTCTTAAAATTATTCATATATGTAAAGTTTCTTTTAAATAAATTTATTTATATATTTCTATTTTAAATTTAGTATACATAATTTATCTCTTTAAAAGGTCATATTTTATTATATATTTTAGTTTATTTCAAATTTTTTTAATTATTGCTTGTATATGTTTATATATATTTATCTTTAAATTCATATATTGTGGTTTTTTTTGTATATTATTCATTTCAATTTTTTTAAAATACTTATTTCATCAACTCATTTACAAATTATTCTATTAATTATAATTCATTTTTAAAAGGTTTCATAAATTGTAGATTTCAAATTCCTCTCTCTTATTTTATTTTAAACCCATTTGTTATCATTCAAAATTTTGTTTTATATATATTAATCATTGTAAATGTTGTAAAATTATTATATCTTTTAGTTTATTGATCTTTGATTGTCAATATGAGTCTTTTAAATGGGGCATACCATGAAATTATTATTATTGTATATTTGTATGTTTAAATTATTTCTATAATCACCGTTCATATGTATGATGTCGAGTTTGTGTGTTAATGCTATATTTGTGCTTCTTGTTATTGTTTTATGTTTCAAACTCCAATGTATTCGAGCCTTTACTAAATGTTACATTTTTAAAAAAATGCATTTTGAGCCAATTTTAAAATTGCATATTTGAAAATTTTTCAAGATAAGGCAATATTTGTGTGTTTGGAAATTTGAATAATTGCGCCCTAACGTGCTGGGTGTCAATTTTCCGTTTGACCAAATAACCAAATATTCTTTTAATTGCATGTTTTGAAGATCAAAGATGATCTCGGTGTCGAGGTATAAATGTGTCATATCCTAACGTGTTCGATGTGATATTTTTTTTATTCCTTTGGAACGAGTGAATCTTGAGATTCAATTCAAAGTTAATTAACATTCCTTAAAAAGAATCACACCTTAAACATTTTCAAGTGTTTAATGCAAGGACACTAGTTAATCGATTTGGTACTCGTTCTGGGGCGTACGGGGGTGCTAACCCTTCCTCGTGCGTAACTGACTCCCGAACCCTTTTTGTTATTTAATTTCGTAGACAAATAATTTTTTTACAAGGTGATCCAATCACACCTAAACAAAAAAGGTTGGTGGCGACTCCACACCATATTTTTAAAGTCGATTCCTGTTTTTCAAAACTTAAAATAAAAATGATTTCGACAACTTGGCGACTCCACTGGGGACTGGTTGAGAGTCAGACCATAGATTGATTAATTTTTGTCCTTTTGATTGAAAATTTGGAAAATTGTTTTGAAAAAATCATGTTTCTTTTGATGCATTTGTGGTGGTATGATTGCAATAATGTCGAGTCTCGTAGAACACTCTTGCATTGCATTGCATAACCGTTATGGTTACATCTTTTAAGTGGGAGTGAGAAACTATACCTTCGTGAGATTTTCACCTCTGCATGGGCTAGCGAATTACTTTCGGGATACATCTGTACCTATGTCTTCGTGAGATTTTCATCTCCGCATAGCCATAGGGAAATGTATTCCCCTAAACCGAACTCGATCCATATGAGCCTATAATGGGTGAGGATTGAGGAATTTGCTGGTTCAGGTACCCTCTTTTTAGAACCAAACTACATATAGTGAACCCTAGGAGCCCACTTTAGGTATAACTATGTTGAACCCTAGCGGTCACCTGGATAGGTGTTTGACTATTTTCTGTTAGATTTAATTTTTACCATCTGTATATGATACTAACGTGTTTTCTTTTGTTTATGACCATATTGCATTTCATCATCATAGAAATGAGGTGTTGATTCATATTCGATTGCTAAATAGAAGAGTTTGTCATAAGAAAATGAATTGTTTGATAAAGTGGGTTATAATACCTTCGTCCAAATATAGTCCAAGTAAACACAATAAGAAAAGATTGATAGTATATGACTTTGCCTCGTTGCCCAGGGATTCAAGCCAACAAGGATTATTCGAGAGTCAATACGTCTTAATTTTCTTAAAGAAGCTTATGAGCATCGCGGAGGATAAGTGAGTGAAGAGTCACGGCCTGGATCAAGCAACAAGGAGCTAGAAGAGGCATCTATTGAGAAACTTCACGGGACATGACCATAACATCCAGATACGAAGAAAAGGATTGGTGTTTTCACTTAGACTATGAGGACAAAGCTGCATATGTAATCCATTTTATGTAAAGAAATTTATTTTCTAGAAAAGTTCTTCTAATGGAATTGAATTCAGAATCAACGCCTCTCTTTCTTTTTGCATTCATTCCATGCATTTGCATTGCATTTCATGCATTTGCATTACATCATATGTATTAAAATTTTTAGAAAGACTCTAATTAATTAAAAATTATTTCAGTAACCTGGAAATTGAATCAAATTCGCATCCCTATGGCACAAGGAAAAAGACCAAGTCAATGGACAAAAAACTAGAAAAATTGGAGCAAATGCAAAAGGATATGCAGGAACAAATGCAAAAGGATATGCAGGAACAAATGCAAGCACAGATGCAAGAGCAATTAGCTAAGATTCGGTAAGAAATGAGAGATCAAATGATGGAGTCCCAAAGAAACATGATGGCTCAATTTTCTCAGTTACTTGCGGGAGGAGTAGACAAATGAAAGACTCCCATGGTTAACACTGAGGAAGATAATGAGGAACAACTTTATCCTCCGGGTTTTACCCCAACCCATCTTGAAGTGTATCCTGGAAGAGCGTCCGTCACAATTAAACCTCAACAATTTCAAGAGGGTGCCTCGATACCGGTGAATTCCCAAACTGGATCAGGCTCTAATCCAGAGGGTAATCCTGCCAATCTCGCCGTTCTCAGTCTAGATAATGTAGTAGAAATAGAAAGAGTAAGAATGGAATTCCAAAAGCAGTTAGAAGATCGATATAAATGGCTGGAAGAAAAATTCATAGTAGTGGAAGTGCTAATAATTATAGAGGAATCGATACTAAGGATCTAAACTTGGTTCCGGACCTGGTACTTCCCCACAAGTTCAAAATTCCAGAGTTTGAGAAATACCATGGAAATAGTTGTCCTGAAGCTCATATCACTATGTTCTGCAGACGTATGACTGGGTATGTCAACAATGATCAATTACTCATCCACTGCTTCCAAGACAACCTAACTGGGGCAACGTCCAAATGGTATAACCAATTGAGTCGTACCAGGATTAGTTCATGGAGAGATTTAGCTCAGGCTTTCATGAAGCAGTATAGTCATGTAACAGATATGACCCCCGATAGAATTACTTTGCAGAATATGGAGAAGAGAACAAGTGAGAGTTTCCGACAGTATACCCAAAGATGGAAGGAAGTCGCTATACAGGTCTAGCAACCTCTATTAGAAAACGAAGCTGTGATGCTCTTTATTAATACTCTGAAGGCTTCGGTCATTAACTATTTGTTGGGAAGTGCCACCATGAGCTTTTCAGATATGGTAATGTCCGGCGAGATAATTGAGAATGCTATAAGAAGCAGAAAGATAGACGCAGGAGAAAACACCAAAAGATCAACTTCGAGAAACAAGGAAAATGAAATAAATATCCTGAGCACACATAAGATTGAAAGCAATAGATATCCAAGCTCTTCAAGGCAGGAATCCAACTCGAGGCCAAATTCAGAAAAGCTCTAGTTCACACCCATCCCGATAACATATAAAAAGCTATGTCAGAATCTTTTTGATGTACATGTAGTGTCTCCATTCTACTCGGAACCTGTGCAACCTCCGTACCCAAAATAGTATAATGAGAATTTCCAATGCGAGTACCACACGGGAATAATAGGGCATTCAATTGAAAACTGCACTACATTTAAAAAGTTGGTCGAAAGGCTCATTGAAAGGGGAATTGTGAAAGTCGATGCTTCATCAGAATCTAATCACTCGGATGAAGCAGTGAATATGATAGTTGAAGGTGGAGGCTGAAGAGTTGCAATTCCTTGAAGAAGTCAGAGACCCGAAGGAATATTAGGGAATCTGAACATTAATGACATATCCAAAAAGAGAACCGGGGAATAAAAATTTCCAAGCTCTTACATACTTGGGAAGATTTTAAACAATGGGACTGTAGAAGGGATCCCTGTATTTTTGGAGCTAATCTAGAATAATATTCAAAACATGCTTGTTCTTTAAACTTAGAAGCAATAAGAATCTTTTTGTGAAATAGGCTTGTGTCCAAAATTTTTATTTCAATAAAATGCATCCTTTTAAGCGAATATTTTTTTCTTTACATTTCATACTATACATTCTTTTGTGTTTTAGAATATTCTTTCATTCTTTATTCATGACTATGCCATACAAATAATCATCCTTAGAATCATTTATTCTTTGGATTGCCTTCGTACCTAGGTACCCAGATATCAATGACATAAGCGACATTGTTACTGACTCCCTTTTTGAATGAGATATGGGACTAGGGGATATTAGGACTTTGAAGATGATAGAGATTGTAGCCAATCTTTGGATTTATTAAGGATGGTAGAATAAGATGGAAATAGACTCTACCTTGCAAAGGGTCAGTAGACATTGCGAGCTTAGGAAAAGGGGTAAAGATCGAAGCCTAACTCACCACAAAAATAAGGCAAGACATCATTGAGCTATTTTCAAGAATTCCAAGATGTTTTCACACAATCATATCAAGGTATGTCAGGCTTGAAATGTGGGTATGCTGTTAACAGTTCTACAATGGCCAAGTTAATCAAGAGGTTCGGGCTACTGGTTTACCAAGAAAAGGAAATTGCATCAGTTACGCCGTAAATGCCAAATTGGGGAAAACAAGACTTATGTGCTTCTTCCATTCTTTCTATATGTGGGGCATAGATATTATGGGGCCGATCTCATCAAAAGCATCTAACTAATACCAATTCATCTTCATGTTTATCAATTACTAAGAGGGTGAAGGTCACTTCATATACCAAAGTTACAAAGTTAATAGTCATCAAATTCAAATCCAAGTGCAAATCCAAATTCAAATCCAAATTCAAATTCAAGTCCAAATCCAAACCCAAATCCAAATTCCAACTCAAGTTCAGATTTTAATTCAAATTTAAGTTCAAATGCCAGAAAGGAACATGTTTAACATAATTGCACAATGTCAAAAATTTACAGTCTGTTCAAAGATCAGACACCATATCAGTGCAGCAAAGGCAGCTAAAAAACCATTCAAAAATTTTTGAAAAATGACTGAGACTTGTAAAGGTTGGCATAGAGAAGTTACCATCTACCCTCTATATTTCTTGAACGTTGGCCAGGACCTTCACCAGGGCAACATACTTCTCAATGGTTTATGAAGGGGAAGCAATTGTTGGAAGTTAAGATTCCTTTTATCCAAGCTTTGATTGAATTAAGAATTGGATGAAGCAGAATGTCTCCAGTAAACTTAATTGAAAGTATTCATTATGGTTGAATGTACTAAAAACGGATGATACGGGTTTATGACAAAAGGTTTGCCCAAGAGAATTTCATGATGGGGACCTGGCATTAAGAAGGATTCTTCTCATACAAAAGGAATTCAGAGGAAAATAAATGCCAAAATTTGGAAAAACCTTATATGGTGAAGAAGGCTTGTTCTAGAAGATCATTAACCTTGACCAAAATGGATGGCAAGGACATGCTTAGGCTGGCGAATTCAGATTTCATCTAAAAAGAGAGGCCAAGGTGAAAACCCGTAAAGGGCACCTTGAGACCTTTTTTTTAAAAAAAAAAGAAAAAAAAGAAAAAAGAAAAGAAATAAAAAAATTTTCAACCATAAAAAATGAATAAAAATAAATAAAGGAGAGGCCAAGGTGCAAACCCGCAAAGAGCGCCTTGAGACCAAAGGAGATTTGAGTTGAAAACCCGAAAAGGGCGGCTCAAATTTTGATCAAAGGAGGGGCATGCGGTGATCTTGCTATACTTGAATTAACGAAGAAAGTATATGCTACATCTTGGAGCATTGACAAAGTACTCGAAATCTCCTAAACACATTCTGGGCTCAAAATGGTCCTCAAGAAGTTCGAACAAAGAAGCTCAGGCTACGATACCTGCGGCACCTAGTTTCCATCTTACCCATTCTGAATTTGCTTCTTTAATTGTTTTATTCGTTTCAAAATATACTACCAATAAATTTCTTTCTTAATTGCATTTGCTATCTTTGCTTAACTTATTAGTTTCGAGCTATGCTCATAATTAGTTTCCTTCTTGTCCATTGTTATGATATTTTTCAAGCATTTTGCATTGAAATAATGATTAATGGACTAATAATACTTTCATAAAAGGAAGTTGCACATATTACTCTGGAAGCTTCTGAATAATAAAAGAACTTGAAACAGGACTATTGTTTAAAACCCACCAAGTTTAAGGGATGGAAATATTGGTGGAGGATGAGTCTAAACTGAGACTATTTCTTTGAATTTTTGTCACAGATGGTGATTGGACAAAATGACAAGATATTGCGTCAGTAATACAATTTTGACGAAAAATGGGCAATGTTAAACTCGAGTGAAAAAGAAGAATCATTCTCGAAAAAAATGATATTTTGCATCCATGCAAATATCATGTGTACACATTTGGTTTGGTCACCTAGGGGTGATCAGTTGATGGAACAAGTTACAGATCCTATACTCCTAATTGACAGCAGGATTGGATTGAAGATGAAACAAATTCTATACCCTTGAGTTGTAGTGGGATGGATTGGAAAATATTTAGATCCTGTACCCTTAAGTCACAATAAGATGAACCCTGAAGTTGCAGTGGGGCAAATCTGTTGAGCAAGATATATTTGTTTTCTTTGGTTTTCTGTCAAGAATACTGGCCGAACAAGATGGCAGCATAATACGTCAATGATAAAACGATGACACCTTAAGCATTTAAAAAGAGATCATTTTCATAAAATTCTACATTAATGCAAAACACACTTAGTTAGGGCATTTAATTCATTTCGATCATTGCATCCTAATCATTCTTATGACATTCTGCATTCAGGTAAATACCATCCATAATATCATTTAGTTAGGAGCATTTGATTCATTTCTGATCATTGCATCCTAATCATTGTGTATATATATAAGGGAATCATTTTCATGACATTTTTGCATTCATATCATTCATAACACATGTGGCTAAGATCATTTGATTCATTTTGATCATAGCATCCTGATCATTCGGCATAAACATATGCATATCGAACCGAGTGTACAGGACATGTCCCTCAGGGGACGGTGTAGCAACATCGGTAAATTCACAAATCTTATCTCCCTAAAGTAGTAGTGGAGCATATCAAATTTGGTGAATCTTATCTCCATGTATCAGCAATGGAGCAGATTTTAGCTATTGGTCTTGTCTTCCTGATGTAGCAAGGGAGCAGACTAAAAATTTTAGATTTGGTTCCCTCGAAATGGTAGTAGAACAGACTGAAGATAGTAGTCTTCCTGAGATAGCAAGAAAGCAGATTGGAAAGTTCAGATTTTGTTCCCTCGAGATGGTAGTGGAGTAGACTAAAGATTGAAGTCTTCCTGAGATAGTAAGGAAGCAGATTGGAAAGTTCAGATTTTGTTCCCTCGAGATGGTAGTGGAGCAGACTAAAGATTGAAGTCTTCTTGAGACAGTAAGGAAGCAGACTGGAAAGTTTAGATTTTGTTCCCTCGGGATAGTAGTGGAGCAGACTGAAGATTGAAGTCTTCCTAAGATAGTAAGGAAGCAGATTGGAAAGTTTAGATTTTGTTCCCTCGAGATGGTAGTGGAGCAGGCTGAAGATTGTAGTCTTCCTGAGATAGTAAAGAAGTAGATTGGAAAGTTCAGATTTTGTTCCCTCAAGATGGTAATGGAGCAAACTGAAGATTATAGTATTATCTTCCTGATGCAGCAAGGGAGCAGACTAAATAAATATTGTAGATCTTGTCTCCTCGAGATAGCAGTGGTGCAGATCGAATTTGGTGAATCTTATCTCCATGTATTGGTAATGGAGCAGATTCAAGTTACCTAGCCTTATCTTCCTGAGGTAGCAAAGGAGCAGGCTGAAGATTATAGCCTTATCTTCTTGATGTAGTAAGGGAGCAGACTAAATAAAATTGTAGATCTTGTCTCCTTGAGATAGCAGTGGGGCAGATCGAATTTGGCGAATCTTATCTCCATGTATTGGCAATAGAGCAGATTCAAGTTACCTAGCCTTATCTTCCTAAGGTAGCAAGGGAGCAGGCTGAAGATTATAGTTTATCTTCCTGATGTAGCAAGGGAGCAGACTAAATAAATTGTAGATCTTGTCTCCTCGAGATAGCAGTGGGGCAGATCAAATTTGGTGAATCTTATCTCCATGTATTGGCAATGGAGAAGATTCAAGTTACCTAATCTTATCTTCCTGGGGTAGTAAGGGAGCAGGCTGAAGATTATAGTCTTATCTTCCTGATGTAGCAAGGGAGCAGACTAAATAAATTGTAGATCTTGTCTCCTCGAGATAGCAGTGGGGCAGATCAAATTTGGCGAATCTTATCTCCATGTATTGGCAATGGAGCAGGTTCAAGTTACCTAGCCTTATCTTCCTGAAGTACCAAGGGAGCAGGCTGAAGATTATAGTCTTATCTTCTTGATGTAGCAAGGGAGCAGACTAAATAAAATTGTAGATCTTTTCTCCTCGAGATAGCAGTGGGGCAGATCGAATTTGGCGAATCTTATCTCCATGTATTGGCAATGGAGCAGATTCAAGTCACCTAACCTTATCTTCCTGAGGTAGCCAGAGAGCAGGCTAAAGATTGTAGTCTTATCTTTTTGATATAGCAAGGGAGCAGACTAAATAAAATCGTAGATCTTATCTCCTCGAGATAGCAGTGGGGTAGATCAAAGACGATGAATCTTATCTTCCCGAGAAAGGGAGCAGATTAAAGATTGAAGGACGGCGAATCTTATCTTCTCGAGGTAGTAGGGGAGCGGATTGATGCCACAAGTATAAATTCCTTAAATGGCATCGAAGCGCTAGTTCTCGTGCCCCTGAAGATACAGCGGGATGGAACGAAGCTACTCAAAGAAGAAAAACACTGAAAGAGGTCAAGATTTAGCAAGACCGGGCAAAACTGACCCTTTTTAAAGTCTTTGCTCTATTCTCATTACACGACAATGAGCAAAGAGGGGCAGCTGTAATAGGCCCAATTCACCCGGGCCCATTAACCAAGTAAACCCAAGAATAAAACTAAAAACAATTAAAAAATAAAACCAGTAATAATAGTCCAAAGTCCATTTACAAAACAGTCCAATATCAATCCAAATTACAAATGATGGCCCAAATTAAAATAAATAGTCCAGTAACCAAACGGCTTGACTTAAACCCAAATTTACAAACCGAACCTAGCCCAATTCCTAACCGGACTCGAATGGCCCAATATCATCATCGCTTTCCAGAAACCCTAGAGGTTTCTGGAACCCTCCAGCGCCGCAGCCTTCTCCCACGCGCGCCCCGCGTGCATCCACGCCAGCAACCATTACGTACACGTGCGCCAGCAACGGCCTTCTCCATAGCTGTACCTGCAGCAGAAATAAAGAATAGCAGAAGATCAAGAATACAGTAGAAGGACTCAAACGTGTATTTCGTTTTCTTTTCTTGCTATAAAAAAGCCGAATATTGTACATTAAATTTTTACGCACACAAACACAAGAAATACAAAATCAAAAGCAGAAAAGTATTAAAAGGTGATTACATTTTTCTCTTCGATTTAGAGTTTCCTCTTCAGTGATTGTTCTTTTTACTTTGTATACGTGCGAAAATAAAAAGAAAAAAGAAGGTGTGTACCATCGTGAACATACTATCCTCGTTTTCTTCGTCACAATCGGAGTTAGACGAAGATGTTGGGTGTACCATCGTGAATATACTATCCTCGTTTCCTTCGTCACAATTAGAGTTAGACGAAGATGTTGGTCAGAGGGCAAGGCTTTAAGATCGTCATTATAGAAGCAAATCAGACCTTCGTGTACCACTCTCGCCGTTTACGGTGGCGTTTTAGTGGTTGAACGGAGAGATTGCAAGGTGCGGCTGAGGGAAAAAAACAAAGAGGGCTAGGTTTCTGTTTAAAATGAGGGTTAATTCGTTTCTAAACCTGGTTTTAGTTCACTAAAGAAATGGCGTCGTTTAGACTCATGTCAATAGCCTAAAATGACGCTGTATAGGCTACAACCCGATGACCTGACCCATATGCGGCTGAGATCCACGCATTTTGGTCTTCGAGGGTATATTTGTGCATTTAGTCACTATATTTTACGCCATTAATTGATTGAGCTTTGCTTTTATTTCTTACGTTCTTTAATTTTTTCCTTAAATGTTATGCGTTGATTTAAATTAGTCCAATTGTGAACGTCGTGTTTTGAGAATGAAGGTATTTGCATTTTTAGTCCTTGTACGTTGCACTCTTTTTATTTTGGTCTTTAATTATGCTTTAATAACTTTGTTTGTTTAAACCTTATTGGCCTCATATAAATTTATATATTTTCTTAAAATTATTCATATATGTAAAGTTTCTTTTAAATAAATTTATTTATATATTTCTATTTTAAATTTAGTATACGTAATTTATCCCTTTAAAAGGTCATATTTTATTATATATTTTAGTTTATTTCAGATTTTTTTTATTGCTTGTATATGTTTATATATTATCTTTAAATTCATATATTGTGGTTTTTTTTTGTATATTATTCATTTCAATTTTTTTTTAAATACTTATTTCTTCAACTCATTTACAAATTATTCTATTAATTATAATTCATTTTTAAATGGTTTCACAAATTGTAGATTTCAAATTCCTCTCTCTTATTTTATTTTAAATCCATTTGTTATCATTCAAAATTTTGTTTTCTATATATTAATCATTGTAATTGTTGTAAAATTATTATATCTTTTAGTTTATTAATCTTTGATTGTCAATATGAGTCTTTTAAATGGGGCATACCATGAAATTATTAATATTGTATATTTGTATGTTTAAATTATTTCTATAATCACCGTTCATATGTATGATGTTGAGTTTGTGTGTTATTTCATGCTTAATGCTATGTTTGTGCTTCTTGTTATTGTTTTATGTTTCAAAGTCCAATGTATTCGAGCCTTTACTAAATGTTCTATTTTTTAAAAAATGCATTTTTAGCCAATTTTAAAATTGCGTATTTGAAAATTTTTCAAGATAAGGCAATATTTATGTGTTTGGAAATTCAAAAAATTGCGCCCTAACGTGCTGGATGTCAATTTTCCGTTCGACCAAATAACCAAATATTCTTTTAATTGCATGTTTTGAAGATTAAAGATGATCTCGGTGTCGAGGTATAAATGTGTCATATCCTAACGTGTTGGATGTGATATTTTTTTATTCCTTTGGAACGAGTGAATATTGAGATTCAATTCAAAATAAATTAAATTCCTTAAAAAGAATCACACCTTAAACATTTTCAAATTTTTAATGCAAGGACACTAGTTAATCGATTTGGTACCCATTCTGGGGCGTACGGGGGTGCTAACCCTTCCTCGTGCGTAATCGACTCCTGAACCCTTTTTGTTATTTAATTTCATAGACCAATAAATTTTTTTTTACAATGTGATCCAATCACACCTAAACAAAAAAGGTTGGTGGCGACTACACACCATATTTTTAAAGTTGATTCCCTTTTTTCAAAACTTAAAATAAAAATGGTTTCGACATACACATTTCAAAGCTGTCAAACGGATTTTAAGGTACTTGCAAGGGACGCTAGATTATGGGTTACAGTTCATCCAAACCTTAAAGTTCCTTCTTGAAGGCTATTCCGATGCAAGTTGGGGATCAGACACTGATGTTTGTACTTCTTGTTATTGTTTTATGTTTCAAAGTCCAATGTATTTGAGCCTTTACTAAATGTTCTATTTTTTAAAAAATGCATTTTTAGCCAATTTTAAAATTGCGTATTTGAAAATTTTTCAAGATAAGGCAATATTTATGTGTTTGGAAATTCGAAAAATTGCGCCCTAACGTGCTGGGTGTCAATTTTCCGTTCGACCAAATAACCAAATATTCTTTTAATTGCATGTTTTGAAGATTAAAGATGATCTCGGTGTCGAGGTATAAATGTGTCATATCCTAACGTGTTGGATGTGATATTTTTTTATTCCTTTGGAACGAGTGAATATTGAGATTCAATTCAAAATAAATTAAATTCCTTAAAAAGAATCACACCTTAAACATTTTTAAATTTTTAATGCAAGGACACTAGTTAATCGATTTGGTACCCATTCTCAGCGTGCGGTCATAACCCTTCCTCGTGCGTGTAGACTCTGAACCCTTTTTGTTATTTAATTTCATAGACCAATAAATTTTTTTTTACAATGTGATCCAATCACACCTAAACAAAAAAGGTTGGTGGCGACTACACACCATATTTTTAAAGTTGATTCCCTTTTTTCAAAACTTAAAATAAAAATGGTTTCGACATACACATTTCAAAGCTGTCAAACGGATTTTAAGGTACTTGCAAGGGACGCTAGATTATGGGTTACAGTTCATCCAAACCTTAAAGTTCCTTCTTGAAGGCTATTCCGATGCAAGTTGGGGATCAGACACTGATGGTCGCCGGTCAACCTCAGGGTTTTGCATCTTTCCTGGAGGAAATCCAATTTCATGGAGCTCCAGGAAGCAGCAAGTGGTGTCGAGATCCACCGCAGAGGCAAAATATAGAAGTCTTGCCCATGTTACTACAGAAATAGTTTGGATTCAGTCATTGTTGTCTGAACTAGGTGTTTCAGCTAAAAACAAAGCATTGGTTTGGTGTGATAGCTCAGCCGCGGTTGCTGTAGCAAGCAACCCTGTCATGCACTCCAAATTCAAACACGTTGAATTAGACTTATTCTTTGTTAGAGAAAAGGTTGCAAACGGGTCCTTTCAAGTAGGTCATGTATCTGGACAGGATCAAATTGCTGATATCTTGACCAAGCCCTTATTAAGGTTTTTTGACAAATTTAGAAGAAGGCTTAGAGTTGTTTCCATAGGAAGTGATGACATGAAGAAGCAGGAGAAGTCGATAAGCATGGGGCATGTTATGGAATATAATAAGCATTAATTGTAAAAGTTAGTTAAGATAGTTAGTTGGGTTCAGTTGTTAAATGGTTAGTCAGTTAGCAGTTAGTTAATAACTTTCTGTATTAAATACTCGGCTTATTCTTCTTTTGAATGAAATATGAAGTCAGTTTATTTCTCAACTGTACGTTAACAATTTGGAATAATTTGAAGTAGTTGTTGATTATAATTTATAATAAAATCAGTTAATAAATTAAGTTAACTTTATCAAATTGCCCCTTAAAAAGTCAATTATTTATTCATTTTAAGTTATCTTATAAGCAAATTAATGTAAGCTCACATCAAAACATTGAATTAAGTCACCTTTACTTCTATAGCATGCCTAGATTAGATATCTTCTAATTCTTTAAATAACAATAGCAAATCAATTAATTTCATAATTAATGTGTGTTGGTACATATAAATAATATTAATTTGGGTTAATGTGTATAAATGGAAATTAAAAATTAACACTATACTTCACTTTAATTGATATTTGTCATTGTCTTTATGAAGTAGAAATAAATTGATAAACCATAAATATAACATATTTTAATTCCATGCTTGGCATATTTTTGGACGATTTATGATGAGAATTAGTGAATTTGATACTCCTAATCCCTTAAATTCGTGTTTCTATACTTAGGAGAGCATTTGGGAGCAAAAGGAGCGAAAAAGGGGCCAAAATCAGAGTTTTCAGGATCCACACGGGCTGGGCACACGCCCATATGCCAGCCCATGTCGATTTCGCACCTTGCTTCCCTGTTACGCGAAAAAACCCAATTTTTAGGATTTCTGAGCATTCAAAAGCCTATAAATACATACTAGAAGAAAACCTAAAGGAGCACATAGAATAGAACGAAGAAATTACTCGAAGGAAGCTGTTGGAATCAATTCAGAAGTAGGATCTCATTCAAGATTGAAGACCTCCATTAATTTTCCTAAGAAGTTTTTGGGTTCTTTATGTCTTGTTTTCTTTATTCTGAATGTTTTCCTTTTACGTTATGAACTAAACTCCCTAAATACCTAAAAAGGATGAAACCTATGATGAGTCTTATTATTTAATTATCTAAATTACATGATAAATACTTGTTCTTGTTCTTAATTATGTGTTCTTAACCCTTGCTTTAATATTTTCAGGATATTAATTCAAGTTTGATGTGCTTATTCAGTGGAGAAAAAGTCCCTGTTTAAGAGTAGATCTAGCATAATTAAGCAGAGTTGATTGCAATCCTAGAAATAGGATGACATAAATCTACCGGATTAGAGTCAAATCTAAGAGGGGAATCCATAGATCGAGTTAATGCGACAATAAGGGTTTTAATTAGAAAGAGATTTCAGTTAATCAACCTAGAGTCAGTTGTTTTTAGTCTCGAAAGAGATATTAACATAATTTAGGGATTTCTACGGATCAAGGCAAGTAAATAAATCGTTTAATTCAGAGTCAGAATAATAAGTGAAGTCTAGGTGGATTCTTCCTTGGATATTGTCTTTATTCATTGGTTTATTCGATTACTCTCTTGTCTCTCTGTCGCGTTCATAGTTAATTAGTTAGTTAAATTTTAGATTAAAACAAATTCCCTTAATTATTAGGCTAAATAATAAAAAGATAGTTATTACTAGTAATTTTAGTCCTTGTGGATACGATATTCCGGACTCATCATAGCTATACTACTGTTCGATAGGTGCGCTTGCCTTTATCGAAATATTAGTTAGTTTCGAGCCCATCATAAATTTATCACTATATTTCAACTCTATATTGAATTTTGTGGTTTTATTTTTATTTGATTTAATTTTGTCACTAAAGTTAAATTTTGTATTAATTATTCAATTTTAATTTAAAAAATTTTAAATATAAAATTTAATAAAAATTTATATTTTACTTCAATTTTTAACAATAATGAATATAATATTCAAATTAGATAAAAATGATTATTTTATAAAACAAACTTAATTTTTTCTTAAAAAATTTTATTTCATTAAATAAAAATTCTAATTTAGTTTACTATTTTTTATATTTATATGTTAAATCATTGTTAACTATTAAAATAAAATATTTGAAAAAAATTTCTTAGGCAAAATAATTTATTTAACCCTTCAACTTTACAAAGAAAAAAAAAATCTTTTTATTCCCCAAGTTTATTTTCAATTCTCTTTAGCCCAAAATGGATAAGTTTAATTGCCTAATCTCCTTTTTCTCCTACATGGAATTAAATATATATTAAACACAATGTTCTTTCACACGTGGAATGTCGTCATTCTATTATTATTCATACTTGACACCACATGAAGTATTTAACAGTAGATTAATTTTTTCCATTTATTTTAGGCTAAAATGACAAAGACGGATATTTGAAAGGTTAAAAAAGGTAAAAAAAAATAAAAATTAGAGAGCTGTATAAGTCAAAGCTGGTGTCAAATTTTAATAAAAATTAAAGTTTAATGGTCAAATTCAATTGCATAAGAGTTTCACGACAAAGTTATTTATGGTTTCAAAATATAATGACAAATATCAATGAAAATAAAGTATATCCGTAAATTTCAATATTCACCTATAATATAATTGTAACATCCCGAAATTGGGCCTAGTAGGACTGAGACCAATGGGCCTTGGGAGTAGGAGTGTTTAAATTTTTTTTAGAATAAGAGAATGGCATTATTTCAAGTTGGACTTATTAAGAAGATGATTTTAGAAAGTTACGGGGTTCTATGAAGTTTCGGATTCAAGTTGGGCCTTAATGAAAGTTATTGTTTAAGCTTATTAAGGAGAAATAGTAAGAAGCATCAAAACTTATGGAAATAAGTGAGTAAATTGTTATCATAAATGAACTATTGGTAAAGAGGTTATGGCATCAAGTGGAGAGCATGGAGGGAAGGGGTTCAAATCCCATCTTTTGCAAAATTTTGATTTATTTTTGTGTACTCTTCCAAGTGTCAACCATGACATTATTAAAGAAAAGAAATAAAAGAAAAAGAATAAAAAAAGAAATGGGAGAAAAAGGAATGATGGAGAGTGATTTGTGGAAAAAAGAATGATGGAGAGTGATTTGTTGAAAAGAAAAAAAATATAATGATGAGATTTGAAAAGAATGGGGTAGGTGAGAAAAAAATGCATGGAGGGTGTAATAGCCCGATTTAGGGATAGTCGGACAGTGATCTCGGAATCACTAAACCGAGAATAGAGAAAATTATTTTTATGTTATTCTATGTGTTATAACATGTTTATAAACATGCATGAAATTTTTGGTGTCTCAATTTTAGCGATTGAGGCTTAATTTCGAAAAAGGACTAAATCGCATCAAGTGCTAAAGTTTAATTTTAATTGCTAAAGGTGCCAAATAGCTATGGGCTATTAATTGGAGGCCCCAATTGTGCAATTTGGCCTTGTTTTAAGTGAGTAGGCCGGCCATGTGACATAGGGGACAATAATTTTAATTTTGGTCAAAATAGGTGGGAATTAGGTGATAAAATGAATAGAATAAGATGAGTAAAAGATGCTATCATCTTTTACTATTCATCTATCTTCTCTCCACCGAAAATTGATGAAGAAATGGAGCTTTGGGGGTTTGAACTTTCAGCCAAGCTATCTCCCTTATTAGTAAGTGATTTTGATGGCTTTAGTTGATAATTTTTGTATTTTTGGAACCCCCAAAGCTTAAGCTAGCTAATGAGGGGACTAATTTGTAACATGGTTGAGAGTCTAGGGACTTGCCATGAGAGATTTTATCCTGGTTGCAAGGTCTCGAAGTACTTTATCAAAGGTTCAATCGAAAGCCTATCCCTCGTAATAGGTTATTCGGATTTTTGGTGTCGTGGAGAGCATCGCGTTACGGATTCCGAATAAGGTGTGTAATCTCATACCCTTCCAAATACATGTTTGAAATACCAAAGAAAACCGAAAATCGGCATCCGGGATCACTCGGACGCGCGTAGGTTCATAGTGGTAACCATGTTTTTGTAATAAAACAGTTTTGGTCAATGACAGTGACGTGATTTCCAAAAATCATGAACAATAGGAGAAATGGAATTAGAAAGTGATTAAGATATCAAATTAAAGTTTACTGTGTCTATTTTAATATGGAAGAAACGGAGAAGGAAAAGGAATTTTATATTCTGAGATATCTTGATTTTAGTGAGACTGGTTCTGATTAACTTCGGGGTTCACTGATCTGTTTTGGAAAAATCATATAAAATTGTACAAAATGAATTATGGGTTATAATTTATATGTATGGATTCTTTAGTGAGTCTATTTTCAAGAGAAACAAGTTGGAACAGTATATGAAAACCGTACAGCGAGATATTTGAAATTAAGCTAAGAGAGGTCAGAATCATTGGACAGTGAAACAAGGGAAACTTTAAGGAATAAACTGTACTAAATAACTAGGCCAAAAATTCTGGAAAAATTACAGTAAGAAGATATTTGAGTCTAGTTTCAAGGAAATTTTACGGATCTAAATTTCGAGTTTTCTAACTCAAGTTATAATCAATTTAGTCAGTATGACGCAGATGGACAGTTTTAAATTTTTATGCCCAAATTAGTAGTTAAGTCCGAGTGCGAAATTACCCGTTTGGGCCTAAAATGGATTTTTGACCCAATAGTTCGAAGAGACCCAAATAGAATTCTGTGCCACTCGAGGCGATAGTGAATCTTCGAAACACCGTTAAATATGAAATTACCGAATTACCCTTATAGGGTAAATTACCAAATTACCCTTAGAGGGTAAAATTACTAGGATTACCCTTGGTGGTTAAAACTCTTTGAATTACCCTTGGAGGGTAAATGCCGAATTACCCTTGGAGGGTAAATTACAGATTACCCTTGGAGGGTATATTACCGAATTACCCTTGGTGGGTTAATTATCGAAATACCCGTGAAGGGTAAATTACTGAAATACCCTTGGGTTACAAAATTACTGAAATACCCTTAGAGGGTAAATTACTGAAATACCCTTGGGTTACAAAATTACTTGAAATACCCTTAGAGGGTAAATTATCAAGTACCCTTGGGTTCTGAATTATCAAATACCCTTAGAGGGTAAATTATCGAAATACCCCTGGGTTGCAAAAATTACCGAAATACCCTTAGAGGGTAAATTACCGAAATACCCCTCGGTTGCAAACAAAATTACTGAAATACCCTTAGAGGGTTACTGAAATACCCTTAGAGGGTAAATTACCGAAATACCCCTCGGTTGCAAACAAAATTACTGAAATACCCTTAGAGGGTAAATTACCGAAATACCCCTCGGTTGCAAAAAAAAATTATCGAAATACCCTTAGAGGGTAAATTACCGAAGTACCCCTGGGTTGCGAAATTACCGAAACACCCTTAGAGGGTAAATTATTGAAAATACCCTATATGGGCCAAATGTGATATTTGTTATATGGGCCAAATGTTATATTTGTTATATGGGCCAAATGTGATATTTGCTATATGGGCAAAATGTTATATTTGCTATATGGGCCAAATGTAAAATTTGCTAGATCGATTAATGGGCCAAATTTGCTAGATCGTTTAATGGGCCAAATTTGCTAGATCGTTTAATGGGCCAAATTTGCTAGATCGATTAATGGGCCAAATTTGCTAGATTGCTTAATGGGCCAACTTGTGTTATGGGCCTTATGTTGAAATTATTCTATAAATATTGTTATGCTTTGTATATGCATACATGACTGCATGGGTTGGGATAAATGACGAAGAGAAGAAAGGCCTGTTGCCAAAATCTAGTTCGGTGGCTCTGCCACAAATATTTTAAATGGCCTGTTGCCAAAATATTTTAAATAGCCTATTGCCAAAAATCTAGTTCGGTGGCTCTGCCACAAATATTTTAAATGGCCTGTTGCCAAAATATTTTAAATGGCATGTTGCCAAAAATCTAGTTCGGTGGCTCTGCCACAAATATTTTAAATGGCCTGTTGCCAAAATATTTTAAATGGCCTATTGCCAAAAATCTAGTTCGGTGGCTCTGCCACAAATATTTTAAATGGCCTGTTGCCAAAATTTTTTTTAATGGCCTGTTGCCAAAAATCTAGTTCGGTGACTTTGTCACAATCTAGTTCGGTGGCTCTGCCACAAACATAATTTTAATTGGCTTAATGCCTGCTATTGGTGTGTTGGCGGGGTGGGTTGACTTGATCCCCACAGGTGTGATGGTTGGTACGGGTGGTGTGTAGCGGATGGAAATTAGGCTTGGTTGGGAATTGCATATCACATGCATATTATGTTCATGTTATTATGTTATAATTGTAAATGGGCTTAGGCCCAAAATATTGCTATGTGTGTTCCGACCCAGTGGATGATGGTAAGGGGATTACACACTGAGTTCTTGTAACTCACCCCCCTTTCTCTCAACCTTTTCAGGTAACGTTCAGTGACGTGGACTTGGGCCATGGATGACTCGATGGAGACCATACTTCAGAAATGGGTTTATTTGGACTTTAGACTTCTTTCTCGTTTATTTTATTACTTTACTATTTTGGGTTAAATGTTGTAATAAGGCCTTGGAGTTTCTTTCAAAATGCTTCTGCAACTCTATTCCCAAACGTCCCATTTTCGTAAATTGTTATTTCAAATATATTTTCACAACCAAAAAGGTTTTTAAAGATAATTACGTTTTCAAGTAGATAACAATTGCTTAAGTGTTTTGGGTTTTAACAAAGAGGCCGTTAATCTCGAACAAGTTTTTAACAATCTCAAAGATGGTTTTTTTTTTTTAAAAAAAAAACTTCCATGTGACACGCCAAATTCGGGCTTAACTTCTAGGCCGGGTTTGGGGTGTTACATTTAGTGGTATCATGATTATTGTGATATGACCGTAGAAATACTCTAGAAGTTTTGGCTTTAGGAGTAAAAAACTATAGAGATTGAGACTTTAGGATACGCGTTTTCATGAAAACCACTTCAACTCTTATACTCCATAAGACATTGTTTAATAAACATCGAATAGTATATTGATTCATAAGACTTGTAACATGATTAAATCGACATTAGTGAATATGAGCGCTAGAAGATGTGGACGCGGTAGACGCGGGCGTGGTATAGGCCGAGGTGCTAAGGCTAGATCTTCGGCACCGAGGCATGTGCCTGAAAGGGAGGTACTGGCATCGTCAGTGGCTGAGACAGGATCTCATGATCGAACTAAGGTTGATGAGCTAACTCAAATAGTTAAGGAGGTATTTGAAGAGGTTAAAGGAATTGGTAAAGCACATCGAGTTGGGAGTGTGGACTGTAGGAAGAAAAGAGATCGTGATTCTTTTGGGTCACAATGTCGTTCTGTAAAGCATGTCAATGCACGTCCAAACTTTTCGACTTGCGACTATTACAAAATGCGTCATCCGGGAGAATGCTGGAGGAGGTCAAGAGCATGTATGAGATGCGGGTCTAAGGAGGATAAGGCTCGGGATTGTTTCATCACCATCAAGTCAGGTATGTTTTGGTTGGATGTGATGATTGGGTGTAGAAAAATTTGAAGTATAAGTGGTAGATGACTGCTTGCTTCTGCGGTTAGACGTTTGGTTGTGTGAAAGAGGATTCAAGATTATGTTAAAAGTATATTAGTGTTATTAAGATCGGAGTGCGCAGCGAAAGCATAGTGGTGTGATTTCAGCAGTGTGTTTAATAGTTGATTGGAAATTTCGAGGACGAAATTTTCTTTAAGGAGGGTAGAATTGTAACATCCCAAAATTGGGCCTAGTAGGATTGAGACCAATGGGCCTTGGGAGTAGGAGTGTTTAAATTTTTTTTAGAATAAGAGAATGGCATTATTTCAAGTTGGACTTATTAAGAAGATGATTTTAGAAAGTTACGGGGTTCTATGAAGTTTCGGATTCAAGTTGGGCCTTAATGAAAGTTATTGTTTAAGCCTATTAAGGAGAAATAGTAAGAAGCATCAAAACTTATGGAAATAAGTGAGTAAATTGTTATCATAAATGAACTATTGGTAAAGAGGTTATGGCATCAAGTGGAGAGCATGGAGGGAAGGGGTTCAAATCCCATCTTTTGCAAAATTTTGATTTATTTTTGTGTACTCTTCCAAGTGTCAACCATGACATTATTAAAGAAAAGAAATAAAAGAAAAGAATAAAAAAGAAATGGGAGAAAAAGGAATGATGGAGAGTGATTTGTGGAAAAAGAATGATGGAGAGTGATTTGTTGAAAAGAAAAAAAAAATATAATGATGAGATTTGAAAAGAATGGGGTAGGTGAGAAAAAAATGCATGGAGGGTGTAATAGCCCGATTTAGGGATAGTCGGAATGTTGATCTCGGAATCACTAAACCGAGAATAGAGAAAATTATTTTTATGTTATTCTATGTGTTATAACATGTTTATAAACATGCATGAAATTTTTGGTGTCTCAATTTTAGCGATTGAGGGCTTAATTTGAAAAAGGACTAAATCGCATCAAGTGCTAAAGTTTAATTTTAATTGCTAAAGGTGCCAAATAGCTATGGGCTATTAATTGGAGGCCCCAATTGTGCAATTTGGCCTTGTTTTAAGTGAGTAGGCCGGCCATGTGACATAGGGGACAATAATTTTAATTTTGGTCAAAATAGGTGGGAATTAGGTGATAAAATGAATAGAATAAGATGAGTAAAAGATGCTATCATCTTTTACTATTCATCTATCTTCTCTCCACCGAAAATTGATGAAGAAATGGAGCTTTGGGGGTTTGAACTTTCAGCCAAGCTATCTCCCTTATTAGTAAGTGATTTTGATGGCTTTAGTTGATAATTTTTGTATTTTTGGAACCCTCAAAGCTTAAGCTAGCTAATGAGGGGACTAATTTGTAACATGGTTGAGAGTCTAGGGACTTGCCATGAGAGATTTTATCCTGGTTGCAAGGTCTCAAGTACTTTATCAAAGGTTCAATCAAAGCCTATCCTCGTAATAGGTTATTCGGATTTTTGGTGTCGTGGAGAGCATCGCGTTCACAGGATTCGAATAAGGTGTGTAATCTCATACCCTTCCAAATACATGTTTGAAATGGTGTGTAATCTCACACTTCTCTGAAATTTTGCATTAATGTTCTGTGATTTGGTCAAAATACCAAAGAAAACCGAAAATCGGCATCCGGGATCACTCGGACGCGCGTAGGTTCATAGTGGTAACCATGTTTTTGTAATAAAACAGTTTTGGTCAATGACAGTGACGTGATTTCAAAAAATCATGAAAAATAGGAGAAATGGAATTAGAAAGTGATTAAGATATCAAATTAAATTTTACTGTGTCTATTTTAATATGGAAGAAACGGAGAAGGAAAAGGAATTTTATATTCTGAGATATCTTGATTTTAGTGAGACTAGTTCTGATTAACTTCGGGGTTCACTGATCTGTTTTGGAAAAATCATATAAAATTGTAAAAAATGAATTATGAGTTATAATTTATATGTATGGATTCTTTAGTGAGTCTATTTTCAATAGAAACAAGTTGGAACAGTATATGAAAACCGTACAGCGAGATATTTGAAATTAAGCTAAGAGAGGTCAGAATCATTGGACAGTGAAACAAGGGAAACTTTAAGGAATAAACTGTACTAAATGGCTAGGCCAAAAATTCTGGAACAATTACAGTAAGAAGATATTTGAGTCTAGTTTCAATGAAATTTTACGGATCTAAATTTCGAGTTTTCAAACTCAAGTTATAATCAATTTAGTCAGTATGACGCAGATGGACAGTTTTAAATTTTTATGCCCAAATTAGTAGTTAAGTCCAGAATTGCGAAATTACCCCGTTTGGGCCTAAAATGGATTTTTGACCCAATAGTTCCGAAGAGGCCCAAATAGAATTCTGTGCCACTCGAGGCGATAGTGAATCTTCGGAAACACCGTTAAATATGAAATTACCGAATTACCCTTGTAGGGTAAATTACCAAATTACCCTTAGATGGTAAAATTACTGGATTACCCTTGGTGGTTAAAACTACTGAATTACCCTTGGAGGGTAAATTACCGAATTACCCTTGGAGGGTAAATTACCGAATTACCCTTGGAGGGTATATTACCGAATTACCCTTGGTGGGTAAATTATCGAAATACCCGTGAAGGGTAAATTACTGAAATACCCTTGGGTTACAAAATTACTGAAATACCCTTAGAGGGTAAATTACTGAAATACCCTTGGGTTACAAAATTATTGAAATACCCTTAGAGGGTAAATTACCGAAGTACCCTTGGGTTACGAAATTACTGAAATACCCTTAGAGGGTAAATTATCGAAATACCCCTGGGTTGCAAAAATTACCGAAATACCCTTAGAGGGTAAATTACCAAAATACCCCTCGATTGCAAACAAAATTACTGAAATACCCTTAGAGGGTAAATTACCGAAATACCCCTCGGTTGCAAACAAAATTACTGAAATACCCTTAGAGGGTAAATTACCGAAATACCCCTCGGTTGCAAAAAAAAAATTATCGAAATACCCTTAGAGGGTAAATTACCGAAGTACCCCTAGGTTGCGAAATTACCGAAACACCCTTAGAGGGTAAATTATTGAAAATACCCTATATGGGCCAAATGTGATATTTGTTATATGGGCCAAATGTTATATTTGTTATATGGGCCAAATGTGATATTTGCTATATGGGCCAAATGTGATATTTGCTATATGGGCAAAATGTTATATTTGCTATATGGGCCAAATGTAAAATTTGCTAGATTGATTAATGGGCCAAATTTGCTAGATCGTTTAATGGGCCAAATTTGCTAGATCGATTAATGGGCCAAATTTGCTAGATCGATTAATGGGCCAAATTTGCTAGATTGCTTAATGGGCCAACTTGTGTTATGGGCCTTATGTTGAAATTATTCTATAAATATTGTTATGCTTTGTATATGCATACATGACTGGCATGGGTTGGGATAAATGACGAAGAGAAGAAAGGCCTGTTGCCAAAATCTAGTTCGGTGGCTCTGCCACAAATATTTTAAATGGCCTGTTGCCAAAATATTTTAAATAGCCTATTGCCAAAAATCTAGTTCGGTGGCTCTGCCACAAATATTTTAAATGGCCTGTTGCCAAAATATTTTAAATGGCCTGTTGCCAAAAATCTAGTTCGGTGGCTCTGCCACAAATATTTTAAATGGCCTGTTGCCAAAATATTTTAAATGGCCTATTGCCAAAAATCTAGTTCGGTGGCTCTGCCACAAATATTTTAAATGGCCTGTTGCCAAAATATTTTAAATGGCCTGTTGCCAAAAATCTAGTTCAGTGGCTCTGCCACAAATATTTTAAATGGCCTGTTGCCAAAATATTTTAAATGGCCTGTTGCCAAAATTTTTTTAATGGCCTGTTGCCAAAAATCTAGTTCGGTGACTTTGTCACAATCTAGTTCGGTGGCTCTGCCACAAACATAATTTTAATTGGCTTAATGCCTGCTATTGGTGTGTTGGCGGGGTGGGTTGACTTGATCCCCACAGGTGTGATGGTTGGTACGGGTGGTGTGTAGCGGATGGAAATTAGGCTTGGTTGGGAATTGCATATCACATGCATATTATGTTCATGTTATTATGTTATAATTGTAAATGGGCTTAGGCCCAAAATATTGCTATGTGTGTTCCGACCCAGTGGATGATGGTAAGGGGATTACACACTGAGTTCTTGTAACTCACCCCTCCTTTCTCTTAACCTTTTCAGGTAACGTTCAGTGACGTGGACTTGGGCCATGGATGACTCGATGGAGACCATACTTCAGAAATGGGTTTATTTGGACTTTAGACTTCTTTCTCGTTTATTTTATTACTTTACTATTTTGGGTTAAATGTTGTAATAAGGCCTTGGATTTTCTTTCAAAATGCTTCTGCAACTCTATTCCCAAACGTCCCATTTTCGTAAATTGTTATTTCAAATATATTTTCACAACCAAAAAGGTTTTTAAAGATAATTACGTTTTCAAGTAGATAACAATTGCTTAAGTGTTTTGGGTTTTAACAAAGAGGCCATTAATCTCGAACAAGTTTTTAACAATCTCAAAGATGGTTTTTTTTTTTAAAAAAAACTTCCATGTGACACGCCAAATTCGGGCTTAACTTCTAGGCCGGGTTTGGGGTGTTACAATAATGGTAAATTTATACTTTTAACCTTACTAATTTTGCTTATTGATTTTTTTGAACATGTTCATTGTAAATACTTGTTGTTTATGACCTATTCATCCATTTTCAACATTCTTTTAGTTAGTAGATATTGTAGCAGGCCCAATTTGCCCGGGCCCATAACCCATAAAATAAAACATAAAATAAAATAAACCATAATTAAAGTCCATGTCCATTACAAATTTAAAACCCAAATCAGCCTACCCAATTGCACTAAACCCAAACCTGAACTAAACCTAATGGCCCAAACCCCGAAACACCCAATAACCCAATCCCAGAACTAGCCCAAATGGCCCAAACAGAATGTGGATCTCAGAAATCCTAAGGGTTCCAGATGCAACCTTGCGTCATTGCCATGCCTCGGGCCTCCAGCACATCACTGTCGTACACCTCGGTACGTCCACGTCACTCCGTACCAGCAAAAGACAACAAAGACGATAGCAAATACAGAGAAGAAAAAAAACTTGTATTTTTCATTTTTATTTTGAATCGGCCATATAAAGGCCGAAGAAACCACTGTAATTTTGGGGGGCGACGATTTAAAAAAATACAAAATCACAGAAAACAGAGGTATTATTCAGATTTTTGTAGTCTATTTGCTCCAAATACATTATTCATATATATAAAAATACGAAAAAATATAAGCTTTCACCTTTTGTGACGTTCGGAGCCGAAACCGAAGCGTTTTTTACTTCTTTCAATTTTTGGAGGGTTTTTGAGTGTTTGAAGGTTAGATCTGGGTTTGGGGGAGTGAAGCGGTCGAAACGGGCTTCTTTTGGTCTCCTCCGACCACCGTGGACGGCGGCGCCGTTAACGGCGACTGACAGCCGCCACGGTGGCCCGATGGCCTAGAATCGGGGAGCCAGAGAGAAAATCAACCTTCTCCCCTTTTTTTTTTTTTTAAATCAAACATCAAATGATTTTTTTAAAAAAATTTTGCCTTTTATAGGCGAGAGATACGACGTCCTTTAAGACTAATTGCAATAGCTTCAAAACGGTGTCGTTTTGAGCTGGATCAGGTTGACCCGACTTGAACCCTTAGGATCCACGTGTTTTTGCGGTGTAGGGATATTTGTGCAGTAAACCCTTCCGCTTTCGCAATGTGATGCTATGTGGTCCTGCATTTTTCATTATTTTGTAATTTGGCCCCTTGATTTTTGCTTCTGATTCATTTGGGTTTGTGCTAAAACGACGCGTTTTAAGGTTCGGGGTAATTGCCCATTCAGCCCCTGTTCTTTGCGCTCGCATTCCATTTAGGTCCCCTCGTTGATTTAATATTTAGCATTTAGACTCCGAATTTTGTTTTACTTCTAAATTTGCCTTAATCTGTTTTGATTTGTTTATTTGTCATTTCTTTGTCTTATTATTATAGTTTATTTTAAATAATTCTATATTATCTATTGCAGCTATTTTCATTTTAATTTCTTTTATGTATATTATTTACATTAAATTTATATGTTATTTACTTTGAACATTCACATATATATATATTTATTAGTTAGTTTAAATTATTTTATACATTACCTATGCTAAGTTTTTATGTATTAGTCATTTTAAAATTGTTTTATAATTATTAATGTCAAGATCTTGCATTCTATTTTTATTAAAATGTTCCACGTTTATATATATATATATATTATTCATGGCAAACTCCTTTTTATTTATTAGTAAATTAAGATTTTAAGTGTTAGTTTAAGTTGTTTTTTAATTAATTATTTTGAAATATTTTATATATTATCTTGTTTTAAAATCATTTTGCAATTTTTTTAAAATTACTTTATATTATTGCTATTTATAATATTGAAACTTATTATTTTATATATATATATATTATTAGCTTAAAGATTTACTTACTATAGTTATATTTTTCGTACTTATATTGTTTTTTTGTTACATTATTTGTTTCAAACCTTTTTTAAATTGTTTCATCTGTTATTGATATTTTCATACCATTTGCTTTTATTTTTATCCTTTATTTTGTGCATATCTTTTGTGTTGTTTTTGTCAATTGTTAATATGGAAATTGTATATTATGTGATAATTACTATAATGTGAATTGTGATTCGTTAGTGTAACATTTTGTGTATGTATTCCCGTGTTGCTTTGGACACTATCATTTTATTGCATTTTATTTGTAAAAAAAATCGCGTTTTAGTATCATTGAAGTTTTTTTTAAATCATTCTATTCAGAGGATTTTTAAATAAAGCAACGCTCGTGTTTGGGAATTTCGAGAAAATCGTGCCTTAACTCACTAGGTTCCAATTTTTCTCGTTAAACCTAAGCCATCGAGTATCCTTTTTAAAATCAAAGCACATGAATTTTTAATAAAAGCTTATGCTCGAGAATTTGAGATGTTGCATCCTAACTCACTTGATGTGACGTTTCATCTTCTCGAGATAAGAATTTCAAAAAAATAAAGGCAATATTCTATGTTTGGAATTTTGAAAAATCGAGCCCTAACTTACTGGGTTCCGATTTTTCATTTGACCCAAATAATTAAATATCCTTTTTGAATTTAAGTGCATGAGTTTTTTTCAAAATAAAAAGGCAAGCTTAATTTCGAAGGATTGATATGTCGCATCCTAACTTACTGCGTACGGCATTTTACTTCTTTGAGATAAGCGGGTCTCGGTATTCACTTTGATTTGTTCAAATGTTCTTTTAAATAAAAGGATCGTATTTTAAAATCTTTTCAAATGTTAAATGTTAGGACACTAAGTAATCAATTAGGTACCAATTTTGGGAGTTACGAGGGTGCTAACCCTTCTTTGTACATAACCGACTCCTGAACCCGTTTTCTCGAGTTTTGTAGACCAAAATTTGTTTTAATAAATCAAAGTTTTATTAAAATGATCACTTTCAAGGTGATCCGACCATACCTCGAAAAAGGTCAGTGGCGACTCCGTTTTTGATTTTTAAATCGATCCCTATTTTTTTGAAATGAAAAAAATGGTTTCGACAAATATTAAAAATTAAATGTTACTAATTAATTTTTGAGATTTTCATGTAAGCAGATCAGATTAGGTGAATTATTTCTCTCATTTCTATTTGATTAAAAATAAAATATAACTTAATTAAAAACCAAACCGGAAGTGCAACGTAAATTTGTTTATATGTGTTAGAGTTGTGTGATCCAAATTCTTGTTAAATAAAATACAATGATAAAATAAGGGGATCTGTGTAGGGCTTAAGGCCGAGGGTCGAATAGATGTAGAATCCGTATAGAACTACACTTCTTCTATTTGACATTGATTAGAATAAAGTTTTTCAACTTCTAAATAAATGTACTCGAAACTCTTATTGTATTATTTAGTTTTCAACATTAGTGAATTTCTCATCCTCTGCCTGTGGTTTTTCTTGAAAAGATTTTCACGTAAAATCTGTTTGTTTTATTTTTTTTTCTTTTTCTTTTGCTTTACGATCATTCTATATTTGCCATTATCAACATTAGTTTTAACAATATGCAACGCCACACTTTAGTTTCAAGAAAAAATTTCAAATTCTAAGTTCGAATTCGATTCGGGCTAACAATTTTTTTAATATTCATATATTAATATTAATATTTATATATTTTATAATTAAATTTAAATAAAAAATATTTAACTCAAATTCGAAATTGTGGAAGGTAAAGTTTACCTTTCTAGAATGTCATAAATTCAACATTGATGTGTATATTAAGTAAGAAATTTCCAAAATAATAATGAATTTGCAAAGTAAAGTATAGCCTATTTTTTCTTGGTATTTAATTATTAGTTTATATTTTTGCAAGTAATACATGCTTGCTGGAAACAAGGAAATAATGTTTCATGAGTTTTTGCAATTCAATTTGAAGACAATTAAGTAAATAAAGACTTAGAAGTTAGAGCAACAACACTTAGATAAGAATTAAAAAGATTAAGCTGTACGCCACTGCTATTTTGGAAATTTATTCTCTAGAATTTTGACTTTGAATTGGGAAAAAAAATCCATTTCCATTTTATTTTATATGGCAAATATGCACAGGCTAGTTCAACAAGTTAACAATTTATTGTGACATCACCTAAGAAAAATTTTAATTTCAATTACCAAAACTTTAATTAGGTTCTCTCTCTCATATATATAAAAGTTCGATTATTACAAATACAAGATATTTATAAGTATAATAATAGCATTGGAGGACGAAGTGGGTTGTGGTGGGGTTTTGAGAGAAGAGGAGTGGTTTGTACTTTGTTCTCAGGGCTGATAGTAGCAAGGGGATCAGAAATGGCTGAGATAATAGCCATTAAAACAGTCGCGAAACTGTATATCGAGTTGAGTTGGCAGGTGAAAGTCCCATTAGTTATTGAATCTAGTTCGTGTGTTGCTTTGGAGTGGCTAATAAATAGAAATTATAGATTGTGGACGTTACAGAATCTATTTATTGATATAGACTGCGGCATTAACCAACTGGTTAGTTCAATTTGCTATAATTCACCAGCAAGGTAATAGTATGGCTGATGCTCTAACGAAAGTAGGTATATCGAGACCTTCGTTTTTTAAGATCTGGTAGTGAATTTTGGTTACTGTCTTTTAGTATTGTTTGAGTGGAGGTTATTAGTGTGTTGTAATCTTATTGTCATTAAAGAGATTGGTTTTCTCTACGGCTTTCTCTATTTACTATATTTTACTTTGATTGAGCATATATATATATAAAATCAAACCATTACAAAATATAACCAACGAAAAACAAAAAAAAAAAAAAAAAAAAAAAATCAATAAAATCTATACATAATTAATTCAAAGCTAAGCACATAAAGATCCAAGGTCTCCATATTAACGAACAAACTAAGGCCTCATGGGCTACTCTATATCAATATTTAAATCTATATAATATATAATATAAAAATACGAATTTAAAGCCAATGAGGCATTGACTTGAGGCCTTGAAATATTTTAGATCACATGTTCTAGCCCCCTCTATGTATAAATACTATTTGATTATGTTTTGTAATAATTAATTATTATCATAATTATTTTTTAATGTGTTACTTCTACTCGTAATTATGATTTCACTCTTTGACAAAAAAATAATAATATAAAACTTTAAAATGTCTTTCAATAATATAAAATTAAGACATTTAGGTATTCCATTCAATTAGTAGTTTAAAAAGTCACAAAATAAATTTTGAATTTCATTATTATATTTGTTCAAAATTTAATTATGGTTTAAAGTTTTTTAGTATTGTAATATTTTAAAATTTCAAATATTTAATATATTTAATATTAGGCAATTTAAATAATTTTGTTCTGCAATAATTATATGAAATAAAAATATATTACTGCATGAAATAAAAATTAATATGAAAGTGGGTTCGAAATTTTTCAAAAAAAATTTGAAATTCAATGTATCAATAGAAAATGGATTAAATAAAGATTAAGTTGACAAAAAATTGATATTTTTATAAATTTATTTTTGAAGTCATATGTTAATGTATAAAAATAATAATTTACCTAATACAAAAACCAACATGCACACGTCTAGCAATTTAGCAACCATATAAACAAAATTAATTTACTAATACAAAAGTTTAAAAGTATTTATCAACTTGTCAATTTTCAATCTTTGGGATTTTATTTGACAATTTGATGCAATTATTGTAACAAATGTGATGAAGTTATCATATAATTTAAAATTGGGTAAACTATAAAAATAGTCATTTTTGTTTGCTTCGGATTACATTTTAGTCACTTATGTTTGAAATGTTACGTTTTAATCACTTACGTTAATAGTTTTATTACAAAGTAGTCACTCTGCTGTTAAGCTCCGTTACCTTCCTAACGGCAATCCTGTATGGCAGTCCAAATGGGTTTTAAATGCCAACTCGGATGTTCAATTGGAATGAGAATAGTTTTTTTAAATCAAAATGGAAAAGAAAACTAAAAGAAAAAGGAGATGAACTGTTTTTCTTTTCCCGTTCAAGGTGTAGTTAATTTAAAATTATTTAATTAAAAACCTATTCTCATCCCAATTGGACATCCGAATTGGCATTTAAAACCCATTTATATTGTCATATAGGATTGCCGTTAAGGAGGTAATGAAGCTTAACGGCAGAATGACTACTTCGTAACAAAACGACAACGTAAGTGACTAAAACGTAACATTTCAAACATAAATGACTAAAATATAACCTGAGACAAACAAAAGTGACTATTTTTATAGTTTACCCTTCAAAATTTATCTCAATTATTATTTTTAATCTTCCAAAAACAATTATTATTAAGTGATGCTACTTAAATTGAAAATGGGTAAATTTTGCCTAATTTTTCTAACGAAAGCCCATTATTAACCCTTTTTTTATATATAAAAAATACAATTTCTAAATTATATTTAATTACACTTTTTAAGTTTTGTTTGGGCAAAGTTTAAAGTCCACTTGCTTATTTTTTTAAACGAAAGCAAACACCTTGTCAACTAAAAGGTTTACTCAACATACTTAATAAAACCACTAATTAAACATACTTAATAAAATGATTAAAATAAATTAAGGGCTTTTAGGTTGAGTGATCATCAGCTACAAAGTTGAGTAGCCGCCATTGATTTGTTGATCTTTTGTTTAACCACCTCTCATTCTCCTCCTTTGTCATTTCTTTAATTTAAAAATATTTTATATTTTTATTTCAAATAGTTACTTATAAAAGAATTAAATACACATTTGTCTCATTTTACTTTCAAAACATGATACTAACTAAAAAGAATATGACATGCTGCTCAGTTTTACTAGAGATTGCATATCTTTTAAACAAAATGAGATAAATTTGATAATTTAAATAAATATCACTTTTGACAAAAAAAATTATAATTTGAAGTCAATTTTATAGTTAAATACATAATTTATTATTAAAATTCTTGAATTCAAAGTTAAAAAATATAATTCTTTATGGTTACATAACTCAAAAATTAACAAATTACATCTTATAACAATTTTTTTTTTTTAAAATATGGCCTATTGAGTCTTCACTCTAGTGGCATCAGTATTATTGTCAATGCAAGAGGGCATGAGTTCGAATGTGCTGAAGTGTATTATCTTTCTATTTAAGGGCTGGAGAGGAACTATTGACAGTTCTAGGCACTATATCACAAAGAATCGATATAATAAAATTAATGTTGAAAAAATTATGTGGGTAAAGGCAATCAAACAAAACAAACCACGAACCACTTTTTCTTACAAATGAAAATCTTAGGAATTTCGTCGCTAAAAGTATTTTCGGGTGTTTGACAGGTAAGTAAGTAATGTAAGTTCAAAACTAATACGTGGCTTTCAAGTAATGCCCATAAATTCAATGACGCCGTCGCTAATAATAGTAGATTGTTTGACCCGACTTTTCTTGAGGCAAACTACAGAAGATTGTTACTAAATTCAATTAATTGTTATTTTTCCTTATCATAACAAAAATCAGTTCTATTTTTCTTTTCCAATTTCGTCAGTGAAATATGTAATAAGCAATGACGAAACGTTGAAATAAATTATGTTTGGCCCTTCATTACATCATATTCCAACCTACGTTTTAACTATCTTGGCTCTACCAAGTTAGTGGAAAATTATATCTGAATTTATAATTTCATCTAGAAATAAGTTTTATTGTTTAATTTAAGTAAATAAAAATATAAAAACTATTATCCTAAACTTGTATAGAATAGTGGTTAAAGCTGTTATTAAACATCTGTCTAACATGAATTCAAATTTTGTTACCAATTCCCAACCCTAATATAAAAAATAGATGAATCAGTGGTAGTGAGGAAGGACTTACATTTAAATCTTTAGCTTACACTAATTTCAAATTTAATCCTTGGACAACCCTTTATAAATATACATAAGAATCGAGCATCAATTTTTTTCTATAGATTTGAATTTCTCATTAGAATTTCAAAAGTAAATACATAAATACACTGAACTAGTATGAATAAACTTTTTCAAAGGTTAGATTTTTTTTCTCAGTCAATGTGCATAATTGAAACTAGAAAATTAATGGGAAAAACTAACCACCTTCAGTCAAAACAATAAAACATCAAAGAATAAAAACATTTGTCATTCAATCTAACTCTTAATAACTAATCAAACATATATCACCCCAAAATTTTAAATAGCTCTAATCTTCTCACCCCAACAATGGCCAAAGCTACAATCATACTATTACCTTGTGTCTTAACCACTGGGAATGTAGCATTGACCAGCTGGTTAATACTCCTATCAACATTGAAAAGAATGTTTCACAACAACCACCGTCTAACATTCCTATTCAACAACCACTTCAAAACCACGCTGAACTAAATTCAATAAGAGGAGTTTTCACATGTCACCCCAATCCTTTTGGCTAAATTACCAGAAAAGACTTAACTTTTACAAAATTTACGAAACAGGACCGGTTTTTTAATTATTTACCGGAAAGGGCCATTTCCCCCGAAAACGCGTTCACGTCAGCGCATTTTCAGGGGATGCAGCAGGAAAGCGCGTCCACGAGGGAGCGCTTTCTGCCACATCAGCCAAAATCACATCCTTGAGGGCGCACTTTGCTATTTTTATTGTAATTTGTAATTTATTTTTTATATATTTAATAAAATAAAATATTTTTTATTGTAATTTAATTTATTTTTATATCTACAATAAAATAAAAGTTGTTTTTTATTTTTTATTATAATTTATTTTTTATATCTTAAATAAAAATAAAAAAAGTTGTTTTTTATTTTTTTATTGTAATTTATTTTTTATATCTTTAATAAAATAAAATTTGTTTTTATTTTTTATTGTAATTTATTTTTATTTTTTATATCTAGAAGCTAAGAAGAAATGGATGAATTAGGACTAAATTGAATAAGTGAAAATTTATGACGGTTTAATTTGTAATTTTATCAAGATGGATGTTGATCCAATGTATAAATTTTGAAGGATCGTAAAGGGCAAAATAATCATTTAGCAAGAAAGATAATTTTGAAGAATAATGATGATGGTAATATTTTAGATTAATTGAATAATTTTTTTTTGTTTTGCAACTTAGTCCTTCTACAAAAGTTCACCATTGTCATCAAGAAATTAAAAGAATTTTCATAGCCACCAAGAGAAAAAATGATATGGAGACTATCAACTATTCCAATTTGGACACGAGCGAGATGTATGGCCTGAGTTCCTACACCATCCGCATAACTTCCGTTGGTTGGCTGTTTCTCGGATATCCATATTGTTGCGTATTCTAGTCGAGCAAGGTTGACCCTTTGGTTTGCGACGCAGTTCTCTATCCGGTAACAGCTTAAATAGAGTAAGCGATACAGATGGCCACTTACGTTCATCTGGGACTGGTGGGAATACGTGTCTCCACACGTTGTACATGTATTCTATTTTATACACTTCGTCGATATAGCTCATGGGATCCAGACGGAGATTCTGACAAGCCGCAATTACATGAGCGCATGGAACCAATCATCGTTCCTGAGTTAGCGTGCGTGCTGGAATACATGCCATGGTTTAGGATCCATGGCAAGCCGAATTTATTGTTAGTAGAGGAGAGGCGACGGTAACTTCGTGAACAAAGGGAACGACGGGGCCCTTTAAATCCAAGAGAAGGGATGATGAGACGGGACCATCAACAGTGCTGACACAACCATCGAGCCCATCAACAACTCCCACACAGTCACCGGGACCTACACTTTAGCCGACGACACCTACATCACAGCCTTTTCAGATTATGCCAGGTGCGTACCATAGCCCTTATATGTTTCCTTTTCCCAGTCCCATGGCAGGTTGGAATGCATGGCCCGGTTCGAGTCCGTTCCTGACTATTCCAACTGGCCAGCCGATCTTTAGGCTGCCGTCACATGAGGGATCGCACGAAGGCCATCAGGGAGCTCTTCCTTTTACCAATCTCCTTCGCCTTATGGGATTCAGACACCTCCGCCATGGACGATGCAAACACCTCCCCAGTCAATATTCTATCAAGGTAGGTCATCTTCCCAACACCCATAACCAGACCCCCAGTCGGAGGAACCAGAATCCCCGCCTGAGGTTCCACAACCCCCGCCGAAAGCTAGAAGAAGGAAGAATCCTGAGTGTAACCGTCGACCACTCCCATGTGGCACTGATTCCCACTGGCACCAACATTGATTTCGACCGTCATTATTTTATTTTATTTATTTTTTATATATTTAATAAAATAAAAGATTTTTTTATTTTTTATTGTAATTTAATTTATTTTTTATATCTTAAACAAAAATAAAAGTTATTTTTTATTTTTTATTGTAACTTATTTTTATATCTTAAATAAAAATAAAAGTTGTTTTTTTTATTTTTTATTGTAATTTATTTTTTATATCTTTAATAAAATATAAGGTTTTTTTATTTTTTATTGTAATTTAATTTATTTTTTATATCTTTAATAAAAATAAAAATTGTTTTTATTTTTTATTGTAATTTATTTTTTATATCTTAAATAAAAATAAAAGTTGTTTTTATTTTTATTGTAATTTATTTTTATATCTTTAATAAAATAAAAGTTGTTTTTTTATTTTTATTGTAATTTATTTTTATATCTTAAATAAAAATAAAAGTTGTTTTTTTTTTTTATTGTAATTTATGTTTTATATCTTTAATAAAATAAAAGATGTTTTTATTTTTTATGGTAATTTAATTTATTTTTATATCTTTAATAAAAATAAAATTTGTTTTTTTTATTTTTTATTGTAATTTATTTTTATATCTTAAATAAAAATAAAATTTGTTTTTTATTTTTTATTGTAATTTATTTTTATATCTTTAATAAAATAAAAGTTGTTTTATATTTTTTATTGTAATTTAGTTTTTTATATATTTAATAAAATAAAACATTTTTTATTGTAATTTAATTTATTTTTTATATCTTCAATAAAATAAAAGTTGTTTTTTTTTTATTATAACTTATTTTTTTATATCTTAAATAAAAATAAATTGTAATTTATTTTTTATATCTTTAATAAAATAAAATTTGTTTTTATTTTTTATTGTAATTTATTTTTATTTTTTATATCTAGAAGCTAAGAAGAAATGAATGAATTAGGACTAAATTGAATAAGTGAAAAAGTATGACGGTTTAATTTGTAATTTTATCAAGATGGATGTTGATCCAATGTATGAATTTTGAAGGATCGTAAAGGGCAAAATAATCATTTAGCAAGAAAGATAATTTTGAAGAATAATGATGATGGTAATATTTTAGATTAATTGAATATTTTTTTTTGTTTTGCAACTTAGTCCTTCTACAAAAGTTCACCATTTTCATCAAGAAATTAAAAGAATTTTCATAGCCACCAAGAGACAAAATGATATGGAGACTATCAACTATTCCAATTTGGACACGAGCGAGATGTATGGCCTGAGTTCCTACACCATCCGCATAACTTCCGTTGGTTGGCTGTTTCTCGGATATCCATATTGTTGTGTATTCTAGTCGAGCAAGGTTGACCCTTTGGTTTGCGACGCAGTTCTCTATCCGGTAACAGCTTAAATAGAGCAAGCGATACAGACGGCCACTTACGTTCATCTGGGACTGGTGGGAATACGTGTCTCCACACGTTGTACATGTATTCTATTTTATACACTTCGTCGACATAGCTCATGGGATCCAGACGGAGATTCTGACAAGCCGCAATTACATGAGCGCATGGATAACGAAGTGCGTCAAATATCCGACAGTCTCGTCACACGAAACCATATGTTGTCGCGATCGTGACACACTGTGTGCATGGTGTTGGCCCGTGCCTTCACCTTGTTAATATTTCGCAATACCTTCTCACACCATACATGGCCTCCCTGCATTTGGCCTTTATAACTCACTACTCGCTTCGAAAATAGTGCCGCTAAACAAAAATATGTCTCTCGCACAACCGACCTTATCGGCAAATGACGCGTTCCTTTTAGAACAAAATTTATGCATTCGGCCAGGTTTAAGGTCATATGACCATACCGTAGGCCGCTGTCGTATGATTGTGTCCACTGTTTGAAAGGTATGTTGCTTAGGTAGTTTGCGCCTTTTTCGTTAACTGAGCGCAAACTCACCAACATCTCGTGAAAACGGTCCTTATTGATCTCGTACCCTGCCAATATAAGTTGAAAGCGAATATTACATACCACTCTTCAATTAAGAATAAATTGAATATTACAAACGAAATTATATTAATGGATATTACATACCTATGTTGCTCACTTGTCGTCATTCACTTGTAGATCAATGTTGCCCATGGTAGTTGGACGCAACATGCCTTAGGCAATATCGATGGTGTGTGCGATGCCACAGGCTTTCCTGTCGCTCTATTGAAGCTAGTATTCCAGGGCCTCAATTCGAAGTAATGCATATATCAGGTTAGGGGCAGACATGTAACACCCCTTACCCGAGACCATTGCCGGAGTCGAGCTCGAGGCATTACTAAACTTAACTACTAATTCGGGGCATAAAAATTGAAACTGTCCATCTGCGTCATGTTGACTAAATTAACTATAACTCGAGTTACGAAACTCAAAATTTAGATCTGTAAATTTTCTTTGAAACTAGACTCATATATCTTCTTACTATAATTTTTCCAGAATTTTTCATGTGGCCAATTAGTACAGTTTATTCATAAAAATTTCCCCTGTTTCACTGTTTGATGGTTCTAACTTATCTTTACAAAAATTAGTTATCTCATTGTACAAAATTCAATTAATGTTATCGTTTATTCTAATAAAAAGTAGACTCATTAAGGATTCTAAGCATATAGACTGTGATCCATGATTATTTTTGTACAATTTTTAATAATTTTTCCAAGACGGAATAGGGGATCACGAAGTCATTCAGAACCAGTCTCACTAAAATTTAAATATCTCATAATATAAAATTCCTTTGCCTACTCTATTTATTTCATATAAAAATAGACATAATAAGCTTTAATTCTATATCCTATTAACTTTCTAATTCCATTTCTCCTATTTTTGGTGATTTGTCAAAATCACGTCACTGCTGCTAACTAAAAACTATTTCATTACAAAATCATATAACCACATTACAAACATACTTTCAAATTTAACTTAAGACAAAACCGAATACGCAACCATTAACATCATAATCAAGCCATTTTCGCATGGCTATATATATATATAATTTCAAAACCAACCATATCATAACTAGTCTATACATGCCACATAACCAAATCTTCAAGCATTTATTTACCGAAGCGAAAGCTAGATAGTGTGATAAGACCTCCTTCGACTTCCAACCCGAGTAAGTCTCTGAAACTCTATAATCATAAGAAAAATACACAAAGTAAGCTTCGAAAGCTTAGTAAGTTATAAGCAATTTCACAACAATAATGCATTTTAACACTACACTAGCAAAGTCAGAATAATATACTCACAACCAAGGTTTATAACCATGACTTTAGTTCGTATCACCTTTCAAAATCTTTCTCGTCTCATATCCCAAAGGCCGAACTTCCGAACCTTCAATAATAGGTTTCACATGCATATATATATTTTACTTACCGAACTTATACTTGCACTAAAAACCCATATAAATCACATATTCAAGATTTAAAACTAATCAAATGAGTTCTTTATACAAACTTCCACATGGCCGAATACGATACATAAAATTCATGTATAAATCAATGAGATTTTGTAAGCATTACTCCATGTCCACTCATATCAATTGAACTATAAAATTTATTGATACATTCCATACAAACTAATTTATCACTCTTATTTGATTTCAATTAATATCATCTCATAATATCCACTTACCCAAAAATAAATCCAAGATATAAAAATTAATCGCACACTTAGTGCTCCTTATCCGATTTCGCACACTTAGTGCATAACGACCGATTTCGTACACTTAGTGCTCGGTATTTTAAAATTTGCACACTTAGACTTCAAGATCTACACAATAGTCAAATAAACACACGAATAGTAAGCTCATATAATTTAGTAAGTTATAAGCAAAAGGAAATATATATACAACAAATCATTATACAATTTTAATCAATTCAACTTGATCATTAACCGGTTCGTATAAGCATTACATATAGCATTTTACTATACAACAATATCATATTCATTAGATCCCCAAAACCGAATGATCACAAGCCCTATATCCATTTCAAACAAGCTCAAAGGTTAATGAATTTATCACATTCCCATAATTTAGTATACAAAAGCAACTTACCTCATTAGCACCACGTTATTCAATTTCCATGCATCACTTACCTACATGTCTCTTTTGGTTATATCCATTCATTGGTTCATGTCCTTGAGAGGTTCGATAATCTGCACACACAGTGCAACTCATGTAACGTATCGTACTCTTAGTGCAATTCATGCAACGTGTCACACACTTAGTGCCATTGCCATTTTATTCCGCACACACAGTGCCATTCCCTAGTAATGTATCGCACACATAGTGCAATTACTAGTTTTATTCTCGTAAATTGACGAATTACGCTTCCCGGCTATTCGGTTAATTTTGCTTTTCCCCGATCCAAACCCGTTTCCTTTTATTCTTGATTAATTTTGGTTGCAATTAGCCTAATATTAGAGAGAACTCAACTTCTTCCTTTTCTTCTTACTTTCGGCCAAGGATGAGATAAAAGTGAAAAATAAAAGATGTTCATCCACTTTGGTTTATGTTTTATTATTATATTATTATTATATGTTATTAAATTCACCAAATTTTCAATATAAAAATAATTTGGTAATCCATCTACTATTACATGCATTTTGGCAGGCCACTAATATCTATTTATGGCCAAATTGCAACCTTAATACTCCACAATATAAAAACAATCACATTTCGGCCCTTACACATTAACCCTTAATTTTTTCATTTTACGCGATTAAGTCCTATTATTAAATTAAGCATACAAACAATCAAATTCTCATACGAAACTTTCAAACATGAAATTTCACATATAATAAACACGGAAAATAATATTTAAAAATTTTTTCGACTCGGATTCGTGGTCCCGAAACCACAGTTCCGATTAGGGTCAAAATCGGGCTGTTACAGCTCTCCCCCCTTAGGGATTTTCGTCCCTGAAAATCTTATTAATGAATAGATATGGATATTGCTCTCTCATAGTGTTCTCAATCTCCCACGTAGCCTCTTTAATTCTGTGCTTGTACCACAACACTTTTGTAATGAAATTTTATTAATTCACAATTCTTTAATCTCGTAAGCCAGAATACAAGTCAGTTCTTCCTCATATGCCATATCGGACTTAATCTCAATTTTAGACGTATTAATCACATGTGAGGGATCAGATCGATATCTTTGAAGTATTTAAACATGGAATACATTGTGAATCTTTTCTAGCTCAGATAGCAATAATAGTCTATAAGCAATCGGCCCGTTACGTTCTATAATCTTATACTGCACAACAAATCTCGGACTCAATTTGTCTTTCAACCGATTTTTGAGTATTTTATTTCATGATAAAACTTTCAAAATAACTTTGTCCCCGATCTAAAATCCTATATCTTTTCGTTTCAAGTCTGCAAATGATTTCTAAAGATCTGACGTCGTTTTCAGATTTTCACAAATTACTATTACTTTCTGTTCAGTCTTTGAGATCAATTCAACCCTGTATATCTTATTTTCACAAAGCTCAGTTCAATATAATGACGTATTACATTTACGAATGTATAAAGCCTCATAAGGTGCCATTTTATTGTACGGAAATCCAATCAGAGGTAGATCTTGTTCCTACGTACCTTCGAACTCAAGAATGCAGCATTTCAACATATCCTCCAGTATCTGAATGACTTGTTTAGACTGACCACCTGTCTGTGGATGGAAAGCCGTGCTGAAATGCAATTTCGTACCTAAAGCATCATGCAATTTCTTCCAATACCCCGATGTAAACCTCGGATTTTTGTTTAAATCAATAGATATAGGTACACCATGTAATCTTTCAATTTGAGAAACATACATTTCAACCAACTTATCAAGCGAGTAGTCTGTACATATCAAAACAAAATAAGCCGATTTATCCAATCAATCAACAATAGCCCAAATTGTAATTTTCTTTCTCTGTGTCAACTGAAAACCAAATAAAAAATCCATCGTGACTCTATCCCATTTCCATTTAGGTTTCAAAATCAACTGAAGCAACCCAGAAGGTACTTGATGCTTGGCTTTTTACTTGTTGATAGATTAAGCGTTTCGAAGAAATGTCAGAAATATCTCATTTCATACCATAGCACCCGTAAAGTGTGTTCAGATTACTATACATCTTTATACTCCCTGAGCGAACAGACAATCAACTGTTGTGGCTTCATTCAAAATCATCTGAATTTCTCGAAGTACATATTTGGTTTCTGAACCTCAGACAAATTTCAGCATCAACTTCGAAACTCTGAATCAACCTTCAAATCACCTTGGACCTGCTTTGCTAACAAATCATTATCAACTTTTTTTTTTAGTATCACTAATTTTGTTGAATAAATAACAGTCTTACTTTTAATTCAACTATTATTGAACCATCATCAGATGTAGCCATATACAGATTCATTGCACACCAAGCCAACAGTGATTTTCGGTTTAAAACATCAGTAATAACATTAGCCTTTCCCAGATCGTAGTCAATCACAAGTTACGGTCTTTTAACAATCTAACCATAAGGAATCACAGGATATCTATGTGTACTCCATTATTATACTTCGACCCGTCTATTGACACATGAATGAGGTTCGTAAACTCTTCGTTCAATTTAGGCTAAATCAAAACTAATATTTTAGTGGATAATGTCTTCGTGCAAAAGAAAGCTTCAACAATTGAACTAACTTTAATTTACCATTACATTTCTCAGATGGGATTGTTTCGATAGACATAATTCTGTATCAAATCTTCAAAAATACAAGTTCTACTTCCACACTATCCTTCAAATTACACATGTACATTTAAAGTTTGTTTTCGATCCAGTGAATAGATTCGAACTCACATAACCCGGTTACATTTTCAATCCAATAGTTTCATATTAGATTAAACCACAGAATCAGTCTTTTCGAAGAAATCTTTTCTTCTCGTTAGAAAGAATAATCCAAATATATCTTTATATATATATACTACAGTCATCAAATAGAAATCATATTGTCATAATAGGATTATCGTCTTTCCCGTGACAATAGATAATATCCCAAATTTTAACGAAGCATCTGAACTCAGAAGAAGATTAAATATGATTTGAACAACAACCAGTGCAGAAGCACAACTTTTATAACTATTTCCTTCAAATGAACATCTCTTATAGATAATCTCATAGATTCATGGGAAAACCAGAATAACTAAAATTTCAACATCTGAAGCTACACAAAATATCAGAAAATTACAACCCCAAACAAACCAATGATACTTTCAGCTATTAATATGTTTAGCCAATGTTCTTTTACGATAAGAATTCCTTCTGAAGTTAAACAGTCACATATACTTCTGAGAATAAATATACACATAGAACGCCCAAAAGAGATCATAATAATTGCCCAACTATAACCACCACACTTAGTCCTCAGTACGATTCAAACATTATTTCAACTGTCTAATTCTGCCATTAGAAATTTTTACATTATCCCTTCACTAACAGAAATCAATTCAGAAAAGCTTCTAACTAATTTTTTTTTTCCTTAGTTAACATACCTGAATAAGTCATTTGATCAGAGATAACTTCTTCTTTAACAGCAACTTCACATAATCTCAATAATCTACAGAACTATCCAATGTCTCTTTTAATACCGTCTTCTTTTGCTAATTCAATCTTTTTTCTAGCCACATTATTAATCTTTTGAGTACAGACTTCTGTAATTCCCCACTCTTGAGCTTATTCAACCCAAATCTTACTGATTTCACAGTAACATTTCACTAATAAGGGGGTAAGGGTAATAAAGCCTCAAAGTTAACTTACACATATATATATACATAACACACACTATCACAAATAGTCAATTCATTAATAATTTCACATTGTCCAAATGTTTAATAAACATTTACTTTTAATCACCTTTATTCTTAGCACTTAATTCATATCCCAACTCAAATCATTAATTTACGATCAAAACATTTCAGATAGCAATCACAACTCACATATCATAATCTATGTGCTCATATAATTATAACATTTATCAACATCAATATATCATACTCTTTGATCCATACCTTTATGAGTTTTAAACTCATCATCAACACATTTCCATTCAAACATTCGAGTACACATTCTGTACAATCAAAATTAGCTCGATTGAAAATTTATCTGTTTCATCAAAATAATTTTCGTCAGAGTCAGGAGATATCACACTATCGCAGGTTAAATATGGCATGTATAAATAGACTCACACGCGCTACGTTAGTTCGAGAACCGACTAAACCATAGCTCTGATATCAACCAAATGTAACACCCCTTACCCGAGACCATTGTCGGAGTCGAGCTCGAGGCATTACTAAACTTAACTACTAATTTGGGGCATAAAAATTGAAACTGTCCATCTGCGTCATGTTGACTAAATTAACTATAAATCGAGTTACGAAACTCGAAATTTAGATCCGTAAATTTTCGTTGAAACTAGACTCATATATCTTCTTACTATAATTTTTTCCAGAATTTTTCTTGTGGCCAATTAGTACAGTTTATTCATCAAAGTTTCCCCTGTTTCACTGTTTGATGGTTCTGAATTACCTTTACAAAAACTCAGTTCTACAGAATTCAATTAATGTTCTCGTTTATTCCAATCAAAAATAAACTCATTAAGGATTCTAAGAATATAGACTATGCTCCATGATTATTTTTGTACAATTTTTAATAATTTTTCCAAGACGGAATAGGGGATCACAAAGTCATTCAGAACCAGTCTCACTAAAATTTAAATATCTCATAATATAAAATTCCTTTGCTTACTCTATTTATTTCATATAAAAATAGACATAATAAGATTTAATTCTATATCCTATTCACTTTCTAATTCCATTTCTCCTATTTTTGGTGATTTTTCAAAATCACGTCACTGCTGCTAACTAAAAACTGTTTCATTGCAAAATCATATAACCATATTACAAACATACTTTCAAATTTAACTTGAGACAAAACCGAATACTCAACCATTAACATCATAATCAAGCCATTTTCGCATGGCTATATATATAATTTCAAAACCAACTATATCATAACTAGTCTATACATGCCACATAACCAAATCTTCAAGCATTTATTTACCAAAGCGAAAGCTAGATAGTGTGATGAGATCTCCTTCGACTTCCAACCCGAGTAAGTCTCTGAAACTCTATAATCATAAGAAAAATACACAAAGTAAGCTTCGAAAGCTTAGTAAGTTATAAGCAATTTCACAACAATAATGCATTTTAACACTACACTAGCAAAGTTAGAATAATATACTCACAACCAAGGTTTATAACCATGACTTTAGTTCGTATCACCTTTCAAAATCTTTCCCGTCTCATATCCCAAAGGCCGAACTTCCAAACCTTCGATAATAGGTTTCACATGCATATATATATTTTACTTACCGAACTTATACTTGCACTGAAAACCCATATAAATCACATATTCAAGATTTAAAACTAATCAAATGAATTTTTTATACAAACTTCCACATGGTCGAATACGATACATAAAATTCATGTATAAATCAATGAGGTTTTGTAAGCATTACTCCATGTCCACTCATATCAATTGAACTATAAAATTTATTGATACATTCTATACAAACTAATTTATCACTCTTATTTGATTTCAATTAATATCATCTCACAATATCCACTTACCCAAAATTAAATCCAAGATATAAAAATTAATCGTACACTTAGTGCTCCTTATGCGATTTCGCACACTTAGAGCATAACGACCAATTTCGTACACTTAGTGCTCGGTATTTTAAAATTTGCACACTTAGACTTCAAGATCTACACAATAGTCAAATAAACACACGAATAGTAAGCTCATATAGTTTAGTAAGTTATAAGCAAAAGGAAATATATATACAACAAATCATTATACAATTTTAATCAATTCAACTTGATCATTAACCGGTTCGTATAAGCATTACATATAGCATTTTACTATACAACAATATCATATTCATTAGATCCCCAAAACCGAATGATCACAAGCCCTATATCCATTTCAAACAAGCTCAAAGGTTAATGAATTTATCAAATTCCCATAATTTAGTATACAAAAGCAACTTACCTCATTAGCACCACGTTATTCAATTTCCATGCATCACTTACCTACATGTCTCTTTTGGTTATATCCCTTCATTGGTTCATGTCCTTGAGAGGTTCGATAATCCGCACACACAGTGCAACTCATGTAACGTATCGTACTCTTAGTGCAATTCATGCAACGTGTCGCACACTTAGTGCCATTGCCATTTTATTCCGCACACACAGTGCCATTCCCTAGTAATGTATCGCACACATAGTGCCATTACTAGTTTTATTCTCGTAAATTGACGAATTACACTTCCCGGCTATTCGGTTAATTTTGCTTTTCCCTGATCCAAACACGTTTTCTTTTGTTCTTGATTAATTTTGGTTGCAATTAGCCTAATATTAGAGAGAACTCAACTTCTCCCTTTTCTTCTTACTTTCGGCCAAGGATGAGATAAAAGTGAAAAATAAAAGATGTTCATCCACTTTGGTTTATGTTTTATTATTATTATATTATTATATGTTTTAAATTCACCAAATTTTCAATATAAAAATAATTTGGTAATCCATCTACTATTACATGCATTTTGGCCAGCCACTAATATCTATTTATGGCCAAATTGCAACCTTAATACTCCACAATATAAAAACAATCACATTTCGACCCTTACACATTAACCCTTAATTTTTTCATTTTACGCGATTAAGTCCTATTATTAAATTAAGCATACAAACAATCAAATTCTCATACGAAACTTTCAAACATGAAATTTCACATATAATAAACACGGAAAATAATATTTAAAAATTTTTCTGACTCGGATTCGTGGTCCCGAAACCACAGTTCCGATTAGGGTCAAAATCGGGCTGTTACAAGACATGCCTCCTTAACCTAGATAGAAAGAAATCCCAGTCATCAGCTGACTCCCTCGGTGTTATTGCAAACGCAATTGGAAGGATTCTCCCACTGCCATCCTGTGCCATAGCTAGCAATAGCCGATGCGTATATCTACCATACATAAAGGTATCGTCAATTTGTACCAATGGCTTGCAGTATAGAAATGCATCTCGGCATTGCTTAAATGTCCAGATAGACGCTTGAACACTTGGCATCCACGGAGCAATCGATCGTTGTAGTATGCTGGTTCCATTTCAAGGTCTGTTATGCTGCCTAGAACATATCTCTCCAGCACCTGACACCACTGCCACACTTCATTATATGAAGCGTCCCACCGACCATGCAACTTTTCCAACGCCTTTCGCTTAGCTATCCAAGTCTTCCAATAAGAGGGCGTGTACCCCAATTGGCTATGAATATTTGCAATTAAGGCTCGCACTAAAGTCTTGGGATCCACTTTCACAGTCGGTATTATTAAGTTAGCCAACATATCTGAATCCATCTTGGGATGATCTTGTGAAACACCTGTCAACGAAGTACGTTAAATAATGCAACATTACATAATATCAGTATTATTCAAAAACCTTGAACACCTAGTGATACTGTACCAACAAGATATGTATGTGGACCTTTATACTTTTTAATCTCCCAAAAGCCTATCCTTTTCCTCAACGAGGCCATGATTTTCCATGAACATGTACCGTCTTGCACTACACACTTGGCCTCGAACTTATCGAGTTCGGGTTTAACCATATTGTAGTTAACCCCGTTCTTGATACTATATTGTTTCAATGCACCAAGAAAACTATCATTGTTGGAAAACTCTTTACCAACTTCTAATTCACCCGAATCCAACGACGAACTTGTACGGTCACGCCTTCTGTGTGGTAGTTCAGGAAACTCCAATTCACCATCTTGAGATAGTTGGACATTATGCATATGGGCTGGAGGCGAGTACGCCCTGAATCGCGAATCTTCTTCTTCATCTGAACCTCATTCAACATCTTCAGGTACAATTGGAATAGGCTTCGGTTCAGAAACTAATGCAACTTTTGTACTATCGGGATCGGGCTCTTGAGGTGGATCCACATCGGACTCATCATCTGACCCACCATCATCTACAACGAACGAGGTCCCCTCGCCAGTGGATGTCGTGGGGAGTATATTATCCCTTCTTAAACAAATTTCGTAACATCCCCAATCATATGTAGATTGCCAACCACTAGAAGTTGATGACATTCCCCAATACGTATTTCTAGCATCGAACGTCGAAGGAAGGATATGCATGTCCATCCACCAACCAAGTGTCATGCAGGGGTTGTGTTTTCCATACTACCACCAAACACGGGCGCTTCCGGATTTTGCCTCCCACTAACAGAGTGTCGGCTTGGGGTTGTGTATTCCCCTCGAACAACAGTAGATGTTGAAGTCGAAGGAAAATCACTTGCAATGAAAATTGTACATATACCTCAAGATAGGGTGATCCACTGGCAAGATGAGTCTCCACCATTGCCTCCAAGCTCCGAAAACCTTTGATGTCGAATGAGTCATAACTCACGGGATCAACCGAAGTAAAAAAATCTATACTTAACAGACTGAACTTTCATTGGCATTGTTTCAAAGATTTTACGCCTAATTTTTTTACGAAGTTATGTCAAATTTATGTTCTGGTTAAAAACCAGTCGCGCTGTGTTCTCCGATAAAAAACAACACCGTTTTCAGTGTCATAAACCTCGCCATCATAGTAAATAACAACGCTAATACGTTCACTCATCTTCAGTTTCTATTTTACTTTTACCTCAATTAACCTGAGAATGAAATTTGGCTCATTTATAGTCTAAGAACAAATAGGAACTACTGTAGCAAAAGAGCGTCCACGTGGGAGCTTTTTTCAAGACTTTGTTGACAAAGGCATCCCGCTTGAAGCGCTTTGGTCACTATTTTTCGAAACGTCTACTCAAAATTATTTTGCCGAGACTATCAGAGCAAAAAGAGCGCCCACGTGGGAGCTTTTTTCAAGATTTTGGCCGATTGCATCCTGCTTGAAGTGTTTTGGTAAACATTTGTTCAGAAACGTCTTCTCAAAATTATTTTTCCAAAGACTACTGTAGCAAAAGAGCATTTACGTGGGAGCTTTTTTCAGTACTCTTGCTGATAGTGCATCCTGCTTGAAGCGTTTTGGTCACTATGTGTTCAGAAACGTCTTTTCAAAATTATTTTAACAGATACTATTGTAAAAAAAAAATAATTTTTATCTTGCTTGTATATTTTTTCCAAACCCCTAAAGCTAAAATTATTTTAATTAATTAACCATAAAATCTAGTTCATTAATTTTTCCATAAAAACCCTAAACCCTATAGCCCTAAAACCCTAAAAACCCATACCCTAACCCCTAAAAACAGCTAAAAACCCTATTGGGGGAAAAATAGGCAAAACGCTTTGCCACATCAGCAAAGCGTGCCCTCAAAGACGCGATTTGTGCAGATGTGGCACAAAACGCTCCCTCGTGGAAGCGTTTTCCTGCTGCATCCCCTGAAAACGTGCTGACGTGGACCCGTTTTCGAGAGAAATGACCCTTTCCGATAAATAATTAAAAAACCGGTCATATTCCGTAAATTTTGTAAAAATTTGGTCTGTTCTGATAATTGCCCCCAATACATATATCCAAAACAATTTTAATAGCCCATGCCTCAGCTGTTTTCGCTGTTATCAGCCCCGAAAATAACGATTGAGCCACCCCAACCTCGTCACCAGATTATTAAGAACTAAGAAAAAATAAGTCAGAAAACTAAACTAAAATAAAAGGTGTGACAAAAGACTTGATATCCATAAAAATAAATAACTAAAACAAGGGAAACAAATGACATTCTAGAAGGTCAACCATAAAAGTCAAAACTTCCGTCTCTGTAATTCTATCAAATCATTTTATAATAGTGTGAGTCGAATTTTTGGACTCCATCAATATTTTATAGATATAATAAAATATTAAAAAAAAAAAACCTATTCCAATTTTTTAAAACTTAAGAAAAAAGTATAATATATATCCATTTTACTAAAATTGAAATCAAATACCCAAAACTTCCATTTTCACGCCATACCCCAAACCAACAACCCAAATAAAACTATGAAGAGAAGCTTTGCTAGTGAAATGGAGAACAATTTAGCTTTAGCAAATTGTTTGATGCTCCTTTCACAAGGAAGAAACCAATATGATCATACCATCTTCAACGATACCAACAACAATAACCCTACTAGGGTTTTCGAGTGCAAAACATGTAACCGACAGTTCGCTTCGTTCCAAGCTCTAGGTGGTCATCGAGCTAGCCACAAGAAACCCAAGTTGCTCGATGGCGGGTCAACGGAGAACCAACCACCGGCGAAGCCTAAGACGCACGAGTGTTCGATCTGCGGGCTCGAGTTCTCGATCGGACAAGCCTTGGGAGGACATATGAGGAGGCATAGGGGTGGTTTGAGTGAAAACCACCATCAATATGGACCTTTGAGTTCTTCTTCCTCGTCTCAAGAGATGATGACAACACCAATTGTGAAGAAATCGAATAGCAGAAGCGTTTTGTGCTTGGATTTGAACTTGACTCCATTGGAGAATGACTGGGAATTGTTTAAGCTTGGAAAAGCAGCTCTACCAATAGATTGTTTCTTCTAGACTCTTCCTTTCAGAATTTCAAGAAATGATATTCAACTGAAGGCAGTCGAGCTACATAGATAAAAATGGCAAGCCTTTGTCTCTAAATGATCAACTTGCCCTTGCTCTTAGAAGGCTTAGCTCTGGTAGCTAATAGGGGATGCAAGTTTTCCCCCTATTCCCATGGCTTTTTACTCCTTATCAAGGGGAAGTCCTATCAGATGTTCAAATCGAGTTCAATAAACGACATGCTGGAACCAGAATGGTAGCCGAGATGGCTCTTGCAAGGCTCAAGAAGATGTGGAGAACAATGCATGGGGTAGTGTGGATGCCCGATAGGAACAGATTGCCGAGAATTGTTCTTCTTTGCTGCTCGTTGCACAATATTAAGAATTTTTGGCACTAATAAAATGCATATATTAACCAATTAGATGTCTGTCATGGTATTTGTTCTTGTAAGTTACTCGAAATAAAAACTCGGTATAATCCTTGTTGAGTCATGCTCAATCTATGGAGTAAGTTGAGTTTTTGAAAGTTTGAGTTTCTCAATGCTCAGTTCGAGCAGCTATTGAGCTTAATCGTTTATTTTCATTTTTAATATATGTTTTATCATTTTTATTAGTATTTAATTGAAGTCAAAGTTTAAAAAAGAATAATTTAAAACATGTCAAAAATCTAAAAGAATTTGATTGATTTTATGATTAATATTTGGAATTTGTGATTATCATTTTTAATAATATTTCGTGATTATTCTTCTGAGTTCAAGGCTTAGCTCTGGCAGCTAATATGAAATATTTATATATGTTTAAAATTTAATCCATTTTATGATTTATGTTTAAAGTTTGTAACTATCCTTTCTAATAATATCGTCTTCTTTAAACTTTCTTCTCTCCTTAAAATGAAAAAAAAAAAAAAAAACAACATTTTAGGTAAAAATATTTGACACTTTTTTTTTTCTGTATTTGAAATTATAGGGAATTGAAATTTGATTATTAAAATTAAAAGTCATGCCACTCTACCAAAAAATTGTATGGTTGATAACAGATTTGACACTTCACTTAAGATCATTATCAACCATTCATCCAAAATTCAACCACAGAAAATGAAATGTTCTTATATGTTTAAAGTCTAGAAATTTATTACATTCCTAAATTTTAAAAATTTAAAGGAATAAAATAATATTTAGTTTCTAAATTTAATAATTCTTTAATTTAGTTTCTAAATTTATTTAATTCATATAATTATACTAGTCATGCAATTTAATAACTTTTTTCACGTTAGTCTCGAAATTTATCAACTTTTCTCAATTTTGGTTCATGTGAAGATACACCACTTTAATATTATGCCACTTCATCTTATAAAATGGTATATATTTTTTCTAAAAAAGCAAGGTGAATGGTGATAAATGCGACATAATCTTAGAGTACTATAGCATCACAATGATCAAGATTGAAAAAAAAAACCAAGTTCAAAGACTAATGTGAACAAAAAAATTGAAGTTAAATTAAAAAAAAATACCAAATTAAAAAACTAACACATCCCAATTTAAAATTTTCTGATTCTAAATTTGAAAATTTGTATATAAATATATTGTACTTTTTAAAAATGAAATCGTATAACATCAATATAATATAAATTATCAAAACAAATATAATATTTTTTATTAATTATTAAAAGTATCACCATATTTAGTTAAAATTGCCTATGCAAAGTAGGAAAAAAATGGAGAGTAAATTGTCAATTGAGTTTTAGTTCAATTGACATGGGTATTATTACCAATGTAGGAGGATGTGGGTTTGAGTGCGCTGAAGCGTATCATCTTCCTTTTTATGGGTTGGTGATAGGACTATAGGTTATTCTAAATCTTGTGTCAAAATAATAAATATAGTCGGAACCTATAATAAAATTGTTAAAAGAAAATAGAGTGTGAATTTGAGTAGTGAGAGAAAATTTCAAATTTCAAGAGTCAATATTTTATAGTCATCAAAATTATAAGAGTTTTGAAGTTTTTTTTTTTTTTTTTTTTGAAATCGCTAGCAATTGGCATCCTTGGAAAATAAAATAAAATAAAATAAAACCCAATTAATTAATTTGAAAGCTACTGATCTATTAATAATGTCATAATCAAAGTCACCACTCAACATTTTCCCACTTGCTTTTCATCAACAGTTTAAAGATACCGTCATTAGCACATAATTCTCTTTCACATTTTATAATTTAATCTAAACTTTAAATTGATTTATTTTAATTGAATTAAGTCTTTATATTAGCTTAAAGGTATTACTCGAAACATATTTAAAATACGTGATCAAATTTTAAATATACATAAATATTTCATATAAACAACTTAAATTTAACATATTAAATATTTTATCATATTTTTAATTGTAAATTAAGTTTCCTTAGGAAAGGAAAAATAATACTCAAGTCATTCTCTCACAACCTAATTTTTTATTAATAGCGAAGATTTCATAATTTTACAACTTAACTACCACATCTCACTAGTTTAGTATATGGTTTTTATATATTTATTTTGTATGTATAAGAAAATTCAAATATTAAACCAGTTTGATGGATGTAGGGATAGTTATGGAGTGGAGTTAAGGTAAATATTACTGTTATATTTATTGTCGGTTTACCGTTGGCATGCTTTGCTCTACTTTTTACCTTGTTCTATTTTGGATGTATAATCTTGAAAATCATTATTATCTCCATGGATGTTGGATACATCCATCTCTGTCTTGCCCCACTCCATATCGTTTTGCTTCAATTTAATTTTTGTTACTTATCTTTAATATTTTCAATCTTTTTAAAGTTAAGTAAATATTTAAACATAATTCTTCAAAAAAAATATTTAAACATAAAATATATGAACTTTTTTCTATATTACATTATTACCCTTTTAATAGTTTATATATACAAGGATAAAATGATAATTTCATATAGTGAAGCTGGTTGACGTGGGCAAGCAATTACCATAACCGCTCCATACCCACTATCCGAAAGAAAAAATCTGCTCTGAATTCGGAATCCATCGGGAGGTTCGAGTTTTGCTTTCCCTAATGGGTCATTCAAATGACCACATTAGGTCATTAATTAATATATTATCTATATTAATATGTATTTAATGGTTAAAAATTTTCCATATAAAATAAATAGTTAGGAATTTTTAATTTATGTCAAACTTAACATATATGATCTACAAGAATTGAGCAAAAAATGTCAATTGGATTGTTAAAACATTAATAATATAAAAAGTAATGAAATAATATAAAACTCCTTTAATTTCACACCGGTATAAGTGAATTCTTTCCATAAATTATTAATGTATCAATTTAATTCGAAAATAACATAAATATATAAATTATTAAATCGATGATAGTTACATGAAGGGGAGAGCGTTCAATCGAATCAAGTAAAAACTTTTGAGTTAATCGAGTTGACGAGTCACACTTTGTCATCCTAATTCAATTTAAAAGATTTTCGAATCGAGTCGAGTGAAACGAAATTCGAGTCGCGTCAAATCGAGTAATTGCTCGAGTTAAATTTTAAAAAATTAAACAGGTCAAATTAATATCTTGTTACCATATAGCAAATTCTATTTTAGAGCATATAAATTTGAAACCATATATTTTCGATAAACTTGAATTGTTAATTTACTTATTTAGGTCCCCAAAATTATTGTTTTAGAATTTTTTTAACTTTTTTATATATTCTTTAGAAATTTTTAGAAATTTTATTTTTAATTTTGATAATTTTTTTAAAAATATGTAATTTTTATAAATATTTGGTTTTTTAAAAGTTATTTTGAAATTATTTTGAAACTTTTTTAATTTTTTGTTAAGGGAAAGATCAATTTGTTCATTTTCAAAATTGAGCAGGGACCAAAGGAGTATTTATATCAATATATTATTTGAGTTATTCGAATTGTAAAGTTCAACTTGACGTTGACTCGAAAAATTTGAATAACTTGATGATTAGCACAAAATTTAAATTTTTTTTTGATTTTTCAATCAAATTGAACTCTACTTATCTCTAATGACATGGAGTTACTTTTATTTATAATATACTTCAATTATTATTTGGCATCTCTAGGAAACTTTTTCACCTGACCATCACTTCGAAAGATTTCAAATAAAAATATATTTATGATTAAATAGAAGGATAAGTTTTTAGTACATTTGAGGATGATTTTTTTTTTATCTTCATAAATAAGGTTAAGCATGTTATGAGAACTGAATTAAGAGTTAAATCAGTTAAATTATCGATTCAGAAAAGAAAAAAATTATTGATTAAGTGTAGTTTGTTCGTACCTAGCTAGTTGATTAATTCTTATTTTTGGTTGCCTTTTAGTTGTAGATCAATCCCATAAAAGGGTTGAACATTATAAAATAAATGGACGAAAGTTTTCTTCTTTTTGTGCCTTTGCTGAGTTTTCTTTAATTTTTTTTCTTGTGCTTTTATTTTAGATTCAAATTTAACATAATTGATAAAATCAATTTTTTACACAATTTTCGATTTACGATTCAATTAGTCCAATTTTTTTCTTTTATATCGGTATACCAACCAGTTGTAGTTCTATAATTCTTTTTATGTGAGTACATTATTATAAAAAATCTATTTTCTTAAAATTGATCTATAATTGCATGATATTTTGTCATTCCCCCACTTTCTAACCCCATAAAAGTTTTTATTTTTCCTTTTCTTTTCCAAGAAATTAGTCCTTTCTTAGGAGAAACTTTTATTGAGTAAATTAGGCTTTGATTATTGTAATCAAACTCTTTTTGAGAAATGTAAAATAAAAAATTGTGATAGTGACAATGAGAATTGTTTAAGTTTATAGTTCTTTTTATCAAATTGTTTTTAATGTAATTTTTTAATTAAAAAAAAGGGAACGTATTATCTTATGAACAAAGTAAGTTTAGTAGTGAAGAAAAAATAGTCATATCCAAGTTAGATAGATATATATTGAAAATTTTGATGATGTTGACTGTTAGTACAATCAAAGATTTAACGTCAAAATAACTTGGGAGGCAATCAACAACCAAAAGTTCTAACTTTCTATTTGATTGCTTATCTTAACCTATTAAGTCTTCTTCAATTACCCTTAATTAAGGGTTGTGCTATCTTTCAAAACTCAAAAGTGCGTGGAATATTAAGAAATACTTAGAAGGGAGTTAGATAAAAGTATTAAATCTGAAAAAGAGCAAATTGACCGTTGTTACTCAATTTAATTGAGTGGGATCTTTTATTTATATTGTTTTTCACGTAATATAAAATTTTTGGACCTAAATTTGGAGTATTTTACTTTTACACACAATTCATAGGGTTCAACAAGTAATTGATATGTCACGATCAAAAGTGTAGTACTATTTGTAGTAGTGATCCTTATATATCGTATTAACAATTGAAAGATGGTCGAAAGAAAAAATCTCTATTTGACAGGGTTTATTCCTATACCTATGAATTCCATTGGACCTAAAAATCATACATCAGAAGAATCTTTTGGGTTTTCCAATATCAATATGTTGATTGTTTCATTCCTAAATTTGAAAGAGAGTATTTGGGTTCTCTCAATAACTAAAAAGTGTATCATGTTTGAATCTAACCAAGGTTCGCGGTGGTGAAGGAACTGGATCCGGAAAAAAGAGGGATTCTAGTTGTAAGATATCTAATGAAACCTTTGTTGGAAAGTAAATTAAGTATAATTAGTCATCGTGTTATTTTGATTGGTATAATGATTTATCTTTGAAAGTTTACATATTCTATCAATTTGGTCTTGATTTAACAAATTTAGCTTACAATATTTGTGTAAATGTGTAAAATGTTGAGGCTAAATTTGTTGAATTCTGTAAAATTAATATCAAATTGACAAAGCATGTAAACATCAAGGGAAATTTTGTTATTATACCAATTAAAATTATTTACATTTGACAGAAAGCATTAAACGTCATGATTAATTGTCCTTAGTTGCTTACTTTCAAAATTGATAAGGATTAAATTGCTCTATTTTTTTAAGAGAGACTAATTTGCTCAATATCAAAATTGAGAGGATCAAAATGTATTTTTTTTTTGTAAAAAATAATATATTAACCATTTATAAATATGAGAGAACTTAATAAAAATTGAAGTTCATCTTTTGAATTAAACCGAGCTTAGAGAACTATGTATAATAACATTAATACTATACATGAATTAGGGTTGAATCTAACCCAACATCACCCTTAAGCACCTCTATGCCCAATATTTAAGAGAAAATTGAACGAAATCAAAAGATATTTGATTTATAAACTTTTAACACAATGTAACTTAAAACACGAAAGTAAAAAAAATTTATACATTTATTTTACAAATGCATTGTAGACAAAGATTTCTTATCCTATATCACTTATAATTTGATGTGGATAATATATTTGCAAAAGCATGTGGTACATTAGGTTTATAATTAAGTTTCAAATAGTCCATGGATGGAATTGATTAATTGATTTGTTTTTTTTTTTAATTTTTAAGATTATTGACCATAAACAATACATAATTAAGTGACTCTATTTATATTTTATTTATATATTAGTTTATTGAAAATTTAAAATCAAATATAAATAATTTTGTTTATTATGATATATTTTATATTCATATTTTGCGACTTTTCCCGTGTCCTAACAATCTTGCGAGCCAACAACCTGTATCAATAAGCATGATTATCTAAATTAGATCGAATCGATTAGATTGGGAATCGATTGAAGCATTGGTTTGAAAAAAAGACTTTAACCAATTGAGTTGTGAATTGATATGGACAAGTAGAACCAAGCTAAAAAATCGATTGAATTGGTAGTTGAGTCAATTTTTAATCTTTTTATTTTTATAAATTTTTAATATATAATTTATTTAATCAAACTATTCAAATTGACAAACCGGTGACCTGACTTATTTAACCACCAATCTTGTTTGGAAAACTTTGTCTACAGGGATAGGGTATCAATAAGTCGACTAGGTTCCAAAGATGACACCAAGGGGACTGGCAGGGACTTTAGCCCCTTGGTTTAGTATATTTGCCTTTTTAGGCCTTCAAAATTTTAAACTTCAGTTAATAGATAGAAAATTTTTTGTTTTCCCCACCCCAAAATTTTCAGTTCAATTCTGACCCTTTCATTATAAAATTTCTAATTTCACCCCTGATGACATGTTATCCGAGGACTAAATAAAGACACCCCTTTTTAAGACTCATAAATATCAAGAACGAGAATCTCTTTCTACATACACTTACACTCCCGACCATCTTCCTTCTCTCGAATTCTAGCCTTCTTATGAACCTAAATTTCAATCACTTCTAACCATCTAGAGCTTATCCCCCTCCGAATGAACCATCTTGAATCAACAATATATACTATTATCTCATACAGGATTTATCAACACACTTAATATAAAATCAGGTTGAAAATTTATCAGTTGAAATTTGAAAGGTACTACAGTTAATTAAAAAACTGGACTTTCGGACGTGGATTCTATCTAACACCTTAGCGTTAAAAAGAATGCAGGTTACAAGGCAGAAGTAGGTACTGAAATTACACGACGTCTGATTTTTTTTTTCTTTTGAAAATTAATTAAACCCTAATTAATTTAAGTGTATTTCTAGAACAATAGAAATGTCTGGTCATTTAAAAAAAGCAAATATAATGCAGTATTTGTGGCCATTTTCAATTCAAGAAGTCATTTTAATGACATTATTGATAATTATAATTAATAATAATTTTCCGAAAAATATTCAAAGCTATAGTTATCTAGAAGGCTGCTAATTTTCATTCGAGAAAAAAATATAAATAAGTTGTAATCTTCACTGGAAAATTTATCCAGGGTTTAAAGCGTTTTATATATTTATGTCAGTATTTATTTTATTTTTCGTAATTTAATTATTTTTTTATTTCATGTTTGTATTATATCTAGAAACCATAAAATTCATGTGAAAATAAAATAATAAAAGTGATAAAAACCATTAAAATGGTTAACATAGATGTGGAACATATTGCTGACTTCGAAATTTTGCTTTCACTTATCTAATTGTTTTGTTCTCTAAGTCACCCTCCTTTCGTTTTCTCTATGTTTTTAAATTAATGGTAAATTACACTAATACATACAGTCACTCAATTATTATAAAAAAGTTTTATTTTAGGTATCTTTTCTCTCATTTTATAACTTCGGACAACTCATTATATTCAAGCCTAAAAAAATGTACTTAAATCCCAAAAGCTTAACATCACACACACCGTTTTATCAGGGGCGAAGCTAGGGGTGCTGGAATGGGCCCTAGTCCCCTTAAAATGTAAAATTATTATTTAGGCCTTTAAAATTTTTTAAAAATTTTAAATTAGTAAAGGTAAAATTGTACTTTGACCCCCTAAAATTATAAAAATTTGATTTAACCATTTACAAATTATAAAGATATAAACTATAAAAAATTAAAATTTCATCCGCCCCCCCTAAAAAATTGTTCTGGCTTCATCCCTGCGTTTTATCATCCTAAGATTCTCTTTAGAAAGCTGTTAAATGCGAAAACATGCCCATTATCTTAGGTTGCATTATAGTATATCAAGAGAAAAGATTGTATGAAACCGTGATGCCACGTCGTTTATATCCTTTTTTAATAGTTTAATGTCACATCAGCATTTTCATTCTAAAAAAATCAAATCCAAACAAAAATCCTCAAATTCAAGATGAAATTGTTTATGTGGCATTAAACTATTGAAAAAGAATGATGTCACTGTTTCTTAGTATATCAAATTGAAGTTGTAGGGGTGGGGGACGGTGGTCGAGATTTTTGCATTAATCAATATTTGTTTCAGGTTGTTTTGATTTTGTTTCAATAAAACCTAGTTTATAGGACTAAGTTATTGCTTTGAATTTTAAATCAGTAGTGATCCATGTTTATAGGATTGTTAGACGTGGATTTTATCTTTATTTTAGTTTCATTTGTAAGGCTATATATAAACCGGTACTTTGTGCACAAGCCCAATTTAGCCCGGGGCCCATTAAAACCCAAACCTAAACCAAAACTAAAGAATCCAACCCAATTAAAACCCAATTTCTAGCCTAAAAAAAATTAAAACCCAATTACAAACCCAAATTAGCCCAGGCCTAAATTAAACCCTAGCCCACCAAACTAAACACTTTCTGAAACACCCCAAACCCGGCCCACGAGCCTTGGCCAGATTTGGTATGTTCCTCAAGAAAACCGGTTCAAATTCTTTTGCACTTTGAAAATCTTCAAGTGATTTTTTTTTTGGGAAAAAGTTTGAGTTGGGTTGGGCTTGAGTTGAAAATAAGTTTAATTTATTATTTAAAATCCTTTATTTTAGGTGACAAAACGTTTAAGCCTTGTTTTGAATAAATTTACTTAAACCTTATTTGATAAAAATTCATAAACGTAAGAAACAAGAATAAAATAAAGTAATCCACCATGGCCTTATTACATCAAATAAATCCAAAATAAAAGAAAAAAACAAGGTATTTAAATAAAATAGTCCAAATAAAATAATTCAAATAAAATGAATTTTCTTGCTGAGCATGGCCATCCCTAAGCTTCTGCTGAACCCGGTCCATTACTGATCGTCACCTGAAAATAGTCCCACAATGGGGTGAGTCAACAGACTCAATGTGTACACAACACTAAGTCCTAATAGATTTAGGCATACCATACATAACATATTCACATAATAATTCAAGATAGTGATGCAATCCCGAACCCAAACCTAGTTAGCCATCCGCTACACTTCCCCGTACCAACCTGCACACCGTGGGGACTACTAAGTCAACCCTCCATCCGCTACACACCATCGAAGGCAGTCGTTGCAGTCGACGTGCTCATCGCCCTTATAATTTCGTGGTCTTAGGTCACCATATTCAGATCTCGTGGTCTTAGGTCACCATATTCAGATATCGTGGTCTTAGGTCACGACATTCAGATATCACGGTCTTAGGTCACCGCATTCAGATAGCGTGTTCTTAGGTCACCACATTCAGATATCGCGGTCTTAGGTCACCGCATTCAGATAGCGTGGTCTTAGGTCACCACATTCACTTCCCCTTTTCAATAACCCATATGCCTCGTATTATACATAGTATGCATTAATCATGCTAAAATTTCACATTCTTATCTTTATTCACATGTTAAATATAACATATTTAATAATCCTAGTAGGAGTAGGAAACGTATCTGAGTACTTTGTACCATTGTATGGTACCTTAACCATACTCTTCACATTCTTAATATCACACATATTTATTAAACATTGCCATAAAACATATTAAGAATTAGTGTGGGGTACACACCTGATTCGCTTAACAACTTCACTGAAAATCCCGAAATCTGATCTAATGCCTTAGATCTCAAGTTCCTGAATTCGGCCAAACTTAAAAATTTAATAAAAAGCCATTCGGCCATAAATCCAAATCCTATTAGGATTGTATAACCCAAAACATACCTTGAAATTCTCAAATCCTTAATCCTCAGATACCTCACCGAAATCCCTATAGACTTTTATATATTAGATCTGATTTTCAATCACTTAAACATAAGAAATAACCTTAGACCGATTAACTCACCTTAGATCTTTGAAAGTCCCGACAGATTTCCTGTGGTAGTTGACAACCACTAAATCCCGAAAGAACCTTCATGATTTCGGCCATAGACATTAAGGGGAATTAGTCCCTTGATTTCGGTTAAAAGAAAAGGAATGATAATCGATAACTTCTAATCTTACCCTTAATCTTTGTAGTCGACAGCCCCTTTTCTTGAGTCCTCAAAGATTCGGCTTAAGGCCTAGAGAATAATCGGCTATGAGCCACCTATGTATTCGGTTTCAAGATAAAAAGAGAAGGATATTAGGCTTAGAAAGAATCGGTACCAATGGAAGAAGTTTTTTTTGGCTAGAACATAGGGTATTTCGGCTTTGGAAAAAGAAAAGAGAAGAGAGAATTTTTGCTAAGAAAATTCGGCAGAGAGAGGAGAATTGCTTAAGGAATTTCGGCAAAGGAAAAGTGAAGGGATGAATGGCCTCTTTTCCTCTAGTAGCCGAAATTACTAGCTAGAGTCCCTTACTTGGCCACCACTCTCCCTTATTTTGATAATTTTATCTCCTTAATTTAAAAATTAAAGAATAATCCTTATTTATCCCTTCAAAATAATCTAAAATAAATCCTTTATTTATCCCCTTATTAGCCGAAATTTAAAGAGAATAAAACTCCTCTTTTAAAAGCCTTGTGCCGTCCACCTCTCTGTTTCTGGAAGCAAAATAAAAATTTCTTTTATTTGCTTCCCATGTGACTTCGAACTCAGCCCAATACCCTTGTATGTGGCGCCATTTCCGAAAGCCCTAAGTGGCATCTCCGTGCCACTTTTCCAAGCTGTTTTTGTGTGTCATATTTTCCCACATTTTCTCTTAAGGCCACCTTGCCTTAGTTTCCACTTTTAAACTTAAAACTTAACATTTTCTAATTCATTTCCTTACATTTCCAAGTTTCCAAAAATTTTCGTTTCTCTCTTTAAACTTGACATTTCCTTACATTTCCAAGTTTCCAGAAATGTTCACTTTCCTCTTTTGAATCATTTCTAAATCACTTCCTTACATTTCCAAGTTTCCTAAAAATGTTCACTTTCCTCTTTTAAACCTAACATTTCCATACATTTCCAGGTTTCCAAAAATGTTCAAAATATATTCATAACACATAAGACATGTCATTTTGTACAATTAAACCGAAAATGCATAGGCCCTTTTCAGGATGTTACAGTTCTACCCTCCTTAAAAATAATTTCATCCTCGAAATTACTTACTAACGAATAATCGTACATCTTAACTCACCACACTACGCTTATGCTGCGCACTCTGATCTTAATAGAACCATCATACTTTCTAGGCACAATCTCTATGTTCACAATCAAGGTCCCATACACTTCATTAGCAATATAAGAAAACTCTACAACAATGAAAGTAATTAGGGGTATTCCAGAAACAATGAACGTACCCGTTGTCATATCTGGCACATCTTCCTCCTCGCGACGGCCAACTGCATAAACCAACCTTGGCTGCCTTGCATCTGAACCTTCAGCACCTCCGTTTGGTGCTCCATGACCTCGGCCGGAACCATTCCCTCCATGGTTCGGACCACGACCTCGCTGAGGCTGCTGTCCACCTCTACCAGCTTGATTAACATTCTGAGCTACTGGTCGATTTCCATCTGGCCTCATAGGGCAATCCTTAATCATATGGTCCTTTGACCCACACTTGAACATCCTCCTGTCTTTTTCCAACACTCCCCTAAGTGCTTCTTTCTACACTGATCACAAGGACGATGCTGCCCTCCTGTAACAGCTTGCTGGCTCGCGGCCCATCAACTCTAGGCCTCTTCTGAACATTCTCTGCTGATCCAGACGATCCAAAACTTCTTTCCTGCCTGTTCCGGTCGATGTTCTGCTTTGTAGAATCCTTAATCCCCTCAGCTACTTTTGCTTTTTCTACTAACGCAGAAAATTCCCGCTCTTGATGTGGAGCTATCAATATCCTTAGATTATCCCTTAAACCATCTTCGAACCGGACACACCGCTCATGCTCTGTAGCCACTACTCCTCGAGCATACCGACTTAACCTTAGAAATTCAGCTTCATATTTTGCTACGGACTTGTTCCCTTGAACCAGTCCCATAAAAGCCTTCCTTTGGTCATCAGTATACCTTGTGCCGACATACTTCTTCTGATATGCGACCTTAACATAGTCCCACGTCAGATCCTCAGCTGTGGCACCATCACAAACTGTGAGCCACCATTGGTACCCTTCATCGCGTAGCAATGCCACCATTCCTTTTAGTTTCTCCTCCGGGGTCAAATCAAGCTCATCCATAATTTGTTCAGTGGCCTCCAACCAATACTCAGCGGTACTGGGTGCCACACCAGATACACCACGGAACACCTCAGCTCCGTTGGCACGAAGTCGCTCAGGTACCGACTTCCGAGATCCCGAATTTCCCCCCTGCACCAGCCACCAACTCAAGAACTCGCGGCGACAAACTGCGACACAAAGATCATCCCCGTCTCGAGCTTGCTCAACACCAACAACTGGGGGTAGTGGTGGTGGTGGTATCTCATTGTCAGGCCCTTGACCCGATCTAACGGGTTCTGACACGGTCATCCTTCCTCTACCTCGTCCACGACGACCCCGTCCTCTAGAGCTCATTTCTAATGTCGTGATCTGATTAAGAAATTTTATGAATTAGTCTTTGTTTCACTTGATTACCCGCGAAGAAGTTTTATGAAAAGAATTTTAGGAGTGGTTCTTTTGTATGGACACAGTCTTTACATTCATTCATACATCCATCAATCAATTATGAACTTTCGTTCATTCAGAGAAATGTTGTAGTTTTTTCCACTACCGAGGGGCATTTTCGTAATTTGTCCTACAGGGGTATTTCCGCAATTTTTCAAGAGAAAAAGTTCCTTGGTGATTTTGTCAAAAAGTATTTTGGAATTCTTAAATTCCCGGGGTATTTTGGAAAATTTTGAAATCCGGGGGTATTTCGGTAATTTTGAATCTCGGGGGTATTTTGGTAATAAACCAGGGTAAATTTGTAAAGTTTAATAATTCCGAGGTATTTTCAAATTTGCAAAACTTTGAGGGTTCTTTTTGAGACTAAAACGGTGATGTTGCAGCAGAAATTTTGGAAACCAAGGTCATTTTGGTAATTTTGTAAGTTAGGAGCAATTTTGTAATTTTTTCCAAAATCAAGGTATTTTTGATAGTTTGTAGATTAGGGTTTTGAACATTTATAAAATATTGAAATTTTGGTAAAACTGTTGGGTAGTTGGGCATTTTATAAACCAAGGGCATTTTTGTAATTTTTTCCACTAGGGGTACTTTTGTAATTTTAGAAAGTCGGAAATTTTTTTTTTGTTCGGACAATTTTGTAAAGATAGTTCTCACAAATAGTTCTCACAACTTAAAAAGGCAATTTTAAGAGTTTTAAAATTAGGGTTTGTATAAAAACACGGCTAGTTCCCTTTCGGGTTTTAGTTATTGTGTTTAGCCTATGACCGAGTCCTCTTGGTCAGGGTGAACCGAAGCTACGCACCAGGTCGGATTTGAGTGGAGAGGAGGTGAGTCACGTGGACTGCTTAAGTACCAAGCTCCCACCGAAACGATTCCTAGACATGCGCACAGAGGTTGCCACACCCACTGAGCCCTCTTGGTTAGGGTGAACCGAAGCTACGCACCAGGTAGGATTCTAGCGAAGAGGAGGTGAGTCACTAGGACTGCTTAAATACCAGGCTCTTCCAGATCCAATCCTAGACATGCGCACAGGGGTTACCACACCCTAACTCGGCGACCAAGTCATAGGTTTGTTTAATGGTCCTTAAGTCTTATGTAATAGTTGGGGTAGACTAGTCCTAGGGTTCAAGTACCTATCATACTATTCTACGTTCCATTTCATTTCTACCCTTCTACAATTCATAAAGCACACAGATGGTTAGGGGTACTTACCTGGGGGACTACGGGTCGGAGACTTAGGTGCCATGCCAGAAAACCTGCTTATCTTCAGAAATACTTTCATAAAACTCATTTGGGCTCGATTTGAAAATATTTTGGGCCTTAGCCCACAGGCCGAGAGTTTAAAATTGGTCTCTGATACCAAACTGAAACACCCCAAACCCGGCCCACGAGACTTGGCCAGATTTGGTATGTTCCTCAAGAAAACCGGTTTAAATTCTTTTGCACTTTGAAAATCTTCAAGTGATTTTTTTTTTGGGAAAAAATTCGAGTTGGGTTGGGCTTGAGTTGAAAATAAGTTTAATTTATTATTTAAAATCCTTTATTTTAGGTGACAAAACGTTTAAGCCTTGTTTTGAATAAATTTACTTAAACCTTATTTGATAAAAATTCATAAACGTAAGAAACAAGAATAAAATAAAGTAATCCACCATGGTCTTATTACATCAAATAAATCCAAAATAAAAGAAAAAAAAAAGTACTTAAATAAAATAGTCCAAATAAAATAATTCAAATAAAATGAATTTTCTTGCTGAGCATGGCCATCCCTAAGCTTCTGCCGAACCCGGTCCATTACTGATCGTCACCTGAAAATAGTCCCACAACGGGGTGAGTCAACAGACTCACTGTGTACACAACACTAAGTCCTAATAGATTTAGGCATACCATACATAACATATTCACATAATAATTCAAGATAGTGATGCAATCCCGAACCCAAACCTAGTTAGCCATCCGCTACACTTCCCCGTACCAACCTGCACACCGTGGGGACTACTAAGTCAACCCTCCATCCGCTACACACCATCGAAGGCAGTCGCTGCAGTCGACGTGCTCATCGCCCTTATAATTTTGTGGTCTTAGGTCACCATATTCAGATCTCGTGGTCTTAGGTCACCACATTCAGATCTCGTGGTCTTAGGTCACCACATTCAGATATCGCGATCTTAGGTCACCGCATTCAGATAGCGTGGTCTTAGGTCACCACATTCAGATATCGCGGTCTTAGGTCACCGCATTCAGATAGCGTGGTCTTAGGTCACCACATTCACTTCCCCTTTTCAATAACCCATATGTCCCGTATTATACATAGTATGCATTAATCATGCTAAAATTTCACATTCTTATCTTTATTCACATGTTAAATATAACATATTTAATAATCCTAGTAGGAGTAGGAAACGTACCTGAGTACTTTGTACCATTGTATGGTACCTTAACCATACTCTTCACATTCTTAATATCACACATATTTATTAAACATTGCCATAAAACATATTAAAAATTAGTGTGGGGTACACACCTGATTCGCTTAACAACTTCACTGAAAATCCCGAAATCTGATCTACTGCCTTAGATCTCAAGTTCTTGAATTCGACCAAACTTAAAAATTTAATAAAAAGCCATTCGACCATAAATCCAAATCCTATTAGGATTGTATAACACAAAACTTACCTTGAAATTCTCAAATCCCGGAATCCCTGTATACCTCTGTCGAAATCCCTATAGACTTTTATATATTAGATCTAATTTTCAATCACATAAACATAAGAAATAACCTTAGACCGATTGACTCACCTTAGATCTTTGAAAGTCCCGACAGATTTCCTGTGGTAGTTGACAACCACTAAATCCCGAAAGAACCTTCTTGATTTCGGCCATAGACATTAAGGGGAATTAGTCCCTTGATTTCGGTTAAAAGAAAAGGAATGATAATCGATAACTACTAATCTTACCCTTAATCTTTATAGTCGACAGCCCCTTTTCTTGAGTCCTCAAAGATTCGGCTTAAAGCCTAGAGAATAATCGGCTATGAGCCACCTATGTATTCGGTTTCAAGATAAAAAGAGAAGGATATTAGGCTTAGAAAGAATCGGTACCAATGGAAGAAGTTTTTTTTGGCTAGAACATAGGGTATTTCGGCTTTGGAAAAAGAAAAGAGAAGAGAGAATTTTTGCTAGGAAAATTCGACAGAGAGAGGAGAATTGCTTAAGGAATTTCGGAAAAGGAAAAGTGAAGGGATGAATGGCCTCTTTTCCTCTAGTAGCCGAAATTACTAGCTAGAGTCCCTTACTTGGCCACCACTCTCCCTTATTTTGATAACTTTATCTCCTTAATTTAAAAATTAAAGAATAATCCTTATTTATCCCTTGAAAATAATCTAAAATAAATCCTTTATTTATCCCCTTATTAGCCGAAATTTAAAGAGAATAAAACTCCTCTTTTAAAAGCCTTGTGCCGTCCACCTCTCTGTTTCTGGAAGCAAAATAAAAATTTCTTTTATTTGCTTCCCATGTGACTCGAACTCAGGCCCAGTACCCTTGTATGTGGCGCCATTTCCAGAAGCCCTAAGTGGCATCTCCAGGCCACTTTTCCAAGCCTGTTTGTGTGTCATATTTTCCCCACATTTTCTCTTAAGGCCACCTTGCCTTAGTTTCCACTTTTAAACTTAAAACTTAACATTTTCTAAGTCATTTCCTTACATTTCCAAGTTTCCAAAAATTTTCGTTTCTCTCTTTAAACTTGACATTTCCTTACATTTCCAAGTTTCCAGAAATGTTCACTTTCCTCTTTTGAATCATTTCTAAATCACTTCCTTACATTTCCAAGTTTCCCAAAAATGTTCACTTTCCTCTTTTAAACCTAACATTTCCATACATTTCCAGGTTTCTAAAAATGTTCAAAATATATTCATAACACATAAGACATGTCATTTTGTACAATTAAACCGAAAATGCATAGGCCCTTTTTAGGATGTTACACTTTCAGCCAAACAAAAAATAAAACCATAGCCACCAAGCCTTGCTGCCGCCGCTCCTAGCAGCCACCTAGGCCTGCCCCTGGCCGCCGCACGCCTCTGACACCACCACTCTCTGACCACCTGTAAATCAAAGAAAACACGCAACAGAGGTCAACAAGCAGTAGAAACATGTAGAAAAGGACAAAAATAGAAAAGCAAATAGTTTGTAATGGTCTAAAAAAACAACAATAGGCATTTTTTTTTGTATTTTCTTCTACTTTACAAATGCACAAGCAAATCAAAAAATAAAAACAGGAGTTTTAAAAGGTTTTTCTTTGTTCTTTTTTTTTTCTTCCTTTCGTTTTCTGTTTATCTTTGTTCTTATGTTATTTTTTTTTTCTTTTTTAAAAATCCATAATAACAAAAAAGAGGGAAAAGAAATGCGGACCTGAATGGGTCGGTATTCGCCGCCAAGAACCGCATCTGACGGGGGGAGAACGCTTCTTCACCGAGTTAGGTTGGGTTTTCGGGGTTTTCGACCTCAGATCTATGTTCTACACGTGAGGGGGCTCCTAAAAGGGGATTTTGGGTTTTTCGGCCACCGCATACCGCGGTCGCCGGCGGTGGTCCGGTGCCAGAATTTTGGTCGGAGGCTGGTCGGACCAAAGAGGGGGAGAGAGCTTTTTGGAAATTTTTGAAAGCTTTTTTTTTGAAACAAGTGTTAAAGTGATTTTTTTTGGTTAAAATTTTTGCTTAAATAGAGGGCTAAAACGACGTCGTTTTGGCTTGGGTCTTTAAACCCCAAAACGGCGTCGTTTCATGCTTAGCCTGTGCGCGACCCGACCCACTTCTTCAGGATCCGCGTGTTTCTATTGAACGGGCTATTTGCGCGCGCGATCCCCCCGCTTTTGCAGCGCCTTGCAGTTTAGTCCTTATTCGTTTTGTTTATTTTGTTTATTTTAAATTTACTGCATACTTTTATTTTCGTTGCATTCCAGCCCATATTGAAACGCTGCGCAAAGAGAATGGGAATAATTTCCCATTTGGTCCCTCCGTTTATCCCTGAGTTACGATTAAGTCCTTCCCCTTATTTTCATTTCAAATTTCGGCCCAAAAACTCTGTTTAAATTTCAAACTAATCCAAGGCTTTTGCCTCATCACGATTTAGGCCCTTTAATTTCATTTTAATGTCGATTTGATCCTCATTTCAATTCCACCACTCTTGAATTTATTTTCTACATGTTATTTCGTTTTTATTTATTTATTTTTATATCGTTTTTTATTATTACCTTATCATTATTTAGCTTATTTATTTATTGTTCTTAAATTTTTTTATTGATTTATTTCCTTATTATTTTTGTATTACTTTATTTATTATTTGGCTTATTGCTTTTTTTAGTTGATTTATTTTTATTGTGCAGTGTTATTCTATTACATTTATATTTATTTTATTTTACTTATTTACTTATTTTAATTTTACTCCTTTATTATCACAAGCTTATCACCTATTGTTATTTTATTAATATTTACTTGTATACTACCTTTATTATATTATTTGTGCTTTACATGCATACATATTATTGATATTTTATATTCATTATTATTATTATTGCTATTAGTACTATTATTATATTGTTATATCATTAATTTTCGTATTATTATTACTATTACTATTATGTCTCTACTTCTATTTTATTTACCTAAATTTTAAGTATATTTTGTTTTACTATATATTATTATTTATTTACTCATTTTCTTTCGTAATTTCTAACATTAGATTATTTGTTATTTTATTATTAATATTGATATTATTTTATTTACTTATTTATACCCTATTCATAATTTTAAACTCTATTATTTATTTATTTATTTATTATTATTATTAATATTATTATTTAGCCGTCTTATATGCCATTTACTTACATATTTATTTACTACTGCTTTTAACCTAGTTTCAGTTTTTACTTGTTTTTTATTTATTATAAGTTTTAATTTATTTTCATCTTTATTAATGTCGTTCATACTATCGCATTCAGTTTTTATGCGTATCAACGCCGTAATTTATTATTACAACAAAATCATGCAACATTTGACCCGATACATTAATTTTTGTTTCAAAATAAGAGAATACTCCGTGTTCTAAGATTCGGAAGAAATCGTACCTTAACTCACCGGGTTTCAATTTTTCTCACCAAGTCTAAAGAACCAATTATTTTTTATTAAAGCTTAAGTTAAATAAAAACTTATTCTCAGGGATTCAAAAATGTTGTGTCCTAACTCACTGGATGTGACATTTTGTTATTTCGAGGTAAGGCTTTCTAAAAACAAATGCAGTATTCTGTATTTGGAGTTTTGAGAAATTGAGCCCTAACTTATTGGATTCCGATTTTTCATTTGACCTCAAATAATCGAATATCCTTTTAAAGATTAAAATACGTAAGATTTCAAATAAAAATCGAAGGCCAAATTATTCTCAAGGATTCGAAATGTCATGTCCTAACTTACGAGGCGTGACGTTTTATAGCCTCGAGATAAGAAAGTCGTCAATATATTTTCGACTTTTTTTTAGCATTCCAAAGCAAAATATACATCAATGCAAAAAGGGATCATATTTTAAATTCTTTTCGAGTTTTCAACTTTCGACATCAAGACATCAATTAATCAACTAGGTACCAATTTTGGGCGTATCGAGGGTGCTAACCCTTCCTCGTGCGTAACCGAATCCCGAACCCGTTTTCTAGATTTCGTAGACCAAAAAATCGTCGTTTTAGTAAATTAAAATTTTATTAAAATGACTGAATTACGAGGTGACCCAACCACACCTCATCAAAAAGGATTGGTGGCAACTCCCATTTTCGTTTTCATCCTTAAATCAAAGTCGACCCCCTGTTTTACAAAAAAATGGTTTCGACACTTTGTTTGTAATGGTATAGTGTGAGTTTCATTTACTCCATAAACTTGAGTTTGTTCAGGTCCGGTGGGGGTGGGGGAGGGGGAGGGGAAGGGAGGAAGGGGTAGAGGATTTTTATTTTATTTAATATTAATATAAAAATTAAGTTTATTAATATTTTTTTTGAAAATATTTATGTACTTTTATTGATTTCTTTAAATTTTTTAGAAATACGATCAAATTAAATTAATTTAAATTTTGAGGTTAAAATTATGTCTAAATTTATATAATATGTAAAATTTGAGGGCTAAATTTGTTATTATATTGATTTTTAAATTGCCACATCAGCTTGTCGTTTGTGCTGTAAGTGACCAAAATGATCAAACTATATAACGTTGGTTCTTAAATTGTAAACTTTTTATTTTTAGTGCCTAAAATGAAATTATTTTATAGTTGAGTGACTATCTATGTAGTTTACCATTAAAGTAGAGTCAATTAATCAAAGTATTATTTACTTGAATTTTTTTATTATGGATTTTGTTTGCCTATTATCTATCTTTCTAGCTGGCTAGCTATTAGTTCTGTATTATGTGTGAATTGCACATTTACCCCCATATGCTCTAATTTGGTTATTTTTATTTTTTATACTTTTTGAATTTTAAAATTTTAGTCCCTGACTCAAATTGTAGCCATTAAATTCATTAAGTTAAATTATGTTATTTACAAAATCTTATATAATGAACATATTATCGCATCTAACATTTTTAATGTTATATCATTTTATTATTTTTACATAATAATTACAAAAAACCACAACATTTTAGTTAATAGATCTAATGGTTCCTATTTGAGTTGGAACTAAAACGTTAAATTCAAAAAGCATATAGACTACAAAAAAGTGATCAAATTGAAAAATAAAGATTATATTCACAACTTACGCATGTGAAATTAATAACACAATTTGACCTAACAGATTTAACTACTACCATTTAAGTTAGAATTTGACACAATTTGACCTAACAAATTTAGATTCTTAGCATTCTCAAATTTCCCTTTTGTAATTTCACATTTCTTAAACATCCACTTATATTGTCCTTGAAAAATGATTTAATTATAAATTTAATTTCTTTATTTTACCAAAATAAAAAAAATTATCTTTATATTTTAATTTGTTAAAATTATTTTTTGTACTTTAAAAGTGAAAAATTAGGATTAGTTGATTTTATTTTATTTTTGAAAAGTACGGATGAAAAGTTTGGTTTAGGACTTAAGTGATTAGCATTGCTATCAAAAATTACTTTTTGAAAAGATAAAATATTCATTTTAGACATGATATTATAAAGAAAAAAAATATGTATTTAAATACTATTCAACTTTGTTAATATCAATATATATGAAATATAACAACTTAAATTATAATAAAAACTACAAATTATAGTTTTTGTGTTTGAATAAAAAAGTTGCTTTCCAAAAGCACTTTTAATTTGCCTTAGAAACTTGTTTATTTGCATTGTTCATGGTGTTAAGGAATAAACTAAGTATTAACTGTAAAAGTGGGTTAAAAGCTAGTTGTTTTCAGTTATTAATAGTTAGTTAGTTGTTAATATTAGCAATTAGTTAATAATCTCCTGCATTAAATACATGGTTGTAAACACCATTCTCATGAATGAAAATTCAGTGTACCTTTCTTCTAAGGTTCTTCTAAGGTTCATGTTAGTTAATATGTCTGTTTGTCTCAAGACATGTCTTGTTTGATGAGACCTCTTTCCCGTTCCAGGCTGGTACCTCTCCATCACCAGCTACGGCTTCTCACAGATTCTGTCATCAACGTACACATGTTCCTACGGTCGCTCCTGGTCCCTTATGTTCTTGTGACACTCACTTTTCATCAGTTCCACGTCCAGTTCTCCCAGAAGGGGGTTTTCATGTGGAGGCTAGTCCCTTACCCTCACCTGGGATATCTGATGCTAGTTCATCTTCAGCTAGTGTTCCAAATGATGTTCCAGCTCTGTCTTCTTCTGTCAACTGCGACCCTATGCTCACTCGGTCAAAGCATGGTATTTTTAAACCAAAGATGTTTTCTACTATTTTGGATGAAAAGGAACCATTGACTATTATTGAGGCTTTCAAGAGTTCAGCCAGGACTGCAGCTGCTCAAGCAGAATATGCTGCTTTAATAGCCAACAACACATGAGATCTTGTACCCCTACCTATTGGGCGTCGTGCAGTTGGTTGCAAATGGATTTTCAAAATCAAAAGACATGAAGATGGGTCAATAGCTCGGTATAAAGGACGGTTGGTGGTTAAAGGCTATCTACAAGAGGCTGGTGTTGATTTTTCAGAAACTTTTAGTCCTGTTGTTAAGCCAACAATGATTCGGGTCATTCTAGCTCTTACTGTCTCCTTAAGTTGGTCCCTTCGACAAGTTGACATAAACAACGCATTTTTAAATGGGGATCTACATGAAGAGATCTATATGATACAGCCACCAGGTTTTGAACAACAACGGTCTGATGGTAAACAACTCATTTGTCGACTACGGAAGGCTCTTTATGGTCTTAAACAGGCCCATCGGTCGTGGTTTCATAAGCTAAAGGAGTTTTTATTGGCAGCTAAATTTGTTGTCTCGAAAGCTGATAACTCTCTTTTCATTCGACAAATAGGATCTTAACTACTATATGCCTTAGTATACATTGATGACATCATCGTAACTGGAAATGACTCCCTCTGCATCGATCAATTTGTAAAGGAACTTGATATGCGGTTCTCTTTGAAAGACTTCGGACAGTTGCACTACTTCCTTGGAATCGAAGTCATTCGTACTCTAAATTGTCTTTTCTTGAGTCAGAAGAAGTACATTTTGGAACTGCTTCAATGAGCCTCCATGCATCGGTCAAAGTCTTCTCCTACTCCAATGATGACTTCTTGCAAATTGTCAACTCACCAAGGAAATCTGATTAAAGATGAGAGTCTTTACAGAAGTATAGTGGGAGTCTTACAGTATGTGGTGATAATAATGCCAGACATTGCCTTTTCTATAAACAAAGCTTGTCAATTCATGCACAACCCTTTGGATACACATTTCAGAGCCGTCAAACGGATTCTAAGGTACTTGCAAGGGACACTTGATTTTGGCTTACAATTCCACCAGTCCTCAAAGTTCCTACTTGAAGATTACTCTAAAGCTAGTTGGGGGTCGGATACGAATGATCACTGGTCACCCTCAGGGTTTTGTGTTTTTATTTGGCGGCAATCCTATCTCATGGAACTCTAGGAAACAACAGGTGGTGTCGAGATCAACTGCCAAGGCGGAATATCGAAGCCTAGCTCATGTTACTGCTGAGATAGTTTGGCTTCAGTCCTTATTGATTGAACTTGGCGTTTCAACACAAAATAAAGCTTTAGTATGGTGTGATAGCTCAGCTGTTGTTGCTGTAGCAAGCAACCCTGTCATGCGTTCCAAGTTCAAACACGTTCAGTTAGACTTGTTCTTTGTTAGAGAAAAGGTTGCAGAAGGATCTTTGCAAGTAGGCCATGTATCAAGTCAGGATCAAATTGCAGACGTCCTAACCAAGCCCCTGTCAGTAGGGTTGTTCGACAAATTTGGGAGCAGACTGAGGGTTATCTCCATAATGAGTGCTGACATGCAGAAACACAAGAAGCAAATAAGCACGGGGCATGCTAAGGAATAAACTATGCATTAACTGTAAAAGTGGGTTAAAAGCTAGTTGTTTTCAGTTATTAATAGTTAGTTAGTTAGTTGTTAATATTAGCAGTTAGTTAATAATCTCCTGCATTAAATACGTGGTTGTAAACACCATTGTCATGAATGAAAATTCAGTATACCTTTCTTCTAAGGTTCTTAATACATGGCACCAATAATGCTTCTAACTCCATGTGTGCTTTTTAAAAGAAATGGAAAAATCAACCGTTGAACAAATTATATGTAATAAATTAATAAAAACCAATTGTTGGAATTTATGTATTCACCGATAATTGAATTAACTTCAAATTCTACTTAAAATATGATCACCGAGCTCTAACAGAATGCTAACTTCTTTATTTTCAGACAACCTTTAACATTATGAGAAAAGTGGTGCTAAAAACCCCGATTACAAATTTTTTTCCAAGAATGAACTGTAATCTGGGAAGTGGACAATCAACGTCGACGGTTTCAAATGTTGGGATCAGTTCATAATGAACTATGTGTCCTCATCAACTATGCAACTTCTTTGGAATGAAGAGTTAAGTGAAGAGTTCAAGCCATAAAGAGGGGTACATCATGGTGATCCTCTATCACCTTATCTGTTTGTACATGATATGGAGAGATTAGCATATTTACTTTCTAAAGCAGTGGAAAGGAAAAAATGGGTTCCGATCCAACTATTCAGGTGAGGGCTGATAATTTCTCTTTTTTTTTAGATGACTTAATCCTCTTTTGTAGAGTTGACATGCATCAAGCGGAAATTGCAAGGAGAATCTACGATGAGTTTTTCCATTTCTTTAGTCATCGAGTTAGTGTTGCCAAAACCCAAATGTAGTAGACTAGGGTATTGTTGTACGAATAGGGTAAAAGCAGTAAATTATTATCCTAGAAAATCATATTAGGTTCAATTTTCAGGAAATATTGGAAGGGTCACAGATGGTCTTACTTAAAACCCAACCTCCTAGATAGAATCTTCCTCTAACATAATTTAATAGCACAATATATCAGTACATATGTATCTTAAAAAAAATTGAAAGAGAAAAAATAAGAAGACCAAAATTTTAATGAGGTTCGACAAATTATGCCTACATCTTTGGACACTACCAAATATATTTCATTGCAAAAATATAGTGAAAAACTACAAGAGGGAAAATTTACCTTATGAAGAAAATGAAAAATTTTGGGATGATTTAGAGGTGGGAAGACCACCTCTATTTATAGTAGTACAAGCACTCCACAACCTTATATTTTTTTAGATGTGGGATTGTGCTATTTCAACAAATCTCGACCATAGCAAATTTCCACACCATCAATCTTCTTGCAAAACAACTTTTGTTAGTGCCTTCAAAATTCAATCTTTAAGTTTTAACACGACCAAGTCCAAACATAGTTGGAACTTGACCGCGGTCACAACCTTAGTCATCATCTCTACAAAATTCTCAGTGGTTGAAATTTTTTAGACCTTTACTCCACCTTCTTCCAGAATCTCTCGTACAAAATGATACTAAACATCAATGTGTTTCATCTTTGCATGATAAACTTGGTTCTTTGCTAACTGAATAACACTTTGGCTATCGCAATGCACTTTAACATACTTCTATTTAATTTCCAATTCACCAAGCAATCCTTGAAGCCAAATTGCCTCTTTTATAGCTTCTGTGATTGCCATATACTCCGCTTCTATAGTAGATAAGGTAACTATTGAATGTAAAGTAGACTTCCAACAAACTAGTGCCTTTGCAAAATTAAACACATAATCAATAGTTGACCATCACTTTTCTAGATCACCAGCATAGTCTTAATCACAATATCCAACCACACCCTGATTATCTTCCTGCTCAAACATCAATCCAATGTCCATTGTATTATGGATATATCACAAAGTCCATTTCACAGCTTGCCAATGCTCCTTTCTTGGAACATGCATAGACCTGCTCACTAAATTTTCTTTTCCAGCAACCTTGAATCTTTCTAGCACAGTCATATAGATTTCATCTTCCAAGTATCCATGTAAAAATGTAATTTTTACATCCAACTAAACTAGTTCAAAATCCAACTATACCATTAAAGTCAATAAAATTCTAATGGAAGAGTGCTTCACAACTAGAGGAAATACCTCATTGTAATTAATTCTCTCCTAGGTGTAATGTTTTGCCACCAATCGTGCTTTGTAGCACACCTCATCTTAGCCAGGAAATCCTTCTTTCTTTGCAAACACCCACTTGCACCCAATTGTCTTCTTAAAAAAGGGTTGGATATCTTCATTCATGGCAATCCTCCACTTTTCTTCTTCAGAGCTAAATTGCTTCATCAAAAGTAGTAAGAATGATATCAGCTACAATTGAGAATGCATAAGCCATCATATTTGCTAAGCGAACAAGCTTTCTAATTATTCTTCTTGGCTTATTAGTTGTGATTGATTTAGGTTGTTATGGAAGTTCTTGGGTCTGAGCCTCCTCTTCATTAGAGTCTCCTTCTTCCATTGGATCCTCCCTACTAAAGTCTCATTCTTTCATTGAATCCTCTTTACTAGAATCTCCTTCTACCATAAAAGAATCATTAACTACTTCAATTTTTGGAATTATCACTCTTTCAAACTCCACTTGCTTATGAGTATCATCTGAATTCTTCCTTTGAAAACATGGTCGATTCATCAAAGGTGACATCGCTATTGAAGATAATTTTCTTCATTTCTAAACACCATAGGTAAAAACCCTTTATGCTAGAAGTGATCCCTAAGAACACTACTTTCTTAACTCTTGGATTCAACTTTGATTTATTAACATGATAGTATATAGTGAAACCAAACACATGTAAGGAATCAGAATCTGTAGTAAGCTTCCCACTCCATTTCTTTAATGGTGTTTTTCCTTTAATTGCGATATATTATAGACGATAAATAAGATGGAATGCATATGTTATAGCCTCAGCCCAAAACTCTCTACCTAATCTAGCATTGGATAGCATACATCAAACTTTCTCCTGCAATGTTCGATTCATGTGTTCTACCACCCCATTTTATTGTGGTGTAAATTTGACAGTGAAGTGTCTGATAATGTCATCTTCTTCACAAATCTTTGCAAATAGATCACTTCTATACTCTCCACTATTATCTATGCGAATGTGCTTGATCTTTTTGCCCGTTTGAGTTTCCATCATCTTTCTCCACTTAAGGAAAACTCTTAACACTCTATCATTTGCCTTCATTGTATACATCCACACTCTTCAGGAATAATCATTAACAAAAGCTACATAATAATTTTTCCTCCTAAATAACTTGTTTTAGAGGGACTCCATACATCTGGGTGAACATAATCCAAGATGCCTTTAGTATCATGGATTGTTGTCCCAAACTTCATCCTTGTCTACTTCTCTTTGATGCAATGCTCATAGAAATCCAACTTACATGTTCTTACTCCTTTCAATAATCATTGATTTTTGAGTAAGCTAAGGATTTTTCACTTGCATGCCCTAAGCTCATATGCCATAACTTATGTGCTTCAAACTCCCAATTTTCAGTTGATGTCGCAGCAACTGTCCCATTAACTGTACTACTCAGATAATGGTACAAGTTATTATTCTTGTAAATCCCCTTCATTACCACACATGCACCAGAAATAATCTTCATCAACCCATCCTTAGCTCTAACTTTAAAACCTTTTGATTCCAAGGTTTCACAGAAATGAGATTCCTCATCAAATTCGGTACATAACGACCATCATGTAAAGCTATGATTGATTCATCCTGATTTCTCAAGCGAATAGAACTAATCTCATATGTGGTAAGAGGGGTATTATTTGTTGTATAGACATCTCCACCCTTTAGTTCTTTAAAATAAAAAAAAACCACTCTAAATGAGGACAAATATGATAGCTACAAGCTAAATCCAACATCCATACATCAAAATGGTTAGTTACTAATGTAACAAGTGAGAAATGAGCTATATTTGATTCTACAAAACCTTTCCATTTTTTTAGATTTACCTTTATTTTTCAACTTTGGGCAATATTTCTTCTAGTGTCTTTTTTCTCGATAGAAAGCAGACTCATTATTTACTTGGTTTCCCCTTTGACTTGGATATCTACTTCTGAACTTTACTCCGAGTGTGTGAATGACCTTGGACTACCAAAGCTTTTGCATCTCTGGTTAAATTTCTCTATTTTTCCTTCTTTATCAGTTTATAACTATATAAATCAGCGCACACTTCACTAAGAGATACATCAACCTTCCCCTAAAGTAGCATCGTTTTGAGAAACTCAAACTCCTCAGGAAGTGACCCCAACAACATCAACGTCAAATCTTAATATTTGAAGATTTCATTCATGTTCACTAGATTAATGACTAATTTATTAAAACTGGAGACATGATCATTCATAGTGATAACTGAAACATAAGTTAAGCAAAACAACATTTTCTTCATGTGGGACTTATTCTAACTATTTTTCTCTAAAAAATTTTCTTCTAGTGCCAACCACAATCTATTTGCAAAAGTCTTTTTTGAAAATGTATACCTTTGCTCTCGAGAAAGGCATGATTGAATTGTGCAACATGCCAAACGATTGATAATCTTCCAATCTTTCTCCTTCATATCATTTGGTTTCTTCTCATCAATGGCAACATCTACACCTTGCTGAAATAGAGCATTTAGAACCTCACTTTGCCACATACCAAAATGGTTTGTGCCATTGATGATCTCCACTTCCAATCTCATATTTGCCACCATCGGCCTCACCCACATAAATAATGTTGGAGCTCTTGGATTGTCCACCATTTTAGCCATAATCTTTCAGTATGCCCGAGAAAATCTTGTTTGATATGGAAGATCAATTTAAATTGCAACTTTCAGTTCTGATGCCACTTGTTGTGTGAATAGGGTAAAAAGAGTAAATTATTGTACTAGAAAATTACACTAAATTCAATTCCTAAAAAAGATTGAAAGAGTCATAGACGGTCTTGCTTAAAATCCAACCTCTTACATAGAATCTCCTTCCAACATAATTTAATAGCACAATATATCATTACAAATGTACCTTATAAAAAATTGAAAGAGAAACAATAAAGAACATCAATATTTTAACAAGGTTTAAAAAATTACGCCTATGTCCTCAGACACTACCAAATATATCTCACTACAAAAATACAAGTGAAAATTTATAAGAGGGAAAGTTGCCTTATGAAGGAAATGGAAAATTTTGGGATAATTTAGATGTGGTCTCGTTTATAGTTGTACAAGCACTCTACAACCTTATTTTTTTAGATATGGGATTGTGCTATTTCAACATGTATCGCCAGGTTGAAGACTTAGGGAAAAATCTCGAGATTCCACTTTTGCACAAAAAAAGTATATTGGTACTTTTCAATTTATCATTGAGAAAATTCGTGATAAGCTTAATGGGTGGGAGGTAAGGTTTTTATCGTTGATTGGGAAAATAACCCTTGTAAAGTCGGTCTTACTTGTGTTTCCAACTTACTTCATGCAAATTGTGTATTTACCCGTTAGTGTGTACATGAAATTGAGAAGTAAAAAATCGACTCTAGTTAGTTGGGATAAATGTTGTATGCCTATTGAAAATGGTGGTCTTGGACTGTGGAAGGTCCAAGATGAAAATAAAGTGTTTCTGCTTAAAGTGGACTTCAACATTATTTCTTCTGATAAAAATGCTCTTTGGGTTCAAGTTCTCAAGAATAAATATGGGGTGATTAGTAGATGGCTGACAATGATTTCTCACTCCAATTGTTCGTTTCTATGGAGGGCCTTATGTAATGTTTGGTCGGATGTTCTTAAATGGGTATATTGGACTTTTGGCAATAGGAGAAAAATAAGCTTTTGGAATGAACCTTGGATTTCAAACTTAGGATTGTTGAGGGGTTATTATTTCATAGCTCTAGTGGAGGAAGCCAATATGGTGGTCAGAGACATGGTTCGCGAGGATGAAAATTGGAAATGGGAGCTATTTTCCATCAACTTGCCTATTAATATGTTGTCGAGGATTTCAACTATCGTTACCCCTTCAAATGAAGCAGGGCTGGATAAGTTGGCTTGACGGTGGTTCTTCGGAGGTCTAAACATATTCAAAAAGCAAAGTTAATAATAGAATCCTGTTATTCGAAGATTTTGCGATGAACGAGACCAGGTTTGGGATGGATCAAACTTAATTTTGATGTTACTGTTTCAGTTAAACGAGAGAAAGCCTCTATTTGTGGCTTATTGTGTGATCATGTGGGTCGATGGATTTGTGGATGCTATTGAAATATAGGAGTTTGTATTGTTATCCAAGTTGAGGCTTGAGCATTAATTGATGGTCTTAAGCTAACATGGGCTTTGGGTTTTAAGAACATTGAAGTGGAGGGTGACTACTTACAACTTGTTAACTTGCTGCAAAGGAAACATAATGAGGATGTAAATGACATTCACTATCTGAGAAAGCTATGTCATAGGTCTTGAATGCTTGTTATAAGTCATGTTGTGAGATGTGTCAATGGAACACTTGATGCTTTAGCTAAGTTATAGATTTCAGATTCGCCGGAGGCTATTATCTTTATTAACTATATAACACAGCCACATTGCAAGCCTATTAACTGTATGATACAGCCACGTCGCAAGTCTGTTGCAATGTCTTTTGTCTCTATTCTCCATTCTATTACAAAGGACATTCTTATGATATTATATATTCACATTCACAGTTATTGTAAAGAATAAGTTTTTTAGCAATACAATGATTTACCAAATATTTTCTCTATATTTACTCTATCTGAGCATAGTTAATATGGTATCTAAGCCTGGTTTTCTGACCCTCCATACCTCAACTTGATTCTGTTGAACCTTTTTTCTTTATTTATAATGCATGACTCAGATGATAGTCCACCAACCCTCACTGCTGCTGAAAAACCCCATACCCGACCCACGAGCTTGGACCGGATCTGGTATGTTCCTCGAAGTAAACCGGTTCAAAATTCTTTTATTACCTTGGAAAACTGTGTGTTTTGAAGATAGTTTGTTTGTGGGTTGGGCTTGAGTTGAAAACAAGTTTATTTTCTATTGAAACCATTTATTTCAGGTGACAAAATATTTAAAGTTTATTTTAAATTAAATTTGTTTAGTCTTTAATTAACAAAAAGTTCGTAACATGATAAATAAATAAAACAGAATAAAATAGTTCCCTAAGGCCTTATTACATTAAATAAAAACCCAAAATGAAATTTAAAGTACTTAGAAAAAATAAAGGGTCCACATAATAATTTCCTTGCTGGGCATGGCCACCACTGAGCTCCTGCCGACCCGGTCCATTACTGTTCATCACCTGAAAAATGTTCCCACAACGGGGTGAGTCAAACAGACTCAATGTGTAACCAACACTAAAATTTAACAAGTCAAGCATACATTATCATGTTACATACACATTCACATAACAGATACAAAAGTGATGCAACCCGAACCCAAACCTAGATATCCATCCGCTACACGTCACCCGTACCAACCTGCACACCGTGGGGACTACTAAGTCAACCCTCCATCCGTTACACACCATCGAAGGTAGTCGCTGCAGTCGACGTGCTCATCGCCCTTATAAATATTTGTGGGATAGCCACTAGATTAAATAATTGTGACCGAAGTCACCACATTCAGATATCGTGGTCTTAAGTCACCACATTCAGATAATGTGACCGAAGTCACCGCATTCAGATATCGTGGTCTTAGATCACCACATTCACTTCCCCTTTCTCATATAACCCGAATTCCCCATATCGTTTATCATGCATATCATACTTAAGTTCACATTCTTATCACTTTTCACATGTTTAATTATAACATATTTCATAATCCTAGTAGGAGTAGGAAACGTACCTGAGTACTTTGTACCATAACACGGTACCTTAGCCATATTCACATTCTTATAAACATACACATATTATATATTGCCATAAATTTATTAAAAGATAGTGTGGGGTACACACCTGATACACTTAGCGGCTCACTTAAGTCCCGAAAAGCTTGATCTAATGCCTTAGATCTTAAATCCCTACATTCGGCAAACCTTAATATGTTAGCAAAGAGCCTATTCGGCTATAAGACCAAATCCCGATAGGATTAGTACACTTAAAACCTACCTTGTTGCCGATTGGGTTACCAACAAATCCCGAAATCTTTACTTTATTCCTTCTTGTATTTAGCCAAGCATTGAATTAACAAATGGTTTAATCTTCGGTTTTTAAGATAATAAGAAATAGATCTAGATATCAAAATAGGCCTTGGCCGAATGTACCTATGTGCTTACCTTCCAAATCTTAAATCCTGAAATTGATCTCTTGTCTTAGGTGTCTGTCGAAATCCCTATAGCCACATGTTAGATTCGATTCTAACATTAAATTATCATAGATGGCCCTTGGCCGAATGTAAATCCTGACTTACCTTGAATCTTGGAATCCCAAAATTCTCTTCCTTATAGTTGACCTAGACAAATCCCGAAAGATCTACCCATGTTTCGGCCAAGAACAATAATGCGTTAGATGCTTATCTTTGATTAATCTAAAATAAGGAGAGGAACAATATCAGTTAATCCTTACCCTTAATGATGAATTCGATGGAACCCTTGCTTGAACCCTTAGCAATATTCGGCTATGGCCTTGATGTGGATCACAATTTCAGCTCTTGAGGCTTAATGAGAAATCGGCTAGGGCTATTGGTATATTCGGCTTTTGGAGAATCAAAAAGGAGAGGAGAAGAGGGTGTATGAGACTTAGAGAAAATCGTTAATGGTGGATTCAGGGAGAGGAATATTTCGGCTAAAGAAAAAGAAGAGAGAAAAGATGAGTTGCACTAGAAAATTCGGCAAAGAGAAAAGGAGAGGGAAGAATGATGAATAGCCTTAGTTTTCCTCCTTTTGCCGAAATTACTAGGCCTAGTGTCCCTTACTTGGCCATCACTCCTCTTATCTTTATCACTTTATTTAAAATAAATTGAAATAATGCTTTAATTATCTCTTATTAGAAATACCAATAATTATCCATTGTTTATCCACCCCTTAGCCGAAATTTTAAGAGAATTTAAACTCCTCCCTTGAGTTTCTTAGTGCAGTCCACCTCTCTGCTCCTTGTAGCAAAAATAAAATCCTTTATTTGCTTCTCATGCGACTCGAACTCAGGCCCATTTGCATAGCTTGTGGTGTCACTTACTGGGCTTTAAGGGGCACCTCCTTGCCACTTTTCCAAGCCCGTTCTTGTGTCAAATTTCATCTATAAATTTTCTTAAGACCACCTTGCCTTAGTTTCCTCTTTTAAACTTTAAAACTTAACATTTTCTAAGACATTTCCTTACATTTCCAAGTTTCCAAAAATGTTCACTTTCCTCATTTAAACTTAACATTTCCAAAGTATTTCCTTACATTTCCAAGTTTCCAAAAATGTTCACAATACATTCATAACACATAAGACATGCCATTTCATATAATTAAATCAAGATGCATAGGCCCATTTCCAGGATGTTACAGTTCTACCCCCTTAAAATAATTTCGTCCTCGAAATTGCCTGGCTAAAATAAATGAGGGTACTGCTGTCGCATTGTCTCCTCTGGCTCTCACGAAGCTTCCTCCGATCTATGATTGTGCTAGAACACTTTGACTAGGGGAACTGAATTCCTCCGTAATACTTTCACGTCTCGTTCCAAGATCTGAATCGGCTCTTCCTCGTAGGATAAATCTGGTCTTAGCTCCATCTCCTCGACTGGTACAACATGAGATGGGTCTGATCGATATCGACGTAGCATGGATACATGGAATACGTCGTGCATCTGTCTCAATTCCGAAGGCAACTCTAACCGGTGTGCCACTGGTCCAACTCATTTCAACACCCGATAGGGTCCTATAAACCTTGGGCTTAACTTCCCTTTCCAACCAAACCTCATCACCTTCTTCCAAGGCGAGACCTTAGGGAATACCTGGTCTCCCACATCAAACTCTATCTCTTTCCGTTTGAGATCTGCATACGACTTTTGTCTATCAGAAGCTTCCTTCAATTGTTCCCGGATTATCTCCACTTTCTCTTCAGATTCTGCCACTAACTCTGGACCCAAAACACTACGTTCCCCTAATTCAGTCCAACACGTAGGAGTTCGACACCTTCGACCATACAGTGCTTCGCACGGTGCCATCCGAATGCTAGCTTGGTAGCTATTGTTGTAGGCGAACTCTGCTAAACGCAAATAGTCCTCCCAACTTCCTCGGAAATCCATCACACAGCCCCTCAGCATATCCTCTAACACCTGAATTACCCGTTCAGACTGTCCGTCTGACTGTGGATGAAAGGCCGTAGTGAAATCCAACTTAGTGCCTAAAGCTTGATGAAGTGCCCTCCAAAATCGAGATGTAAACCTTGGGTCTCTATCCGAAATGATTGACACCGACACTCCATGTAACCTCACAATTTCCACCAACAATTTTCGCCACATATAACTTGGCTAACTTCTGAAGAGAATAATCAATTCTTACAGGGATGAAGTGCGCGGACCTGGTCAAATGGTCCACTATTATCCATACCGAGTCCTTCTTAGTCGGCGTAAGGGGAAGCCCACTAACGAAGTCCATGGTAATTCTTTCCCACTTCCATTGTGGAATTTTGATTGGCTGAAGTAATCCCGATGGAACTTGGTGTTCAGCCTTAACTTGCTGACACGTCAGACATTTTTCCACGAATTCAGTAACTTCCCGTTTAAGATCAGGCCACCAAAATTGTTCCCTTAGATCTCGGTACAGCTTAGTGCCTCCGGGCTGCATAGTATAAAAGCTACTATGCGTTTCCCGAAGAATCCTCTGTCTTAACTCCTCGTCCTTCGGCATACAGACCTTTCCCTTGAAGCACAATACTTCCTCATCATTAACACCATATTCCTCTAACTCTCCGTTCTGTACTTGCTGTAGCTTAGCACTTAAGTCCTCATCCAACAATTGACTTTCCTTTACCTCATTCAACCACGTGGGTTTGATTTGTAATTCTGCCAGCAGACTTCCATCATCATATAAACTTAAGTGTGCGAACATCGCCCTCAGATCTGACACTACCTTCCAACTTGGAGCATCTGCTACCACATTCGCCTTGCCTGGGTGATACTCGATCGAATAATCATAATCCTTTAGTAACTCTACCCACCTTCGCTGCCTCAAGTTCAACTCCTTCTGAGTCAACAAATACTTAAGACTCTTGTGGTCTGTGTAGATTATTGACTTCTCGCCATAGAGATAGTGCCTCCACACCTTAAGAGCGAAGACCACTGCCGCCAATTCCAAGTCATGGGTTGGGTAGTTAACCTCATGAGGCCTTAGTTGTTGAGACGCATACGCGACTACTTTTCCATCTTACATTAGAACACAGCCTAATCCCGTGTGTGAAGCGTCACAGTACACCGTGAAATCCTTTCTTGCCTCCGGCTGAATCAAGACCGGAGCTTCAGTTAACACTTTCTTAAGCTTCTCAAAGCTCTCCTGCTGCTTATCCATCCATACAAAGGGTACTTCCTTCCTCAATAACTTTGTCAAAGGCGTGGCTATTGACGAGAACCCTTCTACAAACCTCCTGTAATAGCCTGCCAAACCTAAGAAACTTCGGATCTCAGCCACGGACCTAGGTGGTTTCCAATCCAACACAGTTTCAATTTTCCTAGGATCCACCATTATTCCTTCTGCGGATACTACATGCCCTAAGAATGCCACCTCCTTAAGCTAGAATTCACACTTGCTAAATTTGGCATAGAGCTTCTTCTCCCTTAATACTTGTAACACTATCCGTAGGTGCTCCTCATGCTCTTCCTCCGAATTCGAATACACAAGGATGTCATCGATAAACACAACGATGAACCTATCCAAGTAGGGTTGGAAAACCCGATTCATCATATACATAAATGCGGTTGGTGCGTTCGTCAATCCAAACGGCATCACTAAAAACTCAAAATGGCCGTATCTTGTCCTAAAGGCTGTCTTATGGATATCTGCCTCCTTTACCTTCAACTGATGATATCCTGACCTTAAATCGATCTTTAAGAACACAGCTGCCCCTTCAGCTGATCGAACAAGTCATCTATCCTTGGCAAAGGGTACTTGTTCTTGATGGTCAGCTTGTTCAACTGACGGTAGTCTATGCACATACGCATAGTTCCATCCTTCTTCTTTACAAATAGGATCGGTGCTCCCCATGGAGACGCACTAGGTCGAATAAACCCACAGTCAAGTAACTCCTGAATCTGAGCCTTGAGCTCAACTAACTCTTTTGGCGCCATTCGGTATGGAGCGATTGACATAGGAGCTGTTCCCGGTAGCAAGTCTATTCCAAATTCCACCTCCCTATCTGGGGGTATTCCTGGTAATTCCTCTGGGAACACATCCACGAAGTCCCTTACCGTTCTAACTCCACTAATTCCCCCTTCTTTTGCGCCCACCGCACTAACGAAGGCCAGAAATGCCTTGCACCCTTTCCAAACCATTTTCTCAGCCTTTAGCGCCGAAACTATATTAGACAAGTAGTTCCTTCTTTCCCCTATCATGATGACCACCTCATCCTCCGGGATCCTTAATTCCATCCGTTTAGCTGCACAATCCAACATAGCCCGGTGCTCTACTAGCCAATCCATACCAAGTATAAGGTCGAATTCCCCGAAGGGTAATTCCATTAAGTCGGCTTGAAAGCTCACTCCCTGAATTTCTAGAGGTACACTCTGAAAGATCTTATCCACCACTACCGTTTGGCCTAATGGGCTCACTACAATCATCTGCCTATCAGAGAGTTCAGAGTCTAGGCCTAGTGTTTCCACTATACTACATGTAACATAAGAATGGGTCGAGCCCACATCAATAAGAGCAAAATAGGGCTTGCCATAAATAAGAAACGTACCGGTTATAACATCCGGCGCGTCTCGTTCCTCCCTCCGACGAACCGCATAAACCAAACCCGGCTGCCTTGCCTCAGTATTAGCAGCACCTCTGCCCGGTGTTCCACGTTCTCTGCCAGCACCATTTCTTCTGTTATTCAAACCACGACCTCGCTGAGGCTGCTGTGCACCTCTACCAGCCTGATTAACATTCTGAACTGCTGGCCGATTCCCATCTGGTTTCATAGGACAATCCTTGATCATATGATCCTTGGACCCACACCTAAAACATCCTCCCGTCTTTTTCCAGCACTCTCCTAAGTGCTTCTTTCCACACTGATCACAAGGACGATACTGCCCTCCTGTACCAACTTGCTGACCTCGCAGCCCATCAGCTCTGGGCCTTTTCTGTACATTTCCTGATGAGCCTGACGACTCATAACCTCTCTGGGGTCTATTCCTATCAGAGCTCTGCTTAACCGAGTCCTTGATTCCCTCGGCTACCTTAGCCTTTTCCACTAACACAGAAAATTCCCGCTCCTGATGTGGGGCTATCAATAACCTTAAATCATCCCACAAACCGTCCTCAAATCGGACACACCTTTCACGCTCCGTAGCCACCACTCATCGAGCATATCGGCTCAACCTCAGAAATTCAGCTTCATATTCCTCCACAGACTTATTCCCTTGAACCAGCCCCAGAAAAGCTTTCCTTTACTCATCAGTATAACGCGTGCCGACATACTTCTTCTGATATGCCGCCTTAACATAGTCCCAAGTCAGATCCTCAGCTGTGGCACCATCCCGAATAGTTAACCACCATTGGTACGCTTCATCGCATAATAGTGCCACCATTCATTTTAACTTCTCCTCAGGGGTCAGATCAAGCTCATCCATAATGCGCTCGGTTGCCTCCAACCAGTACTCAGCTGTACTGGGTGCCACACCAGATACTCCACGAAACACTTCAGCTCTATTAGCTCGGAGCCGCTCAGGCACAGACTTTCGAGTTTTCGAATTTCCTCCTACACCAGCCACCAACTCAAGAACTCGCGAAGACGACTGCGATACGGCGATATCCCCGTCGATCTTGTCGCTTCAAAGCCAACAACGGTGGTGGTGGTGGTGGCGGTGGTATCTCATTATCAGACCCTTGACCCGATCTAACGGGTTCTGACACGGTCATTCTGCCTCTACTGCATCCACAACGGCCACGTCCTCTAGAACTCATTTCTATCGTCACGATCTGATTAAAAAGTTTTATGAATTAGTCCTTGTTTCAGTTTTTATCCGCGAAGAAATTTTATGGATAGAAGTTCAATAGTGGTTCTTTCGATTCAATCAAAGTTCAAGTCTTCTATCCTAATTCAGAGAAGTATATTCATTCAAACATTCATTCAGTGACATTCATTCCATAGTATCTCCCATACACATTCACTCTTCGGACATTTCTGTCCGTTCCTATCCCAGTGGTATTTTCGTCATTTATCCTACAGGGGTATTTTCGTAATTTTTCAAAACAGGGTTACTGGTTGATTTTGTCAATAAGGGTATTCTAGTAATTTTGCATTCCCGGGGAAAATTTGAAAATTTTGAAATTCGAGGGTATTTCAGTAATTTTGAAACTCGGTGGTATTTTGGTAATAAACTAGGGTAAATTTGTAAAGCTTAACAATTCAGGGTATTTCCAAATTTGTAAAACTTTGAGGGTTCTTTTGAGCATTCGTTTTTCAAGTGGTGATGTTGCAAAAATTTTAAAAATCAGGGTCATTTTGGTAATTTTGTGAGTTAAGGGCAATTTCGTGAATTTCTCCAACTCAAGGTATTTCAATATTTTGCAAATCAGGGTTTTTGGACTTGTTATGAAGTAAGGAAATTTTGTTTAAGAACTGTGGGTATTTTAGGAATTTCATAAACCAATGGCATTTTTGTAATTTTACCACTAGGGGCATTTTGGTAATTTTGTAAATTGGGAATATTTTGAAAATTTTCTAAAAGTAAGCTTTTTGTTACTATTCAAAGGGGTAAATTGGGTGATTTTAAAACTAGGGTTTCCATAAAAACATGGCTAGTCCCTTTCGGGTTTTAGTTAGGGGTTTAGCCCGTGAATAAGTCCTCTTGGTTAGGGTGAACCGAAGCTACGCACCAGTTAGGATGCCTGTGAAGAGGAGGTGAGTCACTAGGACTGCTTAAGTACCAGGCTCTTCCGGATCCACTCCTAGACATGCGCACCATGGTTACCACACCCTAGCGAGTCCTCTTGGTTAGGGTGAACCGTAGCTACGCACCAGGTAGGATTCGAGGGGAGAGGAGGTGAGTCACGCAGACTGCTTAAGTACCAAACTCCTACCGAAACCAATCCTAGACATGCGCACAATGGTTGCCACACCCTAACTCAGTGACTTAGACACAGGTTTGTTTAGTTAGGCATTTAAAGTCTTATGTAACTGTTGGGGTAACCTAGTCCTAGGGTTCAAGTACTTATCATGCTAGTCTACGTTCCATTCCATTTCTACCCTTCTACAAATCACAATAGAAATCACACAAAGGATAGGAGTACTTACCTGGTGGACTGCGGGTCGGAGACTTGGGTGCCATGCCAAAAACCTGCTGATTTCATAAAATATTTTTATAAAACTTATTTGGGATCGCTTTGAAAATGTTTTGGGCCTTAAAACCTCAGGCCGAGAGTTTGAACCTGGCTCTGATACCAAATTGAAACACCCCATACCCGGCCCACGAGCTTGGACCGGATCTGGTATGTTCCTCGAAGTAAACCGGTTCAAAATTCTTTTATTACCTTGGAAAACTGTGTGTTTTGAAGATAGTTTGTTTTTGGGTTGGGCTTGAGTTGAAAACAAGTTTATTTTATATTGAAACCCATTTATTTCAGGTGACAAAATATTTAAAGTTTATTTTAAATTAAATTTGCTTAGTCTTTAATTAACAAAAAGTTCGTAACATGATAAATAAATAAAACAGAATAAAATAGTTCCCTAAGGCCTTATTACATCAAATAAAAACCCAAAATGAAATTTAAAGTACTTAGAAAAAATAAAGGGTCCACATAATAATTTCCTTGCTGGGCATGGCCACCACTGAGCTCCTGCCGACCCGGTCCATTACTGTTCATCACCTGAAAAATGTTCCCACAACGGGGTGAGTCAAACAGACTCAATGTGTAACCAACACTAAAATTTAACAAGTCAGGCATACATTATCATGTTACATACACATTCACATAACAGATAGAAAAGTGATGCAACCTGAACCCAAACCTAGATATCCATCCGCTACACGTCACCCGTACCAACCTGCACACCGTGGGGACTACTAAGTCAACCCTCCATCCGCTACACACCATCGAAGGCAGTCGCTGCAGTCGACGTGCTCATCGCCCTTATAAATATTTGTGGCATAGCCACTAGATTAAATAATTGTGACCGAAGTCACCACATTCAGATATCGTGGTCTTAAGTCACCACATTCAGATAATGTGACCGAAGTCACCGCATTCAGATATCGTGGTCTTAGATCACCACATTCACTTCCCCTTTCTCATATAACCCGAATGCCCCATATCGTTTATCATGCATATCATACTTAAGTTCACATTCTTATCACTTTTCACATGTTTAATTATAACATATTTCATAATCCTAGTAGGAGTAGGAAACGTACCTGAGTACTTTGTACCATAACACGGTACCTTAGCCATATTCACATTCTTATAAACATACACATATTATATATTACCATAAATTTATTAAAAGATAGTGTAAATTACACACTGATACACTTAGCGGTTCACTTAAGTCCCGAAAAGCTTGATCTAATGCCTTAGATCTTAAATCCCTACATTCAGCCAACCTTAATATGTTAGCAAAGAGCCTATTCGGCTATAAGACAAAATCCCGATAGGATTAGTACACTTAAAACCTACCTTGTTGCCGATTGGGTCACCAACAAATCCCGAAATCTTTGCTTTATTCCTTCTTGTATTCAGCCAAGCATTGAATTAACAAATGGGTTAATCTTCAGTTTTTAAGATAATAAGAAATAGATCTAGATATCAAAATAGGCCTTAGCCGAATGTACCTATGTGCTTACCTTCCAAATCTTAAATCCCGAAATTGATCTCTTGTCTTAGGTGTCTGTCAAAATCCCTATAGCCACATGTTAGATTCGATTCTAACATTAAATCATCATAGATGGCCCTTGGCCGAATATAAATCCTGACTTACCTTGAATCTTGGAATCCCGAAATTCTCTTCCTTATAGTCGACCTAGACAAATCCCGAAAGATCTACGCATGTTTCAGCCAAGAACAATAATGGGTTAGATGCTTATCTTTGATTAATCTAAAATAAGGAGAGGAACAATATCAGTTAATCCTTACCCTTAATGATGAATTCGATGGAACCCTTACTTGAACCCTTAGCAATATTCGGCTATGGCCTTGATGTGGATCACAATTTCGGCTCTTGAGGCTTAATGAGAAATCGGCTAGGGCTATTGGTATATTTGGCTTTTGGAGAATCAAAAAGGAGAGGAGAAGAGGGTGTATGAGGCTTAGAGAAAATCGTTAATGGTGGATTTAGGGAGAGGAATATTTCGGCTAAAGAAAAAGAAGAGAGAAAAGATGAGTTGCACTAGAAAATCCGGCAGAGAGAAAAGGAGAGGGAAGAATGATGAATAGCATTAGTTTTCCTCCTTTTGCCGAAATTACTAGGCCTAGTGTCCATTACTTGGCCATCACTCCTCTTATCTTTATCACTTTATTTAAAATAAATAGAAATAATCCTTTAATTATCTCTTATTAGAAATACCAATAATTATCCATTATTTATCCACCCCTTAGCCGAAATTTTTAGAGAATTTAAATTGCTCCCTTGAGTTCCTTAGTGCCGTCCACCTCTCTGCTCCTTGTAGCAAAAATAAAATCCTTTATTTGCTTCCCATGCGACTCGAACTCAGGGCCATTTGCATAGCTCGTGGCGTCACTTACTGGGCTTTAAGTGGCGCCTCCTTGCCACTTTTCCAAGCCCGTTCTTGTGTCAAATTTCGTCTATAAATTTTCTTAAGACCACCTTGCCTTAGTTTCCTCTTTTAAACTTTAAAACTTAACATTTTCTAAGACATTTCCTTACATTTCCAAGTTTCCAAAAATGTTCACTTTCCTCTTTCAAACTTAACATTTCCAAAGTATTTCCTTACATTTCCAAGTTTCCAAAAATGTTCACAATACATTCATAACACATAAGACATGCCATTTCGTATAATTAAATCAAGATGGATAGGCCCATTTCCAGGATGTTACAGCTGCCCTTACCTCAGATTCTCAATCATCATCCTTTTTCTCCACTAAACGTGTCAATGTCAGATTGGATGAGAAAAATGACTTCATTTGGAAGCAACAAATCCTATTTATTATTCGAGGTCATAGTGTGAAGCATTTTCTCAACAATTCCACCAACCCACCCCTAAAATTTTTTGTCATCGCATTTGGAGAATCTATCCCAAATGAAGCCTATACTCAATTTTTCAAACAAGATTGTGCCCTTGCCTCATAGCTTCTGTCCACTATTAGCCCCAATATCCTGCTACAACTTGTAGATGTAGAAACCTCAGCCTCCATCTGCACCTTAACCTGCATTTTCTCGACTCTGTCCACTACCAAGGTGATACACCTTTATTGTAAGCTTCGCTTTCTTCTCAAAGGTACACTCTCCATGCGCGATTATCTCTCCCAGATTAAAGAAGTGTGCGACACCCTCGAAGCCTGTGGAAGTTCCATCTCTGACATTGAACACATTGCAACCCTAAACCCTAACACCTGTACCTACAACAACCTTTCGCAATGATATAAACTTGCATTTCATATTTGCCCATTCTTTCAACCTCCCTCAGATGCTATAAGCCCCATGTAACATCTTGAATTTTTGAGCCTATGCGTTTAATGGGTGAATATGTTTAATATGTTAATTTAAGTAATAGGGGTCCAAACTGGGCTCAGAATTAGGTAAAGGCCTTGGTTAAATTATTAGATTGGGCATTCTAGAGTTAAAAGAGTGGTAATTATGTTTAAAATACCAACGTGGGCTTGTAACCCAACAAAAGGTGGCACTGTAAGGGAATTAGAAGGTGACGCCACACACAAGGAGTTAGGGGCCTAAAATTTACGTTTAATGAAGCCCAAATCCTTTAATTTAAGTGAGTTAAATTTCGGCATTAAGACTTGATGAGGTGGACGGCTACAAGGCTTAAAAATAGGAAGATATATTTGGATTTTATAATTGATAATATAGAAGATAAAAAGGAGAAAAGATAGGAGCCTATCTACAAGGAGAGTGATGGCCGAAAATCCACCACTGAGAGGAGTAAAGAAATCGGCTACTGCATGGTAAGGGGGTGCCGAATTTTCCCTTTTATTTAGCTTGAATTCTAATTAACTAGGAAGGGCGTTTTCGGTTTTATACAGGAGGTGCCGAAAATCCTATAAATAAGGGGGATAGCTCCTTGATTCTAACACTTAAAACCCTAATTCTCTCCTCATTCCTTGTGCCGAAAATCCTTAGCCTCTTCCTCTCCAATTTCTTTTCTTCAATTTTTTCAAAAGCCGAAACCTTTTCACCATTCTTCTTTCCCTTGTGCCGATTTCTCTAAAAAGCCAAAATCTCTATAGTTTTTCTTTATTCATCCTATTTGTGAGTTAAATCTATTCTTCCAGCATTTAAAATCTATTACTTTGGCATTGCCGAATCCTCTTTCTAGTGCTAGCCGAAATCCCTGTGTTAAGGTAAGTGTCAACTTCTGCTAGTTTCTCATATTCTATTCCGGTTTTTGAAAGGCAAAAGCCGAAAAAGCTAATAGTTTAATGGTTCTATGTTGGGCGGCATTCCGGGATTTGAAGGAAACTTGGTTGACTAGATCTAAAAGCCGAAAATCATTAGTCTCCAATTTCGGGATTTTAAGGTAAGAAGATTTCCCTAGATTTCTATTAGGTTTGTTCATTGGATACAAGATCTTAACTGTATAATGAGGATTAACGATTAAATATTGTGATAGTAGCTTTGATAAGGATTTGTGATGGAATTAAATATGGACCAGGCAAAAGAGAGAATCCCTAAGTTTAAAAAAACGAGCGATGTCAGCAGTTCAGGATTGGCCAGTAGGTTATGGACCGGCATCCGAACAAAATCTTGGACAGATAGTAGTTTTAGCAGCTTCTGATAGTGTCGACATAGAGAGTGTCGTCCTAACGATAACTAGGTGTGTAACACTTTCACACCATTTAGATTGCCTGTTAAAATATGTTTATTAATCTGTTATATTCTGATAAATGCCGAAATCCTGACATAATGATTGAAACCCAAGGAGGGTAAAAGTGAATCACCAGGTTAGTGATCTTTGTCATTCCTAAGTGAATGTTTCTGTTAAGATGACATGTGATAAGTATGCTGTTTTCTGATTGCATGGGGTTGGGTTTATTGAAAAGGGAAGTGTTCTGTTGTAGCGGCTTCTGTCGTGACCTGTTCTGGTGGCTAATGCCATTTTAGCCTAGTGACTCTGTCACAACTCTGTTTCTGGCGGCTTTTGCCATTTCAGCTTGGTGACTCTGTCACAACTCTATTTTTGGTGGCTTTTGTCATTTTAGCCTGGTGACTCTGTCACAACTCTGACGATGAGCAGCATGACTGCCATCAATGGTGTGTAGCGACGTGGGTTGATTGTAGAAATCCCCAATGGTGTGACTGGCAGGTAAGGGTGGCGTGTAGCGGATGGAAACCTAGGACTTGGGTTAGGCTTTGCATAATTTCTGTTATATTATATTCTATTATATATTCTGTGGGGCTAAGGCCTAAAATCTAATGGTGCACGAGGGTTGCGCACTGAGTCTCGTGACTCACCCTTTTATTTTAACAATTTCAGGTGACACTTAGCGTGTCGGACCGGGCTGGAGAGGAGAGCAAGGTGGCCATGCAAAAGAACATTTGGATTCAGCAAAAAGACTTTAGTTTATTATTTTATATTTTTATTTAATGGGTTTAAAATCTCGTTGTAATAAGGCCATAGGCCACTAGACTATTGTTTATGTTTTTGGGTTTATGTTGGGTTTTATTATTAGACATTTTAAATTATGTTTTAAAAATTAAACTAAGACATGTACAAGATTTTGGTTTTTATTTAAAATTCACCAAGGCAATTTATAACTTTATATCTTATATAACTTAATAAACTATTAAATTTTCGGTATTAACGATTAAACCTAGTAATTGTTTTCCAAAACGCGACATGTTTTGTAAAATCACTCAAGTGACATACCAGATCCGGTTGTAGTGTTTGGGCCGGGTTTGGGGTGTTACACCCCAACACTACCATTTCTTCTCCGACACCTCCCCAACAAACAGATATTTCCTACAAGTTATCATCTCCCATTACACAGAACTGGGTTCTCGATTCTGGTGCTTATCATCACATCACCAACAACCTCACAAATCTCTCAACTCGTAGTCCCTACACAAGGTTTGGTGAGGTTACTGTGGGTGATGATTTTTCCCTCCCAATTAATCATATTGGCATTTCCACTATATTGTCTTCATCTCAGCTGTTATCATTGAATGAATTAAAACATGTGTCTACTGTTTCTAACAATTTGCTCTCCGTTTCCAAATTCGCAAAATATAATTTTGTTTACTTTGAGTTTCATCCTGGTTACTATCTTGTCAAGGATGAACATACAAACAAAGTTCTCCTGCACGGTGTCGAGCAAGATGGTCTGTATCGATTTCTCGCTATACCAACTAATTCTTAACTAATGCAAACTACTGTCATAAATGCTGCTCATTCTACTTTACGTTCCTTGCCTATTGAATTTTGGTTATGGCACAGACGTCTTAGACATCCCTTAGTTGAGGTGCTAAATAAAGTCATGAAGAAATGCAAAAAATCTCAGTTTGTACGACAACAAATTCCCTTATGTGAGGCTTACAGCATGGGGAAGAGCCATCGTCTACCTTTTGTCAGCTCCACCACCACTTACACTGAGCCTTTTCAGTTAGTCGGGCTTGACTTATGGGGACTAACTCATGAACCTTTATCAAGTTATCTTTATTACTTGTCCTGTATTGATGCCTTTTCAAGAAACCATTGGTTGTATTTATTAAAATCAAAAGATGAAGCCATTGTTGCCTTTGATCTTTTTAAGGAACTTGTCTATAATTAATTTTCTACTACTATTACTGTTGTTCAAACTAATTGGGGAGGTGAATTTCGAAATTTCATTTCATATTTGGCTAACTTTGGTATCCAACATCGTGTTACTTTCCCTCTATTTGGCTAACTTTGGTATCCAACATCGTGTTACTTTCCCTCATACATCTCAATAGAATAGGATTGTCAAGTGGAAACATAGGCATATCGTTGAGACAGGTATTACCTTATTAGCTCAAGTAAATCTACCCTTTCGATTTTGGACAAATGCATTTCTTAGTGTTGTCTATTTCATAAATCAGCTTCTAGCCAATGTTCTTGCTGGAATCTCACCGCATGAGAAACTTTATGGACGACCACCAAATTTTGAGTTCTTATGCGTCTTTGGATCTCAATGCTTCCCTCACCTTCGTCCATTTATGCCGCACAAGTTGAATTTTCGTTCCAAAGCTTGCTTTTTTTGGGGATATAGTCCAATACATTATGGATATAAGTGCCTCGACAAAGACTTTGGTAAGGTCTACATCTCCAAACATGTAGTATTTAATGAACATGTTTTCCCATTTGCAACTACCAAATCATCCTTGGTGACCAATACTCTTACCGAGTTTGAATCTCCTCATCTCTTTGTGGTTTCCTCCCCTCAGTTGAGCTCTTCTACTATACAGTTTGGGTCCTTACCACCATCTCCCTTGCCAATGATGAATGGTTCCCCTTCTACAGCTATGAGTCACTCTAATACTCGAGAAGACTCTTTTGATGCTATCATTCAAAGTTCATCTTTTCCATATGAGGCACATCTTGATTCACCTCGTACACATGGTGATACTCCTGTAGATACTAACACGACCAAAAATTTTCCCACCACCAATGTGCACCCCATGATTACAGGTAGCAAAAGCAACATCTACAAACCTAAGCTTTATTGTACCATTCTTGAGAACCAGTAAACATCGAAGAAGCTTTGACATATTCAAAATGGAGAGAAGCAGTCATAACAGAATACAACGCTCTCATTGCAAACAACACATGATCTTTAGTTGAATTGCCATCTGAATGCAAACCTATAGGGTGCAAATGGCTTTTCAAGCTGAAGAAAAACCTAGATGGTACAATAGCATGGTATAAGTCAAGACTTGTTGGCAAAGGCGAATCTCAAATCTCGGGGTATGATTTTCGTGAAACCTATAGTCCAGTAGTTAAATTTCTACTGTTAACATGTTTCTTGCTTTGGCAATATATAATTGTTGGAATCTAAGACACATTGATATCAACAACGCATTCTTAAAGGGAGATTTATCCGAGGATATCTATATAACTTAACCCCCTAGTTTTGAGCAATATCATGATAACTGCAAGGCTCTGGTTCGCAAACTTCATACTTATATGGCTTACGTCAAGCACCAAGAAACTGGTTTTATAAACTACACCAATTTCTACTTACCATTGATTTCACTCATTCTAAAGCAAACCCCTCACTATTTATTCTTAAAGATAGGGGGAAATACTACCTATATGATTGTGTATGTTGATGATATACTACTAATGGGAAGACCACAAGGGACAATCGAAAATACAGTTGATCAACTTCACAAACAATTTTCTTTGAAGGATCTAGGTAGTCTTGAGTATTTTCTAGGGATTAAAGTTCAATCTATTGGTAATGGTTTCTTCATTAATTAAAAGAAATACACCTTGGACTTGCTTGATCAAACTGACATGATGAATTGTCAACCCACAACAACAACAATGGCAATAGACAACAAACTAGCTAAAGATGATGGTAATGCTCTTAGCAATCCTCAACACTATAGAAGCATAGTAGGGTCACGGCAGTATCTCTATCACAAAAGGCCAGACATATCATATAGTGTCAACAAGGTCGCTCAGTGTATGCAAAATCCTAGAGATTCTCTGTAACACCCCAAACCTAGCCTAGACGTTATGGCCAAATCTGACGATGTCACATGATAGGGTGTTTGAAAACCATGTCATTGCGATAAAACTGTTTTCATTTAATTACTTTTCCTCGTCTCTTATTAGTTCCAAAATTTGTTTTACTCGTTTAATCAATTGTTTAAAATGTGGCTCATTGTCAAAGCTTTAAAAATCATTTATTTTATGGAAAACCAAGTTAATTAAATAAATTTGCCCATTTTAGGAAAACCCATTTGTTTTAGAGAAAACCATTTGTTCGTTGAGTTTGTGCAGTTATAAAATCCATGAAAATCACAATAAAGAAAAAGTCCAAGGAAAATCCCAAATTAAATCAAGAAAAATTTACCCAACAATAATAGTAAAAATAATATAACCAGAAATCAAAATAGAGAGTTTTATTAACCGTGGTCACCGCTGAGTCCTCCGCCACACCGCTCCATCTAAGCTTGGGGATTACCTGATCACATTAAATAGAAGGGGTGAGTTTACGTAATCTCAATGTGTAATCCCCATAGAAAACATGCATACAGTCAATTAGCAGTAAACAGTCAAATGCAATATAGGGCCTAAGCCCATTACAGTTTTAGTAGTAGTTTGGGCCTCAGCCCATTTCAGTTCAGTATCAGATATGCATTAGAGCTTTAGCCCGTCACAGGGGTTTATAACACCCACCCATCCCTACACTCCAAGTCGTGCCGAATGTGGCACATATCAATAAATTTGCAGCCGAGCTACCAGATAATAGGCTTAAGAGCCTTTCAGTACACTTTCTCCAATCATAATCATCCCCACCCCATGCAATGCAACATATAGTATATCATGCTTTTATGCAACTATCAGTTATTCATATATAATTATCAGTGATGCATAAATTATCATGCTCAATACATGCATTACATACAGTCAGATCACGCATCTTAGGGACTAAGTAATGCTTACCGACCCTACAGTAGGTTCACAGTTGACTTGGACGACCCGTGCAACCCTAAGAAACATTTTAGTAAAAATGGGCTCACACGCCTATGTGGTCTGCCCGTGTGGGCCCACACGCTCGTGTGGCCCACATGGCCCAATTTGGCCTTGCTGTGTAGATCACACGGCCTAGCCCAAAATCCCACACGCCCGTGTGGACCCACATGCCTGTGTGGCCCACATGGCCCAAATCAGTCTAGCTAGTATGCCGCACACGGCCTACCTGGCCAATTCACGACCGTCTCTTGTGCGCACGACCTGGCCTCGTCAATCACACGCCCGTGTTATGGTACACAGCCTACCACACGGCCGACCACACGCCCGTGTAGCGTCGATAGTGAGGTTTTTGACTTTCGTCGAAACCCTATTTTTTACATTTGCGGGTATACACCTTGTTTCGACTGATGCTACAACGATCCCCGAGCACTCCAGAACCTAAAAATCGTCACCCCAACACCCAATTTCAGTAACATTAAGAAAACCTAAACGAGATTGCAATAAGACGTTCATCCTATAACTATCGAAACCCATACCTTTGATCGAAACGAGAATTCAACGTGCTTAACTCGTCGAATGAGAGCGATGTTCAGTCTCTCGATTACTTTCTAGACATCAAAAGGAACCCCTCTTAGAAAGAATTCAGAAAGCGTTTAGAAAAGCAAGCACTGGAACTTACCAACCTACCGTTAATGCATGAACGATATAGGGATGACGGAATACTGATTCGGTTATAAAAAAGAAAGAAAAAAGAGGAAAAAAAACAAAAGAATCGGGAAAAATGGAAATAGCTAAAGGAAATCGACAGAAAAGGGTAGGGGAGATGTCAGAAAAAAAAACGGTGGAATAGAGAGGAAGAAAATGCTGAAAATTTCCCCAAAGGAATCCCAACTAAACTGATAACTTCCATATCCCTTGATTTTCTCCCACTTACCCCTCCACCACAACCACTTCAGAATTCCAATTTCAAATGAACTCATCTACACGCCACACACCCAATGTAAAAAGAATTCCCTTGCTCGCACAGGGATTCGAACACAAGACCTCCATCCTCCCAGCATTTCCACTTATCCACCAGACCAGCAGACCTATTCTGATGTAAACTTATAAATAATTACTTAAAAGCCTACTGGCCATAAATAGGGGTTAAGTCAGAAAAATATTAAAATTTGCCAATGTTAGGGCTTGAACTTAGGACCTCACACACACACCCAGAGCACTTAACCATTGAAGCATATACACAGTTGTCATATTTTCACAATAACAAAAATAAGAAATTTGGGGCGTTACAACTCTACCGCCTAAAAAAAATTTCGTCCTCGAAATTTACCTAATCAGAACAGATGAGGATAGTACTGACGTATCACATCCTCAAGCTCCCATGTAGCCTCGTTAGTGTTATGATTCCGCCACAACACATTTACTAATGGAATAGACTTCCTCCGAAAAACCTTTACATCGCGATCCAGAATTTGAATCGGCTCCTTATCGAAGGTCGAATTTGGCATAACCTCAATTTCCTCAATAGGCATGATATGTGTAGGATCAAAGCGGTACCACCTCAACATTGAGACGTGGAATACGTCATGAATACAGTCTAGCTCTAGAGGTAACTCCAGCTGATAAGGGACCAGTCCCACTCACTTCAGAATTCGGTAAGGCCCAATAAACATAGGGCTCAGCTTGCCCTTTCGATCGAACCCAGAATCTTTTTCCACAGAGAGACCTTAAGAAACACAATTTCCCCCAGAGAATACTCAATCTCAAGCCTTTTTAGATCTGCGTAAGACTTATGCCTATCTAATACCGCTTTCAGTTGATCTCGAATCAATCTGACCTTGTTCTTAGTGTCAGAAACCAGCTCAGGACCCAGAACACGTCTTTCACCCAACTTAGTCCAACACAAGGGAGTGTGACACTTATAACCATACAGAGCCTCGTAAGGTGCCATCTAAATGCTAGACTGGAAACTGTTATTATAAGTAAACTTCGCTAGCGACAGATACTCCTCCGAACTGCCTCGAAAATTAATAGCACAGCTCCTTAACATATCCTTCAGTATCTGAATCACCCTATCTGATGACCATCTGTCTGAGGATGAAACACAGTACTGAAGTCTAACCTTGAACCTAGAGCCTTATATAGCTTCCTCCAAAACTGAGACGTGAAGCGAGGATCCCTGTCAGAGATAATCGAAACCGGTACCCCATGCAGTCTCACTATTTCAGATCTATAAAGCTTCGCCAGCTTCTGCAGTGAATAGTCTGTTCTAACCAGTATGAAGTGTGCAGACTTGGTCAATTGATCCACGATGACCCACATTAAGTCCTTCTTAGTGGGTGTTAAAGGCAACCCATTATCGAAATCCATCATTACTTGTTCCTATTTCTATAATGAAATCTTAACCGGCTGCAGCAAACCCAAAGGAAACTGGTGTTCAGCCTTAACCTGCTGGCATGTCAGACATCTATCCACAAAATCAATAACCTTTCGCTTCAATCTTGGCCACTAATACAACTTTCAAAGATCTCGATACATCTTATTTCCTCCAGGGTGCATAACGTAAGGGCTACTATACGCCTCTCTTAGTATAAACTGTCTCAAATCAGAATCATTCGGCACACATATCCAACCTCGAAAATAGAGTACCCCGTCATTATTCAGCACAACGTCTGTAGTGCTGCCACTCTCAATCTGTCAGAACCAAAGACCCAAAGATTTATCCTCCAGATTTTTACCCTTATTCTGCTCGATCCAAGTTGGTTTGACTTGCAGCTCAGCCAACAAACTCCCATCATCGAACAGGCTAAGTCGAGTGAACAACGCTCTCAGATTAGTCATAGCCTTACGGCTTAATGCATCCACCACCACATTAGCCTTGCCCAGATAGTACTCAATGGTACAGTCGTAATCCTTAAGCAGCTCAACCCATCTATGCTGCCTAAGATTTAGCTCCTTCTGCGTAAGGAGGTACTTGAGGCTTTTGTGATCAGTGTAGATGATACACTTCTCGTCATACAGGTAGTGCCTTCAGATTTTCAATGCAAAGACTACGATAGCTAACTCCAAATCGTGCATCGGATAGCTCACCTCATGCATCTTAAGCTAATGAGATGCATATGCTACCACCTTACCATCCCAAACTGACATGTGATGCATCACTATAAACTGTGAACTCCTTTCCAGATTCAAGCTGATCAGAACAAGAGCCTCAGTCAGAACTATCTTAAGCTTCTTGAAGCTCTCTTGCTGCGCCCCAAACCAGACAAACTATAACCCTTACGTAGCAGCTTAGTTAAGGGTGCTGCAATCAATGAGAAGCCTTCAGCAAACCGCCAATAATAACCCGCCAACCCTAAAAATATGCGGATTTCAGACACATTCTTAAGCTGCTTCCAAACCAATACAGCCTCAATCTTTCGAGGATCAACTTGAATCCCCTTAGCAAACACCACATGACCTAGAAATGTTACTTCACGTAACCAGAACTCGCACTTGCTGAACTTAGCATAAAGCTGTTTTTCCCTCAAAGTCTGCAAAACCACTTTGAGGTACTCGTCATGCTCATCCTCAATCCTCAAATAAACCAATATTTCATTGATGAACACCACTACAAAGCGATCTAGGTATGGCTGAAACACCCGGTTCATCAGGTCCATGAAAGCTGCCTGTGCATTAGTCAGTCCAAATGGCATCACTAGGAACTCGTAGTGACCATAACGAGTCCTAAACACCGTCTTATGTATGTTAGCCTTCTTAACCCTCAACTGATGATAACTAGACTGAAGATCAATTTTATAGAATACCAAAGCTCCTCGAAACTGGTCAAACAGGTCATCGATCCTTGGTAATGGATACTTATTCTTAATGGTCAGCTTGTTCAACTGTCAGTAGTCGATGCATATCCTCATGGTCCCATCCTTTTCCTTAACGAACAGAACTGGTGTTCTCCAAGGAGACACACTAGGATGAATGAAACCACGGTCCAACAATTCCTACAGTTGAGTCTTAAGTTCAGTAAGCTCTTTCGGTGCCATATGATAGGGAGCAATAGACACCGGAGTTGTACTAAGGAAAAGCTCAAACCTGAACTCCACTTTTCGATTAAGAGGTAAACCCGGTAGCTCCCCAGGAAAGATGTCCAAAAAACCTTTTACAATATGGATATCCTTTACAGTAGAGTCCTTACAAACAGAAACACTTACGAAGGCCAAGTACGTTTCACATCCCTTGCGAACTAGTTTCTCAACCACTAGTGCAGAAATCACATTAGATAGGTAGTTCCGACGTTCTTCAATCACGACTACCTCATCATCCTCCACAGTTCTCAATAAGACCCTCTTGGTTGCACAATCCAAGCTTACACAATGCTTGACCAACCAGTCCATCCCCAGAATCAGATTGAACTTATTAAACGGAAGCTCCATTAAATCAGCTAAAAAGATCGCCCCTTGAACCTCTAATTGTACATTCCTGAATAACTTATTAATCCTTATAGACTGCCCCAACAGACTCAGTATAGTAACCTCACTTGTGGTGCTCTCCACCAAAATCCCCAAGTTTCCAGATATGTTATTAGCTACATAGGAATGTGTGGAACCTATGTCTATCAATGCAAGATAAGGTACATCATAAATTAAGAACGCACCCATGATGACGTCTGGAGCATCTCTGTCTTCTCAGCAACGTGCAGCATAAACAAGAGCAAGCTACCTCGCCTCATTCTGTCCAGCACCTCTGCCCGACGCTTTTTGTCCACAGCCCATGCCATTACCATCTCTAGCCTGACCACGACCTCTCGGTGGCTATTGTGCTACCCTCTGTGGATATGCAGTACCAGTAGCCTGAGCTTGCATCTGATCGGCCCTCAATGAACACTCATTAATATGGTGATCCAATGATCCACACCTTAGACACGCCCTAGTCCTTCTCCAACACTAATCCTGGTGGCGTCTACCACAATCTACGCACAGTTGCAGTCCAGTGACAATAACAGGGAGCCCAGCTCTAACTGGCCCATCAGATATGGCCTTTTTATTAGGCCTCTGTACAAAACTCGAGGGCTCCGAATCCCTCTTGTTCTTGCCTCTCTCGCGATCCCTATTTTGGCACTCAACATGCTTAACATCCTCGGCGATCTTCGCCTTCTCGACTAGAACATAAAAATCTCACTCCCTCTGCGGAGCTATCAGAACTCTCAAATTATCTCTGAGGCCATCCTCAAAACGAACACACCTCTCGTACTCCGATGCCACCATACCTCGCGCATAGCGGCTTAATCTTAGGAACTCGGCCTCATACTCGGCCACTGATTGATCCCCCTGATTAAGATTCAGAAACTCTCTCCTACGCGCGTCCATATAACTGGCTCCCACAAATTTCCCATGAAAGGCAGTTTTAAAGAATTCCCATGTCAAACATTCGGGCTGAGTACCCTAATTAACAGTCAGCCACCACTGATAAGCCTCGTATCACAATAGAGAGACCGCACCCTTCAGTTTCTGCTTAGGGGTACAATTCAGGTCATCTATAATCTGCTATGTAGCCTCTATCCAGTACTGGGCCATATTAGGGGTGACTCGGTGGCGCCCTAAAAGTTCACTCCATTAGAACGAGTCGTTCGCACCGACCCACGACCCTAGATCCGAGTGGGCCCAACACCCTCTCCAGTATCCTTAGCATAGCCTAGGACTGTGCGCCATCCCTAGACATACGACCTTAAGACCCAATCTCGGTAGCAGGTGACACTGGCGTCTCACTCATCTCCAAATTTAGTATACTACCCAGGGTAGAGAACTCAACTCGAACCCCTCTACGGTCTCTACCTCGGCCTCTAGTACCACATCCACGAATACCTCTTGCGCTCATAGTAGATTCGGGATTTTATCTACATTAATAGTTTTATGAATCAGTTATAGTTTCGATATTTATTAGCAGATGTTTTATGTAAACAGTTTCAGTAATTCAGAGTAGTTTTCGCAAATCGCAGTCTCTATCAGTTTTTTTACAATCTTAATTTTACTACAGTTTCAGTATACATTGCCTAGAGTACTTTCAAAATATACTACCTACAGTAGTTTTAGAATATACTATCTATAGTATTTCAAATTAAACTATCACAGTTTCAGAATACTTACTGAATCGGCGTCGGAGACTCGGTGTACCACATACTAAGTCAAACCATTTCAAATAATTTCAAGATTAACTCTTTAAAAACCAATTTTTAAAACCCAAAATCCACAGTCGAGTTTTGTAACCTGACTCTGATACCACTAAATGCAACACCCCAAACCCAGCCTAGACGTTATGGCCGAATCTAACGATGTCCATGATAGGATGTTTGAAAACCATGTCATCGCGATAAAACTATTTTCATTTAATTACTTTTCCTTATCTCTTTTTAGTTCCAAAATTTGTTTCACACGTTTAATCAATTATTTAAAACGTGACTCGTTGCGGAAGCCTTAAAAATCATTTATTTTATGAAAAACTGAGTTAATTAAGTAAATCCGTCCATTTTAGGAAAACCCATTTGTTTTAGAGAAAACCGTTTGTTCGTTGAGTTTGTGCAGTTATAAATCCATGAAAATCACAATAAAGAAAAAGTCCAAGGAAAATCCCAAATTACATCAAGAAAAATTTACCCAACAATAATAGTAAAAATAATATAACTAGAAATCAAAACAAAGAGTTTTATTAACTGTGGTCACCGCTGAGTCCTCTGCCGCACCGCTCTGTTTAAGCTTGGGGATTACCTGATCACATTAAACAGAAGGGGTGAGTTTACGTAATCTCAGTGTGTAATCCCCACAGAAAGCATGCATACAGTCAATTAGCAGTAAACAATCAAATACAGTCTAGGGCCAAGCCCATTACAGTTTCAGTAGTAGTTTGGGCCTTAGCCCATTTCAGTTCAATATCAGATATGCATTAGGGCTTTAGCCCATCATAGTAATAGTAATGCAAACAGTATTCAGTAAACAGAGTCCTACCCACCAGCCTCTACACACCATCTCCATCCATCCTTACACTCTATGTGGGGTTTATAACACCCACCCATCCCTACACTCCAAGTCACATCGAATGCGACATATATCAGTAAATTTGCAGCCGAGCTACCAGATAATAAGTTAAGAGCCTTTCAATACACTTCCTCCAATCATAATCATCCCCACCCCATGCAATGCAATATATAATACATCATGCTTTTATGCAACAATCAGTCATTCATATATAATTATCAGTGACCATGCATAAATTATCATGCTCAATACATGCATTACATACAGTCAGATCACACATCTTGGGGTCTAAGTAACGTTTACTGACCTTACAGTAGGTTCACAATCGACTTGGGTGACCCGTGCAACCCTAAGAAACATTTCAATAAAAATGGGCTCACACGCCCATGTGGCCTACCCGTGTGGCCTACATGGCCCAATTTGGCCTTGGCCGTGCCCAAAATCTCACATGCCCGTGTGGCCTACACGGCCCAAATCGGTCTAGCCCGTGTGTCACACACGGGCTTACCTGGCCATCACACGGTCGTGTCTTGGGCGCACGGCCTAGCCTCGTCGATCACACGCCCGTGTTATGGCACATGACCTACCATACGGGCAATCACACGCCCGTGTGGCGCCGACAGTGGGGTTTTTGGCTTTCGTCAAAATCCTATTTTTTTGTATTTTCGAGTACACTCCTAGTTTTGACTGATGCTACAACGATCCCCGAGCACTCTAGAACCTAAAAATCGTCATCCCAACACCCAATTTCAGTAACATTAGCAAAACATAAACGAGATTGCAATGAGACTTTCATCTTTTAACTATCGAAACCTATACCTTCAATCGAAACGAGAATCCCACACGCTTAACTCGCCGAATGGGAGCAATGTTCAGTCCCTTGATTACTTCCTAGACATCAAAAGGAACCCTTCTTAGAAAGAATTTAGAATGTGTTTAGAAAAGCAAGCACTGGAACTTACCAACCTACCGTTAACGTACGAATGATATGGGGACAACAGAATATCGATTCGGTTATAAAAAAGAAAGTAAAAAGAGGGAAAAAACAAAAGAATCGGGAAAAATGAAAATAGTTGAAGGAAATTGGCAGAGAAGGGTAGGGGGACGTCAGAAAAAATGGTGGAATAGAAAGGAAGAGAATACCAAAAATTTCCCAAAGGAATCCCAACTAAACCGATAACTTCCACATCCCTCGATTTTCTCCCACTTACCCCTCCATCACAACTACTTCAGAATTCCAATTTCAATCGAACTCATCCACACGCCACATGCCTCATGCAAAAAGAATTCCCTTGCTCGCACAAGGATTCAAACACAAGACCTTCATCCCCCCAGCACTCCACTTATCCACCAGACCAGCAGGCCCATTCTGATGTAAACTTACAAACAATTACTTAAAAGCCTACTAGCCAAAAATATGGGTTAAGTCAGAAAAATACTAAAATTTTCCAAAGTCAAGGCTTGAACTTAGAACTTCACACACATATCCAAAACACTTAACCACTGAAGCAGATACACAGTTGTCACATTTTCACAATAACAAAAATAAGATTTTTGGGGCGTTACAACTCTGGGTTGCTGTCAAGCGAATTCTTCGCTACTTGAGAAGTACTCTAGATTATGGATTGATTTTCACCTCTGGTACAATGGTGAACCTCATAGCATACACCGATGCCGACTGGAGAAGCAATGTTGATGATCGAAGATCAACATTGGGTTATTACATTTTTCTAGGACCCAACATCATCTCATGGAGTTCCAAGAAACAAAGGTTTGTCTCTCGGTCAACTGTGGAAGCAGAATACAGAAGCCTTGCTGAAACGGCCTCATAAATCATATGGTTACAGTCCTTGTTATTAGATTTCCAAATCCATAAAATTGAACCATCCAAAATTTGGTGTGACAACTCAAGCACTGTTGCCATGGCTGCCAACCCTGTTCTTTATTCGAAAAAAAGTATGTTGATTTGGATCTTCACTTTGTTCGCGAAAAGGTGCTCAACAATCAAATTCATGTTGGATATGTTCCAGCAAAACATCAAGCTGCTGATGTTTTCACTAAACCTGTCCTGACTTAAGTATTTCAAGAATCATGAGAGAAGCTGTGTGTCGTCTCCTACGATGATGCTACCACTCTGCTTAACAAAGAAAAAGACAGAAAACATGGTGAATATTAGTTGCATAGCATAACCACGTTGCAAGCCTATTAGTTGTATGATACAGTCAGGTCGCAAGTCTGTTTCAACGTCCTTTGTCTCTATTCTCCATTCCGTTACAAAGGACATTCTTATAATATTATATATTCACACTCACTATTATTGTAAAGAATTAAGTTTTTTAGCAATACAGTGATTTAGCAAATATTTTCTTTATATTCACTCTACATGATCATAGTTAATTATCTTCAAGCACGCTTTAATGTTTGAAGTGAGGACTTATTTTCTTTATAATTAAAATTCTTTATTTTCATAAAATAAAGAGATAAAAATATATAAGTAGATGTTAAAAAACACCAAAAGTCTTATTACGTTGAAAGCCGCCAGGCCGTCCAAATTAATTTTTTTCTTGAAAATGGAATAACAAATCTAACTAAATATTTCAAAATAGTAATAAATTAAATGGTCCAAATAAATGATAATAAATACATAGAAATTAAGTTCCTTTAGGCTTAAAAAGTAAACTCATATTTTTGGCTCCATTGATGTCATTGTAAGGGAAATTTCGACCAAAATACTTGGAATTTTGCTTATTAAATTCGTCTTCTTTCATCTCTCCTAAAAGACAATTTTTCATAAAATTTCAATTCCATCACAATATTTAAATTTTCATTTTTTAAATTAGTAGTACAACATATTTTTTAAAATCAAAATTATTATGGTGTTCGTCATTACCAACTCGCTACCCGTTTATTTAATTGGGATAGATCTGATCTTCTTTACTTCAGTAGTGATCACCAACATAGTTCGCTTACATGAGTTCGCATCATCATACAAGCGAACCCACACTTAGGGAACACGCGTTAATCTTAAAATAGGGAATGTGTTGACATGCATGAGGACTTACATAGGACATCACATCCAGAAATCATGTCATATAAATAAAAAAAATTAACCTTGAGAAATAGATTCAGAAAAACACTCAACAAAAATCAAATTTAAATCTTAATCTAAATTGTCACTATCTCTTAAAAAATGGGTTTGTCAAGGATTTTATAAATTTCCATTTTTTAATTACCCTTTAAACCTTGACCTAGTTTTTGTACTGCAATTTGGTCTTAACAAGTTGAAAAATCGTACAAAGTAAGTGTAGTTTTTTCCATTTCGTATGACCAGGAAAAAACAATAGAATCTACAAATTTCTTGCAGCGTACCACTTAAAACACGATGTTTTTGGACCACACATTAATGCTAATTAGTTTATTTTAATCTATTAGGAAGTTTCATAGAAGGAGAATTGGAAGGATTTTGAAATTTAGTCACGTCTAATTGATAACTCTATTTAGGATTTTTTTTATATTAAAATTAATATTAAAATCCAATTGACAAGATGACAACATATATTTAAAGAAGTAAATTATTTGGATTTTAATTTCAAATAAGATAAATAGAGAGATTAATTTCTAAAATTAAAAACAAAGACACTAAATATCATAGGCATGGAGAGTTAAAAGATCAAAAGTTATACAATTAATAATGCATTATTGTTTTTCTCTTTTTAGTAAAATCAAATAAATTAATTTTATCATATTTTATAATTTTTTAGTGAATTATAAGAGGAGGACAAAACTTAAATAGTAACGTAACTAACGTGACTCGAACTCAAACTACACCTGAAGAAGTGAACAAAATATTATTAGAAAAGACAAAATTCAAGCTACCCTAATTGATATTTTAACCTAATTTTTTTTTAATTTTATTTTTATTAGAAACTATTTGACTTATATATATGAAAAATTAAACACATAATACAAAATTATAACTTTTTAGCACACAATTGGTTTTTTGCAATCAAAATTAAAATGATGACTAAGACCACATATTTGGAATAATGTGAAGTAGTTGTTGATTATAACTTATAATAAATTGATTAGCTTTATCAAATTGCCCCCTAAAAAGTCAACAATTAATTATTTATTCATTTTAAGTTATCTTATAAGCCACCCTTACTTGTAGAGCATGCCTAGAGTATATATCTTCTAATTCTTTAAGTCACTAAAGCAAATCAAATGAATATATGTCGGTCCATATCGATAATTTAATTTTGCTTATTGCTGTACATTCTAAATATTCATTAATTTATGAACTATTCATATCATTTCCAACAATTTTTTTTTTCTTTACTATATAGTTTACTAATTCATGAATGAGACCTTCATCTAAGCACATCAGATTCACATATACAAAAGAGGTAGGTCCATTATTTTTCTTATTTTTATTTTATTATAAACATCTAATTATATAATTTTTTAAAAACTGAATTGGAGGTCCAAAATCGACTTATTCATATGCAATGCTACACTTTAGTTTTAAGAAAGATTTCAACTCCAAATCCCAACTTGATTTGACCTAACAATATGTATTTTACGATGCATATATTATAATTAAATTTAAATAAAAATATTATTTTAATCAATTTGAATCTGTTCTGGGTAAATTTTAACCAGTCTAAAGATTGGACAGGACCAAGTTGCTTGGTCCATGCCTAATTCAATATGAGTTTATCCTGATTATATTTAAAAAAGAATTTAAATATTTAATATAATAAATATTTAGAATATGAACTTAAATATTTAATTGTGTAAATATTAAGAGAATTATGTATTTGGATAACTAGTTAATACTTAATATGAATTCAATTGGTTGAAGTATTAAATTTCATCATATACAATAATTTTTTGGAGAATATTTTATGCACTCTGAATGCATAAATTTCATATATCATCGATAAATAATAATATGACATTTCATCATTAAATAAAATAAAAAATAGTGGAAGAATTATGAATAATAATAATACTTTTTTAACATAATTAAATAATAATTCATTATAAATAAAGGCTAAAATCCTAAACTCTAAACTTTGAGATGCTAAACCCTTAAATCGAATATCCTAAACTCAAGAGTTATTAATATTTATTTATAATAGTTACAAATAAAATTATTAGTATTTTTTTTAGATTCTTCATATTTTTTGTTTAATTTAATAACGAGATGTCATGCTATTATTTAATAATTGTGCATGAGACTTTACACTTACAGTACATCAAATATTATTTCTTTTAATATAAAAAATAAATTTAAAACAAGTTTTTTAAAGTTGTATCCTAATCCGAAGAATTTTATATATATCAAATCATATAAACTACATATTGTTGATCCAATTTATTTTATCAATCAATTTGGTCCCAAAATATTTTTTTTTTTAAATAATTGTACACTGTTGAGAAATTTTCTTGAATGCTATCTCGAATTTCAACAAAAATAGGCTCAAATCATAAAATCATAAAATTAATGAAAATACTTGTGATTATACCGAAAAAACAAAAAAAATCTCAAACTTGATTTATCTTACTTTTCTAGAATGCCAGAGTAGAAAGTTGTGATTTCAATATTGATGTATATATTAAGCAAGAAATTTCCAGACTAATAAGGAATTTGCGAAGCCAAGTATAACCATTGTGTTTTTTTTTCTTGGTATTTATTTATTAATTTATAAATTTCCAGGTAATACATGCTTGCTTGAAACAAGGAAATCATATTCATAAGTTTTTGCAATTCAAGTTGAAGACAATTAAGTAAACAAAGACTTGGAAGTGAGAGCAACAACATTTAGATAAGATTTATCTGCACGCCACGGCAATTTTGGAAATTTTTTCTCTCAATTTTATTCTAGAAATTTAGACTTTGAATTGGGAAAACAAAATCCATTTCCATTTTCTATTGGCATGTAACATGCACGTCTAGCAATTCAGCAACCATTTAAAAAATTAATTTCCTCTTCATTGAGTCTTAATTCGATTAGTATGGGTATTATTATCAATGTAGGAGAACGTGAATTTGAGTATGTTGATGCGCAATATCCTCCTATTTATGAGTTGAAAAAAAACTATAGGTAGTTCTAAGTATTGTCTCAAAAAGAACATACATGATTAAAACAAAATTGATTTACCTAATAGTTTAAAAGTATTTATCAGCTTGACAAATTTTCAATCTTTGGGATTTTTTTGACAATTTGATGCTTACGGATTTATTTGTCAATTATTGTAATAAGTGTGATGAAGTTATTATATTCTCAATTATTATTTCTAATCTTCCAAAAAGAAATAAGGTAACCTATAAAAATAATCATTTTTGTTTGCTTCAGATTCCATTTTAGTTACTTATATTTGAAATGTTACGTTTTAGTCAATTACATTATTGTTTTGTTATGAAGTGGTCATTCTACCGTTAAACTCCGTTACCTCCCTAACGGCGGTCCTACGTGGCAGTCCAAATGAGTTTTAAATGGCAACTTGGATGTCCTACGTGGTAGTCCAAATTAAATTTGTTTAATTAAAAATCTATTTTCAACCCAGCAACTAGACATCCAAGTTGGCATTTAAAACCCATTTGGAACGCCATGTAGGACTGTCGTTAGGGAGGTAACAGAGTTTAACGGTAGAGTGACCACTTCGTAACAAAAAGATAACGTAAGTGACTAAAATGTAACATTTCAAATATAAGTGACTAAAATGTAATCTGAGGCAAATAAAAGTGACTACTTTTGTAGTTTATCCAAAAGAAATATTATTAAGTGATGCTACCTAATTTGAAAATGGGTAAATTTTACCCAATTTTATAACAAAAGCCCATTTTCGACCTTTTTTTTATTATGAAAATTAATTTCTAAATTACATTTAATTACACTTTTAACTTGTGTTTGGGCAAAGTTTAAAGTCTACGCCCTTATTTTGTTAAAATCAAAGGAAACACCTTTTCAACTAAAAGAGTTAACTAAAAAAAGTAATTATTTATTAACTAAAGCCACTAATTAAACATACTTAATAAAATAATTAAAATAAATTAAGGGCTTTTGGGTTAAGTAATCATCAGCTACAAAGTTGACTAGCCGCCACTGATTTGTTGTTTCTCCATCTTTTGTTCAACCACCTTTCATTCGCCTCCTTTGTCATTTCTTTAGTTTAGAAATATTTTATGTTTTTTAAAATAATTACTTTTTAAATGGTTGAATGAACATTTTATTCTGAAAACACGATATCAACTAATAATAACGTGATATGTGATTTATTCTTACTGAATATCACACATTTTTTTGAATAAAATGAAATAATATTAGTTTAGAAATTACTTTTAACCCAAACAATTTTAAATACCTATGTGAAAAAATTATTACAGTTTGAAGTCAATTTTGTAGTTAGACCCAGTGCGAAGCTAGAATTTTTTTTCTAAAAGAATTGAGATTAAATTGTATATTTTTATAAGATAGATTTTAAGACGAGATCAAAATTTTATCATTTGGGGTCATTTATTTACTTAAAATTTTATAAATTTTTAAGAGTTAAATTCTTTTTAGGGGGTACAACCTTTGCTTGCCCCCACCTTCTCCCCTAGTTAAAACCTTATCAAACCAAATGTTATATAATATATAATTAAAATTCTCAAGATTTAACTTGTTTCAAAATTTAACAAATTACATGGTATAAAAAAAAAAAAAACAGCTTCAAATCCACTTTTTAAGTGTGTAAAAGCAATCAAGCGAAAGAAACAAAGGACCACTTTAGCCGACAAGAGAAAAGCTTAAGGATTTCGTCGCTAAAAGGTATTTGGGGCTGTTTGACACGTAAGTAAATGGTGTAAGTTCAAAAGTAATACGTGGTTTGCAAGTAATGCCCATAAAATTCAATAACGTCGTCACTAATAATTGTAGATTGTTTGACCCGACTTTCTTTTTAGGCAAACAGAAGATTCTTGTGAAATTCAATTAATTGTTTTTTCTTCATAAAAAAATTAGTTCTGTTTTTGTATTTTTTTTTTCTTTTTACAATTTCGTCTGTGAAAGATCTAATAAGCAATGACGAAACGTTGGAAATAAATTATATTTTCCCCTACACATGTTATGCAATATTCCAATCTGCATTTTAACTATCTTGACTCTACAAAGTTAGTGCAAATTTATAGTTAAATTTCCATTTTCATCTAATAATAATTCTTTTTTGTTTATTACTTAATTTAACCTTTAAATAAGAAGATAAATGTATTTTAGTACACTTGAATTCATGCTCTGGCAACAACACTGATGTCAACCGAACTAAGATTTCACCAACTTTTATTTCAAGTATTTAAGAATATAAAAATTACTGGACCAATGATGGAGTTACAAATAATTTATGTTCAAATCGAAACTAATTTTAAGTTTGAACCTTTTATAAATATATATATTTATATGAATAATTTTTTCTATAAATTTGAATTTTTCATTAGAATTTCGAAAGTAAATATATAAATACACTAAATTAATATGAAATAAATATTTTCAAAGGTCAGATTATTCACTTGATCGTAAAGATGTGATTTATACAATAAGTCGAGCTTTAAATGATATTTTTTTTTTGTAAATTGAATAATATTTTATTTGTGAAAGACTTTTGAGTTATGTGATAAGGATGCACTTGCATTTGCATTTGCATTATCCAAAGAATTAAGAAAAGAAGTAAAAGAAAGAAAAAGCCTAAACTAAAAAGTGTGAAAACATATAAGGTTATCCCTCTTATCTCAACCATGTAACTCATGACCTTACTTGGTTCGCATACAAAAGAACCTATAATAAGTAAAACCATTCTACCAACCATCAACTGCCACCTAATATTCAATTGACCATAAATTCCACGTGGAAATATTTATTGGGTATGACCAGACAACATTTTTCTGAGAAAGTTAGAATCTTCTAGACAATTGAAGACTCTAACTTGTAGGAAAAGGCTTGCAACTCGCTCGACTCAGCAACTCGGTCATGCTGACGCATGCACGAGTTGAACTGATTTCACACTCAAAACTCACAACACGCTAATCCCATAAACTTGACATAGATGAAAAAAAATGACTAAAACAAGGGATACAAACGTCATTCCAGAAGGTCAACTATAAAAGTCAAAAACTTCCATCTCTATAATTTCCTATCAAACCAATCTATAAATAAATATCCCATTTTACTTCTTATTTGAATAGATCATCAAATACCCCCAAAAACAACTCCCATTTTCACACCATACCCCCAAAAAAAACTATGAAGAGAAGCTTTCCTAATGAAATTGAGAACAATTTGGCTTTGGCAAATTGTTTGATGCTCCTTTCACAAGGAACAAACCAATATGATCATACCATCTTCAACGATAACAACAACAATAACCCTACTAGGGTTTTTGAGTGCAAAACATGTAACCGACAGTTCGCTTCGTTCCAAGCTCTAGGTGGTCATCGAGCGAGCCACAAGAAACCCAAGTTGCTCGATAGCGGATCAACGGAGATCCAACCACCAGCGAAGCCTAAGACACACGAGTGTTCGATCTGCGGGCTCGAGTTCTCAATCGGACAAGCCTTGGGAGGACATATGAGGAGGCACAGGGGTGGTTCGAGTGAAAACCAGCACCAACATGAACCTTTGAGTTCTTCGACGTCATCTCAAGAGACCGTAAGGACACCGATTGTGAAGAAACCGAATAGCAGAAGGGTTTTATGTTTGGATTTGAACTTGACTCCATTGGAGAATGATTTAGAATTGTTTAAGCTTGGCAAAGCAGCTCCACCAATTGATTGTTTCTTCTAAACTCTTCCTTTCTGATTAGCTATATGATTTTGATTTTTTTTTTTTAATTTTCTAGAGGGGGTTCATGTATATATTTGTTCATTAATTTACAGATAGAGATGTATAATGAATATAGAGATATATATCATTATATTTTTCTTTTATTCTAAATTAACATATTTTCTGATTATAATTTCTTTTTGGTGAATTTGTTTCCATCAACATGACTCTTTAACCAGAAGATAAACATAACTTGTTTGTTCAGTTCTTTTCATGTTTCATGAGTTTTTTTTTTTTTTTTGGCTTGATATTTTATTTAGGTCAAATTGCATATATTATTCATTTTAGGTGAATTCTTCTAGATCATTTTTAGTATTTTCTGGAAATATGTATTTTTTTAATCCCGAGATAAAAAATTTTCCAAAAGAAAAAAGTATGCTATTTGTTTTACTAAAAATGCAAAAGTGTATTTGGTATATCATCATAGGGTGAGTAAAATTCGATTCGATTTAAAAAAAATTAATTTTTTTTAAATTTAGAGTTAATCTAATCGAGTTATTCAAATTATTCAAGTCAACTCGAATAAGTAATTCGAGTTTCGAGTTTTAAGTTCGAATCGAGTTGAATTTTACAATTAGAATAACTCAGAATAATTCAAATAACAGATTGGTATAAATACCCTTTTGATCCCTGTCAAGTTTGAAAATGAGGAAATTGGTCTCTCTCTCAACAAAAATTACAAAATAATTCAAAATAATTTTAAAAAAATTTAAATAATTTTTAAAATTTAAAATATTTATAAAAATTACAAAACTTATATTTTTAAAAAATTATAAAAAATTCAAAAAAAATCTAAAATATATATAAAGAAAGTTAAAAAATTAAAAATTTTCTAGAATAATAATTTTGGGATTTAAATAAGTTAATTAATGATTCAAGTTTACCATACTAATTTTTTTTTTCTTTGAAAAAGTTTTTAAATATATATGGTTTCAAATTTATATACTCTAACATGAAATTAGTTATACTGTAAGAAGATTTTAATTTGACATGTTTAACTTTTTAATTTAACTTGAACAATTTCCCTCAATTCAACTCGATTCGATTCAAAAAAAATTCAATTCGAGTCAGGATGATAAAGTAGGACTTTGTCAGCTCGATTAACTCGAAATTTTTTCGTTTGATTCGATCAAATGCTCACCCCTACATCACAATATGTTTCTAACAAAAAAAAAAAAAAGAAAAAAAAAGCTAGGGCAAATACTTTAATGTAATTAATAGAAAAAAGTTAACCTCGAAATTGAAATTACATATTTCGAAATTAGATGAATTAGAACTATCAAATTATAGTAAAGGGGCATTTTGTGGAATTTGACCTTTTATTTATGGGTAAAAATGAGAAATTATTAGAAGCAACGTTTACATTTAATAGAGGATTAAATTAGCTGTGAGTTGATCTAACTTTGCTTTTTCTCTAATTAAAAGCAAAATTTGACATATTTAATATGATATATTAATTAAGCTATAGTTACTATTTTATAGCTTTCCACTTCAATGAAAATGAAAATTTTGGAATATGCTTTTTTGTTTTTCATCCAATTTTCGATAATTAATAAACTAACCATTTTTAAAATTTTCTATAAAAAATCTCTTGGAATGGACAAATTTATTGGTTTAATTCAATAATTTATATATAGTAACATTAATTTTTCTATACTTTTAATTAAATATAGCAAGGTCTCAAATTAAATCATAAAACTTTTATAAATTTAATACATATAAGACTGATAAATTATTGTGCTTCCAAAGTAAGAGTATAACTTAAGCAAAAGTCTTCTATAACATTAAAACTAGAAAATTTAGGTTACTAGACTTTTTTTTTTTTCCACCAATTTGTCGTTTTACATGATCTCACAATTGAAGTTAAGTTTGGGTTTGATTTTAAAAAAAAAAAAAAAGCGCTAAGGTAGATAACCAAAGAATGGTCATGTCTAGTCAATAATTTGGGGGTGTTACATGATATGGGAATACATTTTAACACATATAACGATAAAAATAAGAGTTGTTTAGGCTTTATTTAAAGAAGAATTTTATTATTAAATCTTATGATATAAGTTGATTGAGTCTTACTTCGATTGGCATGGATGTTATTATCAATGTAGGAGGACGTCGGTTCGAGTGCGTTGAAGCGCATTATCCTCCTATTTATGTGTTGATGAGGGGGTTATGGGTAGTTTTACGCATTGTGTCAAAAAAGCAGATATGATCAGAAACTATAATATTAAAATTATTAAAAAATATATATTATGATACAAGCAACTATTTAAATTTGATCTATCTCAATATTTAGCTTGAATTCTCTCCCAATCAAACTTTCCTTGTGAAAGCTCTTTTAACTCTCAATATTTAGTTGTTTTGTGCTTGCTTTGATGAAGATATAAAATACTTCTTTAATTGTTTTATGTGAGTTTTGATGTGCCAACATGCTTAACCACAACTTGAGTTTTTAAGGGTGAAATTTTTTTCCATCATTTTATTGATAGCAGTTTTGTGCTTTGATGGGATAATAGAAAAGAAAGCATATCTTTCATCTTAATTTGTTCATATTCTTCACAAGGTCAATGGTAATTGATAACAAGCATAGAGATTATACATGTCCTCTTGTTTGAGAAGATTTTTTTTGTTAATGGAGTAAATTTTATTAAAACGAATTATTTAAAATTTATATTTATTTTTTTTATTTTAAGGAGTTTTTAATTCTTAAAAAAATTAATTTTTTATTGGAAATATGAAGAAAAAAACTTAATTTTTAAAATATGTTTTTGTTATTATTTATATACTTTTAAAGTGTAAACACCAAATTGACAAAAAACTATAAAGTTGAAGGCTACAAGAGTTATTTTACCTTCTTTTTTTATAATAGCAACATCACTAGTTCTAATAGAAAAATTGACAGAGGGACCAAGATTTTTAAATAGAAAAAGTATAAGGACTCAATGTCACAAAATTAAAATATAGGAACTAAATTTTAAATTTTAGAAGAGTACAGGAACCTTTGACAAATTTAAACCTATATTTTTAGTTAAATCAATAATATCTATATATAAAAAAAACTTTATATTCCGTGAATTTTAGGTGCCTATAACTTTCTTTTGTTTGTCCATAAAAATATAAAAGCATTTAATTGTATCATTAAGTTATAATGGGAAATTATGATAGGAAATTAAATAAAGTTGTATGATTCGTTAGCAGAAATTAATATTAAAACCAAGAATAGACAAAATAAATAAGAAGATTAATATGGAGATTGATTTTATTTTTGCTACTAAATTAGCAAAATTTCAAGCTGTCCCCTAATTTAAATCTGACTGCCTTACAACACCCTTAAATAAAATAGCACAAATTGGCAGAGGGAAAATGCTTACTTGGAGAGGGGGTGCAAATGGCGTTGGAGAAGCATCATAGGGAAAATTTACAGAATTTAGATAAAGACTTAAGGGAGGAACTTGAGAGCATTCTCAAGGAGGACTCTTTTGGAAGCAAAAATCTTGTTGTGACTAGTAGACAAAGGGGGACTGTAATACTAAGTATTTTTATAGTAAAGCTATCAAGAGACGAAGGATTAATCACATCAAGGCTCTGCGTTTAGATGGGTTATATTGGTGTTAACGATGAGGATGTTCTTAAATGTTAAAAATATAACGTCGATAATGACAATATGTCGCAAAGAAAAGAGAAATAAAATTAAAGAACACACAGATTTTATGTAGAAAACCTTTTCGGGAAAAAAACCACGGGCAGAGGAGAAGAAAATTCACTATGTCGAATACGAATGATTACAAGAGGAATAGACTATGTCTACTTATAGGCTTGTAAAACCATATTCTAATAGGAGTGTACTAAGATTAAAACACCTTATTCTGATCAATATAAAATAGATGGAGTTTAATAAGGTTTAAAAAACCTTATTCTAAAATAAAATAAAAGAAGTGTAGTTCTATATGGATTTTACTTTTTTTTTATTTTACCACTGTATTTTATTTAAATAAGGATTCGGGTCACTTAATTCTAACAATCTCTACCTTGACACGAATTCTCAATGAACAAGTTCTTCATTGTGAACTCTCAACGAATAAGTTCTCCACCTCTTCCATAAAACAATGAACACCAACCAAGTCTAAGCAATGCTCAAACTTGGTTATAGGAAGTGACTTAGTCATCATATTTGCAGGATTTTCATGAGTATTAATTTTGCTCACAACACCACGAACAATAATATCACGAACAAAATGATATCGAACATCAATGTGTTTTGTTCTCTCATGAAATATTTGATCTTTTGTAAGGAAGATTGCACTCTGACTGTCACAAAATACTGTACTAATTTGAAGGTCTTCATTGAGTTCACTAAAGAGTCCCTTCAACCAAATAGCTTTTTTACAAGCCTCAGTAATCGCCATGTACTCAGCTTCAGTAATAGGCAAAGCGGCTGTAGTTTGCAAAGTGGCTTTCCAATTGATTGCACAACTTCCGATTGTAAAGACATAACTTGTGAGAGATCTTCTTTTATCAAGGTCTCCAGCAAAATCAACATCAACATACCCAATGACTCCATCTCTAGTTCTTCCAAATTGTAAGCAAACATCAGTAGTACCTCGTAAGTATGTAACAGCCCGATTCAGACCTTAATCGAAACGGTGGTTTCGGGACCATGAATCCTAGCCAAAAATATATATATATTTTAATATTATTTTTCGTGTTAAATACTTATGATTGATTATGTGCTAAAATTTCGTGAATTTATTTGCTCTTTGATATGCTTAATTTAAGAGAAAGTACTAAATTGTTGAAGTGGTAAAAGTAGCATTTATTAAGTTGGATGGTTTAATCGATTTGTTTTCTTGAGGGACTTGCATGTCAAATTGACCTTTTGAATCTTTAGTGGACGACATTATGGCTTTGTAATATATATTATATGTTTGTTTATGTGTTAAATATATAATAATGATATAATATATTTTATATGTATATTATAATAAAACAAAAAGGAGAAAAGAGTTGGCAGGTTCATCTTTTCATCTTTTGACCGAAACTAAGAAGAAAAGAAAAGGGAAAAGCTTCAAGGGGGGTTCGGCACTTGCATGTTCAAATAGGGTGAGTATTTAAACTTAGTTCTTTATAATTTTGACATTATTGAGGCTATAGTAAGGTAAATTAGTTAACCCATATAAGAATTTTTGAATTAGTTGCATAGTAGGAGTGTTGCCATGGATGAAAAATTGGGTGTTTATATTGTTAAGGCTAGAATATGATGTAAGTATGTTAGATTAACATGGTTTTCTTTGAAATTTTTGATGGAATTTATTATAAGGAGGAATTCACGAAAAGAAAATTCATGAAAGAACTAAATAGCAAGAAAAATGAAAGAAATGAATTGATATACGAACTATGGATATTATAATGAGATTTAGGCATACTAAACGGAGTTGATTGTAACACCCCCAAACCCGGCCCATGCGTTTCGACCGGATCTGGCATGTCACGGTTTGTACATTGAAAACCTTTGCCTTGTTGGGTTGGAATTCGTAAATTATTCAGACATTACTAAAGTGATATTTTGGAAATAAAACCTTGTATTATTATTACTAAGTATAAATAAATCTTGTCATAAAATCATAATTTCTAAAACATTGAAATCTTTTTAATTGGATAAAACTATGGGGCCTTATTACATTGGTAATTCAAAATAAAAAATAAAATAAAACTTAGAGAAATCCCGAAAATAACTTGTAGGAATAAAACTTGATGGCTCCTCGAGCCCGTCTCGGCTCCCATGTCCACGATCTACTGCTCATCTGGAAGAGTAGAGAAAAGGAAAGCGTGAGTCACCCAGACTCAGTGTATAAATCTCAAGGCACACATTGACCTGAGCCCACAAACACATTATGGGCCCTGGCCCATACATAAAGGTAACAATCACAACACCTGATAAGCAATACATAATGATAAACCCAACCCATCCTAGGTTTCCATCCTCTACACACCATCCCGTACCATCCATCACACCTTGGGGATTTCTACAATCAACCCTCCATCCGCTACACACCAAAACGAAAGCCGTACTGCCTATTCCTATTAATTAGGAATCATTAGACGTGGCATAGCCACCGATTATGTGGGATTTCTACCACCGATCACCAGGTGACCTATCATACACTTCCCCTTCAATATCATCATTCCTACCCCATGCATGCATACATAAGGAAAACATCATGCATACTTATATATTTTTTTCGATACACATAGGGAGTTCTATGTTTACGTACCTGGCATCCTTGCCTAACCCTTTTAGGGTTCCATTCGACTGTCTATACAGCCTCATTCCGGCTTTTTAGCCCATAACATTTATAAATAGACATACATACAGATTTATTAGTAGTGTGATAGAGATCTACACACCTGATTAATGTCGATACCCTTGCTAAACCGATCTACAACTTTGCTCAAAAAGTCGAAAAGATGTGAAACTAGGGCCTCTCCTATATTCGGCCGTGGTTAGTATTCTACCCAATTTTATATATATAAATAAACAAATCCTCTTACCTTGAAATCCCGAAAGTAACATGATTCTATAACTTAGAGATCTATGCGATTGGCCTCCTTATTTAAATCCCGGAATACCGAAAAGAAGAGTGAAATAAGAGATTAGTTTCTAATAGCCATTCGGCTAAGGACTTTTGAAAAGCCGAAAGAACATTGAAATCCCAAAATCAATACTTACCTATTGTTTCCTTCAAGATTCGGCACAAGCAAACTCCTTTGAAGAGAATTCGGCAACTTCAAGAAGTGATATCTAAGAATTTCGGCTTTTAGAAGATGTACGAATTGAAGAGATGGCTAAGAGAGATTCGGCCAATGAATATTAAGGAGAAGAATAGAATAATAGAGATGTGATTTCGGCTTTTAGGGATTGAAAGAAGAATAACAATAGAGGTTAAAAGATTCGGCCAACCAGGAAATTTTAGAGAGGAAGAAAGGGTGAAGAAGATGGTAGTTTTCGGCTTTTGAGAGGAAGAAGATGAGAAAAGAAAATAAAAGAGAGGCTTTAAAATTTCGGCACACCCCCTCTTTATATAGAAAACTGATTCCTCCCTTTAGTAGAGATTGATTTTCGGCCAACACTGCCACACATGATAGCTCCTATCCCTTTTCCCTTATCTTAATCTGTTATCTCCTCAAAAATAGCCTTTATCTGCTTATTATCCTTAAAGACTAAATCCCTAAATAATAGCCTTTATCTGTTTATTATCCATATAAAATAAATATAATAAAATTTCTAAAAAAAATAGCCTTGTGCCGTCCCCCCCAACTCAATTAAGTGCCGAAATCTAGCCCTATAATTTGGGCTTCAAGCAACCAAAAATTTGGGCCTTCCTCATGCACTAGTGACGCCACTTATAGCTCACCTTACTGTGCCCCTAGTTGCTGGGCCACGAGCCTAATATGTCAATTAAACTACTACAACTTTAATTTAAGCCCTTAGAGTGTCTAAACAAAATATTTAAGACAAGGCCTCAGCCCAATTTGAGCCCCAATTGTACCTCAAATTCTCAAATTAATATTTTAAGCATTCAAACACATAAAATGCACAGACCCAATTATTCAGGATGTTACATTGATGATGGTTTGATGTGGCATAGGCCGAATGCAATATAGTACTTGGATATTGAACACTTTGATATATACATATATAAGTGTATATTCTTGTGTGTAAAGTGAATGTGAATTATATATGTAATAACCCATTTTGCCCGGCCCAAACCAATTACACATAGCCCAAAACTTGACCCAATCTACAACCAGCCCAATTGGCCCAAAAAACCCAAATCAAATATCCAAGCCCAAATTACAAAATCCTAAAACAAATCAGAAAACCAAAAAAAAACCTAGCGCCGCACCTACCATCTGCCCAACCCAATACCTAACCCTAGCCACTTGCCTCTGACGCCACACCGCCACTGACAGAGTCGGTCACCGACCCTCCACCTGCTCCATCGCCCATGCCTAGCACCGCCGCTTCCTGCAGAAGCAATCAGAATGAAGGGACAGCATATCTTAAGTAAAAATCTTGTAAAAATAGCTATAAAAGCCAATCAGATCTATTTGTAAGGGGCTTTTTTTTTTGATCTATAGAAACAGATTCTAGAAATTTCAAACACAAATACAGAGATCAAAACACGAAAGTGCAGAGAAAATATTAAAAACGACTAAAAAACCAAAACAGAGGCCAAAGAAAAGGTGATTTTTTTTGGGTATTTCCGAAACTTTCCATTTTTTTTCCTTTTATTATACATATACATATACATATACATATATACATATACTATTTCTCTAAAAAAAATACGCATTTTACCTTTTAAACCCACCGTACGGTGGCGAGCGACGTCACAAGCGTGGCGAGCACGTGGCGAGCCTGACCGGAACCGCGCCGACGAGCGAACCCTGCAGAGAAAAAAAAGAAGGAGAAAGTTAGTTTTTTTTTAAAACCGGATGAAAATGATTTTTTTTAGGTGTTTTGGGCCTTTTATAATCCCCTAAGACGGCATCGTTTTAGGGGCTGGCCTCCAAGCCTAAAACGACGTCGTTTCGCCTTATAACCCGCGCGTTGACCCGACCCGCCAGGAGGATCCGCGTGTTTTTATTAAAAGGGCTATTTGCGCGAATAGCCCGTCCGCATTTTTTCACTCTTTTAATCCAGTTTTTGTTTCTTTCAAATTGGCCCTAATAGATTTTTTTCTGCTCTAAAGTAGTCCCGAGCAAAACGCAGCGCACGGAGGCTTGGGATAATTGCCTTAATGGTCCTCCTTATTTTCTCGCGCGTCTAATCGGGCCCTAATTCGTGTTATTTTCTTTGTATTCAGATCCTAAGTTTTATTTATCTTCTAATTTAGTCCCTTTATCATTTATTTTACATAATTTCCCCCTTTTACTCTATTTCAAATTCAATTTAACCCGTCTTTATTATTTTTGCAATTATTATTATCATTATTTATATGTTATCATTCTTTATTTTATTACCACATTATTACTATTATTATTATTATCATTATTAATATATTTACATTATTATAATTGTATATCTAGTATCATTATTATTATTTTATTTTTATTACTACACTATCATTATTATTATTACTATATTATTTTATACTATTATTATTATTTTATTATTATTATAATACTATCATTATGTTATTATTATTTCTATGTCACGATTATCGCACTACGACTTATATGTGAACTTATCATTATATTTTTAGTTTCATTTCTGTTTCATTATTTTCTCACTCGTTTTAAACTCGTTTTATGGTATCTTTGCCTCCATCATCGTTATTTGTATTAATACATTTTCCATTTTTGCCATGCATGCCCATATTGCTATTTATTCTTACATTTTATTGATTTTACCCGATACAAAATTTTCAATACGGCTATGCTTGTTATTTAGAAATTCGGAGAGTTGTACTCTAAAGTATTGAGTTGCAATCTCCTTCGTTTAATCTAAATAACGGAATGTCCTTTTACACAAAATACGTTTTAACAAAAAGCTCATTCTCGAGGACTTAAATTATCGTGTCCTAAAGCATTGGATGTGATATTTTATTCCTCGGGAACGAGAAGGTTTTGGCATTCAATTTTCAAAAATTATGAGACGATCTTGGAATTCGAGGATTTGAATTATCGTATCCTAAAGCATTGGACATGATATTTTCTTACTCCTTTAGAACGAGGGAAGTCTTGATTTATAAGAAAGAAAAACTAGAAGATGACCTCGGATTCGAGGATTTGAATCATCGTGTCCTAAAGTCTTGGATATGATGTTTCATTCCATCGAAACGAGGAAATCATGATTCGATTCGAGAAGTTCAAATATTTCCAAAAGAGATCAATTTTTCAAATTCCCTTTTTATTTTTCAATTTCCGACATCGAGACATTAATTAATCAGTTAGGTACCAATTCTGGGCATGACGTGGGTGCTAACCCTTCCTCGCACGTAACCGACTCCCGGACCCGTTTTTCTCTGAATTACGTAGACCCCAAAATTTTTTGTTTCAATAAATTGAAACGTTTTATTAAAACAAAGGTGATCTGATCTCACCCAACAAAGATCAGTGGCGACTCTTGTTTTATCTTTTTAAAACCCAAGTTCGACTCTCGCCTTTTCAAAAAGAGATAGTTTCGACAGCTTGGCGACTCCACTGGGGACCTTCTAAAGAGAGTCAGGCCATCAATTGATTATTTCGAGTCTCTTGTCGGAAATTTGAAAAATGATTTGAAAAACTATGATCTCATTTTATTGTTCTAATCTCGGCACTGCATTGCATGACCACTGTGGTCACACCCCTAAGTGAAAGTGAGAAGCTACTCCTTCGTGAGGTTTTCACCTCCGTGTAGGATAGTAAACGGCTTTCGGAATACATCCGTACCTATGTCTTCGTGAGATTTTCATCTCCGTGCAGCCATAGGGAAATGTATTCCCCTGAATCGAACTCGGTCCATATGAGCCTATAATGGGTGAGGATCGAGGAATCCACTGGTTCGGGTACCTCTACTCTAGAACCGAACCCCATATAAAGAGCCTTAGGAACCACCCTAGGTAGAGCCATACCAGACCCTAGTGCTTACCCGATCATGTACGTTATTCTCTGCTTATTGTTTATGCAATACTGACCTACTTCATTTTTATTTTGCATGGCATATTCACCGAAAAGGCATTGATTCACATCCAATTTCCAAATAAATAGCTTGCCATGGAAAAGGTGTTTCTTGATAAAGTGGAAGACAATGCGGCCGTTCGAGTATGGGCTGAGACAGTGTAACAAGAGAAAGGTGATAGTCTGGTAGAAGGGTACATGTCAGAATTATGGGACTTTACGCGTATCAGCGTAACCCAGAACAATCTTCAAGAGATTAAAGAAATATGGAGCCAATGGGACAATGGTACCAAGCAATTGTTCCACTGCCATTATGGTGATCTGCCCTATCTGCTCGACATTAAGATATATCAGCACCTCTTCCGAGCTATGGCCCAGTTTTGGAATCCTGCTTATAGTTGTTTTACTTTCGGGAAAGTAGACTTGGTACCTACTATGGAAGAATACACAGCTCTGCTCCGCTGCCCGAAGATCCGAGATGACAAAGTTTATGTAAGGGCCGTTAATGTCCCCACATTTGTAAAAAAATTGATGAACATTACAGGAATGAGTGAACAATGGGTTACAGCTCGGACAAAACAGAAAGGAGATTGTAAATGCATCCCCTGGAAAAATCTAAGAGATTTGATCATAGCACATCCTGAGCAAAGAAAAAGGGTAGACGCTTTAGCCTTGAGCATATACGGACTAGTTATCTTCCCCAAAGCCCTAGGACATGTAGATGAAGCGGTCACTGATTTGTTTGACAAATTAGAAAGAGGGATTACCCCTGTTCCTGCAATTTTAGCCGAAACATTCAGGTCCCTAAGCGCATGCCGAAGAGCGGGCGAGGGAAGATTCATCGGTTGCGCCCAACTCTTATTAGCATGGTTTCATGGTCATTTTTGGAAAATGGAAAAGGTGTCGTGTCGAATCTTCTCCGAGGACTAGTCCCCACTGGAAAAGATGGCAACCACGCCAAGACGAGATGATATTACGGAAGAAAATTGGATTATGCTCCTGCAAAAATTACAAGAAGATGATGTAGCATGGAGAGCTCCTTGGGCAATCCCTGATGAGATTATATATCGATGCGGAGATTTTGACTATGTCCCTATGCTCGGAATATGGGGAGCTGTCGGGTATGCACCTCTCCTCGTGTTAAGACAATACAGATCGAGACAGTTTACGCCACCGACACAAGGGTCACCTCAATGCGAGTTTGATTACAAAGGAGAAAACTACAATAAGAGAGTACGAGAGGTATCAAAAGCCTGGGGTCGAATTCACAGAATGAAAAGGTTTGCTGCCAATCCGATGACAACCCCTGAATATGACTGGTGGAGGAGTCAAAGGATCAATGATAATATCCCCATGCCGGACCAAGAAGACATCCGGTCACTAGAAGAGCATTTACAGGTGATCCCCTCGGAACTTGAAATCATCAAACAAGATTTCGAGAGGAAGAACCGCAAGTTAGGGAAAAGGATAGAACAACTAGAGGAGGAGAAAATGCAATTGGGATTGGATGTCGACATTCAGAAACTAGAAGCCGAGAAGTTGAGAAAAGGGAAAAATAAAGCCAAGGAAGATTTAGACAGTTTAAAGACGGATTACAAGAAGCTACGAAGATCGATGAAAACTGCAGGACTCGGAAAAACGTCAGAGCAATGGCGTCAAGAAATTAAAGAAGAGAAGCATAAAGCAAGCCAATGGGAAAGGAAACTCCGAGAGACTCAGGAGCAGGAGGATGCTCTGAAAAGAAGTCTGGTAGAGAGCCAAAATGAAAAAGAAAGTCTAAAGGCTCGGGTCTCAAAACTGGAAAAATCACTGTACCAGTATCGCAGCCGCAACTCTGTAGTCGAATTAAGGGCTAGTCTGAGCAAAATTGAAGAGATGAAAGCAAGAATTGAAGAGCTAGAGTCTGTTTTACATGATTGGAAGTTACGGGCAGAACTTTTTGAAGCCAACGAAGACCGCTGGAGACAGCAACTGCACCACTATCAAAGCCAAGTCAGAGACCGGGATTATATTATGGGGGAAGCTGTGGCCCAAGTACGAGAGGTGGCGGATCACCTACAAGCCTTAGCAGTCCAAACTGATGTACTAAGTTTAATGTATGAGTCAAAGTCCGAGAGAGGACAAGAATTAGCCGGACTTCTCGAGAAAGTCAAGGCCTTAAGTATTAGGGCAAGGCCTTATATGTAATCCATTTTATGTAAAGAGACTTGTTTTCTAAGAAAAGTTATGTTAATGGAAATTGAGTATGAATCAATGTCTTTTTGTTGCATACATCTCATGCATCTGCATTACATCGCATAACACACATTCCATCTCACAAAAGAGCCCCGAATTATGACAGAGCTACCCTGGAACATCGCTACGGTACAAGAGGCAAGACAAGAGCAATGGACCAAAGGATGGAAAGATTGGAGCAGATGCAAAAAGAAATGCAAGATCAAATGCAGGAACGATTGGCCAAGATACAACAGGATATGATTAAGCGGATGCAAGAGTCCCAAAATAACATGATAAGCCAGCTGGCACAACTATTGGCCAATGAACGAGGAAAGGGCGCCGCTGCTAGCTCAGGGAATAATGACGACCCTGCTTACCCTCCGGGATTTACCCCACCAAATACCCAAGCACCACCAGATGTGTGTCCCCAAAGGACACCTTTTATTATCAGGCCACAGTGTCAGGTTGAGACCGCAATGCCAGCGCACTTCCCGACTGGTTCAGGCACTAATCCCGGAGAAGGTCCAGCTAACCATATAGTCCCCGATTTCGATGAAATGGCTGAAATGGATAAGGCAAAAGCGGACCTTCCCAGACAACTCGAGGATCATTGCAGATGGTTAGAAGAAAAGTTTAAGGAAATAGAGACTGCTGACTATCGCTACGGGGTAGACGCTAAGGACTTGAGTCTAGTCTCAGACCTCGTACTTCCGCCAAAGTTCAAGACCCCAGATTTTGAAAAATACAATGGGACCAGTTGTCCCGAAGCGCACATCACAATGTTCTGTCGACGAATGGCAGGATATGTTAACAATGATCAACTGCTTATTCATTGTTTTCAGGATAGTTTGGCCGGAGCCGCAGCCAAATGGTACAATCAGCTCAGCCGTACCCAGATCAAGTCATGGAAGGACCTAGCACAGGCCTTCCTGAAACAATACAGGCACGTAGCCGATATAGCTCCTGATCACGCTCCAAAATATGGAGAAAAAGCCAAACAAAAGTTTCAGGCAATATGCCCAGCGGTGGAGGGAATTAGCCACACAAGTTCAGCCACCGCTCCTAGAAAAGGAGACGACCATGCTATTTGTCAATACATTGAAAGCTCTCTTCATTAACCACATGCTTCGAAGTGCCACTAAAAGTTTTTCTGATATTGTGCTGTCAGGGGAAATGATCAAAAATGCAATCAAAAGCGGTAAAATAGAGGCTAGAGAAAGTGCTAGAAAGACGGCCCCGAAGAAGAGAGAGAATGATATAAACAACATAGGTAAAAGTTATTTAAAGCCTATTACTGTGAGCAAGCCAAGGACTGTGACCCCCGATCATCAGAGCCCCTTTAGACAAGAGTCCAACACAAGACAAAATACGGAGAAAATCCAATTCACGCCGATCCCAGTCACATACAAGGAAATGTACCAGAAATTATTTGACGCACACATTGTTGCCCCTCATTATTTAAAACCCTTGCAACCCCCGTACCCTAAGTGGTACGATACGAACGCACAGTGCGAATGCCATGCAGGAATCGTGGGGCATTCTATAGAGTACTGTCTCGCTTTTAAGAAACTAGTGGAGAGACTCATCCAGATGGGCGTTATAGAAGTCGACGATACCTCTTGCAAGGGGCACCCACTACCTAATGACGGAGTCAACATGATAGGCGAGGATGCGAGAAGAAGAGTTAAAAGGGATATTTCTGATGTGAAAACCCCAATGAAACAGGTCTGGAAGGAAATGATAAAAAGGGGATTGGTTGTGACATATCCAAGGGGAAAACATGAAGAAACACGAAAGGGTTGTGAATTTCATAACATGGAAGGGCACGAAATCCAAAGTTACACTGAATTCAGGATGCTGGTACAGGCGCTGATGGACAATAAAGAGTTGGAATTTTATGAAAGCAGTGAAGGCCGGGACGAGGGAAACATCTGCACGTTGGAAGACGAGCTGGCGGCAAAAGCCTCGGAAACGAGCTATCCTTTAGTCACCATCTCGCGGCCAAAGGGCGACGGAGTAAAAATAAATCCAAAAATCGTGATTCGAAAGCCTGCTGCCTTTTCATCTGAAGACAACCAAAAGGCTCTCGGGGCTATAACTGCAACGTGATGATTCCTGAAAAGGGGGGTTCGTCCACAAAAGGGAACCAGGAATATCCTAGGATCGTGATCCGAAAACCTGCAGCCTTTTCATATAAGGTTGACAAGAAGGTCCCCTGGAACTATAACTGCAATGTGACGATTCCTGAGAGGGGAGATTCGCCCAACACTACAAAAGGAAACCAAGAGGTAGGCTCCTACACACGCAGTGGAAAGCGCTACGACATGTTGAACACAAGAACGGAGCTCTCAAAAGAGAAAAACTTGATGGGCGAACAAAAAAAAAAGGGGGACCAAACAAGAGACACATATAAACGAGCCAGTGAAGGAAGAAGAAGCTAGGGAATTCTTAAAGTTTTTGAAGCATAGTGAATACAGTGTCGTAGAGTAGCTGCATAAACAGCCAGCTCGTATATCGGTGCTGGATTTACTATTAAGCTCTGAAGCACACCGTAATGCGCTGATGAAGGTACTGAATGAAACTTATGTTGCAAATGATATAACAGTTAACAAGCTGGATCGCCTGGTTAGCAATATAAGTGCTGATAACTTCATTTTCTTTAACGATGACGAGATTCCTTCGGGAGGTACGGGTTCCATCAAGGCTCTCCACATTACCACACGGTGCAAAGGATACACATTACCAGGGGTACTAGTCAATAATGGATCAGCGCTCAATGTTCTACCACTATCAACACTGAATCGATTACCCGTTGATAGCTCTCACATGAAGGCCTGCCACAACGTAGTAAGGGCATTCGATGGAACTGAGAGGAAAGTCATGGGAAGGATCGAAGTACCTCTTTTAATTGGGCCAGGGACATATGAGGTGGACTTTATTGTAATGGATATCCGACCATCTTATAATCGCTTCTTTGGGAGACCTCAGATACACTCGCCCGGAGCAGTACCCTCATCGTTGCACCAAAAGTTAAAATTAATTTCTGAGGGCTGTCTGGTGACCATAAATGCTGAAGAGGACATCATCGCGACCGTAACAAACAGTGCACCCTATTTAGAAGCCAATGATGAAGCAGCTGAGTGTTCCTTCCGTTCTTTGGAATTTGTCAACGCCACATTCTTCATCAAAGGGAATAAGGTCCCAGTGCCTCAATTATCCAAAACCACGAAAATGGGTCTACAACTGATGGTCGGGAATGGAGCTATGCCAAGGAAAGGACTTGGAAGGTACCTCCAAGGAGAAATCGAGGTTCCAAGACTAAAAGAAAAGCGAGACTTCTTCAGTCTAGGATTCAAGCCGGACGCAAAGCAAAAAAGGAAGGAGTCAAAAAAGAAGCAGGAAAGAAGGAAGGCACGTTTGAGGGGAGATGAGATTAAATGGCAACAGATAATAATTCCACATATTCGTGAGACTTTTGTATCGGGAGGGATTATTTATCTGGGACGAAGAGTACAAAACAAGGAAGCTACAAAAGAAATATGGGGAAACATACATGTCAATGCTATATCCGAGAAAAAGACCAGAGGAGAAAACTGGGATGGCATTCGCCCCTATGAGCCAGGCAGCGTTCTGAACAACTGGACCGCAGAGGAGATTCCTGTAGCTTTTAGGATTTATTCAGAGTAATATTCGGAACACTCTCGTTGCTTTAAGACTAGAAGCAATAAGAGTCCCTTTTGTGAAAGCATGACTTTTGTATGAGACATCGTTATCTCTAATGAAATGCATATCCATTACCTTTTGAGCCCATCGTTTTCCTTTTTCACTTCATTCATTATCATTGTTCTTTCTATTCTTCATACATCATGACTATGTTTAGATTCATTCGTTCTATGTGCCTTTGTTCATCTCCGTAACAGGTCCCCAAATATCAATGATGTGAGTAGCGCTACCAATGACTCAGGATATCCTTTTGAGCAAGATAGAGTTACGGAAGAATTCCAGGATTCTGAGGATGACCAAGGCTGTGACTTATCTCCTGAACTGTTAAGGATGGTAGAACATGAGGAGAAACAAATCCTACCCCACCAAGAGTCAGTGGAAACCGTGAACTTAGGAGATGGACAGGAGGAGAAAGAAGTAAAGATCGGGACGGGTATTACTGCAGAGACGAGGCGGAACCTCATTGAGTTACTCCAAGAATTTAAAGACGTCTTCACGTGGTCGTATCAAGATATGCCTGGACTAAGCACTGATATCGTAGTACATCGATTGCCCATAAAGGAGGAGTACAAACCAGTCCAACAGAAACTTCGAAGGATGAGGCCGGACGTTTTGCTAAAAATAAAAGAAGAAGTCAAGAAGCAATTTGACGCAGGTTTCTTGCAAATGGTCAAATACTCAGAGTGGGTTGCCAACATCGTCCCCGTCCCTAAGAAAGATGGGAAAGTGCGAATGTGTGTAGACTATAGAGATCTAAACAAGGCTAGCTCGAAAGATAATTTCCCGCTACCTCATATCGATACTCTAGTGGACAATACATCGGGGCATTTGTTCTTTTCTTTCATGGATGGTTTCTCAGGGTATAACCAGATAAAAATGCATCCCGAAGACATGGATAAGACCACATTTATAACATTGTGGGGAACCTTTTGCTATAAAGTGATGCCATTTGGGTTAAAGAATGCGGGAGCAACATACCAGAGAGCCATGGTAACTTTATTCCATGATATGATGTACAAAGAGATTGAAGTTTACGTCGATAACATGATTGCCAAATCTCGAACTGAAAAGGAGCATGTTCAAGTCTTCAAGAAGTTATTCCTGAGATTGAGGAAATTCCAGCTAAAGCTTAACCCAGCAAAATGTACCTTCGGAACTAGATCAGGGAAGCTGCTAGGGTTTATAGTCAGTGAAAAAGGGATTGAGGTCGACCCAAACAAGATCAAAGCCATACAAGAGCTGCCCCCACCACGCATTCAAAAAGAAGTCCGAGGTTTCTTGGGAAGATTAAATTACATTGCTTGGTTCATTTCACAGCTAACCGAAAGATGTGACCCCATATTTCGTCTTCTTAGGAAACACAATCCAGGTGTATGGAACGAGGAATGTCAGGAGACCTTCGACAAAATAAAGCAATATCTGTCCAATCCCCCAGTATTGACGCCGCCTGATCCAGACAAGCCTTTAATCCTCTATTTGACGGTACTTGATAATTCAATGGAATGCGTGCTCGGTCAGCACGATGAGGCGGGAAAGAAGGAAAAGGCAATATACTACCTTAGTAAAAAGTTCACCGAGTGTGAAATGAGGTATTCGCCGATTGAGAAACTTTGTTGCGCCTTGATCTGGACAACTCGGAGGTTGAGACAGTATATGTTGTATCATACGACCTGGCTCATCTCGAAGCAAGACCCTCTGAAGTACATGATGGAATCAACCGTCTTGAATGGTCGGATGGCCCGATGGTAAATCTTGCTTTCTGAGTTCGATATAGTTTATGTAAATCAAAAGGCGGTGAAAGAGAGTGCAATAGTGGATTTTCTAGCCAGTAGAGCTCTGCCAGATTACGAGCCTTTGGAATTTGATTTCCCCAATGAAGATCTGATGTATGTGGCAACCGCCGAAGAAGGTACCTCGGAAGATCATCCTTGGACACTACACTTTGATAGGGCATCAAATGCTATGGGTAATAGGGTCGGAGCAGTTCTGGTATCCCCAAACAGAAATCATTATCCATTTACTTGTAGGTTGGATTTTGATTGCACAAATAATATGACGGAATACGAGGCTTGTATCATGGGTATCCGTCTTTTTGCCGAACGCGCAAATCGTGGTATTAAGAGTATATCAGAGAGACTCTACACCGGTGATTTATCAACTTAAAGGAGAATGGGAAACAAGAGATCCCAAGTTGATCGAATACAAAAGATTGGTCCAAGAGTTGATCAAGGATTTTGATGATGTCACTTTCAGTTATTTACCAAGAGACAAAAATCAGCTGGCTGATGCCCTAGCTACCTTGGCTTCCATGGTCCAAGTAAACAAAGCAGAGGATATGAAACCTATCCAAATGAGCATTCATGAGGCCCCGGCTCACTGCTGCAACGTCGAAGAAGAAGAGAAAAAGGATCGTCCGTGGTACCATGATATACTGCAATACAAAAAAAACCGTCAATACCCCGAGCAGACGACTGAGAATGAGAAAAGGATGATAAGAAGACTTGCATGTGATTATGTCCTGGACGGAGAGATCCTGTACAAAAGAAAGAAGGATCAAGTGCTATTGAGATGTGTAGACTCCACAGAGGGGAAGCAAATCTTAGAAGAAGTCCACGAAGGTGTCTGCGGAACACACGCTAATGGTTTCACGATGGCTACGCAAATCATGAGGTTCAGGTATTTTTGGTCTACCATGGAAAGGGATTACATTGATTATGCCAAGAAATGTCATAAGTGCCAAATCTACGCGGATAAGATTTATGTACCACCTTCACCTCTGCACGTTATGACTTCTCCATGGCCTTTTGTAATGTGGGGCATGGATGTCATCAGGCCAATCTCGCCGAAAGCTTTCAATGGACATCGATTCATCTTCGTGGTAATCGGTTACTTTACTAAGTGGGTAGAGGCTGCCTCATATGCTAACGTGACAAAATCAGCGGTCAGCAAGTTCTTGAAAAAAGGAGATCATATGTCGATATGGAATGCCTGAGAGGATATCCGACAATGCTTTAAACTTGAACAATAGCACGATTGCAGAGGTCTGCAAGCAATTCAAGATTAGACACCACAATTCGTCACCATATCGCCCAAAGATGAATGGGGCGGTAGAGGCAGCTAATAAGAATATCAAGATGATAGTGGGGAAAATGACTGAGACCTACAAAGATTGGCACGAGAAATTACCATTTGCCCTCTTTGCATATCAAACATCGGTCAGAACCTCCACCGGGGCAACTCCTTTCTCGCTGGTCTATGGAATGGAGGCAGTTTTACCCATCGAAGTTGAAATTCCATCCCTTCGAGTCTTGTCCGAACTAAAGTTGGACGAAGCAGAATGGATTCAGGCTCGGTACGATCAGTTAAATTTGATTGAAGAAAAAAGGTTGAAAGCTATCCAACATAGTCAAATGTACCAGAAACGAATGATGCGGGCATACAACAAAAAGGTGCGCCCAAGAGAATTTCGTGAAGGAGACTTGGTTTTGAAAAAGATCCTCCCCATACAGAAGGATTTCAGAGGAAAATGGATGCCAAACTGGGAAGGGCCTTATGTGGTAAAAAGAGCTTTCCCTGGAGGAGTGCTGATTTTGGCTGAGATGGATGGAAAAAGCTTGACCAATCCTGTAAACTCGGATTCAGTCAAAAAGTATTATGCTTGAAGAAGGAAAAAGCTAAAGTGAAAACCCACAAAGGGGGCTTTAAGACCTTCAAAAAAAAAAAACAGAGAGGCCAAGGCGAAAACCCACAAAAGGCGCTTTGAGATCAAAGGGATTTTGGGTCGAAAACCCGATAAGGGCGGCTCAAACTTGAACAAAAAGGGAGGTATGTGACAACTTTTATTCTCCCAGAGTTAGCAAAAGGAGGGATTTTACACCTCGGAACATCTACAAAGCACTGCAGATCTCCAACACCTATTCAGCTCAAGATGATTTTCGAAAGGATTGGGTAGTGAAGGCTCAAGCTGCGATATCTGGGGCACTTAATCTCTTTTAACCCATTTTCTGTATTCCAACTATATTTATTTTTGTTGATTAAATCTAATTCCATTCTTCATAAATTCCATTGCTATTTACCATTTAAGTCTTTTAAATTGTTGTGCAATCAAAGCAATAATCTATGGACCCACAATGCTTCCATGAAAAGAGTTCCGTTTATTACTCTGGAAAATCTCTGAACAGCGCGAGAACCCGAAACGGGACTGTTGGTTAGAACTACCACGCCTAAGGGTTTAGAAACACTCGTGGAAGAAGGGTCTAATGTCATAACTCATAACCACTCCTAGACTCTCTGTCAAAAGATTAGTTGCACTAGAAGACGAAAGTTGCGGCCGTAACACAACCATCATGAACGGACAAACAGCGACAACCCTAAGCAATAAAGAAGGGATCATTTCACTTTGCATCATTCAAAGCATATCTAGCTAGGAGCATTCGACTCATTCTGATCATGGCATCCTCATGACATTCTGCATTCATAGTCCATAATACGAGTAGTTGGGAACACTAGATTCATACCAATCATAGCATCCTAATCACTTGGCATAAACACAAGCATATGAATTAAGTCTACAAGAGATGTCCCTAGAGGACGTTGTAGCGACACAGGCCAAAGATTGTCCTGTTACCATCGACCAGCAGTGGGGCAAGGTCGAAAGCAAATCTTGTCTTCCTAAACAATAGGAAACATGATTTAAGCCACCGTCTTATTGCCACTGACCAGCAGTGGAATAGGCTGAAGATTATCCTGTTGCCATTAACCAGTAGTGGAACGGGTTGAAGATTACCTTATTGCCATTGACCAGCAGTGGAATAAGCTGAAGATTATCCTGTTGCCATTAACCAGTAGTGGAACGGGTTAAAGATTACCTTATTGCCATTGACCAGCAGTGGAACAAGCTGAAGATTATCCTATTGCCATTGACCAGCAGTGGAATAGGTCAAAGATTGTAGATCTTGTCGCCCGAACCAGTAGTGGGGCAAGGTCGAAGACAAATCTTGTCTTCTTAAACAGTAGGAAACATGATTTAAGCCACCGTCTTATTGCCACTAACCAGCAGTGGAATAGGCTGAAGATTAGGCTAGCAGTAGGACAAGCTGAAGATACGAATCTTGTTTTGAAGCCACAGTAGAGCAAGTTAAAAATAAATCTCATACCCTAAAGTTATAGTGGAGCAATAAAGCAAATCGAAGCTGCAAATCCTATCTCTCTGAAGAGATGACGGAGTAGATCAAAGCATGAGAGGAGGTGGACTAGAATAAGGCTATTTGAAGAGGACGCGGATCAAGAAGTCAAGGCTTAGTTAGGCCCGGGCAAAATTGGTTCTTTTATTGTCTTTGCTCTATTCTCATTTCACGACAATGAGCAAAGAGGGGCAGCTGTAATAACCCATTTTGCCCGGCCCAAACCAATTACACAAGCCCAAAACTTGACCCAATCTACAACCAGCCCAATTGGCCCAAAAAACCCAAATCAAATATCCAAGCCCAAATTACAAAATCCTAAAACAAATCAGAAAACCAAAAAAAAAAAAACCTAGTGCCGCACCTACCATCTGCCCAACCCAATACCTAACCCTAGCCACTTGCCTCTGACGCCACACCGCCACTGACAGAGTCGGTCACCGACCCTCCACCTGCTCCATCGCCCATGCCTAGCACCGCCGCTTCCTGCAGAAGCAATCAGAATGAAGGGACAGCATATCTTAAGTAAAAATCTTGTAAAAATGGCTATAAAAGCCAATCAGATCTATCTGTAAGGGGCTTTTTTTTTTCGATCTATAGAAACAGATTCTAGAAATTTCAAACACAAATACAGAGATCAAAACACGAAAGTGCAGAGAAAATATTAAAAACAACTAAACAACCAAAACAGAGGCCAAAGAAAAGGTGATTTTTTTTAGGTATTTCCGAAACTTTCCATTTTTTTCCTTTTATTATACATATACATATACATATATACATATACTATTTCTCTAAAAAAAATACGCATTTTACCTTTTTCGGCCACCGTGTACGGTGGCCGGAGCGACGGCCGGCGGCAGAGCACGTGGCGAGCCTGACCGGAACCGCGCTGACGAACGAACCCTGCAGAGAAAAAAAAAGAGAAAGTTAGTTTTTTTTAAAACCGGATGAAAATGATTTTTTTAGGCGTTTTGGGCCTTTTATAATCCCCTGAGACGGCGTCGTTTTAGGGGCTGGCCTCCAAGCCCAAAACGACGTCGTTTCGCCTTATAACCCGCGCGTTGACCCGACCAGCCAGGAGGATCCGTGTGTTTTTATTAAAAGGGCTATTTGCGCGAATAGCCCTTCCGCATTTTTTCACTCTTTTAATCCAGTTTTTGTTTCTTTCAAATTGGCCCCAATAGATTTTCTTCTGCTTTAAGTAGTCCCGAGCAAAACGCAGCGCACGGAGGCCTGGGATAATTGCCCTAATGGTCCTCCTTATTTTCTCGCGCGTCTAATCGGGCCCTAATTCGTGTTATTTTCTTTGTATTCAGATCCTAAGTTTTATTTATCTTCTAATTTAGTCCCTTTATCATTTATTTTACATAATTTCCCCCTTTTATCCTATTTCAAATTCAATTTAACCCGTCTTTATTATTTTTGCAATTATTATTATCATTATTTATATGTTATCATTCTTTATTTTATTACCACATTATTACTATTATTATCATTATCATTATTAATATATTTACATTATTATAATTGTATATCTAGTATCATTATTATTATTTTATTTTTATTACTACACTATCATTATTATTATTACTATATTATTTTATACTATTATTATTATTTTATTATTATTATAATACTATCATTATGTTATTATTATTTCTATGTCACGATTATCGCACTACGACTTATATGTGAACTTATCATTATATTTTTAGTTTCATTTCTGTTTCATTATTTTCTCACTCGTTTTAAACTCGTTTTATGGTATCTTTGCCTCCATCATCGTTATTTGTATTAATACATTTTCCATTTTTGCCATGCATGCCCATATTGCTATTTATTCTTACATTTTATTGATTTTACCCGATACAAAATTTTCAATAAGGCTATGCTTGTTATTTAGAAATTCAGAGAGTTGTACTCTAAAGTATTGAGTTGCAATCTCCTTCGTTTAATCTAAATAACGGAATGTCCTTTTAAACAAAATCCGTTTTAACAAAAAGCTCATTCTCGAGGACGTAAATTATCGTATCCTAAAGCATTGGATGTGATATTTTATTCCTCGGGAACGAGAAGGTTTTGGCATTCAATTTTCAAAAATTATGAGACGATCTCGGAATTCGAGGATTTGAATTATCGTATCCTAAAGCATTGGACATGATATTTTCTTACTCCTTTAGAACGAGGGAAGTCTTGATTTATAAGAAAGAAAAACTAGAAGATGACCTCGGATTCGAGGATTTGAATCATCGTGTCCTAAAGTATTGGATATGATGTTTCATTCCATCGAAACGAGGAAATCATGATTCGATTCGAGAAGTTCAAATATTTCCAAAAGAGATCGATTTTTCAAATTCCCTTTTTATTTTTCAATTTCCGACATCGAGACATTAATTAATTTGTTAGGTACCAATTCTGGGCGTGACGTGGGTGCTAACCCTTCCTCGCACGTAACCAACTCCCGGACCCGTTTTTCTCTGAATTACGTAGACCCCAAAATTTTTTGTTTCAATAAATTGAAACGTTTTATTAAAACAAAGGTGATCTGATCTCACCCAACAAAGATCAGTGGTGACTCTTGTTCTATCTTTTTAAAACCCAAGTTCGACTCCCGCCTTTTCAAAACGAGATGGTTTCGACAATATATATATTATGCATATTGAGGGAATAACAAGTTAAGGGAAGCATACATTGAGTAATACGGTTCAATGAGTACCATATGTGCAAAGTTAAGTAATGGCTCTGTATGAGCGATACGTTACGATAAAAGTTAAGTAACGGCTCTGTGTGAGCGATACGTTATGATAAAAGTTAAGTAACAGCTCTGTGTGAGCGATACGTTACGATAAATGTGAACTAACAGCTCTGTGTGAGCGATACGTTATGATAAATGTGAAGTAACGGCTCTGTGTGAGCGATACGTTACGAAAAGCATTAAGTAACGGCTCTATGTGAGCAATACGTTACTAGAAGTAAGAATAGTAATGGCACTAAGTGTGCGATACGTTACATCAATTACACTGTGTGTGCAGATTTACAAATTTTTCGGAGATATAATTCAATGAATGGAGCTATCCGAAAAGTGATAGATAGGTAAGGGATGTATGATAATTGTGTAATTTAAATATCAATGAGGTAAATTGTTCTTGTATACGAAATTAAGGTATCGAGAGGTGATTATTAATCTATGAGTTTGATTGAATGAATGAATGGTATGTTGGTAGTTGATTTTTGAGACCTATTGATCTAGATAGTTGTTGAATGGTAGTATGATTTATGTAATTGCAATTACGAATCCGTTATCATCAAGTAAGTTGATTTAATTAACATTATAGGTTCGGCCACAAAGGTATGTGCATATGTGATGATGAATTGAATTTGTGTATAAGTGGTTATATGTGATATTATATTAAATTCGAATATATAAGTACTTGTGATAGTTTAATTAACTTTGGATGATCGGTCATATATATGATAATGGATTAAACTAGTATATTCGGCCATAAGTGATGGTATAATGAATCATGTGTATTTGATCTAATAAGTAAGTTTTAGACGTTGAAATGAAAATTTTATATCATATGTATTTATATGTGAATTATATGAATTGAAAGGTGAGAAAGAAAATTAGGTAGTTAATATGTATTTACATTTTTATTTGTTTTGAGATGGGAAAGTGATTTATAGATCGATGTGAAATCTATTATTGAATGTATGAGTGTTTGGCCTTAAGGCTATAAAAGGTAAAAGTTTACGAATGATGATATGAATTATGAGTAAGTGAAGTTACTTAAAAGTGATTGTACATGTGTTTGTGATTAACCAAATTTGGCCTATTTGAATTAAATTATATATGTTTCTATGGTGAATTATTTGCTTATGGCTTACTAAGCTTTCAAAGCTTACTTTGTGTAATTTTTCTATGTTTATAGAGTTTCAAAGACTTGCTTGGGTTGGAAGTCGAAGGAGATCTCATCACACTATCCAATTTTCGCTTCGGTAAATAAATGCTTGGAGATTTGGTTATGTGGCATGTATAGACTAGTTTTGATATTGCTAGTTTTGAAGTTGTATATATTTGTATAAGCCATGCGAAAATGGCTTGTCCATCTCGTTATTCTTGGAATTTATATTTTGGCTTGATGATTTCATTTGATTTGGTTTTGGTATATTTATAAGTATGGTTAATGTATAGAGTTTAAATGAAATGAAGTAAAGATGTTATGATCTAAATTTCGAGTTTTGTAACTCGAGTTATAGTCGATTTAGTCAATATGATACTGATGGACAGTTTCAATTTTTATGCCCCAAATTGGTAGTTAAGTCCGGTAATACCTTGTAACCCGTTAGGGGTGTTACAAAGTATCTTAAAATCCACTGAACTGCTTTCCAATGTTCTTTACCGGGATTCGCCATGTATCTGCTAACTACACTGACTAGATATGATAAATCTGGACGTGAACAAACCATAGCATACATGAGAGGTTCCACTGCACTAGAGTATGAAACATGTGACATGTACTCAATCTCAACATTTGATTGTGGAGACAAAGCTGATGAAAGTCTGAAATGGGCTGCTAAAGGAGTACTAACAGGCTTAGTACTCTACATATTGAACCTGCAAAGAATTTTCTCAATGTACCCCTTCTGACTTAGGTACAATTTACTTGCTTTTCTATCTCTGAGAATCTCCATACCAAGTATCTTCTTTGCTGGTCCTAAATCTTTCATCTCAAGTTCTTCACTTAGTTGGGCTTTGACCTTTCTTATCTCTCTTTTATCTTTTACTGCTATCAACATGTCATCAACATGAAGAAGTAGATACATAAAAAAAACATCACTGTTTTCTTAAAGTAAGCACAACTGTCAAAACTACTTCTTTTGAAATCATGAGAAGTCATAAAGGAATCAAACCTCTTGTACCATTGTCTTGGTGACTGTTTCAAACCGTAAAGAGATGTTTTCAGCAAGCAAACATAGTCCTCTTTTTCTGAGACTGTAAAACCCTCTTGTTTTGCATATAAATATCCTCATCAAGTTCTCCATGCAAAAATGCAGTTTTTACATCTAACTGCTCAAGATCCAAATCATGCATGGCCACAATACCAAGTAAAGCTAGAATCAAACTATGCTTCACAATTGGGGAGAACACATCTGTGAAGTCCACTCTTGGAATTTGATTGTAACCCTTTGCAACAAACCTTACTTTATATCTGGGTTCTTCAACTCTTCGAGTCCCTTATTTCTTTTTAAATACCCATTTACAACGGACAACCTTTTTACCTTTAGGAAGTTTCAGAAGATCCCATGTTCTGTTTTTGTGGATTGATTCTATCTCCTCTTACATAACAAACATCCACTTTTCTGAGTCTTTATAGCTAACCGCCTTAGAATAATTAGATGGCTCTTGGTTTGCATCTATATATTCAGCCACATTTAAAGCATAAGTAACTAGATCAGCCTCGGCATACTTCTTTGGAGGTTTAATTTCTCTTCTAGTTCTGTTTTTGGCAATAGAGTATTGTGGTGAAGAAGCAACTCTATTCTCAATTTTTGTACTCGGCTTGCTTGAGAGTCGACTACGTATTAACTGATGCTCCACCTGCTTTTGATTTTCTTTATTGGAAGAGTCTTTAAGAGATAAGTTAGGTAGCATTGCAGTTTCATCAAAAACAATATCTTTGCTAATCACAACTTTTCTATTTTCAGGACCCCATAACTTATACCCATTTACACCAGCTTTATAACCAAGAAAAACACATTTAAAGGATCTCGGTTCCAATTTTCCATTATCAACATGAGCATACGCAGGACACCCAAAGATCTTTAAATCAGAATAATTAGCAGGATTACCAGACCATACCTCTTGTGGAGTCTTTTTCTTAATGGCAACTGATGGAGATCGGTTGATCAAAAAACATGCAGTAGAGGCTGCTTTGGCCCAAAAAAACTTTGGTAAGTTGGCATTTGACAACATACATCGAACCTTCTCCATGATCGTTTTGTTCATTTGTTCTGCAATGTTGTTTTGCTGTGGAGTATGACGAATTGCCAAGTGTCTCACGATCCCTTCTGACTTGCACAGTTTATTAAACTTATCATAACAAAAACCTAAGCCATTGTCTGTGCAGAGGTATTTTATTTGTTTTCCCGTCTATTTTTCAATCATAGTTTTCCAAGACTTAAATGCAGAAAACACATCGCTTTTTTGCTTCAGGAAGAATACTCAAACTTTTCTGGAAAAATCATCAATAAAAGTTAGCATATAATTAGCTCCACCTCTCGAAGGCACTCTTGATGACCCCCACAGATTAGAATGAATATACTTCAATGTTCCCTTCGTGTTATGGATTCCTCTGGTGAATCAAACTCTCTTTTTCTTCCCAAAAACGTAGTGCTCACAGAACTTCAGTTTACGAATTCCTAGCCCATCAAGAGTCCTCTTTTGCTCAATTCTTCCATGTCATTCTCACTCATATGCCCTAGGTGCATATACCAAAGTTTAGTAATATCATCATCTGACAAGGAAGAGGAAGCGATATCTGCATTACCAATAATAGTAGAACCCTGCAAAACATTAACTTGGCAGTCTTTCTCTGCCCTTTCATCACAACGAGGGAACCTTTGGAAGTCTTCAAAATCCCACTTTCAACTGTGTATTTGTACAATTTTAAATAAAGAGTACTTAACAAAATTAAATTTCTCTTCAATTCTGGAACATGTCGTACGTCACTAAGTATTCTAACAACTCCATCAAACATTTTAACTTTAATTGTTCCAACAAATGCGATTTTACACGAAGCATTATTTCCCATCAAAACAACACCTTCAAACACTGTTTCGTAAGTTGTAAACCAATCCCGATTGGAACTCATGTGGAAGGTGCAGCCTGAATCAAGTATTCACTCCTCCCTCACTTTAGAATTGTTGACAGAAGTGACTAGAAGTTCTCGTCCCTGTAGTCTTCTACAACATCAACTTCACCAGATTTTTCTAGTTGTTTTCCCTTTTGATTCACAGCCTCCCTTTTAATCTTGTTCTGTAGCTTATAGCACTCAGATTTATTGTTCCATTTCTTCTTACAGAAGTTATAAGTTTTACCTCTATTTGAAGACTTCAATCTACCTTTAGATTTACCGCGAGGATTCCGTTCCTGTGTCCTTCCACGATCATCATCAGCATTCCGATCTTGTCTCCCATGAATAATGAGACCCTCTCCCTGAGAGTCGGGTTTAACCACAAGATGCTTCATCTTATCATACGAGGTAAAAGAATCATAAACCTCATCAACTGTGAGAGACTTGCGGCTATATAAAATCGCGTCTCTGAAGGTTGAATAAGACGGAGGCAACGAACAAAGTAGAATCAACCCTAGATCTTCCTTATCGTATTAAACCTCCATGGCCTCCAAGTTTGAGAGAATTTCTTTAAACACTGTTAAGTGTTCACATTTCTCCAAACAATGAGCATAAAGATGTTGCTTCATATGCAACTTGCTGGTTAGAATTTTCGACATACATATTTGTTCTAGCCTCTTCCATAATGCAGCAGCGGTCTTCTCCTTCATCACATCCTGCAAAATTTTGTTAGACAAATGCAGATGTAACTGTGTTAATGCCTTTCGATCCTAGCATTTCTTCTCTTCTTCTATAATGTCAAAGGCATCTTATCTACCCCTAGCAGGGCTTCCTCTAAATCCATCTGTGCAAGAATTGCCTGCATCTTTATCTGCAACAATACGAATCTGATGTTGTGATCCAACAGCGAAATTTTATACTTCAAAGACGCCATTACCGTGATCGAGATGAAAAACTCGAAAGCTCTGATACCAATTTGTTAAAAATATAACATCGGTAGTGACAATATATCACAAAGAAAAGAGAAATAAAATTAAAGAACACACAGATTTTATATAAAAAACCCTTTCGGAAAAACCACGGGCAGAGAAGAAGAAAATTTACTATGTCAAATTCGAATGATTACAAGAGAAACAGACTATGTCTATTTATAAGCTTGTAAAGCCATATTCTAATATGAGTGTACTAAGATTGAAACACCTTATTCTAATCAATATAAAATAGATGGAGTTTAATAAGGTTTAAAAAACCTTATTCTAAAATAAAATAAAAGAAGTGTAGTTCTATATAGATTTTACTTTTATTTTATTTTACCACTGTATTTTATTTAAATAAGGATTTGGGTCACTTAATTTTAACATTAAATCTATAGCCATTCTTCAGAAGCTCTTCACTTTGAATGACTATTGTGGCGGGGTTCTTTGTATTAAGAGTCATTTTCCTATGCTTGACCCAACTACTATTGATGCTCTCAAGTGTCCTGTCAGTAATGATGACATCAAACAGGCACTCTTTGACATGGCTCCTCTCAAGGCTCTAAGGGTAGATGGTTTTCATGCACATAGTTATTAGAGGGTGTGGAAGCATGTGGGTGCCTCAATTTCTAACATGATTTTTGAAGTTTTCAATGGTGGATCTTTGGGCCCTTATTGGTAGATCAATTATTGTTTTGATTCCAACAGGGGTGAGTCTAAAGTCTTTATATTGGTTCATCAACCTTTATACTGTTCCATACAAGATCTTTACTAAAGTTATAGTCTACAATTTGAAACTGGTTATACCAATGTTGGTTGCCCAAAATTAAGTCAATTTTTTTCGGAGAGGTTACCTTATTGATAATATTATTATTTCTCAAAATGTGATTCATTCCATACATGCATTAAAAGGATGGAAAGGTTGAATGGTAATAAAAATGGACCTTAAAAAGGTTTATGATTGAGTTTGTTGGGGTTTCTTAGAGGACTCTTTGTATAATGCTAGAATTACAATGAATCTGATTAGAGTTATGCATTGTCTTACCTCATTGTCCATGCAAATCTTATGTAATGGTTCATACACAGAAGATTTCAAACTGACAAGAGAAATTCACCAATGAGATCTTTATCCGCATATCTTTTTGTTTTAGAAATGGAAAGATTAAGACAAAGTATTGATGATTCTGTCATGCATGGATTTTGGAAATCAATCAGGTTTAATAGAGGATGCCAACATATCTCACTTATTCTTCCTAGATGATTTAACCTTTTTCTACGAAGCAAACAATAAACAAGCAATGACTGTTAATAAAGTGCTTCAAAATACTAGAGTTTTTTTCTCTACGAATGTGACCGAATCACAAGCAGTTTTGATTTGCGACCTCATAAGTTTTCAAAAGGCTACTAATTTAGAAAGTTATTAGGGGTACCACTTTTCTATAAAAGGATGATTAGGAGCATTATTCTAGCCCTACCTCAACTTTAACCCAGTTGGACTCTCTGTTGAGTCACCTAAGGCCCACTGAAAGGAATAATTGGATATAAATCCTCACTCTCCTTTAAATCTTGAAAAATACCACTAAATAGGAGCTCCCTTAGGTCACTCTATTTGTTCGACATTCATCTTAGGTCACTCTATTTGTTCGACATTCAACCTTGGAATGGGTGAACCAACCTCCTTTAACACCACCATCTCCTTCTCCACTTTCGTTGATGTCATATATCAACAAGCACTTTCCAATTTGTTGTTGATGTAGTCTAGCAAAGACTCGGTGGATAAAATGTACAATTACTATCAATGGCGGGCCGTATTACTTTTGCTAAGTTTGTGTTGAAAATTTACCTCAACTACTGTAACAAAATAATCTAGCTGTTTTTAGCTATTTTTTATTTCTTACTGATTTTTAGAGTTTTTTAGAGATTGTGAATCTTTTAGTAGCTTATTTTTAGTCATTATTTGTTGAACTTTTTCCCCATATAAACATTAGTTTTTAGTTCAATGAAACATATGTTTTCCATAAAAATTACTTTTACTTTCCTCTTGCCTTTGTTGTTTTTCTTACAGCAAGTTTTTCTCAAAACTCCAACAAAGTGGTATCCAAGCTATCTTTTCAAGAGACCTTTTGAGAGAATTTTTTTTTTCTTCTATGGATTCAGAAACCTCTTTCACGACACTTGTACCACCTATTTTTAATGGAGAAGGCTATCATGTTTGGTTAGCAAGGATGGAGGCTCGTTTGGAGGCAAATGATCTTTGAGAAGTTGTTGAGGAGGACTACAAAGTTCCTCCCTTGCCTGTAAATCCAACCATGGCATAACCAAAGAATCACAAGGAGAAGAACACAAGAATGTCAAAGGCTAGAACTATGTTATTTACTATAGTCTCACCAGAAATCTTTGTCAGAATTATGACAAAAGAATCAACATTTAAAGTCTGAAATTATTTGAAGGAAGAGCATGAAATAGATGAAAGGATCAAGGGAATGCACATTTTCAACTTGATCAAAGAATTTGAACTTCAAAAGATGAAAGACTTTTAAGATAGTTAAAGAGTATTTTGACAGATTACTCAACATTATCAATAAAGTAAGATTACTTGGATCTAAATTTCCTGATTCTAGATTGGTTCAAAAAATTCTTGTAACAGTCCCTGAAAGATTTAAAGCAACTATTTCCTCATTGGAAAACGCTAAAGATTTGTCAAAAATTAGTTTGGTAGATTTATTGAATGCTTTGTGGGCACAAGAACAAAGACGACTTTTGAAGTCTGAGGGTTTGTCGAGGGCGCACTACCTGCAAGAGTTTAATCAAATCAAGGAGATAAAGAAAAGAAAAAAAAGTACAAGAAGGAAAACTCAAGTTTTGATTCTCCTAAAATCAATGAGGAAACAAAATTTGTTTTTCCTCCTTGCAAGCATTATGGAAAGAAAGGTCATCCACCATTCAAATGCTGGAAAAGGCCAGACCAGTAGTGTGAGAAATGTCAAAAGATGGGACATCATCAAAAGATTTGCAAAAGCAGCTTTCAACAAAAAGAAGTTGCACAGATAGTTGATCAAGAAGAGGAGAAGCAACTCTTTGTAGCAATTTGTTTTGCAACTAGCAACTCTAGTGACTAATGGCTTATCGATAGTGGTTGCACAAACCATATGACATTTGTTTGTGATCTCTTCAGAGAGCTAGATACTTCAATAATTTCCAAAGTACAAATTGGTAATGGAGATTATATTTTTGTTAAAGGCAAAGGCACAATGGAAATTAGATGCCCTTCAGGTACAAAGCTAATTAATAATGTGTTATTTGTACCTAATATAAAGCAAAATTTGTTAAGTGTTGGTCAATTGCTTGAAAAGGGCTTGAAAGTTGTTTTTGAAATCAATCATTATCAAATCAATGATGTGGAAGCCAAAGATGTATTCATAGTTATGATGAAGGGAAAGAGCTTTATTCTGGATTCTTTAGAGCAGGAACAAAAAGCCTATGCTACAACTAAGGTAAAAGCATGGCACAAAAGGCTTAGACATTTCAATAATGTTGTTGTAATAAACCTACAAAGATTTAATTCAGGGGTTACCTCACCTTGAAGCTAATATACAATATTGCAAAACTTGTCAATTTGGTAAGCTGGCAAGGCTTCCTTTCAAAAAAGAAACCTAGAGAGCTATTGAAAAGCTAAAATTAATCTACACAGACCTAATTGGACCTCCAAAAACTTTTTCACTCAATGGAAGTAAGTATTACATAGTTTTCATTGATGAATATACTAGGATGTGCTGGATTTCTTTCCTCATATTCAAGAGGTTGCTGACGTGTTTTGGAAATTCAAGCAATGGGCTGAAACTCAAAGTGGTTGTAAGATTCAATCTTTAAGGTCTGATAATGACAATGAGTACACATCTGATCAAATCAATCTATTTTATGAAGAAGCTGGGATTGGACACAAACTTACTACTCCATATACTCCACAACATAATAAAGTTAGTGAGAGGAAGAATCGTACTATAAATGAGATGATCAGATGATTCTTGTTTGAGAAGTGCTAGCCAAAATAGTACTGGTTGAAGCTGTACATACTACAATCTTTCTACTTAACAGGCTTCCAACAAAAGCAGTGGAACGAAAGACACCGTTTGAAGTTTGGTATGGTTATAAATCTTCTTTAAAAAATCTAAAGGTTTTTAGATGCTTGTGTTTTGTGTTTGTGTCATAGATCAAAAGAGTTAAGTTGGACAAAACGGAAAAAGCTAAAATTTTTGTGGGTTACAACAAAGTTTCCAAAGCTTACAAAATTATTTAGCCTCATACAAAGAAATTTTTTATAAGTAAAAATGTGCATTTCATGGAGGATGAGCAATGGAATAGGAAAGAAGTTCGACCAATATCAATTCCAAAATAAAGTAAAAAGCTCCAGCTGAAGGAAGATAAACTTGTTGATGATGTCCTAATAAGAGGCACAAGATCACTTTTTGATTTCTATCAAAGATGCAATGTAGCCATTTTTTAGCCAATAGATTTTGGGGAAGCAGAAAAGGATCCCAAATGGATAGCTGCAATGAGAAAATAAATCATCAAGATTGAGAAGAATCAGACTTGGAAACTTGTGAAAGAATAGAAGATAGAAAAGTCATTGGAGCGGATTTTTAGAACCAAGTTAAGTGTGGATGGCTTTATCAACAAGTACAAAGCCAGACTTGTTGTAAAGGGCTATGCTCAAATCTTTGGTGTCAATTTTTTTGATATTTTTTCTCCTGTTGTTAGATTAGAAACCATCAGGTTATTACTAGCTATAGTTGCACAGAATGATTGGAAAGTGTTTTTAGCTAGACATTAAATCCGCATTCTTGAATGACTTTCTTGAGAAGGAGATATATGTTGAGAAACCTAAATATTTTCAAGCAAAAGGCATGAAAATGAAGTGTATCAGCTCAAGAAGGCTTTGTACATGCTAAAGTAGGCACCTAGAGCCTGGTACAACAAAATTGATGAGCATTTGTTGCAACTAGGTTTTAGAAAGAGCCTTAGTGAAACTACTCTCTACATCTAAGGTGATGAAATATATTGTTTCGCTATATATAGATGATTTGCTAGTTACTGGAAGCAATGATGAATTTGTTAAGAAGTTCAAAAGAGGTATGCAACATACTTTCGAGATGGCAAACCTGGGAGAAATGATTTATTTTCTAGAAATGAAAATCAAACAAAAGCAAAATGAAGTGTTAATCTGTCAAAAGAAATATGCAAGTGAGATTGAAAAAGTTCAGAATGGAAAATTGCAAAGAAACAACTACTCTAATATGTCAAAAAGAAAAGTTGAGCAAGAATGATGAAGCTAAAAGAGTGTATGAGCCTCTTTACAGAAGGATGGTTGGCTCTCTCATGTATCTTACAATTACATATAGATGATTTGCTAGTTACTGGAAGCAATGATGAATTTGTTAAGAAGTTCAAAAGAGGTATGCAACATACTTTCGAGATGGCAAACCTGGGAGAAATGATTTATTTTCTAGAAATGAAAATCAAACAAAAGCAAAATGAAGTGTTAATCTGTCAAAAGAAATATGCAAGTGAGATTGAAAAAGTTCAGAATGGGAAATTGCAAAGAAACAACTACTCTAATATGTCAAAAAGAAAAGTTGAGCAAGAATGATGAAGCTAAAAGAGTGTATGAGCCTCTTTACAGAAGGATGGTTGGCTCTCTCATGTATCTTACAATTACTAGACCTAACATTTTACATGTTGTAAGTCTTCTATCTAGATTCACTAATTGTGCAACTAACACCCATTTAGAGTAGTGAAAAGGGTGATGAGATATGTTAAAGGAATGCTAAATTTTGGAATCAAGTTCTATGCAAGTCATAAATACTTGCTACAATGATATTCTGTTAGTGGTTGGGCTGGTTCGCGGATGATATGAAGAGCACTTCTGGTTATTGTTTTAATCTTGGTTCAGGGGTATTTTTTTGGTGTTCTAAAAAGATATAAATTGTGGCGCAATCTAAAGTTGAAGCTGAGTTTATTGCAGCTACAGCTGCTGCAAATCAAGTCTTATAGCTTAGGGAAGTGTTATTTGATATGAATTTAAAGCAAGAAGAGCATACAAAAGTGTTAGTAGATAATCAAGCAGTTATTACTATCTCAAATAATCTTGTTTTCATGAAAAACCTAACATTTCAATATCAAATTATTCTTTTATGGAGATGTGCAAAAGGAAGTTTCAGTTGAATTAAAGTACTACAAAACTGATCTTCAATTAGCAGATATGTTTACCAAAGCTTTGCCTAAGCAAATTTGAATCTCTCATATAGATGCTTGGAACTTGCAAGAACTAGAGTAAGGAGAAGTGTTGAAGATCTACCTTAGCTACTTTAAAAAAACCTAGTTATTTTTAGTCATTTTCAATTTGGTGCTGATTTTAAGATTTTTTTTTTTTTAGAGATTACAAATGTTTTAGTAGTTTATTTTTAGTCATTGATTGTTATATTTTCTTTTTCCCTATATAAACATTAGTTTACAATTCAATAAAACATTCACTTCCCGTAAAAATTAGTTCTACTTTCGTCTTACCTTTGTTTTTCTTTATAGCAAGTTTTTAACAGTATATAAGAAAATTAAGAAGATTGTTAGAAATTTTTGGGGGGTTCAAAAAATGGTGAGAGAAAGGTCGCTCTTGTTAAATGGAAGAATTGTTGCCAACCCGTTGAAAATGGTGGTCTTGGCATTCGAAGCCTTATGGATCAAAATAAATGTTTTCTTTTGTTTTGTTTAAATTGGGTCTTGGCATTATAACTAATTTTGATGCTTATTAGACTAGAAATTTGAAGAGCTAATACAAAATTATGGATGGATGCACTCGTTCGATATCGATAGCCAACTGTTCTTTTCTATGGAGATCACTGGAAAAAGTTTGGAATATATTTAGAGAACAAACCTGTTGGTGAATTGGAAATTGGAAAACTGTGCGATTTTGGACAGATGAGTGGGTGTTGGACCTTGGGAGACTTAAGGACCATTTAATAATTTCGCATACCGACTTTTGAGGATGTTAGTCTGGCTGATATGGTAGATGATAATGACAATAGGAGGTGGAGTGTTTTTGCTCATTTGTTGGACTCTTCTGCTTTCCTGCACTTCGCATTTACGTCTCCACAATGCAACGAATCGGGAGAGGATTTTGTGTGTGGATAGGTTCAAACCAGAAAGCTTTCATGGTTACTAACGCTTATAAAATGATTGCTGTAACAGGTACAATTCTTCCGGGCTCAAAAATAATACAAAACTAATTAAAAATAAAGTCCAATAAAAAAAAGAGTCCAAATTTATAACAACCCAATAAAAACCCTAAGCCAAAATCCTATAAGCCCAAAACACTTAAACATTTTTAGCAGCCCTAGGGTTTCCAGCCTCATGTGCGCCGCTCCACCTCAGGTGAGCCGCCCGCGCCCTGTCTCGAGACCTACCCCCTGTTGCCTTGCACGGAAACGGCAAAAACGCCTTTCCCCCTCCTCTGCCAACGCCTGCAACAAGCCAAAAAATGGGAAACAGTAACAGAACAAAAATAGTGGCAGAGAAGAAAAGCAAACAGTAGCATAAATAATGAAATAGGATGTATTTTCGTCTATAAAAGCCATGAAGGAATCAATGTAATTTTTTTTTACGAATGAACGAACATCAAATATAAAAAAGATTTCGAAAGGTGATTTTTTATATCGTCTTATTTTTTTATTTTTTATTTTTATTTTTTTAAAAAAAAGAGATAAGAAAAGAAATAGAGGGAGACTCACCTTCGGTCATCGAAGCTGCCTTCAGGGATTTCTTTCGCACCTCAAGCCTTTGGGCTTCGCCAAAAAAGAAACGAAATGGCATGTTTCTTTCTAGGATTTTTTCTTTTTAAAATATATAAGGAAAAGGGGTCTTTTTGTATTCTCCGGCCACCGTGGATGGCGGCACCGTCGCCGGCGACCGACGGCCGCCAGGGTGGTTTAGCAACTGAAACCCTGGTCCAGTCGAAGAGGGAGAAAGGGGGTTGAGAGAATTTTTTGTTTTTTTTCAGAAATAGGGAAGATTGAATTTTTTTTTTAAAAAAATTGGCTTAAATAGCCAAATCAAAACGGCGCCATTTCATCTCTCCAATGCGCCTCAAAACGGCATCGTTTGGGGGGCGACCCGAAATCCGACCCGTTCCAAGGGGAGGATCCGCGTGTTTTTTATTAATGCACTTTTTGCGCTTTTGGCCCTTCCGATTTTTCAACCCTTTTTAATTATATCCTTTTGTTTCTTTTAATTTAGCCCGATAGTTTTTCATTGGTTTCATTTTGGTCCATATTAAAACGCTGCGATTCGGAAGATGGGGATATTTCCCCATTTGGTCCCTCCCTATTTTGCGCGCGTTACGTTGGGCCCTAATTCGTTTTTTCTTTTTAAATTTAGATCTTTAATTTTATTTCTCTCTTAATTTAGTCCCTTTAATGTTTTTACTTCTTTGTTTGTTCATATTTTTTTATTTTGTGTATTTTACTTTATTCCATTATTTTATTTTTATTATTATCATTATTATCATTCTTATTATTATTAATATTATTATTTTAGGATACATATATTCTTTATTTTTATTGTTATTATTACTATATGTATTTTTTTTACTTCCTTTTTTGTTCATATTTTTTATTTTGTGTGTTTTACTTTATTTCATTATTTTATTATTATTATCATTAATATTATTATTTTGGGGTTTGATTATTAATATTAGAATTAATACATTATTTCATTTATCTATCTACCTATTATCCCTTATCCTATTTTACGTGTATAAAATATATATATATATGATGTTTATGTTTTCTTTTATTCTACGTTATCATTATTTATTTTTCCTCATTATTATTTAATTAGTGTAGAATTAAGAGTTTTAATATGATCATTGCTTGCTCATTTGGTATTTTTATTATTATCAACATTTTTAATATTTTAAATTGTTGGTGTTATCAATTTCATTTTATCGTAACTACATCATGAATCATGATTAAACATATTTACGCATTTTTTAACCTAAATACGTATCGTTCAAATATCGTTAATTTTTATCCAAATACGTCAACAATATTTTCAAAAATAAGCAATGTTTCGTATTCGAAAGATTCGATAAAATTGTGGCCTAACTTACGGGGTTTCGATTCTTGTTGAATTTGAGTAATCGAATACCCTTTTAAAAATTAAAACACGTGAGATTTCAAACAAAAAAACCAAATTATTCTCATGGATTCGAAGTGTCATGTCCTAACTTACGGGATATGACGTTTAGTTGCCTCAAGATAAGAAGGTCTTCAATATTTTTTGACTTATTCAAGCAAATTTTTAAATAAAAATAACATAATGCAAAAAAGGGGATTGTAGTTTAATTTCTTTCCGAGTTTTCAACTTTCAATATAAAGACATCAAATAATCAATTAGGTACCAATTTTGGGCGTAACGAGGGTGCTAACACTTCCTCGTGCATAACCGACTCCCGAACCTATTTTCTGAATTTTTGTAGACCAAAAAACATTGTTTTAATAAATCAAACCTTTTACTAAAAAGATCAAATCACGATGTGATCCGATCACACCTCATAAAAAAAGATTGATAGCGACTCCAATGTTCATTTTTGTTTTCAAAATCAAAGTCGACCTCCTTTCCAAAAGAATGGTTTCGACAGCTTGGCGACTCCACTGGGGAACAAATAAGAGAGTCAAGCCACAATTTGATTATTTCTTGTCTTTTTGTCGAAAATTGATAATTCCGTTTAAATTTATGATCCTTTCGTTGCATTTCATCTTTGTGGTCCGCGTCATTTTGATATGTCTGCTTTATTGGTTCGAGTCTTTTTAATATGTCTCCGCATATTGCATCACATAATTGGTCGATTTTACCCTTTTAAGTGGGAGTGAGAAGTTATTCCTTCATGAGGTCTTCACCTCCGTATAGGATAGCGGATCGCTTTCGGGATACATCCGTCGTGAGATTTTCATCTTCATATAGCCATAGGGAAATGTTCCCTTGAACTAAACTCGGTTCGTATGAGCCTGTAATGGGTGAGGATCAAGGAATCTGCCGGTTCAGGTACCCTTACTTTAGAACCAAACCACATATAATGAGCCCTAAGAACTTACCCTAGGTAGAACAACACCAAACCCTAGTGGTTATCCGAATAGGCGCTTTATTATTTCTTGCTTATTTTAAATTCTTGCTTCGTATACTGACTTGTTTGTTTTGCTTTGATTGTGATTGCATGACATTTTCATCATAAAAAAGGGTGTTGATTCACGTTCGATTACTAAATAGAGAACTTGCCATGGAGACAGGTTTCTTAATAAAGTGGAAAATAATGCGGCTGTTTGACTATGGGTCGAGACAACGTAGCAAGAGAATGGTGATAGTCTTAAAAAGGGTATGTGTCGGAGTTGTGGAATTTTACTCGTATTAGCATAACCCAAAATAATCTTCAAGAGATGAAAGAAATATGAGATCAGTGGGATGATGAGATCAAGCAGCTATTTTACTGTAACTATGGAGATTTGCCCTATCTGCTCGATATAAAGGTGGACCAGCACTTATTTCGAGCCCTCGCCCAGTTCTTGAATCTTGCCTACAGTTGTTTCACTTTTGGGAAAGTTGATTTGGTACCTACAGTGGAGGAGTATATGGTCTTACTTTGTTGTCTGAGGATTCAAGCCGACAAAGCCTATTCAAGAGCCGTAAATGTCCCGACCTTTTTGAAGAAATTGATGAGTATCACGGGGATAGGTGATTAGTAGGTTGCAACCCGAATCAAGAAAAAAGGAGATAGTAAATGTATCCCTTGGAAAAACTTGAGGGATCTAATTCTAACACATCCGGATATGAAAAAAAGGGTTGACGTTTTCACTTTGACTATCTATGGTTTGGTCATCTTTCCCAAGGCATTAGGGCACGTAGATGAGACAGTCTCGGATCTCTTTGATCGATTTGACAAAAGGGTCACACCGATTCCTGCGATTTTGGCTGAAACTTTCAGATCCTTGAACGCATGTCGGAGAGCAGACGAGGGTAGATTATAGGGTGTGCGTAACTTTTGCTGGCATGGTTCCACAACCATTTTTGGAAAGTGGAAAATGTCTCATATAGAATCTTTTTTGAAAGCTATTCTCCCCTGAAAGAGATAGTGGCTACGTCGAAACAGGATGATATTACGGAGAAAAAGTGGATGATAATTCTCCAAAATCTGCAAGAAGAAGGCATCGAATAGAAAGCCCCTTGGATGGTCCCTAATAAGATCCTATATTGATGTGGAGATTTTGATTGGGTTCCCCTGCTTGGGATATGGGAAGTTGTCGGGTATGCTCCTCTACTCGTGTTAAGGTAATATAGGTCAAGACAGTTCACACCAGTAACACAAGGATTAGCTCAGTGCGAGTTCATTAAAAAACCGTAATTATAACATATTTTAATCCCACATTTATCTCACTTTTGGATGATTTATCCCTTGGTTAATGTAAAAAGGTGCTCTTAATCTTTTCTTTTCATGTCTTATACCAAGGAAAGCACCCGAGGATGAAAAGAACACAAAACGGGCCCAAAACAAAGTAAATGGGCCATATCACGAAATTGACATGGCCAGGCCCAAAGAGCTCACGACCGTGCCTTGTCGAACAGCTGGAACATGGCCTCTACCTCGATTTACACAACTGTGCCTCAAATTAGAAATCCAAACACGGCTTGAAGCCGAGTCACACGGGCGTGTGACATGGCTGTGCCCGTGTCGTGGCAAAGAGCAATTTTAGTCCGAAAAAGATACTCAGGGAGAAAGAATCGCATTCCAAGAGCCTATATAAACCCCCTAAGTACCACAGATGAAGGGGGCGTCGAGCTAGGCCAAGGAGCCAAGCCAGAAAGACCAGAGTTGTGGGAATCGCTCGAAGTTAGCCAGTTGATCCATCCCAAGAAGCCGGAGTTATACTCAAGACGGCGGATTTCTTTTTCAATTCTTTCAGGGAGTTTTAGGGATTTCTTATGTTTTGTTTTATCTTTTCTCTTGAGATGTTTTCTTTATTCATTATGAACTAAACCCCTCAGATACCTGAAGGGGATGAAACTTAGATGAATCTTGTTATTGTTTTCTGAATTATATGATAAATACTTAGTTTGTTCTTAATTATGTATGCTTAATCCAAATCTGATGTGCTTAGGTGAAGGAGGAATAGACCCTACTTAAGAGTAGATCTAGCATAATTAAGCGGAGTTGATCGCACGTCTAGAGATAAGGTGACGAGATTTTGCCGGATTAGGGTGAAACCTAATATGGGAATCCATAGATCGATTTACTGCTATTCTAGGGGGTTATTATAAGAGAGCGAGAGTTCCACTAATTAACCTAGGGTTAGACGTTATTCGCCTTGAGAGAGGGTTTAATATACGTTAGGGAGTCTCACAGATCAAATTAAGTGAATAAATAGTATGGTTCATGGTAGATAACAAGTGAAGTCTAGGTGGATTCTTCCTGAGGGTATCATCGTAATCAACTGAGTTTTTCTTCAAGTTATTTTCCAATTCGTTCTTTTTGTCTTAATGTCTTTAGCTTAGTAGTTGTTAATTTAGTTTAAAGCAACTTCACTTTATTATAGGCTAAATAATAAAAAGAAAGTTAGTATTAGTACTTTTAGTTCCTTTGGGTTTGACAATCCGGTCTTGCCTAAGCTATACTACTGTTCGATAGGTACACTTGCCTTTAATCGTTGTTAGATTTAGTTTCTAGGTTCGATCACATTCTTTATAAATTTTAAAGCTCTGATTTCAGTGATCAACCTTTTGGCGCCGTTGCCGGGGAACGAAAATATTAAGAAAGCTCTATTTTTATTACTTTAGCCATTAATTTTTATTTTTCACAATTTATTTTTTATATTTTTATATTTATCTTTTTAGATCAAATTTTGATTTTTGCTAATTTTTCTTTCTTTCTTCTCCTACCAGGTACCTTTAGTTTATGACTAGAAGGAACCCGACAGGACCGCTAGTTTACGACAGTGAAATAGAGGCTACCATTCGTAGGACTTGCAGAGAAATCAGGCGAGCCCTAGATTTCACAGAGGAAAATCAAGAAGGCAAATCCAATCCTACTGAAGGGATGGGCGAGAATAACCCACACCCACATGATGTGGGAGAAAATAATGCTCCACGCACAATGTTTGATTATGCTAAACCGTATTTAACAGGAGCAAAATTGAGTATTGTTAGGCCTGCTATAGCTGCTAACAATTTTGAATTAAAGCCTACCACAATATAGATGATTCAACAGTTTGTTCAATTTGATGGTTTGCAGGAAGAAGATCCAAACACTCATATAGCTAACTTTTTAGAGTTCTGTGATACCGTCAAAATAAATGGCATGTAACATCCTAGATTAGGGGTTATGCGTTCGTGCATAATTCATGAGTTATTAGGTTTTGGGCAGTATTTGGAAGTGTATTAAGGGTTTTTAAAATTTTAGGATGGAAGAGAAAGCTTAGAAAAATTATTGGATTTAAAGTGAAAAAAAAAGAAACGAGGCAAAGAGGCCTTAAGAAAAGTTTTAGGAGTTTAGGACACAAGAAATCCTAGTGGTAAATTGGCTAGGAGGCGCCACTTTGTGCTTAGGGGAGTGACGCCTCAGGGAGCTAGGTGGATAAGGTTCAAGCAGCGTGGGAAGCAATGAGCTTTTCTTTTTGCGTCAAGAAGAGGGAGCTTGGCTAGGTAGGCCTTAAAAGAAAAAGCGGTGGAGTGATGGCATAAGAACCCGCCTGGTAAAGTGGCCTAAGGGCGCCACTTAAGGGCCTGGAAATGACGCCAACAAGGGCCTTGGTTCAAATCACGACGGCAGCAAGTAGTGTTTTATTTTTGCTTTTGGCTTTAAGGGGGGAAGCTAGGTGAAGGAGGCTTTAAAAGGGATTGTGGCGAGTTTATATCACAAAAAAATGCCTTGGCAAAAGGGCCTGGGGCGTTACCTGTAGCTTGCTCCAGCAGGTCCCATGTTTGAAACCTAGGGCCAGCAAGTGGGTGTTTTATTTTTTTTTTGGGCTCTTCGCGTCAAGGGAAGGTGTTGGACGGCACATGGGCATTGGAAAGATAAGGATTAAGCTAGTTTTGTTTTTTAAATTCGGCTGGGATAATGGATATATGCTGGCTTTTAATTTTTTATTTATTTATTTATTTTAAGATACAAGATAAGGGTGGCCTTATTTTATTTGTTTTTGAATAGGTGATATAGGGATAAAATAGGAAATTTAATAGGGATTAGATAATTAGCCGATATTGGGACTCTTGAGGTGTGCATATCCGGCTTTAAAGCTTTTAAGGAGAGGGGTGCCGAAATTTGGTTTTCTTTTTCCATGTGTGTGCCGAATTTTATTAGAAGGGAGTTCATCTTTTATTTCTTTCTTAATCTCTATTGCCGAATGCTCCTAAGTCTTTAACAATCTCCCAAATTTCTTCCTTTAATTGGTGTTAGCCGAATATACTTTTCTCTTGTGACCAGTGGTAAGTGCTTTCTTCCATTCGTATTTCATGTTCTTAATTAAAGGCCATAGCCGAATCTCAAGTGCCTTGATTCTCTTTTCTTCTATCGCAAGTTCTAAAAGCCAGGATCCATTCTCTTTTAGTCTTCGCAAGCAACGATGGTGGTAAGTAATCTTTCCTTAGTAATCGGTTTTATCTTCTTTTCATGGATGTGCCGAAATCAAGTGTTTAGTCTTTGGTCTTGGGGGTAGCCGAATATTCATAGGCTATAGTGTGGTGTTTCTTTCGTGTAGTGCCAACGTTAAGCAATATCAAAGGAGGTTCTTGGGTTCGATTTTTCAAGGTAAGCCATTGTAGTTTCGGCCAAGGGCCATGTTTATGGATTTTTGTAGTAAAGCCGAATCTAACAGTGGATTATAGGGATTTCGACAGGAATAAGAGGAACTCCGGGATCGTGTTAGATTCGAGTAGTTCGGGATTTCGCTAATAGTCAGGTGTGTGATTAACCCACCGTTTTCTGGGTTATTGCTATATCTGTATGTGTTGATTATGTACTAACAAGTGCAGTAAAAGTTATGAGATGGATACCTTTTAAGGGGTATGTCGATAATCCGGTAAGTACCAAACCTGATGATATGTGATTATTAATATGAATATGTGATAATATGTTTGATGAACATGCTCATGCATCATTACATTGTATCATTATTTTATGTGGCATGTGCATGGGTAGGATATGATATGAAAGAAGGTACGGGTGTACTTCGAGTACGTGGTTTGATGTTAGCCTTGAGCTACATCGTGGATTGACGTTGACTGAGGTCACGTTGTGGATTAATTGCGATTTAGTTCGCGTGGCTTGATGAGTGGCTGTGTGCCTCATCGTGGTTGATATCGGCTATGTGCCATATCGTGGTTGATGAGTGACTATGTGGCCCATCGTGGTTTTGGTGTTAGCTACGGCTACATCGTGGATTGGCGCTGACTGAGGTCGCGTTGTGGATTATTGTGCTTAGCTGCACGTGGACGGCATTGATTGCCTTTTGGAGTGAAAAGGAGAGGGTGATTTATTAATCCCTTGGTGTGTGGTAGGTCGATACGGGGTGTGTAGAGGATGGACCCTAGGTCAAGGTTGGGCTTCATAATTGCATAACTTTGCATGTGAATATATGTGAAAATGGGCCAAGCCCAGTGATACGTGGATTAATGTGGAAATGGGCCAAGCCCAGTATATGAATGTGGATCAGTGTGGAAATGGGCTAAGCCTGATATGTGGAATTATGTGGTTAATTACCCTGTTACCTGATAAGTGATTTGAATATGGGCCAAGCCCAGTATATGAATGTGGATCAGTGTGGAAATGGGCTAAGCCCGATATGTGGAATTATGTGGTTAATTACCCTGTTACCTGATAAGTGATTTGAATATGGGCCAAGCCTGAATGTGATAATATGTGAATATGATAATTGTTATCTGATATATGGGTTATTATGTGGTTAACATGTGGGTGGAATTCAGTGGTTTAATTACACACTGAGTCTGTATGACTCACCCAACTTTTTAAACATCACAGGTGATATGATGATCGGACCGGGTTGGAGTGGATACAAAGGTGGCCATGCAGAAGCAGATTTTCATGCAGAAAGATATTTTTAATTAGTTAAGTATTTATATTCTCAGTGTTTCGATTAAGTGTTTATTGTAATAAGGCCCATTAAAGTATTTAAGTATTTCTATTTGAGTATTTTTATTATGTTAAAGCAAAGTGACGGTTGAATTATTATTTTGAAACCGGTTTATTTTTGGCAAAACTATATCTTAAAATGTATAATAAAGTTTTAAACAGGATATTTCTTATAAACACCACACTTTACTTAAGATTTTAAATGGTCACCGTTTTACAAATTCAGCAAGTTGTCAGGATTTTATCTTTAAGTCGAATCTTCTCAAACGTTTTTCCGCAGTGACATTCCAGATCTGGTCAGGGCTTGTGGGCTAGGTTTGGGGTATCAGAGCCCAGTTCAAAACTCGACTTTGAGGTTTTGGGCCCGAAAACGGTTTTCAAAAATAGGTTTTTCGAAAATATGGACTTTTATGAAAAATTTTCAGGTATTCTAGCATGGCACCTGTATCTCCGGCCCGAAGTCCACCAGGTAAGTACTTCTGACTATTGAAGTGATGTATAGATGTGAATTGTATGGGCTTTTATGGGAATGTAGATAGAAGATTAGGGCTGTTGAACCCTAGGACTAGTCTACTCAAACACATGCATAAGACTTAAGGACTATTAAACAAACCTGTGAAGTAAGTCACCGAGTTAAGGTGTGGCAACCATTGTACGCATGTCTAGGATTGGTATTCAGTAAGAGCTTGGTACTTAAGTAGTCCTAGCGACTCACCTCCTCTTTACTCAAATCCTACCTGGTGCGTAGCTACGGTTCACCCTAACCAAGAGGACTTATTCACGGGCTAAACCCGATAATTAAAACCCGAAAGGGACTAGCCATGCAGTTTTATAAAATTCCTAGCTTAAAATCCCTAAATTACCCTTTTAATTGTAGTAAAAGATTATTGTGAAAATTTTTCCAAAATATATCCGATTTATAAAATTACAAAAATGCCATGTATTGTAAATTACCGAAATACCCTCGAATTTCAAAATTTCCAAAATACTCCGGGAATGCAAAATTACCAAAATACCCTTATTGACAAAATCATCAAGGAACCTTATTTTGTGAAATATTGAGATACTCTGATTTGGAAAAAAATTACTGAATTACCCCTGACTTACAAAATTACCAGAATGACCCCAATTTTTCTGAAATTTCTGCAACACCTCTGATTTGGGAAACAAATTTTCAACATTACCCCGAGTTTTTGAAATACCTTGGGTTTATAAAGATTTTCAACTTTACCCGATTTATTACCAAAATACCCCTGTAGAAAAAATGACGAAAATACCCCTGGGATAGAAACGGACGGAAATGTTTGAATAGTGAATGTGGGTGATGGACACCACTGAATGAATACGTCTATGTTGATGAATGAATATGCCTTTGAATGTGATTTTCTGAATTAGAATAGTGAACTTGAACTGAACCTTTGTTGGATCGAAAGAACTACTTCTAAATATCTCTTTTCATAAAATTATTCGCGGTTAATAAGTGGAACAAAATTCTGATGCATAAAACTTTTTAATCAGATAAATCGAGACGTTAGAAATGAGTTCTAGGGGACGTGGTCGTCGTGGGCCGCAGAGAGGTAGAATGGCGATGATCGGAACCCGGTAGGGTCCGCCATGGGTCGAAAATGATGTGTCACCGCCGCAGTGGCGCGCGAGGATCAAGATCGAGCGAGAGGCGATGACGCAATATCGTGGGCTATGTTGCGAGTGCTCGAGCGAGTGGCAGGAGCTAGTGTAGGAAACGGAGCTCGAAAGTCAGTGTCGAAACGACATAGGTCGAACGGGGCTGAAGTTTTTAGAGGAGTGTCGGGAGTAGCTCCGAACGCAGCGGAGTATTGGTTAGAAGCGATCGAGAGAATCATGGATGATTTGGACTGCACTGGATGAGGAAAAGTCAAGGGAGTCTGCTTTCGTTGCTCGAGACGGTTATCGATGGTGGCTCATCACAAACAAGGTGTCCCGACAGATCGATTGAATTGGAATTATTTTAAGGTTAAGTTCGAAGGAAAGTACATTGGAGCTAGCTACTTAGACTCGTAGAGAAAGGCATTTCTTAACTTGGTACAAAGAAGTAAGTCGGTAGCGGAGTATGAAGCAGAATTTGTACGGTTAAGTCAGTACGCCAAAGGGATCGTGGCTACTGATTACGAAAGGTGTGTCCGGTTTGAAGATGGGCTACGAGATGAGTTGCGAGAGTTGATTGCTCCACACAGAGAAAGAGACTTCGCCATTCTAGTGGAGAAAACTTGGATCGCTGAGGAAGTTAAGAAGACTGTAAGACAGAACCGAGAAAAGGATAGGAATTGGAACAAAAGGAGTATTAGACCATCAGCATCGTCGGGAGATTTTTAGAAAAGACCAAGGATCGAGAATTTTGTACGTGCACCTGTACCAGTTTCTGAGAATCGGAATTGTTCCTGTGCTCGGTGTGGGAGAACTCACACAGGAGAATGTTGGGGTAATAGTAAGGTATGTTTTCGGTGTGGATCTAAGGCTCATTTGGTTAAGAAATGTCCTCAAGTGATGGATAGGGCTCGAGGCCAAGGTCGTGGAACACCAAGCAGAGGTGCTGAAGGTGCGGATGCGAGCCAACCAAGGATGTGATAGCGGGTAAGTTCTTTATGTTTGAAATACTATTTATTGCTTTAAGAGATAGTTAGTTCTTGTGGTGTTAGTGAAGTGTGAGAAACCTCGAATGTGAATCTCGAGCTAGGATCTAAGAAATGTGTTAGTATTATTAAAATCAGAGTGCGCAGCAGTAGAGTGGTGTGATAAGTTCGATAGTAAGTAATTTCGAGGACGAAATTATTTTTAAGGAGGGTAGAACTGTAACATCCTAGATTAGGGGTTATGCGTTCGTGCATAATTCATGAGTTATTAGGTTTTGGGCAGTGTTTGAAAGTGTATTAAGGGTTTTTAAAATTTTAGGATGGAAGAGAAAGCTTAGAAAAATTATTGGATTTTAAGTGAAAAAAAGGAAACGAGGCAAAGAGGCCTTAAGAAAAGTTTTGGGGAGTTTAGGACACAAGAAATCCTAGTGGTAAATTGGCTAAGAGGCGCCACTTAGTGCTTAGGGGAGTGACGCCTCAGGGAGCTAGGTGGACAGGGTTCGAGCAGCGTGGGAAGCAATGAGCTTTTCTTTTTGCGTCAAGAAGAGGGAGCTTGGCTAGGTAGGCCTTAAAAGAAAAAGCGGTGGAGTGATGGCATAAGAACCCGCCTGGTAAAGTGGCCTAAGGGCGCCACTTAAGGGCCTGGAAATGACGCCAACAAGGGCCTTGGTTCTAATCACGGTGGTAGCAAGTAGTGTTTTATTTTTTGCTTTTGGCGTTAAGGGGGGAAGCTAGGTGAAGGAGGCTTTAAAAGGGATTGTGGCGAGTTTATATCACAAAAAAACGCCTTGGCAAAGGGGCCTGAGGCGTTACCTGTAGCTTGCTCCAGCAGGTCCCATATTTGAAACCTAAGGGCAGCAAGTGGGTGTTTTATTTTTTTTTTTGGGCTCTTCGTGTCAAGGGAAGGTGTTGGACGGCACATGGGCATTGGAAAGATAAGGATTAAGCTAGTTTTGTTTTTTAAATTCGGCTGGGATAATGGATATATGCTGGCTTTTAATTATTTATTTATTTATTTATTTTAAGATACAAGATAAGGGTGGCCTTATTTTATTTGTTTTTGAACAGGTGATATAGGGACAAAATAGGAGATTTAATAGGGATTAGATAATTAGCCGATTGTGGGACTCTTGAGGTGTGCATGTTCGGCTTTGAAGCTTTTAAGGAGAGGGGTGCCGAAATTTGGTTTTCTTTTTCCATGTGTGTGCCGAATTTTATTAGGAGGGAGTTCATCTTTTATTTCTTTCTTAATCTCTATTGCCGAATGCTCCTAAGTCTTTAACAATCTCCCAAATTTCTTCCTTTAATTAGTGTTAGCCGAATATACTTTTCTCTTGTGACCGGTGGTAAGTGCTTTCTTCCATTCGTATTTCATGTTCTGAATTAAAGGCCATAGCCGAATCTCAAGTGCCTTGATTCTCTTTTCTTCTATCGCAAGTTCTAAAAGCCAGGATCCATTCTCTTTTAGTCTTCGCAAGCAACGATAGTGGTAAGTAATCTTTCCTTAGTAATCAGTTTTATCTTCTTTTCATGGATGTGCCGAAATCAAATGTTTAGTCTTTGGTTTTGGGGGTAGCCGAATATTCATAGGCTATAGTGTGGTGTTTGTTTTGTGTAGTGCCAACGTTAAACAATATCAAAGGAGGTTCTTGGGTTCGATTTTTCAAGGTAAGCCATTGTAGTTTCGGCCAAGGGCCATGTTTATGGATTTTTGTAGTAAAGCCGAATCTAACAGTAGATTATAGGGATTTCGACAGGAATAAGAGGAACTCCGGGATCGTGTTAGATTCGAGTAGTTCGGGATTTCGCTAATAGTCAGGTGTGTGATTAACCCACCGTTTTCCGGGTTATTGCTATATCTGTATGTGTTGATTATGTACTAACAAGTGCAGTAAAAGGTATGAGATGGATACCCTTTAAGGGGTATGTCGATAATCCGGTAAGTACCAAACCTGATGATATGTGATTATTAATATGAATATGTGATAATATGTTTGATGAACATGCTCATGCATCATTACATTGTATCATTATTTTATGTGGCATGTGCATGGGTGGGATATGATATGAAAGAAGGTACGGGTGTACTTCGAGTACATGGTTTGATGTTAGCCTTGAGCTACATCGTGGATTGACGTTGACTGAGGTCACGTTGTGGATTAATTGCGATTTAGTTTGCGTGGCTTGATGAGTGGCTGTGTGCCTCATCGTGGTTGATATCGGCTATGTGCCATATCGTGGTTGATGAGTGACTATGTGTCCCATCGTGGTTTTGGTGTTAGCTACGGCTACATCGTGGATTGGCACTGACTGAGGTCGCGTTGTGGATTATTGTGCTTAGCTGCACGTGGACGGCATTGATTGCCTTTTGGAGTGAAAAGGAGAGGGTGATTTATTAATCCCTTGGTGTGTGGTAGGCTGGATACGGGGGTGTGTAGAGGATGGACCCTAGGCTGGGTTGGGCTTCATAATTGCATAACTTTGCATGTGAATATATGTGAAAATGGGCCAAGCCCAGTGATACGTGGATTAATGTGGAAATGGGCCAAGCCCAGTATATGAATGTGGATCATTGTGGAAATGGGCTAAGCCCGATATGTGGAATTATGTGGTTAATTACCCTGTTACCTGATAAGTGGTTTGAATATGGGCCAAGCCCAGAATGTGATAATATGTGAATATGATAATTGTTATCTGATATATGGGTTATTATGTGGTTAACATGTGGGTGGAATTCAGTGATTTAATTACACACTGAGTCTGTATGACTCACCCAACTTTTTAAACATCGCAGGTGATATGATGATCGGACCGGGTTGGAGTGGATACAAAGGTGGCCATGCAGAAGCAGATTTTCATGCAGAAAGATATTTTTAATTAATTAAGTATTTATATTCTCAGTATTTCGACTAAGTGTTTATTGTAATAAGGCCTATTAAAGTATTTAGGTATTTCTATTTGAGTATTTTTATTATGTTAAAGCAAAGTGACAGTTGAATTATTATTTTGAAACCGGTTTATTTTCGGCAAAACTATATCTTAAAATGTATAATAAAGTTTTAAACAGGATATTTTTTATAAACACCACACTTTACTTAAGATTTTAAATGGTCACCGCTTTACAAATTCAAAGAAGTTGTCGGGATTTTATCTTTAAGTCGAATCTTCTCAAACGTTTTTCCATGATGACATACCGGATCCGATCAGGGCTTGTGGGCCGGGTTTGGGGTGTCAGAGCCCGGTTCAAAACTCGACTTTGAGGTTTTGGACCCGAAAATAGTTTTCAAAAATGGGCTTTTCGAAAATATGGACTTGTATGAAAAAATTTCAGGTATTTTAGCTTGTGGGCCGGGTTTGGGGTGTTACATGGCATTTCTGATGATGCCATACGTCTTCGGTTATTCCCTTTTTCATTAAGGGATAAAGACAAACAGTGGTTAACCTTATTACCACGAGGGTCAATGACTATATGGAAACAAATGACCGATAAGTTTTTATTGAAATATTTTCCATCGGCCAAAACGGCCAAATTACGAAATGATATCTCTTCCTTTGTGCAGATAGATTTAAAGACATTATACGATGAATGGAAGAGATATAAAGATCTCTTGACAATGTTCCCACACCATGGCCTACCCTTGTGGCTACAAGTCCAAACATTCTACAATGGTGCAAACCCTTCCACGAGATAATTAATCGATTCAGTAGCCGATGGGACTCTGAGCAATAAAACTCCTGAAGCAGCCTACGAGTTCATTGAAGAGATGTCACTGAATAACTATCAGTGGCAGGTTTCAAGGACGAAACCAACAAAATCAATCGGAGTTTACAACATCGACGCAATAACCATGCTATCAACACAGGTAGAGATGATGAATAAAAAATTGATAGTTTGTGTTCTTCGCAGGCACATTCAGTCATGCAGTGCGACGCAAGGGGAACCGTGGCGAATCCTGAGTACCCACCCTACCAACCAGAAGCAGAGAACGAACATATGAACTATATAGGTAACAATTTCAGATCCAATAATAATCATTATAGTAATACTTACAATCTAGGTTGGAGGAATCACCCAAATTTTTCATGGGGAGGTCAAGGAAATCAAGGAAACCAAAGGCAGCAACCTCCTCAAAACTTCCAAAATCAGCCTTATCCACAAGAGAATAAGCCAAACCTCGAAGAGATGCTGACAATATTTATGGCCAATACAGAAAACCGTTTCCACAAAACTAAGAGAACAAGTAAAAACAACGAGAACTGAATAGGGGAAATTACTAAGTCAGTCAATGAAGTCACTAATGCAGTCGAACAACTCACAAAGCTAATGTCAGAATGACAGCAAGGATGTCTACCAAGTAACACTGAGATTAACCCAAAAGAGCAAATCCAAGCCATCACAGCTCATGATAGCAAAGGGTTAGATGAACCAAACAAGGTAGACGAAGGTAAGGTAGAGGTAACACAAGAAAAGCCAAAACTGGTAAAAAAAAGGGTACCAACCTCGCATACTTTATCCCGAAGCCATAAAAAAAGACGATACAGAAGAACAGTTCGGTAAGTTTCTTAAACTATTAAAGAAATTACATATTAACTTACCTCTTCTTGAGGCTCTTTTTCAGATCTAGACTCGAGGAAATTTTTAAGACAGCTCTTCACAAACAAACGCAAATTAGACGTGAGGAAATTTTTAAGACAGCTCTTGACAAACAAACGCAAATTAGACGAAGAGCCACATGTAGAATTAAACGCAACATGCTTAGCAATGTTACAAAATAAACTACCGCGAAAGCTACAAGATCTAGGGAGTTTTACAATTCCATGTTTAATTGGTAGTTTAACTATTGATAAAACGTTAGCTGATTTAGGGGCAAGCATAAATGTCATGCCTTATACATTATTTAAACGACTAGGTCTAGGGAAGCCTAAGCAAACTAGGATGAGTATTCAATTAGCTGATAAAACTGTCAGAATTCCTAGGGGCATTATCGAAGATGTTCTCATAAAAATTGATAAATTCGTTTTCCCAGTAGATTTTGTTATTTTAGACATGGATGAGGATAATTCAATCCTCTTAATATTAGGAAGACCCTTCCTAAAAACTGCTAAGACAAAAGGTGACGAATCAATAAGTCTTCAAGCTCTTAACTCGGCCAGGACAACAACTGATGAAGGTAAGAAAGTTAATATAGATGATAATCAAATTGTTAAACCTTCACCACAGGAAACACCACAAAGGATACAAACTTGAGCCGAAACACGAACCCCAAGCCAACAAAAAAGAAGCACATGAGGAGCAAAGCCTTAGAGTCGATAGATTAGAAGAGCAGAAGACACACGTCAAGGAAAAACTGGAACCACACAAATTAAGACCAGAGGAACCACCAGAAGAGCTCGTAGGAACATCAAATCACTTCAAAATAGGAGACCAGGTACTGTTAGACAAAGTCGATCCTCACGTCATCATGACAGACCTGAAAGCAAAGGGAGAAATTCCTCTTAGGGTACACAAAATCTTCTCACAGGGAACAGTTGAGGTAAGCAATCCAACATTCGACACTTTTAAGGTAAACACTTCCCAACTAAAACTTTGTCAAGAAAATAGAGCCGTAAGCATAAGAGAATATATTCAAACCTTTAAACCTCCCTGAATTTTTCAAACACGAGGAAAGTCTAGCTTAAAACTATAAACGAGCGCTTTTCGGGAGGCAACCCGAGCACTGACACTATTTACTTTCAAATTTATTTTCAGTTTCTTTTCTTTCCTTCTTTCTTTTCTGAAAATTCAGTTTTACACTAACACAAAAATGCAGTTTTCCAGACCACACGGTCTTACACACAGCTGTGTCCGTGACTGTGTGGACCACTAGAATCCCCGTACTAACTTATCAGAGGCTGTACGAATCAAGCCCAACCACTTTTCAACATCACGGGTCTAGCTACTCCCTCACGGGCTCCGTAAAAGTGGCACGATCGTGCCCCACGACCATGTGAAGCTACTGACTTGCCAACCATGGGCAAGACATGCCCGTGCCTTCCAACCGTGCCAACATACTGACTTACCAGACACGGGCGTGGTTGGCTGCAAAACGAGCATGGTAAATCAACACGTCGGGATACACGGCAGTGCGAAGCGGCCGTGTAATTTGACACGCCCTTGGTACATGGGCGTGGGCACGTACCAAATTTGGGGTCTCTATTTAAACACTAGCCCCCTCTCCCCATTCCTCCCTTTCACTATCCACCCTTCCTCTTCCTCTCTTTTCTCAGATTTCTATCTAACAAGTCTCTCAAACCCTTGAACTACACTAAGCCATGCTGAAGAAGCGGAAGAAGCTAAACATAGTCTCCTCAAAAGAGAACGATCTACATGAGTTCAAGCCGGCAGCTTCGTTCACTCACCGAGCCAAGGGTCTTTGAAACCATCTTGTTTTTTCTTTTTGTTTTTCTTCTCTTTTATTTTCCTTATCTATACTTCTCTTCTGCTCTATTCGTTTAATTTTCTTTTAGTTTCTTAGTGTCAGGTTCGTCAGGCTGCTAGGGAATCACACCGACCACCACGATAACCTCGCCACTTCTGCCACTGCCAGCATCACAGCAGCCCTAGGGATAACACCCACCTCGCGAACCATCCAACAATAAGGACTCTTCGAGCTCGTAAACTAACACCACCACCATTACAACGCCTTTACGTATCTTCCACATCCTCCACGGGAACCTTTCAAAAAAATTCAGGGAGTACCTCTCACATTCACTTTTGATTTCTATGAAAATAGAAATATTATCTATGTTTGTACATTGAGGGCAATGTACATCTTAAGTGTGGGGGAGTAAAACTACCTAACTTTTTGCATGATTCTCAAATTAGGCCTAATTTTCTGCATTATTCTCAAATCCCTGAGAGAAAAAGTAGGATAACAGTGCCTAACATTTTTCATTATTCTCAAATCCCTGAATTTAGTCTTGTTTTTAAGAAAATTTCTCATATTACTAATTAGGATGAAATTTTTGATAATTTATGATTTTTATTGACATGTTTTTGAATAATCCATTGATAATTGTGCATTGATGATTGAATTTTAAAATACTGGAGAATCAAGCATGATAAGTCTAATTTTCAGGACTAAATTTTCATTAGGTTGTTAACCTAAATTTGAATATTACCTTAAAGTTTGAAATTTACGAAGATAATGTCAAAACACCCATAATTTTTGTGAGATTTTGAGCCTTATAGAGCATAATTCTTTTTCGTGCTCACTTTATTGATTATGAGTGCGTTAACTATGAACTGTTATTCTAGAACTTGCCTCGTTTATACATGTTGAGACCACACTTTTGATTTGATAATACAGAGATGATTAAGGCACCTAGGTTTTAGCCCACTCACTCCACTAAAAAGCCTACCTCTACAATTAACCCCTACTGAACCCCGTTGATCCTAACAACCCTTTTTATTGACTCACCTACTAATAACCCAACACCCTTTGTATTTGTTATCACCCTTCCTATTGACTACCCTTTGATCGAGATATGATTTGATTAGTTACTGAATTATATTATGCTATGAGATGAATTCATTTGGTATTATTAGTTTGTTCTTAAAAAAATCAAAGTATATTCAGTATTAGTGGTGAGCTTATCTAGTTAAAAAGTTTATGCTCCAAAAAGAAAAGCTCGTATTGTTAGGAATATTATTTCCAGTTGATGTAAATATTATCTCAGTATTTCTAGGTAGGTACTCATCAATTCAATCTCGATCCTAACCTTTTAATTTCAGCCTTTATCCACACCTTTAACCCTAGCCCCGTTACAACCCTAACAAATACCTTTTGATTTGTTTATCATCTTATTTTACGGTGGTGGAGATTTGATTTTCAGGCAAGCCTATGAGATTAACTTTTCAGGTTCGACTTATGAGTGCCTTTTCCTGAACCTTAAACACTTAAGAGTGATTTGAGTGAATCTATTGTGAGGATATCAATCCTTGTCGGTTTTGAATTAAAGGTAATCATTCAGATAAGGGGAGACACCTACGTTTTTGAAATACAAATTTATGACTTATCTTGTTTGAATCTTTAGGACACTTTGAGCTAAATTATCCATGTATAAATTATCTATGAATTATGATAAGGCATTGTTGATAGGAATTGTGAATCATGGAAAGTTCGTTTTAATTGTAAGTTGAGAATTTTGCCTAAGGACAATCAAAAGCTTAAGTGTGGGCATATTTGATAAACCGTAATTATAACATATTTTAATCCCACATTTAGCTCACTTTTGGATGATTTATCCCTTGATTCATGTAAAAAGGTGATCTTAATCCTTTCTTTTCATGTCTTATACCTGGGAAAGCACCCGAGGATGAAAAGAACACAAAATGGGCCCAAAACAGAGTAAATGGGCCATATCATGAAATCGACACGTCCTGGCCCAAAGAGCACACGACCGTGCCTTATTGAACAGCTAGAACATGGCCTCTACCGCGATTTACATGGCCGTGCCTCAAATTAGAAATTTAAACACGGCTTGAAGTCAAGTCACACGGGCGTGTGACATGGCCGTGCCCGTGTCGTGGCAAAGAGCAATTTTAGTCGAAAAAAGATACTTAGGGAGAAAGAATCGCATTCCAAGAGCCTATATAAACCCCCTAAGTACCACCGATGAAGGGGTCGTCGAGCTAGGCCAAGGAGCCAAGCCAGAAAGATCAGAGTTGTGGGAATCGCTCAAAGTTAGCCAGTTGATCCATCCCAAAAAGCTGGAGTTATACTCAAGACGGTGGATTTCTCCTTCAATTCCTTCAATGATTTTTAGGGATTTCTTATGTTTTGTTTTATCTTTTCTCTTAAGATGTTTTCTTTATTCATTATGAACTAAACCCCTCAGATACCTGAAGGGGATGAAACATAGATGAATCTTATTTTTATTTTCTAAATTATATGATAAATACTTAGTTTGTTCTTAAATACGCATGCTTAATCCAAATCTGATATGCTTAGGTGGAGGAGGAATAGACCATGCTTAAGAGTAGATCTAGCATAATTAAGCGGAGTTGATCGCACGCCTAGAGATAGGGTGATGAGATTTTTTCAGATTAGGATGAAACCTAATATGGGACTCCATCGATCAATTTACTGCTAATCTAAGGGGTTATTATAAGAGAACAAGAGTTCCACTAATTAACATAAGGTTAGACGTTATTCGCCTTAAGAGAGGGTTTAATATACGTTAGAGAGTCTCACGGATCAAACTAAGTGAATAAATCATATGGTTCAGGGTTAGAGAACAAGTGAAGTCTAGGTAGATTCTTCCTGAGGGTATCGTCATAATCAATTGAGTTTTTCTTCAAGTTATTTTCCAATTCTTTCTTTTTGTCTTAGTGTCTTTAGCTTAGTAGTTGGTAATTTAGTTTAAAGCAACTTCACTTTATTATAGGCTAAATAATAAAAAGAAAGTTAGTATTAGTACTTTTAGTTCCTTTGGGTTTGACAGTCTGGTTTTGCCTAAGCTATACTGCTGTTCGATAGGTACACTTGCCTTTAATCGTTGTCAGAGTTAGTTTCTAGGTTCGATCACATTCTTTATAAATTTTAAAGCTTTGATTTCAGCGATCATTCATATACAAGGGATCTAATTACAAAAAGAAAGTTTGTGAGATATCAAATGCCTGGAATCAAACTCGTAGAATGAAAAGGTTCACTGCTAATCCAATGACCACCCCTGAGTATGACCGGTGGTGGGTTCAGAGAATCAACGATAACATCCTTACGTCAAATTAAGAAAACATCCGATCAATAGAAGAACACTTGCAAGTGGTTCCGTATGAACTAGAGATCATCAAATAGGAATTTGAGAAGAAAAGTTCAGAACTAGGAAAAATGATCGAGCTATTGGAGGAAGAGAAAATGCAGCTGGGGCTAGATGTCGATGACCAGAAACTAGAAGCCGAGAAACTGAGGAAGGGAAAGAATAAGGCTGGTGAAGATTTGGACAGTTTGAAAGATTACAAGAAGCTCCGTATGTCAATAAGAACCTTTGGTTTGGGTAAAACGTTTGAGCAATGGCGACAAGAAATCTAAGAAGAAAAGACTAGAGCTGATCAGTGGGATAAGAAGTTCTATGATACTTGAGTATGGGAAAATGCTTTAAAAAAGAGCTTGTTGGAGAGCCAAAATGAAAAGGAGAAGTTAAGAGCTCGGGTGGCAGAGTTAGAAAAGTTATTACATCAGCATCATAGTCGCAACTCCGTAATTGAATTAAGGGCCAGCCTAAGCAAGATTGAGGAACTAAAAAGGAGGATAGAAGAACTTGAAACTGCGCTACAAAAATGTGAACTCCGGGTTGAACTACTGAAAGCAAATAATGAGCGGTGGAAAGAGCAACTTCATCGATCTCAGACTAGGTCAGGCATAGGGATTACTTCATGGGTTAATCTTTGGCTCAAGTGTGAGAGGTGGCTAATCACTTACAAACCTTAGCGGTCCAGGCTGATGTACCAAGTTTGAAATATGAGTTAGAGTCAGATCGAGGCTGAGAGTTAGCTTGGCTTCTTAAGCAAGTCAAGACCTTAAGCATTAGGGCAAATCCATATATGTAATCCATTTTATGTAAACAAAATTTATTTTCTAGAAAAGTTACTCTAATGAAGTCGAATCAGAATCAATGCCTTTTTTTTACATTCATTGCATTCACGCATTAGTATTGCATTGAATCGTGTGCACTAAAACTCACAAAGAGACTCTAAAATTGTGGCAGTTACCCTGAAATATCATTAAGGTACACGAAGAAAGACTAAAGCCATGGATCAAAGGTTGGAAAGATTGGAACAAATGCAAAGAGAGATGCAGGATCAACTGCAAATATAGATACAAGAGCAGTTGGCCAAAATCCAACAGGATATGAGGGATCAGATGCTAGAATCCCAAAGAAGCATGATAAGCCAGCTAACAGTTGCTGCTAGAGGGCTAGAAAATGAAAAGAGCCCTATGATCAATACTGGGGACGACAACGAGGACCCTGCTTATCCTCTTGGCTTCACCCTAACGAACACCCAAGCACAACCACAAAGGGTCTCCGTCAACATTAGACCTCAATATCAGACTAGTAGTTTCGCACTGATAAACTTCCCGATGGGTTCAAGCTCTAACCCCGGAGATAATCTAGCAAATCCCGTTGTCCCTAACCTTAATGATATAGCAGAAATGGGGAAGGTGAGAGTAGAGCTCCCAAAACAACTAGAAGACTGATGCAAATGGCTAGAAGAGAAATTCAAGGTGTTGAAAAGCGCTGATTACCATTATGGAATTAATGCCAAAGAAATGAGCTTGGTCTCGGATCTGGTGCTCCCTACCAAGTTTAAAACTTCAGAGTTTGAGAAATATAATGGGACCAGCTACCCCGAAGCTGACATTATGATGTTTTGTCAGAGGATGATAGGATATGTCAATAATGATGAATTGTTGATTAATTGCTTCCAAGATATCCTAACCTGGGCTGCGGCCAAATGGTATAATTAGCTAAGTCGTGCCCAGATTAGTTCGTGGAAGGACCTTGCGTAAGCCTTCATGAAACAATATGACCATGTGACAGATATGGCACCTATTAGAATCACACTGCAAAATATGGAGAAAAAGCCAAGCGAGAGCTTTAGACAATACGCTCAAAGGTGGAGGGAAGTCGCCACACAAGTCCAACCGCCTCTGCTTGAAAAGGAAATGATAATGCTCTTCATTAATACCCTGAAGGCTCCATTTATTAATCATATACTAGGAAGCGCTACTAAGAGTTTCTCAGATATAGTGATGTCTGGAGAAATGATAGAGAACGTAATAAGATGTGAAAAAATAGAAGCCGTGGAAAATGCTAAGAGATCGGCCCCGAGAAAAAAAAAATGAGGTGAATAATATGAGCACGCATAATAAGGGTTACTCAAAGCCAATTACTGTGAGCTAGTCAAGAATGGTAATAACTGGTCATCAAGGCCCACCAAGACAAGAGTCCAACAAAAGGCAAAATACGGAGAAACCCCAGTTTACGCCTATTCCAATGACGTATAGGGAGTTGTACCAAAGTTTATTTGATGCACATGTTGTGTCCTCTTTCTACCTAAAATCAATGCAACCCCTAAACCCAAAATGGCACGATGCAAATGCTCAATACGAATACCATTCGGGAATCACTGGACACTCGATAGAAAACTGCATCATTTTCAAAAAGTTAGTCGAAAGGCTCATCAAAATGGGCATTGTAAAATTATATGATCCATCTGGTACAGAAAATCCGTTACCCAACCATACTGATAATGGGATAAATGCGATAGTCAAGAATGCGGGGAAGAAAATCAAGATGAATATTGCAGAAGTGAAAACCCCGTTGAGGGAAGTTTGGAAGAATATGATAGAAAGAGGGTTAATTACACAAGACTCGAGGGATAGATCTCGAGAAGCAAAGAACTATTGTGAGTTCCATGATGAAGAAGATCATGAGATTCAAAAGTGTAGAAAGTTCAGGGCCCTAGTACAAGGTCTAATGGACAACAAGGAGCTAGAGTTCTTTGAGTATACTGAAAGAGAAGATGTGTGCACTTTAGAAGAGGGGCCAACAGAGAAGGTCTATAAAGTCAACCACCTAGTGGTTAACATTTCACGACCAAGAAGCAATGAAGCTAGAGTGCAAATTGCACCAAAGGTCATAATCTAGAAACCTGTAGCTTTTCCTTACATGGATAGAAAGAAGGTTCCCTGGAATTATGACTGCAATGTGATGATTCTGGGAGAAGAAAGCCCGATTAGTGCTTTAGAAGAAGGTCAAGAGGTGAGTTTCTACACGTGCAGTGGGAGGCATTATGATCCATCAAATGCAGGAGCTGAGCCTGTTAAAAGAAAGACCTCAATGGCTGAACAAAAAAGGAAAAGACAGTTAGGATCAAATCGCCGGTTAACGAGCCATTAACTGAGAACGAGGCTAGAGATTTTTTGAAATTTTTAAAGCATAGCGAGTACAGCATTGTAGAACAGCTACATAAGTAATCGGCTCGCATCTCAGTGCTAGCTTTACTTTTAAGCTCGGAGACACATCGTGATGCATTAATAAAAGTGCTAAACGAAACTTATGTCACTAACGATATCTCAATGAACAAATTGGACCGCCTAGTCAACAATATAAGTGCCGACAACTTCATCTTCTTTAGTGATGATGTGATACCGCCAAGGGGCATGGGATTTACAAAGGCCCTGCACATCACTACCCGCTGCAAATGGTATACATTACCGGGGTGGTTGATTGATAACAGATCTACATTAAATGTCCTGCCCCTATCCACCCTGAATAGGTTACCAGTGGATAGCTCTCATATGAAGACATGTCAAAACATAGTGAGAGTATTCGATGGAACTGAATGAATGGTGATGGGAAGGATTGAGATACCCCTCCTGATTTGTCCAAACACGTACAAAGTAGATTTTTTGGTGGTGGACATCAAGCCATCTTATAATTGTTTGTTGGGGAGACATTAGATTCACATGGCTGGGGCAGTGCCATCATCACTGCACCAGAAGCTAAAGCTGGTAACTGAAGGTCGGCTGGTAACAATAAATGCAGAAGAAGACATTATTGCATCTGTAACCAGCGACGCACAATACGTAGGGATAGACGATAAAGCGATAGAATGTTCATTCTGATCATTGGAAATTGTGAATGCAACCTTCATTGTCGAAGGGAACAAGATCCCGATGCCTAAAATATCCAAAACTACAAGGATGGGCCTGCAATTGACAGTGGGTAAATGAGCCTTGCTTGGGAGAGGACTTGGAAAATGCCTACAAGGAAAGGTCGAGGCACCTATGCTAAAAGACAAACGTGACCCCTTTGGTTTAGGATTTAAGCTAGATGCGAGGCAAAAGAAGAAGGAGATAGAGAAGAAACAAGAAAAGAGAAGAGCGCGATTGAGCAGGGAAGAGGTCAAGTGGGAACCGATAGCCTTTCTCTATATATCCAAGATATTCGTATCTGGAGGAACTATTCATCTAGAAAGAAAGATGCCAAGGGAAGAGACTGCGGAAGAAATGTTGGGAAACCTGAACATCAATGCCATATCTGAAGAAGGAATCGGGGGAGAAAATTTATCATACATCTGCCCCTATGTACCTGGTAGTGTTTTGAACAACTGGACTGCGGAAGAGATTCCTGTAGTTTTTAGAGCCAATACGGAGTAATTTTCAAAACTCGCTTATTGCTCTAAGCGTAGGAGCAATGAGAATCCTTTGTAAAATAGGCTTTTGTCCAAAATCTTTATTTTAATAAAGTGCATTTTTGTGTATCATTTTGAGCAAATATTCTTCTACTCTTTTCATTTCATTTATAATTATACCATACAAATAATTATTCTTAGATTCTTTCATTCTTTGGATTTTTTCTTCATCCCTATAGTAGGTCTCCAGATATCAATAATATGAGCGACATCGCTACTGACTCAGAATCTCCTTTTGAGCAAGATATATGCACAGAAGATTCTCGAGATTTTGAATATGATTGAGACTGTAACTTATCTTTTGATTTGTTGAGGATGGTAGAACAAGATAAGAAACAAATCCCTATAAAGAGTCAGTGGAAATCGTGAGCCTAGGAGAGGAAAAAAAAAGTGAAGATAGGAGCTTGCATTACCATAGAGATGAAGCAAGACCTCATTGAATTACTCCAAGAATTTAAGGATGCCTACGCTTGGTCATATCAAGACATGCCCGGGTTAAGTACTGATGTCGTGGTACACCGGCTCCCTATAAAGGAATAGTGCAAGCCAGTTCAACAAAAACTCTGAAGGATGAGGCCCGATGTTCTACTGAAACAATTCAATGCTAGTTTCTTATGATTGGTTAAATACTCAGAATGGGTAGCCAATATCGTTCTCGTCCCTGAAAAAGATGGGAAAGTACGAATGTGCGTAGACTACAGAGACTTGAACAAAGCCAGCCTGAAAGACAATTTCTTATTACCCCATATCGACACTTTAGTGGACAACACAGTAGGTTATTCATTGTTCTCTTTCATGGATGGTTTCTCGGGATATAACCAACTAAAGATGTATCCTGAAGACATGGAGAAGACTACATTCGTAACGATATGGGGAACATTCTACTATAAGGTGATGCCATTTGGACTAAAAAATGCAAAAGCAACGTACCAAAGAGCCATGGTAATTTTATTTCATGATATGATGCATAAAGAAATTGAGGTTTGGGTAGACGATATGATCGCAAAGTCCAGAACAGAGAAGGAGCATATACAAGTCTTGAAGAAACTATTATCGAGATTGAGAAAATTCCAACTGAAGCTCAATCCAGCAAAATATACTTTCGGGGCTAGGTCGAGAAAATTACTAGGATTTGTAGTCAGTGAAAAGGGGATTGAGACTGACCAAGACAAAGTAAAGGCTATACAATAATTGCTTCTACCACACACTCAAAAAGAAGTTTGAGATTTCCTAGGAAGACTAAATTACATTGCCCGGTTTATTTGACAACTAACTGAGAAATGCAACCCCATATTCCGTCTCCTTAAGAAATACAACCTAAGTGTTTGGGATGAGGAGTGCTAGAAGACTTTCGATGAGGTCAAACATTACCTGTCCAATGCCCCAGTACTGATGTCACCTAACCCAGACATGCCGCTAATACTGTACTTGGCAGTATTTTGGGAATTTCATGGGATACGTGCTTGGTCAACATGACGAATTGGGAAGAAAAGAAATAGCTATATACTATCTTAGTAAGAAATTCACTGATCGTGAGACAAGATATTCGCCAATCGAGAAGTTATGTTGCATCCTGATTTGGACAACTTGAAGATTGAGACAGTACATGCTGTACCACACAACTTGGCTCATATCAAAGCTAGACCCTCTAAAGTACATGATTGAGTCGACTGCTCTAAATGGAAGAATGGCCCAATGGCAAATTCTACTTTCCGAATTTGACATAGTCTATGTGAACCAGAAGACAGTCAAAGGAAGCGCAATAACAGATTTTCTGGCTAGTTGAGCTCTAGAGGATTACGAGCCTTTGAACTTCGATTTCCTAAATTAGGATCTGATGTATGTTGCAACCACTGAAGAAGACTAGCAAGAAGGTCATTCTTGGAAGCTAAACTTTGACAGAACCTCAAATGCTGTGGGTATCGGAATTGGGGCAGTCCTGGTATCCCCAGACGGAGATCATTATCCTTTCACCAGTAAATTGGATTTTGATTGCACGAACAATATGGCAGAATACGAAGCATGCATTATAGGTATCCGTGCAACCATAGAACGTGAGATCAAAGTGCTAGAGGTATATGGGGATTTTGCACTAGTAATCTATCAACTCAAGGGAGAATGGGAGACAAGAGATCCCAAGTTAATCAAGTATCGAAAGTTGGTTCTTGAGTTAATGAGGATTTCGATGATATCACCTTATGTTATCTCTCACGAGATGATAATTAGATGACTGATGCCTTAGCTACCTTGGCTTCAATGGTCAGAGTGAACAAATAAGAGGATGTAAAACCTATCCAGATGAGTATTTATGAAACTCCGACTCATTATTACAACATTGAAGAAGAAGAAGAAAAGGACGATCACCCTTGATACAACTATATATTGCGATATGGGAAGAATCGTGAATACCCTAACCAAGTAACTGAGAATGATAAAAGGACGTTGAGAAGGTTGGCCAATGACTATATCTTAAATGGGGAGATCCTATATAAAAGGAGAAATGATCAGGTGCTACTAAAATGTGTAGATGCTGTCGAGGTTAAGCAAATCTTAGAAAAAGTCTACGAGGGATTCTGCGAAACACATGGCAATGGTTTTACAATGGCCAGGTAATGAGATTCGGGTATTATTGGTCCACCATAGAAGGAGATTGCATCAGTTATGCCAAGAAGTGCCACAAGTGTCAAATTTACGGAGATAAAATTCATGTACCTCCCTCACCTCTTCATGTTATGACTTCTCCGTGACCTTTTTATATGTGGGGCATGGATATCATTGGGTCGATTTCACCCAAAGCTTCTAACGGGCATCGATTCATCTTTGTGGCCATTGATTACTTTACAAAGTGGGTAGAAGTCGCTTCATATGCCAATGTCACGAAGTCGGCAGTCACCAAGTTCTTAAAGAAGGAGATCATATGTCGATATGGAATGCCAGAAAGGATCATATTTGACAATGCACTAAATTTGAACAACAGCACAATATCAGAAGTCTGCAGTCAATTCAAAATCAAACACCACAACTCATCACCATCTCACCCAAAAATGAATGGTGCAATGGAAGCAGCCAATAAGAACATTAAGAAAATCGTGGGGAAATGACTAAGACTTATAAAGATTGGCATGAGAAATTACTATTTGCCCTCTATGCCTATCAAACATTTGTTAAGACCTCAACCGGGGTAACACCTTTCTATTTGGTTTATGGAATGGAGGCGGTTTTACCCATTGAAGTCGAGACTCCTCTCCAAGTTTTGGCAAAGTTGAAGTTGGATGAAGTAGAATGGATCCAATCCCGATATGATCAGCTAAACTTGATTGAAGAGAAAAGATTGAAAGCCATCCGTCATGGTCAGATGTACCAAAAACAAATTATGCGAGCTTACAACAAAACGGTTCGTCCCAGAGAATTTCTTGAGGGGGACCTAGTATGGAAAAGGTCTTACCCAGACAAAAGGATTTTAGAGGGAAATGGATGCCAAATTGGAAAGGACCTTATGTAGTAAAGAAGGTCTTTTCTAGAGGAGCACTGGTTTTAACTGAGATGGATGGCAAAAGCTTGCCCAATCCTGTGAATTTAGACTCAATTAAGAAATACTTCACCTAAAAAAAAAAGAGTGGCCAAGGACGAAACCAGGTGTGTAATCTCATACTTCTCTAAATGTTTGCAAGGAATGTTCTGTGATTCGGTCGAAAGACTGAAAAGCCACAAACCGGCATCTGTGACCACTCGGGCATACGTATGTTCAAAGTGGTAACCATATTTTGCAATAAAATAGTTTTGGTTAGTAGCAGTGACATGATTTTGTAAAATCACCAAAAATAGTGGAAATTGAATTAGAAAGTGGAGGAGATATGGATTCAAAGATAATTGAGTCTATTTTCTTATAAAAGAAACAGAGCAAGCAAAGGATTAGTATATTTTGAGATTTTTAAATTTTTGTAAGATTGGTTCAAAATGATTACGTGATCCCCTGTTCTGACTTGGAAAAATCATTATAAATTGTAAAACAATAATTATGGGACATGGTTTATATTATTAGAATCCTTAGAGAGTCTATTTTTATTTGGAGCAAATGAAACATTGTGTGAGTTCTGTACAATGATATATCTGAGTTTTTGTAAAGAGAGGGCAGAACTGTCAAACAGTGAAATAAGGGAAACTTTAATGAATAAACTATACTAAATGGTTTATACAAAAATTCTGGAAATATATAAGAAGATATATGAGTCTAGTTTCAGGGAAAATTTACGGATCTAAATTATGAGTTTCCTAACTCGAGTTATAGTCAATTTAGTCATCATAACGCAGATGGACAATTTCAATTTTTGTGCCCCAAACGAATTACCCTTGGTGGGTAAAATTTATCAAATACCCTTGGGTTGCAAAATTATGAAAATACCCTTAGAGGGTAAATTACCGAAATACCATTAGGTTGCAAAATTACGAAAATACCCCTATGGGTCAAAATTACGAAAATGCCCCTAAAGGGCCGAATTACGAAATTGTTTAATGGGTCGATTTGATATTTTACTAAATGGGCCAATCTAACATTTTGCTTTATGGACCGAATGGACAAATTGATTAGTGGGCCAATATGATTTTATGGCTAATGGGCCAAATCGTGATAATTTGATATATGGGCCGATTTGAAAATTTGCTATATGGGCCGATGTGATAATTTGATATATGGGTCGATCTGATTGCTAAATGGGCCAATCTGATATTTTGTTATAATGGGCCAAAATTTTTGTAACAAACATTCGAATAAATTATTGTTATTATATTATGTTTTGTTATGCATTATATGCATGATTTGCATGGGATGGGATAATATTGAAGAGAAGTTCTGGTGGCTCTACCACATAATCTGTATGGGGGCTATGCCGCGCATAAATATGACTCTGGTGGCTCAGCCACAAATTTTATAAATGGCTTAATGCCTGCGATTGGTGTGTTGGCAGGTGGGTTGACAAAATTAGGATGGGTTTGGAATTGCATACATTCATACATTTGCTTCATTTTAAGATTGTTATGTAAATGGGCTTAGGCCCAAGATGATTGCTATATGGGTTCCGATCCAATGGATAACGGTAAGGGGATTACGCACTGAGTTCTTGTAACTCACCCCCTCTCTCTTATCCCTTTCAGGTAATACTCAATGACGTGGACTTGGGCCATGGATGACTCGGTGGAGGCCGTACTTCAGAAATGGTTTATTTGGACTTTAGACTTCTTTCTCGTTTATTTTATTTAGCTGCTTTTACTAATTTGGGTTTTTAAGTTGTAATAAGGCCTCTAGACTATTTGTATTTTGTTGTGGTTGGGATATTTTTATTATTTTTCTTAAATTGTTTAAAAAGGGAATTTTCTAAAAACTTAAATAATGGTTTCCAAAACCGATTAACAAATGGATTTGCAAAATAAACTTTTACAAATATTTTTAACATGGATATTTTGTCTCGAACTAGTAACGATATTTTCAAAAGAAACAGTTTTGTAAGATCATTAGTTCAAATTTATTGATTTATCAATCAAATCTTCAGGTTAGTAGTATTTTATCAAATCAAACTTGTTTTCTTGATTTTAACAAAGCAAAATTTTAGTACGAATAAAAAGGGTTTAACATGTTTCGTTCGTGTGATATACCAAATCCGCTCGTAACGCATGGGTCGGGTTTGGGGTGTTTAACACGGGCTGGGCCATTCCACACTAGTTGGACACACAACCGTGTGAGCCATACGACCATGTGCCAGACTGTGTGGAAATCAGAAATTACGCTCCAAACAGCGTGAAAACGCGTTTTTATGATTTTTTTTTTTTTTTTAGCATTTTAATACTTATATATGACAAAGATAAGAAGAGGAGAGAGAACCGTCAGAAAATATTGAAGAAAACAAGTTGAAAAACACCATTGAAGCCAACTCTAAAGCAAATTGTCATCAAGATTGAAGATCTCATTTTGATTTCTTTGAAGTTTATTATGAGTTTCTTTATTTCTTGTGATTATATTGTCTTTAGGATGTTTTTATTTGCTATCATGGACTAATTTTCTAAATACCTAGGGAGATGAATCCTATGATGAATTATGCTATTTGATTTCTATTTTTACGCAATAAAGACTTAGATCTTGTTCTCAATCATGTGTACTTAATTCTTGGTTTAATATTTCCAAACTGTTAATCCATGTTTGATGTGCTTAAATCAGAGGAGGAATAAACCTTATTTAAGAGTAGATCTAGCGTAAATGAGTGGAGTTGCATGCAATCCTAGAATTAGGACGACATAAATTTATCGGATTAGAGTCAAATCTAATAGGGGAATCCATAGATCGAGTTAATACGATGATAGAGGTTTTAATTAGAAAGAAATTTCAATTAATTAACCTATAGTCAGTTACTCTTAGTCTTGAAGAGAGATATTAGTATAATTTATAGATTTCTATGGATCAATATACTAAGTGACGAAGTTGTGTAATATAGATTGATAATGGCAGATGAAGTCTAGGTGGAATCTTTCCTGGGTATTGTCTCGCTTCTTGGATTTTATTCGATTATTTTCCTGATTTGTTCTTTGTTGTTTTTTTTAGTTAATTTTAGTTTCAATCAATCAATCACTCCAAATTATCAGTTAAATAATAGAAAGACAGTAATTACTGGTACTTTTGGTCTTCGTGAAAACGATATCTTTGTTCACCGTAGCTAAACTATTAATTGATAGGTGCACTTGCCTTAAATTTTTAGTTGGTTTATCACTGCAATCAAAAAACTAATTAAGTTAGCACAAACCGAGTTAATTATTCGTTGGTTGCTTTATTTTTTTCCTCAAGTTTCGATTTTGTCTTTCGTTATGTACAATAATTTCGATATAAAAAAATTCAGATTCTCAACACTTAGTATATAACTTTGAAATATAAACATATGCATCAATTCTTTTAGGTTCCTAACAACTTACTTGTCCAAAATTCTCATATCTTTCAATTCTCTCGATTGAATCAAAATTTGACTTCGTAATTATTTTTTAAGGGTCTCAAACTATCAATTTATAGCATAAATTTTCAATAGCTTTCATTCTTTTCAAATTGGTCTCTAATTAATCAACAATGGTCTTAAAGCTTAAGTTTAGGGTCCGTTTGTTTCACTGAAAATAGCTTTCGAAAAATAATGTCTAGAAAATGACTTACTTTCTTGAAAGAGTTAATATTTTCTGATGTTTGGATGAATCAGTGTAAAATATTTTCTATTAATGTTTGACAGATTTCTTAAAAATATTTCATAAAATCTGTTTTCAATGAAACAAACATGCATTTGAGATTTTCTTATCTTTTCATTGTTTAATTAAGTTTATTTTATATCTATAAATTTATATTTTACATTGTTTTTGCATATCTTAAAAATATATTTTTTTAAATTCAGGTTCATTATAATGTCACTTTTTAGTTACATGACTACCAAGGGAGTATATTTTTATTTAAAAATGTGACATCAACAAATTTGACAAAAAGAAAAAAATTAACAATGTCAACAATTAGACTTGATTTTTAAATCTGAAAAGTAGAGGGACTAAATTCTTGAAAATAAAAGTATACAGACTAAATTGAAAATTTGTGAAGAGTACATAGACTTATCACATATTTTAACTTTTATACTACAAAACATTTATTATTAATATATTTATAATTATAATAAATATTTATTATTAAATATTAATATTGAATATTTTCAATAATATGTGAAGAATATTATTAAAAATTATATTTTTAAATTTTATTATTAAAATAAAATTGAAATATTAAATAATTTATTAAAAAAATTAATTATATTAATAATTAATTATATGACTAAATATAAATAATTAAATATGTATGTTTAATAATATTGAAAAATACAATATTTTATATTCATATTTTAATAATTTTAAATATTTTAAAAAATTAATATAATAATATTAAGCTTGATTTAAATTAATTTTCATATAAAAATAAAATTACCTATAGAGGAGCTCTTTTCCAGAAAATAATTTACACTTTTCAAAAGGATAAGTCATTTTATAGGAAAAAGAATTTATTTTACGTTGACATGTAAGTCATTTTCCGTTAACCAAACTGTTTTCTGTAAAACAAACATAGCAAAATATAGAAAATATTTTTCATAAAACCTTTTACATGTAAACAAACGGACCATTAATTCAAGCTTGTTCCAACATAACCCACTTTACTATTAGCATGACTCTCCTTTATACAAAGTTTAACCATTAACCCTTCTCATGATTTCTAATAAAAATCCTCTAAGTTCTCTTTAATGGCAACGTGTATTAGCTTCAACAATAAGAAATTCTAACTATTGTGTTGGTTGTATCAAGTTTCATAGTTTAAAAATCTATAATAATAAAAATTGAGAAAACAATTTATTTACCTTTGATGGCCTTGATGGAGAATAACTTGGTTTCCTCTTCTACTTATGTTCGGTTGGGAGAGAAAGAATGCATGAAGAAGAAGAAGATTTCTGTAACACCCCAAACCTGGCCCACAAGCCCTGACCGGATCTGGTATGTCACTGCGGAAAAACGTTTGAAGACTGATTTCACTTTTGGGAAAAACATTAAAAATTTTGTCTTTAATAAAACCTTGTGTGTTTAAAACTCCCAATAAAACTAAGTTATTACAATTTCCCGGATTAAAACTTTAATATACATTAAAAATATGAGTTGCCAAGAGTAAAAGCATTTCCAAATAATAATTCAATCGTCACCTTGCTTTAACATAATAAAAATACTCAAATAGAAATACTTAAATACTTTAATGGGCCTTATTACAATAAACACTTAACCAAAATACTGAGAATATAAAATACGTAAATAAATAAAAAACAGTTTCTGCATGAAAATCGTCATACATGGCCACCTTTGTATCCACTCGGCCCGGTCCGATCATCATATGTCACCTGCGATGTTGGTAAAAATTGGGTGAGTCATACAGACTCAGTGCATAGTTATTTCACATGTCTCCACACATATGGGCTTGGCCCATATCCACACAGTCCACATAATCAGTCATGCAAAAATGCATCCCAACCCAACCTAAAGTCCATCCGTTACACCTACATTAGCAGACCTGCTGCTCAAGGCCGTGGCTAATCCACCGATCAACTGAGTGATCCCGCATATCTTACCTTGGCAGACCCGCTGCTCAAGGCCATGGCTAAGCCACCGATCACATAAGTGATCCCACATATCAATCAATCCACGGTGATGCACACAACTATCAACTGCCGAGATGGGCACCTAGCCAACACCTCCCTTGATGAAGCACATAGCTAACATCAAGCGCTAATGTAGCACAAGGCTAACATTAGACCACGTACATAAATATGTACACCCTTTCCTTCGATTTTCACATCCCAAGTCCCATGTATATATGTGTATCATGTCAGATTAACATTTAGAGTAAGTATTCATCACATGCTCACCACAAATATCACACATATATCATAGGCAAAATAGAGCACTGACCTGATTAATTGATTACCCACTACGGGTATCCACCATTTTAGCCATTATTTCCGGCTAATATACACATCATAAACATACATACATAACAACATACAAATAACAGGAGAATAGTGCAATAACTACGCACCTGACTATTTAGCGAAATCTTGATCTATTTGGATCTAACACAATCTAGAATCCTGAAACTCTTTATTCCTGTCGATTTGCCTCTGAAAGCCATAATCACAATCGATCAGTTCTTAAACCCATAAAATGGCCTTTGACGAATGTTGACAACCCCTTACCTGCTTATCTGAATCTCGAAATATTTGCTTACTTCCTTCCTATCGAAACCCCTAAAACTTAGTGTTAGTTTCGGTTTTAACACATAAACATCTTATGGTATAACCCTTGGCCGAAACTAACCCTTACCTAAGTCGAAGTCTCGAATCCGCCACTTGCTCCTGAAGTTGTCGAAATCCCCATCTAGCAAATGTTAGAATCGGCTAACTTAATGTCCAATAAAGCTTGCGGCCGAATAGTACATATAGGCTTACCTTGCTGAATCGAATCCCTTAAAGAAACTCCTTGATGCTCCTTTCCTTCGGCTACACACAAAGGAACACATCACTATGGCACTATGAACATTCGGCCATGCTATAAAAACCAAGACCAAACACTTGGTTTCGGCATACTAAAGAATAAGAGCCCACACCCATTTCTTAAAGAAATACTTACCACTATCAAAGCACTCCCAGCGAAACAGCTCTTAGACTCCAAAGAGAAAGATTTCGGCACTTGAATGGTGAAGGGGGATAGGATTAGGCCCATTGGGCCTTGGGAGTAGGAGTGCTTAAAATTTTTGAGAACAAGAGAATGACATTATTGCAAATTGGACTTATTAGGTAAGTGATTTAGGAAGGTTACGGGGTTCCTATGAAGTCTCTGGTTCAAGTTAGGCCATTGGAAGAATTTTTTATTTTTGGCCTTTAGTGGAAAGGGGCGATGGAAGAAGATGTAAGTATAATTTTGGGTGTTGTGATAACAAAAAGAACAAGGTGGTCTAGTGGAGTTGGCGTCACTTGTGTAGCAAGGGAAGAGGGGTTCGAATCCCACAGTTAGCACATGAGGAGTTTTATTTTTTTATGATGAAGGGAGGAAGCTGAGTGGAGTTCAAACTATGCAAGAAAGAGTGATGACTTATTCAAACGTGAAACAAGGTGTAGTGGGGGAGTTTGGTGGAGAAAAAGTGGGAGACAAAACAAGGTGTAGTGGGGGAGTTTGGTGGAGAAAAAGTGGGAGACAAAACAAGGTGTAGTGGAGGAGTTTGTGGAGAATGTTTAGTGGAGTAGGTGAGGAAGAAAATTTTGGATGAGAGGTATTGGAGTGGAGTTGGTTGCCGAATGTGGGGGGTGTTTGGGGGAGATAATTTCGGCTAAGGGGGAGTGTTTAGGCATTTTTGGCTAGAAAAAGAGTAGGTGCCGAATTTGTGACTAGTGTTTTGGGTATTCCTCCCCCTTCCTTTCTTTTCTAAAGTGTGTTCTTTACCTAATTTTGTGTTAATTGAGATCACTTGTGCACTTTTCTTCTTCAATCTTCTATCTCTTTGGTTTGCTCTTGTCAAGTGCCGATTATTTGTCTGCTTCAACATTTTCTTCTCTTGGTAGTGGCCGAATAGAATCGAACTTATCCTCCCCTAATACTTCGTCTATTGTTCTCTTTTTGGCCAAAACAAAGCTAATCTTTTTCTTCTTCTTTCCATTTGATTATCATCCCTGAGGGTTGTGAGGGTTCAACTTTTGATTGTTCAAGAATTTGTTCTTGCCAAATCTGAGGGTAAGTAATACTAATCGTATTGTGAGTTTCTCTCTAGTGCCGAACGTAGGTGGTTGATAACTTCGTTTGTTTTTGTACATCAATTGTGTTAGGAATCCGTTGGTGTTAGTCAAGGGATAAGACCAAACTATTTTGGTACATCGAAGGAGATCAAGTTGTGGGTCAATGAAGAGTGGTTCTTTAGGAAATCCAAATCAGGTGTGTAATCTCATATCCTTCCAAATACATGTTTGAAATGGTGTGTAATCTCACACTTCTCTCAAATTTTGCATGAATGTTCTGTGATTTGGTCGAAATACCAAAGAAAACCTAAAATCGGCATCCGGGATCACTCGGGCGCGCGTAGGTTCATAGTGGTAACCATGTTTTTGTAATAAAATAGTTTTGGTCAATGACAGTGACGTGATTTCCAAAAATCATGAAAAATATGAGAAATGGGATTAGAAAGTGATTAAGATATGGAATTAAATCTTACAGTGTCTATTTTAATATGGAAGAAACAGAGAAGGAAAAGGAATTTTATATTCTGAGATATCTTGATTTTAGTGAGATTGGTTCTGATTAACTTCGGGGTTCACTGATCTGTTTTGGAAAAATCATATAAAATTGTACAAAATGAATTATGGGTTATAATATATATGTATGGATTCCTTAGTGAGCCTATTTTCAAGAGAAACAAGTTGGAACAGTATATGAAAACCGTACAGTGAGATATTTGAAATTAAGTTAAGAGAGGTCAGAATCGTTGGACAGTGAAACAAGGGAATTTAATGAATAAACTGTACTAAATGGCTGGGCTAAAAATTCTGGAAAAATTACAGTAAGAAGATACATGAGTCTAGTTTCAAGGAAATTTTATGGATCTAGATTTCAAATTTTCTAACTCGAGTTATAGCCAATTTAGTCAGTATGATGCAAATGGATAGTTTAAATTTGTATGCCCCAAATTACTAGTTAAGTTTTAGTTGCGAAATTACCCCGTTTGGGCCTAAAATGGATTTGGACCCAATAGTTCCGTAGAGACCGAAATAGAGTTCTGTATCACTCGAGGCGATAGTGAATCTTTGAAAACACCGTTAATTATAAAATTACCGAATTACCCTTGGAGGGTAAATTACCGAATTACCCTTGGTGGGTAAATCTATCGAATTACCCTTGTAGGGTAAATTACCGAATTACCCTTAGAAGGTAAATTACCGAATTACCCTTGGTGGGTAAAACTGCCGAATTACCCTTGGAGGGTAAATTATCGATTTACCCTTAGAGAGTAAATTACCGAATTACCTTAGAGAGTAAATTATCGAATTACCCTTGCTGGGTAAAACTACTGAATTTACCCTTAGAAGGTAAATACTGAATTACCCTTGGTGGCTAAAACTACCGAATTTACCCTTAGAAGGTAAATTACTGAATTACCCTTGGTGGGTAAAACTACCGAATTTACCCTTAGAAGGTAAATTACCGAATTACCCTTGGTGGGTAAAACTACCGAATTTACCCTTAGAAGGTAAATTACCGAATTACCCTTGGTGGGTAAAACTACTGAATTACCCTTAGGGGGAAAATTACCAAAATACCCCTGGGTTGTGTAAATTACTGAAATAACCTTGGGTTGTAAAAATTACCAAAATGCCCTTGGAGGGTAAATTACCAAAATACCCATGGGTTGTGAAATTATCGAAATACCCTTGGAGGGTAAGTTACTGAAATACCTTTGGGTTGTGAAATTACTAAAATGCCCTTGGAGGGTAAATTATTGAAATACCATTGGGTTGTAAAAATTACCAAAATGCCCTTGAAGGGTAAATTACCGAAAATACCCTTGGGTTGTGAAATTATCGAAATACCCTTGGAGGGTAAGTTACCGAAATACCTCTGGGTTGCGAAATTATCAAGATACCCGTGGAGGGTAAATTATCGAAATACCCCTGGGTTCCAAAATTACCGAATTACCCTTAGCGGGTAAAATTACCGTTATACCCCTATGGGTTGATTAGCATGATTTTGTGTATTCTAATTATTTGGTTATGATGGTAATCTATTTCATACATCATTATGAAACGTGCTTTGCATACATGACATACTGCATGGGTTGGGTTATGTAATTGGAGGAAGTGATTGATTTGTTAGGGTCGCACGAGTCACCCGAGATGACTGTGGACTTATCGATTTGATTTTTAGGGTCGCACGAGTCACTCGAGATGACTGTGGACTCAACGATTTGATTTTCACTCATCGATTTGATTTTTAGGGTCGCACGAGTCACCCGAGATGACTGTGGACTCACCGATTTGATTTCACTCACCGATTTGATTTTTAGGGTCGTACGAGTCACCTGAGATGACTGTGGACTCACCGATTTGATTTTCACTCACCAATTTGATATATGGCTTTATGCCCAGTTTGATATATGGCTTTATGCCCAGTTTGGTGTGTTGGCGGGGTGGGTGACTAAAGCTCCCCACAAGTGTGCTGGTTGGTACGGATGGTGTGTAGCGGATGGAAATTAGGTTTGGTTTGGGATTTGCATATCATATGCATATTATATACATGTTATTATGTTATTATTGTAAATGGGCCTAGGCCCAAAATATTGCTATGTGTGTTTCGACCCAGTGGATGATGGTAAGGGGATTACACACTGAGTTCTTGTAACTCACCCCCCTTTCTCTTACCCCTTTCAGGTAATGATCAGTGACGTGGACTTGGGCCATGGATGACTCGGTGGAGGCCATACTTTAGAAATGGTGTTATTAAATTTTAAATTTCTATTTCTGTTTATTTTATTATTATGCTATTTTGGTTTAAGTTGTAATAAGGCCTCTGAACTATTTTTTTTTATTTTTGCTTTAGGGTTGGGATGTTTTTATTATTTTTCTTAAATTGTTTAAAAAGAAAATAAAGGTTTTTTGAAATTGATTAACAAATGGATTTCAAAATAAACTTTTACAAATATGATTTAACTCGAACATTCTTTCAAATTATTAACGAAATTTTCAAAAGTCACGGATTTAAAGTTCAATTCCTTGATTTGTGATTAATCAATCAATCTCCCAAAAATACTTGTATTTTATCTACGTTTTCGCAATGTTTCAAAATGCTTTTGCAACTCTATTTCAAACGTCACATTTTCATAAATCATTTATTTCAAATATGCTTTCACAACCGAAAAGGTTTATTAAAGATAATTCTGTTTTCACGTAGACACGATTGCTTAAGTGTTTTGGGTTTTAACAAAGAGGCTGAAATTCTCAAACAAGTTGTTAACAATTGCAAAGATGGTTTTAGAAAAAAACACTTCCATGTGGCATGCTAAATTCGGGCCTAACTTCTAGGCCGGGTTTGGGGTGTTACAAAGAGAGTTTATGCTTAGAGGATTCGGCAACAAAGAACAGTGGTAGAGGGGTTTCAGCTTTTGTCAATAATGATTAGGAAAAAGAAGAGAAAAGGAGGAGAATAGGTATTTAACACTTTCGGCTTTGGGTCACAAGAAGAGAAAACAAGTTGAATCCTCAAGTGTTTTTGGTACAAAGAAAATTAAAGAAGCAAAAGAGATGTCAAAGAGGATCACTCCCCCTTATAAAGAATTCGGCTACTTCCCCCCCCCTTCATAGCCGAATTTACCAACCCAAAGAGACCCATATTCAGCCACTTCATCCTTTCCTATCAATTCCCCACATTTTCCTCCTTATCACCTTAATTAATAACATAAAAAAACAAATAATCCACCACATTATCCCTTATCTTTCCATTTAAAATAAATAAAATAAAACCACACTTATTCAAAATAAATTAAATAACCCACATCCATCCACTATCTTAATATTTAAAACAAATAAAACAAAATCCTCAATTATCTACCCACTTAAAATAAATAAAATAATCCACACTTATTCAAAATAAATTAAATAACCCACATCCATCCACTATCTTAATATTTAAAACAAATAAAACAAAATCCTCAATTATCTACCCACTTAAAATAAATAAAATAATCCACACTTATTCAAAATAAATTAAATAACCCCCATTCATCCACTATCTCAATATTTAAAACAAATAAAACAAAATCCCCAATTATATACCCACTTAAAATAAATAAAATAAATCCACACCTATCCCACTCTTTAGCCAAATTTTCAAATAAAAACAAGTCTTATCTCATCCATTTAAAATTCCAATGCCGTCCAACTCCTCCCTCTCTTGACGTCAAAGGCCCAAAAAAAATAAAACACACTCCTTGCAGCCAACAAGATTCGAACCTCTTCCCTCCTGAAGCCCCTTTGATGCAAACGCCCCAAGCCACCTTGCTGCTAGTTCTTTTGTGTCATCAACTCCCCATAATTTCTTTTAAAGCCTCCTTAGCCCAGTTTCCCTTCTTGACGCAAAGAGCAAAATAAAAACACACTTATGCTGCCATCAAGACTCGAACCCAGGCCCTTCTCCCCTGCTCATGGCGTCATTCACCAATGCCCTAAGTGGCGCCTTGCAGCCACTTTACCAAGGCCTTTCTTTCATGTCCAAAAGCGCCTATAATTTTCCTTAAGGCCTCCTTCACCTAGCTTCTCCTTTAGACTTAAAATTCTAATATTTTTCCAAAACTTTCTCCTGCATCGTTGGATTCTCAAAACCCTTAAAACACTCCCAACTACATACTAAGCCTTCTCTTACATGGATTATGCACTAACCGTATAACCCCTAATCTAGGATGTTACAGTTCTACCCCCCCTTAAAAATAATTTCGTCCTCGAAATTACTTGGCTAAATAAACTCCTTCTCGCCACACTACGCTTATGTTGTGCACTTTGATTTTAATAAAACTAACACCTTTCCTTAGATACCATCTCAAGATTCGCATTCAAGGTTCCATACACTTCACTAGCAACATAAGAACGAACTAGCTCTATAACAATCAAAGAAAATAAGGGTATTCGAGAAACAAGGATCGTACCCGTTGTCACATCTGGCACATCCTCCTCGCGACGGCCAACTGCATAAACCAACCTTGGCTACCTTGCATCAGAACCTTCAACACCTCCACTTGGTGCTCCACGACCTCGGCCGGAACCATTTTCTCCATGGTTCAGACCACGACCCCTTGTCGCCTGCTGACCACTTCTGCCTGGCTGCACATAACCTTGGCCTGCTGTCCGAGCCCTATTCGGATCCTGAGCACAGTCTTTAATCAAGTGAGACTTAGACTTACATCTAAAACATTCCCGATCCCGATTCCAGCACTCACCAACTGTTGGAACGCCGATACCCCATGGCGCAGCAGAATAAAATTAGATCCGGCGATCCAAACCATGGATCCATGTGTGAGGAACGAATCGGGGTGAAATAAAGGTTTCGAAATTACCAAAACTTCAATCCGAGTAGACAATGCGCCTTGGCAACAAGAGTTTTGATCTCTTGTCGAATCAAGCCACAACCTTTTCCGATGTCGGCCTCTCTACGTGATCCACCCGGTTTGACTATGAACGGAAGAAATCTCCAAAACTATTTTGGAGGTTTATTTGCTTGACGGCTGCTAGACCTAACAAGCAATCTCTTAGGGTTTTTTATTAGCTTTGCCTCTTTTAAATACCTTTTATATTGGGTATCCTTTTAATTGGGCCTTTTATAATGGGTATCTTTTTCATTGGGCCCATTATTAGGTATCCTTTTAATACCCTTTTATAATTGGTATCTCTTGAATGTATCATAAGATTAAATAAATACAATAAAGTTTTTAACCGAAAATTATAATTACATTAATTATATCCAAAAATTATAATTACATTAATTATAATAAGGATTTCAGATAAACTATATTTATTTAAATTTATATATGAATCAAATTCATATATTAATAGAATTATGTTGTCATTATATGTACAACATCCTTGTACATATAATATGTTCAATATTTGATTGCCCAATTAAATTAATTCTTTAATTAATTTAATTCATGTGACAACTAAAAACAATATCAATTATATTTTATTCCGTTCATTTAAACCATAGGGTGTGACCACAGAGGTTCTTGCAACGTTAGCGATAATAATAGAACGATTCTAATGTCACAAACAATGAGGGCATCTAGCAATGCATCATTGCTACCTAAGTTACAAGAAGTCATGATTCCACATAACTTTTTGTGATTAACCTTTCATACATTAATCCTTAAGTCCTTTATCTCTGGAATGGACACAAGTCATGGAATAGTCACACTTGTATAGTCCATCCCATGTTTCTTGATATCTTGAGTAGACTATGATATAAAAATTAGTATGACATCTCATGTCAACTTATTTGAGCATGGCCATGCATTTCTAGTCTCACTCGAGTCAAGTGGCCTAAGATATTACTCCCATTATGTAGGAGGGACTTATCCTATATTGATCAACCATATCCTCTACATAGATTGTGGTATATCCAACATCGGTCTTTATAGAACAACCAATTACGATTATGCGTTTGATCAGTATCAAAATATACAACTCACGATGTTGAGATAATAATTATCTCAAGTCCGAGGATCATATACATATTAATCACTATGAGTAATGTTGTGACAATTACATAATAATCCAATAAACATACTCATAACGGGTCAATCCAATATGTTGTTCTCTAACACACATATTCATGCATTGATTTTGACAATCCACATCAATGGCAACTCTTTATCATCAATCAACTACATGTTAGTCTTAATGCATTAGTGTTGTCCTAGTCAACAATAATACTCGACTAAGGATCTTTTAAGAATAATCATATTATTCTTAGGACATTATTATAAAATAGTTTATTTATACACACAGAAAGAAAAAACTGAAATAATAATGACAACGCTTTATATTAATAAACATGGTAAATTAAGTATGTTATTACAACCATCTCATGATTGGTCTTTGGGCATACTCTTACACCAACATGGTACCTTCCACACTGAGCACACAGACGGTCCGGATTTCGAATCGTTGGCTTAGCAACACGAGCAGAATTCTCAACCTTTGATCTTTTCCGCAGACTTTCAGACAATTCTGACGATCCAAATCTCCTCTTATCCCGGTTCCTCTCCTCATCTCTGTTCTGTCTCACAGAGTTCTTAATCCCTTTGGCTACCTTAGCCTTCTCTACTAACACAGCAAACTCCCGCTCCTGATGTGGAGCTATCAGCAACCTCACGTCATCCCTTAGTCTGTCTTCAAACCGGACACATCGTTCATGTTCCGTAGCCACTACCCCTCGAGCATATCGGCTTAACCGTAAGAATTCCGCCTCGTACTCCGCTATGGACTTGTTCCCTTGAACCAACCCCAAAAATGCCTTTCTCTGTGCATCAATATAATGAGTACCAACATACTTCTTCTGGTATGCCGTCTTGACATACTCCCAACTGATCCTCAGCTGTGGCACTATCCCGAACCGTGAGCCACCACTGATATGCCTCGTCGCGAAGCAGCACCACCATTCCCTTTACTTTCTCCTCCGGGGTCAAATCTAGCTTATCCATAATTCGTTCGGTTACTTCCAACCAATACTCAACCGTATTGGGTGCCACACTAGATACGCCACGGAATACCTCAGCTCCATTGGCTCGGAGTCGCTCGAGTATAGACTTCCTAGCTCTCATATTTCCACCTGCTCCAGCTACCATCTCCAGAACTCACAGCACCGCCTGCGATACTGCATCATCCCCTGTCTGATCTTGCTGCTCAACACCAAAAGCTAGTGGTGGAGGTGGCGGTGGTACCTCGTTTTCGGACCCTTGATCCGACCCCATGGGTTCCGACACAGTCATCCTACCTCTACCGCGTCCACGATGACCACGTCCTCTAGAACTCATTTCTAACGTCGCGATTTAATCTGATTAAAAAGTTTTATGCATTAGTACTTTGTTCCATTTTTTTAACCGCGAGCAGTTTTATGATAAGAAGTGTTTATAGTGGTTCTTTCGATCAATCAAAGTTTCAGTTCAAGTTCATTATTCTAATTCAGAGATTCACATTCATTCCTCACTAGAGGCACATTCATTCATAGACATATTCATTCAGTGGTATCTACCACACACATTCACTATTCGAACATTTCTGTCCGTTTCTATCCCAGGCATATTTTCGTCATTTTTCCTACAAGGGTATTTTGATAATAATCGGGGTAAATTTAAAAATCTTAACAATTCAGGGCATTTTGAAATTTTCAAAACTTGAGGGTATTTTCAAAAAATTTCTCAAATCAGAGTTATGGCAGAAATTTTGGAAACCAAGGTTATTTTGGTAATTTTGTCAATCAGGGGTAATTTCGTAAATTTCTAAATCTGGGTATCTTAACATTTTGCAAAATAGAATTTTCTGATATTTTTGTAAAGTAAGAATATTTTATTGAAAATCGAGAGTAATATAATAATTTTTTTTCAATCCGAGTGCATTTTAGTAATTTACAACATAGGGGTATTTTTGTAATTTTTGTAAATCAGAAAATATTTTGGAAAAAAAAATTTCAAAATAAATTTTGCTACAAATCAAAGGGGTAATTTGATAATTTTAAAACTAAGGTTTTTATAAAAATATGGCTAGTCCCTTTTAGGTTTTAATTATCGGGTTTAGCCGATGACTAAGGTTAGGGTGAACGGTTACTACGCACCAGGTAGGATTCGAGCGAAGAGGAGGTGAGCCACTAGGACTGCTTAAATACCAAGCTCTTACCGAATCCACTCCTAGACATGCGCACAACAGTTGCCACACACTTTAACTCGCGACTTAATCACGAGTTTGTTTAATGGTCCTTAAGTCTTATGCACTTGTGTTGGAGTAAACTAGTCCTAGGGTGCAATAGCCCTATTTTACTAATCTACGTTCCCTTAATGCCCCTAAAGCTCATATATTCAAATCACTTCAATAATTAGAAGTACTTACCTGGTGGACTTCGGGCCGGAGATATAGGTGCCATGCCATAATAAATTTGAAATAAAAGTCCATATCTTGAAAAGCCCTTTTTTTTTAAAATTGTTTTCGGGCCCAAAACCTCAAAGTCGAGTTTTGAACCTGGCTCTGATACCAAATTGTAACACCCCAAACCCGGCCCACAAGCCCTGACTGGATCTGGTATGTCACTGCAGAAAAACGTTTGAAGACTGATTTCACTTTTGGGAAAAACATTAAAAATTTTGTCTTTAATAAAACCTTGTGTGTTTAAAACTCCCAATAAAACTAAGTTATTACAATTTCCCGGAATTAAAACTTTAATATACTTTAAAAATATGAGTTGCCAAGAGTAAAAGCATTTCTAAATAATAATTCAATCGTCACCGTACTTTAACATAATAAAAATACTCAAATAGAAATACTTAAATACTTTAATGGGCCTTATTACAATAAACACTTAACCAAAATACTGAGAATATAAAATACGTAAATAAATAAAAAACAGTTTCTGCATGAAAATCTGCTTCTGCATGGCCACCTTTGTATCCACTCCAGCCCGGTCCGATCATCATATGTCACCTGCGATGTTGGTAAAAATTGGGTGAGTCATACAGACTCAGTGCATAGTTATTTCACATGTCTCCACACATATGGGCTTGGCCCATATCCACACAGTCCACATAATCAGTCATTTAAAAATGCATTCCAACCCAACCTAAAGTCCATCCGTTACACCTACCTTAGCAGACCTGCTGCTCAAGGCCGTGGCTAATCCACCGATCAACTGAGCGATCCTGCATATCTTACCTTGGCAGACCCACTGCTCAAGGCCGTGGCTAAGCCACCGATCACATAAGTGATCCCACATATCAATCAATCCACGGTGATGCACACAGCTATCAACCGCCGAGATGGGCACCTAGCCAACACCTCCCTTGATGAAGCACATAGCTAACATCAAGCGCTAATGTAGCATAAGGCTAACATTAGACCACGTACATAAATATGTACACCCTTTCCTTCGATTTTCACATCCCAAGTCCCATACATATATGTGTATCATGTCAGATTAACATTTAGAGTAAGTATTCATCACATGCTCACCACAAATATCACACATATATCATAGGCAAAATAGAGCACTGACCTGATTAATTGATTACCCACTACGGGTATCCACCATCTTAGCCATTATTTCCAGCTAATATACACATCATAAACATACATACATAACAACATACAAATAATAGGAGAATGGTGTGATAACTACGCACCTGACTATTTAGCGAAATCCCGATCTATTTGGATCTAACACAATCTAGAATCCCGAAACTCTTTATTCCTGTCGATTTGCCTTTGAAAGCCATAATCACAATCGATCAGTTCTTAAACCCATAAAATGGCCTTTGGCCGAATGTTGACAACCCCTTACCTGCTTATCCGAATCCCGAAATATTTGCTTACTTCCTTCCTGTTGAAACCCCTAAAACTTAGTGCTAGTTTCGGTTTTAACACATAAACATCTTATGGTATAACCCTTGGCCGAAACTAACCCTTACCTAAGTCGAAGTCCCGAATCCGCCACTTGCTCCTGAAGTTGTCGAAATCCCCATCTAGCAAATGTTAGAATCGGCTAACTTAATATCCAATAAAGCTTATGGCCGAAGAGTACATATAGGCTTACCTTGCTGAATCGAATCCCTTAAAGAAACTCCTTGATGCTCCTTTCCTTCGGCTACATACAAAAGAACACATCACTATGGCACTATGAACATTCGGCCATGCTATAAAAACCAAGACCAAACACTTGGTTTCGGCATACTAAAGAATAAGAGCCCACACCGATTTCTTAAAAAAATACTTACCACTATCAAAGCACTCCCAGCGAAATAGCTCTTAGACTCCAAAGAGAAAGATTTCGACACTTGAATGGTGAAGGGGATCACGCCAAAGTGAAGAGAATTTATGCTTAGAGGATTCGCAAAAAGAACAAGCAGTGGTAGAGGGTTTTGGCTTTTTTGTCAATAATGATTAGGAAAAAGAAGAGAAAAGGAGGAGAATAGGTACTTAACACTTTCGGCTTTGGGTCACAAGAAGAGAAAACAAGTTGAATCTCAAGTGTTTTCGGTACAAAGAAAATTAAAGAAGCAAAAGAGATGTCAAAGAGGATCACTCCCCCTTATAAAGAATTCGGCTACTCCTCCCCCCCTTCATGGCCGAATTTACCAACCCAAAGAGACCCATATTCGGCCACTTCATCCTTTCCTATCAATTCCCCACATTTTCCTCCTTATCACCTTAATTAATAACATAAAAAAAAAACAAATAATCCACCACATTATCCCTTATCTTTCCATTTAAAATAAATAAAATAAAACCACACTTATTCAAAATAAATTAAATAACCCACATCCATCCACTATCTTAATATTTAAAACAAATAAAACAAAATCCTCAATTATCTACCCACTTAAAATAAATAAAATAATCCACACCTATTCAAAATAAATTAAATAACCCACATCCATCCACTATCTTAATATTTAAAACAAATAAAACAAAATCCTCAATTATCTACCCACTTAAAATAAATAAAATAATCCACACTTATTCAAAATAAATTAAATAACCCCCATTCATCCACTATCTCAATATTTAAAACAAATAAAACAAAATCCCCAATTATATACCCACTTAAAATAAATAAAATAAATCCACACCTATCCCACTCTTTAGCCAAATTTTAAAATAAAAACAAGTCTTATCTCATCCATTTAAAAGTCCAATGCCGTCCAACTCCTCCCTCTCTTGACGTCAAAGGCCCAAAAAAAAATAAAACACACTCCTTGCAGCCAACAAGATTCGAACCTCTTCCCTCCTGAAGGCCCTTTGATGCAAACTCCCCAAGCCACCTTGCTACTAGTTCTTTTGTGTCATCAACTCCCCATAATTTCTTTTAAAGCCTCCTTAGCCCAGTTTCCCTTCTTGACGCAAAGAGCAAAATGAAAACACACTTATGCTGCCATCAAGACTCGAACCCAAGCCCTTCTCCCCTGCTCATGGCGTCATTCACCAAGGCCCTAAGTGGCGCCTTGCAGCCACTTTACCAAGGCCTTTCTTTCATGTCCAAAAGCTCCTATAATTTTCCTTAAGGCCTCCTTCACCTAGCTTCTCCTTTAGACTTAAAATTCTAATATTTTTCCAAAACTTCCTCCTACATCGTTGGATTCTCAAAACCCTTAAAACACTCCCAACTACATACTAAGCCTTCTCTTACATGGATTATGCACTAACCGCATAACCCCTAATCTAGGATGTTACAATTTCCCCTCTCCCACTATCTTAAATATATATAAATAACCTATTAATCAAGGTGATTAACTCACTAATTAACCTTAATTAGTTATGATTTAATGGCCATAGACTTATAATGAGAAAATTAGTGGAAATGTGTGGCATTGACAATGGTTTGCCAATAATCAAACTTTGGGCGTGGTAATATTGCAATCAGGTCCTTGGTTTAATTACACTTTAAGTACTTGCTAAATTCTCTAATCAATTCCCACTAGTTGGGTCACTTGAACAATTGGGTCCCTGTACTATAGTTACAACTTATCCAATTTAATCAATGAACGATTTGACTTTATAATTTCATGTAGAACACACAAACTCCTCACTTTATAATTTCATGTAGAACACACAAACTCCTCAGGTAAATTCTCGAGCAAGCTTTATTTAAAAATTTGGCCTCAAAACCAGCTTTCCAAATGTTCATGAAAATTGAGTCGTTGCATTATGGTATTTTTTTTGTTCAGCTTATTTGTCACGCTCTATATCCTTTGAACTTATGTTCGTTGACTTTGGTGTATGCTTAAATGAAAATGTGGTGGACAAGCATATGAATAGGAGTGTATGATATATTGAGTATGTGTAACACCCTTAACTCACATCCTTTGCCGAATTAGAGTGACAGAGTGTTACTATACAAAACAGAACACTCCATGGCAACACATAAACAATTATGCAAACAGAGTGATAACCGATGGGATTAAAGGGAACCCGGGTGCCGGCACTTTGACCAGTTGGTTTAGAATAGAAAAGTGGGGTGTTCTTGGTTACAAATTTAAGTACTGCCCCGCAGTATGTGGAACATGCCCAGCTTTACGCAACGATATTGTGAGAGACTCAGATGGAGATATGGTACGTTTGGCTCTCTCCACTGACAATGGATGGCCACTTATCTTTAAGAAAAAAGAAAGTTCACTTCGGGGGATTCAACAAGTTATTAGGACTTGATTGAAAGCAATCATTATGCATGACTATGTAATATGAGTTTCAAGTAAAAATTTCTGAGAGAGCTTATCGTTAAGGCTTGCCTTGTTTGAAGCAGCAGCGTGTATATGCTTACTTACAGGGTTTGTCTCTCAGAGTCCTGCTTTGTACTCTTTTCTTAATGAATAAACTCTTTACTTATTTACTTCTTTTGTTGCCATTGATTCTAGTATTAGACTCATTAGCTTGGATACATTGCCTTGTAATTAACAACAAAATTAGTCATAAAAAGAGGTAAGTGAAAAATTGAAATACTAAATCTCGAACATTGTTAGCAAGATACTTCTGTGCATAGATAAGTAACATTACACTATTAAGAGGAGATACTGTTTTTACAAATGTCGAACATTATTTTACTAAAAACTGATGGGATTTCAGAAGAATAAATGCATGTCTGCATGATTACAGGTGTCACCAAGTAAATGACACAAACAAACGGTGGCTGCATGAAAATTGCAGAAAACCAAACAAACAATCAAAAGAAACCGACCGTGTTTTCTAAGGAAACCTCCAACAGAACCAGGAAAAATAAACCAACAAGACATTTCAAAACTGAAAAACCAGCGGCCCCTTCTCCCTGCCATCCTTCAACAGCATCACTTCAACAGCATCACCACTGCCATCGTCTTGCTCCAATAGATCATCAGCCCTCATAAATTACGATGGATCTTGTAGATACAAACCGTCGGAGTCCTTGATACTCATTTTTCCGACCCATTTCATCTTCATCTCAGAGTTCTTCTATCTTTTTAAGCCTCTGCTTCCACCCTTAGAGGCGTCTCCTCAATCCAAAACCTCGGCATTTATAGAAACATAGCATTATAAGCTTAAAACGCGACATTTATAGAAACATACCATTCATAAATCAAAAAAAAAATATTTTTCTAAAAATACACAATGTCTAGAATTATGTATATAGTCTTTCGGATAATAAGTTTCAACCCATTCAAACTCAAGTCCTTTGAAATTGAAAAAAATATTCATATGATAATTTTAAGGGTAAATTAAACCAACACTCAACTTTGGGGTAACTGACAAAACAGTCACCTAAGTTTCATTTCAGTCACTCAACTTTGAAAAAATAACAAAGCAGTCACTAACGTTATTGAAAAGTGACAAACCAGTCACTCATTAACATTTTACGTCACAAGTTTAACGGGATAACTGACGTAGCTAGTTAACTAGCTGATGTGGCCAATTAACTTGTCAAGTTGGACGAGTAGTCAAAGGGTCAAACAAAAAAGAAAAGATGATTAGTCAGAATGATTTTTCTTCTTTTTCTTCTCATCTTTCTCTTCATCTTCTTCTCCCTCAACCTCTTTCTCTTTATGCTTCTTTTATTTTTTCTTGTTCTTCTCTCCTTTCTCTTAATCTTCTTTCTCCCACAACAGAACAATGGCTACAAATCAGGAGCCACATAGAAGGGTTAATGGAAGTATAATATATGCGTCAGCTTGACCAACATGTCCATCTCCTGATTGGCTCCTCTTGAGATATGCAAAATGCTCCAATGATTAAACTGTGATAATAATTGAAAAATCATTTTTATCAAGGTTGAGTTATACCCTCCCATGAGTCTCTTTTGAATAGCTTTAGTTGCCTCAAAGTTATCAATGTGAATAATTAAGTGGTCATATTCCCGATCAATTAAAATGCCTAAACCATCCGAGATGCCTCAAAGTTTAGCCTCAAGCATTGAGCAGTTCTCCAAAAATCTATTAAAGCCAATAATTCACTCCCCATTTTGGTTTCTCAGAATTCCCTTCGCGGCAACACAATTACTCTCATATATGACAGATTCATCAAAAGAGTGATTTATTAAAATATCATTCTTTTTAAATTGAAGCGGAAAAGAGTGTATTTATATAGTTACTCATTTATCAAAGTCAATACATACCCAATGATCAATACACCCGAATATAATTGTTTTCACTACCCATAGAAGCATAATTAATTAAACGATTACTCAATTATTTAATTTTATTATTTTTGGTTATCAGTTATTAAATGGTTAATGGAATGATGATGTGATAACTTTTAAAATTGACATACTAGCAATTTTAATCCTTAATATTTATACATTGTGCCAATTTAGTCTTGATTCTAAAAAAATTAAACCTCAACATTTGCACATTGTGTAATTTGATTTTTTTTACAGTTTTATTTGTTTTTTTGTTCTTTATGTCCATTTCACCTAAAAAGCTAAAAAAATAAATTCATTAGCTAAATTTGATAAAAATATACCAAAAATGGAAACACAAAAGAAATCCAAGGTATTAATTTCTTATTTTATCTTTCTTTTAAAATTAAATTTCAATGTCATAAAGAAAAGAAATATTGTAAATATATATACATCAAATTACATAATGTGTAAATGTTAAGGGTTTATTTTTTTAGAATCAAGGAAACATTTATATATTGAGGGTAAAATTGCTATTGTGCTGATTTTGAAACCTAACAAATCATTTTTCTATTATCCAATTTAACGACTGGTGATCAAAAAAGAAAAAAATTGAATAATTGATAATAAATTGTAACTTTTAATAATTAAATAACAAAAAAAAAACTATCCGTATAGTTTATCCTTTTTTAAAATTTTTTATAAATAACAATTACTTAAATAATAGATGTTCGGGTAATTTACACAAAATAGATATAAACTCAAAATAAATTTATGATGAAATTTGCATAAAATAAGCAGTAAATAATTAAATTAATTGAAAATTAATATTTTATTAATTTAAGGTTATTTTATGCATCTTTGATCATTTATAATAAAAATCATTGATTTTAAAATTAAAAAAAAAGTTTGAAACTGATAAGTGGATAAGCAATTATCACTTAATAACATTATATTACCTTTTAAAGAATAGATTTAATATATCATTTGGTCCTCAAATTTGCTAGCTTTTTCAAAGTGGCACTTGTGTCATTTTTTTCATTCAATTTAATATTTGTATTTGACAAAAGTTATATATTTTAGTACCTAAAGGTAACAGTCCTAACTTCTTAATATTTAATTCGGGGTTTTAGGGTTGATTTTGATTATAGTTAATTTCCAATATTTTTAAGTTTAAATTTTTATGATTTTGTTAGTAGAATAATTTTAAATTTAGTTCTGAATTTATTTAATTTTGCGTTTAATTTGTCAAATATATTTTCGTACCCAAAAGTAATAGTAAACCAACAACATCACAGCTTTTATTTTTCACAAATAGCATCATCAGCAAAGAAAAGGTGGTTAATTAAATTCTAGGACCATTGATACTAGCCCTAATACCCCGTAGAATATTATTATTCTGTGTATGAAGAAGCATACTCGAAAGTGCTTCCATACAAAATAAAAACAAGTAAGGGGATAGGGGGTCTCCTTGACGAAGCCCCCTTTCGGGAATAATAACATCAGACAATAAATTGTTACACTTAACAACGTAACGGACGGTTCGAACACAATTCATAACTTTGTTTACCCAACTATTACCGAAGCCCATTTTCAACATTACCACTTCCAGAAAATCCCATTCCACATGATCGTAAGCTTTTCTCATGTCGAGCTTAACGACGAGACCTTTGTTTGGACCATTTTTGGAACTTTGTAGGTAGTGAAGTAATTCATGAGCTATTAAAACATTATCATGAATCATCCTACCAGGGACAAATGCGCTCTGATTAGGACTTATACAATTCGGGAGGACAACTTTGAATCGATTGGCCAGCACTTTGGAAATAATCTTGTAGAGGAACCTGCATAAGCTAATCGATCGGGCAATAGTTAGTAATATCAATAGGATCAATAATTTTAGGGATAAGAATTATCATGGTTTTATTTAATGAAGAAACATATTTATTCCCATTCAAAATATTAAGGCAAAACCGAATAGTATCCCTCCAACAAAATATGATTACTATATTAAAGGGAATTCTATTTATTGAATATTATTTTATTTAATAAAATATGATTACTATATTTTATATAAAATTGAAATATTTTATTGAAATATTGTTAGCTAAATTTTATTATTTTTATTTCTTTATCAATAAAATTAATTTTACTAAAATTTGAGATAAAAAGATGTTATAGAAAATTAAATTAGTAAAAAATTGTACTTCATAATTTATAGTTATTATAAATGAAAACTTATTATAAAAAGATAAGTATTAAATATAAAAAATCAATTCTACAACAAATTTAATTGATTTTTTTATAAAATAAAAACAAATATTGTAGAAAAGACTTATTGAGTATATTTCCAAGTTTGGACGCTCATAAAAAAAAACTGGTCCAAATAATTTATTTATAGGGAAAAAAAGTGGTCCTATTAATTTACCTCACATTTGAAATGTGTAATATGTAATAATATTAATATCTTTATCAATTTTGGAGGTTCATGCTTTCCCATCTCTATAAATTCGCATGAAGAAATAAAGCAATACATCAACACAATCTGTATAACCATGAAAACCACAACAGCTTCAGTGTTTCTTCTTTTCATCATCTTCTCGGTCACACCATCATCCTTTTTGTTTGGTGTAGCCAACGCTACAAACGAACCTGTACTCGACATTGATGGCAACGAGGTTCAAACAGGCACCCCATATTACGTTGTGTCGTATATATGGGGTGCTGGTGGTGGGGGGCTTGACCTAGGCAGGCCTACAGGAAAGCCATGCCCGGAAGTCGTTGCTCAAAGAGGATCCGGTGACGATGGTATTCCGGTGATATTTTCTAATTCGGACTCCAACGATGGCGTTGTTCGCCTATCCTCTGACATAAACATAGAGTTCATTCCCCTCAGACCCAAACTTTGCCGAACAACAACGGTGTGGAAGGTCGATGATTACGACCATTCAGCCGGAAAATGGTGGGTGATAACCGATGGGGTTAAAGGGAACCCAGGTGCCAACACTTTGACCAGTTGGTTTAGAATAGAGAAGTTGGGTCGTGATTACACATTTAAGTACTGCCCTGCAGTATGTGGAACATGCCCAACCTTATGCAACAAAATTGGGAGAGACTTTGATGGAGAAATGGTACGTTTGGCTCTCTCCACTGGCAATGGATGGTCATTTATCTTTAAGAAAGTTAAAAAACCAGCCATGGAGATTCAACAAGTTGTTCATATTTAGATTGAAAGCAATCATTATGCATGAACTAGTAGTTACTATATAATATTAACTTCAAGTAAATAATGCTGAGAGAACTTATTGTTAAGATTGCCTTGTTTGAAGCGGCAGAATGTATATATATATGCTTGCTTACAAGGTTTGTCTCTCAGAGTCCTCCTCTTTGTACTCTTTTCAGCTTAATGAATAAACTGTTTACTTATTTACTTCTTTTGTTGCCATTGATTCTAGTAGCATTAGACTCGTTAACTTGAATACATTACCTTGTAATTAACCAAAAAGTTATGTATATATATATATAAAAACAAAAAAAGAGAGTGAGAGAGGAAAATAGATACCAAGTACCAAGTGAAAAAGGGTAATACTAAATTTCCAGGTATATGGCATTGTTTGTGTGTGACAAACACCAAGTATAAATAGGTGGAAGTATGACTACTTATCAAGAGTGGTATGGTTCAAAAACTACCCCCATCAAATTATTTCATCCTACTCGTTCATTATCGATAGGAAGAAGGATACTTCCAACAAGAAATATTTTGAAGGGTTAGTGTCGAGTTAGCTAAAAATCAAATTTTATCAAAAGCTCGATCTAAAATTCACCAAAAGGAGAATTATTCAAAGCAGTTTCAATGGACAATGGGAATGGAATAGTCGTTGGTTAGGGCACACTATCCTTTGAGATAAGGAAAGGTTGGTCCATGTTTGGAGTTCATGACTACTCCTCACAACAATGTCGTTTTCAAGGTTTGAACATTTGTCATCCTTTGAACATGTAATGTGTCTTACCATTACACCCAACATTGTTGGTGATTTACTTTATTCTATTCTCAATTAATAATTATGATATATATTATGCTTAAGATGGATTTTCTTATTCATGTATATCAATTGAATCAAATATTTGTATTTAAATTTTTAACTCGACATATCGAAGGTCTGCTACTCTAGCACGTCTCTAGTCTACTGCTCTAGCATGTTTTAGTTTTTCTTTAGGGTTTTTTTTGGCTTATTTCTCTTTGTTCTAGTGATTACGGTTCTTGGGATAGAGTGTTTCTTATCAATATGGTTGATTTTGATTCGTGGTAATGGAGGATGAATTGGAAGAGTTAACATTGGAAGATGAGGAATAGGAGATTTTTCAAGTACAGAAGGAAATTGATTCTAAGACGGTGGTTTATGATCTTTGTCTAGTTGGATGCTTTCTCACAACGAGTGTAATCCACTTTCCAACAATGAGAAGCACGATGGCAAATCTATGGCATCCTGTGAGAGGAGTTCAGGTCTCTGATTTGGGGGATAAGCGGTTCTTATTTTGATTTTTTCATAAAATGGATATTGATAGGGTTTTAAATGGGGATCCATGGACTTTCAATAATCATCTTTTGGTGATTCATCATTTGGAGGATAGTGAGGATCCGATGAAGGTACCCCTAATTTATACGACTTTTTGGGTACAAGTGCATTGTTAGAGTTGTGTGACTCAAATTCTAAGAGATTGCTTGCAAGTCAAGTTAAAGAAAATATATTTTCTTTCTAGAAGATTTAGTATTTATTATTATAATATATTTAGCATTTATTAACATAATTTGTTTGACTTGACAATTTAGCCTATAAATAGGTTCTTTTACAACCTTAGAAACACACACCCATTAGACATTAGAACTCATAACACATTTAGAGAATTTTGTGTTTACGTTTTGAGGGTTCTTTGTTTTCGGGTTTTCAGGGTTTAGTTTTTATCTCCATCTTTTGTACTTTTCATTCTTTTGCCACTATAGTAAAATTATCTTTGCCCGTGGTTTTTTATCCTCTTTGGAGGAGTTTTTCCACGTTAAATTTGTGTGTTTAATTTCTCAATTTCTTCTGCTATTTTTACTTGTTCGTTGATTAATCGGGATGATCCTAACAAGTGGTATCGAGCTAGTTTAATTTTTATAGAACAACCCATTTAGAGATGGAAGCAACAAGGTTTGAAATTGAGAAGTTCGATGGTGAGACAAATTTCAATCTATGGCAAGTTCGGATGATGGCAATTCTAGTTCAAATAGGCTTGAAAAAGGTTGTTACCGGGAAAAAGCCTGATAATCTAAGTCAAACAGAATGGGAAGAGTTTGATGAAAAGGCCTTGTCTGCAATCCAGTGGTGCCTCACGAATATTGTATTACAAGAGGTATTGATGGAGAAAACCTCATCCGCCTTGTGCAAAAGGTTAGAAACTCTTTATGCGACTAAGTCTCTGGCTAATCGTTTAGTGTTGAAACAACGTCTATTTACGTTTCGCATGAACGAAGGTGAGCTTCTTAGAGATCACATCAGTCAATTCATTACTCTTTTAAATGATTTAAAGAATGTTAAGGTTCATATTGACGGTAAAGATCAGGCTATGCTATTATTGTGCTCTTTACCCCCTTCATACAAGTCTTTCAAGGAGACCCTGATTTATGGCGGAGACAAACTCTCATTCGAAGATGTGAAGGGTAATTTGTTAAGTAGAGACAAACTTGACAATGAGTTTGGTTTGGATAGCAAGGCATATAAGCAAGCTTCCATTTTGGTAGCATCAAAGAAACGAGACAAAAGGTGTCGCTACTGTAGAAAGTTAGGTCACGTCAAAGTAGATTGTTGTAAACTGCGAAATAAAAGAGCTGCTGAGAGCAACGAGGAAGATGTAGCTGTCACTAATTTGGCCGATGAAAGCGGTGATGATTTCTTGTTAGTGTCAACGAGCGATAACTCCAAGCTCATGTCCGAGTAGATCCTAGATTCGAGATGTTCTTTCCACATGTGTCCCATTAGAGAATGGTTCGCCACATACAGTTCAGTCGAAGGTGGAGTTGTGCGAATGGGAAATGATTCATCTAGTAAGGTAATTGGTATTGGTACTGTTAAAATTAGGATGCACGATAAGACGATTATGACACTCTTAGATGTCAGGTATGTACCTAATTTATGAAAGAATCTCATCTCATTGAGTAGTTTAGACTTGAAAGGATGCAGAATCAACATCGAGTCGAGCAGCATTAAAGTATCTCGTGGAGCTCTCGTTTTGTTAAAAGGTAAAAGAACAGACAGTCTTTATATTCTGGAAGGTTCTACAGTGACCGGTGAAATCGGATGTCCCTTGTTTGTTACAGAGTCGAAGTCAACTCGTTTGGAGCAGAGGCAACTTGGTCATAGGAGGGAAAAACGTATGACTGTTTCATTGAAGAGATGTTCTCTTTTGGATGTAGGTTTTGAAAAGTTAGGGCACTATGTTCATGAAAATCAGACCCGGGTTAGTTTTGATTTGGCAGTGCACAAGTTGAAGGCTAGAAGTGTTCCAGCTTCTAAGCACAGATTCTACTCCATTAATTCCCTGCATAGTTCAAGATAGGCCCATGGCGGGCTTTGGCAAAGATGGCGTTGTAAGAATTCGTGTCAAGGTGGAGATTGTTAGAGTTGTGTGACCCAAATTTTAAGAGATTGCTTGCACGTCAAGTTAAAGAAAATATATTTTCTTTCTAGAAGATTTAGTATTTATTAGTATAATATATTTAGCATATATTAGCATAATTTGTTTGACTTGACAATTTAACCTATAAATAGGTTCTTTTACAACCTTAGAAACACACACCCATTAGAAATTAGAACTCATAACACATTTAGAGAATTTTGGGTTTACGTTTTGAGGGTTCTTTATTTTCAGGTTTTCAGGGTTTAGTTTTTATCTCCATCTTTTGTACTCTTCGTTCTTTTGCCATTATAGTAAAATTATCTTTGCCCGTGGTTTCTTATCCTCTTCGGAGGAGTTTTTCCACGTTAAATTTGTGTGTTCAATTTCTCAATTTCTTCTGCTATTTTTACTTGTTCGTTGCTTAATCGGGACGATCCTAACATGCATGATTTATCCCTAGGTTTTTTTTACTGAATCTATAGCAAAGAAGTTAGGTGACTTTATGGGTAAGTTTTTGGGACCAATGGCAAAAGTTTGGGTAAGGGCATGAGGAATTTCTTACGTGTACGATTCAGATGGATGTTAGACGCTCTTTGAAGCGAAAAAAGAAGATTATGTTTTCACTTGGAAAGTGTTCCTATGTCAACTTTATATACAAATTTATGACTCTGTTCTATTTTTTCTATAGTTGTTTGGGACACAATGACTCTTTCTGTCAAGTTAGAATGGCTAAAGGCTTAGAAGTTGTATAGATGGGATGGTATCTGTCTCTAAATCCCAGTCCAGGGGAGCTACTGCGATGAACAGTGTGTGGCTGCGGGAGGAAGGTGAAGGGGAGATCAGGGGAAATACCCTAGGACATTTTTATTTAGGGTAAGGATTGTGGGAGGATTGAAGGAAAGAACATGGGATGGTCATAGATCTTGTGTTGGGGTTAAATTTGGATGGTGATTTAAATTAGTGTCAAGTATTCAAGGGGACTCTTCAATGATATAAGGCCAATCAAATATGGACCACGACTCAAAGGAATACACAATAGAGGGTGAAGATGGGAAGAAAAGACCCAAAAGGATAATAGAAATCATAATGTTTCGATTGTGACAGATTCACTTGTGATTAGAGATGAGAGATCGTTGGGACAAACTCACTTTTGATCAACGACTGCCAAGGGGCAAGATGATCAGTCGTAATGAAAATAATTAGTTGGAACGTCCGTGGATTGGGGGTGTCCACGGCCTATAAGAAGGCTTGGCATATGCTGAAGGTGTATAATCCCCAAGTGGTCTTCTTTATGTAGACAAAAATTAGTAATGTGCAAATGGAGAATGTGCATAGAAGGTGTGAATTTTTAAATGGTATTGACGTTTCGGCTGATGGTTCAAGAGGAGGGATTTTTCTGGCTTGGAAGGAAAATGTTAAAATGAATCTAAGGAGTCATTCTAGTAGTCATGTAGATGTTGTGCTTCAGAAGACTGATGGGGAAAAACAATAGAGGTTTACTGGCTTCTATTGACGTCGTATGCGTGTAGCAGAGACAATTCATGGAATTTGTTAAGAAATCTAAGACGCTCTCAAAAGTTCCCTTGGCTAGTGTGTGGCAATTTTAATGAAATTATGTACTCTTTTGGAAAGGTTGGGGTGCCAAGAGAGGAGAGGAGAATGGAGGTCTTTCGAGTAATCTTAGAGGAATGTAAGTTAATGGACATTGGATACTTTGGGGCTTGGTTTACCTGGGAAAAGGGAAACTTCCCGAAAACGAATATGAGAGAGCGACTGGATAGAAGAGTGGCGAATGCCAAATGGATAAACATGTTTTCTAATGCAATGATTTAGCATTTACCACATTCTTTTTTTGGATCATTTTCCCCTTCTTAATCATACGAAGCAGGAGAGTAATAGGTTGAGGCAGAAAAGGTTTCAGTTTGAAACACGGTGGGTGATGGAAGAATCTTTTGAGGAGGAGGTTAAACGAATATGTCAGTCTACTTCGGGTGATATGCTAGAAGGTGTGAGGAAGGGCTTGGTGAGATGGGCAGGTTTTGTTAGAAATAAAAGGGAGGGCCTTAAGAGGGATCTGACTAGAAAATTGGAGGAGATGATGAGAAATGATAGAGATGATGAGAATATTATTGAGCTATCTTAAGATTCTCTTATAATAACTTGAAGTTGGTGTCATTTAATATAAGAATACAATTAAAGCATGTAATAATGTTGGCAGGTATAATTGTAGTTGTATCAAACAAAAAAATCTCACGTAAGACTTCAAATATAAAACAAAATATTAATTAATTCGAATAACAGTAAACCCTAAGATACTAATCACTCCATTAATATTTCATCTTTGGACAAATATATTAATTTGTAAATGATATCTTGGTGTAGTAATTAAATACCGAGAATAAGCGTCGCATGTTTATTACAATAGTTGCAAATGAAAATTTCTTAAATATTAGCCTCTATTTAGGCCAGTCAATTTTAATATAACTTAAGTTACATGCACAAAATTCCAAAATTATAAAAATCTTATTGTTATTTAAATAATTTTTAAATTTTTAAATACTTTTTGGTTAAATTTTATGATTTTTAAATAATAAACCCATCAGATCAAAGATCAGATTAATTAAATTCGATTAAATCAAGAATTTCACTAATTCACCAGCCCAATTTACAAGATTATGTAATTTAAAGTATTATTATTATTATTATTATTATTATTATTATTATTATTATTATTATTATTATTATTAGGTTGGATTTTATAAGTTAAAAAAAGATACTTGATATCTTAAGTTCCACGAGAAAAATTAAAACCTAATAAGTTAGGATATAATTTCTCTCGAAGTCCCCATATATCATATATCACTATTTTTTAATATTTGAATAAAATATTACAACATACTTGAATAAGACATTGCTTGAATACATTACAACATACATACCCAAATAGTAATTTATCATAACTACGAATCATATTAACAATTATTACTAATGGATAATTAAAGAATAATACTAAATAATAAGTGATATAAACAATAGAATAATTATACTAAAGCAGAATATAAAAACGATAGATGGATAAAAAAAAGGATAAACAAATATAAGATATAAAGCAGTAAATAACAAATAAATATAAAGCTTGACATGTATAACAACATAGAATGAATTATTATAGATATTGTAAATTAAGAAACATATGGCTTTAAATAAAAATGACGTGGAATAAAAAAATATGAATTATAAAAAAATGAATTATTATGCAAAAATAATGTGGAGTAGTCAAAAATAATATATATTCATAAAAAAAGTAAAATATATTGTTAAATAAATAAATAATATATAACTTTAAATAAAATTATAGTTATAATCTAATAATCTAATATATATATTTCATATAAACAATATATATAACATATGTTATATAATATAAAAAAATTCATACAAAATAAGATTTTAGAAGTAATATATAATATAATATAAAATTTAAAATTTAAAAATGTATAACATATAACTAATATACAAATTATAAAATAATATATAATATAAATAATATTAAACCAAATAAAGTAATACATAGTAGTAATTTAATATATATATATATATAAAAAGATAATAATAAAAAAACATATGAATTTATACTATTAATAAACTAATATACGAATAATAAAAATAATATAAAATTTTTTAATATGATAAAAAATTCAATATAGTATTAGAATAATTTAAAAATAAAATAAAAAGGTTTTGAATAAAGAAACTGGGGTTAAATAGCAATAAAAATAGATATAAAAGGACTAAATCAAAACGCGCGTTAAACCACAGGGACTTATTGGGCAGTTATGCCATCTTTCCAAAATGGCGTCGTTCTGATTTTGGTCTTTAAGCAGCCCGAGGACTCAATTGAAACAACAACAGACTTTCAGGGCTAATTTAAAAAATATAAAAATGTTAAATTGGACGAAACTAAAACTAATAAAATTGTGGAGGGACTAAAATGGAAAATTTCCCTTTGTATAAAAACGCGCGGATCCTCCCTGGGTTTTCGGGTCAACGTGCGGATCTAGGCTTAAAACGGCGTCGTTTTGGTCATTAACTGACCACACCAAAACGGCGCCGTTTCATTGGCCTATATAAATCAAAAAATAAAAAATAAAAAATCATTTTAACAACTCTTCTAAAAAAACAAAACAGAGCTTTAAAAAAGCTTTCTCTTCCCCTCTGTCTCTGGCCATAGTTCGGCCTAGGTTCCGACGATGGACCGCCACACGCGTCGTAACACGCCCCACCTCCGATGGCTGAAAACTTCCATTTTTAACGCCGATCAAAACAGTAAGCCCCTTTTCTTTATTTTCAGTAGTATATATATAAAAATGTTGCATGAATCAAATAAAAAAAGATCAAAATGGTAAAATCGAAGAAAATCACCTTTGCTTTTGGTTGATTTTTTATTGCATTTCATATATTCTGTATTTTTGTGAATCTTTCGTATTTTGTCTGTTACAGATTATTGTGGGGGTTTTTATAATGCAAAAAATAAAATAAGAAAAAGGAAATACAATCTATCGTATTTACTGCTGTTTTTCTTTCCTTTTTTTGTAGGTGAGTGACGAAGAGCGATTGGTGGCTTAGGCACGAGGAAAGGCTGCTGGGGTGCTTGAGATGCAGTGGAAACCTAGGGTTTCCTGCATTTGAAAGCATTTGGGTCACTTGGGCCAGTTTAGATGAATTGGATTTGGGGTTAGGTTTAGTTTTTTGGGCTAATCGGGTTTTGGGTCTTTGTTGGGTTAGTTTAGGTTGCTGGGTAGTCCGTTTAGGTATTGGGTTAGTGTGTAACAGGTTCTGGTATTGGGTTAGTGGGTCTAGTTGGGTAATGGGATTAGTCTGTTTAGGTTTTGGTTAATATTAGGCCATTGGTAATATTTGTAAATTTGGGCCTGTAAATTGGTTTTGTAAATAGACTGTAACTGGACATTATTTTTATTATTTCTGGTTTGTTTTCAAGCCCGAGCAAAATTGGGTTCTTACAGCTGCCCCTCTTTGCTTATTGTTGTGTAACGAGAATAGAGCAAAGACGATAAATGGAACCATTTTGCCCGGTCTTTTCAAATGGTTGTATCTTCAGGGAGACAGGTTAATACCTTCAATTTGCTTTCTTCAATTAGCTCCACGGTAACTTCAGGGAGGACAAACTGATGTCTCTGATCTTCTTCCTACAACTTCAGGAAGGTAAAATCTATCGCTTTCAATCTGCTCCACTACAAACTCAGGGAGACAAGATTGTTGTCTTTGATCTACTTCCTACAACTTCAGAAATGCCAGATCTATTATTTTTCGATCTGCTTCACTACAAACTCAGGGAGACAAAATCTGGTGTCTTTGATATGCTTCTTGCAACTTCAAGAATGCCAGATCTGCTATCTTCGATCTGCTTCACTGTAACTTCAGAAAGACAAGATCTGCTATCTTTAGTCTACTCCGCTGTAACTTCAGGGAGACAAGGCTGAAAGTGTCTTTGATCTGCTTCCTGCAACTTCAGGAAGATGAGATCTGCTGTCTTCAGTCTACTCCACTATAACTTCAAGGAGACAAGGCTGAAAGTGTTTTTGATCTGCTTCCTACAACTTCAGGAAGATGAGATCTGCTGTCTTCAGTCTACTTCGCTGCAACTTCAGGGAGACAAGGCTGAAAGTGTCTTTGATCTGCTTCCTGCAACTGCAGGAAGATGAGTGTAACACCCCAAACCCAGCCCAAATGCTACGATCGGATCTGGTATGTTACTTAAGGGATTTTACAAAACATGTCGCATTTTAGAAAATAATTACTAGGTTTAAACTTTTATTCTGAAAGCTTGAGAATTCATTAAAGTATAAAAATATTAAGTTATAAATTATCTTGATGGATTTTTAAATAAAAACTGAAATTTCATGCATGTCTTAACTTAATTGGAAACATAAAACTTAAAAACCCAACATAGCCCAATAAAAAATAATAGTCTAGTGTCCCGTGGCCTTATTACAACCATACCTAAAATCTGAAAAATATAAAATAACAGACTAAAGCCTTTTAGCTGAATCCAATTGCTCTCTTTTGCATGGCCACCTCGCGTTCCTCTCCAGCCTGGTCCGATGCACTAGGTGTCACCTGAAAGTGTTAAATTAAAAGGGTGAGTCGCGAGACTCAGTGTGAAACCCTCATGCACTATTAGCTTTGGGCTTTGGCCCCATAAAATAGAATAATTAATATACATAACAAAAATAATATGCAAAGCCCAACCCATTCCTAGGTATCTATCCGCTACACGCCCCCGTACCAGCCATTCACACCATTGGGGATTTCTACAATCAACCCACACCGCTACACGCCTTGATGGCAGCCGTGCTGCTCCTCATCAGATCATGGCCGTAGCCACTACAACAGATCACGGCAAAAGCCACTACAATAGATCACAGTAAGGAACCGCTACAACAGATCACGGTAAAAACCACTACAACGTATAACTTCCTCCTTTCATCAAACCCAACCTATGCAATTATAGAAAATCGGCATACTCATATCATTTAATTAGAACATTCATTTAGAACGACAGGGATCACTAACCTGGTGATTTGTTTTACCCTCCTTGGGTTTCAAACGTTGTGTCGGGATTTCGGCATTTAACATAGAACATATAAGACTTATAATCATATATTTAACAAACAGATCTAGATGGTGTGGAGAGTAACACACCTGATATCGCAAAATCCAATATTCTTAGTCAATGTCCTTGCTATCTGGATCTATTATCCTCAACGTAAAGCCTTGCTCAAAAGCCGGAAAAACACACAAAGATTTAGCCCCTTCAACAATCGGCCAAGGTTAATAAATCCCAAATTACACGTTAAAACTAATAGATCCCTTACCTTAAAATTTCGAAAGTAACACGATTCAAATGTTACTGATCCTTGACTTAGAGATCTAGGCGATTGACTCTCTCTTCAAATCCCGGAATGCCAAAAAGGAAAGAAAAACACAAGATTAATACCATATGACCATTCGGCTATGGCCTCCAAAAAGCCGGAAAAAGATCAAAAGATACCCCAAATCGGTACTCACCTCTGCTGAAGGTTTTGGTTATCCCTTGTAAAAGATTCGACAACTGTAGAAGATTAGAGATCTATGAGTTTCGGCTTCTAGGAAAAGAAATATCAAAAAGATAAACTAATGTGGTTTTGGCTAAAGAGAGAAGTGAGAAGAAAGCAAAGAGTGGCTTGGAGATTCGGCTAAAGTGTCTGAAAGGGATGAGAAAAGAACCTGACAGTGGATTCAGCCAACTTGAAGGAAAAGAAAAGAGAAAAGAGGGGGAGAATAGAGTAGGAATTTCGGCAGAGAAAAGAGAAGAAAGATGAAAACTTTGATAGCAATTTCGGCACACACTTAGCCTAAACTGAATGCCCATTTCCTTTCAAATTCTTCAAAGTTTCGGCTAGCATTAAACACTTAAAGATGGCTCCTTTCTTTGATCTATTATCTCCTCAAAAATAGCACTAATTCCTCTCTTCATTATCTGCCTAATTATCCGCATAAAATAAACATTAAAATCCCCAAAAAATAGCCTTGTGCTGTCCCCCCTATTTCCCCTTTAAATGCCAAAATTTAGCCCTAAAACTTGGGCTTCAAGCTACCAAAATTTGGGCCTTCATCATGCAAAAGTGACGCTAACTCCTCTTCCTCCTAGTGGTACCATTTTCTCTGGGCCACAAGCCCAATATGTTAATTAAGCTACTAAAACTTCAATTTAAGCCCTTAGAGTGTCTAAACAAAATATTTAAAACAAGGCCTCAGCCCAATTTGAGCCCCAATTGTACCTGAAATTCTCAAATTGATATTTTAAGCATTCAAACACATAAAATGCATAGACCCAATTATTCAGGACATTACAATAAGATCTGTTGTCTTCAGTCTACTCCGCTGCAACTTCAGGGAGACAAGGCTAAAAGTGTCTTTGATCTGCTTCCTACAACTTTAGGAAGATGAGATCTGCTGTCTTCAGTCTACTCTGTTGCAACTTCAGGGAGATAAGACTATAATATTCAGCTTGCTAATAAATCGTAAAAGTAACATATTTTAATCCCACATTTAAAATGCTTTTTGAAGATTTATGCCTTGTTTTGTATAAAAAGGTGCTTTTAATCCTTTTTTATCATGTATTATACACAGAAAAGCACCCGAGGATGAAAAGAAAACAAAACGGGCCTAAAACAAAGCAAATGGGCCTTTTCACAAATTGACACGGCCTGGCCCAAGGTCCACATGGCCGTATCTCGATGAACACCTAGAGCACGGCCTCAACACCACCATACACGGCCATGCCTTAAGTAGAAATCCAAACACGGTTAGGTCTTGATTCACACGGGCGTGTGCCATGGCCGTGCCTCTGTCACTAGAAAGAGCAATTTCAGTCGAAAAGGATACTTAGGGAGAAAGAATCACATTCCAAGAGCCTATAAATATCCCCCAAGTACCACCTTTGAATGGGATCGAAAGCTAGGCCAAGGAGCTAAGCCGAGAAGGTCAAAGTTAGGGAATAACGCGAGGATAGCCAGTTGATTCATCCCGAGAAGCCGGAGTTATGCTCAAGACGACGGAATTCTCCTTCTATTCCTTCAGAGGGTTTTAGGATTTTTCTTATGCTTTGTTTTATCTTTTCTCTTGTGATGTTTTCTTTTTACATTATGAACTAAACCCCTCAGATACCTGAAGGGGGATGAAACCTAGACAGGTTTTATTATTTGATTTTTAAGTTATATGATAAATTACTTAGTTTGTTCTTAATTATGTTGCATAATCCAAATCTAATGTGCTTAGGTGGAGGAGGAATAGACCCCGCCTAAGAGAAGATCTAACATAATTAAGCGGAGTTGATCGGACGCCTAGAGATAGGGTTACAAGATTTTGCCAGATTAGGGTGAAACCTAATATGGGAGTCCATTGATCGATTTACTGCTATCCTAGGGGGTTATTATAAGCGAACGAGAGTTCCACTAATTAACCTAGGGTTAGACGTTATTCGCCTCGAGAGAGGGTTTAATATAGGTTAGGGAGTCTCATGGATCAAGCTAAGTAAAGAAATCGTATAATTTAGGGTTAGATAATAAGTGAAGTCTAGGTGGATTCTTCCTGAGGGTATCATCGCAATCAACTCAGTCTTTTTCAAGTTATCTCCAAATTCATATTTTTGTCTTTGTTTCCTTAGTTTAGTCGTCATCAATTTAGTTTAAAGTAACCTTCACTCTATTTTTAGGTTAAATAATAAAAAGAAAGTGAGTATTAATACTTTTAGTTCCTTTGAGTTCGATATCCGGTCTAGCCTAAGCTATACTACTGTGCGATAGGTACATTTGCCTAATATCGTTGTCAGAGGTAGTCTCCAGGTTTGATCATTCTTTTATAAATATTTAAAACTCTGATTTTACAGCGATCAAGTTTTTGGCTCCGTTGCCAGGGAACTAAAATACTAAGAAAACTCTATTTTTATTACTTTAGCCCTAATTTTTATTTTTGCAATTTATTTCTTGTTTTTGTTTTTATTTTTTTCCTTTTTAGCTGAAATTTTCTTTCTTTCTTTTTTCTAGCAGGTACCTCTAGTTTATGACTAGAAGGAACCCGAGAGGACCTTTGATATTCGACAACAAAATTGAAGCTACCACTCGTAGGAATCGTCGAGAAACCAGGTGAGCCTTAGATTACATAGAGAGAGAGGAAGAAAACAAATCCAATCTTACTGAAGGGATGGTAGAAAACAACCCACCACCACCAGATGTAGGGGAAAATAATGCTCCATGTACAATGTTTGATTATGCGAAACCGCATTTAACTGGAGCAGAATCTACTATTGTTAGGCCTGCTATATCTGCTAACAATGTTGAATTAAAGCCTAACACAATACAAATGATTCAACAGTTTGTTCAATTTGATGGTTTATAGGACGAAATCCAAACACGCACATAGCTAACTTTTTGGAGTTCTGTGATACCTTTAAAATAAATGGTGTTTCTGATGATGCCAGATATCTTCGATTATTCCCTTTTTCATTGAGAAATAAAGCCAAATAGTGGTTAAACTCGTTACAATGAGGGTCAATCACTTCATGGGATCAGATGACCGAAAAGTTTTTTATGAAAAATTTTCCACCAGCCAAAACGACCAAATTACGTAATGATATCTCTTCCTTTGTGCAGACGGATTTAGAGACACTATACGACTCATGGGAGAGATTCAAAGATCTTTTGAAGAGGTGCCCACACCATGGTTTACCCCTGTGGCTACAAGTCCAAACCTTCTACAATAGAGTAAACCCCTCAACGAGGCAACTAATAGATTCAGCCACCGGTGGAACGCTGAACAACAAAAACCTGAAGCAGCCTACGAGTTCATTGAGGAGATGTCATTAAACAATTATCAATGGTAGGCTTCAAGGACCAAACTGACAAAATTGGCAGGAGTTTTCAACGTCGACGCCATGACCATGCTATCAACGCAGCTAGAAATGATGAATAAAAAGCTTGATAGTTTGTGTTCTTCACAGATACATCCAGTCATGTAGTGCGACGCAAGTGGAACTGTGGTGAATCCTGAGTACCCACCCTACCAACCAGGAGCAGAAGATGAACAGATGAACTATATAGGTAATAATTTTCGATCCAATAATAATCTTTATAATAACACTTACAATCCAGGTTGGAGGAACCACCCAAATTTTTCGTGGGAAGGACAAGGAAATCAAGGAAACCAAAGGCAACAATCTCCTCAAAACTTCTGAAATCAGCCATATCCACAAGAAAAGAAACCAATCCTTAAGGAACATCTCCAAGAAATTGATAGAGCGATCAAAAGCAACGAGAGCCGACTTAATAAAATTGCTAAGTCAGTCAAGAAACTGACAATTGTAGTGGAACAGCTTGCAAAAATGATGTCAGAATGACCACAAGGACGTCTACCAAGTAATACCGAGGTCAACCCTAAAGAGCAAACTCAAGCCATCATAGCTCAAGACAGCAAGGGGTTAGATGAACCAAATCCAATTCCAGAAAATAAAGTAGACAAAGGTAAAACAGAGGTAACACCAGAAAATCCGAAACCAGTAATTAAAGAGTACCAACCTCGCATACGTTATCCTAAAGTAATAAAAAGAGACGATTTAGAGGAGCAATTTGGTAAGTTTCTTAAGCTGTTAAAGAAATTACATATTAACTTACTGCTTCTTGAAGCTCTTTTTCAGATGCCAGACTCGAGGAAATTTTTAAGACAGCTCTTAACCAACAAACGCAAAATAGATGAAGAGAACCACGTGGAACTAAACGCAACATGCTCGGCGATGTTACAAAATCGACTACCACAGAAACTAAAAGATCCAGGGAGTTTTATAATTCCATGTTTAATAGGTAGTCTAAATATTGATAATGCGTTAGCTGATCTAAGGGCAAGCATAAATGTTATGCCTTATTCACTGTTTAAACGGCTAGGTCTAGGGAAGCCCAAACAAACTAGGATGAGCATTCAGTTAGCAGATAAAACTGTTAGAATTCCTAGGGGTATTATCGAAGATGTTCTTGTTAAAATTTATAAATTTGTTTTCCCAGTAGACTTCGTTGTCTTAGACATGGATAAGGATAATTCAATCCCCTTAATTTTAGGAAGGCCTTTCCTAATAATGGCCAAAACAAAAATTGATGTTGCCACAGGAGAGCTCATACTTTGTGTGGGAGATGAATTAATCAATCTTCAAGCTCTCCACTCAGTCAGAACGACAGTTGATGAAGGTAACAAAGTTATTCCAATAGATAACCAAATTGTTCAACCTTCATCACAGGAAATATCACAAGGACAAAACCCTGAGCCAAATCATAGACACAAAGTTGACCAAGTAGAGTTACACGAGAAACAAAGCTTTAGGGTCGACAATTTAAAAGAGCAGAAGACACAGATCACAGAAGAGCCAGATCCACACGAAGTAAAACCTGAGGAACCATCAGAAGAACTCGTGGGGACATCAAATCACTTTAAAATAGGAGATCAGGTACTGTTAGACAAGGTCGATCCTCCCATCACTTCAATAGACCTGAAAGCAAAGGGAGAAATTCTTCTCAAGGTGCATGATATCTTCCCAGCCGAAATAGTCGAGGTAAGCAATACAATATTCGACACTTTCAAGGTAAAATCTTCTCGACTCTAACTTTATCAAGAGAATAAAACCATAAGCACGAGGGAAGATATTCAAACCTTTAACCCTCCCTAAAAATTTCAAATAAACGAGGAAAAGTCCAGCTTAAGACTATAAATGAGCGCTTCTCGGGAGGTAACCCGAGCACTAACCCTATTTTCGTTTCACATTTGTTTCCGTCATATTAATTTTTCTTCTCCTTTTTCTTTTTTGTTCACCTAACCTAAAAGTACAGAATTCTAGGTCACACGACCTTACACACGACCGTGTCTGTAGCCGTGTGGACCACCAAAACCACCACACTGACAGGGCAGAGGCCGTGCAGCCAGCCCACCCACCACCCCCAACGTCACAGATACAACCACCCTCGACACGGGCGCCGACAGATATGGCACGTTCGTGCCCCCAACCGTATGAAGCTACTGACTTACCGAACACCAACATAATACACCCATGCCAGTATCCATGTGAAGCTACTAACTTATTAAACACGGGGGAGACACGCCCGTACAAGACGACCGTGCCAAAAAAATCAAAAGCACGGGCGTAGAAGGATCAGAACGGGCATAGGGGAACAACACCCTCTAGAACACGACCGTGTGAGAAGGCCGTGCAAGTCGACACACCCTAGTGCCACAGCCGTGGGGACATGCCAGAATTAAAATCCTATTTAAATCCGACAGCCCTTTCCCCCCCATCTGATCACATCTTTCTTTTCCTTTCTTTTCTCTTCCTTCTCTTTCAGATTTTTCACTTTGTAAGTGTCCAGACTCTTGAGCAAAATACAAAACTCATGTCGAAGAAGCGGAAAAAGCGAAGCAAAGGCTCCTCAACGAAGAGCGATCACATGAGTTCATGCCGACAGCTTCGTCTCAATAATAAGCCAAGGGTCTTTGAGACCAATTAGTTTTCATGTTTTCTTTCTCTTTTGCTTCAATTTCCTGCTCTTCTCCTTTATTTTCCTTTTCTAAGCTTCTCTACTGCTATTTTTATTTAATTTTCTTTTAGTTTCTTAGTGACAGGTTCGCTAGGCTGCTTGGGAATCACGCCACCACCATGATAACCTTTTCACTTCTGCCACTGCCACCACATCCCCAACCTTTGCGTTGATTCCCGCCTTGCGAACCATCCCTCAATAAGGACTCTTTGGTCCATTTATCTTTAAATTTTGTTTCGTTTACATTTTTGTTTCCTCTTTCTTTATTTTCCTTATATTTAACTTTCTGTTTAGTTTATTTTATATAGGACTCAATAATCCCTGGCTAACTCTGTAATATCCCGGGTTAGGGGCTATTTTGTGTTGCATGATATTGCATGTGTTTGGTGTGCTGTGTTGCTATTTCGGTGTTTTCGGGGTTTAATGGTAGGCTAGGAGTAAGCCTGAATAGGTAGAAAAATTTTAGTTTTTAAGCTTTGAGTCAAGGGAGCTGATGGAGCTGAGGGATGTGTATTTTATGTTGTGTCTCTGAGCACAAAAAGAGGAGCTGGTGGAGTGGCAAAGTATGCGTCACTTGGGAGCTTGGTGTGGCGTCAATTCCATGAGGTAGAGGTCCAGTGTTCGAGCTGCAGAGTACTCCTTTTTATTTCTTTTTGGGACGGCATAGGGGGAGAGTTGTATGTAGCTTAAATTCTACTTTGGACCAAGTCAAATGTTTTAAAAGAAGGGTGGAGAGTGAATTTAGGAAGGAGACTTATTCAAAATGTTTGAAGGAGTGAATGGGAGCAATTTGGGGGATATGGCCGAATATTTGGGGGGAGCTTTGGGGAGTGGCCGGTTGTGGTAAGTAAGTGGGAAGGCTATGCCGAAATTCATTTTTGAATTTTGGTTGTTTCGGTCAAGGGGTTAGGAAGCTAGTTTTCTCTCATTTGGTCTTTGGTAGTCGAATTCTCTTTTGTATTCTTTTGTCGTTTTTCTTTCTTTGTAAACCGAAAATCAAAACCTCTCTAAGGCTTGCCGAATTTTTGTGTTGTGTTCTCAATATGCTTTGTTAAGTCAATGTTCCTTACATGTCTCTCTTCTTGTTCATTTGAGTAAATCGGAACTAGCCATCATTTCTTTCTTCTCATTTTCTACAACCCTTGTGCCGAATTTGCATTTTTCTCTTAGCCAAAACTTTTGTTTCCTTTTCTTTGAGCATAGGCCGAATATCACCTTCTTCCTTCCATCTCTTTTTGGTGTTTTCCTTTCTTGGGGTTAGACCAATCTTTCCTTTCTCCCTTCTAAACTTTTATTACCGATTTTCTTTCTCTTCTTGAATCACATCTCCTTTGTTTCTACTTCCAAAACTCTATCCGTTTTCCTCTTCCTCTTGGGTGGTTGAAGCCGAATTTCCCTTCTCTCACTAGGGGGTTTCTTGTGGCCGAATTCTTGGTGGTTGGTGTTGGGGTAAGTAGTAGGCCGAATGGCCATATCTTCTTCTTTTGATCTTTGTTGGTTATGGTTTGATTAAGGGCCGACTATGGTCATTTTTGAAGGATTCTAATCTCTTCATTATAGGACATCAAAGGGTTTCAAGCTAACAAGAGGGCCATCTTCATTTGTTAAGTGATTAGGTAAGTGTGGTAAGTGACATTACTACATTCATTTGATTTCTTTAAGATGGGCTACAAGAGATTAATGGTTCTATTTCTAGGTGAAGGCCGATTGTCAAAAGAGCCACTTTTGGTTCGGGGTTTGTTTGGAAAGCAAACCAATAGCAAGGTAAGGGTTCGGTATCAACTCTTTTGGTCTTAATGGTGTTGGCCGAATATCATAGATACTTAACCCTAATGTTGGCCGATTGTAGGAGTCAGTACTCGAGGGACTTAGCATTCGTTGGGATTTCTAGGCTCGTAGTTACCAGGTGTGTAACTAACACACTTATACTTAGTAATATAATTGATAACCGTGTGATGACTAATGATACAGTGATGATTGATATGATACCCTAATGGGTATGATTCTGGACTCGGGTAAGTCAGTATTACTATTTTAATGATGAGTTATATGTTACCATGACTGTGGGTATATGTGACATGAGATATAGCATGAGATGCATGATTATATGATATGCATGATTACATGAGTATGGTATGTTGATGGGTGATACGAGTGGAGGGAGCAATGGTATTTTGTGCTGACGAGCACCAGTGCTTTGGTAGCACACTTTGTGACTTTGGGTCACCAGAGGTTTGGCACCTCCAGAGGTTTGGTACCTCAGCGTCTCGTCCCAGTGGCTCAGATACCACGATGGGGTTGGCCCCACGATGATTATACGGGATTGACGCCGGTGTTTTGGTAACACACGATGGGTTGGCCCCATCAACGATTTGTGACTACGGTCACGGTGCTTTGGTAGCACATTGTGTCTTTGGGACACCAGTGGTTTGGCACCACATTGCGACTTGTCCACTCGTGGTTTGACCACCACCGGTTGGCCCCACTTGAGATACTGGATCGTCTGCTAGTGTTTTGGTAACACACGATGGGTTGGCCCCATCATTGGATTTGTGACTTCGGTCACGGTGCTTTGGTAGCACAATTGTGTCTTTGGGACACCAGTGGTTTTGGGACCACATTGACGGATATTATGTCTTTGGGACATCGGTGTTTTGGTAACACATCGTGGATCAGTATGTCACCAAAGTTTTTTACCACCACGGGGTAGAAAAGGTGATATGGATGGTTAGGATCGGGTTGCATTATTCATGATGCTTTGTATTATGTGTGTTAGCATGTGGTTTATTCGGGCGCGGATTTACACATCGAGTCACTCGACTCACCCTCTCCTTTGACATTTCGGTGACTCGTGACGCGGACTTGGGCCGGATGGACTCGGGTGCACATGCCATGCGCTAATAAAAGCTTTGCTCAGTTTATTGCATTTGGGTACTTAGTTTATTTATTTTTATTTGGATTTGTAAAAGCTTTTTAAGATGTGCTTATTAATGTTTATGCTTACATTGGATTTTTAATATGCTGTAACAAAATAACTTGGTACGAATTTATTAAAATTTGGAAAGACGACGTTTTCAAACCAACAAAGCGATACGTTTTCAACTATACCATCGGGTATCACATTGTTTTTATAAACCAATAAAGATCAATTGTTTTTCTAACGTGGAATCAAACTTTTACTAAGTTTAAATGTTTTAGTAACATCATTAAACAACTTGGTTTCAAAAAGGAACAAAGTTTTTATCAAGTCTATTTGGTACAAATTCGAAATTTTCAAACACGTTTTTCCTCGTAACATACCAGATTCGGTCGTGGCGTTTGGACCGGGTTTGGGGTGTTACAATTGTGGTATCAGAGCCAAGTTCAAAAGCTCGGCTGTGGGCTTGAGGCCCAAACTGTTTCCAAAAGTTTGTTTTAAGTGTTTTGGGATTGAATACATGGTTTACAAGGCATGGCACCGAGTCTCCGGCACCAGTTCGCCCAGGTAAGTAATTCTAACTCTTCTGTGAATTATTATTTGTAGAAGGGTAGGTGATATGGAACGTAGTTAGATTTATAGGATTTGAACCCTAGGATTAGATTACTCAAACACTTGAACTTAAGCATAAGACTTAAAGCACTAAACCAATCTATGACTCAGCCATGGGGCTAGGGTGTGGTAACTCCTGTACGCATGTCTAGGAGAGGATCCGGAAGAGCTTGGTATTTAAGCAGTCCTTGTGACTCACCTCCTCTTCGCAGTATCCCACCTGGTGCGTAGCTCGAGTTCACCCTGACCAAGAAGGCTCGGTCATAGACTTAACCTAACGATTAAAACCCGAAAAGGGAATTAGCCATGTTTTCGAAAATACAACAACAACCCTAATGTTTTCAAACTTTTTGCAATAAACTCTTTCAAAACCGAAAATGTCACATTTACAACAATTTTCTTGAAAAAAAACCTGATTTATGGAAAATTACAAAAATGCCCTTAGGGGTAAATTTACTAAAATGCCCTTGGTTTAAGAAATATCAACTCAATGATTTTGCCCAAAATTTCAATGATATTGCAAAATTCAAACATTCTGTTTTACAAAATATCAATTGAAAATTTTGATTTTGGAAAATTTACGAAAACGCCCTCAGTTTGTGAAAATTACCAAAATACCCCTGGTTTCCAAAACGAAGTATTTTACAAAATTTTCAAAGAACACTCACAAATTTTTGGAATTTCGAATTGACCGGTTTTACGAAAGTTTAAAATATTTTTATTACGAAAATACCCTGTAGGGAAAATGACGAAAATACCCTTGGGTTAGAAATGGGCAGCAATGTCCGAAGAGTGAATAGGTATGGAAAGGATTAAGGAATGAATGTATAATCTCTTTCGGATGAATAGGATAGAAGATTGAAACCTTGATTGCTCGAAAGAACCCCTGAATAAACTCTATCCATAAAATTTCTTTGCGGTTAAGAAAGTGGAACGATACTAATGCATAAAAATCTTTTTAATCAGAAACGTAGATCGTTAGACATGAGCACTCGAGGCGGACGTGGTCGTAATACTCGTAGTAGGGGTAGGGGTAGAATGACGGTTTCTGAGCCCGTAGGATCTGGCGGGGTTCGAAAAAATGAGATGCTTGGTTCCCACCACCATGGAGGTGGTGAGTTCCAAGATCAGACTGGAGATGATGCAGTGTCACAGGCGATGCTGCGAGTGTTGGAAAGAGTAGCTGGTGTAAGTGGTGGTGCGGGAGTTAGGAAATCTGTTCCTGAGCGACTCCGGGCTAACGGGGCCGAGTTCTTCCGAGGTGTATCGGGTGTTGCTCCTAGCACTGCTGAATATTGGCTAGAGGCAACCGAGCGGATCATGGGCGATCTGGACTTGACGACGAGAGAGAAACTTAAGGGGATTGTATCGCTTCTCGGGATGAGTCATACCAGTGGTGGCTCACGGTTCGGAGACGATGTGGCAAATGAGATCCGACATGGGATTATTTCGAGAGATGCATACCAAAAGAAGTACACCGGGGCTAGTTACATCGACTCCAAATGAAAGGCATTTACGAGACTTGTTCGGGAGTAAATCATTCTTGAGTCGAGGTGAGTTCCTGGTGAGTAGGTATGCCGAGCATTGTAGCCACCGAGCATGAGAGGTGTGTTCGTTTCGAGGACGGGCTTCGAGACGAGTTGAGGTCGCGATTGCTCCACAGCGGGAGCGCGAGTTTGCTTGTCTTAGTCGAGAAGGCTAAGGTAGCCGAAGGTGTTAAGGAATCGGTGAGGCGAGTATGGACGCGGAGTAGGCTTAAGAGGAGCTTGGGTCTTGGGATCGTCTGGCAATCCGCAGAAGAGGGCTAGACCGAGTGGGCAGAATCAGTCTGCTAGATTTGTTGCTGCTAGGCAGGGACCGCCGCAGTGTAATCAGTGTGGGAAATCTCATTGGGGTGGTTGTTGGACTGGTGGAAAAGGTTGCTTCGAGTGTGGTTCTCTGGATCATCGCATTAGGGATTGTCCGCGTAGGATGGCCAGGATTCGGTCTGAGAGTCAGGGCCGTAATCAGTTTAGAGGTAATGGACCACCACCACAGAGGGGCCGTGGTAATGGCAGAGGTGGTAATGGATTTGGTCGAGGTCGTGGAGCACCGGGCAGAGGTGCGGGTAGTTCGAGAGCACGGCGGCAGGTCCGTGTATGCAGCTAGGCGCCGCGAGAGAGGCGACGCGGGCGTAATCACCGTGCGTTTTTGATTTTTGGTTCTCCCTATACTGCTTTAATTGATTTGGGTTCCACGCATTCGTATGTTGCTAGTAGTATAGTTGAGACCATGGATTTAGACTCTGAGATATCCTCTAGACAGATGACTATACTTAGCCCTTTAGGTCACTCTGTAGTGGTAGATAAGTTGTATAAGGATGTACCCCTAGAACTCCAAGGGGTCATTTTTGCTGCTGATCTGATGGAACTGCCGTTTGAGGAGTTCGATCTGATTCTCGGGATGGACTGGCTGGTGAAGTACAAGGCCAAGGTGGATTGCGCGGCTAAGCGCATGGTTCTATCGACGGATAAGGGTGATGAAGTGATTATGATAGGTAATAGGAGAGATTACTTATCCAATGTGGTATCGGCATTAAAAGCGGTAAAGATGGTCAGGAAGGGCTGTGAAGCGTATGTGGTTCATGTGTATGCCTTAGAGGCTAAAGAGTCCGCTGTTGAGAAGGTTCGTACTGTTAAGGAATTTGTGGATGTGTTTCCAGAGGAGCTTCCGGGTTTGCCACCCGATCGTGAGGTAGAGTTTGGGATAGATCTGCTACCAGGGACTGCACCAGTGTCTATTGCTCCATATAGGATGGCACCAAAGGAATTGGTGGAGCTTAAGGCTCAGATTCAGGAGCTATTGGATCGAGGCTTCATTAGGCCAAGTGTTTCGCCGTGGGGAGCGCGGTATTATTCGTCAAGAAGAAGGGCGGTTCGATGCGGATGTGTATCGACTACCGCCAACCGAATAAGGTGACGATTAAAAACAAATCCGTTACCACGGATAGATGACTTGTTTGATCACCGAAGGGTGCATCGGTGTTTTCAAGATCGATTTGAGGTCCGGTACCATCGGTTGAAAGTTAAGGAAGCGGATATCCATAAGACGGCGTTTTCGGACTCGATGCGGGCACTACGAATTCCCGTAATGCCGTTCGGGTTGACTAACGCTCCGGCGGCTTTATGGATATGATGAATAGGGTGTTTCAGCGATGATCTGGATCGGTTCGTCGTGGTTTTTATTGACGATATCTTGGTATATTCAAGGTCGGAGGAAGAGCATGATGCACACTTGAGAGTGGTGTTGCAAGTTTTGAGGGAGAAGCAACTCTATGCTAAGTTCAGTAAGTGTGAGTTTTGGCTTAGTGAAGTGACGTTTTTGGGTCATGTAGTATCAGCTGAGGGGATTAGAGTAGATCCTCGGAAGGTTGAGGCAGTTTTGGATTGGAAGCCTCCTAAGTCGATTCTTTGAGATTCGGAGTTTCTGGTTTTGGCGAGATACTACCGAAGGTTTGTTGAGGTTTTCTCGTTAATTGCAAACACCGATGACTAAGCTATTAAGAAAAGGAGTTCCGTTTGTTTGGACTGAGAAACAGCAGGAGAGTTTTGATAAGTTGAAGAAGATCTTGACTGAGGCTCCTGTGTTAATTCAACCTGAGGCTGGTAAGGAATTCACCGTGTACTGCGATGCATCACACACGGGCTTGGGTTGTGTGTTGATGCAGGAGGGTAAGGTTGTGGCTTACGCTTCTCGGCAGCTGAGGCCACACGAGGTCAACTATCCGACGCACGATTTAGAGCTAGCAGCTGTAGTCTTCGCTCTAAAAATGCTGGAGGCACTACTTGTATGCGGGAGAAGTCAATCGTCTACCACGGATCATAAGAGTTTGAAGTACCTCTCTTGACTCGTAAGGATCCGAATTTGAGGCGGCGAAGATGGGTCGAATTGCTCAAGGACTACGACTGTTCAATTGAATATCATCCGGGCAAGGCTAACGTGGTGGCAGATGCGTTGAGCCGTAGGGTTGTTTCAGACTTAAGAGCTTTGTTTGCCCATTTGAGTTTGTACGACGACGGGAGTATTCTGGCAGAGCTGCAGGTTAAGCCTACTTGGGTTGAGCAGATCAAAGAAAAACAGTTGGAGGATGAGGTTCTGAGTGCGCGAAGGTTGCAAGTGCAGAATGGTGGTTTGGAGGGTTACAGCTTGTCTAGTGATGAGGTTCTGTGTTTTCAAGGTAGGGCTTGTATGCCTAAAGATGTTGAGCTGAGGCAGAGGATCCTTCAGGACGCACATAGCAGTCCTTATGCTATGCATCCTGGGGGTAGCAAAATGTATAGGGATCTTAAAGAGCAGTTTTGGTGGCCTGGTTTGAAGAAAGAGGTGACAGAGTTTGTTGGGAAGTGTCTGACTTGTCAGCAGGTCAAGGCGGAACATCAGTTGCCGTCGGGTTTGCTTCAGCCTGTGAAGATTCCTCAGTGGAAATGGGAAAGGATAAACTGGATTTCGTCGGTGGTTTACCGCTTACGCCAAGCAAGAAAGATTCGATTTGGGTTATCGTGGACCGTCGACTAAGTCGGCCCATTTCATTCCGGTGAGTGGACTATTCACTTCGAGAGATTGGCGAAGCTTTATGTGTCAGAGATAGTGAGGCTGCACGGTGTTCCAGTTTCGATAATCTCAGATAGGGATCCGAGGTTTACGTCGAGGTTCTAGAGAGCGTTGCATCAAGCATTGGGTACTCGTTTGGATTTCAGCACGGCTTTTCACCCGCAGTCTGACGGTCAATCAGAAAGGGTTATTCAGATCTTAGAAGACATGCTGAGAGGTTGTGTTCTAGACTTCAGGGGCAGTTGGGATGAGTTCTTGCCGTTGGCCGAGTTCGCCTATAACAACAGCTACCAAGCAAGCATCAAGATGGCACCATATGAGGCGCTATATGGCAGGAAGTGTCGCTCACCTACATGTTGGACAGACTTAGGTGAACGTCAGTTGTTGGGACCCGAGAGTTGGTTCTTCGAGACCGAGGACAAGGTTAAGTTGATTCATCTCGTTTGAAGGAAGCTTGGACCGGCAAAAAAGTCTTATGCGCCGATCTTAAGCGAAGAGATATAGAGTTTGTTTGTGGGAGATCGTGTTTTTCTTAAAGGTCTCGCCTTGGAAGAAGGTCTTGAGGTTTGGCGAGAAAAGGCAAGCTAAGTCCGAGGTTTATTGGGCGTATAAGGTATTGAGACGAGTTGGACCCGATGGCGTATCGGCTTGAGTTGCCGCAGAGCTTAGTCGATTCACGACGTTTTCATGTTTCGATGCTTGACGGTGCACGTCGAGATCCATCACATGTAGTAGTAGTGGAGGAAATCGAGGTAAATCTAGATTTGACTATGGAAGAGGAACCTGTGCAAATTCTTGAGCGAGACGTGAAGGTTCTGCGTAGGAAGTCTGTGCCTTTGGTTAAGGTACTTTGGCGGAATCATGGTGTGGAAGAAGCCACGTGGGAACCCGAGGATACGATGAGACAAAGAATACCCGCAACTCTTGACCGTGTAATTTCGAGGCCGAAATTATTCTTAAGGGGTAGAACCGTAATATCCCGGTTAGGGGCTATTTTGTGTTGCATGATATTGCATGTGTTTGGTGTCTTTGTGTTGCTATTTCGGTGTTTTCGGGTTTAATGGTAGGCTAGGAGTAAGCTTTGAATAGGTAGAAAAATTTTAGTTTTTAAGCTTTGAGTCAAGGGAGCCGATGGAGTGAGGATGTGTATTTTATGTTGTGTCTCTCGAGCACAAAAAGAGGAGCTGGTGGAGTGGCAAAGTATGCGTCACTTGGGAGCTTGGTGTGGCGTCAATTCCATGAGGTAGAGGTCCAGTGTTCGAGCCACAGAGTACTCCTTTTATTTCTTTTGGGGACGGCATAGGGGAGAGTTGTATGTAGCTTAAATTCTACTTTGGACCAAGTCAAATGTTTTAAAAGAAGGGTGGAGAGTGAATTTAGGAAGGAGACTTATTCAAAATGTTTGAAGGAGTGAATGGGAGCAATTTGGGGATATGGCCAATATTTGGGGAGCTTTGGGAGTGGCAGTTGTGGTAAGTAAGTGTGGGAAGGCTATGCCAAATTCATTTTTGAATTTTGGTTGTTTTGATCAAGGGTTAGGAAGCTAGTTTTCTCTCATTTGGTCTTTGGTAGTCGAATTCTCTTTTGTATTCTTTTGTCGTTTTTCTTTCTTTGTAAACCGAAAATCAAAACCTCTCTAAGGCTTGCCGAATTTTTGTGTTGTGTTCTCAATATGCTTTGTTAAGCCGAATGTTCCTTACATGTCTCTCTTCTTGTTCATTTGAGTAAATCGGAACTAGCCATCATTTCTTTCTTCTCATTTTCTACAACCCTTGTGCCGAATTTGCATTTTTCTCTTAGCCAAAACTTTTGTTTCCTTTTTCTTTGAGCATAGGCCGAATATCACCTTCTTCCTTCCATCTCTTTTTGGTGTTTTCCTTTCTTGGGGTTAGACCGAATCTTTCCTTTCTCCCTTCTAAACTTTTATTACCGATTTTCTTTCTCTTCTTGAATCACATCTCCTTTGTTTCTACTTCCAAAACTCTATCCGTTTTCCTCTTCCTCTTGGGTGGTTGAAGCCGAATTTCCCTTCTCTGCTAGGGGGGTTTCTTGTGGCCGAATTCTTGGTGGTTGGTGTTGGGGTAAGTAGTAGGCCGAATGGCCATATCTTCTTCTTTTGATCTTTGTTGGTTATGGTTTGATTAAGGGCCGACTATGGTCATTTTTGAAGGATTCTAATCTCTTCATTATAGGACATCAAAGGGTTTCAAGCTAACAAGAGGGCCATCTTCATTTGTTAAGTGATTAGGTAAGTGTGGTAAGTGACATTACTACATTCATTTGATTTCTTTAAGATGGGCTACAAGAGATTAATGGTTCTATTTCTAGGTGAAGGCCGATTGTCAAAAGAGCCACTTTTGGTTCGGGGTTTGTTTGGAAAGCAAACCAATAGCAAGGTAAGGGTTCGGTATCAACTCTTTTGGTCTTAATGGTGTTGGCGAATATCATAGATACTTAACCCTAATGTTGGCCGATTGTAGAGTCGATTACTCGAGGACTTAGCATTCGTTGGGATTTCTAGGCTCGTAGTTACCAGGTGTGTAACTAACACACTTATACTTAGTAATATAATTGATAACCGTGTGATGACTAATGATACAGTGATGATTGATATGATACCCTAATGGGTATGATTCTGGACTCGGGTAAGTCAGTATTACTATTTTAATGATGAGTTATATGTTACCATGACTGTGGGTATATGTGACATGAGATATAGCATGAGATGCATGATTATATGATATGCATGATTACATGAGTATGGTATGTTGATGGGTGATACGAGTGGAGGGAGCAATGGTATTTTGTCGACGTGAGCACCAGCTGCTTTGTAGCAGCACACTTTGTGACTTTGGGTCACCAGAGGTTTGGCACCTCCAGAGGTTTGGTACCTCAGCGTCTCGTCCCAGTGGCTCAGTACCACAGTGGGTTGGCCCCACAGATGATTATACGGGATTGACGCCAGTGTTTTGGTAACACACGATGGGTTGGCCCCATCAACAGATTTGTGACTACGGTCACCAGTGCTTTGGTAGCACATTGTGTCTTTGGGACACCAGTGGTTTGGCACCACATTGCGACTTGTCCCTGTGGTTTGACCACCGTGGGTTGGCCCCACTTGAGATACGGGATCGTCTGCTAGTGTTTTGGTAACACACGATGGGTTGGCCCCATCATTGGATTTGTGACTTCGGTCACCAGTGCTTTGGTAGCACAATTGTGTCTTTGGGACACCAGTGGTTTGGGACCACATTGACGGATATTATGTCTTTGGGACATCAGTGTTTTGGTAACACATCGTGACTGTATGTCACCAGTGGTTTGGTACCACGCGGGGTAGAAAAGGTGATATGGATGGTTAGGATCGGGTTGCATTATTCATGATGCTTTGTATTATGTGTGTTAGCATGTGGTTTATTCGGGAGCGGGATTTACACACTGAGTCACTCGACTCACCCTCTCCTTTGACATTTCAGGTGACTCGTAGACGCGGACTTGGAGCCGGGATGGACTCGGGGTGCACATGCCATGCGCTAATAAAAGCTTTGCTCAGTTTATTGCATTTGGGTACTTAGTTTATTTATTTTTATTTGGATTTGTAAAAGCTTTTTAAGATGTGCTTATTAATGTTTATGCTTACATTGGATTTTTAATATGCTGTAACAAAATAACTTGGTACGAATTTATTAAAATTTGGAAAGACGACGTTTTCAAACCAACAAAGCGATACGTTTTCAACTATACCATCGGGTATCACATTGTTTTTATAAACCAATAAAGATCAATTGTTTTTCTAACGTGGAATCAAACTTTTACTAAGTTTAAATGTTTTAGTAACATCATTAAACAACTTGGTTTCAAAAAGGAACAAAGTTTTTATCAAGTCTATTTGGTACAAATTCGAAATTTTCAAACACGTTTTTCCTCGTAACATACCAGATTCGGTCGTGGCGTTTGGACCGGGTTTGGGGTGTTACAAACTCCCTACGAGCTCCCAATTTCTTCATCTAAACGCAAAGCTCAGTAGCAAAAACCATTCCTCACGATAAACATCTAAACCTCAGGGAGTACTCTTTACCCTTCTCTTTTGATTTGTCCTGTAAAGGCCATTATCTATACATGTACATTGAGGACAATGTACATTTTAAGTGTGGGGGGGTGAATAGTTATACCCAATTTTTTTCATTATTCTCAAATCCCTGAGGGTAAAAATAGAATATAAGTGCCTAACTTTCTTCGTTATTCTCAAATCCCTGATTTAGTCTTATTCTTAAGCAAATTTGTTAGATTACAAATTAGGACGAAAGTTCTAATGATTTGTGATTTTCATTGACATGTTTTAGAATAAGTCATAGTCAATTGTACATTGATGTTTAATTTAAAGAATACTAGAGAATCAAGCATGATAAGTCTGTTTTTTAGGAATTAAAATTATTGCTAGGCTGTTGACCTACATTTGAATTCTACCTTGAAATTTGAAATTCATAAGGATGATGTCAAAACACCCATAATTTTTGTGAGTATTTGAACCTTATAGAGCATATATTCTTTTTCGTGCTCATTCTTCAATTATGAGTGTTTCAACTATGAATTGTTATTCTAGAACTTGCCTCGTTTATACATGTCGAGACCACAGTTATGATCTGATATATAGAGATGAAAAAAGCACCTAGGTTTTAACCCACTAATTCCATTAAAGAGCCTACCCTTACAATTAACCCCTAGTGAACCCTTTTGATCCTAACAAACCCTTTTTATTGACTCACCCACTAACATTAACCCATAGCCTTTGTATTTTTTATACCCTTTCTTTTGACTACCCCTTAACCGAGACTTGATTTGATTAGTTACCGAAGTTTATTATTCTGGTAGTTAAATTTATCTTGTATTTATTTAGTTGTTCGTAAAAAAAAAATCAAAATATATAATAAGTAGTATGAAAAGAGAGCTTTCACAATCAAAGTTTGCTTTCAAAGGAAAAAGCTCGTATTAATAGGATTAATACCTTTCAATCAACAAAGTTTCGGTAAAGTTTTAGGTAGGTACTTGTCAATTCAATCTCGATTCTAACCCTCTAATTTCAGCCTGTGACTACACCTTTTACCCTAGCCCCGTTACAACTTGAACAAAGACCTTTTGATCTATTTGTCATCTCATATTACAGTGGTGGAGATTTGATTTTCAAGCAAGCCTATGGGATTAACTTTTCAGGTTCGACTTATGAGTGATTTTTTTCTGAACCTTAAACACTTTTGAGTGATTTGAGTGAATCCTAAGCGAGGATATCAATCCTTGTCGGTTTTGAATTGAAAAGGTAGTTATTTAAAAAAAGGGAAGACACATATGTTTTCGAGGTACAAAATTATGACTTATCTCGTTTGAATCTTTAGGACGCTTTGAATCAAACTATCCATGTATGAATTATCTGTGAATTAGTGTAACATCCTAAATTTGGGGCTAATTGTGATTGAATAATTATTTCATGTGCTTGAAGTGCTATAGTATTAATTATGGGAATATAAGGTTTAATCAAGGCCTTGAGTAGGTTCGGTTTGGTAGAAAAATTTCAGTTTCTAATTTTAAAAGCAGGGAGCCTTAGCAGAAGGGGGTTATAAGAATAAATATGGGTTAATTGACACTAATGAGGCCTTGGGAAAGTGGCAAAAGTAAGCCCACTTAGGTGCTGCAAGTGACGCCACATCAAGCAAGGGGGAGCCTTGGTTCGAGTCACGAAAATCCCCTTTTTGCACCTTGTTATGGACGGCAATAAGAGAGAGAGTTTTTCTCTCTTAAATCTCTTTTAATTATTATTTAGATAATGGGATAATAGGAGATAATCAAGGATTTTATTTGATTAAATAAGGATATTACATGGATTATTAAGAGGTTATTATTTATTATTATGAATTAATTCAAATTAGTTTGAATTAAATCAAATAGGTGGCCAAGAGGATTTTTAGGTGTTTAGCCGGAATTTGAACTCCTTGAGCAAGGAGGAGTGGACGGCAAGGGTACTGAGGGAGTGCCGAATTTTCATAAGGCACTCTTCATCTTTTATTTGCTTCCTTTCTCTACTAAGCCGAATTTTCCCTAAACTCTCTCATCCTCTACCTCTTCTCTTCTTCCAAAGACCTTAGCCGAATCCCCTATATATCATTCTCTCTTTTATTTTTCTTTCTTTTCTCTCTTCTCAAACCCTTAGCCGAAACTCTATCTCCTCTCCATCAAACTTTCTTTTTCCCCTTGGCCGAATACACTCCCTTGGAAGTCCGATTTCCTCTCCTCTTATTAACTCACTTTGGCCGAATAGTACAGTGGCATAGATACTTCGGGATTTCTCTGTCGATTGTAAAGGTAAGTGTGCCGAAACCCCATGATTCTTCCCTCCCTATTCCTTGCCGATTTCTATTATGGGGTAGGTGCTGATTTCGACAATGATTATGAGGCTTCTAAACGCTTTTGGTAACCGATTCTTCTAGGTACTCAGGGAGCGTAAAGCAGTCGACTCAGGCCTTGATCCCTAGTATTCGATTTCGGTAAGTGGTGGTAAGATCAATCTCTTTATTCTAACAATTCAATTAAAAGGCTATTAGTTTTACTTATTAATCAATGGTGGTTGACGAGCAGATTCGAGAATCAAGTGTTGCGATTAGTATCCAAAAGTGTAAAGGTAAGGATTCGGGTTCACAAGGAACCCCTCTCAATTATTTGGTTGGCCGAATGGCTCATATCACTAACTCGGGTATTTGGCCGAATATAGGGTCAAGTGGATCTTAGGTGGCCGACTTCTCTTCTTTAGATTTAGAGCATCCAAGGGTGACAGGTGTGTACATACTCACGTATAACTTATTATATATGCTGAATATTGAAAATGCTAACTTAATTTATGTAGCATTGGATAATATACCTTATCGGTATAGATGGAAATTCAGGTAAGTACCTGTTAATATGATCTTGTTATTTTATGCTTTTGGGAAGCATGATGTATTGATACATGTGATAAACCTGGTTATGATTGTTTGTCTATTGTGGGTTGAAAGAGTGGAGGGGGCAGTGATATTGTGCCGACGGGCACCAGTGTTTTGGTAACACACCGTGACTACGGTCACCAGAGGTTTGGTACCTCCAGAGGTTTGGCACCTCATAGCAACTCGTCCTTGTGGTTAACACCACCGTGGGTTGGCCCCACTTGAGATATGGGATCGTCTGCCAGTGATTTGGTATCACACGATGGGTTGGCCCCATCAATCGATTCGTGTCTACGGACACCAGTGTTTTGGTAACACATCGTGACTATATGTCACCAGTGGTTTGGCACCACCAGTGGTTTGGTACCACAACGGGGTAGACAGTGGCGTTTGGTTGGCTAGGTCGGGTACTTAATACTCTGCATATTAATTGTTATATGTTGTGTATGAAAAATGTTTCTAAAACGGGGGAAGGGTTACATACTGAGTCTTGGTGACTCACCTTCTCCTTTACATTTTTCAGGTGATGCGTAGATCGCGGATGTGGAGTCGGGTGGACTCGAGGTGGCCATGCAGTGGACTTTAATTTTAAATGGACTTTAATTTTAGTCTTATTATTTTTATTATCGGTTTTTATTTAATTTCAGTTGTAATAAGGCCGCCTAGTATTGTGTTTATTACTTTTTACATGTTGAATGATTTGATTAAAACTGTTTTATCGATATTAAGTTAAATGCACATGTTTTCTCAAATATTGAAATGAAAAATGTTTTATCGTGCCATCGGGCACATTCGGAAATTTTATAATAACTTAGCTTAATTAACTTCCAAACAAACACTAAGTATTCTTTTCTTTAGAATATCAATTGAAAAGGGTTTTGACAATTTAAATTGACTTAGAAAAAGTGTTTTCCAAAAATATTTTCCACTGTAACGAACTAGATTCGGCCATAGTGTTTGGGCCGGGTTTGGGTTGTTACAATTAGGATGAGACATTGTTGATAAAGATTTATAGATCATGGAAAGTTTGTTTTAATTGTAAGTTGAGAATTTTGCTTGAGGACAAGCAAAAGCTTAAGTGTGGGGGTATTTGATAAACCATAAAAGTAACATATTTTAATCCCATATTTAAAATGCTTTTTGAAGATTTATGCCTTGTTTTGTATAAAAAAGGTGTTTTTAATCCTTTTTTTTCATGTCTTATACCTAGGAAAGCACCCGAGGATGAAAAGAACACAAAACGGGCCTAAAACAAAGCAAATAGGCCTTTTCACGAAATTGACACGGCTTAGCCCAAGGTCCACACGGCCTGTCTCGACGAACACCTAGAGCACGGCCTCAACACCACCACACACGGCCTGCCTTAAGTAAAAATCTGAACACAGTCAGGTCTCGATTCACATGGGGGTGTGCCATGGTCGTGCCTCTTTCGTTGGAAAGAGCAATTTCAGTTGGAAAAGGATACTTAGGGTGAAAGAATCGCATTCTAAGAGCCTATAAATATCCCCTAAGTACCACCTTTGAAGGGGATCGAAAGCTAGGGCAAGGAGCCAAGCCGAGAAGGTCAGAGTTACGGAATAACGCGAGGATAGCCAGTTGATTCATCTCGAGAAGCTAGAGTTATACTCAAGACGACAGAATTCTCCTTCAATTTCTTCAGGGGGTTTTAGGATTTTTCTTATATTTTGTTGTATCTTTTCTCTTGTGATGTTTTCTTTTTACATTATGAACTAAACCCCTCAGATACCTGAAGGGGGATGAAACCTGGACAGGTTTTATTATTTGATTTTTAAGTTATATGATAAATTACTTAGTTTGTTCTTAATTATGTTGCTTAATCCAAATCTAATGTGCTTAGGTGGAGGAGGAATAGACCCTGCCTAAGAGAAGATCTAACATAATTAAGTGGAGTTGATCGGACGCCTAGAGATAAGGTTACGAGATTTTATCAGATTAGGGTGAAACCTAATATGGGAATCTATTGATCGATTTACTGCTATCTTAGGGGGTTATTATAAGATAACGAGAGTTCCACTAATTAACCTAGGGTTAGACGTTATTCGCCTCGAGAGAGGGTTTAATATAGGTTAGGGAGTCTCACGGATCAAGCTAAGTAAAGAAATCATATAATTTAGGGTTAGATAATAAGTGAAGTCTAGGTGGATTCTTCCTGAGGGTATCATCGCAATCAACTGAGTCTATTTCAAGTTATCTCCAAATTTGTCTTTTTCTCTTTGTTTCCTTAGTTTAGTCGTCGTCAATTTAGTTTAAAGTAACCTTCACTATATTTTTAGGTTAAATAATAAAAAGAAAGTGAGTATTAATACTTTTAGTTCCTTTAGGTTCGATATCTGGTCTTGCCTAAGTTATACTACTGTGCGATAGGTACACTTGCCTTAATATCGTTGTCAGAGGTAGTCTCCAGGTTTGATCATTCTTTTATAAAGATTTAAAACTCTGATTTTACAGCGATCACCTACTCCCTTACTACCTCAAGGAGATAAGGCTGGTGGCTAAAATCTGCTTCCCTGCTACCTCGGGAAGATAAGATTCACCGTCTTTGATTTGCTCCACTGCAACTTCAGGGAGACAAAATCTACAACCTTTGGTCTGCTTCCTTGCTACATCAGGAAGATAAGACTACAAACTTCAGCCTACTCCCTTGCTACCTCAGGGGGATAGGGCTGGTGACTAAAATCTGCTCCCTTGCTACCTCGGGAAGATAAGATTCACCAAGTTTGATCTGTTTCACTACTGCTTAGGGAGATAAGATCTATAGATTCACTGATATTGCTACACCGTCCTCTGAGGGACATGTCCTGTAGACTCGGTTCCATATGTTTATGTCAAATGACCAAAATGCCATGATCAGAATGAATCAAATGCTTCTAGCCACATGTGTTATGAATGACATAAATGCAACACATCCTGAAAATGATTCTTTTTTAAGGATTAGGATGCAATGATTGGAATGAATCAAATGCTCCTAATGAGATTTGCTATGATATATGAATGCAAAAAATGTTATGAGTATGATTCCTACTCTAGGTGTCATTACTCATTTTTTCTTCATCCTTGTTCCTCTCCAAACACCAATCATATTCTGCTCAACAAGCTTGCCCCGCTGTAATTTCAGAGTCAACTCCATTTGAAACTTGAGGACACAAGGTTTGTACCATCCTACCATGATAGGAGTTGAAACTTTTTCAATCCATCCCATCTATAATTTTTAGGGTATAGGATTTATTTCAAATTCAACCAATTCCACCACAATTCAGGGGTTCTAAATTTTTCATCAACTTAGTTTGTCACACCATTCCCCGAATGTTATGACCTGATGACATCACTTACTTTCATCTCCTCAACTCATTATTTTGTCCAATTATCATTTGGACAAAGAATTCAGAGAAATAGTCTCTATCCAAACTCTTCTTTCTCGAATATTTCCAATCTATACACATGGAAATTCTAACCAATCGTCTTGTTTCGGTTTCTTATTTTATCTAGAAATTTCCAAAGTAATATGTGGAACTTCTTTTGTGAAATTATTAGTTCATCAATCATTATTTCAATGCAACCTTTTTATGAATAATGGGTAACAAGCAAATTGATTTCAAAGAAGGTTAAATGAATTATCAAAAATACAAAGAAAATTAATTGGAAACATATCTTTGAGAAGAAAAAGAATCCAAAGATAGTAAAATAAATAGGACAAAGATTAAATGCCCTAGATATCCCCGATTGGGGTTCTATATACAAACTTTGTGAAGAATGCTTTGAACTTAACATGTGTTTAGAAGATCCAAAGCACTTTGTTGATGCCCTGATATGTAACATATTTCATTTCTTATTGAAGTATAGCAAGATGACTGCATGTCTATTCAGAATTTGAGCCTCCCTTTTCAGGTTTTCAACTCAAAACCCCTTTGTTCTCAAGGCTCCCTTTGCAGGTTCACCCTGGCCTCTCCTTTTTTTTAAGAAACTCAAAGTGCCTTTTGATTGAATCCAAGTTCACAGGATTGGGTAAACTTTTCCAATCCATTTCGGTCAGAATCAGTGCACTTCCAGAGAAAGCTTTCTTCACCACATATGTTCTTCCCAATTCGGCATCCATTTTCCTCTGAAATCCTTTTACATGGGAATAATCTTTTTTAGTACAAGGTCCCCCTCATCAAACTTTCTTGGGTGAACTTTTTTATCGTAGGCTCGCATCATTCGTTTTTGGTACATCTGATCGTGATGAATAGCCCTTAGCCTCTTTTCTTCAATTAAGTTCAACTAATCATACTGAGCCTGGATTAATTCAGCCTCATCCAGCTTTATTTCTGACAAAACTTAAAGAGAGGATATTTCCACTTCAATAGGTAGAACTGCCTCCATCACATAGACCAACGAGAAAGGCGTTGCCCCAGTAGAGGTTCTGACGGACGTTCGATAAGCATAGAGTTCAAACGGTAATTTCTCATACCAATCCTTATAAGTCTCAGTCATCTTCCCTACTATCTTCTTGATATTTTTATTGGCCGCTTCCAGTGCCCCATTCATTGGATGATATAAAGACAAGTTGTGGTGTTTGATGTTGAATTGACTACAAACTTCTACTATCGTGCTGTTGTTTAAATTCAATGCGTTATCTGATAAGATCCTCTTAGGCATTCCATATCGACAAATGATCTCTTTCTTTAAGAACTGACTAATTGCTGACTTAGTGACACTAGCATATGAAGCAACCTCTACCCATTTCGTGAAGTAGTCAGTTACCACGAAGATGAATCGATGCCCATTCGAAGCTTTTGGTGAGATTAGTCCAATAACATCCATGCCCTACATGGAAAAAGGCCATGGGGAAGTCATAACATGCAAAGGTGACGGAGGCACATGGATTTTATCTCTATAAATCCAGCATTTATGACATTTCTTGGGATAGTTGATACAATCTCCTTCCATGGTGGACCAGTAACATCCAAATCTCATTATCTGCCTGGCCATTGTGAATCCATTAGCGTGTGTTCCACAAACACCCTCATGAACTTCCTCCAGGATTTTACTAGCTTCAACAGTATCAACACATCTCAATAGTACCTAATTTTTTCTCCTTTTGTACAAGATATCCCCATCTAAAACATAGTCAGAGGTCAATCTTCTTAATATCCTTTTCTCATTCTCAGTTGCATGCTCCGGTATTGACGATTTTTTACATATCGCAATACATCATGATACCAAGGGTAATCATCTTTTTCCTCCTCTTCCATGTTATAACAATGAGCTAGAATTTCAAAAATACTCATCTGAATAGGTCTCATATCCTCTGGTATGTTTACTTTGATCATAGAAGCTAGGGTTGCCAAAGCATCCTCCATCTAGTTTTCATCACATGGGAGATAATTAAAAGTAATCTCATCGAACTCCTCAACCAATCCCAGAACTATTTTTCGATAATCACTTAACTTGGGATCTCTTGTCTCCCATTCTCCTTTAAGCTGGTAGATTACTAAGGCAGAATCTCTATATGCTTCTAGCACTCTGATTTTGCGCTCTATAGCTGTTCGAAATCCCATTATGCATGCTTTATACTTTGCCATGTTGTTTGTGCAATCAAAATCCAATTTGCATAAGAATGGATAATGATCAACACTAAGGGGTACCAAGATTGCCCCAATTCTATTTCTAACAGCATTTGACACTCCATTTCTAGCAGTAGTTGACACATACATTAACTCTTCATTGGGGAAGTCAAAGCTCAAGGGTTCATAATCCTCCAAAGCCCTGCTAGCCAAAAATTCTGCTATTGCGCTCCCTTTTATAGCCTTTTGGCTCACATAGACTATATCGAATTTAGACAGCAAAATCTGCCACCTTGCTATCCTTCCATTCAAAGTAGTTGACTCTATCATATACTTTAACAGATCAAGCTTCAAAATTAACCAGGTTGTATGATATAGCATATACTGTCTCAATTTTCGAGTTGTCCAAATCAAGGCGCAACATAATTTTTCAATCGACGAATATCTCATTTCACATTCAGTGAACTTTTTACTAAGATAGTATATCACCTTTTCTTTTCTTCCTGACTCATCGTGTTGACCAAGCACACATCTCATGGAGTTATTGAACTTTGATAAATACATTATCAATGGTTTATCTAAATTAGGCAGAGATAGTATTAGGGCGTTCAACAGATATTGTTTGACTTTATCAAAAGCTTTTTGGCACTCATCATCCCATACACCTTGGTTGTGTTTCTTGAGAAGATGAAATATGGGATCACATTTCTCAATTAATTGTGAAATAAACCGAGCAATGTAATTTAATCTTCCAAGAAAGCCTTGAACTTCCTTTTGAGTGCATGGTGGAGGCAATTCTTGTATTGTTTTGACCTTGTTTGAGTCAACTTTGATTCCTCTCTTGCTGACCACAAAACCCAAGAGTTTCCCTGACCGAGCTCTAAAAGTACACTTTGTAGGGTTGAGCTTCAATTGAAATTTTCTCAACCTCAAAAACAATTTTTTCAAAACCTCAATATGTTCCTTTTTTGTTCGAGATTTGGCAATCATATCATCAACATATACTTCAATCTCTTTGTGCATCATGTCGCGGAACAATGTTACCATGGCCCTTTGATATGTTGCTCGAGCATTCTTTAGTCCGAATGGCATTACCTTATAAAAAAAGTACCCCACAATGTTATAAAAGTAGTTTTCTCCATATCCTCAGGGTGCATCTTGATCTAATTTATCCTGAAAAACCATCCATGAAAGAAAACAATGAGTATCATGCTGTATTATCCATCAGATTATCAATATGCAACAAAGGGAAATTGTCCTTTGGGCTGGCTTTATTTAAGTACTTATAGTCTACACACATCCAGACCTTTCCATTCTTTTTAGGGACAGGAACAATATTGGCAACCCACTCTAAGTATTTGACCACCTGTAGAAATCCAGTATCAAACTGTTTCTTGACTTCCTCTTTTATTTTCAACATCACATCAGGCCTTGTCCTTCATAGCTTTTGCTGAACTGGCTTACAGTCTTCTCTTATGGGAAGGCGATGCACTACAATATCAGTACTTAGACCAGGCATATCTTGGCATGACCATGCAAAGACGTCTTTGAATTCCCGTAGTAACTCAACAAGGTCTTGTTTTGTCTCCTGCGCGTTCCAATTTTCACAACCTTTCCCTTCTCTAAGGCTATGTTCTTTACCTCCTCTTCATGGGGTAAAATTTGTTTCTCCTCTTGTTTTACCATTCTTAACAAATCTGGAGATAAGTCACAATCTCTATCACCTTCAAAATCCTGAGATTCCTTTAGACACATGTCTTTCTCAAAATGGACCTCTAGGTCTGTAGTATCATTGCTCATATCATTGATATCTAAGGACCTGAGGTGGGCACCAAATAATGTACAAAGAACAAATGAATTCAAGGACAACTATTCACATGATATGAATGAGAATAAAAAATTTGGAATGAAATTAGAAAACCAAAATAAGAATGAAAGAATATTTTCCAAAATTGGTCATTAAGGATGTATTTTATTGAAACAAAAATATTTGAACATGAGCCTATTTCACAAAAGAAATCTTATTGTTCCTACGCTTAAAAACAACAAGTGCATTCTGAATATTACTTTGTATAATCTCAAAAAACTATAGGAAGTTCCTCTACAGTTCAATTATCTAAAACACTTCCAGGTTTATAAGGGTGAATGCCCGACAGGTTTCTTTGCTTAGTTCATTCCTCATGTATGGCATTGATGTGAGGATTTTCCAATAACCCTATCTCAAGGTGAATTATCCCTCTGAATACAAAGGTCTGGGATATGTGTGGGAATGTCATTGATTCCCATTTGTCTTCCTCCCCATTCAACCGTGCTCTTCTTCTTTCTTATTTATTCTCTATTTCTTTTCTCCTCTGTCTAGTATCTGGCCTGAAACCCAAGCTAAAATGGTCTCTCTTTTTTTTCAGCATTGGAACTTGGATCTCTTCTTGAAGATGTCTGCCCAGTCTTTTTCCTGGTAAGGCACCTTTCCCTATCATCATTCGCAGGCCCATTCTCGTGCTCCTGGATATCTTAGGCACTGGAACTTTATTTCCTTCCAAAATGAATGTTGCGTTCACGAACTCTAAAGATCGAAAAGAGCATTCAGTTGCTTCTTCACTCGCCTCTAAATATGGCATATCATTGGTAACAGTGGCTATGATATCCTCCTTCGCGTTTACAGTAACTAGCCGACCTTCTGTCACCAGCTTCAATTTTTGGTGCAGCGATGAGGGCACTGCTCCTGCCAAATGAATCCAGGGCCTTCCCAACAAGCAATTGTATGAGGGCTTGATATCCATCACCAGAAAATCCACTTCATACGTTTGGTCCAATTAGCAACGGTATGTCAATTCTTCCCATCACTCTTCTCTCGGTGCCATCAAATGCTCTCACTATGTTCTGGCATATCTTTATGTGAGAACTATCTATCGGTAACCTCTTCAGCGTGGACAATGGTAAGACATTCAAGGCTAATCCATTGTCGATTAACACACTTGGCAGAGTGTATCCCTTGCAACGACTAGTGATATGCAGAGCTTTGGTTGATCCCCTACCTCCAAGTGGAATTTCATCATCACTGAAGTAAATGAAATTATAGGCACTTATGTTACTAACCAAACGGTCAAATTTATTGACAAATATATCCTTAGTGACATAATTTTCGTTCAGTACTTTCACCAATGCTTCGTGATGCACTTCTGAGCTTAAGAGTAAGGCTAGCACTGATATGCGAGCCGGTTGCTTGCGTAGCTGCTCTACCACGCTGTATTCTTTAGCCTCTTCCTCCTTCACAGGTTCATTGATAAGTGTCTCAGCCTCTTTCTCCTGCTCAACTACCAAAGCCTTTGCTTTTACAGGTGCAGTTCTGATGTTTACTGAGTCATAACGCCTTCCAATTTGTGTGTAAGATCCCTCTCTTTAGACCTCCTTGGAAGTGCTAACTGAATTTTCCCCTCCTGGTATTGTCACATTGCAGTCGTAATTCCAAGGTACCGTTTTGTTATCCTTGTAAGAAAAGGAAACAGGTTTTTGGATTACGACTTTGGGCGTGATTTGTGCTCCGCCTTCCATGTTTCTCGATTGGGAAATGATGATCCTCGGATAATTGACTTTCTAATTTGTCAACTCTCCTTCTGTCACGCATATGCTTCCCTCCTCTGAGCCTTCTTCATAAAATTCCAATTCCTTATTATCCATAAGGCTTTTTTACCAATACTCTGAACTCAGCACATTCTTGGATCTCATGCTCTTCTATTTTGTGGAACTCATAGTAGTCCCTTATTCTTCTATATCCTTTCATAGAATCTGATTCTACTAATCCTCTTTTTACTATTTCTCTCCAAACCATTCTCAACGGGGTTTTCACCTCTGAGATATCATCATTGATCCTTCTTATGACCTTTTCACTGATCGCATTTATCCCCTTATCACCATGGTTTGGTAATGGGTTCTCCATATTAGGTGTAACGTCAAACTTCATAATCCCCATCTTGATGAACCTCTCGACTAACTTTTTGAATGCAGTGCAGTGTTCTATTGAATGTCCTGTTATTCCTGTAACATGCTGGTTTAGGGGTTATGCGTTTGGAGCATAACTCGAGTGTTTAGCATGCTTCAGGGTGTGGTTGGATGAGTTTAAGGGATTTGGAGAATCCTAGAAGGTAAGGGATGCCTTAGGAAAATTTTTGGTTTTTAGGTATAAAAGGGGAAGTGGGCTAAGGAGGCCTTAAGAATAATTTTCGGCATTTTTAGACACAAGAAATGCCTTGGCAAAGTGGCTCCCATGCGCCACTTAAGGGCTGGAAGTAACGCCAGCAAGGGCCTGGATTCAAGGCACGGTAGCAGCAAGTGGCGTTTTATTTTTGGTTTTGGCGTGAGACAAGGGAGCTAGGGAGTGAGGTGTTAAAAGATGTTTTGGGTGGATTATATCACAAAAAGTGCTTTGGTCGAATGGCCTGGGGCGCATCCTACAGCAAGGGACCTAGCTGGTCCTAGGTTCGAGTAGCTGGAGCAGAGTTTTGCGTTTTAATTTTTATATGCGGTGATGGGCTTAAGTAGGAAGGCCTTATAATTAAATAAAGGAGGTTTGTGACACGAAAGTTAGGTTCGGTGGAGTGGCAAGGGGCATGGATTAAGGGCCTTGGTATGAGGTCTCGGGTTCGAGACATGAAGGAAGCAAGAAGTTTTATTTTTTGGGCTTTAGGCGTTGAAGGAGTAAGGGCCAGGAAGAGGGCTTATATTTAAATGGTGGGGTAATTTGACATGAAAGTCAATTTGGAAAATGGCCTGGACGTTGGAAGAGAGGGCTGGGGCGTAAGGTCGGTGGTTCGAATCAAAGATACAGCACTTTGGTTTTTTTTCCTTTTTGCTGCTAGCGTGACAAGGTGAATTGGCCTGCACATGGGTTCTTTATTTAACATTCGGCTGGAAGAGTTTGATAAATACATGGTCTCTTTTATTTTCATTATTTATTTGATAAGATAAAAAGGGATAATATTAGCATTATTATTAGATTATTATGGGATTATTATTTGATTATTATTTAAGGTATTCAAATTATTTTGAATAATTTGAAATATGTGGCCTAGAGTGAATTAAGGAATTGGTGGAATTTTAAACTCTTCAAAGGAAGAGTGGACGGCAAGTATAGGGGCATTAGTGCCGAATTTGCTTAGCCAATTACTTGGTAATTTCGGCTAAAGCAATTACATTTTTTTTTCTCAAGTCTTTTCTTTTCACTCCCTTTTCAACCTCTATCAAAACCGAAGGCACCATTAATCCTTTACCTTTCTTTCTTTGTTTCAAAAACTCTCTCTACTTCTCCTTGCCGAATCCCTATTCTTAGTTCCCCTTTTCTTTTATTTCTTTATTGGCCGAATATTCACTCCTTATTGCCGAAACTCTTTTCCTCCCCATCAAACTCTCTTTGGCCGAATACTAAGGGTGGTATAAATCTCATCGGAGTTTCTTCTGCAATCGATTGGTGAAGGGTCTCCGGGATATTTGGAATCAGGCGATCTAGGCTCTATTCCTTAGTAACCGAACTTGGTAAGGAGGGAAGAAAAAGCACTTTGAGGGTGGTGGCTAGTAGTCAAAAACATTTGGAAGCAGGAAGTCTAGGGTGCCGATTTGGTTCTTCGGGATTTAGGGCTGTCGATTGGCATCAGGTGTGTACATACACACTTTATAATTAATTAAATGTACTAAATCTGTTGTGTGCTAATCGGATCTATGTAGATTCGGATTTAATACCATGAATGGTATAAGCAAGGATTCAGGTAAGTCCTTGTTGATTATAAGTTATTTTATGATGCTTTTGGGAAGCATGATATGTTTGGTATGTGCAGTGAATACATGACTGATAATAAACCCCGTATGTGATATTAAGTAAACATGGTTAGCATGACTCTATTAAATGCATCTTATAAATATGTGGGCTGATAAGAGGAGGGGGAATTGATAATCGTGTCGACGGACACCAGTGGTTTGGTACCACATTGTAACTACGGTCACCAGAGGTTTGGCACCTCCAAAGGTTTGGCACCTCATAGCGTCTCGTCCCAGTGGCTTAGCACCACAGTGGGTTGGCCCCACGCATGATGATATCTGGGATTGACGCCATGATTTTGTATCACACGATGGGTTGGCCCCATCATTCGATTTGTGTCTTCGGACACCAGAGTTTTGGCACCTCCAGTGATTTGGTATCACAATTGTGACTTTAAGTCACCAGTGGTTTGGCACCACCAGTGGTTTGGTACCACACAGGGTAGAGAAAGGCGTTTCGAAGAAAGTCACCTCTGCTTTTGGTTGATTTTTTTTATTGTATTTCATATATTTTGTATTTTTGTGAATCTTTCATATTCTATCTGTTACAGATTATTGTGGGGGTTTTTATAACCCAAAAAATAAAATAAGAAAAAGAAAATACAATCTATCGTACTTATTGCTGTTTTTCTTTCTTTTTTTTGCAGGTGAGTAACGAAGAGCGTGGCGACGATAGGGCTCGCTATCCGCGCTGATTGCGGTACGATTGGTGGCTTAGGCGCGAGGAAGGGCTGCTGGGGCACTTGCGGCGCAGTGGAAGCCTAGGGTTTCCAGTGTCCGTAAGCATTTGGGTCACTTGGACCGGTTTAGATGAATTGGGTTTGGGTTAGGTTTAGTTTTTTGGGCTAATTGGGTTTTGGGTCTTTGTTGGGTTAGTTTGGGTTACTGGGTAGTCCGTTTAGGTATTGGGTTAGTTTGTAACGAGTTCTGGTATTGGGTTGTGGGTCTAGTTGGGTAATGTGATTAGTCTGTTTAGGTTTTGGTTAATATTGAGCCATTGGTAATATTTGTAAATTTGGGCCTATAAATTGGTTTTGTAAATGGATTGTAACTGGACATTATTTTTATTATTTCTGGTTTGTTTTCAAGCCCGGGCAAAATTGGGTTCCTACACTATCAATTTTTTCAAAAGTACTTTTCCACTATAATGTTAAACTTAGGCTCCGTTTGTTTGCTTATAAAAGCTTTTCTGAAAAATATTTTCATCATTTTCCACCGTTTGTTTGGTGGAAAATAAATTCCCACTATAAAAGGTTTTCCAAATCATGGGGAAATGACGTCTTCTTATGGGAAATGTCTTACATTTTTATTTTTCGGTAATACATTTTCCAATCCATTTCCCTTCACATCCCAACACTCTGCTAAATCTTCTCCCCTTTCCTCTTCCTCTTCCCATTGGGTTGCAAATCAGTGCCATTTCCAGGTACCCTCATTTATATTCTCTCTAGTCTACCCATTTTTATCTCTTTGATCATTCTTATTTTTGTTATCTATCTATCTTTCTTTTTTCAATCTCTTAGCAAATTTTCCAGTATCCTACCCCCTAGATTCCTCAAGAGTCATGCGATTCTGAAGGACAACAACAAGAAAGTTTGGTCAATAACCAATGCTAGGGTCGGTGTTAAAGATGTCGGTAGTACGATTTTAGGTTTGAGCCAAAACTTGAGGTTGTATGTACAGTTTTTAGCTCTGGTGAAGAGAGGATCGAAGCCCAGCGATGAGGAAGAGGAGAAGCAGGATTATTACATAGATATGGGTTACGCTATTCAGACCTTGAGAGAGGAATTCCCGGGCATCTTCTACAGAAATTTCAATTTTGATATTGACAGGTTCGGATTCAATTTTCCCGCATTTGATTTCTTTAAAATGGAGTAAATAATTAAAATTTTGTAAAATAAATTTGATTTTTCAAAGTTTTCCTTGTTCATCTGCTGATTTTGGATTCTCATCATTAAATTCATAAAAAAAGAGAGAGAAAGGTGATGACATTTGTTTGAATAACGCGTACTGATTCATTTCAAGCTTATGTTTTTGATGTAATTAGATGTTTTTGAATCTTGATCTTTTGTTTGAATGTTGATTGTTTTTGTGTGTGTTTGTGTGTATAAGGAAGAAAGTATTGGCTCTTAGCTTAGAACATAGAGAACTCTATTAATATTATCCATGTTTGATTGGTTTTACAAGTTGATGGATGGCAAAGGTGGTTTTGTTAAGGGCAAGGTGTGCACTCTACGCGTTCGAACCCTTGTATTGACTAAGGCACGAAGCGCTAAAGAAAAGCACTTTTGCTCGAGTGAAATAAGGTGCAACATGCATGTGTGTGCATTTTTGTATATCTGTTAGTCTTGATGAGTACGTACTTGTGTGTATAATAAGCTTAAGATTTATACTTATGATAATAAACTCTGAAAGTTGGCCCAATTTGTTTAGTGAACAAGCTAAATTTTCTTTTAATTTTGTTGGCCGGTGTGCATGATTTCTTTTTGTCCTCTGCCTGTCGTCATATACTTTAATATTGAGAAAGATCCCTTTTCAAAATGGTTTTTCTTTTTTGTGTGTGTATTTCCTTACAAAAGTGCATGCCTAGGGGTGCCGAACTTGTGCGTACTGGATGCGCCTGGCCTGTAGGGGTTTTAGGTGCTTTTGTTTAATGCTAAGTCGCAATGCCTAGGTGCTTGTCTTAACAGTACTAGATAAAGTTATGTCGTATGTGCATAAATAGCATATGCCACTAGGTTGATGCATGTTGCTGCCTTCCTCGTGTAAATAGATTATGGGCTTTTCTATGTGACACCTCTATAAATGTAGGAGGATTAATTTTATCATATACTGTCCATCTTTATACTTCATATTCTGACAAAGTTACTTCTCCTCTATTTAGGAATGACATTATATTCAAAGATCCTCTCAATACTTTCATCAGAATCGACAATTATAAGTCAATCTTTTGGGCACTACGATTCCATGGGAGGATATTTTTCAAAGCTCTCTGGCTCGACATTGTTAGTGTATGGCAGCCAATGGAGGATGTCGTAATGGTTCGCTAGACTATCCATGGTATTCCACGAGTCCCATGGGAGAGTCGTGGTCGATTCAATGGCACTTCTGAATACAAACTCGACAAGAAGTGTAAAATATATGAGCACCGAGTTGACAATATTCACACTGAATTCACCCCTAAGTTTCAAGTGCTAGCTGTAGAAGATCTAATCTGATATGTAGGTTTCCCCTCAACCCCAAGGCCAACTTACTTTGAGATTTCATTTGCTGCACCTCTAGAAAAAACATAATGTAACACCCCAAACCCGGCCTAGACATTATGGCCAAATCTGGCGATGTCACATGGTAGCGTATTAGAAAACTGTAATTTGCTTAAAACATTTTTCGTTTAGAATTCCTCATTATCTGGTATTAATTTAAAATTGTGATTCTACTCAGTTGTTAGTTTTAAAAACATTACACGTTGTGAAAGCTTTTTAAACCGTTTTTGTCCTTATGGGTATTTTGCTAAAACACATGCATTTTTTAAAAAAAAACTCGTATTTTACCTACTTCTAGCAGATATAAACAGAAAACAGTATAAAATCCAAACTTAAGTAAAAATCTATAGAGGCCATTATTACAGAAAAATAACCCAAACTAAAACTTAAAATGAAAAATAAGTATCAAATATCAAAAGGAGTTGTGTGGCCACCGTTGACCCCTCCACTGCACCAATCCACCTATGTCTGGGGATTATCTGTAGAGATTAAACAGAAATGGTGAGTTTAGTAAACTCGATGTGTAATCCCCATGCAAAAAAAGCATAATAATAGATAATCTCGCCTCGGCTAAAGCCCTCTTAATATCGAATCAATACCAATTCGGGCCTTAGCCTATTTCATAAATAATGGGCACTAGGGCCTTAGCCCATCACAATGCAATAGAATAAATAATGTGATAAGCAATCGTCGAAAATCCTACCCACCCAGCCTCTACACTCCATCTCTTCCAACCCTACACTCCATATGAGGATATAATCGACCCATCCATCCCTACACTCCAAGTAGTACCGGTTGCGGCACTAAACAATAGTTTGTAGCTGAGCTGCTAGTCAGTTAGGCTCGAAGCCTTTTAGTACACTTCCTTCAATCAATATCAATTCCCCAACCCAATGCAATGCATCATACAATTATGTCATACCCAATCATGGTATATCATATTTATACAGTACAGTACAAACAACATGCTCAATATACAGTCATTCAGTTAGGAGTCTAGGTAATCTTACCGACCCTACAGTAGGTTCACAGCAGTCTCGGGCGACCCATGCAACCTTAGCAATAAATCAGTGAAAATGGGCTCACATGCCCATGTTGTCTGCCTATGTGAGCCCACACGCTTGTGTGGCTCACGCGGCCCAAATTAGCTTTGGTCGTGTGGATCAGACGGCCTGACCCAGAATCCCACACACCCATGTTGCCTACAAGGCCCAATTGGTAGAGTCTGCATCTTGCACACGGCCTTGCTCAACCGTCACACTGCCGTGTCGCCAGCACATGGCATGACTCGTCGATCACACGGCGTGTTGTGGCTTACAGCGTTGCACACGGCCTACCACACGGGCTACCACACACCCGTGTGGCGTCCACAGAGAGCTTTTTCGGCTTTCGCCGAATATCATTTTCTTTGCAATTGGTTATACACCTGGTTACAAAAGATGCGCAAACAGTCCTCAAGCACTCCAAAACCTATATTTGACAATTGAAAGCCCAATTTCAGTCACTTAATCCGAGTTGTTATGAACAGAAAATTCCAAAAACTTGCTGACAACCTTACCTTTAACGAGCAACAATGATTTCTCGCTGCTAAAAAGCCAAAACGCAACCCACAGCTCCTTGATTGTCCCCTAATCAAAAAACAAACTCTTAATACCCCATTACTTCACCAAAATGAAACAAAACATACCTGTAGACTTACCAAATGCACACTAAATGCAGAGATGTGCAATGTCGATGAGAAAGGGAAAAAGAAATTGAGATCGATATGAAGGGAAAAGTGCAAAAGCACAGTAACAAGATGGGGAGGAAGGAAGAAAAATGGTAGAGAAAATCAAAGCCAACGTCAGAAAGAAAATTTGAGAAAAAGAAATATTTTCTGATAACTTCCAAAAATATCTCATGCTCCTAAATTTTCTCCCTCAACCTCTCCCCTATCAGCATTTTACTTGCCCTCAAACTCCTACATGGCACTGGCAGCAAAATAATACTCACACACTGCTCGAAACCAAAACCTCTAGCATAAAGACACTCCACTTATCCACCAAACCAACATGCCTACTCTGACATACTTTACCAACATTTAAATAAAAGCATACTGTCTAAAGATAGGGATTCAAAGAAAAATAAAAATTTTATCCCAAGCCAAGGCTTGAACCCAAGACTTCTCAGACACTCTCAGAGCATTTAACCACTGAAGCAAATAGACAATTGTGTCACAAACACATGAAAATAAATATAAGGGATTTTTGGGGCATTACACATAATAAAACCACCTTAAGTTCTTTATAAATTTTGGTAAATAATGTGTTTCATGGTTTGTTGAGCTATATATAGCATGAAATGGGTGTTATTAATGTGTAAAAAACTTGGTTTAGATCAGGGGTGAAGGCAAGGGGGCTGGCATGGGCCCCGGCCCCCTAAAATGTAAAATTATTGTTTAGGCCCTTAAAATTTTTTAAAAATTTTAAATTAGTAAAGATAAATTTGCACTTCCAATTCCCTTTTTATTTGGGAGTATTGAATACGCCCATAATTCTGAGCTTCATGTTACTCTTCCCAAGAGACATGTCAGATCCAGGGCATCCCAATTCGATTGAATGGGATGGCAGTTTCTCATTCCTAATCTGTAAAATAATAATTTCGATCAAATCACACATCACAGTATACTAGACCCTCTAATTCTTTAAGAGGTTTGTTTAAAAGATTGGCGATATAACTAGGAAGACGTTTCAAATACCATACATGAGTTACTGCCCCCTTAAAATTATAAAAATTCTATTTAATGCTTTACAAATTATAAAGATATAAACTATAAAAAATTAAAATTTCACCCGGCCCCCCTAAATAGATCACAAAGCTAGCACTTAGTATTTGCTTGGGTTGCGTTCTCATATTATGATATCAAACAAGTTGTATGGTTTTGTAAAAATAAAAGTATATTGAAGTTTGCTGTAAAATGGAATTATTAGCTTTGTTCAACTAAGCTTCTATAAGTGTTCTTTTAAGTGGAATTAAGCGAAAATTGCTTGCATTTGTTGGGATTCGAACTTGGGTGTTTTGCTTGGAAGGCAATTATAATAATAAATGAGTATTTTTGTAATTTTTTTCCCCTTTTCCTTGTGCAAGTGCCTTGTGTACCATGGTTATATTTATGTATGTATATGTACATGTAAAAAATTTGTGAATTCAGTCATAATGTTGTAGTTTGGTCTACACATTTTGTTTAGTGAATATAGCTAAACAATTAAATGAAAAGAAAAAGTCAAATTTATGTTTGTTTCATTTAAAATAGCTTTTTTAAAAGTAGGTTTTTTGAAATATTTTCAAGAAAGTGAATTTAGCTAAACAAGTAAAAAACAAGAAAAATTCAAATGTATGTTTGTTTTGTTTAAAATAGTTTTTTTGAAATATTTTCAGGGAATCTACCAAACAACAGAAAATATTTTATACAAATTCAACCAAATACCAGAAAAGTATATCATTTCTAAAAAAGTAAATCATTTTTTAGAAATTATTTTCCAAAAAATATTTTACTAACAAACAAATCGAACGTTAAATGATAAACTAGCGTTTAAATGGCCTTTTAACCAGTCTTTTCTAACATATAGCTTATCTCTTAGCAACGGTTTGGGCCAACAAAATTAATGTATATATGAAAACGAATATTTAATTTGGATGACCAATCAATTTTTTGAATAAGTAATTAAAAATAATTTTTTTAATTCAAAAAATTTAAAAGAATTTGATAAAATATGTGGAAGCGAACTCTTGTATGATGAATAGTAATGATAATGATGATAGAAGTTGTTTTCCTGGCACAAGGAACTTATGGGATTCCTCCCCTTGGTTCTATATTTGTCCACTTGCTTGAGTGTTTAAGAGTTAAAGGACAAACAATTAAGTAGAAAACACCAGAGGAATTGGAAGGCTTTTGTCTTCTTCGTATGACCTATATTTCTTATTAAACATCGCATTTTACATTCTATATCATCAACACAATCATTTTAATTTACTTTCAACAATAAACTTTTATGTCCCATTTTAATCTGAATCATTAAAAATTATTAATTGAATTATATTTTTAAGATGGTATCGTTAATGTGTCAAGATATCAATTTATACTTTTTTTAAAAATTGTTTGAATTAATTTGATTTCGTTCGATTATCCAAATAGTGAGGTAGTGTGTTCAACCACAGGGAATAACATATATTCAAGTGGCGACAGTCTGGTAGAGCGAAACAGAGATCAAAGAAAGAGTAGTTTGAAGCATTGGTCATTGTTTTATAGGATTTGGAGTCAACTTTTGAGAAATTTGAATTGTAGAAGTGAACGAAAAGAAAGTCTCTTCTTTGGTGACGTAATCGACACAAAAGGCCATTGTGAACCGCAATATCGATAATTATTGAGTACAGTGACTAAAATCTTCAATTAAAAAAAAGAATGGAAAGGAAAAGAAAAAGAAAAACGTGAAAAGAAAGAAAGAAATAATAATAATAATAATAATAATAATAATAATAATAATAATAATAGAATTGCGAGGGCGATGCTTTTGACCAAATCTGCAACCACACGTGGAGTGGAATAAAAAGTTAAGCATGTTGCTCAGCCTTGAGCTTCAGAGGCGCCCCATTCATCACGAATGAGGCCACATTTCTCAATGAGAGAAAGTGGTCCTAATAATTTACCTCACATTTGAAATGTGTTATAAATATATATGGATTGAATTTTTGCTATCATGCTAAAATTGAATATTTTAATTTTGGTGGATTTTAATTTTTATATTTTTTTAAATTTTTAAAGTTTAATCTTGATTTAAACTATATAAAGAAAATATGTGTTGTATATATAATTAATTATATACTTACACTTAATATATTATATATTTGATGTCATATTTTCATATTTTTTAGGAAGTGGTGACATATGAGCACTTAATTCGATTTATTTCTTTATCTCCCCATGAATTGCATGTTTGTAACAATAGGGATAGAATTTCTTCAATTCCAATCGATTGGGCTTATTGTTTCGATTTTTTTGAGTAATATACTTGAAAATACATGTTGATTCCTTATTAACGCCGTTTCGAACACAACTGGTACACTCCAAAATAATTGTTACTCGGACATCTTTATTCTTGGCCATGAACTGCCTTTGAGTTTTTAATTCACTCAACTTTTCTATTTTCCGATCAAAAGCGAAGAAAAAATGAATGAAAAAAAGAAAGAAATAGAAGTTTCTAACTGAAAACCAAATCTTGAAAAATTTCATTGCAATGAATATAGTAAATCAATATAGATTTATAGTAATAGCAAATAATAGAGTAAGTAATACAACGATTTCTAACTCTATTTAGAATCAAACCAGAGTATGGTATTTTCTTTAATCAGTTAATTAAATTCAAAATATTCAATTAAAATAAATTAAACCGTATAAATTTTATAATTTTAAATTATTATTTTGTATTAATTTGAAATCAAAATAAATATTATATACAATGATTAAGTTGCAGCTTGTCAACATGATAAATATGCCAAGTGTCAAATAATCAAAATTCCATGTCAGCTTGAAGTCTAAGACCTTGTAATATATAAATTTAATAGATAATTAATAACTAAAAAATTAAATAGCAAAAGCATAATTGCACCACTTCTTACCATTTTAATGTATGCAACTTATTATATATTTTTATATATATTGTAACACCCCAAACTCGGCCTAGACACTATGGCCGAATCTGGCGATGTCACATTTAAGTGTTTTTTTGTAAAGTGTGACATCGATGAAAACCCCTTTTCTATTTGACTTCTTTGTGTTATTTTATGATGATTCCAAGACGTGTCATTCATTTCCAAAACACGAGTCATTATCAAAAAGTTATTCACTTTTAAAACATTATTAATTTTTAAACGTCATTTATTGCAGAAGCTTTTGAATAGATTGCGTATTTATGGTATTTTTGCTAAAACATTTGTCTTTTTGAAAACTCGCGTCTTATCCTACTACTAGCAGTTATAAATCAAAATAAAAATCCCAAATTAAAGTAAAAACTCATAAAACCCATTTACAGTAAAAAAACCCTAAATAATAATACTTAAAAACATAATCAAGTACGAAAATATATGCGGACGTGTGGCCACCTCTAAGTCCCTCACTATCGATCCACCTATGACTGGGGTTACCTGTAAAGTAAAACAAAAGGGGTGAGTTTACAAAAACTCACTATGTGATCCCCATGCAATTATACAGTCAAATGCAAGCAGTAACAGACTGGGCCTAGGCCCTTCACGGTAGCAGTATCAATTTCAGTTTGGGCTTTGGCCCATTCAGTACAGAACAGTCATGTGCTTGGGCCTGGCCATTACAATGAACGATGTCGGTCATGTAGAACATATGAAACAATATACAAGTCCTACCCATCCAGCCTCTACACTCCATCTCCGTCCAACCCTACACTCCATATGAGGATATAATCAACCCACCCATCCCTACACTTCAGAGAGTACCAAATGCGGCACTATACAATGATATCCAATTGGACTGCCAGTAATTTAAGCTCGAAGCCTTTTAGTACACTTCCTCCAATCAATAACAACCCATCCCCATGCAATCATGTTATAGTATCGTGTATGTATTCAGTATAGTCTACATAACATGCTAAAATATAGCATTACATGTACATATATACAAATATATCTCACAAGGGCATAATAATCATTCAGTCAATTAAGGGTCTAAGTAAGCTTACCGACCCAATAGTAGGTCCATAGTTGACTCGGGAGACCCGTTCAACCTTAGCAGTCAAACAGTGGAAATGGGCCCATGAGCCCATGTTGCTAGCCCATGTGGGCCTACACGGCCCATAATGGCCTTGGCCATGTGAAATGCATGACCTGGCCCAACAATTTCCATATGCCCATGTTGTTTGCTCTTGTGGGGCCAACATGCCCGTGGGGCCCACACGACCCAGTTCGGCTCAGCCCATGAAATCGCAGATGGCCAGCCTCGTCGATCACACACCCATGTTTAGTCACACGGCCTACCACACGGGTAGCCACAAGCCCATGTGGCATCAACGATTCACACTTTTTAGCTTTTTGCCGATTTTCAATTGTACAACAGTTGTGACACCCCAAACCCGGCCTAGAAGTTAGGTCCGAATCTGGTGTGTCACATGGAAGTCAAAACCATCTTTGCAATTATTAAAAACTTGCTTGAGAAATATAGCCTTTTTGTTAAAACCCAAAACACTTAAGCAATTGTTGTCTTCTTGAAAACGTAATTATCTTTAAAAACCTTTTCGGTTGCGAAAGCATATTTGAAATAAACAATTTACAAAAATGTGACGTTTAGAAATAGAGTTGCAGAAGCATTTTGAAAACGTTGCGGAAACGTAGATAAAATACAAGTATTTTTGGGAGGTTGTTTGATAAATCGATAAATTTGAACTAATGATCTTATAAAACCATGACTTTTGAAAACGACGTTTGAAAATTCGAAAGAAAATCTGAGTCTTTTGAATATTTCGTTGATAATTCGAAAGACAATTTTCGTGTTAAAAATATTTGTAAAAGTATATTTTGAAATCCATTTGTTAATCGATTTTGGAAAACCTTTATTTATATTTTTAGAAAATTCTCATTTAAAATAATTTAAGTAAAATAATACGTATATCAAACATAAAGCAAATAATAAAATACTCCAGAGGCCTTATTACAACATAAAACCCAAAATAGTAAAGTGAACGAAAACAGAAATCTAAAGTTCCAAAGTAAAACACCATTTCTGAAGTATGGCCTCCACCCGAGTCATCCATAGCCCAAGTCCACGTCACTGAGCATTACCTACAGGGGGTAAGAGAAAGGGGGTGAGTTGCAAGAACTCAGTGTGTAATCCCCTTACCATCATCCACTGGGTCTGAACCCATTTAGCAAAAACTTGGGCCTGAGCCCATAAAACAATGGTAATAATGCAATGAATATAACATTAATATGTAATGCAATTCCCAAACCAAGCCTAGTATTCCATCCGCTACACACCACCCGTACCAACTAACACACCTGTGGGTGATACTTAGTCAACCCACCCCGCCAACACACCAACGTAGGCATTAAGCCATTTATATCAAATTTGTGGACAAGCCACCAGATTTGCAGAATTTACATGGCATTGCCATTTTTCAGATTTGTGGCAGAGCCACCATATTTATGTAGCAAAGCTACCAGAACTTCTCTTCATCATTATCCCATCCCATGCAAATCATGTATATAATGCTCAACAAATCTCAATAAAACAATAGAAATTTTATTTCGAATATTTATTACAAAAATTATGGCCCATTATAACAATTTATCAAAATTGGCCCATTTAGCAAAATATCAAATTGGCCCATTTAGCAAAATATCATATTGGCCCATTTAGCAATATATCAGATTGGCCCATTTAGCAATATATCAGATTGGCCCATTTAGCAAAATATCTAATTGACCCATTAAACAATTTCGTAATTCGGCCCTTTAGGGGCATTTTCATAATTTCGACCCATAGGAGCATTTTCACCCATAGGGGCATTTTTGTAAATTCAGCCCATAGAGGTATTTTCGTAATTTCGCAACCTAGGGGTATTTCGGTAATTTACCCTCCAAGGGTATTTTATTAATTTCGCAACCCAAGGTGTTAGCTAAATTTTATTATTTTTATTTCTTTATTAATAAAATTAATTTTACTAAAATTTGAGATAAAAAGATGTTATAGAAAATTAACTTCGTAAAAAAATGTACTTCATAATTTATAGTTATTATAAATGATAAGTTATTATAAAAAGATAAATATTAAGTATAAAAAATCAATTATACAAGAAATTTAATTGATATTTTTATAAAAGGAAAACAAATATTATAGAAAAGACTTATTGAATATATTTCCAAGTTTGGACGCTCATTAAAAAAAAAAGGGTCCAAATAATTTATTTATAGGGAAAAAAGTGGTCCTATTAATTTACCTCACATTTGAAAAGTGTAATATGTAATAATATTAATATCTTTATCAATTTTGGAGGTTCATCCTTTCCCATCTCTATAAATTCGCATGGAGAAATAAAGCAATACATCAACACAATCTGTATAACCATGAAAACCACAAAAGCTTCAGTGTTTCTTCTTTTCATCATCTTCTCAGTCACACCATCATCCTTTTTGTTTGGTGTAGCCAACGCTACAAACGAACCTGTGCTCGACATTGATGGCAACGAAGTCCAAACAGGCACCGAATACTACGTTGTGTCGTGGATGAGGGGTCCTAATGGTGGTGGGCTTGCCCTAGGCAAGCCTCGCGGAAACAAATGCCCGGAAGTCGTTACTCAAAGATTCCATGACAATGGTATTCCGGTGATATTTTCTAATTCGGACTCCAACGATGGCGTTGTTCGCCTATCCTCTGACATAAACATAGAGTTCATTCCCCCCAGACCCAGACTTTGCCGAACAACAACGGTGTGGAAGGTCGATGATTACGACCATTCAGCCGGAAAATGGTGGGTGATAACCGATGGGGTTAAAGGGAACCCGGGTGCCAACACTTTGACCAGTTGGTTTAGAATAGAGAAGACGGATGATCTTGTTTACAGATTTAAGTACTGCCCCGCAGTATGTGGAACATGCCCAGCTTTATGCAACGAAATTGAAAGAGACTCAGATGGAGAAATGACACGTTTGGCTCTCTCCACTGGCTATGGATGGCCGTTTTTCTTTAAGAAAGTTGAAAAACCAGCCATGGAGATTCAACAAGTTGTTCATATTTAGATTGAAAGCAATCATTATGCATGAACTAGTAGTTACTATATAATATTAACTTCAAGTAAATAATGCTGAGAGAACTTATTTCTAAGATTGGCTTGTTTGAAGTGGCAGCATGTATATGTATATATGCTTGCTTACAAGGTTTGTCTCTCAAAGTCCTTCTCTTTGTACTCTTTTCAGCTTAATGAATAAACTGTTTACTTATTTACTTCTTTTGTTGCCATTGATTCTAGTAGCATTAGACTCGTTAACTTGAATACATTACCTTGTAATTAACCAAAAAGTTATGTGTATATATATCAAAACAAAAAAAAGAGAGTGAGAGGAAAATAGATACCAAGTACCAAATGAAAAATGGTAATACTAAATTTCCAGATATATGCCATTGTTTGTTGATGGGCTCAAAACTAACTAATATCTCGACAAAGGCAAGCGCACCTATCGAACAGTAGTATAGCTTTGATGAGTTCGAAATATCGTATCCTCAAGGACTAAAATTACTAGTAATAACTATCTTTTTATTATTTAGCCTAATAATTAAGCGGTTTTGTTTTATTTAAAATTTAACTAACTAATTTACTATAAACGCGACAGAGAGTGAAGAGAGTAATCGAATAAACCAATGAATAAAGACAATACCCAAGGAAGAATCCACCTAGACTTCATTTATTATTCTAACTCTGAATTAAATGATTTATTCACTTGCCTTGATTTGTAGAAATCCCTAAATTATATTAATATCTCTTTTGAGACTAAGAACAACTGACTCTAGGTTGATTAATTGAAATCTCTTTCTAATTAAAACCCCTATCGTCACATTAACTCGATCTATGGATTCCCTTATTAGATTTGACTCTAATCCGACAAATTTATGTCATCCTATTTCTAGGATTACAATCAACTCCGCTTAATTATGCTAGATCTTTTCTTAAACATGGACTTTTGCTCCGCTGAATAAGCACATCAATCTTGAATTAATATCCTGAAAATATTAAAGTAAGGGTTAAGAACACATAATTAAGAACAAGAACAAGTATTTATCATGTAATTCAGATAATTAAATAATAAGATTCATCATAGGTTTCATCCTCCTTAGGTATTTAGGGAGTTTAGTTCATAACGTAAAAGGAAAACATCTTAGAATTAAGAAAACAACAAGACATAAAGAACCCAAAAACTTCTAAAGAATTTGATGGATATCTTCAATCTTGAATGAGATCCTGCTTCCAAGATGATTCCGACGGCTTCCTTCGAGTAATTTCTTTGATCTACTCTACGTCCTCTTTTAGGTCTTCCTCTGGTGTGTATTTATAGACTTTAGAATACCCAGAAACCCTAAAAATTGGCTTTTTTCGCGTGAAAACAAAGCAGAGTGCGACAAGGACACTGGCATGTGATCAGCTTATATGAGGGTGCCCAGGCCGTGTGGAAATTTGGGTGGCTCACAATTGACATGATCTGGCGCACGGGCGTGTGTCCAGCCCGTGTGGTTCACACGAGCATGTGCTCCGCCCATGTGTTCTGGCTTGGCCGTGTGGATCCTTAAGATAGTCCATTTTATCCTGTTTTGGCCCATTTTCTACTCCTTTCCCTTCTCTATGCTCTCCTAAGTATAAAAATACAAATTTAAAGGATTAGGAGCATCAAATTCACCAATTTATACAAATAAACATCCAAAAACATGCTAAGCGTGGGATTAAAATGTGTTACTTTTATGGTTTATCATTTTTGTGTGACAAACACCAAGAATAAATAGGTGGAAGTATGACTACTTATCAAAAGTGGTATGGTTCAAAAACTACCCTTATCAAATTATTTCATCCTACTCGTTCATTATCGATAGGAAGAAGGATACTTCCAACAAGAAATATTTTGAAGGGTTAGTGTCGAGTTAGCTAAAAATCAAATTTTATCGGAAGCTCGATCTAAAATTCACCAAAAGGAGAATTATTCAAAGCAGTTTCAATGGACAACGGGAATGGAATAGTCGTTGGGTGGTTAGGGCACCCAATCCTTTGAGATAATGAAAGGTTGGTCCATGTTCGGAGTTCGTGACTACTCCTCACAACAATGCCGTTTTCAAGGTTTGAACATGTGTCATCCTTTGAACATGTAATGTGTCTTACCATTACACCCAACATTGTTGGTGATTTACTTTATTCTATTCTTAATTAACAATTATGATATATATTATGTTTAAGATGGATTTTCTTATTCATGTATATCAATTGAATCAAGTATTTGTATTTAAATTTTTAACTCGACATATCGAAGGGCTGCTACTCTAGCATGTCTCTAGTCTGCTGCTCTAGCATGTTTTGTTTTTTCTTTAGGGTTTTTTTGGCTTATTTCTCTTTTTTCTAGCGACTACGGTTCTTGGGATAGAGTGTTTCTTATCAGTACGGTTGATTTTGATTCGTGGCAATAGAGGATGAAACACCCCAAACCCGGCCCACGAGCCTTGATCGGATCTGGTATGTTCCTCAAGTAAACCGGTTTCAAATTCTTTTGTTACTTAGAAAAACTTGTGCAAATTTTTAGAAAAATATTGTTTGGGTTGGGCTTGTGTTGGGAACGAATTCAATTTTTATATTAAAAACCCTTTTTATGACAAAATATTTAGGGTTTAATTTAAAAGAAATTTTACTTAAACTTTAATAAATAAAACTCATAAGCGTAGTAAATAAAAATAGCTGGAAAACAATTCAACTATGGCCTTCTGGCCTTATTACATCAAATAATTTCCAAGTAGTTCAAGTACTTAAATAAAAATAAAGTGTCCAATAAAAATAACAACTTCAAATTGAGCATGGCCACCACAAGTCCTGCCGTCCCGGTCCATCACTGTTCATCACCTGAAAAATGTTCCCCAACGGGGTGAGTCAAACAGACTCAATGTGTACACGACACTAAATCATAATAGAATCAGGCGTACAAGAGTCACACATTCAAAACAATGAATACAAGTTATGATGCATTCCCAAACCCAAACCTAATTGTCCATCCGCTACACACCCCCGTACCTGCCAATCACACCGTGGGGACTACTAAGTCGACCCTTCTTCCGCTACACACCAAATTGCGGTCTTAGGTCACCATGTTCGTGGTCTTAGGTTACCACATTCACTTCCCCTTTCGAACAAACCCATATGCCCCATATAATAATAATATGCATAAATATGCCAGAGTTCACATTCTTATCATATTCTCATGTTACTAATAACATTTTTCATATTCCTAGTAGGAGTAGGAAACGTACCTGAGTACTTAGTACCATAAACATTTTCATGTTCTTATTAACACATTTTTAATAAACATGGCCATAATACATATTATAACATAGTGTACGGTACACACCTGATTCGCTTAAAATTTCCTTGAGATCCCGAAAAGCTTGATCTAATGCTTAGATCCTTAATCCCTACATTGATTTATCACTTATTACCTTAATAAAAAGCCATTCGGCCAAAATTCCAAATCCTAGTAGGATTAGTATTCTTACCTTGTTGCCGATTGGAACACCAACAAATCCCAAAACTGTTCCTTGTTTCCCTAGGAATGTCGAAATCCCTAAAACCTTACGTTAGACTTAATCTTAATCATTGAAACATAAATCAAGGCCTTTGGCCGAATATTCACATGTCTTACCTTAATCTTAGAAATCCCGAATACTCCTCCTTTTAGTCGACTACTCTGATAATCCGAAAGATCCTTCCATATTCGGCAACCATAATATGTATGGGGTTAGATTATCTCTCGGCTAATCTAAAAGAAAAGAATGGAAATCAAACTTGTTCTTACCTTTGAAGAAATCAACAAAGACTTATGCTTGAAGCCCTTCCAAGATTCGGCTTTTGAATGGATTGGTAAGAAGAAATAGGAAGAAAAGAAAACTTGAGAATTTTGACAATGGTGGACTATAGATTCAGCTTGACAAAAGAAAAACAGAAGAGAAGAGAAGAGAGCACTCAAAAATTCGGCAGAGAGAAGAGGAGAAAGAAAAATTGATGAGTAGCCCTATTTTCTTCCTTTTATAGCAGAAACTACTACTCAGAATCCCTTACTTGGCCACCACTCTTCTTTATTGATAAGTTTATCTCCTTAATTTAAAATAATTAGAGAATAATCCTTTATTATCTCTTCAAAAATAATCCAAATTAAATCCCTTATTTATCACCTTATTAATCGAATATTTATGAAAATAAAACTCCTCCTTTCTAGAAGGCTTGTGCCGTCCACCTCAGGCTTCTGGAAGCAAAAATAAAACTTCCTTTATTTGCTTCACAAATGACTCGAACTCAAGCCCAACACCCTTGCATATGGCGCCATTTCCATAGGCCCTAAGTGGCATCTTCAGGCCACTTTTCCAAGCCTGTTTGTGTGTCAAATTTCACCAACTTTTTCTTTTAAGGCCACCTTGCCATAATTTCCTCTTTTAAACTTTAAAACTCGACATTTCTAAGTCATTTCTAAGTTTCCTAAAATTTTCGTTCGGCTCTTTAAACTTGACATTTCCTTACATTTCCCAGTTTCCAAAAATGTTCACTTTCCTCTTTTGAAACCTAACATTTCTAAATCATTTCCTTACATTTCCAAGACATTTCCTTACATTTCCATGTCATTTCCCTACATTTCCAAGACATTTCCTTTCATTTCCAACATTTCTAAAAATGCACTTTTTCCTTACATTTCCAAGGTTTCTAGAATTCACATAACACATTCATAAACATGCCATTTTACACAATTCAAGCTCAAATGCATAGGCCATAATCCAGGATGTTACAGAGGATGAACTGGAAGAGTTAACATTGGAAGATGGGGAATAGGAGATTTTACAGGTACATAAGGAAATTGATTCTGCGACGGTGGTTTATGATTTTTTTCTGGTTGGATGCTTTCTCACAACGAGTGAAATCCACTTTCCGACAATGAGAAGCATAATGGCGAATCTATGGCATCTTTTGGGAGGAGTTCAGATCTCTGATTTGGGGGATAAGAGGCTCTTGTTTCGATTTTTTCATAAAATGGATATTGATAGGGTTCTAAGTGGGGATTTATGGACTTTCAATAATCATCTTTTTGTGATTCATCATTTGGAGGATGGTGAGGGTTCGATAAAGGTACCGCTCATCTATACGACTTTTTGGGTACAAGTGTAACAGTCTAATTTTGACCCTAATCGAAATAGTAGTTTCGGGACCACGAATTCGAGTCCAAAAAATATTTAAATATTATTTTCTATGTTAATTATATGTGAATTAGTATGTGTGAAATTTTCGTATAAAAATTTAATTGTTTGTGAGCTTAATTAAGAAAAAGGACTTAATCGCGTAAAATGTAAAAGTTATAAGTTAAAGTGTAAAGTGCTAATTTGTAACATCCCAAAATTGGGCCTAGGAGAATTGAGCCCAATGGGCCTTAGGCGTAGTAGCGTTTAAATTTTATGAGAATAAGAGATCGGCTTAAATGCAAGTTAGACTTATTAGATAAGTGATTTTGGAAGATTAGAGGCTTCATGAAGTCCCGGGATCAAATATTGGCTTTGGGGAAATTTTGGTTTTAGGTGAAAAAACCCGAAGTTGGCGAGATAGGCCTTAAGAATAAAATATGGAGAAAAATGACACACAAGTGGAGTGTGTGGTGTAGTGGCAAAGTGACGCCACATAAGAGACAAGGGAATGACGCCACAAGGAAGGAAGGAGGTCCAGGGTTCAAGTCTTGGCTTTTGCATTTTGGTTTCTTTTTGCTTGGACCTTAGAATTTGGCCCATAGTTTATATTTAGTTGCGCATGGTTTAAGACACAAGAGGAGCTTGTGGCCAAGTGGTTAGCAGCGTGGATTATGCTACAAGGGAGCACAGGTTCGAATCTCATGAGAAGCGAGGAGTATTTATTTTCATGATTGGACTAAAAGAGTTTCATTGAATTTAAACTCTCTTCGACGAAGGGATCCCACATCGGAAAGACACAAAGAATGAAGGTGAAGAGCTAGCTATATAAGGAGCATCCTAGGAGGAGAGTAAACACATCTTGGGGCGTTTGGGCACAAGAGTGGTCGGAGCGCGGATTAGCCCCAGTCAGTCCTATCGTGTGTGTAACTCTCTACTCTAGTTGTAGAAGCGGCAAATGCCGAAATGCTGCCACACACGCATTAGTAGCCACACGAGCGCGAGCGCATGTGTGGGGGGCTTCGGCGCGATAGTTGAGGCCATCGATGTAGTATTCTCGTGGTTGAAAGGTGCGCCAGTGCCTCGATGGGCGAAGTGGGCCCAATGGGCCCGTGGGCCTATATGAGTAAATTGCATGATTGGTTAGTATATGTTGAACTAGACTAGGTGGAAGTTATATACGTGGCTAGATTTGTGCTAGGTGGGCCACACGAGCATGTGGGCCTGGATGGGCCGAAATCGGGTTTTAGGCCCAATCGTCCGGTATGACCGGAAATGGTAGCTGAGTCGCTAGTGGTGACATTAGGCCTTCGGAAAAGGCCATTTCAGTTGTGAATTTACGAAAATACCCTTAGTAGGTAAAATTACGATTATACCCTTAGAGGTTGATTAGCATGATTATGTTATTTAGTTTTGGCGATTGTAGGGAAGGCTTGATCTCGCATATCTCGAGTTATGGCTAGTGCTCGAAAGTGTTAAGGAAGGGGATCTAGTGCGTTAGATCTTGATCTCCGGGATTTGATAGTCGATATTAGTAACTGTGTGTAAACTAACACACTTCTTGCTTTGTATATGTTTGATAAACCGATTGATTGGTAAAATCGAAACAAGATGGTTGAGTGATATGATACCCTATGGGGTATGTGCACGGATTCAGGTAAGTCCGTTTCATTATGAGTACTGTTATTGATACATGATGTCATGATTTATGATGTATGTGCTATGAGATGCAACGTTAAACATGTTTGCATGATTTGAATACTATACATGAGTTGGTATAATGATGGGTGATATGAGAGGAGAGGGGGCGATGATATTTTGTGTTGACGAGCACCGTTGTTTTGGTAACACAACTTTGTGACTTTGGGTCACGGAGGTTTGGCACCTCCAGGAGGTTTGGCACCTCAAATGCCTCGTCCCCGTGGTTTCGCACCACGATGGGTTGGCCCCACAAGGCGGTATTGAGGATTGACGCCGGTGATTTGGTATCACACGATGGGTTGGCCCCATCACCCGATTATTGTGACTTCGGTCACCAAAGGGTTTGGTACCACATTTGTGTCTTTGGGACACCGAGGTTTGGCACCTCATTGCGACTCGTCCCCGTGGTTGGACACCACCGTGGGTTGGCCCCACTTGAGAGATACACGGATTGTCGCTAGTGATTTGGTATCACACGATGGGTTGGCCCCATCATCGGATTTGTGACTTCGGTCACCAAAGATTTGGTATCACAAACGTGTCTTTGGGACACCAGTGGTTTGGCACCACATTGACGGATATCGTGTCTTTGGGACACCAGTGTTTTGGTAACACATTGTGACTATATGTCACCAAAGTGGTTTGGCACCACCGGTGGTTTGGTACCACACGGGTAGAAAAGGTGTATGGATGGTTAGGATTGGATGCATATTGATTGGATGCATGATGGTTATGTTTATGTTGCATATGATATTTTGCTAATCCGGAAAAAGGTGGTACACATCGAGTCTTGGTGACTCACCTTTTTCCTTTAACCATTTTCGTGTATTGCATAAGGTCGGACCGGGATCGGAGAGGACAAGGTGGCCTATCTGCAAGATGATGATTTAATATTTTATGTTTGGTTTTGATATAAGTACTTTATTTGAATTATTGGGTTGTAATAAAGGCCATTTTATTATTTGGTATTACTTGATTATGGTTTTGTTATTTTAAATTCTTATTAACTCAAAAATGTTTTCACACAACAAAAGAAATTACATGAGTTTTAAGTAAGAGGAATTCGCTTTTACTCACATATCCGATATAGTTTTCAAATTTGAATTCTTTCATGCTTTATGCTAAGTTAACGAGGTTTTTCAACCGTCTTTCCGCAATAACATAACCCGATTCTCGGTCAGTAGTGAATGGGCCGGGTTTAGGGATGTTACAGCTTTGGTATCGAGCTGCCAGTTTCAAAACTCACTTTGAGGGTTTTGGGCCCAAAAACACTTTTTAAAAAAAAAGGGGGGCTTTTCAAAATATGGGCTTTTAAGAAACTTTTCGTGTTATTCTCGCATGGCACTGCACCTCTCAATTCAAGTCCACTGTAAGTACTTGGACTTTCTTGAAGTGATTTGTTTGTATGAATTGATTTATATGTGAATATTATGGGCTTTTATGGGAACGTAGATTAGTGAACTAGGATCTGTTGAACCCAGGACTAGTCTACTTAAACACATGCATAAGACTTAAGGCTACTAAACAAACTCGTGAAGTAAGTCACCGAGTTAAGGTGTGGTAACCAATCAGACGCATGTCGAGGATTGGTATTCAGTGAAGAGCTTGGTATTTAAGCGATCCTAGCGACTCACCTCCTCTTTACGCGAATCCTACCCTGTGTGTAGCTACGGCTCACCTTAACCAAGAAGACTTGTTCATAAAGCTAAACCAAGTATTAAAACCCAAAGGATTAGCCTTACTGTTTTAAAACCCCTAGTTTTAAAATTTTCAAACTTACCCCTTTGGGTTGTAAACCCTAAATCTGATTTTGAAAGACGTTTTCTCGATTTACCAAAATTTCCAAAATGCCCCTAGTGGCAAAATTACAAAAATGCCCTTGTATTGTAAAATTACTGGTGACTACCCTCAACTTCATTAAAATGATTTTACTTTGCAAAATACCAAAATCTCAAAATTTCAAAATGTTAAGATACTCTGTATGGGAAATTACAAAAATACCCCTGTGTTAAAAATTACTAAAATGCCCCTGACTTTCAAGATTTTCGGTTTAACTCCAATTTTAATAAAATTTCCCTACTTTGCAAAAGTATACAAAAATGCTATTTTCAAGATACCCTGATTTGAAAATTTACAAAATTACCCCTGATGAACAAAATTACCGAAATGCCCTTGGTTTCTAAATTTTCATAATTCCCTCGATTTTTACTAAAATGTTCTTAGATTATGAAAATATCAAAAACTTTTGTTTTACAAATATCGAGATATCCTGATTTGGGAAACTTACGAAAATACCTTTAACTTCCAAAATTACAGAAATAACCCCAATTTCTGAAATTTTTGCAACACGTCTGGTTTGAAAAACAAATTTTTCAAGATGACCCCTGAGATTTTGTAAACTTTGAAATATCTTTAATTTGAAAACTATTTTCAAATTGACCCTGAGTTATTACCGAAATACCCTTATAGGAAAATGTCGAAATTACCCCTGGGTTGGGAATGCTCAAGAAAGTGACATGGATGAATGAATGTGTCTTTAGAGAAGTATGTGAATGTTTGAATTAGAACAGAGAACTTGAGATGAAACTTTGATTGCTCGAAAGAACGACTTCCGAAACTTCATTTATAAAATTTGCTCGTGGATAAAACAAAGGAACAAAATTTCTAATGCATAAAACTTTTAATCGAGTTAAATCGCGACGCTAGATATGAGTTCTAGGGGCGTGGTTGCCGCGACGTGGTCAAGGTGGAATGACAGCTTTATTAAGATCAGAGTGCGCAGCAAGAGCGTAGTGTGGTAGGTTAGGATGTGCGGCTGTTAGTTAGTTGGAAATTTCGAGGACGAAATTTCTTTAAGGAGGGTAGATTTGTAACATCCCAAAATTGGGCCTAGGAGAATTGAGCCCAATGGGCCTTAGGCGTAGTAGCGTTTAAATTTTATGAGAATAAGAGATCGGCTTAAATGCAAGTTAGACTTATTAGATAAGTGATTTTGGAAGATTAGAGGGCTTCTATGAAGTCCCGGGATCAAATATTGGCTTTGGGGAAATTTTGGTTTTAGGTGAAAAAAAACCCTGGAAGTTGGCAGATAGGCCTTAAGAATAAAATATGGAGAAAAATGACACAAGTGGAGTGTGTGGTGTAGTGGCAAAGTGACGCCACATAAGAGACAAGGGAATGACGCCACAAGGAAGGAAGGAGGTCCAAGGTTCAAGTCTTGGCTTTTGCATTTTGGTTTCTTTTTGCTTGGACCTTAGAATTTGGCCCATAGTTTATATTTAGTTGCATGGTTTAAGACACAAGAGAGGAGCTTGTGGCCAAGTGGTTAGCAAAGGCGTGGATTATGCTACAAGGGAGCCCAGGTTCGAATCTCATGAGAAGCAAGGGAGTATTTATTTTATGGATTGGACGGCAAGAGTTTCATTGAATTTAAACTCTCTCGACGAAGGGATCCCACATCGGAAAGACACAAAGAATGAAGGTGAAGAGCTAGCTATATAAGGAGCATCCTAGGAGGAGAGTAAACACATCTTGGAGGCGTTTGGGCACAAGAGTGGTCTGAGCGCAGACAGTTAGCCCCAGAGTCCTATCAGGTGTGTAACTCTCTCTACTCTAGTTGTAGAGCGGCAAAATGCCGAAATGCCGGTTACACGGCATTAGTAGCCGTTTTGATATAAGTACTTTATTTGAATTATTGGGTTGTAATAAAGGCCATTTTATTATTTGGTATTACTTGATTATGGTTTTGTTATTTTAAATTCTTATTAACTCAAAAATGTTTTCACACAACAAAAGAAATTACATGAGTTTTAAGTAAGAGGAATTCGTTTTACTCACATATCTGATATAGTTTTCAAAATTGAATTCTTTCATGCTTTATGCTAAGTTAACGAGGTTTTTCAACCGTCTTTCCGCAATAACATAACCAGATTCGGTCGTAGTGAATGGGCCGGGTTTGGGGATGTTACATAATTTGATAGTGGCTTTTTAATGTGGTGTCCTTAAAGGGTAATTATTCCACTTTAAAGATAGTGGATGGTACATGGTCATAAATGACCTTGGAAATTATGTTATATAATATTATTATGAAAGGTTAAAAAAGTAAATAAGTAATAAACTAATATAAGTTAAATAAAATATATTAAAACAAGTGGTCATCTTTATGTTTTTGCTTGGCCGAACGTTGAAGAAGGAAAATAAAGAAAAGCTTAGCATATTCGGCACTTTGGAGCTTGAATTTAGATCAAGAACAAAAGAAAACGGATTTGGATCGGGAAAAAAGCGAAAATAATCGAATAGCCGATTTTTATCGTTCAACAATATCCAAGGTAAGTCTTTAAGCAATAAAACATTGTAAATTGTGTAAGTAACATAGTATATGTTGGTTTGGATATTTTGTATCTATATTATTGAAGAGCCAAAAGTGATTAAAGTTAAGATTTAATATGTTTAAGTTGTTCGATTGTGATATGATATTTGAGTGCTCGTACAAAGTATACGAAGTATGTGAGTGATTTGATATATGAAATATATGTGTGAGACAGCTTAAAAGTATAGATATTCAGGCTGTGAGCCTAGCAAGCCTTGGGCTGGTGAACTTAATCGGGCTCTGTGCCTAGCAGGCTTAATGCCGGTGATTGAATATCAGACCTCGGGTCTAGCAGGCCTAGTGCCGGTGTGTGTTTTAAGCTTTATGCCTAGCAGGCTTTATGCCGGTGATTTACTATAAGTATATGCTTCAATGGATCATTAACGATGTGGAATTTAAAAATAGCTAATGAGCTAAATGTTTAGGTACATATAAGCCTAATGCATATGTGATGTTTAAGGAATACATTTATATATATATATGCATAATCGGTTATAAGTGGTTAATATGTATATAATACCTACTTAATTCGGTTGTATGTGAAAACATATTAAATTATGTGTTCGGTAAGTATATATAATTAAGGTAAGATAGTGATAAATGTTATGCCAAGCAAGGATATTAGCATTTGGCTATAATTGTTTATATGTGCTATGTTATTACTTCTATAATAAAAGTGATCGATAAAATTATTTGATTGTTCAATTGATTTAGTACATATGCTTAAGACTTACTAAGCTAAGATAGCTTACTTTGTGTGTTCTGTTTTTCTGTTTATAGATTTTCAGTTGTTAGCTACGAGCTCGGGAATCGCTTTCAAAGTCATCCGCACTATCGACTCATTTTGGTAATTTTAAAGTTCTAACATAGAACTTAAGGCATGTATAGGCTAGCCTAATACTTGGATGATGTTTTGATGTTGTAAATATAAGCCATGCGAAAATGGCTTGTCCATCTTGTTAATCTTGTAATTTATATTTTGGCTTGATGATTATGTTTAGTTGTGGTTTTGGTTGATTTGGTTTTAGTATACATAAGTATGGTTAATGTATAGAGTTTAAATGAAATGGAGTAAAGATGTTATAAACTAGTTAACCATATTTTGCAATGAAATAGTTTTTGGTTAGTAGCAGTGACGTGATTTTGAAAAATCACCAAAAATAGGATAAATAGAATTAGAAAGTGAATAAGATATAGAATTAAATCTTATTGTGTTTATTTTTATATAAAAGAAACAGAGTAGGCAAAGGAATTTTAAATTATGAGATATTTAAATCTTAGTGAGACTGGTTCTGAATGACTTCGTGATTCCCTGTTCTGTCTTGGAAAACTTATTAAAAATTTTACAAAAATGATCATGGAGCATAGTTTATATTCTTAGAATCCTTAATGAGTCTATTTTTTTTATTGAAATAAATAAGAACATTATTTGAATTCTGTACAATAAGATAACTGAGTTTTTGTAAAGATAGGTCAGAACCATCAAATAGTGAAATAGGGGAAACTTTAATGATTAAACTGTACTAATTGGCCACATGAAAAATTCTAGAAAAATTATAGTAAGAAGATATATAAGTCTAGTTTCAAGGAAAATTTACGGATCTAAATTTTGAGTTCCGTAACTCGAGTTATAGTTAATTTAGTCAACATGATGCAGATGGACAGTTTCAATTTTTATGCCCCAAATTAGTAGTTAAGTCTAGTATGTACATGTGTATAAAGTTTTATATTTATGTGTTTTGAGTTATGGAAGTTTACTTGGTCTTGTTGATTCAATTTTGATCTTATAAATGAATTGATCTATATTTTGTTTTGATGTTTGTAATTGGCCTATTTTGAATTAGGTTAAACAAAGTTTATGGAAAAACATATATGTATGTTTAGTTTTGGTAATTGATAATTTGCTTAGTAGATTAATAAAGAATAAGTGCATATTCGGTCAATGTGACTTAGTGACCAAATGAATAGTAACCTTTGTTATTTGTTGTAAATTGCTTATATGTGAACTTGGATAATGGATTTAAGATATGTATGATATTGTTTAAACATACTATGAAAGTGTATTAATTATAATGCATTCAGATATGACTGCATGAACAAAAAATAATTGTTGTGACCTGTGCTATGTTCGGTAATGCCTTGTAACCCTAATCCGACGATGGATACGGGTTAAGGGTGTTACAACAAGTGCATGATTTACCCCTAGGGTTTTTAACTAAATCTATAGCAAAGAAGTTAGGCGATTTTATGGGTAAGTTTTTGGGACCGATGGAAAAAGTTTGGGTAACGGCATGAGGTATTTCTTAGGTATACAAGTTCAGATGGATGTTAGACACTCGTTGAAACGAAAAAAGAAGATTATGTTTTCACTTGGAAAGTGTTCCTATGTCAACTTTATATACAAATGGCTGACTCTGTTATATTTTTTTCTGTAGTTGTTTGGGACACAATGACTCTTTCTGTCAGGTTAGAATGGCTAAAGGCTTAGAAGTTGTAGAGATGGGATGGTATCTGTCTTTAAAAGCCCAGTCTAAGAGAGCTGTTGCGATGAACAGTGTGTGACTGCGGGAGGAAGGTGAATAAGAGATAAGGGGAAATACCCTAGGACATTTTGATTTAGGGTAGGGATTGTGGGAGGATTGAAGGAAAGAATATGGGATGCCCATAGATCCTGTGTTGGGGTTAAATTTGAAGGGTGATTAAAATTAGTGTCGGTATGCAATGGGAGTCTTCAAAGATACAGGGTCAATTGAATATGGATTACGACTCAGAAGAATGTACAATAAAAGGTGGAGATGGGAAGAAAAGATCCAAAAAGGATAATGGAAATCACAGTGTTTCGATTGTGACAGATTCACTTGTGATTAGAGATGGGAGATCGTTGGGACAAACTCACTTTTGATCTGCGGCTACCAAGGGGCAAGATGATCGGTCGCAATAAAAATAATTAGTTGGAACGTCCGTGGATTAGGGTGTCCACGGCCTATAAGAAGGCTTGGGCATATGCTGAAGGTGTATAATCCCCAGGTGGTTGATAAACCGTAAAAGTAACATATTTTAATCCCACATTTAATATGCTTTATGATGATTTATTCCTTGTTTTATATAAAAAGGTGCTTGTAATCCTTTCTTGTCATGTCTTATACCTAGGAAAGCACCCGAGGATGAAAAGAACACAAAACGAGCCCAAAACAGAGTAAATGGGCCTTAGCACGAAATTGACACGGCCTGGCCCAAAGTCCACACGGCCGTGCCTCGACGAATACCTAGAGCACGACCTCAACTCCGTCACAAACGGTCGTGCCTCAAGTTAGAAATCTGAACATGGCCAGGTCTCGATTTACACGGGCGTGTGCCATGGCCGTGCCTCTGTCGCTGGAAAGAGCAATTTTAGTTGGAAAAGGATACTTAGGGAGAAAGACTCGCATTCCAAGAGCTTATATATTTCCCCTAAGTGCCACCTTTGAAAAGGCATCAAAGCTAGGCCAATGAGCCAAGTCGAAAAGGTCAGAGTTAGGGAATAATGCGAGGATAGCCAGTTGATCCATCCCAAGAAGCCGGAATTATACTCAAGACGGAATTCTCCTTCAATTCCTTCAGGGAGTTTTAGGGATTTCTTATGTTTTGTTTTATCTTTTCTCTTGAGATGTTTTATTTTACTTTATGAAATTAATCCTTCAGATACCTGAAGGGGATGAAACCTAGATGAATTTTGTTATTTGATTTCTAAGTTATATGATAATTGCTTAGTTTGTTCTTAATTATGTTGCTTAATCCAAATCTAATGTACTTAGGTGGAGGAGGAATAGACCCTTCTTGAGAGTAGATCTAACATAATTAAGCGGAGTTGATCGAACGCCTAGAGATAAGGTTACGAGATTTTACCGGATTAGGGTGAAACCTAATATAGGAGTCCATTGATCGATTTACTGCTATCCTAGGGGGTTATTATAAGTGAATGAGAGTTCCACTAATTAACTTAGGGTTAAACGTTATTTGCCTCGAGAGAGAGGGTTTAATATAGGTTAGGGAGTCTCACGGATCAAGCTAAGTAAAGAAATCATATAATTTAGGGTTAGATAACAAGTGACGTCTAGGTGGATACTTCTTGAGGGTATCGTCGTAATCAACTGAGTTTTTCCTTCAAAGTTATTTTCCTATTCGTCCTTTTTGTCTTTGTGTCCTTAGTTTAGTCTTCTCCAATATAGTTTAAAGCAACTTCACTCTATTTTTAAGGCTAAATAGTAAAAAGAAAGTTAGTATTAGTACTCTTAGTTCCTTTGGGTTTGATATCCGGTCTTGCCTAAGCTATACTACTGTTCGATAGGTACACTTGCCTTTAATCGTTGTCAGAGTTAGTTTCCAGGTTCGATCACATTCATTATAAATTTTAAAGCTCTGATTTACGGCGATCAAGTTTTTGGCGATGTTGCCGGGGAACTAAAATATTAAGAAAGCTCTATTTTTCTTACTTAAGCCATTATTTTATTCGCAATTTATTTCTTTTGTTTTCTTAGGTTAAAATTTAATTTTTCTAATTTTTATTTCTTTCTCTTTTCAAGGTACCTCTAGTTTATGACTAGAAGAAACCCGAGAGGACCTTTGGTATACGATAATGATATTGAAGCAACTGCTCATAGGAATCGCAGGGAAACCAGGCGAGCCCTAGATTACACAAAAAGAGAGGAAGAAAATAGATCCAATCTTACTGAAGGGATGGACGAAAGCAATCCACCACCACGCAATGTGAGAGATTACAATGCTTCGCGTATAATGTTTGATTATACGAAACTGCATTTAATAGGAGCAGAATCTAGTATTGTTAGGCCTACTATATCTGCTAACAATTTTGAATTAAAGCCTAACACAATACAAATGATTCAACAGTTTGTTCAATTTGATGGTTTGTAGGATGAAGATCCAAACATGCATATAGCTAACTTTTTAGAGTTTTGTGACACCTTCAAAATAAATGGCGTTTCTGATGATGCCATACGTCTTCGGTTTAAATAAAGTATTAAGAGTGTAATAGGCAAGATGGGCTTGTGGCCCAGGAAAAAGAGGCGCAGTAGGAGGGAGCTTTAAGCGGCGCCAATAGGCAAAGGAAGGGGCTTCAGTGTGGCTGTTTGGAGCCCAAGAAATTGGGCCAATTTCGGCAGCCCAAGGAGAGCTAGGGGGACGGCAATGTGGCTACAAAATAGGGGATTTTATGTTTTAAATTATGTGGATAATAAGCTGATAAAGGAGGGAGGAGTTGGAGCTAATTAAGTCTCTTTTGGATGAGTTAATAGATTAAGATAAAGGAGAAAAGATAGGATTTATCTGCAAGGTTAGGTAAGTGCCGAAATTTCTACAAATAGGGGGGATATCTTCTCTTTCTGTGTCGAAAATTTGAAGGCCATCTCACTTGTTTTCTTTTCTCATCTTTTCTCTTCCAAAAGCCGAAAATCACCATTGTTTTCTTTTCTCATCTTTCCTCTTCCAAAAGCCGAAAATCACCATTGTTTTCTTTTCTCATCTTTCCTCTTCCAAAAGCCGAAAATCACCACCTCCCTCACCCTTTCTTTCTTTTTCTTTGAAATTTCCTTTTAGCCGATTCTTTTGATCTCCATTGTTATTCTTCTCCCATTCACTAAAAGCTGAAACTCCTCATTCAATTCTTCTAAAAGTCGAAAAACACATCAACCTTCTCTTGATCATCTTTTTCGGGATTTTCTTAAAAGCTGAAATCCCTAGATCTCATCTCCTGTGATTGCCGAAATCTTTCTGTGGTGTCTGCTTGTGCCAAATCTTGAAGAAAACTAAAGGTAAATGTCGATTTGTGTATTCTTTTTCGGCATTTAGAGACTGAAACACCCACACCCGGCCCACGAGCCTGAACCGGATCTGGTATGTTCCTTAAGTAAACCGGTTTCAAAGTTCTTGTTACTTAGAGAAAATTTGTATAATTTTTTTTTAAATATATCGTTTTGGGTTGGGCTTTGGTTGGAAACCCATTTATTTTATTTAAAAATCAAATTAATTAAGGTGACAAAACAACTTAGGGTTTATTTTTAAAGAAATAATTTTACTTAAACTTTAATTTAAAATAATTCGTAACATAGTAATTAAAAATAAAAGTAAAGAAATGTAACTATGGCCTTATTACAACAAGGAAAATCCCAAAATAAAATTCCAAAGTACTTCAATAAAATTAAAGGGGTCCATATTGAATAAAACTTCAAGTTGAGCATGGCCACCACAAGATCTACCGTCCCGGTCCATCACTGTTCATCACCTGAAAAATGTTCCCCAACAGGGTGAGTCAAATAGACTCAATGTGTACACGACACTAAAATTCAATAGATCAGGCATACACTTTCATATCAAATACTTATTCATATAACAGATAAAAATGATGATGCAACCCAAACCTAAACCTAGATGCCATCCGCTACACATCCCCGTACCAACCTGCACACCGTGGGGACTACTAAGTCGACCCTCCATCCGCTACACACCATCGAAGGCGATCATTTGCGAATGACGTGCTCATCGCCCATATAAAATTTGTGGCATAGCCACCAGATGTAATTGTATCAAGAGACACCAGATTCAGATAATGTAATCGAAGTTTACCACATTCAGATAATGTGACCGAAGTCACCACATTTAGATAGTGAGACCGTAGTCATCACATTCACTTCCCCTTTTTCATATATCCCGAATGACCCATATTATCCATATCATGCATATCATACTTAAATTCACATTCTTATAAATTTTCACATGTTATAAATAACATATTTCATAATCCTAATGGAAGTAGGAAACGTACCTGAGTACTTTGTACCTAACACGGTACCTTATCCATATGCACATATTACATATTACCATAATCATATTAAAAGTTAGTGTGGGGTACACACACGATTCGTTAATGAAGTCCTTGAAATCTGAAGAACCGATCTCGATTTAGATCCTTAACTCCTATATTCGGCCAATCATTTAAACACATTAATAAACCTTTTGGCTTTAAAACCAAATCCTAGTAGGATTTGTATACTCAAAACCTACCTTGTTGTTTGATTGACTTAAGAATCAAGTCCCAAAACTTTGTTGTATTCCTTCTTGCATTCGGCCAACATTAAAACACATCATAGGTTAGTTTTGGCTTTTGGGAATAAATTCAAATACTTAAAATAGGCCTTGGCCGAATGTCTTAAACACATACCTTTGTGATCTCAAATCCCGAAAAGTATCCTTGCTTTCCTAGGGATGTCGAAATTCCTATAATCACATGTTAGGTTTAATCTAACATTAAAACTTAAAACAAGACCTTTGGATCTTATAGTTTCTTAAATAGTTTCTTACCTTAGATCCCGAAATATTCCTCCTTGTATTCGACAGTTGTAGAAACCCGAGAGATCCCCTTAATACTTCAGTCAACTGCTTCCTTGCTTAGATTCACAGGGAGATTCGGCTATGGCTTCTAAGGGAGAGGAAAATATTCGGCTAGGTTCCAACAATTACTTAATTTCGGCTTGACAAAAGAAAAGAAAAGAAGAGAGGAGAGCACTAAGAATTCGGCGAGAGAGAGGAGGAAGCAAAAATTGATGAGTAGCCCTCCTTCCTTCCTTTTATAGCCGAAATTATCATCTAAGGAGTCCTTACTTGGCCACCACTCTCTCTATCCGATAACTTTATCCTTTAATTATCATAAATAAAAGAGTTTAATCCAACATTTATCTCTTCAAAATAATCCAATTTAAAAATCCTTTATTTATCACCTTTTAATCGAATATTTATGAAAATAAAACACCTCTTTTCTAGAAGCATGTGCCGTCCACCTCAGTCTTCTGGAAGCAAAAATAAACCTTCTTTATTTGCTTCCCAAGTGACTCGAACTCAGGCCCATTCCTCTTGCATATGGCACCATTTCCATAGGCCCTAAGTGGCATCTTCAGCCACTTTTCCAAGCCTGTTTGTGTGTCAAATTTCACCAACTTTTTCTTTTAAGGCCACCTTGCCTTAATTTCCTCTTTTAAACTTTAAAACTCGACATTTCTAAGTCATTTCTAAGTTTCCAAAAATTTTCGTTCGGCTCTGTAAACTTGGCATTTCCTTACATTTCCAAGTTTCCAGAAATGTGTACTTTCCTATTTTGAATCATTTCCAAATCATTTCCATCCATTTCCTAGTTTCCAAAAATGTTCACTTTCCATTTTTAAACTTAACATTTCCATACATTTTCGTGTTTCCAAAATGTTCATTTCCACATCATTTCCATTCATTTCCGGGTTTCCAAAAATGTTCACTTTCCTCTTTTGAAACTTGATATTTCTAATATTTTCCAAAGTTTTTCCCTTTTCACCTAAAGTTCTAAAAACCCTTAATACACTTCCAAACACTGCCAAAACCTACCAACTCATGAATTATGCACAAACGCATAACCCCTAGTTTAGGATGTTACAGAGACCCTAGCCGAATGGCTATATGGAAACTGATCTTATGTTTTTCTATCGCTTGCAGCATTCCGGGATTTGAAGGGGATTCAATCGTTTAGGTTTTTATGCTAGAGTTCAGTAGCACTCGAATCGTGTTACTTTCGGGATTTCAAGGTAAGGAGATCTGTTAATTTTAAATATAAAATTCGGGTAAAACACTAACCCTTGGCTGAATATAGGAGAGGCCTTATATTCGCATTCTTTTGGCTTTTGAGCAAAGTTGTAAACAGAGGGCAGTAGATCCGATTAGCGAGGGTATCGACATAGAGGGTAGTCTTACGCATTAATCAGGTGTGTAACTTCTCACACCATTAGATTGATTGCTAATATATATATATGTAATAAATCTGCTATGCTCTGTTAAATGCCAAAATCCCGGCATAACATTTGGAAACCCGAGAAGGGTAAAGGCTAAATATCAGGTTAGTGATTTCTGCCATTCATCAGTGAATGTTCTGTTAAAAACGATATGTTTTATATGTCGATTTTTATACATGCTTGGGGTTGGGTGATTGATGAAAGGGGAAGTGATCTGTTCTGGTGGCTTATGCCATTTCAGCCTAGTGACACCGCTGTCACAACTCGCTTCGGTGGCTTTTGCCATTTCACCGTGACTATGTCACAACTCGCTTCGTGGCTTTTGCCATTTCACCCGTGACTCATCCACGATTTTGACGATGAGCAAATGACTAATCGCAGCATGACTGCCATCGATGGTGTGTAGCGGAGTGGGTTGATTGTAGAAATCCCCAATGGTGTGAATGGCAGGTAAGGGTGGTGTGTAGCGGATGGAAACTTAGGACTTGGGTTGGGCTTTGCATAATTTCTGTTATAATATACTCTGATATATGTTATGTGGGGCTAAGGCCCAAAACTAATGGTGCATGTGGGTTGCACACTGAGTCTCGCGACTCAACCAATTATTCAACATTTTCAGGTAACATCTAGTGCAACGGACCGGGTTGGAGGTGAGCGCAAGGTGGCCATGCGAGAGGGTATTTGATCCAGCCGAAGATTTTACTCAGAATATTCTTTTTAATATTTTTGATTAAGGGTTTTATTTTCCGTTGTAATAAGGCCATGGGCCATTAGACTATCATTTACGTTTTGATTTTATGTCGGGCCTTTATTACTAGGCATTTAAATTTTTATGTTTAAACTAAGCTAAGACATGTACGAAATCTCGGTTTCTATTTAAAATTCACCAAGGCATTTTATAACTTTATATCTTATATGAACTTAGTAAATTATTAAGTTTTCGGTATAACTATTTAAACCTGATAATTGTTTTCTCAAAGTGCCACATATTTTTGTAAAATCACTCAAGTGACATACCAGATCCGATTGTAGTGTTTGGGCCGGGCTTAAGGTGTTACATTATATTTCTTTTTCCTTTTTTTCGTGTTTACTTACTTATTATTATTATCCATATTTCTTTTTAGACACTTTTTTATTATCATTTTATTATTTATTTATCCATATCCTTTTATAATTGCAAATTTTGAATTATTCATAATTTCTTTTATTATTAACATTATTCTTAGTATTAACATAATTTTTTAATTTATTTCACACAATATCTATAACTCATTTGTTTAATATTAGTTTTTTTAGTTTCAAGTTCTAGTTGACTTATCATTTTTTCCTTTTTAGTTTCGGCTTGTTTGTTTTATTTCATTTTTTATTTTATATATTGTCATTTTTATTAACGCATTTATCATGTTATGCATGATAGCACCGTAATTTATTTTTTACATTTTACTACCTAATTCTGTTACATATTACCCGACATATTAAATTTTGTTTTTAAAGTAATCGATACTTCGCATTTCAAGATTCGAAATGTCGTTCTCTAACTTACAAAGTTCTGATTTTCTCGATAAATCCTGATAAACGGACTTTTTTTAAAAAAAATGTGATCTTTTTTAAATAATCTTGGGAATTACGAAAATATCATGTTCTAACTTACGGAACATGATTTCTTTCTAAAATTGAGATAATCAAACATCTTTCAAAATAAATAAATTTTTCGGTATTTATTCTTGTTTCAGGGATTTAAGATATTGTGTCCTAACTTACGGGATATAATTCTTTATTCTCGACTACCGTGAAATATGCCCTCTTCTCAGAAATTTTTTCATTAAGCAATGTTTTAACAATGGATCGTAATTTAAAATTTCTCCAAATTTTTTATTTTTGACACTAAGATAATCAACTAGGTAGCAATTTTGGGTGTTACGAGGATGCTAATCCTTTCTCGTACGTAACAGACTCCTGAACCCGTTTTTTTGAATTTCGTAGACCAAAATCGTCGTTTTAATAAATCAAATTTTTTATTAAAATGATCAAATTGCGAGTTGATCCAATCACACCTCATAAGAAAATGATTGATCCAACTCCTATGTTCGTTTTTATTTTTAAAATAAAAGTCGAATCCTTTTTCAAAAAAAAAAAAGGTTTCGACACAACTTACTTTTACATTTCATCAGCTTCACCTCTAAAGAAAACATAATAAAACCACCTTAACTTCTTTATAAATTTTGGTAAATAATGTGTTTCATGGTTTGTTGAGCTATATATAGCATCAAATTGGTGTTATTAATGTGTAAAAAACTTGGTTTAGATCACAAAACTAGCACTTAGTATTTGCTTGGGTTGTGTTCTCATATTATGATATCAAACAAGTTGTATGGTTTTGTAAAAATACAAGTATATTGAAGTTCGCTGTAAAATGGAATTATTAACTTTGTTCAAATAAGCTCCTGTAAGTGTTTTTTTTTAAGTGGAATTAAGCAAAAATTGCTTGCATTTGTTGGGATTCGAACTTGGTCTTTTGCTTGGAAGGCAATTATAATAATAAATGAGTTTTTTTTTTTTTTTTTTTTTCCCTTTTCCTTGTGCAAGTGCATTGTGTAACATGGTTATATTTAGGTATGTATATGTACATGTAAAAATTTTGTAAATTCAGTCATAATGTTGTAGTTTGGTTTACGCATTTTGTTTAGTGAATTTAGCTAAACAATTAAATGAAACGAAAAAGTCAAATATATATTTGTTTCATTTAAAATAGCTTTTCTAAAAGTAGTTTTTTTTTTTTAAATATTTTCAAGAAAGTGAATTTAACTAAACAAGTAAAAGACAAGAAAAATTTAAATGTATGTTTGTTTTGTTTAAAATGACTTTTTTGAAATATTTTCAGGGAATCTACCAAAAAACAGAAAATATTTTACACAGATTCAACCAAACACCAGAAAAATAAATCATTTCTAGAAAAATAAATTATTTTTCAAAAAAAATATTTCGTAAAAATATTTCACTAACAAACAAACGGAGCCTTAAATGATAAACTAGCATTTAACTGGCCTTTTAACCACTCTTTTCTAACATATAGCTTATCTCTTAGCAACGGTTTGGACCAACAAAATTAATGTATATATGAAAACGAATATTGAATTTGGATGTCCATTCAATTTTTTGAATAATTAATTAAAAATAATTTTTTAATTCAAAAAATCTAAAAGAATTTGATAAAAAATGTGGAAGGCGGGCACACTTGTACGATGAATAGTAATGACAATGATAGAAGTTGTTTTCCTGGCACAAGGAACTTATGGGATTCCTCCCCTTGGTTCTATATTTGTCCACTTGCTTGAGTGTTTAAGAGTTAAAAGGACAAACAATTAAGTAGAAAACACCAAACGAATTGAAGGCTTTTCTCTTCTTCAATTAGTATGACCTATATTTCTTATTAAACATCGCATTTTACATTCTATATCATCAACACAATCATTTTAATTTACTTTCAACAATAAACTTTTATGTCCCATTTTAATCTGAATCATTAAAAATTATTAATTGAATTATATTTTTAAGATGGTACCGTTAATGTGTCAAGATATCAATTTATATTTTTTAAAAAATAGTTTGAATTAATTTGATTTCGTTCGATTATCCAAATAGTGAGGTAGTGTGTTTAACCACAGGGAATAACATATATTCAACTGGCGACAGTCTGGTGGAGCGAAACAGAGATAAAAGAAAGAGCAGTTTGAAGCATTGGTCATTGTTTTATAGGATTTGGAGTCAACTTTTGAGAAATTTGAATCGTAGAAGTAAACGAAGAGGAAATCTCTTCTTTAGTGACGTAATCGACACAAAAGGCCATTGTGAACCGCAACATCGATAATTATTGAGTACAGTGACTAAAATTTTCAATTAAAAAAAAGGAATGGAAAGGAAAAGAAAAAGAAAAACGTGAAAAGAAAGAAAGAAAGAAATAATAATAATAATAATAAGAGAATTGAGAGGGCGATGCTTTTGACCAAATCTGCAACCACACGTGGAGTGGAATAAAAAGTTAAGCATGTTGCTCAGCCTTGAGCTACCGAGGCGCCCATTCATTACGAATGGGGCCAGATTTGTCAATGAGAGAAAGTGGTCCTAATAATTTACCTCACATTTGAAATGTGTGATAAATATATAAGGATTGAATTTTTGTTATCATGCTAAAATTGAATATTTTAATTGTTGAAACCATTTTTTCGAAAAATGGGGTCGACTTTGATTTTGAAAACGAATAACGGGAGTCGCCACCAATCCTTTTTGATGAGGTATGATCGGGTCACCTCGTAATTCAATCATTTTAATAAAAAATTAAATTTACTAAAACGATGATTTTTGGTCTACGAAATCCAGAAAACGTATTAAGGAGTTAGTTATGCACGAGGAAGGATTAGCACCCTCGATACGCCCAAAATTGGTACCTAGTTGATTAATTGATGTCTTTAGGGTCGAAAATTGAAAATTTGAAGAAATTTTAAAATACGATCCTTTGTTATAAAATTGAATTTTTTTTAGAACAGGGCATATTTCCTGTTAATCGAGAAAAAGAATTCTGTCCTGTAAGTTAAGACACAATATCTTCAATTTTCGATACGAGAATAAACGTCAAAAAATTTATTTATTTTGAAAGGTATTCGATTATCTCGATTTTAGAAAGAAATCATATTCCGTAAGTTAGAATACGATCTTTTCATAATTCTCTAGATTATTTAAAAAATACTTTAAAAACGTTTGTTATTCGAATTTATCGAAAAAATCGGAACCCCGTAAGTTAGGGTACGACTTTTTGAATCTCAAAATACGATATATTGCTTGTTTTAAAACTTTAATGTATCAGATAAAGGCTAAAGTAACGTAAATTGGTAGTGCGAAGTAAAAAAAATGATGGAACAAATATGCATAATGAAAGAATAATAATTGTGTAGTGTGAATAACAATAATGAAGATAAAAATAAAATAAAATAAAATAAACAAGCCAAAAAGAAAAAGAAAATTAATAAGTAAATAAACATGTAATAGGCCAATTTTGGCATGGTCTAGTTTAAAAAATGAAACCCCAAAAAATAATAATTAAAAGTCTAAAAGTATTAGCAGTCCATTTACAAATAACTCAAATTAGCCCAGGCCTAAACTAAACCCTAACCCACCAAACTAAACACTTTCAGCCAAACAAAAAAGAAAACCCTAGCCACCAAGCCTTGCTGCCAGTGCTCCTAGCAGCCACCTAGGCCTGCCCCTGGCCGCCGCACGCCTTTGACACCTCCACGCGCGTCTGACACCTGCAAAGCAAGAAGAACACGCCACAGAGGTCAACAAGCAGTAGAAACAAATAGAAAAGAAAAAAAGAAATAGAAAAGCAAATAGTTTGTAATGGTCTATAAAAACAACAATAGGCATTTTTTGCATCTTCTTCTACTTTACAAACGCACAAGCAAATCAAAAAATAAAACTGAAGTTTTAAAAGGTTTTGTTTTGTTATTTTTTTTCTTCTTTTTCTTCCTTTTTTTTTCTGTTTATCTTTGTTCTTATGCTATTTCATTTATTTTCCTTTTTTAAAAATCCATAATAACAAAAAAGAGGGAAAAGAAATGCGGACCTGAAGGGGTCGGTATTCGTCGCCGAGAACCCCATTTGACGAGGGGAGAAACGGAATGTTTCTCGCTTCTTCGCCGAGTTAGGGTGGGTTTTCAGGGTTTTTGACATCATATCTGTGTTCTACACGTGAGGGGCTCCTAAAAGGGGATTTTGGGTTTTTAGGCCACCGTATATGGCAGTCGTCGGTGGTGGTCTGACGCCGGAATTTTGGTCGGAGGCTGGCCGGACCAAAGAGGGGGAGAGAGCTTTTTGGAAATTTTTGGAAGTTTTTTTTTTTTTTCGAAACAAGCGTTAAAGTGATTTTTTTGTTAAAACTTTTGCTTAAATAGAGGGCTAAAACGACGTCATTTTAGCTTTGGTCTTTAAACCCCAAAACGGCACTGTTTCATGCTTAGCCCGTGCCAGACCTGACCCGTTTCCTTAGGATTCGCGTGTTTCTATTGGAAGGGCTATTTGCGCGCGTGATCCCCTCGATTTTGCAGTGCCTTGCAATATAACACCCAAAAACCGGCCTAGAAGTTAAGCCCGAATCTAGAGTGCCACATGGAAGTGTTTTTTTTTTTAAAACCATCTTTGCAATTGTTTAAAAAAAACTTGTTTGAGAATTACAGCCTCCTTGTTAAAACCCAAAACACTTAAGCAATTGTGTCTATGTGAAAACATAATTATCTTTAATAAACCTTTTCGGTTGCGAAAGCATATTTGGAATAAACGATTTACGAAAATGTGACGTTTGAGATAGAGTTGCAAAAGCATTTTGAAACATTGCAGAAACGTAGATAAAATACAAGTATTTTTGAGAGATTGATTGATGAATCACAAATCAAGGAATTGAACTTTAAATCCGTGACTTTTGAAAATATCGTTAATAATTTGAAAGAAAGTTCGAGTTAAATCATATTTGTAAAAGTTTATTTTGAAATCCATTTGTTAATCGATTTTGGAAAACCTTTATTTAAGTTTTTAGAAAAATTCCCATTTAAAACAATTTAAGCAAGATAATAAGTATATCAACCATAAAGCAAATAGTAAAATACTCCAGAGGCCCTATTACAACTTAAATCAAAATAGCAAAATAATAAAATAAACGGAAATAGAAAATTTAAAATTCGATAACACCATTTCGAAAGTATAGCCTCCACTGAGTCATCCAGGGGCCCAAGTCCTCACTACGGAGCATTACCTACAAGGATTAAGAAAGAAAGGGGGGTGAGTTACAAGAACTCAGTGTGTAACCCACTTACCGTTGTCCACTGGGCCAAAATCCATTAAGTCATTATTTGGGCCAAAGCCCGTTTGCAATAATATAAATGTATCATATATAATGTGCATGTGATGTGCAATTCCCAAACCAAACCTAATTTTCCATCCGCTACACACCACCCGTACCAACCGGCACACCTATGGGGAGCTTTAGTCACCCACCCTGCCAACACACCAAACGTAGGCATTAAGCCGTTTATATCAAATTTGTGGACAAGCCACCAGATTAACAGAATTTACATGGCATTGCCGTTTTTCAAAAATGTGGCAGAGCCACCAAATTTATGTAGTAGAGCTACCAGAACTTCTTTTCATTATTATCCCATCCCATGCAAAACATGTATATAATGCATAACAATTCACAACAATGTATTCAGATATTTCTTACAAAATTTATGGCCCATTATAACAATTTATCAAGTTGGCCAATTAAGCAAAATATCATCTTGGCCCATTTCGCAATTTATTTCAAATCGGCCCATATAGCAAATATCAAACGGCCCATATAGCAAATTATCAAACGACCCATATAGCGAATATCAAACAGCCCATATAGCAAATATCAAATGGCCCATATAGCAAATTATCAATCGGCCCATATAGCAACATATTTCAATTTGGCCCATAAAGGGTATTTTGGTAATTTTCATAATTTTACCCACTAAGGGTAATTCGGTAATCTTGCAACCCAGGGGCATTTCGGTAATTTACCCTCTAAGGGTATTATGGTAATTTCGCAACCTAGGCTTAACTACTAATTTGGGGCATAAAATTGAAACTGTCCATCTGCGTCATACTGACTAAATTGACCATAACTCGAGTTAGAAAATTCAAAATCTAAATACGTAAATTTTCCTTGAAACTAAACTCATATATCTTTCTCCTATAATTTTTCTAGAATTTTTAGCTTAATCATTTAGTACAGTTTATTCCTTAAAATTTCCCTTGTTTCACTGTCCAATGATTCTGACCTCTCTTACCTTAATCTCAAATATCTTACTGTACACTTTTCATATACTGCTCCACTTGTTTCTGTTGAAAATAGGTTCACTAAGGAATCCATACATATCAATTATAACTCTTAATTCACTTTATACAATTTTATACGGTTTTTCCAAGATAGAACAGAATACCCCGAAGTCATTCAGAACCAGTCACACTAAAACTTACATATCTCAAAATATAAAATTCCTTTTCCTTCTCTGTTTCTTCCATATTAAAATAGACATAGTAAGATTTAATTCGATATCTTATTCACTTATTAATCCCTTTTCTCCTATTTTCCATGATTTTTCAAAAATACATCACTGCTTCTAACTGAAACTGTTTTAATACAAAACATGATTATCACTACGATCATACGCACTCCCGAGTGATTACGGATGCCGGTTTCTGATTTTCCTCGATATTTCGACCAAATCTCAGAATATTTTATGCAAACTTTCAAAGAAGTGTGAGATTACACACCATTTCAAACATGTATTCGGAAAGTACGTGATTACACATCTTGATTACAAGTTGTGCTTTCTACCGATTTCAACACCTATAATGATAGTTGACAGAAGGTTAGTCTCTACTTTGATAATCGTAACTGGAAACACTTTATTAGGCTATTCCCACACGATAGGGAACGAAATGATGAAGAATTAGGATGATAATGGGTTCGGCTATAGAGAAAAATAAACAAAGAATATTCAGTTACAAGGTAATATCGATTTGAGACAAACGAGAGAGGTTGAAGGAATAATCAAAAGAAAAAAAAGAGGAGCAAAGAGGTTTTAGAGGGTTCGGCTAACACCAAGGGAAAAATGAATAAAAAGGATGTGAGTATTTTGGCAAAGCAAAGTAAAAAGTGAACAATTTTCTTGAATGTTTCGGCAAGACAAAGGAAAAATATTGAAAAAGAGAGCACCAAAATATTAAAAAGAAAAAGAAAGCTTTTCATGCACAACTTGCAAAAAGGCCAAAAATACTTTCGGTTAATAAATCCAAAATTGGAAGAGAACACAAAAAAAAAAAAAAATCCAAAATTTGCAAAAGATGGGATTTGAACCCCTTCCCTCCATGCTCTCCACTTGATGCCACAACCTCCTTGCCATATATTCATTTATGCTAGCAAAATACACACTTATTTCCTTAAGCATTGATGCCACTTACTATCTCTCCTTAATAGGCTTAAACAAAAATTTTACTAAGGCCCTACTTGAACCCGGAACTTCATAGAACTCCGTAACTTTCTAAAATCACCTTCCTAATAAGTCCAACTTGAAATAATGTCGTTCTCTTGTTCTCAAAAATTTTAAACATTCCTACGCCCAAGGCCCATTGGGCCCAATCCTACTAAGCCCAATTTCGGGATGTTACATGCAATTTAGTCCTTATTTGTTTTTTTAATTTTTAATTTTACCGCATACTTTTATTTTCGTTGCATTCTGGCGCATATTGAAACGTTGCGCAAAGGGAATGGGAATAATTTCCCATTTGGTCCCTCCGCTTATCCACTCGTTACAATTAAGTCCTTCCCCTTATTTTCATTTCAAATTTCAGCCCAAAAACTCTGTTTAAATTTCAAACTAATCCTAGGCTTTTGCCTCATCACGATTTAGGCCCTTTAATTTCATTTTAATTTCGATTTGATCCTGATTTCAATTCCACCACTCTTGAATTTATTTTCTACAGGTTATTTATTTATTTTTATAACGTTTTTTTATCATTACCTTATCATTATTTAGCTTATTTATTTATTGTTCTTAATTTTTTTATTGATTTATTTCCTTATTGTTTTTATATTACTTTATTTATTATTTGGCTTATTTGCTTATTGCTCTTATTTTTTTAGTTGATTTATTTTTATTGTGGATTGTTATTCTATTGCATTTATATTTATTTTATTTTACTTATTTATTTATTTTAATTTTACTCCTTTATTATCACAAGCTTATCACCTATTGTTATTTTATTAATATTTACTTGTATATTACCCTTTTTATATTATTTGTGCTTTACATGCATACATATTACTGATATTTTATATTCATTATTATTATTGCTATTAGTACTATTATTATATTGTTATATCATTAATTTTCGTATCATTATTACTATTACTATTACTATTACTATTACTATTACTGTTATCTCTCTATTTCTATTTATTTACCTAAATTTTAAGTATATTTTGTTTTACTATATATTATTATTATTTATTTACTCATTTTCTTTCGTAATTTCTAACATTAGATTATTTGTTATTATATTATTAATATTGATATTATTTTTATTTACCTATTTATACCCTTTTCATAATTTTAAACTCTATTATTTTTATTATTATTAATATTATTATTATTTAGCCGTCTTATATGCCATTTACTTACGTATTTATTTACTACTGCTTTTAACCTAGTTTCAGTTTTTACTTGTTTTTTTATTTATTATCAGTTTTAATTTATTTTCGTCTTTATTAATGTCGTTCATACTATCGCATCCATTTTTTTATGCGTATCAGCTCCGTAATTTATTATTACAACAAAATCATGCAACATTTTACCCGATACATTAATCTTTGTTTCAAAATAAGAGAATACTCCGCATTCTAAGACTCGGAAGAAATTGTACCCTAACTCACTGGGTTTCGATTTTTTCTCACCGAGTCTAAAGAACCAATCATTTTTTTATCAAAGCATAAGTTAAATAAAAACTTATTCTCAGGGATTCGAAAATGTTGTGTCCTAACTTACTAGATGTGACATTTTGTTATTTCGAGGTAAGGATTTCTAATAACAAAAGCAATATTCTGTATTTGAAATTTTGAGAAATTAAGCCCTAACTTATTGGATCCTGATAATAATAGTAATAATAGTATTAATAATACGAGAATATATAATAGTAGTAATAATAATAATAATAATGATAATAGTAATAAAAATAAAAATAGTGATAATGGTAATAATAGTAGTAGTAGTAGTAGTAGTAGTAATAGTAGTAGTAGTAGTAGTAGTAGTAGTAGTAGTAGTAGTAGTAGTAATAATAATATGAATATGAATATGAATATGAATATGAATATGAATAATAAATTAATTAATTTTAATAATAAAATAGCAAAATAACTAAGAAAGGACTAAATTGAATTTAAAACAGAAGTTTGGGGCAAATCTAAAAGGAATTTTTAGATTCCTTTGTCTGTAATTTTTTTCTCTTTTATATATATATATATATTTATTTATATAAACAGCTTTTTTAAAAGGAAAAATAAAGACAAATAAAGATAAAAATAAAAATAAAAACCACGACCTTTGTCTGTTTGCCCCTTTTTTTTCATCTGCTTTGTTATTATTTGCTGTACTCGAGTGCTTGTGTTGGTATGTTTTTGCTCTTTTGATATTCAAAATCTCTATTGTTTGTAGTGAAAAAAAATCCAAGAAAAGATACATTCGGTTTAATATGGCTTTTATAGCCATATTTTCTTTACAACTTGTTCTTTAATTGATTGCTCTATTCTTCTTGCAGGCAAATGGGTGGTGGATGTGACAAGGGCGATGCTGCAGGCGTGGCAGTGGCGGCGACAGACTAGGCCTGGGGCTAGGGTTAGGCGACGGCACATAGGGTAAAGGGAATTAAGGGTTTCTAATAATTTTAGGGTATTGGGCCTGTTGGGTTTAAGTTTGTAATTGGGCTTTGTTTTAGGTCTAATATTGGTTTGGGTTTGGGTCTGTTTAATTGGTTTGCGCTAATGTTGGTTTTTAAGATTGTTGGGTTTTGTAATTGGATTAGGATTGGGTTTTTTTTTTTTTGGTAAAAATGGACTATTAATTGTTTTGGGCCCGGGCAAAATTTGGGTCTTACATTAATTTTGGTGGATTTTAATTTTTATGTTTTTTGAATTTTTAAAGTTTAATCTTGATTTAAATTATATAAAGAAAATATGTGTTATATATATAATTAATTATATACTTATTCTTAATATATAATATATTTAATGTCATATTTTCATATTTTTCGGGAAGTGTGACATACGAGCACTTAATTTGATTTATTTCTTTATCTCCCAATGAATTGTATGTTTGTAACAATAGGGATAGAATTTCTTCAATTCCAATCAACTTGGTGTATTGTGTCGATTTTTTTGAGTAATATACTTGAAAATACCCGTTGATTCCTCATTAACGCCGTTTCGAACACAACTGGTACACTCCAAAATAATTGTTACTCAGACATCTTTACTGTAACGACCCAAAATTTTAATTTTTGATTTCGTGTACGTGTGACACACAATGTCTATCTGCTTCAGTGCTTATGTGTTCTGGGTGTGTGTGAGAGGTTCCAAGTTCAAGCCTTACTTGGGCAAATTTTGATATTTTTATAAATAAAGCCTTAACCTTATGCAAAGGGCTTAAGTTTAATTGTTGGTAAGTTTATATTAGGATGAGTCTGCTGGTCTGATAGTTAAGTTGAGTGTTGGAGTGTTGGAGGTCATGCGTTCAATTCTCTGTGATGGTGTGGAGACAGTATTTTTGCTCCAATTTCGGCTAAGAGTTGTGTTGGGCAAAATTCTGAGTAGTTGTGTTTTAGTGGGTTAATAGGGAGTGATTTTAGGAGATAATTGGGGAGAGGTCATCAGAAAATAATTTGATTATCTTTTTGTTGCAAAAAAAAGATAGTAGACTTTCGGTTTTCTCACCAATTCCCCAAACTTTTTCTGACATTTTCTTCTTTTTCTTCTTTTCCATCCTCTGCCGATTCTTTCCCCTAGTTGCTACCGAAATTTCCATTATTTTTTCCCCTTCCATTTTTTCTTTTTTTTTTCAATTGATTCGGTTGTTTATCGTTGATTGCGATGTTCGGTAAGTAATGGTTTTGTCTATGTTAATCATTCATGGTTAATCTCTAAAAGAGAGATTCCTTGTGGTGTTTAGGAGTTAATCAATGGGCTGGTGGTTTTGAATCGACGATGTGATTGTGCGAAGTCGTGGTTACACAAGCGAGGTAAGGGTTTTGCTAGGTAGGTAAGGGTTTTGCTACGTTTTTAGTCGAGTTCCTTCTCGAATTGGTTGATTAAAAACTAATTAAGTGAGTAGTCTGAAGATATGTTGGTCAATTTTTAGGTTCTGGAGGCTTAGGAGTGCTTACGCATTAGAAACGATACCAGGTGTGTACCTAAAACGCAGAAAATGGGATTCGGTGAAAAGCCGAAATTGCTTGCTGTCGAGAAATAAGAGAAAATGATGCAAAAAATTGTAGGGAAAGGAAATAAGGGTGTTATAAACGTGGAAATCAACATTTTGCACTAAAATAGTTTTAGACAATAGCAGTAGTCTAGCTTTGAAAAATCATCAAAAATCGTGGGAATTGAGTTAGAGGTTGAAACAGTGCAAGCAATGAAATTGTATATCATGAGATATAATAAATTTTGTGAGATAAGGTCAGAATGATTTTGGGTTCCCTTGTTCTGACTTAGGAAAATCATCAAAAATTTTAAAAAAGATAATTAGGGGCTTAAATTTATATTTTTAAATCCTTAATAAATCTATTTTCAATAGAAACAAATAGAAACATCATCTAAATTCCGTACTAAGAGATAAATAATTTTTAGTAAAGAAAGGATGAAGCTGTCAAATAGCAGAATAGGGATAACTTTAAAGATTTTACTGTACTTATTTGATAAACTATAATTTCTGAAAATTTTATGGTAGAAAGGTATTTGAGTCTAGTTTTAAAAACATCAAGCAGATCTTAATTTGGAATTCTGTAGCTCAAGATATAAATAATTTAGTGATAATGACTCGAGTAGACAACTTTGAATGAACATATAAGTAAATAGTGAAAACATATATGAGTATTGAGCTAGCATGGGTTACTTTAAAAATGGATAACACGGCCAAGGCCAATTTGGGCCGAGTGGCCCACACGGGCATGTGGGCCCACACGGGTAGATCACATGGGCGTGTGGGCCCATTTTTACCGAAATGTTTTTAAGGTCACGCGGGTTCCCAAATCGACTGTGAACCTATTGTAGGGTCGATAAATGCTACTTAGACCCCTAAATGTGTGAAATTGACTGAATGATATCTGTACTGGGCATGTTAAAATCTGAACTGAATATATGTACTAAAATTGCATAACAGCATGTCATCCATTGTGTGTTGCACTGCATTAGGTTGGGGGCTGTTATTCGGAGGAAGTGTCTTGAAAGGCTTTAAGCCTAATTTCTTGTAGCTCACCGCAACTCTCAGATTATGCCGTATTCGGTACTACTTGGAGTGTAGGGATGGGTGAGTTGATTATATCCCCACATAGAGTGTAGGGTTGGACGGAGATGGTGTGTAGAGGCTGGTTGGGTAGGATTTTGCTCTTGCATAATCATATCACTACTCGATCTTCGTGATGGGCTGAGGCCCTACTGCATTTTTGACACTATACTGAAATGGGCTAAGGTCCAAAATATCATTGATACTGAAAAGGGCTTAGGCACAAGACTGTTCAACTATGGACTGTGAATATTGATTGTTTGTTTGTTTCTGCGGGATTACACATTGAGTTTACGTAAACTCACCATTTTTGTTTAATGTGCACAGGTTGTAACACCCCAAACCCGGCCCAAACATTACGACCGAATTTGGTATGTTACGGTGATAATCATTTCGAAAACCCCTTTTAAAATAATTTCAACTTTTGGTAAAACATCTTGTTTTTGTTAGAATATGGTTTAACTTTAAAACAGTGGAGGTATACGAAGAAAACATCACTTAGTTTAGTTTAAAAATTTGTTAAGTCTGATTGTTACAGATTTCAAATGTACCCGATGGCACAATAAAACATTTTGCGTTTGAATTTGAGAAAACATGTATACCCATTTTAATATCATTAAGTAGTTTAAACAAAATTATCCAAAACATTAAAAGTAAACAAAATAAAGTCTTAGGAGGCCTTATTACAATTTGAACACATAAAACCAATAATAAAATAAAATATTCCAAAGTTCATTTAGTTCCCATTTTCACTGCATGGCCACCTCGAGCCCATCCGGCTCCTCATCCGCGATCTACGAGTCACCTGAAAAATGTTAAGGAGAAGGTGAGTCACCAAGACTCAATGTGTAATCCTTCCCTGGTTTAGTGCAACAACATACACAAATTATAACTAAATGTAACATGCACTAAGTTCAATATGCACCCATCCTAGCCATCCAAATGCCTTTCTCTACCCCGTGTGGTACCAAACCACTGGTGACTTAAAGTCACGATATCCATCAATATTGTGGTGCCAAACCATTGGTGGGGCCAACCCACGTGTGATACTAAATCACTAGCGTCAATCCCATAATATAAACTGTGGGTCCAACCCACTGTGGTGCTAAGCCACTGGGACGAGACGCTATGAGGTACCAAACCTCTGGAGGTGCCAAACCTCTGGTGACCGTAGTCATATAATGTGGTACCAAACCACTGGTGTCCGTCGACACGATTATTACTTCCCCCTCCACTCGTTTAACCCACATCAATCATGGATATACATTTAACAAAAAATCGTGCCCACATGCTCATTTAGCAGCATACATAGAGTTTACCATAGCCATAACCACATATACCAAATATGTCATGCTTCCCAAAAGCATCATTAAGAAAGTCATAACGAGAAGGACTTACCTGAATCCTTGCTTATACCATTATGGTATTAAATCCTAAATCTACACAAGTCAAGTTTAGCATACACAAACACTTAGCACATTATTCAGTTATAAAGTGTGTATGTACACACCTGTTACCAAAGATAGTCCTAAATCCCTGAAGAGTCAATCGGCCACCCTAGGTTCCTTGCCCTTATATTCAGCCATTACCCAAAGTTAGTGCCATAGGCCATTCGGCCAAACCAAGATAATTCCAAAGGGTTACAATTGAACCCGAAACCTTACCTAATCGTCTTTGAATACTAACTACAGCACCTGGTATGCGATTCTGCTTCACCTTCCTATAATCGGCCATCATCAATGTTAATAGCCTTCGGCTTTTCCATCACTAAAATATAGTCTATTAAAAATAGATCCTTACCACCACTTACCAGTCGATTACTCAAGATTGAAGACTCGCTTGACTACTTCCAAAATCCCGGAGCCCTACAACAAATCGGTTCAAAAAGGGGTAAATAACACCCTTGCCATCAATTGCCGAAACTGACTTCTTACCTTTCATAGAAGTCGACAGAGAAAGAAAATATGAAAAAGAAAGTTTCGACCATCACTCACCTTCACCAATTGATTGCAAAAGAAAACCGAAGAGATCTATACCACCTTTAATATTCGGCCAAGGTACTTCTAAATGGGAGAAGAGAGTCTCGGCACACCCAAAGGAGTATATTCGGCTATAGTGGAAGAAAGAAAATAATGGAGAAAGGGAGATAGAGTTTCGGCCAAAGGGGTTTTGGGGAGAGATAAGAAGAGTATAAGGAGAGAGTATTTCGGTTTTAGGCTCAAAGAAGAAAAGAGGAAAAATGGCAATGGAGATATCGATTCTTGAGAGAGGTTGAAAAAAAGAAAGGAAAAAATGCTAGCCGAAAATTATGAAGAAAAGACCAAGAAAATTCGGCACTTCCCCTATACTCAAATTTCCTTGTCCGTCCACTCCTATCAACAAGGAGTTCAAAATGTGGCCACTTCCTAAAAATTCTCTTGGCCACTAATTCAAACAAATTTGAATTAGTCACATGCTTATTTTCTCTCTGCCAACTATTATAAATTAATCCAATAAAATCCAAAAAAAATCCCAATAATATCATCATTATCATGAAGTGTTTGAATTGCGTAATTCTCTCTCTCTTGTGCCGTCCAAATAAAGATCAAAAAGGGAATTTCCGCGACTCGAACATAGGCTCCCCTTGCTCTCCTTGTGGCATCAACCCCAGCTCCTAAGTGGCCTCCCTTTTGCCACTTTTCCAAGGCCCTTTTTGTGTCAAATAGTTCTTTATTTACCCTTGTAACCCCTACTTACTAAGGCTCCCTACCTTTAAAGCTTAACATTAAAATTTTTCTTCTACTCGAGCCTACTCATAGCCCATAATTAAGACTTATTACACCACAACAACATCACAACAATCCAATCATAAGCAAAATAATTTAATCACAAATAACACCAATTTTAGGATGTTACAGTTCTACCCCCCTTAAAATAATTTCGGCCTTGAAATTACCTGATCAGAAGAGGTAGGGGTATTGCTGCCGCATCACATCCTCGGGTTTCCACATAGCTTCCTTCGCATCATGGTTACGCCATAGTACTTTCACCAGCAGTACTGACTTCCTACGCAGAACTTTGACATCTCGATCTAAGATCTGAACTGGTTCTTCTTCGAAAGATAAGTCCGAGTATACCTCAATCTCAGCCACTGGCGCAACGTGTGATGGATCTGACTGATACCGTCTAAGCATCGACACATGAAAGATGTCCTGAATCTGACTCAACTCTGCCGGCAGCTCGAGCTGATAAGCTACCGATCCCACTCGCTTCAACACTGTATATGGCCCGATGAACCTAGGGCTTAGCTTCCCTTTTCGCCCAAACCTCAATACCTTTTTCTAAGGCGACACCTTCAGAAAGACTTTATCTCCTACTGCATACTCCATTTCCTTGAGCTTAAGATCAGCATAAGACTTCTGCCTATCTGACGCTTCCTTAAGACGAGACCAAATCGCCTTAACTTTATCTTCCGTTTCTGTTACCAACTCTGGACCCAAAACTTGTCGTTCACCTAACTCTGTCCAACACGTAGGAGTACGGCATCTTCGTCCATACAGTGCTTCATATGGTGCCATCTGAATACTCGCTTGATAACTATTATTATAAGCTAATTCTGCCAATGGTAGATAATCTTCTCAACTACCACTGAAATCCAAAACACAACCTATCAGCATATCTTCTAATATCTGTATGACCCTTTCCGACTGCCCGTCAGTTTGTGGGTGAAAAGCTGTACTAAAATCCAACCTCGTACCCAAAGCCTGATGCAAAGCTCTCCAAAACCTTGACGTGAATCTTGGATCCCTATCTGAGATTATCGATACTGGCACACCATGCAATCTTACTATTTTAGCTACATACAACTTAGCTAGCCTCTGAAGGGAATAATCCACTCTCACCGGTATGAAGTGAGCTGATTTAGCCAGACGGTCCATAATCACCCAAACTGCGTCCTTCTTGCTGGGCGTGAGGGGTAGCCCACTGACGAAATCCATAGTGATCCTCTCCCATTTCCACTGAGGGATCTTCACTGGTTGAAGTAGCCCTGATGGCAACTGGTGTTCAGCCTTCACCTGCTGACACGTCAGACACTTTCCCACAAACTCGGTTACCTCGCACTTCAACCATGGCCACCAGAATTGTTTCCGTAAATCTCCATACATCTTGCTACCTCCCGGATGCATAGCGTATGGGCTGCTATGTGCATCTTGGAGAATTCTTCGCCTCAATTCCACATCCTTCGGCAAACAAGCTCGCCCTTGAAAACATAGCACTCCATCACTAGACAAACTGTACCCTTCCAAACCACCATCCTGAACTTGCAACCTTCGCGCGTTCAAACTATCATCCACCAACTGCTTTTCTTTAATCTCCTCAATCCAAGTTGGCTTAACTTGTAGCTCTGCCAAAAGACTTCCATCGTCATATAGACTAAGGTGAGCAAACATCGCCCTTAAGTCCGTCACGACCTTCCGGCTCAATGCATCAGCCACCACGTTAACCTTACCTGGATGGTACTCAATTGAACAATCGTAGTCCTTCAACAGTTCAGTCCATCGACGCTGTCTCAAGTTTAAATCCTTCTGAGTCAACAGATACCTCAGACTTTTGTGATCCGTGTAGACTATCGACTTCTCCCCATACAAGTAATGCCTCCATATTTTCAAAGCGAAGACTACTGCCGCTAACTCCAGGTCGTGAGTCGGATAGTTAACCTCATGCGGTCTTAACTAACAGGATGCATAGGCCACTACCTTCCCTTCCTGCATCAACACACATCCCAAACCAGTATGGGACACGTCACAGTAAACCGTAAACAACTTTCCTGCCTCAGGCTGTACCAGAACTGGAGCTTCCGTCAGAATCTTCCTTAACTTGTCAAAACTTTCTTGTTGCTTCTCTGACCATACAAATGAAACTCTCTTTCTTAACAACTTAGTCAACGGTGCTGCGACTAGAGAGAATCCTTCCACAAATCTCTGATAGTACCCTGCTAGACCCAGAAAACTTCGAATTTCTGCCACTGTCCTAGGCGGTTTCCAATCCAACACCGCTTCAACCTTGCGAGGGTCCACTCTAATCCCTTTAGCTGACACCACGTGACCCAAGAAAGCCACCTCCCTAAGCCAAAATTCGCACTTACTGAATTTGGCATATAACTGTTTCTCCCTCAGTACTTGTAAAACTATACGCAAATGCCTGTCATGCTCCTCCTCTGTCCTTGAGTAAATCAATATGTCATCTATAAACACCACGACAAATTGGTCCAAATACTGCTGAAACACCCTATTCATTAAATCCATGAAGGCCACTGGTGCATTGGTCAACCCAAATGGCATCACTAGAAACTCGTAATGCCCATACTGAGTACGGAATGCTATCTTGTGAACATCAACCTCCTTCACTTTAAGTTGATGATAACCCGACCTAAGATCTATCTTCGAGAAAACCGACGCACCCTTCAGTTGGTCAAACAAGTCATCAATTCGAGGCAACGGATACTTGTTTTTGATAGTTAACTTGTTTAGCTGGCGGTAGTCGATACACATTCGCATTGACCCGTCTTTCTTCTTGACAAACAGCACAGGTGCTCCCCACGAAGATATACTTGGTCGGATAAACCCTCGATCCAAAAGTTCCTGAATTTGAGCCTTCAGCTCCACCAATTCCTTTGGTGCCATTCGGTTCTATACCGAATTCAACTTCCCGATCTGGAGACAGACCCGGAAGTTCTTCTGGGAACACATCAGTGAATTCCCCTACTGTTCGGACCTTCTCAACTGCTGACTCCTTAGCCTCCAAGGCACATATATGAACCACATATGCTTCACAGCCCTTCCTGACCATCTTTTCCGCTTTCAACGCAGACACCACATTGGATAGGTAATCCCTTCTATTACCTATCATAACCACTTCATCATCCTCAGCCATCTTTAGAACCATGCGCTTAGCAGCGCAATCCAACCTTGTCTGATACTTAACTAACCAGTCCATCCCAAGGATCAAATCGAACTCCCCAAACGGCAGTTCCATCAGATCAGCCACAAACACTACCCCTTGGAGTTCTAGGGGTACGTCTCTATACAGTTTGTTTACAACTACAGAGTGGCCTAAAGGGCTAATTACTGTCATCTCCCTAGAAGCAGTCTCAAAGTCTAAGTTCATAGTCTCTACCATGCGACTAGTAACGTATGAATGCGTCGAACCCACATCAATTAATACAATATATGGAAGACCAAAAATTAAGAACGTATCGGTTATGACGTCCGGTGCGTCACCCTCCTCTCGACGCCTTGCTGCGTAGACTAAACCAGGTTGTCTTATTTCTGTGTTGCCTGTACCTCTGCCCAAAATTTCGCAACCTCAATTAGCACCATTACCTCCTCTACCATTACCACGACCCCTCTGTGGTGGTCCTACATTTCTAACCTGAGCATAGTTTTGACCCTCTGGCTGATTTTTAGCTAGTTTCTGAGGACAATCTTTCACACGGTGCTCCAAAGATCCACATTCAAAGCATCCTCTTTCACCGGTCCAACATCCTCCCCAATGTGATTTCCCACAGCGGTTACACTGAGCCGGTCTCTAATTAGTGGTCATGGGCCTTCCTGCCTGATTTGGCCCACTCTGCCTAGCCCGTTTTTGTGTATTACTACCCGATCCAGATGACCCAAATCCTTTTTTCTGCTTGTTTCTATCATAGTTCTGTCTCACAGACTCTTTGACCCCTTCGGCTACCTTAGCCTTTTCCACCAAGACCGAAAATTCCCGCTCCTGCTGTGGAGCAATCAGCAACCTTAAGTCATCCCTAAGTCTGTCTTCAAAGCGGACACAACGATCATGCTCAGTTGACACAATTCCCCGAGCATAGCGGCTCAACCTGAAGAATTCTGCCTCATATTCCGACACTGACTTATTTCCTTGTACCAACCCCAGAAAAGCTTTCCTCTGTGCATCAGTGTAGCTGGTGCCCACATACTTCTTCTAATAAGCAGTTTTGAAATAATCCCAAGTAAGACCATCTGCCGTAGCACCATCCCGAACCGTTAGCCACCACTGATATGACTCATCCTTTAGAAGCAACACCGCTCCTTTTAGCTTCTCCTCATTAGTCAGATCGAGATCGTCCATGATCCTCTCAGTCGATTCTAACCAATATTCCGCTGCACTGGGTGCCACTCTCGATATACCCCAGAATACCTCAGCTCCGTTGGATCGGAGTCGCTCGGGAATAGATTTTCGAGCTCCCATGCCTCCACTAGCCCCAGCCACCATCTCAAGGACTCACAACACAGCTTGCGATACTACCTCACCTCCTGTCTGATCCAGCTCCTCAGCTCCAAAAGCTGGAGGTGGTGGTGGCGGTGGTACCTCATTCTCCGACCCCTGACCCGACCTAACGGGTTCTGACACGGTCATCCTGCCCCTACCGCGTCCACGAGGGCCACGTCCTCTAGAGCTCATTCTAACTATTGCGCTTTAATCTGATTAAGAAATTTTTATGGATTAGTGTTTGTTTCACTTCGATTATTCACGAAGAAATTTTATGAAGAAAGTTTAACAGAAATTCTTTCGATCAATCAAAGTTTTCAGTCCTCTATCCTAGTTCACACATAAAAGCACATCCATTCCCTAATACCTTTCATACACATTCACTCTTCGGACATTTCTGTCCGTTTCTATCCCAGGGGTATTTTCGTCATTTTCCTACAGGGGTATTTTTGTAATAAATCAGAGAAAATTTTGAAAACTTTAGTAAATCAGGATACTTTGATATTCCAAAACTTTGAGGGTATTTTCAAAAATTTCTCAAATTAAAGGTATAATAGAATTTTGAAAACCAGGGGTATTTTGGTAATTTTGTCAATCAGGGGTAATCTTGTAAATTTCCAAAGTCAGGGTATTATTTTGAAATACATACTTTTGGATACTTCTGCAAGATAAGAGAATTTTGTTGAAATCGGGGTAATACAAAAATTTTTAGAAACCAAGGGCATTCTCGTAATTTTGCCACTAGGGGCGTTTTGGTAATTTTGGTAAATTGAAAATATTTTGAATTTTTTTTCCAAAAATAAATTTTTGCTATTATCTAAGGGGTACTTAAACGATTTTAAAACTAAAGTTTCCATAAAACATGGCTAATCCTTTTCGGGTTTTATTCAGTATATTTAGCCTATGACCGAGTCCTCTTTGTTAGGGTGAATCGAAGCTACGCACCAGGTAGGAATCCCGCGAAGAGGAGGTGAGTCACGAGGACTACTTAAGTACCAAGCTTTTCCAGATCCAATCCTAGACATGCACACAGGGGTTACCACACTCTAACTCGGCGACTTGGTCCTAGGTTTGTTTAATTAGGCATTTAAAGTCTTATGTCTTTCGTTGGGGTAACTAGTCCTAAAGTTCAATCACCTATCATACTATCTACGTTCCATACCTACCCTTCTACAGATAATAATTCACAAAGAAGTCAGAAGTACTTACCTGGGTGGATCGGTGCCGGAGACTCGGTGCCATGCTGTTCAAAACCCAAAAATATTTCAAAAAGGCCTACCAAAACATTTTGGGCCTTGGGCCCCCACAGCCGAGCTTTGAACCTGGCTCTGATACCAATTTTGTAACACCCCAAACCTGGCCCAAACATTATGACCGAATTTGGTATGTTACGGTGATAATCATTTCGAAAACCCCTTTTAAAATAATTTCAACTTTTGGTAAAACATCTTGTTTTTGTTAGAATATGGTCTAACTTTAAAACAGTGGAGGTATACGAAGAAAACATCACTTAGTTTAGTTTAAAAATTTGTTAAGTCTGATTTTTACAGATTTCAAATGTACCCGATGGCACAATAAAACATTTTGCGTTTGAATTTGAGAAAACATGTATACCCATTTTAATATCATTAAGTAGTTTAAACAAAATTATCCAAAACATTAAAAGTAAACAAAATAAAGTCTTAGGAGGCCTTATTACAATTTGAACACATAAAACCAATAACAAAATAAAATATTCCAAAGTTCATTTAGTTCCCATTTTTACTGCATGGCCACCTCGAGCCCATCCGGCTCCTCATCCGCGATCTACGAGTCACCTGAAAAATGTTAAGGAGAAGGTGAGTCACCAAGACTCAATGTGTAACCCTTCCCCGGTTTAGTGCAACAACATACACAAATTATAACTAAATGTAACATGCACTAAGTTCAATATGCACCCATCCTAGCCATCCAAACGCCTTTCTCTACCCCGTGTGGTACCAAACCACTGGTGGTGCCAAACCACTGGTGACTTAAAGTCACGATATCCATCAATATTTTGGTGCCAAACCACTGGTGGGGCCAACCCACGTGTGATACCAAATTACTGGCGTCAATCCCATAATATAATCCGTGGGGCCAACCCACTGTGGTGCTAAGCCACTGGGACGAGACGCTATGAGGTACCAAACCTCTGGAGGTGCCAAACCTCTGGTGACCGTAGTCACGAAATGTGGTACCAAACCACTCCGTCGACACGATTATTACTTCCCCCTCCACTCGTTTAACCCACATCAATCATGGATATACATTTAACAAAAAATCGTGCCCACATGCTCATTTAGCAACATACATAGAGTTTACCATAGCCATAACCACATATACCAAATATGTCATGCTTCCCAAAAGCATCATTAAGAAAGTCATAATGACAAGGACTTACCTAAATCCTTGCTTATACCATTATGGTATTAAATCCCAAATCTACACAAGTCAAGTTTAGCATACACAAACACTTAGCACATTATTCAGTTATAAAGTGTGTATGTACACACCTGTTACCAAAGATAGTCCTAAATCCCTGAAGAGTCAATCGGCCACCCTAGGTTCCTTGCCCTTATATTCAGCCATTACCCAAAGTTAGTGCCATAGGCCATTCGGCCAAACCAAGATAATTCCAAAGGGTTACAATTGAACCCGAAACCTTACCTAATCATCTTTGAATACTAACTACAGCACCTGGTATGCGATTCTGCTTCACCTTCCTATAATCGGCCATCATCAATGTTAATAGCCTTCGGCTTTTCCATCACTAAAATATAGTCTATTAAAAATAGATCCTTACCACCACTTACCAGTCGATTACTCAAGATTGAAGACTTCGCTTGACTACTTCCAAAATCCCGGAGCCCTACAACAAATCGGTTCAAAAAGGGGTAAATAACACCCTTGCCATCAATTGCCGAAATTGACTTCTTACCTTTCATAGAAGTCGACAGAGAAAGAAAATATGAAAAAGAAAGTTTCGACCATCACTCACCTTCACCAATTGATTGCAAAAGAAAACCGAAGAGATCTATACCACCTTTAATATTCGGCCAAGGTACTTCTAAATGGGAGAAGAGAGTTTCGGCACACCCAAAGGAGTATATTCGGCTATAGTGGAAGAAAGAAAATAATAGAGAAAGGGAGATAGAGTTTCGGCCAAAGGGGTTTTGGGGAGAGATAAGAAGAGTATGAGGAGAGAGTATTTCGGTTTTAGGCTCAAAGAAGAAAAGAGGAAAAATGGCAATGGAGATATCGATTCTTGAGAGAGGTTGAAAAAAAGAAAGGAAAAGATGCTCGCCGAAAATTATGAAGAAAAGACCAAGAAAATTCGGCACTTCCCCCTATACTCAGCCCCCCTTGCCGTCCACTCCTATCAACAAGGAGTTCAAAATGTGGCCACTTCCTAAAAATTCTCTTGGCCACTAATTCAAACAAATTTGAATTAGTCACATGCCTATTTTCTCTCTGCCAACTATTATAAATTAATCCAAAAAAATCCAAAAAAAAATCCCAATAATATCATCATTATCTTGAAGTGTTTGAATTGCGTAATTCTCTCTCTCTTGTGCCGTCCAAATAAAGATCAAAAAGAGAATTTCCGCGACTCGAACATAGGCTCCCCTTGCTCTCCTTGTGGCGTCAACCCCAGCTCCTAAGTGGCCTCCCTTTTGCCACTTTTCCAAGGCCCTTTTTGTGTCAAATAGTTCTTTATTTACCCTTGTAACCCCTACTTACTAAGGCTCCCTACCTTTAAAGCTTAACATTAAAATTTTTCTTCTACTCGAGCCTACTCATAGCCCATAATTAAGACTTATTACACCACAACAACATCACAACAATCCAATCATAAGCAAAATAATTTAATCACAAATAACCCCAATTTTAGGATGTTACACAGGTAATCCCCAGACTTAGACAGATAGGTGCAACGGAGGACACAGCGGTGACCACAGTAATTTTTGGACTTCATGATTTTCAATTTACGATTTATGATTTAATTATTATTGATTATTTGGGTTGTAATTTAAGGACCCTCTGGGACTTTGGTTTTTATTTATTTATTTTACTTTATGGATTTATACCTGCTAGTCATAGGAAATTTGATTTTCAAAAAGTTAAAGTAATTTCTAAACGCATGATCACCTAGACTGTTTTTTTAAAGCTTCTGCAACGAGGGATGTTTCAAAACAAATATTTTAATGAATAAAGACGACTTCCTAAGTTCTAACAAAGGTTTACTAAAGATAATAATATGGAATGTTTTCATCGTAACAACGAGGTTTCAAAAACACTATCGTGTGACATTGCCAGATATGACCATAACGTTTAGGTCCGATTTGGGGTGTTACATTTACTCTTGGCCATGGACTGCTTTTGAGTTTTTAATTCACCCAACTTTTCTATTTTCCGATCAAAAGCGAAGAAAAAGGAATGAAAAAAAGAAAGAAATAGAAGTTGCTAACTCAAAACCAAATCTTGAAAATTTTCATTGCAATCAATATAGATTTATAGTAATAGCAAATAATAAGAATAAGTAATACAACAATTTCTAACTCTATTTAGAATTAAATCAGAGTATGGTATTTTCTTTAATCAGTTAATTGAATTCAAAATATTCAATTAAAATAAATTAAACCGTATAAATTTTATAAATTTAAATTATGATTTTGTATTAATTTGAAAACAAAATAAATATTATATACAATAATTAATTTGCAACATGTCAACATGATAAATGTGCCAAGTGTCAAATAATCAAAATTCCATGTCAGCTTAAAGTCTAAGACCTTGTAATATATAAATTTAATAGATAATTAATAACTAAAAAATTAAATAGCAAGAGCATAATTGCGCCACTTCTCACCATTTTAATGTATGCATATATATATATATATAATCATTTCATTTAATAATTTTTATATTAACTTTTATAAATTTAGGGATAAATCTTAAAATTATACATGAACTTTAATTTAATGTGCAATTGCATACATAAACTTTAATTTGGTGCAATTATACATGTGATACTTTAATTGTGGTTCAAATATATACTAGAAACTTTAATTTTGATTTAATCATACACATTTAAATAAATAAATACATCAATTTATTTTTATATTGGGTAAATATAGTTATTTGTGTATGCAATATACAACATAAAATGATGTTATATCAATAATTGTGTTAATAATTTACGAGAATTGGATCAAATCAAAATTTCATGTATAAAATTGCACAAAATCAAAGTTCATGTATACAATTACACATTAAACCATAATTCATGTATAGTTTTAATATTTATCCCATAAATTTATTACATAAACTTTTTACCTATATCATATATAGAGCTGTCCTTGAACCGAGCCAAGGAAAGCCCGCTCGAAAAAAAATAAGAGAGTTTGGGAAAAAATATATGCCCAAAAAATGGGCTTGGATAAAAAGACAAGGCCCGTTTAGAAAATGAACTAGGCCTTGAGTAAGATTTTTTTGTTCGGGCTCAGATCGACTCGAATTTTCAATAAAAAACCTATTGTTTTTGCTGCAATTTTTCCACATTTTGATGTTGTTTTCTCACTTTTTGCCACTGATTTACTACCATTTCACTATTATGTTACTACTTTTTTTTTTTTTTTTGCTAATGTTTGGATATTGTATAACATTTGTTTCATTGTTAATTTTACCACTATTTTAGAGGCATTTGTTTGTTATGTTGTACTTATCTTAGTTTTTATTTAAGTATAAAAACTTTTAAAATTTATTTTCAATTTATTGGGAAACATGTAATTTAATATTTTTAGTGTATTTGGTGTAATATATTTGTTAGATTTTATATAAGATTAAAATTTAAAAATATGGACCAAGATAGGAGTTTAGTAAAAAAAAAATTAAGCCCATTTTTCAGGTCGGGCTGATCCCAAACCTAACAATCGAACTTAAAATTTTGTTAGAGTTCAGCCCATCTCATAGACAACTCTAATCATATATATGTCATTCTCTAATAATAATAATAATAATAATAAGCGGATAACATAAAACTAGTAGTTAAGAGTAAGAAGACAAAGAATAATTCAGTGGATAACATAAAACGTGTGAAAACATTTATCTTCAGTTCTGACACATAAAGCCAACTGGTCATTTTTGGGTAAAGTATAGAAATGGTGATTAAATTATTGATTATGTTCTATTTTAATTATTCAATTTTTAATTTTTTTCTATTTATCATTAAACTATTCAAAATTAAATTTTGTGGTTATCAAATGTTAACAACAGTTTGAAATTTAATAGAAATACTGAACTTTTCTTATTGATTAAATAATAAATTTAGCCTTCTAAGGTTTATACATTCTATTAATTTGATACTAAATATAAAAAATTAACAAATTTAACCCTCAACATTTACAAATTTTGTTATTTTAATTTAAATTCTAAAAAAAATCAATAAAATTAACCCTCAACATTAAAAAAATTAATAAATTTTAATTTTTAAAATTTTGTAAATTCCTAAAATATAAATCATCATTCTCCACCTCATAGGATTCAATGTGAATGGATTTTCTTGAAATCTTTACCAAGTTGTCTTATTTAATTTATTCTTATTTAGTTTGGGGAATGAATGGTATATAGTTAGGTGTCACTGCAGCTGACAATGAAAGGTTTGACAAAGTTGATAAATTCAGAGGTTTTGATGCTGAGCTTCAAATCTGTCTTGCCTCCCTTCAACAAAAACAAATCCAATTTATAATTTCAATTGTGTCTTAACTCGATTAGTATAGGTATTGTTATCAATATAAGAGGAAGTAGGTTCAAGTGTACTGAAACACAATATCTTCCTCTTAATAGATTGGGGAGGGACTATGGATAATTTTAAGCATTGCATTAAAAAAACAAAAATAATTTAAACCTACAATAATATTGTTCAAAAAAATTACCTAAAAACATGAAAACTTACTCCCTGAATTTTCTAAAAACACAAAATATTTCTCCTTGCCTTTGATGATGATGTATACATGCATGGCCATGTGTGAGCTCCTGCATTTTAACTAATCAACACAGATAATACCTTCAATGAGACATTAAAATTAACTTTTCTGTTTTTTTATAAAATTTATAATTTAGTATTTCAATGAAAAAAATCTAAATTTGAGTTGATCTGAGTTCAAAAAAATCTCAAGCGTTTAATCTGAGCCTTCATTTACCACCTCTAATAACCATTTGATAGAGGTTTAATATGAAGGAATTTAAGTTTTAGGAATTTACAAAATTTTTAAAAATTAAAAAATTTTATTTTGTAAATATTGAGGGACAAATTTATTAAGTTTTTAAATTTTGAACTGAAATGTCAAAAAATGTAAACATTGAAGGCTAAATTTGTTGAATTTTTCTATTTAAGATCAAATTGATAAAATGTGTAAACATTAGATGGCTAAATTTATTATTAGACCTATAAAAAAAGACCCAAGTTAACGCTTTCTCAAATTTCAAACTGCTGTTAACATTCAATGACCAAAAAATTTGATTTCGAATAGTTTAGTAACCAAAATAAAACGCGGGTAATAATTTAATGATATTTTTGTACTTTATCTATTTTTTATGATTATTTATAAATATCAAGTGGAGTTAATTTAGGAAAAAGAATCAATGGTTAAGGTTGTTGTTGATACTTAATGATCACGGTCCAAATTTTGCTAATGTAATTTTCCTTTTCATAGTTTGTATCTTAATTTTGTTTAAAAAAAATATTAGTAGTAAATAATATATGCTCGAGAAATGTACGTATGATTGATTTAAATAATACATGTTGGAGTAATTTACATATGGATATAAAATAAAATTAAAAAATAAAATAAATTTTTAAAAATCCAAAAGTATTTTTTTAAAAAAAATTAAAATACTTTTTTTATTATTCACATGATGGATTTAAAGGATTTTTTTCTATTAATTATTTTTATATAAAAATTTATTTTACTGTATGTATAACATTTAAAGGGTTTGTATATATGCTAACTCCCGAGTCAATTAAATTTTGTATTATATTCATTGAAAATATATATTTTATCTATTTATTTATTTATTTATTTGAGACCCATAATAAACTTGTATTTAAAGTTATTGGTGCACACTATAAATTCATATATTGAAAATGATAGGTGCTAAAAGTAACATGTTTTAGTCTCATTCTTAATGTGTTTTTGGATGATTATTCGATATAAAATGGTTACTTTTATGTTCCTAATCTTTTAAATTTATGTTCTATACTTAAGAGAGCATTTAGGAGAAAAAAGAGCAAAAAACGAGAGAAAATAAAAAAATCGAAGCAAGTCTCAAGAGCCACACGGTGTAACATCCAAAAAAAAAAAGATATGAATGATGATGATTGATTAGTGGAGTAGCTGAGGGAGTGATTATGTGAGACAAAAGGAAGGATGGAGAGTGAATTGGGGAGAAAAAAAAAAGAAGTGGGAGACAAAAGGAATGATGAAGAGTAATTTGCGAAAAAATTTGGCCAAAAATTTGGATGTGTATGGGGAGAGTTTCGGTCATGAGGGTGGTGCTATTTTGGAGGGTGTTTTTGGTTTGGTTGAGGGGTATGCCGAATTCTCTTGTGTGGTTTTGAAGAAGGAAAAAAAAACGTTTGCCAAGTGTGTAATTGTGACATTTTAGGTCTTTTCTCCCTTTGGTAGTCTTTCTTTCCTCCATTCTCAACTCTCTCCATTCTTCTTTCTTCTTGCCAAATCTCATATCCTTGTCTCATCCGTAGCCATAAGTCAATTGGTGGAAATCGGGATTATCATCGATTAAGAGAAGGAGTCTTTTCATAGTCCATTTGATATCGCTATTCGATTATGGTGTTAATCGGATTGAAAGGTTGGCTAATCGATTATGTTGTTAGGCACCAAACTGCTCGATACTCTCTACTTGTTAATCATTCGGAAATAGTGGTAAGTCGAACCTTATCCCTAAACAACTACTTTCTCTCATCGTGGTATTTTTCTGATCGAGTGTTAGGGTGCCATAGGTCCATAGGTGCCGACAATCAAGAAGGTTTAGTCCTTACCGAAACCAGGTGTGTAATCTCATACTTCTCTAAATGTTTGCATGGAATGTTCTGTGATTCGATCGAAAGATGAAAAAGCCACAAACCGGCATCTGTGACCACTCGAGCGTACGTATGTTCGAAGTGGTAACCATATTTTGCAATAAAATAGTTTTGGTTAGTAGCAGTGACATGATTTTGAAAAATCACCAAAAATAGTGGAAATTGAATTAGAAAGTGGAGGAGATATGGATTGAAAGCTAATTGAGTCTATTTTCTTATAAAAGAAACAGACCAAGCAAAGGATTATTATATTTTGATATTTTTAAATTTTTGTAAGATTGGTTCAGAATGATTACGTGATCCCCTGTTCTGACTTGGAAAAATCATTATAAATTGTAAAAAAATAATTATGGGACATGGTTTATATTCTTAGAATCTTTAGTGAGTCTATCTTTATTTGGAGCAAATGAAAACATTATGTGAGTTCTTACAATGAGATATCTGAGTTTTTTGTGAAGAGAGGGCAGAACTGTCAAATAGTGAAATAAGGGAAAATTTAATGAATAAACTGTACTAAATGGTTTATCCAAAAATTCTGGAAAAATTACAGTAAGAAGATATATGAGTCTAGCTTCAGAGAAAATTTACGGATCTAAATTACGAGTTGCCTAACTCGAGTTATAGTCAATTTAGTCATCATAACACAGATGGACAGTTTCAATTTTTGTGCCCCAAACGAATTACCCTTGGTGGGTAAAGTTTATGAAATACCCTTGGGTCGCGAAATTACTAAAATACCCTTGGAGGGTAAATTACCGAAATACCCCTGGGTTGCGAAATTACTAAAATACCCTATGGGTCAAAATTACGATAATGCCCCTAAAGGGTCGAATTACGAAATTGTTTAATGGGTCGATTTGATATTTTGCTAAATGGGCCAATCTGACATTTTGCCTTATGGGCCGAATGGACAAATTGATTAGTGGGCCAATATGATTTTATGGCTAATGGGCCAAATCGTGATAATTTGATATATGGGCCGATTTGAAAATTTGCTATATAGGCCGATGTGATAATTTGATATATGGGCCGATCTGATTGCTAAATGGGCCAATATGATATTTTGTTATAATGGGCCAAAATTTTTGTAATAAACATTCGAATAAATTATTGTTATTATATTATGTTTTGTTATGCATTATATGCATGATTTGCATGGGATGGGATAATATTGAAGAGAAGTTCTGGTGGCTCTGCCACATAATCTGTATGGTGGCTATGCCACGCATAAATATGACTCTGGTGGCTCAGCCACAAATTTTATAAATGGCTTAATACCTGCGATTGGTTTGTTGGCAGGGTGGGTTGACAAAAGATCCCCACAGGTTTGTTGGTTGGTACGGGTGGTGTGTAGCGGATGGATTATTAGGATGGGTTGGGAATTGCATACATTCATACATTTGCTTCATTTTAAGATTGTTATGTAAATGGGCTTAGGCCCAAGATGATTGCTATATGGGTTCCGGACCAATGAATAACGGTAAGGGGATTACGCACTGAGTTCTTGTAACTCACCCCCTCTCTCTTATCCCTTTCAGGTAATACTCAGTGACATGGACTTGGGCCATGGATGACTCGGTGGAGGCCATACTTCAGAAATGGTTTATTTGGACTTTAGACTTCTTTCTCGTTTATTTTATTTAGCTGATTTTACTAATTCGGGTTTTTAAGTTGTAATAAGGCCTCTGGACTATTTTTATTTTGCTTTATGGTTGGGCTGTTTTTATTATTTTTCTTAAATTGTTTAAAAAGGGAATTTTCTAAAAACTTAAATAATGGTTTCCAAAACGGATTAACAAATGGATTTGCAAAATAAACTTTTACAAATATTTTTAACACGAATATTTTCTCTTGAACTAGTAACGATAGTTTCAAAAGAAATGGTTTTGTAAGATCATTAGTTCAAATTTATCGATTTATCAATCAAATCTTCGAGGTTAGTAGTATTTTATCAAATCAAACTTGTTTTCTTGATTTTTACAAAGCAAAATTTTAGTACAAATAAAAAAGGGTTAACATGTTTCGTTCGTGTGACATACCAAATCCGCTCGTAACGCATGGGCCGAGTTGGGGGTGTTTCATTTAATGGTATCAGAGTCCGGTTACAAAACTCGACTGTGGTTTGGGTTCAAAAATGTTTTCCAAAGCTGTTTGAATTTTAAATTATACATATATGTTCTAAAGGAAGTATGGCACCACGGGTATCCGGCACCAGGTCAAGTAAGTATATGTTATCATTGTATGATTATGATATGACTGTAGGAATACTCTAGAACTTTTAGTTTTAGGTATTGAAACTATAGAGATTGAGACTATAGGATGCGTTTACGAAAATGACTTTATTTCTTATACTTCATAAAATATTGTTTAATAAACATTGAAATAGTATACTGATTCATAAGACTCTTAATCAGATCAAATCAAATTAGCCAATATGAGAGCTAGAGGACGTGGACGTGGTAGATGTGGTCGTGGAAGAGGCCGAGGCGCTAGAATTGTGTCTGAGGCGTCAGGACATATGCCTGAAATGGACGCACCTGCGCCACCTGTGACTGAAGCTAGGTCACATGATCATATGAGGGAGGACGACACTCTGCCCTAAGCAATGTTGCGACTTCTGAAAAGGGCTGCTGGGGTAAGAACTGGGTTGGTAGCTCGTGGGTCAATTTCGGAACGACTCATATCAAATGGTACTGGGTTTTTAGGGGTATCTCGGGTGTGGCCCCAAATGTTGTGAAGTACTGGCTTGAGACTGTGGAGCGGGTCATGGATGCTTTGGATTGCACAGTCGAGCAGAAACTGATGGGAGCTATGTCCTTGTTGAGAGACGGGGCGTATCAATGGTGGCTCACTGTTCGGGAAGGCACTTAGGCCGATTGTGTTACTTGGGATTTTTTCAAAACTGCATTCCAAGAAAAGTATGTCGGAGCTAGCTATGTGGATGCCCGAAGGAAGGAATTCCTAAATCTGGTCCAAGGAGGTAAGACTGTGGCAGCTTACGAGGCAGAATTTCTATGTCTGAGTCGTTATGCCCGGGGTATAGTGCCAACTGACTATGAATGCTGCGTGCATTTTGAGGACGGGTTGAGTGATGAGTTGCGGGTACTGATAGCCCCACAACAAGAAAGGAATTTTGCCACACTTATGGAGAAAGCCAAGATAGCTGAAGAGGCTAAGCACTTGGAGTGGCAAAACCGAGAAAAAGATAGAGGCAAGAGCAAGAGGGACTTTAAGTACTCAGGTCCTATTAGAGGGTTTCAGAAGAGGCCCAAGAGTGATGAGCCAGCTCGAGCTAGAGTACCAGCTGCTACCAATCAGATATAGTCATGTGCGGATTGCAGAAAACGACACCTAGGTGAATGCTGGAAGAGAACCGGTGGTTGTTTCAAATGTGGTTCTAAGGACCATCAGCTTAAAAATTGTCCTCGACAGACTACTCAAACTCAGGATGCTGGTAACTATGATACACAGCCAGCTAGAGGCGCTCAGCAGCCACCAAGAGGCCGTAGGCTAGGTCGAGGTAGTAATGGCGTAGGACGAGGTCAGGTTGCATCGGTAGAGGTACTAGTTTCAAGGGTAATACGGAGGTGAGGCAGCCAGGGTTAGTTTATGCGGTCAGACAGCGAGAGGATGGCGATGCACCTGATGTGATAACTGGTACGTTCTTCATATCTGATGTATCTGTTACTGCTTTGATAGATATCAGATCCACCCATTCGTATGTTGCTAGTGCTATATCTGGAAATCTAAACATTGGATTTGAGATTACTGCTAGAGAGATGATGGTGATTAGTCATTTAGGACAGCCTGTGATAGTGAATAGATTGTTTAGAGGTGTGCCCTTAGAAATTCAGGGAGAAACATTTTTGGCAGACTTGATGGAACTGCCTTTCGATGAGTTCGACCTTATTTTGGGCATGGACTGGTTGGTGAAACACCGTGCGAAATTAGATTATGCTGCAAAGCGGATGACGATAAGAACTTCAGAAGATAAAAAAGTGGTGATGATAGGTGAAAGGAGAAATTATCTATCGAATGTGGTATCTATTTTAAAGGTAGAAAAGTTGGCGCGAAAAGGGTGTGGGGCATTCCTAGCCTTCATTAGTGCGTTGGATGCCAAGGAATTATCGGCAGAAGGTGTTAGAATGGTGAAAGAGTTTTCAGACGTCTTTTCTGAGAAACTTCCTGGATTGCCTCCGGATAGGGAGATAGAGTTTGGCATTGAGTTATTGCTAGGAACGGCTCCGGTGTCCATTGCTCCATATAGAATGGCGCCGAAGGAGTTGGCAGAGCTTAAAGCTCAAATTCAGGAGTTATTGGATCAGGGATTCATTCGACTGAGTGTGTCACCGTGGGGAGCACCGGTCTTGTTCGTTAAGAAGAAGGATGGGTCGATGCGTATGTGTATTGATTATAAGAAGTTGAATAAATTGACGATCAAGAATAGGAATCCGTTGCCAAGAATCGATGATCTGTTTGATCAATTACGAGGAGCTTCGATTTTCTTGAAGATAGATTTGAGATCGGGTTATCACCAACTTAAGGTCAAGGAGGCGGATATTCATAAGACTACATTTCGAACTCATTATGGACATTATGAGTTCTTGGTGATGCCGTTTGGGTGGACCAATGTGCCAGCTGCATTTATGGACATGATGAACCGGGTCTTCCAACCCTATTTAGACCGGTTTGTAGTGGTGTTCATAGATGACATCTTGGTATACTCGAAGAATGAAGAAGAGCACGATTCGCATCTGCGGGTGGTATTGCAGATATTACGGGAAAAGCAACTTTATGCCAAATTCAATAAGTGTGAATTTTGGCTGAAAGAAGTGACCTTCTTGGGTATGTTGTGTCGGCCAAAGGAATTAGAGTTGATCCCCAGAAAGTAGAGGCTGTGTTGGATTGGAAACCACCAAAGTCAGTGGCCAAAATTTGGAGTTTCTTAGGGGTTGGTTTGGTTATTACAAAGCGCGTTTCGTTGAGGGTTTTCGTTGATTGCCGCACCCCAACTAAATCAAGCATAAGGGAGTACCATTTGTGTGGTTAGATCAGCAGCAAGAGAGCTTTGAAAAATTGAAGAAGATTCTGACGAAAGCGCCAGTATTGATTCAACCTGAGGCTGGAAAAGAGTTTATTGTTTACTAGATGCGTCACACACGGGCTTGGGATGTGTGTTGATACAAGGCAGAAAAGTGGTGGCTTATGCATCTCGTCAGTTAATGCCGCACGAAATGAATTATCCCACTCATGATTTGGAGTTGGCTACAGTGGTGTTTGCTTTGAAGATTTGGAGACACTACCTGTACGGTGAGAAGTCGATCATCTATACGGATCATAAGAGTCTAAAGTACCTCTTTACCCAGAAGGAGTTGAACTTAAGACAGCGGAGGTGGATAGAACTGTTGAAGGATTATGACTTCTCAATCGAGTATCATCTCGGAAAGGCTAACGTGGTGGCAGATGCATTGAGTCATAAAGAGATATCAGATTTGAGAGTGATGTTCACTCATCTCGGCTTGTATGAAGATGGTAGTATAGCCGAACTTCAGGTGAAGCCTGCATGGATAAGCCAAATTAAGGAAAAGCAGTTATCAGATGAAAGGTTGGGTTCCTTACTTCAGCAAGTGGAAGGTGGTGTGATAGGGGATTTTGGATTGAACAGTGATGAAATATTATGTTTCTGCAGAAGAATCTGTATGCCCAAATATTCGGAATTGAGACAAATGATTCTATATGAGGCGCATAATAGCCCATATGCTATGCACCCCAAGGGAAATAAAATGTATCGAGACCTCCGTAAGCAGTATTGGTGGCCAGGGTTGAAACGGGAGGTTACTGATTTCATGAGTAGGTGTTTAACATGTCAGTAGGTGAAGGCGGAACATCAATTACCGTCGGGATTGCTACAACCGATGAAAATTCCATTATGGAAATGGGAAAGGATAACGATGGACTTTGTTAGTGGGTTACCATTGTCGCCTACTAAGAAAGATTCCGTCTGGGTAATAGTGGACCGGTTGACGAAGACTGCTCATTTCCTGCTTGTTCGTACAGATTACTCATTGCAGAAGCTGGCCAAGTTGTACGTAGCAGAGATCGTGATGTTACATAGGGTACCAGTGTCTATTATATCGGACAAGGACCCTAGGTTTACACACGGTTTTGGAAAGCCTTACATGAAGCTTTGGGAACAAAGTTAAATTTCAGCACGACATTTCATCCTCAGTCAGATGGTCAGTCGGAGAGAGTAATCCAGATTCTGGAAGACATGTTAAGGGGCTGTGTGATTGACTTCAGGGGTAGTTGGAAGGATTTCCTACCATTGGCAGAGTTTGCTTATAACGATAGCTATCAATCCATCATCCAGATGACACCCTACGAGGCGTTGTATGGTTGTAGGTGTCGTACTCCTACTTGTTGGAATGAATTGGGGGAGCGACAGTTATTGGGTCCTGAACTGATATCAGAGACTGAGAAAAAAGTAAAGGTAATTCGGGCACGGTTAAAGGAAGCTTCGGATAGACAAAAATTGTATGTAGATCTGAAGCGTAAGGATATTGAGTTTGCGGTGGGAGATCAAGTCTTTCTAAAGGTCTCACCGTGGAAAAAGGTCTTAAGATTTGGACGGAAGGGCAAGTTGAGCCCTAGATTTATCGGACCTTACCGAGTATTGAAACGTGTTGGGCCAGTGGCTTACTAGCTTGAATTACCTTCGGAGTTGAGTCAAATACATAGTGTATTTCATGTCTCAATGTTAAGGCGTTACCAATCGGATCCGTCTCATATAGTACCGGTAGAGGAAGTTGAGATAAGACCTGACTTGTCTTTTGAAGAAGAGCCAGTACAAATTTTAGATCGGGATATTAAGGTGCTGAGAAGGAAGTCGGTTCTGTTGTTCAAAGTGCTATGGCGAAACCACGGATCAGAGGAAGCCACGTTGGAGCCAGAGGATGTGATGCGACAGCAATACCCTCATCTCTTCTAACCAGGTAAATTTCGAGGCCGAAATTTCTTTAAGGGGGTAGAACTGTAACATCCAAAAAAAAAGAAGTTATGAATGATGATGATTGATTAGTGGAGTAGGTGAGAGAGTGATTATGGGAGACAAAAAGAAGGATGGAGAGTGAATTGGGGAGAAAAAAAAAACATTTGCCAAGTGTGTAATTGTGACATTTTAGGTCTTTTCTCCCTATGGTAGTCTTTCTTTCCTCCATTCTCAACTCTCTCCATTCTTCTTTCTTCTTGTCGAATCTCATATCCTTGTCTCATCCGTAGCCATAATTCAATCGGTGGAAATTGGGATTATCATCGATTAAGGTAAGAAGTCTTTTCATAGTCCATTTGATATTGCTATTCGGTTATGGTGTTAATCAGATTGAAAGGTTGGCTAATCGATTATGTTGTTAGGCACTAAATCACTCGATACTCTCTACTTGTTAATCCTTCGAGAATAGTGGTAAGCCGAATCTTATCCCTAAACAACTACTTTCTCTCATCGTGGTATTTTTTTGATCGAGTGTTAGGGTGCCATAGGTCCATAGGTGCCGACGATCAAGAAGGTTTAGTCCTTACCAAAACCAAGTGTGTAATCTCATACTTCTCTAAATGTTTGCATGGAATGTTCTCTGATTCGATTAAAAGACTGAAAAGCCGCAAACTAGCATCTGTGACCACTCGGGTATACGTATGTTCGAAGTGGTAACCATATTTTGCAATAAAATAGTTTTGGTTAGTAGTAGTGACATGATTCTAAAAATCACCAAAAATAGTGGAAATTGAATTAGAAAGTGGAGGAGATATGAATTGAAATCTAATTGAGTCTATTTTCTTATAAAAGAAATAGAGCAAGCAAAGGATTAGTATATTTTGAGATTTTTAAATTTTTGTAAGACTGGTTCAGAATGATTATGTGATCCCCTGTTCTGACTTGGAAAAATCATTATAAATTGTAAAAAAGTAATTATGGGACATGGTTTATATCATTAGAATCCTTAGAGAGTCTATTTTTATTTGGAGCAAATGAAAACATTATGTGAGTTCTGTACGATGAGATATCTGAGTTTTTGTGAAGAGAGGGCAGAACTATCAAATAGTGAAATAAGGGAAACTTTAATAAATAAACGGTACTAAAAGGTTTATCCAAAAATTCTGGAAAAATTACAGTAAGAAGATATACGAGTCTAGTTTTAGAGAAAATTTACGGATCTAAATTATGAGTTTTCTAACTCGAGTTATAGTCAATTTAGTCATCATAATGCAAATGGACAATTTCAATTTTTGTGCCCCAAACGAATTACCCTTGGTGGGTAAAATTTATGAAATACCCTTGGGTTGCAAAATTACTAAAATACCCTTGGAGGGTAGAATACCGAAATACCCTTGGGTTGCAAAATTACAAAAATACCCCTATGGGTCAAAATTATGAAAATGCCCCTAAAGGGCCGAATTACGAAATTGTTTAATGGGTTGATTTGATATTTTGCTAAATTGGCCAATCTAACATTTTGCCTTATGGACCGAATGGACAAATTGATTAGTGGGCCAATATGATTTTATGGCTAATGGGCCAAATCGTGATAATTTGATATATGAGCCGATTTGAAAATTTGTTATATGGGGCGATGTGATAATTTGATATATGGGCCGATTTGATTGCTAAATGGGCCAATCTAATATTTTGTTATAATGGGCCAAAATTTTTGTAATAAACATTCGAACAAATTATTGTTATTATATTATGTTTTGTTATGCATTATATGCATGATTTGCACGGGATGGGATAATATTGAAGAGAGTTCGGTGTGGCTCGCCACATAATGTAGATGGTGGCTATGCCACGCATAAATATGACTCTGGTGGCTCAGCCACAAATTTTATAAATGGCTTAATGCCTGCGATTGGTGTGTTGGCGCAGTGGGTTGACAAAAGATCCCCACAGGTGTGTTGGTTGGTACGGGTGGTGTGTAGCGGATGGATTATTAGGATGGGTTGGGAATTGCATACATTCATACATTTGCTTCATTTTAAGATTGTTATGTAAATGGGCTTAGGCCCAAGACGATTGCTATATGGGTTCCGACCCAATGGATAATGGTAAGGGGATTACGCACTGAGTTCTTGTAACTCACCCCCTCTCTCTTATCCCTTTCAGGTAATACTCAGTGACGTGGACTTGGGCCATGGATGACTCGGTGGAGGCTGTACTTCAGAAATGGTTTATTTGGACTTTAGACTTCTTTCTCGTTTATTTTATTTAGCTGCTTTTACTAATTCGAGTTTTTAAGTTGTAATAAGGCCTCTGGACTATTTGTATTTTGTTTTGTGGTTGGGATATTTTTATTATTTTTCTTAAATTGTTTAAAAATGGAATTTTCTAATAACTTAAATAATGGTTTCCAAAACTGATTAACAAATGGATTTGCAAAATAAACTTTTACAAATATTTTTAACATGGATATTTTCTGTCGAACTAGTAACGATATTTTCAAAAGAAACTATTTTGTAAGATCATTAGTTCAAATTTATCGATTTATCAATCAAATCTTCAGGTTAGTAGATTTTATCAAATCAAACTTGTTTTCTTGATTTTAACAAAGCAAAATTTTAGTACGAATAAAAAAGGGTTCAACATGTTTCGTTCGTGTGACATACCAAATCCGCTCGTAATGCATGGGCCAGGTTTGGGGTGTTTCACACGGGCTGGGCCATTCCACACTAGTTGGACACACAACTGTGTGAGCCATACGACCATGTGCCAGACTGTGTGGAAATCACAAATTACACTCCAAACAGCGTGAAAACACGTTTTTATGATTTTTTTTTAGCATTTTAATACTTATATATGACAAAGATAAGAAGAGGAGAGAGGACCGTTAGAAAATATTGAAGAAAACAACTTGAAAAACACCATTGAAGCCAACTCTAAAGCAAATTGTCATCAAGATTGAAGATCTCATTTTGATTTCTTTGAAGTTTATTATGAGTTTCTTTATTTCTTGTGATTATATTGTCTTTAGGATGTTTTTATTTGCTATCATGGATTAATTTTATAAATACCTAGGGAGATGAATCCTATGATGAATTATGCTATTTGATTTCTATTTTTATGCAATAAAAACTTAGATCTTGTTCTCAATTATGTGTACTTAATTCTTGGTTTAATATTTCCAAACTGTTAATCCATGTTTGATGTGCTTAAATCAGAGGAGGAATAAACCTTATTTAAGAGTAGATCTAGCGTAAATGAGTGGAGTTGCATGCAATCCTAGAATTAGGATGACATAAATTTACCGGATTAGAGTCAAATCTAATAGGGGAATCCATAGATCGAGTTAATATGATGATAGAGGTTTTAATTAGAAACAAATTTCAATTAATTAACCTATAGTCAGTTACTCTTAGTCTTGAAGAGAGATATTAGTATAATTTAGAGATTTCTACGGATCAATATACTAAGTGACGAAGTTGCGTAATATAGATTGATAATGGCAGATGAAGTTTAGGTCGATTCTTTCCTGGGTATTGTCTCGCTTCTTGGATTTTATTCGATTATTTTCCTGATTTGTTCTTTGTTGTTTTTTTTAGTTAATTTTAGTTTCAATCAATCAATCACTCCAATTTATCAGTTAAATAATAGAAAGACAGTAATTACTAATACTTTTGGTCTTCGTGAAAACAATATCTTTGTTCACCGTAGCTAAACTATTAATTGATAGGTGCTCTTGCCTTAGATTTTTACTTGGTTTATCACTGCAATCAAAAAACTCCTTAAGTTAGCACAAACCGAGTTAATTATTCGTTGGTTGCTTTATTTTTTCCCTCAAGTTTCGATTTTGTCTTTTGTTATGTACAATAATTTCGATATAAAAAAAATCAAATTCTCAACAATTAGTATATAACTTTGAAATATAAACATATGCATCAATTCTTTTAGGTTCCTAACAACTTATTTGTCCAAAATTCTCATATCTTTCAATTCTCTCGATTGAATCAAAATTTGACTTCATAATTATTTTTTAAGGGTCTCAAACTATCAATTTATAGCATAAATTTTCAATAGCTTTCATTCTTTTCAAATTGGTCTCTAATTAATCAACAATGGTCTTAAAGCTTAAGTTTAGGGTCCGTTTGTTTCACTGAAAATAGCTTCCGAAAAATAATGTCTAGAAAATGACTTACTTTCTTGAAAGAGTTAATATTTTCTGATGTTTGGATGAATCAGTGTAAAATATTTTCTATTAATTTTTGACAGATTTCTTAAAAATATTTCATAAAATTAAGTTTAATTAAGTTTATTTTATATCTATAAATTTATATTTTACATTGTTTTTGCATATATTAAAAATATTTTTTTTAAATTCAGGTTCATTATAATGTCACTTTTTAGTTACATGACTACCAAGGGAGTATTTTTTTTATTTAAAAATGTGACATCAACAAATTTGACAAAAAGATAAAAATTAACAATGTCAACAATTAGACTTGATTTTTAAATCTGAAAAGTAGAGGAACTAAATTCTTGAAAATAAAAGTATACAGACTAAATTGAAAATTTGTGAAGAGTACATAGACTAATCACATATTTTAACTTTTATACTACAAAACATTTATTATTAATATATTTATAATTATAATAAATATTTATTATTAAAATATTAATATGTGAAGAATATTATTAAAAATTATATTTTTAAATTTTATTATTAAAATAAAATTGAAATATTAAATAATTTATTAAAAAAATTAATTATATTAATAATTAATTATATGACTAAATATAAATAATTAAACATGTATGTTTAATAATATTGGAAAATACAATATTTTATATTCATATTTTAATAATTTTAAATATTAAAAAAATTAATATAATAATATTAAGCTTGATTTAAATTAATTTTCATATAAAAATAAAATTACCTATAGAGGAGCTCTTTTTCAGAAAATAATTTACACTTTTCAAAAGGATAAGTCATTGCTTGTTCCAACATAACCCACTTCAATATTAGCATGACTCTCCTTTATACAAAGTTTAACCATTAACCCTTCTCATGATTTCTAACAAAAATCCTCTAAGTTCTCTTTAATGGCAACTTGTATTAGCTTCAACAATAAGAAATTCTAACTATTGTGTTGGTTGTATCAAGTTTCATAGTTTAAAAATCTATAATAATAAAAATTGAGAAAACAATTTGTTTACCTTTGATGGCCTTGATGGAGAATAACTTGGTTTCCTCTTCTACTTATGTTCGGTTGGGAGAGAAAGAATGCATGAAGAAGAAGAAGATTTCCCCTCTCCCACTATCTTAAATATATATAAATAACCTATTAATCAAGGTGATTAACTCACTAATTAACCTTAATTAGTTATGATCTAATGGCCATAGACTTATAATGAGAAAATTAGTGGAAATGTGTGGCATTGACAATGGTTTGCCAATAATCAAACTTTGGGCGTGGTCATATTGCAATCAGGTCCTTGGTTTAATTACACTTTAAGTACTTGCTAAATTCTCTAATCAATTCCCACTAGTTGGGTCACTTGAACAATTGGGTCCATGTACTATAGTTACAACTTATCCAATTTAATCAATTAACTATTTGACTTTATAATTTCATGTAGAACACACAAACTCCTCACTTTATAATTTCATGTAGAACACACAAACTCCTTAGGTAAATTCTCGAGCAAGCTTTATTTAAAAATTTGGCCTCAAAACCAGCTTTCCAAATGTTCATGAAAATTGAGTCGTTGCATTATGGTATTTTTTTTGTTCAGCTTATTTGTCACGCTCTATATCCTTTGAACTTATGTTCGTCGACTTTGGTGTATGCTTAAATGAAAATGTGGTGAACAAGCATATGAATAGGAGGAGTGTATGATATATTGAGTATGTGTAACACCCCTAACTCACATTCTTTGCCGAATTAGAGTGACAGAGTGTTACTATACAAAACACAACATTCCATGACAACACATAAACAATTATGCAAAGAGAGTGATAACCGATGATATTAAAGGGAACCCGGGTGCCGGTACTTTGACCAGTTGGTTTAGAATAGAAAAGTGGGGTGTTCTTGGTTACAAATTTAAGTACTGCCCCGCAGTATGTGGAACATGCCCAGCTTTATGCAACGATATTGGGAGAGACTCAGATGGAGATATGGTACGTTTGGCTCTCTCCACTGACAATGGATGGCCACTTATCTTTAAGAAAAAAGAAAGTTCACTTCGGGGGATTCAACAAGTTATTAGGACTTGATTGAAAGCAATCATTATGCATGACTATGTAATATGAGTTTCAAGTAAAAATTTCCGAGAGAGCTTATCGTTAAGGCTTGCCTTGTTTGAAGCAGCAGCATGTATATGCTTACTTACAGGGTTTGTCTCTCAGAGTCCTGCTTTGTACTCTTTTTCAGCTTAATGAATAAACTCTTTACTTATTTACTTCTTTTGCTGCCATTGATTCTAGTATTAGACCCATTAGCTTGGATAAATTGCCTTGTAATTAACAACAAAATTAGTCATAAAAAGAGGTAAATGAAAAATTGAAATACTAAATCTCGAACATTGTTAGCAACATACTTGTGTGCATAGATAAGTAACATTACACTATTAAGAGGAGATACTGTTTTTACAAATGTCGAACATTTTTTTTACTAAAAACTGATGGGATTTCAGAAGAATAAATGCATGTCTGCATGATTACAGGTGTCACCAAGTAAATGACACAAACAAACGGTGGCTGCATGAAAATTGCAGAAAACCAAACAAACAATCAAAAGAAACCGACCGTGTTTTCTAAAGAAACCTCCAACAGAACCAGGAAAAATAAACCAACAAGACATTTCAAAACTGAAAAACCAGCGGCCCCATCTCCCTGCCATCCTTCAACAGCATCACTTCAACAGCATCACTACTGCCATCGTCTTGCTCCAATAGATCATCAGCCCTCATAAATTACGATGGATCTTGTAGATACAAACCGTCGGAGTCCTTGATACTCATTTTTCCCACCTATTTCATCTTCATCTCAGAGTTCTATCTTTTTAAGCCTCTGCTTCCACCCTTAGAGGCGCCTCCTCAATCCAAAACCTCGGCATTTATACAAACATAGCATTATAAACTTAAAACGCGACATTTATAGAAACATACCATTCATAAATCAAAAAAAATATATTTTTCTAAAAATACACAATGTCTAGAATTATGTATATAGTCTTTTGGATAATAAGTTTCAACCCATTCAAACTCAAGTCCTTTGAAATTGAAAAAAATATTCATATCATAATTTTAAGGGTAAATTAAACCAACACTCAACTTTGGGGTAGCTGACAAAACAGTCACCTAAGTTTCATTTCAGTCACTTAACTTTGAAAAAATAACAAAACAGTCACTAACGTTATTGAAAAGTGACAAACCAGTCATTCATTAACATTTTACATCACAAGTTTAACAGGATAACTGACGTAGCTAATTAACTAGCTGATGTGGCCAATTAACTTGTCACGTTGGACGAGTAGTCAAAGGGTCAAACAAAAAAGAAAAGATGATTGGTCAGAATGATTTTTCTTCTTTTTCTTCTCATCTTTCTCTTCATCTTCTTCTCCCTCAACCTCTTTCTCTTTATGCTTCTTTTATTTTTTCTTGTTCTTCTCTCCTTTCTCTTAATCTTCTTTCTCCCACAACAGAACAATGGCTACAAATCAGGAGCCACAACAACAGTTGCTGAACAACCCTAAGCCACCCGCATCCCTGAAAAACCAAGCACTCGAGCACCATGGAAGCCAGTGGTTCCAATCAAACATGAACAGAGTATAGGATTCAAAGAAAAATAAAGGACATGCACTCAACTTGTAGACTTGTAGACAGAGGAATGGCGTATTAGCCCATTGTTTACGAAGCTCCAGGAACTTTCTAATTAGGAAAACAATATGCATTATGATGGAAATATAATTGTATAGAAAATACAGAAATGGCAGCCAACTATTATAAATAATTAGTCTAATCCATATAGTATTTGATTATGAAGATCAAAGACCCTTCGCCAACACTCAAGATAAACTTTCTAAAACAATCTCTTTTCCTCGTCTAAAACCAAAACCACCATAGCCATGGCGGTGATGTCAAAGCAAGATCCATCACCAGCTTTTGTAGAAATGGTACAAGAAATCATGAGACTTTACAGATCATTTCCACCAAGGCCTTCAATTCAAGACGTTGCAGCAGCCAAATCCGTTCTCAAAACTGTAGAAAATGAAGAAAAAATCAAGCTCGAGGAGATCTCAATGGAACGACCACTTGAAGATGTCCCTGATGCGGCGGAGGGCGTTGGCCATGGAGGTGACGATGCCATGGAAGTGTAGTCATCTTTGAGTTCCTGAATTTTGACCATTGGGATCGTTGATACAAAGTTCCTTCTATTTTCTCTTATTCTTCTTCTCCTCCTCCTCCTCCTCCTCTTCTTCTTCTTCTTCTTCTTCTCTGTTTCTTCTTCTTCTCTGTTTCTTCTTTTTCTCTTCTTCTTCTACTACCCATGGCTGTTTAGGGTTAAAAAGGACTGTTACAATGACAAATAACCCATCGTTAAATGCCATGTCATTTTTCCGTTACATCTGTAACGAAAAATGGTTAAAATGACTGTTTTGTTATTTTTTAAAGTTGAGTGACTGAAATGAAACCTAAGTGACTGTTTTGTTAGCTACCCTAAAATTGAGTGACTATTTATGGAATTTACCCTAATTTTAAACACACTTAATGTATTAAATGACAATCCAAAATAATTAAGTATATAAAGCCAAACGAATTGGAAGGCTTTTGTCTTCAATTATTATGACCTATAATTCAGATTAAACATCATCATCAATAGAATCATTTTAATTTACTTTCATGACTAAATTTTTATGTTCTATTTTAACCTGAATCATTAAAAAAATATTAATTACGTTATTTTTAATAAAAAACAGTAATTTTTTGGGGACAATGAAAATTAAAACAAATACATATTAAAAAATTAGCTTGAACCCCCAAGTGGGGATACTTCAAAGTTTCGCAAACCATAGTCTCCCCTATGAGTCAGCTTGACCAAAATGTCCATCTCCTGATTGGCTCCTCTTGAGATATGCACATTGCTCCAATGATTAAACTGTGATAATAATTGAAAAATCATTTTCATCAAGGTTGAGTTATACCCTCCCATAGGTCTCTTTTGAATAGCCTTAGTTGCCTCAAAGCTATCAATGTGAATAATTAAGTGGTCATATTCCCGATCAATTAAAATGCCTAAAACATCCAAGATGCCTCAAAGTTTAGCCTCAAGCATTGAGCAGTTCTCCAAAAATCTATTAAAGCCAATAATTCACTCCCCATTTTGGTTTCTCAGAATTCCCTCCGCAGCAACACAATTACTCTCATATATGACAGATTCATCAAAAGAGTGATTTATTAAAATATTATTCTTTTCAAATTGAAGCGGAAAAGAGTGTATTTATATTGTTACTCATTTATCAAAGTCAATACATACCCAATGATCAATACACCCGAATATAATTATTTTCACTACCCATAGAAGCATAATTAGTTAAACGATTACTCAATTATTTAATTTTATTATTTTTGGTTATCAGTTATTAAATGGTTAATGGAATGATGATGTGAAAACTTTTAAAATTGACATACTGGCAATTTTAATCCTTAATATTTATACATTGTGCCAATTTAGTCTTGATTCTAAAAAATTTAAACCTCAACATTTGCACATTGTGTAATTTGATTTTTTTTTACAGTTTTATTTGTTTTTTTTTTCTTTATGTCCATTTCACCTAAAAAGCTAAAAAAATAAATTCATTAGCTAAATTTGATAAAAATATACCAAAAATGGAAACACAAAAAAAATCCAAGATATTAATTTCTTATTTTATCATTCTTTTAAAATTAAATTTCAATGTCATAAAGAAAAGAAATATTGTAAATATATATACATCAAATTACATAATGTGTAAATGTTAAGGGTTAATTTTTTTAGAATCAAGGAAACATTTATATATTGAGGGTAAAATTGCTATTGTGCTGATTTTAAAACCTAACAAATCATTTTTCTATTATCCAATTTAACGACTGGTGATCAAAAAAGAAAAAAATTGAATAATTGATAATAAATTGTAAATTTTAATAATTAAATAACAAAAAAAAAACTATCCGTATAATTTATCCTTTTTTAAAGATTTTTATAAATAACAATTACTTAAATAATAGATGTTCGGGTAATTTACACAAAATAGATATAAACTCAAAATAAATTTATGATGAAATTTGCATAAAATAAGCAGTAAATAATTAAATTAATTGAAAATTAATATTTTATTAATTTAAGGTTATTTTATGCATCTTTGATAATTTATAATAAAAATCATTGATTTTAAAATAAAAAAAAAAGTTTGAAACTGATAAGTGGATAAGCAATTATCACTTAATAACATTATATTACCTTTTAAAGAATAGATTTAATATATCATTTGGTCCTCAAATTTGCTAGCTTTTTCAAAGTGGTACTTGTGTCATTTTTTTCATTCAATTTAATATTTGTATTTGACAAAAGTTATATATTTTAGTACCTAAAGGTAATAGTCCTAACTTCTTAATATTTAATTCGGGGTTTTAGGGTTGATTTGATTATAGTTAATTTCTAATATTATTAAGTTTGAATTTTTATGATTTTGTTAGTAGAATAATTTTAAATTTAGTTGTGAATTTATTTAATTTTGCGTTTAATTTGTCAAATATATTTTCGTACCCAAAAGTAATAGTAAAGCAACAACATCACAGCTTTTATTTTTCACAAATAGCATCATCAGCAAAGAAAAGGTGGTTAATTAAATTCTAGGACCATTGATACTAGCCCTAATACCCCGTAGAATATTATTATTCTGTGTATGAAGAAGCATACTCGAAAGTTCTTCCATACAAAATAAAAACAAGTAAGGGGATAGGGGGTCTCCTTGACGAAGCCCCCTTTCGGGAATAATAACATCAGACAATAAATTGTTACACTTAACAACGTAACGGACGGTTCGAACACAATTCATAACTTTGTTTACCCAACTATTACCGAAGCCCATTTTCAACATTACCACTTCCAGAAAATCCCATTCCACATGATCGTAAGCTTTTCTCATGTCGAGCTTAACGACGAGACCTTTGTTGGGACCATTTTTGGAACTTTGTAGGTAGTGAAGTAATTCATGAGCTATTAAAACATTATCATGAATCATCCTACCAGGGACAAATGCGCTCTGATTAGGACTTATACAATTCGGGAGGACAACTTTGAATCGATTGGCCAGCACTTTGGAAATAATCTTGTAGAGGAACCTGTATAAGCTAATCGGGCAATAGTTAGTAATATCAATAGGATCACTAATTTTAGGGATAAGAATTATCATGGTTTTATTTAATGAAGAAAGATCTTTATTCCCATTCAAAAAATATTAAGGCAAAACCGAATAGTATCCCTCCAACAAAATATGATTACTATATTAAAGGGAATTCTATTTATTGAATATTATTTTATTTAATAAAATATGATTACTATATTTTATATAAAATTGAAATATTTTATTGAAATAGTGTTAGCTAAATTTTATTATTTTTATTTCTATATCAATAAAATTAAATTTACTAAAATTTGAGATAAAAAGATGTTATAGAAAATTAAATTTAGTAAAAAATTGTACTTCATAATTTATAGTTATTATAAATGAAAATTTATTATAAAAAGATAAATATTAAATATAAAAAATCAATTCTACAACAAATTTAGTTGATTTTTTTATAAAAGAAAAACAAATATTGTAGAAAAGACTTATTGAGTATATTTCCAAGTTTGGACGCTCATAAAAAAAAGTGGTCCAAATAATTTATTTATAGGGAAAAAAAGTGGTCCTATTAATTTACCTCGCATTTGAAATGTGTAATATGTAATAATATTAATATCTTTATCAATTTTGGAGGTTCATCCTTTCCCATCTCTATAAATTCGCATGAAGAAATAAAGCAATACATCAACACAATCTGTATAACCATGAAAACCACAACAGCTTCAGTGTTTCTTCTTTTCATCATCTTCTCAGTCACACCATCATCCTTTTTGTTTGGTGTAGCCAACGCTACAAACGAACCTGTACTCGACATTGATGGCAACGAGGTTCAAACAGGCACCCCATATTACGTTGTGTCGTCAATATGGGGTGCTGGTGGTGGGGGGCTTGACCTAGGCAGGCCTACAGGAAAGCCATGCCCGGAAGTCGTTGCTCAAAGAGGATGCGGTGACGATGGTATTCCGGTGATATTTTCTAATTCGGACTCCAACGATGGCGTTGTTCGCCTATCCTCTGACATAAACATAGAGTTCATTCCCCTCAGACCCAAACTTTGCCGAACAACAACGGTGTGGAAGGTCGATGATTACGACCATTCAGCCGGAAAATGGTGGGTGATAACCGATGGGGTTAAAGGGAACCCAGGTGCCAACACTTTGACCAGTTGGTTTAGAATAGAGAAGTTGGCTCGTGCTTACACATTTAAGTACTGCCCCGCAGTATGTGGAACATGCCCAGCTTTATGCAACGAAATTGAGAGACACTCAGATGGTGAACTGATGCGTTTGGCTCTCTCCACTGGCCATGGATGGACGTTTCTCTTTAAGAAAGTTGAAAAACCAGCCATGGAGATTCAACAAGTTGTTCATATTTAAATTGAAAGCAATCATTATGCATGAACTAGTAGTTACTATATAATATTAACTTCAAGTAAATAATGCTGAGAGAACTTATTTCTAAGATTGCCTTGTTTGAAGTGGCAGCATGTATATGTATATATGCTTGCTTACAAGGTTTGTCTCTCAGAGTCCTCTTTGTACTCTTTTCAGCTTAATGAATAAACTGTTTACTTATTTACTTCTTTTGTTGCCATTGATTCTGGTAGCATTAGACTCGTTAACTTGAATACATTACCTTGTAATTAACCAAAAAGTTATGTATATATATATATAAAAACAAAAAAAGAGAGTGAGAGAGGAAAATAGATACCAAGTACCAAGTGAAAAAGGGTAATACTAAATTTCCAGGTATATGGCATTGTTTGTGTGTGACAAACACCAAGTATAAATAGGTGGAAGTATGACTACTTATCAAGAGTTGTATGGTTCAAAAACTACCCCCATCAAATTATTTCATCCTACTCGTTCATTATCGATAGGAAGAAGGATACTTCCAACAAGAAATATTTTGAAGGGTTAGTGTTGAGTTAGCTAAAAATCAAATTTTATCAAAAGCTCGATCTAAAATTCACCAAAAGGAGAATTATTCAAAGCAGTTTCAATGGACAATGGGAATGGAATAGTCGTTGGGGGGTTAGGGCACACTATCCTTTGAGATAAGGAAAGGTTGGTCCATGTTTGGAGTTCGTGACTACTCCTCACAACAATGTCGTTTTCAAGGTTTGAACATTTGTCATCCTTTGAACATATAATGTGTCTTACCATTACACCCAACATTGTTGGTGATTTACTTTATTCTATTCTCAATTAATAATTATAATATATATTATGCTTAAGATGGATTTTCTTATTCATGTATATCAATTGAATCCAATATTTGTATTTAAATTTTTAACTCGACATATCGAAGGTCTGCTGCTCTAGCATGTCTCTGGTCTGCTGCTCTAGCATGTTTTGGTTTTTCTTTAGGGTTTTTTTTGGCTTATTTCTCTTTGTTCTAGTGACTACGGTTCTTGGATAGAGTGTTTCTTATCAATATGGTTGATTTTGATTCGTGGTAATGGAGGATGAATTGGAAGAGTTAACATTGGAAGATGAGGAATAGGAGATTTTTCAAGTACAGAAGGAAATTGATTCTAAGACGGTGGTTTATGATCTTTGTCTGGTTGGATGCTTTCTCACAACGAGTGTAATCCACTTTCCAACAATGAGAATCACGATGGCGAATCTATGGCATCCTCTGAGAGGAGTTCAGATCTCTGATTTGGGGGATAAGCGGTTCTTATTTTGATTTTTTCATAAAATGGATATTGATAGGGTTTTAAATGGGGATCCATGGACTTTCAATAACCATCTTTTGGTGATTCATCATTTGGAGGATGGTGAGGATCCGATGAAGGTACCCCTAATTTATACGACTTTTTGGGTACAAGTGCATTGTTAGAGTTGTGTGACTCAAATTCTAAGAGATTGCTTGCAAGTCAAGTTAAAGAAAATATATTTTCTTTCTAGAAGATTTAGTATTTATTATAATATATTTAGCATTTATTAGCATAATTTGTTTGACTTGACAATTTAGCCTATAAATAGGTTCTTTTACAACCTTAGAAACACACACCCATTAGAGATTAGAACTCATAACACATTTAGAGAATTTTGTGTTTACGTTTTGAGGGTTTTTTGTTTTCGGGTTTTCAGGGTTTAGTTTTTATCTCCATCTTTTGTACTTTTCGTTCTTTTGCCACTATAGTAAAATTATCTTTGCCCTTGGTTTTTTATCCTCTTTGGAGGAGTTTTTCCACGTTAAATTTGTGTATTCAATTTCTTAATTTCTTCTGCTATTTTTACTTGTTCGTTGATTAATCGGGATGATCCTAACAAGTTGTATCAGAGCTAGTTTAATTTTTATAGATCAACCCATTCAGAGATGGAAGCAACAAGGTTTGAAATTGAGAAGTTCGATGGTGAGACAAATTTCAATCTGTGGCAAGTTCGGATGATGGCAATTCTAGTTCAAATAGGCTTGAAAAAGGTTGTTACCGAGAAAAAGCCTGAGAATCTAAGTCAAACAGAATGGGAAGAGTTTGATGAAAAGGCCTTGTCTGCAATCCAGTGGTGCCTCACGAATACTGTATTACAAGAGGTATTGATGGAGAAAACCTCATCCGCCTTGTGCAAAAGGTTAGAAACTCTTTATGCGACTAAGTCTCTGGCTAACCGTTTAGTGTTGAAACAACGTCTATTTACGTTTCGCATGAACGAAGGTGAGCTTCTTAGAGATCACATCAGTCAATTCATTACTCTTTTAAATGATTTAAAGAATGTTGAGGTTCATATTGATGATAAAGATTAGGCTATGCTATTATTGTGTTCTTTATCCCCTTCAACAAGTCTGTAACACCCTGGTTTAGGGGTTATGCGTTCGTGCATAATTCGAGTGATAGTAGGCTTGGAGTATGTTTGGACATGTTTTAAGGGTTTCGAGAACTTTAAGTTATAAGGGAATGCTTCGGGAAAAAAATTAGATTTAGGTGTAAAAAGGGGAAACTGGGCAAGAAGGCCTTAAAATAATTTTGTGGAGTTTAGAACACAAGAAAGGAAGTGGCAAAGTGGCTTGGGCGCTATGTGCAAAAGGGAGTGCCAAGGGGGAAGGGGTTCGAATAACATGGGAAGCAGTTGGGCTTTTATTTTTTTAGCGTTAAAAAGGGAGTTGGGCTAGGTAGGCTTTAAAGGAATTTTGTGGGCATTTTTAGCAAAAAGGAAGAAGGTCAGGTAGAGTGGCTTCCGTGCGCTGCTTAAGAGCTTGGGGAGGACGCCATTAAGGACCTGGGTTCGAATCCAGGCGGCAGCAGTGAAGGGTTTTTATTTTTGTTTTTGGGACGTTAAAAGGAAGGAACTAAGGAAGTAGGGTTTAAAAGAAAATATGGCGCGTTTATGACACAAAACAATGCCTTGGCCGAATGGCCTGGGACGCTACCTGGCCGCTTGTTCCACCAGGTCTTGTGTTCGAACCTTGGAGGCTGCAGTTGGGGTTTTATTTTTTTGCTACTGGCGTGAAGAGGTGGAGTGAAGGTGGACGGCACATGGGAGCTTCAAATAGATAAGATTAAACTGATGTTATTTGGTCCTTTTTGAATTCGGCTGGTGGGTAGGTGATAAGCTTGCTTTATTTTATTTATTTTTGATAATTGTAGGATTATTTTACTTAGTTTAAAATTAGTAAATAGGAGATAATGGTTGTTATTGGGTTATTTTTGATTTGATAAGGAGATAAAATATGGATAAAATAGTGAGGGAGTTGGCTAATTCAAATTGGTTTGAATTAGCGGCCATAAGTGATGGCCGAATCTTGGTTTCTCCATGTGGGAGGAGTGGCCGAATTCTATAAATAGGGGGGGAGTGCCGAAATTATTCTTTTAGTCTCTTGCCGAAAATTAGTATTTGTGTCTCCTAAATTCTGCTAGTAGCCGAATGTTCACTTGAACCCCTCTAAACCTCATTTTGTCTACTTCTATTTCTTTTGTTCTTAAGCCGAATTATTCACCCTTTCATATCTTTTTTCTTATTGTGCTAAGCCGAAACCTTACCCTCCTAAAATATTCCCTATTCACTTTGTTCTCCATTTTAATTGTTGACCGAATACCGACATTCTCCCTCTCATTTCTTTTGTTTTCTTTCATCGCTTTGCAAGCCGAATCTCTCCCTTTTATTGCCGAAATCTCCCTTTTCTATTTGTCTTCATCTTGGCCGAATAATAGAGTGGTGCTGATCTTCTTGGGGGTGTCTCTTTCAATCATTGGAAAAGGTAAGTAATGGTAGCCGAATGCCTATTGCTATCCCCTCCTTGTGTGCTGTCGACTTTTTCAAGGTAAGAACTGATTTCGGCTTTTGTTTGGAAACATGTTAATCGCGTGTTGGGATCAACGTGTTGTAGGATCTTCGGGATTTGGAAGCAAGCAAGCAAAGACTTCACCCTTGGGTATTCGGTTGGTAAGTGGGGGGTAAGGATTTGTTTTAATAGTCTATCCCTTTAGGTATTCGAAAAGCCGAAGGCTTGTAAGGCGAATTGGTTGCGTTTTAGGGGTGTGGCTGATTGTCAGAGGTGAACCATCGGTTGGCTCGGGATTTGGTAGAAAACCAAATCGGTTGTAAGGTAAGGGGTAAGTGATTCATTAATATTCAGCCATGGGCCTTATTCCGGGTACTTAAGTGTTGACCACTCTGACTTTGGTTTATAGGGCAAATCGGCAAAAGTAGCAGGCTTTTAGGGAACTAGGATCTTTTGGTAAGGATGTTAAGTTATGGTTCTCTTCTTTTTAAGACCTCGTACGTGGTAATTAACGAAGTGTTCTGATTAAGTACCGTCGATGGATACGAATACCAGTCTAGAGGAAAAAGGGAAAGCCCCAATCCCGAAGTTTAAGAAAAGAGCTGTCTCGGCGGTTCGGGATTGGCCACCGGGGTGTGGGCCAGCAGCGGGAGAAAGCTATACGCAGATAGCTGTAGTCTCGCTTAGCGATAGTGTCGGGATCGAAAGTCTAGAGCTTCAAGTTATAAGGTGTGTAGCTAGCCTACTGTTTCCGGGATTTATATGTGTAATGTGTTTACTAATAAGTGCAGTGATAAGTGTGATATTGATACCCCTCAAGGGTATGACGAGGATCAGGTTAGTAACAAAGTGGTGGAAATATGATTATTGATTTGTATATGTGAATATGCCTATGATTGCGAATAAAACATGTGCATGCATTATCATGACTGTATTTTATGTTGCATGTGCATAGGTGGGCTATGAAAGAAGGTACAGGTGTACTTCGAGTACGTGGTTGATGAGTAGCTGTGTGCCTCATCGTGATTGATATAGGCTATGTGCCATATCGTGGTTTGATGAGTGTGTAAGAGTATGCCCAAAGATCAATCATGAGATGGTTGTAATAACATACTTTATTTACCATATTTATTAATATAAAGCGTTGTCATTATTATTTCAGTTTTTCTATCTGTGTATACAAATAAACTGTTTTATAATAATGTCCTGAGAATAATATGATTATTTTTTTAAAAAGATCCTTAGTCGAGTATTATTGTTGACTAGGACAACAGTAATGCATTAAGACTAACATGTAGTTGATTGATGATAAAGAGTTGTCATTGATGTGGATTGTCAAAATCAATGCATGAATATGTGTGTTAGAGAACAACATATTGGATTGACCCGTTATGAGTATGTTTATTGGATTATTATGTAATTGTCACAACATTACTCATAGTGATTAATATGTATATGATCCTCAGACTTGAGATAATTATTAATCTCAACATCGTGAGTTGTATATTTTGATACAGTCAAACGTATAATCGTGAATCGGTTGTTCTATAAAGGCGATGTTGGATATACCACAATCTATGTAGAGGATATGGTTGATCAATATAGGATAAGTCCCTCCTACATAATGGGAGTAATATCTTAGGCCACTTGATTGAGTGAGACTAGAAATGCATGGCCATGCTCAAATAAGTTGACATGAGATGTCATACTAATTTGTATATCATAGTCTACTCAAGATATCAAGAAACATGAGATGGACTATACAAGTGTGACTATTCCATGACTTGTGTCCATTCTAGAGATAAAGGACTTAAGGATTAATGCATGAAAGGTTAATCACAAAAAGTTATGTGGAATCATGACTTCTTGTAACTTAGGTAGCAATGATGCATTGCTAGATGCCACTCATTGTTTGTGACATTAGAATCGTTCTATTATTACTGCTAACGTTGCAAGAACCTCAGGTCACACCCTATGGTTTAAATGAACGGAATAAAATATAATTGGTATTTTTTTGGTTGTCACATGAATTAAATTAATTAAAGAATTAATTTAATTGGGCAATCAAATATTGAACATATTATATGTACAAGGATGTTGTACACATAATGACAACATAATTCTATTAATATATGAATTTGATTCATATATAAATTTAAATAAATATAGTTTACCGAAATCCTTATTATAATTAATGTAATTATAATTTTCGGATATAATTAATGTAATTATAATTTTCGGTTAAAAACTTTATTGTATTTATTTAACATTCAAGAGATACCAATTATAAAAGGGTATTAAAAGGATACCAAATAATGGGCCCAATGAAAAAGATATCAATTATAAAAAGGCCCAATTAAAAGGATACCCAATATAAAAGGTATTTAAAAGAGACAAAGCTTAAGAAAAAAAAACCCTAATAGATTGCTTGTTAGGTCTAGCAGCCGTCAAGCAAATAAACCTCCAAAATAGTTTTGGAGATTTCTTCCGTTCATAGTCAAACCGGGTGGATCACGTAGAGGCCGACACCGGAAAAGGTTGTGGCTTGATTCGATAGTAGATCAAAACTCTTGTTGCCAAGGCGTCGCCGTCTACTCAGATTTAAGTTTTTGGTAATTTCGAAACCTTTATTTCACCCCGATTCGTTCCTCACACATGGATCCATGATTTGGATCGCCGGATCTAATTTTATTCTGCTGCGCCATGGGGTTCCTGTTCCAACAAAGGGTATCGAGCCACTTGTGTGATACGAACTCGGGTTTAAATACTTGGGTGATGCAATTGTATGAGATTCATGTTTTGATCTTATTGTATTTTCGATTGTTTAAATCGTTTAAGCATAACTCGATAAGCTGTTCCTTTCTTCGGTAATTGATTAAATGTTAATCATGATTTTGTGGCCTACTTGATTTTATGTTATTACATAATTATTAACAAATCAGTAATAATGTGACGGTGGTATTTATAGTTTCCGTAAAGTGTTAATCGCTAATGGAACAAGGGTTGTTCCGATATGAAACCTCAAGGATTAAAATCCTAAAAACACGATTCTGTTGATAAAAAGTTATCAAATCGTGAGGTTTCATTTGACTGGGGTATCGATTCGTACCGCAGGGGCTTTGCCCCGTACCCCTGGTCCATACGGCCCGCTTCCTCCGACATCCTCAGACCCTCGCAAAAAATTTGTTAATAAAAGAAATTTATAAAATTGATGGGCCACAAAAGGTTGAAAGGATATTTTATAATCCACCTTAAATATATATATATATATATAGAATTATATATGCTATTTTTGACATGCACGGTGTTTGAAATGCATAGTTATAGCCCAATGACACATTCGATAAAAGGTTGTAATTTTTTTTTAAATACGGCCTGCGTGTCGTGCCTTACTACTATTCTCTTGTATTTCTCTTCTCATCTTATTCCCTCGTATGTAAAACGAGTTTCTGCATATTGTAATTTGCAAGAGTTGCTGTGAGCCAAACGAGAAGGAAGGTGGGATAGTGATTGAGAATGATAGCTTGTGAAATGGCTTACACCTTTAGGTTTCTTTTTGGTTTTCCCATTGGCTTGGGTTGAACCACCTTAGTTTATGGGCTATAACTATTGCATTTATTTATTCATGTATGAGATGCTATGGATGTCTCAAGCATGCCAATTATATATATTAAAACTTGATAATAATAAAACCCCGTTAATTGATGAAATCAATTAAAAGACTAAATGGACTAATGTAGACCATAATTGGTGAGATGGAACAATCTTAATAAAATCCCTCTATTAAAATATTAAGTCAACATGGCCTTCCAATTTTGCCCTCGTTAAAGCCTCGATCAATACTATGTAGGTTCTGCCAAAGCAAAGTACTAGTATTTATCTTGGTTAAACGTGAAGAATAAACAAGTGATATTCGCTGGTTAAAAATTGGTTAATGACTTAACTAGGTTACTCTAATAGGATTAGAAACCTAGAGGCAAGTAAATTGGATAAATCATAAGATGATTAGAACAAGAGTTGTTCACCAAATATTAGGAGTTAAATATGATGTAATTAGCAAATGTTGCTTACCTAAATAACCATAATCTTAAGAGTAAAGCCAAAGCTGACTTAAGAGGTGGTGAAATATGGATCCTTAACCTACTAGAAATACTTTTGAGAAAGTTTTTCCGAAATTAATATACGAGGGTTATTAATTTTGAAATAAAATAGTGGGAATATCATTTAATAAAGTCTTTTTAATGATTGATATAAAATTGGTAAATTTACTCACATGCATATTTAATTGTTGTAGATATATTATGGCTATAAACACTAGCACACTCTCATTGCGATCGGTCCTTGAGAAGGACAAATTGAATGGTTTGAATTTTCTTGATTGGTTCCAGAACTTGAGGACCGTCCTTAAACAGAAGAAATTATATGTCATTGAACAACCACTTCTAATGAACCACCCGCTAATGCCTCGAGGGGTGATAGAGACGCTTACAAGAAGTATCTCGATGACATGATAGATGTTGGATGTCTTATGCTTGCCACTATGAATCCTGGAACTTCGAAGCAACATGAGGACATGGTTGCTTATGATATGATCGAGCACCTGAAAGAACTTTATCATGGCCAAGCACGGCAAGAGAGGTTTGATATCTCTAAAGCCCTATTCCAATGTAAGTTGGCTGAAGGAAGCCAAGTAGAACCTCATGTCCTTAAGATGATTGGCTATATTGAAAGCCTATCTAAGCTTGGGTTTCCATTGAGCCAAGAGTTGGCCACTGATGTTATTTTACAATCGTTGCGGATAGCTATAGCTTGATTTGTCCTCAATTTCAATATGAATGAAATTGACAAGACTCTACCACAATTGCTCGGTATGTTACTGAATCAAGAAGGCAACTTGAAAAAGGTTGGACCCAAGCCCATACCGATGGTCCGTAATAACAAGGGCAAGGGAAAGGCCAAAGTTCAAACAAAGCCCAAGGGCAAAGGTAAGCCCAAATTTGGAAAAGGAAAGGTCATACCAAACCTAAAGGTGGGGTGTCTAAGGAAGGAAACTATTTTCATTGTGGTGTGATCGGACATTGGAAACGGAATCGCCTGTCTATCTTGAAGAAGTCAAGAAGGCTAAAGCAAGCGGAATGTCTGCTTGGTATTTATGTTATTGATATTAATTTATCAACTACTACTTCTTGGGTATTAGATAATCGTTGTGGTTCTCATATTTGTACTTACATGCATGGGCCTACAAAGGAGTAGGACTCGCTGGCTAGAGGAGATGTGGACCTACGAGTTGGAAATGGAGCAAAAGTTGCTTTGCATTAGGCGTGGGAACATATACTTTATCTTTGCCTAGTGGACTTGATTTATGTTTAGAGGATTGTTATTTTGTGCCCAGTTGACTAAAAACATTATTTCAATTTCTTGTTTAGACAAAATTGGTTTTGAGATAATTATTAAGAATAATTGTTGTTCATTTTATCTCAATAATGTTTTCTATGGTTCGGCACAATTAATTAATGGCCTCTATATTTTAGATCAAATGAATCCCATTTACAACATAAATACTAAAAGATCTAAAATAAATGACTCAAATCAAACTTATCTTTGGCATTGTCGTTTGGGCCACATAAGTGAGAAACGCATATCCAAACTCCATAAAGATGGTCTCTTGAATTCATTTGTTTTTGAACAATTTGAAGTATGTGAATCTTGCTTATTGGGAAAAATGACTAAATCTCCTTTTACTGGTAAAAGTGAACGAGCTATTGATTTATTAGACCTAATACATTCTGATGTATGTGGACCAATAAATACACAAGCTAGAGGTGGATTTCACTACTTGATGATTTTCACCGATGATTTCAGAGAGATATGGGTATGTCTATCTCATGCGCCATAAGTCTGAGTCCTTTGAAAAGTTCAAGGAATTCAAAAATGAAGTACAAAATCAACTAGGCAAAACTATCAAGTCACTTCGATCTGATCGAGGTGGAGAATATTTGAGCCTAGAGTTTGATGATCTTTTGAAAGAATGTGGGATTGTCTCACAACTTACTCCTCCTGGTACTCCTCAATGGAATAGAGTATCTGAGAGAAGAAATCAAACTTTGTTAGACATGGTTCGATCTATGATGAGTCATGCTGATCTACCGACTTCTTTTTGGGGACATGCACTTGAGACAATTTGCTTTCACACTAAATCGAGTTCCATCTAAATCCGCTCAAAAGACGCCATATGAGATGTGGACTGGAAACGTCCTAGTATGTCTTTTATGAAAATTTGGGGTCAAATGTGAAGCTTATGTTAAACGTCAGACGTCTACTAAGCTAGAACCCAAATCTGAAAAATGTAATTTTGTGGGGTATCCAAAAAAAACCAAAGGATATTATTTCTTTAATCCCATTGAGAACAAAACGTTTGTTGCTCGGACTGGTGTCTTCCTAGAGAGAGAATTTACTTCTAGAAAAGGAAGTGGGAGAAAGATTGAACTTGAAGAAATTCGAGAATCACAAGATACCACCGAACCGAGATTGAACAACAAAGAAATTCCACAAGAAATTGAGGAACAAATAACTCATCAGAGAAACACAACCACCGCAGATCTTTAAGAGAACGCCGTGCACCTCAGAGATATGGATTTCTCATTACAACGCATGGTGACGTTCTTCTTATAGATCAAGATGAGCCTAGGACTTATCAAGAAGCGGTGACAAGCCCAGTTCTCGAGAAATGGCTTGAGGCCATGAGATCCGAGATGGATTCCATGTATGAAAACCAAGTATGGACCTTGATTGACCCACCCGGGGGGTTAAACCTATAGGGTGCAAGTGGGTTTTCAAAAAGAAAATGGATACATGGATGGTAATGTACAAACATACAAAGGGCGATTAGTCGCTAATGGTTTTCGCCAAATTCATGGTGTTGACTATGATGAAACCTTTTCTCCTGTAGCTATGTTTAAATCCATCAGGATCTTGCTCGCCATAGCTGCATTTCATGATTATTAAATCTGGCAGATGGATGTCAAAACAGCTTTCCTTAACGGAAAATTTGAAGAGGATGTGTACATGACACAACCTGAAGGTTTTGTAAATCCAAAGGATGCTGGAAAGATATGTAAGCTACAAAGATCCATTTATGGATTAAAGCAAGCTTCTCGAAGTTGGAATCTTCGTTTTAACGATGCAATCAAAGAGTTTGGTTTTATAAAAAATAAAGATGAACCATGTGTTTACAAGAAAGTTAGTGGGAGCACTATCACATTCTTGGTACTATATGTGGATGACATACTTATCATGGGAAATGACATACCTACCTTGCAATCTATTAAGACTTGGTTAAGAAGTTGTTTTTCTATGAAGGACTTGGCGAAGCCACTTATATCTTAGGAGTCAAGATCTATAGAGATAGATCAAGACGACTACTAGGTCTAAGCCAAAGTACATACATAGATAAAGTCTTCGAAAAGGTTCAAGATGGAAGAATCTAAAAGAGGATTCCTACCTATGAGACATGGTATTTCACTCTCGAAGGAAATGTGTCCTTCAACTCCACAAGAGAGAGAACGTATGAGTAAAATTCCATATGCTTCCGCTATTGGATCTATCATGTATGCTATGTTATGTACACGTCCGCATGTCTCGTATGCCTTAAGTATGACGAGCGTGTATCAAGTAGATCCCGGTGAAGGTCATCGGACCACGATCAAGAGTATCCTTAAGTACTTAAGAAGAACTAAGGATACGTTCCTATTATATGGAGGTGAGGAAGAGTTAAGTGTAAAAGGTTACACGATGCCGCCTTCCAAACCGACAAGGACGATTCTCGATCGCAATCGTGTTTTGTGTTTTGCCTTAATGGTGGTGCCGTGAGTGGAAAAGTTCAAAGCAAAGTACGATGTTGATTCTACAACAGAGGTCGAGTATATTGCGACCAAGTGAGGCAAAGAAAAGGAAGCGGTTTGGATCAAAAGTTCATTCTCGACTAGGGTTGTGCCTAGCATATCGGATGCTATAGAACTCCGATGTGATAACAATGGAGCTATTGCACAAGCTAAAGAACCCGATCTCACCAATGATCCAAACATATACTTAGGCGCTACCATCTTATTCGAGAGATTATCGATCGAGGAGATGTAGAAATATGTAGAGTACCTTCGGATGATAACATCGCCGATCCTCGACTAAGCCTCGACACAATGCAGGCATGATCGTCACACTAAGTCGCTTGGTATTAGATATATGAGTGATTGGTCTTAGTGCTAGTGGGAGATTGTAAGAGTTTGCCCAAAGATCAATCATGAGATGGTTGTAATAACATACTTTATTTACCATATTTATTAATATAAAGCGTTGTCATTATTATTTCAGCTTTTTCTATCTGTGTATACAAATAAACTGCTTTTATAATAATGTCCTGAGAATAATATGATTATTTTTTTAAAAGATCCTTAGTCGAGTATTATTGTTGACTAGGACAACGATGAATGCATTAAGACTAACATGTAGTTGATTGATGATAAAGAGTTGTCATTGATGTGGATCAAAAAATCAATGCATGAATATGTGTGTTAGAGAACAACATATTGGATTGACCCGTTATGAGTATGTTTATTGGATTATTATGTAATTGTCACAACATTACTCATAGTGATTAATATGTATATGATCCTCAGACTTGAGATAATTATTAATCTCAACATCGTGAGTTGTATATTTTGATACAGTCAAACATACACCGTAACTGGTTGTTCTATAAAGGCTAATGTTGGATATACCACAATCTATGTAGAGGATATGGTTGATCAATATAGGATAAGTCCCTCCTACATAATGGGAGTAATATCTTAGGCCACTTGATTGAGTGAGACTAGAAATGCATGGCCATGCTCAAATAAGTTGACATGAGATGTCATACTAATTTGTATATCATAGTCTACTCAAGATATCAAGAAACATGAGATGGACTATACAAGTGTGACTATTCCATGACTTGTGTCCATTCCAGAGATAAAGGACTTAAGGATTAATGCATGAAAGGTTAATCACAAAAGTTATGTGGAATCATGACTTCTTGTAACTTAGGTAGCAATGATGCATTGCTAGATGCCACTCATTGTTTGTGACATTAGAATCGTTCTATTATTACGCTAACGTTGCAAGAACCTACAGTGGTCACACCCTATGGTTTAAATGAACGGATAAAATATAATTGGTATTTTTTTTTGGTTGTCACATGAATTAAATTAATTAAAGAATTAATTTAATTGGGTAATCAAATATTGAACATATTATATGTACAAGGATGTTGTACACATAATGACAACATAATTCTATTAATATATGAATTTGTTTCATATATAAATTTAAATAAATATAGTTTACCGAAATCCTTATTATAATTAATGTAATTATAATTTTTGGATATAATTAATGTAATTATAATTTTCGGTTAAAAACTTTCTTGTATTTATTTAACATTCAAGAGATACCAATTATAAAAGGGTATTAAAAGGATACCAAATAATGGGCCCAATGAAAAAGATATCAATTATAAAAAGGCCCAATTAAAAGGATACCCAATATAAAAGGTATTTAAAAGAGACAAAGCTTAAGAAAAAAAAAAACCTAATAGATTGCTTGTTAGGTCTAGCAGCCGTCAAGCAAATAAACCTCCAAAATAGTTTTGGAGATTTCTTCCGTTCATAGTCAAACTGGGTGGATCACGTAGAGGCCGACACCGGAAAAGGTTGTGGCTTAATTCGATAGTAGATCAAAACTCTTGTTGCCAAGGCGTCGCCGTCTACTCAGATTTAAGTTTTGGTAATTTCAAAACCTTTATTTCACCCTGATTCGTTCCTCACACATGGATCCATGGTTTGGATCACCGGATCTAATTTTATTCTGCTGCGCCATGGGGTTCCGGTGTTCCAACAGAGTGACTATGTGTCCCATCGTGATTTTGGTGTTAGCTACGACTACATCGTGGATTGGCGCTGACTGAGGTTGCGTAGTGAATTTTGTGCTTGATTGCACGTAGATGGCATTGAATGCCTTTATGGAGTTAAAAGGAGAGGGCGATATGATAATCCCCTGGTGTGTGGTAGGCTGGATAAGGGTGTGTGTAGAGGATGGACCTTAGGTTTGGGTCGGGTTTTCATTATTGCATAAATGTGGAATGTGAATACGTGTGACTGTGGACTTGAATAAGAAATGGGCTAAGCCCAGTATGTGGAGGGTATGTGGTTAACTACCCGGTTAATTGATAAGTGTTATGAGTATGGGCCAAGCCCAGAATGTGATATGATCTGAATATGACATATGATATCTGATGCATGGGTTATTATGTGGTTAGCATGTGGGTGGAATTCAGTGGCTAATTATACACTGAGTCTGTGTGACTCACCCAATTTTTAATATCGTAGGTGATTTGTGACTAATGGACCGGGTTGGAGTGGAGACAAAGGTGACCATGCAGAAGTAGATTTTATGCAGTAGATGTTTTACTTGATTTAATTATTTTATATTATCAGTTTTGGGTATTCATTTGATGTAATAAGGGCCACTTTTATTTAAAGTATTCTATTTATGATTGTTGAAGTTTATATTATACTTAGAAATATTTTTACAAATGATTAATATCATACCAACTTATAATAAAGTTTTAATTCAAATCGAGCTTATGTTATTTAAAAATTTTAAATGGACACACTTTCCAAAAGTTAACAAAATTTTCAAGTTTTATTCTAAAGTCAAAGATTTTTTTCAAACGTTTTCCCGCAGTGACATACCAGATCCGGTCAGGACTTGTGGGCCGGGTTTGGGGTGTTACAGTTTGGTATCAGAGCCCGGTTCAAAACTTGGCTTTGAGGGTTTTGGGCCCAAAAACATTTTCAAAATGGGATTTTCAAAAATAGGGGTTTTTATGAAATATTTTTCAGGTTATTCTGGCATGGCACTTGTTCCTCCGGCCCGAAGTCCACCTGGTAAGTATTTCAGACTTCTGAAGTGAATTGTGTATATGAGCTATGCGGGCTTAGTTGGGCTCGTAGATTAGTGAACTAGGATCGGTTGAACCCTAGGACTAGTCTACTCAAACATATGCATAAGACTTAAGGATTATTAAACAAACCTGTGAAGTAAGTCACCGAGTTAAGGTGTGGCATCCATGGTACGCATGTCTAGGAATGGTATTCAGTAAGAGCTTGGTATTTAAGCAGTCCTAGCGACTCACCTCCTCTTTACTCGAATCCTACCTGGTGCGTAGCTACGGTTCACCTTAACCAAGAGGACTTGTTCATAGGCTAAACCAATTATTAAAACCCGAAAGGGACTAGCCGTGCAGTTTTATAAAAAATTCCTAGTTTTAAAATCCTTAAATTACCCCTAAAGTATCATCGATTTCCAAAATTACCAAAATGCCCTAGTGGCAAAATTACAAAAATGCCCCTGTATTGTAAAATTTCCGCACTACTCTCAACTTTTGATAAAATGATTTTACTTTGCAAAATACCAAAATTTTGAGTTTCAAAATGTTAAGATACTCTGGTTTGGAGAAATTACAAAAATACCCCTGTGTTGAAAATTACTAAAATGCCCCTGACTTTTAAGATTTCCAGTTTAACCCCAATTTTAATAAAATTTCCCCACTTTGCAAAAGTATTCAAAAACTCTATCTTACAGAAATTCGAGATACCCTGGTTTAAAAAAAAGAAAAAAATTTACAAAATTACCCCTGATCGACAAAATTACCAAAATACCCTTGGTTTCCAAAATTCTACCGTGCCTTTAATTGGGCAAATTTTCAGAAATACCCTCCAGTTTTGGGAATTTTAAAAATGTCTTGATTTATTAAAAGCTCTCAAAATTTCTTTTATCACCAAAAATACCCTGTAGAAAAATGACGAAAATACCCCTGGGGTAGAAACGGGCAGGAATGTCTGGATAGTGAATGTGGGTGGTAGATACCACCGAATGTGCCTCTACTGAGGAAGGAATATGGCTTCATTGAGAAATGAAGGTGTCTCTAGTGGTGAATGTGTTCTTGTTGATGAATGGATGCGTCCTTATGGATGAATGTGATATTCTGAAATAGAATAGGGAGCTTGAACTGAAACTTTGTGTGATCGAAAGAACTACCTCTAAAAATTCTTTTCATAAAATTGTTCGCGGTTAAACAGTGGAACAAATACTAATGCATAAAACTTCTTAATCAGATTAAATCGCGACGATAGAGATGAGTTCTAGGGGACGCGGTAGAGGTAGAATGGCAGCATCGGAACCGATAGGGTCTGGCCATGGGTCAGAAAGTGAAGTGCCGCCACCAGCAGCGGGTGCGGAGGAGCAGGATTAGATAGGTGAAGATGACGTAGTATCGCAGGCCATGTTACGAGTGCTAGAACGAGTAGCGAGAGTTAGCAGGGGAAGTGGAACTCGAAAGTCAGTATCGGAAAGACTTAGATCGAACAGAGCTGAGATCTTTAGAGGGGTATCTGGAGTAGCTCCGAATGTAGCGGAGTATTGGCTAGAAGCAGTCGAAAGAATCATGGACGATTTGGATTGCACCATTGAAGAAAGCTGAAGGGTGCTGTTTTGTTGTTTCGTGACGAAGCTTATCGTTGGTGGCTCACTGTCAAACAAGGTGTACCGGCAGATCGACTAGATTGGGATTACTTTAAGGCTAAGTTTAAAGGAAAGTACGTAGGAGCCAGTTATTTGGACTCGCAAAGGAAAGCGTTTCTAAATCTAGTACAAGGGAATAAGTCGGTAGCGGAGTATGAAGCTGAATTTGTACGACTAAGTCAGTACGCCAAAGGAATCGTGGCTACTGACTACGAGAGGAGTGTTCGATTCGAAGATGGGCTGCGAGATGAGCTACGGGAGTTGATCGCTCCGCAAAGAGAAAGGGACTTCGCCATTCTGGTGGAGAAAGCTCGGATCGCTGAAGAGGTTAAGAAGACTATAAGGGAAAACCAAGAGAAGAATAGGAACGAGAATAAGAGAAGTTTTGGACCGTCAATATCGTTTGGTAATGTCTAGAAAAGACCAAGGATCGAGAATCTTGTGCGTGCACTTGTACCAGTGGATCGGAATAGTTCATGTGTTGAGTGTGGGAGAGCTCATTTAGGAGAATGTTGGGGAAATAGTAAGAAATGTTTCCGGTGTGGGTCGAAGGCTCATTTGGTTAAGAACTGCCCTCAGGCAACGAGAGGTCAAGGTTCGAACCACGGAGGAAGTGGTACCAGCAGAGGTGCTAAAGGATCAGATGCGAGGCAGCTAAGAACTTGATATCATGTACGTTCGTTATTTTGGGACACTATTTATTGTCTTGATGGTGTGAAGTTAACTCATTCTTGTATGGCTAGTGAATTGTAGGAACTTTGAATGTGAACCTTAAGACTGTGTCTAGGAGGCAGGATAGATTTACTAAGATCAGAGTGCGCAGCAGAGGCTTAGAGTAGCTAGTTTTGGTAGTAAGTAATTTCAAGGATGAAATTATTTTAAGGAGGGTAGAATTGTAACACCCTGGTTTAAGGGTTATGCGTTCGTGCATAATTCGAGTGATAGTAGGCTTGGAGTATGTTTGGACATGTTTTAAGGGTTTCGAGAACTTTAAGTTATAAGGGAATGCTTCGGGAAAAAAATTGGATTTAGGTGTAAAAAGGGGAAACTGGGCAAGAAGGCCTTAAAATAATTTTGTGGAGTTTAGAACACAAGAAAGGAAGTGGCAAAGTGGCTTGGGCGCTATGTGCAAAAGGGAGTGCCAAGGGGGAAGGGGTTCGAATAACATGGGAAGCAGTTGGGCTTTTATTTTTAGCGTTAAAAGGGAGTTGGGCTAGGTAGGCTTTAAAGGAATTTTATGGGCATTTTTAGCAAAAAGAAGGTCAGTGGTAGAGTGGCTTCCGTGCGCTGCTTAAGAGCTTGGGGAGGACGCCATTAAGGACCTGGGTTCGAATCCAGGCGGCAGCAGTGAAGGGTTTTTATTTTTGTTTTTGGGGCGTTAAAAGGAAGGAACTAAGGAAGTAGGGTTTAAAAGAAAATATGGCGCGTTTATGACACAAAACAACGCCTTGGCCGAATGGCCTGGGGCGCTACCTGGCCGCTTGTTCCACCAGGTCCTGTGTTCGAACCTTGGAAGCTGCAGTTGGGGTTTTATTTTTTTGCTGCTGGGGTGAAGAGGTGGAGTGAAGGTGGACGGCACATGGGAGCTTCAAATAGATAAGATTAAACTGATGTTATTTAGTCCTTTTTGAATTCGGCTGGTGGGTAGGTGATAAGCTTGCTTTATTTTATTTATTTTTGATAATTGTAGGATTATTTTACTTAGTTTAAAATTAGTAAATAGGAGATAATGGTTGTTATTGGGTTATTTTTGATTTGATAAGGAGATAAAATATGGATAAAATAGTGAGGGAGTTGGCTAATTCAAATTGGTTTGAATTAGCGGCCATAAGTGATGGCTGAATCTTGGTTTCTCCATGTGGGAGGAGTGGCCGAATTCTATAAATAGGGGGGAGTGCCGAAATTATTCTTTTAGTCTCTTGCAAAAAATTAGTATTTGTGACTCCTAAATTCTGCTAGTAGCCGAATGTTCACTTGAACCCCCCTAAACCTCATTTTGTCTACTTCTATTTCTTTTGTTATTAAGCCAAATTATTCACCCTTTCATATCTTTTTTCTTATTGTGCTAAGCCGAAACCTTACCCTCCGAAAATATTCTCTATTCACTTTGTTCTCCATTGTAATTGTTGACCGAATACCAACATTCTCCCTCTCATTTCTTTTGTTTTCTTTCATTGCTTTGCAAGCCGAATCTCTCCCTTTTATTGCCGAAATTTCCCTTTTCTATTTGTCTTCATCTTGGCCGAGTAATAGAATGGTGCTAATCTCCTTGGGGGTGTCTCTTTCAATCGTTGGAAAAGGTAAGTAATGGTAGCCGAATGCCTATTGCTATCCCCTCCTTGTGTGCTGTCGACTTTTTCAAGGTAAGAACTGATTTCGGCTTTTGTTTGGAAACATGTTAATCGCGTGTTGGGATCAACGTGTTGTAGGATCTCCGGGATTTGGAAGCAAGCAAGCAAAGACTTCACCCTTGGGTATTCGGTTGGTAAGTGGGGGGTAAGGATTTGTTTTAATAGTCTATCCCTTTAGGTATTCGAAAAGCCGAAGGCTTGTAAGGCTAATCGGTTGCGTTTTAGGGGTGTGGCCGATTGTCAGAGGTGAACCATCGCTTGGCTCGGGATTTGGTAGGAAACCAAATCGGTTGTAAGGTAAGGGGTAAGTGATTCATTAATATTCGGCCATGGGCCTTATTTCGGGTACTTAAGTGTTGACCACTCTGACTTTGGTTTATAGGGCAAATCGGCAAAAGTAGCAGGCTTTTGGGGAACTAGGATCTTTTGGTAAGGATGTTAGGTTATGGTTCTCTTCTTTTTAAGACCTCGTACGTGGTAATTAACGAAGTGTTCTGATTAAGTACCGTCGATGGATGCGAATACCAGTCTAGAGGAAAAAGGGAAAGCCCTTATCCCGAAGTTTAAGAAAAGAGCTGTCTCGGCGGTTCGGGATTGGCCACCGGGGTGTGGGCCAGCAGCGGGAGAAAGCTATAGGCAGATAGCTGTAGTCTCGCTTAGCGATAGCGTCGTGATCGAAAGTCTAGAGCTTCAGGTTATAAGGTGTGTAGCTAGCCTACTGTTTCCGGGATTTATATGTGTAATGTGTTTACTAACAAGTGCAGTGATAAGTGTGATATTGATACCCCTCAAGGGTATGACGAGGATCAGGTTAGTAACAAAGTGGTGGAAATATGATTATTGATTTGTATATGTGAATATGCCTATGATTGCGAATAAAACATGTGCATGCATTATCATGACTGTATTTTATGTTGCATGTGCATGGGTGGGCTATGAAAGAAGGTACGGGTGTACTTCGAGTACGTGGTTGATGAGTAGCTGTATGCCTCATCGTGATTGATATAGGCTATGTGCCATATCGTGGTTTGATGAGTGACTATGTGTCCCATCGTGATTTTGGTGTTAGCTATGGCTACATGGTGGATTGGCGCTGACTGAGGTCGCGTTGTGGATTTTGTGCTTGATTGCACGTGGATGGCATCGAATGCCTTTATGGAGTTAAAAGGAGAGGCCGATGTGATAATCCCCTGGTGTGTGGTAGGCTGGATAAGGGGGTGTGTAGAGGATGGACCTTAGGTTTGGGTCGGGTTTTCATTATTGCATAAATGTGGAATTTGAATACGTGTGACTGTGGACTTGAATAAGAAATGGGCTAAGCCCAGTATGTTGAGGGTATGTGGTTAACTACCCGGTTAATTGATAAGTGTTATGAGTATGGGCCAAGCCCAGAATGTGATATGATCTGAATATGACATATGATATTTGATGCATGGGTTATTATGTGGTTAGCATGTGGGTGGAATTCAGTGGCTAATTATACACTGAGTCGGTGTGACTCACCCAATTTTTAACATCGCAGGTGATTTGTGAAACACCCCACACCCGGCCCACGAGCCTGAACCGGATTTGGTATGTTCCTTAAGTAAACCGGTTTTCAACTTCTTGGTTACTTAGAGAAAAATTGTAAATTTTAGAAAACATTGTTTTGGGTTGGGCTTAAATTGGAACCCATTTAATAAATTTTGAAAATCCAACTTAAATAAGGTGACAAAATAATTTTAGGGTTTATTATTTTAAAAGAAATAAATTTACTTAACTTTAATCAAAAATAAATTGTATCATACTCAAATAAAAATAAACAGAAATAAAGAAAATCCAACTGGGCCTTATGGCCTTATTACATCATTCAAACCCAAAATAATATTTAAAGTACTAAAATTATATAAAGTCCAAATTTCTAAATAATTTCTTCAAGTGATGCATGGCCACCTTTAGCTCCTGCCGACCCGGGTCCATTCGCTCATCATCACGAAAAATAATTCCCCAACGGGTGAGTCCACAGACTCAATGTGTACACATGATACTAATTTTCAACAAATCAGGCATACAAGTCATATCAATTTCATGCTCATACAAGATAAAGGATGATGCCACCCAAACCCAAGCCTATTTGTCCATCCGCTACACACCACCCGTACCAACCTGTACACCGTGGGGACTACTAAGTCGACCCTCCATCCGCTACACACCATCGGCGATCATTTGCGATCGACGTGCTCATCGCCCACTTACGTTGTGTCTTTAGACACTATATTCGAATATTGTAACCGGTTACCATATTCAATAATGTGACCGTAGTCACCACAATTCATTGGTGAGACCGTAGTCATCACCTTCACTTTCTCCCTTCACATATATCCCAAATGCCCCAATTATTTCATGTCATTCATAACATACTTAAATTCACATTCATGTCACTTTTCAGAATATAACACATTCATAATCCTATCAAAAGTAGGAAACGTACCTGGGTACTTTTTTTTTTTGCCACATTTGTGGTACTTAGCCACATTCTCATTCTTATACACATTCACATTTTAAAACATAATTATTGCCATAACATATTGAAAGTTAGTGTGAGTACACACCTGATTTGCTTAATAGGCTCCTTGAGATCTCGAAAATCCCGATCTATAGTTTAGATCTGCTGTTGCCTATATTCGGCCATTATAAAAGACACATTAATAACCTTATTTGGTTTGAAAACCAAATCCTAGTAGGATTTGTATTACTAACCTTGTTGCCGAATTAGATGATCAAGTCCCAAAAATTTGCTAGTATTCTTTTTCCTTGAAATCGGCTAACACTAGTCATGTAACCATGTTAGTTTTCGGCTTTTGAAATAATGGGAAATAATCCTAAATATTAAAAAAAACAAGCCTTGGCCGAATATCACTTACCTTACAAATTCCAAATCTGAAGAGGATTCCTTTATATGCTTGTCAAAATCCCTATAACTTTGTGTTAGATTAAATCTAGCTTTGAAAATATGAATCATAACCTTTAACCAAATATTCATACCTCTTACCTTAGATCCTTGATCCTTCTATTTAATAATGGGGGAAACCCTTTTGATGTTGTGGTTGATTGCTCCTTTACTTAGAATCAACAAGGATTCGGCTTTGACAGAAGAATCGGAGAAGAAAATAGAAGAACAAGAGAGGGATTTTGCTTAATGAAAATTCGGCAGAGAGGGGGAGAGAGCTTAGAGAATTTCGGCAACACTAGAAAGATGAGAGAAACTCTTTTAGTTTTTCTCCTATAGCCGAAATTATCAATAGGAGAGTCCCTTACTTGGCCACTACTCCTCAAGTGATAATATTAACCTTTAATTATCACTTTTATTCAGAATTAAAGGTGTTTAATCCTTTATTTATCTCCTCAAAAAATCCTAATTTAAAATCCCTTATTTATCACTTTTTAATCATGTATTTATGGAATTAAAACACCTTGGTTTCTAGATGCTTGTGCCGTCCACCTTTAAGCCTGGGAAGCAAAAATTAAACTTCATTTATTTGCTTCCCTTGTGACTCGAACCCAGGCCCATGCCTTCTGCACATGGCGCCATTTCCATAGGCCCTAAGTGCCATCTTTAGGCCACTTTTCCTAGCCCGTTTGTGTGTCAAATTTCCCCAACTTTTTCTTTTAAGGCCCTCTTGCCTTTATTTCCTATTTTAAACTTTAAAACTCATCATTTCGGGGTCATTTCTAAGTTTCCTAAAATTTTTGATCGGCTCTGTAACTTGCCATTTTTCTTACATTCCAAGTTTCCAAAAATGTTCAGGTTTCCTAAAATGTTCAGTTTCCAAAATGTTCAGGTTTTCTAAAATGTTCAGTTTCCAAAATGTTCAGGTTTCCCAAAATGTTCAGTTTCCAAAATGTTCAGGTTTCCAAAAATGGGTACTTTCCATTTTTGAACCATTTCCTTACATTTCTAGGTTTCCTAAAATGTTCATGTCCTAATGCATTTCCAGTTGCCAAAATGTTCATTTCCATTCATTTTCGTGCATTTACGAGTATCCAAAAATATCAAAAATTTATTCATTATACTTAAGACTTGTTATTTCTTACAATTAAACTGAAAATGCATAGGCCCTTTTGAGGATGTTACAGTTCTACCCCCCTTAAACAAAATTTCGTCCTCGAAATTTCCTAACTAAATAATTGAGGGTATTGCTGTCGCATTGTCTCCTCTGACTCCCACGAAGCTTCTTCCGATCCATGATTGCGCCATAACACCTTGACTAAAGGCACCGACTTCCTTCGTAGTACTTTCACGTCACGTTCCAAGATCCGAATCGGCTCCTCCTGGTAGGATAGATCTGGCCTTAGCTCCACTTCTTCAACAGGTACCACATGAGACGGATCCGATCGATAGCGACGTAGCATGGATAAATGAAATACGTCGTGGATTTGATGCAACTCTAGTGGTAACTCCAATTGGTATGCCACTGGCCCAACTCGCTTCAGCACTTGATAAGGCCCTATAAACCGTGGGCTTAACTTCCCTTTGCGACCAAACCTCATAACCTTCTTCCAAGGCGAAACTTTCAAGAATACTTGGTCTCCTACTTCAAACTCGATTTCCTTCCGCTTAAGGTCCATGTGACGACTTACATCTGTCGAAGCTTCCTTCAACCGTGCGAATTAATTCCACCTTCTCCTCAGTTTCCGCCACCAACTCTGGACCCAAAACCCGGTGTTCTCCTAACTCGGTCCAACAAGTTGGTGTTCTACATTTCCTTCCATACAATGCTTCGTATGGTGCCATTCGAATGCTTGCACGATAGTTTGTTTGTTGTAGGCGAACTCACCGAGGAGGCAAGTAATCTTCCCAACTTCCTCGGAAATCCATCACACAACCTCTCAACATATCCTCTAACACTTGTATAACCCGTTCAGACTGCCCGTCTGATTGTGGATGAAAAGCCGTAGTGAAGTCCAACTTAGTGCCTAAAGCTTGATGAAGTGCGTTCCAAAATCGAGATGTGAACCTTGGGTCTCTATCGGAGATGATTGACATTGGTACTCCATGTAACCTCACGATCTCCGCCACATATAACTTAGCTAGCTTCTGAAGAGTATAATCCATTCTTACTGGGATAAAGTGCGCGGACTTAGTCAAACCGTCCACTATCACCCATACCGAGTCCTTCTTAGTAGGCGTAAGGGGAAGCCCACTAATGAAGTCCATGGTGATTCTCTCCCACTTCCATTGGGGAACTTCGATTGGTTGAAGCAATCCTGATGGGACTTGGTGTTTAGCCTTAACTTGCTGACATGTCAGACACTTTCCCACGAATTCAGTCACTTCCCGCTTAAGATCAGACCACAAAAATTGTTCCCTTAGGTCCCTATACAGCTTAGTGCCTCCGGGATGCATAGCATAAGGGCTACCATGCGCCTCCCGAAGAATCCTTTGTCTTAACTTCTTGTCGTTCGGCATACAGACCTTTCCTTTATAGCACAACACTCCATCATCATTAACGCCATAGTCATTCAATTCTCCACTTTGGACTTGCTGTAACTTAGCACTTAGATCCTTATCAGCCAACTGTCCCTCTTTCACCTCCTTCAGCCATGTGGGCTTGACTTGTAACTCTGCCAACAGGCTTCCGTCATCATACAAACTTAAGTGAGGAAACAAAGCCCTTAAATCCGACACAACCTTCCTACTTAGGGCATCAGCTACCACATTCGCCTTGCCCAGATGGTATTCTATCGAACAATCATAATCTTTCAACAACTCCACCCACCTTCGTTGCCTCAAGTTCAACTCCTTCTGAGTCAACAAGTACTTAAGGCTCTTGTGGTCCGTGTAAATTACTGACCTTTCTCCATAAAGGTAGTGCCTCCAAACCTTAAGGGCGAAAACCACTGCTGCGAGCTCCAAGTCATGAGTTGGGTAGTTAACCTGATGCGGCTTTAACTGCCGAGACGCATAAGCGACTACTTTTCCTTCTTGCATTAGCACACAGCCTAACCCTGTGTGCGAAGCGTCACAATATACTATGAAGTCCTTGCCTACCACTGGCTGAATTAACATAGGAGCTTCCGTCAACACCCTCTTAAGCTTTTCAAAGCTCTCCTGGTGCTTATTAGTCCATTCAAAGGGTACTTCCTTCCTTAGCAACTTTGTCAAAGGCACGGCTATTGACGAGAATCCTTCCACAAACCTTCTGTAATAGCCCACCAAGCCTAAGAAACTTCGGATCTCAGCCACAGACCTAGGTGATTTCCAATCTAACACTGCTTCGATCTTCCTTGGGTCCACTCTTATTCCTTCTGCGGATACCACATGTCCTAAGAATGCCACCTCCTTAAGCCAAAATTCACACTTGCTGAATTTGGCATAGAGCTTCTTTTCCCTTAACACTTCCAACACAACTCGGAGATGCTCATCATGCTCCTCTTCTGACTTTGAGTACACAAAAATATCGTCGATGAATACAACAACGAACCTATCCAGGTAGGGTTGGAAAACCCGATTCATCATGTCCATGAACGCGGCTGGAGCATTCGTTAAACCAAACGGCATCACCACAAACTCAAAATGGCCATACCTTATCCTAAAAGCGGCCTTATGGATGTCAACCTCCTTCACCTTCAACTGGTGATATCCCGACCTTAAGTCTATCTTCAAGAACACAGCTGCCCCTTTCAGCTGATCGAACAAGTCGTCTATCCTTGGCAAAGGATACTTGTTCTTGATGGTCAGCTTATTCAACTGACGATAATCTATGCACATACGCATAGTTCGGTCCTTTTTCTTCACAAATAGGACCGGTGCTCCCCCATGGAGACACACTGGGTCGAATAAACCCACAATCCAACAACTCTTGGATTTGTGCCTTGAGCTCCACTAACTCCTTTGGCGCCATTCGATATGGAGCGATTGACACAGGAGCTGTTCCTGGTAGCAAATCAATTCTAAATTCCACCTCCCTATCCGGGGGTATTCCTGGTAATTCATCTGGGAACACATCTACGAAATCCCTTACCGTCCTAACTCCATGAACACCTTCATCTTTACCTCCCAACGCACTTACGAAGGCTAAGTACGCCTCGCACCCCTTCTTAACCATTTTCTCAGCCTTCAGCGCCGAAACTACGTTAGACAAGTAGTTCCTCCTTTCGCCGATCATCACTACTACTTCATCCTCCAGGGTCCTTAGTTCCATACGTTTAGTCGCACAATCCAACACGGCTCGATGCTCTACTAGCCAATCCATTCCAAGTATAAGCTCAAATTCTCCGAAGGGTAACTCCATCAAATCAGCCCGAAAATTTACTCCCTGAATCTCTAGGGGTACATTTCGAAAGATCTTATCTATCATCACTGTTTGGCCTAATGGGCTTACTACTGTTATCTACCTATCAGAGAGTTTGAAGTCTAGGCCTAGTGTTTCCACTACACTACATGCAACATATGAATGGGTAGAGCCCACATCAATCAGAGCAAAATAGGGTTTGTCATGAATAAAGAACGTACCGATTATAACATCTGGTACGTCTCCATCTTCCTTCCGGCGAACCGCATAAACCAAACCCGGTTGCCTTGCTTCGGCATTAGCAGCACCTCGGCCCTGTGCCCCACGACCTCTGCTATTTCCTCTGTTTGCCGAACCACGACCCCTTTGAGGCTGCTGTCTGCCTCTACCAGCCTGGTTAGCATTTTGAGCTACCGGTCGACTCTCATCTTTCAGCTTGGGGCAATCTTTAAGCATATGGTCCTTGGACCCACACTTGAGACATCGTCCCGTCTTTTTCCAACATTCTCCCAAGTGCTTCTTTCCACAATGCTCACAAGGGCGATTCTGCCAGCCCGTACCAGCTTGTTGATTTTGTGGCCCGTCAACTCTAGGCCTCTTGTGACTCTTTCCCGCTGGCCCAAAACCTCTTTTGAGCTTATTCCTATCCATAGCCTGCTTGGTAGCATCCTTAATTCCCTCGGCCACCTTGGCCTTTTCCACCAAAGTAGAGAATTCCCGCTCCTGATGCGGTGCTATCAACAGTCTCAAATCGTCCCTCAATTCGTCCTCAAAACGGACACAGCGTTCGTGCTCAGTTGCCACTACACCTCGAGCATAACGGCTCAACCTTAGAAATTCCGCTTCATATTCTGTGACGGACTTACTTCCTTGTACCAATCCCAGAAAAGCCTTTCTTTGTTCATCCGTATACCTGGTTCCCACATACTTTTTACGAAATGCTTCTTTAACATATTCCCGTGTCAAATCTACGTACCGTAGCACCATCCCGAACAGTTAACCACCACCGATACGCTTCATCGGCGTAATGCGATGCCACCATCCCTTTCAACTTCTCCTCGGGGTCAAGTCGAGCTCATCCATGATGCGCTCGTTGCTTCCAACCAATGCTCACCAGATCTTGGGTGCTACTCCGAACACTCCACGAAACATCTCACTCCATTAGCTCGGAGCCATTCGAGCCGCAGGACTTACGGGTTCGAATTTTCCTCTTGCACCACCCACCAATTCCAAAACTCGCGGACGACTGCGACACAAAGATCTTCCCCGTCGAGCTCAACTGCTCAACGTTAATAGCTGGGGGTGGCGGTGGCGGTGGTATCTCGTTGTCAGAACCTTAACCCGACCTAATGGGTTCTGACACTGTCATTCTTCCTCTACCTCTTCCACGACGACCACGTCCTTTGGAGCTCATTTCTAGCGTCGAGATCTGATTAGAAAGTTTTATGTATTAGTACTTTGGTTTCACTTGTTTACTCGCGGAGAAATTTTTATGAGAAGGGATTTAAAAGTGGTTCTTTCGTACAAACACACAGTCTTTTCCATTCATTCATTCATCCATCAAACAAGTATGAACTTTCGTTCATTCAGAGAAACGTTGTAATTTTCATTATTGTTGTTTTTCACTACCCAGGGGTATTTTCGTAATTTTGTTCTACAGGGGTATTTTCGTAATTTTTCAGGGAATACGTTCCTTGGTGCTTTTGTCAAAAAGCATTTTGAAAACTTCAAAGTTTTGGGGTAATTTGGAAAAATTTTGAAATCCGGGGGTATTTCAGAAATTTTCGACCTCAGGGGTGTTTTGGTAATTTTTCACAAACTGGGGTATATTTGGAAAAACTAACAAATCAGGGATATTTCAAACGTTGTAAAATTTTGTGGGTTCTTTTTGAGAGTTTAACCTTTCAAATGGTGATGTTGCAAAACTTTGGAAATCAGGGTCATTTTGGTAATTTTGCAAGTTAGGGGCAATTTTGTAATTTTTCCAAAATCAGGGTATTTTTGATGGTTTGCACGTTAAGGTTTATGAACATTATAAAATAATGGAGTTTTGACAAAACCATTGAAAAGTTTGACATTTTGTTAATTTTGCCACTAAGGACATTTTTGTAATTTTCACAAATTAGAAATTTTTCAGAAAAAAATTTTGTAAGGATGGTTTTCGAAAATTTAGTAAAGCAATTTTAAGAGTTTTGAAATCTAGGGTTTGTTGTTTTGTTCTCTCTTTTTAAAAAAAAAAAACATGGCTGGTTCCCTTTCGGGTTTTAGTCATTATGTTTAGCCTATGACCGAGCCCTCTTTGGTCGGGGTGAACCAAAGCTACGCACTGTGCGAGATTCGAATGGAGAGGAGGTGAGTCACACGGACTACTTAAATACCAAGCTCCCATCGAAACCATTCCTAGACATGCGTCTGGGGGTTGCCACACCACCGAGCCCTCTCGAGTTAGGGTGAAGCAGAAGCTACGCACCGGTAGGATTCTGCGAAGAGGAGGTGAGTCACTAGGGTGCTTAAATACCGAGCTCTTCCTGATCCAATCCTAGACATGCGCACAGGGGTTACCACACCCTAGCTCAGTGACTTAGCCATAGGTTTGTTCAGTTCATTAAGTCTTATGAGTTTCATGTGTTTGAGTAGTCTAATCCTAGGGTTCAAATTCCTATCACACTATTCTACGTTCCATACCTTTTCTACCCCTATATAAATCACGTAATCACACATAGAGTTAGGGGTACTTACCTGGTGGACTGCGGGTCGGAGACTCAGGTGCCATGCCAGAATACCTGCTTTATTTCAAAGAAAATCATTTGGGCTCGAATTAAAAACGTTTTGGGCCTTAGCCCACAGGCCGAGAGTTTTAAAACTGGGCTCTGATACCAAGCTGAAACACCCCACACCCGGCCCACGAGCCTGAACCGGATCTGGTATGTTCCTTAAGTAAACCGGTTTTCAAATTCTTGGTTACTTAGAGAAAAATTGTAAATTTTAGAAAACATTGTTTTGGGTTGGGCTTAAATTGGAACCCATTTAATAAATTTTGAAAATCCAACTTAAATAAGGTGACAAAATAATTTTAGGGTTTATTATTTTAAAAGAAATAAATTTACTTAACTTTAATCAAAAATAAATTGTATCATACTCAAATAAAAATAAACAGAAATAAAGAAAATCCAACTGGGCCTTATGGCCTTATTACATCATTCAAACCCAAAATAATATTTAAAGTACTAAAATTATATAAAGTCCAAATTTCTAAATAATTTCTTCAAGTGATGCATGGCCACCTTTAGCTCTTGCCGACCCGGTCCATTACACGCTCATCACACGAAAAATAATTCCCAACTGGGTGAGTCCACAGACTCTCATGTGTACACAGCACTAAATTTCAACAAATCAGGCATACAAGTCATATCAATTTCATGCTCATACAAGATAAAGGATGATGCAAGCCAAACCCAAGCCTATTTGTCCATCCGCTACACACCACCCGTACCAACCTGTACACCGTGGGGACTACTAAGTCGACGTGCTCATCGCCCACTTACGTTGTGTCTTTAGACACTATATTCAGATATTGTAACCGAAGTTACCATATTCAATAATGTGACCGTAGTCACCACAATTCATTGGTGAGACCGTAGTCATCACCTTCACTTTCTCCCTTCACATATATCCCAAATGCCCCAATTATTTCATGTCATTCATAACATACTTAAATTCACATTCATGTCACTTTTCAGAATATAACACATTCATAATCCTATCAAAAGTAGGAAACGTACCTGGGTACTTTTTTTTTTTTGCCACATTTGTGGTACTTAGCCACATTCTCATTCTTATACACATTCACATTTTAAAACATAATTATTGCCATAACATATTGAAAGTTAGTGTGAGTACACACACGATTTGCTTAATAGGCTCCTTGAGATCTCGAAAATCCCGATCTATAGTTTAGATCTGCTTTGTTGCTATATTCGGCCATTATAAAAGACACATTAATAACCTTATTTGGTTTGAAAACCAAATCCTAGTAGGATTTGTATTACTAACCTTGTTGCCGAATTAGATGATCAAGTCCCAAAAATTTGCTAGTATTCTTTTTCCTTGAAATCGGCTAACACTAGTCATGTAACCATGTTAGTTTTAGCTTTTGAAATAATGGGAAATAATCCTAAATATTAAAAAAACAAGCCTTGGCCGAATATCACTTACCTTACAAATTCCAAATCTGAAGAGGATTCCTTTATATGCTTGTCAAAATCCCTATAACTTTGTGTTAGATTAAATCTAACTTTGAAAATATGAATCATAACCTTTAACCAAATATTCATACCTCTTACCTTAGATCCTTGATCCTTCTATTTAATAATGGGGAAACCCTTTTGATGTTGTGGTTGATTGCTCCTTTACTTAGAATCAACAAGGATTCGGCTTTGTGAAGAATCGGAGAAGAAAATAGAAGAACAAGAGAGGGATTTTCTTAATGAAAATTCGCGAGAGAGGGGAGAGAGCTTAGAGAATTTCGGCAACACTAGAAAGATGAGAGAAACTCTTTTAGTTTTTCTCCTATAGCCGAAATTATCAATAGGAGAGTCCCTTACTTGGCCACTACTCCTCAAGTGATAATATTAACCTTTAATTATCACTTTTATTCAGAATTAAAGGTGTTTAATCCTTTATTTATCTCCTCAAAAAATCCTAATTTAAAATCCCTTATTTATCACTTTTTAATCATGTATTTATGGAATTAAAACACCTTGGTTTCTAGATGCTTGTGCCGTCCACCTTTAAGCCTGGGAAGCAAAAATTAAACTTCATTTATTTGCTTCCCTTGTGACTCGAACCCAGGCCCATGCCTTCTGCACATGGCGCCATTTCCATAGGCCCTAAGTGCCATCTTTAGGCCACTTTTCCTAGCCCGTTTGTGTGTCAAATTTCCCCAACTTTTTCTTTTAAGGCCCTCTTGGCTTTATTTCCTATTTTAAACTTTAAAACTCATCATTTCGGGGTCATTTCTAAGTTTCCTAAAATTTTCGATCGGCTCTGTAACTTGCCATTTTTCTTACATTCCAAGTTTCCAAAAATGTTCAGGTTTCCTAAAATGTTCAGTTTCCAAAATGTTCAGGTTTCCTAAAATGTCCAGTTTCCAAAATGTTCAGGTTTCCTAAAATGTTCAATTTCCAAAATGTTCAGTTTTTCTAAAATGTTGATTTCAAAATGTTGAGTTTCCAAAAATGGGTACTTTCCATTTTTGAACCATTTCCTTACATTTCTAGGTTTCCTAAAATGTTCATGTCCTAATGCATTTCTAGGTTGCCAAAAATGTTCATTTCCATTCATTTTCGTGCATTTCTGAGTATCCAAAAATATCAAAAATTTATTCATTATACTTAAGACTTGTTATTTCTTACAATTAAACTGAAAATGCATAGGCCCTTTTGAGGATGTTACAATTTGTGACTAATGGACCGGGTTGGAGTGGAGACAAAGGTGGCCATACAGAAGCAGATTTTATGCAGTAGATGTTTTACTTGATTTAATTATTTTATATTATCAGGTTTGGGTATTCATTTGATGTAATAAGGGCCACTTTTATTTAAAGTATTCTATTTATGATTGTTGAAGTTTATATTAATCTTAGAAATATTTTTACAAATGATTAATATCATACCAACTTATAATAAAGTTTTAATTCAAATCGAGCTTATGTTATTTAAAAATTTTAAATGGACACACTTTCCAAAAGTTAACAAAATTTTCAAGTTTTATTCTAAAGTCAAAGATTTTTTTCAAACGTTTTCCCGCAGTGACATACCAGATCCGGTCAAGACTTGTGGGCCGGGTTTGAGGTGTTACAAAGTCTTTCAAGGAGACCTTGATTTATGGCAGAGACAAACTCTCATTCGAAGATGTGAAGGGTAATTTGTTAAGTAGAGACAAACTTGACAATGAGTTTGGTTTGGATAGCAAGGCATATAAGCAAGCTTCCATTTTGGTAGCATCAAAGAAACGAGACAAAAGGTGTCACTATTGTAAAAAGTTAGGTCACGTCAAAGCAGATTGTTATAAACTGCGAAATAAAAGAGCTGCTGAGAGCAACGAGGAAGATGTAGCTGGTGCTAATTTGGCCGATGAAAGCGGTGATGATTTCTTGTTAGTGTCAACGAGCGATAACTCCAAGCTCATGTCTGAGTAGATCCTAGATTCGCGATGTTCTTTCCATATGTGTCCCATTTGAGATTGGTTCTCCACATACAGTTCAGTTGAAGGTGGAGTTGTGCGAATGAGAAATGATTCATCTAGTAAGGTAATTGGTATTGGTATTGTTAAAATTAGGATGCACGATGAGACGATTAGGACACTCTCAGATGTCAGGTATGTACCTAATTTACGAAAGAATCTCATCTCATTGAGTAGTTTAGACTTGAAAGGATGTAGAATCAACATCGAGTAGAGTAGCATTAAAGTATCTCGTGGAGCTCTCATTTTGTTAAAAGGTAAAAGAACCGACAGTCTTTATATTCTGGAAGGTTCTACAGTGACCAGTGAAATCGGATGTCCCTTGTCTGTTACGGAGTCGAAATCAACTAGTTTGGAGCGGAGGCAACTTGGTCATAGGAGGGAAAAACGTATGACTGTTTCGTTGAAGAGATGTTCTCTTCTGGATGTAGGTTTTGAAAAGTTAGGGCACTTTGTGTTCATGAAAATCGGACCGGGTTAGTTTTGATTTGGCGATTGCACAAGAAGTTGAAGGCTAGAAGTCTTCCAGCTTCTAAGCATAGATTCTACTCAGTTAATTCCCTGCATAGTTCAAGATAGGCCCACGGCGGGCTTTGGCAAAGATGGCGTTGTAAGAATTCGTGTCAAGGTGGAGATTGTTAGAGTTGTGTGACCCAAATTCTAAGAGATTGCTTGCAGTCAAGTTAAAGAAAATATATTTTCTTTCTAGAAGATTTAGTATTTATTAGTATAATATATTTAGCATTTATTAGTATAATTTGTTTGACTTAACAATTTAACCTATAAATAGGTTCTTTTACAACCTTAGACACACACCCATTAGAAATTAGAACTCATAACACATTTAGAGAATTTTGGGTTTACGTTTTGAGGGTTCTTTGTTTTCGGGTTTTCAGGGTTTAAATTTTATCTCCATCTTTTGTACTCTTCGTTCTTTTGCCATTATAGTAAAATTATCTTTGCCCGTGGTTTTTTATCCTCTTCGGAGGAGTTTTTCCACGTTAAATTTGTGTGTTCAATTTCTTCTGCTATTTTTACTTGTTCGTTGCTTAATCGGGATGATCCTAACATGGATGATTTATCCCTAGGTTTTTTTTACTGAATCTATAGGAAAGAAGTTAGGTGACTTTATGGGTAAGTTTTTGGGACCGATGGCAAAAGTTTGGGTAAGGGCATGAGGAGTTTCTTACGTGTACGATTCAGATGGGTGTTAGACGCTCTTTGAAGCGAAAAAAGAAGATTATGTTTTCACTTGGAAAGTGTTCCTATGTCAACTTTATATATAAATTTATGACTCTGTTCTATTTTTTCTATAGTTGTTTGGGACACAATGACTCTTTCTGTCAAGTTAGAATGGCTAAAGGCTTAGAAGTTGTATAGATGGGATGGTATCTGTCTCTAAATCCCAGTCCAGGGGAGCTACTGCGATGAATAGTGTGTGGCTGCGGGAGGAAGGTGAAGGGGAGATAAGGGGAAATACCCTAGGACATTTTTATTTAGGGTAGGGATTGTGGGAGGATTGAAGAAAAGAACATGGGATGGTCATAGATCTTGTGTTGGGGTTAAATTTGGATGGTGATTTAAATTAGTGTCAAGTATTCAAGGGGACTCTCTAAAGATATAAGGCCAATCAAATATGGACCACGACTCAAAGGAATACACAATAGAGGGTGGAGATGGGAAGAAAAGACCCAAAAGGATAATAGAAATCACAATGTTTTGATTGTGACAGATTCACTTGTGATTAGAGATGGGAGATCGTTGGGATGAACTCACTTTTGATCGACGGCTGCCAAGGGACAAGATGAACTCACTTTCGAGTAATCTTAGAGGAGTGTAAGTTAATGGACATTGGATACTTTGGGGCTTGGTTTACCCAGGAAAAGGAAACTTCAGCGAATATGAGAGAGCGATTGGATAGAAGAGTGGCGAATGCCAAATGGATAAACATGTTTTCTAATGCAATGATTTAGCATTTACCACATTCTTTTTTTGGATCATTTTCCCCTTATTAATCATACGAAGCAGGGGAGTAATAGGTTGAGGCAGAAAAGGTTTCAGTTTGAAACACGGTGGGTGATGGAAGAATCTTTTGAGGAGGAGGTTAAACAAATATGTCAGTCTGCTTCGGGTGATATGGTGGCTAAACTAGAAGGTGTGAGGAAGGGCTTGGTGAGATGGGCAGGTTTTGTTAGAAATAAAAGGGAGGGCCTTAATAGGGATCTGACTAGAAAATTGGAGGAGATGATGAGAAATGATAGAGATGATGAGAATATTATTGAACTATCTTAAGATTCTCTTATCATAACTTGAAGTTGGTGTCATTTAATATAAGAATACAATTAAAGCATGTAATAGTGTTGGCAGGTATAATTGTAGTTGTATCAAACAAAACAATCTCACATAAGACTTCAAATATAAAACAAAATAATAATTAATTCGAATAACAGTAAACCCTAAGATACTAATCACTCCATTAATATTTCATCTTTGGACAAATATATTAATTTGTAAATGATATCTTGGTGTAGTAATTAAATACTAAGAATAAGCGTCGCATGTTTATTACAATAGTTGCAAATGAAATTTTAAGATAAATATTAGCCTCTATTTAGGCCCGTCAATATTAATATAACTTAAGTTACATGCACAAAATTCCAAAATTATAAAAATCTTATTGTTATTTAAATATATTTTTAAATTTTTAAATACTTTTTGTTTAAATTTTATGATTTTTTAAACAACAAACCCATCAGATCAAAGATCAGATTAATTAAATTCGATTAAATCAAGAATTTCACTAATTCACCAGCCCAATTTACAAGATTATGTAATTTAAAGTATTATTATTATTATTATTATTATTATTATTATTATTATTTTTTTAAATAATAAACCCATCAGATCAAAGATCAGATTAATTAAATTCGATTAAATCAAGAATTTCACTAATTCACCAACCCAATTTACAAGATTATGTAATTTAAAGAATTATTATTATTATTATTATTAGGTTGGATTTTATAAGTTAAAAAAAGGATACTTGACATCTTAAGTTCCACGAGAAAATTTAAACCTAATAAGTTAGGATATAATTTCTCTCGAAGTCCCCATATATCATATATCGCTATTTTTTAATATTTGAATAAAATGTATTAATTCAAAACGTGTTTTTATAAAAAAGGGGTTTGAATAAGACATTGCATGAATACATTACAACATACATACCCAAATAGCAATTTATCATAACTACGAATCATATTAACAATTATTACTAATGGATAATTAAAGAATAATACTAAATAATAATTGATATAAACAATAGAATAATTATACTAAAGCAGAATATAAAAACGATAGATGGATAAAAAAAAGGATAAACAAATATAAGATATAAAGCAATAAATAACAAATAAATATAAAGCTTGACATGTATAACAACATAGAATGAATTATTATAGATATTGTAAATTAAGAAACATATGGCTTTAAATAAAAATGATGTGGAATAAAAAATATGAATTATAAAAAAATGAATTATTATGCAAAAATAATGTGGAGTAGTCAAAAATAATATATATTCATAAAAAAAGTAAAATATATTGTTAAATAAATAAATAATATATAACTTTAAATAAAATTATAGTTATAATCTAATAATCTAATATATATAGTTCATATAAACAATATAAATAACATATGTTATATAATATAAAAAAACTCATACAAAATAAGATTTTAGAAGTAATATATAATATAATATAAAAATATAAAATTTTAAAATGTATAACATATAACTAATATACAAATTATAAAATAATATATAATATAAATAATATTAAACCAAATAAAGTAATACATAGTAGTAATTTAATATATATATAAAGATAATAATAAAAAAACATATGAATTTATACTATTAATAAACTAATATACGAATAATAAAAATAATATAAAATTTTTTAATATGATAAAATAATTCAATATAGTATTAGAATAATTTAAAAATAAAATAAAAAGGTTTTGAAAATAAATAAAGAATTTGGGGTTAAATAGCAATAAAAATAGATATAAAAGGACTAAATCAAAATGCGCGTTAAACCACAGGGACTTATTAGGCAGTTATGTCTTCTTTCCAAAATGGCGTCGTTCTGATTTTGGCCTTTAAGCAGCTCGAGGACTCAATTGAAACAACAACAGACTTTCAGGGCTAATTTAAAAAATATAAAAATGTAAAATTGGACGAAACTAAAACTAATAAAATTGCGGAGGGACTAAAATGGAAAATTTCCCTTTGTATAAAAACGCGCGGATCTTCCCTGGGTTTTCGGGTCAATGCGCGGATCTAGCCTTAAAACAGCGTCGTTTTGGTCATTAACTGACCACACCAAAACGGCACCGTTTCTTTGGCCTATATAAATCAAAAAATAAAAAATAAAAAATCATTTTAATAACTCTTCTAAAAAAAACAAAACAGAGCTTTAAAAAAGCTTTCTCTTCCCCTCTGTCTCTGGCCATAGTTCGGCCTAGGTTCCGACGATGGACCGCCACACGCGTCGTAACACGCGCCGCCTCCGATAGCTGAAAACTTCCATTTTTAACGTCGATCAAAACAGTAAGCCCTTTTTCTTTATTTTCAGTAGTATATATAAAAATGTTGCACGAATCAAATAAAAAAAAGATCAAAATGGTAAAATCGAAGATAATCACCTCTGCTTTTGGTTGATTTTTTATTGCATTTCATATATTTTGTATTTTTGTGAATCTTTCGTATTTTGTCTGTTACATATTATTGTGGGGGTTTTTATAATGCAAAAAATAAAATAAGAAAAAGGAAATACAATCTATCGTATTTACTACCGTTTTTCTTTCCTTTTTTTGTAGGTGAGTGACGAAAAGCACGGCGGAGATAGGGCATGCTATTCGCGTTGATTGCGGCGCGATTGGTGGCTTAGGCACGAGGAAAGGCTGCAGGGGTGCTTGCGATGCAGTGGAAACCTAGGGTTTCCTGCATCTGCAAGCATTTGGGTCACTTGGGCCAGTTTAGACGAACTGGATTTGGGGTTAGGTTTAGTTTTTTGGGCTAATCGGGTTTTGGGTCTTTGTTGGGTTAGTTTGGGTTGCTGGGTAGTCCGTTTAGGTATTGGGTTAATGTGTAACAGGTTCTGGTATTAGGTTAGTGGGTCTAGTTGGGTAATGGGATTAGTCTGTTTAGGTTTTGGTTAATATTGGGCCATTTGTAATATTTGTAAATTTGGGCATGTAAATTGATTTTGTAAATAGACTGTAACTGGACATTATTTTTATTATTTCTGGTTTGTTTTCAAGCCCGGGCAAAATTGGGTTCCTACAGCTGCCCCTATTTGCTTATTGTCGTCTAACGGGAATAGAGCAAAGACGATAAATGGACCCATTTTACCTGGTCTTGTCAAATGGCTATATCTTCAGGGAGACAGGCTAATATCTTCAATTTGCTTTCTTCAATTAGCTCCACGGCAACTTCAGGGAGGACATGTAACACCCCTAAACCCGGCCCACGAGCCTTGACCGGATCTGGTTATGTCACTGTGGAAAGACGGTTGAAAATCTTTTTGACTTAGAATAATCATGAAAGTTTGTTAACTTTTGAAAACCATGTCCATTTAAAGTAATATGAAAAACCTTAGTGTTATAAAATTGTCTGAATTTAAACTTTATTAAATACTATTTTGAATAAGCAGGTTGCTAAGATAAAATCCTCTTCACATAGTGGTTCAGTTTAATCAAGCCATAATTAGAATAATACCAAAATAATAGTAAGGCCCTTATTACAACCCATACTTAAAACAAAATACTCAATATTAAAAATGCTTAAAATAATCCAAATATCTTCTTCTGCATGGGCCACCTTGTGTCCTCTCCAAACCCGGTCCATCTTTACGCATCACCTGAAAATGTTAAAGGAAAAAGGTGAGTCACCAAGACTCAGTGTGTAGCCCTTTTTCCCGGTTTAGTAAAACATCATACACCAATCATAAACAGGTTTAACATGCACAAGCTACGATATGCACCCAGCCTAGCCTTCCAAACACCTTTCTTTACCCCGTGTGGTACCAAACCACTGGTGGTGCCAAACCACTGGTGACTTAAAGTCACAATATCCGTCAATACTTGTGGTGCCAAACCACTGGTGTCCCAAAGACACAAATGTGATACCAAATCACTGGTGACCGAAGTCACGAATCAAGTGATGGGGCCAACCCATCGTGTGATACCAAATCACTGGCGTCAATCCCATAATGTAAACTGTGGGGCCAACCCACTGTGGTGCTAAGCCACTGGGACGAGACGCTATGAGGTGCCAAACCTCTGGAGGTGCCAAACCTCTGGTGACCGTAGTCACAATGTGGTACCAAACCACTGGTGTCCGTCGACACGAATATCACTTCCCCCTCCTCTCATATCACCCATCATCATACTAACTCATGTATAGTATTCAAATCATGCAAACATGTTTAACGTTGCATCTCATAGCACATACATCATAAATCATGACATCATGTATCAATAACAGTACTCATAATGAAACGGACTTACCTGAATCCGTGCACATACCCCATAGGGTATCATGTCACTCAACCATACTTTTTTTGGTTTTACCAATCAATCGAGTTTATCAAACATATACAAAGCAAGAAGTGTGTTAGTTTACACACTGGTTCCTAATCGACTATCAAATCCAGTAGATCAAGATCTAACGCACTAGATCCCCTTCCTTAACACTTTTCGAGCACTAGCCACAACCCGAGATATGCGAGATCAAGCCTTCCCTACAATCGGCGTAACTAAACAACATAATCATGCTAATCAACCTCTAAGGGTATAACCGTAATTTTATCTACTAAGGGTATTTTCGTAATTTACCCACCAAGGGTATTTTCATAAATTCACACTTGCAATGGCCTTACCGAAGGCCTAATGTCGCCACTAGCGACTCAGCTACCATTTCCGGTCGTACCGGACGATTGGGCCTAAAACTCGATTTCGGCCCATCCAGGCCCACATGCTCGTGTGGCCCACCTAGTACAAATCTAGCCACGTATATAAGTTCCACCTAGTCTAGTTCAACATATACTAACCAATCATGCAATTTACTCATATGGGCCCACGGGCCCATTGGGCCCACTTCGGCCCATCGAGGCCCAAGTAGCCCAACCCACAAGAATACTACTGGATGGCCTCAACTATCGCGTCGAAGCCCCACACGTGCGCTTGCACGCTCGTGTGGCTACTAATTCCATGTAACTGGCATTTCGGCATTTGCCACTCTACAACTAGAGTAGAGAGAGTTACACACCTGATAGGACTTTGGGGCTAATCCGCGCTCCGACCACTCTTGTGCCCAAACGCCCTCCAAGATGTGTTTACTCTCCTTCTAGGATGCTCCTTATATAGCTAGCTCTTCACCTTCATTCTTTGTGTCTTTCCGATGTGGGATCCTTCGTCGATGAGAGTTTAAATTCAACTAAAACTCTTGCCAGTCCAATCATAAAATAAATACTCCCTTGCTTTTCATGAGATTCGAACCCAGGCTCCCTTGCAACATAATCCACGCTGTTAGCCACTTGGCCACAAGCTCCTCTTGTGTCTTAAACCATGCGCAACTAAATATAAAATATGGTCCAAATTCTAAGGTCCAAGCAAAAAGAAACCATAATGCAAAAGCCAAGACTTGAACCTTGGACCTCCTTCCTTCCTTGTGGCGTCACTCCCTTGTCTCTTATGTGGCGTCACTTTGCCACTACACCACACACTCCACTTGTGTCATTTTCCTCCATATTTTATTCTTAAGGCCTATCTGCCAACTTCTAGGGTTTTTTTTCATCTAAAACCAAAATTTCCCCAAAGCCAATATTTGATCCCGGGACTTCATAGAAGCCCTCTAACCTTCCAAAATCACGTATCCAATAGGTCTAACTTGCGTTTAAGCCGATCTCTTATTCTCTAAAAAAAATTCAAATGCTACTACGCCTAAGGCCCATTGGGCTCAATTCTCCTAGGCCCAATTTTGGGATGTTACAGGACAAACTGATGTCTCTGATCTTCTTCCTACAACTTTAGGAAGGTAAAATTTGTCTCTTTCAATCTACTCCACTACAAACTCGGGGAGACAAGATTGTTGTCTTTGATCTACTTCCTGCAACTTCAGGAATGCCAGATCTATTATTTTTCGATCTGCTTCACTACAAACTCAGGGAGACAAAATCTGATGTCTTCGATATGCTTCTTGCAACTTCAAGAATACCAGATCTTCTATCTTCGATCTGCTTCACTGCAACTTCAGAAAGACAAGATCTGCTATCTTCAGTCTACTCCGCTGCAACTTCAGGGAGACAAGGCTGAAAGTGTCTTTGATCTGCTTCCTGCAACTTTAGGAAGATGAGATCTGCTGTCTTCAATCTACTCTACTGTAACTTCAAGGAGACAAGGCTGAAAGTGTCTTTGATCTGCTTCCTGCAACTTCAAGAAAATGAGATCTGCTGTCTTCAGTTTACTCTGCTGCAACTTCAGGGAGACAAGGCTGAAAGTGTCTTTGATCTGCTTCCTGCAACTACAGGAAGATGAGTGTAACACCCTAAACCCAGCCCAAACACTACGACCGGATCTGGTATGTCACTTAAGGGATTTTACAAAACATGTCGCATTTTAGAAAACAATTACTAGGTTTAAACCTTTATTTCGAAAGCTTGAGAATTCATTAAAGTATAAAAATATTAAGTTATCTTGATGGATTTTTAAATAAAAACTGAAATTTCATACATGTCTTAACTTAATTGGAAACATAAAACTTAAAAACCCAACATAGCCCAATCAAAAATAATAGTCTAGTGGCCCGTGGCCTTATTACAACCATACTTAAAATCTGAAAAATATAAAATAACAGACTAAAGCCTTTTAGCTGAATCCAATTGCTCTCTTTTGCATAGCCATCTCGCGTTCCTCTCCAGCCCGATCCGATGCACTAGGTGTCACCTGAAAGTGTTAAATTGAAAGGGTGAGTTGCGAGACTCAGTGTGCAACCCTCATGCACCATTAGATTTGGGCTTTGGCCCCATAAAATAGAATAATTAATATACATAACAAAAATAATATGCAAAGCCCAACCCATTCCTAGGTATCCATCCGCTACACGCCCCCGTACCAGCCATTCACACCATTGGGGATTTCTACAATCAACCCACACCGCTACACACCTTGATGGCAGTCGTGCTGCTCAGCATCAGATCATGGCCATAGCCACTACAATAGATCACGGCAAAAGCTGCTGCAACAGATCACGGTAAGGAACTGCTACAACAGATCACGGTAAAAACTGCTACAATGTATAACTTCCTCCTTTCATCAAACCCAACCCATGCAATTATAGAAAATAGGCATACTCATATCATTTAATTAGAACATTCATTTAGAGCGACAGGGATCACTAACCTGGTGATTTGTTTTACCCTCCTTGGGTTTCAAACATTGTGTCGGGATTTCGGCATTTAACACAGAACATATAAGACTTATAATCATATATTTAACAAACAGATCTAGATGGTGTGGAGAGTTACACACCTGATATCGCGAAATCCAATATTCTTAGTCGATGTCCTTGCTATCCAGATCTATTATCCTCAACGTAAAGCCTTGCTCAAAAGCCGGAAAAACACACAAAGATTTAGCCCCTTCAACAATCGGCCAAGGTTAATAAATCCCAAATTACACGTTAAAACTAATAGATCCCTTACCTTGAAATTCTGAAAGTAATACGATTCAAATGTTACTATTCAGGACATTACAATGAGATCTGTTGTCTTCAATCTACTCCGCTGCAACTTCAGGGAGACAAGGCTAAAAGTGTCTTTGATCTGCTTCCTGCAACTTTAGGAAGATGAGATCTGATGTCTTCAGTCTACTCTGTTGCAACTTCAGGGAGATAAGACTATAATATTCAGCTTGCTAATAAACCGTAAAAGTAACATATTTTAATCCCACATTTGAAATGCTTTTTGAAGATTTATGCCTTGTTTTGTATAAAAAGGTGCTTTTAATCCTTTCTTTTCATGTCTTATACCCAGAAAAGCACCCGAGGATGAAAAGAACACAAAACGGGCCTAAAACGAAGCAAATGGAATTTTTCACGAAATTGACACGGCCTAGCCCAAGGTCCACATGGCCGTGTCTCGACGAACACCTAGAGCACGGCCTCAACACCACCACACACGGCCATGCCTGAAGTAGAAATCTGAACAAGGTCAGGTCTTGATTCACACGGGCGTGTGCCATGGCCGTGCCTCTGTCGTTAGAAAGAGCAATTTCAGTCGAAAAGGATACTTAGGGAGAAAGAATCGCATTCCAAGAGCCTATAAATATCCTCCAAGTACCACCTTTGAAGGGGATCGAAAGCTAGGTCAAGGAGCTAAGCCGAGAAGGTCAGAGTTAGGGAATAACGCGAGGATAGCCAGTTGATTCATCACGAGAAGTCGGAGTTATACTCAAGATGGCAGAATTCTCCTTCTATTCCTTCAGGGGGTTTTAGGATTTTTCTTATGTTTTGTTTTATCTTTTCTCTTGTGATGTTTTCTTTTTACATTATGAACTAAACCCCTCAGATACCTGAAGGGGGATGAAACCTAGACAGGTTTTATTATTTGATTTTTAAGTTATATGATAAATTACTTAGTTTGTTCTTAATTATGTTGCATAATCCAAATCTAATGTGCTTAGGTGGAGGAGGAATAGACCCTGCCTAAGAGAAGATCTAACATAATTAAGCGGAGTTGATCGGACGCCTAGAGATAGGGTTACAAGATTTTGCCGGATTAGGGTGAAACCTAATATGGGAGTCTATTGATCGATTTACTGCTATCCTAGGTGGTTATTATAAGCGAACAGGAGTTCCACTAATTAACCTAGGGTTAGATGTTACTCGCCTCGAGAGAGGGTTTAATATAGGTTAGGGAGTCTCACGGATCAAGCTAAGTAAAGAAATCATATAATTTAGGGTTAGATAATAAGTGAAGTCTAGGTGGATTCTTCCCGAGGGTATTATCCCAATCAACTGAGTCTTTTTCAAGTTATCTCCAAATTCGTCTTTTTGTCTTTGTTTCCTTAGTTTAGTCGTCGTCAATTTAGTTTAAAGTAACCTTCACTCCATTTTTAGGTTAAATAATAAAAAGAAAGCAAGTATTAATACTTTTAGTTCCTTTGAGTTCGATATCTGGTCTTGCCTAAGCTATACTACTGTGCGATAGGTACACTTGCCTTAATATCATTGTCAGAGGTAGTCTCCAGGTTTGATTATTCTTTTATAAATATTTAAAACCCTGATTTTACAGCGATCAAGTTTTTGGCGCCGTTGCCGGGGAACTAAAATATTAAGAAAACTCTATTTTTATTACTTTAGCCCTAATTTTTATTTTTGCAATTTATTTCTTGTTTTTGTTTTTATTTTGTTCCTTTTTAGCTGAAATTTTCTTTCTTTCTTTTTTCTAACAGGTACCTCTAGTTTATGACTAGAAGGAACCCGAGAGGACCTTTGATATTCGACAACGAAATCGAAGCTACCGCTCGTAGGAATCGTTGGGAAACCAGGCGAGCCCTAGATTACACAGAGAGAGAGGAAGAAAACAAATCCAATCTTACTGAAGGGATGGCAGAAAACAACCCACCACCACCAGATGTGGGGGAAAATAATGCTCTATGTACAATGTTTGATTATGCGAAACCGCATTTAACAGGAGCAGAATCTACTATTGTTAGGCCTGCTATATCTGCTAACAATTTTGAATTAAAGCCTAACACAATACAAATGATTCAACAGTTTGTTCAATTTGATGGTTTATAGGACGAAATCCAAACACGCACATAGCTAACCTTTTGGAGTTCTGTGATACCTTCAAAATAAATGGTGTTTCTGATGATGCCAGACGTCTTCGGTTATTCCCTTTTTCATTGAAAAATAAATCCAAATAGTGGTTAAACTCGTTACAACGAGGGTCAATCACTACATGGGATCAGATGACTGAAAAGTTTTTGATGAAAAATTTTCCACCGGCCAAAACGGCCAAATTACGTAATGATATCTTTTCCTTTGTGTAGACGAATTTAGAGACACTATATGACTCATGGGAGAGATTCAAAGATCTTTTGAGGAGGTGCCCACACCATGGTTTACCCCTGTGGCTACAAGTCCAAACCTTCTACAACGGAGTAGACCCCTCAACGAGGCAACTAATTGATTGAGCCGCTGCTGGAACGCTGAACAACAAAACTCCTGAAGCAGCCTACGAGTTCATTGAGGAGATGTCATTAAACAATTATCAATGGTAGGCTTCAAGGACCAAACCGACAAAATTGGCAGGAGATTTCAACGTCGACGCCATGACCATGCTATCAACGTAGCTAGAAATGATGAATAAAAAGCTTGATAGTTTGTGTTCTTCACAGATACATCCAGTCATGCATTGCGACGCAAGTGGAACTATGGCGAATCCTGAATACCCACCCTACCAACCAGGAGCAGAAAATGAACAGATGAACTATATAGGTAATAATTTCCGATCCAATAATAATCCTTATAGTAACACTTACAATCTAGGTTGGAGGAACCACCCAAATTTTTCGTGGGGAGGACAAGGAAATCAAGTAAACCAAAGGCAACAACCTCCTCAAAACTTCCAAAATCAGCCATATCCACAAGAAAAGAAACCAATCCTCGAGGAACATCTCCAAGAAATTGATAGAGCGATCAAAAGCAATGAGAGCCAACTTGATGAAATTGCTAAGTCAGTCAAGGAAGTGACAAATGCAGTGGAACAGCTTGCAAAAATGATGTCAGAATGACCACAAGGACGTCTACCAAGTAATACCGAGGTCAACCCTAAAGAGCAAATTCAAGCCATCATAGCTTAAGACAGCAAGGGGTTAGATGAACCAAATCCAATTCCAGAAAATAAAGTAGACAAAGGTAAAACAGAGGTAACACCAGAAAATCCAAAACCAGTAATTAAAGAGTACCAACCTTGCATACCTTACCCTAAAGCAATAAAAAGAAACGATTCAGAGGAGCAGTTTGGTAAGTTTCTTATGCTGTTAAAAAAATTACATATTAACTTACCGCTTCTTGAAGCTCTTTTTTAGATGCCAGACTCGAGGAAATTTTTAAGACAGCTCTTAACCAACAAACGCAAAATAGATGAAAAGAACTACATGGAACTAAACGCAACATGCTCGGCGATGTTACAAAATCGACTACCACAGAAACTAAAAGATCTAGGGAGTTTTATAATTCCATGTTTAATAGTAGTCTAAATATTGATAATGCATTAGCTGATCTAGGGGCAAGCATAAATGTTATGCCTTATTCACTGTTTAAACGACTAGGTCTAGGGAAGCCCAAACAAACTAGCATTCAGTTAGCAGATAAAACTGTTAGAATTCCTAGGGGCATTATCGAAGATTTTTTGTTAAAATTGATAAATTTGTTTTCCCAGTAGACTTCATTGTCTTAGACATGGATGAGGATAATTCAATCCCCTTAATTTTAGGAAGGCCTTTCCTAGTAATGGCCAAAACAAAAATTGATGTTGCCACAAGAGAGCTCATACTTTGTGTAGGAGATGAATCAATCAATCTTCAAGCTCTCCACTCAGCCAGAACAACAGTTGATGAAGGTAAGAAAGTTATTCCAATTGATAACCAAATTGTTCAACCTTCATCACAGGACATATCACAAGGACAAAACCCTGAGCCGAATCATAGACACAAAGTCGACCAAGTAGAGTTACACAAGGAACAAAGCTTTAGGGTTAACAATTTAAAGGAGCAGAAGACACAGATCACAGAAGAGCCAGATCCACACGAAGTAAAACCCAAGGAACCATCAGAAGAACTCGTGGGGACATCAAATAACTTTAAAATAGGAGATCAGGTACTGTTAGACAAGGTCAATCCTCTCATCACTTCAACAGACCTGAAAGTAAAGGGAGAAATTCTTCTCAAGGTACATGATATCTTCCCAGCCGGAATAGTCGAGGTAAGCAATACAATATTCGGCACTTTCAAGGTAAAATCTTCTCGACTCCAACTTTATCAAGAGAATAAAACCATAAGCACGAGGGAAGATATTCAAACCTTTAACCTTCCCTAAAAATTTCAAATAAACGAGGAAAAGTCTAGCTTAAGACTATAAACGAGCGCTTCCCTGGAGGCAACCCGAGCACTAACCCTATTTTCATTTCACATCTGTTTCCATCATTTTAATTTTTCTTTTCTTTTTTCTTTTTGTTCACCTAACCTAAAAGTACAGAATTCCAGGTCACACGGCCTTACACACGGCCGTGTCAGTAGCCATGTAGACCACCAAAACTGCCACGCTGATAGGGTAGAGGCCGTGCAGTCAGCCCAACCACCACCCCCAACGTCACAGATCCAACCACCCTCGACACGACCGTGCCCCCAACCGTGTGAAGCTACTGACTTATCAAACACCAACATAATACACCCATGCCAGTATCCATGCGAAGCTACTGACTTATGAAACACGGGGGAGACACGCCCGTGCAAGACGACCGTGCCAAAAGAAAAAAATCACAAGCACGGGCGTAGAAGGATCAAAACGGGCATAGGGGAACAACACCCTCTAGAACACGACCGTGTGAGAAGGCCGTGCAAGTCAACACACCCTACTGCCACGGTCATGGGGACATGCCAGAATTCAAATCCTATTTAAATCCCACAGCCCTTTCCCCTCTATCTGATCACATCTTTCTTTTCCTTTCTTTTCTCTTCCTTCTCTTTTAGATTTTTCACTTTGTAAGTGTCTAGACTCTTGAGCAAAATACAAAACTCATGTCGAAGAAGTGAAAAAAGCGAAGCAAAGGCTCCTCAATGAGGAGTGATCACATGAGTTCATGCCAGCAGCTTCGTCCCAATAATAAGCCAAGGGTCTTTGAGACCAATTAGTTTTCATGTTTTCTTTCTCTTTTGCTTCAGTTTCCTGCTCTTCTCCTTTTTTTCCTTTTCTAAGCTTCTCTACTGCTGTTTTCATTTAATTTTCTTTTAGTTTCTTAGTGACAGGTTCGCCAGGCTGCTTGGAAATCACGCCAACACCACGATAACCTCTTCACTTCCGCCACTGCCACCACATCCCTAACCTTTGCGTTGATTCCTACCTTGCGAACCATCCCTCAATAAGGACTCTTTGGTCCATTTATCTTTAAATTTTGTTTCGTTTACATTTTTGTTTCCTCTTTCTTTATTTTCCTTATATTTAACTTTATGTTTAGTTTATTTTATATAGGACTCAATAATTCCTAGCTAACTCCCTACGAGCTCCCAATTTCTTCATCTAAATGCAGAGCTTAGTAGCAGAAACCATTCCTTACGATAAACATCCAAACCTCAGGGAGCACTCTTTACCCTTCTCTTTCGATTTGTCCCGTAAAGGCCATTATCTATACGTGTACATTGAGGACAATGTACATCTTAAGTGTGGGGGGTGAATAGTTATACACAAATTTTTTTCATTATTCTCAAATCCCTGAGGGTGAAAATGGAATATAAGTGCCTAACTTTCTTCATTGTTCTCAAATCCCTGATTTAGTCTTGTTCTTAAGCAAATTTGTCAGATTACAAATTAGGATGAAAGTTCTAATGATTTATGATTTTCAATGACATCTTTTAGAATAAGTCATAGTCAATTGTATATTGATGTTTAATTTAAAGAATACTAGAGAATCAAGCATGATAAGTCTGTTTTTTAGGAATTAAAATTATTGCTAGGCTGTTGACCTACATTTGAATTCTACCTTGAAATTTGAAATTCATAAGGATGATGTCAAAACACCCATAATTTTTGTAAGTATTTGAACCTTATAGAGCATATATTCTTTTTCGTGCTCATTCTTCGATTATGAGTGTTTCAACTATGAACTGTTATTCTAGAACTTGCCTCGTTTATACATGTCGAGACCACAGTTATGATTTGATATATAGAGATGAAAAAGGCACCTAGGTTTTAACCCACTAATTCCATTAAAGAGCCTACCCTTACAATTAGCCCCTAGTGAACCCTTTTGATCCTAACAAACCTTTTTTATTGACTCACCCACTAACATTAACCCACAGCCTTTGTATTTGTTATACCCTTTCTTTTGACTACCCCTTAATCAAGACTTGATTTGATCAGTTACCCAAGTTTATTATTCTGGTAGTTAAATTTATCTTGTATTTATTTAGTTGTTCGTAAAAAAAATCAAAATATATAATAAGTAGTAAGAAAAGAGAGCTTTCACAATCAAAGTTTGCTTTCAAAGGAAAAAGCTCGTATTAATAGGATTAATACCTTTCAGTCAACAAAGTTTCGGTAAAGTTTTAGGTAGGTACTTGTCAATTCAATCTCGATTCTAACCCTCTAATTTCAGCCTATGACCACACCTTTTACCCTAGCCCCGTTACAACCCGAACAAAGACCTTTTGATCTATTTGTCATCTCATATTACAGTGGTGGAGATTTGATTTTCAAGCAAGCCTATGGGATTAACTTTTTAGGTTCGACTTATGGGCGATTTTTTTCTGAACCTTAAACACTTTTGAGTGATTTGAGTGAATCCTAAGCGAGGATATCAATCCTTGTCAAAAATGGAAGACACCTATGTTTTCAAGGTACAAAATTATGACTTATCTCGTTTGAATCTTTAGGATGCTTTGAATCAAACTATCCATGTATGAATTATCTGTGAATTAGGATAAGACATTGTTGATAAAGAATTATAGATCATGGAAAGTTCGTTTTAATTGTAAGTTGAGAATTTTGCTTGAGGACAAGCAAAAGCTTAAGTGTGGGGGTATTTGATAAACCGTAAAAGTAACATATTTTAATCCCACATTTAAAATGCTTTTTGAAGATTTATGCCTTGTTTTGTATAAAAAGGTGTTTTTAATCCTTTTTTTTCATGTCTTATACCTAGGAAAGCACCCGAGGATGAAAAGAACACAAAACGGGCCTAAAACGAAGCAAATGGGCCTTTTAACGAAACTGACATGGCCTGGCCCAAGGTCCACACAGCCTGTCTCGACAAACACCTAGAGCACGGCCTCAACACCACCACACATGGCCTGCCTTAAGTAGAAATCTGAACACGGTCAGGTCTCGATTCACACAGGCGTATGCCATGGCCGTGCCTCTGTCGCTGGAAAGAGCAATTTCAGTCAGAAAATGATACTTAGGGAGAAAGAATCGCATTCTAAGAGCCTATAAATATCCCCCAAGTACCACCTTTGAAGGGAATCGAAAGCTAATGCAAGGAGCCAAGCCGAGAAGGTCAGAGTTAGGGAATAACGCGAGGATAGCTAGTTGATTCATCCCAAGAAGCCGGAGTTATACTCAAGACGACGAAATTCTCCTTCAATTTCTTCAGGGGGTTTTAGGATTTTTCTTATGTTTTGTTGTATTTTTTCTCTTGTGATGTTTTATTTTTACATTATGAACTAAACCCCTCAGATACTTGAAGAGGGATGAAACCTAGACAGGTTTTATTATTTGATTTTAGGTTATATGATAAATTAGTTAGTTTGTTCTTAATTATGTTGCTTAATCCAAATCTAATGTGCTTAGGTGGAGGAGGAATAGACCCTGCCTAAGAGAAGATCTAACATAATTAAGCGGAGTTGATCGGACACCTAGAGATAGGGTTACGAGATTTTACCGGATTAGGGTGAAACCTAATATGGGAGTCTATTGATCGATTTACAGCTATCCTAGGGGGTTATTATAAGCGAACGAGAGTTCCACTAATTAACCTAGGGTTAGACGTTATTCGCCTCGAGAGAGGGTTTAATATAGGTTAGAGAGTCTCACGGATTAAGCTAAGTAAAAAAATCATATAATTTAGGGTTAGATAATAAGTGAAGTCTAGGTGGATTCTTCCCGAGGGTATCATCGCAATCAACTGAGTCTTTTTCAAGTTATCTCCAAATCTGTCTTTTTATCGTTGTTTCCTTAGTTTAGTCTTCGTCAATTTAATTTAAAGTAACCTTCACTCTATTTTTAGGTTAAATAATAAAAAGGAAGTGAGTATTAATACTTTTAGTTCCTTTGGGTTCGATATCCGGTCTTGCCTAAGCTATACTACTGTGCGATAAGTACACATGCCTTAATATCATTGTCAGAGGTAGTCTCCAGGTTTGATCATTCTTTTATAAATATTTAAAACTCTGATTTTACAGCGATCACCTACTCCCTTGCTACCTCAAGGAGATAAGGCTGATGGCTAAAATCTGCTTCCCTGCTACCTCGGGAAGATAAGATTCACCGTCTTCGATTTGCTCCACTGCAACTTCAGGAGACAAAATCTACAATCTTTAGTCTGCTTCCTTGCTACCTCAGGAAGATAAGACTACAAACTTTAGCCTACTCCCTTGCTACCTCAGGGAGATAAGGCTGGTGACTAAAATCTGCTCCCCTGCTACCTCGGGAAGATAAGATTTGCCAAGTTTGATCTGTTTCACTACTGCTTAGGGAGATAAGATCTATAAATTCATCGATATTGCTACACCGTCCTCTGAGGGACATGTCCTGTAGACTCGGTTCCATATGCTTATGTCAAATGACCAAAATGCCATGATCAGAATGAATCAAATGCTTCTAGCCACATGTGTTATGAGTGACATAAAGGCAACACGTCCTGAAAATGATTCCTTTTTAAGGATTAGGATGCAATGATTGGAATGAATCAAATGCTCCTAATGAGATTTGCTATGATATATAAATGCAAAAAATGTTATGAGTATGATTCCTACTCTAGGTGTCATCACTCATTTTTTCTTCATCCTTGTTCCTCTCGAAACACCAATCATATTCTGCTCAACAAGCTTGCCCCGCTGTAATTTCAGAGTCAACTCCATTTGAAACTTGATAGGAATTGAAACTTTTTCAATCCGTCCCATATGTAATTTTTAGGGTATAGGATTTATTTCAAATTCAACCCATTCCACCACAATTCAGGGGTTATGAATTTTTCATCAACTTAGTTTGTTACACCATTCCCCGAATGTTATGACCTGATGACATCACTTACTTTCATCTCTTCAACTCATTATTTTGTCCAATTATCATTTGGACAAAGAATTCAGAGAAATAGTCTCTATACAGACTCTTCTTTCTCAAATATTTCCAATCTATGCACATGGGAATTCTAAACAATCGTCTTGTTTCGGTTCCTTGTTTTATCTAGAAATTTCCAAAGTAATATGTAGAACTTCTTTTGTAAAATTATTAGTTCATCAATCATTATTTCAATGCAACCTTTTTATGAATAATGGGTAACAAATAAATTGATTTCAAAGAAGGTTAAATGAATTATCAAAAATACAAAGAAAATTAATTGGAAACATATCTTTGAGAAGAAAAAGAATCCAAAGATAGTAAAATGAATAGGACAAAGATTAAATGCCCTAGATATCCCCGATTGGGCTTCTATATACAAACTTCGTGAAGACTGCTTTGAACTTAACATGTGTTTAGAAGATCCAAAGCATTTTGTTGATGCCCTGATATGTAACATACTTCATTTCTTGTTGAAGTATAGCAAGATGACTGCATGTCTATTCAGAATTTGAGCCGCCCTTTTCGGGTTTTCAACTCAAAACCCCTTTGTTCTCAAGGCTCCCTTTGCAGGTTCACCCTGGCCTCTCTTTTTTTTTTAGAAACTCAAAGCACCTTTTGCGGGTTTTCACCTTGGCCTCTTCTCCTCTTTAAGCAAAATACCTTTTGACTGAATCCAAGTTCACAGGATTGGGTAAACTTTTCCAATCCATTTCGGTCAGAATCAGTGCACCTCTAGAGAAAGCTTTCTTCACCACATATGGTTCTTCCCAATTCGGCATCCATTTTCTTCTAAAATCCTTTTGCATGGGAAGAATCTTTTTTAGTACAAGGTCCCCCTCATCAAACTTTCTTGGGTGACTTTTTTATCGTAGGCTCGCATCATTCATTTTTGGTACATCTGACCGTGATGAATAGCCCTTAGCCTCTTTTCTTCAATTAAGTTCAACTAATCATACTGAGCCTGGATCAATTCAGCCTCATCCAGCTTTATTTCTGACAAAACTCGAAGAGAGGGTATTTCCACTTCAATAGGTAGAACTGCCTCCATCCCATAGACCAACGAGAAAGGCGTTGCCCCAGTAGAGGTTCTGACGGACGTTCGATAAGCATAGAGTGCAAATGGTAATTTCTCATATGAATCCTTATAAGTCTCAGTCATCTTCCCTACTATCTTCTTGATATTTTTATTGGCCGCTTCCACTGCCCCATTCATTTTTGGATGATATGGAGACGAGTTGTGGTGTTTGATGCTGAATTGACTACAAGCTTCTGCTATCATGCTGTTGTTTAAGTTTAATGCCTTGTCTGATATGATCCTCTCAGGCATTCCATATCGACAAATGATCTCTTTCTTTAAGAACTGACTAACTGCTGACTTAGTGACGCTAGCATATGAAACAGCCTCTACCCATTTCGTGAAGTAGTCAGTTACCACGAAGATTAATCGATGCCCATTCGAAGCTTTTGGTGAGATCAGTCCAATAACATCCATGCCCTACATGGAAAAAGGCCATGCGGAAGTCATAACATGCAAAGATGTTGGAGGCACATGAATTTTATCTCTATAAATCCGGCATTTATGACATTTCTTGGCATAGTTGATACAATCTCCTTCCATGGTGGACTAATAACATCCAAATCTCATTATCTGCCTGGCCATTGTGAATCCATTAGCGTGTGTTCCATAAACACCCTCATGGACTTCCTCCAGGATTTTACTAGCTTCAATAGTATCAACGCATCTCAATAGTACCTGATTTTTTCTCCTTTTATACAGGATATCCCCATCTAAAACATAGTCAGAGGTCAATCTTCTTAATGTCCTTTTCTCATTCTCAGCTGTATGCTCCAGTATTCACGATTTTTTACGTATCGCAATACATCATGATACCAAGGGTAATCATCTTTTTCCTCCTCTTCCATGTTATAACAATGAGCTGGAATTTCAAAAATACTCATCTGAATAGGTCTCATATCCTCTGGTATGTTTACTTTGATCATAGAGGCTAGGGTTGCCAAAGCATCCGCCATCTGGTTTTCATCACATGAGAGATAATTAAAAGTAATTTCATCGAACACCTCAACCAATCCCAGAACTATTTTTCGATAATCACTTAACTTGGGATCTCTTGTCTCCCATTCTCCTTTAAGCTGGTAGATTACTATGGCAGAATCTCTATATAATTCTAGCACTCTAATTTTGCGCTCTACAGCTGCTCGAAATCCCATTATGCATGCTTCATACTTCACCAAGTTGTTTGTGCAATCAAAATCCAATTTGCATATTAATGGGTAATGATCAACACTAGGGGGTACCAAGATTGCCCCAATTCCATTTCTAACAACATTTGACACTCCATTTCTAACAGTATTTGACACATACATTAACTCTTCATTGGGAAAGTCAAAGCTCAAGGGTCATAATTGTAACACCCCAAACCCGGCCCATTCGCTATGACCGAATTTGAAATGTCACTTAGGAAAATGTTTGAAAAACTTTTGACTTAGAGATTAAAAACATAAAATTTATTTGTCTTTACTAAAACATTGTGTAATTAAAGTTCCAAATAAAATTAAGTTGTTTAAAATAAAACATTTTCAAATAATAATATAATCGACAATCCAACTTAATACATAATAAAAGTCCATAAATACTTTAAATGGCCCTTATTACAATAACCAAATATTCGCAAATTCTGAAAATATTAAATATATAACATAAGAAAAATAACTTCTGCATGGGCCACCTCGTATCCACTCCAACCCGGTCCGAGCATCACCTGTAAGGTTTGAGAAAAATTGGGTGAGTCACACAGACTCAGTGTGTAATTATTCCACAGAATTCCACCCACATATCAAATCACATATTATCCCACATATCAGATATCAATGCAACTTAATAACATGTTTTCACTTATTGGGCTTGGCCCATATCCACATCACTTATCATATAATAGGGCAATTTAACCACATGAGTCCACATATTGGGCTTGGCCCATTACCACATTAAACCATATCACATATTGGGTTTAGCCCGATTCCACATTAATCCACATATCATATTGGGTTTGGCCTATTTTCACATTTATTCACATATCATACCGATTTATGCAAAATGCACCCAACCCAGCCTAGGGTCCATCCTCTACACACCCCCGTATCCAGCCACCACACACCAAGGGATTAACAAATCACCCTCCGCTTTTCACTCCAATAAGGCAATTAATGCCATCCACGTGCAATAAAGCACAAAAATCCATAATGCGACCTCAGTCAGCACCAATCCACTATGTAGCCGTAGCTAACACCAAAACCACGTACTCGAAGTACACCCGTACCTTCTTTCATATCATATCCCAACCCATGCACATGCAACATTTCATAATGACATAATACGGTGATGCATGAGCATGTTCATCAAGCATAGTCATAACACATATTCATATTAATAATTACATTTTATCAGATTTGGTACTTACCGAATTATCGACATACCACTTGAGGGTATCCATATCACAATTTCCATTGCACAAGTTAGTACATAATTAACACATACAGATATAACACAAATACCCGGAAAACGGTAGGCTAATTACACACCTTTTTGGCACAATCGACTAAATCCCGAAATCCAAAGTCTAAACGATTTGCACCCAAAACTTGCCGAAATCCTCCTTGATCACTCAAATCCCGGAGGATCTCTACTCCTTTAACGATAGCCTACAGAAATCCCGATATCACCTTTCATGGATTCGGCCATAGCAGAGAAATGGAGTTAGACTTCTCGATTTGATACTTTAATGGAAAAACAACCGAGACTAAAATAGGAACGAAACCCCTTACCACAATATCGAAACTCGATTTGGGAGATTGATGGGAGATGAATGTCGACACCTCCTTCTTCTACAAGCTCTAATATATTCGGCCAAGGCAAAGTAAAATGAAAAGAATGGAAGAGAAGAACAAGAAAACAAATAATATATAATGGCTATAAGTTTCGGCCAAGGTTAACCAAAAGAGAAAGAAAGTTGATCACGAAAGAATTTTGGCTTAGACAAGGTAAATGAGAAGAGAAAAGGAGAAAAGAAAGGGATGAAAAGAAAATAATGGCCTTAATGTTATGGTGATTTCGGCATTAGAGAGGAAGAAAAGAAAAAGAAAATGGTCTTTAAGGTTTTTGGTGTTTTCGGCAATAGGAAAAGAAACTTGAGAGAATAGGCAAATTAAACCAAAATGGTCAAAAGTGGAATGGCCAATAGAAAAGAGAAAAAAAAAATAAAAGATGCTTACCTAATGCTAAAAAAATGCATTCGGCTAGGAGAGGAAAGGATGAGAGAAACAATATTGCTTTTAGGTGAGCAAAAAGACCAAAATGAAATTTCTCCCAAGCTACCATCTTTTCCAAAACTTACCACAAAAATTGGCTCCTCCCTTAGGCCATAAAATCGTCCATGTTCATGGACAAAGTGCCATTAAAAAGTTTCCAAACCTCATCCCTTAATCTATGCCTTATGTCCCCTTATCATACCAAAAGCTTAGGATTTCATTCCTTAAGTTAATCACTTGCCTTTTTCCTTAGTCTACTATCCATAAATGATAAAGTCCAACCTTATCTTTAATTAGAGTTGACCGACACATGCCATACACATGCAAGAATAAAAGTCACCTTATTACCATCCATGGGATTCGAACCTAAGACCATTAATACACTCCACACTCCACTTGCCACTTTACCAATTGACTCATTGTGTTAAAATTCCCCACGAATTACTCTTAACCTCTAGCTCCTTCAACTCCCTTTAACTAAAGCTTAAAAATAAAAATTTTCCTACAGCTCGAGCCTACCCTTGGCTTATTCCTAAGCCCTAGAACATCTCACTTAACAACACCACAATCCGAACTCATGCAAAACAATACAATCACAAATAACCCCTAATTCAGGACATTACAATAATCCTCCAAAGCCCTGCTAGCCAAAAATTCTGCTATTGCACTCCCTTTTATAGCCTTTTGGCTCACATAGACTATATCGAATTTAGACAGCAAAATCTGCCACCTTGCTGTCCTTCCATTCAAAGCAGTTTACTCTATCATATACTTTAACAGATCAAGCTTCAAAATTAACCAGGTTGTATGATATAGCATATACTGCCTCAATCTTCGAGTTGTCCAAATCAAGGCGCAACACAGTTTTTCAATCGACAAATATCTCATTTCACATTCAGTGAACTTTTTACTAAGATAGTATATCGCCTTTTCTTTTCTTCCTGACTCATCGTGTTGACCAAGCACACATCCCATGGAGTTATTGAACATTGATAAATACAGTATCAATGGTTTATCTGGATTAGGCAGAGATAGTACTATGGCGTTCGATAGATATTGTTTGACTTTATCAAAAGCTTTCTGGCACTCATCATCCCATACACCCTGGTTGTGTTTCTTGAGAAGATGAAATATGGGATCACATTTCTTAATTAATTGTGAAATAAACCGAGCAATGTAATTTAATCTTCCAAGAAAGCCTTGAACTTCCTTTTGAGTGCATGGTGGAGGCAATTCTTGTATTATTTTGACCTTGTTTGAGTCAACTTTGATTCCTCTCTTGCTGACCACAAAACCCAATAGTTTCCCTGACCGAGCTCTAAAAGTACACTTTGCAGGGTTGAGCTTCAATTGAAATTTTCTCAACCTCAAAAATAATTTTTTCAAAACCTCAATGTGCTCCTTTTTTGTTCGAGATTTGGCAATCATATCATCAACATATACTTCAATCTCTTTGTGCATCATGTCGTGGAACAATGTTACCATGGCCCTTTAATATGTTGCTCGAGCATTCTTTAGTCCAAATGGAATTACCTTATAAAAAAAGGTACCCCACAATGTTATGAAAGTAGTTTTCTCCATGTGCATGTTGATCTAATTGTATCCCGAAAAACCATCCATGAAAGAAAACAATGAGTATCATGTCGTATTATCCACCAGATTGTCAATATGCGACAAAGGGAAATTGTCCTTTGGGCTGGCTTTATTTAAGTACTTATAGTCTACACGCATCCAGACCTTTCCATTCTTTTTAGGGACAGGAACAATATTGGCAACCCGCTTTAAGTATTTGACCACCTGTAAAAATCCAGTATCAAACTGTTTCTTGACTTCCTCTTTTATTTTCAACATCACATCAAGCCTCATCCTTCGTAGCTTTTACTGAACTGGCTTACAGTCTTCTCTTATGGGAAGGCAATGCACTATAATATCAGTACTTAGACTAGGCATATCTTGGTATGACGATGCAAAGACGTCTTTGAATTCCCGTAGTAACTCAACAAGGTCTTGTTTCGTCTCCTGCGCGTTCCAATTTTCACAACCTTTCCCTCCTCCAAGGCTATGTTCTTTACCTTCTCTTCATGGGGTAAAATTTGTTTCTCCTCTTGCTTTACCATTCTTAACAAATCTGGAGATAAGTCACAATCTCTGTCACCTTCAAAATCCTGAGATTCCTCTAGACACATGTCTTGCTCAAAATGGACCTCTATGTTATCATTGCTCATATCATTGATATCCAGGGATCTGAGGTGGGCACCAAATAATGTACAAAGAACAAATGAATTCAAGGAAAAATATTCACATGATATGAATGAGAATAAAAATTTGGAATGAAATTAGAAAACCAAAATAAGAATGAAAGAATATTTTCCAAAATTGGTCATTAAGGATGTATTTTATTGAAACAAAAATATTTGAACATGAGCCTATTTCACAAAAGAAATCTTATTGTTCCTAGGCTTAAAAACAACAAGTGCATTCTGAATATTACTCTGTATAATCTCAAAAAACTACAGGAAGTTCCTCTGCAGTTCAATTATCCAAAACACTTCCAGGTTCTTAAGGGCGAATACCCGACAGGTTTCTTTGCTCAGTTCATTCCTCATGTATGGCATTGATGTGAGGATTTTCCAATAACCCTCTCTCAAGGTGAATTATCCCTCCAGATACAAAGGTCTGGGATATGTGGGGGAATGTCATCGATTCCCACTTGACTTCCTCCCTATTCAACCGTGCTCTTCTTCTTTCTCATTTATTCTCTAATTCTTTTCTCCCCTGTCTAGTATCTGGCCTGAAACCCAAGCTGAAACGGTCTCTCTTTTCTTTCAGCATTGGAACTTGGATCTCTTCTTGAAGATGTCTGCCCAGTCCTTTTCCCGGTAAGGCTCCTTTCCCCATCATCATTCGCAGGCTCATTCTCGTGCTCCTAGATATCTTAGGCACTGGAACTTCATTTTCTTCCAAAATGAATGTTGCGTTGACGAACTCTAAAGATTGAAAAGAGCATTCAGTTGCTTCTTCACTCGCCTCTAAATATGGCACATCGTTGGTAACAGTGGCTATGATATCCTCCTCCGTGTTTACAGTAACTAGCCAACCTTCTGTCACCAGCTTTAATTTTTGGTGCAGCGATGAGGGCACTGCTCCTGCCAAATGAATCCAGGGCCTTCCCAACAAGCATTTGTATGAGGGCTTGATATCCATCACCAGAAAATCCACTTCATACGTTTGGTCCAATTAGCAACGGTATGTCAATTCTTCCCATCACTCTTCTTTCGGTGCCATCAAATGCTCTCACTATGTTCTGGTTTATCTTCATGTGAGAACTGTCTATCGGCAACCTCTTCAGCATGGACAATGGTAAGACATTCAAGGCTAATCCATTGTTGATTAACACACTTGGCAGAGTGTATCCCTTGCAACGGCTAGTGATATGCAGAGCTTTGGTTGATCCCATACCTCCAAGTGGAATTTCATCATCACTGAAGTAAATGAAATTATCGGCACTTACGTTACTAACCAAACGGTCAAATTTATTGACAGATATATCCTTAGTAACATAAGTTTCGTTCAGTACTTTCATTAATGCTTCGCGATGCACTTCTGAACTTAAGAGTAAGGCTAGCACCGATATGCGAGCCGGTTGCTTGCGTAACTGCTCTACCACACTGTATTCACTATGCTTCAAGAATTTTAAAAATTTTTTAGCCACTTCCTCCTTCACAGGTTCATTGATAAGTGCCTCAGCCTCTTTCTCCTGCTCAACTACCAAAGCCTTTGCTTTCACAGGCACAGTTCTGACGTTTACCGAGTCATAACGCCTTCCACTTTGTGTGTAAGATCCTTCTCTTTAGACCTCCTTGGAAGTGCTAGCTGAATTTTCCCCTCCTGGTATTGTCACATTGCAGTCGTAATTCCAAGGTACCATTTTGTTATCCTTGTAAGGAAAGGAAATAGGTTTCTGGATTACGACTTTGGGCGTGATTTGTGCTCCACCTTCCATGTTTCTCGACCGAGAAATGATGATCCTCGGATAATTAACTTTCTGATTTGTCAACTCTCCTTCTGTCACGCATATGCTTCCCTCCTCTGAGCCTTCTTCATAAAATTCCAATTCCTTATTATCCATAAGGCTTTTTACCAATACTCTAAACTCAGCACATTCTTGGATCTCATGCTCCTCTGTTTTGTGGAACTCACAGTAGTCCCTTATTCTTTCGCATCCTTTCATAGAATCTGATTCTACTAATCCTCTTTTTACTATTTCTCTCCAAACCATTCTCAACGGGGTTTTCACCTCCGAGATATCCTCATTAATCCTTCTCATGACCTTTTCACTGATCGCATTTATCCCCTTATTACCATGGTTTGGTAATGGGTTTTCCGTACTAGGTGTAACGTCAAACTTCACAATCCCCATCTTGATGAACCTCTCGACTAACTTTTTAAATACAGTGAAGTGTTCTATTGAATGTCCTGTTATTCCCGCATGGTAATCGCATTGAACGTTTGAATCATACCATTTGGGATATGGGGGCTGTAACGGGTTCAAATAAAATGGAGACACCACGTGTGCGTCAAATAAACTTTCATATAGCTCCTTATATGTCATTGAGATTGGCGTAAATTGAAGCTTTTCAGCGTTTTGCCTTGCACCTGATTCCTATCTTAGAGACCCTTGTTGCCCAGTAGTGATTACTTTTGGCTGGCTAACAATAATTGCTTTCAAGTACCCTTTGCCGTATGTATTCGTATTATTCACTTCATTATCCTTTCTCCTAGGAACAGATCTTTTAGTGGTTTCCCCTGCTTAAATCTTGCCACCCCTTATGGCATTTTCAATCATTTCTCCTACCATCACTATATCCGCGAAGCTCTTGGTGGTACTTCCTATCATGTGAGTGATGAATGAAGATTTCAGGGTGTTGATAAAAACATGGTAGCTTCCTTCTCGAGGAGAGGTGGTTGAACTTGCATGGCAACTTCCCTCCATCGTTGCACGTATTGTCTGAAGCTTTATTTGACTTCTTTTCCATGTTTTGTAAGGTGATTCTATCAGGCGTCATGTCTATAACATGATTGTATTGTTTCATGAAGTCATGGGCCAAATCCCTCCAAGAGCTAATCTTAGCGCGGCTGAGTTGATTGTACCACCTGGACGCTGCCCCCACCAAACTATATTGAAAACAATGAATCAAGAGTTGATCATTATTCATGTAGCCAGTCATCCATCTACAGAACATAGTGATGTGGGCTTCAGGGCAGCTAGTCCCATTGTACTTCTCAAATTCTGGCATCTTAAATTTATGAGGAAGCATGAAACCTGGAACCAAACTCAAGTCTTTTGCGTCAATACCATGGTGATAATCGGCATTTTCCAAAGCCTTAAACTTTTCTTCCAACCATCTATAGCGATCCTCTAACTACCTTGAGGATTCAGTTCTTGTCCCTTCTCTCTCTGCTATATCCAAATTAGGGATAACAGGATTAGTAGGGCTATCTCCTGGGTTAGATCCTGAGCCTACTTGGAAGTTCATGGGCAGTCTAGCATTAGCTTGCCCTTGTTGATGCCTAATCGTGACAGGTGGCCTTTGGGGATACTCCTCAGGTTGTACATGAGGTGGGGTGAAACCTCGAGGAAAGTCCTCATTGTATTCAGCATTAACTATGAGACCCTTCCCTTTGTCCACTGCCTCACTCAGCATCTGGGCCATTTGAGCCATCATGTTCCTTTGAGCTTCCAACATTTGGTCTCCCATTTCCTGTTGGAGCTTTGCTAATTGCTCTTGCATCTGGTCTTGCATGTCTCTTTGAAACTACTCAAGTCTTTGATCCATTTTCTTTGTTTTCGCACGTGTACTGTAATGGTGCTCAGTTTCCAGATTTTCCTTCTCTCTCTCTTTCTCTTCTTCTGTGATAATTTCAATTAATTAGGCCCTCTCTATGGACTTAAATGCATATGATATAATGTAATGCAAATGCATGAATGCAAGGAGGCATCAATTCAGATTCAACTTCATTTTGGAAAACTTTATTAGAAAACAAAATCCTTTACATAAAACAGACTACAAATATGCTTTCGCCCTAAGGCCCAAAGTTTTAATTTTCCTAAATAACAAGGCTAACTATTGACCACGATTGGACTATAGCTCATACTTCATGCTCAATGTATCAGATTGTACTACCAAAGTCTGTAGGGGATCAGCTACCTCTTGAATCTGAACTATTACTTCACCCATGAGGTAATCCTGATTTCTAAATTGGTCATGGGAATAGTAGAGCTCTTCCTTCCAATGCCATTCTCTTGGTTCAAGCTGTCTGATCTGAAGTTCACAATTCTGCAATGTCGATTCTAATCTTTCAATCTTGCCTTTCATTTTCTCAATCTTGTTCAGACTCGACTTCAGCTTGTTTGCAGAATTACGACTTCTATAGTGGTGAAGAGACTGTCCCAATTCAACCACTCTAGCTTTTAATCCGCTCTTTTCCTTTTGGCTTTCTGCTAATCTCTTTTCTAGGGCCTCGTTTTACATCTGTATCTCTAGGAACTTCCTCTCCCAGTGGTCAACTTTGGCCTTTTCCTCTTGAACCTCCTATTGCCACTGTTCCGAAGTCTTTCCCAATCTGTCATTTTTCATCGATAGACATATCTTCTTATACTCTGTCTTTAGGCTGTCCAAGTCTTCCTCAACCCTTTTCTTCCCTTTTCTTAACTTATCGGCCTCTAGTTTTTGAATATCCATGTCTAACCTCAGATACATTTTCTTTTCTTCCAACTTCTCTATTCTCTTTATCTTTTCAAAATCTTGTTTCATAATCTCTAACTCTGATGGGACCACTTGCAAGCATTCTTCTCTTGTTTGGGCACCTTCCGGATTCAGTTCAGGGATGTTATCTATAATCTTTCTAATCCTCCATCCACTGTATTCTGAGGTCACCATTAGGCCTGTGGATAATCTCTTCATTCTGCAAATCTGATTCCAAGCACCAGAAATCTCCCTAACCCTTTTCTTATAATTTTCCCCTTTGTATGAGAACTCACATTGAGCTAGCCAATATGTCGTTGGCACAAACTATCTTGACCCATATTGCCTCAATATGAGCAAAGGGGCATACCCAACGGCTCTCTATATTCCAAGTAAGGAACCCAGTCAAAACTCCCACACTGATAAAGGATCTCATTGGGAATTATCCAATGAGCCCTCCACTCGATGTCTTCTTCTTGAAGATTTTGAAAGAATGCCATCCAGCTTTCTTCAGACACATCTTTTCTCCTCGATGTAGCCACTATCTCTTTCAACGGGGAGTAATTCTCAAAAAAAAAAACTCGATAAGAAACTTTCTCCACCTTTCAGAAATGAATGTGGAACCAAGCCAACAACAACTGCGCGCATCCAATGAACCTGCCCTCACCTGCTGATCTTATGTCAGAGTTTTTAAATTTATAATGAATGAGAATGATCAAGCTTGGAAACTAACTATGATAACGACTGGGGCAAGTGTACCTATCAAACAGTAGTATAGCTTAGGCAAGACCGAATTGTCGAACCCACAGGAACTAAAAGTACTAATACTAACTTTCTTTTTATTATTTAGCCTAAAATAAGTGAAGTTGTTTTTAATCTAAAATTAACAAAATACTAAGCTAAAGACACAAAGACAAAAAGAATGAATTGGGAAAATAACTTTAGAAAAGACTCAGTTGATTAAGACGATACCCTTAGGAAGAATCCACCTAGACTTCACTTGTTACCTAACACTGAACCAGATGATTTATTCACTTAGTTTGATTCGTAAGACTCCCTAACGTATATTAAACCCTCTCTTGAGGCGAATAACATCTAACCCTAGGTTAATTAACGGAAATCTCTTTCTACATTAATAACCCCCTAAAATAGCAGTAAATCGATCTATGGATTCCCATATTAGGTTTCACCCTAATCTGGCAAAATCTCGTCACCCTATCTCTAGGCGTGCGATCAACTCCGCTTAATTATGCTAGATCTACTATTAAGTAGGGACTTTTTGTGACACCCCTAAACCATATCCGTCGCCAGATTAGGGTTATAGGCATCACTAAAATCAAATACCAAGTCTATTACACTTCACCAATTATATAACAATTGTTCATTTGGGGCAAATTATAAAACATAACCGCATACATGTATCACCCTCATTTACAAATACCCAATTTAGGCACTATATAAAAGAAAATCACATACATATCATTATCAATATTTCACTAAAAAAATATTTCCTTCATTTCATCCTCATAACCGAATAGGCATGAATGTAACTTAAATATTTCAAACTCCAAATTTGATCAATACGTCAGCCAAATATTAACAAGAGAGTATAAGTCAATTCATCCATTTATTTAACTCACAAAACATAACTTGATATATCCTTCAACTTAAGATTTTGATATCTGCTGTTTATACCCAGAGAGATTAAGACCATGACTTAATCATAACTAAACCATAAACACATTCCTATTCTAATATCGCTTAGCATATATTTTGTTCCTAAACATCCATCCGACATATATATAATTAACATTCAATGCATATACATAATTATTTATCAAATCCTTCAACCAAGCATATACTACAATACCAACTCTTAAAGTTTTAATCAAGCATTCATGTACATAACATAAATAAAATATCAAGCAATGAACCTCACATTTCAACTCTTCATTAAACACCAAGCATAGATAAAGCTTATCATCATATTCAACTTGAAACTCCAATTTGAGAATAAGCCATTTTTGCATGGCATAAAAACATTCGTATTAACATCTTTAAAGCCTATTCAAGTTGGTTATCCTATACATGCCATAGACCTTAAGATTATACACAAGATTATACACAAAGGAATACCATAATTTGATGGTAGTGTGATGAGCCTCAGCAGTGATCCTCAAGCACAAAATGAACACCCCAAATGAGATCTACAATATACAACAACAACCATAACGAATACGCTTTCTAGCTTAGTAAAATTTAAGTAAATTGAGATTTACATGACTAATCTTCATATATATATAATCCATACCAAATACTCAAATATTCAAGAACAGAATTCATAGTAATATATATACATATATATACATATACATAAACAATCTTATCCTTAATTTCATATATCACCACTACTTATTATTAATCGGTATTTACCCTATCTACTTATCGAATTCATTATTTCCATCTTGTATTAACTACAAATTCCATAACCATGTACATGTATATATACATATATATTTTGTACATACCTTTAATTTACCTACCTTTCTCAATTTAACTATTCATGCATATTGTATGATGCAATATTCAACCCCCTTTTTTTTACATACATAATAGCTTTAGCAATTAAAGTCGTTTAACAAACTTCATACCTGCACACTTAATAAAAATATTTAGTAACGTATCACACACATAGTGCCGTTACTCATTATTCCCACACACATAGTGCAAACTTTCCAGTAACGTATCGCACACTCAGTGCCGTTACTCATTATTCCCACACACTTAATGCAAACTTTCCAGTAACGTATCGCACACACAGTGCCATTACTCATTATTTCCGGACACTTAGTGCAAATTTTCCAGTAACGTATCGCACACACAGTGTCGTTACTCATTATTCCCGCACACTTAGTGCCCGGTTTTGGATTTGTACACTTAGTACATTTTTGGTAGTGTTGTTAATTGTTTAATTGTGCACTTAAAAAACTAGCCAAGATCAATTCCACTGCATTGCCTATAAACATAACCTAATGAAACCATACCCCACTTTATTTTATTATATATATATTCGGCCAATTCCATAAAATATATCCTAATTATCATTGAATATATTCATGTCATGGCTTATTATCTCTCAAACTATATGCAATGTAACAAATTTAAACATTCATCTCATGAATTCATATCCAAAGTTCCAAAAGAAAATGCATTAAGCCATGTATATAAATATACATCCAAATCACCATCACAATCGGCAATATACTAATTTAAAAACTTACCTACATTTACTTTTATAATCGAATATATAATAGACATCAACTTAACCCAATTGCTTAAAATCTTACCTTGGATATCGACGAATTTAACTTCTCGACTAGTCGTTCAATTTAGCTTTTTCCCGATCCACTCCAGTTTCTTTTTGTTCTTGGTCTAAAACAATTCCAAATAAGCTCATTTAATTACATTTCAATTTAATTTAATCCATAAATACTTAATTACGCAATTTACTATTGTACCCCCAACATTTATAATGTTTACAACTTAGTATTTGAAGCTCAAAATACAAAATAGCATGAATTTGACTACACCAATTAAGAGTCGAATACTCTTAGTCCCTCTACCAGCTCCTTTCTTCAATTTATTTGCTATTTAGTCCTTTCCAAGATTTTCTTTTTTTATAAATTCACCTTATGCTAAGCTCCATCAAAGTTTCAAGGAAAAATCTAGTTAATCTAACATGCTTATCACCTATTCTATCATTGACCATACAAATATCAAATTTCCTTTTATGGCAACATTCAAATTATACTACCAAATCAAAATTTTGGGTATGGGCCAGTTAGGTTTCATGGTAACAAACTCAAAAATGCTAAAATTAACAAAAACTAAATTCAATTTCTCACCTTATTTGAACATGCATAGGCCGAATGTTTGAGAGCTCCAACCCCTCTCTTTTCTAAAAGTTTCAATGATGAGAAAGGAAGATGATGACATTTTCCTTTTTGTTTTCTTTATTTTAATGATATCATCTTATTAAATTATTATTACGCATTATTTTATTAATCATATAATATAACTAAACACTCCCCACTAACTTTTACTAGTCAATGCCGTCCACTACATCTTCAACAAGGTAAATTTGCAACTTTAACCCTCATGCAAAAGAAGACAATTTAATTTAATCACTCCATTTAATGATTAGTTACTTTACTACTTATGCAATTTAATCTTTTCACTTAAATTAGTCACCCAAACACGCAAATTAATATATAATATTTTAACACATGCTTGACCACATAACATAGATATCAAATAAATAATAAAAAATACTTTTCTAATTCAGATTCGTGGTCCCGAAACCACCATTCTGATTAGAGTCGTAATTGGGCTGTTACACTTTTGCTCCTCCATCTAAGCACATTAAATTTGGATTAAGCTCACATAATCAAGAACAAACTAAGTATTTATCATATAGTTCAGACAACAATAACAAGATTCATCATAGGTTTCATTCCCTTCAAGTATCTGAAGGGTTTAGTTCATAACAATAAAGGAAAACATCTCAGAAGAAAACATAAAACAAAACATAAGAAATCCCTAAAACCCTCTGAAGGAATTGAAGGAGAGATTTGCCCTCTTGAGTAGAATTCCGGCTTCTTGAGATGGATCAACTGGCTATCTTCAAGTGATTCCCACAATTTTGACCTTTTCGGCTTGGCTTCTTGGCCTAGCTGGATGCCCCGACAAAAGCCCTGGCAGAAGGCTTCTGCCGAACTCCCTGATAAATTGCCCCCTTGGGTGTTTATATAGGCTTTGAGATGCCTTACTTGGTCTCCAAGTATCTTAATCCGAGTAGAATTCCTCTTAGAGTGTTTAATTAGGCTTTGGAATGTATTTCTTTGGCCCTAAGTATCCTTTCCCGAGTAGAATTCCTCTTCCCCAAGGCAGGGCCACGGCCATGGCACACGCCTGTGTAAATCGTGGCCAGGCCATGTTCGAGCCTATTAATGAGGCACGGCCGTGTGAATCGTGGTCGGGCTGTGTTCTAGATTAGTCGACAAGGATTGATATCCTCACAAAAGATTCACTCAAATCACTCTAAGTGTTTAAGGTTCAGGAAAAGAGCACTCATAATTTGAACTTTGAAAAGTTAATCCCATAGGCTTGTATGAAAATCAAATCTCCACCACTATAATATGAGATGATACACAAATCAAAAGGTCTTTAGAAAGGGTTGTAATGGGGCTTAGGTTAAAGGTGTGCATAAAAGGCTGAATCAGAAGGTTAAAAATTGAGATTGAATTGACAAATTACCTAACTAAAAATAATGAACTAGAAAATAAATAATTACATCAAATTGAAACTTTGAAACTAATAATACGAGCTTTTTCTTCGACAATTGCAATTTTAAACGTATAAGCTCACTTTTTATGGTACTAATACTGAATATACTTCTTTTTTTTTGAATGAATGAATGAATACATAATACAAAATAAATTCGAATACTGAGATAAAATAAAAATAATCAGGCAATCGATCAAAATAAATCTCGACAAAAAGGGAAGTCAAAAAAGAATTGTGATAACAAATACAAAGGGTTTTTGGGTTAATATTAGTAGGTGAGTCAATAAAAAGGGTTGTTAGGATCAACAGAGTTCACTAGTGGTTATTATGGAGGTAGGCCTTTTATGGAGTAAGTTGGTTAAATCCTAAGTGCCTTTATCATCTCTGAATATCAAATCAAAAGTGTGGTCTCAACATTTATAATCGAATCAAGTTCTAGAATAACAATTCAATGTTGACACACTCATAATCAAAAAGTGAGTAGAAAAAGAATACATGCTCTAAAAGGCTCAAAATCTCACAAAAATTATGGGTTTTTGATATCAATCTTGTAAATTTTAAATTTCAAGGTAGCATTCAGATTCAGTTCAACAACCTAGCAAAAATTTTTAATTCTGAAAATAGACTTATCATGCTTGACTCTCTAGTATCTTAAAGTTTAAATCACCAATGCACAATTAACTATGACTTACTCTAAGACATATCAATAAAAATCATAAATCAACAAAAATTTCATTCTAATTAGTAATATGAGAGAATTACTTAAAAACAGTGCTTAATTCAGGGATTTTCAAATAATACTATAGTTAACCCCCCACACTTAAGATGTACATTGTCCTCAATATACAAAGATAGATAATAGAAAAATAATAATAAAATCATAAGATAGGGAGAGAGGTGAAACTTCCAGAATTTTTAATGGAGTCAATGAAAAGAAACCGGATAGGATTGGGCGAAAGTGAATGCGGAGGAGCACCTCGAACCGATTGAAATTGAATCCTCGAAGTAGCCGGCCTGATTTTATTGTATCCTAAGCTAAATCTAAATGGCATGAAGAATAAGAAGAAAATAATAAAGAAAATAAAAGTAAAAATAAATAAAAAATAAGAATAAAAGTAAATAATGGAAGATGAAAAAAAGAAGATAATTGGAAAAGAAAAAGTAAAAAGGAGGTTTAAATAGAGATGCAGCTTGTGTTTTGGAAAAATTGTCTTGTTCCCACACGTCTACGACCACGCTTGTTTACCTACTTGTGGTGCCCACACGGCCACGGCCACGGCCACGGTCATGTGCAAGGCCCTATGGGTATAAAAACATGTGCCTAAATATGAAAAGAAATAAAACTAAACTAATTAGTAGGGTTAGTGCTCGGGTTGCCTCCCAAGAAGCGCTCGTTTAAAGTCTTGAGCTAGACTTTACTTATTATTTGTATGGTCATGGTGGTTTGAGGAGGTGAAAATCCTTTCTCATGCGATCAACTCAGTTTTTGATATAAAGTTTAAGTCGAGTAGTGTTTACCTCAAAAGTGCTTAATTTAGGATTGCTTACCTCGACTGGCCAATATAGGAAGACATTAAGTACCTCAAAAGTGATTTCTTTGTTTGTCTTGAGGTCTGAATTGGCGATTCAAGGCTCTTCCTTATTTAGCAATACCTGATTCCCTATTTTGAAGTGATTTGTTGTTCCTATCAGCTCGTCTGGGGTTTTTGTCGGTTTCACTTCGTGTATTTCTAGTTTCTCTTTAAAGTGTATTTTTCGCTTGTCTAGTTCGTTGACCTTAAGGCTTTGTTCCTTATATAATTCTTCTTTATTGGCACAAGGTCTATGATCTAGCTCCGGTTTGTAGCTTCGTGGTGTTTCCTGCAATGAAGGTTGAACAAGTTGGTTATCAACTGAATTGACTTTCTCACCTTTATCACTTGATGTTCTGGCCGAGTCAAGAGCTTGAAGAGTGACTATCTCGTCGCCTACACGAAGTATGAGTTCACCTGCATAGATATCAATTTTAGCTCTAGCAGTTGCTAAAAAGGGTCTTCCTAAAATTAAAGGAATATTATTGTCCTCATCCATGTCTAAAATGACAAAGTCTACTAGGAATACGAATTTATCAATTTTGATTAGAACATTTTCTATTATACACCTAGGAATTCTGATAGTTTTATTAGTTAATTGAATGCTCATCCTAGTTTGTTTGGGTTTCCCTAGACCTAGTTCTTTAAACATTTTATAAGGCATAACATTGATGCTTGCCCCTAAATCAGCTAAAGCATTATCAATAGATAAACTACCAATTAAACATGGAATTATAAAACTCCCTGGATCTTTTAATTTTCATGGCAATCTATTTTGCATGATTGCCGAGCACATTGCGTTTAGTTCCACATGCAATGCTTCGTCTAACTTGCGCTTGTTAGTCAAGAGCTGTTTTAAAAATTTCCTCGAGTCTGGCATCTGAAAAAAAGCTTCAAGAAAAGGTAAGTTGATATGTAATTTCTTAAAATTTTAAGAAACTTACCAGACTGTTCCTCTGTATCATCTGTTTTCATTACTTCAGGATAAGGGTTACTAGGTTGGTACTCCTTGATTACCAGTTTTGGCTTTTCTTGTGTTACTTCAACTTTTTCTTCTTCTACCTCGTTTTCTTGTATTGGGTTGGGTTCATCTAACCCTTTACTATCATGAGCTTTGATGGCTTGGATTTGCTCCTTTGGGTTAATCTCAGTGTTACTTGGTAGACGTCCTTGCGGTCGTTCGGACATTAACTTTGCAAGTTGTCTGACTGCATTAGTGACTTTCCCAACTGACTTAGCAAGTTCCCTGACTTGGTTCTTGGTCTCTTCAACCGACGTTTGTTGATCTTTATGTGTTTTCTCAGTATCTTGGAGAAGGTTTTCTGTGGCTGCCAAGAATTTTGTCAGCATCTCTTCAAGGTTCGACTCCTGTTCCTGTGGGTAGGGCTGTTGTTGGAAGTTCCGGAGGGGTTCTTGTCTCTGATTACCTTGACCTCCCTACGAGAAATTGGGGTGGTTCCTCCAACCTAGATTATAAGTATTACTATAAGGTTTATTTTGAAATTTAAATTTGTTACCTGTATAGTGAGCTTGCTCGTTTTCCATGCCATATTCATAAGGTGGGTATTCAGGATTCGCCACACCTCCACTTGTTTCGTATTGCATTACCGGATGTACCTGCAGATAACACAAGCCATCAATTTTTTTATTTATCATCTCTACTTGATTTGACAGCATGGTGACTGGGTCGAGGTTGAAAATGTAACATCCTGAATTAATGGGCCTATGCAATTTGGTGTTGTATGCTTAAAATGTTAATTTGAGGTTTAGAGGTGCAAATTGGGCTCAGGAATGGACTGAGGTCTTGGCTAAATATTTTGTTTAGAGATTATTGGGTTTAAATAAAGTATTAAGAGTGTAATAGGCAAGATGAGCTTGTGGCCCAGGAAAAAGAGGCGCAGTAGGAGGGAGCTTTAAGTGGCACCAAAAGGCAAAGGAAGGGGGCCTCAGTGTGGCCGCCTGGAGCCCAAGAAATTGGGCCAATTTCGGCAGCCCAAGGAGAGCTAGGGGGGATGGCAATGTGGCTACAAAATAGGGGATTTTATGTTTTAAATTATGTGGATAATTAGCTGATAAAGGAGGGAGGAGTTGGAGCTAATTAAGTCTCTTTTAGATGAGTTAGTAGATTAAGATAAAGGAGAAAAGATAGGATTTATCTGCAAGGTTAGGTAAGTGCCAAAATTTTTATAATAGGGGGGATAGCTAATCAATTCTGGCATTAGAACCCTACTCTTTCTTCTCTTCCTGTGTCAAAGATTTGAAGGCCATCCCACTTGTTTTCTTTTCTCATCTTTTCTCTTCCAAAAGCCGAAAATCACCATTGCTTTCTTTTCTCATCTTTCCTCTTCTAAAAGCCGAAAATCACAACCTCCCTCACCTTTTCTTTCTTTTTCTTTGAAACTTCCTTTTAGCCGAATCTTCTGATCCCCATTGTTATTCTTCTCCCATTCACTAAAACCGAAACTCCTCATTCAATTCTTCTAAAAAGCCAAAAAACACATCTAGTTCATCTTTTCTGGATTTTCTTAAAAGTCGAAATCCCTAGATCTCATCTCCTGTGATTGCCGAAATCTTTCTGTGGTGTCTACTTGTGTCGAATCTTGAAGAAAACTGAAGGTAAGTGTCGATTCGCGTGATTAAATATTTTCTGGTTTTTAGAGACCCTAGCCGAATGGCCATATGGAAACTGATCTTGTGTTTTTCTCTCATTTACAGCAATTCGGGATTTAAAGGGGAGTCAATGGCATAGATCTCTAAGTCAGAGTTCAGTAACACACGAATCGTGTTACTTTCGAGATTTCAAGGTAAGGAGATCTATTAATTTTAAACGTGTAAATTCGGGTATTTATTAACCCTTGGCCGAATGTAGGGGAGCCCAAATCTTCGTGTTCTTCCAGCTTTTGAGCAAGGTTTTAGACTAAGGGTTGTAAATCCAGATAGTAAAGATATTTACTAAGAGTGTAGTACTATGCGATACCAGGTGTGTAACACTTCCATACCATTTAGATTGCCTGTTAAAATATGTTATAAATCTGTAATATTCTGTAAATTGCCGAAATACCGGCATAGCTATTGAAAACCCGAGGAGGGTAAAAGTGAATCACCAGGTTAGTGATCTCTATCATTCTAAGTGAATGTTTCTGATAAAATGATATGATATATGAGTATGCCGATTTCTGTGTTTGCATGGGGTTGGGTTTGATGAAATGGGAAGTGTTTTGTTATAGCGGCTTTTGCCGTGATCTATTGTAGCAGCTTTTGCCGTGATCTATTGTAGTGGCTTTTACCATGACCTGTTGTAGCGGCTTTTGCCGTGATCTGTTGTAGTGGCTAATGTCATGATCTGTTGTAGTGGCTACGGCCATGATCTGACGATGAGCAGCATGAATGCCATCGATGGTGTGCAGCGGCGTGGGTTGATTGTAGAAATCCCCAATGGTGTGACTGGCAGGTAAGGGTGGTGTGTAGCGGATGGAAACTTAGGATTTGGGTTAGGCTTGCATAACTTTTGTTATATATTAATCTGTTATTCTGTTCTGTGGGGCTAAGGCCCAAATCTAATGGTGCATGATGGTTACACACTGAGTCCCGCGACTCAACCTATTATTTAACATTTTCAGGTAGCACCTAGTGCGTCGGACCAGGCTGGAGAGGAGCGCAAGGTGGCCATGCGAGAGACTATCTTAATTCCGCAGAAGACTTTACTTAGAATATTTGTTTTTAATATTTTTAGTTAGCGGGTTTTAAGTTTCTTTGTAATAAGGCCATGGGCCATTAGTTTTATTTTTATTTCAGTTTTAATTTGGGCTTTTATTTTTATTAGACGTTTAAATTTTTCCTTTAATGAAGTTAAGACATGCAACGAATTCAGTTTTTTTTTATTTACCAAGGCATTTTATAAAATTTACATCTTATATGAATTATTAAATTATTAAGTTTTCCGGTGTAAATGTTTAAACCTGATAAATTGTTTTCCTAAAATGCGACGTGTTCTACTAAATCTTCTTAGTGACATGCCAGATTCGATCGTGATGTTTGGGCCGGGTTTGGGGTGTTACAAATTGGTATCAAAGCCCGATTCAAAACTCGACTTTGGGGTTTTGGGTTCAAAACGTTTTCTAAAAATGGGTTTTTGAAAATGTATACTTATGAATGATACAGGATGGTTCTCTTGTCATGGCACCTGCGTCTCCGGCCCAAGTCCGCCAGGTAAGTATTCTGAATTCACTGTGTGCTATATATGTAGGCTTGATGGGCTTTATGAGATGTAGACTATTTAGAACTTAATGGACTCTAAGCTTAACTTAAACCACTTCTTAAATCTCATAAGACTTAAGTCAACTAAACAAACCCGTGAACGAGTCGCAAGACTAGGGTGTGGCAACAGGCATGTGCATGTCTAGGATTGGATCCGGAAGAGCCTGGTACATAAGCAGTCCTAGTGACTCACCTCCTCTTTGCTGGAATCCTACCTGGTGCATAGTGACTGTTCACCTTAACCGTGAGGACTTGTTAACGGGCCAAAAGTTTCTAACTAAAACTCGAAAGGGACCAGCCACCCTAGTTTTGAAAAAAAAAATACCAAAACACCCTTGATTTGAAAATTTTCAAAACACCCTTGATTTGGAAAATCAATAGAATTTGCAAAATTACCGAAATACCCCTGGTTTACAAAAAATTACTGAAATACCCCTGGTTTACAAAAATTATCCAAATACCCCCGGGTTGCAAAATTTCCAAAATACCCTTGGTTTGTGAAAATTTCCAAAACAACCGTGATTTTATAAAATACCCATGTTTTGCAAATTTACCCGAAAATCCCTGGATTTACAAAAGCAACCCGGTTAGCAAAATTAAATTTTCCAAAGTACCCCTGTTTTATAAAAAAAGTGTACCAAAGTACCTTTAATTTAAAGAAAATTTCCAAGATACTTTATTTGGAAAAATACCCTGTAGGGCAAAACTACGGAAAAACCCCTGGGTAGTGAAATAACGAAGATACCCTTATGTGATGAATATGAGTTCATGGATGTTATATGTTTGTTGATGTGTGATGGTTGAATGTATGTGGTTTCTAGAATTAGGAGATAAATTTGAGACTGAAACTATAGATAGGTTCGAATTTGAAAGAACTACTCTTAAAACTACTTCCCATAAGATTGTTCATGGTTAATCAATGAAAGAAATTAATACGAGAATCAACAATGAGCGCTAGAAGAGGAAGAAGAGGTCGCGGCCGAGGCCGTGGAAGTGTTAGGACTGATGTGCTGACTCAGCTAGTTAGGGAGGTACTAAAGGAGGTTAAAGAAACCGGTGTAACACTTCGGGTTAGGTGCGTGGACTGTAAGAAAAAATGAGATCGTAGTTTCTAGGGTTGCAATCTCATTCTATGAAGTATGTTAAGGTACGTCCAAACTTTCAGGTTTGCAAATATTGTAGAAGGCATCATCCGGGTGAATGTTGGAGGAAGTCAGGAACGTGTTTAAGATGCGAGTCTGAGGAGCGAGCAATCACCATTAAGTCGGGTATGTTTTGTGTGGATGCTATATTTTTAGGTATAGAAACTATATGCGTGTAATGTTTATATATTATTAAATTAGAGTGCGCAGCGAAAGCATAGTGGTGAGACTTGGGTTGTACGATTAATAGTTAGTTGGAAATTTCGGGGACGAAATTTCTTTAAGGGGGGTAGAACTGTAACATCCTGAATTAATGGGCCTATGCAATTTGGTGTTGTATGCTTAAAATGTTAATTTGAGGTTTAGAGGTGCAAATTGGGCTCAGGAATAGATCGAGGTCTTGGCTAAATATTCTGTTTAGAGACTATTGGGTTTAAATAAAGTACTAAAAGTGTAATAGGAAAGATGGGCTTGTGAGACTATTGGGTTTAAATAAAGTACTAAAAGTGTAATAGGAAAGATGGGCTTGTGGCCCAGGAAAAAGAGGCGCAGTAGGAGGGAGCTTTAAGTGGCACCAATAGGCAAAGGAAGGGGGCCTCAGTGTGGCTGCCTGGAGCCCAAGAAATTGGGCCAATTTTGGCAGCCCAAGAAGAGCTAGGGGGACGGCAATGTGGCTACAAAATAGGGGATTTTATGTTTTAAAATATGTGGATAATTAGCTGATAAAGGAGAGGATGTTGGAGCTAATTAAGTCTCTTTTAGATGAGTTAGTAGATTAAAATAAAGGAGAAAAGATAGGATTTATCTGCAAGGTTAGGTAAGTGCCGAAATTTTTATAAATAGGGGGGATAGCTAATCAATTCTGGCATTAGAACCCTACTCTTTCTTCTCTTCCTGTGTCAAAGATTTGAAGGCCATCCCACTTGTTTTCTTTTCTCATCTTTTCTCTTCCAAAAGCCAAAAATCACCATTGCTTTCTTTTCTTATCTTTCCTCTTCCAAAAGCTGAAAATCACAACCTCCCTCACCTTTTCTTTCTTTTTCTTTGAAACTTCCTTTTAGCCGAATCTTCTGATCCCCATTGTTATTCTTCTCCCATTCACTAAAAGCTGAAACTCCTCATTCAATTCTTCTAAAAAGCCAAAAAACACATCTAGTTCATCTTTTCTGGGTTTTCTTAAAAGCCGAAATCCCTATATCTCATCTCCTGTGATTGCCGAAATCATTCTGTGGTGTCTACTTGTGTCGAATCTTGAAGAAAATTGAAGGTAAGTGTCGATTCGCGTGATTAAATCTTTTCTGGTTTTTAGAGACCCTAGCCGAATGGCTATATGGAAATTGATCTTGTGTTTTTCTCTAATTTATGGCATTCCGAGATTTAAAGGGTAGTCAATCGCATAGATCTCTAAGTCAGAGTTTAGTAACACACGAATCGTGTTACTTTCAAGATTTCAAGGTAAGGAGATCTATTAATTTTAAACGTGTAAATTCGGGTATTTATTAACCCTTGGCTGAATGTAGGGGAGCCCAAATCTTCGTGTTCTTCCAGCTTTTGAGTAAGGTTTTAGACTAAAGGTTGTAAACCCAGATAGTAAGGATATTGACTAAGAGTGTAGTACTACGCGATACCAGGTGTGTAACACTTCCATACCATTTAGATTGCCTGTTAAAATATGTTATAAATCTGTAATATTCTATAAAATGCTGAAATACTGGCATAGCTATTGAAAACCCGATGAGGGTAAAAGTGAATCACCAGGTTAGTGATCTCTGTCATTCTAAGTGAATGTTTCTGATAAAATGATATGATATATGAGTATACCAATTTCTGTGTTTGCATGGGATTGGGTTTGATAAAAGGGGAAGTGTTCTGTTGTAGCGGCTTTTACGGTGATCTGTTGTAGCGGCTTTTGCCGTGACCTGTTGTAGCGACTTTTTTCGTGACCTATTGTAGCGGCTTTTGCCGTGATCTATTGTAGTGGCTAATGCCATGATCTGTTGTAGTTGCTACGGCCATGATCTGACGATGAGCAGCATGAATGCCATCGATGGTGTGTAGCGGCCTGGGTTGATTGTAGAAATCCCCAATGGTGTGACTGGCAGGTAAGGGTGGTGTGCAGCGGATGGAAACTTAGGATTTGGGTTAGGCTTGCATAACTTTTGTTATATATTAATCTGTTATTCTGTTCTGTGGGGTTAAGGCCCAAATCTAATGGTGCATGAGGGTTGCACACTGAGTCTCGCGACTCAACCTATTATTTAACATTTTCAGGTAGCACCTAGTGCATCGGACCGGGCTGGAAAGGAGCGTAAGGTGGCGATGCGAGAGAGTATCTTAATTTTGCAGAAGACTTTACTTAGAATATTTGTTTTTAATATTTTTAGTTAGTGCGTTTTAAGTTTCTTTGTAATAAGGCCATGGGCCATTAGTTTTATTTTTATTCCGGTTTTAATTTGGGCTTTTATTTTTATTAGACGTTTAAATTTTTCCTTTAATGAAGTTAAGGCATGCAACAAATTCAGTTTTTTTATTTACCAAGGCATTTTATAAAATTTACATCTTATATGAATTATTAAATTATTAAGTTTTCCAGTGTAAATGTTTAAACCTGATAAATTGTTTTCCCAAAATGCGACGTGTTCTACTAAATCTTCTTAGTGACATGCCAGATTCGGTCGTGATGTTTGTGTCGGGCTTGGGGTGTTACAGAAAACTCTGGATGTTTTAGTTGGCCTTGTTCTTGTAAATTGCCACTGATAGTTATTCAGTGACATCTTTTTTTTTTTTTGAATTAGAATTATCTGCCAAAAGAAAATAAAAGAAACATTAGCAAAGTAAATAAAAATAAATAAAGGTAAATTGCAGAAAATTAAAAAAATGGCTAAAGTAATAAAAATAGAGCTTTCTTAATATTTTAGTTCCTCAGCAACGGCGCCAAAAACTTGATCGTGTGTCAGAGTTTTTAAATTTATAATGAATGAGAATGATCGAACCTGGAAACTAACTATGACAACGACTGAGGCAAGTGTACCTATCGAACAGTAGTATAGCTTAGGCAAGACCAGATTGTCGAACCCACAGGAACTAAAAGTACTAATACTAACTTTCTTTTTATTATTTAGCCTAAAATAAGTGAAGTTGGTTTTAATAAAAAATTAACAAACTACTAAGCTAAAGACACAAAGACAAAAAGAATGAATTGGGAAAATAACTTTAGAAAAGACTCAGTTTTAGAAAAGACTCAGTTGATTAAGGCGATACCCTTAGGAAGAATCCACCTAGACTTCACTTGTTATCTAACACTGAACCAGAAATTTATTCACTTAGTTTGATCCGTAAGACTCCCTAACGTAAATTAAACCCTCTCTCGAGGCGAATAACGTCTAACCCTAGGTTAATTAATGGAAATCTCTTTCTACATTAATAACCCCCTAGAATAGCAGTAATTTGATCTATGGATTCCCATATTAGGTTTCACCCTAATCTGGCAAAATCTCGTCACCCTATCTCTAGGTGTGTGATCAACTCCGCTTAATTATGCTAGATCTACTCTTAAGAAGGGACTTTTGCTCCTCCACCTAAGCACATTAAATTTGGATTAAGCTCACATAATTAAGAACAAACTAAGTATTTATCATATAGTTCAGAAAACAATAACAAGATTCATCATAGGTTTCATCCCCTTCAGGTATCTGAAGGGTTTAGTTCACAACAATAAAGGAAAACATCTCAAAAGAAAAGATAAAACAAAACATAAGAAAACCCTAAAACCCCCTGAAAGAATTGAAGGAGAGATCTGTATTCTTGAGTAGAATTTTGGCTTCTTGAGATGGATCAACTGCTATCTTCGAGTGATTCCCACAATTCTGACCTTTTCGGCTTGACTCCTTGGCCTAGCTGGACGCCCTGACAAAAGCCCTAGCAGAAGGCTTCTGCCGAACTCCCTGACAAATTGCCCCCTTGGTTGTTTATATAGGCTTTGAGATGCCTTACTTGGTCTCCAAGTATCCTAATCCGAGTATAATTCCTCTTAGAGTGCGTAATTAGGCTCTGGAATGTGTTTGTTTGGCCCTAAGTATCCTTTTCGGAGTAGAATTCCTCTTCCCCAAGGCAGGGCCACGGCCATGGCACATGCCCGTGTAAATCGTGGCCAGGTCGTGTTCGAGCCTGTTAATGAGGCATGGCTGTGTGAATCGTGGTTGAGCCGTGTTCTAGATTACCAAAGAGGCACGGCCGTGTGGGCTTAGCTCCAGGCCGTGTCAATTTTATGCTTTGTCCTAATTGGCCCATTTTAAGCCCATTTCTCATTCTTTTCATCCTCGGGTGCTTTCCTGAGTATTAGACATGAAAAGAAAGCATTAAAAGCACCAAATTACATAGGATTAAAATATGTTACTTTTACGGTTTATCACCTGCTCTTCGACATGCACTCAAGGATCTGAATGTTTCAGCTAAGATCGCAGGTACAGGCGTGACCGCTTTGTCAAGTCGATTGAATAAATCAGTAATTGCTTCATCTACATGCCTCAGAGCTTTAGGAAAAATTACCAACCATAAATACTAGGGGCAAAAATGTCAATATTCTTCTTTACATCTGGATGTGCTAGAATCAGGTCTCTCAAACTCACCCAAGGTATGCATTTACCCTCACCTTTCTCTTGAATTCTAGCCCATCCCTGTGATATTTATTAATTTCTTCACAAAAGTTGGGACATTAGTAGCCCTAGAGTAAGCTTTATCGACTTGGATCCTCGAATAGCGAAGCAAGGTCGTATATTCCTTCACCATGGGCACTAAATCTACTTTTCCAAAAGAGAAACAGCTATAAGCAGAATTCCAAAACTGAGTCATAGCCCGGAACAGATACTTATCTACCTTAACGTCGAGCAAATAAGGTAGATCACCATAATTATAATAGAACAGCTGCTTTGCCTCATCATCCTGGATCCATATTCCTTTCAACTCTTGGAGGTCATTTTGCGTGACACTGATACGAGCAAAATCCCGTAGTTCCAACACATATCCCTCAGCTAAGTTATCCCCTTGCTCTAATTGCTTTTGCTCTAACCATATGCGGACGGCTGTATTATCTTCCACTTAATCAAGGAATTCGTTCTCCATAACCAGCTTTCTAACTTAGAAACTGATCGTGAATCGATACCTCTTTAAAATATGAAATGACATGCACAAAAATAAAACACGGCAAGTTAGTACCGTAGAGTAGAATATAAAGCAAGTAAAACGAACACCTATACGGGTAACTACTAAGGTTTGACATAGTTTTACTTAGGGTAAGTCCTTATGTTTTCTATGTGTGGTTTGGCTCTAAATTTGAGGTACCTGAACCAGCAGAGTCCTCGATCCTCACCCATTATAGGCTCATACGGACCGAGTTCGGTTCAGGGGAATACATTTCCCTATGGCCATGCGGAAGTGAATACTTCACAAAGACATACGTACAGATGTATCCCGGAAGCAATCCACTAGCCCATGCAGAGGTGAAAACCTCACTAAGGTATAGCTTCTCGCTCCCACTTAAAGGCGTGACCACAACAGTCATATGGTGCAATGCAGAGATATATATTAAATATTAGAACCACATGCAATAAAAGGATCATGGTTTTTTTAAATCAAAATTTTAAATTCGGACAAAAGGACATAAAATTATCGATTTTACGGCTTGACTCTCTTATTGGTCCCCAGTGGAGTCACCAAGCTATCGAAACCATTTTTTTAAAAAGTTGGGTAAAAATAGGGGTCGACATTTAAAAAAACAAAAATGAGAGTCGCTACCAATCCCTTTTTACTTAGGTGTGATTGGATCACCTTGTAAAACGTTTTATTTTAAAACATTGATTTTGGTCAACCAAATACAAGAAAACGGGTTCGGGAGTCGGTTACGTATGAGGAAGGGTTAGCACCCTCATAAAGCCCAAAATTGGTACCTAATTGATAAAATCATGTCCTCATGTTGAAAATTTGAAAACTTTGAAATATGATCCTTTTATTCCAAAGAAAACCAAGACTTACCTATCTCAAAGAAATAAAATGCTATACCCAATAAGTTAGGATGTAACATCTCATGACTTCGAAGTTAGGCTCTCCTTTATTTGTAGAAAACTCTTACTTCGAAACACAAAACATTATATCCAGTAAGTTAGGATACAACATTTTTAATTCTCGAGAATAAGTTTTGATTTAATAAGTTAAAAAAAGGATACTTGATACCTTAAGTTCCACGAGAAAAATTAAAACCCAATAAGTTAAGGTATAATTTCTCTCGAAGTCCCCAAATATCATATATCGCTATTTTTAATATTTGAATAAAATGTATTAATTCAAAACGTGTTTTTATTAAAAAAAGGGGTTTGAATAAGACATTGCATGAATACATTACAACATACATACCCAAATAGCAATTAATCATAACTACAAATCATATTAACAATTATTACTAATGGATAATTAAAGAATAATACTAAATAATAAGTGATACAAACAATAGAATAATTATGCTAAAGCAGAATATAAAAATGATAGATGGATAAAAAATAAAAAAAAGGATAAACAAATATAAGATATAAAGCAGTAAATAACAAATAAATATAAAGCTTTACATGTATAACAACATAGAATGAATTATTACAGATATTGTAAATTAAGAAACATATGGCTTTAAATAAAAATGATGTGGAATAAAAAATATGAATTATAAAAAAATGAATTATTATGCAAAAATAATGTGGAGTAGTCAAAAATAATATATATTCATAAAAAAAGTAAAATATATTGTTAAATAAATAAATAATATATAACTTTAAATAAAATTATAGTTATAATCTAACTGTAACATCCCCAAACCCGGCCCATTCACTACGACCGAATCCGGTTATGTCACTGCGGAAAGACGGTGGAAAAATTTTCTTTGACTTAATATAAAACAATAAATTTATTAACTTTTGAAAATCCATGTTCTTTTAAAAATATACTTTAGACTTGATATTATAAAAGTGTCCATATTAAAGCACTTTATTAACTTATGAATACTTTGAATAAGTAGAGTAGAATAAAATCATTTTCACAAGCTAGTAATTCAATTTTACCAAGTCATAATCAAATTAAAATAAAATAGTAACCAAAATAATAATTAAGTAATTTCCAAAGTAAAATAAAAGAAAACTAAATAAAAGGCCCTTATTACACAATATTTAAAACCCAAATACTTCAAATATAAATAAGCTTTAAAAGTATTTAAACTTCTCTTCCTGCATGGGCCACCATGTGTCTTCTCCAATCCCGGTCCAATCTACGCATCACCTGAAATGGTTAGGAAAAATAGAGTGAGTCCACTGACTCAGTGCATAATCACAACACAGATTTCCACACGTATGGGCTTGGCCCATACCCACACAGCCATCGAAACAGATCATGCAAGTATGCATTTCAGCCCAACCTACTATCCAACCGTGACACCAACCTTAGCAGACTCCCCCTGCCTAAGGCCGTGGCTAGTCCACCACTGATCACATCGTGATCCATAATCCTTACCTTGGCAAACTCGCCGCTCAAGGACGTGGCTGAGCCACCAATCAACCAAAGTGATCCCAATATCGTGAACCGTCTACGGTGATGCACATAGCCATCAACCGCCGAGATGGGCACCGAGCCAACACCTCCCTTGAGGTAGCACACAGCTAACCCTCAAGCGCTAATGTAGCCTGAGCTAACATTAGACCATGTACATCATGTGTACACTCCTTCCTTCATCGATCCAATCCACCTCCCATGTATGTATGCATACGTATAACATGTCAGGTTATAACAAAACAAGAGAGTAGACATCACATGTTAATTATCATATCATAAACATATATACACCACAATAACATAATATCACCACTTACTCACCCGGCATCCGATTACCCAAAACATGGTATTTACCACTTAGCCATAATGATTGACTACCACACATCATGCATATGTAAACACCTTAGCAAACCAATAACCGAGAAATAGTGCGATAATTACGCACCTTATCACTTGTAGTTCTAAGCTTTCGATACCTATGCTATCGCTCAATGCAACTATAGCTATCTGCCTATACCTATCCCCCGCTGCTGGCCCACACCCCGGTGGCCAATCCTGAACTACCGAGACAGCCCTCTTCTTGAACTTCGGAATAGGGACCTTCCCTTGCCCACTCTGATTGGTTGTTGCCTCCATCAACACAGTTAATCAGATAAACGGGTTAACCTTCCAAAACACAACCTAAGTATCAAACCTTAATAAATATTTCTTACCCAAAATCACTTACCAAACTGACTGCCTACTGAGGTTGACTGAATGCTTAAAATATCCCAGAGTACCCTTAACAACGATTGCAACGAAACCCGAAGAGCCTACACTACTTCTAATATTCGGCCAAGGTGCCACCAAGTTGAAGAAAAGAGACACAGCATATAGGTGGGGTGTAGATTCGGTTAACAATGAAGGAAAATCAAAGGAAAGGCAATAGGGGTTTCGGCCAAAAAGGTTTGAGAAGAGGAGAGAAAAGTCTGGGGGTGCACTTTCGGTTTAGCAAAATGGAAGAAAAGGGAGGGATGAAAGATGAGTGGTTCGGCCAAGGGTCCAAAAGAGAAGAAAAAGAGGATGGCAATGGAGGTTTCGGCTCAAGGGAAATGGAAGAAATAAATGAAGAATTTGGCTAAGCCTTGAAATTTTGGTCAAAACGAATGGTGAAGTAATTCGGCAAGAGCAAATGGGAAAACCAAAAAGGTGAGCACCTCCCCCTATTTATAACATTCGGCTATAGCTCCCCCTAGAAGAAAGCAAAAATTCGGCCAACACTCAACCTCCCCACAAAATCCCAAAATTCCCTCCTAAAACACCTCCCTTTCATCCATTCAAAAAGGTTTGAATGAGTCAAACCTTTCTCCTTACCTACCTAGCCGAATTCAAAATGGAAGACCAAGTCTTCCTCCCTCTTTTAAGCATTCAAAAAACGTCCAACATCTTACCAACTTGACGCAAAAACAAAGCCCCATCTGCTGCTCTTGCAAATCGAACCTGAGACCCCTTCCAGCTCCCCCTTGAGGCGTCACTTCTCCATGCCTTATGTGGCACCTCCTTGCCACTTTGCCAAGCCATTCTTTGTGCCTTATTCCCACCAAAATTTCTCTTAAGGCCCCTTCTATCCAAGCTCCCTTCTTAACCCCTAAAACTAAAAATTTTTCAAGGCATTCCACCACTACCTAGGGTTCTCAGGACCCCTAAAACTTACCCAACCACACACTAAAGTGTGCCCACACCCGAGCTAAGCACCAAAAGCCTAACCCCTAAAACCAGGGTGTTACACTAATAATCTAATATATATAGTTCATATAAACAATATAAATAACATATGTTATATAATATAAAAAAAAACTCATACAAAATAAGATTTTAGAAGTAATATATAATATAATATAAAAATATAAAATTTTAAAATGAATAACATATAACTAATATACAAATTATAAAATAATATATAATATAAATAATATTAAACCAAATAAAGTAATACATAGTAGTAATTTAATATATATATAAAGATAATAATAAAAAATACATATGAGTTTGTACTATTAATACACTAATATACGAATAATAAAAATATTATAAAATTTTTTAAAATAATAAAATAATTCAATATAGTATTAGAATAATTTAAAAATAAAATAAAAAGGTTTTGAAAATAAATAAAGAAACTGGGGTTACATAGCAATAAAAATAGATATAAAAGGACGAAATCAAAACGTGCGTTAAACCATAGGGACTTATTGGGCAGTTATGCCTTCTTTCCAAAACGACGTTGTTCTGATTTTGGACTTTAAGCAGCCCGAGGACTCAATTGAAACAACAGCAGACTTTCAGGCCTAATTTAAAAAATATAAAAATGTTAAATTGGACGAAACTAACACTAATAAAATTACGGAGGGACTAAAATGGCAAATTGCCCTTTTTGGGTCAACGCGCGGATCCTCCCTGGGTTTTTGGGTCAACGCGCGGATCCTCCCTGGGTTTTTGGGTCAACGCGCGGATCTAGCCTTAAAACGGCGTCGTTTTGGTCATTAACTGACCACACCAAAACGACGTCGTTTCTTTGGCCTATATAATTCAAAAAATAATAAAAAAATCATTTTAACAACTCTTCTAAAAAAACAAAACAGAGCTTTAAAAAAGCTTTCTCTTCCCTTCTGTCTCCGGCCATAGTTCAGCCTAGGCTCTGGCAACGGACCGCCACACGAGCCGCCTCTGACAGCCAAAAACTTTCATTTTTAACGCCGATCAAAACAGTAAGCCCCTTTTCTTTATTTTCAGTAGTATATATATAAAAATGTTGCACGAATCAAATAAAAAAAAGATCGAAATGGTAAAACCAAAGAAAATCACCTCTGCTTTTGGTTGATTTTTTTATTGTATTTCGTATATTTTTGTATTTTTTTGAATCTTTCGTATTCTATGTTACAGATTATTGTGGGGGGTTTTTATAGCCCAAAAAATAAAATAAGAAAAAGGAAATACAATCTATCGTACTTACTGCTGTTTTTCTTTCTTTTTTTGGCAGGTGAGTAACGAAGAGCGTGGCGACGATAGGGCGCGCTATCCGCGCTGATTGCGGCACTATTGGTGGCTTAGGCGCGAGGAAGGGTTGCTGGGGCACTTGTGGCGCAGTGGAAACCTAGGGTTTCCTGCGTCCGTAAGCATTTGGGTCACTTGGGCCGGTTTAGATGAATTGGGTTTAGGGTTAGGTTTAGTTTTTTAGGCTAATTAGGTTTTGGGTCTGTAACATCCTAGAAAGGGCTTATGCATTTTCGGTTTAATTGTATGAAATGACAAGTCTTAAGCATTATGAATAAATTTTTGATATTTTTGGAAACTCAGAAATGTATGGAAATGAATATTTTTGGAAACCTGGAAATGCATTGGACACGAACAATTTAGGAAACCTAGAAATGTAAGGAAATGGTTCAAAAATGGAAAGTACACATTTTTGGAAACTAAGAAATGAAAATGGAAATGATCCAAAAATAGAAAGTACACATTTCGGGAAACTTGGAAATGTAAGAAAATGGCAAGTAAACAGAGCCGATCGAAAATTTTAGGAAATTTGGAAATGACCCTAAAATGATGAGTTTTAAAGTTTAAAATAGGAAATCAAGGCAAGAGGGCCTTAAAAGAAAAAGTTAGTAAAATTTGACACACAAACGGGCTAGGAAAAGTGGCCTGAAGATGCCACTTATGGCCTATGGAAATGGCGCCATGTGCAAGAGGCATGGGCCTGGGTTCGAGTCACAAGGGAAGCAAATAAAAAAGAATTTTATTTTTGCTTCCAGAAGGCCAAGGAGTGGACGGCAAGGCATCTAGAAAAAGAGAGGTTTATCCTCTCTAAAATTCGGCTATTAAGTGATAAATAAGGGATTTTATTAAATTTGGTTATTGAAGAGATAAATGATGGATAAAACACTTTTATTTTTAAATAAAATAGATGATATTATCACAAGGAAGAGTGGTGGCCAAGTCAAGGACTCTTGGCCTGATAATTTCGGCTAAAGGAGGAGAATTAAGGCTATTCTCTCATCTTTTCTAAGCTCTGCCGAAATTTCCTAGTCAAAACCCTCTCTGCCGAATTTTCTTCTTCTCTCTTCTTCCTCTCTTTTCTTCATCTGTCAAGTCAAAACCTTCTCTTTTGATCCCTGTTAGCCGAATCTTTGTGGCTTCAAACTAAGGTGCCATCGACTGTGGTGTTAAGGTAAGAATGGATTATTGTGTTTACTTCTTTTTCAATCAAGATTTTGGGACTGATCTTTTTGGATGTCTCTTGGCCGAATATCCAAGGAAGGATTTTGGGATTTCGGATCTAAGGAATCAAGGAAAGAGTTTCGGGAAATTCAAGGATTTAAGGTAAGACACCAGTATAATCGGCCAAAGGCCATATTCTATTTGTTAAAGTTAGATTAAATCTAACTTATGGTTGTAGGAATTTCGACATCCCTAGTGGAGCAGGGAATCGATTTTGGGAATCTCATCACAAGGTAAGAAGTTATATTCGGCCTAGGTTCTCTCTTAAATAATTAGATTTATTTGTTTTAACCGAAGACTAATCAAACCAGTGGATCTAGTGGGTAGCCGAATTTCAGGGAGGAATACCACAATTTCGGGATTTGATTCGGCAACAAGGTAAGAAATACAAATCCTAGTTGTATTTGGAATAATGGCCGAATGGTCTTTTAAATAGTAAGTGATTAACTTATGTAGGATTTGAGATCTAAATTTGTGATCCATTCTCTTCGGGATTTCAAGGAACCTATTAAGAAAATCAGGTGTGTACTCTTACTAACTTTCGATATATCATATGGCAATTATTTTTAATATATGAATATGCATAAGAATGAGAATGTGGCCAAGTACCACAAATATGGTAAAGAGTACCCAGGTACGTTTCCTACTTCTGATAGGATTACAAATATGATATACTTTGAACATGTGAATAGTAACATGAATGAGAAATAAGTATGTTATGCATGATATAAAAATATTTGGGGCATTTGGGGTATTTGTGAAAGGGGAAGTGAATATGGTGACTACGGTCACACTATCTGAATTTGGTAACTTCGGTTACATTATCTGAATTTGGTAACTTCGGTTACATTATTTGAACATGGTGTCTAATGACACAAATTATATGGGTGATGAGCACGTCGACTGCAGCGACTGCCTTCGATGGTGTGTAGCGGAAGGAGGGTCGACTTAGTAGTCCCCACGGTGTGACTGGCAGGTACGGGTGGTGTGTAGCGGATGGACAAATAGGCTTGGGTTTGGGTTGCATCATTTTGATATGAATATGTACTTGATATGAATATGTATGCCTGATCTGTTGATTGTTAGTATTGTGTACACATTGAATCTGTTGACTCACCCCATTGTGGGACTATTTTTCAGGTGATGAACAGTAATGGACCGGGCCGGAAGGAGCTTAGTGGTGGCCATGCTCAGCAAGGGATTATTTTACTTCATTTGGACATTTTATTTCTAAAGTAATTTGAATTTTAATTTTGGAAATTATTTGATGTAATAAGGCCATAAGGCCCAAGTTGGATTTCTTTATTTCTGTTTACATTTTTATTTACTATGTCACGAACTATTTTTGGATTTAAGTTCTAGTAAAAAAATTATTTCTTTAAAATAAACCCTAAATTGTTTTGTCACTTTAAATAATTGTTTTGTTTTAAAATTAAATAAATGGGTTTCCAACCTAAGCCCAGCCTAAAATCAATATCTTTCTAAAAATACACAAATTTTCTCTAAGTAATAAAGAACTTCAAAACCGATTTTCTTAAGGAACATACCAGATCTGGTTCAGGCTCGTGGGCCTGGTGTGGGGTGTTTCAGGGTCTTTGTTGGGTTAGTTTGGGTTACTGGGTAGTCCGTTTAGGTATTGGGTTAGTGTGTAACGAGTTCTGGTATTGGGTTGTGGGTCTAGTTGGGTAATGTGATTAATCTGTTTAGGTTTTGGTTAATATTGGGCCATTGGTAATATTTGTAAATTTGGGCCTATAAATTGGTTTTGTAAATGGATTGTAATTGGACATTATTTTTATTATTTCTGGTTTGTTTTCAAGCCCGGGCAAAATTGGGTTCCTACACTATCAATTTTGAAACACCCCACACCCGGCCCACGAGTCTGAACTGGATCTGGTATGTTCTTTAAGAAAATCGATTTTCGAAGTCCTTCATTACTTAGAGAATATTGGTGTATTTTTAGAAAACTGTTCACTTTGGATTGGGCTTAGGTTAAAAACCCGTTTATTTAATTTAGAAATCATTTAATTAGGGTGACAAAATAATTTAGGGTTCAAATGTAAAGACATAAAATTTTAATATCATAAATGTAAAGTATTTCGAAGCATAATAATTGAAAGTAAATAATAGTAACGAAAATAAAACTATGGCTTTTTAGGCCTTATTACATCAATAATTTCCAAACTTAAAATTTAAAGAACTTTATAAAAATAAAGATCCAAATCGTAAATATTTTCTTTGCTACGCATGGCCACCTTTAGCTCCTGCCGACCCGGTCCATTACTGCTCATCACCTGAAAAATAGTCCCTCAAAGGGGTGAGTCAACAGACTCAATGTGTACACAAACTACCAAACAATATTTCAGGCATACATATCCATACCAGAACATATACATATCAAAATGATGCAACCCAAACCCAAGCCTAATTGTCTATCCGCTACACACCACCCGTACCTGCCAGTCACACCGTGGGGACTACTAAGTCAACCCTCTTTCTGCTACACACCATCGAAGGCAGTCGCTGCAGTCGACGTGCTCATCGCCCATATACGTTGTGTCATTAGACACTATGTTCAGATAATGTAACCGAAGTTACCATATTCAGATAATGTAACCGAAGTTACCATGTTCACTTAATGGGACCGTAGCCACCATATTTCGTTGGTGAGACCGAAGTCAACACCTATTCTTCCCCTTTCACAAATATCCCATATGCCCCAAATATTTATATCATGCATATCTTATTTCTCATTCATATTACATATTCAAAAATATATATATCATATTTGTAATCCTATCGGAAATAGGAAACGTACCTGGGTACTTTTACCTCATTTGTGGCACTTAGCCACATTCTTATTCGCATGCACATTCATATATATACATATAAAATAATTGCCGTAATATATTGAGAGTTAGTGTGGGTACACACCTGATTCGCTTAACAAGTTCCTTGAATTCCCGAAGAACGATCTACTGATTTAGATCCCGAATCCTACATAAGTTAATCACTTACTATTTAAAAGACCATTCGGCCACTTTTCCAAATACTACTAGGATTTGTATTACTTACCTTGTACCGAATTGATTTTAAGAACCAAGTGCCGAATCTTTGTTTTCCTCCCTTGTGAATTCGGCTAAACACTATAATTCTCCATAGATTAGTTTTCGGCTTATATTAATAAATCTAAATATTTAAAAATAGCCTTGGCCGAATATCTTAACACATACCTTGTGTTTTCAAATCCCGAAAAGTAACCCTTGACTATGGAGATGTTGAAATCCCTACACACATATGTTAGATCTACTTTCCATATCACTTAATAATCTTAAATCAATAAACCATGCTTTCCTTACCTTAAATCCTTAGATCCGAAATCCCAAATCACACCACAATCGACTGGTACTCTTGATTTAAGCCACGAGATTCGGCTATTGAGACTTAAGCAGGAATCAAAGAGTTTCGGCTAAACAAATAAAGAGAAAAGAAGAAGAAAAGGGGAGAAGAAAATTCGGCAGAGAGGGAGAGAGCTAGGGAATTTTGGCAGAGCAGAAAAAGAAGCAAACTAATGAGTAGCCCTCCTTCCTTCCTTTTATAGACAAAGTTATCAGCCAAGGAGTCCCTTACTTGGCCACCACTCCACATATGTGATAATATTATTCAAATTAAAAAATATTTAATCCATCATTTATCTCCTCAAATAATCCAAATTTAAAAAAATCTAAAAAGAAATCTCTTATTTATCACTTAATAGCCGAATTTTAAAGAGAATAAACCTCTTTTTTTCAAGATGCTTGCCGTCCACTCCTTGTGCTTCTGGAAACAAAATTAAAACCTTCATTTAACTGCTTCTCTTGTGACTCGAACCCAGGCCCATGCCTCTTGCACATGGCGCCATTTCCATAGGCCCTAAGTGCCATCTTCAGGCCACTTTTCCAAGCCTGTTTGTGTGTCAAAACTTACCAACTTTTTCTTTTAAGGCCCTCTTGCCTTGATTTCCTATTTTAAACTTTAAAACTCATCATTTTAGGGTCATTTCCAAGTTTCCTTAAATTTTCGACTGGCTCTGTTTACTAGCCATTTTCTTACATTTCCAAGTTTCCCGAAATGTTTACTTTCCATTTTTGGATCATTTCCATTTTCATTTCTTAGTTTCCAAAAATGTGTACTTTCCGTTTTTAAACCATTTCCTTACATTTCTAGGTTTCCTAAAATGTTCATGTCCTAATGCATTTCCAGGTTTCCAAAAATATTCATTTCCATTCATTTTCATACATTTCTGAGTTCCCAAAAATATCAAAAATTTATTCATAGTGCTTAAGACTTGTCATTTCACACAATTAAACCGAAAATGCATAGGCCCTTTTCAGGATGTTACAGTTCTACCCCCTTAAAATAATTTCGTCCTCGAAATTACTTACTAACGGTCAATCGTACAGTCTACCTCACCCTACTACGCTATTACTGCGCACTCTGATCTTAAAGAACTATCATACTTCCTAGGCTCATTCTCTAAGTTCACATCCAAGGTTTCAATTACTTCACTAGCAATACAAGAATAAGCTAACCCTATAACAAGCAAAGCAATTAAGGTATTCCAGAAATAAGGAACGTACCCGTTGTTACATCTTACACATCTTCCTCCTCGCGATGGCCAACTGCATAAACCAACCTTGGTTGCCTCGCGTCTGCACCTTCAGCACCTTTTCCTGGTGCTTCACGTCTACAGCCCGAACCATTTCCTCCATGGTTCGGTCCACGACCTTACTGAGGCTGCTGTCCACCTCTACCAGCCTGATTAACATTCTGAGCTGCTGGTCGGCTTCCGTCTAAGTTCTTAGGACAATCCTTAAGCATATGGTCCTTGGACCCACACTTGAGACATCCCCCCATCTTCCTCCAACACTCTCCGAAGTGCCTCTTTCCACAATGCTCACAAGGGCGATACTGCCAGCCTGTACCAGCTTGTTGATTTTGCGGCCCATCAACTCTAGGCCTCTTATTCTCAGATGATGATTCAAAACTTCTTTTGGGCCTATTCCTATCAGAACTCTGCTTTATCGAGTCCTTAATTCCCTCGGCTACCTTAGCCTTTTCCACTAATGCAGAAAATTCCCGTTCCTGATGTAGGGCTATTAACAACCTTAAATCATCCCTCAAACCGTCCTCAAATCGGACACACCGTTCATGTTCCGTAGCCACCACTCCTCGAGCATAACGGCTCAACCTCAGAAATTCCGCCTCATATTCAGCGACAGACTTACTTCCGTGCACCAACCCCAGGAAAGCCTTCCTTTGTTCGTCTATATACCTGGTTCCCACATACTTCTTCTGAAATGCTTCCTTAGCATATTCCCGTGTCGATCTTCCGCCGTGGCACCGTCCCCAACAAACGATTAACCACCATTGATACGCTTCATCGCGCGAATAAAGGCCGCGTCATCCCTTTCAACTTTTCCTCGGGGTCAAGTCGAGCTTATCCATGATGCGCTCAATTGCTTCCAACCAAGATCTTCCAGTATCGGGTGCCACTCCCGATACTCCTCTAAACATTTCAGCTCCATTAGCACGGAGCCGCTCAGGCACAGACTTATGATTTCTTGAATTGTTTCCTGCACCGGCTACCAATTCCAAAACTCGCAGCACAGCCTGCGACACAGCATCTTCTCCCGTTTGAGCTTGTTGCTCAACACCCACAGCTGGGGGTGGTGGTGGCGGCGGTATATCGTTGTCAGAACCTTGACCCGACCTAACGGGTTCTGACACAGTCATTCTTCCTCTACCTCTTCCATGACGACCACGTCCTCTAGAGCTCATTTTCTATCGTCGAGATCTGATTAGGAAGTTTTATGAATTAGTATTCTTGTTTCACTTATTACCCGCGAAGAAGTTTTATGAAGAAGAATTTAAGAGTGGTTCTTTCGTATTCAAACAAACACACAGTCTTTCCATTCATTCATCCATCAAACAAATATGAACTTTCGTTCATTTAGAGAAATGTTGTATTTTTTGTTGTTGTTATTGTTCCACTACCCGGGGGTATTTTCGTAGTTTTGTCCTACAGGGGCATTTTCGTAAAAATTCTTCAAAATAAAAAGTTCATTGATGATATTGACGAAAAGTATTTTGGTACTTTTAAAGTCTAGAGAGATTTTGGAAAAATTTCGAAATCCAGGGTATTTTGGAAATTTTAGGCCTCAGGGGCATTTTGGTAATTTTTCACAAATTGAGGTAAATTTGTAAAATTTTAACAATTCGGGAATATTTCAAAAGTTGTAAAGCTTTGAGGGTTCTTTTTGAAAGTTTCCCTTTTTCAAATGGTAATGTTTGCGAAAATTTCAGAAACCAGGGTCATTTTAGTAATTTTATAAATTAGGGGCAATTTTGTAATTTTCCAAAATCAATGTATTTTTGATAGTTTGCAAATTAGGGTTTGTGAACATTTATAAAATAATGAAGCTTTGGCAAAACCATTGAGAAGTTTGACATTTTGTGAATCAAGGGCATTTTGGTAATTTTACCACTAGGGGTATTTTTGTAATTTTTTGAAAATCGGGAATTTTTCGGAAAACTTTGTAAAGATGGTTTTCATAAATTAAAAGAGTGATTTTAAAAGTTTTAAAACTAGGGTTTGTTGTTCTTCATTAAAAACCGCTAAGTCCCTTTCGGATTTTAGTCTTTGTGTTTAGCCTATGACCGAGTCACCCTGGCCAAAGCTACGCACGAGGCAGGATTCGAGTGGAGAGGAGGTGAGTCACGCGGACTGCTTAAATACCAAGCTCTCACTGAAACCATTCCTAGACATGCGCACAGAGGTTGCCACACCACCGAGCCCTCTCGAGTTAGGGTGAACCGGTTACGCACCGGGCAGGATACTGCGCGAAGAGGAGGTGAGTCACGAGGATCGCTTAAATACCGTGCTCTTCCGGATCCAATCCTGAGACATGCGCGTCTGGGTTACCACACCCTAGCTCAATGACTTAGCCATAGGTTTGTTCAGTTCATTAAGTCTTATGAGTTTCATGTGTTTGAGTAGTCTAATCCTAGGGTTCAAATTCCTATCACACTATTCTACGTTCCATGCCTTTTCTACCCCTATATAAATCACATAATCACACATAGAATTAGGGGCACTTACCTGGTGGACTGCGGGTCGGAGACTTAGGTGCCATGCCAGAAAAATGCTTAATTTCAAAGAAAATCATTTTAGCTCGCTTTGAAAATGTTTTGGGCCTTAGCCCACAGGTCGAGAGTTTAAAACTGGGCTCTGATACCAAGCTGAAACACCCCACACCCGGCCCACGAGCCTGAACCGGATCTGGTATGTTCCTTAAGAAAATCGGTTTTCGAAGTCCTTCATTACTTAGAGAATATTAGTGTATTTTTAGAAAACTGTTCACTTTGGATTGGGCTTAGGTTAAAAACCCGTTTCTTTAATTTAGAAATCATTTAATTAGGGTAACAAAATAATTTAGGGTTCAAATGTAAAGACATAAAATTTTAATATCATGAATGTAAAGTATTTCGAAGCATAATAATTGAAAGTAAATAATAGTAACGAAAATAAAACTATGGCTTTTTGGGCCTTATTACATCAATAATTTCCAAACTTAAAATTTAAAGAACTTTATACAAATGAAGGTCCAAATCGTAAATATTTTCTTTGCTACGCATGGCCACCTTTAGCTCCTGCCGACCCGGTCCATTACTGCTCATCACCTGAAAAATAGTCCCTCAAAGGGGTGAGTCAACAGACTCAATGTTTACACAAACTAACAAACAATATTTCAGGCATACATATTCATATCAGAACATATACATATCAAAATGATGCAACCCAAACCCAAGCCTCATTGTCCATCCGCTACACACCACCCGTACATGCCAGTCACACCGTGGGGACTACTAAGTCAACCCTCCTTCCGCTACACACACATCCATGGCAGCGATCATTGCGATCGACGTCCTCATCGCCCATATACGTTGTGTCATTAGACACTATGTTCAGATAATGTAACCAAAGTTACCATATTCAGATAATGTAACCGAAGTTACCATGTTCACTTAATGGGACCGTAGCCACCATATTTCGTTGGTGAGACCGAAGTCAACACCTATTCTTCCCCTTTCACAAATATCCCATATGCCCCAAATATTTATATCATGCATATCTTATTTCTCATTCATATTACATATTCAAAAATATATATATATCATATTTGTAATCCTATCGAAAATAGGAAATGTACCTGGGTACTTTTACCTCATTTGTGGCACTTAGCCACATTCTTATTCGCATGCACATTCATATATATATACATATAAAATAATTGCCGTAATATATTGAGAGTTAGTGTGGGTACACACTTGATTCGCTTAACAAGTTCCTTGAATTCCCGAAGAATGATCTACTGATTTAGATCCTGAATCCTACATAAGTTAATCACTTACTATTTAAAAGACCATTCAGCCACTTTTCCAAATACTACTAGGATTTGTATTACTTACCTTGTACCGAATTGATTTTAAGAACCAAGTGCCGAATCTTTGTTTTCCTCCCTTGTGAATTCGGCTAAACACTATAATTCTCCATAGATTAGTTTTCGGCTTATATTAATAAATCTAAATATTAAAAAATAGCCTTGGCCGAATATCTTAACACATACCTTGTGTTTTCAAATCCCGAAAAGTAACCTTTGACTATGGAGATGTTGAAATCCCTACACACATATGTTAGATCTACTTTCCATATCACTTAATAATCTTAAATCAATAAACCATGCTTTCCTTAACTTAAATCCTTAGATCTGAAATCCCGAAATCACCACAGTCGACGGTACTCTTGATTTAAGCCACAGAGATTCGGCTATTGAGACTTAAGCAGGAATCAAAGAGTTTCGGCTAAACAAATAAAGAGAAAAGAAGAAGAAAAGGGGAGAAGAAAATTCGGTAGAGAGGGAGAGAGCTAGGGAATTTCGGCAGAGTAGAAAAAGAAGCAAACTGATGAGTAGCCCTCCTTCCTTCCTTTTATAGACAAAGTTATCAGCCAAGGAGTCCCTTACTTGGCCACCACTCCATATATGTGATAATATTATTCAAATTAAAAAATATTTAATCCATCATTTATCTCCTCAAATAATCCAAATTTAAAAAAATCTAAAAAGAAATCTCTTATTTATCACTTAATAGCCGAATTTTAAAGAGAATAAACCTCTTTTTTTCAAGATGCTTGCCGTCCACTCCTTGTGCTTCTGGAAACAAAATTAAAACCTTCATTTAATTGCTTCCCTTGTGACTCAAACCCAGGCCCATGCCTCTTGCACATGGCGCCATTTCCATTGGCACTAAGTGCCATCTTCAGGCCACTTTTCCAAGCCTGTTTGTGTGTCAAAACTTACCAACTTTTTCTTTTAAGGCCCTCTTGCCTTGATTTCCTATTTTAAACTTTAAAACTCATCATTTTAGGGTCATTTCCAAGTTTCCTAAAATTTTCGATCGGCTCTGTTTACTAGCCATTTTCTTACATTTCCAAGTTTCCCAAAATGTTTACTTTCCATTTTTGGATCATTTCCATTTTCATTTCTTAGTTTCCAAAAATGTGTACTTTCCATTTTTAAACCATTTCCTTACATTTCTAGGTTTCCTAAAATGTTCATGTCCTAATGCATTTTCAGGTTTCCAAAAATATTCATTTCCATTCATTTTCATACATTTCTGAGTTTCCAAAAATATCAAAAATTTATTCATAGTGCTTAAGACTTGTCATTTCACACAATTAAACCGAAAATGCATAGGCCCTTTTCAAGATGTTACAAATTTTTTCAAAAGTACTTTTCCACTATAATGTTAAACTTAGGCTCCGTTTGTTTGCTTATAAAAGCTTTTCTGAAAAATATTTTCATCATTTTCCACCGTTTGTTTGGTGGAAAATAAATTCCCACTATAAAAGGTTTTCCAAATCATGGGGAAATGACGTCTTCTTATGGGAAAATGTCTTACATTTCTATTTTCGGTAATACATTTTCCAATCCATTTCCCTTCACATCCTAACACTCTGCTAAATCTTCTCCCCTTTCCTCTTCCCCTTCCCATTGGGTTGCAAATCAGTGCCATTTCCAGGTACCCTCCTTTATATTCTCTCTAGTCTACCCATTTTTATCTCTTCGATCATTCTTATTTTTGTTATCTATCTATCTTTCTTTTTTCAATCTCTTAGCAAATTTTCCAGGTATCCTACCCCCTAGATTCCTCAAGAGCTACGTGATTACGAAGGACAACAACAAGAAAGTTTGGTCAATGACCAATGCTAGGGTCGGTGTTAAAGATGTCGGTAGTACGATTTCAGGTTTGAGCCAAAACTTGAGGTTGTATGTACAATTTTTGGCTCTAGTGAAGAGAGGATCGAAGCCCAGCGAAGAGGAAGATGAGAAGCAGGATTATTACATGGATATGGGTTACGCTATTCAGACCTTGAGAGAGGAATTCCTGGACATCTTCTACAGAAATCTCAATTTTGATATTGACAGGTTCGGATTCAATTTTCCCGCATTTGATTTCTTTGAAATGGAGTAAATAATTAAGAATTCTGTAAAATAAATTTGATTTTTCAAAGTTTTCCTTGTTCATCTGCTGATTTTGGATTCTCATCGTTAAATTCATAAAAAAAAAGAGAGAAATGTGATGACATTTGTTTGAATAATGCGTACTGATTCATTTCAAGCTTATGTTTTTGATGTAATTAGATGTTTTTGAATGTTGGTCTTTTGTTTGAATGTTGATTGTTTTTGTGTGTGTGTATAAGGAAGAAAGTATTGGCTCTTAGCTTAGGACATAGAGAACTCTATTAATATTATCCATGTTTGATTGGTTTTACAAGTTGATGGATGGCAAAGGTGGTTTTGTTAAGGGCAAGGTGTGCACTCTACGTGTTTGAACCCTTGTATTGACTAAAGCACGAAGCGCTAAAGAAAAACACTTTTGCTCGAGTGAAATAAGGTGCAACATGCATGTAACATCCTGAAAAAGGCCTATGCATTTTCGGTTTAATTTTATGAAATGACAAGTCTTAAGCATTATGAATAAATTTTTGATATTTTTGGAAACTCAGAAATGTATGAAAATGAATGGAAATGAATATTTTTGGAAACCTGGAAATGCATTAGGACATGAACATTTTAGGAAACCTAGAAATGCAAGGAAATGGTTCAAAAATGGAAAGTACACATTTTTGGAAACTAAGAAATGAAAATGGAAATGACCCAAAAATGGAAATTAAACATTTCGGGAAACTTGGAAATGTAAGAAAATGGCTAGTAAACAGAGCCGATCGAAAATTTTAGGAAACTTAGAAATGACCTTAAAATGATGAGTTTTAAAGTTTAAAATAGGAAATCAAGGCAAGAGGGCCTTAAAAGAAAAAGTTGGTAAGTTTTGACACACAAACAGGCTTGGAAAAGTGGCCTGAAGATGGCACTTAGGGCCTATGGAAATGGCGCCATGTGCAAGAGGCATGGGCCTGGGTTCGAGTCACAAGGGAAGCAATTAAATGAAGGTTTTAATTTTGTTTCTAGAAGCACAAGGAGTGGATGGCAAGCATCTTGAAAAAAAGAGGTTTATTCTCTTTAAAATTCGGCTATTAAGTGATAAATAAGAGATTTTTTTTTAGATTTTTAAATTTGGATTATTTAAGGAGATAAATAATGGATTAAATATTTTTAATTTGAATAATATTATCACATATGTAGAGTGGTGGCCAAGTAAGGGACTCTTTGGCTGATAACTTTGTCTATAAAAGGAAGGAAGGAGGGCTACTCATCAGTTTGCTTCTTTTTCTGCTCTGCCGAAATTCCCTAGCTCTCTCCCTCTCTGTCGAATTTTCTTCTCCCCTTTTCTTCTTCTTTTCTCTTTATTTGTTTAGCCGAAACTCTTTGATTCCTGCTTAAGTCTCAATAGCCGAATCTCTGTGGCTTAAATCAAGAGTACCATCGACTGTGGTGATTTCGGGATTTCAAATCTAAGGATTTAAGGTAAGGAAAGCATGGTTTATTGATTTAATATTATTAAGTGATATGGAAAGTAGATCTAACATATGTGTGTAGGGATTTCAACATCTCCATAGCCAAGGGTTACTTTTCGGGATTTGAAAACACAAGGTATGTGTTAAGATATTCGGCCAAGGCTATTTTTAAATATTTAGATTTATTAATATAAGCCGAAAACTAATCTATGGAGAATTATAGTGTTTAAATGAATTCACAAGGGAGGAAAACAAAGATTCTAAGACTTGGTTCTTAAAATCAATTACGTACAAGGTAAGTAATACAAATCCTAGTTGTATTTGGAAAAGTGGCCGAATGGTCTTTTAAATAGTAAGTGATTAACTTATGTAGGATTCGGGATCTAAATCGATGAGATCGTTCTTCTGAATTCAAGGAACTTGTTAGCGAATCAGTGTGTACCCACACTAACTCTCAATATATTACGACAATTATTTTATATGTATATATATGAATGTGCATGCGAATAAGAATGTGGCTAAGTGCCACAAATGTGGTAAAAGTACCTAGGTACGTTTCCTATTTCCGATAGGATTAGAAATATGATATATATATTTTTGAATATGTAATATGAATGAGAAATAAGATATGCATGATATAAATATTTGTGGCATATGGGATATTTGTGAAAGGGGAAGAATAGGTGTTGACTTCGGTCTCACCAACGAAATATGGTGGCTACGGTCCCATTAAGTGAACATGGTAACTTCGGTTACATTATCTGAATATGGTAACTTCGGTTACATTATCTGAACATAGTGTCTAATGACACAACGTATATGGGCGATGAGCACATCGATCGCAGCGATCGCCGATGGTGTGTGTAGCGGAAGGAGGGTTGACTTAGTAGTCCCACTGTGTGACCGGGCAGTACGGTGGTGTGTGGATGATGGACAATTAGGCTTGGGTTTGGGTTGCATCATTTTGATATGTATATGTTCTGATATGAATATGTATGCCTGAAATATTGCTTGTTAGTTTGTGTACACATTGAGTCTGTTGACTCACCCCTTTGAGGGACTATTTTTCAGGTGATGAGTAGTAATGGACCGGGTCGGCAGGAGCTAAAGGTGGCCATGCGTAGCAAAGAAAATATTTACGATTTGGACCTTTATTTTTATAAAGTTCTTTAAATTTTAAGTTTGGAAATTATTGATGTAATAAGGCCCAAAAAGCCATAGTTTTATTTTCATTACTATTATTTACTTTCAATTATTATGCTTCGAAATACTTTACATTCATGATATTAAAATTTTATGTCTTTACATTTGAACCCTAAATTATTTTGTCACCCTAATTAAATGATTTCTAAATTAAATAAACGGGTTTTTAACCTAAGCCCAATCCAAAGTGAACAGTTTTCTAAAAATACACCAATATTCTCTAAGTAATGAAGGACTTCGAAAACCGATTTTCTTAAGGAACATACCAGATCCGGTTCAGGCTCGTGGGCCGGGTGTGGGGTGTTTCAATACATGTGTGCGCATTTTTGTATATCTGTTAGTCTTGATGAGTACGTACTTGTGTGTATAATAAGCTTAAGATTTATACTTATGATAATAAACTCTGAAAGTTGGTCAAATTTGTTTAGTGAACAAGCTAAATTTTCTTTTAATTTTGTTGGCCGGTGTGCATGATTTCTTTTGGTCCTCTGCCTATCGTCGTATACTTTAATATTGAGAAAGATCCCTTTTCAAAATGATTTTTCTTTTTTGTGTGTGTATTTCCTTACAAAAGTGCATGCCTAGGGGTGCCGAACTTGTGCGTACTGAATGCGCCTGGCCTGAAGGGGTTTTAGGTGCTTTTGTTTAATGCTAAGGCGCAATGCCTAAGTGCATGTCTTAACAGTACTAGATAAAGTTATGTCGTATGTGCATAAATAGCATATGCCACTAGGTTGATGCATGCTGCTGCCTTCCTCGTGTAAATAGATTATGGGCTTTTCTATGTGACACCTCTATAAATGCAGGAGGATTAATTTTCTCATATATTGTCCATCTTTATACTTCATATTCTGACAAAGTTACTTCTCCTCTATTTAGGAATGACATTGTATTCAAAGATCCTCTCAATACTTTCATCAGAATCGACAATTATAAGTCTATCTTTCGGGCACTACGATTCCATGGGAGGATATTTTTCAAAGCTCTCTGGCTCGACATTGTCAGTGTATGGAAGCTAATGGAGAATGTCGTAATGGTTCGCTAGACTATCCATGGCATTCCACGAGTCCCATGGGAGAGTCGTGGTCGATTCAATGGCACTTCTAAATACAAACTCGACAAGAAGAGTAAAATATATGAGCACCGAGTTGACAATATTCGCACTGAATTCACTCCCTAAGTTTCAAGTGCTAGCTGTGGAAGATCTAATCTGATATGTAGGTTTCCCCTCAACCCCAAGGCCAACTTACTTTGAGATTTCATCAGCTGGACCTCTAGAAAAAAACATAATGTAACACCCCAAACCCGGCCAAGATGTTATTGCCGAATCTGGCAATGTCACATGGTAGTATATTAGAAAACTGTAATTTGCTTAAAACATTTTTCGTTTAGCATTCCTCATTATCTGGTATTAATTTAAAATTGTGATTCTACTCAGTTGTTAGTTTTCAAAACATTATACGTTGTGGAAGCTTTTTAAACCGTTTTTGTCCTTATGGGTATTTTGCTAAAACACATGCATTTTTAAAAAAAAAAAAACCCATGTTTTACCTACTTCTAGCAGATATAAACAGAAAACAGTATAAAATCCAAACTTAGGTAAAAATCCGTAGAGGCCATTATTACAGAAAAATAACCCAAACTAAAACTTAAAATGAAAAATAAGTATCAAATATCAAAAGGAGTTGTGTGGCCACCGTTGACCCCTCCATTGCACCGATCCACCTATGTCTGGGGATTATCTATAGAGATTAAACAGAAATGGTGAGTTTACGTAAACTCAGTGTGTAATCCCCATGCAAACAAACAGACAATAACAGATAATCTCAGTTCGGCCTAAGCCCTCTTAATATCAGAATCAATACCAATTTAGGCCTTAGCCTATTTCAGTAACAATGGGCACTAGGGCCTTAGCCCATCACAGTACAGTAACAGTAACAGATATGCAATCAGAAAATCCTACCCAACCAGCCTCTACACTCCATCTTTTCCAACCCTACACTCCATATGAGGATATAATCGACCCATCCATCCCTACACTCCAAGTAGTACCGGTTGCGGCACTAAATGATGAGTTTGCAAAATGAGCCGCCACCGATTAGGCTCGAAGCCTTTTAGTACACTTCCTCCAATCAATAGCAATTCCCCAACCCAATGCAATGCATCATACAATTATGTCATGCCCAATCATGGTATATCATATTTATACAGTATAGTACAAACAACATGCTCAATATACAGTCATTCAGTTAGGAGTCTAGGTAATCTTACCGACCCTACAGTAGGTTCACAGTAGTCTCGGGTGACCCATGCAACCTTAGCAATAAATCAGTGAAAATGGGCTCACACGCCCATGTTGTCTGCCTATGTGAGCCCACACGCTTGTGTGGCTCACACGGCCCAAATTAGCCTTGGTCGTGTGGGTCACACGGCCTGACCCAGAATCCCACACACCGATGTGGCCTAAAAGGCCCAATTGGTAGAGTCTGCATCTTGCACACGGCCTTGCTCGACCGTCGCACTACCGTGTCGCCAGCACATGGCATGACTCATCGATCACACGGCCGTGTTGTGGCTTACAGCGTTGCACACGGCCTACCACACAGGCTACCACACGCCCGTGTGACGTCCACAGAGAGCTTTCTCGGCTTTCACCGAATTTCATTTTCTTTGCAATCGGTTACACACCTGGTTACAAAAGATGCGCAAACAGTCCTCGAGCACTCCAAAACCTATATTTGACAATTGAAAGCCCAATTTCAGTCACTTAATCTGAGTTGTTATGAACAGAAAATTCCAAAAACTTGCTGACAACCTTACCTTTAATGAGCAACAATGATTTCTCGCTGCTAAAAAGCCAAAACGTAACCCACAGCTCCTTGATTGTCCCCTAATCAAAAAACAAACTCTTAATACCCCATTACTTCACCAAAATGAAACAAAACATACCTGTAGACTTACCGAATACACACTAAATGTAGAGATGTGCAATGTCGATGAGAAAGGGAAAAAGAAATTGAGATCGATATGAAGGGAAAAGTGCAAAAGCACAGTAACAAGATGGGGAGGAAGGAAGAAAAACGGTAGAGAAAATCAAAGCCAACGTCAGAAAGAAAATTTGGGAAAAAGAAATATTTTCTGATAACTTCCAAAAATATCTCATGCTCCTAAATTTTCTCTCTCAACCTCTCCCCTATCAGCATTTTACTTCCCCTCAAACTCCTACATGGCACTGGCAGCAAAATAATAGTCACACACTGCTCGAACCCAAAACCTCTAGCATAAAAACACTCAACTTATCCACCAAACCAACATGCCTATTCTAACATACTTTACCAACATTTAAATAAAAGCCTACTGTCTAAAGATAGGGATTCAAAGAAAAATAAAAATTTTAGCCCAAGCCAAGGCTTGAACCCAAGACTTCTCAGACACTCTCAGAGCATTTAACCACTGAAGCAAATAGACAATTGTGTCACAAACACATGAAAATAAATATAAGGGATTTTGGGGGCATTATACATAATAAAACCACCTTAAGTTCTTTATAAATTTTGGTAAATAATGTGTTTCATGGTTTGTTGAGCTATATATAGCATGAAATGGGTGTTATTAATGTGTAAAAAACTTGGTTTACATCAGGGGTGAAGGCAAGGGGGCTGGCATGGGCCCCGGCCCCCTAAAATATAAAATTGTTGTTTAGGCCCTTAAAACTTTTTAAAAATTTTAAATTAGTAAAGGTAAAATTGCACTTTGGCCCCCTTAAAATTATAAAAATTCTATTTAATCCTTTACAAATTATAAAGATATAAACTATAACAAATTAAAATTTCACCCGGCCCCCCTAAAAAATTGCCCTGGCTTCGCCCCTGGTTTAGATCACAAAGCTAGCACTTAGTATTTGCTTGGGTTGCATTCTCATATTATGATATCAAACAAGTTGTATGGTTTTGTAAAAATAAAAGTATATTGAAGTTTGCTGTAAAATGGAATTATTAGCTTTGTTCGACTAAGCTTCTATAAGTGTTTTTTTAAGTGGAATTAAGCGAAAATTGCTTGCATGTAAAAAATTTGTGAATTCAGTCATAATGTTGTAGTTTGGTCTACACATTTTGTTTAGTGAATATAGCTAAACAATTAAATGAAAAGAAAAAGTCAAATATATGTTTGTTTCATTTAAAATAGCTTTTTTAAAAGTAGGTTTTTTGAAATATTTTCAAGAAAGTGAATTTAGCTAAACAAGTAAAAGACAAGAAAAATTCAAATGTATGTTTGTTTTGTTTAAAATAATTTTTTTTAAAATATTTTCAGGGAATCTACCAAACAACAGAAAATATTTTACACAAATTCAACCAAATACCAGAAAAGTAAATCATTTCTAAAAAAATAAATCATTTTTTAGAAATTATTTTCTAAAAAATATTTTACTAACAAACAAATCCAACGTTAAATGATAAACTAGCGTTTAAATGGCCTTTTAACCAGTCTTTTCTAACATATAGCTTATCTCTTAGCAACGGTTTGGGCCAACAAAATTAATGTATATATGAAAACGAATATTTAATTTGGATGTCCAATCAATTTTTTGAATAATTAATTAAAAATAATTTTTTTAATTCAAAAAATTTAAAAGAATTTGATAAAATATGTGGAAGCGAACACTTGTATGATGAATTGTAATGATAATGATGATAGAAGTTGTTTTCCTGGCACAAGGAACTTATGGGATTCCTCTATATTTGTCCACTTGCTTGAGTGTTTAAGAGTTAAAGGACAAACAATTAAGTAGAAAACACCAAAGGAATTGGAAGGCTTTTGTCTTCTTCGTATGACCTATATTTCTTATTAAACATCGCATTTTACATTCTGTATCATCAACACAATCATTTTAATTTACTTTCAACAATAAACTTTTATGTCCCATTTTAATCTGAATCATTAAAAATTATTAATTGAATTATATTTTTAAGATGGTATCGTTAATGTGTCAAGATATCAATTTATACTTTTTTTTTTAAAATTGTTTGAATTAATTTGATTTCGTTCGATTATCCAAATAGTGAGGTAGTGTGTTCAACCACAGGGAATAACATATATTCAAGTGGCGACAGTCTGGTAGAGCGAAACAGAGATCAAAGAAAGAGTAGTTTGAAGCATTGGTCATTGTTTTATAGGATTTGGAGTCAACTTTTGAGAAATTTGAATCGTAGAAGTGAACGAAGAGAAAATCTCTTCTTTGGTGACGTAATCGACACAAAAGGCCATTGTGAACCGCAATATCGATAATTATTGAGTACAGTGACTAAAATTTTCAATTAAAAAAAAGAATGGAAAAGAAAAGAAAAAGAAAAACGTGAAAAGAAAGAAAGAAATAATAATAATAATAATAATAATAATAATAATAATAGAATTGCGAGGGCTGTTAGAGTAATAAATGAAGTCAGTTAAAACTGTTAGTTTGTTAATAAGTAGTTGTTAGCAGCAGGCTGTTAGTGGTTAGCTACTAAAGAGCAGTTACGTTACTGCTATATATGTAAACGTTGGTACGTGAATAAAGCTAAGCAATTTCTGTAATTTTCTATGCTATTTCTATATCTTTAACATGGTATCAGATGGCCAAAGGTCCTTGTAGGCTGTTATTCTAAGGTTTTTTTTTCTTTTCTCTCATGAATCCTCCGTCTTCCTCTGATGTTCAAATTATTGCACTGTGATGGCGCCCAAAGTGTTGATGGTGGCGCTGGATGTGTTCTTTTCTACAAAGAAGGTTAGTATTCTTCTTGATGACACCAACTATCTCTTATGGCGGTAGCAAATCTTGTTGGTAGTCAAAACGTTTAATCTTCAGCGTTTCTTGGAGTCTAGTACTGTTGCTCCTGATAGATTTCTTCCTGATGCTAATGGTATTCTTCACGAAAATCTTGAGTTTGTAAAGTTTGAGCAGCAAGATAGTGCTCTTGCGTCTTGGCTCTTGTCCTCGATAAGTCAGTCCGTTCTTCCTCACCTTATTGGTATGGATACTAGTGCAAAGATTTGGCATTCTATTGTTGATTTGTATGGTAGCAAAACCACATCCAGACTCATGTTTTATAGGAGAGCTTTGCACTCTCAGCGAAAAGGAGATCTCTCTATGAAAGACTATCTCATGAAGATCAAAGGGTACTGTGCTAGTCTTGCCAGTTGTGGTGAGCTCATTAGTGATCATGAACATATTACTGCTATTCTTAATGGCTTGTCTTCTGATTATGAGTCAGTCATCATAATAATTTCAGCCAGTCAAACGCCCTACACAGTTCAAGGGGTTACTACAATGCTTTTGGATGCCGAGACACGTCACACCTCATCGGTTCTTGAAGTTTCTGCTAGTGCAAATATGGCTTCCCATCAGTCAGCAAAAACATCTGACAATAATGTTACTACACCTGCCTACCGTCCTTCTTTCAATACTCGTGGGCGAGGTCGCGGTCGTGTAAATGGTTCAAGGTTTCAATGTCAACCATGTGGAAAACAAGGGCATCTTGTTGATCGCTGCTACCATCGGTTTGATACTTCCTACAGAAGTACAGGATATCGGCCACCCCGACTCCTCAAGCTAATGTTTGCATGTTTGGTCCTACTCCACCCATGATGCCTTGGATGTCGTCTACTAGTTCCCCTAATTGGTCTCCTCCATCCACGATGCCAGTTCCTGTCTGGTCCAATCCATTTGTTCAGGGTGGTATTTCTCTAGTCAGTAATGCTCCTTCCCCAAGCTCTCAACCTCATGCGTATCTGACTACCCCTGAGACAGTTGGTGATACTGCATGGTATCCTGATTCTGGTGCCACTCATCACCTGACCAACTCATCTACTAATCTTCAAGAAAGCTCCCAGTACAAGGGACCAGGTAAAGTATATGTTGGTAATGGTGATACTCTTCCTGTATTTTCTTCTGGTCAGTCCTCTTTGTTAACTCGCTCAAGACCCTTGTTCCTGCGATCTTTATTATGTGTGCCTGGGATAACAAAAAATCTATTGTCTGTGTCCAAGTTTACTAGAGATAACAGAGTGATCTTTGAGTTTCTGCCTACACAGTGTCGAGTTCGTGACATGCACACAGGGGAAGTTCTTCTTAAAGGGTCTGTTCAACATCGGTTGTATAAGCTGCATGTTCCTGATTCCGCCACGCCTCTCTCATCTTCTTCAGCTCATTGTTTTACTGCCAGCTCGATTGTACCTCTTGATGTGTGGCATTGCAGACTAGGGCATCCTTGTAAAACTATACTTTCAAAGGCTCTCCACAAGTGTAATATACCTCTTGCGACGGATACTGCTTCATTCTCTTGTACTGCTTGTCATTTGGGAAAAGAGCATAAACTACCTTTTCAAAAATCAACAACTGAATATACTACACCACTTCAACTTGTAGTTGCAGATGTTTGGGGTCCTGCTCCTGTGTCTTCTAATGGATTTCGATATTATGTTGCTTTTACAGATGCCTATTCAAGGTTCACATGGGTGTATTTTTTAAAAAAGAAATCTGAGGTTCTAACTGTGTTTTCATTGTTTCACAAACAAGCTGAGAGGGTCACGGGTTGCACTCTTAAAATTCTTCAAACAGATGGGGGAGGGGAATTTCAAGCCTTAAAGATGTATCTTTCCCAACAAGGGGTTATTCATCGTTTCGCATGCCATTATACTTCATCTCAAAATAGTTTGGTTGAAAGAAAACATAGGCAAATAGTTGAAACAGGCCTCTCTATGCTCGCACATGCCTTCATGCCCTTAACCTACTGGAATGATGCCTTTGCTAGTGCCGTCTATTTGCTTAACAGATTGCCATCTCAACCTTTGAACTATGTCTCACCATATGAAAAATTATTCACTACTCAAACCAGTTATTCGTCCCTACGTATTTTTGGCTCTCTCTGCTTCCCTAACTTACGTCCTTATAATACACACAAACTACAGTTTCGTTCCATAGCCTGTACTTTTTTAGGCTATTCATCATTACACAAAGGTTACAGGTGTCTAGATTCTTTTGGGAGAATATATGTCACTAGGCATGTCACTTTCAATGAAAAAGTATTTCCATTTAAAGCCATCACCTCATCTTCTACTTTTTCCATCAACCCAACGTCTAATTCTTCTTCATCACCTCAACTTTCCAGCTCAAGACTTTTTGTCTTATCCTCCAACTATACCCTACCCACTACCTTTACTCCACCCACAAGTTTTAGTCCACCACCTACACCACTTTCGTCTGTACCTAGTGTCCCCTTTACTATTAATCCCACCCACTCACCTAATCCCATTATTTCTTCCACCCAACCCTTTGGCCCCACTTCACCTAATCCCCCTCACTCCTTGTCTCCCACCTCAAATCACGTACCTTTTGTCCCCTCTCATGTGCATGTCCCATGTTGTAACACCCCAAACCCGGTCCAAACACTACGACCGAATTTGGTGTGCTACAGAGAAAATGTAACATCCCCAAACCCGGCCCATTCACTACGACCGAATCTAGTTATGTCACTGCAGAAAAGACGGTGGAAAAATTCTTAACTTTGAAATAAACATGGAATTTAATTATCTTTTTGAAACCAAGTTCTTTTCGAAAACATAACAAAAACTTAAATGTTATAAAATGTCTAAGTCAACCTTAGTGAATATATAAAACCAATTTGAATAATCAAGTTGTTAGGATAACTTCATATTCACTTAGTAATTTAATATAATCCAACCATAGTTTAAAATAATAATAAGATAGTTCCCGAAAATAAATAAAAGTCAAAAGGCCCTTATTACACCCATATTTAAAAGATCAAGTACTCAACATAAATAAACTTAAAATATTTAAACTCTTCTTTCTGCATGGGCCACCATGTGTCCTCTCCAATCCCGGTCCATCTCATGAATCACCTGAAATGTTAGGAAAATAATTGGGTGAGTCCACTGACTCAGTGCATAACCATAACACATATTTCCCACGCGTATGGGCTTGGCCCATAACCATACTTTTCTTATAGCAAGTCATGCAAATATGCATCTCAGCCCAACCTACCATCCAACCGTAACACCAACCTTAGCAGACCCCCTGCCTAAGGCCGTGGATAAACCACCACTGATCACATCGTGATCCAAAATCCTTACCTTGGCAATCTCACTGCTCAAGGCCGTGGCTGAGCCACCAATCAACCAAAGTGATCCCGATATCAAAATCCATCTACGGTGATGCACATAGCCATCTATCGCCGAGATGGGCACCTAGCCAACATCTCCCTTGAGGTAGCACAAAGCTAACCAGCAAGCGCTAATGTAACCTAAGCCAACATTAGACCACGTACACCATGTGTACACTTCTTCCTTCTGTGATCAACCCCATGCCCATGTGTCAATAAATTATGTCAAAATAACATATAGAGTAAGTATTTATTATTTATCAATACCACATCATACATATATAAATATACATCACAAATAATCTTACCATCATCAGTTCACATCATTTAAGCTATTATAATCGGCTACCACACACATCAAGCATATGTAATACCCATTAGCAAAACAAAAACCCAAGAAATAGTGCGATGATTACGAACCTAATTGATACAAATGACTCAAATCCCGAAACGCTACTCTATGCCTCTGCAACCGTTGACTAATCACCTCTCGAAAGATCTCCTGCGTTAGGCTCTTCTCCCCCTACAATCGGCCTTAGCATCATATACCTAACAACCTTAGATTAATCAAAATACCACATATATAGCTTACCAAAAAGCCTTACCACCACTTACCAAGCCGACTGCTAACTACTGAGACTAGACCGAAAGCCTTAAAAATCCCAGAATACCTTCAACAACGATTGCAACGAAACCCGAAGAGGTATAAGCTAAAATTCGGCCAAGGTGCTCCCAAAAATCAAAGGAAAGGGAGTAGGGGTTCCGGCCAAAGTTTTGAGAAGAGGGAAAGAAAGGTGTGTGGGGGGTGTGTTTTCGGTTTAGCACAAAATGAGAGAAAGGAGCGATGAAAAAGTGGATGGTTCAGCTATGGGTATAAAAGAGAGAAAGAAGGAAGCTAGCAATGGGGGTTTTGGTTTAGAAGAAATGGGAGAATAATGATGAATTGTGAAGCAATTCGGCAAGCAAGCAAATGGGGAAAAACCAAAAAGATGAACACCTCCCCCCCTATTTATAACATTCGGCCAAGCTCCCCCCTAAGGAAAATAAAATTCGGCCACTACCCAACCTCCCCACAAAATCCCTCAAATCACTCCTAAAACACCTCCCTTTCATCCATTCAAAAAGATTTGAAAAAGTCAAACCTCTCTCCTTACCTACCTAGCCGAATTCAAAAAGAGAAGACCAAGTCTTCCTCCACCTTTTAAGCCTTCCAAAACCATCCAACACCCTACCTTTATGACGCAAAAACAAAGGCCTCCTGCTGCCCTTGCGAGTCGAACCTGAGACCCCTTCCAGCTCCCTGAGGCGTCACTTCCCCAAGCCTTATGTGGCGCCTCCTTGCCACTTTGCCAAGCCAATCTTTGTGACAAAACCCTCCTAATAATTCTCTTAAGGTCCCCTCTATCCAAGCTCCCCCTTTTAACCTCTAAAACTAAAAAGTTTTCTAAGGCACTCCACCACCACCTTGGGTTCTCAGGACCTCTAAAACTTACCCCAAACACACACTAAAGTGTGCCAACACCTGAGTTAAGCACCAAAAATCTAACCCCTAAAACCAGGGTGTTACAATTCTACCCTCCTTAAAATAATTTCGTCCCTGAAATTACTTGTCTAAGCTACCAGTCCAATTCCTCCCACTACTACGCTATGGTCACAAGACTCACGATCTTAAAGAGCTAACATCCTTTTAGGCACGGTATCTATCATACTCAAAGTTCCACATATTTTACGAGCAACAAAACAAACAACCACCCAAACGAACAAAACAACCCAGAATATTTCGAACATAAAATACTTACCAGCTGACACATCAGGCACATCGTTATCCTCTCACCGACGAATCGCATAAACTGGACTAGGTCGTTTTGCCCTCGCAGTGCCACCATTACCATGGCTTCATCGCTTCCACGACCTCGGCCGGAACCATTTCCTCCATGGTTCGGACCACGACCTCTCGCCGCCACGACCACCTCTGCTGGTTGCACATAACCTTGACCCACTCGATCGAGCCTGCTCGGGATTCTCGGGGACAATCCTTAACCAGATGAGTCTTAGACTTGCATCTAAAACATTCTCGAACACGATTCCAGCACTCGCCAACATGATACCTTCCACATTGAGCACACGAACGATCTGGATTTCCGGCGACTGGCTTAGCAATATGAACAGGAGTCTCAACCCTCGATCTTTTCTGAACCCTCTCAACCATTTCTGGCGATCCAACACTTCTCTTATCACGGTTCCTTTCTCTGTTGTGCCTCTCAGCCTTTTTGACCTCCTCAGCTATCCGAGCTTTCTCCACTAAAATGGCGAAGTCTCTTTCCTGATGCGGAGCAATCAAAACTCGCAGCTCATCCCGCAGACCATCTTCAAATCTGACACATCTCTCATAATTCGTCGCCACGATGCCCCGAGCATATCGACTTAACCGTAAAAACTCAGCCTCGTACTCTGCTATCGACTTGCTTCCTTACACCAATTTGAGGAACGCCTTCCTCTGAGCATCTACATAGCTCGCTCCGACATACTTCCCCTCGAACTTGATCTTAAAGTAACCCCAGTCCACTCGATCTGCAGGGGTACTTTCCTTAACAGTGAGCCACCACTGGTAGGCCTCATCTCGCAAAGAACGAAAACAACACCCTTAAGCTTCTCCTCGCCAGCTTAAGTCTAAGTCGCCCATAATCCTTTCCACCGCCTCTGCCGCATCTGCCCACGCTTGAGCTACCCGGACACTCCTCTCGAAAACCTCGGCCCATTCGCCTAAGCCTTTCGGCATCGACTTTAGTCCTATTGCCCACATTGGCTCCTCGCCACTGCTTCGAGCACTCGCAGCACAGCTTATGACACTGCATCGTCTCCTCCACTCTGATCCTGCTGTTCAACCTCAATAGTTGGTGGCGGCACATCACTCTCTGACCCATGGCGAGACCAACCGGCCCGACATCGACATCCTGCCTCTACCACGCCCACGAGTATTGCGACCACGCCCCTAACTCATATCTAGTGCCTCGATTTAACTGATTAAGAAGTTTTATGGATTAGAAATTCTTGTTTCACTATTTATCCACGAGCAATTTTATGAAAAGAAGTTTCCGAGAGTAGTTCTTTCGAGCAATCAAAGTTTCATTCTCTACCCAGGGGTAGTTTCGTCATTTTTCCTAAAGGGTATATCTGGTAATAACTCTGGTCAAATTTTTGAAAATAGTTTTCCAACTTAAAGATATCTCAAAATTCACAAAATCTCCGGGGTCATCTTGAAAATTTTTCTTTTCGAACAAAATGTGTTGCACAAATTTCAGAAATCGGGGTTATTTCAGTAATTTTGGAAATCATGGGCATTTTCGTAAATTCTCAAAATCGAAATATCACAACATTTTACAAAATAGAATTTTCTGATATTTAGTGAAATAGGAATATTTCTGTAAAAGTCGAGAAAATCAAAAATTTAGAAACCAGGGGCATTTTGGTAATTTTATCAACTAGGGTATTTTCAGTAATTCTCACAAACCATAGTATCTTAATATTTTGAAATTCCAAGCTTTTGGTATTTTACAAAGTAAAAATCATTTTATCAAAAGTTGAGGTAGTACTGTAATTTTATAACACAGGGGCATTTTTGTAATTTTGCAAGTAGGGGTATTTTAGTAATTTTGTAAATCAAAAACGCCCTTCAAAATAAAATTTAGGGTTTACAAACCAAAAGGGTAAATTTGAGAAAATTTTAAACTAAGGTTTTAAAACAATCAAAGCCAAATCCCTTTCGGGTTTTAATAATCGGTTTAAATTTATGAACAAGTCCTCTTGGTTAAGGTGAACCGTAGCTACGCACCAGGTAGGATTCGAGTAGAGAGGAGGTGAGTCACTAGGACTGCTTAAATACCAAGCTCTTACTGAATACCATTCCTCGACATGCGTACAGTGGTTGCCACACCTTAACTCGGCGACTTGCTTCACAGGTTTGTTTAGGAGCTTTAAGTTTTATGCACATGTTCGAGTAGTCTAGTCCTACGGTCCAACAGATCCTATTATTCTATTCTACGAGCCCAAACTAAGCCCAAATCAATTCATACAAACAAATCACTTCAAGAAAGTCCGAAGTACTTACCTGGTGGACTTCGGGCCGGAGGTACAGGTGCCATGCCAGAATAACATGAAAAATATTTCATTGAAAAGCCTATTTTGAAAATGTTTTGGGCCCAAAACCCTCAAAGCCGAGTTTTGAACCTGGCTCTGATACCAAACTGTAAAATCCCCAAACCCGGCCCATTCACTACGACCGAATCTGGTTATGTCACTGCGGAAAAGACGGTGGAAAAATTCTTAACTTTGAAATAAACATGGAATTTAATTATCTTTTTGAAACCAAGTTCTTTTCGAAAACATAACAAAAACTTAAATGTTATAAAATGTCTAAGTCAACCTTAGTGAATATATAAAACCAATTTGAATAATCAAGTTGTTAGGATAACTTCATCTTCACTTAGTAATTTAATATAATCCAACCATAGTTTAAAATAATAATAAGATAGTTCCCGAAAATAAATAAAAGTCAAAAGGTCCTTATTACACCCATATTTAAAAGATCAAGTACTCAACATAAATAAACTTAAAATATTTAAACTCTTCTTTCTGCATGGGCCACCATGTGTCCTCTCCGATCCCGGTCCATCTCATGAATCACCTGAAATATTAGGAAAATAATTGGGTGAGTCCACTGACTCAGTGCATAACCACAACACATATTTCCCACGCGTATGGGCTTGGCCCATAACCATACTTTTCTTATAGCAAGTCATGCAAATATGCATCTCAGCCCAACCTACCATCCAACCGTAACACCAACCTTAGCAGACCCCCTTCCTGCCTAAGGCCGTGGATAAACCACCACTGATCACATCGTGATCCAAAATCCTTACCTTGGCAATCTCATCTTGCCAAGGCCGTATTTGAGCCACCGATCAACCAAAGTGATCCCGATATCAAAATCCGTCTACGGTGATGCACATAGCCATCTACCGCCGAGATGGTCCCTTGAGGTAGCACAAAGCTAACCATCAAGCGCTAATGTAACCTAAGCCAACATTAGACCACATACACCATGTGTACACTTCTTCCTTCTGTGATCAACCCCATGCCCATGTGTCAATAAATTATGGCAAAATAACATATAGAGTGAGTATTTATTATTTATCAATACCACATCATACATATATAAATATACATCACAAATAATCTTACCATCATCAGTTCACATCATTTAAGCTATTATAATCGGCTACCACACACATCAAGCATATGTAATACCCATTAGCAAAACAAAAACCCAAGAAATAGTGCGATGATTACGCACCTAATTGATACAAATGACTCAAATCCTGAAACGCTACTCTATGCCTCTGCAACCGTTGACTAATCGCCTCTCGAAAGATCTCTGCAAGTAGGCTCTTCTCCCCTACAATCGGCCTTAGCATCATATACCTAACAACCTTAGATTAATCAAAATACCACATACATAGCTTACCAAAAAGGATAACTACTGAGACTAGACCGAAAGCCTTAAAATCCCAGAATACCTTCAACAACGATTGCAACGAAACCCGAAGAGGTCTAAGCTAAAATTTGGCCAAGGTGCTCCCAAAAATCAAAGGAAAGGGAGTAGGGGTTTCGGCCAAAGTTTTGAGAAGAGGGAAAGAAAGGTGTGTGGGGGGTGTGTTTTCGGTTTAGCACAAAATGAGAGAAAGGAGTGATGAAAGAGTGGATGGTTCTTGCTATGGGTATAAAAGAGAGAAAGAAGGAAGCTAGCAATGGGGGTTTCGGTTTAGAAGAAATGGGAGAACAATGATGAATTGTGAAGCAATTCGGCAAGCAAGCAAATAGGGAAAAACTAAAAAGATGAACACCTCCCCCCCTATTTATAACATTCGCCAAGCTCCCCTAAGGAAAATAAAATTCGCCACTACCCAACCTCCCCACAAAATCCCTCAAATCACTCCTAAAACACCTCCTTTCATCCATTCAAAAGATTTGAAAAAGTCAAACCTCTCTCCTTACCTACCTAGCCGAATTCAAAAAGAGAAGACCAAGTCTTCCTCCACCTTTAAGCCTTCCAAAACCGTCCCAACACCCTACCTTTATGACGCAAAAACAAAGGCCTCCCGCTGCCTCTTGCGAATCGAACTCGAGACCCTTCCAGCCTCCCGAGGCGCCACTTCCCCAAGCCTTATGTGGCGCCTCCTGCCACTTTGCCAAGCCAATCTTTGTGACAAAACCTCCTAATAATTCTCTTAAGGCCCCTCTATCCAAGCTCCCTTTTAACCTCTAAAACTAAAAATTTTCTAAGGCACTCCACCACCACCTACGGCTCTCGTGGACCTCTAAAACTTACCCCAAACACACACTAAAGTGTGCCAACACCGAGTTAAGCACCAAAAATCTAACCCCTAAAACCAGGGTGTTACAATTCTACCCTCCGTAAAATAATTTCGTCCCCGAAATTACTTGTCTAAGCTACCAGTCCAATTCCTCCCACTACGCTATGGCTGCGCACTCTGATCTTAAAGAGCTAACATCCTTTTAGGCACGGTATCTATCACACTCAAAGTTCCGCATATTTTACGAGCAACAAAACAAACAACCACCCAAACGAACAAAACAACCCAGAATATTTCGAACATAAAATACTTACCAGCTGACACATCAGGCACATCGTTATCCTCTCTCCGACGAACTACATAAACCAGACTAGGCTGTCTTGCCTCAGTGCCACCATTACCGTGGTCTACTGCTCCACGACCTCGGCCGGAACCATTTCCTCCATGGTTTGGACCACGACCTCTCGTCGCCTGCTGACCACCTCTGCCTGGTTGCACATAACCTTGACCCACTGACTGAGCCCTGTTCAGAGTCTGGGGACAATCCTTAACCAGATGAGTCTTAGACTTGTATCTAAAACATTCTCGAACACGATTCCAGCACTCGCCAACATGATACCTTCCACATTGAGCACACGGACGATCTGGATTTCCGGCGGCTGGCTTAGCAATATGAATAGGAGTCTCAACCCTCGGTCTTTTCTGAACCCTCTCAACCATTTCTGGCGATCCAACACTTCTCTTATCACGGTTCCTTTCTCTGTTGTGCCTCTCAGCCTTTTTGACCTCCTCAGCTATCCGAGCTTTCTCCACTAAAATGGCGAAGTCCCTTTCCTGATGCGGAGCAATCAAAACTCGCAGCTCATCCCGCAGACCATCTTCAAATCTGACACATCTCTCATAATTCGTCGCCACGATGCCCCGAGCATATCGACTTAACCGTAAAAACTCAGCCTCGTACTCTGCTATCGACTTGCTTCCTTACACCAAGTTGAGGAATGCCTTCCTCTGAGCATCTACATAGCTCGCTCCGACATACTTCCCCTCGAACTTGATCTTAAAGTAACCCCACCCACTCGATCCGCAGGGTACTTTCTTATGATGAGCCCACCACCGGTAGGCCTCATCTCGCAACAACGAAACAACACCCTTAAGCTTCTCCTCGCAGCTTAAGTCTAAGTCGTCCATAATCCTTTCCACCGCCTCTAGCCGATGACTCGCCACGCTTGGAGCTACCCTGCACACTCCTCACGAAAACCTCGGCCCATTCGCCTAAGCCTTTCGGTCGACTTCCGAGTCCTATTGCCCACATTGGCTCCTGCCACTCGTTCGAGCACTCGCAGCACAGCTTATGACACTGCGTCGTCTCCTCCACTCTGATCCTGCTGTTCAACCTCAATAGTTGGTGGCGGCACATCACTCTCTCACGACCCATGGCGAGACCCAACCTTCCCGACATCGACATCCCGCTCTACCACGCCCACGAGTATTGCGACCACGCCCCTAGAACTCATATCTAGTGCCTCGATTTAATCTGATTAAGAAGTTTTATGGATTAGAAATTCTTGTTTCACTATTTATCCACGAGCAATTTTATGAAAAGAAGTTTCCGAGAGTAGTTCTTTCGAGCAATCAAAGTTTCATTCTCTACCTGTGGGTAGTTTCATCATTTTTCCTAAAGGGGTATATCTATTAATAACTCTGGGTCAAATTTTGAAAATAGTTTTCCAACTTAAAGATATCTCAAAATTCACAAAATCTTAGGGGTCATCTTGAAAATTTTTCTTTTCGAACAAAATGTGTTGCACAAATTTCAGAAATCGGGGTTATTTCAGTAATTTTAGAAATCATGGGCATTTTCAGAATTCTTAAAATTGAAATATCAAAACATTTTACAAAATAGAATTTTCTGATATTTAGTGAAATAGAATATTTCAGTAAAAGTCGAGAAAATCAAAATTTAGAAACCAGGGCATTTTGGTAATTTTATCAACTAGGGGTATTTTCGTAAATTCTCACAAACCAGAGTATCTTAATATTTCGAAATTCCAAGCTTTTGGTATTTTACAAAGTAAAAATCATTTTATCAAAAGTTGAGGGTAGTACGGTAATTTTATAACACAGGGGCATTTTTGTAATTTTGCAAGTAGGGGTATTTTAGTAATTTTGTAAATCAAAAACGTCCTTCAAAATAAAATTTAGGGTTTACAAACCAAAAGGGTAAATTTGAGAATATTTTAAGCTAAGGTTTTTAAAACAATCAGGCCAAATCCCTTTCGGGTTTTAATAATCGGTTTAGCCTATGAACAAGTCCTCTTGGTTAAGGTGAACCGTAGCTACGCACCAGGTAGGATTCGAGTAGAGAGGAGGTGAGTCACTAGGACTACTTAAATACCAAGCTCTTACTGAATACCATTCCTCGACATGCGTACAGTGGTTGCCACACCTTAACTCGCACGACTTGCTTCATGTGTTTGTTTAGTGAGCTTTAAGTTTTATGCACATGTTCGAGTAGTCTAGTCCTACGGTCCAACAGATCCTATTATTCTATTCTACGAGCCCAAACTAAGCCCAAATCAATTCATACAAACAAATCACTTCAAGAAAGTCCGAAGTACTTACCTGGTGGACTTCGGGCCGGAGGTACAGGTGCCATGCCAGAATAACATGAAAAATATTTCATTGAAAAGCCTATTTTGAAAATGTTTTTGGGCCCAAAACCCTCAAAGCCGAGTTTTGAACCTGGCTCTGATACCAAACTGTAAAATCCCCAAACCCGGCCCATTCACTACGACCAAATCTGTTATGTCATCATGGAAAAGACGGTGGAAAAAATTCTTAACTTTGAAATAAACATGGAATTTAATTATCTTTTTGAAACCAAGTTCTTTTCGAAAACATAACAAAAACTTAAATGTTATAAAATGTCTAAGTCAACCTTAGTGAATATATAAAACCAATTTGAATAATCAAGTTGTTAGGATAACTTCATCTTCACTTAGTAATTTAATATAATCCAACCATAGTTTAAAATAATAATAAGATAGTTCCCGAAAATAAATAAAAGTCAAAAGGTCCTTATTACACCCATATTTAAAAGATCAAGTACTCAACATAAATAAACTTAAAATATTTAAACTCTTCTTTCTGCATGGGCCACCATGTGTCCTCTCCGATCCCGGTCCATCTCATGAATCACCTGAAATATTAGGAAAATAATTGGGTGAGTCCACTGACTCAGTGCATAACCACAACACATATTTCCCACGCGTATGGGCTTGGCCCATAACCATACTTTTCTTATAGCAAGTCATGCAAATATGCATCTCAGCCCAACCTACCATCCAACCGTAACACCAACCTTAGCAGACCCCCTGCCTAAGGCCGTGGATAAACCACCACTGATCACATCGTGATCCAAAATCCTTACCTTGGCAATCTCACTGCTCAAGGCCGTGGCTGAGCCACCGATCAACCAAAGTGATCCCGATATCAAAATCCGTCTACGGTGATGCACATAGCCATCTACCGCCGAGATGGTCCCTTGAGGTAGCACAAAGCTAACCATCAAGCGCTAATGTAACCTAAGCCAACATTAGACCACGTACACCATGTGTACACTTCTTCCTTCTGTGATCAACCCCATGCCCATGTGTCAATAAATTATGTCAAAATAACATATAGAGTGAGTATTTATTATTTATCAATACCACATCATACATATATAAATATACATCACAAATAATCTTACCATCATCAGTTCACATCATTTAAGCTATTATAATCGGCTACCACACACATCAAGCATATGTAATACCCATTAGCAAAACAAAAACCCAAGAAATAGTGCGATGATTACGCACCTAATTGATACAAATGACTCAAATCCCGAAACGCTACTCTATGCCTCTGCAACCGTTGACTAATCGCCTCTCGAAAGATCTCCTGCGTTAGGCTCTTCTCCCCCTACAATCGGCCTTAGCATCATATACCTAACAACCTTAGATTAATCAAAATACCACATACATAGCTTACCAAAAAGGATAACTACTGAGACTAGACCGAAAGCCTTAAAATCCCAGAATACCTTCAACAACGATTGCAACGAAACCCGAAGAGGTCTAAGTTAAAATTTGGCCAAGGTGCTCCTAAAAATCAAAGGAAAGGGAGTAGGGGTTTCGGCCAAAGTTTTGAGAAGAGGGAAAGAAAGGTGTGTGGGGGGTGTGTTTTCGGTTTAGCACAAAATGAGAGAAAAGAGTGATGAAAGAGTGGATGGTTCGGCTATGGGTATAAAAGAGAGAAAGAAGGAAGCTAGCAATGGGGGTTTCGGTTTAGAAGAAATGGGAGAACAATGATGAATTGTGAAGCAATTCGGCAAGCAAGCAAATAGGGAAAAACCAAAAAGATGAACACCTCCCCCCCTATTTATAACATTCGGCCAAACTCCCCCCTAAGGAAAATAAAATTCGGCCACTACCCAACCTCCCCACAAAATCCCTCAAATCACTCCTAAAACACCTCCCTTTCATCCATTCAAAAAGATTTGAAAAAGTCAAACCTCTCTCCTTACCTACCTAGCCGAATTCAAAAAGAGAAGACCAAGTCTTCCTCCACCTTTTAAGCCTTCCAAAACCGTCCAACACCCTACCTTTATGACGCAAAAACAAAGGCCTCCTGCTGCCCTTGCGAATCGAACCTGAGACCCCTTCCAGCTCCTTGAGGCGTCACTTCCCCAAGCCTTATGTGGCGCCTCCTTGCCACTTTGCCAAGCCAATCTTTGTGACAAAACCCTCCTAATAATTCTCTTAAGGCCCCCTCTATCCAAGCTCCCCCTTTTAACCCCTAAAACTAAAAAATTTTCTAAGGCACTCCACCACTACCTAGGATTCTCAGGACCTCTAAAACTTACCCCAAACACACACTAGAGTGTGCCAACACCTGAGTTAAGCACCAAAAATCTAACCCCTAAAACCAGGGTGTTACAGAAAACATCTTTGAAAATCCTTTTAAGTCGAATTATCTTTTTGGTAAAAGATGGTTATTTTGTTTAAAACATTTGAGGTGTATAAAATCCATACTTAGGTTTATTTTAAAAATATTTATTAAGCCAGATTGTTGCCGATTCAGGTTTGCCCGACGGCACGATAAAACATTTTTGCGATTTAAAATTTTAGAAACCACGTGTACTTAATTTAATGTTAGAAAATAGTTTAACAAATTAATCCAAACATAGAATAATAAAAATATGTCTAGGCCTTATTACAACTTAATTAAAATAAAACCAACATTAAAATATAATAAAACAAAATCCAATGTAATATCCCAGGTTAGGGGCTATTTTGTTATGGCATTGATTGCATGTAGTTGATATTGCAATGTGGTTGTTTTGCTGTTTTAGGGGCTTAGTTGTAAGCTAAGTGTAAGTCTGAGTGGTAGGAAAAATTTTAGTTTTAAGTGTTATGTGAGAGGAGATGAAGGAGCTGGGGCTTATAGTTTTTATTTGGCGAATTTTAGCACAAAAGAGGAGCTGGTGGAGTGGCAAAGCATGCGCCACTTGGAGCTTGGGTGTGGCGTCATTTGCAAGGGGAAAGGTCCTGTGTTCAAGCTGCGAAAATCCCACCTTTTTGCTTCATTTTGACGGCATGGAAGGGAGGAGTTGTAGGCAGTTCAAACTCTACCTTGGACCAAGTCAAATTATTCAAAAGAGGGGTGGAGAGTGAATTTAGGAGGAAGACTAGTTCATCAAGTTTGAATGAATGGTTGGGAGCTAATGGGGGGTTGTGGCCGAATTTTGGGGAGTGTTTGGAGGTGTTGGCCGAAACTTGGGGAGCTTGTGGAGTGAGTGGACGGTTTGGTAAGCATGGGAGATGGGTGTGCCGAAAATGCATTTGGCATTTTTGGTGTTTTTTTTTCTTTCGGTCAATGTGTGAAAGCCAAAATTCCCCTTTTGGTCAAGTTGTTAGCCATATGTCAAGAGAGTTTCTTCTTTGTTACCAAATTTCCAAGTAAGTCTTCCATTTCTCTCTTGAAACCGAAAGTTTAAGCAACACATACCTTAGCCGAAACTTGCCTTTGCTTTCTCTTAATTCCATTTTAGCCGAATGCTCTTCTATTTTTCTTCTTTCCTCATTTGTGTAAGCCGAAACAAACATTCTCTCCCTCTCATATTTTCCTTCACCTTGTGGAAACCTTGATAGCCGAAAGTTTTTCCCCAAAACCTTCTCATCATTTCTTTTTCTTCTTAAACCGAAAGTATTTTTGTTCTCTTCTTCTTCTTTTTTCCATTATTTTTGTCATTAGCCGAATACCAACCCCCTTTTCTTATCATCTTTCTCTTGTATTCTCTTCCGTTGGGTTAAAGCCGAATTCTTTCTTCTTGTTTAATAAGATTGGCCGAATCTCTTTTCTCTTCTAGTAGTTCTCTCTTGGCCGAAGACCAGTGAAGGGTTGATCTTGGTTGGTTGTTCAATCGTGGGAAAAGGTTAGTGCTAGGCCGAATGACCATCTCTTTTTTTTTCTCTCACCTTGTTGGGCTTCGTTTTGGTTAAGAGCCGAATAGGGCAACTGTTGTTGGGCGTTAATCTTTTGTGGTGGAAACCAATTTCATGCTAGGGCCTTGGATCGTGGTGGTGATCAAGTAGAGCAGTCGTGTGGTGAAGTCGAGTGGTAAGTGGGGGTAAGAGGTTATGTTGTTAGTCTATTCTTTTAGTTTTAATTAAACCAAAGCTTCAAAGGATTAACCGTTTTCTTGTTAGGGTGTGGCCGATTGACTAAGGAACCATTGTTTGGTTCGGGTTTTGGTAGGAAACCAAACCAAGTGAAGGTAAGGGATTCAATCGTTAACCCCTTTGGTTTAATTAGTTTTGGCCGAATGGTATAGATGGTTAATGCTCATGTTTGGCCGATTATAGGAGCAAGGTATTGAGGGTCTTAGATCGGTTCGTTGGGTGTTAAAAGCTTGCGTTTAACAGGTGTGTAAACTAACACACTCGTGCTTAGTAATATGTTAATAACCTGATTGTTAATAAACCGATACAGTATGGGTGATTGATTTGATACCCTGTGGGGTACGAGCGGATACGGGTAAGTCCGTTTCATTACGAGCTATGTTGTTGATATTATTGATATCATGATTATGATATATGTGCTATGAGATGCAGCATTAAACATGTTACTATGATTGCATGAGTTGCATAATTTTGCATCAGTATGAGATGTTATTGGGTAATATGAGAGGAGGGGGATATGATATCCGTGTCTTTGGGACACCAGAGGTTTGGCACCTCCAAAGGTTTGGTACCACGCATTGATTTAATGTGACTTTGGGTCACCAGAGGTTTGCACCTCGGCTCGCCTCGTCCCATGTGGCTTAGCACCACAGCCGGGTTGGCCCCACGCTTGAGATACGGATTGACGCCATGATTTGGTATCACACGATGGGTTGGCCCCATCATTGGATTCGTGACTTCGGTCACGGTGATTTGGTATCACATTGTGTCTTTGGGACACCAGAGGTTTGGCACCTCGGCGTCTCGTCCAATGGCTTAGCACCACAAAGGGGTTGGCCCCACGTAAGATTATACTGGGATTGACGCCAAAGATTTGGTATCACACGATGGGTTGGCCCCATCATTGGATTATTCGTGACTTTGGGTCACCAAAGTGGTTTGGCACCACAATTATGGATATCGTGACTTTGGGTCACCAGGTGGTTTGGCACCACCAAAGGTTTTGGTACCACACGTAGTAGAGATGGAGTACGGATGGCTAGGATTGGGTGCATTACTTGTATTTGCTTTGCTATGATGTGTGTTAGCATGTGGCTTTAATCGGGGGAGGGATTTATGCACTGAGTCTTGCGACTCACCTTCTCCTTTATCATTTCAGGTGACACTTAGATTGCGGACATGGAGCCGGGTGGACTCGAGGTGACCATGCCATGAATAAAGTGGGATTTGCACTAATTTAAACTTGGTACTTAATTTCTTTTGTTTTCATTTGGTTTTTATTTGGATTGTAAAAGGCCTTTCAAGATTATGTTTTGACTAATTATACTGCTTAGATTTGATTTCAAATATGCCTTAATAAATTGTTGGTAAACATTGAATAAAAACTTGGATATAAAATGAGGTTTTCAAAACTACAATGCGATACGTTTTAAATTTTACCATCGGGTATCACACTGAATTTATAAATAAATGAAAATCAAAGTGAACACTTTCCAAACTTGAATTCATTTTCTCACTATGTTCAAATTGTTTTTAAGCAACAAAAAGGGAGTATTTGAATTTCTAAATGATATCAATTTCTTTTACTTATGGATTCAATCAAGTTATCAAAATTTCCGAATTTTCAAAATGAGATGGCAGTTTTTAACAATCATGCCTAAGATTTCTACAAGTACAAAATATAGCAAAGTGTTTCATCAAACTTTTAAACGGAAACCTACCCTCTCAAATACGTTTTTCCTGTAGCATGCCAGATTCGGTCGTCGTGTATTGACCGGGTTTGAGGTGTTACACAAGTTCATCTAATTAAAATTCCACTGCATGGCCACCTCGAGTCCATCCGGCTCCATCTCCGCGATCTACTAATCTACAAAATGTTAAGGGAAGGGGTGAGTCACCAAGACTCAGTGTGTAATCCCCCACCCGGTAAGGTAACTCATATACAAGTCATTAATAAGCATGCACATGCAACCCAACCTAACCATCCATACTCCTTTTCTACCCCGTGTGGTCAAAACCACTGATGACCATAGGTCACAATATCTCAAATGTGGTCAAAACCATTGGTGGCACCAAACCACTGGGACTTAGTCGCAAATAATTAATCGTTGTGGTCAAAACCACTGATGACCATAGGTCACAAATAGTCTGATGGGGCCAACCCATCTTGTGGTCAAAACCACTGACGACAGCCCATAATTCATCCCCCTCCTCTCATCAATCCCATCATCACATGCTTTTATAACAATTTTCATAAATCATACCGAAGCATTTAATCATCATGTGATGGCATGCAAATCATATATCAAAAATCACAACTTAAGGGACTTACCCGGAATCCATGTTTAAGCCCACAAGCATATCATAGATCTCAACCAAAATTTATCCTCAAGACAATAATATAGCAAGTTTATTAATAAAGCGTGTAAAGAGTTTACACACCTGTTTCTACCGGAATTCCTAGATCCCGAAGATCTGATCTACGTCGCTAGATCTCTTGTCCTTGAACGGATTTGATTTCCAAACAAATCCCGAAGTCTTAATTTGCCCCTTCCAAAAATCGATTAAAAGAAAGCCTCCACCCTTGTTCAATATTCGGCCAAAACAAGAAGAGGAAAAAGGGAATTCGGCTATGGTTGACCATCACAATAAATCTAGGTTCGGTTGGAGTGAAAAGAGAAGATGAAGAAGAAATGGAAAAGGAGTTTCGGTCAAGGGAGTTGAGAAGAGAAAAGAAAATCTAAGGGAGAGTATTTTCGGTTTTTGAAGAAAGGTTAAAGAAAGAATGAAACAAAAGAGGTGCTAGCCGAAACTAAAAGAATTCGGCCTCCCCTACCCCTATGCTTGCCGTCCACTCTTCATTTGAAGAGTTTAAAATTCAACAACTACCTACAATTTCTCTTGGCCACTAAATTTAAACTATTCAAAATAATTTGAATGCTCACATGCCTAAATTCTCTCTTGCCAACTCTTAAGGATTACTCAAATAATAATTCAATTAAAAAAAATCAAATTAAAATCCTCATTATCCCTTCACCTCTTCAAATAAATAATTAAAAAAAAATAACCCATGTGCTTATCAATTTCTTCCAAATTAATTCAATAATCAAAATGCTAAGCTTATCTTTATCCCATCCAAATGCCCATATGCCGCCCCATCGCCGCCCCAATTTGCTGCAAAATCAACTAAAAAAATAAAACACCCCAATCGCAGCTTTTCCATGGTTCGAACTCGAACCTCATGCCATGACCCTCTTTCTTCCAACGCCTGTGCCACTTTTCCAACTTGACTTTCATGTCAAATACCCACAACATTTATTTTTAAAGCCTCCTTACTTAAGCCCATCACTCCAAAATAAAATAAAAACGCTAATCTGCTTGCCATTCGAACTCGCGCCTCTTCTTCCTCCAACTCCTAAGTGACGCACTGAAACCACTTTGCCAATAAGCTCTTTGTGTCCTAAACTCATCCCAGCCTCCTTTTAAGGCCTTCTTCTATTTTGACGCTAAACCCAAAAATTAAAATACATTGCTGCCACCTTGATTCGAACCGGAGACCTCATACCAAGGCCTTTAAGTGGCGCCCCAAGCCACTCCATCAGCCTGCCATTCATGTCATGAACCTTCACCAATTAAATTTAAGGTCCTCTTTCCTGGCCCCCTTACTTTTAACGCAAAACCCCAAAAATAGAAATACACCCCCTTGTTTCTCCCATGAATCGAACCGAAGACCTCCCTTGCAACCCCCCCTTAGACGCGCCAAGCCAACTGTACCAAGCCTATTCCTTGTGCCATAATTCGCCCAAATTTATACTTAAGCCCTAACTTCTCCTAGCTCCTTTCTTTAAAGTACCTTAAAAGAGTTTTTTTTTTTTAATTCCAACTTCAACCTAATTCGGGGTTGTTTCTAGACCCTAAATCATGCCAAATAAAATCATATTTATTTATTTCTTGAAGCCCACATGGAATTTATTTAAATTACAAATAACCCCTAATTCAGGGTGTTACAATTCTTGTAACATCCCCAAACCCGGCACAATCACTACGACCGAATCTGGTTATGTCACTGGAGAAAGTCGGTTGAATAATCTTTTTTCCTTAGTATGAAATATGAAAGAAATTAACTTTTTGAAAACCTTGTTCATTTACTACCTTCTGAAAAAAAAAACTTTGAAGTTATAAATTAGCCGAATAAAAACTTTATTGCACCTATTCTTCATAAATAAGTTGCTAAGATTAAAATCATTTTCACATAGCGATTTAAATTAAATAAACCATAGTTAAAGTGATACCAAAATAATAAAGTGGCTTTTATTACAACCCAATACTTAAAATAAAATACTTATATCTAAATCATGCATAAAATAATTAAACATCATCTTCGGCATGGGCCACCTTGTCCTCTCCAAACCCGGTCCAGCTTTAAGCAATACCTGAAAAAGTTAAAGGAAAAAGGTGAGTCACCAAGACTCAGTGTGCCACCCTTTTTCCCGGATTAGCAAAATATCATATACAAACATAAACATGATCATCATGCATCCAATTAATATGCACCTAACCTAGCCATCCACAACACCTTTCTCTACCCCGTGTGGTACCAAACCACTAGTGGTGCCAAACCACTGGTGACGTATAGTCACAGATGTGATGCCAAATCACTGGAGGTGCCAAACCTCTGGTGTCCGAAGACACGATATCCGTCAATGTGGTGCCAAACCACTGGTGTCCCAAAGACACGATTGTGATACCAAATCACTGGTGACCGAAGTCACGAATCAAATGATGGGGCCAACCCATCGTGTGATACCAAATCACTGGCGTCAATCCCTCATACCGCCTTGTGGGGCCAACCCACTGTGGTGCGAAACCACGGGGACGAGACGCTGAGGTGCCAAACCTCTGGTGTCCGAAGACACGATATCCGTCAATGTGGTGCCAAACCACTGGTGTCCCAAAGACATGATTGTGATACCAAATCACTGGTGACCGAAGTCACGAATCAAATGATGGGGCCAACCCATCGTGTGATACCAAATCACTGGTGTCAATCCCTCATACCGCCTTGTGGGGCCAACCCACTGTGGTGCGAAACCACGGGGATGAGACGCTGAGGTGCCAAACCTCTGGTGACTCAAAGTCACAAAGTGTGTTACCAAAACACTGGTGCCCGTCGGCACGAATTATCACTACCCCTTCCACTCGTACAACCCACATCGATCATGATTATGCATCTTAATAGAAATATACCATCATGCTTGTTTAGCAACATACATATTGTTTATCAACAATCAAGTACTATAGCGCACATACTAGATACATTATGCTTACCAAAAGCATCACAACAGGACTTACTCCGACCCTTTGCCTTGTACCTTAATGGTACTTAATCCACCTTTCCATGGATCCAAGCAACACACAATATATATTCACATTTAATAATAGAAGAGTGTGTATAAATACACACCTGCCAGCCTTAACTGAAGAACCAACTAAAACCCTTGATAACCTCGATAATCTTTGCTCCTACACGCTTTTGAACACTAACCAACACCAAGTGCTCCTGCTTCACCAACGATCAACCAAAGAACAGAGGCTACGCTTGACTGCTTCGAATCCTGGATGCCCTATGCCAAAACGATTCCAAACAAACGATCAATACACCACCAAACAAACACCAAAACCAACACTTACCCCTTGTAGATGTCGACAGAGAACAGAGGCCTAACCGTAAAGCATTCGGCCTTACCTATATATCTTCTCCAAGGCTTGAAATCACAACCCAAACACAATCCACACCACCCTTAGATTCAGCCAAAGAACAAATCAAAAAGGAAGAGAATATTCGGCTAGATCCTTAAGAGGGTTGAAACAAAAGAAAAGTGATCCAAGGAGAAAAAGAATCGGCAATGGAGATTAGCAATGAGAGGGAAGGTCCAGCTAAATGGTAAAAAGAGAACAAGAAACAACCATGAAAGAAGGCTTTTGCATCCAAGGGAACATTCGGCTATTTTAAGGAAAAAGTAGGGAGAAACCAAGCAACTTTCGGCAAAGGTAGACAAGGTATGTTCGACACAAAGGAAGAAATACAAAATATGTGGAGAAGAAAATGTCTATTTTGGCTTAGCATAAGGGAAAAAGAGATTTGAAGAAAGTATTTGGCCACACAAGGTTTCGGTTTCAATAAGCAAAGAAAATGGGAGAGAGTTTGCTTTGAAGAATTCGGCTTTTGGTACCCAAACAAAAGTGGCGAAAAAGTCACCAAAAATGCTCGACAAACAAACGGCATTCTCCCCTTAACCTCTCAAAAATCGGCCACATACCCACCTAAAGATTCCCACACATGGCCACCTCCTAGAAACACTCCAAGCCACAAATTTGAATTAAACAAATCCTCATTTTACTCTATTTTATCCCTTCAACACCCCCAAAACTAACTAAAATAATCCCATAATTATCTAAAATAATAAAATAACAAAAGCCACCCACCAAAATTAATTTAAAAACTAAACAACCTTAGCTTAATCTTTATCTAATTGGGACTCCCATGTGCCGTCCAACACCCTCAAGTCTGCTGCCCAAAAGAATAAAAAAGAAAACTCCAAAATGCAACTCCCTTGGTTCGAACCTGGAACCAAACTGCTGCACATCTCTCCTTCAACGCCCCAGGCCACTCGGCCACAATGACTTTCATGCCATAAAGCCCCCACATTTAACTTTAAACCCTTCCTACTCAAGCCCATCACTGCCCTTAAAAATAAAACATGCAAAATGCTGCTCCAGCCCCTCGAACCAGCGCCCACGCACGCCTCCAGCTCCTAAGTGCCACACGGAAGCCACTTTGCCAAGGTGCTGCTTGTGTCAAAGACACACTTCAGCTTCTTTTAAGGCTTCCTTCCCTGCAACGCCAAGACCCAAAAATTAAATCACCCTTGTTGCCGCCTGGACTCGAACCCAGGCTCTCAATGGCGTCCTCCCCAAGCTCTTAAGTCCGCATGGAGGCCACTCTACCACTGCCTTCCCTTGTACCAAAAATTACCGAAAATTATTCTTAAGGCCTCCTTTGGCCCGATCCCCTTTTTTTCCACTAAAAAAAATCCAAAATTTCTTAAGGCCTTTCCTACCTTCCAGGGTTCTCCAAACCCCCTAAAAACTTGCCCAAGCACACAAGAAGCCTACTAACACCTGAGATATGCACCTAACCCCTAAAACCAGGGTGTTACAATTCTACCCTCCTAAAAAAATAATTTCGTCCTCGAAATTACTTACTAACGATCATCCGTACATCCTAACTTACCATACTTACTTCACCTGCTGCGCACTCTGATCTTATTAAAGCTGTTATTCCACCTTGACCACGTCCTCTAGACTCATTTCTATCGTCGCGAATTATCTGATTAAAAATTTTATGCATCAGGATTTCACTTGGTTATCCGCGAAGAAATTTTATGGAACGTTTAATGGGGATTCTTTCGATCAAACCAAGTTTTAAGTTCTCTATCCTAGTTGACACAGAGAAGAGCACATCCATTCCCTAATTCCTTTCATACTTATTCACTCTTCGAACATTTCCGCCCATTTTTAACCCAGGGGTATTTTCGTCATTTTCCTACAGAGGTATTTTCGTAATAAATCAGAGGAGTTTTAAAACTTTAATAAATTAGGTCACTTTGAAATTTCCAAAACTGGAGGGTATTCCTGAAAATTTGTAAAATTTAGAGATATAGCAAAATTTTAGAAACCGGGGGTATTTTAGTAATTTTGTCAATCAGGGGTAATTTTGTAAATTTCAAAAGTCAGGGTATTATTTTTGAAATACAAAATCTTTGGATACTTTTGCAAAGTAAGGAATTTTACTGAAATCGGGGTAATACAGTAATTTTAGAACCAAGGGCATTTTCGTAATTTTGCCACTAGGGCATTTTGGTAAATCGGGAATATTTTGAAATTTTCCAAAAATAAATTTGTCCTACTATTTAAAAGAGGTATTTTAAAACTAGAGTTTCCCTTAAAACATGGCTAGTCCCTTTCGGGTTTTATTGTGTGTAGCCTATGACCGAGTCCTCTTGATTAGGGTGAACCGAAGCTACGCACCAGGTAGGATTCCTGCGAAGAGGAGGTGAGTCACGTGGACTGCTTAAATACCAAACTCTTCCGGATCCAATCCTAGACATGCGCACTAAGGTTACCACACCCTAACTCGGCGACTTGGTCCTAGGTTGCTTAATTAGGCTTTTAAAGTCTTATGTCCTTGTTTGGGGTAAACTAGTCCTAAAGTTTAAAATACTTATCGCTATCTACGTTCCATGCTTCCTACCCTTCTACAGAAAATAAATCATACAGAGGTTAGGAGTACTTACCTAGCGGATAGGTGCCGGAGACTCGGTGCCATGCTATTCAAAACCCAAAACGGTTTAAAACATTCCAATAAGGCCTACTATCATAAAAACAAAACATTTTGGGCCTTGGGCCCCCACAGCCGAGTTTTGCACCTGGCTCTGATACCAATTTGTAACACCCCAAACCCGGTCCAAACACTACGACCGAATTTGGTGTGCTACAGAGAAAACATCTTTGAAAATCCTTTTAAGTCGAAATATCTTTTTGGTAAAAGATGGTTATTTTGTTTAAAACATTTGAGGTGTATAAAATCCATACTTAGGTTTATTTTAAAAATATTTATTAAGCCAGGCTGTTGCCGATTCAGGTGTGCCCGACGGCACGATAAAACATTTTTGCGATTTAAAATTTTAGAAACCACGTGTACTTAATTTAATGTTAGAAAATAGTTTAACAAATTAATCCAAACATAGAATAATAAAAATATGTCTAGGCCTTATTACAACTTAATTAAAATAAAACCAACATTAAAATATAATAAAACAAAATCCAAGTTCATCTAATTAAAATTCCACTGCATGGCCACCTCGAGTCCATCCGGCTCCAACTCCGCGATCTACTCATCTGCAAAATGTTAAGGGAAGGGGTGAGTCACCAAGACTCAATGTGTAATCCCCCACCCGGTAAGGTAACTCATACACAAGTCATTAATAAGCATGCACATGCAACCCAACCTAACCATCCATACTCCTTTTCTACCCCGTGTGGTCAAAACCACTGATGACCATAGGTCACAATATCTCAAATGTGGTCAAAACCACTGGTGGTACCAAACCACTGGGACTTAGTCGCAAATAATTAATCGTTGTGGTCAAAACCACTGATGACCATAGGTCACAAATAGTCTGATGGGGCCAACCCATCTTGTGGTCAAAACCACTGACGACAGTCCATAATTCATCCCCCTCCTCTCATCAATCCCATCATCACATGCTTTTATAACAATTTTCATAAATCATACTGAAGCATTTAATCATCATGTGATGGCATGCAAATCATATATCAAAAATCACAACTTAGGGGACTTACCCGGAATCCATGTTTAAGCCCACAAGCATATCATAGATCACTACCAAAATTTATCCTCAAGATAATAATATAGCAAGTCTATTAATAAAGTGTGTAAAGAGTTTACACACCTGTTTCTACCGGAATTCCTAGATCCCGAAGATCCGATCTACGTCACTAGATCTCTTGTCCTTGAACGGATTTGATTTCCAAACAAATCCCGAAGTCTTAATTTGCCCCTTCCAAAAATCGATTAAAAGAAAGCCTCTACCCTTGTTCAATAATCGGCCAAAACAAGAAGAGGAAAAAGGGAATTCGGCTATGGTTGACCATCACAATAAATCTAGGTTCGGTTGGAGTGAAAAGAGAAGATGAAGAAGAAATGGAAAAGGAGTTTCGGTCAAGGGAGTTGAGAAGAGAAAAGAAAATCTAAGGGAGAGTATTTTCGGTTTTTGAAGAAAGGTTAAAGAAAGAATGAAACAAAAGAGGTGCTAGCCGAAACTAAAAGAATTCGGCCTCCCCTACCCCTATGCTTGCCGTCCACTCTTCATTTGAAGAGTTTAAAATTCAACAACTACCTACAATTTCTCTTGGCCACTAAATTTAAACTATTCAAAATAATTTGAATGCTCACATGCCTAAATTCTCTCTTGCCAACTCTTAAGGATTACTCAAATAATAATTCAATTAAAAAAATCAAATTAAAATCCTCATTATCCCTTCACCTCTTCAAATAAATAATTAAAAAAAATAACCCATGTGCTTATCAATTTTTTCCAGCCGAATTCAATAATCAAAATGCTAAGCTTATCTTTATCCCATCCAAATGCCCATATGCCGTCCACTGCCTGCCCAATTTGCTGCAAAATCAACTAAAAAAAATAAAACACCCTAACTGCAGCTTCCATGGTTCGAACCTGGAACCTCATGCCGCAGCCCCTTTCTTCCAACGCCCAGGCCACTTTTCCAACTTGACTTTCATGTCAAATACCCATAACATTTATTTTTAAAGCCTCCTTACTTAAGCCCATCACTCCAAAATAAAATAAAAACGCGAACTGCTGCTGCTGCCATTCGAACCTGCGCCCTTCTTCCCCTCCAACTCCTAAGTGACGCACGGAAACCACTTTGCCAATAAGCTCTTTGTGTCCTAAACTCATCCCAGCTCCTTTTAAGGCCTTCTTCCATTTTGACGCCAAACCCAAAAATTAAAACACCTTGCTGCCACCTTGATTTGAACCGGAGACCTCACACCAAGGCCTTTAAGTGGCGCCCTAAGCCACTCCATCAGCCTGCCATTCATGTCATGAACCTTCACCAATTAAATTTAAGGTCCTCTTTCCTGGCCCCCTTACTTTTAACGCAGAACCCCAAAAATAGAAATACACCCCCTTGTTTCTCCCATGAATCGAACCGAAGACCTCCCTTGCAACCCCCCCTTAGACGCGCCAAGCCAACTGTACCAAGCCTATTCCTTGTGCCATAATTCGCCCAAATTTATACTTAAGCCCTAACTTCTCCTAGCTCCTTTCTTTAAAGTACCTTAAAAGAGTTTTTTTTTTTTAATTCCAACTTCAACCTAATTCGGGGTTGTTTCTAGACCCTAAATCATGCCAAATAAAATCATATTTATTTATTTCTTGAAGCCCACATGGAATTTATTTAAATTACAAATAACCCCTAATTCAGGGTGTTACACATGTAATACACATAAGATGATAACCCGTAGCAAGGCCGGCGTTTTTAAACCAAAAGTCTTCATGAGTGTTGCGCCTTTTATTGATGTTCCTGATGATATACATGCTACTATTAAAAATTCTGCTTGGAAAGCTGCGGTTCAGACTGAGCTTGAGGCTCTCGTTCGGAATAAAACTTGGCCATTATGTGCTCTTCCTACTCACCGACGGGCTATTGCTTGTAAATGGCTTTTTAAAGTCAAGACAAAGGCTGATGGTACCATTGAAAGATACAAAGCACATTTGGTGGCAAAAGGTTTTTCTCAGCATGCTGGTTTAGACTATCGAGATACCTTTAGTCCTGTAGTTCGTGCTACTACCATCCGTACTATTCTTGCTCTGGCCGTTATGAAAGGCTGGACTTTAAGGCAAATTGATATCAATAATGCCTTTTTCAATGGGGATTTGACTGAAGAAATCTACATGGAGCAGCCTCCGGGTTTTGAAGAAGTTGGTTCTAATGGAGAGAGGCTTGTCTGTCGTCTACACAAAGCTTTATACGGATTGCGTCAGGCCCCTCGTGCTTGGTTCCAGACCCTTCGTCAGTATCTCGTGTGTCAACTTGGTTTTCGTGCATCTCATGCTGACCCTTCTTTGTTCATTCGGGGCTCCTCTGGTAATTTGTTACTTCTTATGGTTTATGTTGATGACATCGTTCTTACTGGTAGTTCTGACTCAGAGATTACTGCCATCATACACCAATTACATACACGTTTTGCTCTCAAGGATATGGGACCCCTCAATTTTTTCTTGGGTGTGACAGTTCATCGCACTTCTCAGGGTCTTTTTCTTAGTCAACAGAAGTACATAAGTGAGATACTTATCAAAACAAACATGGCTGCTGCATCGTCCACACCAACACCTATGGTCAGCTTTCCAAAATTAGTGGCTGCTGATGATGATTCCAATCCTATTGATGGACGTTTGTACCGTAGTACAATTGGCATGCTCCAATATCTGTGTATCACCTGACCTGACTTATCCTACTATGTTAACAAACTCAGTCAGTATATGAATGCTCCAGGTGAGGTTCACTGGAAGGCAGTCAAGCGAGTTCTATGTTATTTACGTGGTACATTGCAACATGGGCTTTTTTATTCCAAGGGTCAATTTCAGCTCACTTGTTATACGGATGCTGACTGGGCTTCTTCTGTTGAAGATAGGCGCTCCACCACAGGATATGTTGTTTATCTTGGGCCGAATCGAATTGCATGGTGTTCAAAGAAACAAGCTGTTGTTTCTCGGTCTTCTTCTGAGGCTGAATATCGCAGTCTTGCAAACGGTGTGTCTGAGCTACTATGGGTCCAACAACTCTTGTCTGAAGTTGGCATGGTTCTAAGTCAGTTACCAGTTGTTTGGTGTGATAATACATCCACAGTGTCCATGGCTGCCAACCCTACACATCACACTAACGTGAAACATGTTGAGATAGATCATCATTTTGTTAGGGAAAAAGTTTCCAATGGCACCATTCAAGTTAACTTTGTTCCCTCCGACAAACAGCTTGCTGATGCTCTTACTAAGCCTATCCCGCCTGGACGTTTTGCTTTCTTCCAACGAGCACTTTGTGTGTTACCTAGAGATTGTGTTTTTCATGAACATAAGGAAGAAGAAAACCAGGGGAATGTTAGAGTAATAAATGAAGTCGGTTAAAACTGTTAGTTTGTTAATAAGTAGTTGTTAGCAGCAGGCTGTTAGTGGTTAGCTACTAAAGAGCAGTTACGTTACTGCTATATATGTAAACCTTGGTACGTGAATAAAGCTAAGCAATTTCTGTAATTTTCTATGCTATTTCTATATCTTTAACAAGGGCGATGCTTTTGACCAAATCTGCAACCACACGTGGAGTGGAATAAAAAGTTAAGCATGTTGCTCAGCCTTGAGCTTCTGAGGCGCCCCATTCATCACGAATGGGGCCACATTTCTCTATGAGAGAAAGTGGTCCTAATAATTTACCTCACATTTGAAATGTGTTATAAATATATATGGATTGAATTTTTGCTATCATGCTAAAATTGAATATTTTAATTTTGGTGGATTTTAATTTTTATATTTTTTAAAATTTTTAAAGTTTAATCTTGATTTAAACTATATAAAGAAAATATGTGTTGTATATATAATTAATTATATACTTACACTTAATATATTATATATTTAATGTCATATTTTCATATTTTTTAGGAAGGGGTGACATACGAGCACTTAATTCGATTTATTTCTTTATCTCCCCTTGAATTGCATGTTTGTAACAATAGGGATAGAATTTCTTCAATTCCAATCGACTGGGCTTATTGTTTCGATTTTTTTGAGTAATATACTTGAAAATACCTGTTGATTCCTTATTAACACCGTTTCGAACACAATTGGTACACTCCAAAATATCGTTACTCGGACATCTTTATTCTTGGCCATGAACTGCCTTTGAGTTTTTAATTCACTCAACTTTTCTATTTTCCGATCAAAAGCGAAGAAAAAATGAATGAAAAAAAGAAAGAAATAGAAGTTGCTAACTCAAAACCAAATCTTGAAAAATTTCATTGCAATGAATATAGTAAATCAATATAGATTTATAGTAATAGCAAATAATAGAGTAAGTAATACAATGATTTCTAACTCTATTTAGAATCAAACCAGAGTATGGTATTTTCTTTAATTAGTTAATTAAATTCAAAATATTCAATTAAAATAAATTAAACCGTATAAATTTGATAATTTTAAATTATTATTTTGTATTAATTTGAAATCAAAATAAATATTATATACAATGATTAAGTTGCAGCGTGTCAACATGATAAATATGCCAAGTGTCAAATAATCAAAATTCCATGTCAGCTTGAAGTCTAAGACTTTGTAATATATAAATTTAATAGATAATTAATAACTAAAAAATTAAATAGCAAAAGCATAATTGCACCACTTCTTACCATTTTAATGTATGCAACTTATTATATATTTTTATATATATTGTAACACCTCAAACTCGGCCTAGACGCTATGGCCGAATCTGGCGATGTCACATTTAAGTGTTTTTTGTAAAGTGTGACATCGATGAAAACCCCTTTTCTATTTGACTTCTTTGTGTTATTTTATGATGATTCCAAGACGTGTCATTCATTTCCAAAACGTGAGTCATTATCAAAAAGTTATTCACTTTTAAAACGTTATTAATTTTCAAAACATCATTTATTGCGGAAGCTTTTGAATAGATTGCGTATTCATGGTATTTTTGCTAAAACATTTGTCTTTTTGAAAACTCGCGTCTTATCCTACTACTAGCAGTTATAAATCAAAATAAAAATCCTAAATTAAAGTAAAAACTCATAAAGCCCATTTACAGTAAAAAAACCCTAAATAATAATACTTAAAAACATAATCAAGTACGAAAATATATGCGGACGTGTGGCCACCTTTGAGTCTCTCGCTATCGATCCACCTATGACTGGGGGTTACCTGTAAAGTAAAACAAAAGGGGTGAGTTTACAAAAACTCACTGTGTAATCCCCATGCAATTATACAGTCAAATGCAAGCAGTAACAAACTGGGCCTAGGCCCTTCACGGTAGCAGTATCAATTTCAGTTTGGGCTTTGGCCCATTCAAGATCTGAATCGATCATGTGCTTGGGCCTGGCCCATTACAAACGATGTCGGTCAAGAACATATGAAACGAAGATACAAGTCCTACCCATCCAGCCTCTACACTCCATCTCCGTCCAACCCTACACTCCATACGAGGATATAATCAACCCACCCATCCCTACACTCCAGAGAGTACCAAATGCGGCACTATACAGTGATATCCAGTTGGGCTGCCAGTAATTTAAGCTCGAAGCCTTTTAGTACACTTCCTCCAATCAATAACAACCCATCCCGATACAATCATGTTATAGTATCGTGTATGTATTCAGTATAGTCTACATAACATGCTAAAATATAGCATTACATGTACATATATACAAATATATCTCACAAGGGCATAACAATCATTCAGTCAATTAAGGGTCTAAGTAAGCTTACCGACCCAACAGTAGGTCCATAGTCGACTCAGGAGACCCGTTCAACCTTAGCAGTCAAACAGTGAAAATGGGCCCATGAGCCCATATTGCTAGTCCATGTGGGCCTGCACGGCCCATAATAGCCTTGGCCATGTGAAATGCATGACCAGGCCCAACAATTTCCACACGCCCGTGTGGTTTGCTCTTGTGGGGCCGACATGCCCGTGGGGCCCACACGACCCAGTTTGGCTCAGCCCATGAAATCGCAGATGGCCAGCCTCGTCGATCACACACCCATGTTTAGTCACACAGCCTACCACATGGGTAGCCGCAAGCCCATGTGGCATCAACGATTCACACTTTTCAGCTTTTTGCCGATTTTCAATTGTAGAACAGTTGTAATACCCCAAACCCGGCCTAGAAGTTAGGCCCGAATCTGGTGTGTCACATGGAAGTCAAAACCATCTTTGCAATTATTAAAAACTTGCTTGAGAAATATAGCCTCTTTGTTAAAACCCAAAACACTTAAGCAATTGTTGTCTTCTTGAAAACGTAATTATCTTTAAAAACCTTTTCGGTTGCGAAAGCATATTTGAAATAAACAATTTACGAAAATGTGACGTTTAGAAATAGAGTTGCAGAAGCATTTTGAAAACGTTGCGAAAACGTAGATAAAATACAAGTGTTTTTGGGAGGTTGTTTGATAAATCGATAAATTTGAACTAATGATCTTATAAAACCATGACTTTTGAAAACGACGTTTGAAAATTCGAAAGAAAATCTGGGTCTTTTGAATATTTCGTTGATAATTCAAAAGACAATTTTCGTGTTAAAAATATTTGTAAAAGTTTATTTTGAAATCCATTTGTTAATCGATTTTGGAAAACCTTTATTTAAATTTTTAGAAAATTCTCATTTAAAACAATTTAAGTAAAATAATACGTATATCAAACATAAAGCAAATAATAAAATACTCCAGAGGCCTTATTACAACATAAAACCCAAAATAGTAAAGTGAACGAAAACAGAAATCTAAAGTTCCAAAGTAAAACACCATTTCTGAAGTATGGCCTCCACCCGAGTCATCCATAGCCCAAGTCCACGTCACTGAGCATTACCTACAGGGGGTAAGAGAAAGGGGGTGAGTTACAAGAACTCAGTGTGTAATCCCCTTACCATCATCCACTGGGTCTGAACCCATTTAGCAAAAACTTGGGCCTGAGCCCATAAAACAATAATAATAATGCAATAAATATAACATGAATATGTAATGCAATTCCCAAACCAAGCATAGTATTCCATCTGCTACACACCACCCGTACCAACCAACACACCTGTGGGTGATCTTTAGTCAACCCACCCCGCCAACACACCAATGTAGGCATTAAGCCATTTATATCAAATTTGTGGACAAGCCACCATATTTGCAGAATTTACATGGCATTGCCATTTTTCATATTTGTGGCCGAGCCACCATATTTATGTAGCAAAGCTACCAGAACTTCTCTTCACCATTATCCCATCCCATGCAAATCATGTATATAATGCTCAACAAATCTCAATAAAACAACAGAAATTTTATTTCGAATATTTATTACAAAAATTATGGCCCATTATAACAATTTATCAAAATTGGCCCATTTAGCAAAATATCAAATTGGCCCATTTAGCAAAATATCATATTGGCCCATTTAGCAAAATATCATATTAGCCCATTTAGCAATATATCAAATTGGCCCATTTATCAAATTGACCCATTAAACAATTTCGTAATTCGGCCCTTTAGGGGCATTTTCGTAATTTCGACCCATAGGAGCATTTTCATAATTTCAACTCATAGGGGCATTTTTGTAAATTTAGCCCATAGGGGTATTTTCGTAATTTCAAAAACTAGGGGTATTTCAGTAATTTACCCTCCAAGGGTATTTTAGTAATTTCGCAACCCAAGGGTATTTCATAAATTTTACCCACCAAGGGTAATTCGTTTGGGGCACAAAAATTGAAACTGTCCATCTGCATTATGCTGACTTAATTGACCATAACTCGGGGTTAGAAAACTCAAAATCTAGATCTGTAAATTTTCCTTCAAACTAAACTCATATATATTCTTAATTTAAGTTTTCCAAAATTTTTGGCCTAGCCATTTAGTACAGTTTATTCCTTAAAGTTTCCCTTGTTTCACTGTCCAATGATTCTGGCCTCTCTTAACTTAACTTCAAATATCTCACTGTACGATTTTCATATATTTCTCCCACTTATTTCTAATGAAAATAGGCTCACTAAGGAATCTATACATATAAATTATAACCCATAATTCACTTTGTACAATTTTATACGATTTTTCCAAGACAGATCAGGGAACCACGAAGTCTATCAGAACCAGTCTCACTAAAATTTACATATCTCAGAATACAAAATTCCTTTTTCTTCACTGTTTCTTCCATATCAAAATAGACTAAGTAAGAGTTAATTTGATATCTTAATCACTTTCTAATTCCCTTTCTCCTATTTTTCATGATTTTTCGAAATCACATCACTGTCACTAACCAAAACTATTTTATTACAAAAAAAAAACATGGTTACCACTATGAACCTACGCGCGCCCGAGTGATCCCGGATGCGGATTTCTAGTTTTATTTGGTATTTCAACCAAATCACAGAACATTCATGCAAAAGTTCAGAGAATGTGAGATTACACACCATTTCAAACATGTATTTGGAAGAGTATGAGATTACACACCTTGATTAGGATTCCCTAAGGAACCACTCTTCGTTACCCCCTAAAAAAAAATTCGATCAAAAGTTAGAATAGATATCTTAAAGGTTCCAAAAACCCAAAAGTACTCACTCACAATAGTCACTTACCACAATTGCGATTAATCGCTGTGAAATCGGAGTTTTAAATATTTATAAAAGAACAATCAAACTTGGAGACTACCTCTGACAACGATATTAAGGCAAGTGTACCTATCGAACAGTAGTATAGCTTAGGCAAGACCGGATGTCGAACCCAAAGGAACTAAAAGTACTAATACTTACTTTTTTTTTATTATTTAGCCTAAATAAGATGAAGGATTGCTTTTAAACTATAGTGACGACAACCAGACTAAAGAAACAAAGACAAAAAGACGAGATTGAAGATAACTTGGAAAAGACTCAGTTGATATTGGTAATACCCTCGGGAAGAATCCTCCTAGACTTCCTTTATTATCTAACTCTAAATTATAAAATTTCTTTACTTAGCTTGATCCGTGAGACTCCCTAACCTATGCTAAACCCTCTCTTGAGGTGAATAATGTCTAATCCTAGGTTAATTAGTGGAACTCTCATTCGCTTATAATAACCCCCTAGGAAAGCAGTAAATCGATCAATGGATTCCCATATTAGGTTTCACCCTAATCCGGCAAAATCTCATAACCCTATCTTTAGGCGCCCGATCAACTCCGCTTAATTATGTTGGATCTACTCTTAGGCAGGGTCTATTCCTCCTCTACCTAAGCATATTAGATTTGGAATAAGAAACATAATTAAGAACAACCTAAGTAATTTATCATATAACTTAAAAATCAAATAATAAAATCTGTCTAGGTTTCATCCCCCTTCAGGTATCTGAGGGGTTTAGTTCATAATGGAAAAATTAAATTTCACAAGAGAAAAGATAAAACAAAACATAAGAAAAATCCTAAAACTTCCTAATGGGATTGAAGGAGAATCCCGTCATCTTGAGTATAACTCCGGTTTCTTGGTGATGAATCAACTGGCTACCCTCGCATTATTCCCTAACTCTTGCCTTCTCGGCTTGGCTCCTTGGCCTAGCTTTCGCCCCCTTCAAGGTGGTACTTGGGGTGTATTTATAGGCTCTTGGAATGCGATTCTTTCTCCCTAAGTATCCTTTTCTGACTGAAATTGCTCTTTCCAGCTACAGGGGCACGGCCATGTCACACGTCCGTACAAATTGAGACCTGGCTGTGTTCAAATTTCTGCTTTAGCACGACCGTGTGCGGTAGTGATGATACTGTGCTCCAGGTGTTCATCGAGACACGACCGTGTGGTCATTGGCCTAGGCCGTGTCGATTTCGTGGAAAGGCCCATTTACTTCGTTTTAGGCCCATTTTGTGTTCTTTTCATCCTCGGGTGCTTTCTTGGGTATAAGACATGAAAAGAAAGGATTAAAAGCACCTTTTTAAATAAAACGAGGCTTAAATCTTCAAAAAGCATAATAAATGTGGGATTAAAATATGTTATATTTACGGTTTATCAAATACCCCCACACTTAAGCTTTTGCTTGTCCTCAAGCAAAATTCTCAACTTACAATTAAAAATTTTCCACAATCTATAATTCTTATTGACAATGTTTTATCCTAATTCACAGATAATTCATACATGGATAATTTAATTCAAGGTGTCCTAAAATTTCAAACGAGATAAGTCATGAGTTTATACCTCAAAAACATAGGTGCCTTCCTTCTTTTAAATAACTACCTTTTCAATTTAAAACTGACAAGGATTGATATTCTCACTTAGGCTTCACTTAAATCACTCGGAAGTGTTTAAGGTTTAGAAGAGGGTTGCTCAGAAGTCTAACCTGAAAAGTTAGTCCCATAGGCTTGCTTGAAAATCAAATCTCCACCACTGTAATATGAGATGATAAATAGATCAAAAGGTCTTTGTTCGGGTTATAATGGGGCTAGGGTAAAAGGTGTGGTTACAGGTTGAAATTAGAGGGTTAGAATCGAGATTGACTTGACAAGTTCCTGCCCTAAAGATTTTTCGAAATTCCATTAACTGAAATAAATTACTAATACGAGCTTTTCTTCTTGGAAATAGACTTTTGATTGTATAAGCTCACTTTTCATATTACTAATATTTTTGTTTTTTTTAAGAACAAACTAAATAACGAATAATAAGCTTCGGTGACTGATCAAATCACAACTCTATTAAGGGGTAGTCAAAAGAGAAGGGTAATAACAAATACAAAGGCTGAGGGTTAATATTAGTGGGTAAGTCAATAAAAAGGGTTTGTAAGGATCAAAGGGGTTCACTAGGGGTTAATTGTTAGGGTAAGCTATTTAGTGGAATTAGTGGGTTAAAACCTAGGTGCCTTTATCATCTCTATTTATCAAATCATAATTGTGGTCTCGACATGTATAAACAAAGCAAGTTCTAGAATAACTGTTCATAGTTGACACACTCATAATCAAAAACTGAGCACGAAAAAAAATATATGCTCTATAAATTTCAAATACTCACAAAAATTATGGGTGTTTTGACATCATCCTTATAAATTTCAAATTTCAAGGTAGAATTTAATTTCAGTTCAACAACCTAGCAACAATTTTAATGTCTGAAAAATAGACTTATCATGCTTGATTCTCTAGTATTCCTTAAATTAAACATCAATGTACAATTAACTATGACTTATTCAAAAACATATCAATGAAAATCATAAATCGTTAAAAATTTCATCCTAATTAGTAATATGACAACTTTACTTTAAGAACAAGACTAAATCAGGGATTTGAGAATAATGAAGAAAGTTAGGCACTTATATTCCGTTTTTACCATCAGGGATTTGAGAATAATGAAAAAAGTTGGGTATAATTATTTACCCACTCACTTAAGATGTACATTGCCCTCAATGTACAAAGATTGATAATGACTCTTACGAGACAAATCAAAAGAGAAGGGTAAAAATTACTCCCTAAGATACGAATGTTACTCACGGAGGATGGTGGCTACTGTAGCGAAGGCGTCGGTATGGTGGTGAATTGAGGAGTAGCCAGGATTTATTAAGACCTAAATAAAAGAAACTAAATATGTAATTAAATAAAAGCAAAATAAAGAAAGAAGAAACAAAAATGTAAACAAAACAAAATTTAAAGATAAATGGACTGAAGAGTCCTTATTGACGGATGGTTCGCAAGGTAGGAATCAACGTTAAGGTTGGGGATGTGGTGGAGGAGGCGGAAGTGGCGTGATTCCCTAGCAGCCTTTTGAACCTGGAACTAAAAAACTAAAGTAAAATTAAACAAAAATAGTAGTGCAGAAGTTTAGAAAAGGAAAATAAAGGAGAAGAGCAGCAAATTGAAGCAAAAGAGAAAGAAAACATAAAAACTAATTAGTCTCAAAGACCCTTGGCTTAGTGTTGGAACAAAGCTGCCGACATGAACTCATAGTGATCGTTCTCCCTTGCGGAATGTGGCCTTTTACGCTTCTTTGGCATGGTGTTTGGCTTGCTCAAGGATCTAGAGCCTTAGTAAGTAGAGAATTTGAGATGGAAGAGAGTGGAAAGTAAAGGAAATAGGGATGAAATCAGATGTGGGAAAGGGAAAGGGGTGAGAGGTTTAAATAAATGCTTAATTTTCTGCTTCTCTACGGCCATGGTCTCAGGGTGTGTCGACTTACACGGTCGGCTCGCACGGCCATGTGAAAGAGGGTGTTGTCACCCTATGCCCGTGCTTGATCCTCCCACGCCCGTGCTTTTGATGTTTATTTATTGGTACGGTCGTCTGCACGGACGTGTCTTACCCGTGTGCGATAAGTCAGTAACCTCAGTAATTTCACACGGTTATGTGGCATGGGCGTGTTCTGGCCGTGGTATGGAAGTCAGTAGTCTCACAAAGTTGGTGCCGCGATCGTGCCCCGTCTGACGGTGCCCGTGTTGAGAGTGGTTGGATCTGTGACGTCGGGGTGGTGGTTGGGCTGACTGCACGGCCTCTGCCCTATCAGTGTGGCAGGTTTAGTGGTCCACACAGCCATAGACACGACCGTGTATAAGGCCGTGTAATCTGGGATTCTACACTTTTGATTACTGAAAAAGGAAAAGAAAAAGAAAAAGCAAAATAAGGAAAATAAAAATGCACAAAGAAATACGGTTAGTGCTCGGGTTACCTCGCGAGAAGCGCTCGTTTATAGTCTTAAGCTAGACTTTCCTTATATTTGACAATTTTTAGGGAGGTTTGAAAGTTTGAACATCCTTCCTTATGTCTATATTTTCAGCTTTATGACAAAATTGAAGTCGAGAAGCGTTTACCTTAAAAATGCCAAATGATGGATTGCTTACCTCGACTATTCCTTGTGGAAGGATATCGTTTACCTTAGGAAGAAATTCTCCCTTTTCCTTCAGGTTTGTTGTGGTGACGTGAGGCTCAGCTTTTTCTAATAGAATATGGTCTCTTATTTTATAGTGATTTGATGTCCCCACAAGCTCTTGTGGTGGTTCCTCTGGTTTTTCATTATGTAGAGCCTGCTTTGCCTTGACTTGTGTTTCCTGCTCTTCCTGGTGTAATCCTAGTTTTTCCTTGAAGTGTGTTTTCCACTCATCTAAGTCATCAATTTGGGTCCTTTGTTCTTCGTAAGTTATTTCTTTATTGGCACTGAACTGTGGATCTGGTTCAAATGTTTTTTTCTTTAGAGATTCCTGAAAAGAAGGTGAAATTAAATGATTATTCAAAGAATTTTCTTGCTCACCTTGATTCCTTGATGACCTAGCTGAATCGAGGGCTTGAAGACTAATTGAGTCGTCACCTACACAAAGTATGAGCTCTCCTGTAGCAACATCAATTTTAGTCCTGGCAGTTGCAAGAAAAAGTCTTCCTAAAATTAAGGGAATTAAATTATCCTCATCCATGTCTAAAACAACAAAGTCTACTGGGAAAACAAATTTATCGATTTTGACAAGAACATCTTCAATAATGCCTTAGGTATTCTAACAGTTTTATCCGCTAATTGAATACTCATCTTAGTTTGTTTTGGTTTCCCTAAACCTAGTCGCTTAAATAATGTATAAGGCATAACATTTATGCTTGCCCCTAAATCAGCTAACGCATTATCAATATTCAAACTACCAATTAAACATGGAATTGTAAAACTCCCTGGATCTTTTTGCTTCTGTGGTAGTCTATTTTGTAGCATTGCTGAGCATGTTGCGTTAAGTTCCACGTGGTGCTCTTCATCTATTTTACGTTTGTTGGTCAAGAGCTGTCTTAAAAATTTCCTCGAGTCTGGCATCTGAAAAAGAGCTTTAGGAAGCGGTAAGTTAATATGTAATTTCTTTAAGAGTTTAAGAAACTTACCGAACTGCTCTTCCGAATCGTCTTTTTGTAATGCTGCGGGATAAGGTATGCAAGGTTTGCACTCCTTGACTACCAGTTTTGGCTTTTCTTTTACTACCTCTGTTGTACCTCGTCTACTTTACTTTCTGGAGTTGAGTTGGATGTATCTAACTCCTTGCTTTCCTGAAGTGTGATGGCTTGAATTTGCTCTTTAGGATTAATTTCGGTGTTACTAGGTAGGCGTCCTTGCGGTTGTTCTGACATTGATTTTATGAGTTGTTCAACGGCTTTGCTTACTTCCTTGACTGACTTAGCAAGCTCTTCCATTCGGCTTTCATTGCTTTTGATTGTTCTGTCAGCTTCTTGGATACGTTCCTCAATGGTTAGCTTCTTGTCTTGTGGATAAGGCTGATTTCGAAAGTTTTGGGAGAGGTATATTGCCTTTGATTTCCTTGATTGCCTTGTCCTCCCCATGAAAAGTTAGGGTGGTTCCTCCAACCTGGATTGTAAGTGTTACTATAAGGATTATTATTAGGTCAAAAATTATTACCTTATAGTTCATCTGTTCATCTTTTGCTTCGGGTTGGTAGGGTGGGTACTCAGGATTTGCCACAGTTCCGCTAGCGTCGCATTGCATGACTGGATGTATCTGTGAAGAACACAAACTATCAAGCTTTTTATTCATCATCTCAAGCTGCTTTGATAGCATGGTCATGGCGACGTTGAACACTCCAGCCAATTTTGTTGGCTTGGTCCTCGAAGCTTGTCATTGATAGTTGTTTAATGATATCTCCTCAATGAACTCGTAGGCTGCTTCAGGAGTTTTGTTGTTCAGCATTCCACTAGTGGCTGAATCTATCAGTTGTCTTGTTGAGGGGTTTACTCCGTTGTAAAAGGTTTGGACTTGTAGCCACAGGGGTAAACCATGGTGTAGACACCTCCTCAAGAGATCCTTGAACCTTTCCCATGCATTATAAAGTGTCTCTAAATCCATCTGTACAAAGGAAGAGATATCATTACGTAATTTGGCCGTTTTGGTCAGTGGAAAATATTTCATCAAAAATTTTTTGGTCATTTGATCCCATGTAATGATTGACCCTCGTTGTAACGAGTTTAACCACTGTTTGGCTTTATTTCTTAATGAAAAAGGGAATAATCGAAGACGAATGGCATTATCAGAGACGCTATTTATTTTGAAGGTATCACAGAACTCCAAAAAGTTAGCTATATGCATGTTTGGGTCTTCGTCCTGCAAACCATCAAAGTGAACAAACTGTTGAATCATTTGTATTGTGTCAGGCTTCAATTCAAAATTGTTAGCAGTTATAGCACACCTAACAATACTAGATTCTGCTCCTGTTAAATGCAGTTTCGCATAATCAAACATTGTACGTGGAGCATTTTGATCTCCCACAACGCGTAGTGGTGGGTTGTTTTCTTCCATCCCTTCAGTAGGATTGGATCTGTTTTCTTCCTCTCTTTTTGTGTAGTCTAGGACTCGCTTGGTTTCCTGGCGATTCCTACAAGCGGTTGCTTCGATATCACTGTCGTATACCAAAGGTCCTCTCGGATTCCTTCTAGTCATAAACTAGAGGTACCTAAAAAGAGAAAAGAATGAAAATAAAAAAAAAATAAAAGTTAGAAAAAATTTAAAATTTAACCTAAGAAAAAAAACTAAATTGCAAATAAAATAATGGCTAAAGTAATAAAAATAAAGCTTTCTTAATATTTTAGTTCCCCGGTAACGGCGCCAAAAACTTGATCGCTGTGAAATCAGAGTTTTAAATATTTATAAAAGAACGATCAAACCTGGAGGCTAACTCTGACAACGATATTAAGGCAAGTGTACCTATAGAATAGTAGTATAGCTTAGGCAAGACTGGATGTCGAACCCAAAGGAACTAAAAGTACTAATACTTACTTTCTTTTTATTCTTTTAAACTATAGTGACGACAACTAGACTAAAAAAACAAAGCCAAAAAGACGAGATTGGAGATAACTTGGAAAAGACTCTATTTATTTTGGTGATACCCTCGGGAAGAATCCTCCTAGACTTTCTTTATTATCTAACTCTAAATTATATGATTTCTTTACTTAGCTTGATCCGTGAGACTCCCTAACCTATGCTAAACCCTCTCTCAAGGTGAATAACGTCTAATCCTAGGTTAATTAGTGGAACTCTCGTTCACTTATAATAACCCCCTAGGAAAGCAGTAAATCGATCAATGGATTCCCATATTAGGTTTCACCCTAATCCGAAAAAATCTCGTAACCCTATCTCTAGGCGTCCGATCAACTCCGCTTAATTATTTTGGATCTACTCTTAGGTAGGGTCTATTCGTCCTCTACCTAAGCACATTAGATTTGGAATAAGAAACATAATTAAGAACAAACTAAGTAATTTATCATGTAACTTAAAAATCAAATAATAAAATCTGTCTAGGTTTCATCCCCCTTCAGGTATCTTAGGGGTTTAGTTCATAATGGAAAAATAAAACATCACAAGAGAAAAGATAAAACAAAACATAAGAAAAATCCTAAAACTCCCTGATGGGATTGAAGGAGAATTTCGCTATCTTAAGTATAACTCCGGCTTCTTGGTGATGAATCAACTGGCTACCCTCGTGTTATTCCCTAACTCTGGCCTTCTCGACTTGGCTCCTTAGCCTAGCGTTTGCCCCCCGCTTAAAGGTGGTACTTGAGGTGTATTTATAGGCTCTTGGAATGCGATTCTTTCTCCCTAAGTATCCTTTTCTGACTGAAATTGCTCTTTCCAGTGACAGGGGCACGGCCATGTCACACGCCCGTGCAAATCGAGACCTAGTCGTGTTCGAATTTCTCCTTTAGCACGGCCGTGTGTGGTGGTGATGAGGCCGTGCTCCAGGTGTTCGTCGAGACACGGCCGTGAGGTTCTTGGCCCATGCTGTGTCGATTTCGTAGAAAGTCCAAAAACTTGATCGCTATGAAATCAGAGTTTTAAATATTTATAAAAGAATGATCAAACCTGGAGACTAACTCTGACAACGATATTAAGGCAAGTGTACCTATCGAACAGTAGTATAGCTTAAGCAAGACCGGATGTCGAACCCAAAGGAACTAAAAGTACTAATACTTACTTTCTTTTTATTATTTAGCCTAAATATGATGAAGGATTGCTTTTAAACCATAGTGACGACAACTAGACTAAAGAGATAACTTGGAAAAGACTCAGTTGATTTTGGTGATACCCTCGGAAAGAATCCTCCTAGACTTCCTTTATTATCTAACTCTAAATTATATGATTTCTTTACTTAGCTTGATCCGTGAGACTCCTTAACCTATGCTAAACCCTCTCTCGAGGTGAATAACGTCTAATCCTAGGTTAATTAGTGGAACTCTCGTTCACTTATAACAACCCCCTAGGAAAGCAGTAAATTGATCAATAGATTCCCATATTAGGTTTCATCCTAATCCGGCAAAATCTCGTAACCCTATCTCTAGGCGCCTGATCAACTCTGCTTACTTATGTTGGATCTACTCTTAGGCAGGGTCTTTCCTCCTCTACCTAAGCACATTAGTTTTGGAATAAGAAACATAAATAAGAACAAACTAAGTAATTTATCATATAACTTAAATTTTAAATAATAAAATCTGTCTAGGTTTCATCCCCCTTCAGGTATCTGAGGGGTTTAGTTCATAATGGAAAAATAAAACATCACAAGAGAAAAGATAAAACAAAATATAAGAAAAATCCTAAAACTCCCTGACGGGATTGAAGGAGAATTCCGCCGTCTTGAGTATAACTCGGGCTTCTTGGTGATGAATCAGCTAGCTACCCTCGCGTTATTCCCTAACTCTGTCCTTCTCGGCTTGGCTCCTTGGTCTAGCTTTCGCCCCCTTCAAGGTGGTACTTGGGGTGTATTTATAGGCTCTTGGAATGCGATTCTTTCTCCCTAAGTATCCTTTCCGACTGAAATCGCTCTTTCCAGCGACAGGGGCATGGCCATGTCACACGCCCGTGCAAATCGAGACCTGGCCATTTTCGGGTTTCTGCTTTAGCACGGCCGTGTGCGATAGTGATGAGGCCATGCTCTAGGTGTTCATCGAGACACGACCGTGTGGTCATTGGCCTAGGCCGTGTTGATTTCGTGGAAAGTCCAAAAACTTGATCGCTATGAAATTAGAGTTTTAAATATTTATAAAAGAACGATCAACCCTGGAGACTAACTCTGACAATGATATTAAGGCAAGTGTACCTATCGAACAGTAGTATAGCTTAGGCAAGACCGGATGTCAAAGCCAAAGGAACTAAAAGTATAAATACTTACTTTCTTTTTATTATTTAGCCTAAATAAGATGAAGTATTGCTTTTAAACAATAGTGACGACAACTAGACTAAAGAGATAACTTGGAAAGGACTCAGTTGATTTTGGTGATACCCTCGGGAAGAATCCTCCTAGACTTCCTTTATTATCTAACTCTAAATTATATGATTTCTTTACGTAGCTTGATCCGTGAGACTCTCTAACCTATGCTAAACCCTCTCTCGAGGTGAATAACGTCTAATCCTAGGTTAATTAGTGGAACTCTTGTTCGCTTATATCAATGGATTCCTATATTAGGTTTCACCCTAATCCGGCAAAATCATGTAACCCTATCTCTAGGCGCCCGATCAACTCTGCTTAATTATGTTAGATCTACTCTTAGGTAGGTTCTATTCATCCTCTACCTACGCACATTAGATTTGGAATAAGAAACATTAATTAAGAACAAACTAAGTAATTTATTATATAACTTAAAAATCAAATAATAAAATCTGTTTAGGTTTCATCCCCCTTTAGGTATCTGAGGGGTTTAGTTCATAATGGAAAAATAAAACATTACAAGAGAAAAGATAAAACAAAACATAAGAAAAATCCTAAAACTCCCTGACGGGATTGAAGGAGAATTCCGCCGTCTTGAGTATAACTCCGGCTTCTTGGTGATGAATCAATTGGCTACCATCGTGTTATTCCCTAACTCTGGCCTTTTCGACTTGGCTCCTTGGCCTAGCTTTCGCCTCCTTCAAGGTGGTACTTGGGCTATATTTATAGGCTCTTGGAATGCGATTCTTTCTCCCTAAGTATCCTTTTCCGACTGAAATTGCTCTTTCCAGCGACAGGGGCATGGCCATGTCACACGCCCGTGCAAATCGAGACCTGGCCGTCTTCGGGTTTCTGTTTTAGCACGGCTGTGTATGGTGGTGATGAGGCTATGCTCCAGGTGTTCATCGAGACACGACCGTGTGGTCCTTGGCCCAGCCGTGTTGATTTCGTGGAAAGTCCAAAAACTTGATCGCTGTGAAATCAGAGTTTTAAATATTTATAAAAGAACGATCAACCCTGGAGACTAACTCTGACAATGATATTAAGGCAAGTGTACCTATCGAACAGTAGTATAGCTTAGGCAAGATCGGATGTCAAACCTAAAGGAGCTTAAAGTACTAATACTTACTTTCTTTTTATTATTTAGCCTAAATAAGATGAAGTATTGCTTTTAAACCATAGTGACGACAACTAGACTAAAGAGATAACTTGGAAAAGACTCAGTTAATTTTGGTGTTACCCTCGGGAAGAATCCTCCTAGACTTCCTTTATTATCTAACTCTAAATTATATGATTTCTTTACTTAGCTTGATCCATGAGACTCCCTAACCTATGCTAAACCTTCTCTCGAGGTGAATAACGTCTAATCCTAGGTTAATTAGTGGAACTCTTGTTCGCTTATAATAACACCGTAGGAAAGCAGTAAATCGATCAATGGATTCCCATATTAGGTTTTACCCTAATCCGGCAAAATCTCGTAACCCTATCTCTAGACGCCCGATCAACTCTGCTTAATTATGTTGGATCTACTCTTAGGTAGGGTCTATTCCTCCTCTACCTAAGCACATTAGATTTGGAATAAGAAACATAATTAAGAACAAAGCAAGTAATTTATCATATAACTTAAAAATCAAATAATAAAACCTGTCTAGGTTTCATCCCCCTTCAGGTATCTGAGGGTTTAGTTCATAATGGAAAAATAAAACATCACAAGAGAAAAGATAAAACAAAACATAAGAAAAATCCTAAAACTCCCTAACGGGATTGAAGGAGAATTCCGCCGTCTTGAGTATAACTCCGGCTTCTTGGTGATGAATCAATTGGCTACCCTCGCGTTATTCCCTAACTCTGGCCTTCTCAGCTTGGCTCCTTGGCCTAGCTTTCGTCCCCCTTCAAGGTGGTACTTGGGGTGTATTTATAGGCTCTTAGAATGCGATTCTTTCTCCCTAAGTATCCTTTTACGACTGAAATTGCTCTTTCCAGCGACAGGGGCATGGCCATGTCACACGCCCGTGCAAATCGAGACCTGGCCATGTTTGAATTTCTGCTTTAGCACGACCGTGTGCGGTGGTGATAAGGCTGTGCTCTAGGTGTTCATCGAGACACGACCATGTGGTCCTTGGCCCAGGCCGTGTCGATTTCGTAGAAAGGCCCATTTACTTCGTTTTAGGCCCATTTTGTGTTCTTTTCATCCTCAGGTGCTTTCCTGGGTATAAGACAAGAAAAGAAAGGATTAAAAGCACCTTTTTAAATAAAACGAGGCTTAAATCGTCAAAAAGCATAATAAATGTGTGATTAAAATATGTTATATTTACGGTTTATCAGCGATCCTTCCCTACTAGATTCTAAAATCCGGTCTTGTACCTTGGCTATTTCAATGAGTTCCACCAATATTTCGCCTAATCACCCACTTACCAATCAACTTCAGAAACCAAGGCTAAGAGAAAGATAAGTAGCAGCAAAGAATGGCTTGATTCGGCCCTTATCAAAAGAGAACCATAGGAGTTTAGAATACAATCGAGTAGTTAAGTTCAGCTTAGCTACACCAAGAGATGAAAGAACGAGAGTAAGTGGAAGAAGAAGAATCATTACCTAACTATCAAGGATAAACTGAATGGAATGACAAGCTTTAGCTGCTACCACCACCAAGACTCAGCTAAGGAAGAAAAAGGGTTAGAAAGAAATGGTGAAGTTGAGATTTTGGTTAGGAAAATTGAAGAGGACCCGAAATACCTCCAAAAAGGAAAAATGACTAAGAAAAATGCCAAAATGATAGAGAAATTCGACATCCTTCCTTCTTGGCCGAATTTCCCTTTTTATTTTCTCATATTCTTTTTGGCCAACTCATCCATGATTCCCTCCATGTTTTGCTCCATGTTTTCCTCCATGTTTTGCTCCATTTGTCCCCACTCCATGTTTTGCTCCATGTTTTCCTCCATGTTTTCCTCCACGTTTTGCTCCATTTGTCCCCACTCCACCTCTTCTCTTCTTTGAGAAAAAATAGAAATCTCTTGTTGCTTGTCATGAAATTCGAACCCTTGCTCCCTTCAATAGCTCAACACGCCACTTGCCACCAAGCCACAAGCTCCCTTGTGTCTCCTAAATGCACCCACTTATTCTTTTTTTTTTTTGAATATAACAGATTGGGCTTCTTATTAAATTAAAAACTTAACAATAACAAAAAAATGACCCAAGAACTTAAAGGCCCAGCAAATAGAAGAAACGAGAAACTAAAATTAACAATTAAAAACAGAAATTAAAAACCTGCCGACCTAACTGCCCAATCAGCTTCTTGCGCCAGTCTGTTCCCCTTCCATCAATCACTCCGTCTTTAATGGCGCTTTACCTATCACGAGGAAAAAGGGAAAACAAATCGGTCCTCATTTTGAAACAGATGAATACCCTTCCCCCTTCCAGACTCTACCTTCTCCTTCTCAATCTGGCTCCCTTGCGTATTCAATCTCTGACTGTGCCTCAGCATAGAACGGAACAACATTCTCTAGGTAAATCATTTCTTTCCTTCTCAGTGTCTCTATTGCGAGGATATGGGCTAGTTTATTTGCTGATCTAGGAACAAACTCATATCTTGTATTTGTAACTTTCGACTGCATCTCATGAATATCCTAGATAAAATGGCTTACTTGTGATTTATCAATCCCTCTCATGTTGCATTTCTTTATTACTGACAAAGAACCCTCGATGATAACCTCTATTTTTTTTATGTCGAAAGCTATTTGAGTAGCCCGGCGGCAAGCGATGGCTTCTGCGGCAAAAGTTGAGGCCACTCCGTGATAGAGTTCTGTACTAGAGAAAAGAACACCACCAAAACGATTTCTAACCACTACCCCCGATGCTGAAAGTTTAGAACTCTCGTCGAATGCTCCATCAAAATTTATCTTCACTGCCCGACCAGATGGATTTTTCCATTTGACAACATCTATTAAGGTACTATGACTGACTTTCCTGATTGCCTCCAGTTCTTGAATATATCCATGAATGAAACTAACTATCTCCTTGCTCGATCTATTTGTTTTGTCATGAATGCAGGAGTTCCTGTCCCCCCAGATGGCCTAAAGTGTTACACAGAAAAGATGACACATGGTCAAAGGAATATTAGCCAAAGCTCTGGTAAGCCACACTACAAAGTCTGTTGATGTATCCGCTACTGATATTATTTCTGATAAATCTGACCAGATCCGATCTGATACAGGGCATTTTCGAAAAAGATGGTTCATCGTTTCCACTTCAGCTCCACACCGAGGACACAAGTGAATTGTTGTAAGGTTTTTGATGGTCAAATTCATCCCAGTTGGCAGATAGTTCAGAGAAACTTTCCATATAAAAAGCTTTATTTTCAGGGGAATATCTACTTTCCACTATTTGTTGTAAAATCTTTTGTAGATATCTTGTAAAGCATAAGCTATAGAATCATTTTCCTGTAATAGTTGATAGAGCTACGCACAGAAAACTCACCCGACAATTCGCCCTTCCACACAAGGAGATCTGCATGCGGTTCCTTCGCCAAGGGGATTTGAAGAATCAATTCTGCCTCAACAACTAAGAAGGTACTTTCAATCAGCCTCCTATTCCATTCCCTCTGGTTGTTATTTATTAAATCTGCAACTTTAACCAAATGCAATTATCAATTCGGGACGTTAATCTAACACTTTCATAATTTGGAATCCATGCATCGTCAAAGATTGAAATTTCCTCGCCAGAATCAACTTTCCATATCAAACCCTTTTCTAAAGAGGCCTTTGCTGCCCAAATGCTACGCCATACATAAGAAGAGGATCTTCCTAATCTTGAATCACGAAAACTACAATCTGGAAAATATTTGGCCTTGGAAACCTGCGTAACTAATGAGTCCAAAGAAGTTAAAAACCTCCAACCTTGCTTTGCTAACAAAGCTAAAATAAATTGTGCCATGTTTCTGAACCCCAAACCTCCCTCCTCTTTGGGCCTACATAAACAACCTCATTTGCACCAATGAATATCGCGCTTCCCAGCTCCTTTCTGCCACCAAAATTTGGCAAAACGACTCTCGATCTTCTCACACAGAGATTTAGGAAAAAGAAAACAAGACATGGCATAAGTGGGAATAGCCTGCAAGATAGATTTTATAAAGACTTCTTTCCCTCCTTGTGACAAAAATCTGTTACTCCACCTATCAATTCGTAAAGAAATCTTATCTAGAATATCCTGAAATGCTGCATTTTTCCTTCTACCCACAATATTGGGCAAACCCAGATATTTCTTTGGGCTCGAGCAATGACGTACTCCTAACATTCCTTCCACCAATGTTTTTGCAGCTTCTTAAGTATTTGAGCTATAAAAAGTTGTTGATTTGTTCAAATTAACACACTAACCCGAACAACCCTCGTACTCCTTTAGAATTGCTTTTATATTTTTGGCTCCCTATTCCGTGGCTTCACCAAATAACATGCAATCATCAGCAAACAATAAGTGAGATATTGCTGGCCTTCTTCTGCTAGCCCTTTCCCCTTTAACCAATCCTACCTGCTCTGCCGATCTCATTAAAGAAGAAAGCCCTTCATTGCAAATAAGAAAAAGGAAAGGGCTAAGTGGATCCCCCTGCCTAAATCCCCTAGAAGGATGAAAAATTCGGCCCTTCTGACCATTAATGTTAACAGCATAAGACACTGAATTAATGTAGTTCATTATCGAATCCACCCATTCCTGTGCAAATACCATCTGGAGCATTATTTTCTTCATAAAATCCCATTCTACTCTGTCGTATGCTTTGCTCGTATCTAACCTAACTGCCATATAACCCTTCTTCCCTATTCGTTTCTGTCAAAATGTATGAAGGATCTCATAAGCTAAGATTATATTATCAGTTACCAACCGACCAGGAACAAAAGCACTCTGAACTTCATCAATACACAGGCCGATAACATTCTGCAACCTGTTTGCAATTGCCTTTGCCACAATCTTATAAAGAACTGAACATGGGCTTATTGGCCTAAAATTAACTAAAGTTGAGGGGTTAGGGATCTTTGGAATTACCACTAGTTCAGTAACATTAGCTATATCAAATCCTTTCTTCTCATTAAGAATACTTAAGCAAAAGTTCATTACTTGTTTGCCCATAATATGCCAGTATTTTTGGAAGAACAAAGCTGGGAAGCCATCCAGTCCGGGGGCTTTTGTAGGACCCATACATTTCAATGCCGCCCAAACTTCCTCTTCACGATAAGGTGCTAATAAAGACTCATTAACTTCATTTGTGATAACCCTTTCTATACCCTCTAACACCTTCCGAGAGTCACCAATACCCTTAGAAGCAAAAAGATCTCCAAAATACTTTGTAACAATCTCAAGTACTGTTGAACCATCGGTTATCTCAAGTACCCACTTATTCTTAAGTCCTACTTCCATCACTCATTTCCACTAAAAGGCCAAAAATGAAAATTCTTGCTATGGCCTAACTTGAACCCGAGACTTCATAGAAACCTCGTAACTTTCTAAAATCATCTTCTTAATAAGTCCAACTTGAAATAATGCCATTCTCTTATTCTCAAAAATTTTAAACACTCCTACGTCCAAGGCCCAATGGTCCCAATCCTACTAAGCCCAATTTCGGGATGTTACAACAGTGTTTATGTAACACCCCAAACCCGGTCAATATGCTACGACCAAGTCTGGTATGTTACAGGATTGGAGGTTTTGAAATTTTAAAGAAACAACGTGACTTGGAAATCATTTTTTGTTAATATTCTAAAATACCCCATATTCGATAGTTTATAAAACATGCAATATCAGCATAAAAATCTAAAACCCAATTTAAAGTTAAAGTTAAAGCGGCCTTATTACAACTTGAAATCCAAAAACAGAAATAAATTTAAAATAAAGTTTGAGTTTACTTAAAGAAATTTGCAACGCATGGCCATCTCGAGTCTGTCTCGGCCCAAGACCCGCCATCTACTGATTACCTGCAAAATTAACAAAGGGGTGAGTCATCGAGACTCAGTGTGTACATCCCCATGTAACACAAATTGGGCCTTAGCCCACTCAGTACAGCTCATGTTATGTGTATGTAATGTTACCCATCCTAAAATAGCTTTCCATCCAAAACACCCGTGGCATTATGCCACTGTGCTTCATGACCACCGTGGTCTTAGACCACTCGTCACCGTAGCCACTCATGACAGAGTCACTATAATGTACTCATGGGGCCAACCCACTGTGGTCGTAGACCACCGTGACGATCTCTGATAAATAATGCATACGTGGGGCCAACCCACTATGGTACTTAGACCACTCGTGACGAAAGTCACTCGTGACCGTAGTCACTGATTCTCTCTCCTCCTTCATTCAATCCCAAGCCCATCCTCTTTTCATTATGCACAATATGTATGCAACCAAAATCACAGTATAAAGCATATCATATTTCATACATGCATAACATCAGAATATACATAATGCATATTAACAGCCATATTATTAACGAAGAACTTACCTGGTGTCTCCAACCTTACCCCTTGGGGTAGTTGATCCATCATATCAGTTATTTTGGTTTTCGGCCATTTCAGTTAATAACATAATATTAAAGAAGGCGTGTGAGTAGTACACACCTGATAACGTGTAATACCAAATTATCTATGTCAACGTTCTCGTTAGCAGGGACGACAGCTATTTGCCTATCCCAAGCAGACGTTGGCTCTCTACCACAGCTCGACAAAAATCCCAAACTGTCGACACAGCATGCTTTTTCAACTTAAGAGTAGGGATTACGGGTCCACTCCCTTTGATTATCAAAAGAATCGGCAAAAGAGTGTTTCGGCTTAACTAAAAGAATAGGAGGTAAGATGTGTTGAGAGTAGGAGAAGGTTATATTCAGTCCAAGGAGAAAAATAAGTAAGGGAGAAAGAAAGAACAGTAACATTCAAAGAGAAGAAGCCATTTCCAATAGCTAGCCGAATGGCCCAAATAAATAATTAATAACTAAGTAAAATTCTTCACTACCCATGTTCCACATAAACATTTAAAGATTCAGCCCTTGTGCCGTCCAATTTTTGCTTCCAGTTAAAAGAATTAAAAAAAAATTGTAGTCCCACACACTCATGTCATCCATGCCTTTGTTAAAAAAAATTCCTCCACCATGCTTTAATGCTTGGAAGTGCTATCATTCAATCTTGTCTCCCATGCTTGTTTTGTTTTTTTTATGAATTAAAAATTCAGCCAAATGCCCCATTATTGCCGTCCATGCTCCAAGGTTTTTATTCCATTAACAAGAAAGAAAAACAGCCCATGCTTCCATGTACAACTTTCACGCATGTAATCTATAAATCTGCCCATTTTATTAAATTCTTCATCAAGCACCATGTGCTTCAATTGTTTATTCTCCATCCACTTCCATATATGTTTTCAATAATAAATCTTATCCATTTAATTTGTTCTAATAACAAAAAATTAATTGTTGTCCCACGTTAGCCTTTGTTGTTCCATGTAGCTAACATAAAATATGAGCATGAAGATTCCTTTAATCATTCCCACATCATTCATTTGGTCTCCTTTTTTTTTATCAAATGCGCCAAACCCCTTAATTTTTTTGGGATGTTACAGTTTACACACTTGGTTTCAATTTGCCACGAACAGTCGCTCGAGCCTTCACGAACCTAAATTTGACCAATCAAACACCACAATCAATCCTACTTTACGATTAAAAAGGAAACCCAAAACCAACAATCCATCCATAGAATAGTTTAGAGTTACCTTCAACCAAACCACTGTGATTCCCACGAATCTTAATCTCTAGCGATTGATTAAGAGTTTCCTAAATCCTTCATTAACTATCATAAAATTTCCATTAGTCACCAACTTAAGGGCAGAAGAAGAAATGGAATAAGGATTTCGTCTATAGCACTTACCGAAAGAGAGCAAGAGAACCGAATGATGGAAGAAATTTGGTACTAGCATAGCCCCTCACCCCCGATTTACAGTTGTCACTTCCCTTGATCCACTCCTCAAAAATCTCCTTCAATCTCTCAACCCTCAAATTCGAATTCCACTCAAACTCTTTAGTGTTTCGGCTAAGCTAGAACACTCACACAATATTGGCAGCAAAATAAAACTCTCTCTTACGCATACCAGGACTCGAACTCAGAACTCTCAGCACTTTTCCACTCTACTTTTCCACCAAACCAGCAAACCCATTCTGTCATGTTTTTCTAATTCTTTAATTATAAGCCTACTGTCAAAAGATAGGGGTTTATTCAAATAAAAACAAAATTTTGCCCAAGCTAAGGCTTGAACCCAAAACTTCTCAGACACTCCTAAAACACTTAACCACTGAAGCAGATACAGATTTGTGTCACAAACATACAAAAATAAAAATTAAGGATTTTTGGGGTGTTACATATATATTATCATTTCATTTAATAATTTTTATATTAATTTTTATAAATTTAGGGATAAATCTCAAATTATACATGAACTTTAATTTAATGTGTAATTGCATACATAAACTTTAATTTGGTGCAATTATACACGTGATACTTTAATTGTGGTTCAAATATATACTAGAAACTTTAATTTTAATTTAATCATACACATTTAAATAAATAAATACATCAATTTATTTTTATATTGGGTAAATATAGTTATTTGTGTATGCAATATATAACATAAAATGATGTGATATCAATAATTGTGTTAATAATTTACAAGAATTGGATCAAATCAAAATTTCATGTATAAAATTGCACAAAATTAAAGTTCATGTATACAATTGCACCTTGAACCATAATTCATGTATAGTTTTGGTATTTATCCCATAAATTTATTACATAAACTTTTTACCTATATCATATATGGAATTGTCCATGAACCGAGCCAAGGAATGCCCGCTCAAAAAAAATGAGAGAGTTTGGGAAAAAATATATGCCCAAAAAATGGGCTTGGATAAAAAGACATTGCCCGTTTAGAAAATGAATCGAGCCTTGGGTAAGGTTTTTTTGTCCTGGCTCAGACCGACCCAAATTTCAATAAAAAAACTCTGTTGTTTTTGCTGCTATTTTTCCATATTTTGGTGTTGTTTTCTCACTTTTTGCCACTGATTTACTACTATTTCACTATCATGTTACTACTTCTTTTTTTTTTTTTTCCTAATGTTTGGATATTGTATAACACTTGTTTTATTGTTAATTTTGCCACTATTTGAGGCATTTGTTGTTATGTTATACTTATCTTAGTTTTTATTTAAGTATAAAAACTTTTTAAAATTTATTTTCACTTTATTGGGAAACATGTAATTTGATATTTTTAGTGTATTTATTGTATTATATTTGTTAAATTTTATATAAAATTAAAATTTAAAAATATGGACCGAGATGGGAGTTTAGCACAAAATTAGGCCCATTTTTCGGGTTGGGCCTATCCCAAAACCTAACAATCAGACCTAAAATTTTGTTAGAGCTCGACCCGTCTCATGGACAACTTTAATCGTATATATGTCATTCTCTAATAATAATAATAATAATAATAATAATAATAATAATAATAATAATAATAATAAGTGGATAACATAAAACTAGTAGTTAAGAGTAAGAAGACAAAGAATAAATAAGTGGATAACATAAAACGTGTGAAAACATTTATCTTCAATTCTGACACATAAAGCCAACTGGTGATTTTTGGGTATAGTATAGAAATGGTGATTCAATTATTGTTGATGTTCTATTTTAATTATTCAATTTTTAATTTTTTTCTATTCTGATCATTAAATTATTCGAAATTAAATTTTATGGTCATCAAATGTTAACAACAGTTTGAAATTTAACTGAAATACTGACGTGGACTTTTTTTATTGATTTAATAATAAATTTAGCCTTCTAATGTTTACACATTTTATCAATTTATTGGTAAATATAAAAAATTAACAAATTTAACCCTCAATATTTACAAAGTTTATTATTTTAATTCAAATTCTAAAAAAAAAAATCAATAAAATTAACCCTCAACATTAAAAAAAATGATAAATTTCAATTTTTAAAATTTTGTAAATTCCTAAAATATAAATCATCATTCTCCACCTCATAGGATTCCATGTGAATGGATTTTCTTGAAATCTTTACCAAGTTGTCTTATTTAATTTCTTCTTATTTAGTTTGTGGAATGAATGGTATATAGTTAGATGTCAGTGCAGCTGACAATTAAAGGTTTGACAAAGTTGATAAATTCAGAGGTTTTGATGCCGAGCTTCAAATCAGTCTTGCCTCCCCTCAACAAAAAGAAATCAATTTTACAATTGTGGATTGAGTCTTAACTCGATTAGCATAAGTATTGTTGTCAATATAGGAAGAAGTGAGTTTGAATGCGCTAAAACACATTATCTTCCTATTGATAGATTGGAGAGGGACTATGAATAATTTTAAGCATTATATTAAAAAAATAAAAATAATTTAAACCTATAATAATATTGTAAAAAAAAAAAAACATAAAAACACGAAAACTTACTCCTTGAATTTTCTAAAACCAAAAAATATTTCTCCTTGCCTTTGATGATGGTGTATACATGCATGGCCATGTGTGAGGTCTTGTATTTTAACTAATCAACACAGATAATACCTTCAATGAGACATTAAAATTAACTTTTTTTGTTTTTTCATAAAATTTATAATTTAGTATTTCAATAAAAATCCAAATCTGAGTTGATCTGAGTCCAAAAAAATCTGAAGCCATAAAAAGTTTGATCTGAGCCTGCTCATTTACCACCTCTAATAACCATTGAAGCCATAAAAAGTTTGATCTGAGCATGCTCATTTACCACCTCTAATAACCATTTAATAGAGGTTTAATATAAAGGAATTTAAATTTTAGGAATTTACAAAATTTTTAAAATTTTAAAAAATTTATTTTGTAAATGTTGAGGGATAAATTTATTGAAGTTTTTAAAATTTGAACTGAAATGTCAAAATTTGTAAACATTAAAGGCTAAATTTGTTGAATTTTTCTATTTAAGACCAAATTGATAGAATGTGTAAACATTAGATGGCTAAATTTATTATTAGACCAATAAAAAAAAGGCCCAAGTTAACGCTGTTAACATTTAATGACCAAAAATTTTGATTTCGAATAGTTTAGTGACCAAAATAGAAAAAAATTAAAAATTTGATGACCAAAATAGAACGCGGGTAATGATTTAATGATATTTTTGTACTTTATCTATTTTTTATGATTATTTATAAATATCAAGTGGAGTTAATTTAGGAAAAAGAATCAATGGTTAAGGTTGTTGTTGATACTTAATGATCACGGTCCAAATTTTGCTAATGTAATTTTCCTTTTCACAGTTTGTATCTTAATTTTGTTACAAAAAAATATTAGTAATAAATAATATATGCTCGAGAAATGTACGTATGATTGATTTAAATAATACATGTTGGAGTAATTTACATATGGATATAAAATAAAATTCAAAAATAAAATAAATTTTTAAAAATCCAAAAGTATACTTTTTAAAAAAATTTAAAAATACTTTTTTTGTATTGACATGATGGATTTAAAGGATTTTTTCTATTAATTATTTTTATATAAAAATTTATTTTACTGTATGTATAACTAGGGGTGAGCAAAACTCGATTCGACTCGAAAAAATCAAAAAAAAAATTTGAATTTCGAGTTAAACGAATCGAGTTACTCAAGTCAACTCGATTTTTTTTGAATTTTGAGTTCGAATCGAGTTGAGTTTTCGAATTCGAATAATTCGAATATTAAACTATAATATTTTAAATTTTTACCCCAAACTCCCAAACTTTTTTACTTTTCCCTCAAAACTTTTACTCCTTCCCACTTTCCCCCCAAAACTTTTACTCCCCTTCCATCCCAACCCCCAAATTTACCCAAAATCTATTTCCCATCAAAATTTACTCTCCCATTTATTTTTTCTCAAAATTTTACTCCCAAAAGCCCTCAAAACTTATTATTTTCCACCAAAATTTTTACTCCCTCCCACTTTTCCCCTAAAACTTTTACTCCCTTCCCATTTCACCTCCCATCTACCCCAAACCCATCCCCCTCCAATTTTTTTTAATATTTTCCCTTCAAAATTTTGCTCCCCCTATTTATTTTCTCTCAAAGTTCTATTCTCCAAAAATTTTTATTTTCCCCCTAAACTTGTACTTCTCACCCTTTACTCTCAAATAAAAAATCAAAATTATTCAAAAAAAATAACTAAACATAAATAGTAATAATTTTATTTATATCTAATATTTATATTATTAAATTAAATTTCACATTTTATATTATTTATATTATTGAATTGTTTAGTCATATTGAATATTTATATTAAAATTGAATTATTAATTATGCCATAAAATATTCGTGTTAAAATTTTATATTGGTATCAATTTCACATTTTATCTTTAAAATAACTTTTATTAAAAAAATCATATTTTTACATTTAATATATTTTTTAATTCCAAAATACATAGTGACAAGAATCTGAAGATAATTGAAAGAACTAAGCAAGCAAAGAAGCTAACCTGTATATAAAAGATTAATAAATAAATTATTTGGTGATGAAAGTTAATAAAAAAATTTGGTTAAGGTGGACAAATTTTATTACGATGGGTGATAATGGTTACAAGGACCCAAAATTATTTTTTAAAATTTAACTCGAACAAATATATTCGATTCAATTCGATTCGAATTCCATCTCACTCGACTCGATTCGAGAAAATTTCAAATCAAATTAGGATGATAAAATATGATTCGTCAACTCGATTAACTCGAAATTTTTTCATTCGATTTTATTCGATTTGATCGAACGCTCACCCCTATGTATAGCATTTAAAGGGTTTGTATATATGCTAACTCGCAAGTCAATTAAATTTTGTATTATATTCATTGAAAAAAAATTAAAATATATATTTTATTAATTTATTTATTTATTTGAGACCCATAATAAACTTGTATTTAAAGTTATTGGCGCACACTATAAATTCATATATTGAAAATGATAGGTGCTAAAAGTAACATGTTTTAGTCTCATTCTTAATGTGTTTTTGGATGATTATTTGATATAAAATGGTTAATTTTATGTTTCTAATCTTTTAAATCATGTTCTATACTTAGGAGAGCATTTGGACGAAAAATGAGAGAAAATCAAAAAATTGAAGCAAGTCTCAAGAGCCACACGGGCTGGGCCATTCCACACGAGTTGGACACACAACCGTGTGAGCCATATGGCCATGTGCCAGACTGTGTGGAAATCGTAAATTATACTCCAAACAGCGTGAAAACGCATTTTTATGGTTTTTTTTAGCATTTTAATACTTATATATGACAAAGATAAGAAAAGGAGAGAGAACCGTTAGAAAATATTGAAGAAAACAACTTGAAAAACACCATTGAAGGCAACTCTAAAGCAAATTTCCATCAAGATTGAAGATCTCATTTTGATTTCTTTGAAGTTTATTATGAGTTTCTTTATTTCTTGTGATTATACTGTCTTTAGGATGTTTTTATTTGCTATCATGAACTAATTTTCTAAATACTTAGGGAGATGAATCCTATGATGAATTATGCTATTTGATTTCTATTTTTACGCAATAAAGACTTAGATCTTGTTCTCAATTATGTGTGCTTAATTCTTGGTTTAATATTTCTAAACTATTAATCCATGTTTGATGTGCTTAAATCAGAAGAGGAATAAACCTTGTTTAAGAGTAGATCTAGCGTAAATGAGTAGAGTTGCATGCAGTCCTAAAATTAGGACGACATAAATCTACCGGATTAGAGTCAAATCTAATAGGGAATCCATAGATCGAGTTAATACGATGATAGAGGTTTTAATTAGAAAGAAATTTCAATTAATTAGCCTATAGTCAGTTACTCTTAGTCTTGAAGAGAGATATTAGCATAATTTAGGGATTTCTACGGATCAATATAATATGTGAAGAATATTATGAAAATTTATTATTTTTAAATTTTATTATTAAAATAAAAATATTAAATAATTTATTAAAATAATTAATTATATTAATAAATAATTATATGGCTAAATATAAATAATTAAATATGTATGTTTAATAATATTGAAAAATATAATATTTTATATTAATATTTTAATAATTTTAAATATTTTTAAAAATAAAAATAAAATTTATTTTTAATATAATAATATTAAGCTTGATTTAATTTAATTTTCATATAAAAATAAATAAAATAACCTATAGAGGAGCACTTTTCCAGAAAATGATTTACACTTTTCAAAAGAATAAGTCATTTTATAGGAAAAAGAGTTTATTTTACGTTGACATGTAAGTTACTTTCCATTAACCAAGCTGTTTTCTGTAAGACAAGCATAACAAAATGCAAAAAATATTTTCCGTAAAATCTTTTACATGTAAACAAACGGACCCTTAATTCGTGCTTGTTCCAACATAACTCACTTCACTATTAGCATGACTCTCCTTTATACTAAGTTTAACCATTAACCCTTCTCATGTGTAAGAGCCCAATTTTGACTGGGCTGAAATAAAACCAAATCAAAAAATAAAAATAATGACCAATGTCCTTTTACAGCCCAAATATAACCCTTAAAGCCCAAACCCAAACACCAAGCCCACTTACACCCATTACCCGATTAACCCAACAGCAGACTGCCCAAATACCCATGGCCTAATTCCTAGACCCATCAGCAAACTACCCAGACCTAATAACATAGACGGCCCAAAAGGCCCAAATGTTAAACCAAATCAGTGAGCCTAGGGTTTTCTGAAACCATAGGCGCCGCAAAGCGCAAGCACAGCACCCCTTGCCTCGCGCCGCAATCAACGCCTTAGGCCCACGCTAGCCCTCAGTCGCGCCGCGATCCGCGCCTGAATGACTCCCACGCCGAGATCAGCGCCTTTCACCTGCACAAAAAAAAAAGAAGGAACGCAGCAACAATGGCAAAAACAGTGGCCAAAAATCTTTTGTTTCCTTTTTTTATTTATGTATTTTGAAGGCTATAAAAGCCTTCCAAAATTTGTAAACAGGGGGATTTTTACACACAATACAGAGATACAAGCAAATATTCAAAACAGAAAATAGAAATAAAACACCAAACAGAAGGTTTTTTTTACTTTTGTATTCTCGTTGTTTTTTTTATTTTTAGTTTCTTTTTGATTTGTGCAAACTGTACATATTCCAGTAATATAAAAATTGAAGGTATTTTACCTTGTGATCGGCTTTAAAAATACAAGGGTGTTTGAGCTTCCGGCTGTCGCTGGGGTAGGCGCATGAGGCGCGTGTGTGGTGGTGCGACGGCGCGTCGAATCGGGGTCCAGGCCAACGGCCAGTGGACTGAGAGGATTTTTTTAAAAGAGTTTTGAATTTTTTTTAAAAAAAGTGTTTAAAATGATTTTTTTTTCGTTTGATTTTAACTTATATAACAAGTTTGAAACGTCGCCGTTTTTGCTTGGGATGATAAGCTTAAAAACGACGTCGTTTTCAAAGGCCAGACCCGCGCACTGACCCGACCCGCATAGAGGATCCGCGTGTTTTCAAAAAATGGGAAATTTATCCCTTTTAGTCCCTCCGCATTTTTCCAGTTTCGTAATTAAGTTCATTTGTTTTTATTTTATTTTAAATCATTTATATATTTATTTATTAATAATATAAATTTATATATATTTTACTATCTTTATATTTAATTATTATTTTATATATTATTTTACTTATATAATAATTTATATATTTTTTATTATATTATATTTTGTATATTATATATTATTATGTTACATTTATATTATTTATCTAAAATCATTATATACTATTCTTTTTATTTATACATTGTTTGCATTATTTATATCATATATGTATGTAATATTTTTATTTTATTGCATGAAATATGTTCATATTTGTTTTATTATTCATTGTATTTGTTTATACTTCATCATGTATTCACAATTGCCTTAGTGTAGGAATTATTACTTGACATATTTTGTATTATCATTTCTTTGTTGCCTATCTTAAACGTTAGTATATTTGCTTTTAATATTTGTGTTCGATAATTAATGTAATGTTGTTACATGGTTATTGTTTATTATAAAAATCCATTTTTTACAAAATAAGGCAATATATTTAAAAAATTTTAAGATAAGGCAATGTTTAGGTATTTAGAAATTCGGGAAATAGTGCCCTAATGTGTTGGGTGCGATTTTCCGTTTTGCTAAATAACTAAATACCCTTTTAACAAGTTTTGTAAATCATGAGATGACTTTAATTACGAGGGTTTAAAAAAATGTTGTGTCCTAACGTGTTGGATGTGATGTTTATATTCTCTCGAAATAAAGAGATCTCAAGTTTCAAATAAAAACTTATTCTTGAGAATTCAAAATGTTGTATCCTAACTTATTGGGTGTGATGTTTTGTGTCTTGAGGTAAGAATTTTCTAAAATAAAGATACACCTAGCTTCAAAGTTATAAAATGTTGTATCCTAACTTATTGGATGTGGTATTTTTATTTCTTTGAAATAGGTAAGTCTTGGTTTACTTCTAATAAGGGATTTTATTTTAAACTTTTTAAATTTCAAACATTTGGACATGATTTTATCAATTAGGTACCAATTTTTGGGCGTTATGAGGGTGCTAACCCTTCCTCATACGTAAACGACTTCCGAACCTATTTTCTCATTTTTGTGGACCAAAATCAAATGTTTTAAAATAAAATGTTTTACAAGGTGATCCAATCACACCTAAGTAAAAAACATTGGTGGCGACTCCATTTTTGTTTTTCAAAGTCGATACCCATTTTTCAAAACTCGATTTTAAAATGGTTTCGACAGCTTGGCGACTCCGCTGGGGATCAAAAGAGACAGGCCGTAAAATTGATAATTTCATGTCCTTTTGTTCGAATTTAAAATTTTGATTCTAAAAATATGACCCTTTTATTGCATGTGGTTTTATCTGTCTGCATTGCACTGCATGACCGTCGTGGTCACACCCATAAGTGGGAGCGAAAAGCTATGCCTTCGTGAGGTTTTCACCTCAGCATGGGCTAGTGGATTGCTTCCGAAATACATCTGTACCTATGTCTTCATGAGGTTTTCACCTCCACATGGCCATAGGGAAATGTATTCCCCTGAACTGAACTCGGTCCATATGAACCTATAATGGGTGAGGATCGAGGAATCTGCTGGTTCGGGTACCTCAACATTAGAACTAAACCACATATAGTGAACCCTAAGAGCTCACCTTAGGTAAGACTATGTCAAACCTTAGTGGTTACTCAGATAAGTGTTTATTTATTTTACTTGCTCTATATTTCATGGTACTAACTTGCTGTGTTTTATTCTTTTGTGCATATCATTCCATATTTTAAGAGGTATCCATTCACGGTCAGTTTCTAAGTTAGAAAGCTGGTTATGGAGAACGAGTTCCTTGATAAAGTGGAAGACAATGCAATCGTTCCTATATGGTCAAAAGTAGTTAGAGAAACAAGGGTATAGATTCGTTAGAACAAGAAGGAATAGGGGCAATGCTAGAATCCTTGTCTCCTCAGACACCTTTGCCTCCTGATGTTGTTCCGAACAAAGCATAATTGGATGTGAAGAAGATTGTACGACACCCTATAGCAAGGCATGGTGTTGGAACTAAAGGGAAAAAGGTAACTATACTCGCCAATCATTTCAAAGTGAGTATGGGGAGTACGGATAGACACTTCTGCAATCACAATGTTTCTCTTTCATATGAAGATGGTCGCCCTATGGATGGTAGAAGTGTAAAGAAAATGACCGATAGAGTGCATGAGACCTACAAAAATGACTTGGATGGAAAGACTTTGCCTATGATGGGGAGAAAAGTTTATTTACTAATGGTGCTCTCCCGAACAATAAGCATGGGGATGTTACACTTACCAGAAACAATGTAAATGCAAGCCCTGATGGTTAGGATAGCCAAATGGACATGAGAAAGAAAGAGATTTAGAAGACTGTATCATTCAAAGATCTTTAAGGTTGAGATTAGCTATACTGCGAAGATACCCATGCAAGCAATTCAAAAGGCTCGGCACAGGCAAGAATCTGAAAATTCTTAAAAAGTATTGAGGGTGCTGGATATCATTTTAAGGTAGCATACTGCAAAACAGGGATGCCTACTTGTCCGTCAATCTTTCAAGATAATCAGAACAACTTCACAGACATTGAAGGAGGTGCCCTTATCTATAGGGGTTTCCATTCAAGTTTCCGAGCCACTCAAGGAGCCCTTTCATTAAATATCGATGTAGCAACTACCATGATAATTCAACTTGGTCCAATAATTGATAACTTTCCAAAGAGCTTCTCTGGATGGAAAATTGAGGTAGATGTCTCAAGAAAGGATGAATGTTTTGTCTAAGTTATGATGCTGAACCAATGCTGAAATCTTGAGGTGTTAATATTAACTCTAATTTCACCCAAGTGGATGGACGCATTCTGCCAGCACCAAGATCAAGAAGGGGCAATGGTGAAAATTTCTTTTCGAGGAATGGGAGTTGGAAGGAAGAGCTTCATTATGACTAAGTTAGAAATTGGGATTACTTCATGGGATAAGCAATAGTTCAAATTCGAGAGGTAGTTACAGTCCGATCATAGTCAAGAGATAATTTGGTTACTAGAGAAAATTAAGACTCTAGGACTTAGGGCGAAAGCTTATTTGTAGTACATTTTATGTAAAAGAATTTGTTTTCTAATAAATTTTTCTACAATGAAGTTGATCAGAATCAATGCCTCTTTGCATTCATGCATTTGCATTACATTGCATTCATGCATTTGCATTATATAACATCATATGCATTCAAATCTATAGAGAAAGTCTAATTAGTTTAAATTATAGGAGAGAGAGAGAAAGAAAATTTGGAAGCTGAAAACCCTTACGGTACACGAGCTAAGTCAAGAAAAATGGACCAAAGAATGGAGCAATTCCAAAGGGATATGCAAGACCAGATACAAGAGCAGATGGTAAAACTCCAACAAGAGATGAGGGACCAGATGTTGGAAGCCTAGGGAAACATGATGGCTCAAATGGCCCAGATGATGAATGGGATAATGGACAAAGCAAAAGGTCCCATAGTCAATGCTGAAGACAATGAGGACTTTTCTAGGGGATTCACTCCATCACATGTACAAACACAGCCTGAGGAATATCCCCAAAGGCCACCCATCACGATTAGGCCTCAACAGGGACAAACTGATCCTAGACCATCCATGAACTTTCAAGTGGGCTAGGGATCTAACCCAGCAGATAACATTGCCAACCCTGTGATCCTTGATTTGGACATAGAAAAGAGAGAGGGAATAAGAATTGAATCTTCAAGGAAGTTGGAGGATCGCTGTAGGTGGTTAGAAGAAAAGTTCCAAGCTTTGGAAAATACTGACTATCATCATGGTATTGACGCTAAGGACTTGAGTCTGGTCCCTGATCTAGTACTTCCTCATAAATTCAAGATGCCAGAATTTGAGAAGTACAATGGAACTACTTGTCCTGAAGCCCACATTACGATGTTCTGTAGACGTATGACGGGCTATGTGAACAATGTCAACTTCTGATTCATTGTTTTCAGGATAGTTTGACAGGTGCAGCGTCTAGGTCGTACAACCAACTAATCGTGCTAACATTAGCTCTTGGAGGGACTTGGCCCAAGCTTTCATGAGGCAGTATAATCATGTCACAGATATGACGCCTGACCGAATCATGTTGCAAAACATGGAAAAGAAATCAAACGAGAGTTTCAGGCAATACGCACAAAGATGGAGGGAAGTTTCCATGCAAGTTCAACCGCCTCTCTTGGAAAAGGAAACCACCATGCTGTTTATCAACACTTTAAAGGCACCTTTTATCACCCATATGATAGGAAATACCGTTAAAAGCTTTGCGGATATAGTCATGGCGGGTGAAATGATAGAAAATGCCATAAGGGGTGGCAAGATCGAGGCAGGAGAAAGTAACAAAAGAATGGCCACAAGGAAGAGAGAAAATGAAATGGATAATACAAGCATGGGGTGCTCAAAGTCGATTGCTGTTAAACAACCAAAAACAGTGACTACTGGGTATCAAGGTTCATCAAAAAAAGAATCTGGCACAAGGCAAAGCAATGAGCAGCTTCAGTTTACACCAATTCCAATGACATATAGGGAGTTATATCAAAATCTATTTGATGAACATCTGGTGGCTCCTCATTACATGGAACCAATACAACCCCCGTACCCCAAATGGTATGATTTGAATGCTCAATGTGAGTATCACGTGGGAATAACGGCGCACTCAATTGATAACTTCATGGCCTTTAAGAAATTGGTCGAAAGACTTATTAAAATAGGGGTTGTAAAATTTGATGAGTCGAACGGAGCAGTGATAATTGAAGGAGGGGGCAGGAGAGTTGTTGTAATATCCTGAAATTGGGCTTGTGCATTTTTGCTTAATTTTTTTTTATGAAATGGTATGCCTTATGTATTATGAATGTGTTGTGTACATTTTAGAACCTTGGAAATGTAAGGAAGTGTCTTAAGAAAAATGAAGTTTTAAGTCTAAAATAGGAAGCTAAGCAAGGTGGCCTTAAGAAAATTTATAGGTGAAACATGACAAGAAATTGAGCTTGGAAGAATGGCTAAAAGGCGCCACTTAAAGGCCTAGCATGTGGCGTCATATACAAGGGGAGAGGGCCAAGGTTCGAACCTTGTGGGCAGCAAATGAGTGGGGGTTTTATATTTTTGCATGTGGCGTTAAGGGGGAAGGGGACTAGTGGACGGCACATGAGCTTTTCAAGGATAGGATAAGGCTTGTGTTTTTTTTTTAATTTTGGCTAGGATATGATAAAGGTTTATTTTATTTTAAGCTAGTGGACAGATGTTAAGTGTAGCTTTATTTTATTTATTTTTTTCTTTGTAATGGGTTAGATAAGAGATAATATGGTTGGATTATTTTATTAAGGTGATAAGAAGAAAAGTATGGGGATTTTGTCTTATTTGTTAAGATAATAGATAATGGTTGTTTATTTTAGTTTGAATGAGTGTTGAAGAGGAATTTTAGGAGTAAATAAGGGGATATGAATGGAGGGTGAGCTACTGGCCGAATATAGGGAATTGGTGGATGGCACTTTTGGTTTTGAAGTGTGTAGGGTGTGAGTGTGCCGAAAATTCATAAGTTAATAGTTTTGTTTTACTCCTTTTTCTTCAAGCTTCGGCCAAGAGGGTGATAGGTAAGTCATTTGAATATTTTATGCATTAAGATGTGTAGCCGAATATCCTTTTGTCAATTAAAGCCTTAATCGAATATTTCATTTCCTTTTTGGAAGTCATAGCCGAATCCTCTAATCACAAATACACCCCACTTTTGTATTTTCTTTCTTCACCATAAAAGAACCGAAACCTACTCTCCTTTAGCCTCTTCAAAGCAACGTGTAAGGCCGGCAGTAAGGAGCATCAAAGGAATCTTTCGGGACTTTTAAGATCTAAGGTAAGTGAAGGTATATATATATATTCGGCCATGTTAGTTACCATAATAGCCGAATCTAACTATGAACACGTAGGGGCAATCGACAGAGGTACACAAAGTTTCGGGATTTGATTCTTAAGTCAATCGGCACCAAGGTAGGTTTTAAAGTGTACTAATCCTATTGGGATTGGGATTTATGGCCGAATGGCTTTTTATTAAATATTCCTAGTGTCGGCCAAATATAGGCATTAGAGATTTAAAGCAGTGAGATCAGATTTTCAGAATTTGAAGTGAAAGCATTAAGCGAATCAGGTGTGTACCCTTCCCTAAGATTTATTAGATTTAAGGCATTAAGATTATTGTATGCGTTTATAAGATTGTGTAAAGTATGGCTAAAGTACCATGAAATGGTACAAAGTACTCAGGTACGTTTTTCTACTCCTACTAGGATTATGTTAAATATCTGTTACGACACACATATGACAATATAAGAATGTGAAATAAGAATTTGGCATGTTAATGCATGATATGTATGATATGGGGCATATGGGATATTATGAGAAAGGGGAAGTGAATGTGGTGACCTAAGACCACGATATCTGAATGTGGTGACCTAAGACCGCGATATTTGAATATGGTGACTTCTGTCACGATTATTTTATCTGGTGGCTATGCCATGAATTTTATAAGGGCGATGAACACATCGACTGCAGCGACTGCCTTCGATGGTGTGTAGCGGATGGAGGGTTGACTTAGTAGTCCCCACAGTGTGCAGGATGGTACGGGTGATGTGTAGCGGATGGCATATAGGTTTGGGTTCGGGTTCCATCATTAATTCTATCTGTTATATATATACATGTGTGATATGATATGATATGCCTGAATCGTTGAAACTTAGTGTTGGTTACACATTGAGTCTGTTTGACTCACCCCGTTGGGGAATATTTTTCTTTCAGGTGACACTCAGTGATGGACCGGGTCGGCAGGAGCTTAGTGGTGGCCATGCTCAGCTCCGAATTAAATTTCAAATTGGACTTTCTATTTTCTTTTAAGTATTTGGATTTATTTTGGTATTTTTTTCAGTTGTAATAAGGCCAATAGTACTTAATTGTTTAATGCTTGCTTTTACTTGTTTTATTACGATATTATTATTAAGTCAAAGGTTATCTAAATTGTTTTTTTTTTAAATTAATCTTCAAAACTTTTGTCACCTAGCACAAATGATTTTCAATTTAAATGGTAAACTCTAAAAACTCGGTTTTTACCTTTAACTTGAAATTTCGAAATTTAACAGTAAAGTTTTATAAAACCTAGACTTCAAAAATAAACTTGTTTTCAACTCGAGCCCAACGCAAAATAAAATTTCTTTTCAAAACCATCCAAATTTTCCAAAGTATTCAAGAAGTTTTGAACCATTTTACTCGAGGAACATACCAGATCCAGTCAAGGCTTGTGGGCTGGGTTTGGGGTGTTTCAGTTGTAATTCCTTGAAGAAGTCATCAGAAACTTAACAATCGGGGAATCAAACATATCCGAAGAGAGAATCGAGAACGAAGTTTCCAAGCTCTTACGTACTTGGAATGTTTTGAATAATGAGATTGTGGGAGAGATCTCTAAATTTTTAGAGTTGATCTATAGTAATGTGCAAAACATGCTTGTTGCCTTAAGCCTAGAGGCAATAAGAATCCCTTTTGTGAAATAGGCTTGTTTCCTAAATCCTTATTTCAATAAAATGCATTTTGTTGAATACATATTCTTTTATTTCATACTGTACATTTTTTACCAATATTCTTTCATTCTTTTGTGACCATACTATCCAAATAATCATCCTTAGAATCATTTATTCTTAGGATTTATTCACCTTCGTACCTAGGTACCCAGATATCAATGTCATGAGCGACATTGTTACTGACTCCCTTTTTAAACAAGATATGGGTCTAGGGGATCTCAGGATTTTGAAGATGACAGAGTTTGTGACATATCTTCTGACTTGTTAAGAATGGTTTAACAAAATGAAAAACAGACCTTACCTTACATAGGGTCAATGGATATTGCAAGCCTAGGAAAGGAATGAAGATCGAAGCCTAGCTCACCACAGAAATAAAGTGAGATATTATTCAAAGATATTTTTACACGGTCATATCTTACACTGATAAGACGCGGGCTAAACAAGAGGATGGGGCACTATTGGCCTACCACAAAAGGAAGATTGCTTCAATTGTACCACAAATGCTGTATTTTTCACTTCTTCCCAAAAATTCCATATGTGGGGCATGGATGTGATGGGGCCAACCTCGTCAAAAGCTTTTAGTCAATATCGACTCATTGGCATAGTTATCGTTTACTTCACTAAGAGAGTGGAAGTAGCTTCGTATGCCAATGTTACAAGGTCGAAGTCATCAAATTCATCAAAAAAAAATAAAAAAAAATGAAGGAAAAGATCAAATGCCATAAAGGGTCGCGTTCAAATAACTATACAAAGTTAAAGTCTACAATTTGTCCAAAGATCAGGCAGTATATCACAGTGCAACAAAATTTGCCAAAAAGATAAAAAAAAAGAAGAAATGAAAGGCGGCTAAGGCTTGTAAAGATTGGCATAAGAAGCTATCACTACTCTCTATGATTATCGAACGTTGGCCAGAACCGTCGCTGGGGCAATATCTTACCCATTGGTTTATGGAATTGAAGCATTATTGAAGAAAATGTTAAAAGCTATCCATCACAGTTAGATGATGTGAGCTTACTTGATGTTGAAAAAGATTTTTCCTCTACAAAATGATTTTAGAGGAAAGCATATGCCAAACTGGGAAGGACTTATGTAGGGTCTGTTCTAGAGGAGCATTGATATTGATCGAGATGAATGGCGAAGACATGCTTAATCCGATGAATTCAGGTTCAAACAAGAAGTATTTTACCTGAAAGGGAAAAGGGTCAAGGTGAAAACTCGCAAAGGGCGCCTTGAGTCTAAAAAAAAAAGGGAGAGGTCAAGGCGAAAACCCACAAAGGGCGCTTTGAGACCAAAGGGGCTTTGAGTTGAAAACCCGAAAAGGGCGGCTCAAATTTTGAATAAAAGTGGGGCATACAGTAGTCTTGCTACATTTGAATTAGCAATGAGGAAGTATGTTACGTCTTGGGGCATTGACAAAGTACTCCAGATCCTCTAAACACATATCGAGTTTAAAATGGTCCTCAAGAAGTTGGAACAAAGAAGCTCAGGCTGTGATATCTGGGGCACCTAGCTTCTATCCTACCTATTTTTGAATTCCTTATCTTTGATTGCTTTATTCTTTTTGAGATACACCCAAATCAATTTTCTTTTATGGCCTGGGTTATCTTTGATTAAATTATCTTTCCGAGCTACGCTCCTGACTAATTTCTTTCTTGTCCATTTTTGTGTTCTTTTTCAAGCATTTATTGAAATAACGATTTATGGACAACAAACATTTTCATAAAAGCAGTTTCGTATATTACTCTAGAAGCTTCTAAATAATATGAGGAAATTGAAACATAACTATTGTTCTGAACTCACCAAACCTACGGGCTGGAAACATTGAAAAATGACTACCTCTTCTGATTCTTTTTGGATAAGACAAATTTTTTTGGTGATACCACATTGGCAAATGACGAACAAGGGGATCATCGTTGGGATACCCTACAATTCATTGAAAATTTCAAACATATACAATCTGGTCATTACACCGAGGGAATGGTGTAACAGATTGAAAATGATACAAGTTCTACCTCTAAGTGGTAGTGGAAATATGGAAGAAATCAAATGTTATTCCCCTGAAGTTGCAGTGGGAGATACCAACTTCATGTCCCAAAGTTCAAGTGAGGCTGACTCAGAAATTACATTGGGGCAAGCTGGTTGAGCAGAACATGATTGATGAACAAGAATGGAAAAACAAATGAGTGATAACACTTAGAATAGGAATCATCCTCATAACATTCTTGTATCATAGCAAATTTCATTAGGAGCATTTGATTTATTCCAGTCATTGCATCCTAATCCTTGAAATAGGAATCATCTTCATAACATTTTCGTACATCATAAACATGTCTAATTAGGAGCATTTGATACATTTCGATCAAGGCATCCTAATTATTAGACATAAGCATATACCCATTCTACAGGTTATGTAGCAAGGTACAAGATAGCAGTCTGCCATTCCTGAGTTTGCAGGAAGCAGATCGAAGACATCAGTCTGGTAATCCCTGAGTTTGCAGGGATCAGATTGAAAATAGCAGACCTGACAATCCTGAGGTTGCAGGAGCAGATCTGAGACATCAGCCCTATCTCCCTGACTAGTAGTTGGAATAGGTTAAAGATTGCAGATCTTATCGCCCTAAGCAGTAGAGGACTAAGATTGAACGGCAAATCTTGTCTCCCTAAGCAGTAGTGGAACAAATTTAAGCCACCAACCCTATCTCCCTGACTAGCAGTTGGAATAGGTCAAAGATTGTAGATCTTGTCGCCCTAAGCAGTAGAGGACCAAGATCGAATGGCAAATCTTGTCTCCCTAAGTAGTAGTGGAACAAATTTAAGCCACCAACCCTATCTCCCTGACCAGTAGTGGAATAGGTCGAAGATTGTAGATCTTGTCGCCCTTAGCAGTAGAGGACCAATATCTAACAGCAAATCTTGTCTCCCTAAGCAGTAATGGAACAGATTTAAGCCACCAGCCCTATCTCCCTGACCAGCAGTGGACTAGGTCAAAGGTTGTAGATCTTGTCACCCTAAGCAGTAGGGAACCAAGATTGAACGGCAAGTCTTGTCTCCCTAAGCAGTAGTGGAACAGATTTAAGCCATCGGCCCTATCTCCCTGACCAACAGTGGAATAGGTCAAAAAATTGTAGATCTTGTCACCCTAAGCAATAGGGAACCAAGATTGAACGGAAAGTCTTGTCTCCCTAAGCAGTAGTGGAACAGATTTAAGCCACTGGCCCTATCTCCTTGACCAGCAGTGGAATAGGTCAAAGATCGTAGATCTTGTCACCCTAAGCAGTAGTGGACCAAGATCGAATGACAAATCTTCTCTCCCTAAGCAGCAATGGAACAGATTTAACCACCAATCTGGCATCCCTGAGTTTGCAGTGGAGCAAACCGAAGACGGTAAATCTGAGTTTGTAGGAAGCAGATCGAACACATCAGTCTAGTGATCCCTGAGTTTACAGGGATCAGAATGAAAATATCAGATCTGGTCCGCCTGAGTTTGCAGTAGAGCAGATCAAAAGATAGTGGATACTGCATTCACAAAGTTAAAGCTATCAAACTTACTGAAATCGAGGTGAAGTTCCAATACTGTTGAAGTTGCAGAGGAGTTGGAATCATTTGAAGAAGATAAGGATCAAGAGGTCGAGGCTTGGCCAAGATCGGTCAAAATTGGTCCTTTTATAGTCATTGTTCTATTCTCGTTACACGACAATGAGCAAAGAGGGGCAGCTGTAAGAGCCCAATTTTGACTGGGCTGAAATAAAACCAAATCAAAAAATAAAAATAATGACCAATGTCCTTTTACAACCCAAATATAACCCTTAAAGCCCAAACCCAAACACCAAGCCCACTTACACCCATTACCCGATTAACCCAACAGTAGACGGCTCAAATACCCGTGGCCCAATTCCTAGACCCATCAGTAAATTACCCAGACCCAATAACATAGACAGCCCAAAAGGCCCAAATGTTAAACCAAATCAGTGAGCCTAGGGTTTTCTGAAACCCTAGGCGCCGCAAAGCGCAAGCACAGCACCTCTTGCCTCGCCCCGCAATCAACGCCTCGGGCCCACGCTGGCCCTCAGTCGTGCCGCGGTCCGCGCCTGAATGACTCCCACGCCGAGATCAGCGCCTTTCACCTGCACAAAAAAAAGAAGGAACACAACAACAATGGCAAAAACAGTGGCCAAAAATCTTTTGTTTCCTTTTTTTATTTATGTATTTCGAAAGCTATAAAAGCCTTCCAAAATTTGTAAACAGGGGGGATTTTTACACACAATATAGAGATACAAGCAAATATTCAAAACAGAAAACAGAAATAAAACACCAAACAGAAGGTTTTTTTACTTTTGTATTCTCGTTGTTTTTTTTTTTATTTTTGGTTTCTTTTTTTTTTTGTGCAAACTGTACATATTCCAGTAATATAAAAATTGAAGGTATTTTACCTTGTGATCGGCTTTAAAAATACAAGGGTGTTTGAGCTTCCGACTGTCGCTGGGGCAGGCCCGTGAGGCGCGTGTGTGGTGGTGCGACGGCGCGTCGAATCGGGGTTCAGGCCAACGGCCAGTGGACTGAGAGGATTTTTTTAAAAGAGTTTTGAAGTTTTTTTTAGAAAGTGTTTAAAATGATTTTTTTTTTGTTTGATTTTAACTTATATAACAAGTTTGAAACGTCGCCGTTTTTGCTTGGGATGATAAGCTTAAAAACGACGTCGTTTTCAAAGGCCAGACCCGCGCACTGACCCGACCCGCATAGAGGATCCACGTGTTTTCAAAAAATGGGAAATTTATCCCTTTTAGTCCCTCCGCATTTTTCCAGTTTTGTAATTAAGTTCATTTATTTTTATTTTATTTTAAATCATTTATATATTTATTTATTAATAATATAAATTTATATATATTTTACTATCTTTATATTTAATTATTATTTTATATATTATTTTACTTATATAATAATTTATATATATTTTATTATATTATATTTTGTATATTATATATTATTATGTTGCATTTATATTATTTATCCAAAATCATTATATACTATTCTTTTTATTTATACATTGTTTGCATTATTTATATCATATATGTATGTAATATTTTTATTTTATTGCATGAAATATGTTCATATTTGTTTTATTATTCATTGTATTTGTTTATACTTCATCATGTATTCACAATTGCCTTAGTGTAGGAATTATTACTTGACATATTTTGTATTATCATTTCTTTGTTGCCTATCTTAAACGTTAGTATATTTGCTTTTAATATTTGTGTTCAATAATTAATGTAATGTTGTTACATGGTTATTGTTTATTATAAAAATCCATTTTTTACAAAATAAGGCAATATTTTTAAAAGTTTTTAAGATAAGGCAATGTTTAGGTATTTAGAAATTTGGAAAATAGTGCCCTAACGTGTTGGGTGCGATTTTCCGTTTTGCTAAATAACTAAATACCCTTTTAACAAGTTTTGTAAATCATGAGATGACTTTAATTACGAGGGTTTAAAAAAAATGTCGTGTCCTAACGTGTTGGATGTGATGTTTATATTCTCTCGAAATAAAGAGATCTCAAGTTTCAAATAAAAAACTTATTCTTGAGAATTCAAAACGTTGTATCCTAACTTATTGGGTGTGATGTTTTGTGTCTTGAGGTAAGAATTTTCTAAAATAAAGATACACCTAGCTTCAAAGTTATAAAATGTTGTATCCTAACTTATTGGATGTGGTATTTTTATTTCTTTGAAATAGGTAAGTCTTGGTTTACTTCTAATAAGGGATCTTATTTTAGAATTTTTACATTTCAAACATTTGGACATGATTTTATCAATTAGGTACCAATTTTTGGGCGTTATGAGGGTGCTAACCCTTCCTCATACGTAACCGACTTTCGAACCTATTTTCTCATTTTTGCGGACCAAAATCAAATGTTTTAAAATAAAATGTTTTACAAGGTGATCCAATCACACCTAAGTAAAAAACATTGGTGGCGACTCCATTTTCGTTTTTCAAAGTCGATACCCATTTTTCAAAACTCGATTTTAAAATGGTTTCGACATCATGATTTCTAACAAAAATTCTCTAAGTTCTCTTTAATGGCAACTTGTATTAGCTTCAACAATAAGAAATTCTAACTATTGGGTTGGTTGTATCAAGTTTCATAGTTTAAAAATCTATAATAATAATAATAAATTGAGAAAACAATTTGTTTACCTTTAATGGCCTTGATGGAGAACAACTTGGTTCCTTCTTCTACTTATGTTCGGTTGGGAGAGAAAAATGCATGAAGAAGAAGAAGATTTCCCCTCTCCCACTATCTTAAATATATATAAATAACCTATTAATCAAGGTAATTAACTCACTAATTAACCTTAATTAGTTATGATCTAATGGCCATAAACTTATAATGAGAAAATTAGTGGAAATGTGTGGCATTGATAATGGTTTGCCAATAATCAAACTTTGGGCGTGGTAATATTGCAATCAGGTCCTTGGTTTAATTACACTTTAAGTACTTGCTAAATTCTCTAATCAATTCCCACTAGTTGGGTCACTTGAACAATTGGGTCCATGTACTATAGTTACAACTTATCCAATTTAATCAATTAACAATTTGACCTTATAATTTCATGTACAACACACAAACTCCTGATGTAAATTCTCGAGCTAGCTTTATTTGAAAATTTGGCCTCAAAACTATCTTTCCAAATGTTCATGAAAATTGAGTCATTGCATTATGGTATTTTTTTTTTTTGTTCAGCTTATTTGTCAGGCTCTATATCCTTTGAACTTATGTTATTTGACTTTGGTGTATGCTTAAATGAAAATGTGGTGAACAAGCATATCAATAGGAGGAGTGTATGATCGAGTATGTGTAACACCCCTAACCCACATCCTTCGCCAAATTAGAGTGACAAAGTGTTACTATACAAAACAGAACATTCCATGACAACACATAAACAATTATGCAAATTATCACAATCATTAATTAACCATATTAAAATATAACATAAGTATCCATACAACTTTTAAATTGAGCTTATATGGCCCTAAAAATAGCTTAGGACCAATTTGGAATAAAATAGAAATTTTAAGAAAAACCTAAAAATTTTGGGAAACATGGGTCACACAGCCGTGTGTCCAGACTGTGTGACATAGCCCAAACCGTGTGGGCTTTCAAAATCAGGACACACAGTCATGTCCCAACCCATGTGTCTACCTGTGTGAATATTCAAAATAGGATCTCAAAGTTGTGTCGCGAGCCATGTGCTAAATCGTGTGTATATTCAAATTATGGACACATGACCGTGTCGCAGGCCATGTGCTAGACTGTGCTCAAAACCCTTTTGAAACATACGGTTGTGTCTTAGACTATGTGAAATTTTCATTTTAAACAACGACACAACCATGTCCTAGGCCATGGGCACCAAAATGTACCTTAAAAATAAAATTTACTAAAACATGTTTACTTAGGCATCAAGCAACCTAATTACCATCATTTAAACTCATTCAAAACACAATTAAACAAGTTCAAAACATCCATCTTTAGTGCCTAACCATTGTACCCTCATTGACACCACAATTCAATAATCAAATTAATCACATTTAAACCAAGATTTAAACATTCAAATTATAAAATCATCATTAACCATTCATACCAAAACACTACTCATTTCAAGTCATAAACACCTAGCAATATTCACATACTTTATAAAGCTTAACTACCAATACCAAATAAAATCCATACACACATACATACCAAACAAAACACATATTCACAAGTATCATTCAATATTTACAACTTTACATGTAATTAACATAATTTCAAGTCACCTATTATGAAACACCCCAAACCCGGCCCACGAGCTTTGACCAGATTTGGTATGTTCCTCAAGAAAATTTGTTTCAAATTCTTTTGTTACTTAGAGAAAACTTGTGCGATTTAAAAAAAATATTGTTTTGGGTTGGGCTTGAGTTGAAAACAAATTTATCTTATATTGAAACCCATTTATTTAAGGTGACAAAACATTTAGGGTTTAGTTTAAAAGAAATTAATTCTTAAAAATTTAATATATAAAACTCGTAAACATAATAAATAAAAATAAATGAAAAACAATTCAACTATGGCCTTATGGCCTTATTACATCACATAATTTCAAAATAATTCAAAGTACTAAAATAAATTCAAGAGTCCATAAAAAAAAATATAAACTTCATGTTGAGCATGGCCACCACAAGTATTGCTGTCCCGGTCCATCACTGTTCATCACCTGAAACATGGTCCCACAACGGGGTGAGTCAAACAGACTCAATGTGTACACGACACTAAATCATAATAGAATCAGGCAAACAATAGTTACACATTCAAAACATAAAATACAAGTTATGATGCATTCCCAAACCCAAACCTAATTGTCCATCCGCTACACACCCCCGTACCTGCCAGTCACACCGTGGGGACTACTAAGTCGACCCTCCTTCCGCTACACTCCAAATTGCGGTCTTAGGTCACCGTATTCGTGGTCTTAGGTCACCACGTTCAGATTACTGTGGTCTTAGGTCACCACTTTCAGATTACTGTGGTCTTAGGTCACCACTTTTCACTTTCTCTTTCAAACAAACCCATATGCCCATAACATATTATGCAATTACATGCCAAAGTTCACATTCTTATCATATTCTCATGTTGTGAATAACATTTTTTTCATATTCCTAGTAGAAGTAGGAAACGTACCTGAGTACTTTGTACCACATTATGGTACCTTAGCCATATTCACATTCTTAATATCACATATATTAATTAAACATAGCCATAAAACATATTATGAAGTAGTGTGGGGTACACACCTGATTCGCTTAGAAATTCCTTGAGATCCCGAAAAGCTTGATCTAATGCTTAGATCCTTAATCCCTACATTTGATTTATCACTTATACTTTAATAAAAAGCCATTCGGCCAAAATTCCAAATCCTAGTAGGATTAGTATTCTTACCTTGTTGCCGATTGGAACACCAACAAATCCCGAAACTGTTCCTTATTTCCTTAGGAATGTCGAAATCCCTAAAACCTTACTTTAGACTTAATCTTAATCACCAAAATATAAATCAAGGCCTTTGGCCGAATATTCACATGTCTTACCTTAATCTTAGAAATCCCGAATACTCCTCCTTTTAGTCGACTACTCTGATAATCCCGAAAGATCCTTCCATATTCGGCAACCAAAATATGTATGGGGTTAGATTATCTCTCGGCTAATCTAAAAGAAAAGAATGGAAATCAAACTTGTTCTTACCTTTGAAGAAATCAACAGCACCTATGCTTGAAGCCCTTCCAAGATTCGGCTTTTGAATGGATTGGTAAGGAGAAATAGGAAGAAAAGAAAACTTGAGAATTTTGACAATGGTGGACTATAGATTCGGCTTGAGAAAATAAAAAGAGAAGAGAAGAGAAGAGAGCACTCAGAAATTTGGCAGAGAGAAGAGGAGGAAGAAAAATTGATGAGTAGCCCTATTTTCTTCCTTTTATAGCCGAAACTACTACTCAGAATCCCTTACTTGGCCACCACTCTTCTTTATTGATAAGTTTATCTCCTTAATTTAAAATAATTAGAGAATAATCCTTTATTATCTCTTCAAAAATAATCCAAATTAAATCCCTTATTCATCACCTTATTAATCGAATATTTATGAAAATAAAACTCCTCTTTTCTAGAAGGCTTGTGCCGTCCACCTCAGGCTTTTGGAAGCAAAAATAGAACTTCCTTTATTTACTTCCCAAGTGACTCGAACTCAGGCCCAACATCTTGCATGTGGCGCCATTTCCAGAGGCCCTAAGTGGCATCTTCAGGCCACTTTTCCAAGCCTGTTTGTGTGTCAAATTTCACCAACTTTTTCTTTTAAGGCCACCTTGCCTTAATTTCCTCTTTTAAACTTTAAAACTCGACATTTCTAAGTCATTTCTAAGTTTCCAAAAATTTTTGTTCGACTCTGTAAACTTATCATTTCCTTACATTTCCAAGTTTTCAGAAATGTTCACTTTCCTCTTCCAAATCATTTCCATTCATTTCTGGGTTTCCAAAAATGTTCAGTTTCCTCTTTTGAATCATTTCTAAATCATGTCCATACATTTTCAGGTTTCCAAAAATGTTCATTTCCAGATCATTTCCATACATTTTCAGGTTTCCAAAAATATTCGAAATTTATTCTTAGTACATAAAACATGTCACTTCGTACAATTAAACCGAAAATGCATAGGCCCTTTCCAGGATGTTACATATTACATGTTGTAACATCCCAAAATTTGGAATTTTAATTGTTGCATTATTTCTTGTGTTAAGCTAGTTAAAAATATTAATTGTGTATGTTTAGGGGTTCAATGAGGGCTCGGGGTTGAATTGGTCCCTAGTAAAAATTTTTGTTTAAGCCTGTTAAGGAGAGATAGTAAGTGGCATCAAGGCTTAAGGAAATAAGTGTGCATTTTGTTAGCACAAGTGAAGCTAGTAGAGGAGTGGTGTGGCGTTGCATGTATGGGTTTGAGGAGAGGAGTTTGAATCCCACGGAGTGCAAAATTGTTGATTAAATTTTTGTACTTCCTTCCTAAGTGTCAGTCATGGTTGCATTTATGGTAGGGGAGACTTTTTAATTTTGAAAAGAAAGAAACAAAAAGAAATTATGGTATGGAGGGAAATATGGGAAAGTGGAAAGAAAGAAACAAAAAGAAATTATGGTATGGAGGGAAACATGGGAAAGTGGGAAGAAAGAAACAAAAAGAAAATGAGTAAAAAGGGGAATATGTTGGCATGTTTTGGGGAAGATGTTTTGGAAAGATTATTTTAGTCAACATGCACCCCCTTTTGACAAAAATAATACACGGTTTTGGTTAGGGAATAGGGAGAGTTGAATTTTTTCTTTCTTTCTTCCTTTAGTCATTTTGCAAAACTTTGTGCCTGATAAGGTTTTGGGTTCTTTTAGCATTTTGAGTACTCTTCTTTGCCAACATCTTTTCCCCTTGTTTTAGTCGAAACTATCTAGCACTCTTTCTTCATCTTTTTTTTTCTTTGTTACCATTTTTTCAACCCTCCTTTCTTCTTCTTTAACCAATATTTTGATGGCCGAATCTTGCTTGATCGTTTCTCTCTAAATAGCCAAAACTTTGATCACATTATTTCTTCTTCTTTCTTGCTTTTTGGGCATTTCTTCTTGACCGGATCGTGTTCTAGTGGGTGGCCATATATCATATCTTTGTAGACTTATCCGTAGCCATAAGTCAATCGGTGGAAATCGGATTCATCATCGTAAAGGTAAGGAGTTTCTTCTTGGATTTTTCGTTATATCTCTACTCGGCTATGTTGCAAATCGGATCGAAGTTTCGACTAATCGGTTATTTTTAGGGATGAAATCACTTGATATATTCTACCTTCGGACATAGTGGTAAGTGATTCGAGTGTAAGTGATAAGAAATCTTTTGAAAATTCGAGGCTAACTTTTGGTTGGTACTATTCTAGGTCAACGACGAGTGGTTTTTTAGGAAATCAAAATCAGGTGTGTAATCTCGTACCTTTCGTATACATATCTGAAATGGTGTGTAATCTCACAATTCTCTAAAAGTTAGTATGAAATACTCTATGAATCGGTCGAAGTACCGAAGAAAACCAAAAACTGGCATCCGTGATCACTCGGGCGTGCGTATGATCGTAGTGGTAATCATATTTTGTAATAAAATAGTTCCGGTCAGATGCAGTGGCGTGTTTTTGAAAAATCACAACAAATAAGACAAAAGGAATTGGAAAGTGAATAAGATATCAAATTAAATCATATTGTGTCTATTTTAATATGGAAGAAACAGAGAAGGAAAACAAATTTTACATTCTGAGATATGTTAATTTTAGTGAGACTGGTTTAGATTGACTTCGTGGTTCCCTGATCTGTTTTGGAAAAATCCTATAAAATTGTACAAAGTGAATTATGGGTTATAATTTATATGTATGGATTCCTTAGTGAGCCTATTTTCATTAGAAACAAGTGGCAGCAATATATGAAAACCGTACAGTGAGATATTTGAAATTAAGGTAAAAGAGGTCAGAATCATTGGACAGTGGAACAAGGGAAATTTTAAGGAATAAACTGTATTAAATGGTTAAGTCAAAAATTCTGGAAATATTGTAGTAAGAAGATTTATGAGTCTAGTTTCAAGGAAAATTTACGGATTTAGATTTTGAGATTCCTAACTCGAGTTATAGTCAATTTGGTCAATATGACGTAGATGGACAGTTTCGATTTTTATGCCCCAAATTATTAGTTAAGCCTAGGTTACGAAATTACCATAATACCCTTAGAGGGTAAAATTACCGATGTAACATCCTGAATTTATGGGCCTGTGCATTTTGTGTAATGTATGCTTAAATATGTTAAATTGAGAATTAGAGGTTCAGTTGGGCTCAAGAATTGGCTGAGGCCTTGATGAAATATTCTGTTAGACACTCTAGGACTTGAAATAAAGTAATGGTAGTTTAATTGGCCTAATGGGCTTGTGGCCCAGTAGCAAGGGGCGCAGCAAGGGAAGCTGTTTAAGTAGCGCCTTGGACTGATGTGTAGGCCCAAATTTGGCCGCATGGGGCCCAAGAAATTGGGTGAAAAATTCGACAGCCAAGGAGAGCTAGGTGGGACGGCACAAGGCTATAATTTAGGGGTTTTTAATGATTAAATTATGAGGATATTATACTGATAAAGGGGGAAGTATTGGTGTGATGTAGGTCTCTGATGGATGAGGGTTCAGATAGGGATAAGGGATAGAAGGATCAGAGTTATCTCGTAGAAGCTAGTGTTGGCCAGAAATCAAACTCAGGAGGGGGGAGGATCGGTTTAGTATAGGCAGAGAGGTGTGCCGAAAATTTGCTCCTAAGTTCACATTATCTTTTTCTTTTTCTACCAAAATCTCCACTGCATTCTCCCTCTCAACTTTCTTTCTTATCTTTTTCCCATTTGGTCGAACTCTCTGACAACTTATTTCTCATCTCTTTCAAATACTTTAGCCAAAATCTCTAAGCCTTCCCTTGATTTCTTTTTACTTTCTTTCTAAGCCAAAGCCGAAACACCTCACTCAGATTTTCTAAAAGCCAAAAACGCATCAATTCATCTTTTCCAGGATTTTCATAAAAGCCGGAATCCTTAGATCTCATCTCCTATGTTTGCCGAACTTTCTCTAGGGTGTCTGCTTGTGCCGAATCTCGAAGGAAATTGAAGGTAAGTGTTGATTCGTAAGATTTCAATCCTTTTCGGTTTTTCTTTAGGGACTCTAGCCGAATGGCTATAAGGAAACTAATCTTAAGTTTTTCTCTTATTTGCGGCATTCCGGGATTTGAAAGGGAGTCAATCGCTTAGATCTCTAAGTCAGAGTTCAGTAACACTTGAATCGTGTTACTTTTGAGATTTCAAGGTAAGGAAATCTATTGATTTTAACGTGTAAATTCGGGTATATACTTACCCTTGGCCGAATGTAGAGGAGGCCTAATCTTCATGTTCTTCCAGTTTTTGAGCCAAATTATAGACTGAGGGTAGTAGATCCGGATAGCAAGGATATTAACTAAGAGTGTAGCACTACGCGATACCAGGTGTGTAACACTTCCACACCATTTAGATTGCCTGTTAAAATATGTTTATTAATCTAAAATATTATGTAAAATGCCGAAATCCTGGCATAACGAATGAAACCCAATGAGGGTAAAAGCGAATCACCAGGTTAGTGATCTCTGTCATTCCTAAGTGAATGTTCCTGTTAAGATGACATATGTGATAAGTATGCCGATTTCTGTGATTGCAAGGGGTTGGGTTTGATGAAAGGGGAAGTGTTCTGTTGTAGCGGCTTTTGCTGTAACCTGTTGTAGCGGCTTTTGCCGACCTGTTGTAGTGGCTACGGCCATGATCTGACGATGAGCAGCATGACTGCCATCGATGGTGTGTAGCGGTGTGGGTTGATTGTAGAAATCCCCAATGGTGTGACTGGCAGGTAAGGGTGGTGTGTAGCGGATGGAAACCTAGGATTTAGGTTGGGCTTGCATAATTTTTTCTGTTATTTTGTTCTGTGGGGCTAAGGCCCAAATCTAATGGTGCATGAGGGTTGCACACTGAGTCTCGCGACTCAACCTATTACTCAACATTTTCAGGTAGCACCTAGTGCATCGGACTGGGCTGGAGAGGAGCACAAGCTGGCCATGCGAGAGAGTATTTGGATTCAGCAAAGGACTTTTCATTATTTAGTTGTTTTATTTTTTTTTTATTTATTAGTGGATTTTAAGTTTCAATGTAATAAGGCCATGGGCCACTAGACTCATATTTATTTTGGGTTTTATGTTGGGTTTTTATTACTAGACATTTAAATTTCATGCTAAATTAAGCTAAGACATGTAACAACTTAGTTTTTTTCCCCTAATTCACCAAGGTATCATTTAAATTTATACTTTATACAGAATATTAAATTACTAAGTTTTACAATTAAAATGTTTAAACCTGATACTCGTTTCCCAAAGTGTGACATGTTTTATAAAATTCTTTAGTGACATACCAGATCCGGTTGTAGTGTTTGGGCTGGGTTTGGGGTGTTACAAATTGGTATCAGAGCCCGGTTCGAAACTCGACTTGAGGGGTTTTGGGCTCAAAATGTTTTCTAAAAATAGGTTTTTGAAACATGTATATTTATAAATCATACAGGAGGTTTTTCTCAGCATGGTACCTGCGTCTCCGACCCAAGTCCGCCAGGTAAGTATTCTGGACTCACTGTGTGTTATATAAGTATGAGGGCTTGATGGGCTTTATGGGACGTAGACTATCTAGATTAGAACTTGATGGACTCCAGGCTTAGCTGAAACAACCCCTTAAATCTCATAAGACTTAATTTCACTAAACAAACCCATGAACAAGTCGCAAGACTAGGGTGTGGCAACAGGCATGCGCATGTCTAGGATTGGATCCGGAAGAGCCTGGTGCTTAAGCAGTCCTAGTGACTCACCTCCTCTTCTTCATTGAATCCTACACGGTGCCTAGTGACTGTTCACCCTAGCCACGAGGATTTGTTGACAGGCCAAAATCTATAATGAAAACCCGAAAGGGACCAGCCACCTTATTTTTACAAAATTGCTAAAATATTCTTATTTTGAAAAAAATTACTAAGGTACCCATGATTTGTAAACATACCCCAATTTACATAGTCAACGGAAATTCTCCCTGGAAAAAAAAACACATAATACACGACAACAACCAAAAACCACAAACACCTGAACGCTACCACTATTCTTTTTAAAATCAAAATCTCCAAGATACCCCTGTTTTTAAAAAAAAAACAAACCCTAGTTTTGAAAAAAATTTGAAAATATCCCTGATTTATAAAACGACCAAAATATCCCTGATTTGTAAAATTCCCAAATTACCCCTGATTTATAAAATGACTAAAATACCCCTAATTTGTAAAATGACCAAAGTACCCCTGATTTGTAGAAATTACCAAAATACCCCGGATATCAAAATCACCTAAATACCCTCAAATTTCAAAATTACCGAAATGCCCCGAATTATAAAATTACTGAAATACCCCAGATTGCAAAATTACCAAAATACCCTAATTTCACGAAATCACCACGAAACCCTATTTTTTTGAAAAATTACGAAAATACCCTTGTAGGATAAATTACGAAAATACCCCTAGGTAGTGAAATGATGAAAATACCCCTACACGAAGAATGTAGGTTCGTGGATGTACTTGTATGCTAATGTTTGATGATTGAATGTGTGTGCTTCCTGGAATTAGGAGGAAAATTTGAGAGTGAAACTGTAGATAGGTTCAAATTCGAAAGAACTACCTTTAAAATTTCTATTCATAAGACTGTTCGTGGTTAATCAGTGGGAAGAATAAATGATTAATCGGATAAATGTCAATCGGAAGAATGAGTACAAGGGTTCGAGGACGTCCGCCGCGTGGACGTGGTAGGGGTAGGATGACCGTGTCAGAGCCAGCAGGGTCTGGCTGCGGGTCAAAAAACGAGATGCTGGATATGCCGACTGTGGAGGGAGGATTTTGAGACCAGGCAGCCGGAGATGATGCGGTATCTCAGGCGATATTGTGGGTCCTTGAGAGAGTTGCTGGGGCAGGCGCGGGTTTAGGAGCTCGAAAATCTGTGTCGGAACGACTCCGAGCCAACGGCACAGAGATGTTTAGGGGTGTTTGGGGCGTAGCCCCTAACACAGCTGAGTATTGGTTAGAAGCAACTGAGCGCATAATGGATGACCTAAACTTTATGGTGGAGGAGAAGTTGAAATGTAACACCCCCAAACTCGGCCCACGAGCCTTGACCGGATCTGGTTATGTCACTGCGGAAAGATGGTTGAAAATCTTTTTGACTTAGAATAATCATGAAAGTTTGTTAACTTTTGAAAACCATGTCCATTTAAAGTAATATGAAAAACCTTAGTGTTATAAAATTGTCTGAATTTAAACTTTATTAAATCCTATTTTGAATAAGCAGGTTGCTAAGATAAAATCCTCTTCACATAGTGGTTCAGTTTAATCAAGCCATAATTAGAATAATACCAACATAATAGTAAGGCCCTTATTACAACCCATACTTAAAACAAAATACTCAATATTAAAAATGCTTAAAATAATCCAAATATCTTCTTCTGCATGGGCCACCTTATGTCCTCTCCGAACCCGGTCCATCTCTACGCATCACTGAAAATGTTAAAGGAAAAAGGTGAGTCACCAAGACTCGATGTGTAGCCCTTTTTCCGGTTTAGTAAAACATCATACACCAATCATAAACAGTTTAACATGCACAAGTTACGATATGCACCCACCTAGCCTTCCAAACACCTTTCTCTACCCCGTGTGGTACCAAACCACCGGTGGTGGTGCCAAACCACCGGTGACTTAAAGTCACAATATCCGTCAATACTTGTGGTGCCAAACCACCGGTGTCCCAAAGACACAAATGTGATACCAAATCACCGGTGACCGGTCACAAATCAAGCGATGGGGCCAACCCATCGTGTGATACCAAATCACCGGCGTCAATCCCATAATGTAAATCGGGGCCAACCCACCGCGGGTGCTAAGCCACCGGGGCGACGAGACGCTATGAGGTGCCAAACCTCCGGAGGTGCCAAACCTCTGCGATCGTAGTCACAATGTGGTACCAAACCACTAGTGTCCGCTCGACACGAATATCACTTCCCCTCCTCTCATATCACCCATCATCATACCAACTCATGTATAGTATTCAAATCCCGCAAACATGTTTAACGTTGCATCTCATAAAGACATACATCATAAATCATGTATCAAGTATCAATAACAATACTCATAATGAAACGGACTTACACTGAATCCGTGCACATACCCCATAGGGTATCATATCACTCAACCATACTATTTCGGTTTTACCAATCAATCAGTTTATCAAACATATACAAAGCAAGAAGCGTGTTAGTTTACACACCTGGTTACTAATGCGACTATCAAATCCCGTAGATCAAGATCTAACGCACTAGATCCCCTTCCTTAACACTTTTCGAGAGCACTAGCCACAACCCGAGATATGCGAGATCAAGCCTTCCCCTACAATCGGCGTAACTAAACAACATAATCATGCTAATCAACCTCTAAGGGTATAACCGTAATTTTACCTACTAAGGGTATTTTTGTAATTTACCTACCAAGGGTATTTTCGTAAATTCACACTTGCAATGGCCTTACTGAAGGCCTAATGTCTCCACTAGCGATTCAGCTACCATTCCCGGTCGTACCGGACGATTGGGCCTAAAACCCGATTTCGGCCCATCCGGGCCCACATGCTCGTGTGGCTCACCTAGCACAAATCTAGCCACGTATATAAGTTCCACCTAGTCTAGTTCAACATATACTAACCAATCATGCAATTTACTCATATGGGCCCACGGGCCCATTCGGCCCATTTTGGCCCATCGAGGCCCAAGCAGCCCAACCCAGAAGAATACTACTGATGGCCTCAACTATCGCATCGAAGCCCCACATGTGCGCTCGCACGCTTGTGTGGCTACTAATGCCGTGTGACCGGCATTTAGGCATTTGCCGCTCTACAACTAGAATAGAGAGAGTTACACACCTGATAGGACTCTGGGCTAATCCGCGCTCCGACCACTCTTGTGCCCAAACGCCCTCCAAGATGTGTTAACTCCCCTCCTGGAATGCTTTTTATATAGCTAGCTCTTCACCTTCATTCTTTGTGTCTTTCCAATGTGGGATCCTTCACAAGAGAGTTTAAATTCAATCCGAAACTCTTGTCGTCCAATCCATGAAAATAAATACTCCATTGCTTGTCATGAGATTCGTACCCAGGCTCCCTTGCAACATAATCCATGCCGCTAACCACTTGTCCACAAGCTCCTCTTGTGTCTTAAACCATGCGCAACTAAATATAAACTATGGGCCAAATTCTAAGGTCCAAGCAAAAAGAAACCAAAATGCAAAAGCCAAGACTTGAACCTTGGACCTCCTTCCTTCCTTGTGGCTTCACTCCCTTGTCTCTTATGTGGCGTCACTTTGCCACTACACCACACACTCCACTTGTGTCATTTTCCTCCATATTTTATTCTTAAGGCCTATCTGCCAACTTCCAGGGTTTTTTTTTTTCACCTAAAACCAAAATTTCCCCAAAGCCAATATTTGATCCCGGGACTTCATAGAAGCCCTCTAACCTTCCAAAATCACTTATCCAATAGGTCTAACTTGCATTTAAGCCGATCTCTTATTCTCTAAAAATTCAAACGCTACTACGCCTAAGGCCCATTGGGCTCAATTCTCCTAGGCCCAATTTTGGGATGTTACGAATCTACCCTCCTTAAAGAAATTTCGTCCTCGAAATTTCCAACTAACTAATAGTCGCACATCCTAACCTACCACACTACGCTCTTGCTGCGCACTCTGATCTTAATAAAGCTGTCATTCCACTTTAACCACGTCCGTGACAACCACGTCCCCTAGAACTCATATCTAGCGTCACGATTTAATCTGATTAAAAGTTTTATGCATTAGAAATTTTGTTCCACTGTTTTATCCACGAGCAAATTTTATGAATGCAGTTTTCGGAAGTCGTTCTTTCGAGCAATCAAAGTTTCATCTCAAGTTCTCTGCTCTAATTCAAACATTCACATACTTCACTAAAGACACATTCATTCATCCATGTCACTTTCTTGAGCATTCCCAACCCAGGGGTAATTTCGACATTTTCCTATAAGGGTATTTTGGTAATAACTCAGGGTCAATTTGAAAATAGTTTTCAAATTAAAGATATTTCAAAGTTTACAAAATCTCAGGGGTCATCTTGGAAAAATTTGTTTTTCAAACCAGATGTGTTGCAAAAATTTCAAAAATCGAGGTTATTTCAATAATTGGGGACGTTAAGGGCATTTTCGTAAATTTCTCAAATTAGGATATCTCGATATTTGTAAAACAGAAGTTTTTGATATTTTCATAATGTAAGAACATTTTAGTAAAAATCGAGGGAATTATGAAAATTGAGAAACCAAGGGCATTTTGGTAATTTTGTTCATCGTGGTAATTTTGTAAATTTTCAAATCAGGTATCTTGAAAATAGCATTTTTGTATACTTTTGCAAAGTAGGAAATTTTATTAAAATTGGAGTTAAACCAAAAATCTTAAAAGTCGTGGGCATTTTAGTAATTTTCAACACGAGGTATTTTTGTAATTTCCCATACCAGAGTATCTTAACATTTTGAAATTTCGAGATTTTGGTATTTTGCAAAGTAAAATCATTTTAACAGAAGTTGAGGGTAGTACCGTAATTTTACGATACAAGGGCATTTTTGTAATTTTGCCACTAGGGGCATTTTGGAAAATTTGGTAAATCGAGAAAATGTCTTTCAAAATCAGATTTAGGGTTTACAAACCAAAGGGGTAAGTTTGAAAATTTTAAAACTAAGGGTTTTAAAACAAGAAGGCTAATCCCTTTCGGGTTTTAATACTTGGTTTAGCTTATGAACAAGTCTTCTTGGTTAAGGTGAACCGTAGCTACGCACTGCAGGATTCGAGTAAAGAGGAGGTGAGTCGCTAGGGCTGCTTAAATACCAAGCTCTCACTGAATACCAATCCTCGACATGCGTACAGTGGTTGCCACACCTTAACTCGGTGACTTACTTCACAGTTTGTTTAGTAGCCTTAAGTCTTATGCATGTGTTTGAGTAGACTAGTCCTGTGGGTTCAACAGATCCTAGTTCACTAATCTACGTTCCCATAAAAGCCCATAATATTCACATATAAATCAATTCATCAAGTAGAGTTACTTACCGTGGATCATGCGGGTGGAGATACAAAGTGCCATGCCGAATAACTCAAAAAAATTTTATGAAAGCCCAAATCCTTGAAAAGCCCATAAAAATGTTTTGGACCCAAAACCCTCAAAGCCGAGTTTTGAACCGGCTCGATACTAAATCAGAACACCCTCAACCCCGGCCCACGAGCCTTGGCCCGGATCTGGTTATGTCATCATGCGGAAAGATGGTTGAAAATCTTTTTGACTTAGAATAATCATGAAAGTTTGTTAACTTTTGAAAACCATGTCCATTTAAAGTAATATGAAAAACCTTAGTGTTATAAAATTGTCCGAATTTAAACTTTATTAAATACTATTTTGAATAAGCGAGTTGCTAAGATAAAATCCTCTTCACATAGTGGTTCAGTTTAATCAAGCCATAATTAGAATAATACCAACATAATAGTAAGGCCCTTATTACAACCCATACTTAAAACAAAATACTCAATATTAAAAATGCTTAAAATAATCCAAATATCTTCTTCTGCATGGGCCACCTTATGTCCTCTCCGAACCCGGTCCATCTCTACGCATCACCTGAAAATGTTAAAGGAAAAAGGTGAGTCACCAAGACTCAATTAGTGTGTAGCCCTTTTCCCGGTTTAGTAAAACATCATACACCAATCATAAACAGGTTTAACATGCACAAGTTACGATATGCACCCAAATTTAGCCTTCCAAACACCTTTCTCTACCCCGTGTGGTACCAAACCACTGGTGGTGCCAAACCACTGGTGACTTAAAGTCACAATATCCGTCAATACTTGTGGTGCCAAACCACTAGTGTCCCAAAGACACAAATGTGATACCAAATCACTGGTGACCGAAGTCACGAATCAAGTGATGGGGCCAACCCATCGTGTGATACCAAATCACTGGCGTCAATCCCATAATGTAAACTGTGGGGCCAACCCACTGTGGTGCTAAGCCACTGGGACGAGACGCTATGAGGTGCCAAACCTCTGGAGGTGCCAAACCTCTGGCGACCGTAGTCACAATGTGGTACCAAACCACTAGTGTCCGTCGACACGAATATCACTTCCCCCTCCTCTCATATCACCCATCATCATACCAACTCATGTATAGTATTCAAATCCTGCAAACATGTTTAACGTTGCATCTCATAGCACATACATCATAAATCATGTATCAAGTATCAATAACAATACTCATAATGAAACGGACTTACCTGAATCCGTGCACATACCCCATAGGGTATCATATCACTCAATCATATTGTTTCGGTTTTACCAATCAATCAGTTTATCAAACATATACAAAGCAAGAAGCGTGTTAGTTTACACACCTGGTTACTAATGCGACTATCAAATCCCGTAGATCAAGATCTAACGCACTAGATCCCCCTTCCTTAACACTTTTCGAGCACTAGCCACAACCCGAGATATGCGAGATCAAGCCTTCCCCTACAATCGGCCAGAACTAAACAACATAATCATGCTAATCAACCTCTAAGGGTATAACCGTAATTTTACCTACTAAGGGTATTTTCGTAATTTACCTACCAAGGGTATTTTCGTAAATTCACACTTTCAATGGCCTTACCGAAGGCCTAATTTCGCCACTAGCGACTCAGCTACCATTTCCGGTCGTACCGGACGATTGGGCCTAAAACCCGATTTCGGCCCATCCAGGCCCACATGCTCGTGTGGCCCATCTAGCACAAATCTAGCCACGTATATAAGTTCCACCTAGTCTAGTTCAACATATACTAACCAATCATGCAATTTACTCATATGGGCCCACGAGCCCATTCGGCCCATTTTGGCCCATCGAGGCCCAAGTAGCCCAACCCACAAGAATACTACTGATGGCCTCAACTATCGCATCGAAGCCCCACACGTGCGCTCGCACGCTTGTGTGGCTACTAATGCCATGTGACCGGCATTTCGGCATTTGCCGCTTCTACAACTAGAGTAGAGAGAGTTACACACCGATAGGACTGGGCTAATCCGCTCACCACTCTTGTGCCCAAACGCCTCCAAGATGTGTTAACTCCTCCACGGAATGCTTTTTATATAGCTAGCTCTTCACCTTCATTCTTTGTGTCTTTCCGATGTGGGATCCTTTCGTCGATGAGTTTAAATTCAATCAAACTCTTGCCGTCCAATCCATGAAATAAATACTCCATTGCTTGTCATGAGGTTCGAACCCAGGCTCCCTTGCAACATAATCCATGCCGCTAACCACTTGGCCACAAGCTCCTCTTGTGTCTTAAACCATGCGCAACTAAATATAAACTATGGGCCAAATTCTAAGGTCCAAACAAAAAGAAACCAAAATGCAAAAGCCAAGACTTGAACCTTGGACCTCCTTCCTTCCTTGTGGCGTCACTCCCTTGTCTCTTATGTGGCGTCACTTTGCCACTACACCACACACTCCACTTGTGTCATTTTCCTCCATATTTTATTCTTAAGGCCTATCTGCCAACTTCCAAGTTTTTTTTTTTCACCTAAAACCAAAATTTCCCCAAAGCCAATATTTGATCCCGGGACTTCATAGAAGCCCTCTAACCTTCCAAAATCACTTATCCAATAGGTCTAACTTGCATTTAAGCCGATCTCTTATTCTCTAAAAATTCAAACGCTACTACGCCTAAGGCCCATTGGGCTCAATTCTCCTAGGCCCAATTTTGGGATGTTACATGAAAGGGGTCGTGTCTCTTCTTCGAAACGAGGCCTACCAGTGGTGGCTCACGATGAAGGAGGGTACTGCCGCAGACCGTATTGACTGGGATTTCTTTAAGGAGTCATTTCAGGGAAAGTATGTTGGGGCCAGCTATGTGGATGCATAGAGGAAGGCATTTCTAAATTTGGTACAAGGAAATAAGTCTGTGGCTGAATATGAGGCAGAGTTTCTACGCTTGAGCCGCTATGCTCGGGGAATGGTGTACAGTTCGAGGATGGACTGCGAAATGATTTAAGGGTTTTGATAGCACCGCAGCGAGAGAGAGACTTTGCTATTCTGGTGGAGAAGGTTAAGATAGCTGAGGAGGTGAAGCAGACTGAAAGACAAGAAAAGGATAAGGATCGGGGTAAGAATAAGAGAAATTTTGGGCCATCGAGATCATAAGGAAATTTTCAAAAAAGGCTTAGTTCTGATGGGCCAGCTCGTTCTCCGACGGGCCAGAATCGATCATGCCCTTCTTGTGGGAAGGCGCATTATGGGGAGTGCAGAAGGAAAACCGGTGGATGCTTTAGGTGTGGATCCATGGAGCATCTGATTAAGGATTGTCCACAGGTGGATCAGATATAGCCGACGGGCCGAGGTTCTGATCAGACTAGGAGAGGTGATCAGCCAGGACCAAGGGGTCGTGGCACAGCCAGAGGAGGAAATGGGTCTGTCGGGGTCGTGGAGCACCTGGTAAGAGTGCAGGTAATGTAGATGCGAGGCAGTTGGGTCTAGGTTATGCAGCTCGCAGATGGGAGGATGGTGACGCACCAGATGTTATAACCGGTATGTTTCTTATTGTTGATAAACCATTTCTTGCCTTGATTGATATTGGGTCAACCCACTCCTATGTTGCATGTTCGGTATCTGAAACCCTAAGTATAGATTCTGAAACAACTACTAGGAAAATGACTGTGGTTAGTCCCCTAGGACAATCTAGGGTAGTGGACAAACTATTTAAGGATGTACCTTTAGAAACTCAAGTGGTGGTGTTTTCGGCAAACTTAATGGAATTACCGTTTGGAGATTTGACCTTATCTTAGGAATGGATTGGTTGACTAGGCATCGTGCTAAGTTGGATTGTGGGATTAAGCGTATGGTGTTGAGTACCCAAGAAGGCGGGGAGGTGGTTGTGTTAGGAGAAAGAAAAAATTATTTGTCCAACGTGGTTTCGGCATTGAAAGCTGTTAAGATGATTCGGAAGGAATGTGATGCATTTCTAGCTCTTATCAATGCTTTGGATGTTAAGGAGGTGACTTTCAATGAGGTTCGAACAGTTAGGGACTTTGCGGATGTTTTTCCGGAGGAGTTGCCAGGATTACCCCCTGATCGCAAAGTGGAGTTTGGAATAGAGCTACTTTCGGGTACAGCCCCGGTGTCTATTTCTCCTTATAGAATGGCACCGAAGGAGTTGGTGGAACTCAAAGCTCATATCCAGGAACTGTTGGATCGAGGGTTTATTCGGTCGAGTGTGTCTCCATGGGGAGCGCCGGTCCTATTCGTGAAGAAGAAGGACGGATCCATGCATATGTGTATGGATTATCGTCAACTGAATAAGTTAACTATTAAGAACAAGTACCCACTGCCGAGAATTGATGATCTGTTCGATCAGCTCAAAGGAGTTTCGGTCTTTTCTAAGATTGACTTAAGGTCGGGGTATCATCAGTTAAGGGTTAAGGAAGGGGACATTCATAAGATGGTGTTTCGAACTCGGTATGGTCATTATGAGTTCTTGGTGATACCGTTCGGGTTGACGAATGCGCCGCAGCATTTATTGATATGATGAACTGGGTGTTCCAACCATATCTTGATCGGTTCATCGTAGTGTTCATAGACGACATCTTGGTTTATTACAAGTCAGAAGAGGAACATGATGAACATCTTCGTGTGGTGTTGCGAACTTTGAGAGAGAAGCAGTTGTTCGCAAAGTTCAGTAAGTGTGAGTTCTGGCTAAGGGAAGTAACTTTCTTAGGACATGTGGTTTCTGTAGAGGGAATTAGGATGGACCCTCGGAAGATAGAAGCCGTATTGGATTGGAAACCACCGAAGTCTTTGGCGGAAGTTCAAAGTTTCTTGGGATTGGCCGGGTATTATAGAATGTTTGTTGAAGGGTTCTCATTGATAGCAGGACCTTTAACTAAGTTGTTGAGGAAAGGAGTATCGTTTGTGTGGACTGAAAACTGCAGGAGAGCTTTGAGAAATTGAAGAGAATTCTGACAGAAGCACCGGTGTTAATTCAGCCAGAGGTGGAAAAAGAATTTATCGTCTACTGTGATGCGTCACACACAGGTTTAGGTTGTGTATTGATGCAAGATGGAATGGTGATTGCATATGCGTCCCGATAGTTAAGACCACATGAGTTGAACTACCCTACATATGATCTAGAATTGGCGGCGGTAGTGTTTGCTCTAAAGATTTGAAGGCACTACCTGTATGGAGAGAAGTCGGTTATTTATATCCTTACTCAGAAGGAGTTGAACCTAAGACAGAGAAGGTGGCTCGAGCTGTTAAAAGACTATGACTACTCGATTGAGTACCACTCGGGTAAGGCTAACGTGGTGGCGGATGCGTTGAGTCCTAAGGCGATAGCAGATTTAAGGGCGATGTTCGCTCATCTTAGTCTGTATGAGGATGGCAGTCTAGTAGCTGAACATCAAGTAAGACCCATGTGGACAAGTCAAATCAAGGAAAAGTAACTTCTGGATGATGTCTTGAGTACTCGAACTCGACAAGTGCAGAATGGTGAAGTAGAGGACTATAGCTTGAATTGTGATAGAGTTTTGTGTTTTCGAAGGAGAGTCTGCATGCCAAAGGATGTGGAGTTAAGACAGATGATTTTGCGGGAGGCGCATAGTAGTTCATATGCTATGCATCCTGGAGGAGTTAAGATGTATCGGGATTTGCAGGAGAAATTTTGGTGGCCAGGTCTGAAGCGAGAGGTAACGGAATTCGTAAGTAAGTGCTTGACATGCCAACAGGTGAAAGCGGAACACCTGTTGCCTTCGGGGTTGTTGCAACCGGTGAAGATTTCGCAGTGGAAATGGGAGAGAATCACGATGGATTTTGTTAGTGGGTTACCCCTTACGCCCACTAAGAAAGATTCAATTTGGGTGATTGTGGATCAACTCACGAAGTCTGCTCACTTCTTACCTATTCGTGTTGACTATTCTCTGCAGAAATTGGCTAAGTTGTACGTGGCTGAGGTCGTGAGACTACATGGTGTACCAGTGTCGATCATATCAGATAGGGACCCTAGATTCACGTCACATTTCTGAAAGGCTCTTCATCAAGCAATAGGAACAAGGTTAGACTTTAGTACCGCTTTTCACCCACAGACTGATGGTCAGTCTGAGAGGGTAATTTAGATCTTGGAGGATATGCTAAGGGGTTGCATCATCGATTTTAGGGGTAGTTAGGAGGAGTATCTACCTTTGGCAAAATTTACATATAATAACAGTTATCAAGCTAGTATTCAGATGGCGCCTTATGAAGCGTTATATGGAAGGAGATGTCGTACCCCAATTTGTTGGACAGAGTTGGGTGAACGTCAGGTGTTGGGTCCAGAACTAGTTTCGGAAACGGAGGAGAAAGTTAAGTTAATACAGGCTCGGTTGAAGGAAGTGTCTGATCGGTAAAAATCTTATGTGGATATAAAGCGGAAGGAGATGGAATTTGCAGTGGGAGATCAAGTCTTTTTGAAAGTATCTTCATGGAAGAAGGTAATGAGGTTTGGATGGAAGGGTAAGTTAAGTCCTCGATTTATTGGGCCTTATTGGGTACTGGAACGCGTGAGCCCAGTGGCTTATCGATTGGAGTTACCGCCAGAGTTGGAACAGATACATGACGTGTTCCATGTCTCGATGCTAAGACGTTATCGTTCTGATCTATCGCACGTGGTACCAGTGGAAGAGATTGAAGTAAGGCCAGATTTATCCTTTGAGGAAGAACTAGTACAAATTATCGATCGAGATGTAAAAGTGTTGAGAAGGAAGTCCATCCCTTTGGTCAAGGTTTTGTGGTGAAATCACGGTGCAGAAGAGGCGACGTGAGAGCTAGAGGATGTTATGCGACAACAGTATCCCCATCTTTTTTGATCAGGTAAATTTCAAGGCCGAAATTTATTTTAAGGGGGTAGAACTGTAACATCCTAAATTTATGGGCCTGTGCATTTTGTGTAATGTATGCTTAAATATGTTAAATTGAGAATTAGAGGTTCAGTTGGGCTCAAGAATTGGCTGAGGCCTTGATGAAATATTCTGTTAGACACTCTAGGACTTGAAATAAAGTAATGGTAGTTTAATTGGCCTAATGGGCTTGTGGCCCAGTAGCAAGAGGCACAACAAGGGAAGCTGTTTAAGTGGTGCCTTGGACTGATGTGTAGGCCCAAATTTGGCCGCATGGGGCCAAGAAATTAGGTCAAAAATTTAGCAGCCAATGAGAGCTAGGTGGGACGGCACAAGGCTATAATTTAGGGGTTTTTAATGATTAAATTATGAGGATATTATACTGATAAAAGAGGGAAGTAGTGGTGTGATGTAGGTCTCTGATGGATGAGGGTTTAGATAGGGATAAGGGATAGAATGATCAGAGTTATCTCCTGGAAGCTAGTGTTGGCCAGAAATAAAACTCAGGAGGGGGGAGGAATTGGTTTAGTATAGGCAGAGAGGTGTACCGAAAATTTGCTCCTAAGTTCACATCATCTTTTTCTTTTTCTACCGAAATCTTCACTCCATTCTCCCTCTCAACTTTCTTTCTTATCTTTTTCCCATTTGGTCGAACTCTCTGACAACTTCTTTCTCATCTCTTTCAAATACTTTAGCCAAAATCTCTAAGCCTTCCCTTGATTTCTTTTTACTTTCTTTCTAAGCCAAAGCCGAAACACCTCACTCAGATTTTCTAAAAGCCAAAAACATATCAGTTCATCTTTTCTGGGATTTTCATAAAAGCCGGAATCCTTAGATCTCATCTCCTATGTTTGCCGAACTTTTTCTAGGGTGTCTGTTTATGCCGAATCTCGAAAAAATTGAAGGTAAGTGTTGATTCGTAAGATTTCAATCCTTTCTGATTTTTCTTTAGGGACTCTAGCCGAATGGCTATAAGGAAACTAATCTTAAGTTTTTCTCTTATTTGCGGCATTTCGGGATTTGAAGGGGAGTCAATCGCTTAGATCTCTAAGTCAGAGTTCAGTAACACTCGAATCGTGTTATTTTCGGGATTTCAAGGTAAGGAGATCTATTGATTTTAACGTGTAAATTCGGGTATATACTAACCCTTGGCTGAATGTAGGGGAGGCCTAATCTTCGTGTTCTTCCAGTTTTTGAGCCAAGTTATAGACTGAGGGTAGTAGATTCGAATAGCAAGGATATTGACTAAGAGTGTAGCACTACGCGATACCAGGTGTGTAACACTTCCACACCATTTAGATTGCCTGTTAAAATATGTTTATTAATCTGAAATATTACATAAAATGCCGAAATCCCGGCATAACGGATGAAACCCAAGGAGGGTAAAAGTGAATCACCAGGTTAGTGATCTCTATCATTCCTAAGTGAATGTTCCTGTTAAGATGACATATGTGATAATTATGCCGATTTCTGTGATTGCATGGGGTTGGGTTTGATGAAAGGGGAAGTGTTCTGTTGTAGCGGCTTTTGCCGTGACCTGTTGTAGCGGCTTTTGTCGTGACCTGTTGTAGTGGCTTTTGCCATGACCTATTGTAGTGGCTACGGCCATGATCTGACGATGAGCAGCATAACTGCCATCGATGGTGTGTAGCGGTGTGGGTTGATTGTAGAAATCCCCAATGGTGTGATTGGCAGGTAAGGGTGGTGTGTAGCAGATGGAAACCTAGGATTTTGGTTAGGCTTGCATAATTTTTGTTATATATTAATCTGTTATTCTGTTCTATGGGGCTAAGGCGCAAATCTAATGGTGCATGAGGGTTGTACACTGAGTCTCGTGACTCAACCTATTATTCAACATTTTCAGGTAGCACCTAGTGCATCGGACCGGGCTGGAGAGGAGCGCAAAGTGGCCATGCGAGAGAGTATTTGGATTCAGCAAAGGACTTCTCATTATTTAGTTATTTTAATATTTTTTTTTATTAGTGGATTTTAAGTTTCAATGTGATAAGGCCATAGGCCACTAGACTCATATTTATTTTGGGTTTTATGTTGGGTTTTTATTACTAGACATTTAAATTTCATGCTAAAATTAAGCTAAGACATGTAACAACTTAGTTTTTTTCCCCTAATTCACCAAGGTATCATTTAAATCTATACTTTATATAGAATATTAAATTACTAAGTTTTCCGGTTAAAATGTTTAAACCTGATACTCGTTTCCCAAAGTGTGACATGTTTTATAAAATTCTTTAGTGACATACCAGATCCGGTTGTAGTGTTTGGGCCGGGTTTGGAGTGTTACAACCGAATTACGAAATGTCCTTATGGACCAAATTACGAAAATGCCCCTATAGGCCGATTTGATAAGATTGCTCTATTTGGGCCAAATTGCAAAGTGTAAATGGGTTGATTTGTTATATTGCCTTAATAGGTCGATTTGTTATATTGCCTAAATGGGCCGATTTGTTATATTGCCTTAATGGGTCGATTTTTGCAAAGTGTTAATGGGAAAATGTTGAAGAGAAGAAATTTGGTGGCTCTGCCACATATTCTGGTGATTCTGTCACATTTTGTCTGGTGGCTAAGCCACGTATATTCTGTTATTCTGGTGGCTTGTTCACAATTCGAATTTGATATAATATAAATGGCTAAATGCCTACGATTGGTGTGTGGCGGGGTGGGTTGACAAAAGATCCCCACAGGTGTGTTGGATGGTACGGGTGGTGTGTAGCGGATGGATTATTAGGTGGGGTTGGGAATTGCATACATTCATGCATTTGCTTCATTTTAAGATTGTTATGTAAATGAGCTTAGGCCCAAGATGATTGTTATATGGGTTTCGGCCCAATGGATAACGGTAAGGGGATTACGCACTGAGTTCTTGTAACTCACCCCCCTTTCTCTTATCCCCTTCAGGTAATACTCAGTGACGTGGACTTGGGCCATGGATGACTCGGTGGAGGCCATACTTCAGAAACGATTTATTTGGACTTTAGGCTTCTTTCTCGTTTATTTTATTATTTTACTATTTTGGATTAAATGTTGTAATAAGGCCTTTACATTACTTCTTTTTATTATTTTTGCTTTGTGGTTGGGATGTTTTTATTATTTTTCTTAAATTTTTTAAAAAGGGAATTTTCTAAAAACTTAAATAATGGTTTCCAAAATCGATTAACAAATGGATTCTCAAAATAAACTTTTACAAATGATTTGACTCGGATTCTCTTTCGAATTTTTAACGTCGTTTTCAAAAGTCATGGTTTTATGAGATCATTAGTTCAAATTTATCGATTTATCAATCAAATCTTTGAGGTTAGTAGTATTTTATCAAATCAAACTTGTTTTCTTGATTTTTAACAAAGCAATATTTTAGTACGAATAAAAAGGGTTTAACATGTTTTGCTCGTGTGACATACCAAATCCGCTCGTAACGCATGGGTCAGGTTTGGGGTGTTACACATGTCATATAACAAAAAAAATTAAACAAACTACCAATAGTTTCCCGAATAGTGTGACTCTTGAAATCAATCTGATCGCCGGAAGCCTCAAAAATGAATCTACAAAAAAGTATTGGAAGAGACACAAGTAAGCTTACTTAAGCATAATAATTTCCACGGATTTAAACAATCAACTTACTGAATAAACATATCTAATATAGGGTAAGAAAAGTCATAAATCATAATCATGTCATCCATAACCAGATCATAAGTGAGTCTTAAACTTAAATACGAATGAATCAATTCAATCAATTACATTATATCACTAAATTATACCCGATGAACATTGTAATGGATTTGGATACACGGTTAACCAACCAAACACACCAAATCACTCAAATGAGCTAACCATCCGAAAGTACACCTGGGCACCAAGTGCCAAGCCCGTAGGCTTTACATCCACCCCCGAAACACACCTGAAGTACTGCAATATAACACGATAGTTCGCAACAAATGTTGAACTTTGGTATATTCAGTAAACATGAATAAGATCAGAATCATCATCTCCACATCAACCAATCTCGTACAGCGCACGATATAACCTATTGACATGCCAGTTGTATCCAATCCTACTTTCATCGGCTCACATATTTATCATTTAACAACATTTAATACAATTTCTTTCCCAAATCATTTCACTTACCACAATTCAATACTTCCAAGTCATTTAATAATTTCAATCCACAAGTAATTAAATATTTAAATTATACTAAAATTAAACTGTATGAACTTACTAGGGCCGAACTACAGAAACAACAAAAGTCTAGGGCCAAACTATAGAAACAACAAAAGTTGAGGGACTAACCAATAACCTTCCATTTTCCACGATTATCAACTTGATCTTGATCTATAATATAATTTATTTCAATTATAGCCTCAATTTTAATATTCTAATCATTTCAATACATATGATCTCTTATTTACAAATTTACACAATTACCCTAAATTTTTACTCATTATTTAATTTAATCCCTATAACCAAATCAAGCTTAGTTCTACTATTAAATTCTCAATCCATAGAACTAAATTTTATCCACATCCAAAACAATCCATATATGCTAAAATTTTCAAGAGTAACATGTCTATTTCAATTAAATCACTAAACATCAAAATTTGTAAAAAATCACTTTACAAACTCAATACATATCATCACCAAGCTTCAAGTCAAACTAATTACTACTATAAATCTTCAAAAATTTCAATACATAATTTCTATACTTTGATAACTTCACAAATAAACTCCAAAACTAGCTAAATTCCATTATCAATAGCTCAAAAATTAAAATTTATGATAAATAAACCAAGAAAAGAAACTAACAAAAACCAAGCTCCCAAGCCTTACAACAATGGTGTTTCGGCCAAACCTAAGAAAAATAAAGAAGATGACCACTACCCCACTTTTGTTTTACTTTCCTTTTACTATTATTATAATCTTTATTTAATGAAATTATAACATTATAAAGCACCAATTTAATATTGTTTTTCAGTCTTTACCGTCCGTATTAACTAATTATGGGCTAATTGCTACATAACCCCCCTTAGTTTACTAATTTAAGCTGTTATATTAAAATAAATCAATAATAAGCAACTTTTCCACCTATTACAAATTAATCCTTTTTCTTTAATCAATTCACTATATGTTAAATTTTCTAAACCAAAACTTAATATGACACCGATGACTTTGTAAATATTAAGTGATCTTGAAACCACTATTTTCGACACCACTGGAAATCAAACTGTTATAGTATGGTTCTACCTGTTAGGGGGAGATGTATTTTAGTTTCCTTTGACCTGTTTAGATGATGTGCTAATCATTTGCTACAGTTTTTGTCAAAATGCAAAAGGGTGTTGTCAAAATGCAAAAGGGTGAGATTGTTTAAACTTTGACTTCTTTTCTTATTTCACTTCATGTTCAAACAGTAGATTAAACAATGCTTTGATGCATTCAAAGAATTTATGTTGGCATGTTTGACTTTTTAATGAAATGGGCAAATGGGGAAGTGATTTTGTGTTATAACATGTGATTATCATTATCTTTCAATCAACTACCCTGAAGAAGAATGGGAGGAATTTGAACTTTTATGGACTTTCATAATATTTGAAGTTGCTGAGATACTTGTTTATAAAGATTTTTATGATATAACTAATCAAAATAATTCATGAGATAATTTCAACCTTTATAGGAGTTTTAAACTTAAGAAGACTCTACTGAAAGGGCTTTCGCATGGCATAATTACCGCACATTGAAAATAAACTTTTGGAGGGTTTAAGTTGGATACTTTTGTGAATTTTTCTTGTGTTTTATACAAAACTATTTTTGAAGTTTTATTGGGGATATTTGCTTGATTGTAAGTGAAGTTTTTTGGAGAGGGTGATTTGTAATAATTTAGGTTCAATATTGAGGTTGCAAATAACTATTGGGTAAAGGTAATTGGACGTTAGTCAATAGTTAATCAAGACGAATTGTAGATTAAAATTATTTTCTAAGCGAAGCTCTACAGAATAAAACTGGTAAATTCAAACTGCCTTAATAACATATTATCTTTCCTTACTTTACTTATTGCTTCACCTCATTTTAAAATTGTTTTGTCATGATCTGTTATGTTTGAACCTTTCCGATCGAAAGAAAAAAAAAATGAGATTGAAATTGTGATAAAGCAAAAAAAAAGGTTACAACAAATTTGTTTAATATTATTTTTTATATACACTTTATAAAAGTTAAAAAAGGAATTGAATATTATTTTATTTAATAAAATATAATTAATATATTTTATATAAAATTTAAACATTTTATTGTTTGTTAGCTAAATTCTATTATTTTTACTTTCTTTATGAATAAAATTAATTTTCCTAATATTTGAGATAAAAAGACGTTATAGAGAAATAAATTAGTAAAAAGTGAGTTCATACTTTATAATTATTGTAAATGAGAAAATATTATGAAAGATAAATATTAAACATAAAAAATTAATTTTAAAATAAACTTAACTATTGTCAAAACCATTTTAAAATCGGGTTTTAAAAACGGGGATCGACTTTAAAAACAAAAATGAGAGTCGCCACCAATCCTTTTTTACTTAGGTGTGATTGGATCACCTTGTAAAACGTTTTATTTAAAACATTCAATTTTGGTCCACAAAAAAACAAGAAAATGGGTTCGGGAGTCGGTTACGTATGAGGAAGGGTTAGCACCCTCATAACGCCCAAAATTGGCACCTAATCGATAAAATCATGTCCGAATATTGAAAATAAAGAAAGTTAGAAAATATGATCCTTTTATTAGAAACAAAATCAGGACTTAATTATCACAAAGAAATAAAGTACTTTACCCAGTAAGTTAAGGTATAGCACCTCATGACTTTGAAATTAAGCTCGTCTTTATTTTAGAAAATTCCTACCTCGAGACTCAAGACTTCGAACCCAGTAAGTTAAGGCACAACACCTTGAATTCCTAAGAATAGGTTTTTATTTAAAACTTGAGATTTCTTTATTCCAAAAGAATATAAACATCACATCAAGCACGTTAGGACACGATATTTTTTAAACCCTTGTAATTAAAGTTATCTCATGATTTATAAAACTTGTTAAAAGGGTATTAATTTAGTTATTTAGCCAATCGGAAAATCGCAACCCAGTACGTTAGGACACTATTTCCCGAATTTCTAAATACCAAAACATTGTCTTATTTTAAAATATAGTAAGCTTGTAAAAATGTATTTATTTTGAATAATAATCCATGTAACAATATCGCATTTATAAACTATCATACACAAATATTAAAAAACGATTATAATACAACAGCATATAATATAAAATACAACTAAAATAACTACACTATAGTGATCATAAAATAATAAATAAATAAAAGGGCATTATATAGATAAATAAAATATATAAAACAATATATATAAAACAAATAAAAAAACTAAATAATAAATATATAATTTAATACATATAAAAGATAAAACATAATAATATATATAATAATTTTTGAATAAAGATATTTAAAAGATATATGTGAAACCTGTTATAAAATATAAATAAACTTTACACAAAAATAATTTTTTTAGAAAATAATATATGGTATAATATAATATTATAAAATTTTAAAAAAATCATATAATATAGTGTATATAAAAAAGTAATATGTAATGAAAATAATAAAATAATAAATAATGAAAATATATGTATATATATAGTACATTAATTATAAAATTATATACATAATATAAACAATATAAATAAATTTTATATAAAATAGAGCTTTAGAAATAATATATATAATGTAATACTATATAATATACAAAATATAATATAATAAATATATAATAAAATATAAAATATTAAACAAGTAAAATAATAATTAAATATACAAATAATACATATACAATATATATATATTTCATACTATTAATAAAATAATAAATATAAAAAAATAGAATAGTTTAATGTGATAAAACAATTAATTATAATATAAATAACAAAATAAAAGAAAAGGATAAAAATAAAATTAAAGTCAAGAAAACAGGGGTTAAAACAGTAATTAAAACCAATTAAAAGGATTAGATCACAAACGCGTGTTAAAATACAGGGATTAATATAGCAATTATTCAAAATTTTAAAATGGCATTGTTTCGATTTTTAACCTTTAAAGCAGTCCTGGGTTTAATTAAAATAAACATAAACTTTTCGGGTTAATTTAATAAAAATAGAAATTTAAATTGGATTAAATTAAAATAAATAAAATTACGAAAGGACCGAAATCATAAATTCCCCCTTTTATAAAACATGCGGATCTTGAGGGTCGGGTCGGGTCAGCGCGCGGATCCCCTCGCCCTAAACAACATCGTTTCTTAAATACTATATAAATAAAAAACCAGTTAAAAAAACATTTAACACCCATTTTTTAAAAAAAAAATCAGAAGCCTCTTCACCAAATCCTCTCCAACGTTCTGCCTCCGTTGAGCACTCTGATGGGGCACTTCCGAACGTGCCAGTGCACGCGCCGTCGTCTGTGGCGGCACTCAGGTAAAACCCTGTAACACCCCCTACCCGTATTCATCGCCGGAATAGGGTATGAGGCATTACCTAAGTTTAACGAATTAATATTATTTTCTACTCACTTGTCGGATTTTGTGACCTCGAATCACCGTTCCGACACCATTGAAAACTCAGGCCATTACAATTCTCCCCCATTTTAGGAAATTTCATCCTCGAAATTTCGTACCTGTAAATAAATTCGGATACTGAAATCTCATCAATTCCTCCGTCTCCCAGGTTGCCTCCTCCGATCTATGCCGATTCCATAACACTTTAACTAGTGGTACACATTTATTCCTCAACTCTTTAACTTCTCAAGCTAAAATTTTCACTGGTTCCTCTAAATAAGTCATGTCGGGTTGGAGCTCTATTTCCGTATGAGGAATTACATGCGATAGATCTGATCTGTACCGTCTCAACATAGATACATGAAACACGTTATGAATCTTTTCAAGCTCCGGGGGCAAAGCCAATCTATAAGCTACCAGACCGATTCTCTCAATGATTTCATACAGCCCGATAAATAGTGGGCTGAGTTTTCCCTTTCTGCCAAACCGCAAAACTTTCTTCCACGGTGACACTTTCAAAAATACACAATCACCCACATTAAACTCTATATATCTTCTCTTCAAATCTGCATATGATTTTTGTCGATCGGATGCAGCTTTTAGACATTCTCGAATAATACGAACTTTTTTTTCGGTTTCCCAAATCAAGTCCACTCCCACTAGTTTTGGTTCACTTAATTCAGACCAATATAATGGAGTTCTACACTTTCTTCCATACAAAGCTTCAAACGGTGCCATTTTAATACTAGTTTGATAACTATTATTATAAGCAAATTCAGCTAAAGGTAAATACCTTTCCCAGCTGCCGCCAAACTCAAGTATACAGCACCTTAACATATCTTCTAAAATCTGAATCACTCGCTCTGACTGTCCGTCTATCTGGGGATGAAAAGCTATGCTAAAATTTAATTTGGTGCCCAAAGCTTCTTGTAATTTACCCCAAAATCTCGAGGTAAATCTCAGATCTCGATCTGAAATAATAGATATTGGCACCCCGTGTAATCTCACTATCTTTGACACATACAACTCCGCTAACTTTTCAAGCGGATAATCTACTCTGACCGGAATAAAATGTGCTGATTTAGTTAACCGATCAACAATCACCCAAATCGAATCTTTTTTCTTTGGAGTTATTGGTAATCTGGATACAAAATCCATCGTGACATGTTCCCATTTCCACTCTGGAATCATAATGGGCTGTAACAACCCTGTCGGCACTTGATGCTCGGCTTTCACCTACTGACAAATTAAACATCTTGCTACATACTCACAGATTTCTCGTTTTATTCTGGGCCACCAATACATTTTCTTCAAATCATAATACATTTTTGTACTACCCGGGTGAATATAATACATACTACTATGAGCCTCTGATAAAATATCATTTTTCAAGTCTAAGTTATTCAGAACACATATTCTATTACGATAATATAACATACCATTTCCATCAATGGAGTATTCTGGGCTTAACTCATTTTGAACCATCTGTCGTTTCAACATCAACTTTGGGTCTTCATCTTGTAGCTCTCGAATCTATTGAAAGAACACAGGTTTGGCTTTTACTTCTGCTAGTACAGAACCATCTTCATTAATAGACAAATGAGCATTCAATGCCCGTAATGCAAATAATGATGATTTCTGACTAAGTGCATCTGCTACAACATTTGCTTTCCCTGGATGATAGTCAATGACAAGATCATAATCTTTCAGCAACTCTAACCATCGTCTCTATCTCAGATTTAACTCTTTCTGATTCATTAAATACTTCAAGCTTTTATGATCAGTATACACGTAACATTTCTCACCATATAAGTAATGTCTCCAAACACGATTGCTGCCAATTCCAAATCATATGTAGGATAATTCTTCTCATGCGATTTCAGTTGCCGAGAAGCATATGCCACCACTTTGCCTAACTGCATAAGTACACAAGCCAAACCATTCAGAGATGCATCACTATATACTACAACGTACACCCGATTCTGGTTGAGTCAACATTGGAGCCTCTGTTAACATCTTTTTCAACTGATCGAAACTCTGCTGACATTCACTTGACCATATAAATACAACATTCTTTTGTAGTAATCGAGTCAATGGTAGGGTAATCCTTGAGAAATCTTTGACAAATCAACGATAATAACCTGCCAGTCCTAGAAAACTCCGTACTTCAGTAACATTCTTCGGAACTTTTCAATTTATCACTGCCGATACCTTACTTGGATCCACTCTGATTCCATCAGCTGATACAATATGACCCAAAAATGCAACTTCATCGAGCCAAAATTCACATTTGCTGAATTTTGTATACAACTGTTTCTCCCGCAAAATCTGTAATACAATCCTTAAATTTTGTGCATGTTCAAACTCTGTCTTTGAGTAAATCAATATATCATCAATGAACACAACCACAAATCTATCCAAATATGACTAAAAAATTTGATTCATCAAATCCATAAAGGCAGCAGGAGCATTGGTTAAACCAAATGGCATCACCAAAAATTCATAGTGACCATACCGGGTTTGGAAGGCAGTTTTTGGCACATCACACTCTTTAACTTTCAACTGATAATACCCGGGTCGAAAATCTATCTTGGAAAATACTGCAGCACCTTTCAACTGATCAAATAGATCATCAATACAAGGCAAAGGATATTTATTCTTTATCGTTACCTTATTTAACTGCCTGTAATCTATACACAGTCTTAAAGAACCGTTCTTCTTTTTCACAAACAAGACAGGTGCACCCCAGGGCGACATACTCGGTCTGATGAACCCTTTATCTAATAACTCCTGCAACTGCGTCTTCAACTCTCTTAATTCTGCTGGAGCCATTCTGCATGGTGTTACTGAGATAGGAGCTATTCCGAGAATCACATCAATTGCAAATTCAACTTATCTATCGGGTGGTAAGCCGGGTAACTCTTCAGGAAACACATCAGAAAATTCATTCACCACTGGTACTTATTCGAGCTTTAAATCGGTACCCCGAGTATCAAGAATATATGCCAAGAATGCTTCGTTGCCTTTGCGTAATAACCTCTGAGCAGAGAGAGCTGAAATAATTCTGACTGTATCACTCATATTTTCAGACCCAACTGAGATTACATCCCCTCTTTGACATTTCAAACTGATATGTTTATCACGACAATTCACTACCGCCTCATGTTTTATTAACTAGTCCATCCCCAAAATAATATCAAATTCCCAAAAAGGTAACAACATCAAATCAGCGGGGAATTTATAGCCTTTCACTATCAGTGGACAATTACGACATATCAAATTAACTGTTACACTTTGACCTAATAGATTAGTGACTTGTATATCAAATTCAGTGGACTCAATAGAAAGTTTCTTTTCAGATACTAGCATAGCACAAATATATGAATGAGTAGACCCAGGGTCTATTAATGCATAAACAGTAACATCATAAAGATAGAAAGTACCAGCAATTACATCAGGAGCCGTAGCCTCTTCCCTTGCTCGAATGGCATAAGTACGTGCTGGTGCTCTATTCTCTGATCGACTAACTGATTCTCTCATACCCGAACGGGTAGTCCCTGTAGCACTGCTCTAGCCCGAACGTCTATTTCTTTGGGTAGTGATTCTTTGTATCTCTTTTTGTTCCACTTCATCTTTTTGCAGCTGGGGACAATCTCAAATAGGATGATCAGTAGCCCCACATTTATAACAAGCCCCCATCTTAGTCCTGCATTCACCGAAATGATGTCTTCCACAATATTGTCACTTAGGTCGGGGAGTATTTTGAACACTGCTCACGCTTGCTGCAGGTCTATTAAATACCTTGAAATCAAATTGTCTTGATCTACCTCTACCCGATTTTCCCGGCACTGATATAGTTCGACTAATTTCTTCTCTAAATTTCTTTACTGGCAAATCTGAAAATGACTTAGAACCACCTCTTTTGAATGACTCTTTACTTTTTCGATCCCGCTGCATTTTTTTGTTATATACTTCTTCGAGCTTTTGAGTACGATCTGACAGAACAACGAACTCCCGTATTTCATTGCCCTCAATCATTATTCTAATCTCATCATTTAACCCTTCTTCAAATCTGATACACATTTCTTCTTCAGTAGGTACAATGTCTCGAGCATATTTGCTGAGGTAGACAAATTCTCTTTCGTATTCAGCCACTGCCTTATTTCCCTGTCGTAGATCAAAGAATTCCCTTTTTTTAATCCAAATACCGTCTGCCCACATATTTCTTCTTAAATTTATTTTGGAAAAATTCCCAAGAAATTTTCTCTACCGGTACCACGGTCTCAATCGTTTCTCACCAATTATAAGCTTCTTCTTTTAATAGAGACACAACACATCTCAAATAATCATCTGGTGAGCAAGCCATTTCTTTAAAAATTCTTATCAAACTCTGTAACCAGTATTCAGTTTTGACGGGGTCATTATCAGTCCTTCCTCGAAATTCTTCGGCTCCAAGTTTTCTAAGCCTTTCTAATGGAGAACGCTTACTGAATTCAGTCGTTGTAGTAGGTGGAGGAGCAACCGAGGGTACCACAGATGGAGCAGTGGTGGGAGGAGGTGGCTGAGCTTGATTTCTTTCTTGCATTGTTTCAGTATACCATTGATTCATAATCTCATAAATCATATTCTTTAATTCTTGCTCTCGCATTAGGGAAATCGGAACATCACTACTTGTTGCTCGTTCAAAAATTTGTATTCTACTGTTAACTTCTTCCTGCTCAGTACGTTCAGGTCTATCTGACATCTTTATAATCGGAGAGTATTTATATAAATAACAAAGATTAGATCGGATCATACACATCACACTATCACAGATTTATATGGCATGTATTTCTAAACACTTTATACATCACAAATGTTCTGAGAACTAGCTAAACCGGACTCTGATACCACTAAATGTAACACCCCCTACTCGTATTCGTCGCCGGAATAGGGTATAAGGCATTACCTAAGTTTAACGAATTAATATTATTTTTATTATGAATTCAATATAGTCCCTTTATAAATATCCAATCTTCCCTGCAATTTTAAAACCAACCAATCCAATCCAATTCAATCCAATTTGATACAAAATCATACTTCTATTATAATTATATTATTTAGCATATTCATCACTCTTTACTTTAATACATATTCATTAAACAAGTTTTAGTATTTATATAATCATCAAACATGTACATGCCATGTAAATCAAAAAGGAAATTTACAAAAGCTACCGGAGATAATCTTGATAGTGTGATCCTCAATGTTGATCCGATCCTCCGTATATTTATACGTCAATCTACATGAGACATTGAATACACTCAAGTAAGTTTATAGAAACTTAGTAAGTTCATAGGCATAAAATATAAATCTTACCAAACATTCATATAATTATGCATTATACACAATTACTAAGTTCACCTGTCAACCACAATTTGGTGAGTCTTCTTGTATAAACTCACTACCATTTATCCATTGACGTTACCTCTTTTGGGCCCTTTTTGTCACTTACCATCCTTAATCAAATTAGGGAACGGTTATGGAAAATTGAGTACTGCACTTCCACTTTACCATAGTATAACTATGGTCTTACATATGATCACTTATCACTTTCTGAAGCCATAGCCCTGCAACGGTCTTACACGGATCACATTTATCACTTGTCACTTATCACTGATCAGATAAGTGTAGCTAAAGCTACCACTTATCACTTTTCACTTTTCACTGATCAGATAGGTGTAACTAAAGTTCCCACTTATCACTTGTCATTTGTCACTGATCAGATAAGTGTAGCTTAAGCTACTACTTATCACTTATCACTGATCAGAAGTACTCAAATCCGACGTTCTGCTCTATTTGATCATTTAATCATTTTTCACATTGTCATTTTATTCTCAATTCATCAACAATTATATCTCATCATACATGTTATAATTCATAAAATTTACATTTAATCATTAAATTTCAGCCATATGAACTTACCTGAGTCGATTTGCAGAATTTGAGAAAATTCAAGGACTAATCAGCTACTTTTTCTTTTCCTCGACTTGCTTCGGGTTCTCGATCTATCATTGTAAAATCATTCACTTATCAGTATTGATTTCACCTTTACTCTATTTCACATCCTTAATGATTACAACCCACATATAAGTAACATTATCTATAATTTCACTATTTACTTATATGGTTATTCAAGTTGTCCCTCCGTGTCACAGTAACTAAATTATTTTTATCTTGAGCTACAGAACTTAAAATTAAGATCCGTAAATTTTTTGTGAAACTAGACTCACATATATTCTTACCAAAAAATTTTCAGAATTTTTGGTTTAGCCAATAAGTACAGTTTATTCTTTAAAGTTACCCCTGTTCTGCTGTCTAACAGTTCTGACTCTTCTTCACTAAAAATTAATTATCTCCTTGTAAGAAATTTGGATTATGTTACTGTTTGTTTATCTTGAAAATAGACTCATTCATAATTTTAAACATATAAGTTTAAGCCCTTAATTATTTTTGTACAATTTTTAGTGAATTTCTAAAGTAAGAACAGGGGATCACAAAGTTATTCTAAACCAGTCATAAACAAATTTAAATATCTCAATATGTAGACTTCCTTTGCCTTCTATGTTTCTTTTATATGAAAATAGACCCAACAAGATTTAATTCTATATCTCACTCAACTTATAATTCTGTTTCTACCATTTTTGGTAATTTTTCAAAGTTAGACAACTGCTGCTGTCCAAAACTGCTTTAAACATGTTGATTTCTATTTTGTCCCAAATTCCACAATTCATACGATTCAGTCCTTGCTCAATTAACCCCTCAATTGAGATAATTTTCTCTAAATTAATACTTTACCTAGGCATTATAAGTTATTTCAAATCTATTGGAATTCAGAATTTCCACATAAAAACCCTAACTTCATATTCTTTTAAAATTAGGTCCCAAATATTCACTTTCTATTCAATTCTTTCAATAAAATCAGCATATAAACAATTTAAAGCTCTAATTCCATGCTAAATCATCATATACTTCCAGCACATATTCATAGAAACTTCCAACTTCATTCATAAAATCTAAAACTAATGAATTCAACAAGTGGACCTAGTTGTAAAAGTCACAAAAGCACAAAAATTTCAAGAAATAATCAAGAATTGAACTTATTTGCAGTAAAAATATGAAAAACCAGCTTAAAGAAACCCTTCTATAGTGTTTTTGCTGATGAGAATGCAGAAAAATAAAGAGAAATCTAGATAATTCCATTTTAGTCCTAGCTTTATTAAGTAAAATTTGCAATATTCCAATTTTATCCTTAATTCCTTATTTTCTTGCTGATTTCATGCCCTTGCCGTCCAGCCCAAATAGACCTTAAGCCCTCTTAAGCCCTCTTTCTTTTATCATTTAAGCTATTTAATCATTTCTCATAATTTTACATTTGTTACAATTTAGTACTTTTTGTTCAATTAACTATTGGAACTTTAAAATTTCATTAACACTCCATAAATATTTATGGCAAGATTAAAAATCTCTGAGGTCTCGATACCTCGTTTTTTATTCTAATTATTTTAATTTTTTTTAGTAACACCCCCTACCCGTATTCGTCGCCGGAATAGGGTATGAGGCATTACCTAAGTTTAACGAATTAATATTATTTTCTACTCACTTGTCGGATTTAGTGACCTCGAATCACCATTCCGACACCACTGAAAATTCAGGCCATTACACTTTTCCTCGTCTAAAACCAAAAACCACCATAGCCATGGCGGTGATGTCAAAGCAAGATCCGTCACTAGCTTTTGTAAAAACGGTATAAGAAATCATGAGACTTTATAGATCACTTCCATCAAGGCCTTCAATTGAAGACGTTGCAGCAGCCAAATCCGTTCTCAAAACTGTAGAAAATGAAGAAAAAAATCAAGCTTGAGGAGATCGCAATGGAACGGCCACCTGAAGATGTCCCTGATGCGGCGGAGGGCATTGGCCATGGAGGTGTCAATGCCATGGAAGTGTAGTCATCTTTGAGTTCCCGGATTTTGACCATTGGGAATCGCTGATACAAAGTTCCTTCCATTTTCTCTTATTCTTCTTCGCCTCCTCTTCCTCTTCTTCTTCTTCTTCTTCTTCTTCTTCTTTTTCTTCTTCTTCTTCTTCTTCTGCTTCTTCTTCTTCTTCTTCTTCTTTGTTTCTTCTCTTATTCTTCTTCTACTATCCAGGGCTGTTTAGGGTTAAAAAAGACTATTACAATGACAAATAACCCACCGTTAAATGTCATGTCATTTTTCCGCTACATCTAACGGAAAATGGTTAAAAGGATTGTTTTGTTATTTTTTAAAGTTGACTAACTGGAATGAAACCCAAGTGACTGTTTTATTAACTACCCTAAAATTGAGTGACTGTTTGTATAATTTACCCTAATTTTAAACACACTTAATGTATTAAATAACAATCCAAAATAATTAAGTATATAAAGCCAAACGAATTGGAAGGCTTTTATCTTCAATTATTATGACCTATAATTCAGATTAAACATCCCATTTGACATTCAATATCATCAATAGAATCATTTTAATTTACTTTCATGACTAAATTTTTATGTTGTATTTTAACCTGAATCATTAAAAAAAATATTAATTACATTATTTTTAATAAATACAGTGACTTTTTTGGGACAATGAAAATTAAAACAAATACATATTAAAAAATTAGCTTGAACCCCCAAGTGGGGATACTTCAAAGTTTCGCATATGCGTCAGCTTGACCAACATGTCCATCTCCTGATTCGCTCCTCTAGGGATATGCAAAATGCTCCAATGATTAAATTGTGATAATAATTGAAAAAATCCTTTTCATCAAGGTTGAGCTAGATCCTCCCATAGGTCTCTTTTGAATAGCCTTAGTTCCCTCAAAGCTATCAATATGAATAATCAAGTAGTCATATTCCCAATCAATTAAAATGTCTAAACTATTCAAGATACCTCAAAGTTTAGCCTCAAGCATTGAGCAGTTCTCCAAAAATCTATTAAAGCAAATAAACCACTCCACAATTTCGGTTTCTCACAGTTCCCTTTGCAGCAACACAATTACTCTCATATATGACAGATTCATCAAAATAGTGATTTATTAAAATATCATTCTTTTCAAATTGAAGCGGGAAAGAATGCATTTATATTGTTACTCATTTATCAAAGTCAATAGATACCCAGTGATCAATACACTCGAATATAATTGTTTTCACTACCATAGAAGCATAATTAATTAAATGATTACTCAATTATTTAATTTTATTGTTTTTGGTCATCAGTTATTAAATGGTTAATGGAATGATGATGTAGTAACTTTTAAAATTGGCATAATAGCAATTTTAATCCTCAATATTTATATATTGTGCCAATTTAATTTTATATTTTTTGGTCAGCAGTTATTAAATGGTTAATGGAATGATGATGTGGTAACTTTTAAAATTTATATAATAGCAATTTTAATCCTTAATATTTATACATTGTACCAATTTAGTCTTGATTCTAAAAAATTTAAACCTCAACATTTGCACATTGTGTAATTTGATTTTTTTTTACAATTTTGTTATTTTTTTTCTTTATGTCCATTTCACCTAAAAAGCTAAAAAACAAAATTCATTAGCTAAATTTGATAAAAATATACCAAAAATGGAAACACAAAAGAAATCCAAGATATTAATTTCTTATTTTATCATTCTTTTAAAATTAAATTTCAATGTCATAAATAAAAGAAAAATTGTAAATATATATACATCAAATTACACAATGCGTAAATATTAAGAGTTAATTTTTTTTTTAGAATCAAGGAAACACTTATATATTGAGGGTTAAAATTGCTATTGTGCCAATTTTAAAACCTAACAAATCATTTTTCTATTATCCAATTTAACAATCGGTGATCAAAAAGGAAAAAAAATTGAATAATTGATAATAAATTGTAACTTTTAATAATTAAATAACAAAAAAAATAAAATAATATATGTTCGGGTAATTTCCACAAAATAGATAAATTTGCATAAAGTAATTACATAAAATAAGCAGTAAATAATTGAATTAATTGAAAATTAATATTTTATTAATTTAAGGTTATTTTATGCATCTTTGATAATTTATAATAAAAATCATTGATTTAAAAAAAAAGTTTGAAACTGATAAGTAGATAAGCAATTATCACTTAATAACATTATATTACCTTTTAAAGAATAGATTTAATATATCATTTGGTCCTCAAATTTGCTAGCTTTTTCAAAGTGGTATTTGTGTCATTTTTTTCATTTAATTTAATATTTGTGTTTGACAAAAGTTATATATTTTAGTATCTAAAGGTAACAGTCCTAACTTTTTAATATTTAATTCGGAGTTTTAGGGTTGATTTGATTATAGTTAATTTCTAATATTATTAAGTTTAAATTTTTATGATTTTGTTAATAGAATAATTTTAAATTTAGTTGTGAATTTATTTAATTTTGCGTTTAATTTGTCAAATATATTTTGGTACCCAAAGGTAACAGTACTAACTTTTTTAATATTTAATTCGGGTTTTAAGGAGTTGATTTGATGAAAGTTAGTTACTAATATTATTAGCTAATTATGAATTTTCATCAAATTAACTCTAAAACCAGAATTAAATACTAAAAAGTTAACAATGTTACCTTTAGGTACTAAAATGTATAATTTTGTCAAATACAGATACCATATTGGAACAAAAATTAACACAAGTACCACATAAGAAAAAAAGTGTCAAACACAAATATCAAATTATATATTAAGCCTAAATAATATATGTTTAAATTTTGATTTTGTTTTAAATTTTGATTTTGTTTAAAATAATGCAAAATGAATAAAAAAAAAAGACAAAAAAGTAAAATTTATATTTATATTTATTAAATAGTTTAATTATATTTTGTAGTTAATTTTAAGTAATATACTAAATAGATATACAACTTAAATTCAATATTTAATTTTCTAACATTTTATTTTTTTAATTTATCAAACAACACCTTACTTTTATAACTTAATTTTTATATTCCATTTTAACTCCAATTATTAATAAATTACTTTTTTATATGAACTACCATCGGTATCTGGTTCAATCTAATTTTTGTAGAGATATTAAAAAATCAATTAACACATAGCGTTAATCACAATATGTTACGTGGCACATCTGACTAATCAGAATGTGCCATGTCACATTCAAATTTATTAAAATTAATTTTTTAAATTTAAATTCAAAAATAAAAAAAAGATTGGAAAGTAAATATTTTTAAAAATATCTTTGATCTTCCATTCTCGATATTGTAACGATAATAATAATAAATTATTATACAAGGTTTCCCTTCCTGTCCCCTACAAAATACAATGATCTCGGAGGTAATGCTATTAAAAACTCTATAAGACCCGTGAGATCCATCTTTCATCAAGACCCATTTTTCTTCGGACTACATGGAGATAACCTTGTTAATTGTTACAACACTTTGAGTGGCACAATGAGTGTTACCAATGTTTTTAAAATTGGATCAATGGTCGAACTGGTCAGATCACCAGTTCATCAGTCTAGCCAGTTCGATTAAAAAATTATTAAAAATTTAAAACAATTTTAAAAATTAAAAAAAAAATCGACCCAATCAATACAACAATTTTTAACCAGTCCAATTGGTTCGATGCCATTCTTCTGATTAATACCCTAACCGGTTCTCAATTTGACTAGCCAATCCCGTTCAGTTCAATCATCATTAATTACAAACTTAACAACACTTCAAATTTAGGGTAAATTACACCATCGTCATTAAATTAGTTTTTTGTTTCTGTCACTTAACTAAGAAAATTTAAAATTTGGTTACTGAACTATTTAAAAATTTTTATTTAAGTCACTGGATTGTTATGTTTTTAAAAAATTCCGCCAATGAGCTCTAAAAGGTGATACAACGATTGGTATGGTGGATCAGTACCCATCGACGAGTAGAAGAACATACCTTAGATCCAAGTCGATCTAACGGTCAATGTCAATGATTGGAGAAAAAAATTTGTTTGAATTTTGACTTGTAGATTTGTGACATTCAAAGTTGTTTCATAAAAAAAATTGAACTGTAGAAGAGAAGGGGAAAGATAACTTTCGATTATTGCAGACAGTGCGAACAGAGAAAGCTATCGAACATTGATTTTAACAATCCAGTGACTTAAATAAAAAATTGTGAATAGTTAAGTGACCAAATTGTAATTCATTTTAGTTAAGTGACCAAAACAAAAGCTTACCCATAGTTTAGTGACTAATAGTGTAATTTACCCTACAATTTAAGATGAAAGACCCACGAGATCCCCCCGAGTAGAGGTGGACATGGGCCGGGCCTAAGCAAAATTTTGAATCTATTTTTTAGGCCCAGGCCCGGCCCGGCCCGAAATATGGGCCTAAAATTTTGTCCAAGCCCGGCCCGAAAGAAAATTGATAAACCCGAGCCCGGCCCGGCCCGGCCCATATTAATTTTTTTTAAGTTTTTTTTATTAAATAAAAAAATTTAAAGCAAATATTAAAACAAAAAAACAAATAAAAAATATGTAATTCTTTTTAGCTTTTTTCATTAAATAAAAAATTTTAAAACAAATATTAAAACAAAAAACAAATAAAAAATATGTAAATTTAAAAAGTATATTTAATTAAAAATCAAAATATATATTTAATATAAAATTCGGGCCGGGCCGGGCTGGGCTCGGGCTAAAAAAGTTTTACCCGAGCCCGGCCCATTTTCTAAACGGGCCTCGTTTATTTGTCCAAACCCATATTTCGGGCCTATATTTTTACCCGAACCCTCCCATTTTTCGGGGGGGCCGTCGGGCCGGGCCGGATAGCCCAGCCCATGTCCACCTCTACCCCCGAGCAGCGCCATTGTTACAAAACAAAGAGCTTTATCTTTCGGCCCAATAATAACAGCGAGCTTCTCGTTTTGGGCTGTCAAAGCCCAATTGGAAGAAATAATGGTTCTTTATTTCGAAATGCTGGGCGCGGATGGCTCAAATCAGGCAAATTAAAAAACTGCGATTTCTATTCTGAAATTAGTTTGGAGTGAGGGAGGGATGTTGAAGGCAGGGCGGCAGCTTCATTATTGTTATTAGCACTTCAATTCAGTCCCCAAATCTGTTTTTTTCAAAAAATGAGTTCTAAAGAAAGTTGCAGAATCGAGCTCCGCACTGCTATTCGCCAACTCAGCGACCGTTGCCTTTACTCTGCTTCCAAATGGTAACCCTTCATAAAACCCTAAACCCACGCTACTCTCTCTTTGCTTTTTGATGAAGAAGAATAAGAAAGATTGAATTTTTTTACTCTTTTACAATGAACCCATTTCTCTCAATCTCTTAGCATTTTAGAAGTCTTATAAGATCTGTAGAACACTTTGGAAATGGTGCTTTATTTGGCATCTTGAAGTAGAACTGAACTTTTTTCTTTGGGAGTCCAATGCCTTAATGTGGGTTGCTAATTTTGGCTTTGCTTTTCCTTTCAATGTGCTTTTTTAATGATAAAGTTATGTTTTTTTATGCTGTCTTCTGGGAGCAATAAATCATTGGTTGGTTTGATTTACAGGGCAGCAGAACAGCTTGTCGGAATCGAGCAAGACCCAGCTAAGTTCACGCCTTCAAACACGAGATTTCAGCGTGGAAGCTCGAGTATACGCAGAAGGTTCCGCACCAATGAGATTACTTCCACACCTCCCACTGGTGTTGCCTATGTGTCCACTCCGGTGATGGAGGAAGATGAAGCCATACATGGTGACTTTTACCTTCTTGCCAAGTCATACTTTGATTGCCGAGAATATAGGAGAGCCGCTCATGTGCTTCGGGATCAAACTGGAAAGAAATCCGTGTTCTTGCGATGTTATGCTCTTTTTCTGGTTTGTTCACTTCTCATTTCGCTATCTTATAGTATTTTAAATGACTTGCTGTTGTTATGCTCCCTGGTTTTGATTGTGTAAAATTGAGTCTGATGATGTCACAGCTAGTTCAAATGTCAATTATTGTGTTCCGTATGCTTTAGTTGATCGCCTTTCTCTTGAGTGATAAGATTTGACAAACACTGGATTTAGTGAATGAGTGCTTTGTTTGTACCTCTATAACCTATTATAGCAGTGGAAGCTTGCTTGTGGAGGAGAATAAGTTGTGGTGATTAATTTTTCTTCATTCATGAAGAAGCTTATCCTTGCTTCAAAGTATGAAAATTGAGGTTATGCAAGTATTTTTTTTGGACATTTATGTTACCCTTTTTCCTTCTTTTTTTGGGCTTAATGGGGAAACATTGCGATTAGGTTGAGGAAGGAAATAACATTCGTCTTGTGTAAATATAGGTTCTCCTGGCCCCAATAAATTAAACTTATGCCATAATACCCTTTCATAACCCTTTTGTTGTCATTATCGGTTCATTCTTATTCCTTGATCAAAATGTTAGAAGTACATGCATGGATGAACAACTTAAGTGCTTCCTTTCTTACTTGATTAACGTATTAAAAATACAGTTTTGATACATCATAAGTAATCTATACCAAAATAATGCCATGTAGTTGGTACAGTTGCTCCTGAAATTGAAAAATACCAAGCAAACTGATCAGAACCCATACTGGACTTAGTACTTGTAATGTTGTAATTACTTCTTTGAAGTTGATTTTAAGTTGGCATGTGGAGTTATTGTTGCTAGAAGGATGAAAATGGAAAGGGACCATAAGAAAGTATTTTAGGAAACAACATTTAGGCTTGTTATTGTAATCTATGGAAATTTTTTTCATGAAGAAAAAGGAAAAAAGTGTAAAGCCGGTATGAAATGCAAAGGCTAAGACTGTATGTGCGCTTGTGGCTGAGGAATATTACAATAGGGATTTAGTTTTTTCTCTTTGATTTTCTTACTTTTATCTTTTATTTTGGTGTTTAAGTTTGTTGCCTAACAACTTCCCCTGGGATTCAAGACTAATCCACAGGGAGGAATCTTCTATCATCAATGCGTAATCTAATATCGAAATATTTGTATCATATATCGTTAGCACCTAGCATTGAATAAAGTATACATTGCTTATAGGCCTTCTATTTCTGATGCCAATGCTATGTGATTTCTTCAAACTATCTTATGTTTCTGTGCTTTACTATTTGTATCGTCGAAGGCTGGAGAAAAACGGAAAGAAGAAGAAATGATAGAACTTGAAGGGCCCTTAGGTAAAAGTGATGCTGTTAACCGTGAATTGGTTTCTCTAGAGAGGGAGTTAGCAACTCTTTGTAAGAATAACACGATAGATCCTTTTGGGTTGTACTTGTACGGTCTTGTGCTTAAAGAGAAAGGTAATGACAACCTTGCCCGCAAAGTTCTTGTGGAATCCGTGAATAGTTACCCTTGGAATTGGAGTGCCTGGTTGGAGTTACAATCCTTATGCACTACAGTTGACATCTTGAACGGACTCAATCTCAGCAACCATTGGATGAAGGAGTTCTTTCTTGCTAGTATTTACCAAGAACTCAGGATGCATAATGAATCGTTGTCAAAATACGAAAATCTACAGGGTATGTTTACTTTTAGTAATTACATACAGGCTCAAATTGCGAAAGCCCGGTATAGTCTAAGGGAATTTGAACAAGTTGAAGTGATATTTGAAGACCTTTTAAGGAATGACCCGTATCGAGTAGAGGACATGGATACATATTCTAATGTGCTCTACACAAAGGAATGTTTCTCCGCCTTGAGTTATCTTGCTCATAGGGTCATTATGACTGATAAATACCGTCCTGAGTCTTGTTGCATTATCGGAAATTACTACAGTTTAAAAGGGCAGCATGAGAAGTCAGTCGTGTATTTTAGGAGGGCGCTCAAATTGAACAAAAACTATTTATCTGCTTGGACTTTAATGGGCCATGAGTATGTCGAGATGAAAAACACTCCTGCTGCAGTTGATGCCTATAGACGAGCTGTGGACATAAACCCTCGGGATTATCGAGCCTGGTATGGTTTAGGACAAGCATATGAGATGATGGGCATGCCCCACTATGCTTTGCATTATTTTCGGAAATCTGTTTTCTTTCAGCCTATTGATTCTCGGTTATGGATTGCTATGGCGCAATGCTATGAATCTGAGCAGCTGCACATGCTCGAGGAAGCCATCAAATGTTACAAACGTGCTGCGAATTGTAATGACACAGAAGCAATCGCCCTGCATCGACTAGCAGTGTTACATAGAGAACTCGATCAACCTGAGGAGGCTGCATTCTATTATAAGAAGGATTTAGAAAGAATGGAAGCTGAAGAGAGAGAAGGACCTAATATAGTCGAAGCACTGATGTTTCTTGCTACGCACTACAAAACACAGAAGAAATTTGAAGAAGCAGAAGTGTATTGTACCCGTCTTCTAGATTATACCGGCCCGGTGTGTTTCACCTTTATTCTTTCTGTTTCAAAATCATTTAGCCTTTTTTAACAAGTTTTACTTATTTTGTTCATCTCTATTGTGATTGTAGGAGAGGGAAACGGCCAAGAGTTTACTCCGAGGTATGAGAATAGCACAATCTGGTTTTCCTTCCATGGATGTCGAGCATTTTCATCCCTGATTTTTCTTGTTCATAACCAAAAACACCAATGAAACCTTTGGGATATGCCAGTTCTAGTTGGCTAGTTCTTGGTTGGTAGCACTCTAGATGGCCTGGTTTTACATGTTTGCATTACTTGGAAAAGAATCATTGTATACTTTTCTATTGTTGTGTTGTAACATAACAACTCAAAACATCAGAAGAAAAAAAAAATGGAGCTAGAAGATGGTGATTTAAAAAAAAAAAAAAAAAAAAAAATTTAATCAGGCCTGATAAAAATTCACCTCATTTGGTTTTATGAACTAGTAAATGTCAATTGTAGAGAAAGGCAGCCAGGGGCCATGAACATGATGCATCATTCATCATCAAATTTACATTTATTTTTATCTTTGCATTTTGATCTGTCATTCTAGAGCAGATTGGCTTTATGTTCCATTTCAATGTGTCATTTTGAACTTATTGATATTTTTGAAATAAAAATTAATATACATATATAAAAATATGTACAATATCAAATGAATTATATTTGCTATAGTTTTCTCACACATCATGATATATTATAATATAATATCTAGAAAATATAAATAAATTATTTTTATACAAGTGTTTTATTTTGATTTTTAAAAATTTATAATTGTATTTATAATTTCTTTTTTACATCATGGATTGATAACTAGAATAAAATGTGAAATTTAAACTTAAGATTTTAAAATTTTCAAGCAGCAAAGCCCTAATAGCAATGCCTTAACAGCAATGTGACTTGAACCCAAACTACATTTGAGACGGTGAACACCTTAACTATTAGATCAACACACAAGTTCAATATTATAGTGAAGGAAATGAGATATGGGTAGAAATTGATATTAAAATTTATCCTTATGGTAACAACCATCTTATTCAAAGTTAAACATCTTAATCATCCAGCCATTAAAAAAAATTGTTTTCCAATAAATATAGATATGATAGAAATAAATGTCATAAGCTTTTTGCATCTCCTCTGCAGAGAAGATCAATTTACAGCAAAAATATTATAAAAATCAGTTTTGTTCATCCTACTTTTCTAACCGATGCATACATTGCCAAGGCAGAGCTGTGGCTATCGCTAAAATCAGACATATTGCGAATATGGTCACCAGCAATAATATTAGCAATTGGTGGAACCTGGCGTCGTTTCCTTTTCCTTATCCTTCTCCTCTGCCTTCTCTTAGTCTTCGGAAAACACTTCCCACCCTATATCCAAACATTTTTAGAAACGAATGTTTAAGAGCAAACTTTGGAAGAAAGAAGAAATGAACCATTTAATTGTCCTGCATCATATTAGACAAGAAATAGAGTTCATGCATATGCACAGATTTGTCCAAGTCTAAATTTGCTCAAGCTTATACTCCATTTTGCATCTACCTGAGTGATCTGTACAACTGCTGGATTAGTAATGGGTTATGCTTTGACATTCTCAACCTCTTGAATGTGTTAATATTTGACAATACAAATTTGTGACATTACATCAAATATATACAAGGCATGTTCATCAAATAAACTTGAATCTGCAGAGCTTATCGTGCTTTCTACATTCTAAACTAATATAAAAATATTATATTAATTGTTATGAATATTTTATTATTCAGTAGATGTCTATCAAAATCAAGATAAATTTGATTAATTCTAGGACTATAATAGTCATTAGAAGTAGAGTTTTATTTCATTTACACTATCTATAAATATATATTTTGGAGACACTTTATAAACATCTTTATTGATCAATAAAATACGTATTCTCTTTTACTCACCTGTTTCTTATTTACTTCGAATACTCAATTTGAAATAACAAATAAACATATTCTTTTATACGATAGAAGCACCCCCATAAGCACACTACATAATATTCAAATCCCAAAGGAAAGGCAGTCAGAAAACCAAGAATTATGCAGGCTTTGTAATATGGTAAATAAAGCAAGGTAAGGGCAGTAAGTTTGACATTCAAATCTCACACTTGAGGTACCCAAAATTGAATTGACTTGTTGTAAGTCAAAAAGAGATGACCCTAATCTAAAAGTTAAAAGACTAATCATGAACAGAAAAGCAAGGACGATCCACTCACTATTGGCCTGGTTAAATATGAATTGAAGTACAAACCCAATAATAGAAAGCTGAAGAAAAGCTCAGGTTTGCATGAAAGACGGCAGGGGCAGCCACTAGTTTTGCAATTTTATGTATGGTTATGAAGGGATAGTGCGGTGGGGGATTTCTATTTATTATATTTGTCGTAACCACCCTCTTTGAAAAGGCGGGAATCGAACTTGGGTTTTTTAAAAATGAATAAAAACGGGAGTCGCCACCGATCTTTCATTAGGTGTGATCGGATCACCTCTGTTTTAATAAACATTTTTGATTTACTAAAACAATGCTTTTGGTCTACGAAAATTTGAGAAAATAGGTTCGGGAGTCGGTTACGTGCGAGGAAGGGTTAGCACCCTCGTCACGCCCAAAACTGGTACCGAATTGATTAACTAATGTCCCAATGTCGAAAGTTTGAAAATTTTGAAGGAATTTAAAAATCTGACCGCTTTTGGAAATATTCATGTTTTCCTTGAACTAAATCGAGATTTTCCCATTTCGAAGAAATAAAGTGTCACATCCAATACTTTAGGACACGATAGTTTAAATCTTCGATCCTAAGATCATCTCATAGTTTTCCGGAATTGCAAATCAAGACTCTCTCGTTTCCAAGGGATTGAAATATCACATCCAATACTTTAGGACACAATAATTTTAATCTTCAGATCAGAGATCATCCCATAGTTTTCTTTTTGAAAATCAAGATTTTCTTGTTCCAAAAGAATAAAGTATCACATCCAATACTTTAGGACACGATAATTTAAATCCTTGAATCCAAGACCATCTCAAAACGGTCGGTTTACATAAACGACGCGAATAAAAATAATCATAAGAATATCGGGACAAAAAACAAGGGGACAAAAGACAAGGGAATAAAATACAAAGGTTAAAAATAAAGCGAGGAGTAAAAAAAAACGATGTCAAAAATGATAGAATTAGTAACCATGAAGATAATAAAATGTCATAATATGAGTGCAAATAATAATAATAATAATAATAATAATAATATTAATATAGTAATAATAATAAAAACAAAAATGATACAAAATATATATAACATAGTGGTATAGTAATAATAATAGCCAAATACTAAAATAATAGAATAGTAATAATAATAATAGAAATGATAGGAAATACATATACAATGTAATATAAACATAATAGCGATAATAATAATCTAATAATATAGTGATAAAGATGGTAGTATAATAATAGCAAAAATAATAAAAATGTATGTACAGTATACTAATATGATAATATAATAACAATATAACAATGGTAATAAGAAGTGTAATAATGAAGATGATAATGATAAGTAGTAATAATAATAATACTATGTATGTACAATATAATAATATAGATATATAATAATATAGATATAATAAAAATAATAATACTATGTATGTGCAATAATATAATAATAGTAATTGTAGGTATAATAATGTAATAGTAATAGTAATGCCAATACTAATGATAATATTAATATACAAATAATGATAATGATAAATATGTACAATGTAATATTATTAATAGCAGTATAAAATAATAATAGAAAAATAATGACCATAAAAACAATACTAATAACGATAATAATATAATAATAATACAAAAAAAAATAAAAAATAAAAAATAAATAAATAAATTTAACTACAAAATATTAAGGGAGGGCCAAATTGAATTAAAAGGGTGATTTTGGGAGTTAATTCGAAATAAAATAAAAAGGGGGTTATTCGTAATGCGTGAAAAGGGCCAGGGACTAAATCGGGAAATAAACACTCCTTCAAAATACGCTACATGAGTGGGGGTTTAATTAAAAGTCTGATAAAATTTGGAGGCAAATCTTAAAGAAACAAAAATCTAATTGCAAATATGTTAAAAGATGGAGGGATTAGATGCGAAATTAACCCCTTTGATAGGAAAACACGCGGACCTTGGCCAATCGGGTCGGGCCAATCCGTTTGCCTCAAAACGGTACCGTTTTGGGCTTCCAAAGGGGGTACCAAACGCACCGTTTTACCCTGGTATATAAAGCACATTTTTTTTATTTCATTTCATTTCTTTGTCTGTTTAAAAAAAAAACTAATCTTCTCTTTATTTTCTCTCCAGATCTGCGAAGAGGGAGGGGGTTCTGGTGAAGGGACCACCGTCGCGACGATCGATCGCCGATATCTGGCAAGTGCCGATGTAAGATTCTTCTCCCTTTTTTTTTATTTTATACATATGTGGATTTGCGAAAACAAAGAAGAGAATAAAAATAAAAATAAAATAAAAATACCTTTGAATGCCTTGTATTCTTTTGTGCTTGCTTTTTTTTTTTTTTTTGAATCTGCTTTTTTTCTTTTCGTTCTTTTTGATTGATTAAAAAAACCCCATATTACAGTTGTTTTCTATCGCTTTTATAGCCGAATAACAACAATAAAAAAATCCTCTTTGCTTGCTTGGTATTGCTGCTGCTTTTGTCCGCTTTTTCCAGTGTTATGGGCGTGGTAGTGGGAGACCAGCAGGCGGTGGTGGCCCACCAGCGTAGTGGGGAAGCGGCGCACAAGGCTAGGGTTTCCAAAACCCTAGCTTTTCTCAAAAAGGTTTAATTTTTTGGGCCTTTTGGGCCTGGTTCTTTTATTTATTTTGTTTGGGTTAGGTTTAATGGGCCTGGGCAAATTGGGTATTACAGCTGCCCCTCTTTGCTCATTGTCGTGAAACGAGAATAGAGCAAAGACAATAGAAGAACCGATTTTGCCCTGCTTGGCCAAGCCTTGTTGGTCCTCGTCCTCTTCAAATGGCTTCAAGCTCCATCGTAACTCATCACTTCGATTCATTCTACTGGAGGATTGGGGTGATAAGAATTCAGAAAGAAGAGATCTGTAACTTGATCTTTCTCGCTGAACCTTCTTGAAAACGAACGGTGATAGGAATCCAGAAGAGACCCGTGACTTGAATCTTCTTGCTGAAACTTCTCGAAAATATAGTTGGTGATAGGAATCCAGAAGAGACCCGCAACTTAGATCTTCTCACTGAAACTTCTAAAAATATAGTTGGTGATAGGAATCCGAAAGAGACATGCAACTTGGATCTTCTTATCAAACTTCTCGAAAATATGATTGATGATAGGAATCCAGAAGAGACCCGCAACTTGGATCTTCTTGCTGAAACTTCTCGGAAATATAGTTGGTGATAGGAATCCAGAAGAGACCCTTAGCTCAGATCTTCTTGCTGAAACTTCTCGAAAATATAGTTGGTGATAGGAATCCAGAAGAGACCCGCAACTTGGATCTTCTTACTGAAACTTCTCGAAAACGAACGGGGATAGGAATCCAGAAGAGACCCGTAACTTGGATCTTCTTGCTGAAACTTCTCGAAAATATGATTGATCCTCAGTACACTCAGGAAGGAAGGATTAGCAGCTTCAACCTGCTCCATTGGAACATCAAGGAAATGAATCTGAACTTTTCAATTTGCTTCCTCACTATGTTTAGCCCGTTCCATGGGAGCAGTGTCCTCTTCAATGCTGCTATGCTGTTCTCCAAGGAACCTGTTCTGCAAAACGTGCTTATGCTCATGCAAATGATGAGGGTGTTATGTTGGAGGTGATTCAAATGCTCCTAACTATGTGCGCCATTTACATGAATGCTGAATATTATGCCAATGATGATTTTTCACAGCGTAAAATGTCTAGGATGTAATGATTGCAATAAATCGAATGCTCCTAGTTGGATGCGTATGAATGCATGAGAAGGACCCTATTTATGGTTTAGGTTGTCATTGCTCATAGCGAGATTCACTGAGGCACTACGATTGTTGCAGATATAGGAAACTCACAGAAATGAGTTCGCCCCGCGGCAACGTCATTGTCTCTTCTATGGTACTCTTTGAGGCATGAAGTTCGTACCTCTTATTACCGCCTTAGGAGAGTAACATTTGTCTTCTTTCATCCCTCTTACTGCGACCTTAAGGCGTAGAATCAATCATGGTATTACGACTTCATTATATGCCAAGACTGACATTGCTCGTTATTTATGAAGGGCGTACCACCGACGAGGTGTCTGGTTTTTGTTTAGATAGACGATCATTTGTCAATTTTCAACATTTCTGAACCTTAGGTGGAATGAATTTTGAACAATAGTTACGTTTCATGTCCTTGTATTATTCAGAGGCTTTCAGGATAATATGTAGGACTCCTTTTATGAAAATATTATTAGTTCCGTAATCGTTAGTTCAATGTAAAAATGCCTAAGCAGGATTGTAAGGAGGAGAGTAATTGGGAGTACATCCCGAAATAAGACATGTTAATCCAAATTTGGCAAATGTAATCAAGGAAGAAATTCATTGAATAAGATGGTCACAAATTACAAAACTGAAAATGGGTAGAACAAAAAAAAAAAAAAATGGGTGCCCTTAGATATCGCAGCCTAAACTTCTCTGCTCGAACGTTTGGAAGACCATTTTGAGTTTAACATGTGCTCAGAAGATCTTGGATATTTTGTTGATGTATCGAGGTGCGGCATGCCCTTTCTTTGTCCATTCGAGTGCGGCGGGACTCTCTTTCTCGCCTTCAAGCCCCTTTTAGTCTCAAAGCGCGTTACGGGGTTTTCGCATTGGCTTCTCCCTTCTTTTTTTTTTTTTTACGCGAAGTATTTTTTAACTGAATCTGAGTTCACGGGGTTGGGCAGGCTTTTCCCATCCATTTCCATTAAAATCAGTGCGCCTCCAGAGAAAGCCTTCTTCACCACGTACGGCCCTTCTCAATTCGGCATCCATTTTCCTCTGAAATCCTTTTGCATGGGGAGGATCTTTTTCAGTACCAGATCTCCCTCGTGAAACTCTCTTGGGCGAACCTTCTTGTCATAGGCTCGCATCATGCGTTTTTGATACATCTGACCATGACGAATAGCCTTTAACCTTTTTTCTTCGATTAGGTTCAATTGATCGTATCGAGCTTGAATCCACTCAGCTTCATCCAGTTTTACCTCTGTTAAAACCCGAAGAGAAGGTATTTCCACTTCAATGGGTAGGACTGCCTCCATCCCGTAAACTAGTGAGAAAGGTGTTGCCCCGGTAGAGGTTCTGACGGACGTTCGATAAGCGTAAAGTGCAAACGGTAATTTTTCATGCCAATCTTTGTAAGTTTCTGTCATCTTCCCCACTATCTTCTTGATGTTCTTATTCGCTGCTTCCACTGCCCCATTCATTTTCGGACGATATGGAGATGAATGATGATGTTTAATGTTGAATTGTCGACAGACATCCGCTATCGTGCTATTGTTCAAATTCAATGCGTTGTCTGATATGATTCTTTCAGGCATCCCATATCGACAGATGATTTCCTTCTTTAAAAATCGACTAACCGCCGATTTAGTGACGTTAGCGTATGAAGCCGCTTCTACCCATTTCGTGAAATAATCAATGACTACGAAGATGAATCTGTGTCCATTCGACGCTTTTGGTGAGATTGGTCCGATAACATCCATGCTCCACATGGAAAAGGGCCACGGGGAAGTCATAACATGCAGGGGAGACGGAGGCACATGAATCTTATCTCCATAAATCTGGTATTTATGACATTTCTTGGCATATCTGATACAATCTCCTTCCATGGTGGACCAATAATATCCAAATCTCATTATTTGCCTGGCCGTTGTGAATCCATTAGCATGCGTTCCGCAAACACCCTCACGAACTTCCTCTAGGATCATCTTGGCTTCTACAGCGTCGACGCATCTCAACAGTACTTGATCCTTTCCCTTTTTGTACAAAATGTCTCCATCCAAAACATATTCGAGGGCCAATCTCCTGAGTGTCCTTTTCTCATTCTCAGTTGCATGATTTGGGTATTCGCGATCTCTCACATATCGCAATATGTCTTGGTACCAGGGGTGCTCGTCCCTTCCTTCTTCTTCTACGCTGCAGCAATAAGCTGGGGCCTCGTAAATACTCATCTGAATAGACTTTACATCTTCTTGCTTACTCGCCTTAATCATGGAGGCTAAAGTAGCCAGAGCATCTGCCATTTGGTTTTCTTCTCGTGGGAGATAATTGAAGGTGATATCGTCGAACTCCCCGATTAATCCCATGACTATCCTTCGATAGTTGATCAATTTGGGGTCTCTTGTTTCCCATTCGCCCCTTAGTTGGTAGATCACTAATGCGGAGTCTCCATGTACTTCCAGCGTTCTAACTCTACGTTCTATAGGAGCGTGGAGTCCCATGATACAAGCTTCATATTCTGCCATATTGTTCGTGCAATCGAAATCCAACCTGACTGTGGATGGGTAGTGATCTCCTTTTGGGGATACCAAGACTGCCCCAATCCCATTTCCAACAAATATTTGATGCTCGTCGAAATATAATTTCCAAAGGCAATCTCTCATGATGTCCTCCTCCGCTGTTGCCACATACATTAGATCCTCATTAGGGAAATCAAAGTTCAACGGCTCGTAATCTTCTAAAGCTCTGCTGGCTAGGAAGTCGGCTATCACACTCCCTTTTATAGCCTTCTCCTCATATATATACAATATCGAATTCGCATGAGTGGGATTTGCCATCTAGCCATCCTCCCATTCAAAGCGGTCGTCTCCATCATATACTTTAGGGGTCCAACTTTGAGATTAGCCAGTGTCGTGTGGTACAAAGATGTATTGTCTCAATCTCCGAGTTGTCCAAATCAAAGCACAAACATAGTTTTTCAATTGGTGAATATCTCATTTCACAATCAGTGAATTTTTTACTGAGATAGTATATTGCCTTCTCCTTTCTCCCTGTATCATCATGTTGACCTAGCACACATCCCATTGAGCGATTAAGCACCGTCAGATATAGGATTAGTGGCTTATTAGGGCACGGAGGTGACAGTACTGGAGGGTTTGACAAGTACTGTTTGACCCTATCGAAAGCTTCTTGACATTCATCGTTCCATACGCTTGGGTTATGTTTCTTCAAAAGACGAAATATGGGATCGCATTTCTCAGTTAACTGTGAAATAAACCGAGCAATGTAGTTTAGTCTTCCTAGGAAGCCTCGAACTTCTTTTTGAGTGCGTGGTGGCGGTAATTCTTGTATAGCCCGGACTTTATCTGAATCGATTTCAATCCCTTTCTCGCTAACTATGAAGCCCAACAGCTTGCCAGACCTGGCTCCAAAGGTACATTTGGCGAGGTTGAGCCTCAATTGAAATTTCCTTAATCTCAGAAACAACTTCTGCAGAACTTGGATATGTTCTTCTTCTGTTCTAGACTTTGCAATCATGTCATCCACGTAAATCTCGATTTCCTTATGCATCATATCGTGGAATAGAGTCACCATGGCCCTTTGGTATGTTGCTCCTGCGTTTTTCAACCCAAACGGCATTACTTTGTAATAGAATGTGCCCCACAATGTTATGAAGGTGGTCTTTCCCATATCTTCAGGGTGCATCTTTATCTGATTGTATCCGGAAAAACCATCCATAAAGGAAAACAGCGAAAAGCCTGCTGTATTGTCTACTAGAGTATCAATATGAGGCAGAGGAAAGTTATCTTTTGGGCTAGCCTTATTTAAGTCTCTATAATCCACGCACATTCGCACCCTCCCGTCTTTTTTAGGGACAGGCACGATATTGGCTACCCTTTTTGAATATTTGATCTCTTGCAAAAATCCAGCATCGAACTGCTTTTGGACCTCCTCTTTTATTTTCAGCACAATATCTGGTCTCATCCTTCTAAGCTTCTGCTGTACTGGCTTGCAATCTCTCCTTGTAGGTAAGCGGTGTTCTGCTACATCGGTGCTTAAGCCGGGCATATCTTCATAAGACCATGCGAAGACGTCCTTGAATTCTTACAACAGTTTGATAAGATTCTGCCTTGTCTTTTTGGCTATCCCCGTTCCGACATTTATCGCTTTCCCTTCTTCCAATGTCACAGTCTCTATTGCTTCCTTATGAGGTCGAATTTGTCTCTCCTCCTGCTTTACCATTCTTATCAGATCAGGGTATAGGTCCTTGTCTGCGTCGTCTTTAAAATTCTGTAGTCCTTCTAAGCATATGTCTTGCTCAAAAGGATATTTCGAATTCGAGACAGTCGCTCAAGTCATTGATATCTAGGGACTGCATTGCGGTTTAAGAAAATGCAAAGCGGTATGAATGAATTTTGTAAACGAATGATTATATGTATGACAGTGATGAAAGAATGATGAAAAACGAAGAAAGAGATGTTTGCTTCAAGTAAGGATGAAAATGCATTTTATTGATATAGCGATATTCGAAACATGCGCCTATTTCATAAAAGAAATCTTACTGTTCCTAGGCTTAGAGCAACAAGTGTGTCCTGACATTACTCGAATTAGCCCTAAATACTACAGGATTTCTTCCAGCATCTAATTGTTCAAGATGCTCCCCGATTCATAAGGCTGAATATTTGGCGAAAATTTCCCGTCAGTTGCCTCCTCGGATATGGCACTAATGTAGACGTTGCCTAACATTGCTGTGATGTCCCCTCCCTTCGGTATCTTTAGCCCAGAGTGGATTACCCCTCCTGACACAAAGGTCTTGGATATGTGCGGGATTATCATGGGTTCCCACTTGGTTTCTTCTCCATTCAAACGAGCGCGTCTTCTTTCCTGTCTTCTTTCTAGCTCCTTTTTCTTTTGTCCTGCATCGGGTCTGAATCCCAGGCCGAAGCGATCTTGTTTCTCTCTCAGCACCGGGGCCACTATTCTCCCCTGAAGATACTTTCCAAACCCTCTTCCGGGTAAAGCGCCCTTTTCTACGGTCATTTTCAAACCCATCATCGTGGTCCTCGAGATCTTTGGCTTCAAGATCTTACTTCTTTCTGTAACAAAAGTTGCGTTCACGAATTCGAGAGATCGGAACGAACATTCTATTGTCTCATCATTTGTCTCTAAGTAAGGCATGTCGCTGGTCACGGTGGCAATGATGTCTTCCTCAGCTTTTATCGTTACCAGTCGGTCATCCGCTATCAACTTCACCTTCTGATGGAGTGATAAAGGTACTGCCCTGGCTGAATGTATCCATGGTCTCCCCAACAGGCAATTGTAGGAAGGTTCGATGTCCATGACCAAAAAATCTATTTCGTAAATAGTTGGGCCAATCAGTAAGGGTACCTCAATTCTCCCCATGACCCTTCTTTGGGTGCCGTCAAAGGCCTTTACCACACTCGGCATTCTTTCATATGCGAACCATCCATCTAAGTCCATTAAGGGTGGATAAGGGCAATACATTTAATGCGACCCATTGTCTATCAAGACCCACGGCAAGTGTGTGCCCTTTGCATTTAGTCAGTAATGTGCAAGGCCTTGGTGGACCTCTACCACCGGTGGTATTTCATCGTCGTTAAAATGGATAAAGTTGTGCGCACTTATATGGCCAATCAATCGATCCAACTTGTTAACCGAGATGTCACTAGTGACGTAGGCTTCGTTTAAAGCTTTCATCAATGCGTTCTCGTACTTCGAGTATTGGAGTAAGGCCAATATGGATATACGCGCTGGCTATTTGTGCAGTTGTTCTACCACACAATATTCACTGTGTTTCAGAAATTTCAGGAATTCTTTGGCCTCTTCCTCAGTCACTGGCTCCTTGATCCTTGACTCGGGCTCGACGGTCTTTCCTTTTTCTTGTTCCGCCATTGGGGCTTTTCCTTTTATTAAGTCGTAGCGTCTCCCACTTCGAGTGTGGAAGTCTTCATCCGAATCTCCTTTTGTCGCATCAGTCGAGCTCTTCGTGACCGCGACATTACACTCATAGTTCCAGCGAACTTCCTTGCTATCTTTGTAAGCGAAAGTCGTGGGCTTCCGTATTATTACCTTCGGTGTCACCCGTGTTCTCGCCCCGTCGTTAGCTGAATTCTCTCCTTTGGAGACTGTTACACGATTTTGGGGGAGTCCCTGCTACCTTCAACAATAGTAGGCCTCCGTATTATCACTTTCGGTGCTAACTGTGCCCCTACTTCATCACTTCTGGGACGTGAAATAATGATCCTTGGAAGGCTAACCTTTGTGCTTTTTGTTGTCGACTCCGACGCGCATATGCTCCTGTCTTCTGTGCCTTCCTCATAAAATTCGACTTCTTTGTTGTTCATTAAGTTTTGCACCAGAGTTCTGAATTCTCCGCAAGTCTGAATCTTATGTCTCGACTCTTGATGGTGTTCGCAGTAGTTTGTCAGTTCTCCTTGACTTTCTTCCGCGATGATTAGTCCATGTTTAACCATTTCTTTCCAGACCCATCTCAAGGGAGTTTTGACCTCTGCCACATTCATTTTGATCCTTTTTTTCGGGCTTTCACTGATTGCGTTGACCCCACTTTTAGCATGATTGGGTAAAGGATTTCTTGCTGTTGGTATGTCATCCAACTCGACCACACCCATGTTAATAAATTTCTCCACCAATTTCTTGAAAGCCAGGCAATTCTCGATTGAGTGTCCTGTGATTCCCGCGTGGTATTCACATTGCGCGTTCGAGTCATACCACTTAGGATACGGAGGTTGCATTGGTTTTAGGTGGTGAGGAGACACAATATGCTCATCGAACAGGGTTTGGTACATCTCCTTGTATGTTATTGGAATCGGTGTGAATTGAGGTTTCTCACTAGGTTCTTTCTTGAGTAACCCTTGCCAGTCCGTGGTTGCTGTTTTTGGCTGATTTATGGTGATTGACTTCGAGTGTCCTATGCTCGTGTTATTTACCTCGCCTTCTTTCCTTCTTGAGGGAATTCTTTTGGTACTTTCTCCGGTCTCGATCCCTCCGCTTTTTATGATATTCTCGATCATCTCTCCAGTGGTTATGACTTCTGAGAAGCTCCGGGTTGCACTTCCTATCATGTGCATGAGGAATGGGGCTTTCAACGTGCGGATGAAGAGCATGGTGGTCTCTTTCTCCATAAGCGGTGGCTGGACTTGGATGGCAACTTCCCTCCACCTCTGTGCATATTGCCTAAAGCTTTCATTCCCTTTCTTTTCCATGTTTTGCAGAGTGATCCTATCAGGGGTTATGTCCGTTACGTGACTGTATTGATCCAAGAATGCTTGAGCCAAATCATCCCATGAGCCAATTTTGGCACGACTCAACTGATTGTACCATCTAGCTGCAGCTCCCACCAGGCTGTCTTGGAAACAATGGATCAGCAGTGGATCATTGTTAGTGTAGCCTGCCATCCTTCTACAGAACATAGTGATGTGGGCTTCTGGGCAACTCGTCCCATTGTACTTTTCAAACTCGGGCATTTTAAAATTATATGGGAGCACCAAGTCGGGGACTAAGCTTAAGTCATTGGCTTTTACTCCTCGACATTTACCGGCGTTTTCCAGAGCCCTGAATCTTTCCTCCACCCATTTTGGCAGCTCTTGTTTTGCCTTCTCGGCCATCTCATCCAGATCTGGGACGTTGGGATTGACCAGATTTTCTCCTGGGTTGGTACCTGAACCCGTAGGGAGATACGTGGGTATTGCGGTATCGGCATGATATTGTGGCCTGATAGTGACAGACGCCCTTCGGGGATACGTGTCTGGTGGTGTTTGGGCCTCTAGTGGGGGAGGAGAGGGATTATCATTATCGTTTCCTGAGCTAGTGGCGATGCCTCGTTCCTTAGCCATCAATTGCCTTAGTTGTTTCATCATATCGTCCTGGGATTTTTGCATCCGCTCCATCATGTCTTGCTGGGTTTTGGCCCGTGCTCTTTGTAATCGCACTTGTTCCCAAATTTCTTTTGCATTTGTTCTAGCTTTTCCATTTTTGATCCATTATCCTCGTTTTTCCTCTCGTACCGTAGTGATGTTCCAGAGTAACTGCCATAATTTTAGGGTCCTTTTGTGAGATCCTATGTGTATGATGCAATGTAATGCTGATGCATGGAATGTATGCAAAAATGTTGATTCCAATTCGATTTCCATTAGAATAGCTTTTTCTAGAAAACAAGTTTCTTTACATAAAATGGATTACACGAATGGCCGGGCCCTAGCACCTAACGCCTTGACCTTCTCAAGAAGCCAACTTAACTTTTGACCCTTTTCTGACCCTGATTCGTACATCAAACCTAATGCATCAGCTTGAACTGCCAAAGTTTGCAAGTGATCTGCCATTCCTCGCATTTGAGTTACGGCTTCTCCCATAACATAATCCCGGCTTCTAACTTGATTACGGGAGTCATGCAATTCTTTGCTTCCATCGCTTCTTCATTAGCTTGGAAAAGTTCTTCTCGTAGCTCGTAGCCATGCACGGCGGATTCTAGCTCTTCAATTCTTGCCTTCATTTCTTCAATTTTGCTCCGACTAGCCTTTAATTCGGCCATGGAATGGCGGCTTCGATACTGATGCAGCAATCTCTCCAGTTCCGACACTCGCATTTTCAATTTCTCTTTCTCATCTCGGCCTTCCATCATATTCCGTTTTAGGGCATCTTCTCGTTCATGGGCGTCTTGGAGTTCTCTTTCCCACTGGCTCGCTCTGTTCTTCTCTTCTTTAATCTCCTGGCGCCATTGCTCTGACGTTTTTCCCAGTCTCGCCATTCTTATCGATCTTCGTAGCTTCTTATAATCGGTCTTCAAATCGCGCAAATCTTCTTCGGCTTTAGTTTTCCCTTTCCTCCACTTATCGGCTTCTAATTTTTGAATATCGACGTCCAAACCTAGCTGCATTTTCTCTTCCTCTAGTTGCTCTATTCTTTTCCTTAATTCCTGGTTCCTTTCTTCGAAGTCTTGTTTGATGATTTCAAGCTCGGAAGGGATCACCCGTAGGTGCTCGTCCAGTGATCGGGTGTCTTCTTGGTCTAATGTGGGGAGGTTATCATTGATTCTTTGACTTCGCCATTGGTCATACTCAGGGGTCGTCATGGGGTTGGCGTCGAACCTTTTCATTCTATGAAGTTGGCCCCAGGCATTCGATATCTCACGAACTCTCCTCTTGTAATTCTCCCCTTTATATTCGAACTCGCACTGGGCTAACCCTTGTGTTGGTGGTATAAATTGTCTCGACCTGTACTGTCTCAACACGAGGAGTGGAGTGTACCCGCCGCTCCCCATATCCCGTCTGAGGGGACATAATCGAGGTCTCCACATTTATATAAGATTTCATCGGGAATCATCCAAGGAGCTCTCCATTCCACATCTTTCTCTTGCAGGTTCCGTAAAATCATCATCCATCTTTCTTCCGTAATATCATCTCGTCTAGGCGTAGTTACCGCGTTCTTCAACAGAGAATAGTCCTCGGTGTAAATTAGACACGATACTTTTCCCATTTTCCAAAAATGCCCGTGAAACCATGCTAGTAAGAGTTGGGCGCAACCGATGAATCTCCCTTCGCCCGCCCTTCGGCACGCGCTTAGGGACCTAAAGGTTTCGGCGAGGATCGCCGGAATAGGTGTAATCCCTCTGTCTAGTTTGTTGAATAAATCAGACACTGCCTCGTCCACATGTCCTAAAGCTTTGGGGAAGATGACCAATCCGTAAATGCTCAAAGCTAAAACATCGACCCTCTTTTTCTCCTCAGGATGTGTTATGATCAAATCCCTTAGATTCTTCCAAGGGATACACTTACAATCTCCCTTTTGTTTTGTTCGAGCCGTGACCCACTGCTCATTCATCCCCGTAATATTCATCAACTTTTTTGTGAACGTAGGGACATTAACGGCTCTCAAATAAGCCTTATCATTTTGGATTCTCGGGCAGCGGATTAAGGCCGTGTACTCCTCTATGGTAGGAACCAAGTCTACTTTCCCAAAAGTGAAACACTCGTACGCGGGATTCCAAAACTGGGCCATTGCTCGGAACAAGTGTTGGTCTATCTTAACGTCAAGCAGATAAGGCAAGTCGCCATAATGATGGTAGAATAACTGCTTGTTCTTGTCGTCCCACTGATCCCATATTTCCTTCATTTCTCGAAGATTATTTTGAGTCACACTGATGCGTGTATAATCCCACAACTCTGATATATATCCCTCCGTGAGGCTATCCCCTTCTCTCATTGTCTTGTCTCATTATTATATCCGGACGGACGCATTGTCTTCCACTCTATCAAGAAACCCTTTTCCATGACAAGCTACCTATTCGTAAATCGAATGGGAATCAACATCTTTTTGATGCATATGCTATGCGAAGCAGGTCATTATTAAGCAGCAAATGTAAAACTTAATCGGGTAACCACTAGAGTTTGGTATAGCTTTATCTAGGGTGGCTCTTATGGCTTTACTATATGTGGTTCGGTTCTAGAGTAAAGGTACCTGAACCAGCGGATTCCTCAATCCTCACCCATTATAGGCTCATACGGATCGAGTTCGGTTCAGGGGAATACATTTCCCTATGGCTGCACGGAGATGAAAATCTCACGAAGACATAGGTACGGATGTATCCCGAAAGCGATCTACTATCTTGCACGGAGGTGAAAACCTCACGAAAGAGTAGCTTCTCACTCCCACTTAAAAGGGTGCGACTCAACGGTCATGCAATATGATGAAACACTATTATTCAAGACTCGGACTACACGATCAGATAAGATGATATAAGCGGGAGCAATAAAAGGAAAACCAAATTTTCAACTTTCGACAAAAGGACAGAAATTAATTAATTTTACGGCCTGACTCTCTTATGTCCCCAGTGGAGTCGCCAAGCTGTCGTAACCACCCTCTTTGAAAAGGCGGGAATCGAACTTGGGTTTTTTAAAAATGAATAAAAACGGGAGTCGCCACCGATCTTTCATTAGGTGTGATCGGATCACCTCTGTTTTAATAAACATTTTTGATTTACTAAAACAATGCTTTTGGTCTACGAAAATTTGAGAAAATAGGTTCGGGAGTCGGTTACGTGCGAGGAAGGGTTAGCACCCTCGTCACGCCCAAAACTGGTACCGAATTGATTAACTAATGTCCCAATGTCGAAAGTTTGAAAATTTTGAAGGAATTTAAAAATCGACCGCTTTTGGAAATATTCATGTTTTCCTTGAACTAAATCGAGATTTTCCCATTTCAAGAAATAAAGTGTCACATCCAATACTTTAGGACACGATAGTTTAAATCTTCGATCCTAAGATCATCTCATAGTTTTCCGGAATTGCAAATCAAGACTCTCTCGTTTCCAAGGGATTGAAATATCACATCCAATACTTTAGGACACAATAATTTTAATCTTGGATCGAGATCATCCCATAGTTTTCTTTTTGAAAATCAAGATTTTCTTGTTCCAAAAGAATAAAGTATCACATCCAATACTTTAGGACACGATAATTTAAATCCTTGAATCCAAGACCATCTCAAAGCGGTCGGTTTACATAAGCGACGCGAATAAAAATAATCATAAGAATATCGGGACAAAAAACAAGGGGACAAAAGACAAGGGAATAAAATACAAAGGTTAAAAATAAAGCGAGGAGTAAAAAAAAACGATGTCAAAAATGATAGAATTAGTAACCATGAGGATAATAAAATGTCATAATATGAGTGCAAATAATAATAATAATATTAATATTAATATAGTAATAATAATAAAAACAAAAATGATACAAAATATATATAACATAGTGGTATAGTAATAATAATAGCCAAATACTAAAATAATAGAATAGTAATAATAATAATAGAAATGATAGGAAATACATATACAATGTAATATAAACATAATAGCGATAATAATAATCTAATAATATAGTGATAAAGATGGTAGTATAATAATAGCAAAAATAATAAAAATGTATGTACAGTATACTAATATGATAATATAATAACAATATAACAATGGTAATAAGAAGTGTAATAATGAAGATGATAATGATAAGTAGTAATAATAATAATACTATGTATGTACAATATAATAATATAGATATATAATAATATAGATATAATAAAAATAATAATACTATGTATGTGCAATAATATAATAATAGTAATAGTAGGTATAATAATGTAATAGTAATAGTAATGCCAATACTAATGATAATATTAATATACAAATAATGATAATGATAAATATGTACAATGTAATATTATTAATAGCAGTATATAATAATAATAGAAAAATAATGACCATAAAAACAATACTAATAACGATAATAATATAATAATAATACAAAAAAAAATAAAAAATAAATAAATAAATAAATAAATTTAACTACAAAATATTAAGGGAGGGCCAAATTGAATTAAAAGGGTGATTTTGGGAGTTAATTCGAAATAAAATAAAAAGGGGGTTATTCGTAACGCGTGAAAAGGGCCAGGGACTAAATCGGGAAATAAACACTCCTTCAAAATACGCTACATGAGTGGGGGTTTAATTAAAAGTCTGATAAAATTTGGAGGCAAATCTTAAAGAAACAAAAATCTAATTGCAAATATGTTAAAAGATGGAGGGATTAGATGCGAAATTAACCCCTTTGATAGGAAAACACGCGGACCTTGGCCAATCGGGTCGGGCCAATCCGTTTGCCTCAAAACGGTACCGTTTTGGGCTTCCAAAGGGGGTACCAAACGCACCGTTTTACCCTGGTATATAAAGCACATTTTTTTTATTTCATTTCATTTCTTTGTCTGTTTAAAAAAAAAACTAATCTTCTCTTTATTTTCTCTCCAGATCTGCGAAGAGGGAGGGGGTTCTGGTGAAGGGACCACCGTCGCCGGCGATCGCCGCATACGGCGGTGCCGATGTAAGATTCTTCTCCCTTTTTTTTTATTTTATATATATGTGGATTTGCGAAAACAAAGAAGAGAATAAAAATAAAAATAAAATAAAAATACCTTTGAATGCCTTGTATTCTTTTGTGCTTGTTTTTTTTTTTTTTTGAATCTGTTTCTTTTTCTTTTTCGTTCTTTTTTGATTGATTAAAAAAAACCCCATATTACAGTGTTTTCTATCGGCTTTTATAGCCGAATAACAATAAAAAAAATCCTCTTTTGCTTGCGGTATTGCTGTCGTTTTTGTCCGTTTTTTCCAGGTTATGGGCGTGGTAGTGGGAGACCAACGGCAGTGGTGGCCGACCAGGCGTAGTGGGGGGAAGCGGCGCACAAGGCTAGGGTTTCCAAAACCCTAGCTTTTCTGAAAAAGGTTTAATTTTTTGGGCCTTTTGGGCCTGGTTCTTTTATTTATTTTGTTTGGGTTAGGTTTAATGGGCCTGGGCAAATTGGGTATTACAATATTTTTTCAAAATTATTTATTTCTATATTTTTTTTATTTTTATATATTTCTTTGAATTTTTTAGAATTAGAATTAAATTGATATCATTTGTAAATTTTGAGGGTTAATTTTTTAGAATTATGAATAAATTGATATAATATGCAAAAGTTGAAGCTAAATTTGTTATTATACCGATTTTTTAACTACCACGTCAGCTTGCCGCTTGTGATTTTAATGGGAGCGACTAAAATGACTTGAACTATGAAACTTGAATACCTAAATTATAAACTTTTTGTTTTGAGTACCTAAAATTAAATATATATTTTTTTATAATTGGATGATTATTTATATAATTTATCCATAATATTTGATTAATAGAACCGTTAAATTGATACCACAAAATTGAATAAAAATGATAACCCTTTAAAAAATATTTCCTTTGTTTTCAGTTTTATTGGTTTCCTCACCTTATTTACTAAGCCGTTGTTTTAGTTTGCTGATATCGACCGCCAACTTGTTAATTACTGAAATTTTATTTAAATTTTCACATTTTACTATATGCTTCTATAATTTAGTTATAGTTAATAAATTAAGATGAAATATAGTAAATTCGAATATATTTATATGAGCGGGTTAATGGCTTTATGCATAAAATCATTTATTGCACATGTTTTAGTTGGTAACGTTTAATTCTTATGTAATGCTGTTTAAAATTTAAATTATATCAAAGTTTATATTAAAATATTTTTTAGTGATAAATTGTACTTAAATTATATTTTGTTATCCAAATTATTTAGTCGTTGAAAAAAAAAAATTTGGCCAATCATTTTGTGACACGTAGCAATTTTAACTAAAAAAATCTAAAAAATAAGTATTTTTTTTAAAATTTTATTAAATATTAATCTCTTTTGTTCTTCACCCAAAATTTAAGAACCCGTTGAAAAACTCATCCAAACTCATTTTCAGCAATAAAACTCAGATTTCGATGAGCTTCTTCTCATTTTTAAATATTGATTTTGATTTCTTTCTCACATTGATTCAAAACACATGTATTATTTTTCTTAAAAATAACTTTCTCTGACCTCTTTATTCTATATAAAAAATTTAATGCTAGGTGAACCTCTCTAATAAAAAAAGACTTAGATAAAGTACAAAATCCAAATACTAGGAAGAAGCTTAGTAGGAAAAAAGGTAAGAGAAATGCAAAAAGAGTTATCTAACGATTAAAAAAATGCAGTGAAGAAAGAAGCGTGGGACGATAGTATAAAAAAATTGACAAGTTTTAATTTAATTTAATTCTATCCTTTTAATTTAATTTTAATTTAAAATTTTCATGTGTTACAAAATGATTGAAAAAGATATTTTTTTTAATGATTGGTTGGGTAGCGAAGTATAATTTAAATATCAATTTGGATAATGAACTATAGTTTAAGTAACATTTGTGACTAAAAAAAAAATTAAATACCAACTCGAGAAAAATGTATAATTTAGTAAAGCAACCCACATTTATTTTTCAGGATGGAATTAAATATCTTACTATTATCCTCTAAAATATAGTTTAACATTTTGTAATTAATTTTTTAAATAAAATAATTTAAATAAGTATAATAATTAAATAAAAATGAAATAAAATTTATACTTCTATATTTAAAAATGTAATTAAATTATTAGACAATTTTTATGTCACCAAAATTTATACAATATATTAATTTATGCATAAAATCATTTACGGCTCATGTGTTATTGGTAGCGTTTAATACTCAATGCAAGTCATCACGCGGTCTAAATTTTAAATATAATAATTGTTTAGTAATTTGAAATTTGAAATTATTTTATATCTAATTTAAATATAGAATTATTATTTATTATTAATGGAAGGGTCTCTTATCTTAATTAATAGTCGGGGAGTATAAAGTAACTTTGAAATTCGTGATCAGCATCACCTTTCAATGAGTCTACAGAATACGAAAAATTAATTACTGAACTTGCTAGATACATTGAAAAATAAAAAAAATTAATTATCTCATAAATTCAGTCACCGATTTAATTATTATAACATAGTATAAGGTTTTCATCCAATATAGATATTATGGAATTTGATATGACTTTCTTGCTGCTTAATTATAATATGACTAATTAATGAAAAATTGAGACTACTTCGAGATTAAGGGTCAGTTCTTCTGTGCTTTTCAAAAGCACTTCTGGCTCCAAAAGCACTTTTGGAAGAAAAGCTGTGCAGAATAAGCTGCTTTTGGCTGAAATTTTTAGCTTTTCAGAAGTGTTTTTCTGAAAAGGAGAAACTAAAATTTTTAGCTTTTCCTTTCCCAAAAGCACTTTAAGTGCTTAATTACTTTTTCACCCCTCCAATATCATAGTACTTCCCTTTTTTTTTTCTTGGTGCTTAATTACAAATGTGTTAAAATCATTAATTAAAAATAAAAATATTTTTTAAAATACTAATTACAAATATTTAATTGTTATATTTAAATATTTAAAATGTAGTTTATATATTCTAATTAAATTTTATAAGTAATTAATATTTATTACTTAAAAATATTTAAAATTTATATTTCATATATTAAAATATTAACAAGTTATAGTAATTTTTTTATATTTTTACTAAAATTTAATAATATTAACTAATTTAAATTTTATTTAAATACATATTTATTACTTGATAATAACATGCCTAAAATGGATATTTTATTTCTCAAAAACACTTTTTGACAGCAATGCTAAATACTCAAATTTAAAGCAAATTTTTCAAAAGCACTTCTCAAAAGCACTTTTCCACAGCACTTCTTAGAAGTACTTTTCAAAAGCATTGTCAAACTAGCCCTAGAACTTTTCCCTTATTTTGTAATTTTTTATTCTTATTTAAATTAATAATAATTTTTTTGGTAAAAATTAATAATGCATTATCGATGGAAGGAAAACAATAAGAAATAATTAATTATCTTATAAAATCAGAAAGGATTAGTAATTCCAACAAATTTTTAATAAATAAATTCATTATAATCTATATTCCCCCAATGTAATTTAATGTTTTGTTTGAAAATTTAGATTTAGATTTTAATTATAATATAAATGATAAAAATGAAATGCATATATTTATTTGGAAATCAAAGTTGTTTTGTTATTATTATAAATTTAGGGTAGGAGAAAAAAGAAAACGAAATGGAGAAGAAGAGTAGGAAAAAAATTGATTTAAATTGTTTAAAAAGAAGAAGTATTTAATTAAGATATAGGGACTAAATCATAAAAATGTCAAAAGTGTGATTTGTTAAGGAATCCTTAATTGAACTTTTGTGAAGTACTTATTAGGCATATATTATAGTGGACGGTAACATGGGTTAATTGTTATAAAGTTATAATAATTAATTAATGAAATAAAACATAAATTATAATATAATAAAGATAGTGGGAACATAAAAAAATTTCATTCATCCATTTCTTCTTGAACAAACCCAAACCAAAAAGGGGGGAAAGAAACTTCAACGTGGTTATAAGTTTGAAGCTTCAAATTGCTAACGTTGACTTGGATTCTTCGAAAAAGAAAGAAAAAGAAAAAGCCATTAATGAATAAGTCAGAATTTACTGTTTGTATTTTTATAACTTGAACCTTTTCAATTGCTGCATTCACGAACTGTGCTACATGGTAATAATATAAGGTAAGCTGGAAATGATAGGACGAGCTAGATTGAACCGATTCGAATTAGTTGTTTGTGATAAGAACTAAATTGAATAGATTTGAAAATATGATATATTGCTATAATTGTGCAATTGGGTTAATTAGTGATGAATTATGCTGTCACATGTGTGATATAATGATTAGTTGATGAAATTATATTGTAAAATTGAGAAATTGAGTATAAATGAAATTGAAACAAGGGTGGATAGTGGATTTTAGTTTATAAGCTCGGAATTATGGATTTGATATTGTACACTTTAATCAATTCGATTGAGATAGGGAAAAATGTATATGCTGCAACTATGATAGCTCGGTTTAAGATATGTAAATAAATTGCATAATTAGGTGATGTAATAAGATTTGTAGATTGACATGTTAAAATGCATTATAGAATTTATATTATGCTTTAATGTTCGATTATAGAAATACCACTGAGTTATACTCAGCATACGATTTTGTTTTCCGTGCACATGTTAGGTACCTTATGATTTGATTGTCGACTCAGCATCCAGTGAAAAATCTCAAACTCACACATTGGTGATGTGTTCATTTTGGTATTGGCATGTACCTAGGATGTCTTATGTTTCTATGATGTTTATATGGATTGTGTTTGTATTTTGAGAAATTATATGTATACATATATATGTGTGTGTGTGTGTGTGTGTGTGTGTGTGTGTAAGTGATGGAAATGATCATGTTAATGGTATTTGGTTGAAAAGTTGGATTGTATAGTTGATAGCTTAATTCGTAACTAGGTAAGGTGTAATAAAATAGATGTGCAAAAAGTGACCTTTATGCCCATATTATGCTTGAAATGGTTTGGTAGTTTTGGTGTAAATGGAATGAAGTTGGATAGGAGTCAACTTGAGATTGTTTGAAATGGTTAGTTTGGTTTTAATTGAATCATTGTTTGAGGTGCCTTGGAGGCATATTAAAATGGTACGCACATAATATTTTAGTTTATTTTGGATTATTGATTGAGGTGTCAATTCTGGCACTTTAGTTAGGCACATAGGTTGGCTGTTCTAAATGATGATTTTTTTTTATTTGTTGCTTTTGAATTGGTTTGGATGTGATTAAATGGTTGTGTGTTGCTTAAGTGAATGTAAGTTGAATAGATTGAATTGGAAAGTATTTCTTAGGTACACACGACCTAAGACGTGGCTTGGCACACGATTGTGTGCCATACACGAGCTTAGGGCATGGTCATGTGGTCTATAAAATTTTAAGTGATTTTGGTGCACACTGAAACACCCCAAACCCGGCCCACGAGCCTTGACCAAATCTGGTATGTTCCTCGAGTAAAAACGATTCAAATTCATTTGTTCTTTGGAAAACTTTGAGTAATTTTTTAGAGAAAATTGGGTTTGTGTTGTGTTCGAGTTGTAAACGAATTTATTTTTGAAGTCTAGATTTTAATAAAACTTTATTATCAAAACAGTAAGTTAAAAACGTTGCCAAGTTCTTAGAGTTTACTGTTTAAATTGAAAATCACTTGAATTTAGGTGTCAAAACATTTTTCATTTGTTATTAAGAAAAATTACTTAACTTTAAATTAAAAATCCGAAACATAATAAAGTAATTAAAAACGCATACATAAACAGTTCATACTTAGTGGCCTTATTACATCAACATAAAACCCAAATTAAATTCAAAGTACTTAAAATAAAAAGTCCAATTAAAATAAATTCCTTGCTGAGCATGGCCACCACCACTAAGCTCCTGCCGACCCGGTCCATCACTGATCGTCACCTGAAAAATGTTCCCACAACGGGGTGAGTCAAACAGACTCAATGTGTACATCCAACACTAAGTCTAAACAGATTCAGGCATATAACACATCATACATATACATGTGCAATTTATAATTAATGATGCAATCCCGCGTCCCAATCCTAGATGCCATCCACTACACGTCACCCGTACCAACCTGCACACCGTGGGGACTACTAAGTCAACCCTCCATCCGCTACACACCCATCGAAGCGATCATTGCGATCGGCGTGCTCATCGCCTCTTATAAAAAAGTCGTGGCATAGCCACCGATATAATATTTTGTGTCATGTGACATCACATTCAGATAATGTGACCGAAGTCACCACATTCAGATATCGTGACATAAGTCACCACATTCACTTCCCCTTTCATAATCACCCAAATGCCCAAGTCATACAATCATGCATTATCATGCCATGTTCTCTATTCACATTCTTACAGGTTCACATATGTGCCATAACCAATCGTGTTATAATCCTAGTAGGAGTAGGAAAACGTACCTGAGTACTTTGTACAATAACATGGTACCTTAGCCATGGCTTTCACATCATTATAACACATATATTAATTTTAATGCCTTAAATCTATTAAGTCTTAGGGAAGGGTACACACCTGGTATATTTAGTGAATTTACTCCAAATCCCGAAGACTCGATCTAGCGTCCTAGATCCTTAGTTCCTATATTCGGCAAACCCTGAACATGTCAGCAAAGAGCCATTCGGCTAAAGAATCAAATCCCGAAGGATTATTACAACCTGAAAACTTACCTTGTTACCGATTTGACTACTAATCAAATCCCGAAAGTTGGTGATACTTCCCCCCTAGCAATCGGCCAAACTCTAGATCACCTAAATGATTAGTTTTGGCTTTTTAAACAAATAAGAAATAGATCCAAGTCATTAAATAGGCCTTGGCCGAATGTTCATATGAATCTTACCTTGTGATCTAAATCCCGGAATGTGCTACTTGATTTGAGGTTGTCGAAATCCCTACTTATCAATTGTTAGAATCGGCTTCAATACATGGAAACTATGAAGATGGCCCTTGGCCGAATATTTACTTACCTTGGTTGACTAGATCCCGAATAATTCTCTTTTTAGCCAACTATAGCCAAATCCCAAAAGATCCCTTGTAGTTTCGGCTAAAACAACAATAGGGATTAGTTCCTATATTTCGACAAGCTTAAAAGAGAACGAATGGAAATCGAATTTGTTCTTACCCCTAATGATGTAGTCGACGGCACCCTTGTTTAATCCACAGAGAAATTCGGCTATGGCTAGATCTTGATCAACAGGTTTCGGCTTTTGGTTAATAGTAGTGGCGATACGAAAGAGATGAAAAAGGAATATTATGGAGGCTCAAGTATGAATCGGCTAGAGTGGAGAAGAAAGAAAGAATTGAGAGGAAGGAAAAGAAAATGTTGGTGAGGGTTAACCAAAATTCGGCTCAAAGAGAAAGATGAAGGAAGAAGAAATTTCGGCACAACTAAAAAAAAAGATGAGAGGAGAATGATTTTTTTTCGGAACAATCCCCCTTAATATGGCCGAATGCCTTACTTACTTCCCCTCCTCAATTCGGCTAGCTTTCAAACACTAGCTATTCCTTAATTTTCTCCTTATCTCTTCATTTAAAATAATAAAAATAATCCACATTTATCTCTTCTTCATCTAAAAAAAAAAATAATAATTTAAAATAAATCCTTATTTATCTTTAGCCGAAATTTCCAAGGAATTTAAGCACATCTTAAACTCTTTCCTAAGTCTTTTAATGCCGTCCATTACTATTCTTCTCTGCTGCAAAATAAAACTTCTATTTTGCTTCCCTTGTAGCTCGAACCCTGGCCCATTAGCACCTGCTTGTGGCGTCACTTGTGTGGGCTTTAAGTGGCGCCTTGCAGTCACTTTACCAAGCTGCTATTGTTGTCATAAATCCCCTACATCTTTTCTTAAACTGCTGTTAAGTGGCGCCTTTGCTCCTTGCAGCGAGAAAAATAAAAATTCCCCTCATCGCTCCCCTTGTGGCTCGAACACAAGCCCTTTCCCTTTAGCATATAGCGTCCCACACTAAGGCCCTAAGTGGCGCCTTACAACCACTTTACCAAGCCCATTTGTGTGATATATCTCCCCCACATTTTCTCTTAAGGCCACCCTACTTAGCTTCCCCCTTTAGAATTAAAATCTAAAAATTTCTAAGGCACTCTCCTATTTTCTAAGGTTCACAAAATTTATAATACTCATTCACAACATACTCAAGCATGTTATATCATATAATTAAGCATAAATGCACAAGCCATAATTTGGGATATTACAGTGCACACGACTTAGAGAGTTACACGGTTTGCTCACACGACCGTGTGACCTATCCACATGGCCATGTGACCCACTCACATTGCCATGTAGCCTATCTCACACAGGCACAGTTCTTGTACACAGTTTGGCAACACAACCGTGTGGTTCATCCTACACGGGTTGAGCTTTTGCACATGGTCGTGTGACCCCTGTATGCAGATTTCTCCTTCTTTTTTAAAACCTCCAATTTAATCCCCATTAATTACCTGCTTAGTTTTGACCTTCCATAAGCTCGATATTAATTCAAAATTGATTGAATCACATGTTAATTTGATTAATTATGAATTTTTATAATTATTTGAGATTTTAAATTCTAATGTGCTTGTAAGTGTTGTAATTGCTTGTAGCACCTTATTACTCGGGTTCGGCGACCAGACCGGGTAAGGGGTGTTACAAGTTAAGTTACCAAAACATAATTTAAACCATATGTAAATGATTAAATATGTATTTTATCCATATATATAATTTTATATTAGAATGTCAAATTTGGTATTTGTACTTTCATAAAATGTCCAATGTGGTACTTGAACTATTAATATGTGTTTTATTATGGTATCTATACTTTTTATAAAATGCCTAATATGGTACATGAACTATCAATATGTGTTTTATTATGGTACCTAGTGTTAACAACATTAGTGAATTGCTAAACTAGACAATGAAAAGTCAACTTTTTAAAAGGGTTAATATGTAGTTTATCCCCTAAATTTATTCAAAAATATTTAATTGGTACTTGGATTTTTATTTTTTTTTACTTGGTACCTAAACTTGTATTGCGTCAAACATTGCCTGAATTTGTTAACAATCTTAAATTTGTTAAAAAAGTACCTAGCTGGTACTTGAACTTGTCCAAAAACTTCTACTTTTTTTAAAATTAAGGGTTAATATATAGTTTGCCCCCTAAACTTGTCCAAAAGTACCTAATTGGTACCTGAACTTGTATTCCATCACCTAGGTTGGTACCTCTGCACTAACACCATTAGTTTGTGCTAACATAGCATTGATGGTCAATCCTATAGTGACACATGACAACCTCTCAGTATGACACGTAGCGGATATAAATTAAAATATATATAAATCTTTTAAAAAATATAAATTAATTTTAAAAAGTATAATCTTTTCGACAAGTTCAAGCACAACTATGTACTTTTAAGATAAGTTCAAGTACCAAATAGGTACTTTTAGACAAGTTAGGGGGAAAACTACATGTTAACCCTTAAAAAATTAATGTTTGATAACCGATAGGCGCAATGTATGTGATGGGACACAAATTTAGGTACCAACTAGGTACTTTTGGACAAGTTCAAGGGGGTAAACTACATATTAACCCATAAACTAATTTATATATTTTTAAAGGATTTATATATTTTTTAATTTATGTCTACCATGTGTCACTATAAGATTGGCCATCACTGCCACATCAACACATACTAACAATGTTAGTGCGGAGGTATCAACCTGGGAGATGGAATACAAGTTCAGATACCAACTAAGTAAAAAAAAAAAAAATTCAAGTGCAAATTACTTAATACTTTTGGACTAATTCATGGGGCAAACTACATGTTAACCCTTTTTAAAATAATCAATTCTTTTTCCACATCAACAATATACTACCTCTCGTGTCTTCCTCCAAGATTACATAAGGGTAAACTACCTTGTTAATCAATCTAAATATGGTTGTTCCTATTTTGGTCGCCTTAAATTGTTTTTTTTTTTGTCACTCAAATAGAAATTAATTAAATTGGTCATTCCACCGTTAAATGGTAACGAAAGACTAACAATGAATTTCCACCTAAAATCTTTTCATATAGATACACCATTAATCTTTCATTACCATTTAACAGTGGGGCGACCAATTTGATTAATTTTATGTTTATATCCTACTAGAGTAAAATGGTAAATAGAATATTCATGCCTTTGGGATGCTTATAACTAACTTCTTATTTTATATGTCATCATATAATGAAAAAACAAAAAAATTTCAGAGGCAAAGCCAAAAAAAAATTTTAAGGGGGCCGAAATGAAATTTTAATTTTTAATAGTCTATATATTTATAATTTCTAAAAGATTAAATCAATTTTTTATAATTTTAAGGAGACAAAGTGTATTATTACCTTTATTAATTTAAAATTTTTTAAAAGGCATAAATAATAATTTTTCGGACGCCAGAGCACTGCCACCCCTAAATTTGCCTCTAATTCATTATCTAAATTTACCTTATCATGAATTAAACCTGCAGAAAAAAATCATAAATTTCATTATCTAATTTTGCCTTTTATCATAAATTACACATGCAGAAAAAATAATTAAATTATTATGATTGAAAAAAAAAAGGTAATATGCTTTGTTTTATTATATTTAAATTGCTCTGAACTTATGCAACAATAAAATTTACTTAGAAATAAGGTATTGGTGGAAATCAAAGTTCTTTTGATTATAAAAAAAATAGAAATAAGTATAATTTAGATGTTAAGATAAGTGAATATTAAGATTTTTATTTATTTTTCATAACCAATAAAAGTGGATACCTTTTCATGAGAATCAATTATGGAAATTTAAATTTAAATTTCATATTTGCTAAAAACAAATTGATAAAATTTTTTGGTTCCCTTCGATTTCAAACATGCTCTAAGTTAAAGAGTTTCACGGTTATATTCGCTGATACGTTAAGGGCTTAAGGCTTGCAGCTCAAATTAATTATGTTTTAGTTTGGATGGATGGTGAGATTGATTTTGTGAGACTGAAAATAGCAATGGTAGTGATTAATTATGATAGTGGTGAAATTAAATTAATAGTGAAATATATGTTTGGATTCGAACATAATAATAACGATAATGTGAAAGTAAAAAAAGATCATTAAAGACATTAAATTAAAAATGTGTATAAATTAAAAATGACTGAAATCATATTTATATATTAAACTGTATTTATGTTAACGATTAGTATTCTGTTCATTATTAGTGGAGTTTTTTTAACTTCACAAGTAAAATTTAGTACATGACACATGTCTGCTTTAATTTTTTTTAATATTTCCTTTAAAAATTAGTCCCTAAAATAGTAAATTTTCTTTATAATGTCTTCAAAAATTATGGAATACTATGGTTAATTTTTTTCTCAATCATCAATATTCATTAATAGAAACAATCAAACACAGTTCAGAAATCAAAAGAACGAATTACGATCAACCCTTGAGTTGGCGAGAGCATCAGCCCAACAATTCAGGCTTTTCGGAGCACACACGAATTTAATTTTAGAAATCAAACAAATGAATTGATCAATATTCTTGAAAGTCTCAGCCAACTTCCATGGTCTAAGGACCGAATTAGAGCACCATGGCATAGCCAAAGCAGAATCGGACTCCATAATCAATTTTTTTTTGGTGCCCAACAAGCTAGTCTTTACGAATGTTTCTAAAGCAATACAAGTAGCCATTAATTCTGCCTCAATTGGTTCAGAACCTGCAACAGGACCAGAAAAAAATTGTTAATACGATACAATGGTAAATTTATATTTTGATCTCCCTACATAAATTGGTACATAAACTTTTTTAGTCATAAGTAGTATATAAATTACTATTTTTTCCCACGTTGGTATCTCCGTTTGTCAAATCGGTAAGTCTAATGATCTTAAAAGAAGATACTTAACCCATAAATTGGTACCTAAACTATATTCCCCCAAGTTAGTTTTTTCTGTTAGTTTAATCATTAGTTAAATCGTTCATTCTATTTTAAAAAAAAGATAACCAAGTAAAAATTGACATGTGACGAAAAAGTAAAATTAATCACCAACATCTCAACCTCGGAAAAGTGAAATTGGAGCATTGTTTGTATTGCCAAACATTATAAAAGAAGAAGAAAGGAAAACAACAATAATAATAATAATAAAGAGTGAGAAATAATGTAAAATAAAAAAGGAAAAATAAAAGAATTAGTTTTTTTTTTTTTTTTAAGTTTATATGATGTAGTAGTAAACTATTATTGACTAACTTTTTTTTTATGGATAAAACATTGTGGTGTAAAATGGGTAACAAAAATTTAAACTTAGTGATTTGATTATCGGATATACCAACTTGAAAATCTTTTTTATCCAAATACCATTTATGACAAAAATATAATTGAAGTACCAATTTAAATACAACTTGCAAATGGATGTGCACATTTAACCTTCTAAATATATAATTTTAAGTTAAATTACAATTAATTATTTAAATTATTTTATTTTATATTTTCTTTATAATTCTCGAATCAACGTCTAAACCAATCAATTTAAATATATTATTTTAAAATTAAATTAATTAATACAAAAGTTTTTCTCTAAGATGGATTACCTAAAAAATTATTTAAATATCTTTTATAATTTATCTTTTAAAAAATTGAAATAAATAGGAAACACATTTTTTATTTAAAATTTACATCTTTCCTTTTTCTCTTTTCTTTATTTCCTCTTTCCTTCTTGGCCGTCCAGCAAACCCTCCTATACAACGAAGGGGGAAAAAAAGGCAGGCGTTGGCAGCTGAGGTAAGCACATCTCCATTGCTTTGCTACAATACAAATGTTTCTTACTTTTATATAATGTTGATAGATATAGCATTATGTGGTTGATTACTAATTTTCAAGAATTATTGCATTTGATCGTTGAAATTAGATTCCATTAATATATGTTTTTTTCGACACAATATCTAGAATTATTCATAGTTTCTCCTCAATCCATAAATAAGAAAATAATGCGCTTCAACGTGCTCGAATCTACATCCTCCTACGTTAACAACAATACACATACCAATCGAACTAATACTCGATCGACAAATTTAAAAAAGGTAAACCCAACATTTCTTTTACTTTCATATCATCTTTATGCATACATTTTTTATTTTTTATTTAAAAGTAACATTTCTTTGCTTCTTCTTTTTTTAATATCATCTTTACGTATACATTTTTAAAAGGAAAACGATATGCTGATAATTCGTACTCACAAACAATTGCCAGTTGTTGATTTTTTTTTAATATCTTTAATTAAGCTTACGATTTTTTAGGGTCTAGAATGGGGTCTAGGGTTTTAGTGTTTAGTATTTAGAGTTTTAGAATTTTATAAAAATATTAAATTAACTTTTAAATATGTTAAATCTAAAATAATAATACTAATATTATTATAACCCAAGGGCCTAGGATTGTCTGCCATTGAAGGGACTGTGAGAAAAATTCACATGAACAGTAAACTACACTGTGTCTTCCACCACCACCATTGCTTTCAGCCCATGGAGACTTCATTGGAGGGTTATATAGTCTTTTGAGGGAGGCACAAAGGATTTTTAGTTTTTTTTTTTTTTTTTTTTTACTAATATAATGAGTTTGATGGTTTTGGAAATCATCAAAATTATTTTTTTTTAATTTTTAAAAACAGATAATAGTAGATAAGAAAGTAAGATCGATTTCACAGAAATTGAGATTGAATCAGATTAATCAATGTTTCGATATCTTGCAACCAAAATTTGTGGTGAGCAGAATTGTGCCCATGACTTGAGCAAACATGTGAAAATAAAGAAAAGAGATTTAAAGTATAACGAAAATAAATAAATAGAATCAAAACACGATGAAACAGAATTTAAATGATAATTCAAAATAAGTAGAATAAACTAAATTAATAAAACCTTTAGCCTCAAACTATCAATCCTTTCTTAATGGTAAATTAATTGCGGGAACAACTCTACAATTAACTCTTATCAAATGAATAACTTTAGGGGTAATTCATACAATTTAATCCTTTGACAACCTTGAGAATAATAAGAACTCAACTGTCATTAACGATCTCAATTGCGCAAATCAATTCAATTAGATTGCTTGATCTCATGGCTTTACTTAATCGAACCATACTAATTTATTCTTATGTGAAATAAGAAGGCAATTACAGATCGAATTATTTTTACCAATCGTTTATTATCCCAAACATTGAATAAGGGATCATTCTCAAAACATTTCCGAGAACGATATTAGGAGACGATCTTATCTATTTAGAAATCAGAGAAAAAAATGAACATAAAGTGAAAAGAGGACAAAATGTGATTTTTTTAAACATTAATATCATTATAAGTTCTTATTGTATCTGTTCTTTTTTATAAGATGCCTAGAACTACCCATAGCCCCTCTCCAACTTTTAAATAGGACAATAATGCGTTTCAATGCACTTGAACTCACGATCTCCTATACTGACAATAATACCAATACCAAAGAAAGAAAAATAACAATAAATACTCACAATTCAAACACTGAATTTCTATCCATCCTAACAAGATTAGAATTTGACTGCTTGTAATAATGGAGAATTATAAAAATAATAAACAGAAGCCTTTTATTGAAATTGAAAGTAAGGAAACAGAAATAAAGGTAGTCCAAAATCAAAAGCAAAGTCAAAAAAGAAAAGAAAAGAAAAAAAAAAGAAAACGAAAAAAAAAGGTAAAATGAAAAGCCAATTCCCCCTTCTTACGACTACTTTTTTTTAAAGGGAAAGTGTTATTTTACAACTATAATTCCACTTAAATAATTAGCAAATAAAAAAACAAAATAAAGATAAAAATAAAAAAGAAATCTAATGTTTGATACAATCTCATCCCACAAGATATTCACTTTAAGTTGTCTTATTCCAAAAAGAGTCCAAGCCATGCAAATGCAAATCAATCTTTATGCGGCCACTTTTTATCTTTCAGGTTGCGCGACACAATGTCTTGCTTTCAGAGTCCCGATTGCCCTGTAATTCAAAAATGATGCATGTAGTCCCTACACATGATAGCATATACACATTTGCTTAGTGACAAACAATTCCAAATGAAGTAAATTTAGCACGGGTATTTGATCAATCGAGTTTTGGGTCTTTTTTTAGTTGATTTGGATACAAACGGAGGATTGGGTAGTTAAAACTCTTTAATTGTAGTGTTTGGTGAATGGAAATTTGCAACAACTTGTTGAGCTAAAACCTCCAAAACAAAAAATATTGGGATGATTGGGAATGAGATATGTGGAATGACATATCTGATCATGTTTGCTCACAAATTACTCCCTTTGCCACGTGTATCTATTTCTTGAACATTTATATACTCTTAATTTATTTTCAATTTACTTTTGTAAAATAATTTCTTATGCAACTTTATATTAATTGAGATATGCTACTTGACAAATTTATTCAGAGTGTGGCATAATTACCACTAAGAATATAGTTTACAATTATATTGATACACTATTAATATTTATCAATTTTCACAAGGTTAATATTTGCGAATAAGAACCTTAAGAAATTTGTTTATTTAAATTTTTAAATATATTCACTAATTAATTCCCATAATGGATGTTTTAATTCCTTAGTAATAGTGTTTTATTTCAATAATTTCACCTAATAAAGACTAAAGTATGATAAACAAATAAATACATAACAATAAAATATGTCATGCCATTAATTGTTATTTTACACATATTAACTTTCACCTATCGGTTAAGTTTTACCAAACACTTTTAAATAAAATAGTTAATAAAATCAATTGGTCAAATTAGTTAATAGAACCAATTGATCAAATCAGTCATTGCAATTAACAATCAACTATCAACTATCAGCTACTTATCAAATAGAACCATGATATGTACAAAGGTTTATAGTTTATATGACCAAAAATTTAACCAAAAATTTTATATCAATGTGTGAAAGTTGATACATTTTAAGTTAGGGTTAGTTCTCATGCCATTGGGATGCCTATAACAAACTTTATCAACAGGAAATATAAGAACAAAATTTTCATTAGTTATTTTTGCCTGACGATGAATTGCACCTTCGGAAAAAATCATAAAATTATTATGATTGGAAATTATAAAAAGGTGATACGATTTGTTTTATTATATTAAATTGTTCTTGATGAAAAGAAAGCTAAAGAAATGAGGTATTGGTGGAAATTAAAATTTAAAATTATTATAAAAAATTTCAAAATTAATTATTTATTTTAGTTATAAAGAAGAAAACTTTTGCTCCTTTTTCATGGTCAGAGTGGACATGAGAAAGAGAATCAATTATTGAAATCAAAATAAAAATTAGTAATAATAAATTGGTCATGTGTTTTTAACATTACAAAATCAATTATTATACCTTCGATCCCAAACAAACCCACTTATGTTAACCATATTTGTATGGCTATATGCACTCTGTAATATTATAATCATATATTCACTTTCGATAACGTTTAAATAAATTAATTTTATCGGTATCAACTGCTTAAATTCATTAATTGATTACACTCTTTGACGAATAGATCCTTATATAGGATGTATTATGATATTTGTATTGGAATTTGTAACAATCAATATTATGATGTGGGGTCTGCAAATAGACAGTTTAGTTCTTAAATATTGATTGAACTTCAATTTAAAAATAAATTGCTAACATTTAATATTTATAATACTTGGCTTTAATCATAAAACCTAAATGTGAATTTTGAGTCATCATACACCATTGAAGTAAAAGAGATGTTTATTTTCAACTGTTGTGCATGTATATGATTGAAATATAGATTTGTTATCTCTGTCTCTGTTATCATTGAATCCCTTTATTATTTTCTTGATCATTTAGCACAGGAAGATACAATGCTGGGAATATTTATTAATTGAAACCTGGAATATTCAATTCAATTCAATTCTTAAGCTACAATGATTAGATTAGATTAGATTAGATTAGATTAGATGTTTATCTAAAATCTCTGCAATCAATCTTCATTTCATATTTAATTCAATTTTCATGTAGCAGAGGTTGATTTCTGATGTTATTAAAAAAAAACTGAAAAACTTCCTATCTATTCCTAACAGCTACTTCGATTAGATTTTAGGGTCTCATCTCTGATCATCATTCTATAGTGATAAACTTAGGATCTGGATTCTCTATATTGCCTTTAATTGTAGCCATTTGCTGGCTGGCTCGCGCCACCGGAATCAACTCAGGATCTGGATTCTCAATATGACCATTAATTATAGCCATCTGTTGATCAGCTCGCACCACCATGATGTCCGGTGTCGATTGAGGTTGGTCCTTGCTCTTACCCCATAAGACTAGATACAGGCCAATTACAATAACAATGCTTCCTAGTACTCTGCAAAACAACAATACCATAGTTCCAAAAACCTTCAAAATTGCAAAGATTTTAATTGGATTTATATATTTTAGAAGAGAGATTGATTCGAACCTTCCTAGATACATGTCTTCAGCCAAGAAAAAGGAGCCCAAAATTGCAACCATAACCATGCTTAATGGATTAAAAGCACTCACAAAAACTGGTCCTCTTCTCTTCATTACTGACCCCATTGCATATAATGCAAAGGCAGTCACCAACCCCTGCACATACATCAACTGTTACTCTCTGAAACACCCGTGTTCAACGAATATGTACTCGAGAGTCGAAAGAATTTCTTACGCCATAGAGAGAAGCTATCAATTTGGAGTCGAAGCCAATGAGCCAGACTGAAGGGTTGCGCCATTCGACCGCAAATGCGAGAATGGTGCCTTCAAAGGTGCCCATGATGCATATAAGAGCAGTAAGGGAAAGCTTAGCTGGGTATGATTTTAGGATCCTTGCCTGTTAAAAGGGCCATTTAGCTTTTGATTATTGATTTAATGTGAATACGAGAATAAATTTTAATGAGTTCTTACTTGTGAAATGACGAAACAAGCCCAACAGCAACAACCTGCAAGGAGAAAAAGAGCACCCATCACCATATCTTGTTTGTGAGCTCCACTTGCACCATGTTGACCCAAGTAGTGGTTCCTCCCTTTTGTCCATGGTAATTCAAGGATAGGCCCCTTGATGAGAGTCATTATCATCGCTCCTCCCACCGCCACCGCAGTCCCGGCTACCTTTGCTTGGCTACGAACCTTCCCGATCTCCACTCTCTCGAGCCTTACAAAATCATCGTCACGACAGTTCGTACAAGAAATAAAAAGAATCTAAACCAAGAGTAGGAAATTACTTGACGATGCAAGCCAATGCAAAAGTTAAGGCAGGTAGAATGTTGCACATAGCAGTCGTAAACGTTGCCGTCGTATACTTCATCCCGGTGTAAAAGAAGTTATGATCAAGCACAGGCCTATTAACAAGTATTCACCAAATGATTATTTGATCATAATGAAAACTTTTAAAAAGGTGATGGATTCTACATTACTCGAGTAAGCTGATCAACATTATCTTGATAAAGATATTGAATGTCATCTTCGGCCTCGTTTTCCTGCAAAAGAACCAAGCCATGATTCATAAAAACCGGCGACAAAAAGACCCGGAACTGCAAAATAACAAGCATAACAGAGGAAGGGAAAGGGAGAAGTACCTTTCTAAAACAATGGCAAACGGCGTAATGATAACAGCGGCAACAGCCAACCGATAAGCTACCAATACATGTGGACTCATCCCTTGATTTAAAGCATATTTCGCGATAATCGACATCACGGCATAACTAGACTGCATTAAAATCATAGCCAAAAATGGTTTCCCATGGTTGAAAAGTTGAGTCCAGGACTCCATTGATTGTGTGTGTCTCTGTTTTGATATTTCTTTTCATTAAAGCTTTGTTGTTATTGAACATATAAAACTAATGAAAATATGGAACAGTCATGTGCGTTAGTGTAAATTACGTGGAGAGCATTCTTTACTTTTTTGCGGGTATATGAATCTATCAATCAACTCGACAAATGCCACTTTCTTTGTGGCAAAAATGGATAACGTGAACTGTAAAAACATCCTTCAATATAGTACAAAAACAGTTTCATGCAACATCACAAACTTAAAACTTGCTAAAAGTGTCGGGTAATCATACTTTTGTCATGAATAAGAAATATTGCTTGGTGCTAGTTTGTTTATGTTCTTCCGAATTTTCATTTTCTAAAAAAACGTCTTGTTTGATACATATTTTGATTTGAATTTGAGCATAAATATGTAGACATGTATCATATCCGATTAGGGATTTTGGTATTAAATTTAAAATTTCCAAAAATATTGAGTTCAAAATTTTTGGAAAGGTTTAAAATATATTTTTAAAATATTGATGAACTAATTAAATTAATATTCCAATTCCATCCCTTTCATTTTTAACTTAAAACAGTGAGCCTTTTAATGCAACATATTTTGGGTTTCTAGTTATGGAAGCATGAGTGCACTACAAACAAATCCACGTTAACAACGTTGTAGTCATTTGCATTATGAAACAGGGATATTATCCTTTCTAATTGTTTTATGTTACATCAGTATTTTTATCCTGAATTTCAGGATTTTAATTTGAATTTGATTTTTTGAGGATGAAAATGTTGATGTAGCATAAAACTATTGAAAAAGGGATACAGATGATGTGGCATCACTGTTTCATACAATCATTTCCCTTTGCATTAGTAAGTGTGTACGACAAATAAAAAAGTTGTTGGTATTAATATTGTGGTAATGTAAAAATATATGAATTAAAGCATATCTATTCTCTTATTTAAAAGTTGATCAAACACGGATTATAAATCGACCATTAAACTAACATTCCAATTAAATTTGACGTTTGTAAATTTTGTATTTAAAATTGTATATTAAATTAAAATTAAAATAATAAAAAATTATATAAAAAATATAAAATACAAAATTTTCTTGTATTCTTTCCTCTCATAACCCTACGACACCAATAACAGAACCACCAAAAACAAAGACGATTGCCATGCTTTAAGGGCAACATATCCACAACACCCTCATGTATTCTCCTTTAATATATGTTATAGATTTTTTGCTTAGTAGAAACAACAAATCTAATCTTCTTTCTTTTTTGTTCTGTGTAGTTTGATATTGTTGGTTTTTAGGTACACCAATTGTTTGAATATAACTATAAAATCTGTGAATCTCTAATATATATATATAATTATGTTACTAAATCAATAATATAAAAACAAGAATCAAATTTTGGTTTGTGAGCTTTTTCTCCAAAAATAGATGTATTTTTTTTTTCTCGTGAATATAAACAAAAAATAGTCTAAAATGACTTCAACTAATCCCCTCGGAGAAGTTGTCCAAACAAAATTAAAACGTCCTCATTACTACGATCCACTTTTGCAAGAAGATTTACAACTTTATTTTCTTCTCTCGGTATATGTTGGATTCGTCGTTGTATCGTCCTATCCAGCAACTGATGTATTCATCTGACCAATATTGAATTCGAGTCTCTTGCTTAGTTGTCTTGAATAATCTGAACTGCTTAAAAATAAATGTAATTTTAATTTAATAGATTGAAGCTTAAAAATACAAATAATGAAAAGTAATAATGAGTATATAAAAAGCAATTAAGTATTGATTTAATGGTAAGGTTTCTTCTAAATTTATTTAGGATAGTTAGCTAATTATTGACCAAAATTTGAATAAGAAAATATAAGTATACAAAATTTGATAAGCAAATCTAAGTATGCAACTAAGAAATGAACGGTGGAATTTGAATTTTAGGAAGCACATACAAGTATGCAACAAAATAAGACATTAAATTTTTTAAATGGGTTTGATAAGATATTCACTTAATTCAAATTTTTCAATAAAAAGTGTTAAATTGAATAATTAGGTAGATTGAGTCTCTTTACTTTTATTAAAATTTGAAATAGTCGTGAATTGAGTATTAGTTCGATTGGCATGTGTATTATTGTTAATGCAGGAGGATGTGGGTTCAAATGTATTAAAACCCATTATTCTTCTATTTATGGTGATGGGGAGGGGCTATGGGTAGTTCTAGGCATTATGTCAAGAAGAACAGATATGATCAGAACCTATAATAAAGATTGTTAAAAAAAATTATCAAAATTATTTAAAATAATATAAAGTATTATATTAACAAAATTAAATTTATGAATTAAGTAACTTTTAATAACAAAACAACAATTTTATAATATAAATTCAGCACTTATATAATTTTGTACTAAAAATTCTATACTTAAATTTTCAATTTATCTAACAAAACCTTAAATCCTTTTAGGATAGAAAGTGGTGGTAAAAATACCATAGAGGCCAGATTGCATGTTACCCCCTCTACTCAAAAAATAGATAAATTTCTCTATACATTATATCAAAGAGTAAACTAATCTTTCTATTAAAAAATCCTTTCATTTCTACTATTAAAATCTTATCTAATTTGTATATCAACATAAGGTACATGTGGCACGCTATATGTTGCTACTTAATTATTCCGTCAGCCAATTAGTTTTTAATAATACAAATTAAAGAAATTTTAACAGAAATAATCAATTTACTTTTTGATCTAACGTAAAGAGATTAATTTATCCAATTTTTAAAGAGAGTAAAATACAATTTAATTTCTGAAACAACAACCTTCATGGTACTTTTATAGAAAGTTATCAATTTTATAGAAATAAAAATAAAAAACTTATGGCACACCTTTTTTCCTTTTTGAAAGAAACACTTTTTTCTTCCACTTTAGAGAAAAGGAAATCACAAATGAAAATATTAGGGGTATTCAACCTTCATGATTGTCGTGGTGACATATCTATGTTTTCTCAATATTATGTTATAACAAATTATTGCTTTCCACGTCTCCTTCCTGGAATTTATGTTTTTTCATTTAATAATACAATTAAAATAGGAAAGGTTTAATGGTTAAAAAAAAGCTTTTAATAAAAAATAAAATATAATTATTGAGCCTAAGAAAAGTACACCATATTAAATCTTTAATGATAAAAAAATAATCAAGCCCTCTCAATAATTGGTTAAATTGGTAACGAAAACTGTTAATTGACCAATTTGATCATTAATGATACGGATGTGATTGACAGCAATCACTAAGAGATGACACATGGTGTGCTACATCAGCAATTTTTTTAAATTTTTTAAATTATAAAAATAGTTAATAAAAATTACATCTGAATTGAATCTGGACCTAAATAGCCAATTGCTCAGATTCATTTTAGATGAGTTCAAAACTATAAAAAAAATTAATAATTACTTCAAATTTTAAAATTATAAAAAATTCAAAAAATTCAAAATTAATAATAATTTATAAAATTATAAAATTAATAAAAATGCACATATGAACTTAGACAAATGTTGTCTAGGTCCATTTGAATGTAACAACCATTTGTCCATATTTATTATGAATGCAAACCTATATAAATTTTAGAAATTATAAAAAATAATTCTAAAAAGTTATAAAAACATAAAAATTATAAACTCATTTCTCTATTAAATATAGTAAAACTTATTTTTATGCCAATATTATCAATTTGCATGTTTGAAATTGGAATTGAAAAAAGCTTTTAGTTCGCACTTAGAGAATAAAACAAATAGAAAGTTAGATGCAAAGGAGAGATAACACACAACGTCTATTAATGCAGTTTAGATACAAAAGTCCAATACCTACATAGCCTCGCTCAATGAATGATTTTATACTACATTTGTCCGGATCACTTATTGGTTTAAGCCCACTCTATCCTTAAACAAAGAATTAATTATTGTAGCCTAAATCTACCCTTACACAAAGAAGAGATAACACACAATGTTTATTAATGCAATTCAGACACAATAGTCCTACATTTGCGGAGCCTCGCTTAATGAATGATTTTATTCTACAATTATCCGGATCACCTATTAGTTTAAGTCCAATCTACCCTCACACAAAAAAATAATTGTAGCCTCTACACCGATCCCAATTATCACAAATCATCCACCTAAATACCTCACAATACAAGCAATACACTCTTCAAAGAATATCAAAAAGAGTGTCACAAAATAACCACCAAAAATAGCAAAATTATCAACAAATATACTTCAAAATTGCTCTTAAGTGATGCCACAAGCAGCCTATTTATAGGCTGATACTAAGAGTCCATCCAACAAAGTTTTGCTAAGCTTTAAACTCCTATTTAAAAGTTAAAATTATCTCATTAATTATCTTGAGTATTTATCAAATAAAAGTCTTCATAACTTAGTCTTCCAACTGCTCCAAAGCACTCTTAAAAGATAAAGATAAGCATTGTCTTCACTTTAAACTTCCAATATATATGACCAGTTAAAGAGCTGAAGAATTTTAACCGAAAACCAACTGTTGTTTTATCAAACATGTCACTCCTTAGTAGGCCAGAAAAACATCAAACATGTATGGGTTAAAACAACTCACGACCCAAGTAAAAAATTTGTTCTCGTTCTAACAAAACATGTAACAAGCAAGTCAAACCCCCTCAACAAAAGCTATTTAAAATTATATTTTTAATTTTTAATTTTTTCATATTTGAATTTTTTATGTCAATAATTTTTTTAAATTTTTTCATATTTTTAATTTTTAAAATTTTTAAATAATTATTTTCATGTCAATATTTTATTTTTTTATAATGTCATGTGTTATCTCCGTGACTACTATCAGCCATGTCAATATTGTTAACAGTCAAATTAATTAACTAACGATTTTCATTAACAAAAGGATCTGTCTAACTGATTTTCTTATCATTAAGAACTCAATAGTGCGCATTTTTTATGGGCACAATTGGATCTTTTATTTTGTTTTATTTGGAAATAGTAAATAGAAGTATTTTAGACTATTAAGAGTTTTAACGAAATAATAAAAATACTAAAAATTTTAATAAATTTTGCCAACAATCTCCTGCCCAATGATAAGGGTATTATGTTATAGACATGAGTATTATGTTGTTTCATAAGTGCTTGAGTTTGATCTTAAGTAACCTCATTCCTAATTATAAAAGAATATTCAAGGCTACCCAAAATCCGAGTAAAAGTCATGCAAATAAAATAAAGTTGTTATTCCAAATTCTTAAAATGATATTCAATTTTATTGAAAGTATATCTTAAAATCACTTTTGAATTAATTAAATTACAAATTTCGGGTGATTCATTTTTAACTTAAAAGAGTTACTTTTTTGCATCAAATGTTCGGTTTCTAGTTATGAAAGTATAAAAGGTTCTTCTCATAAAGAGAAGAAGTACTACAAACAAGTAAATGAAATGTATTGAAAGTAGATAAAGAGGAAGATAAGAGAAGATTCGATACCATTAAGAGCATGCAATGGTTGGTAAGGTGAAGAAAGACAAATTTGGTTAAATATAAACCTAAGAAAAGAAACAAGTCGAGAGAATTTTAAAGAGAGAACTTTGACAGTTCAAAATGCTCAAAAAGTACCTTCACTAATTGTGAAAGACTCTTATAGTGTCTGAAGAATGAGAGTTATAAAGCTGGCAATTAATAGGAGTAATGAATGATATTTTTCAATTACAAAGACATGAATTTTTTTTATTAATAAAGGTTTTTGTTAGAAATAGTGAAAAGAGAATTTTTATTCGTTATGTTTTTAAAAGAAGGGAGAAGCACTCAATGTTACATGAAAATTGTTAAAAGAAAACCTCTCTATTACCTCCATATTAGATCCACCCAGCCAAGCTCTCTGGAAGATCTCAAGAATAAAGGTAACTCAAGAACTTTGTCATATTCTGGGGTTACTTCCACTTCTTTTACTTTGGTGAAGTAGTACCATGTAAAATATTTTTCGCAGAACATCTCTTGAAATACAAGACAATGGTTATTCCTGAACATGGGTTATTTTGACTTGTTTCAATCATAAGTTGTTCTCAACATAGAGGTTGCTCCGAACAAGAGTTATTCTATGGTAATAATTTTTCTTGGAAGAGCTCGTTCTAAATAATGGCTTTCAAAAACACACAATTATTCGAAATAGAAGTTGTTCTAAACAACGGTTGTTTTAAACTTAATTATTCTTGAAACATCATTATTCTAAGCAGGAGATGTTCCAAACTTTAACTATTCTCAACAAGAGTACAGTTATTCTAATCTGAAGTACTATTCTGAGCAAAGTTTTTTCAAAACGTAACTATTTTCAAACAAGGATGGCTCTAAACAACTATTTTGAAGAAGAGCAACATTTCTATTTGCTTCCAACTTGATAACACAATTTCTTAAAACAATAGCGAAAATTAAATATCTATAGGAAACATGAGAGAATTTATGCACTATTGACAAATCGACCTGTCAACCACCTTGCAGTCATTTATTGTAAAACATAAACCAAAAAAAAATACATTTCAGCTCTTTGACACAAATTAACATAAATCAATAAATGTCGATACAACTATTGGTTCTCAAGTCAAATAATTTGAAAGAAAAAAAAAAAACACCTCAAAACTTATGGGAAAACAAGAGAAGCAAAAGTTACCATTTCTAGGATTGTTGAATTCTAACCTGAAATGAGGCTTTAATTGTTATAATAATTAGATATTAACAGCCTTTGAATGAGCTGCTTTAGTAAGGATACTTGATTGGTTCAGATTGCATTGCAAGGTTTATAATATCAGCCTGTTCATTTTGATGAATCTGTAATAAACCGGTGGCGGTGGCGGCAGACGGTAGTCTTCCGGCGTATTTGATGTCTTCTGGGGATCCCCTACCTAAGTTCCTCATGGCAGTCCAAAGGCGAGGAGCAATGTGGGTGTATGCACCCATGTTCATTGGCTCTTCTTGGCACCAAACAATCTCAGCATCTGTTACAATAAAGAAATCAATGTTAACAGATTCAAATTAATGACCAATAACATTTTTCTACCTTACCCGGATTTCAAAGTCAGTTATAAATATATGTTTGATAAGGGTATGTTAGATTTTTCTATTTCTTTTATATATTTTATATATTATGAGTCCTTTTAGTATCATGTACTTATATCGGACCAGTCAATTTTGATTACAACACAAAAATTTGACTTGATTAATCTAAACCTAAATTGATTCAAATTAATTTGATTGTAAAGAAAGTCAATAATTCGAACTCTTCCAAGTCTAACCCAAAACTGACGTAGACCCAAAATGATCAAAACTAAAAATAATAAATAAATAAATAAACCTAACTCAAAATAATTTGAACAAATAACCTAAAATGACTCGAGCTCAAAGTAATTAGAACTTAAAATAATCTAGACCCATAATGACCAAACTTGAAATACTCAAATCTTAAACCCAAACTACCAAAACCTAAAATGACTTAAACCTGGAATGGATCAAACCGAAAATAATTAGAATTTGAAATGACTCGAACTAAATTGACGAAAATACAAAAACAAAAACTAATGTTATTTTACCGGTAAAGCTACATTACTCGAACTCAGGAATGAGTACTCAATTACCTATATGTGTCAAATAAGGGTATTTTGATTTTTCTTTTATGTATTTTTATTGTGCTTAGAAGATAATATTCGTATACTAGACCAATCAATTTTGATTCAAATTTGAAAATTTGACTCGATCAACTTATATTCAAGACAATTCAACCCTATTTTATCATAAAAGTCAACAATTTGAACTAATCCAATTCAAACTTAAAAATAAAAATCAAACTTAAATTAACTAAAACACGTAATGATCCGAACTCATAATGGTCCAACTTGAAACTCTCGAACCTTGAACCTAAATGATACTCAAAATGATATGAAATTGAAATCAATCATTCCTTAAACAACTAGAATCAGAACTAACACAAATCAATTTTACCCAAAAAATTTAAAATTCAAATTGTGGCTATCCATATTAACCCCTCTAACCCAATTGACAAGTCTTCCTTACATCCATACTCAAATATATGTCACACATAAATGTTAAATACATGACTTCAATCTTTTCTACTAATTAGACGATCATACTCATATCTCATATCTATGTATCCAACTAAAAAATCAGACACCAACACTTAAAAGAATGAAGTGCCGAAGCAACACACCCATAAAAGGACTGAAATTTTCACATAAATTCACAGTACATACTTGGATAACGCTTAAGCTCTCGTTGGATGAGATCAAAGGGGAAGGGACAAAGCTGTTCCACTCGACAAATCGCAATATCATCGGCCTTAAGCCTTTGACGCTCCTCATCAAGCTCATAATATATCTGAAAAAAAAACACACAAACATCAATTATAAACGACTTTTCAAATGCTTAATTAGAGACAAGTTAATATGAAGAGTTAAACACTGTTGTTACCTTTCCAGAACAAAGAACCAGTCGCCTAACACCTTTCTCGAGATCCGAATGGTTGCTTTGGTCCTTTATAAGACGTTTAAATCTGGTTCCTTGTTTGTCAAATCCTTCATGGCCTTGAACGTCATCGAATTCCGATAAGTTTGATTTGCAGTTCTTGTAACGGAGCAAGTTCTTAGGTGCCATTACAATCAATGGCTTACGGAATTCCCTGTGCATCTGGAAATGAAAAAACTCTATTTATTATTATATTACGATGCTTGGATGTAGAGTAAAAATACAATTTCACTATTGCTCAGATATATGTATATATTGAAATACTAGTGTCTGATACATATTTGAGCAAGAATATGGGATATCATCTTGAGAAACATGGAGAAAATTGAATATGCTAATGTCAAACATATACTTGTATGCAAGGTTGACGATCGCATTTGAATATATCTAATCAAATTATGGTTTTGATTTCTATAGTAAACTAGAGGATTTAGCTTTATACTTTAATTTGATATACTTATGTCTTTTACTATTATTAATATTACATTTTAGTCCAAATAATTAACACTGTTAAAAAATTTCATTGCCGATTCATGTTGATTTTTTTTTTTTAAATTCGAAACTTGAAATTTCTTATCATTTAAAAGTTCAAATTAATTTTTTAAAGGTTTTGTTTGATTGATCTTAATAACATTAATAATAGACAGATGATTAAATTATATCAAATTAAAATATATGAATATATTTGGTTAAAAATATAGGACTAAATCCTCAAGTTCAATATAGTACAAGGATTAAAACTAAAATTTGACCTTTAAGAAGAGTAAAGAATAATGATCTGACTCACCTGTCGCCTTATAACATGGAAGTAATTTGCAGGAGTTGTAGTATTCACAACCTGCCAATTGCATTTCTGTATTTGTTTCCGATGCGTTGCATCCATTTCTGGAATTTCGTAAGGATTCTCATCGCTCATCTGCCATTATCCATATCAAACACATACCCGTATTTTATATATATATATATATTCAACATTACTCGATTCTAAATAACATAGATCCTTGAATCCAAACCTGTAAGAACCGTTCGAGCCTTGCGCTCGAATGTTCGGGGCCTTGGCCGTCATATCCATGAGGAAGCAGTACTACAAGCCCCGTTTGACGAAGCCACTTAGACTCTCCACTGCTTAGGAACTGATCAAATATAACTTGTGCACCATTAGAGAAATCACCAAATTGAGCCTCCCATAGAACAATGGCGTCTGGATTTTCCATTGAGTATCCGAGTTCAAACCCGAGAACACCGAATTCCGAAAGCGAGCTGCCAACAATGATATATATTCCTCCATTAAAGCACCATATATGATGAATAAACCGGGTTCTCGAGATTTGACCATTGCCCTATTTGCCCTTAAATCAAAGGACCTTGGCTCGAGCCAAGCCCATACATGGGAGAGACGTCTTAGAACCCGGTCGATACATCATACATATAGGACATCTAAATAGCTATTATAGTCCATCTATGTCAGTCTGAATTTTCGTTTTTCTTGAAATATTCACATCTAACACGTACATAAATATAAATACGGAGATATGACCCTTCAAATAACTTACCCATGTCAAATGCGTACCAATGTCAACACACCTAAATTCGAGTTTATGGACAAAAATAGTACTAAAGGTTAACAAAATTTTTGTACCTGTTACTCACTGTAAACATCTCATCATTTTGGTTCTCCATGATATGGTCTAAAGGGCAATAAATTTTGCCTGTTTCTTGATCATGAACTATTGCATGCCGATGACTAAATGTGCCTCTTTCAACATCTTGGCCACTCAATCTAACGTGCTTACCTTCCACCAACAACGTCCCGAAAGCCAGTGCCTCCCCCATCGCCCAATCAAGGCCCTCCCCAGTTTCAATCATCTTCGCCCGATCTTCGTACACCTTCTTCACCGCTCGATGCGGCTTGAAATATTCAGGCAGAATTGTAATTGCTCTCCCAACCATCTTTAGTACATCCGGACACACCCTGTCGAAAACAAAGGGAAGTTAAAAATTGTAAGAGAACTTGTGACGGAGATTCTGAAGGAATTTCAAAATTTTGTGACGGGAAACTGTCACTAAATTAGTAACAGTAGTGTTAAAAGAAAAACTGTCACTAGCTCCGTCACTAAATTTAAACCATGACGGGTTCTCCATCACTGCTCAAACCCCAGAGTTTGAAAAACAACTACATCAATAACACATGTGCCGAACCCGGTGTTTCGGATTCTGGAAAGCTGTTCGGGCGATTTGAATCCTCTCCAATTAGTTGAAAGCCAGTCCCTTCTTTGTTGAACATAATCTTTACTACTCAAAAACTCTTCATTGAGAATGGAATCAACTTTTTTATGCATCCTATCAATGTCTTCTTCAGTCACCTCTCCTGATTCCAAAAGCTTAGTTTTATAGATCTCAAGCGCTGAGGGATGCTTTTGGATGACCTTATACATGTTCGGTTGGGTGAAAAACGGTTCATCGATCTCGTTATGTCCGAATCTCCGATAACAAACGATATCGACAACTACATCCGAGTGGAAAGTCTGGCGCCATTGTGCTGCAAGCTCGCATACGTGAACGACTGCCTCTATGTCGTCACCGTTAACATGAAAAATGGGAGCATTTAAGGCCTTGGCGACGTCAGTACAATACTGCGAAGATCGCCCAGCCCTCGGATCGGTCGTAAACGCCACTTGATTGTTCACTACAACGTGTATAGTTCCGCCGGTAGTGTAGTTTGGTAGTGCACTAAGGTGTAGAGTTTCATACACTACTCCTTGTCCAGCAAAGCTTCCATCGCCATGAATCAATACTGCCATGTTCTTAGTCCGATCCAAATCGTCTGAAAAGTATTGCTTCGCTCGAGTCTTTCCGATAACAACTGGGTCTACGGCTTCTAAATGACTCGGATTTGCAACCAAAGACAAATGAATCCTCTTCCCACCCCTAGTGGGACGATCATAAGAAGTTCCTAAATGGTACTTAACATCACCGGTGCCTGTATATAGCCCGCTTTCATCTTCGAACTTTGAGTTCTTATCGAACTCACTGAATATCTGTCGTAACGGTTTCCGAAAAACATTACCTAAAACATTTAATCGGCCTCTATGAGACATTCCAACACATATACACTCGACCCCTAAATCGGCAGCTCGATCGAACATCTCCTTCATACCGGGAATCAATGTCTCCCCACCTTCGAGCCCGAATCGCTTAGCAGTTTTCATTTTTGTTGCCAAGAAACTCTCAAATTGTGTACTCCACATAAGTCTATCAAGAATTAGAACTCGGCGTTCCTTATTGTAATGCATAGGCGTCGGAGTTTCAATCTTTTCTCTTAACCAGTTACATTTCTCCCGTTCCTCGATGTGCATAAACTCGTACCCGATGCTCCCACAATAGGATTGCTCGAGACGGGTCAATATCGACCTGAGAGTCTGAACTGGTCGGTTTTCCGATAAAAATCCGGACATACTCCATACACCTATGAAGAATTCACGGTCGAGATCGCTTTCTGTAAAACCGTAGAATGCAGGGTCTAATTCATCAGGGACTTCCCTTTCTTCCAAGCCAAGGGGGTCTAATTTTGATTTCAAGTGACCATTAACTTGGTAGTCCCTTACAAGCAACATCAAGCGCATGCTCTCTTGTATTGTTTGTCCCGAAACTCCTGCCGGTCCCGATGCTTGTCCGACGAAATTCCTGAAGAAATTATCCCAGGATTCATCGACACTGTTCGGATCAGCTTCCCAAGCTCTTTGAAGTTCTTCCAAGTACACACTACTCGTCCCGTCAAGAAAGTTATCAGCTAGCCTCGAAAGCGGCACGGATCGCGGAACAGGTGACGTTTTCTGCTTTGGATTGAAGACGGTGGAACGAAAACATCGACTCCGTAGATGAAAGATTTGGCCTCTTATTGCATATGATCCACTATGGGAAAGGGTTCTTTTGATTGCTAGCTTTCCTAGATATGAACTTGCTCTAAACCAAGCCATTCCTTTTGCCACAGGCAACTCCAAAAAGAATTGCAAAAAATAAATCTATCAGCAAAATCACTGAAGGAAATCAAGAAAAAAAGTGATATTAATGGTGAAGTAATAATTTAGAACACTGAAATCACTGACATTTTTCAATAATTCAGAAAATAATAAAAAAAGAACCCAGTAATTAATTGAGTAACATTGAATGAGTTAATTTCTTTTTTCTAAGTATGAAAAATAATTATAAATTGAAAATTATAGTTCAAAGGATTAAGGAGATAAGTATGGGGTTGATAGTTAAGTGGTGCATTTTCCTTTATAAATGGAGACAGTTAGGGTCAAATGGTCACTTCTAAACTTAATTACCTTCTTTGAATTTTTCTATTTTTATTTTTTAACAATCAAATAATTGAATTTTAATTTTTTTTTTTGGGTACATTACATCTATGGTTACTCAACTATTAATAACTGTACACTTTGATCATCCAATTATGAAAAAGTATAATTTGGTCAATTCAACTATTCGAAATTGATCATTAAGTCATGTCAATGTAAGTTGTCAAATCACTATTCCTTAAAAATATTTGAGAAAATTACACAGTTAGTCACTCAATTATTATTTATTAGTAAGTTTTCATTTTGTTTATCCAGCTATAATTTAATTATTGAACTATAGCATGTAATGCATAATAATAATTATATTAATTTTTTGTTGACTAATGTAATTAATAGTTGATTCTGATTAAACATTAAAAGTATATTTATTTTCATTAATAGGTGAAGAGATCTATTTTTGAAGGGATTCATTAGTTATTTTCATTAATAGGTGAAGAGATCTATTATTGAAGGGATTCATTAGGGTATGATGTTGTGAACAAAATCAATGAACAACAAGAATACATGATGAAGACTGGGGCACGGAAGAGGAGCAGTTTTAGAAAGCGCCATGTCAAGACACACTAAAAGCTAACGGCTTGCACGAAAACTGCAAAGTGCTAGAATGGTAAAGAGCTACTCAGGGGAGAATATATGCTAGGCTATAGATACATAGGTACCACTTTTCACTACATAAGAGCTTCTTGCATTTCCTCTACTGTAATTTACTTATTGAAAGATTTGCACCTCACATCCAACCTCACAACATATATATGACATGAATTAATGACTTCTGAAGACATTTCGAAGCATCACAACATGAAGCACACACATATATGTAATATGAATTAAGAACTTCCAGATTTTTTTATTTTTTTATTTTTCTTTTCAAGAGGAAACAATAAACTTGAAATTAGATTATCTTACATAAAGCAAATACTTTTTTTTTCAAAGCTATAAAGACAAATACTGAAATACAAAACAAAGGGTCATTTGAGTTCAAGAAGAATAAAGCCTAAGCCTGGTAGTTGGAGAAAAAGAATTAACAGAAATGTAAATACATGAATTCACCATAATGTCGTCACAATTCGATTTTACAATTGAGGGACTGCCAAAAGCCGAAGCTTCCACCAAGAATCTGGTATTTTTTTTTAAATTCTTTTTAACCTCCGCAGCAACCCGACTTTTGAGCAGCTTGATCAACACTTGCTGCAGAGTCTTGTTGATTAATTTTTAGTGCCGTGGGCTGTAACCGAAAAACAAAGACAAGGAATCCATCAATTTGAACAAGCAGCAGTTGCAAGGGTTTATAACATTCCCATTTGTGTTGCCATCGATTTGGTTACTTAGGGTGAATCAAGAAAATTAAAAGTTTTTTAGAAGAGAGAATACCTCGGCCTTATTATCAGATTCGGTGAGCCTTTGTTTAATATCCCGGGCTATTGAGAAGAAAACCTCCTCAACATTCAAATTCGTCTTTGCACTCTGCAAATACATTATTTATCTTTTAGCCTAAAATAATTATCTGCAATACAAATATCTGCACAGCAGCTAACATTCGACTTACAGTTTCAAAGAACTTGATACCGTACTCATCAGCAAGAGCTTGACCCTTGGATGTAGGCACGGCCTGGAAAAGAGATCATTTCGAATTATTACTAGAGAAATGTCTGGCTCGTGTGAATGTGTAAAGGATATATAGATTCAGCCACAACTCGTCTTTTCATAGCACTTTATTATTACAAGAAGCTAGGTCAGTACCCAAAGTCAATAACAAAGAACACACACTCTAAACCCATGAACATAAACAATAAAAGCAATTTCTATAAATAATCAGAAGGGAAATCCTAACCCTTTTGCTCTCATCCATGTCAGCCTTGTTCCCAACCAGTACCTTGTTGACATTGTCGGAAGCATGTTGTTCAATGTTGCGAATCCAATTCCTAATATCTGTACATGAACAGAAGCAGGTTTTATAAGACTCGAAAGAGACATAGGAACCATTGAAAGAAATTCCATTCCAACCAAGGGAGATCCTAAGCCATCCATTGCAACAAAAGCACTGATAAAGGATGATCGACAACTAATTTCACTGCTTAAACCAATATAAGACACAAGGCATAGAAATGACGGAAAACCTCACAATAAGCAAAAAATAAATAATAATAATAATAACAGAATAAAGAAACTTGAGAAATTACTGTTGAAAGATGACTCATCAGTAACATCATAAACCAGCAAAATCCCCATGGCTCCACGATAGTAAGCTGGGAGAGCATGAATCCATCAGCAAAGTCAAGCATCAAGCTTAAATATACTTGTTCTACTAAAATGAAAAGAAAACAGAAATGCAACCTGCATGGACTTAAAGATACCTGTCGTAATAGTTCGGAATCGCTCTTGACCAGCTGTGTCCCAGATTTGTAGTTTGATCCTCTTACCATCAAGCTCAATGGTTCTTATCTTAAAATCGATGCTGTCAAGGAAATAAAATAGTTGAAAAGAGAAATATATATATTCAAAAAAGTTTTGAACCAAACTTCCATAACTTAGTATCAAATGAGTAGATGCCTCGACCATAAATAAGGCACAGAAACGAGTGAAGCAGCAGAGGTGCCATAATAGTTCAAAAAGCACCCTCTGGAAGAGTATATACTAGTATTCACATTGAATACCAATTACCAAGGGACTGCTTAAAACAGAAAAATAAAAAAACTGAGATTATGATACTGTAAACTCCACTCTATCCCTATAATGTTGCAGTTCTATTGGAATGAAACCAAGCAAAGCAAAACATCTTGAATTCTCCCCTGTTAATAAGCCCTTTAATGCTACATGGTTAAAGTGCTCCTCTCTGTGTTCAAGCTTCTCAAATCGTGAAATAATTTTAGCGTATAATTTTCAAGAGTTGCCAGGGAGACAAACCCAATGGTCGTTATGAAACTAGTGGTAAAGGAGCCATCAGAAAATCGTAAAAGAAGACAACTCTTTCCCACACCTGCATAAACATAAGAAAGTCACGGTCAGGAAAATACTGAAGCTTGAAGACAAACAACATGGCATATTATTTGCCTACCATGCTGGAATTGACAAACGATGCATGAAAACGAAATCCAGAGGAAACTCTAAGAATTCATCTTTAAACTAAAATAAAATTTTGTTTTTGACGAATTTCATATTAAAAAGTAGCTTTTAATGCATGAACAGAAATGATCAATTTCATCAGTGTAAGGTGTAAGGTGCAGATTCGAACAAGAGAGCCTACTATCTACCACATTGTGAGTTTACATGTTAGCATACACCATTTCGCCTAGGTGTTCAGTCAACAACCCAGAGACACAAATACGCATAGCTCACAGACACCTCGCGTTCAACAATGCAGCCCATTTACAACTACGCCAAATTCATATGTTAAAGCACAAGTTCACAACAAATAACCATAAACAAGTCTCAGCATCAAGATTCTATATCACAGACACTATGATTAAGAAAATCAACGAAGCCTGCCCCTGACTTTTACCATACCAAAACTCATGAATCAAGTATATCAATCCAAGCCAGCTAATTCCCATTTCTGCGAAGTGCAGAAGACTTGCCAACTAAACATTTACTATATAATCCTAAAACAGCCCATATGATCAAACACTATTTACACATAACATGGGCCATGGCTAGTGAGAAGCAAAAATTAATTACTCAAAAAAAAAAAATCCACCCAGAATTTGATAGCTTTCTATGTTACAATCAAACAAAGCCTCCTCCATGTTATTCCAATCCAAACTTACAATCAAACAAAGCCTCCTCCATGTTATTCCAATCCAAACTCACCATATCTAATGTATAGTGAAAATGTAGCCTAAATCAAAATTAGAATAAAACCCAGTTCTTAGAAACCAAAGAAAAGCTCAAAAACAAAGATCAAAGCAATCTGATCTCAAACCAAGAAACGTATAGTATCTAATCTATGTAACTATAAAAATTCTAAATAACCATCGAAAACTAACAATAGATTTCAAAAAATTCTGAGTACCCATGTTTTATTTTCCAGTTATAACAATAAAAATTATTACTTCAACAAAAAAAAAAGTTTACCACTATCACCAATTAAAAGAAGCTTAATGAGGTAATCATAATCAGCACGAGCTCTAGCTGGTGGTGCAGCCATTGATCCTCAAAAACCACGCACAAAAAACCCAATTCAAAAATATATAATAATATATCCTCTTATCTGCGTTAAAAATATATATATATCAATTTCAAAACGAAATAAAAGAAAATTGTGAAATCAGATCAAGGAAAGGAAAGGAAGCGAGAGAAAGAACCTGAGACGCTGAAGATAGCAAAGCACATGCGAGAGAGAAAGAGAGAGTCCAATGAATACGGGGAATTTCCTTTTCATGTTTCTTCACTTCTTTTTCCTTTTTCTTTTTTTTTTTTTTTTTGACACTATTGTCACTTAGTCACGGTTCGGTTCCTCCAATGGAATTGGTTGGAACAGCTGGTTTATATAGGTTTGGTCCCATTGGATTTCAACATTCAAATATTAGATTAGGCCCGAAAATAGTATCAAATAAAAAATTAAACCAATTTAAAATATAGATTGAACTTAAGTATTGAATATTTTAAATTGACTCCGATTCATTTTTTAAAATTTATAATATAATATTTTTATATATTATGTAATTAATAATAAATAAAAATTATTAAATTTATAGTAATATAATACTACCATATAAACATTAAAAATTTGTTAAGATGTGCGTAGATATAAATATTTTCAAAAGAAATTTAAAAATAATATGATGGGTCTAAAATAAGTTTGGATTAGTCATTTACAAATATAGATGGACTTGTATAAAATTTTAGACTTATATTTGGACTAGATCAAGCTTTTGCAAGCATAAAATGTATTATTATCATACTAAGCCCGATCTAAACCCAAACCAAATCTCGTCTATGAACACCTCTAACTATTAGCGAATCATATAATTTTCTTAATATCAAATTGATCCATATTTGATATATTGTCAATGAAATATTTTAATTCCATAAATAAAGTTGAAATAATGCCACGTGTTTTGTTTTATTTATAAATTTTTATTTTTTACTATACCATTAGAGGCATTCGGTTTACAAAAACTTATGGTAATATAAAACAGTAATCTCATATTACCAATAATGTTAAGATTTCTTGAATAATTTCAATCTCACATTTTCCTTAAATAAAGCTTCTAAAATTTTGAATAATTTTATCCCTTGCTTTTATTATATTAATTAATTTCATCTTTTCTATGCAAATAAAAACTACTATTTTTATTTTCCCAAAATTCATCTTAATTCTATTCAAAATTTATTAATATTTTATTCCAAATTTTCAATGAATTAGATTTCTTGATATATTCTCAAAATCTTGATTAAATCTAACCTAACTTCAATTTTATAAAATTGAGAAAATTATTTTATAATTTTTCAAAAAAAAAATAGAAATTAGTCCCTACAATCCCTGTATGTCAGTGTATTAAAGGGCCATAAATGGGCTTGAAATTTCCTATGGGCCTTTAAATACTTGAACTTTTGTTCTTGATGTCATTTCCTTGCATGTTTTCTATTTTTTTTTTAACTTTTTGTAATTTCTTAGTAACTTTTATATCATTTTCTTTTCTAATAATTTTCTAATCTTATTACAATTTTTTTTGTCTTCCCTATAATTTTTATTATTTTTAAAATTTTAATATTTTTTCTATAAGTTTCCTATATTTTTTATAATTCCTAACAAAAATTATAATATTTTAATAATTTTTATTAACAGTAATAATTTATCTAGAATTTTTTATAATTTTTTAATAATTTTTTAAAAAAATTATAAATTTTAAATAACTTTTTTAAAATCCACATCAAACACGTTATCAATAGTTACGTCGTCACTTAATAACTCATTAGAGATTTTAACATAAAATTATATTCCAAGAGTTTAATTAAACATAAGACATAATTCGAGAGATAAATTAAATGTTATTATTTATTAAGAATTTAATTAATTTTTAATAATTTTATTATTGCTTTTCATTTAAGCCAACTTTTTTTTGTTAAAAAAAATGCTTGAATTAAACACTTAATTAAAACTTTTTTTAAAAAGAACTATGTGAAAATATGTAACACCCTAAACCCGACCTAGAAGTTAAGTCCGAATCTGGTGTGTCACATGTAAGGTTTTTTTTTTTTTTCAAACCATCTTTGAGATTGTTAAAAACTTGTTCGAGAATTACAACTTCTTTGTTAAAACCCAAAACACTTAAACAATTGTTATTTACTTGAAACATAATTATCTTTAAAAACCTTTTTGGTTGTGAAAATATATTTGAAATAAACAATTTAGAATATGGGACATTTGGAAATAGAGTTGCAGAAGCATTTTGAAAGAAAATCCGAGGTCTTATTACAACATTTAACCCAAAATAGCAAAGTAATAAAATAAATGAGAAAGAAGTCTAAAGTCCAAATAAACCATTTCTGAAGTATGGTCTCCACCAAGTCATCCCTGGCCCAAGTCCACGTCACTTAGCATTACCTGAAAAGGTTGAGAGAAAGGGGGGTGAGTTACAAGAACTCAGTGTGTAATCCCCTTACTGTTATCCATTGGGCCAAAACCATTTAAACATTTATTTGGGCTTGAGCCCATTTTCAGTATAACAATATAGAAATTATGATATGCATATGATTTGCAATTCCCAACCAAACCTAAATTTCCATCCGCTACACACTACCCGTACCAACCAGCACACCTATGGGGATCAAGTCAACCCACCCCGCCAACACACCAAATGCAGGCATTTAAGCCATTTAATCCACATGCATAAAGCCATTTATAATATTTGTGGCCGGGCCACCGAACTAGATTGTGGCAGAGCCACCTGAACTGGATTTGTGGCAGAGCCACCGAACTAGATTTTGGCAGAGCCAATCGAACTAGATTTGTGGCAGAGCCACCAGGACTTCTCTTCAATTTCATCCCATGCAATTCATGTACGAAATGCATAGCAAATCATAATAATTCATTCAGATATTTATTACAAAAATTATGGCCCATTATAACAATATATCAGATTGGCCCGTTTAGCAAAACATCAGATTTGGCCCATTTAGCAAAATATCAGATTGGCCCATTTAGTAAAATATCAGATTGGCCTGTTTAGCAAAATATCAGATTGGCCCATTTATCAAAATATCAGATTGGCCCATTTCAAAATATCAGATTGGGCCATTTAGCAAAAAATCAGATTAGCCCGTTTATCAAAATATCAGATTGGCCCATTTAGCAAAATATCATATTGGCCCATTTCAAAATATCAGATTGGGCCATTTAGCAAAAAATCAGATTGGCCCGTTTATCAAAATATCAGATTGGCCCATTTAGCAAAATATCAGATTGGCCCATTTCAAAATATCAGATTGGCCTATTTAGCAAAATATCGGATTGGCCCATTTATCAAAATATCAGATTGGCCCATTTAGCAAAATATCAGATTGGCCCATTTAGCAAAATATCAGATTGGCCCGTTTATCAAAATATCAGATTGGCCCATTTAGCAAAATATCAAATTGGCCCATTTATCAAAATATCAGATTGGCCCATTTCAAAATATCAGATTGGCCCATTTATCAAATTGGGCATAAAGCCATATATCAAACTGGTGAGTGAAAATCAAATCGATGAGTCCACAGTCATCTTGGGTGACTCGTACGACCTTAAAAATCAAATCGGTGAGTGAAATCAAATCGGTGAGTCCACAGTCATCTTGGGTGACTCGTGCGACCCTAAAAATCAAATCGGTGAGTGAAATCAAATCGGTGAGTCCACAGTCATCTTGGGTGACTCGTGCAACCCTAAAAATCAAATCGGTGAGTGAAAATCAAATCGGTGAGTCCACAGTCATCTCAGGTGACTCGTGCGACCCTAACAAATCAATCACTTCCTCCAATTACATATCCCAACCCATGCAGTATGTCATGTATGCAAAGCACATTTCATAATGATGTATGAAACAGATTACCGTCATAACCAAATAAACAGAATACACACACAATCGTGCTAATCAATCTATAGGGGTATAACGAAAATTTTACCCACTAAGGGTAATTCGATAATTTCGCAACCTAAGGGTATTTCGGTAACTTACCCTCTAAGGGCATTTTGGTAATTTTGCAACCCAGGGGTATTTCGGTAATTTACCCTCCAAGGGTATTTTGGTAATTTCGCAACCCAAGGGTATTTCGGTAACTTACCCTCTAGGGGTATTTCGGTAATTTTGCAACCCAGGGGTATTTCAGTAATTTACCCTCCAAAGGTATTTTGGTAATTTCGCAACCCAGGGGTATTTCGATAACTTACCCTCTAAGGGCATTTCGATAATTTTGCAACCCAGGGGTATTTCGATAATTTACCCTCCAAAGGTATTTCGGTAACTTTTGCAATCAAGGGGTATTTCGGTAATTTACCCTCCAAAGGTATTTTGGTAATTTCGCAACCCAGGGGTATTTCGATAACTTACCCTCTAAAGGCATTTCGATAATTTACCCACTAAGGGTAATTCGGTAATTTACCCACCAAGGGTAATTCGGTAATTTACCCTCCAAGGGTAATTCGATAATTTACCCTCCAAGGGTAATTCAGTAGTTTTAACCACCAAGGGTAATTCGGTAATTTACCCTCTAAGGGTAATTCGGTAATTTACCCTCCAAGGGTAATTCAATAGTTTTAACCACCAAGGGTAATCCGGTAATTTTACCCTCTAAGGGTAATTTAGTAATTTACCCTCTAAGGGTAATTCGGTAATTTCATATTTAACGGTGTTTCCGAAGATTCACTATCGCCTCGAATGATACAGAACTCTATTTGGGTCTCTACGGAACCATTGGGTAAAAATCCATTTTAGGCCCAAACGGGGTAATTTCGTAACTAAAACTTAACTAGGGCATACAAATTTAAACTGTTCATTTGCGTCATACTGACTAATTTGGCTATAACTCGAGTTAGAAAACTCAAAATCTAGATCCGTAAAATTTCCTTGAAACTAGACTCATATATCTTCTTACTTTAATTTTTCCAGAATTTTTAGCCTAGCCATTTAGTACAGTTTATTCCTTAAAGTTTCCCTTGTTTCACTGTCTAATGATTCTGACCTCTCTTAACTTAATTTCAATTATCTCACTGTACAGTTTTCATATACTGCTTCAACTTATTTCTCTTGAAAATAGACTCACTAAGGAATCCATACATATAAATTATAACCCATAATTCATTTTGTACAATTTTATATGATTTTTCCAAAACAAATCAGTGAACCCCGAAGTTAATCAGAACCATTCTAACTGAAATCAAGATATCTCAGACTAAAAAATTGTTTTTCCTTCTCCGTTTCTTCCATATTAAAATAGATACAGTAAGCTTTAATTTGGTATCTTATTCACTTTCTAATTCCTTTTCTCCTATTTTTAGTGATTTTTCAAAAACACGTCACTGCTTCTAACTGAAACTGTTTTATTACGAATTACGATTACCACTACGATCATACGCACACCCGAGTGATTACGGATGCCGGTTTATAGTTTTCTTTGGTATTTTTACCGATTAACAGCATATTTCATACAAACTTTTAGAGAAGTGTGATATTACACACCATTTCAATCATATATACGAAAGGTACGGGATTACACACCTTAATAACGAGTTGTGCTTTCCACCGATTTCAACACCACTTATGTGATCTCCCTCGATCCTACCCCTTTGGCTACTGAAATCCCGTCCCCACTTACTTGACGAGTCGATGATAACGATTTGGTTAATACAATCACTTGTGCTCCTTCACCTTGTTGAAAGTCCGATTCGATCGAGATGAGGTTTTCCCACACGATAGGGAACGAAATGATGAAGAATTAGGATGATAATGGTTAAAAGAAAAGAATGGAAGGTTGGATGGATGCTAGGTGATTCAGCTATCAATGAGATGAACAAAAGATGAATGTTCATCCAATATACCTAATTTTAAAGAATTTAATTCATCTCTCATGCCATCCACCTCATACCCCTTATCACAAAATATATGTTCACCCGAAATAGGCATATTCATGAGGAAATTTAATTAGTGGTGACTCAACATTACCACTAATTATATCAAAAGGTAACTTTTTATTAGTCATCTTTTCACCTTAATAGCCACTCCCTCTATGCACATTCTTTTCAAGGATTTTTACAAATTAAAAATCAACCCATGCTTATCTCAAATTTTGTTTGTTTATGAAATTTTCATGCTTTTGCCATGGCTCCCTCCATACCATATTTCTTTTTGACTCTTTCCAAAATAATAAATATAAAAAAATAAAATCTCCCCTACCATAATTACAACCATGGAAGGAAGTACAAAAATAATAGTCAAAATTTGCACACAATGGGATTTGAACCTCTTCCCTCAAAGTACTTCACTTGATGCCATAACCTCCTTGCCATTTGCTCACTTTATGCTAGCAATTTACTCTTTTATTTCCTTAAGCCTTGATGCCACTTACTATCTCTCCTTAATAGGCTTAAACACAAAATTTTACTAAGGCCCAACTTGAACTCGAAACTTTATAGAATCCCGTAACTTTCTAAAATCATCTTCTTAATAAGTCCAACTTGAAATGATGTCAATCTCTTGTTCTCAAAAATTTTAAACACTCCTATGCCCAAGGTCCAATGAGCCCAATCCTACTAGGCCCAATTTCGGGATGTTACAAAATAAGCAATAACATACCAAATGCCTGCATCTGGATTTGAAAAATGGATTTATTTATTTATTTTATTTTATTTTAATTCTAAGATGAAATAATGGAATGTTAATAAAATTAGAAGAAAAAAATTGTTGCGCACACAAAAAGAAAATCTCACAACCATAACAATGATAACTTGGAAAATGGAGATTCAGGAACCACCATAGCATTAAATTGTACTCATTAATTAGGGATAACATTTATTGTCGAAACCGTCCTTTTTTGGGAAGGCGGGAATTGACTTGGGGTTTGTAAATGAATAAAAAATAGGGAGTCGTTATCGATCTTTTTTGTTGAGGTGTGATCGGGTCACCTCGAAAAGTGACCATTTTAATAATCAGATTGATTTATCAAAATAATGATTTTGGTCTACAAAAATCAAAAAATGGATTCGGGAGCCAGTTACGTGCGAAGAAAGATTAGCACACTCGCAACGCCTAAACTTGGTACCTAATTGATTAATCAATGTCCTAATGTCGAAAAGTTTGAAATGATTTTGAAATTTTGTTTTTTTTTTTTTTTATGATTTTTAAACAGCTTGATTGAATATTGAGTTTCTCCTATTTCGAAGGAATAGAGTCCCACATCCAGCACGATTGGATACGACAATCTGGAACCTCGAATTCAAGATCATCCCCAAAATGCTCCAAGCACATGCATTGAAATTTTGAAATGATATTCGTTCATTTAGTTAAACAAAAAAGAACACACCCAGCACGATTGGGCGCGATCTCTTTGAATTTCCAAACAAACAAATATTTCCTTATTTAGAAATATGAACAAAATTTGAAAGGATATCCATTTATTTGGTCAAAAGAAAAAATCACACCCAGCACGATTGGGCACAATTTCTTCGAAGTTCCCAAACGTACGAATATTACCTTTGCGAAACAAACAAAAATGTTGAGATGCGATTCAAAACTGATGTTTTACATGAAATGACAAGCACGAGAAATAACAAAATATAATAATAAAAATGCAATAATAAGAACAAAATTAAAAAGATAACATTAAAATGATAATAACAGTAACAGCAACGATGATAATAATAATAATAATAATAATAATAGTAGTAGTAATAATAATAATAACAAAAATAGAAACTATAACAACCCTAATGATGATGATGATAATAATAATAATAATAATAATAATAATAACAAAACAGCCCTAATAATAATAATAATAATAATAATGGGAAGCTAAATTAGTAAAAGAAACAAAATAGCCGAAAAAGGACTGAATTGGACTTAAAACAGAGTATTGGGGCAATTTTGAAAATAATAGAAACCGAATTTAAAAAAGTAAAAATTGCGGGAGGACTAAAAGGGCAATTAGCCCAATCAACGAAAACGCGCGGATCCTCTGGTCGGGTCGGGTCGCGCGCGTGGATCCTCTAGGCCAAACGACGTTGTTTTGGTGTTTAAGGGCAATGACCAAAACGACGTCGTTTTGTAATGTGTATATAAGTGACAAATTAAGCCAAAATTTCATTTTTAACAGCTTTTAAAAAAAACTCTTAGCCCTTGTTATTTTCTCTCTCGGGGGTGGGGATTCCTGCAAAGCTTAAATCATTGGTTCCGCTGTCATTATTGTAAATGCCGCGCTAACGCGCACATACGATGGCGGAGAAGGTAAAATGTTGTTTTTTTTTATTTCGATACTATATATATATGTATATATATTTATACGAACCTTTTAAGGGAAATAAAAAATAAATTTATGAATATAGTTTCGAAAAAAGGATAAAAAGAGGAATATCAACCTTAACACTATGCTTTCTCTTCGATTCTCTATTGTCTGCCCGTATTAATCTCTGATTGCAAGTATTGGTAACTGTTTTTTTTTGAAAGTTTTTCTTTTTGTATTCTGTTTATTGAAAAAAAAAAGGTCCTTACAGTGGGTTCTCGATGGCTATCTTATAGCCAAATAAAAGAAGAATAAACTAAAATAAAAAAAATAAAAAGCTTTTCTCCATTTGTTGTCTTTGTTTGTCTCGTTTTGCAGGTGATAATGGTGCCAGTGGAGAAAGCAGCGGTGGCAGACAGGGCAAAGTGGATGGGCAAATGTAGTGGAGGCTTGCGGCGCTGTTATTTCAGGGTTTCAAAAAAATCCTAAAAGTTTTCTGAAAAAACTTAAAGTTTCGAGCCTATTGGGCCTTTCAGATTTTTGGGTCATGTCATTTTTGGACTGTGTTTATTTGGGTTGTATTTGTTTAAACTTTGTTGGGCCCCGGGCAATAATTGGGGCTATATAGCTGCCCCTCTTTGCTCGTTGTCGTGTAACGGGAATGGAGCAATGACTTAAAGAAAGACCAATTTTGTCTGGTCCCACTGAGTTTTTGACTTCTTTGGTACCCCACTTCTTCAGGTAGCCTCATTCGAATCCATGGTTTCTTGTTGTTTTAATCCTCTTCACTGCAACATTGAAAAATGATTACTGACTTCTATCTGCTTTCCTGTAAACTCAGGAACCCCTGATCTGCTATCTTCAATCTACTCTTGAAACATCAGGACTTCCAGACTTGCTTATCTTCGATCTGCTCCTGAAACATCAAGACTGCCAGACTTGCTATCTTCAATCTGCTCCTAAAACATCAAGACCGCCAGACTTGCTATCTTCAATCTGCTCCTGAAACATCAGGACCCCCAAACTTGCTATCTTCAATCTGCTCCTGAAACATCAGGACTGCCAAACTTGCTTATCTTCGACCTGCTCCTGAAACATCAGGACTACCAGACTTGCTATCTACAATCTGCTCCTGAAACATCAGGACTGCCAGACTTGTTATCTTCAGTCTGCCCCTAAAACATCAGGAATGCCAGACTTGCTATCTTCAGTCTGCCCCTAAAACATCAGGAATGCCAGACTTGCGATCTTCAATCTGTTCTTGAAACATCAGAAATGTCAAACTTGCTATCTTCAATCTGCTCCTGAAACATCAGGAATGCCAGACTTGCTATATTCAATCTGCTCCTGAAACATCATGTAACACCCCAAACCCGGCCTAGAAGTTAAGCCCGAATTTGGCGTGTCACATGGAAGTTTTTTTTTTTTTAAAACCATCTTTGAGATTGTTAAAAACTTGTTCGAGATTTACGGCCTCTTTGTTAAAACCGAAAACACTTAAGCAATTGTTATCTACTTGAAAATGTAATTATCTTTAAAGACCCCTTTTTGTTGTGAAAACATATTTGAAATAAACAATTTACGAAAATGGGATGTTTGGGAATAGAGTTGCAGAAGCATTTTGAAAGAAAATCTTAGGCCTTATTACAACATTTAACCCAAAATGGTAGAGTAATAAAATAAACAAGAAAGAAGTCTCAAGTCCGAATAAACCATTTCAAGTATGGTCTCCATCGAGTCATCCATGGCCCAAGTCCACGTCATTGAGTATTACCTCGAAAAAGGTTAATAAAAAGGGGGTGAGTTACAAGAACTCAGTGTGTAATCCCTTTACCATCATCCACTGGGTCGAAACACACATAGCAATATTTTGGGCCTAAGCCCATTTACAATTATAACATAATAACATGTATATAATATGCATATGATATGCAAATCCCAAACCAAAACTAATTTCCATCCGCTACACACCACCCGTACTAACCAAAGACACCTGTGTGGGATCAAGTCAACCCACCCCACCAACACACCAATAGCGGGCATTAAGCCAATTATAACATTTGTGGCAGAGCCACCGAACTAGATTGTGACAAAGTCACCGAACTAGAGGCATTAAGCCATTTAAAATATTTGTGGCAGAGCCACCGAACTGGATTTTGGCAATAGGCCATTTAAAATATTTTGGCAATAGGCCATTTAAAATATTTATGGCAGAGCCACCGAACTAGATTTTTGGCAACAGGCCATTTAAAATATTTTGGCAACAGGCCATTTAAAATATTTGTGGCAAAGCCACCGAACTAGATTTTTGGCAACAGTGCCATTTAAAATATTTTTGCAACAGCCATTTAAAATATTTGTAGCAAAGCCACCGAACTAGATTTTTGGCAACAGGCCATTTAAAATATTTTGGCAACAGGCCATTTAAAATATTTGTGGCAAAGCCACCGAACTAGATTTTTGGCAACAGGCCATTTAAAATATTTTGGCAACAGGCCATTTAAAATACATCGAACTAGATTTTTGGCAACAGGCCATTTAAAATATTTTGGCAACAGGCCATTTAAAATATTTGTGGCAAAGCCACCGAACTAGATTTTGGCAACAGGCCTTTCTTCTCTTCGTCATTTATCCCAACCCATGCAGTCATGTATGCATATACAAAGCATAAAAATATTTATAGAATAATTTCAACATAAGGCCCATAACACAAGTTGGCCCATTAAGCAATCTAGCAAATTTGGCCCATTAATCGATCTAGCAAATTTTACATTTGGCCCATATAGCAAATATAACATTTTGCCCATATAGCAAATATCACATTTGGCCCATATAGCAAATATCACATTTGGCCCATATAACAAATATAACATTTGGCCCATATAGCAAATATCACATTTGGCCCATATAACAAATATCACATTTGGCCCATATAAGGTATTTTCAATAATTTACCCTCTAAGGGTGTTTCGGTAATTTCGCAACCCAGGGGTACTTCGGTAATTTACCCTCTAAGGGTATTTCGGTAATTTTTTTTTCAACCGAGGGGTATTTTGGTAATTTACCCTCTAAGGGTATTTCAGTAATTTTGTTTGCAACCGAGGGGTATTTCGGTAATTTACCCTCTAAGGGTATTTCAGTAATTTTGTTTGCAACCGAGGGGTATTTCGATAATTTACCCTCTAAAGGTATTTCGGTAATTTTTGCAACCCAGGGGTATTTCGATAATTTACCCTCTAAGGGTATTTCGGTAATTTCGCAACCCGTGGGTACTTCTTGCAATTACCCTCTAAGGGTATTTCAAGAATTTTGTAACCCAAGGGTATTTCAAGAATTTACCCTCTAAGGGTATTTCGGTAATTTACCCACCAAGGGTAATTCGGTAATATACCCTCCAAGGGTAATTCGGTAATTTACCCTCCAAGGGTAATTCGGTAATTTACCCTCCAAGGGTAATTCAGTAGTTTTAACCACCAAGGGTAATCCGGTAATTTTACCCTCTAAGGGTAATTTGGTAATTTACCCTACAAGGGTAATTCGGTAATTTTATATTTAACGGTGTTTCCGAAGATTCACTATCGCCTCGAGTGGCACAGAATTCTATTTGGGTCTCTTCAGAACTATTGGGTCAAAAATCCATTTTAGGCCCAAACGGGGTAATTTCGCAATTCTAGACTTAACTACTAATTTGGGCATAAAAATTTAAAACTGTCCATCTGCGTCATACTGACTAAATTGATTATAACTCGAGTTAGAAAACTCAAAATTTAGATCCGTAAAATTTCCTTGAAACTAGACTCAAATATCTTCTTACTGCAATTTTTCCAAAATTTTTGGCCAAGCCATTTAGTACAGTTTATTCCTTAAAGTTTCCCTTGTTTCACTGTCCAATGATTCTGACCTCTCTTAGCTTAATTTCAAATATCTCGCTGTACGGTTTTCATATACTATTCCAACTTGTTTCTCTTGAAAATAGACTCACTAAAGAATCCATACATATAAACTATAACCCATAATTCATTTTGTACAATTTTATATGATTTTTCCAAAACAGATCAGTGAACCCCGAAGTTAATCAGAACCAGTCTCACTAAAATCAAGATATCTCAGTATATAAAATTCCTTTTCCTTCTCCGTTTCTTCCATATTAAATAAGACACAGTAAACTTTAATTTGATATCTTAATCACTTTCTAATTCCATTTCTCCTATTTTTCATGATTTTTGGAAATCACGTCACTGTCATTGACCAAAACTGTTTTATTACAAAAACATGGTTACCACTATGAACCTCACGCACGTCCGAGTGATCCCGGATGCCGATTTTCGGTTTTCTTTGGTATTTTGACCAAATCACAGAACATTAATGCAAAATTTCAGAGAAGTGTGAGATTACACACCATTTCAAACATGTATTTGGAAGGGTATGAGATTACACACCTTATTCGGAATCCGTAACGCGATGCTCTCCACGACACCAAAAATCCGAATAACCTATTACGAGGGATAGGCTTTCGATTGAACCTTTGATAAAGTACTTCGAGACCTTGCAACCAGGATAAAATCTCTCATGGCAAGTCCCTAGACTCTCAACCATGTTACAAATTAGTCCCCTCATTAGCTAGCTTAAGCTTTGGGGGCTCCAAAAATACAAAAATTATCAACTAAAGCCATCAAAATCACTTACTAATAAGGGAGATAGCTTGGCTGAAAGTTCAAACCCCCAAAGCTCCATTTCTTCATCAATTTTCGGTGGAGAGAAGATAGATGAATAGTAAAAGATGATAGCATCTTTTACTCATCTTATTCTATTCATTTTATCACCTAATTTCCACCTATTTTGACCAAAATTAAAATTATTGTCCCCTATGTCACATGGCCGGCCTACTCACTTAAAACAAGGCCAAATTGCACAATTGGGGCCTCCAATTAATAGCCCATAGCTATTTGGCACCTTTAGCAATTAAAATTAAACTTTAGCACTTGATGCGATTTAGTCCTTTTTCGAAATTAAGCCCTCAATCGCTAAAATTGAGACACCAAAAATTTCATGCATGTTTATAAACATGTTATAACACATAGAATAACATAAAAATAATTTTCTCTATTCTCGGTTTAGTGATTCCGAGATCACTGTTCCGACTATCCCCTAAATCGGGCTATTACACCCTCCATGCATTTTTTTTCTCACCTACCCCATTCTTTTCAAATCTCATCATTATATTTTTTTTTTCTTTTTCAACAAATCACTCTCCATCATTCTTTTTTCCACAAATCACTCTCCATCATTCCTTTTTCTCCCATTTCTTTTTTATTCTTTTCTTTTATTTCTTTTCTTTAATAATGTCATGGTTGACACTTGGAAGAGTACACAAAAATAAATCAAAATTTTGCAAAAGATGGGATTTGAACCCCTTCCCTCCATGCTCTCCACTTGATGCCATAACCTCTTTACCAATAGTTCATTTATGATAACAATTTACTCACTTATTTCCATAAGTTTTGATGCTTCTTACTATTTCTCCTTAATAGGCTTAAACAATAACTTTCATTAAGGCCCAACTTGAATCCGAAACTTCATAGAACCCCGTAACTTTCTAAAATCATCTTCTTAATAAGTCCAACTTGAAATAATGCCATTCTCTTATTCTAAAAAAAAATTAAACACTCCTACTCCCAAGGCCCATTGGTCTCAATCCTACTAGGCCCAATTTCGGGATGTTACACATCAGGAATGCCAGACTTGCTATCTTCAATCTGCTCCTGAAACATCAGGAATGCCAGACTTGCTATCTTCAATCTGCTCCTGAAACATTAGGAATGCCAGATTTGCTATCTTCAATCAGCCTTACTACACTGTCCTCTCGAGGACATGACCTGTAGAATGGGTACATGCTTATGCCTAATGATTAGGATGCCATGATCAAAATGAGTCAAATGCTCCTATTTAGACATGCTATGATGCAAAAATGTTATGAGTATGGTTCCTATTCAATGCGTTATCACTCATTTCTTCCCTCAAGGTTTCGTTTTTTGGTCGTCTTGAAGTATCATTTTCTTGCTTAAACATTCCGCCGTTGTGACAATTTTAGGGCTCATGAGTCCTAATGACGTAAGTGGTATATCAGCTTCAAACCATCCTCCGGGAATTACACTTTTCGGCTTATCCTTATTGTGACCTAAAGGAATAGGACTTGTTTCATCTTCGGTTCATTCCACTATAACTTTAGGTTCTTCGAATCCTCTCCTATCAAGAATTGGCCTGTGATACCATGACCCGATGATATTTTTATCTCCGTCACATCCGTTGGATTGGACGGAGAATTTAGAGAAATAGTCCCTTAAGGCTTTTCTTTCTCATGCATCTCCAATCTATACGCGTGGAAATTTTAAACAATTGTCCTGTTTCGGTCTTTTGTTTTATCTAAAAATTTCCAAAGTAATATGCAGAACCTCTTTTGTGAAATTATTAGTTCATTAATCATTATTTTAATGCAACATGCAGTAATAAATTGACTTCAACAAGAGTCGAATTATCAGAAATACAAGAAAAGCTATCATCCTCGAAGAAAAGATCAAAGATAACAAAGGTTAGATGCCCTAGATATCATTGATTGGGCTTTTACATACAAACTTCATGAAGACTATTTTTGGTTTAGCATATGTTTTAGAAGACTCAAAATACTTTGTTGGTTCCCCAACTTCATTTCTCGTCTATTCAGATATAGCAAAATCATTTGTATCCGAGGTGCCCTTTGTGAGTTTTCGCCTTGGCCTCTCTGTTTTTTTTTTGGGAGGTCTCAAAGCGCCCTTTGCGGGTTTTTACCTTGGCCCCTTCAAGCAAAGTATTTCTTGATTGAATCTGAGTTTACAGGATTGCATAAGCTTTTCCCGTCCATTTCAGTTAGAATCAATGCACCTCCAAAAAAGGCCTTTTTCACCACATATGATCCTTCCCAGTTCGGTATCCATTTTCCTCTGTCAAAGCATGAATTAAGTTAAGAAATAAGTAAACTTAATTAGGATTTAATTGCAAAATAAGTTATAAGAAAACAGTTTTGGGGCAGCAGCAGTAGAGTAACTTTGAAAATTCACCAAAAATCGTAGAAGTGGAATTAGAAGTTTAGTGAGATATGAAATTAAAGCTTATTGAGTCTATTTTCATATGTAAGAAACAGAGAAAGCAAATAAGTTCTGTATTATGAGATATTTAAAATTTAGTGAAACTGGTTCAGGGTGATTTCGAGATCCCCTGTTCTGAATTGGAAAAATCATTAAAAATTGTAAAAAAATAATTTGGGGACATAATTTATATGGTTAGATTCCTTAATGAGTATATTTTTATAATAAACAAACTAGAACATCATTTGAATTCTGTATAAAAAGATAATTAAATTTTAGCAAAGAGTGGTCGGAGCTGTCAGACAACAAAATAGGGTGATTTCAAAGAATAAACTGTACTTATTGGATAAATCAAAAATTCTGAAAATTTTATGGCAAGAAGATATGTGAGTCTAGTTTCATAGAAAATTTACGGATCTTAATTTGGAATTCTGTAATTCAAGATATAGATAATTTAGTGACAATGATTCAGGTAGACAGCTTTGAAAGAACTTATAAGTAAATAATAGAATTGTGTATAAAGGATGTGGAATGAAGAGGAAGAGTAGAAATTGAATAAAATTCATTTATTTATTGTAATTTAATATTGTAATTAATAATGTAAATTATTATTATTTTCGTAGCTAACAAGGAACTCGAGACATCAACCCACAAAGGAAAGGAGAAGGTTACCGAGGAATAATCAAGCAAATTCGAGTTTGTATTACTATAATTCAAACTATTTATTTATTCATTAAATGTTAGATTAATTTATGAATATGGTAAGTAAATTATAAGGTAAGTGTTTTTATTGAATTGAATGGAAATTGAGTTGAATGATGAATATGTATTGAAATTGAATTTTATGTGGTTTGAAATGGAAAAGTGTAATTGATATTGAAATTGAATTTGTTATGAAAATGAAAATGAAATTGAGAACTGAAATACCCTATTAACTAGTCGGGCTGAGTCGGATATAATTGGCATGCCATAGGATTTGGAAGAGTACGGGATTTATCAGCTTTGCCGATCAGGCACTTTATGTGTCGTAAATCAGGCACTTTATGTGTCGTATTTTAGGCTCGAAAGTGAGTCTAGAAGTACATGCCACTGTTGAGTCGAAGCTGAGTCGGGTTTTTGGATGCTGATATATATTTATTTGATTTTGTTTTATAGATAAAATGTCAGACGAAAGAATGTATGATGTTGAACAGGAAATGCATACTGGAAATCGAGAAATTGAAGAAACTAAATCTGTTACACCTACTGCAAATCCATTAGATAATCAACCTCCTAATCTAGGAAGAGGAAGAGATAACTCACAACTGTTAAGAGCTATAGCCGATGCATTACAACATGTAGCAGAAATTGTACCTGCTACTACATCAGTACCTACTGTTAGACGGGCCCCGATTAAAGAGTTAAGAAAATATGGTGCCACGGAGTTTTCGGGACTAAGAGGTCTTGATCCGTCTACTGCTGAGAATTGGATAGAATCAACAAAAAGAGTTTTGCAACAATTAGATTGCACCCCCCAAGAGAATCTGATATGTGCTGTATCATTGCTACAAGGGGAAGCGTATCTCTGGTGGGAATCTGTTGTTAGACATTTACCGGATGATCAGGTAACCTGGGATTTGTTTCAAAAAGAATTTCAAAAGAAGTATATTGGGGAAATGTATATTGAAGAGAAAAAGCAAGATTTTGATGAAACTAAGTTGGTATTTTGAGAGTTTTTAGGTTTTTAAATATAGTTTATGTTGAAGAAAAAGATGAATTATGGATTAAATTAGATGAAATCTAAGTTAGAATTAGTAAAAGGATTAAATTGCAAGGTAAGCTATAAGTTCTCTACTATAGGGATTAATTTGGAAGAAATTATGAATTAGGGTTTTATTATGAAAATTATATAATCAAGTTGAATATGGAAGGAATTTAAGTAGAATCAAAGCATGAATTAAGTTAAGAAATAAGTAAACTTAATTAGGATTTAATTGTAAAATAAGTTATAAGAAAACAGTTTTGGGACAGCAGCAGTAGAGTAACTTTGAAAATTCACCAAAAATTGTAGAAGTGGAATTAGAAGTTTAGTGAGATATGAAATTAAAGCTTATTGAGTCTATTTTCATATGTAAGAAACAGAGAAAGCAAATAAGTTCTGTATTATGAGATATTTAAAATTTAGTGAAACTGGTTCAGGGTGATTTCGAGATCCCCTGTTCTGAATTGGAAAAATCATTAAAAATTGTAAAAAAAATAATTTGGGGACATAATTTATATGGTTAGATTCCTTAATGAGTCTATTTTTATAATAAACAAACTAGAACATCATTTGAATTCTGTATAAAAAGCTAATTAAATTTTAGCAAAGAGTGGTCGGAGCTGTCAGACAACAAAATAGGGGTGATTTCAAAGAATAAACTGTACTTATTGGATAAATCAAAAATTCTGAATGGAAAGAAGATATGTGAGTCTAGTTTCATAGAAAATTTACGGATCTTAATTTGGAATTCTCTAATTCAAGATATAGATAATTTAGTGACAATGATTCAGGTAGACAGCTTTGAAAGAACTTATAAGTAAATAATAGAATTGTGTATAAAGGATGTGGAATGAAGAGGAAGAGTAGAAATTGAATAAAATTCAATTATTTATTGTAATTTAATGTTGTAATTAATAATGTAAATTATTATTATTTTCGTAGCTAACAAGGAACTCGAGACATCAACCCACAAAGGAAAGGAGAAGGTTACCGAGGAATAATCAAGCAAATTCGAGTTTGTATTACTATAATTCAAACTATTTATTTATTCATTAAATGTTAGATTAATTTATGAATATGGTAAGTAAATTATAAGGTAAGTGTTTTTATTGAATTGAATGGAAATTGAGTTGAATGATGAATATGTATTGAAATTGAATTGTATGTGGTTTGAAATGGAAAAGTGTAATTGATATTGAAATTGAATTTGTTATGAAAATGAAAATGAAATTGAGAACTGAAATACCCTATTAACTAGTCGAGCTGAGTCGGATATCCCTCCTTAAACTCTCTTGGGCGAATCTTTTTATCGTAGGTTCGCGTCATTCGTTTTTGGTACATCTGACCATGACGGATAGCCCTTAGCCTCTTTTCTTCATTTAAGTTCAACTGATCGTATCGAGCCTGGATCCATTCAGCTTCATCCAACTTTATTTTTGACAAAACTCGGAGAGAAGGTATTTCCACTTCAATAGGTAGGATTGCCTCCATCCCATAGGCTAATGAGAAAGGAGTTGCCCCAGTAGAGGTTCTGACAGACGTTCGATAAGCATAGAGTGCAAATGGCAATTTCTCGTGCCAATCCCTATAAGTCTCGGTCCTCTTCCCCACTATCTTCTTGATGTTTTTATTGGCCGCTTCTACTGCCCCATTCATTTTTGGACGGTACGGAGATGAGTTGTGGTGTTTGATGTTGAATTGACTGTAAATATCTGCTATTGTGTTGTTGTTCAAATTCAGTGCGTTGTCTGATATGATCCTCTCAGGCATTCCATATCGACAAATTATTTCCTTCTTTAAAAATTGACTTACCGCTGATTTAGTGACACTAGCATATGAAGCAGCCTCTACCCATTTTGTGAAGTAGTCAATGACCAGAAGATAAATCGATGCCCGTTCGAAGCTTTCAGTGAGATCGGTCCAATAACATCCATACCCCACATGGAAAAAGGCCATGAGGAAATTATGACGTGTAAGGGTGACGGAGGCACATGAATTTTATCTCTATAAATCTGGCATTTATGGCACCTCTTGGCATAGTTAATGCAATCTCCTTCCATGGTGGACCAATAATACCCGAACCTCATGATCTGCCTAGCCATTGTAAAACCATTGGTATGTGTTCCGTAAACGCCCTCATGGACTTTCTCCAAGATTTGCTTAGCCTCAACGGCATCCACACACCTCAGTAGTACTTGATCCTTTCTCTTTTTGTACAAGATGTCACCATCTAGAACATAGTCAGAGGCTAATCTTCTGAGTGTCCTTTTCTCATTCTCAGTTGCATGCTCTGGGTATTCACGATTCTTTATATATCGCAATATATCATGATACCATGGGTGATTATCTCTATCCTCCTCTTCCACATTATAACAATGAGCTGAAGATCCAAAAATACTCATCCGAATGGGTCTCATATCTTCCGATCTATTCATTTTGATCATAGAAGCTAGAGTTGCCAAGGCATCTGCCATCTGGTTTTCATCACGTGGGAGATAATTAAAAGTGATGTCGTCAAACTCCTCAATCAATCCCAAAACTATCTTCCGATACTCAATCAGTCTGGGATCTCTGGTCTCCCATTCACCTTTAAGTTGATAAATCACTAATGCAGAGTCTCCATATACTTCTAGCACCCTGATCTTTCACTATATGCCTGCTCGAACTCCTATAATACAAGCTTTATATTCTGCCATGTTATTTGTGCAATCAAAATCCAATCTGCATGTAAGTGGATAATGATCACCACAGGGGATACCAAGATTACCCCAATTCCATTCCCCACAGCATTAGACGCTCCATCAAAATTCAACTTCCACGGATTTTCTTCAGCATTTGCCACATACATCAATATTCATTGGGGAAATCAAAACTCAAAGGTTCATAATCCTCTAACGCTCTGCTGGCTAGAAATTCTGCTATTGCACTCCTTTTTATAGCCTTTTGGTTCACATAGACTATATCAAATTCAGATAGCAAAATCTGCCACCTTGCCATCCTCCTATTCAAAGCAGTTGACTCTATCATATACTTTAACGGGTCAAACTTCGAAATCAACCAGGTTGTATGGTATAACATATACTGCCTTAGCTTTTAAGTTGCCCAAATCAAAGCGCCACATAATTTTTTGATCGACGAATATCTCATTTCACATTCAGTGAAATTTTTGCTGAGATAGTATATCGCATTTTCTTTCCTTGCTGACTCATCATGTTGACCAAGCACACATCCCATGGACTTATTAAACACTGATAGATACAGTATCAATGGTCTATCTGGATTTGGTGGAGATAGTACTGGGGCAGTTGACAGATATTGTTTGACTTTGTCAAAAGCTCTCTGGCATTCTTCGTCCCATACACATTGGTTGTGTTTCTTGAGAAGATGAAATATGGGATCACATTTCTCGGTTAACTGTGAAATGAACCGAGCAATGTAATTTAATCTTCCAAGAAAACATCGAACTTCCTTTTGAGTGCGTGGTGAAGGCAAATCTTGTATAACTTTGACCTTATCTGAGTCAACTTCAATTCCTTTCTCGCTGACCACGAAACCCAGCAGTTTCCCTGATCGAGCTCCGAAAGTACACTTGGCCGGGTTGAGCTTCAATTGGAACTTCCTCAACCTTAGAAACAATTTCTTCAAAACTTTGATGTGTTCTTTTTCTGTTTGAGATTTGGCTATCATATCATCAACGTACACTTCAATCTCTCTATGCATTATGTCGTGGAACAAAGTTACCATGACCCTTTGGTATGTTGGCCCTGCATTCTTCAGCCCGAATGGCATTACTTTATAACAGAAGGTGCCCCACAACGTTATGAAAGTGGTTTTCACCATGTCCTTAGGGTACATCTTGATCTAATTATATCCAGAAAATCCATCCATGAAAGAGAACCACGAGTACCCCGCCGTGTTATCCACCAATGTGTCAATTGAGGCAAAGGGAAATTGTCTTTTGGGCTGGCTTTATTTAAGTCTCTATAGTCTACACACATCCGGACCTTTCTATCTTTTTTTAGGACAGGAACGATATTGGCCACCCACTCTGAGTATTTGACCACCTGTAGAAAACCAGCATCAAACTGTTTCTTTACTTCCTCTTTTATTTTCAACGCTACGTCAGGCCTCATCCTTCGTAACTTTTGCTACACTGGCTTACATTCCTCTCTTATGGGGAGGCGATGCACTACAGTATCAGTACTTAGACCAGGCATGTCTTGATATGACCCCGCAAAGACATCCTTGAATTCCTGTAGTAACTCCATAAGGTTTTGTTTAGTCTTCTCGGCTATTCGTGTTCCGATTCTTACCACATTTACTTCCTCTAAGGTTATATTCTCTACTTCTTCTTCATGGGGTAAGATTTGTTTCTCTTCCTATTGTACCATTCTCAACAGATCTAGAGACAAGTCATCATCTCTGTCACCTTCAAAATCTTAAGATTCTTCTAAATACATGTACTGCTCAAAATGGACCTCTGGGTCTTTAGTGTCGCTACTTATATCGTTGATATATAGGGACTCTGTGAAATCTCTAAAAATTACAGGCAATTCCTTTGCAGTCTAATTGTTTAAAACGCTCCCAAGTTCATAAGGGCGAATATTCGCCAGGTTTCTTTGTCCAGTTTTTTCCTCGTATATGGCATTGACGTAAGGATCTTCATTCAATAACCCTCTCTCAAGGCGAGTTATCCCTACAGATACGAAAGTTTGGGATATGTGAGGGAACATTATTGGTTCCCACTGGACTTTTTCTTCATTTAGTCGGGCCCTTCTTCTTTCTTACTTCTTCGCTATTTCCATTTTCCTCTCTCTAGCATTCGGCTTAACACCCAGGCTAAAGTAGTCTCTCTTCTCTTTCAATAACGGCACTTAAACTTCACCTTGGAGATATCTGCCTAGTCCTCTTCCTGGTAAGGTGCCCTTCTTGACTGTCATTTGTAGGCCCATCTTCGTGGTCCTAGATATCTTGGGCATCGGAATCTCATTCCCCTCACGAATGAATGTCGCGTTGACGAACTCTAAAGATCAGAAAGAGTATTCAATGGCCTCCTCATTTGCCTCTACATATGGTGCATCATTGGTAACCGTAGCTATGATGTCTTCTTCTACGTTTATGGTGACCAGTCGACCATCTGTCACCAACTTCAGTTTTTGATAGAGGGATGAAGGTACTGCCCCTGCTGAATGAATCAATGGCCTTCCTAGTAAGCAATTGTACGAGGGCTTAATGTCCATCACCAGGAAATCTACTTCATATGTATTTGGCCGGATTTGTAAAGGTATGTCTATCTTTTCCATCATTCTCCTCTCGGTGCCATCGAACGCTCTCACTATGTTCTAGCATGACTTCATGTGAGAACTGTCTATTGGTAACCTTTTCAGAGTCGATAATGGTAAGACATTTAAGGCCGACCCATTGTCGATTAACACGCTCGGTAGTATAGATCCCTTACAACGAGTAGTTATATACAAGGCGTTGGTTGATCCCATACCCCCAGATGGGATTTCATCATCACTGAAGAAAATGAAGTTATCAGCACTTATGTTACTAACTAATCGGTCAAGTTTATTGACAGATATATCTTTAGTAACGTAACTCTCACTCAGTATTTTCATCAACACCTCACAATGTGCTTCTGAACTCAATAGTAAGGCTAGTACCGAAATGCGGGCAGGTTACTTATGTAGTTGCTCTACTACGCTGTATTCACTAGCTTGTTAATAGGGGCACTAGGTCTTCTTTCTGGTTCAACTGTCATAGCCTTTAATCTTGCTGGTTTTATTCTGATGCCTACTGAGTCATAATGCTTCCCACTTCGAGTGTGGAACCATTCACTTTGGCTCTCATTGGCAGTGCTAGCTGAGCTCTATACCCCTAGTGTCGTTACATTACAATTGTAGCTCCATGGTACCTTCTTGTTATCCTTGTAAGGAAAGGACACTGGTTTCTTGATTATAATCTTAGGCGCCATTTGAGCTCCGCTTTCTGGATTTCTCAGGCGAAAAATAATGATCTTCGAAAAATTAACTTTTTGACAGGTTGATTCTCCTTCTGTTGTATGTATGTTTCCTCCCTCTGAGCTTTTTTCATAAAATTCTAGCTCCTTATTGTTCATGAAGCTCTGCACCAATAATCTAAACTCCACACATCCCTGGATCTCATGTCCTTCAACTCCGTGGAACGCGTAGTAATTTCTAGATTCTTTACCTTCTCCTTCGAGTCTTGACTTCATCAGCCCTCTTTTTAACATTTCCCTCCAGACTGTTCTCAATGGAGTTTTTACCTCCGAGATGTCTTCCTTGGTCCTTTTCACTACCCCTTCCCTGATGGCATTTATCGCCTTATCCCTATGATTGGGTAATGGGTTCCCTGAACCAGGTATATCGTCGAGCTCCACGATCCCCATCTTGATGAACTTTTCGACTACCTTTTTGAAGGCAGTGCAGTTTTCTATCAAGTGGCTTGCTACACCTGCATGGTACTCGTATTTAGCGTTCGGGTCATACTATTTAGGATATGGGGCTGTAACGACTTTAGATAAAATAGGGCTATGATGTGTACATCGAACAGATGTTGATATAGCTCCCCATACGTCATTGGGATTGGCGTAAATTGGGGTCATTCAAAATTTTGTCTTGGGCCTGGTTCTTGTCCTGTCATCCCCTGTTGCCTGGCAGTCACTACTTTCAGCGGATTAACTGTAACTGGTTTTGAGTACCCTTTGTTATATGTACTCACATTGTTTACCTCTTTATCCCTTTTCTTAGGATCAGATCTCCTTGCAACCTCTCCTGTTTCGATCCTTCACCCCTTATGGCGTTTTCAATCATTTCCCCAGCCATGACTATATCTGCGAAGCTCTTAGTCGTGCTTCCTACCATATGGGTGATAAATGGGGGCCTCAATGTGTTAATGAAGATCACGGTCCTTTCTCTCTCCAAGAGTGGTGGTTGGACTTACATTGCGACCTCCCTCCATCGTTGGGCATACTGCATAAAGCTCTGTCTCGATTTCTTTTCCATATTCAGTAGCATGAATCTGTCGAGTTCCACGTCCGTCATGTGGCTATATTATTCCATGAAAGCTTGGGCCAAGTCCTCCCATGAACCAATTTGGGCACGACTTAGCTGGTTATACCACCTAGCCACAGATTCAATCAGGCTATCTTGGAAACAGTGGATTAAAAGCTGGTCATTGTTGACCTAACCTGTCATTCTCCGACAGAACATCATAATATGAGCCTCAGAACAACTTGTCCCATTATATTTTTTAAACTCTGGCATCTTGAAATTATTAGGAAGTACCAGATCTGGGACCAAACTCAAGTCTCTTGCTTTAATGACGCGGTGGTGGTTGGTATTTTCCAAAGCCTTGAATTTCTCCTCCAACCATCTGCAGCGATCTTCTATCTGCCTTGAAGATTCGGCTGTCATCCCTTCCTTCTCCATCATATCTAAATCAGGGACAACAGGATTAACAGGGCCATCTCCTAGGTTGGATCCTGAGCCCATTGGGAAGTTCACAGGAGCTCTGATATTGGCTTGCCCTTGTTGAGGCCTAATTGTGACGGATGGCCTCTGGGGATATTCTTTATGTTGTGAGGCGCATGTGGCAGGGTAGAACCTAAAAGAATACCTTCACTCTCCTCTCCAGTAATAGCCATGGGGCCTTTTCCTCTCTCCATAAATCCATTCATCAGTTCCTTCATTTAAGTCATCATGTCTCTCTGGGACTCCATCATCTTGTCTATCATGTCTTGTTGGATCTTGGCCAGCTGGTCTTGTATTTGTGCTTGCACTTATTCTTGTATTTTATTTTGGAATTGCTAATATCTTTGATCTATTTTTTTCGATTTAGCTCGCGTGCCGTAAGGGTGTTCAGCTTTCAGGTTTCCTTTTTCCTCTCTCACTCTCTCTGTTATAATTTTTAGCTTATTAGACTCTCTTTATGCATATGATGTGATGCGAGTGCATGAAATGCAATGCAAATGCATGGTATGAATGCAAAAAGGCGTCGATTCTGGTTCAATTTCTTATAGAAAGCTTATTTCAAGAATAGAATCCTTTACATAAAATAGAGTCACATATACGACCTAGCCCTTATGCCCAAAGCTTTAACTTTCTTGAGAAGCGAAGCTAGCTCTCGGCCCCTGTCTGACACTGACTCATATACTACACTTAATACATCAGCTTGAACCGCTAAGGTTTGTAAATGTTCAGCTACTTCTTGTATCTGTGCCACAGCTTAGCTAATGACATAATCTCTTTCTCAGACCTGATTCTAAGATTGTTGAATCCGAAATTCACTATTCTGCAGTGTCATTTCGAGCTCTACCACCTTCCTTTTCAACTCTTCAATCTGGTTTAGGCTTGATTCTAGCTTCACCGTAGAGTCACGTCTTCGGCACAATGCCTTCTCTAGTTCTATTATTCGAGCTTTCAGCATCTCATTCTCTCTTTGACTCTCACTTGCAGTCTCCCTCAGAGCATCCTTTTGTGTTTGACCCTCATGGAACCTCTTCTTCCACTGGTCAACCTTGGCTTTCTCTTCTCGAATTTCTTGATGCCATTGTTCTGAAGTTTTACCCAACCCAGCAATCCTCATCGATAGATGCAGCTTTTTGTAACCAGTCTTCAAGCTCTCCAAATCTTCTTCAGCCTTCATTTTCCCTTTCTTCAATTTCTCAGCCTCTGATTTTTGGACATCAATATCTAACCTCAAATGCATCTTTTCTTCTTCTAGTTGTTCTATCCTTTTTTCCAACTCTGAATTTTTACTTTCAAAATCTTGCTTCATAATCTACACCTCAGAAGGGACCACTTGCAGGTATTTCTCTATTGGTTGAGTACTATCTTGTGTCAGTATGGGGATATTATCGTTTACTCTCCTATTCCGCCAGGCATTATACTCGAGGGTTACCATTGGACCTATAACAATTCTTTTTATTCGATAAATCTGTTTCCAAGCATCAGCAATCTCTCGAACCTTCTTCTTATAATTATTCCCCTTATACGAAAATTCAAACTGAGCTAGGCCATACGTCGTCGGTATAAACTGTCTTGATTTGTATTGCCTTAGCACAAGCAAAGGAGCATACCCAATGGCTCCCCAAATTCCTAGCAGGGGAACCCAATCATAACTCCCACACCGGTAGAGAATTTCATTAGGAATAAACCAAGGAGTTTTCCATTCAACGTCCTTTTTCTTGGAGATTCTCAAGGAGTGCGATCTAATTTTCTTCTGATCTATCATCTCTCCTAGGCACAGCTGCCAACTCCTTTAATGGGGAGTAATTCTCAGAGTAAACTCGACAAGAAACTCTATCTATCCTCTAGAAATGGCTATAGAACCAAACCAGCAATAGTTGTGCACATCCCATGAATCTACCTTCACCTGCTCTCTGGCACGTGTTCAAAGATCTAAATGTTTCGGCAAGAATCACTGGTATCGGCGTAACTCCTTTGTCAAGACGATCAAATAAATCCACAACTGCCTCATCTACATGTCTCAAAGCCCTTTGGAAAATTACCAGGTCGTAGATATGTAAGGCGAAAATGTCAACCTTCCTCTTAACATCTGGATGTGCCACCATCAAATCCCTTAAGCTCACCCACGGAATGCATTTCCCTTTGCCTTTTTGCTGAATATGTGCCATGACCCATTGGTCACTCATGCCAGTGAGGCTCATCAGTTTCTTTACAAAAGTTAGTGCATTGCCGACCCTGAAGTAAACTTTGTCAACTCGAGCCCTTTGACTACAAAGTAAAGCCGTATATTCTTCTACGGTAGGTACTAAGTCCACTTCCCTGAATGTGAAACAACTATACGCGGGATTCCAATATTGAGTTATGGCCCGAAACAAGTGTTTGTCCATTCTGATGTCAAGCAAATAGGGTAGATCGCCATAATTAAGGTAGAAAAGCTGCTTAGTCCCCTCATCCCAACGAGCCCATATGTCTCTTAATTCTTGGAGCTCATTCTGTGTTATACTGATGCGAGTGAAGTCCCCCAACTCCGATATATATTCCTCGGCTAGACTATCCCCTTTCTCAAGTTGTATCTTCTGTGGCCATATACGCACGATCGCATTATCCTCTACTTTATCAAGGAATTCGTCCCCCATAACAAGCTTCTATCTTAGTAATCAAACAGAGATTGATATCTTTTATTATGAAATGACATGCAAACATGGCCAAAATAAACAGGTTAGTATTGAATAATAGCAACCAAAACAAGTAAAAGGACGTCAAACCATTATATGGGTAACCACTAAGGTTTAGCATAGCTTTATTTAGGGTGGGCTCTTAAGGTTCACTATATGTGGCTTAGTTCTAAAGGAAGGGTATCCGAAGCAGCAGATTCCTCAATCCTCACCCATTATAGGCTCATATGGATCGAGTTCAGTTCAGGGGAATATATTTCCCTATGGCCATGCGGAGGTGAAAACCTCACGGAACCATAGGTACGGATGTATCCCGGAAGCAGTCCCCTAGCCCGTGCGGAGGTGAAAACCTCACGGAGGCATAGCTTCTTGCTCCCACTTAAAGGGTGTGACCACAACGGTCATGCAAATATGAATGCAGAAATATCCTATAAGGCTCAACATTATAGCAACAACAAACACATCAAAAGAAAGATGATTTTTCAAAACAATTTTCCAAATTTTCGACAAATGACAAAGGATAATCAATTTTATGGCCTGACCCTCTTATTGTCCCCAGTGGAGTCGCCAAGCTGTCGAAACCGTCTTTTTTTGGGAAGGCGGGGATCGACTTGGGTTTTGAAAATGAATAAAAAATAGGGAATCGCCACCGATCTTTTTTGTTGAGGTGTGATCCGGTCACCTCGAAAAGTGACCATTTTAATAACCAGATTGATTTATCAAAACAATGATTTTGGTCTATGAAAATCAGAAAATGGATTCGGGAGTTGGTTATGCGAGGTAAGATTAGCACCCTCGCACGCCCAAACTTGGTATCTAATTGATTAATCAATGTCCTAATGTCGAAAAGTTTGAAATGATTTCGAAATTTTTTTTTTTGATGATTTTTAAACAGCTTGATTGAATATTGAGTTTCCCCTATTTCGAAGGAATAGAGTCCCACATCCAGCACGATTGGATACGACAATCTAGATCCTCGAATTCAAGATCATCCCCAAAATTCTCCAAGCACATGCATTGAAATTTTGAAAGGATATTCGTTCATTTAGTTAAACGAAAAAGAACACACCCAACACGATTAGGCACGATCTCTTTGAATTTCCAAACGCGCAAATATTTCCTTATTTAAAAATATGAACAAAATTGAAAGGATATCCATTTATTTGGTCAAAAGAAAAAATCACACCCAGCACGATTGGGCACAATTTCTTCGAAGTTCCCAAACGTACGAATATTACCTTTGTGAAACAAACAAAAATGTTGAGATGCGATTCAAAACTAATGTTTTACATGAAATGACGAGCACGAGAAATAACAAAACATAATAATAAAAATGCAATAGTAGGAATAAAATTAAAAGATAACATTAAAATGATAATAACAGTAACAGCAACGATAATAATAATAATAATAATAATAATAATAATAATAATAATAATAATAATAATAGAAACAATAACAACCCTAATAATAATAGTAATAATGGGACGCTAAATTAGTAAAAGAAACAAAATAGCCGAAAAAGGACTGAATTTGACTTAAAACAGAGTATTGGGGCAATTTTGAAAATAACAGAAACTGAATTTAAAAAAGTAAAAATTTCGGGAGGACCAAAAGGGAAATTATCCCAATCAACGAAATCGCGCGGATTCTCTGGTCGGGTCGGGTCTGGCGCGCGGATCCTCTAGGCCAAACGACGTCGTTTTGGTGTTTAAGGGCAATGACCAAAACGACGTCGTTTTGTAATGTGTATATAAGTGACATATTAAGCCAAAATTTCATTTTTAACAGCTTTTAAAAAAAAAAACTCTTAGCCCTTGTTATTTTCTCTGCAGGGGGGGATTTCGCAAAGCTTACCATTTGGGTTCCGTCATGCCAGTCTTTGTCGGCGATCACCACAGTACGCGGTGGTAGAAGAGGGTAAAATGTTGTTTTTTTTATTTCGATACTATATATATATGTATGTATATTTATACGAACCTTTTAAGGGAAATAAAAAATAAATTTATGAATATAGTTTTGAAAAAAGGATAAAAAGAGGAATATCAACCTTAACACTATGCTTTCTCTTTGATTCTCTGTTGTCTGCCCGTATTAATCTCTGATTGCAAGTATTGGTAACTTTTTTTTGAAAGTTTTTCTTTTTGTATTCTGTTTATTGAAAAAAAAAAGTCCTTACAGTGGGTTCTCGATGGCTTTCTTGTAGCCAAATAAAAGAAAAATAAACTAAAATAAAAAAATACAAAGCTTTTCTCCATTTGCTGTCTTTGTTTGTCTCATTTTGCAGGTGATAGTGGCGCCAGTGGAGACCAGCGGCGGTGGCAGACAGGGCAAAGTGGATGGGCAAATGTAGTGGAGGCTTGCGGCGCTGTTATTTTAGGGTTTCAAAAAAACCCTAAAAGTTTTCTAAAAAAATTTAAAGTTTCGGGCCTATTGGGCCTTTCAGATTTTTGGGTCATGTCATTTTTGGACTGTTTTTATTTGGGTTGTATTTATTTAAACTTTGTTGGGCCCCGGAAAATAATTGGGCTGTACATTTATAAATCATATAATTGAGATTACATTAAAGCTGTACAATGTAAATTTTATTATGCAAACCTTTTTTACAATATTATTAAATTATGACAATAAAAACAGGGAAATCATATATACTTACAAAGAAGACGATGAACAAAAATTAAAAGACTGACAACTTTTTGCTGTGATCATCAGCAACCTCTGCATCAATTGACTGTCAAAGCAACATTATTTATTATGTCGTCCTGAAGCAAATGGAAGGTTGTGCTGCATTTCCAGTGGATAATGTATTTGCATTCTGCATCCAAACACTCAAGAGCCAAATTCATGCAATGATCACCACATTTGTGACATTCAGGATAATCATAAACCTTCTCCACAAATATGAGAGTGTGTGGATGATCACGTTCTTTGATTTTGATCCCAAGCTTGAGAAATTGATCATTTCTCAAAACACAAAGGGGGTGTGCTGAATTATCACAAATTGGACAATGGTAAAACCAAGTATTGGGATTTCTTTCTTTCTCGCAAACATCACAATAATGATATTGTGAATAATCATTATCTTCATGGTATGTGAGGATCAAAAAATGTCTGTCTGATTTGTGCCAAGTTGTTTGTGGTAGTAAATTGACACATCCCGAATGCACATTAAAATTGCAAGCCTTGCATCTATATACTGTAAACCATCAGTACTGCCACCACAAGCATTACAGCACTGCTCAAAATATATGCGGTAAATGAGAAGAAGGTGTTCGTGTCCTCCGCTCATACAAGAGAAAGGAATTTGAACACATCGAACACATACAAGTTCTTTGCACAAATAAACCTCACATTTGAAGGCAAAACCACTACATAGGATATCACACGATGAGCATCTAAAAAGGATATTTGGAGTGAGGACAAAGGGGTATTGGTGAAAACGACCCCAAATTTGCTTCTTCTTAGGTAACTCAGCACAAGATTTGTGGAGAAAGAAATCACATTCTAAACAACCATAAAAGGAAGTCAAGATCAAGATGAGTTGACTGCAGCCATCACAATACCTTCGCTCCTTCACTTCATCACTTAATACTAAATTATGTTGATGGCTAAAATGTTCTATCTCTATATTTATCATTTTTCTCCAACTTTGATCATTTCTGAATGTAAAAGCTTGGATTCATAGTACCCACTTCCAACATTGCATTAAGCAGCTTATCAAAATCATCTTTTGACTCTACTTTGTAATACCACTGAGCATTCACTAGTGCACAATTTACATGGATAATGAACTTGCACTTAGAACAATAGTAACTCCCGCACCCTATATTCACCTCCTCGTGACAAACTAGACAATCATGTGTTGTACACTCATTGTCTACCACAAAGTATTTATGAGAAATAGGATGGTCGTGCCATATGCTTTTGATGAAGCGTAGCAATGAAATGCATTTCTTATGGACCATTAAGCTACATGTTGAGCAATTATAAGAAACATAGTTTCCTAAAGTGCCACATGCATCGCAGCTGAATGGAGATTCTCTTAACCACCTAGTGAATGGGTGTTCATGAGTACTTGGATCCTCAATAATAGGTGGTGGTGACACGCATTCAATGTGAAGGACAAACTTGCAAATCCAACAACAATAAACCAATCCTCTATGTTGGGTTTCAAAGCATATTTTGCAAGGGAGATGATCACTGTTAAATTGTAAGAAAAGAGAATGGTAACGATGGGAAAGGTGACTAATTTCAAGAGGTAACTCAAAGCATTTTTTATGCAAGTAAAATCCAGAATTAGGAGAGATGTAATCAGAACCTAATAAGGACTTTTGACATGCAAAACATTGAAATGTTTTGAATTCTTGAGAATGGCATTCAGAAGAGATGGGTTTGTCTTGATGAACAAGCTCCCTAAAGTTTTTCTCAAGAATTTTGTAAGAAAGAAATGCACACTTGATGTGAAAGACTAAATTACAAGAACAATGATAAACAAACTTCTCACATATGTTATTGCAGAAGCCACAAATAGGGTTACCTTCAACATATGGAGAGCTTGTCATAAGCTTAAGGTTATGTTTGCGATGAAAGGGATGGTTCATCTCAACAGTGCCTCAAAGACAGTTCTTGTCAAGATGAATCCCACAGTCCACGCAACTAAACCTTGGACCTGACACCAACTCCCCACACGCAAAACAATAAACCTCCTCACTTTCGTGGCTGCTCCCATCATTGAAAACCAGAGGATGAACATGGCTAAAATGTGGGAGAACTTCCATCTCTCTCTCCTTTTCTTTCTATGTAAGTTTGTAGGTGTGATAGTTGTTGATGATTTTGCAAAACCAGAAGCCCGTATATATACTTCAAAATTTTCTTAATCCTTAGATTTAAACTATAAATTATTTTTGAAAGAAACTTGTAACCCATGTTTCTTTTTTTTCCAGATTACTCTAAAGTATCAAGTAAATGATTTATGTTTTCAATTGGTATAATCTATTATTAACTTCTTAGCATATCATTGTCACCACATACTCTTCACCATAAAAAGTAAATTGAAACCAATTTAAAGGATTATGTATGTTAATCTAAGTAAATTATTTATTTAATTAGCGCATACTATTAAAATTTTTTAAACATTAATCTCATTATAAGTTCTTATCGTATCTGTACTTTTCTAGATAATACCTAAAATTATTCACAGTCTCTGCCTAACATTTAAATAGGAGATAATGAACTTCATTGCACTCAAACCCGCATCTTTCTACTCTGACAAAAATATCGATGCTAATCGAACTAAGACTCAATCGACGCGTATATCATTAGTTAAGTTCATAAATTTCATCACTATAAAATTATGACGTATTAATATTTTATCGTATTTTACATTTAAGAAAATAAAAATGTAAAAAGAGAAAAGAATTTTACTTTTATCTATTTTTGGAATAATTTTACATGCAAGAAAAGAATTTTACTTTATTCAATCTTTTAAGTTTATGTTTGTACTAAACAATTTTAAATAAACTATTAGTAACTTGTTATGTATCATTTTTTTATAGGAATAAACTTTTCTCTATATGTCTAAATAGGTATAAATGATTCTTTTGTAGTTGTTAAAAGTAAAGTAACTAGAGAAAAAATATGAAAAACAAAATATAAGAGCATCTTTTTAATTTTGTATTGCTTTCATCTTTTGTGAGTAAAGTAAAAATCTCAAATTTTCTCACTTTCAAATTATCTCATTATTCAACTCCCTTGATTAGTCAGTTGGTAAAATAAATTCAAGTTTGAAAGATCATCTGTATCGATTCGAATCTGTAACAATGTGAGTTCGAGAAAGTTCGAGCTCATAATAGATCCAAGCCCGAAAAAATCCGAGCTTGATAGAACCCGAGCCCGAATCCATGATAAATTTGACTCAAAGCTCGAAAAAGTCAAACTTTATAACTGAACAACCATAATAGATATTAATAATTAATATAATTTTATGATATTATTTAAAATATAAATAAATGATCCTTTTTTATTATTTTTTTGAAGATTTATTTATAAGCATTGCATATTTATATTAAAATTTTATTAATAGAAAAAATAATTAATAATAAATTTGTATATTAAATTATAAAATGAAATAAATTTTTAAAATATTTTTAATACTATAATTATATATGTATAATAATTATATAAAATTAATAATTATTAAACCTATAAAATTAAAATTTAATGATAACATAATAATATACTATATAATTATTATCGAAACCAAAATTTGATTATATTAAGCCAATGTACTAATTTATTCTCATATAGTAAATTACTATATTACTAATACATAAAATAATATTATAATATATAACAATTACTAAAACTAATAATATATATAACTATTATTATAATAAGTAATATATAATATACTACTATTATATATAACTATTATTATAATATAGATTATAATAAAAGGTATAGTATTACATGATATTATAACGTTTAATTATTTATGTATATATATATAAACTATTAATATATGATATGATATAACATTATATAATATAATAGAAGGGATAACTTTCAAATATAAGAAAAATATAGGGATTTCAAGCATATTTCTACCAGTATATTAAATAATAATATATGATAATAATTATCTTTTAGTAAGAGTAATGTTTAAATCCTCAAATTGTCTTCCTTTCCAAGTAATCCTCTTTCTTTTTCTTTTATCCCTTTCTTGCTGTTTTATTTTTATTTTTCTTTTTTCTAAGTTGGAATATAATAATATGGTATTGAATAAATTAAAGAAGAGATTTTCATTAAATAGTGATTGGAAATTAAGATTTTAAATTTTAAATTTTAATTTTAAAATTAGTGTAAATTGAGTAGTAAATTATTTAGAAATATAATATTTATGATAATTTTTTTAATCATGGATTTACTAGAGACCTGTTTAATAATGAATTTGAAATCCTTAAAATATGTTTGAATTTCATAAATCCATGTGTTTATACAGCTATTGGTATATATTAAATTGAATCTCAATTATTTTGTCCATAACATATGAATTTTTTTACCGTTTATATAATAAATAAAATCCAACTCCAAATTTTCAACTAGAGCATGTCTTTTTTATCTAAAGATTTTCTCTCAAATTACATTCTATGAAAATAGAAATTTAGAACTTAAAAAATTAAAAGTATTAAGTGTATAAAATTGGGCCTATCAAAACTATTTTTTGAAAGGTCGACTTTTTATTTTAAAAAAATGAAAAAAGGTGAGTCGCCACCAATCCTTTTTTATGAGATGTGATCGGATCACCTTGTAGTTTGATTATTTTAACAAGATGTTTAATTTATCAAAGCAATGTTTTTCGGTCTACAAAAAATCCAGAAAACGGGTTTGGGAGTTGGTTACGCACGAGGAAGGATTAGCACTCTCGTGACGCCCAGAATTGGTACCTAATTAATTAATTCGTGTCTTAATGTCGAAAGTTGAAAACTTAAAAATAATTTAAAAATATGATCCCTCTTTGTATTGATGTTAATTTTGCTTACAATTTGCTTGAAATAAATGGAAAGTATGCTAAAGACCTTCTCATCTCGTGGCAACAAAATGTCACGTCCCGTAAGTTAGGATACGACACTTCGAATCCTTGAGAATAAGCTTGCCTTTTCTTTATATTTGAAATATTATGTATTTTAATTTTGAAAGGATATTCAGTTATTCGAGTTCAACGAGAAAAATCGAAACTCAGTAAGTTAGGGCACGATTTTATCGAATCTTCCAAATACTGAACATTGCCTATTTTTTGAAAATTTTGTTGGCGTATTTGGGTAAAACTTAATATAATATTTGAAAAGATATATATTTAGTTTATTCGAGCATAGTAAAAAAATGCATGAGTATGTTTAAACACGATTCATGACGTAATTACAATAAAATGAAATGATAACACCAACGATATACAAAAAATTAAAATATCAAAAATGATGATGATAAAACACCAAATAAACAAGCAATGATCATATTATAACTTTTAATTCTACACTAATTAAATGATAATGAGGAAAAATAAATAATAATAATAATGTAAACGATAATTGTAAGAATAATACGAATGACAAGTGCACAAATAAAGTAAAACATAAACATCATATATATATTGTAACACCCCAAACCCGGCCTAGAAGTTAAGCCCGAATCTGGCGTATCACATGGAAGTGTTTTTTTTTTTTTTCAAACCATCTTTGAGATTGTTAAAAACTTATTTGAGAATTACAGCCTCTTTGTTAAAACCCAAAACACTTAAGCAATTGTTATCTACTTGAAAACGTAATTATCTTTAAAAACCTTTTTGGTTGTGAAAACATATTTGAAATAAACAATTTACGAAAATAGGACGTTTGGGAATAGAGTTGCAGAAGCATTTCGAAAGAAAGTCCGAGGCCTTATTACAACACTTAACCCAAAATAGTAAAGAAATAAAATAAACGAGAATGAAGTCTAAAGTCCAAATAAACCATTTCTGAAGTATGGCCACCACCGAGTCATCCATGGCCCAAGTCCACGTCACTGAGCATTACCTGAAAAGGTTAAAAGAAAAGGGGGTGAGTTAAAAGAACTCAGTGTATAATCCCCTTACCATCATCCACTGGGTCGAAACACATATAGCAATATTTTAGGCCTAAGCCCTTTACAGTCATAACATAATATCATATATATAACATGCATGTGTTATGCAATTCCCAACCAATCCTAAATTTCCATCCGCTACACACCACCCGTACCAACCAGCACACCTGTGGGGATCAAGTCAACCCACCCCGCCAACACACCAATAGCAGGCATTAAGCCATTTAATACGCAGGCACAAAGCCATTTAATAACATGGCACGAAGCCTTTTAATAACATGGCACGAAGCCTTTTGCCTTTTAAAATGATTGTGGCAGAGCCACCGAACTAGATTTTGACAACAGGCCTTTCATATTGTGGCAGAGCCACCAAACTAGATTTTGGCAACAGGCCTTACATATTGTGGCAGAGCCATTGAACTAGATTTTGGCAACAGGCCTTTCATATTGTGGCAGAGCCACCGAACTAGATTTTGGCAACAGGCCTTTCTTTTCTTCATCAATTATCCCAACCCATGCAGTTATGTATATATATAATGCATGACAATATATTCATATGATAAATTTCAACAAAAAGCCCATATTACAAATTATCAATTTGGCTCATTAGTCAAAATAGCATTTTAGCCCATTTAACGATCTAGAAACTTTGGCCCATATATCGATCTAGCAATCTGGCCCATTAAACACATGAGGCCCTTTTCACAATTTTTCCCACTTGGCCAATTTATCAAAAATAATTCATATGGCCCAGAATATCACTTTTTAACAATAAAGCCCATTTCACAAATCACAATGTAATAACAGTAATTTATTCGAATATTTATTAAACAATAATTATGGTTCATTAAGCAATTATCACTTCAGCCCATATAACAAAATATCAATCGGCCCATATAGCAACATATCTCAATTTGGCCCATAAAGGGTATTTTCGATATTCCATAATTTTACCCACTAAGGGTAATTCGGTAATTTCGCAACCCAAGGGTATTTCGGTAATTTACCTTCCAAGGGTATTTCAGTAATTTCGCAACCCAAGGGTATTTCAGTAATTTACCATCCAAGGGTATTTCAATAATTTTGCAACCTAGGGGTATTTCGGTAATTTACCAACCAAGGGTAATTCGGTAATTTACCAACCAAGGGTAATTCGGTAATTTACCAACCAAGGGTAATTTGGTATTTTACCAACCAAGGGTAATTCGGTAATTTACCCTCTAAGGGTAATTCGATAATTTACACTCCAAGGGTAATTTGGTAGTTTTACCCACCAAGGGTATTTTAGTAATTTTACCCACCAAGGGTAATTCAGTAATTTGCCAACCAAGGGCAATTCGGTAATTTACCAACCAAGGGTAATTCGGTAATTTACCAACCAAGGGTAATTCGGTAATTTACACTCCAAGGGTAATTTGGTAGTTTTACCCACCAAGGGTATTTTAGTAATTTTGCCCACCAAAGGTAATTCGGTAATTTACCAACCAAGGGTAATTCGGTAATTTAGTATAGTTTTGTAACACCCCAAACGCGGTCTACGCGTTAAGACCAGATTTGGTATGTCACACAAAACGAACTTACATCTAGTCATCTAATGATTTAAAGAAAACAAATTCTCTAGACTATTTTGGAAATTGAAGTTTAGTAAAAACTGAGGTTAATTTAAAATCTATGATTTAGGACATAAGAGTTTATAAATTAAAACTTAAAAGTTGATTGGTTAAAATTTCACGAGAAGTTTAAAGGAGTTCAAAAGAAATTTGAAAACAAGTTTCAAAAATAAATTTTTCAGAAAAAAATTTTACGATAATAAAATATTTAAGAAAAACCCCTTTTTGCACGAGAATTTAAAAAAATATATAAAATATAGAATAGTCCCATTTAAGTATTTAAACATAATTAAAAATCCATCCACAGGTAAAAATCCATAAAAATAATACCAGAGGTCTTATTACATCATAACTGAAATAGTAATTAAATAAAAATACTTAAGAGTAGTTCAAAGTTCACAAAAACCATCATTCGAAGTATGGCCTCCACGAAGTCATCCCCGGCCCAAGCCTCCATTAATGATCGTTACCTGAGAAGGGTAAAGGAAACGGGGTGAGTTACTTAGAACTCAGTGTATAACCCACTCACCAAATCCACTGGGCCAAAACCATATAAGCATTTAATTGGGCTTAAGCCCATTTATAAATGTAACAATATAACAAGTATAAATGCATGTGATATGCAATTCCCAACCAAGCCTAAATTTTCATCCGCTACACACCACCCATACCAACCAGCACACCTGTGGGGAGCTTTAGTCACCCACCCTGCCAACACACCAACTGGGCATTAAGCCATACATTAAACTGGGCATGAAGCCATTAACTGGGCACGAAACCATTAACTGGGCACGAAGCCATTAACTGGGCACGAAGCCATCTTCTCTTCATCAAGTATCCCAACCCATTCAATCATATGATGATTCCAGCATAAGGCCCATAAAAAAAATTATTACAAACTGGCCCATATTACAATTTGGCCCATTTCTCCTCATATCACACTTGGCCAAATTTATCAAATAACTCATATGGCCCATTTATCATATATGGCCCAAAACATCACATACGACCCAAAATATCAAATGTGGTCCAAAATATCAAATGTGGCCCAAAATATCACCTTTTTGTCATATTAGCCCATTAAGGGCGATTTCATAATTTTCACGATTTTTGATACTGATTTTATTCACTTAACACTAAAGTGTTAATATACCATATTTTCCGATTTCACCAACTTTACAATTTTTAGTCTAATGCTTAATTACGGTATAGCCATCTAACCCATAAGATAAGTGTGAGTTAAAAAATATATATATATATATATATCAATTTCAAAACGAAATAAAAGAAAATTGTGAAATCAGATCAAGAGAAGGAAAGGAAGCGAGAGAATGAACCTGAGACGCTGAAGATAGCAAAGCACATGCGAGAGAGAAAGAGAGAGTCCAATGAATACGGGGAATTTCCTTTTCATGTTTCTTCACTTTTTTTTTTTTTTTGATACTATTGTCACTTAGTCACGGTTCGGTTCCTCCAATGTAATTGGTTGGAACAGCTGGTTTACATTGGTTTGGTCTCATTGGATTTCAACATTCAAATATTAGATTAGGCCCGAAAATAGTATCAAATAAAAAATTAAACTCATTTAAAATATATATTAAACTTACGTTTGAATATTTTAAATTCATTTTTCAAAATTTATAATATAATATTTTTATATATTATGTAATTAATAATACATATATATTATGTAATTGATAATATATAAAAATTATTAAATTTATAGTAATATAATACTACCATATATATAATGTAAGCATTAAAAATTTGTTAAGATGTGCGTAGATATAACTATTTCCAAAAGAATTTAAAAATAATATGACGGGCCTAAAACAAGTTTGGATTAGTCATTTACAAATATAGATGGGCTTGTATAAAATTTTAGACTTATATTTGGACTAGATCAAGCTTTTGCAAGCATAAAGTGTATTATTATCATACTAAGCTCGATCCAAACCCAAACCAACCTCGTCTATGAACACATCTAACTATTAGCGAATCAAATAAATTTCTTAATAACAAATTGATCCATATTCAATGTATTGTCGATGAAATCTTTTAATTCCAGAAATAAAGTTGAAATAATGCCACATGTTTTGTTTTATTTATAACTTATTATTTTTTACTACCATTAGAGGCATTCGGTTTACAAAAACCTATGGAAATATAAAACAATAATCTCATCTTATCAATAATGTTAAGATTTCGCGAATAATTTCAATGTCACATTTTCCTTAAATAAAGCTTCCAAAATTTTGAATAATTTTATCCTTTGCTTTTATTATATTAACTAATTTCATCTTTTCTATGCAAATAAAAACTACTATTTTTATTTTCCCAAAATTCATCTTAATTCTATTCAAAATTTATTAGTATTTTATTCAAAATTTTCAATGAATTAGATTTCTTGATATATTCTCAAAATCTTGATGAAATCTAACCTAACTTCAATTTTATAAAATTGAGAAAATTATTTTATAATTTTTCAAAAAAAAAATAGAAATTAGTCCCTACAATCCCTGTATGTTAGTGTATTAAAGGGCCATAAATGGGCTTGAAATTTCCTATGGGCCTTTAAGTACTTGAACTTTTGTTCTTGATGTCATTTCCTTGCATGTTTTCTATTTTTCTTTAACTTTTTTGTAACTTGTTAGTAACTTTTATATACTTTTCTTTTCTAATAATTTTCTAATCTTATTATAATTTTTTTTGTCTTCTCTATAATTTTTATCATTTTTAAAATTTTAATAATTTTACTATAAGTTTCCTATATTTTTTATAATTCCTAACCAAAATTATAATATTTTAATAATTTTTATTAACAGTAATAATTTATCTAGAATTTTTATAATTTTTTAATATTTTTAAAAAAATTATAAATTATAAATAACTTTTTTTAAATCCACATCAAACACCTTATAAATAGTTACATCGCCACTTAATAACTCATTAGAGATTTTAACATAAAACTATATTCCAAGAGTTTAATTAAATATAAGACATAAGATTAATTAAATGTTATTATTTATTAAGAATTCAATTAATTTTTAATAATTTTTATTATTGCTTTTCATTTAAGCCAACTTTTTTTTGTTAAAAAAATGCTTGAATTAAACACTTAATTAAAACTTTTTTTTAAAAAAGAACTATATGAAAATAAGCAATAACATACCAAATGACTGCATCTGGATTTGAAAAATGGATTTATTTATTTATTTTAGTTTATTTTAATTGTAAGATGAAATAATGGAATGTTAATAAAATTAGAAGAAAAAAATTGTTGCGCACACAAAAAGAAAATTTCACAACCAAAACAATGATAACTTGGAAAATGGAGATTCAGGTACCACCATAGCATTAAATTGCACTCATTAATTAGTGATAACATTTATAAATCATACAATTGAGATTACATTAAAGCTGTACAATTGAGATAACATTTATAAATCATACAATTGAGATTACATTAAACCTTTTTTACATTATTAAATTATGACAATAAAACAAGGAAATCATATATACTTACAAAGAAGACGATGAACAAAAACTAAACGACTGACAACTTTTTGCTGTGATCATCAGCAACCTCTGCATCAATGGACTGTCAAAGCAACATTATTTATTATGCTTCTGAAGCAATTGGAAGGCTGCGCTGCATTCCCAGTGGATAATGTATTTGCATTCTGCATCCAAACACTCAAGAGCCAAATTCATGCAACGATCACCACATTTGTGACATTCAGGATAATCATAAACCTTCTCCACAAATATGAGACTGTGTGGATGATCACTTTCTTTGATTTTGATTCCACGCTTGAGAAATCGATCACCTCTCGAAACACAAGACAAGTGTGCTGAGTTATCACAAATTCGACAATGGTAAAACCAAGTATTGGGATTTCTTTCTTTTTCGCAAACATCACAATAATGATATTGTGAATAATCATTATCTTCATGGTATGTGAGGATCAAACAATGTCTGTCTGATTTGTGCCAAGTTGTTTGTGTTAGGAAATTGACACATTTAAAATGCATATTAAAATTGCAAGTCTTGCATCTATATACTGCAGAATCATGAGTACTGCCACCACAAGCACTACAGCACTGCTCAAAATACCTGTGATACTTGTGGTAAAAGAGAAGAAGGTGTTCGTGTCCTCCGCTCATGCAAGACCAAGGAATTTGAACACATCGAACACATACAAGTTCTTCGCACAAATAAACCTCACATTCGAAGGCAAAACCACTACATAGGAAATGACAAGTTGAGCATCTAAAAACGCAATTTGGAGTAAGGACAAAGGGATCTTGGTGAACAAGACCCCAAATTTGCTTCTTCTTAGGTAACTCAGCACAAGATTTGTGGAGAAAGAAATCACATTTCAAACAACCATAAAAGGAAGTCAAGATGAGTTGACTGCAGCCATCACAATACCTTCGCTCCTTCACTTCATCACTTAATACTAAATTATGTTGATGGCTAAAATGTTCTATCTCTATATTTATCATTTTTTCTCCAACTTTGATCATTTTACGAACAGAAAAGCTTGGATTCATAGTACCCACTTGCAACATTGCATTAAGCAGCTTATCAAAATCATCTTTTGACTCTACTTTGTAATACCACCGAGCATCCTCTAGTGCACAATTTACATGGATAATGAACTTGCACTTGGAACAATAGTAACTCCCGCACTCTATATTCACCTCCTCGTGACAATCTGGACAATCATGTGTTGTACACTCATTGTCTACCACAAAGTATTTATGAGAAATAGGATGGTCGTGCATTACGCTTTTGATGAAGCGTGGCAATGAAATGCATTTCTTATGGACCGTTAAGCTACATGTTGAGCAATTATAAGAAACATAGTTTCCTAAAGTGCCACATGCATCGCAGCTGAATGGAGATGCTCTTAACAACCTAGTGAATGGGTGTTCATGAGTACTTGGATCCTCAATAATGGGTGGTGGTGACACACATTCAATGTGAAGGACAAACTTGCAAATCCAACAACAATAAACCAGTCCTCTATGTTGGGTTTCAAAGCATATTTTGCAAGGGAGATGATCACTGTTAAATTGTAAGAAAAGAGAATGGTTACGGTGGGAAAGGTGACTAATTTCAAGAGGTAACTCAAAGCATTTTTTATGCAAGTAAAATCCAGATTTAGGAGAGATGTAATCAGAACCTAATAAGGACTTTTGACATGCAAAACATTGAACTGTTTTGAGTTCTTGAGAATGGCATTCAGAAGAGATGGGTTTGTCTTGATGAACAAGCTCCCTAAAGTTTTTCTCAAGAATTTTGTAAGAAAGAAATGCACACTTGATGTGAAAGACTAAATTACAAGAACAATGATAAACAAACTTCTCACATATGTTATTGCAGAAGCCACAAATAGGGTTACCTTCAACATATGGAGAGCTTGTCATAAGCTTAAGGTTATGTTTGCGATGAAAGGGGTGGTTCATCTCAACAGGTGCCTCAGCACAGTTCTTGTCAAGATGAAACCCACAGTCCACGCAACTAAACCTTGGACCCGACACCAACTCCCCACACGCACAACAATAAACCTCCTCACTTTCGTGGCTGCTCCCATCATTGAAAACCAGAGGATGAACATGGCTAAAATGTGGAAGAACTTCCATCTCTCTCTCCTTTCTTTCTATGTAAGTTTGTAGGTGTGATAGTTGTTGATGATTTTGCAAAACCAGAAGCCCATATATATACTTCAAAATTTTCTTAATCCTTAGATTTAAACTATAAATTATTTTTGAAAGAAACTTCTAACCCATGTTTCTTTTTTTTCCAGATTACTCTAAAGTATCAAGTAAATGATTTATGTTTTCAATTGGTATAATCTATTATTAACTTCTTAGCATATCATTGTCACCACATACTCTTCCCCAAAATTGAAACCAATTTAAACGATTATGTATGTTAATCTAATGTTTAAGTAAATTATTTATTTAATTAGCGCATACTATTAAAAAAAAAAATTTAACATTAATCTCATTATAAGTTTTTATCGTATTTGTCATTTTCTAGATAATACCTAAAATTATTCAAAGTCTCTCCTTAACATTTAAATAGGAAGATAATGTCCTTCATCGCACTCAAATCCACATCTTTCTACTCTGATAAAAATATCATCGATGTTAATCGAACTAAGACTCAATCGACGCGTATATCATTAATTAAGTTCATAAATTTCATCACTATAAAATTATAACGTATTAATATTTTATCGTAATTTACATTTAAGAAAATAAAAATGTATAAAGAGAAAAGAATTTTACTTTTATCTATTTTTGGAATAATTTTACATGTAAGAAAAGAATTTTACTTTATTCAATATTTTAAGTTTATGTTTGTACTAAATAATTTTAAATAAACTATTAGTAACTTGTTATGTACCTTTTTTTTTTTTATAGGAATATAACTTTTCTCTATGTGTGTAAATAGGTATAACTTGTCCAAAACTATAATATGATTCTTTTGTAGTTGTTAGAAAAAAAATATGAAAAATAAAATGTTGGAATCATTTTTTTTGTTTGGAAAATAGGCCGACTTTTAAAAAATATGGAGTCTCCACCAATCTTTATTTGAAGTGCGATTGGGTCACTTGAGAAAATATTTTGGTCTACAAATTTTAAGAAAACGGGTTTAAGAAAATAAAAATGTATAAAGAGAAAAGAATTTTACTTTTATCTATTTTTGGAATAATTTTACATGTAAAAAAAGAATTTTACTTTATTCAATATTTTAAGTTTATGTTTGTACTAAATAATTTTAAATAAACTATTAGTAACTTGTTATGTACCCTTTTTTTTATAGGAATATAACTTTTCTCTATATGTGTAAATAGGTATAACTTGTCCAAAACTATAATATGATTCTTTTGTAGTTGTTAGAAAAAAATATGAAAAACAAAATGTTGGAATCATTTTTTTGTTTGGAAAACAGGCCGACTTTTAAAAAATATGGAGTCTCCACCAATCTTTATTTGAAGTGCGATTGGGTCACTTGAGAAAACATTTTGGTCTACAAATTTTAAGAAAACAGGCTAGGGAGTCGGTTACGCACGAGGAAGGATTAGCACTCTCGCAACGCCCAAAATTGGTACCGTATTGATCGATTAACGTCCTTAATGTCGAAAGTTAGAAAAGATTTTAAAATTCGAATCATTTGGAAAATATTTTGATAACTCGAATGGGATATCGAAACTCTCTTGTTCCGAATAGATGAAATACCCCATCCAACACGATAGGACACAATGTTTCAAACCCTCGAAACCAAGATTATTTCATGACTTCCAAAATTCATGTATTGCAATTTGAAAAGGGTATTTCACTATTTGGCCAAACTAAAAATCAAAACCCAGCACGATTGGGCACGATTCCTTGAATTTCCAATCATGAAATATTGCCTTTATTTAAGAAAATCCGGTCAAAATCTCTGATGGATGTTTGGTCATTTGGACGAATAAAAAATCGAAATCCAGCATGATTGGGCACGAATCTCTCGAACTTCCAAACACGAAACATTGTCTTGTTTAAAAATCTTTTTATGAAATTCGAAAAGCGTGGTATAAGGGAAAAAAATAAGATAAACGATGGTATTAATGCTAAGGCAAATGACAAATAAAAATAAAAGTAATAGGAATGATAACAAAATAATCATAAAAATATAAGAAACAATAATAATAATACTAATAACAATGATAAAATAAAAATAAAAATAATGATAACAAAAATGACAATAACAATGTTGATAATAAAAATAAATGTAAAAAAAAAACATAATTATAAGAATAATAAGATGTATAATACAGCAGTGATAGTGAAAAAAGAGTAGTGGCAAAAAAAATATTAATAATAGGATAGTGTAATAATAATATATATACAAAGTTAATTTCAAATAAAATAGGTAATAAAAAATATTAATAGAAAAAGAATAATTGTAAAAATAATAATGATAATACTAAACTAGTAGTAATAATACTAATATTAGTAATAGAAATAATAGTAAATATAAGAAATATGATTGTAATAAAAAATAACGTTAATAGTAAAATAATAATACAAAGGAATATAATAAAAAAAGGAAAATATAGTATTAAAGTAATAAATATAATATATAATAATAATCACAAATATAATAATAAATATGATAATAGTAGTAAATATAAACTATGACAACAATAATATATAATGATAATAACAGAAATAATAAAAGAGAATAAGAAAAAGGATTAAATTGAGCTAAAAATAAAAACTTGGGGCAAAACTGAAAATCAATAAAAGGGAAGGGATCGAATTAAAAACTCGCGCAATAGGGGGAGGAGCCAAAGCGCGATTATCCCACAATCCCTAACCCAGCATTTAAAGCGCGGACTAAATTTAATCAAAAACAGAAGCCCTGGGTCAAATTGAAAATAAAATAAAAATTGTTTGGGAACTTCAAAAAAGCGGAGGGCCTAAACGCGAAATTAGCCCCTCCCTTATAAACACACGGATCCTCCCCCTGTGTGGGTCGGGTCACGGGTCGGCTTCCCAAAATGACACCATTTTGGTGCCTGGGAAGGCCGAATGAAACGGCGTCGTTTAGTTATATTATAAAAGCAATTTTTTTTTTGAAAACCCTCATTTTGCATTTCATCAGGGGAAAAAAAAAAAGAAAACTTTCAGTTTGCTCTCCCCTGCCTCTCTTGAAGCCCAGGTTCCGGCCAAGGCTTACGACGCCACACCCCGTCCGGCCACCGTCCCCGGCCGCCGTGAACGGCAGTCGAAATCCAAAAATAGGTAATTTTTACGTTTATATATATATGTGTGTAGTTTTAAAACTAAAAAAAAATAAAAACCCTTAGAAAATGAATCGAAAAACGGAAAAAAGAAAAAATATGAAACCTTTGTTGCGTTTCTATTCTCTTTTCAGTAAAATATGTTTGAATCTCCTCTTGCACTGATTTTGTGCGTATGAATCTCGAAAAAAAAATCAAAATCCCCCCGTTATAGATTTCCTATTCGACTTTTATAGCCTACTATTTACAACCGTTTTCCTCCTATTCTGTAGATACGTGCTAGAGGCATGCATGATGCAAAGTGTGTACGAGACGTGCGGCGTTGGGGCTCAAAGATGGCGTGCACGAGCATGGGCCTCAGAGTTGCTGGCGGCGACGCAAACTGATGCTAGGGTTCCTGTTTGTATTTCTTTTGCTTTGGGTAGTGGGCTAGGGTTAAACATTGGGCCTGGACTATTTGGGCTTGGGTGATAAAATTGGGCCTTACACAAAATATAAGAGCATCTTTTTAATTTTGTATTGCTTTCATCTTTTGTGAGTAAAGTAAAAATGCTCAAATTTTCTAACTTTCAAGTTATTTCATTATTCGATTCCCTTGATTAGTCAGTTGGCAAAATAAGTTCATGTTTGAAAGTTCATCTGTGTCGGTTCGAATTTGAAACAATGTGAGTTCGAGAAAGTTCGAGCTCATAATAGATCCAAGCCCAAAAAAATTCGAGCTTGATAGAACCCGAGCCCAAATTCATGATATATTTGACTCAAAGCTCGAAGAAGTCAGACTTTATAATTGAACAACCATAATAGATATTAATAATTAATATAATTTTATGATATTATTTAAAATACAAATTAATGATCATTATTTATTATTTTTTTGAAGATTTGTTTATAAGCATCGCATATTTATATTAAAATTTTATTAATAGAAAAAATAATTAATAATAAATTTTTATATTAAATTATAAAATGAAATAAATTTTTAAATATTACTTTAATATAAAATATTTTTAATACTATAATTACATATGTATAATAATTATATAAAATTAATAATTATTAAACCTATAAAATTAAAATTTAATTATAACATAATAATATATTATATAACTATTATAGAAACCAAGATTTGATTATCTAACCTCAACTTAAGCCAATGTACTAATTTATTCTCATATAGTAAATTAGTATATTACTAATACATATAATGTATTACCATTACTATTACTATTACATAAAATAATATTATAATATATAACAATTACTAAAACTATTAATATATATACAAATATTGTGATACCCCTATACCCGGTTCAATCATGCAGACCCGGTATAAGACTATTACATTTGGTGCCAAAACAATTATGGCCAGATACTATTTAATTAAAACATTTGTATATAATATTTTAACTTACCAGCCATTTTTGCTCACTTATTTATTGTTTATTAATTCATTCCATATATACCAAAATACTTCAAATAACTGAAAATAGATAAAATTTCAAGAATCTACATTTTAGTCCCTATCACATGGGAATACCTTTGAACTACATATGTACATGCCATTTTAATACAAAATATAGTACCTACTTTTGTAGTCCTTGAGGATGTGATGAGATGAGAGATCTTCTAGTTGGACTTCTCTTCTAGTCTAATTGTACCTACGCGTTAAAATAAACGCGTTAAGCCAGTGAAGGCTTAGTAAGCACTACAAGAATAATTAAATAAGTAATCATAACAAAATATTTTAAACTCATTCAATTATTACATATGTACTCACATATAAGTCTCTTCAACTAAGCATTGCTTTAAATAAATTTAATTTATCTTTTGTAAGGTATAAAAATTACCTTAACACATCAGCGATTCACTTTTGTTCTCATTTCATTTTCTTAGCCCAAAGTAGACTTTATAGAACACACCGGATATACGGAACAAATACAGAGGTGCATTATGATGCACAAGTGAACAGAGAGCACCAATGTGCTAATAATCAGAGAGCACTGACGTGCTAATATCAGAGAGCACCAACGTGCTAATATCAGAGAGCACCAACGTGCTAATATCAGAGAGCGCGCTAAAGTTCCTTAATGGCATGCCACTAATATCCCAGTAGTTTTAAATTCCGTCTACTTGGGCATTAAAACTGAATCTCATATATTTAAACACTTCACATAGAATTTCAAAAAAGATAAATAACAATAATTTAAAATTCTTGTAGTACTTACAACAAAAGGTTGAGGTGATATAAATTCTTCTTCCTTCACTCCTTAACCTTCTCTTTTCCTTTTCCTTCAATTCGGTCCTCCCCTTCCTTTTCTTTTTCTTCAATTTCATAAAAACATATAACATTTATATGTTAAAAATAATCAAATAATTTCCTGTACTATTTAATAAAATAAACATGTATGTTATGATAAACTCATGCTTTCTTACTTTTGCTCACATTTCAATTTAATCCTTTACTCATAAACTTATTCAAATCTGTCCTTTTCGTGTTATAGTCACTAAATTATTTATTTCCAGAGCTATAGAACTCCAAATGAAGAACCGTTAATTTTTCATGAAACTAGACTCACATATATTCATACCATAAAATTTTCAGAATTTTTAGCCTAGCCAATTAGTACAGTTTATTCATCAAAGTTACCCCTTTTCTGTTGTCTGGCAGTTCTGACCCTTCTTCACTAAAAATTAATTATCTCTTCATACAGAATTCACATGATCTTCTCGTTTATTTCTATTGAAAATAGACTCATTCAGGATTCTAAACATATAAATTTAAGCCCCTAATTATTTTTCTCCAATTTTTTATGATTTTCCAAATTCAGAACAGGGGATCCCGAAATCCCTCTAAACCAGTCTTACAAAAATATAAATATCTCAAACTACAGAATTCCTTTGCTTTCCCTGTTTCTTTCATATGAAAATAGACTCAATAAGATTTAATTTCATATCTCATTCAACTTCTAATTCCACTTATATGATTTTTGGTGATTTTTCAAAGTTACTCTACTGCTGCTGTCTAAAACAGTTTTCTTATAGCTTATTTTACAATTAAATCATTTACCCAATTCTAACTTCAAATTCTTTCAATTAAACCACTAATTCATCTTTTTGTTCATCATATGCTATATTCAACAGCTTTAAAACTTCAAAAACTTCAACTTAAATTCATCAAAACTTTGTTCTAAAACTTACAAAACATCAAAATTAAAAGAGAAGGACTAAATTAACTTACCAATTAAACTTCCAAGCTTCAAACTTTCAATTTTCCCTTTTCTTCTTTCTTTTCTCTTTTTTCTTTCTTTCCCCTGCTCTCTGTTTCGTTTTGCTTCTCTGTTTCTATATCTTTCTATTCTTTTTCCTTTAGTCTATTTATATATATAATAATAAAATATAATAATATACTTTATAATTAATATCTAACATATATATATCTATATCGATAAACACGTTTTTAACTAAAAAATCTAGGATTTTTTTCAGCCTCAACATTTAAAAATGGCATAATTGCCTTTTTAGTCCTTTATACTTTCTTTTAATCTATACTTAAACTTTTGCACCTTTTTCAATTTAATCCTTTTTCTCAAATACTTCTAATTAAGTCAAATTCACCTAAATAAAACCTTATTAAACACACAACTAACTTTGTAAATATTTTTAATAAATATTTTATGAGTCCGTTTACTAAAAATAGAGACCCGATAACTCATTTTTCAATATCCATACTTTTGAGGTCGTTACAAATATTATTATAATAAGAAATATATAATATACTACTATTATATATAACTATTATTATAATATAGATTATAATAAAAGATATAGTATTACACGATATTATAACGTTTAATTACTTATGCGTATATATATAAACTATTAATATATAATATGATATAACATTATATAATATAGTAGAATGAATAACTTTCAAATGTAAGAAAAATATAGGGATTTAAAGCATATTTCTACCAGTATAAGAAAAATATAGGGATTTAAAGCATATTTCTACCAGTATATTAAATAATAATATATGATAATAATTATCTTTTAGTAAGAGTAATGTTTAAATCCTCATATTGTCTTCCTTTCCAAGTAATCCTTTTTTTTTTTTTACTTTTACTTTTACTTTTTTTTTTCTTTTTTCTAAGTTGGAATATAAGAATAGGGAAATGATTCTAAACAGTGACGCCACGTTATTTAATGACAATTAGGTGATTTACCAAACCTACCGAGACACTCTACTTATTCCCACTTTTAGTCCTTAGCTGAAATTTTATTATTAATTTTTTTCTTTTTTTTTCTTCTTCTCCTTCTTCTTTTTTTTTTAATAATAGAACTATATAGAACCTTTTTACGCGAAGAGAGATGACAACCCAAGCACCCCACCCCGGTTACTCAGCTCAACATACTCCTAAAAATTATTTATTTCCGGTTAGCGGAGTTTTACTCGTCACGTCACACAACGTTTTGACGCGAAGTAGAATGACAACCCAAGCACCCTACCCGGTTACTCAATCACCACGTTCGAGCGATACTCATAACCTTGGCTAGCGGAGTTTTACCTATTACGTCACAAAACCTTTTGACGCGAAGTAGAATGACAACCCAAGCACCCTACCCCGGTTACTCAGTCAGATCCACGTTCTAAGTCAGACTCATAACCTTGGAAATATTTATTAATCACTATTTTCGCGAAATATAAACTTCAAGAGGGCCTAAGAGAAATAATCAAGTGTCAAAAATAAGTTTTAGTAACCACCTAATAGTCATGAACACAACTTAGGCATGCAAATATATTAAGTGTCCACTTGATATTAAACTTGATCAATTTTACGAAAAGCAAGATAGAGTTAACTTATTAATCATAAATATTATTGGCCTAATAAGAATAAAACAATGGAGATAAAATCAAACAGACAGAATCAGAATTAACTCAGTGGCAAAGAATCATGCATGTGGGTCAAACAGTAGCAAGTCGTGGGGAAATTCTTGGGCATGATTCGCGACAGAATGTTCTAAACAAATATGGACAACCTAAAAGAGCCTCAAGCAACAAACACAAATCTCAGCAGAATATGACAGTAATACGAAGAGTACCTCCCCCCTACTTAAAAAAACATTGTCCTCAATGTGGACGCAAAAGAAATAAATAAGAAGAAAAGTTTAGAAAAACTCCCCGTGTAGCTACTGTCGAATACGGAGGATAGCAATGAGTTCGGTGAGTTGCTGGCCAAAAGTGTCGAGTCGAACCTCAATGCGCTCCATTTTAGCTAAGCAAAGAAGAGAAATTTATTGATATTTAAATAAAAGAAATTAAAAAGAAAAGAAAAGAAAACAATAAAAATAAAAATAAATGAAAATAAATAATAAAAGAAAAATAAAGATTGGGTTCCCTCCCAACAAGCGCTTGTTTAACGTCATTAGCTCGACGACTTAAATGGTTCTACGGTGGCTCAAAATAAATCTTTTTAATCATGTAAGCTTGGAAATTCTCATTTTTTATCACATCCACCATCTTTGGGTTTAATTATCCTTGCGCCTTTTTCATTGGTTTCATATTTTCCTCTAAGGGGTCAATCCCTTTTAAGTCGGCAATGGTCTTATCATCCTCCAAAAATGTGAATTTGAGATGCTCGAGAGGTGGTTTTAATTTTGGATCTGATGCCTGCACAACAGAAGGTAAAATTTTAGTGTCCATAGGAGCCAACAATTTATTAACAGATTCAAAATCATCAAACATCATTTTGGATTTATCTCCATAAGATGACTCAAAAGTTTTTTCTACTGATGAGTTAATTATGTCGACACGGTTTACGTCCAAGACTTCACTTGGGTGGCTAATTGTGCCATAAATGTTAAACTTCACAATCTCCCCATCAAACTCCATCGTGAGGGTTCCGCTTCAGACGTCAATCTTAGTATTTGCGGTACTAAGGAAAGGTCGCCCCAACAAGATGTCTGAAGACCCAGGAGTTTTATCCTCCTCCATTTTTATCACATAAAAGTCTGTAGGGAAAATAAGTCCATTGACTTTGACTAATACGTCCTCGAGGACTCCTTCGGGATGCACAATGGACCTGTCCGCCAATTGAATGCTAACACCTGTTTTTGTCAAAAAAACCTGCGTTAAGTGATTCATAAGTAGAAAAAGGCATGACATTTATGGAGGCTCCTAGATCACACATAGCCTTTTTAATTCCCAAATGACCTATTTTGCATGGTATTGCAAACATGCCCCTATCCTTACATTTTGCCGGCATTTTTCGCTGTAACACTGCAGACACATTTTCACCAACATTCACCCTTTCATTACCTATTAATTTCCACTTGTTGGTGCAAAGCTCTTTAAGAAATTTAGCATACCTCGGTATTTGCTTGATGGCATCCAACAGCGGAATGTTGATCTCGACATTCCTAAATGTTTCGAGGATTTCTTTGTCCTTTTTACCTCTTCAACACTGGTTGAATCGTTCTGGAAATGGAGGTGGAATTCTGGTCAATGGGGGTTTCGGTCGGACCTGTTCGTCTTTTTCGAGTTTTTCCTGGGCGATTTCTTGGGCAAGATTTTTGTCGGGAACTGATTCCAGTACTTTTCCACTTTGCAACGTCACTGCATTTGCGTGTTGTCTTGGATTCAGTTCTGTTTGTGACGGCAGCTTCCCTTGAGAGTTCAATTTCTCAACTGATATGGTCAATTCTCTTATAGATGCCTCGGTTTTCTGTTGAAAATCAAGCATATTAGCTGCTAATTTATTGACCAAAGTTTCTAGAGAATTACCTGAGTCTTGTGGCTGCTGTAGAACTTGGGTTGGGTATGGCTGGTTATATTGTGGGTTGGCCCCATAACTTAAGTTAGGGTGATCCCTCCACCCTGGGTTGAAAGTATTAGCATAGGGATCATAACGCCTTTGCGGTGGGCCAGGAAAGTTTCCCACGGCATCCAAATGAGCCATAGTGTCATCAATCAAAATGGGACATGCATCAGTTGTGTGCTCCGATATAGCACATATTTCACATAATCGAGCTGGTTTAGCTTTTTCTACAACAAGAGAGCTCACAATATTAGTAAGTCTATCAAGTCTATCTTCTATGAAAGAATTACTTAGCTGATGAACCCTTCTAGGGGGTTCAGGATTGGCTCGGAATTGTTGAGAATTTGCAGCCATTGTGGAGATTAAGTCCCTTGGTTGTTGTGGGGTCATGTTGACCAACGCTCCTCCACTAGCGGCGTCTACCATATTCCTCTCCATCGGTTTCAAACTTTCATAAAAGTACTGGAGGAGAGATTGCTCTGTTATACCATGTTGTGGGTAGCTCGCACACAACTTCTTAAACCGCTCCCAATAATCGTAGAGAGTTTCTGCTTCTTTCTGCCATATTCCCACGATCTCTCTTCTAAGCTCAGCTGCTCTAGATGCTGGAAAAAACCTGTTGATAAACAAACGAGATAAATCAGCCCAAGTAGTAATAGATCCAGGAGGTAAATAAAATAACCATTCCCTAGCTGAATCTGCTAGGGAAAAAGGGAAAGCGCGCAATTTAATTTGATCCTCAGTTACGCCTTGAGGTTTCATACTCAGACAAACCATATGAAACTCCTTTAAGTGTTTATGGGGGTTTTCATTCTGTAACCCTCGGAATGTTGGCAGCAATTGAATCAACCCTGATTTCAACTCAAAATCGGTATCCATGGTAGGATATGCGATGCACAATGGTGGTTGTTCCGTCGGAGCTTCGGCTAGTTGCCAAATCGTTTGAGCCATTGGTTCTTGTACCAAATTAGGGTTTTCGTCAACCCTAGCGTTGAACACTTCTTCAAATGGATCGACTTCTTCTGTTTTACTTTCAAGTGTTTGAGTAAGGTTTTCGTTAACCCTAGACTCCGCTTCGTCGTCGGTCCTAATTTCTGGTGGTGGATTGCTTCAAGTCACTACCACCGTTGACTGTTTTTTCCTCAACTTAGTTTCTTTTCGATTAGCTTTCGCAGTTTTTTCGATCTTCGAATCAAACGCAAGAATGCCTGGAGCAGATCTGGTCATAGAAAACAAAAAAAAATAGGATTAGTACGTTACCGATCCCCAGCAACGGCGCCAAAATTTGATGCATCGTTGAATGCACCAAAATATATCCTACTCCCTGCAAAATAATGAAAATAACAGTAAAGGGCAAGGAGGGTCGAATCCACAGGGATCGGATTATACAAATACCTGCTTCTCGAGATCCTGGACAGAATCGTGTCCAAGAAAACCTGCGTTCCTGAAAAAAATAAAAAAATAGAATTAATAATTTCGATTTGGAATAAAACAGAATATAAAATGAATTGAAATCGTGAAAGTAAATTGTGAAAATAAAAAAGAAAATAAAAGAGTTTAAAGAAGAGTGAGTTTTCTTATTTGGCGAGATTCTAGCCTCTGGTTGTCTCGTTCCTCCTTGGGTTCAATCTTCGGCTTTTGGATGACCCTCGTAGAAGGCCCAATCTGTCCGGCCCATTACAAAAACAAAACCCAACTAAAACAAGGCCCAGTGGCCCAAAATTTTAGGGTTTTTTCGGGAAACCCTGATACCCTCTCCCCAGGAGCGGCGCGCGCGTGCCTCCACGCGCGCCACCTAACGCCACGATCGGTCGGCCACTCGCCCATGCGCACTACTATCCATTTGCGCCGCTCGTCCACCTGCAAAGAAAAGGGAAACAACAAACAGCAATAGGCAGAAAAAAATAAAAAAACATTGTATTTTATTTGATAAAAATCGGCTATATAAGGCCGATTATACCTCTGTAACGAGGACCTTTTTTGGGGGGGCAATCAATCAAAAAAAACATAAAACAGATTCAATCAAAAAAAAAAATCAAAAAAGATCAAAAAAGGAAAATAAAAAAAACAATAGTCCAATATCAGATCCGAAGGTATTTTTATTTTTTTATTTATTTATTTATTTATTTTCCTTCTTTTTTTCGTAAATATTTATACCTAAAAAAAAGAAATAAAGAAGGAAACTTTACCTTTCCACCATCACACATGCAGTGGTGTGGCGATGTCAATGTCGGGCAAAATTGAAAATCGCCTCTTTGCGCACCTAGCAGAGAGCGTGGGAGATGGTGAGGGAGTTTATTTTTGGGAACTAGAGAGAAATGAATTTTCGCAAAAAAAAAGGCCTTTTATAAGGCAGTGAAACGACGCCGTTTCAAGAAGCCTCCCCAGACACCAAAACGGCGTCGTTTTGGGAAGGCCGACCCGAACCCGACCCGAGGGATAGGGGATCCGCGTGTTTTCGTTGGAGGGGCTAATTGCACTTTTAGCCCCTCCATCCTTTCATATCCTTTTACAATCGAGTTTCCCTTATTTTTAAATTTGCCTCTCTATTTCCATCCCGTGTTCACTTTAGTCCCGCGGACGCTGCCGTTTCAGACAATGGGTTTATTTGCTATTTAGGTCCCTTTAAGTTATGCGCGCGTGACAATTTAGCCCCTTCCATCTTTATTTTATTTCAAATCTCGCCCTGAAGTTCGTTTTAAATCCGATTTAGTCCTATTTTCCCTTTTTAAATTATATTATTATTTTAGTATCATTATTACTTTTCATCCTCATGTATCATTATTTTCAGTATTATTATTTACCTTATTATATTGTATATATTTGGCACTCTTATTATTATTTTTGCTACCATAAGTATTATTATACTATTATCATTACTAATTATTATCATTATACTATTATGTGGTACACATTACTATTGTTATTATTTTACTAGATTTAGTCACCTTTTATTATTATTATTATTATTATTATTATTATTATTATTATTATCTAGTATATATTTTGCAATGTTATTATTATCATATTATTATCATATTGTATATATATTTTCTATTATTATTATTACTATATTTATATTATTATATTGGACATATAGCGTATTAACTACTATTATTAATATATTATTATCACTGCCACGTTTATATTTACATATTGTATATATTGTATATTGTTATTATCATTATTATACTTATATTATCATTTTGTATATATTTTGTATTATTATCATTATTATTATCATTATTATTACCACTACTACATTTATATTAGTATACTGTATATATTTTCCATTACTACTATTATTATTACTATTATCATTATTGTCTTATTACTTGTACATACTAACTTTATCGCTAGTGTTGTTACTAATTCCACCATTATTGACTTCAATGCCATATATTACGTGTATTATGTGGTCGTTATGCCAAATTCGTGTCACATCATCATTATTTATCGCATGACCCTATTCACGCTTTTGAATAACGCTTCTTTAAAACATGACCTGGTTTTTCATCAATTTCACCCAAAAAAAACTAAAAATTTTTCAAAATAAGGCAATATTTCGTGTTTGGAAATTCGAGGGATCGTGCCCTATGTGTTGGGCTTCGGTTCTCTTGCTTGACCAAATAATCGAATAACCTTTTGTCATTTTAATAAATGAGTCTTAGGGATCAAGAGACGACCTTGGATTTGAGGATTGAAATTATCGTGTCCTACGTATTGGATGTGATATTTGGTCCCTTCGAAACAAGGAAATCTTAATATTCAATTCTAAGAAGACTCAAACATTTCCAAAAAAGGACCCAAATTTCTAAATTTGTTTCTAATTTTTTTAAACTTTTGACATTGGGGCATCAATTAATCAATCCGGTACCAATTTTGGGCGTGACGAGGGTGCTAACCCTTCCTCGCATGTAACCGACTCCCGAACCCATTTTCTCGAATATTCGTAGACCAAAAACCCCATTTTAGTAAATCAAATGTTTTATTAAAACAAAGGTGATCCGATCACACCTAATAAAGGTCGGTGGCGACTCCCGTTTTCATTCATTTTCGAGGCCCAAGTTCGATTCCCCTTTTTTTTCAAAAAAAATGGTTACGACAGCTTGTCGACACCACTGGGGACACCGAGAATCAGGCCGTAAATTGATTGATTTTTGTCCCTTTGAGTGAAAATTTGGAAAATTGTTTTGAAAAGTGGTGTTTCTCTTTGATGCATTTGTTTGTCCTATAGTGTCGAGTCTCGTGAAATACTTTGGCATTGTATTGCATGACCATCGCGGTCATACACTTAAGTGGGAGTGAGGAGCTATTCTTTCGTGAGGTTTTTACCTCCGTACAAGATAGTGGATCGCTTCCAGGATACATCCGTACCTATGTCTTCGTGAGATTTTTATCTCCGTGCAGCCATAGGGAAATGTATCCCCCTGAACTGAACTCGGTCCGTATGAGCCTATAATGGGTGAGGATCGAGGAATCCGCTGGTTCAAGTACCCTGGCTTTAGAACCGAACCGCATATAGAGAGACCTAAGAGCCCGTTGTAAGTAGAGCTATGTAAACCCTAGTCGTTACCTTAAATAGGGGTTTTGAGTGTTCCTGTTGGCTTTAAGTTCCTTTTGTACCTGATACTAACTTGTTGCGTTTTGCTTTTATTGCATGGCATTTCATCATAAAAAGGTGTTGATTCACATTCGGTTCCTAGATAGAAAAGCTTGACATGGAAAAAGGGTTTCTCGATAGAGTGGAGGATAATGCGGCTGTCCAAATGTGGTCCGAAAGAGTACAGCAAGAAAAAGGAGACAGCCTGACTGTGGGGCATGAATCAGAGTTCTGGGATTTCACCCGCGTCAGTGTGGCTCAAAATAACCTGCGGGAATTAAAGGAAATATGGGATTCCTGGGGCAATAAGGACAAACAACTATTCTACCAGAATTACGGTGATTTGCACCATCTGCTGGATATCAAGGTAGACGAGTACCTACTTCGAGCCATTACTCAGTTTTGGAACCCCGCTTATAGTTGCTTCACTTTTGGAAAGGTGGATTTGGTGCCAACTATAGAGGAGTACACAGCTTTATTTCGATGTCCGAGAATTCAAACTGATAAGGCATATTCAAGGTTTGCTAACGTGCCGGCATTCTCAAAAAAGCTAATGAACATCACAGGAATGAGTGAACAATAGATTACGGTCTGGATCAAACAAAAAGGGGATTGTAAGTGCATTCCATGGAAACACTTGAGGGACTTGATCTTGGCACATCCTGATAAGAAAAAGAGGGTCGACGTCTTCGCTCTAAGCATCTATGGTTTGGTCATATTCCCCAAAGCATTAGGGCACATAGAGGATGCGGTTTCGGACCTATTCGATAAACTTGACAAGGGAGTCACACCTGTCCCCGCAATTTTGGCTGAAACCTTCAGATCATTGAACGCTTGCCGAAGGACGGGAGAAGGGAGGTTCGTGGGGTGTGCACAACTATTGCTATCATGGTTCCATTGCCGTTTCTGGAAGATAGAAAAAGTCTCATGCAAAATCTTTTTTGAAAACTACTCCGCTCTAAAGGAATTAGCGGATACGCCAAGGCGGGACGACCTATCAGGGGAGAAATGGATAGCGATCCTCCAAAATTTGCAAGTGGAAGATGTAGAATGGAAGACTCCGTGGATGAGCCCTGACGAAATCTTGTATCGATGCGGAGAGTTCGACTGGGTCCCTTTACTCGGGATATGGGGAGCTGTTGGGTATACCCCATTGCTAGTAATGAGGCAGTATCAATCGAGGCAATTTATACCGACGACACATGGATTAGCCCAATGTGAGTTTTCGTACAAAGACGATAATTATAAGAAGAAAGTTTGTGAAATATCAGATGCATGGACTCAAACTCGGAAAATGAAGAGACTCGCCATAAGGCTAATGATTACGCCTGAGTACAATCGATGGTGGGCCAAAAGAGTCAATGGCAACGTCCCAAGGCCAACCCAAGGGAATGCTCGACCAGTAGAAGAGCAGCTGCAAGTAATCCCGTTTGAATTAGAGATCATCAAGCAAGATTTCGAGAGAAAGAGCCGAGAATTGGGTAAAAGGATAGAGCAGCTAGAAGAGGAAAAGATGCGGTTGGGGTTAGATGTTGACCTCCACAAGTTCGAGGCCGAAAAATTGAAAAAGGGAAAGAATAAAGCTGAAGTGGATTTGGATAGTCTAAAGATGGACTACAAGAAACTACGCATGTCCATCAGAACTGCCGGTTTGGGTAAAACGTCAGAACAATGGTGATAGGAAATTAAAGAAGAAAAGTCCAGAGCCGACCAGTGGGAGAGTAAATTCCAAGATGCTCGAGTACGAGAGGACGCTTTGAAAAAGAGCCTGTTGGAAAACCAAAGCGAAAAGGAGAAGTTACGCACCCAAGTAGCAGAATTAGAAAGGTCACTGCATCTGCACCGTAGTCGCAACTCGGTAGTCGAATTAAGAGCCAGTCAAAACAAAATCGAGGAGATGAGAGGAAGGATAGGGGAGCTCGAGACTGCATTACAAGATAGCAAAATTCGGTTTGAGCTCCTTGAAGTAAACAATGAACACTGGAAAGAGCAGCTCCATCATTCTCAGGCACAGATCAGAAACAGAGATTACGTAATGGGCGAAGCCGTGGCTCAAATCTGATAGGCGGCCAATCATTTGCAAACCTTGGCAGTTCAGGCTGACACGTTAAGTCTGATGTACGAGTCAGGATCGAAGCGAGGCCAAAATTTAGCTTGGCTTCTTAGGGAAGTTAAGGATTTAGGCATTAGGACAAAGTCGTATATGTAATCGTCCGTTCTATGAAAGGAAGTTTGTTTTCTAGTAAAGTTTATCTAATGGAATTGAATCAAATCAACACTTTTTTTTCTTCTTGTATTCATTCCGCGCATTTGCATTGCATTTCATCCATCGGCATACATCACATCATTTGCATCAAAAAGGAGCCTAATTGGTTAAAATCGTGACAGAAGTTACCCTGGAAACCAACGAAAACTAACCTATCATACACTACTACAACACTCGCCGTAAGGCAAAAGCGATGGACCAAAGAAACGAACAATTTCAGAAGGAGATGCAAGATCAGATGACGAAGTTTCAGCAAGAAATGAAAGACCAGATGATAGAGGCTCAACGGAATATGATGGCCCAAATGACTTTGATGATGAATGAGATAGCAAACAAAGGAAAAGACCCTACAACTAGTACCGGGGAAGAAAGCGAAGACCATCCCCCAGGATACACTCCACCTCATGCAGGCTGGCCTCAAAGGGAATTTACAGGCCCAGAACAACCACCTGTACCACCACCTGCCCGTCTAGGGCAAGGAGTATTCGCATTAAACCACGGAGCTAACCCTGCGGACCCTATTGTCCCAGATTTGGATGATCCTATAGAACTAGCTAAGTTAAGAATGAAGGATCAGGGTGCTCAGGACAAATATAAGGATCTGGAAGAAAGACTCAGGGCGATAGAGGGAACTAGAGTCTCTTCCGCAATGAGCGTCAAAAAGCTCAGTTTGGTTCCCAGTCTGGTCTTGCCCCTAAAATTTAAAGCACCAGACTTCGAAAAATATGATGGAACAAGGTGCCCAAAAGTGCATCTTATCATGTTTTGTCGAAAAATGGCCGGTTATGAGGATGAAGACAAGTTGCTGATACATTGCTTTCAAGAGAGTTTGATCGGGTCAGCCCTCCGGTGGTATAATCAGCTCGGCAGAGAGAGGATCCGATCATGGGATGATTTGGCTACAGCATTCTGTGAGCAATACAAACACGTCTCCGACATAGCACCCGATCGACTAAAGCTACAGATTATAGAAAAGAAGTTGTCAGAGACCTTTAGACAATATGCTCAAAGGTGGAGGGACGTCTTAGTCCAAGTAGAACCCCCACTGACCAAAACTGATATTACGGTTCTTTTTATCAACACTTTAAGAGCGCCATTCTACGACAAACTGGTAGGAAGTGCCACGAAGGACTTCGCAGATGTCGTAATATCCGGAGAACTCATTGAAAATGACATCAAGAACGGAAGGATGGAAGGGTCCGAGAGCTCTAAAAGGCCAATAAAGAAGAAAGAGCCTGAAACCCATATGGTAGGGACTGGAAACCACTACGCTCCCAATCCGTACCCAATCCAACCACGACCTCAACTCCGCCCACCTCAAAATTTCTATTTTCCTCCTCAGAACCTCTATTATCAAACACCCCCTCCTTACCCCGTCTATGCCACCGATGTCCAAAAACCACTCACCATATTCTCTCCAAACACCACGACCATTCTGAGCCAACCCAAAAATGAACCAAGGCTGACAAGACCCAATCCCGAAAAACCTCAATTTACCCTCATTCCCATGCCATACGGAGAACTATGCCCAAAATTACTAGAAAAACAATTGATATCACCGTATTACATAGCACCATTGAAGCCGCCATACCCTAAATGGTACGATCCTGATGCTAGTTGCATGTACCATGCCGGGAACCAGGGGTATTCCACGGATAATTGTCTAGCCTTTAAAAGAAAGGTTCAAAATCTCATTGATGCGGGCATTTTGCGATTTGATGGAATCAGTACTATGGCCAGAAATTCGCTCCCTAACCATACTGAAGGGAACGTGAGTGTGGTGACAAAGGAAGATGGCCGGCGAGCTAAAAGTCGTGTCTCCGAAATAAAGACGCTATTGGGGAAAGTATGGGAAATAATGAGGAAAAGGGGTTTGCTTGGTCCGCTTGACAAAAGTTCCAAGGAGGAAAATACAGAAGGTCAAAGTTTTTGTGTCTTTCATGGCATAGAAGAGCACCACATCCAATCTTGTGAGAAATTTAAAGAATTGCTTCAAGATATGATGAACAATAAGGAGCTTGAGGTCTATAATAAGAAGGAAGAGATCGACGAAAAAGATGTATGTGTTTCCGAAGGTCAATCATCAGGTCCCCCTTATAGTGCTGGCAGACCCTTGATAATATACTACAAGGCAAAAAAGGAAGAGGTGAAACCGAAGATGATAATCAAAATGCCTTCTCCCTTCCCTTACAAAGACAGCAAGGTGGTGCCATGAAAATATGATGTCGGCATTACCATGCCCGAAGCTACGACTGATGATATTAGCGAGGTGGGGCATTTCACCCGTAGCGGGAGATGTTATTCTCCCGAGATAGTTGAACCAAAAAGAAAATCGTCGACTCGAGTCAGAAGGGGAAAACGCCAATGCATGAAGCCCAGGCTGAAGTTGGAGTACAATCTAGACAAGAATCTAAAAAGCCCGTGAATGAGGATGAAGCACATGAATTTTTAAGGTTTATCAAGCACAGCGAGTATAATATCGCGGAGCAATTGAACAAGCAACCAGCGAAGATCTCAGTGTTATCTCTACTGTTAAACTCAGAACCACACTGAAACGCTTTATTAAGAGTGTTAAACCAAGCATATGTGCCGAGCAATGTACCCGTTAAAAAGCTTGATAGGTGGGCAAATAACTTAAACGCAGATACCTTCATCTCCTTCAGCGATGATGAAATACCACCAAATGGAAGGGGCTCTGTCAAAGCATTACATATCACGGCCTATTGTAAGGGCTACATAGTACCAAGTGTACTCATTGATAACGGGTCTGCGCTTAATATCATGCCTTTGGCTACACTATCCAGAATGCCAGTAGATATGTCCTATCTGAGGCCTTGTCACTCCACAGTGAGAGCTTTTGATGGGACGCGATGAGAGGTCATGGGAAGGATTGAGATCCCTCTAGAAGTGGGCCCATGTACATATAATATTGAATTCCAGGTCATGGACATTGCGCCTTCATATAACTGCCTCCTAGGGAGACCTTGGATCCACTCGGCCGGGGCAGTCCCTTCGTCTCTCCATCAGAAGATCAAGTTTGTCATGGATAGTCGCCTGATCACGGTCGCCGGTGAGGAAGACATCATTGCGTCCATTTCTACTGATGCTCCTTACATCGAGGTGAACAAAGACGCGGTAGAGTGTTCCTTCCGTTCCTTTGAATTCATCAATGCTACTTTTGTTGCTGAAGGAAGCAAAGCCCCCACGCCTAAGCTGTCAAGGAATACCAAGATGGGAATCAAGATGACTGTGGGGAAAGGAGCTCGAGCGAAGAGAGGGTTGGGAAAACACCTACAAGGAATGGCCAGAGCACTAAAGCCAGCACACCACAAGGCTCGATGCGGTCTAGAATTCAAGCCGGACATACGACAAAAGATGAAGCAGTTGCAAAAGGAGCAGGAAGGGAGGATTGCGAGAGCCTCGGGTCGGGAATTGGACGGGGAGCCCATAATGTATCCTCCGTTGTTGAAGACATTTACATCGGCAGGAATGATGTACCCGGGGAAAGATAGTGTACCTAGTATGATGTTATCAATCGAAAAGGATTTCCAGAATGTCAGTATAAATGTTATGGACAAAGGGGATGATGCGATTGGGGATGTTTCGATGATACGCCCTTGTCCTCCAGGATTCACTTTGAACAATTGGACTGCTGTGGATCTCCTTGTAGTTTCCAAATCCTCTCCGGAGTAATGCTCAGTATTAACCTTTTGTATGCCCCTAAGTTATAAGGGGAATCCGTTATGAGTAATCATGTTGCTATTTATCTTTTAAATAAACATTAATGGATATGCATTTTGTCACGTTTTACTGTCTTCATATTCATTCCCTCTTCTCATAGTCTGTTCTTACCTATATCTCACATCATGCTTGCGAGTTCCGATACCTTGATACCCCTCTATAGTTTTCTTTTTATTTACCTTTCAGGTGCTCGGATATCAACGACATGAACAATCTTGTTACAAGTCCTAGAATCGACTTCGAGAAAGCCATTTGTGTGGGAGAATTCGAAGCTGGAGAAGACGCTGAAGATTATGTCTCCTCCCCAGACTTACTAAGAATGGTAGAATAAGAGGATAAACAGATCCTGCCCTATAGAGAATCTGTCGAGATAGTGAATTTGGGAAGCGCGGAAAAGAGGCAAGAGGTAAAAGTTGGGACCTCCATATCAGAGGACACCAAACATGATCTGATCGCCTTGCTTCATGAATATAAAGACGTGTTCGCATGGTCGTATCAAGATATGCCAGGTTTGAACGAAGATATAGTAGTCCATAGACTCCTATTGAAACCAGAATGCAAGCCTATCCAACAGAAGTTAAGGCGGATGAGGCCTGAAATGCTTTTAAAGATAAAAGAAGAAGTCAAGAAACAATTTGATGCTGGTTTCCTACAAATCTCTAGATATCCAGAATGGGTGGCTAATATAGTTCCAGTACCGAAAAAAGATGGCAAGGTATGAATGTGTGTGGATTACTGTGATTTGAATCGAGCAAGCCCTAAAGATAATTTTCCATTGCCACACATCGATACATTGGTAGATAATACGACAAAGAATTCGTTTTTCTCCTTCATGGATGGATTTTCGGGTTACAATCAAATCAAGATGGCTCCCGAGGATATGGAGAAAACTACGTTCACGACGATGTGAGGGACATTCTGCTACAAAGTGATGCCGTTCGGACTAAAGAATGCCGGGGCAACGTATCAAAGAGACATGGTGACACTGTTCCACGACATGATGCACAAGGAAATAGAAGTCTATGTCAACGATATGATCACTAAATCTCGAGGAGAAAGAGAGCATGTTGAGAACCTCCGGAAGTTGTTTGAAAGACTGAGAAAATTCCAACTGAAGCTTAACCCAGCCAAATGTACCTTCGGGGCTACCTCTGGAAAGTTACTGGGGTTCATCGTTAGCAAGAAAGGTATCGAGGTTGATCCGGATAAAATAAAGGCCATACAAGAACTACCGCTCCCGCGCACACAAAAGGAAGTCAGAGGGTTTCTAGGAAGGCTGAACTACATCACTCGATTTATTGCTCAACTCACCAAGCAGTGTGATCCGATTTTTCGACTCCTTCGAAACACAATCCTGGAGAATGGAACGAAGAATATCAAGAGGCTTTTGACAAGATAAAGCAATATTTGTCTAGTCTCCCGATGCTAGTACCACCAACTCCTGGAAGACCGCTAATACTATATCTGACTGTGTTCGAAAACTCAATGGGTTGTGTCCTGGGGCAACATGATAAGTCCGGAAAAAGAGAACAGGTGATCTATTATCTCAGTAAGAAATTCACCGAGTATGAAGCGAAGTATCCATCAATCAAAAAATTCTGTTGTGCTCTGGTCTGGGCAACTCGGAGGCTTAGACAATATGTGCTATATCATACGACATGGTTAATTTCAAACCTGGACCCAATAAAATACATGATGGAATCACCTGCACTCTCACGAAGAATGGCACGATGGCAGATCCTATTATCGGAATATGATATCATCTGTGTGAATCAAAAGTCGATAAAAGAGAGCGCAATAGCTGATTTCTTAGCAACTCGGACGACAGAGGAATACGAGCCATTGAAATTTGACTTCCCAGACGACGACTTGATATGCATGGTGGAAAAAGAACGTGAATCATCGAAAGAGAAATCATGGAATATGAGTTTTGATAGTGCGTCAAATACATTGGGGCATGGGATCGGAGCAGTCTTAGTGTCATCAGAAGGGGATCATTATCCCTTTACTGCCAGATTAAATTTCTTCTGTACCAACAACATTGCGGAATATGAGGCTTGCATCATGGGACTTCGCGCAGCTATCGAGTAGAACGTCAAGGTCTTAGCAGTCTCCGGGGATTCGGCATTGGTAATTTACCAAATCCGTGGAGATTGAGAAGTAAGAGACTCGAAGTTGGTCAAATATCGCGATCTTGTTGCAGAATTGGTCAAAGAATTTGAAGAAATGACTTTTAATTACTTCCCACGGGAAGAAAACCAATTGGCTGACGCCTTGGCCACCTTGGCTTCAATGTTCAAAATAAACCGAGAAACAGAAATAATGCCTCTTCAGATGAGCATATATGAGGCCCCTGCGCATTGTTTTAGCATTGAAAACGAGGCAGATGGACAACCATGGTTCCATGATATCTTAGAATAAGTCAAGAATCAAAGATATCCCGAGCAAGCAAACGAGAATGACAAAAGAATGATCAGAAGATTGGCAGCGGGATTTGTTCTCGATAGGGACATCCTGTACAAAAGAGGAAAAGATTAGGTACTCCTGAGGTGCATGGATACTGTCAAAGCCAGAAAAATACTTGAAGAAGTCCATGAAGGAGTTTGTGGAACGCACGCCAATGGTTTCACTATGGCCAGGAAAATTATGAGACTCGGTTATTATTGGTTGACAATGGAAAGTGACTGCATTAGCTACGCGCGAAAGTGCCACAAATGTCAAGTTTACGGCGATAAAATTCACGCGGCACCGTCGTCCCTCCACGTCATGACTTCTCCGTGGCCATTTTCTATGTGGGGCATGGATGTTATAGGGCCAATTTTCCCAAAAGCGTCTAATGGGAATCGATTCATTTTTGTGGTCATAGATTACTTCACAAAATGGGTAGAAGCTACTTCGTTTGCCAATATGACGAAGACCGCAGTTTGCAAGTTCTTAAAAAGGGAGATCATATGTCGATACGGTTTACCTGAGAAAATCATCTCAGATAATGCCCTGAACCTAAACAACAAGATGATGAAGGAAGTGTGCGAGCAATTTCGAATAAAGCATCATAACTCCTCACCCTATCGCCCGAAGATGAATGGAGCAGTAGAAGCCGCTAACAAGAATATCAAGAAGATCATTGGGAAAATGACTGAAACTTATAAAGACTGGCACGAGAAGCTACCATTTACCTTATATGCCTATCGCACGTGCGTGCGGACCTCTACGGGGGCAACTCCTTTCTCTCTAGCCTATGGAATGGAAGCTGTACTACCCATTGAAGTTGAGATCCCCTCCCTGCGAATCTTAATGGAGTTAAAACTAGAAGAATCTGAATGGGTTCAGGCTCGATATGACCAACTGAATCTGATTGAAGAAAGACGCTTGAGAGCAATTTGTCACAGACAGATGTACCAAAGGAGAATGATCGCAGCCCATGACAAGAAAGTGCGGCCAAGGGAATTTCGTGAAGGAGAACTCGTGTTGAGGAAGATTCTCCCTATACAAAAGGACTTTCGAGGAAAATGGGCACCGAGTTGGGAAGGACCATACGTCGTCAAGAGAGCTTTCTCAAGAGGAGCTCTGATTCTCACTGAAATGGATGGGAAGGAGTTACCAAATCCGGTGAACTCAGATGCCGTGAAGAAATATTACGCCTAAAAAAAAAAGAAAACTGAAAAAACCAAAAAAGGCATCCTGATAAACAGAGGAGCCTTAGGATGAAAACCCGAAAGGGCATCCTAAGGAAGCAAATTTGGTCCGGAAAGACAGGAATAGGTTGAACAAAGAGTCAAACGGCGAGATCATAGTATTGAAGCAGACTCTGAAGCTCAAGAATCTTCTACACGAAAAATCTTGCTCGAAAAGATTCAGGATGAAGAAACATGGAAAAGTTCATACGTCGGATATCTAGAGCACTTACTACAACTAAACTTGTTTTCCTTTTATAATGCTTTCTTAATCGAGTCATTCCTTGTCAATTTTCTTGCTGCTTTTGAAATAAATATAGATACGAGGAACACCTTTCATGCCTACTTGCCATTTTCATGTATTTTATTTATGTTTCATTTTGGAGATAAATAGTAAAACTACACACTCTAAACGAAAAGAATATGGAGCATTACCTGGATGAGAATTGAGTAAGTACGGGAGCTTCAAAGCAAGGACAAAGTTCAACAGGGGCAAAAAAAAACACGAATTACTCGTAGAACCTGAGGGCGGGTATCAAGCCTGAGGAAAGTCATGAGTCGAAGCAGTGAATGCAGGTCATCATGAGAGTCGCAACAAGAAGAGATACATGACAAACAAGCCCAAGACACATGGCATAATCATGTAGGCATTTAGGACAAACACATGCATATCATGACATCATCACGCATGACACATACAGGTACGCCAGTAAAGCAAGAAATCTTGATGATGGTTGCACCAAACCAAGGAGAAAAAAGACATCCGAGTTCCACCAGATGATATATTCTGAGATTCCGGTTGCAAATATCAACTCATATTCAGAGAGAGGCGAGTTGAGCCTCGGGTCACACCTTGAGGTGTCTTTTAATTTCTTTTCAAAATATCAACTCATATTCAGAGAGAGGTGAGTTGAGCCTCCGGTCACACCCTGATGTGTCTTTTAATTTCTTTTCAAAATATCAACTCATATTCAGAGAGAGGGTTGAGCATCGGGTCACACCCTGGGGTGTCTTTTAATTTCTTTTCAAAATATCAACTCATATTCAGAGAGAGGTGAGTTGAGCCTCTGGTCACACCTGCAGGGTGTCTCTTAATTTCTTTTCAAAATATCAACTCATATTCGAGAGAGAGTGAGTTGAGCCTCGAGTCACACCCTGGGGTGTCTCTTAATTTCTTTTCAAAATATCAACTCATATTCAGAGAGAGGTGAGTTGAGCCTCGGGTCACACCCTGGGGTGTCTCTTAATTTCTTTTCAAAATATCAACTCATATTCAGAGAGAGGTGAGTTGAGCCTCGGGTCACACCCTGGGGTGTCTTTTAATTTCTTTTCAAAATATCAACTCATATTCAGAGAGAGGTGGGTTGAGCCTCGGGTCACACCCTGAGGTGTCTTTTAATTTCTTTTCAAAATATCAACTCATAATCAGAGAGAGGTGAGTTGAGCCTCAGGTCACACCCTGAGGTGTCTTTTAATTTCTTTTCAAAATATCAACTCATATTCAGAGAGAGGTGAGTTGAGCCTCGGGTCAAACCCTGAGTTGTCTTTTAATTTCTTTTCAAAATATCAACTCATATTGTGAGAGGTGAGTTGATGCATCGGGTCACACGCTGAGGTATTTTCAATTTCTACTTTTCAATTTCTGTTGGTTCAAAAAAAAAACTCATGAGAGTGTGGTTGAGCCTCGGGGCACACGCGGAGGTACTTACAGAAGGAAGACTGAAGTCACGTTGAGCAAATTGGACAAAGAAGTTCCAGTGGACAAAGAAGATTGAGCAAGAGCAAAATGAAGCTACAGGCCATATCTTTCTGAAGTAGCAATAGAGTAGACTGAAGATCGAAGTCTCCCTGAAGATAGTAAGGAAGCAGATTGAAAACAGCAAATCTGGCTTTCCTGAGCTTTGCAGGAAGTAGATTGAAAACAACAAATCTGGCATTCCTGAGCTTTGCAGGAAGCAGACTAAAGATAGTGAATTTGGCAATATGGAACAGATTTAAATTGCAGCAGAGTGGATCAAAACAAAACTCATCTCGCTGAAGTTGTATTGAAGCAGTTACGGTGGGTCAAAACGAGACTACCGGAGGAAAAAGAGCACTAAGAAGTCAAGACCCAGTGGATCCCAACAAATTTGGGCCTTCTTTATGTTTTTGATCTATTCTCGTTACACGACAATGATCAAAGCGGGGCAGCTGTAGAAGGCCCAATCTGTCCGGCCCATTACAAAAACAAAACCCAACTAAAACAAGGCCCAGTGGCCCAAAATTTTAGGGTTTTTTCGGGAAACCCTGGTACCCTCTCCCCAGGAGCGCCGCGCGCGTGCCTCCACGCTCGCCACCTAACGCCACGATCGGTCGGCCACTCGCCCATGCGCACTACTATCCATTTTCGCCGCTCGTCCACCTGCAAAGAAAAGGGAAACAACAAACAGCAATAGGCAAAAAAAAATAAAAAAAACATTGTATTTTATTTGATAAAAATCGGCTATATAAGGCCGATTATACCTCTGTAACGAGGACCTTTTTTGGGGGGGCAATCAATCAAAAAAAACATAAAACAGATTCAATCAAAAAAAAAGATCAAAAAAGGAAAATCAAAAAAACAAGAGTCCAATATCAGATCCGAAGGCATTTTCATTTTTTTATTTATTTATTTTTTTATTTTCCTTCTTTTTTTCGTAAATATTTATACCTAAAAAAAAGAAATAAAGAAGGAAACTTTACCTTTCCGACCACCACAGCATGGGTGGCGTACAGCGTCGATGGCGACCAAAAATGCCCCCTTTGCGCACCGGCAGAGAGCGTGGGAGATGGTGAGGGAGTTTATTTTTGGGAACTAGAGAGAAATGAATTTTCGCAAAAAAAAGGCCTTTTATAAGGCAGTGAAACGACGCCGTTTCAAGAAGCCTCCCCAGACGCCAAAACGGCGTCGTTTTGGGGAGGCCGACCCGAACCCGACCCGAGGGATAAAGGATCCGCGTGTTTTCGTTGGAGGGGCTAATTGCACTTTTAGCCCCTCCATCCTTTCATATCCTTTTACAATCGAGTTTCCCTTATTTTTAAATTTGCCTCTCTATTTCCATCCCGTGTTCACTTTAGTCCCGCGGACGCTGCCGTTTCAGACAATGGGTTTATTTGCTATTTAGGTCCCTTTAAGTTATGCGCGCGTGACAATTTAGCCCCTTCCATCTTTATTTTATTTCAAATCTCGCCCTGAAGTTCGTTTTAAATCCGATTTAGTCCTATTTTCCCTTTTTAAATTATATTATTATTTTAGTATCATTATTACTTTTCATCCTCATGTATCATTATTTTCCGTATTATTATTTACCTTATTATATTGTATATATTTGGCACTCTTATTATTATTTTTGCTACCATAAGTATTATTATTATACTATTATCATTACTAATTATTATCATTATACTATTATGTGGTACACATTACTATTATTATTATTTTACTAGATTTAGTCACCTTTTATTATTATTATTATTATTATTATTGTTATTATTATCTAGTATATATTTTGCAATGTTATTATTATCATATTATTATCATATTGTATATATATTTTCTATTATTATTATTACTATATTTATATTATTATATTGGACATATAGCGTATTAACTACTATTATTAATATATTATTATCACTGCCACGTTTATATTTACATATTGTATATATTGCATATTGTTATTATCATTATTATACTTATATTATCATTTTGTATATATTTTGTATTATTATCATTATTATTATCATTATTATTACCACTACTACATTTATATTAGTATACTGCATATATTTTCCATTACTACTATTATTATTACTATTATCATTATTGTCTTATTACTTGTACATGCTAACTTTATCGCTAGTGTTGTTACTAATTCCACCATTATTGACTTCAATGCCATATATTACGTGTATTATGTGGTCGTTATGCCAAATTCGTGTCACATCATCATTATTTATCGCATGACCCTATTCACGTTTTGAATAACGTTTCTTTAAAACATGACCTGGTTTTTCATCAATTTCACCCAAAAAAAACTAAAAATTTTTCAAAATAAGGCAATATTTCGTGTTTGGAAATTCGAGGGATCGTGCCCTATGTGTTGGGCTTCGGTTCTCTTGCTTGACCAAATAATCGAATAACCTTTTGTCATTTTAATAAATGAGTCTTAGGGATCAAGAGACGACCTTGGATTTGAGGATTGAAATTATCGTGTCCTACGTATTGGATGTGATATTTGGTCCCTTTGAAACAAGGAAATCTTAATATTCAATTCTAAGAAGACTCAAACATTTCCAAAAAAGGACCCAAATTTCTAAATTCGTTTCTAATTTTTTTAAACCTTTGACATTGGGACATCAATTAATCAATCCGGTACCAATTTTGGGCGTGACGAGGGTGCTAACCCTTCCTCGCATGTAACCGACTCCCGAACCCATTTTCTCGAATATTCGTAGACCAAAAACCCCGTTTTAGTAAATCAAATGTTTTATTAAAACAAAGGTGATCCGATCACACCTAATAAAGGTTGGTGGAGACTCCCGTTTTCATTCATTTTCAAGGCCCAAGTTCGATTCCCGTTTTCTTTCAAAAAAAATGGTTACGACAACCCTTCTCTGCCCAAGTAAGCCAGTTATAGTGGAAGAGGACGCCTACGACCACCAGCTCCAAGAGTTTTACCTTACGAATTTAGGGAGCCTGAATCTAGCCTGCTATGCTATTGTGGCGTCATTTACGCTAGATCAACGTTTTTCAATGGCGAATCCCACGCCATTTTGTCTCTTGGGCTCGCTAACCTCTGACGTAGTAAGCTCACGAACCGACGGTGCAATCCTACCAAAACACACAAAGCGGCCGCCTTTGCATACGTTGAAAGGGTTACTTTTAAAGGGACCTGGACGGAAGCGTCACCAGTGTCTGCGAGAAACGATGAATACTTGGGTGAGAAAGTTGAGTACGGGTTCTAAGCCTCAAGAACCTTTTTCTGGGGAATTTGACAACCTTCGGCTAGATGGAATTTAATGGCTCATATTTGTGGTGGGAAATATAAAAATATGGAAAAGGGAATTTTTATTGAAAGAAAAATAAATGAAACACAAAAGAATTATGGGGGAGGAGTGTACAGAAAAAGATGAACAACCCAAATGAGTTACTCTATCCCCTATTTATAGTGCTTAAGGTAGATAGTCTAATTCTACTCAAACTCCCAAAGATAATTACAATTTAATTAAAGATAAATAGAGATAAATAAAGAAATTAAATAATCCTAGATAATTATCCTAATATTAATTATCCTAATATAAATTAAAATAGAATTTGATAAAGCAAAGTCTCCTCTTTTTGCATTTCAGTCCCTCTGCCCTCCATGTTTGCACTTTTGGCACAATCTTTTCCCTTTGTTGCACATTGGTCCATTTATTTCTTTAATTTCACGATTTTGGCCCTCAATTTTACATTGGTCTCCAATTTAGTCCCTATGAGATAAAAGTCCATAAATAGCCCAAATTAGTAGAATCACATTCAAAATTAATATACAATTAGCGCATAAAAACATGTAATTCTAGAGTGTTATCAATGAAACAGTGACGCCGCGTTATTTGTATCCCTTTCCAATAAATTTATGCCACATCAGCATTTTCATCCTGAATTTCAGTATTTTTATCCTAAAAAAATCAAATCCAAATTAAAATCCTGAAATTCAGGATGAAAATGCTGATGTGGCATAAATTTATTGAAAAGGGATACAGATGACGTGGCGTCACTGTTTCATACAATTGTTTCTCTATAAGAATATGGTATTGAATAAATTAAAGAACATATTTTCATTAAGTAGTGATTGGAAATTAGGATTTTAAAATTTAAATTTAAAATTTTAAAAATAATGTAAATTGAGTAGTAAATTATTTAGAAATATAATATTTATGATAATTTTTTGAATCCATGAATTTACTAGAGACCTGTTTAATAATGAATTTGAAATCATTAAAATATGTTTGAATTTCAAAAACCCATATGTTTATACACTATTGATTTATTAAATTGAATCTCAATTATTTTGTCCATCATTTATATAATAAATGAAATCCAAATCTAAATTTTCAACTAGAGCATGTCTTTTTTATCTAAAGATTTTCTCTCAAATTACATTCTATGAAAATAGAAATTTAGAACTTAAAAAATTAAAAGTATTAGGTGTATAAAATAGGGCCCGTCGAAACCATTTTTTGAAAGGTCGACTTTTTTTTTAAAAAAAAAAAATTAAAAAAAGGGAGTCGCCACCAATCTTTTTTTATGAGGTGTGATCGGATCACCTCGTAGTTTGATCGTTTTAATAAGATGTTTGATTTATCAAAGCAATGTTTTTCGGTCTACAAAAAATCCAGAAAATGGGTTCGGGAGTCGGTTACGCACGAGGAATGATTAGCACCCTCGTGACGCCCAGAATTGATGCCTAATTGATTAATTCGTGTCTTAATGTCGAAAGTTAAAATCTTGAAAATAATTTAAAAATACGATCCCTCTTTGCATTGATGTTAATTTTGCTTACAAATTGCTTGAAATAAACGGAAAGTGTGCTAAAGACCTTCTCATCTCGTGGCAACAAAATGTTACGTCCCGTAAGTTAGGACACGACACTTCAAATCCTTGAGAATAAGTTTGCCTTTTCTTTTTATTTGAAATGTTATGTATTTTAATTTTGAAAGAATATTCGGTTATTCGAGTTCAATGAGAAAAATCGAAAAACCGTAAGTCAGGGCACGATTTTATCGAATCTTCCAAATACGGAACATTGCCTATTTTTTAAAAATTTTGTTGGCGTATTTGGGTAAAACTTAATATAATATTTGAAACGATATATATTTAGTTTATTCGGGCATAGTAAAAAAATGCGTGAGTATATTTAAACATGATTCATGACGTAGTTACAATAAAATGAAATGATAACACCAATGATATACAAAAAATTAAAATATTGAAAATGATGATGATAAAACACCAAATAAACAAGCAATGATCATATTATAACTTTTAATTCTACACTAATTAAATGGTAATGAGGAAAAATTAATAATAATAATGTAAACAATAATAGTACGAATAATATGAATGACAAGTGCACAAATAAAGAAAAACATAAACATCATATATATGTATACATATAAAAAGGATAAGGGATAATAGGTAGATAAATAAATGAAATAATGTAATAATAATAATAATAATAATAATAATAATAATAATGGGCAACAAAATATGCACAAATAAAGAAATAAAGAATAATATGAACTAAAAAAGAAGTAAAAATAAAAATAAAAAATAAAGAATATATATATGTAAACAAATAAATAAATAGATGAAAATAATACATAAAAAACCTATAAAAATTGATATTAAATGAACACGGGATTAAATTGAAATTGAAATAAAATTTAGAGTCTAAATTATAATAAAATAGATGAATAAACATAAAAGGGACTAGATTGAAATTTAAATGGGATTTAAGGGCATAAATTGAAATAAAATAAAATAGGGGACCACATTGAAAAGCGCGGATGAGATGGGGGACCAAATGGGAAAATATTCTCTACCCTCCAAAACGCACCGTTCTAAAAGGACCAAACCGAAACCAAAATAAAACTAAGTGGCAAAATTAAAAAAAAAATAAAATAGGACCCCATTGAAATCAGCCTTAAAGGCGGAAGGACTAAGGGCCCAAATAGCCCTTTCGTCTAAAAATACGCGGATCCTAGTGGATCTTGGGTCGGGTCAAATCGGGTTGTCAAAACGACGTCGTTTTGGGCGCCTGAGGCCAATCCCAAAACGGCACCGTTTTAGGAGGCTATAAAAGTAAAAAAATTTAGAAAAAAAAAACATTTAACTGTGTTTTACAAAAAAAATTCCTTTCCCTTTTTTTTTCTCTGAAACACGCCCCAAATCCGACCATGGTGCCATCGGGAGCCCGCCGTGGACCACCGTGGCCACTGGTCATCGGTGACAATGACTGTCACCTCCGGTGGCTGAAAAAAGAGAAAAAAGGCCCTTTTTTTTCTTTTTAAATTTCTTGTTAAAACCCTTTAATCTCTTTTCTTTAAAAAAAATGATTTGAAATAAAAATAAAAGTCGAAACCCTAGAAACTTTAGGAAAACTCTTCAACTTCCAGTCACCCCATCAGGGTTTTCGACGAACCACCACGAGTTCGATCACCTTCCAGGCCAGAGAAGTCTCCGGCAGCGGTGGTAGAGGTAAAAAAGCCTTTTTTTTATTTTTATTTTTATTTTGAAACGAAACAAAAAAAAACAAAAAAAAAATCACCTTTTTGCTTTTTTGATTAATCTTGTGTGTGTGTGTGTGTTTTTTTTTTTGTATTCGATTCTTTTTTTAAAAAAAAATACATTGGCTAGGGATTTTATAGCCGAATAATACATTAGATAGTTACTGTTCTTGCACTGTTTCCTCTGCTGCGATTTCTGTTGTGTTTCTGTTTTTTTTTTTCTGTCTCTTTTGCAGGTTTTGGTGAAGTCAACGAAGAGGAAACCCACCATTTTGTTGCAAGAGAGGTCATCTCGGGAGGCAAGTACGCTGGCTCGGCACGTGGAGGCAGCGGCGTATATGGGAGGCACGGCACAAGGGTAGGGGCTAGGGTTTTCTGCCAAAAATTTCAAGCATTTTTGGGCCACTGGGCCTTGTAATTTTGGGTTAGGTTTTTTAAATTGTTTGTGTTGTTTTGTAATTGGACATGGACTTTTAATTTTGGTATTTTTATTTGGTTTTATTGGTTCTGGGACAGGGGCTAATTGGAACTATTACAGGGCCTATAATTACGATATATTAGAAAAAAAAAATTGGATAAAAGACTAGATTAAAATGCACTAAGATATAAACACTCTCAATTATAATAGATATATTAAAAAATTATGACAAGAGGACGGGTAGATACTAAAAGGGACAAAGGTCTTGATCCTTTTTTCATTGAGGGAGGGGGTATTTATAGTAGTCTGTTTGTCTTATAGTATGACGTGGCAGGTCATTATAATGGATGTATTGATACAGCTAGTCAAGTGCGGACATAGTGAACCCATGTAGTACGAAGTTGTTGTTATTCTTTAGTGGGGTCCAATCATTGTTAAAACATATCCACATTTAAAAATGCATTTGTACCTAAAAGGTGGGTGTCTAATAAGATAACATGTTGAGCGAATGGCATAAAGTGGGTGGACAAGGCTCACTCAAGGAGTAGGAGGCCTGAGTTCTTTGTTGAGAGAAGGGGAAGGTTGGGTGGAAAGAGAGCAGGAGACTTGGGTTGAGAAGATGTAAACTTAAAAAGTCAAAGAAAAAAAGTAAGGATACCAAGTTAAGAAAAAATCATAAAAAATTGTAAGTGTCAAATTGAGAAAAAGTTTAAAATGTCGAATGAATATTTAAGCTTAAATAATTAACGTTTTTTAAAAATAAGAATTTACATTTATAAATACATATTTAAGAAATTATAAAGTATATAACTAAATAAAACAAATTTAAAGTAACTACGAATTTTTATATTTGAATTATAATACCTAAAGATGAAAATTTTATTATTGGCAAAAAAATGATTGTAACATTTTTATTTTGTCAATATAAACATATTCATTAGTCAGGTTATCTACTCAAGTCTGAAGGCTCATTTGACATTTGGGAGGTTTTAGGCAGGGGCGAAACCAGGACAATTTTTTAGGGGGGACGGATGAAATTTTAGTTTTTTATAGTTTATATCCTTATAATTTGTAAAGGATTAAATCAAATTTTTATAATTTTAAGGGGGCAAAGTGGAATTTTACATTTATTAATTTAAATTTTTTAAAAAATTTTAAAGGCCTAAATATTAATTTTACATTTTGGGGGGTGGAGCCCATGCCAGCCCCTTGATTTTAGGTAAAGTTATTAGGCTTGAAAAATGAGTTTTAGGTTAAAAAAATTAGATCTGTTTAAAATATGGGTCAAGTTTAGGCTTGAACATTCAAGGCCCGAGCCCTAGCCGACCCATTTTTAATTTTATAATATTTTATATTATGTTATTTTTATATATTTATAACACATTTAAAAAATAAATCTATACTAAATATATAATACTACTCTAATGTAAACATTAAAATAATGTTAAGATAACTATATAAAAAATTTCAATAAATAAAAAATATATAAAATTATTAATTATTAAATATTAAATTAAAATAATATAAATAATTTTTTTAATTAAAAACAATATAGACGAGTTTAAAATAGATTTTGATTAATCTTTTGCAAATATGGATAGATTTGGGCAAAATTTTAGATTCTTGTTTCGGATTGGATAGCACTTGAACAAACATAAAAATATTAATATTATACTTAGACCCGACTCATGAGCAACTAAACGTACATCTTATGAGATGAGAATGGTTTATATGATATTTTCTTTTCTATTCTTTCATGCCTTTCGGATTCCTATAACTATAATTATAACTTTTCTTTTTCAAATTGGTCAATAAAAAATATAAAAAGCAATTGTTTTTCATTATTTAATGTTTCCCTTTTCATGAAATACAGATGCAGTAAAAATCACTAAATTATTATGACTGGAAATTATAAATAGTTGTATGATTTTTTTTATTATACTTAAATTATTTTGCAATTCTTTCTTTTTTCTTTTTTTTTTTTTGCTTAGAAATGAGGTATTGGTGGAAATTAACTTTCAAAATGTTTCTAATCCCTTCTTTAATAACCAATAACTTAAAATCCTGCTATAAGTTCATACCTATACTATTAATCTATAAATTAGTTTTTATTTTCACTCTCTCAATATAATAATATATAATAATATATATAATAGATATTATAATGATAAAATATATATAATATAAACAAAATTAATTTATAAGTGGCTAAACTTTTTATTTTGAGTGGTGATTCTTATTCTTATACAATTATAGAAAAAAGAATTCAACCCGTGGTCAAACCTAGAATCCGACCCGAACTCTCTTGGGGAACTCCATTTTGAGGGGTTTGTCCTTATTCTTCTCTCTAATGGTGTTGTGAGTGTGGAATGAACCCGTGAAGAAGATTAAGGAACTCATTAACTTTAAAAAGACCAGAAATCACTTTCAGAAAAGGGGGAAAGGAGCGATGGAATTATCAAACAGCTACAACAAAATCTACGGAATCTTTGTTGAAATTCTTCCAAGGCTTGTGATTTGCACCATAAATATCCCACGCCATCATCACACCAGAAGCTATGGAAACATGGTCAGTGATTGGTTTAATGTAACTTCTTTGGTGGGAAGAAATCGAAACCCCAGATCTTATATACCCACTTGGGGTATTTCTGATATCAATGCATGCAATGTTTAGGTGTGTTCTCTTCTTCTTGCCGTTAACAAACTTGGATGTTGAAATCATTCTTTGTAACTATTGAAACCAAAATTAATATGCAAAAGGAACTGGTTAAAAGAATTTGATAATAGATGGATAACTTCACTTGTTTCATTTCTTTTTTAACTATTAATCTTTTAATCTTCAAAAAGATTGCGTCAAGAATATGGATATAATAGAAGGAAAATAAATTTGATAAAGGAAAGAAAACGGCAATTGACAACACAAAACTGTTGGTAATGCAAAATTGTTGAAGATTTAGTGGGGGTTGTTGAAGATTTTGTGGAGATGTGGTTAGTTTTTTACAAAATTGCTCATGCCTTTCTTATTGTATCGGCCTTCTATCACTAGTATAAATAGAGACTAATTTTCTCATTTTTACACACTGAATAGAGAAAAGAACAACTCTCTCTCCCTCTCTCTGAAAACATTCCTATCCTCCACTTTATTGGGTGTTTTTTTATAAACTAGTCATATTTTTTTCTTAAATAAATTTAGAGAAAATTTTGTCTAGTAGTTTGGATTTTAAGCGAGATCGACTCCGACCCGTCCAAATTTTCCTAGGAATGAAGAGCAATACTAATCGAGTTCTATCTTCCATATTCTAGTGTATGAATATCAAAGAGTTGTGTTAACCTTGGAGGACGATGTCCACTACAGGATTACACCGATCAAGGCGAATTCGTTTCTACGGCAGTAGATTTACCACAGCACAGTAATTTCTGATTTCATATTTAATTATTTATTTTTTCTGGTCAATGCTAACATTTCTTCCGTTTCTTCTGATCATATGCGTACCATTTTTTCATTTATTTCTTTTTGTTTAATTTTTTCCCAGATATGATAATTGAGTTTTATTCTGTTGAATTAGTTTGTAATGATTAAATCTATTCAATTTGTTTGTAATGGATGAAGAAATTGAAGCTATAGAGAGGAATGATACATGAGAGTTAATTGAGCTTCCAGAAGGGCACAAGACAATTGGTGTCAAATGGCTGTAAAAGACAAAATTGAAGGAGAATGGAGAAATTGACAAGTATAAGGCGCACTTGGTGGCCAAAGCCCAAAGGTTATAAGCAAGAGTTTGGGATGGATTACAAAGAAATCTTTACTCCTATTGCAAGGCATGGTACAATCAGATTGGTGATTTCACTTGCAGCCTAATACTCTTGCCTATCTTCCAGTTAGATGTGAAGTCGACATTTTTACATGGTGAGCTCCAAGAACAGGTTTTTATTGAACAACCTGTTGGTTATGTTAAACATGGAAGTGAAAATAAGGTTTATACACTAAGAAAAATTTTATATGGGTTGAAACAAGCCCCTGTGATTGGTATAGTCGAATTGAAGCTTATTTATTGAAAGTTGGTTTTACAAAGTGTGTCTACTCTTTTTATTAAAACTGGTGGTGAAGGGAAAATGCTTATTGTGAGTTTATATGTTGATGATCTTATATTCAATGGAAATTGTATGATTGAAATTGAAATGTCAGATCTTGGTATGATGCATTATTTTCTAAGCATTGAAGTAGTGCAATCAGCTGATGGAATATTTATTTCTCAAAGGAAATATGTTCAAGATATTTTGAGCAGGTTTGATATTAAGGATTGCAATCCAGCAAGCACCCCTATTGAATTTGGTTTGAAGTTGAGAAAAGAAGGAAAAAAAAAGTGGATTGTTGGTAGCTTAATGTACTTAACTAGTACAAGACCTGACATAATGTATTCTGTGAGTTTGATCGGCATGTTTATGGAAAATCCTACAGAGATTCTTTTATTGGCTATCAAGAGAATTCTTCGTTACTTGCAAGGAACCAAGAATTTTGGGTTGTTTTACAGAAAATAAGAAATTTCATATTTATTTGGATTCACTGACAGTGACTTTGCAGGAGATCTAGATGATAGAAAAAGTACTTCAGGTTATGTTTTCATGATGGGAATCGAAGCTGTTTCATGGTCATCTTGTCAACAACTGAGGCTGAATTTGTTGCTGCAACAGCCTGTGCTTGTCAAGTTATTTGGCTAAGGAAAATCTTAGAGGAGTTGAAGTTCAAGAGAATGGGAGCTACAACAAGTTTTTGTGACAACAACTCAGCTATTACACTAAAAAAAAAAAAATCAGTATTACATGGTAAAAGGAAGCATATTGGTGTGAAGTACTATTTTTTTGAGAGATCTCAAAAATGATGGGGTAATTGATCTCAAGTACTGCAAGAGTGAAGATCAACAGGCTGACATATTCATCAAATCTCTCAAATTGTTTCCCTTCCAAAATTTGTGGAGGTTAATGGGAGTTTGCACTTTGGAGGATCCTGTTTAAAGAACGGCACCAGTAAACTGAAGTTTAAGGAGTTTTCGTTTTTAAGCAAGTAGTTGTTGCACATCAAAGATTTAGTAGTTGAAAATCACGGGTTTATTTGGTTTAGAGTTTTTCTCTAGTTGTTAATAATCATACTGTGAGCCTTATTTTACGGGTCATCTTGCTATTATCTCCCTCGGCAAGCTAACAATATTGTGGACTTTCATCAAGAGTTGTGGCTGTTTTTAAAACCTTGAAATTGGCCGAAGCATTTTCAGTAGACACATAGGCCTTATCATTGTTCTTAACCAAGTGTTGGACTCGAGTTTTTTTTTAACATTAACCTTCTCTAGATATGGCAGACGGGCCTTAATAGCTTTATTAATCATGAGTTGGGCATGGGGCTTTTTACCAATAGCTTTAGACTTATTCCTAGCCTTACTCCCTTCACCTCTGAAGGTCGATGTATTACTTTCCAAGTCAACTACCTTGACAGGATCAGCAATCGGCGGCAAATCAATAATACTAGTGTGATTCTCTTAAACCCTGATCTGATCAGACTGTCTCCTTGATCATATTGTCATTAACATGTCCCTCTTTTAAATCAAAATCTTCATCACCAAAGAAATCATCCATTTGGTAACGCCCAAAGGTACCTCGACTCTCCCCCAACGTCCGATAGATCCTCTTCCCTCCTTCGAACCTTCTTAGTGGTCCTACCAACGTGACTATCAGTCAAAGGCCGAGCTTGCTCTGACATGAGTCAAAAAGAATAGGGTCATCGCTTTTATCATGAATGTTGTCGTAAGTTTTGGCATAGTTAGAACAACAAATCATTGAGAGAAAGTTCAAAGAAAACACTAATTATTTCCTTTTTTCCCCCTTATCTTTTATCTTAGTATGTGCTGATGTTTGAATTATTGTTTAAAAAAAAAGTTTAGACCGACAAACCCACTAAAGCCATGAAAAAACCTGAGGTAGATTCCACAAAGATCAAATCTCCAGTTGAAATTATTTAAAAGAATAAAACCCCAACAAGCAAATAAAGTGAAATGAAAAAGGAAAACATCAGCAAAAGTTCTTTCGCATTTTTATTTTATTTTTTTTAAAAAAAAGAAGAAGGGTATATTTGCTTTGAAAGTATATGCTGGGAAGATCCCTTCACCACCATCTTTTTCTCCATTAAAAAGCAAGCAACTGATCTCCTATCAAAGCAGTCTCTGTGGGAACCTTCTCTTCCTTTTAACCTTTCTTTCTGCTATTTCAATGGAGGTTGCTGCCGCTTTTCCTCTAGAAATGGTGATGCCTACCAAGGAAGCTGATGCAGACGGCAGTGAAGTAATATATTAATCTTCTTCCCGAGTTTATAGAGATGATAATGGGTCGGATATCTTCAATTTCCTTTTGTAATGTTCGATTCTGTAGCGATGAAAACGAATCGAATAGCTACGAATACCAAATCGACACTATTTATTATCATCTCTATCCAAGCATGTTAAGTGTTATGTGTTCAAATAACCATAAGCAAGTCTCAGCATCAAGATTCTATATCACAGACACTATGATTAAGAAAATCAACGAAGCCTGCCCCTGACTTTTACCATACCAAAACTCATGAATATCAATCCAAGCCAGCTAATTCCCATTTCTGCGAAGTGCAGAAGACTTGCCAACTAAACATTTACTATAGAATCCTAAAACAGCCCATACGATCAACACTATTTACACATAACATGGGCCATGGCTAGTGAGAAGCATAAATTAATTACTCAAAAAAAAAAAAAATCCACTACCCACTGATCAGAAGGCAAAAATAAAAAATAAAAAGGACCCTACTAACCCAGAATTTGATAGTTTTCTACGTTACAATCAAACAAAGCCTCCTCCATGTTATTCCAATCCAAACTCACCATATCTAATGTATAGTGAAAATGTAGCCTAAATCAAAATTAGAATAAAACCCAGTTCTTAGAAACCAAAGAAAAGCTCAAAAACAAAAATCAAAGCAATCTGATCTCAAACCAAGAAACGTATAGTATCTAATCCATTCAACTATAAAAATTCTAAACACCCATCGAAAACTAACAATAGATTTCAAAAAATTCTGAGTACCCATGTTTTATTTTCCAGTTATAACAATAAAAACTATTACTTCAACAAAAAAAAAGGAAAAGAAAAAACTTACCACTATCACCAATTAAAAGAAGCTTAATAAGGTAATCGTAATCAGCACGAGCTCTAGCTGGTGATGCAGCCATTGATCCTCAAAAACCACGCGCAATAAACCCAATTCAAAAATATATAATAATATATCCTCTTAACTGCGTTAAAAATATATATATCAATTTCAAAACGAAATAAAAGAAAATTGTGAAATCAGATCAAGAAAAGGAAAGGAAGCGAGAGAAAGAACCTGAGACGCTGAAGATAGCAAAACACACGCGAGAGAGAAAGAGAGAGTCCAATGAATACGGGGAATTTCCTTTTCATGTTTCTCCGCCTTTTTGTTTTTTTTTTTTTTTTTTTTTTGATACTATTGTCACTAAGTCACGGTTCGGTTCCTCCAATGTAATTGGTTGGAACGGCTGGTTTATATGGATTTCAACATTCAAATATTATATTAGGCCCCAAAATAGTATGAAATAAAAAATTAAACTCATTTAAAATATGAATTAAACTTAAGTTTGAATATTTTAAATCGTTTCCGATTTATTTTTTAAAATTTACAATATAATATTTTTATATATTATATAATTAATAATATATAAAAATTATTAAATTTATAGTAATATAATACTACCATATATATAATGTAAACATTAAAAATTTGTTAAGATGTGCGTAGATATAAATATTTTTAAAAGAAATTTAAAAATAATATGACTGGTCTAAAATAGGTTTGGATTAATGTTTTACAAATATAGATGGGTTTGTCTAAAATTTTAGACTTATATTTGGACTAGATCAAACTTTTGCAAGCATAAAGTGTATTATTATCATACTAAGCTCAATCCAAACCCAAACCAACCTCGTCTATGAACACCTCAAACTATTAGCGAATCAAATAATTTTTTTAATATCAAATTGATCCATATTCGATATATTGTTGATGAAATATTTTAATTCCACAAATAAAGTTGAAATAATGCCACATGTTTTGTTTTATTTATAAATTTTTATTTTTTACTATACCATTAGTGGGATTCGATTTACAAAAACTGATGGTAATATAAAACAGTAATCTCATATTATCAATAATGTTAAGATTTCTTGAATAATTTCAATGCCAAATTTTCCTTAAATAAAGCTTCTAAAATTTTGAATAATTTTATTCTTTGCTTTTATTATATTAATTAATTTCATCTTTTCTATGCAAATAAAAATTACTATTTTTATTTTCCAAAAATTCATCTTAATTCTATTCAAAATTTATTAGTATTTTACTCAAAATTTTCAATGAATTATATTTCTTGATATATTCTTAAAATCTTGATGAAATCTAACCTAACTTCAGTTTTATAAAATTGAGAAAATTATTTTATAATTTTTCAAAAAAAAAATAGAAATTAGTCCCTACAATCCCTGTATGTTAGTGTATTAAAGGGCCATAAATGGGCTTGAAATTTCCTATGGGCCTTTAAGTACTTGAACTTTTGTTCTTGATGTCCTTTCCTTGCAAGTTTTCTATTTTTTTAAACTTTTTTGTAATTTGTTAGTAACTTTTATATACTTTTCTTTTCTAATAATTTCTAATCTTATTACAATTTTTTTTGTCTTCTCTATAATTTTTATTATTTTTAAAATTTTAATAATTTTTCTATAAGTTTCCTATATTTTTTATAATTCCTAACCAAAATTATAATATTTTAATAAATTTTATTAACAGTAATAATTTATCTAGAATTTTTATAATTTTTTAATATTTTTTAAAAAATTACAAATTATAAATTTTTTTTAAATCCACATCAAACACCTTATAAATAGTTACGTCGTCACTTAATAACTCATTAGAGATTTTAACATAAAACTATATTCCAAGAGTTTAATTAAATATAAGACATAATTCGAGAGATTAATTAAATGTTATTATTTATTAAGAATTTAATTAATTTTTAATAATTTTATTATTGCTTTTCATTAAGCCAACTTTTATTTTGTTAAAAAAAATGCTTGAATTAAACACTTAATTAAAACTTTTTTTAAAAAGAACTATATAAAAATAAGCAATAACATAACAAATGCCTGCATCTGGATTTGATAATTGGATTTATTTATTTTTTTTACTTTATTTTAATTCTAAGATGAAAGAATGGAATGTTAATAAAATTAGAAGGAAAAAAATGTTGCACACAAAAAAAGAAAATTTCACAACCAAAACAATGATAACTTGGAAAATGGAGATTCAGGTACCACCATAGCATTAAATTGCACTCATTAATTAGTGATAACATTTATAAATCATATAATTGAGATTACATATTTAAAGCTGTACAATGTAAATTTTATTATGCAAACCTTTTTTACATTATTAAATTATGACAATAAAAACAAGGAAAGCATATATACTTACAAAGAAGACGATGAACAAAAACTAAACGACTGACAACTTTTTGCTGTGATCATCAGCAACCTCTGCATCAATTGACTGTCAAAGCAACATTATTTATTTTGCGGTTCTGAAGCAATTGGAAGGCTGTGCTGCATTTCCAGTGGATAATGTATTTGCATTCTGCATCCAAACACTCAAGAGCCAAATCCATGCAACGATCACCACATTTGTGACATTCAGGATAATCATAAACCTTCTCCACAAACATGAGAGTGTGTGGATGATCACTTTCATTGATTTTGATCCCACGCTTGATAAATTGAGCAACTCTCAAAACACAAACGGCATGTGCTGTGTTATCACAAATTCGACAATGGTAAAACCAAGTATTGAGATTTCTTTCTTTTTCGCAAACATCACAATAATGATATTGTGAATAATCATTATCTTCATGGTATGTGAGGATCAAACAATGTCTGTCTGATTTGTGCCAAGTTGTTTGTGGTAGTATACTGACACATCCACAATGCACATTAAAATTGCAAGTCTTGCATCTATATATTGTATAACCATCAGTACTGCCACCACAAGCACTACAGCACTGCTCAAAATACCTGTGATTCTTGTGGTAAAAGAGAAGAAGGTGTTCGTGTCCTCCGCTCATGCAAGAAAAAGGGACTTCAGTACTTCGAACACAAAAATGTTCTTCGCACAAATAAACCTCACATTTGAAGGCAAAACCACTACATATGACATCACAATCTGAGCATCTAAAAAGGATATTTGCAGTGATGACAAAGGGATCTTGGTGAAAAGAACCCCAAATTTGCTTCTTCTTAGGTAACTCAGCACAAGATTTGTGGAGAAAGAAATCACATTCTAAACAACCATAAAAGGAAGTCAAGATGAGTTGACTGCAGCCATCACAATACCTTTGCTCCTTCACTTCATCACTTAATACTAAATTATGTTGATGGCTAAAATGTTCTATCTCTATATTTATCATTTTTTCTCCAACTTTGATCATTTTACGAACAGAAAAGCTTGGATTCATAGTACCCACTTCCAACATTGCATTAAGCAGCTTATCAAAATCATCTTTTGACTCTATTTTGTAATACCACAGAGCCTCCTGTAGTGCACAATTTACATGGATAATGAACTTGCACTTAGAACAATAGTAACTCCCGCACCCTATATTCACCTCCTCGTGACAAACTAGACAATCATGTGTTGTACACTCATTGTCTACCACAAAGTATTTATGAGAAATAGGATGGTCGTGGAATATGCTTTTGATGAAGCGTGGCAATGAAATGCATTTCTTATGGACCATTAAGCTACATGTTGAGCAATTATAAGAAACATAGTTTCCTAAAGTGCCACATGCATCGCAGCTGAATGGAGATTCTCTTAACCACCTAGTGAATGGGTGTTCATGAGTACTTGGATCCTCAATAATGGGTGGTAAAAAAAAAAAAAGGAATGGGTGTTCATGAGTACTTGGATCCTCAATAATGGGTGGTGGTGACACGCATTCAATGTGAAGGACAAACTTACAAATCCAACAACAATAAACCAATCCTCTATGTTGGGTTTCAAAGCATATTTTGCAAGGGAGATGATCACTGTTAAATTGTAAGAAAAGAGAATGGTAACGGTGGGAAAGGTGACTAATTTGAAGAGGTAACTCAAAGCATTTTTTATGCAAGTAAAATCCAGAATTAGGAGAGATGTAATCAGAACCTAATAAGGACTTTTGACATGCAAAACATTGAACTGTTTTGAGTTCTTGAGAATGGCATTCAGAAGAGATGGGTTTGTCTTGATGAACAAGCTCCCTAAAGTTTTTCTCAAGAATTTTGTAAGAAAGAAATGCACACTTGATGTGAAAGACTAAACTACAAGAACAATGATAAACAAACTTCTCACATATGTTATTGCAGAAGCCACAAATAGGGTTACCTTCAACACATGGAGAGCTTGTCATAAGCTTAAGGTTATGTTTGCGATGAAAGGGGTGGTTCATCTCAACAGGTGCCACAGCACAGTTCTTGTCAAGATAAAACCCACAGTCCACGCAACTAAACCTTGGACCTGACACCAACTCCCCACACGCACAACAATAAACCTCCTCACTTTCGTGGCTGCTCCCATCATTGAAAACCAGAGGATGAACATGGCTAAAATGTGGAAGAACTTCCATCTCTCTCTCCTTTTCTTTCTATGTAAGTTTGTAGGTGTGATAGTTGTTGATGATTTTGCAAAACCAGAAGCCCATATATATACTTCAAAATTTTCTTAATCCTTAGATTTAAACTATAAATTATTTTTGAAAGAAACTTCTAACCCATGTTTCTTCTTTTTCCAGATTACTCTAAAGTATCAAGTAAATGATTTATGTTTTCAATTGTTATAATCTATTATTAACTTCTTAGCATATCATTGTCACCATATACTCTTCACCATAAAAAGTAAATTGAAACCAATTTAAAGGATTATGTATGTTAATCTAATGTTTAAGTAAATTATTTATTTAATTAGCGCATACTATTAAAAAAATTTTAACATTAATCTTATTATAAGTTCTTATCGTATCTATACTTTTCTAGATAATACCTAAAATTATTCACAGTCTCTCCTTAACCTTTAAATAGGAACATAATGTACTTCATCGCACTCAAACCCACATCTTTCTACTCTGACAAAAATATCTATGCTAATCGAACTAAAACTCAATCGACGCGTATATCATCAGTTAAGTTCATAAATTTCATCACTATAAAATTATAACGTATTAATATTTTATCGTATTTTACATTTAAGAAAATAAAAAGAGAAAAAGAGAAAAGAATTTTACTTGTATCTATTTTTGGAATAATTTTACATGCAAGAAAAGAATTTTATTTATTCAATCTTTTAAGTTTATGTTTGTACTAAATAATTTTAAATAAACTATTAGTAACTTGTTATGTATACTTTTTTATAGGAATAAACTTTTCTCTATATGTGTAAATAGGTATAACTTGTCCAAAACTATATGATTCTTTTGTAGTTGTTAAAAGTAAAGTAACTAGAAAAAAATATGAAAAACAAAATATAAGAGCATCTTTTTAATTTTGTATTGCTTTCATCTTTTGTGAGTAAAGTAAATTTTCTCACTTTCAAGTTATCTCATTATTTGACTCCCTTGATTAGTCAGCTGGCAAAATAAGTTTAAATTTGAAAGTTCATTTATGTCGATTCGAATCTGTAACAATGTGAGTTCGAGAAAGTTTGAGCTCATAATAGATCTAAGCCCGAAAATATTCGAGCTTGATAGAACCCGAGCCTGAATCCATGATAAATTTGACTCAAAACTCAAAAAAGTCAAACTTTATAACTGAACAACCATAATAGATATTAATAATAAATATAATTTTATGATATTATTTAAAATACAAATAAATGATCATTAATTATTATTTTTTAAAGATTTATTTATAAGTATTGCATATTTATATTAAAATTTTATTAATAGAAAAAATAATTAATAATAATTTTTTATATTAAATTATAAAATAAAATAATTTTTTAAAATAATTTTAATACTATAATTATATATGTATAATAATTATATAAAATTAATAATTCTTAAAACTATAAAATTAAAATTTAATGATAACATAATAATATATTATATAACTATTATCGAAATCAAAATTTGATTATATAACCTCAACTTAAGCCAATGTACTAACTTATTCTCATATAGTAAATTAGTATATTACTAATACATAAAATAATAATATATTATAATGTATTACTATTACTATTATTATTACATAAAATAATATTATAATATAAAACTATTAATATATATAATTATTATTATAATATAGATTATAATAAAAGATATAGTATATTACATGATATTATAACATTTAATTATTTATGCGTATATATATAAACCATTAATATATGATATGATATAACATTTTATAATATAGTAGAAAGAATAATTTTCAAATGTAAGAAAAATGTAGGGATTTAAAGCATATTTCTACCAGTGTATTAAATAATAATATATGATAATAATTATCTTTTAGTAAGAGTAATGTTAAATCCTCAAATTGTCTTCCTTTCCAAGTAATCCTTTTCTTTTTCTTTTTCTTTTTCTTTTTCTTTTATCCCTTTCTTGCTGTTTTATTTTTGAAAGGTACAAATTCTTTTTTTTCTTTTTTTCTAAGTTGGAATATAAGAATATGGTATTGAATAAATTAAAGAAGAGATTTTCATTAAGTAGTGATTGGAAATTAAGATTTTAAAATTTAAATTTAAATTTTAAAAATAGTGTAAATTGAGTAGTAAATTATTTAGAAATATAATATTTATGATAATTTTTTGAATTCATGGATTTACTAGAGACTTGTTTAATAATGAATTTGAAATCCTTAAAATATGTTTGAATTTTATAAATTCATGTGTTTATACGCTATGGATATATATTAAATCGAATCTCAATTATTTTGTCCATAATATATGATTTTTTTTACCGTTTATATAATAAATAAAATCCAAATCCAAATTTTCAACTACAGCATGTCTTTTTTATCTAAAGAATTTCTCTCAAATAACATTCTATGAAAATAGAAATTTAGAACTTAAAAAATTAAAAGTATTAGGTGTATATAATAAAAAAAATGAAAAAAGTGGATTCGTCACCAATCTTTTTTTATGAAGTGTGATCGGATCACCTCGTAGTTTAATTGTTTTAACAAGATGTTTGATTTATCAAAGCAATGTTTTTCGGTCTACGAAAAAATCCAGAAAACGGGTTTGGGAGTCGGTTACGCATGAGGAAGGATTAGCACCCTCGTGACGCCCAGAATTGGTACCTAATTGATTAATTCGTGTCTTAATGTCAAAAGTTAAAAACTCGAAAATAATTTAAAAATACGATCCCTCTTTGCATTGATGTTAATTTTGCTTACAAATTGCTTGACATAAAAGGAAAGCATGCTAAAGACCTTCTCATCTCGTGGCAACAAAATGTCACGTCCCGTAAGTTAGGACACGACACTTCGGATCCTTGAGAATAAGCTTGCCTTTTCTTTTTATTTGAAATCTTATGTATTTTCGGTTATTCAAGTTCAACGAGAAAAATCAAAATCCCGTAAGTTAGGGCACGATTTTATCGAATCTTCCAAATATGAAACATTGCCTATTTTTTGAAAATTTTGTTGGCGTATTTGGGTAAAAATTATTATAATATTTGAAACGATATATATTTAGTTTATTCGGGTACAGTAAAAAAATGCGTGAGTATGTTTAAACACGATTCATGACGTAATTACAATAAAATGAAATGGTAACACCAACGATATACAAAAAATTAAAATATCGAAAATGATGATGATAAAACATCAAATAAACAAGCAATGATCATATTATAACTTTTAATTCTACACTAATTAAATGATAATGAGGAAAAATAAATAATAATAATGTAAACGATAATAGTAAGAATAATACGAATGACAAGTGCACAAATAAAGATAAACATAAACATCATAGGGTAAAATACTCAAATATACAAAAAAAAAAAATTTACGGAAAAGGGCCAGTTTTCTGAAAATTTACGAAAAAATGTCATTTCCCCACAAAACGCGTCTACGTCAGCATATTTTGTGGAGATGCAGCAAGAAAGCGCGCCCTTAGGGGAGCACTTTTGCCACATCAGCCAAAAACGCGTCCTTAGGGACGCGCTTTGTAACATCCTAGAAACAGGGATTTTGCATTTTGCACTATTTGTTGTGGTTGACTCATTAAGCATGCTACATTGAAAATGTTAATTTGCCATGTCTTTTAATGATAGGGTTTTAAATGGCAATTATGCTAATTACAAAGTAAGCGGATGGCAATAGTAAATAATCATGATGATTATTTATTTTATAAAGTTATTTTAATATTATAATAAATTGAGTGAGTTAATAAAACAAATAATCATGATGATTATTCATTTTATAAAGTTATTTTAATTTTATAATAAATTGAGTGGGTTAATAAAACAAATAATCATGATGATTATTCATTTTATAAAGTTATTTTAATTTTATAATAAATTGAGTGGGTTAATAAAACAAATAACCATGATAATTATTTATTTTATAAAGTTATTTTAATATTATAATAAATTAAGTGGGTTAATAAAATAAATAATCATGATTATTTATTTTATAAAGTTATTTTAATATTATAATAAATTAAGTGGGTTAATAAAACAAATAATCATGATGATTATTTATTTTATAAAGTTATTTTAATATTATAATAAATTAAGTGGGTTAATAAAAAAATAATCATGATGATTAATTATTTTATAAAGTTATTTTAATATTATAAGAAATTAGGTGGGATAATAAAACAAATAGGCATGGTGATTTATTTATTTTATAAAGTTATTTTGATATTATTAAAATTTATCTCCCATGCTTGTTAATTGATTTTAAAATTCAACATACTCGGTTTAAGTGCTAGCATAGGTGGTGTGCCGAAATTCCATAGGCCTTAGGCATTTGTTACGTTTCATTTTAGCATATTTGTTCATTAAGGGAAGTGTAGTGCCGTTTTTGGCAAGTGTCATTTGAGTGAGAGGAAAAGTCGAAACCATTCAAAGAATCTTCTCTCTTTCTTTCTTTTGCACTTTGGTCATTTTGTTTGATTATTCTTTTGATTTTCAAAGAAAGACCATAGCACTCTTTTTCTACTCTTTTTCTCTCATCACTTTTTCTCTTCATATCTTTCTTATAATCGAAACATCCATCTCAATTCTTGGTTTCATATTTCTTTTGGTTCTTGTGAGTGCTAGCCAAAACATTCTCTCTTCCTCACTCTTCTTCTAGTGTTCTCTCCTTAAGCCGCATATTTCCACTTGTACCATCGAAACTTTCTTGCCATCATTCTTTGCCAATAGCCGAAATTCAACTTTCATTCTCTTTGTTCAGTCGATCGATCATTCTCATCTATTACTTCTTTTGTGCCGAATCTTTTTGAGTGACAATCGGTTTCTCTGCTGAGGCCGAATACCAAGGAGTAGGGTGCTGGAAAATCTTAGGTTGCTGAGAGCCTTTACGATCGGGTTTTGTTGTTGAAGGTAAGAAGCGATTCTTTTTCCTTTTCTTTTCTTTCTTTCGGTTTTGTGTGACCAAAGTCGAATGGCTAGTTAGCATGGCGTTTATATTTCGGTTAACTCTCCCTTATTTTTTCTCTTCTCTCGTTTGGGACGCTTATTTCGGGAATCTTCATTAGCCAAGTGGTTGTAGTTTAAAGCCGAAGGGATTGTGGGTGTCGAATCGGATCACTCCAGTTGGATTCATAAGGCTGGTCAATCTGAGGAAGGGAATGAACCCATAGTTTCGGCTCTTAAGTTTAAGAAGCGTACTGTGTCGGCGGTTCGGAATTTTCAGTCGGGCTGTGGTAGAGAGCCGACGTCTGCTTGGGATAGGCAAATAGCCGTCGTCCCTGCTAACGAGAGCGTTGACATAGATAGTTTGGTATTACGCGTTATCAGGTGTGTACTACTCACACGCCTTCTTTGATATTGTGTTATTAACTGAAATGGCCGAAAGCCAAAATAACTGATATGATGGATTAACTACCCTTAGGGGTAAGATTGGAGACACCAGGTAAGTTCTTCGTTAATAATATGGCTGTTAATATGCATGCATGTATATTCTGATGTTATGCATGTATGAAATATGATCTGTTTTATACTATGATTTTGGTTGCATATATATTGTGTATAATGAAAATAGCATGGGCTCGGGATTGAATGAAGGAGGAGAGAGAATCAGTGGCTACGGTCACGACTCACGAATGACTTTCAACACGAGTGGTCTAAGTACCACGGTGGTTGAAACCACGAATAATCTAATTAGTGACTTATCTCGGTGGTCAAGTACCACAGTGGGTTGGCCCCACGTATGCATTATTTATCAGAGATCGTCACGGTGGTCTACAACCACAGTGGGTTGGCCCCACGAGTACATTATAGTAACTCTGTCACGAGTGACTACGGTCACAAGTGGTCTAGGACCACGGTGGTCATGAACCACAGTGGCATAATGCCACGGGTGTTTTGGATGGAGAGCTATTCTGGGATGGGTAGCATTGCATGCACATAACATGAGCTGTACTGAGTGGGCTAAGACCCAATTTACATTACATGGGGATGTACACACTGAGTCTTGATGATTCACCCCTTTGTTAATTTTGCAGGTAATCAGTAGATGGCGGGTCTTGAGCCGAGGCAGACTCGAGGTGGTCATGCGTTGCAATTTCTTTAAGTAAACTCAAACTTTATTTTAAATTTATTTCTGTTTTGGGATTTCAAGTTGTAATAAGGCCGCTTTAACTCTAACTTTAAATTGGGTTTTAAACTTTTATACGGATATTGCATGTTTTATAAACTATCGAATATGGGGTATTTCAAAAAAAAAAAAGTTTTCAAAGTGTTTAACAAAAGATGGATTGCAAGTAACTAATTAATTTGGAGTTTTTATTAAAACTACAACATCGTTTTAAAATGTCACTCTATGAGCATTCTTGATTTTGGCTTTCGTAAAATAACAGATTTGCTCACAACCTTTTTGATTTGATTAAAAAGAAGTCGGCACAAAACTTTCAATCACAACTGTAAAAGAATGTTTTTCAACACAGACATTTAACAAAAATGGTTTCCAAGTCACGTTATTTCTTTAAAATTTCAAAACCTCCAATCCTGTAACATACCAGACTTGGTCTTAGTGTATAAACCAGGTTTGGGGTGTTACACACTTTACTGACGGGCAAAAACGCTCCCCAAGGGCACATTTTAGCCCATGTTTTAAAAAAAAACACTATTTTCGAATTTTTTAAAAATTTACAAGAATAAATCTTTATATAACTTACAAAGGAAATCTTTATATAGACCTAAAGTCTCATTTCCCTTGTTTTCTTGAGCAAAGTGGGATATGAGATATGTGTATATATAGACTCATGAATAGTTTTGCAGCTTGTTCCTAAACAATGTGGGATTTCTTCCTCTTTTAACTAACAACATGAAATTAAAAGCTACATTATATTTGATATTTTTTTTACAAAATAATTTCTTTTTTATATATTTTGTTAACATTTTCTTATATTATAAAATTATATAAGTTAATACCCTAGATTTAGAGGATCAAACATACGCTTCATTAATACCTTATACCAACGTCAAACGTTGTGTTTTCATGGCCTTCAGTGATCGACAACAACCGTAATTTCGTATCGCTGGCAACATCGGGGACTAACGTTGATTTTGGAACTTGTGATGATCAGATTATTCAAGCTTCTGCTGCTGTTTCGGTAACGAGCTCGCCCACTGTTGGCTTGGATCATTTCCATCAGTTGGATGGAAATTTCACATTTGATAATAATGGCTTCTTTCGCCATGGATAGTGCCGAGAAAGTTCTGTTTCATTGCATGTACTTTGAGAAAATGATGACTACTTTTCCTCAGTTTTGAATAAGGTTTTCATTTTTTAAGGCCGTAGATTTTCTTATAGCAAATGAAGACTATTTCTTTTCCAATGTTATAATATTTTTCTTCAACAGGATTTGAATCAAAATTAAGAATAAAAAATCACGAATGAAATTGATAGTATTTAGTTCATATATTGGGTCTTGATTAAGTTGGAAGTGAAACATAACATTGGGGTGGAAAATAATTATTGTTTTTTTTATACATTAGCCTCAAATATTGATAGATAAATACATTATACAACCTCAAGTAACTCATCGTATTTTAAACAATCTGAAAGCTCATATTAATGTCTTTTAGCCAGAAACTGATACTAATGTTCAAGAAATATTAAAATATAATTAAATCTCAATCAATGAATATTGACTAAGCCTGAATTGTTTTGAGTTGAAAAGAAAAGAAAAAACAGATTCGTAAAAAAATTTTAATCAATTAGAATCAACTAAAGAAAATTCCAAAGTATAAACTATCCGTGACATGGACCCAAATTATCAAATATATAACTATGATTAAGGAGAATTGTTAACATTTTCAGAGTTAGGACACAAATTTCTCTGTTCCAAAGTTCACATTTATGCATACATTCAACATTAGGAAAACCAACAATTGCTTCTTCTTTTTTCAAACTCAAGCCATGTTGTTGACCTCCTTTTAAGTTCATTTTAGGATTCAAATGACAGAACAAACATTCATTATGCATACACCTTTTTTAAAAACCAGAATATATGAAAAAAGAACAAAAAAAAAATTGGGGTTTCCCCTTGCACACAACAATGCTCGTTAGCCCATGGCGTACTTCTGCGTCCAGCTCCTTGCAGTTGTCTCGTACTTGTTCTTGTCGGTTTTGTACATGTGAGCAATCTCCGGCACCAATGGATCATCAGGGTTTGGGTCCGTCAGTAACGAACAGATTGATAACAGTACCTAACAAGAACATATTAAACAAATGGTCATTTCTCATTAGCTTTAGCATTGAGTTAATATTTTGGGATGAGCAGGTTTCTTATATTATAAAATGTTAACAAAATATAAAAAAAAAAACTGTTTTGTAAAAAAAATATCAAATATAGTGTAGCTTTTAATCTCATGTTGTTAGTTAAAAGAGGAAGGAATCTCATATTGTTTAGGAACAAGCTGCAAAACTATTCATGAGTCTATATATACACATATCTCATATCCCACTTTGCTTAAGAAAACAAGAGAAATAAGATTTTGGGTCTATATAAAGATTTCCTTTGTAAGTTATATTTCCTTATTAATTGATGACACCTTAAAAAGAATGGTGTTGTCATTTTGAACTTTTATAAAGGTTTATTCTTGTAAATTTTAAAAAAAAATTGAGAATAGTTTTTTAAAAAAAAACACGGGCTAAAACGCGCCCTTGGAGAGCTTTTTGCCACTTCAGCAAAGCGCGTCCCTAAGGACTCGTTTTTGGCTGATGTGGTAAAAGTGCTCCCCTAAGGGTGCGCTTTCCTGTTGCATCTCCACAAAACGCACTGGCGTGGACGCATTTTGTGAGGAAATGACTCTTTTTTGTAAATTTTCAGAAAATCGGCCTTTTTTCGTAAATTTTATTTTTTTTGGTATATTTGGGTATTTTACCCATTTCCGAAGCCATGTGATTAGGGGTGAGTATTCGATCGAGTCGAATCGAGTCAAAAATTTTCGAGTTAGTCGAGTTAACAAATCCTATTTTAGCAACCGAACTCAATTTAAATTTTTTTTCAAATCGAATCGAATTGAATCAAAAAATTTCGAGTCAAATCGAGTCGAGTTAACGAATCCTATTATTTATACTTAATGTTGCGATTAGATGGACCGATTATTTAACTAGTAGACGAAGTATAAGATTATTTAACTAGATGAACAATATAATGATTTTGCCTCTTAACTTAATAGGTAAACGACGTAGTTTTGTTTTTAATATAATTATTTTAAATTTTAACTTTTTAAAAAATAAACATTTATCAAAACGACGTAGTTTTGTCTTTTGTTATTCAGATTTTCGGATAACTCGAATTATGTAATTCATATTCGAGTTAAACTAAAAAACTTAATCTTTTATTCAAGTTGATCCGAATAACTTATTAACTCAAATAACTTGAACTATTTAATTTAAAATTTAAATTTTTTATCGAATTTTTCGAATCGAATCGGATTTTGCTCAATCTAATATAACCTTTTAATTGTCGAATTTCAGAAAAGATGCAGTACAAAAACCTGGGCAGATCAGGCTTAAAGGTGAGTCACCTATCGTATGGAGCATGGGTTAGTTTCGGTAACCAGCTCGATGTTAAAGAAGCAAAGTCACTTCTCCAGTGTTGTAAAGACAACGGAGTCAACTTTTTCGACAACGCCGAGGTTTATGCCAATGGTCGAGCCGAGGAGATCATGGGTCAGGCTATTAGGGAACTTGGGTGGAAACGATCGGATATCGTGGTTTCTACCAAGATCTTTTGGGGTGGTCCTGGGCCAAATGATAAAGGTTTGTCTAGAAAACATATTGTGGAAGGAACCAAGGCGTCCTTGAAGAGGCTTGATATGGATTATGTTGATGTGCTCTATTGTCACAGGTTGGTTCACTTAAATGATCGGATTTTTTTTTCTATTTCTTTTTTTATTTTTTGGGTTTGGAATCGATATGGGTTTTTGTTTCTGTTTCCTGATTTGGTGCTTTTCATTAGATCAATTCATTTTATACAACTTTTCTTGCTTTTGTTTGAATATTTGTTTTATGCTGTTTCTCTTTTCTTGGATTTTAATTTTGATCTGAACTCACTTGATTTTTGGATTCTAGTTTTGATCTGAAGTTACTTAAAAAGTAGCATCGATAATCTTCAAGATGTTCGATTTTCAGTATTTCTGGGTCTTATTATGGCTTGTTTGTCGAGGAATTCTAATGTGTGGTTTTGGATATAGGTTTAGTTGAGGCAAAAGTATCATGTAGCTATTGTATTAGTAGTCAAATTTATTTTGTCTACTCTACTAAAAAAATTGGACAAATTAGTCTCTTAGATCAAAGAGCAAATTTATCATTTTGTTAAAATTTTTCTATTTTTTACTTTTAAAAACTGGTTTTTATACATCACATGAGTAACACATGGAACATCATCTGTCACTACTTGATTATTCAATCAGACACATCAATTTTTTAACCGTACAAATTGATAAATTTTTTAACATAAATTTGCTTTTTGATCTAATATATTTGCCATTTTTTGAGTAGTGAGGGCTAAATGTAATCCGGCTCTTAGTACAGGGCCTCTATTGTACTTGTACTTTTACCGTTTAGTCGAATGTTTTACATGTGGAGTAGTGTATAATCTATCATATGTAACAGTGTAAGGCTCTTTTACGATTCTTTGTGGATTGAAGTCTTGTTTCGTCTGGGTAATTTCTCTGATCAATTTTTGGGAGTCTTAAGTTCTAGGAGTTTTCTTTTCAAGAAACTTGACATGAGTGCATTACTTTGATATTTGGTTACAGGCCAGACACACAGACTCCAATTGAGGAGACTGTTAGGGCAATGAATTATGTGATTGATAAGGGTTGGGCATTTTATTGGGGGACAAGTGAGTGGTCTGCACAACAGATTACGGAAGCATGGGGAGTAGCTGAGAGGTTGGACCTGGTAGGCCCGATTGTGGAGCAGTCGGAGTATAATCTATTGACTAGGCACAAGGTAAGTGGTGTTGGAACTCAATATACTGAGTAGGCACTATTTCCGCCTTTTCATTTTATGTGAACTTTGTTTTGGCAACTAGACATTTAATAGAATTCTCATTATTCTTCAGTTTGTACCATAAGAACTTGACTTGCCCTTGATTTTACAGCTGTTAATCAGGAATGACTTTGTTCCTACTTCTTTCAGGACCATACAATTTTTCATCCTTTTCTGTATCAATGCAGGTGGAATCCGAGTACCTTCCTCTGTATACCAACTATGGTTTAGGTCTTACAACATGGAGTCCGCTTGCTTCTGGAGTGCTTACTGGAAAATACAACAAAGGATATATACCATTTGACAGTCGGTTTGCTTTGGAAAATTTCAAAGTAAAAATCGCTTCACATTTGATTTGTTACTTTTGATTTTGTATGCTTTATTGATCTTTTTGTCTCAATTTTAAGTGTTGAACATGACCACTTGTAGTCTTCTAGGTTTTTTTTCCTCGTAAGGATATATTCTTTTCAATGAGATTGATTTTAGGCTATGGTTCACTATGTTTTGTGCTTCTTACGAATCTAACATCTTGTTTATGCATATGTGCTTGTAGTAAATATAATTTCTTGCACGTTTACAGTTGATAAATCTCTGGTGTCTGTATCCGAAAACAGAACAAAAAGATCAAAAACTCAAACTGTATAGTGGTTGTACATGTACCGATATAATATTCCAAGCAAACTTATGTTTTCCATATTTAATGTTAAACATTTTCATTTAGCATCTCTAGAGATGATTGTGAAACTCACTAGACTTAATTTAGCTGCTAGTATTACTTGATTATACTTGATGTTGTAGCATATGTTAATTATTTCTATGAGACTAATCTGAAAATCCTTCCCTATATGTCATGAGTAAGCAACTAAACTATGTTGTTTTCTTCTATAGAATCTTGCTAACCGATCACTAGTTGATGATGTGTTGAGGAAAGTTAATGGACTGAAGCCAATTGCTGATGAACTTGGTGTACCATTAGCTCAACTTGCAATCGCATGGTGCGCTGCAAATCCTAATGTATCATCGGTTATTACTGGTGCTACAAAGGAATCTCAGGTTATTATTTTATGTATCTCTAATCATTTTGTTTCATATTTTGTTTGGACCACTGTATGGATCTAATGAATTTGCTTGGCTATGAGATGCTTCATGGAAGCAAATTTACACATTTTTTAGTAGTGCAATATTATAAAACTGGGCTATTTGCTACATATGCATGTGCTTGAAGTGTCAATATATGTTTGATATAGGGACAAACCAGCCGATGACAATGAAATATGGGCAATTTAATGAAAGGGTTATAAATTAATCTGGGATTATAGTTGTTTGCATACTTGGCAAAAGGTGACATGATTGGCTGTTTTGTTAGTGCAGTAGTATAAAATTTGGCTGTTTTCTAGTTATGCATGCGTTGAAGTGTCAATATATGTTTGGTATAGGCATACTGGATGATGACAATGAAATATGGGTAATTTAATGAAAGGATTATAAATTAATTTGGGATTATAGTTGTTTGCATAGTTGACAATAGGTGACTTGATTGCAGCTAGATCTGTTAATTGGGTTTAATTGGGTTGGTTTTGGATTGGGTTAATCTAGGTTGGGTGATTTTGGGTTTTAAAATTTTCGGGTCATTTTGGGTTGAGGACATTTCAGGTTCGAATGATTTTTTTGTTTGGGTCATTTTCGGGTTGCACAGGTTTTGGTTGTTGACTTTTTATGGTCAAATCAGGTTTGGGTTCGGTTTCGCCGGCAAAAGTTTATGGGGTTAACTCAAAATTGACACATCTAATTGCAACCTAATACCGCCCCAACTCTTCATTTTCCCCGAAATATCAATGTCCCACACCCATGTCTAAACACATTTTCAGATACGAGTATAGGACATGATCCTGACCGTCTTAAGTACATGGAAAAAAACATAGAAAAAGTTTAGCATACTTGTGTTGAGCACGTACCCATATCCAACAATCATACCAGAGTCCAAGTAACAAGATTGCAACTTACCTATTATCTAGTGACATATTCATCAGGGTTTGTAGACCTATTTCCTTAATGGCCATCTTTTTAGAATACCTGGATAAAAACCTCACTCTTTTGCCACCAGGCTAAGTGTCGGAAGAACCCGTATCTGAACTTGTAAACTGATGAAAATATTATTTTCTATGGTTCCAAGAAGTTCCAATCTAATGTTTCAGCGTTTTCTTTTTGTCCTTGTCACGTGTTTGAGATTTTTGCTTTAATGGATTGATCATCTATGGTAGGCTAGTTACAGTTGGTATAAGCTATATGTTAGAATCTCCATTAGAAGGTTATATTTCCTTACCTATGGCGGAGTATGTGTTGAACATGGTTGTCGGAACACAGGTATATAAAGAAAATATTAGTCGGAGCAACAAAGGTTTCAAGTGTATTAGTTTTTTAAACTTAGCTTTTTAAGGGTTGCATTAGGATTTGAATATTTACACTGCTGCTACTCCTAATACTTAAACTAAACTGCAATTTTTTTCTGCATTCAGATTCAAGAGAACATGAAGGCACTTGATGTAATCCCATTACTGACTCCTGCTGTCATGGAGAAGATTGAGACAGTTTTTCAAAGCAAGCCAAAGCGTCCAGATTCTTACAGGTAGACGCGGGATACCTGTTGCTTCCTTGGCATGTCATTGGCATAGCAGTGTTTTGGAGCAGATGTGTGAGCATCAATTTGTGTACTTGGTTTGGTGTTTTATAGTACTTTGCAACTTTTAATTGTATTTGGCACCCTTTTTATTGTGGAAAGAAGACTTGGGAGATGAAATGAATTTGGAACTGGCTGTGATTGTTGGTGGATTGTGAATGTACGTACAACTCTAATTTATTTTTCTCTTTTCTATTTGAATTGTTTGTGGTGGCTGAATTTTTTATTTTATTTCTCATGATTCTACTCTACAAAAATATATACCAGAGTTTCACTATGGAAACAAGTTTTTTATTTTTATTTATCAAAAACATATTTCAATTTTTTTAAAAAATTATTATTATTTTAAATAAAGAAACCAAATGTAACTAAAATAGACAAAAGTATAAGTCCAAAATTATCAACGTGAACATTGACGGTTATAATGTTACTCAAATTGTTGTTTGAATAATTGCAACACTTGTAATATACAGTGCAACAATTGTCTTATCCTAACATCATATGTATATATATATTTTTTTTTATACATATAAAAAGGATAAGGGATAATAGGTAGATAAATAAATGAAATAATGTATTAATTCTAATATCAATAATCAAAACATAAAATAATAATAATAATGGGGGACAAAATATGCACAAATAAAGAAATAAAGAATAATATGAACTAAAAAAGAAGTAAAAAATAATAATAAAATAAAGAATATATATGTAAACAAATAAATAAATAGATGAAAATAATACATATAAAATCCATAAAAATTGATATTAAATGAACGCGGGATTAAATTGAAATTGAAATAAAATTTAGAGTCTAAATTATAATAAAATAGATGAATAAACATAAAAGGGACTAGACTGAAATTTAAATGGGATTTAAGGGCATAAATCGAAATAAAATAAAATAGGGACCACATTGAAAAGTGCGGATGAGATGGGGACCAGATAGGGAAATATTCCCTGCCCTCCAAAACGCACTGTTCTAAAAGGACCAAACCAAAACTAAAATAAAACTAAGTGGAAAAAAAATAGAATAGGACCCCATTGAAATCGGCCTTAAAAGAGGAAGGACTAAGAGCACAAATAGTCCCTTCGTCCAAAAACACGCGGATCTTAGTGGATCTTGGGTCGGGTCGGATCGAGTCGTCAAAACGGTCAGTCCCAAAACGGCACGGTTTTAGGAGGCTATAAAAGTAAAAAAATTTAGAAAAAAAAATTTCAACTGTGTTTAAAAAAAAAATTCCTTTCCCTTATTTTTTTCTCTGAAACACGCCCCAAATCTGGCCGTGGTGCCGTCAAGGGCCCGCCGTGGACCGCCATGGCTATCGGTCATCGACGACGGCGACCGCCGCCTCCGGTGACCGAAAAAAGAGAAAAAAAAGGCCATTTTTTTCTTTTTTAAATTTTTTTTTAAAACCCTTTAATCTCTTTTCTTTAAAAACGATTTGAAATAATAATAATAAAAAGGCAAAACCCTAGAAACTTTAGGAAAACTCTTCGACTTTTAGTCACCCCGTCAGGGTTTTTGGCGAACCACCACAGGTTAAACCACCTTCCATGCCAGAGAAGTCTCCAGCAGCGGTGGTAGAGGTAAAAAAAAGCCTTCTCTTTTATTTTTATTATTATTTCGAAACGAAACGAAACAAAAATAAAATAAAATAAAATATCACATTTTTGCTTTTTTTATTAATCTTGTGTGTGTTTTTTTTGTATTCGATTCATTTTTTTAAAAAAATACATTGGTTGAGGCTTTTATAGCTGAATAATACATTAGATAGTCACTGTTCTTGCACTGTTTCTTCTGCTGCGATTTCTATTGTGTTTCTGTCTTTTTTCTGTCTCTTTTGTAGGTTTTGGTGAGGTCAACGAAGAGGAAACCCACCATTTTTGTGCAAGAGAGGTCACCTCGGGAGGCGAGTGCGCTGGCTCGGCACGTGAAGGCAGCAGCGCACATGGGAGGCACAACGCAAGGGTTAGGGGCTAGGGTTTTCTGTCGAAAATGTTCAAGCATTTTTGGGCCACTGGGCCTTGTAATTTTGGGCTTAGGTTTTTTAAATTATTTGGGTTGTTTTGTAATTGGACCTGGACTTTTAATTTTGGTATTTTTATTTAGATATATTAAAAAAATTATGACAAGAGGACGGGTAGGTAGGGGGCAAAAGTCCTGATCCTTTTTCCATCGATGGAGGAGGTATTTATAGGAGTCCGTTTGTCTTATAGTATGATGTGGCAAGTCGTTATAGTAGATGTACTGATACAGCGTAGTCAAGTGCAAACATAGTGAACCCATATAGTACGAAGTTGTTGTTATTCCTTCGTAGGGTACAATCGTTGTTAAAACATGTCCACACTTAAAGATGCATTTGTACCTAAAAGACGGGTGCCTAATAAAATAACATGTTGAGCGAATGGCCTAAAGTGGGTGGATAAGGCTCACTCAAAGAGTAGGAGGCCTGAGTTCTTTGCTGAGAGCAAGGGGAAGGTTGGGTGGAAAGAGAGCAGGAGACTTGGCTTGAGAAGATGTAAACTCAAAAAATTAAATGAAAAAAAAGTAAGGATACCAAGTTAAGAAAAAATCATAAAAAATTGTAAGTGTCAAATTGGGGAAAAGTTTAAAATGTCTAATGAATATTTAAGCTTAAATAATTAACACTTTTAAAAAATAAGAATTTACATTTATAAATACATATTTAAGAAATTATAAAGTATATAACTAAATAAAACAAATTTAAAGTAACTACGAATTTTTTATATTTGAATTGTATACCTAAAGATGAAAATTTTATTATTGGCAAAAAAAATTATTGTAACATTTTAATTTTGTCAATTGGGCGTATATAAACCTATTCATTGGTCAAGTTATCTGCTCAGGTCTGAAGGCTCATTCGACATTTGGAAGGTTTTAGGTAAAGTTATTAGGCTTGAAAAATGAGTTTTAAGTAAAAAAAAAAAAAATTAGGTCCATTTAAAATATGGGTCAAGTTCGGCCTTAAACATTCAAGGCCATAGCCCTGGCCGCCTATTTTTAATTTTATAATACTTTATATTATATTATTTTTATATATATTTATAACACATTTAAAAAACAAATTTATACTAAATATATAATACTACTCTAATAAAAACATTAAAATAATATTAAGATAATTATATAAAAATTCAATAAATAAAAAATATATAAAATTATTAAATATTAAATTAAAATAATATAAATAATTTTTTTAAAAATTAAAAATAATATAGACGAGTTTAAAATAGATTTGGGTTAATTTTTTACAAATATGAACAGATCTGGGCAAAATTTTAGATTCTTGTTTCGGGCTGGATAGAACTTAAACAAACATAAAAATATTAATATTATACTTAGACCCGACTCATAAGCAACTAAGCGTATATCTTATGAGATGAGAATGGTTTATATGATATTTTCTTTTCTATCCTTTCATGCCTTTCGGATGCCTATAACTATAATTATAACTTTTCTTTTTAAAATTTGTCAATAAAAAATATAAAAAGCAATTGTATTTCATTATTTAATTTTTCCCTTTTCATGAAATACACATGCAGTAAAAATCACTAAATTATTATGACTGGAAATTGTAAATAGTTGTATGATTTATTTTATTATACTTAAATTATTTTTTAATTTTTTGCTTAGAAATTAGGTATTGGTGGAAATTAACTTTCAAAATGTTTCTAATCCCTTCTTTTTTAACCTCTACTTCAAATCCTGCTCTAAGTTCATACCTATACTATTAATCTATAAATTAGTTTTTATTTTCATTCTCTCAATATAATAATATTTATAATAGATATTATAATGATAAAATATATATAATATAAACAAAATTAATTTATAAAGTGCCTAAACTTTTTATTTTGAGTGGTGATATTGTTATACAATTATAGTAAAAAGAATCCAACCTGGGTCCAACCTAGAATCCGACCCGAACTCTCTTGGGGAACTCCATTTTGAGGGGTTTGTCCTTATTCTTCTCTGTAATTGTGCGGTGAGTGTAGAATGAACCCGTGAAGAAGATTAAGGAAATGAACTTTAAAAGAACCAGAAATCACTTTCAGAAAAGGGGGAAAGGAGCGATGGAATTATCAAACAACAACAATAAAATCTACGGAACCTTTGTTGAAATTCTTCCAAGGCTCGTGATTTGCACCATAAATATCGCACGCCATCATCACACCGGAATCATGGTCGGTGATTGGTTTAAGGTAACTTCTTTGGTGGGAAGAAATCGAAACCCCAAATCTTATATACCCACTTGGGGTATTTCTGATATCAATGCATGCAATGTTTAGGTGTTTTCTCTTCTTCTTGTTTCTTGCTTCTTTTTCAAATAAACTTCCACCGTTAACAAACTTGGAAGTTGAAATCATTCTTTGTAACTATTGAAACCAAAATTAATATGCAAAAGGAACTGGTTAAAGAATCTGATAATAGATGGATAACTTCACTTATTTCATTTCTTTTTTAAATATTTGACTATTAATCTTCAAAACGATTGCTTCAAGAATCTGGGTATAATAGAAGGAAAATAAATTTGATAAAAGGAAAGAAAACGACAGTTGACAACACAAAACTGTTGGTAATGCAAAATTGTTGAAGATTTAGTGGGGGTTGTTGAAGATTTTGTGGAGATGTGGTTACAAGTTTTTTACAAATTTGCTCATGTCTTTTTACTGTATCGCCCTTCTATCACTAGTATAAATAGAGGATTAATTTTCTCATTTTTACACACTGAACAGAGAAAAGAACAACTCTCTTTGAAAACATTCCTCTCCTCCACTTTATGTGTGTTTTCTTTATAAACTAGTTTTATTTTTTATTAATAACTTTAGAGAAAATTTTGTCCAAGAGTTTGGGTTTTAAGCGGGACCAACTGTGACCCCTTCAAATTTTCCTCGGAATTGTTCCTACTGTAATTCCCCGAGAAGAGCAATATTAATCGAGTTCCATCTTCCATATTCTAGTGTATGAATATCGAAGGGTTGTGTTAATCTTGAGGGACGATGTCCACTACACGATTACACCGATCAGAGCGAATTAGTTTCTAAGGCAGTGGATTTACCACAGCATAGTAATTTATGATTTCATATTTAATCATTTATTTTTCTAGTCAATGCTAATATATTTGTTTTACCGTAGATTATATTTCCAACAAAAACAACAACTTTCTTGATCTCGGGAAAAAAAAGAAAGAGACATGGTGATGATTCTAATAGAGGTGTAATTCGATCAAAGGTACGTCTGCTCTTCCATTTCTTTTGATCATATGCTTACCATTTTTTCATTTATTTATTTTTGTTTAATTTTTTTCCCAGCTATGATATTTGAGTTTTATTCTGTTGAATTAGTTTGTAATGATTAAATCTGTTGAATTAGTTTGTAATGGATGAAGAAATTGCAGCTACAGAGAGGAATGATACATGAGAGTTAATTGAGCTTCCAGAAGTGCAGAAGACAATTGGTGTCAAATGGGTGTAAAAGACAAAATTGAAGGAGAATGGAGAAATTGACAAGTTACGGCGCACTTGGTGGCCAAATGTTATAAGCAGGAGTTTGGGATGGATTACAAAGAAATCTTTACTCCTATTGCAAGGCATGATACAATCGGATTGGTGATTTCACTTGCAGTCTAGTACTCTTGGCCTATCTTCCAGTTAGATGTCCAAGAATAGGTATTTATTGAACAACCTCTTGGTTATGTTAAACATGGAAGTGAAAATAAGGTTTATACACTAGAAAAATTTTATATGGGTTGAAACAAGCCACATGTGATTGGTATAGTCGAATTGAAGCTTATTTCTTGAAAGTTGGTTTTACAAAGTGTCCTTATGATACTCTTTTTATTAAAACTAGTGATGAAGGGAAAATGCTTATTGTGAGTTTATATGTTGATGATCTTATATTCACTGGAAATTGTAGTTCCATGTTTAATGAATTCAAGAAGCCTATGATGGTTGAAATCGAAATGTCAGGTCTTGGTATGATGCATTATTTTCTAGGCATTGAAGTAGTGCAATCAGCTGGTGGAATATTTATTTCTCAAAGGAAATATGTTCAAGATATTTTGAGCAGGTTTGATATTAAGGATTGCAATCTAGCAAGCACCCCTATTGAGTTTGGTTTGAAGTTGAGAAAAGAAGGAAAAAAAAGTGGAGTGTTGGCAGCTTAATGTACTTGACTAGTGCAAAACCTGACAAAATGTATTCTGTGAGTTTGATCGGCAGGTTTATGGAGAATCCTACAGAGATGCTTTTATTGGCTGTCAAGAGAATTCTTCGTTACTGGCAAGGAATGAAGGATTTTGGGTTGTTTTACAGAAAATGAGAAATTTCAGATTTATTTGGATTCACTAACAGTGCCTTTACAGGAGATCTAGATGATAGAAAAAGTACTTCAAGTTATGTTTTCATGATGGGAATCGGAGCTGTTTCATGGTCATCTAAGAAGCAATCCATTGTTACTTTGTCAACAACTGAGGTTGAATTTGTTGCTGCAACAGCCTGTGCTTGTCAAGCTATTTGGCTAAGGAAAATCTTAAAGAAGTTGAAGTTCAAGAGAATGGGAGCTACAACAATTTTTTGTGACAACAAATTCAGCTATTAGACTCGAAAAAAAAAAAATCAGTATTACATGGTAGAAGGAAGCATATTGATGTGAAGTACTATTTTTTGAGAAATCTCAAAAATGATGAGGTAATTGATCTGAAGTATTGCAAGAGTGAAGATCAATAGGCTGACATATTCACCAAACCTCTCAAATTGTTTCCCTTCCAAAATTTGTGGAGGTTAATGGGAGTTTGCACTTTGGAGGATCATGTTTAAAGAATGGCACTAGTAAACTGAAGTTTAAGGCTTATTGTTATCCTTTTTTTTAAGCAAGTAGTTGTTGCACATCAAGAATTTAGTGGCTGAAAATCACGAATTTATTTAGTTTAGAGTTTCTCTCTAGTTGTTAAGAATCATATTGTGGGCCTTATTTTATTAATGCCTAATTTCCTGGCTTTTCTGTTATGTAATTGCCTATATAAATAGGCTCTTGAGATTATGAATAATTGAACTGATCATCTTATTTTCCCTTTCATTTATTATTTCCATCTTGCTATTATCTCTCTCGGTAAGCTAACAATATTGTGGACATTCATCAAGAGTTGTGGCTGTTTTTAAAACCTTGAAATTGGCCGAAGCATTTTCAGTAGACACATGGGCCTTATCATTGTTCTTAACCAAGTGTTGGACTCGAATTTTTTTTAACATTAACCGTCCCTAGATATGGCAGACGGGCCTTAATGGCTTTATTAATCGTGAGTTGGGCATGGGGCTTTTTACCAATAGCTTTAGACTTATTCCTAGCCTTACTCCCTTCACCTCTGAAGGTCGATGTATTACTTTCCAAGTCAATAATACTAGCAATTGGCGGCAAATCAATAATACTAGTGTGATTCTCTTAAACCCTGATCTGATCAGATTGTTTCCTTGATCAGATTGTCATTAACATGTCCCTCTTTAAATCAAAATCTTCATCACCAAAGAAATCATCCATTTGGTAACGCTCAAAGGTACCTCGACTCTCCCCCAACGTCCGGTAGATCCTCTTCCCTCCTTCGAACCTTCTCAGTGGTCCTACCAACGTGACTGTCAGTCATAGGCCGAGCTTGCTCTGACATGAGTCAAAAAGAATAGGGTCATCGCTTTTATCATGAATGTTCTCATAAGTTTTGGCATAGTTAGAACAACAAATCATTGAGAGAAAGTTCAAAGAAAACACTAATTATTTCCTTTTTTTCCCCCTTTATCTTAAATATGTGCTGATGTTTGAATTATTGTTTAAAAAAAAGTTTAGACCGACAAACCCACTAAAGCCATGAAAAAACCTGAGGTAGATTCCACAAAGATCAAATCTCCAGTTGAAATTATTTAAAAGAATAAAACCCCAACAAGCAAATAAAGTGAAATGAAAAAGGAAAACATCAGCAAAAGTTCTTTCGCATTTTTATTTTATTTTTTTTAAAAAAAGAAGAAGGGTATATTTGCTTTGAAAGTATATGCTGGGAAGATCCCTTCACCACCATCTTTTTCTCCATTAAAAAGCAAGCAACTGATCTCCTATCAAAGCCCTCTCTGTGGGGAAACCTTCTCTTCCCTTCTTTAACCTTTCTTTCTGCTATTTCAATGGAGTTTGCTGTCTGTTTTCCACTATCAATGGTGATGCTACCAAGGAAGCTGATGCAGACTGCAGTGAAGTAATATATTAATCTTCTTCCCGAGTTTATAGAGATGATAATGGGTCGGATATTTTCAATTTCTTTATGTAATGTTCGATTCTGTAGCGATGAAAACGAATCGAATAGCTACGAATATCCAAATCGACACTATTTGTTATCATCTCTATCCAAGCAAGTGTTCTATATATACCATTAGGGCAACCTTGAACCTTTGGCAACTTTAATTTTATGTAGTTTGTACTTTTATTTTGATATGTTGTTGTTTTTCACTTTATATTTTATTTATGATTTAAGTCTTTATCTTTTATTTTATTTCCTTTCTTATGTAGTTTCTTTGGTGTGTACATTGGTTTGTTTTCCATTTGGCTTTTGGACTAAATTGCATTGAAATGGAATTGAGATACAAGATAATGCTATCATGTTTAACGTTATTTCAACTTTTCAATCTTTTAGGAAACGATTGTTTGAAATATTGACGTCATATCATCTGTATCTATTTTTTAATAATTTAATGTCACATCGGTATTTTCATCCTGAATTTCAGTATTTTTATCTTGAAAAAAATCAAATCCAAATGAAAATCTTGAAATTAAGGGATAATATCTCTGTTTCATACAAAGTATTAGTCCCTCACATCCATGTTCAACGTATTTGGACATATTTATAAAATAATATTATTTTTAAAATATATAAAGGGGTTAATATAGCTAAAAGTAAAATGGAATTCTCTATACTAGGAATTAAATTACATTTTGTCTCCTCTATTCAAGAAATAGAGAAATTAGCCCATGTACATCAAGAAATGAGCAAATTGGTCCTATACCATTAAAAATTTCTTCTATTTCCACCGTTAAGTGATTAAGGGGCTGGCAAAACAAGTAGGCAACGACACGTGACATGCCACGTGTACCTCATGTTGATTTGGTATTTTGTCATGCCAACAAATATTTTGCTAAATAAATAGTTTTTTTAATAATTATTTGAAAAGTCATGCTAAGATCCAAGTTGATTTTTCAGTCAGCATTGGAGAAGAAAAAAATCATTAGGATTTTAGTCCGTAGATTCGTGACGTTTAAAGTTATTTCATGAAAAAAAAAAACTAAATCATAAAAGAGGAAGGGAAAAGAGCTTTCAGTTGATGTCGGTGGTGCAAATGGAGAAAGCTATATGGCAATGATTTTAATAGTCCGATGAATTAAATGAAAACTTTCAAATAATTAATGATCATTTTATAGCTTTTTTATAAGTGACCAAAATATAAACTTACTAATAATTTAATGATCATGATCGTAATTTATCTTAAAAACTTTGATGAAATAATTAGAGAAGAAAATTAATTAATATTTTATAAATTTAATAAAAAATTTAATGATAAAGGTAAAATCCACTTGGAGGCAAAGAAGAACAATATTTAAGTTTAATAAAAATAAAAATATTTAATATCTTTCCTTAAAAATATATTTAATATTAGCCGCCTCAAGGTTATCGATCTGGATTAACACATGATCATATCCCCGATTAATTAGAATGCCTAAACTATGGGTAAACTACATCCTTAATCACTAAACTACTGGTAAGTTTTTGTTTTGGTCACTGAATTAAAAAAGTTACAAATTAGTTGCACTATTCAAAAGTTTTCATTTAAGTCACCGATTTTAAATGGGTGAAGTTTTCAACGAAAGGACCAATTTTCTATTTAATCTAATGTACATGGGTTAATTTGTTCATTCTTTAGTAGAGGGGGCAAAATGCAATCCGACTTCTAATACAAGGGCCTCCATGTACTTTTACCAATTAATATGTTATTTGGTATCTTAATTTAACTTCAATGTTCAATTTGATACTTAAGTTTGACTTCAATTTTCAATTTAGTGCCTAGACCAAATAACATCATATGACCCAATGAATAATTGACATGTCTACTCTAATAAATAAAAAATAATTTTATTACTAAAATAGTAATAATTAAAATTGAACCGAGTCAAATTGAAAATCTTCTTTCATAAATTCGATTCGATTCCCGTTAACTTACTCGACTATTGAACAATTAGATTACAAAAATATGGATTTTACTCTTTTTTTACATGCATGCATAAAATTAGAATAATTTAGATTTAAGTTATTAATTAATTATTTTAACCCAAAGTTAGATTTTCATAAGTTAACAAAGCCATGTATCTAGGCCTGCAGATCAAATATATGTTTACAATCTAAATTTTTCTAATTTTTGAAGGACTGCATGTAAAAAAAATGCTAGGGAGGTTAGTTAAGGGATATTAAGAAAATTTAAGTAGTATTTTTGTGTTTGATTTTCAGATTATTTTATTTGAAAATTATACAAAATTAGAAAAAGATGAAAATACCTTATAATAATATTAATTACCCTTTGATGTAAAGATATTTTAATAAGACTTAATCGACATGAGCATTGTTGCTAATACAGGAGGATGTGGGTTCGAGTGCATTGAAGCGTATTATCCTCTTATTTATGGGTTGGGAGTGGTTATGGTAGTTCGTGACATCTTGTCAAAAAAAATTACAGATATAATCAGAACTTATAACAAAATTATAACACCTTAATCAGTGGTTAATATATAGTAAAAAAAAGTGCTGCAAAATGTAGGTAAAAAACAAAGAGAAGCTTGGTAGTTGAATTTAGAGTCTTATTTGGTCAAAATGATTTATATTATTTCAATAAGAGAAAATGGAGACATTTTGACTTCTACCATAGGGAAGATAATCAAGAGGCAAATATATATATTATAAAATGTAGAATATTTAAGTCAATTGTAAATTTTAAATTTATTTGCATCAATGTGGTTACACATGTTAATTTAAAATTTATTTGCATCAATGTACTGCAAAGTGTAAATGAAAAGACAAAGAGAAACTTACTAATTGCTTAGTTGACTTTCAAGTCTTACTTGGTCAAATCTTTTATGCTATATTTTATTTATATAAAATTATTAATATACTTATGCAATTTTAAGGTAATCACTTTCACCAAACCTCTTTGCATTTTGGTTTTTTAATTAGTTTTAGCATTTTTCAAACCATAAATGGAGTAAATTAAATTATAAGGAAGTTTTCGTTTTAGTCATATAATTTGATCGTTGAACTACTCAAATGTATTCATTTTAAGTTATTGGGCTATTAAAACCGATGTTATATAGTTTTCTTTATTAATCGAAAGTTCCCTTTTCCCTTTTATTCTACAGTTCAATTTTTTTCATTAAATTAATTTGGATGTCATGAATCAGCAAATCAAAATTCAAACATTTTTTTCCTCGATCTCTGACATTGACTGTCAGATCGACTTAGACCTGAGGTATGTTCTTCTACTCCGCCAATGGTACTGATCCACCCTACCAATCGTCGAAATATCACTTTGAGCTCGATAGCAGAACTTCTAAAAAAAAACTTAACAACCTAATGACTTAAATAAAAAATTTTGAATAATTCAGTGACCAAATTGTAATTTTTTTCAATTTAGTATCCAAAACAAAAAGTTACTTATAGATTAGTGATTATTGGTATGGTTTACCCAAAAAAACTGTTAAAGTTCAAGAGTTAGGATAAATAAAAAAAATTAAATGAGAGTTAAAATAATTTTTTGTAAAATTATATCATCAAATAAGGCCTCCTTTGGTTGCACGTTGAAGGCCAGTGAGGTGCAGTTGGCCAAAAAAATTGCTGCCCACCGCACTACTGTGCTGTTTGGTTCAGCAGCACAGTTCAGTGGAAATGAATCTCCACCACACTGGTCTGCATAAACTGAACTGGGAGTAAAAGCAGCAGTTGAAATGGGGGCTGCAGTTGGAGTTTTTAACAGACAAAAATGCCCTTACTTTTATTTATTAATTTACTATTTTATCCTTAAAAGTTTAACTATTTTCTTTCCCAACCTTATTTGTTTTCAGATTAGGGAAAAAATCAGCAGTTTCTTGCTTTCTCCCCTGCTTCTTGCTTTCTCCCCTCCTTCGTGTTATTCCACTATTTGCGAAAATAATATTTATCATTGTTATAAAAAAAATATTTAACTATAAAAAATTAAAAATAATTTTTATTTTATCTAATAAATAATTTAAATTGATTATATAATTCATTAAAATATTTATAATAAAATATTAGAAGATACATTTTAATATTTTATTAAATGAATTCATAAATTCACATACTTTAATAGATTTATATAAGTAAAATAATTTAAAAACAACTATTATATATCAATTCTAATATGATGTCCTTAATGGTCATTTTTTATTTTCACCTCACCGCTACAGCTGCGTTTGAATCCAAACACACACTCCACCGCTGTTTTTAATCTCACTACTACAGTGTCCAATCTCACCGCTACAGTAACTAATCTCACCGCCACCGCTGTTTTTAACCTCACCAGAGGTAAACACACCGCCCATCCAAACTAGCCCTAAGTCATTAGAGAATTTTGAGCAAAATGATCTATTGCCATCTCTACAACTGAGTTTATACTGAGTTGATTCATCACTAAGTTTAAGTTTTGACAATTTCTTTTTTCAATAATTAATCCATTCCCATTAATAAAACGAAGTCAAAATTTTATTTGAAAGTGACTTTAAACTGATCATCAATCTTGCCAGCAATGAAGAGCCACCCTTTATGCTTATATATTCCCATCCTTTGATGACTCACCTTAGAGACGTTTCATATTTATTTTCATGCAATAAATAAACTATGATCTCACTGTTTACAAATCTTACTCTATAGCTTGAATTTACATCCCCTCTTCATCTGCTTCATTTCGTCGTTTGCCGGTGCCGGCTCCGATCTGAGGTGAGGTTATGATTTTTCTTCAGCATTTTTTTTTAAGTTTATTATTATGATTTTCTTACGTTTCTCGAAATCTTTGAATTCGGGGCGTGACAGTTTACGGCTCAGATTGTATGTTAATGTATAATGTTTTGCGAATTTATCAAAAATTTCCCAAATTGTTGTCTTATTTTGAGATTGCAGCTTCTGATCTTTGAGCATGGAAGGTGTTTGATATAATTTCTATATGAAGAAAAACCCGAACCAGTTATTGATCATGAGGAACGCTCTTCTTTCGAGTTTGCCACTGCCCTCACAGTTCAACAACATTGGTATGTATGTGTGTATATATATATATTTCTAAATCTACGAGATTAGTCTAAAAAATAGAGAAAGAAGCTCTGGATTCGAATCGTGGATATCATTCCGTAATTATTCAGTTTTAGGATCTTTCTCTCGCGTTTAGACTCGGAGGTATTGTCTGTTAGATCAGTGGTGAATCCCGGGTGGTCGCAGGTTACTGGCCACCTAAATTGAAAAATTTTCTATTTAAACTCTTTTATGGTTTATAAAATTTTAAATTAATAATCATAAAATTGTACTTTGACTTCGAAATAATAAAAATTTAATTTAATTTTTTAAAAATTATAAAAATATATATTATTAAAATAGAAAAATTACATTTTACTATTATAAAAATATACAATTTAATTTCGATCTCATAAAAAGAATTTTCTGGCTTTACTCGTGTTAGAAGTTATAATTAGTAAGTCAAAGCATGTGTTTGTTGTGGCTATTTTAGTTACTTAGTTTCTGATTTTAAATTGTGAGCCAAAGTTACTAAAGATTTAATAATCATTCTTTCATTTATTTCCGTTTTCGTTAATTTGTTGAGTTAGAGATTTCAACATTGTCTTCTTAGGTTCCTACCAAACTACTGAGTTGTTCTATTGACATTTGTGGTGTACATCCAAAGAGGACAATGCCTTTGAATGTATATAGGGTAAATTACACCCGAGTTCGTTAAATTATTAGTATTTTTATGTTTTGCTTACTTAATTTTAAAAATTTACAAAATGGTCATTGAACTAATCATGGGAGTTAAGTGAGATTGCAAGGGTCTCTCTTACCTTAACTAATGGTTGAGGGTTTGATCTTTACCTTGGGTATGGAGTAACTTTAAAACTCGTGCCAGTATTTATCCCCTTAATGGGTCTACAAAATGCGGAGGATTAGTTATTGGGCTCGCTCCGATAGATATCTTGAGAAATAAAAAAAAAATGATCATTGAACTATTTAAAAGTTTTTATATAAGTCACTAGATTGTTAATTTTTTTTAACAAAAGAAGTTAAATTAGTGAGCTCCAAGCGATTATTTGATGATTAGTACGGTGGATAAGTATTCATCGGTGAATAGAAGAGCATACCTTATATCCAAGTCAATGTAACAATCAATGTTGGAGATTAGAGAAGAAATTTGCTTGGATTTCGGTTCGTAGATTCATGACGCTCGAAGTTGATTCATGAAAAAAAATTGAACTATAGAAGAGAATAGGAATGAGAGCTTTCGATTGGTTAAATAAAATTTTTCGAATAATTTAATAATCATTTTGTAACTTTTGATATTGAATAACCAAAATATAAATCTACTAATAATTTAATGACTTTAGGTATAATTTACTCTTATATACCTAAAAAAGACATTATATAGTGTGATGCCGGAAAAATGTCTTAGAATCCTATGAAAAAAATGATTGCATAAAGTAACAAGGTTAAACCTCGGAATCACAACAGGTTTTCTTTTGACTTTATAAAATATATGATATGGTTTTGTACTTATTTTTGCTGTCTCTGTTTACAGCAAACAATGAAGCTCAGATGTCATATTTGGATGTCCTTATGCGGATGGAAACTATAGGGTATATATTCTACCTTAACTAAAATATAGTTTTATGCAATAATTAATTAAGAATACAAAGTTTTTATCACATAAATTTATATTAACTAATTGATGTGGGTAAATTTGAAGAAAATGTCGTTTTTTAAAAATATTTGAGATTTAGGTTATTTGTTATTCAGAGAAATAGATCGATTTTGGAGCATTTTCTTCTTACGTGTCTAAAAACGCGTTCTACAAAACGTGTTTTTTTTTAATAACTTGATATATCAACTCCTTTGTGCTTTTTATTTCATTTTGTTTTATTTTTTTTTAAATAAAAATGTGAGTAGAAGATGAATCGATCTCAGGACTCAAGGACAAAATCACTAATATTTGACCATCTAATTAAAGAAGTTGATGTATTAACAAATGTGAGTAGAGGAGGAATTAAACTTAGGACTTAAGGGCAAAATCATTAATATTTAACTATCTAATCAAAGAAGTTGATGTATCAAGTTATTAAAGAAAACGCGTTTTGTAAGATGCGTTTACTGACACGTCAGAAGAAAACTCTTCCTCCAAGATGGGTTTTCTGTTTTTCCCTCTAAAATCGATCTATTTCTCTCACTATTTTTCAATATTAGCATATATTGCTAATTTACCCAATTGATGCCTCAAAATAATATATAAAAAAATTGCAAGTATAATAATAAAATGGAATATTTTGCATAAGTAAAGCTAATCCCTTCCATGATGGGAGAAACAAGAAAATTAAATCAGAAACTCATAAATTAACTTAAATTCAAAGAAAATATGTGTTGGATATAAATATTTAATTTTTCTCGGATTGCTACATTGTTTGTAAAAGAAAATCCAAATTAATTGGCTGCAATATGTTCCTTTTTACACCTTTTTTAGCAGAAATGTTCAGGTGGATGATGCCTTTTCTTCGGAATCTAAAACATTCAACAAAGACGACCAGCTAGAATATGGGGCCTTTGCTGCTCCTTATCAGTCCCTCTTTAACTCTGATTGACGAGGTTTGGTTAATACCTCCATCACATTTTTGCATTAGAGGATTGGTTTTCAGGGCCTGGCTTGTGCTTAAACCTTTCAACCATTTGACCAATTTTACTTCTAGAAAATATATAAATGAATTTATATTATCATGTATATATTTTTATCATTAAATTTAAATTTAAAATATTATTTTATTATTTTTAAACCGTAAAACAAGTGAGTCTAGAGTCGGCCTAAAAATTTTTTAAAATTAATTAAATTCAACTCATAAACACCTCTGAAATATGTACAATCTTCTTTCATACCATTTCTATTTACTTCATGATATTCATACATGAATTTTTACCTGCAAAAGTAATATCATAAAATAGTAAAAATACCCTTTGTTTGTTGTTAGATCATCAATTTGGTAGCTTCAACTTTGGCACCTATTTTCAATCTTCTATGTCACTCAGCAACAAGCTAGCAATTCCATACTTTGAATCGGTATGTAAACTCTAATCCTACCTTCTTTTTTTATATATATATTTGAAAAGTCATACAACTATACTATAACTTATATATATATATATATATATCAAGATGTTAAGATTCCGACATGCTATATCCATTTTGTTGATATATGACAATTCTTCATACAGTCGATCTTTAATCCCAAATCGTTTAGAAAACACTCCCATAGTTCACACTTACCTTAATGTCTTCACTATTTTCATAAGCTTTCTAGAGTTTCTTCCTTTGAAAAAATTTATGAAAAAGACCTTATATGAAAAAGAAAAGTAATAAATTTTCTATTTAGAGGTAAATCTGATGCCTCTTCAAAAATGAAAAAGTTTCAATTTAGTCCTCCTATAAATAAAGAAATTATAAATCAATATATAGTGAAAAAGAACTTTGGTCCTCTCAAAATGAAAATTTTTCAATTCAAACCTCTTATAAATAAAGAAATTATAATTTAATATATAGTAAAATTACACTTTAGCCCCTTAAAAAAGAAAAAAATATGTTTAATATCTTAAAAAGTGATGAAATTATAAATTAATACATAATAAAATTATATTTTGATTTATGAAAAAATTATAATTAGATTTTGACCTATACTAAAAAAATTTATGAATTCGTCTCTATTTCTATTAGCTCGAGAATAACTTAGAAGTATTTTATCAAAAAAAGAAAAAGATAATAACTTAGAAGTAACATTTTTTTCTCTAAGAATTTTTTAAATTTACAAATAAATTGATAAAATAAAAATGTACATGCTTAAGCTTTGATAACATACGCAATAGATTTCTTTATAAATTTACAAATAAATTAATTAGATAAAAGAAATACATACTTTTAGATATAATCAAGAAATTAAAAAGTTAATTTTAGTCTCACATCGACTAAAGAATATTTTCATAGCTTACTTCACTATTTTTATTAAAAAGTTAATTTCAGTCCCTATTTTTATTAAAATTTTCATTTTAGTCCCACGTTGGCCAGAGAACACTCCCATACTCACACTTACCGAATAAATAATTGTCAATTTTTTCACTTTCATTAAAGAGTTAGTTTTTATCTCACATCAACTAGATAACCCTCTCATAGCTTACTTTGAAAAAGAATTCACTATTTTAATTAAAAAGTTAATTTTAATCTCACATTTACTAGAAAATACTTTCATATTTCACTTCGAGCTTGTTTAGTAGTGCTTTTGGAAGAAAAGCTATGCTAAACAAGCTTCATTAATTATTTTCAATTAAAAATTAATTTTAAATCTCCTATTGACTAGAGAATACTTCCATATCTCACTTTTTCATTATTTTCATAAAATTTAATTTTAATCTCTTAAAAAGTTAATTTTTAATACCACATTGGCTAGAATACACTCTCATACCCACACTTACCCTATAAATAAATGTCAATTTCTTCCATATTTTTATTAAAAAGTTAACTTTAATCTCACATCAACTTGAAATACTCCATATCTCACATTTAGCATATAAATAAGTGAAAATCTTTTCACTATTTTCATTAAAAAATTTATTTTAATCCCACATTGACTAGACAATACTCTCATACCTTACTTCTTCACTGTTTTCATGAAAAAGTTAATTTTAATCCTATATCGACTAGATAATACTCTGATAGCTCACGTCTTATTTTAATTCCACATTCACTAAAGAATACTTTAATAGCTTATTTCTTTACTATTTAATCCCACATCGATTAGATAATACTTTAATAGCTTACATTTTATTTTAATCCCATATTCACTAAAGAATACTCTAATAGCTTACTTCTTTACTATTTTTATTAAAAAATAATTTTAATCCCTTAAAAAGTTAAATTTTGTCCCACTTTGACTAGAAGACACTCTCATGCTCGTATTTATCCTATAAATAAGTGTTAATTTTTTCCCTATTTTTATTTAAAAAGTTAGTTTTAATCCAAAATTGACTACTTACCCTATAATTAAATGTCAATTACTTACCCTAAGTGTCAATTTTTTCACTATTTCATAAGTTTTTTTTCTAAGTTTCTTCTTTTGTGGAAATTCGAGAGAGAGCTTATAGTTTAAAGTTATTTAAATATTATTAACATGAATAGTGGCGATTCTAATACAATACTAACACTAAGGTTTTACAAATAAATGATGATGATTTCAATATAGTACACTCACTCGGCAAAAGTCAACAAATGGTTATGTGCAAATATTTTATATATAAAAAATACGAACTAATTAAATATATCTTTTAATTTAAATAATAAATACGTACATTTATGTATACGTATTAATTTACACTATTATTAATTAAAGACGCATAGATTGTTTTATAATTATAATCAATATTATCATATGTATCTATTAAATTATTTTAATTTATTTATTAAATGATTTATTATTAAATTCAAAATATGGTAGATTTTCAAAAAAAAAAAAAAAAAACTAGGTTTGAATATATTCAATGTAAGATAAAGTTATGTTTTTAATCTTTGAAAACGGGTTGATTTCTTCTTCTTCTTCTTCTCCTTTCCCTCTCAGGACATTCAATGCTTGCAAAATGGACGAAAACGTCCTTCAATTGAGTTTCACCAAGAGCAAACGCCATTAAATCCAACTATTGCTTTGAATGAGTGGAATAAGAGCAAGAGGAAAAAGGTGTCTTCCTTTCAACAACAGCAATCTGCTCAACAAAACATTGAAACAGAACCAGGAATCAGTGATTTCAGGGTATGGAACTTGCAATATATGATGAAAATTATTGAGAAATTGAGAATGTATATATCTTTTAATATAACTTCAATGAATAAAAAGGACCAAGTTTCAAGTTTCTCCTTTATGTTCCATTGTAGTTGAATATGCCAGTGAGGAGAAGTCAAAAGCTAAGTGACAAAATCACAGCTCTTCAAAAGCTAGTTTCCCCCTATGGAAAGGTTAGTGTTTTGCTTACATTACTTTATTTTTATATTTTTATTTATTAGTGTCCTGTCTGAAATATTCGTGTATGACACCATGAAGTATAAAAATATGATCTTTAGAATCTTTTAAAAACATATGTAGGAGCAATCCGGGATTTCTTTAGGAGATTGAAATTAAATTATAAATTTCTGAGAAGTCTAAATATAATTTTATCATTTATTAATTTATAATTTCATTATTTTTAAAGGACTAAAATGATATTTTTCCAATTTTAGGACAAAAATACAAATTTATCATATATTAATTTATAATTAGATTATTTATGGAGGATTGAAATGCTAATTTTCCATCTTTGGACTGTCAATGCTAATTTACCATCTATTTAGGGGTATACTTATATCTAACACTTACACTCGAGTTCAAACAATATAAACTACGACATTATCATATTCAATGTAAATGAAGGGTGAATGGGTCCTTGTATTATAAAGACTTGATCAAATTAGTCCATCTACTATTAAATAGATCAATTTAGTATTTATAATATTAAAAATAATCAAATAAGGCCAAACTAGAATAAATTTAACATTTATTGTTTAACAAAATTAATATTTTAATTTTTTTTTTGAAATTGAGCTACAATTGAGAAAAATAATTTTCGAGATATTATTTTACAGTAAATGTTAACTTTGTTATAATTTAGAATATTTTATTATTTTTAACTTTTTAATAATATAATGACTAAATTAATCTATTTAATAATAAAAAGATTAATATGATCCATAAACACCAAGTCATTAACATTAAATTAAGCAAACATCTTTATTTCTTTAATTAGATTGTCTATTTTTACATTAAAAATTAATTGTCTTCTGTCTTTTGGCAAATAAAGAAAGCAAGTATGGTTGAATTTATTATTGCAGACTGATATAGCTTCAGTCCTTGAAGAGGCTGCTCTTTATATCAAACTTCTACATCATCATATTCAGGTTTATATTAAATTCCTCAATAAATCACATTTCAAAAACCAAATTAAATGCTTGGCTTTTTACAAGTTTCCTTAGGTTTAAATAATTTCTCTAATTTTATTTTTCTCCATTTTCACCCCCAGAATTTGTTTCAAATGCTGAGGAGATCATACAACAGTCTTGGAGCTATTCACCCCCCACAGGTAAATCATTCTTGAATTCAGTTAATTAGAAAATGTTTATGGGTCAAATTGAATCATAACTTAGTTTTTTCTTCTTCTTTTTCGCATCAAAATATATCAATCAAAATTGATGATTAGACTTGATTTTATTATTTTATAAATATTGATTTAAATCAGGTCGGATCGGGTCAAATAAAAAACATACTGTCCATTCTCTACCCGAATATCCTATATGGGTTAATTCAGTTCATGCTAAGTTAGGTTGAATGGATGGTTCAATCTTAAGACAAGTCTAGATTTAGAGGCGGTAACAAAGAGCAAATAGGGACTTCACCTTTTAGGCCCTTGAAACTTATAAAATTATAAGTAATAAATTGGTAAGATTCGTGTTTTTATCTCTCAAAATTTATAATTCAGTTTCGACCCTAATATAAATTTTCTGACTTCGTTGAAGTCTAGATTGATATATATATTTCAGTGTCAACTTTATTTATTTATTGTTTTAGAATTCCTTATAATTTGAAAAATAGAACACTTATTATTGTGAACAGGAAACTGAAAAGAAGAAGCAAGATTTAAGAAGTAGAGGACTTTGCTTGGTTCCAATTTCCTTTGCCCAAAAAGTTACAAAGGAAGAGAAGACTATTGATACTAATTCTATATCAAGAACAAATAATCATCCATAGAAAAGTTTTAATACCAATATTATGTATTCAATGTATCCATTTTTAAGAGTTTATATCAGAAATTATTATTGAAGTTTTAAATTTTCATTGAGAAATATTTATATATATATATATATATATATTAGTTTCATTTTTTTCAGAGTTTGAATGGGAGAACTACTAAAAAAATTAATTAACCAAAATTTAAGGTTTATTTTTAAATTGACCCAAATAAAATAAGTAATTACAGAAGTGACCCAAAAGCAAAATCATATACAAGAATAACCTAAAATTTATAGTGTCTACCGGTGTCATCAGACACACCATGAATACATGTATATTTTGAAAAATACATACGGGTGTCGTCAGACATAGTGGCGGCACTCAAAATTTTTTTCTTTTTTTTTTAAAATTAGATGGTGATGAAGGGGCGATGTCGTTGATATATCTAGTGACACCAACGGGCATTGTAAATTTTAGGTCATTCTCTTACAGGATTTTACTCTTGAGTTATTTTCATAATTATTTATTTTACCTGGGTTTGGTTTTAAAAAAAGCCAAAATATAAAGATGAATGATAAATATGAATACTTACCGCTAATCTAGTTAATATTGTATCAGTAAATGTATTGGTTTATTATTATTATTAATATATTTTGATATGTGAATTTGTTAAAAGAATATTTAATATATTTTTTCAAAACAATATATAATATATGGACATGTAAAATATTTACAAATATCAAATAAATAAAATTTAAAATTAAACATAAAATACTCATTAAAAAACTTACAAACCCAATATGTGATTCAATAAATTCAACATACACATGGACTGCAAGGATCAAGGGTATAGCACTAGTCGAACTATCGTTTCGATATGCTCTCTGCAACTGTTTCTGTTTGACTATTAGGGACCTAGTTCGAAGTTTTTAGGTTGTCATACCGTATATTGTTAAGGATCTCTCCATTTTTCTGCTGAAGGTAACAACGGCACGGTCCCCAAGTTCAATACTTCTATGCTGCTAGAATACTGTGGTCGTTAGAAAGCAAACACATCTCGGGCTGATATACGAGAATAATGTTTTATGATGTAGTTCATAGTTGAACACTTGAACTGCGAATTTGCTTGCTTCATTTAGTTATTCAGGAGCTCTTGATTTCTAGGCCATGTTCACTTATCAGTTTCACTTGCCACGCCTTACTTTGGTTATAATCGTGTAGGAGTTGAGGTGGTTTTGCTTGAATTTTTTAGGTACGCCAGTGTTCCCTATTTCTAGTTTTGTTCATGGTTCTCTACCATGTAAGATTTAGAATTCCTTGGAATCCGTCTGTGGTGTTAAAGGGTGCCATTAAGGCCTTATGGGTGGATACAAATATTAAGAATATGTCATTTCGGAAAAGGGAGCGGTTCATGGAACCTGCCGGAGGAGACTAATCTGGTTATACATCATAAAGCTTGAGGTCATAAACTATCTTCAACCCCGGCATCCTTTATTTTTGCTGCGGTAGAATTTGTGGTTCCAACTTTTGAGGCTTTGGTTTAGTGCTACAGTAGATTTGAGGCTTGGGCTTATACTAGCTGCTTTTCACATTGTTCATCTTTTCTCCTTTTTGAGAAATATGCTTTTCTTTGTTTCTGTCATTTCGATTTAATTTTAGGAAACCATGTTATTGTTTCTCAGGCAAGATTATTTGTGCAACAAATGTAAGCGACCGGAACATTTTGCAAGGGAATGTCCGAATGTGACCGTGTGCAACAACTGTGGGCTTCCTCGGTGTGATGAATTTTTCCTCGTTTCTCTTCGTTTCTTTGCAGTCACATTGCTGCCGAGTGCAACTCAACCACTATGTGTTGGAACTGTAAGGAGCCAGGGCATCTTGCTGGCCAATGCCCCAATGAGCCTGTTTGCAATATGTGTGGTAAGATGGGTCACTTAGCTCGAGATTGCCGAAATCCCAGACTTCCGGCTCATGATGCAAGACTCTGCAACAACTGCTACAAGGCAGGTCACTTTGCCGCCGACTGTACGAATGACAGGCTTGCAATAACCGTTGTAAAACTGGTCACCTTGCTCGTGACTGCCCTAATGAGCCAGTTTGCAATATCTGCAATATATCAGGTCATGTAGCCAGACAATGTGCCAAGTCGAAACTGTCATCAGACATGGGAGGCCGCTACCGGGACATTTTTTGCCTCAACTGTGGCCAGCCGGGCCATATTAGTCAGGACTGCGTTTCCATCGTCATATGCAATAACTGTGGTGGAAGGGGTCACCTTCATTACGAGTGCCCTTCAGCAAGGATGTATGACCGCAGTGGCGTACGTAGGTATTATTAACTAAACTAACCAACTTTTATAGGATTCATTCATTAGCAACCCTTTGTTTTTGAATTGATTTATTCTTTGAGTGATACGCCATTGTTGTTCTGTAATCGAGGCTGCAGTTTCCTCTGCCTTGAAAATTGTCTTATTTTTCTTCAGTGATGAATATTGGCATTAAATTTTGGAGGGAATACCTAAAATTTTAGGAAGTTTGAGGGATTTAACGAGAATTTTCTAAAATTTTGGTAGGCCTAATTAGAACTTTAACAAATTTTGGAGGCTTAATGAGAGTTTTAAAATTTTTTTGAAAGGCTTCATGCGATTTTTCAAAAATTTTGAGAGCTTAATTAAAATTTTCAAAACAATTTACGGGTTTAATAAAAATTTTCCAATATTTTGTGGGCTAAGTTCATATTTAATGGAGAAAAGTTGGTTAACATTCTGGTATGAATCTTGGATATGGTTTATGTCTAATATAAATGCATACAAACTCACTCTAAATTTATGAAATTTTTATTTAAAAAATGAACATTTTGAATCATACATATAATATACATGAAAAACTTCAAAACGATTAGACTATCGTATACTTACGTATAAAGACGAAGCCAAAAGATTTTTTGGAGGGTTGGAATCAAATTATATATTTTTTATAATAGTAAAAACGTAATTTCATTATTTTAATAAATTATAATTATAATTTTTAAAAGATTAAATTAAAATTTTATCATTTTAAGGAGGATAAAATGTAATTTTACTATTATTAATTTAAAATTTTATTAATTATAAAAGACCTAAACGGAAAGTTTTCCATTTTAAGGGAGCCGAGGCCCTTGCCACTCTGACTTCGGCCCTACTTATGCATATGTTTAATTATTTACTAAATACATGTGTTGATTTTGGATAATTCAAAGAAATTAAAGAATTTGGAATTTTATACTACGACAAAATTTTTTATCATAGGTATATACCTATAGAAATCACATATTCAAAACACAAATGTTTGTTTAAAAATAATATATAATTAATATATACAACTGATAGGAAAAATAAAGTGTGCATAATAAATTAAAATATATAAAAGTATTAAAATGAAGCTTTAAAAATATTTAAAAGAAGCTTTAGTTGAGTGACAAATTAAATGTTTTATTAATGCAATTCGCATGGATTCGAATCCCATTATATATATATTTTTATTGATTTTTTTACCATGAAAAGTTTAAAATATCCTCAAATAACATTACTTATTTTAATTAGGAAATATATTCCCATATTTTTTTAACCAATATAATGTGCGATTAACTTGTAATACTAACTTAATCAGGAATTTTATTGATAGTATAAATATATAAAAGGACTTCCTTCATTGACATTTTCCTTGCTATTTTTTTGTCTTTACATTCTCGACAATAATGATTAATTTGTAATTTTGATCCTCTGCTTTTATGTATATCACTACATCCTTTTATATATTTTTAAGCATAGATTCTCAACAAAATGGTTAATTTTTAATTTCAGTCTCTCTACTTTCTCATTATATAAAATAGCCCAATTTTAATTATGGTTCCTATACTATGTTAAAATTTGAGATTTGATCTTTATAATTGAATTTTTTTATATAATTTGGTACTTCAACATTTAGAATGTCATTATTTAATCTAAATGTTTTCTTCTAATTAAAATGTTGACGTAAATTTAAAGAACTGTTAACATTGTTAAATTTGTTGTTAAATTCAAGTCTATTATAATACCATTTTTTTACATGATTATCAAGTGAGTACTTTAAAAAAAAAGAATATTATGCCAACAAATTTAACAGAAAAATTTTTAACGGTGTTAACAATTAAACTTAAATATTTAAATTTGAAAATAGAGAGATTAAATTCTTAAAAAGAAAAAGTGGAGACTAAAGTCCAAAAATACAAATAGTATAGAAACTTAAAGCATGTTATAACCTTTAAATTTTAACTATTTAGTCTGAAAATAATTAACCCAACATGAAGTGTGGGTCGAAAACTATACTATTATAAATAAAAGATGTACAAAAATAGTGGAGTTTAATTTTAGGATAAATTACACCCAAGTTCACTAAACTATTAGTAAATTTATATTTTTGTCACTTAACTTCAAAAAGTTACAAAATGATCATTTCACTATTCGAAAGTTTTTCCTTAAGTCGTTGAACTATTCAAAAGTTCTTAATTTAGTCATTGGACTATTATGTTATGTTTTTTTTTTTAATAATTTAGAATATAGATATACATTTAAAAAATAATATTTAATAAATAAAAAATTTATGGTTTGAAACTAATAATACTAACACAAACACAATAAAATTAGTATTTAGTTCATTGACACTATATATTCTTTTATTCCACAAGCAAACCCAAAAAATATTATGTGTTTCTATTTTAAAATATATATTTTTTAAATTTTTTACTATACCTCTGCAGGATACTTGTCAATTTCTTGACTTTGTTTGTGGAATCTAAAAGCTTCACTACCAGTGTACCAGATATTTTTTTTTCCAATGTCATATGTATGAAATTGAAATGAAAATAAAACAATTTAAATTGTAAGTAAAACAATTAAATATATAAATACATCAGATTAAAAATATTAAATACACTCTAATTGTATATAATGACATTGTCGTTTTTCTACACCACATCAAAATGTGGTCATGTCGGTGAAAAGAAAATTCAATATCAACAAAATAATTATAAAAATTTCGGTATTGAATTGACTTGTGATACAAACTCAATCGATAATATTATCAATATTAAAAATTCTATCACATGTGTATGTGTATGCGTGTGAAAATCACGTATTTAAAATACAGATATGCATTAAAAATAACATACAATAAATAAGTAAACATATGATTTGAAACTAATAGTAACAACACATATAGAATATGTATGGGTGAAAACTTTTGTGTATTAATATCAAAATGTATAAAAAAATAAAAGAGGAAGTATTAGTTGTAGCGGTAAAGTTTAAGGGAGAGTAATCGGATGAATCAGTTGGTTCGATTGGTTTTTTTAAATCAACTTTAACATGATAAAATCAACTTGATTGATTTTAGTTGAGAAAATCAATCAAACTGAACTAATTTTATTCGATCTATTTTTCCAGTTTATAGGTTATATATTATAAAATAAAAATACATTTTAAATAATTTAAAAATAATATAAAATAAATCAATTTTTTCAATCGTTGTAATTTTGAAATTCAAAAACTAACAACCAATCGAATTAACCGATTAAATCAAGGTCAAAACCCACAAATCCGTCCCACTCAACTAAATCGAAATCGAAAAGTTGAATGAATTGACTTTAAAGATTTTTTCGCTTTCCTCTAGTAAAGCTTAGGTTTATGCCATGTTGATAGCATGATTTGTAAAATAAAAGACTAAAATATTTTTTATTATTTGTAATTTTTTATTACTTTTATTTTAAAATGTAAAAAATAAAAGATTAAAATATTTTTTACTTACGTAAAGATAGTTTAATAATGATTTAATAATAGTATAAATAAATTTAAAATATTTAATATAAATAAATATAGAACGTTAATATATTTGTAAAATAAACTTTTTATTCTTTTAATTGGAATTATTGAAAAAAAGTTTTTTAGTAAAAAATTAAAGGAAAAAGTTAAAAGAAAAGACAATAAGAGATGATGTATTTTGGTTTTTAATTAGAAAAAGAGAAAACTACTTACTGTTTAGGCATCAGACAATAAAGATATTATTTTATGTATTTTTTTATTAAATAAATCTTCATTATTTGGAAGAAAAAAAAAGTTTTTTTCCTAAAAAAGTAAAGACAAAACAAAAATTTTTAAATGCCATAAACAGAAGTCTAGGCTGAATTTTGAATAATGTTTTTATTTTCTAATTAGATTTGAAATTCAGTACCATTATTTTTAATTTTAGAAATTTTATTTTTTACTCTTTTATTTTAATTATTTGTTTAGATATTTAAAAAAAAAAAGAAAATTTATTCTTATTGTCAGCATTGCACATATTCTCACCTAAGCAAATAAAATAAAAGTGTAAAGTTTGGTATTGATAAAATTTCGATTTTGAATATGAGATTGTAAAATTTTTTAGTATCATTTTCAGATAATAGAGTGAAGATCGATATATTTTAAAATTTTACCAAAATAAAATAAAATAAAATATATATTTTTATTTTTATTATTTTTTAATGATACAATTAATTGTTTTCTAGGTATAATTACGTTAGAGTAAATATTAATATAAATTTATTAACAAAAACTAATTAAAATATACATACGGTGATATTTGGACTCACGTAAATTGGATTAGTCAATCAAAGCTTCATTTTAATGTATATTTTGTACATTATTTATTATATGCTATTTTAAACATACATTTGCGATTTAAATATGTGGTTTCTACACGCATACACGTGTAATAGAATCTTTAGTATTAATAATGATGTTAATTGTTCTGGCCAAAGAAAAAACAATTGTTAATTGAGTTGTTGTCACAAATTAACTCGACACTAATTCAAAATCGATGACAAACCCATGATAAATAATTGTAATGCATTTAATATTGAGTGGGTTTTTCCGAAACCTAATCACCCGATTAATTAAAAAACTAGATGTAATTTAAAATTTATTTTTCTTTTGGGATCGAATCAAAATTTATCGGGCAGAATTTTTGTTTCCATTCCCAGTCATACAGACTCTAAACTTTATTGGAAAAAAGGATTTAAAAATGAAGAAAAAAGACAATATGACATGATACAGTAATTATTTTGGTTTTTATTATAAAAAGGGAAAATTATTTACAGTTTAGAAGTCAGACAATAAATATATATGTATATGTATTTTTCTTTTTTTTGGATTAAATAAAATTTAAATTTATTTTTTATTAGTTGGAATAAAAATAAATATTCCAACTAAAAAAGGAAAAACAAGACAAAAATTCTTTTTTAACTTTAATGCCATAAAAGAGGAAAAAAAAAATCTTGCTTTTAATTGGACCCAGCCTATGTTGAATTTTGGATAAAGGTTTTTCCATTTAGAATTGACTTAGCTTTATTGGAGGGTATATTTATGAAATCAGTTCCTATGTTTTTGAATATTTCAAATTCAGTCCTTTTACTTTTAATTCTAGAAACTTTTAGTCTCTTTACAATTTTGATTTAATAATTGAAGTTTAGTTGATAAAACTTTCATCTTCAATTGAATTACATGACATTTTCTGAAGTTGAATTATTTTCAATTTTTAATCTAGGATTATAAAGTTCTTCGATATTATTCTGAAGATTTTGATTTGGCCTTATAATTATTTCTTTTGTTGAGTGTTTTTCTCTATCTTCTTTAGATGGTAATGTTGTATTTTTATATGATATGGTTACTGTTTATTGATGTGATATTCTAAATAGGTTTCATATATGCCAACACGTACCCTACTCTAGACTTGATACGTGTTTATACGATGTGAGTTCGCCTATGTCGTGGCGTGCAAACCCACATCGCATGGTCCCATGTGTAACAACACTTAGCGTCATGCGAGCTCGATACGCGAACCCAATGGTCGATAATAGTAAATATCATAACATCTTTATTTTAAAAATAACTTCAAATCTAACTTAATGGAAGTTATTCGATAATGATATTAAACAGACTTCAATTATTAATTAAAAATATAATGATTAATATTTAAAAAAATAATATAATGACTAAATTACTAAAATTAAAAGTAAAAATATTAAATTGCAAATATGCAAGACTAAATTCATAATTAAACTTTATTAAAATTATTAACTTAATTGATAATAAAAATATGTCATAATCTACAACTAACTTAATTTTGACTAATAAATATTTTCTCGGATTTCAAATATTATAAATGGAGAAAATAAACATTAAATAAACTTATACCTAATTTAAAATTTGACCTAACTCAATATCGAAATAAATAATTAGTCTAATATATTGAATACTAAAGTGATATAAAAAAAACAAAATTAATAATTAAATAAATTCCTAAAATTAAACCAAACAATAATGTAATAAGAAAAAAGGTAATAATAAAAGAAATCAAAAATAGCGGTTGCCAGCTCATAATAACACACCTCGCAATCGCATAGAACTACGCTTATACTTACAGCTAAGACTCACTTCCTCCGCGAACTTTAACAATTTTTCCTCATTTTTCTCTGTTCAAATGTAGAAATTTAATCCATTCTATAATCAAAATTCTAATTTCTCTAAAATTTTTAATATTTTTTTAAAAAAAAAGTTTGGAGTCGAATTGAGAAACAGTTGTAGGTAGATTCGGAAATCCGATGACAACGATTTTCAGTCCCGGTCGGAGCCCCGGAAGTTCGAGGCTTCAGTTAGGAACAGCTAGTGGAGTGTCCAGGCTTAGATCTCCGTCGCTTAAGAAGCCGCCGGAGCCGTTGCGCAGGGCGGTGGCGGATTGTCTTTCTTCTTCGTCGTCTTCTTCTTTTTCGCCGGCGGCGGGGGCTGGAGGTCTTAGTTCGTATCACCATGGAAGTCAGTTGGTTTTAAATGAAGCTTCGAGGACACTTCGGGTTCGTTATTCTTTGTTTGGATTTAAATTTTTTTTTTTGTTTATGTTATTAGATCTTGAAGAGAATATTATTGTGTATTTTTATTTTGTGATTTAATGAATTTTTTCTGATGTGTATAAATATCGACAAAGAAAGGAAAAAAAAAATAATAGATTTTCTCTTTAGAATTCATTTAGGTGGCAAGGATTTAATAGTTGATTTATTGGCAGAAGATAGTGAACTATGGTTAAAAAAAGAGAGGATGTAAATTACTGAACTATTGTAAGATTTACTTTGTAGTTCCACATCATTGTTGCGTTGTGAAAGTTTATAAATTGGTGAAAGCCAAGAGTGAAAATGGACATCCAATTTGAATAAAAATGAGTATGATTAAATGAAATTAAGTTTTCATTTTGTTATCTGCAAAAGTTAGATTTTAATTTTTTTTAGTTCTTTAAAACTTATCTTTTGCTTCGGGCAAGCAAAAACTTAGTAAAAGCTCGACGAAATACAGTTTAAGTGAATTGCTTGCTAATGTTGCGTTGTTGGGTTTTTTTTTTTTTTTTATTTTATTATAATGAAGTGTCTAAGCATTTTTCCTCGTTTTAACCGTGGTTTTATTGTTTCTGTGTACCCTAGTAAGATTTCTAGATTTTGCTGTCTTGTATTTAGTTAAGATATTTTATGGTTTCAAGGTAGGTTTAAATATTAACAACCCTAGCATGCTGACATTAACTACTTATTCAGCTTGAATTTATTATATTGAGAGAGAAACCTTTCTTGACATTGTTTGGCTGAGCAGTATCTTTACTTACAGATTACTTAATTAATGAATAATCTCTTATATTTATGTATTCTCAAATCTAATTGCAAGCAGTTTTTCTTAGTCACTTACTACCCATGGATATATAGGAAAGGGTATTCTAAATCTCATAATTCAAACATTGGTGAACTTTTCCTTTCTGTTGTCTTTTTTCCCCTCGGGTCCAAGTGTAATGGTGAAAGTGTTTTGTTTTTTCCAACTTGAATCAGCATTGATATTGATAAAGCCTAGACTTTTGGTGTAGCAAATCTTAGTTACTTTACTTCTTGCAGGCACTGTAAATGATGAGAATTTGAAGTTCATTTGATTTACTATATTAGTATGATATCCTCCTTTTGCTTCACCTGTGGAATTTGTTTTTGAATTTTATAATATTATGATTCACATACTCTATATTTTTTTTCCTAGAGACTGTGTATATACATATATATATTAGTATCAGATCTTTTTGTCTCACCTGTGGAATTAGTATTTGAACCTTACAAGACCAGAACTTACATTTAACAATGACAGGACTATCTGGCAGCACCCTCAACAACTGACCAGTCTTACATTGTTATTTTAGAGCATACAATTGCAGAGAGAGAACGCAGGTAATTTTTTTGCATAGTGTACTTATATAACCGACCATAATGTATTTTAGAGAGAGATGGGTTTATGAACTTGTTTGGGATAGATTGGAGTTACAGATTTTAAGTGATTGTGAGGTAATGCCTATTTCTGATAAATGATATTGTGATGTTAAATTTGTTGCACCAGTTGTTGATGTTTTGAAAGCTTAGAATGCTTCATCCATACGAGACAGTGTATTGACACCATATTTATGTAATGGAATAGTCTTGTGTAACTTATTCTAGAAACACCCATAATTTGTGTTTTGATGTCTGGAAATTTCATAGAGACGACAGCAGAAGTATATTAAAGTATTAAACACTTGAATGGAATATGATATTGCAAAGAAAAAAAAATAATGCATGGGTTTTATAAATAATAATTGTTGTCAGGTGTATAATTATTTTACAGTTAATTACCGATTTGCCTATTGTTGCATGTCATGCACTGAATACCTTTTCTTAACTCCTTTTTAATCTAGCCATTACTCTTAGCACAGTGCTTGAACTAATTTCCTTTTCTGCTGTTGTGTATATAATTTGTGCCAGCCCAGCTGTAGTGGGAAGGTGTGTGGCACTCCTGAAGCGATACCTCTTTAGGTATGCTGTTCTTGGTGTGAACTTGTATTTTCTCTTATTTTCTTTTCATGTAGAATAGGGAAGTGTTCGAATATTCTTTTTGGTATAATTAAGGTATCCACCATGTCCATTTTACGGTTCATGAAGATTAATCTTTTTGGGGTTTGTGGCTGCCCCTCCCAACAATGTCATCTCTAGGGTTCAAACTTGAGTTCTTTCCTTGAGAATGCAATGTGTCTTATCACTGCACCTAACACTTGTTGGTAGGGAAGTGTTAGAATGTTTGTTAGTTTCAGAATGCAATAATTGAACCAGAATTGACATATATCAAGTGTTCATAAAATTATGTTACCATTATAGTCCATTTGTAAATATGGAACTTGCTCTGGTTGCTATCCAGTTTAGGACTGACTGGGAAATTTATCAAGACCAAAGGTTCCAAGATTTATAGGGTCTATTTTATATTGTTGTTTTATTTTAGGATTTCATTTTTTGTTCTATTTGGTGCAGGTATAAGCCCAGTGAGGAGACGTTGCTGCAAATAGATCGGTTTTGTGTCAGCTTAATTGCTGAATGTGACTTAAGTCCAAATCGAAGGTTGTCACCTTGGTCTCGGTCTTTAAATCAACAATCGGGTTTATCAGCAACATCAACATCATCTGCAAGTGCTTCTCCTTTGTTGCCTGTATCTAGTTTTGCTTCTATAGCCCTTGTAAAGTCATTGCATTATGTGAGATCCTTAGTGGCTCAACATGTTCCAAAGCGTTCATTCCAGCCGGCTGGTTTTGCTGGGGCAACCTTGGCATCGAGGCAGTCACTTCCTTCGTTGACATCTTTGTTGAGTAGATCTTTCAATTCCCAGCGATGCCCTGTGAATGTTGGAGAGTCTTCAGAGAAGAAAGATGATACAGCTTTATCTGTTTCAAACTTTTCAAACATTGAGGACGCTGATCGAATAGAGAATCCTGAATATATTGCACATGATGTTTTGAAATGGCGCTGGCTTAGGGATCATCAGTCACCCTTTACTGAAAGGTAATTTGATTTTGCAATTTGCATATGCTTATTAAGTGTTCAAATAGTTCATATTGGCTTTATTACTTCTTCCCTTATAGGTTTTCTAAGTCTCTGGTATGTTCTGGCTTTTAGTACTGTTCTTCCATGTGTTCCATTGCTTCTAAAACAAATGTTCTATATTCAACAAACAGTGACCACTCTGCATATGTGCAAGACATGAGTGCACATAATTTCTTAGAGGTAGGAGCAGCTGCTTTACTTGTTGGAGATATGGAAGCAAAAATGAATGGCCAGCCCTGGAAATATTTTGGCACTGCTGATATGCCTTATCTTGATCAACTCTTACAGCCTTCACCAGTCACAACAATTGCCAATTCTGCTTCTGCTCGCTCCCATTTGAGAGCAATTACAGCATTGAAACGCAGTAAAGGAGGACCTCATCAGATTTGGTATGTTCTTCACTTACTCTCAGATTATTTCTTTGATGACTTTATGTTTAATATCACTTACCATTATATTATTTGCACGGTTCCTAAGGATCTGTTCTGCTGTGATAGACTTATATGGTTGTGCTGTCAGACTGATCTTTGCAATTTGATGGGTGGGAAAGGTCATAGACTGTTAGCTTTTAAGGCAATAATTTCAAGCTTCTTTCCCAGTTAAATGTTTGGAGTCTTGTGGCTTGAGGTTCTGTTTTCTACAAACCTTTTTCCATACCTAATTGTATTATGACCGCTTTTATGGAGTTTGCAAATTTGATTAAGTTGGAGGGCCTGGGACATTGAAACAGCAGATGAACTCTGCATGTTTTGGTTTGTTGGTGCCATATTACATACAACCAATCTGATGTTTACTGTATTCTGGATTCAAAAGAATTTAACCAATTGTGTTAGAAAGATATGTGTGTGTGTGTGTGTAACTTCTGTTTCGTTCTAAAATTCTTTGTTGCTTTCATTTGGTTATGAATTACGTGTTTTGACTTGTTGGTGTTATACCATGTATGACAAATCTGATGTTAGCCATAATCTGGATTTAAGTGAATTTAGCCAATCCCATTAGAAAGAAATATATTTCAGTTTAAGAGAAAAGTAGCATGCTTATCTGGATACTCTGAAAATTAAGCTTCTTTAAATGGTAGTATAAGTAGCAAGGTAGAGCTGTTTGAGTTTAAGAGAATATTAACTATGCATAGTTTTAAACCTAAATTTTGAATAAAGTTGTATGGTTACAGTTTGGGTTATTGGATATAATTTGTGTAGGGATGATTCTCCTGCAAGCACATTCCGCCCACGTGCCCGACCACTTTTCCAATATCGCCATTACAGGTGTGCAATTTGACATCCGTTAATTGATGATGGTATATTCCTTTTGTGATTTGTTAGAATGAATTTTGCTTCTATTGCAAGTTTACTAGGTTTTGGAATTAAAAGGGAGCTTCCCTTTTTTTTCCCTATTAGCAAATACTCAATGTTTAACTTGAGGACATTTATGTTATTGAGTTGAACATGAAGCATTTGCTAATATCCATATATGTTAATTGTATAATTGTTCCTTGGGATCATGATCTGTGGCTGGGTCTATCCTGCATTGTTACACACTGCTTCTTGTTCTGGAGTGCATAATTATTGTATTTATTTTCAAGTGCTATTTCTTTCACAACATTGATAGATCTCAATGTGGTTGACTTTATGTTTTCTTTTTTCTCTAATAAAATATTTTTGCGTGCATCAGTGAACAACAACCTTTGCGTTTGAACCCTGCTGAGGTATGCGAGGTCATTGCAGCTGTCTGCTCTGAGACATCTTTAACAAATGCTAATACCATGACGGTATCTTCTAGATTAAGTAATAACAGTGCAAAGCCATCAATGGATGTGGCTGTGAGCGTCCTTATTAAGCTGGTTATTGACATGTATGTTATTGTTTTCTTCTTTTCTTTGACCTCTTTTGTCCTATATTGCATGCGACACATTTAACCTTTCTTTCTCTCCCTCTCTTGCCCCAACAACCTTCATTTGGTCATTATAATAATATAATAACAGTATCAATTACTTTATACGTATTAGCCTAAGATGCATAAGTTATTTTGGAATCATCCTTATGTAAAGGGTGATAAGCTTTCTGTTTTTTTATCCTGCAATACTAAGTACGTGGTGTTGCAATGCATTTGGAATAGTTTCCTAATTCATTGCTATTTAAAAGTAATTTATCTGAGAAAATGCATATCCATTTGAAGTATCTGAAGTTGACATCCCGTTGATCATGTTGTGGGCACACTTTGAAATGCCGCTTGCTTAATTCAGGTTGAAATCTGACCCATTGCTAGAGTCAGTTATTCATAAATAGTAGCAGGGGTTTGATTGTGAATTTCCAACATACTTGTTTGTGCACAGAATCATGTGATTGATTTTGTTTCATTTTTCTTCGCTTGTTTTCTTCTTTTAATTTTCACATCTAATGATGATTACTGGTATGGTGTTGCTGAAAATTCTGTTTTGTAGGTATGTCTTGGATTCTGGAACTGCTGCTCCTCTCACTCTATCTATGCTTGAGGTTTTTGTTTATTGTATTTTCAGTTTCTTATTCAAGTATTATGGAATCATCTTTTAACTCTTACCTTTTTTTTTTTTTTTTTTTTCCTTACAGGAGATGCTTAGTTCTCCAAGGACAGCATGTAGGGTGCGTGCTTTTGATTTAATTCTAAACCTTGCAGTCCATGCTCACTTGTTAGAGCCCCTGATAATTGATGATAATTCTGCAATTGAGGAAGAGTATTCTCAAGAATTACTTTTAAATAGTGAAGATCAGCTTACCACGCAAGGGAGAAGGAAACTAGCTTCTTCCAAGAAGTTGGGAAGAACCTCAGCTATTGATAAATTTGAGTCTTGGATTTTAAACATTTTATATGATATACTTCTTCTTCTTGTTCAGGTACTGGCTGTCTTTTAACCGAAGCTTCTGTACTTTGGCTGCTTTGATTTTAGGATGTTCCATCCATGCTTGTCTCTATTTCCATTTTACTTTTCCCTTGCTATTGCTTGTTGTAGATTGATGAGATGGAAGAAGCTGTCTGGGCTTCTGCCCTAAGCTGTTTACTATATTTTGTGTGCGATAGAGGCAACATTTGGAGAAATCGATTAAAAGGACTTGACATCAGGGTGAGTCAGTTTTGTCTGCCTATCTACCAGTTCCTGGAGCTTTCCAAAATTACCATGTTGTATTCTTACCTTGATCTAACCCATGAGGGCTTCGTGTGTGTCTGTGTGGAGGAAATTATGTCTAGGAGGTGATTTGGAAGTTTCATTTCTTGTGTGTGCACGTCTTCAATTTTGGAAGTATTGTCGTGTAAAATTGGCAGCATCCATTTCAAATATCTAAATGAAAAAAAAAAAAAAAAAAAATCCCAGTGAATTTATCAGTCTCCAATTGTTAACATAGCACTTTTGCATCTACCATGTTAAACTTCTGAGTCACACTTTAGCAGTGTGAAATACCTCTCAATAAAGTTCAACCTCTGCTTTGCAAGAATTTCTACAACCAATCTATACAAAATGTTATCTTAGCATTACTCTCCCTCTGAATAATCCTGGCGCCACTTTATGTTGGGTCATACATGGAGCAACTTTTTCTTTACTATACTCAGAGGAATTGCAAAGCTGAAAGTTGGTTGGATTTGCCAGATATGTGATTCAGTTCTAACCATATAGGTTCTGAGAATATTGGGTGGTATTTGGTATGGCTCGATGAAAAGACGGTCCATTTCTTGTTGGAAAATTTCATATGTTGCAGGAGTTTTTTGACCCTAATTTTTACTTTTATTTTACATTATGAACCCTTTGCATTATATGTTGGTAGAATTTGTTTGGTGTGCGATTCAATTCTAGTCTTGAGGTTCTGTCAATGTTGGGATTGGTGTTTTATTTGAACAATTTTAGGTTAAAAAAATAACTGAACTTTACTACTTTTCCCAGGTAAGTACATATATTTTTATTGTATCCAAGCATGCCCGTAATCCTTAATCTGTACTGATTTTTTTCCAAGATTTTCAATTTTCAGCCACATCACCATACCGCGTCAACTTCCATGTGGAGGAAAAAAATCCAACTAGCTTTGACTGTAATAAAAGTCAACTTTTTTTTGTGATAAGTGTTAATTCAGACACAAAATTGAAGGTTTTGGACTTATTTGGGTCAATAAAAGTATAAGGCTTACCTAGGACGTGTAAAAACTCTGGTTTTATCTTGTATTTTAAGCATAACTCTAATTTTTGCATGTCTTTTGTGTTATGGACACTCCACTGTTTTTCTCTATCAAAACCATACCATGCAATCTTGTCAATCAAAGCTGACCTAAATTTTGGTCGGATTTCCTTTGAGGAAATTTTAAGACTCCGGATTCTTTGTTTAATGGTATTGGAACTTAGTATTATTATGGCAATAAATCTCGGTCTCATTTATGGTCTCTTCACTTGTGTTGTCTTCAGGTTGTCAAGTCAATTTTGGTGATTAGCCGGATAAATTCCTGGGCTGAAGTTGTGCATTGCAAGCTTGTTTGTATCCTAACAAACATGTTATATCAAGTACCTGATGAATCTACTAAGGCCATCATGAGTACAGCGAATTTTCTTGTTGACCAGCTTGACCTGATTGGAGGAATTGATTTTATCTTCATTGAGGTATGCTAATTAGTTTGATCTGGACATCTATAGAAATAAGATTGATTTTATCTTCTTGTTGACCAGCTTGACCTGCTACTCTTGGTCTTCATGTAAAATTTTTAGCAATAATTAAAGGATTAATTTACCTGAATGAAAAAACCTTGGGACCCTACCCAATATTTAATAACACAACAGAAGCAGTGGATTCCAATTGCTTAACAAATTTTTGGAAATGTGTGACAAGTAAATGAGGTTTGTTCTAGTAATGGCTTGCAATGTTCATATTTATGAAGTTGTTGGACCTAAGAGGGATTAATGGGTATCTGATGACTCACACGTGTTTTAAACACCTCATAAAAATGGATTAATTGAAATATATGCAAAATTTCTTAAATATAGAGAAACCTTTTAACTTGTATGTTTTTTCTTTTCAATTATCAAGTGCAGTATTCATTGTCAACCTCAAGGGAGGAAAGAAAGCATCTTTATTTGGTGCTTTTCGACTATGTTTTGAATCAAATAAATGAAACATGCATATCAACTGGAGCTTCTGAATATAGTGATGATGAGATTCAGCCAATTGCTGCACTGCTCACTTTGGCTGATGCACCGGAAGCCTATTATGTCTCTGTTAAGCTAGGGCCGGAAGGCATTGGGGAGCTCTTGAGAAGATCACTGTCAACTACATTGGATAGATACCCTAACAGCGAGCGGTTACATACGGTAATTTCTTGTGAATGTTTTTGCAGTTTTGCACATATGTTTTTAATATTTGGCAGGTGGGGATGATAAACAATCAGGCTATTGATTTGATGTATTGTGTGTGGTCGGTTATATGATTCCACTTGTTTGATTCATTTCATATATGCAAGTATAGCTTTGAGATTAAAAATGAATCAGGGGAGGGTTTAGCTGTATCATGTTAAATTGTGCCTCTTGCTCACCTCATCTCGACTTATATTTCACAGGAGTTTGCTGAAGTGATAACGAAATGTGTGAATTGCAAGCATATATCTGCTTTTCTGATTATTATTTGTTTTCCCTTGCAGCTTTTGGAAAATATTACGGAGAAATTAGATAGAATAATTAGTTCATTTACTCATTTGGACACAGAGTTCTTTCAGCTGAAACAGATAACAAAATCCAACAAGTTGAAGGGCAATGTTGAGGGTTCATCTACACGAAATAGTGTTGCAATGAAAGCAAAGCTGGCTTGGTCTATTTTACATTCTCTTCTTCATTCGGATAGAATCCTTTACCGCCAAAATGGATTTATCTGGTTAGGAGATCTGCTTATTGCTGAAATAAGTGACTCAAGGAATGGGAGTATATGGTCTAATGTCAGGAGCTTGCAGAATAAAATTGCTTATGCTGGTGTTCATGATTCCTCTGATCCTTCTGATATTCCTTTGTCTATCTGGCTGATGTGTGGTCTTCTAAAGTCGAAGAACAATTCTATCAGGTGGGGCTTCCTAGTTGTTCTAGAGAGGCTTCTCATGCGATGCAAGTTTTTGTTAGACGAGAGTGAAATGCAACAGCCAAGCAACAGTGATTTTAGCCCTGACAATAGGGATACTCGACTGGAGAAAGCAATTACAGTGATAGACATCATGAGCAGTGCTTTGTCCTTGGTGGCTCAAATAAACGAAACAGACCGTATAAATATTTTAAAGGTATTTTGCTTGGAAAGCTTCCAAACCATCATACAAAATGTCAGTGATATTTGAAATCATCTTTTCTAGTTTATCTTGGACCAAAGATCCTGTTCATTAGCTGGCCTTATGATTAATCTATCTCTCTGTTTTCAGTTCCTGAGAAAGAATTCTTTGAGGACTGAGGATGATCTTGTTTAAGCCTTTTTCCTTTTGTTTTAATCTAAAATAGTTTGTGCTCTTTAGATAGTTGCTAATTTTCAAGTTTGTAGTTCTTTAAATTACACCTAAGTGAACTTAGTTAATATTTTATGATTTAGATTATTGGTACTAAAAATTCATTCTAATTTAATAGAAGGGATCAGAAGACAAGAACAAAGCTTGAAGAGTTTACCTTTTCATTTGTTAACTAGAGGTCTCACATTAGCGATGCTGCATCATGTCTTAGGTAGAAGGCTATATGCAAAAAGGTTGCTTTCTCTGTGAACTTTTTGGTGTGTTACGTGTGAAGCTCTGGCACTTTTTTTTGATATCTTTATTTTTTTTTCTATAGCATCTTGGTATGGATATTTTTTAAGACCTGCTTAGAAACTGTGAGGTTCCTCTTTCAGCCACCTTGCTTGATACATGTCTTATATACACATGTATATTGTGGTTACGCTTGATGTTTGTTCCTTTGAGATTATCTACTCGTTCCCAAACAATAGGACATGGACAGCATAAAATAAATTGTATACATCTGAGATTTTGAGGATTTAATCATTAACTTTTACATTTTGCATATGAAAGAGTTGTGCACCATTTCCTCACTCACGCTTTATAAATCTTTAAGAGTCACTGTTTCTCTCTTTGTTGAACAGATGTGTGATATTCTATTCACTCAATTGTGCTTGAAAGTTCCCAATTCAAATTTGATGCCATTTGGAGAAGGAATACAACGGCCTAAAGTTTTCACTCGCACAGAAGAAATTAGAAAAACTAGTAATATAGATTTTGTATCTCAACAAGAAAGCTGTCCCTGGGATCAGATAATGGAGGAAACTGATAGCAAATCAGGCTACAGTGTTAGTAGTCATTTTGTATGTGAGACAGCTTCTATGGCTGCGCTGCTACTACGAGGACAAGCCATTGCGCCAATGCAATTAGTTGCACGTGTTCCAGCTGCCCTTTTCTATTGGCCTTTGATTCAACTTGCGGGTGCAGCAACTGACAACATTGCACTAGGTGTTGCTGTTGGAAGCAAAGGAAGAGGGAACCTTCCTGGTGCTACTTCTGATATTCGGGCTACCCTTCTTTTGCTTCTAGTTGGTAAATGTACTGCTGATCCTACAGCTTTTCAGGAAGTTGGTGGAGAAGAATTTTTCAGGTGATCTCAATTTCTTTGCTTGTGAAGAATGAATTTGACAGAAGCTTACCTTCAGGTGAGTGGAAACATGAAGTTTCTTTTTTATCCTTTGTTTCAGGGAACTTTTGGATGATACTGATTCTAGGGTGGCATATTACTCTTCGGCTTTTCTATTGAAGGTTAGAAAACTCTATCTTGCATTTTCCTTTATCCTCTCCTCTCCCACTTCCCTTCTATTTTTCATTTTTCTGTTCCCCTTTTATTTCCCTGCTTAGTCCTTCCCCTTGTGGTTATGCTTTGCCACTAAGCCATTCTAGCATGGGAACTTTGCAGAGAATGATGACTGAAAAACCAGAAAAGTACCAACACATGCTGCAAAAGCTTATCTATAAAGCTCAACAGGTAAGTGATCCCTCTATGTTCAGTATGAAGTCGCTTTATTGTAATTATGAAGCAGTACATGAGAACAGCTGATGAAAATATTGGCATGAATATGGAAGCTTTTTTTAGTTTGGAACTCCAGATAACAGCATTTCCACAAAAGAAAATTTCATCCCATTATCCTTATATAATTGATTATACATCTCAAAGTTTAAAAACAATATTTCTGCTCAGTACTGTTCTACTTTAAACAATGTCCTTGACTGTGTCAGCCAATCACTGTACCAGTATCTATTGGATTGTTTTTGCTATACGTTATTCCTTTTAGTTAAAATGATTTGACTGTAACGTATGGATGGCCTATTTGCTTCTGGTGGAACATCTTATCTTTGTGTCCATTTCTTGAAGTGCTGATAGAGAAGTTTAAAATTTTTATATTATTCATTGTATTTGTATTCTGCATTGAATTTACACGTTTTCTCAATTGTAATTTAGTACTGCTACTTTTAAATTCTTTGTTGCTGAAATCTTTGTTTTTGTGCACCTAATCTGCAGAGTAACAATGAAAAATTGCTTGAGAATCCATATCTTCAGATGCGTGGGATATTCCAACTATCAAATGAACTTTGAACTTAGTTGCATTTGACGATTCTTCTCTGCAGAGTTTAAATATACATCCAGCTGGAGGCACTGTAGTGTTCATTAACAGGACTTTCCTTGTGAATTTTTAACCCTAGCAATATTTGGCCCGACTCTCTGAGTCTGTTCTTGATGTATGCTTGATTAAGTGAGCCTGCACAAGATAGTTTGGAATCCTAAAGTAGTTCTAAGATGCAAAGTTACTGAATTTAGGCGAAGACTTTGCGATTCCAAGTCTGAATCCCTTTCTTAGGAAAAAAAATGATTAGAATTGTGAGCTTTGAGACTCTGGATGATGGTGTAAATTCTTAGAATGCTGCTATATATGCGCCCAGATCTGCTGTACAAATGGAATGAAGGTGAGACTTCTACTATCTGCTTCCCTTGTTTCCATCTACTTGTTCAGACATTAATAAATGGACTTGACACCTTAAATTTCAGGAATGCCAGGAGAAAAAATGGAGCGATTGGAGCTGTCAATTCATCTGCCTTACAGTTGTGTTACTGGATTGTGTATATCAAAGGGTTGAACATATCTGCAGGTATCCCTATCTTACTTTTATCATATTAAATTACCGGTTCATGCATATTCATTCATTTATGTTCAAATTCAATTGCTCCTTTCTGCCATCATGCTGTTCTTGTTAAAAGCTAAGCTATACAGACTCTTTGTTTTAACCCCAAGGTAAAATTGTAGTTTGGTCCCTCCGAAAATCATAAAGTTTAAGCTAATATAATGGTAAAATTGAATTTTTGCCCCCCCCTCAAATTTATAATTCAATTCTGCCCCAAAAAAAAAAAAAAGAAAAAAAAAAACAATGCAAAATTGGTTAAACCTAAAGTTGAGGGCCAGCCTTTTTTGGTCACATTAGAGCGAAATCATTCAAAATGGTCATATAAGGGCCAAACGTTTATGACAGTGCTCAAATGAAGGCCAAACTTATCAAAATGGTCAAATAAGGGTCAAACATCATGTTTCAAAATATGTTTTTATTTATTTTTTCTTTTTTTTTTCAAGTAATCTGATTTTGTTATATGTGTTCTATTCTAAACACGTCAACATTCACTTAATTTCTATTACAAACTAGGCTAAAGTGCATAAAAAGTCCTTATTTGACCAACCCTTAAAAGATTGAGTCCCAATTTGAGCATTTAGCTTATAAAATTTTTGGCTTCTCCCCTGGTGGCTATAGGGTATGGCTCTCTTTTAACTTATGGAAAAAACTTTAAAAATTGGAGAATATCCATGGTCGGTTCATACCTATATTTGACACTCACCTTTGAATCCGGTAATATAGGCTGAAAGATGTGCACATCGGTTATCATGTTTGAAGATCCTTTTTGAAGTTATTCATCTTAACGAAACTTAAAGATGGTTGTTTTACAATTTCAAGAATGTTCCATCATCATTACTCATTTCACTGCTTGCGCTGATATTTCTTCATTTTGGAACAGATATTTTTTATGCTTTACACAATACAGAAGCATTTCTGGGCAGCTAAAGGAGACTTTTTTTCTTTGTACAGAATTAGATTTTCCCTTGGCCTTTTTTTTTTTTTTTTTTTGCATTTTGGGGTTAATATCGGCTACTTTTTAAAGGCCATCCTTGGTAATAAAAAAAAGAACCATCCAAGCTTTAACTCATAGCTGTTCTTTGCCACGATGGCGATACGAACTGCAAAATAGGACCTTTTTAACATGCTCCGATTCCGGTAACAGGGAGTTATCTCACCTTGGATGTCTTTGTTTTTAATGGACATCTCCAAAGTGTGTTGCATGACATGACATTGTAAATATGTGAATTTGGCTTTTACTTTTTTTTGACTTTGCCTTATTCTATTCTTGTAAAAATATTTTGCTGATAATTTTTGCATCATATTGCAAGTTTTGATTGTTTGATTTTTGAAGCAAAAAAAAAAAAAAAAAGAAAGAAGCTTTGCATCTGAGATTTATGCTATCATCATGTCTTTTTATTTTATTTTCCCCCTTTTTTGTGCAATAAGGAAATAAATTTGTTGGTTTCTCAGAATAATTTTTTTTGTAAGGCTTTTTTCTTTCTCAAATCTTCTTTTTTATATTTCACTTTACAAAAATGGTTCAATGATATGTTTATATTCTCATTAATCATTCCACTTTATTTTAATAAATCTGTATTTGATGGGGATGTGAAATATGTTTTCAAGATGTCAGTTTTTTTTTTTTTTTTTTTTTAAGAAATTGAAAATATGTGTTAAGCATTGAATTTGATTATCATAGTATATATCTAATGCAATATTTCTATTCAAGGGAAGTGAGGATAATCCCATCTCTTTGGGCTTCATCAACATTAAAAAAACATATCAATACAGCTTTCTATTATCAAAATATTTTCAAATTAGGAATTATTATAATCAGGGTTTTTTTTTTTAAATACTTAATTAATTTATACCAAATGAAGTTCATATCTAATGTCAAAATTGATGGACAATATATTCAAACAAAAATTTTATTTTGTGAATTTAATTGGAAGGGACCAACTTAAAATTTAGTCCATGCTTCAAGATATTTTGTGCAATTAGCTGTTATTAATAATTATAATCTTTTGAATTTAAATAAAAGTGTGTTTTATTAGTTAAACAATGATTAAATCAAACCAGAACTATCGGACTGTGATAAAGAATACTTATTTCAAATTAGATTACGACACCTTCATTTTGTGAGTGAAAAGAAATAATTAGTAAGTATTTTGTTTTAAAAAAATTGTTTTATCATGTTATTTTAAAGGTTAGTTTATTTATTTATTATTATTATTTTTTAAATAATTATATCATAAGTTCTAATTATATCTGTTTTTTTGACACAATACCTATAATAATTAATAGTCTTTCTTCAACCTATAAATAGGAGGATAATACGTTTTAACATATAAGAATTCATGCCCCTTTGTATTGACAATAGTGTCTATGCTAATCGATCTAAAATTTACTAGATTTTTTTTTTTTTGAGATTTGATGTAATTTGACTTTCAAGGACTTTATAAATACTTAGATAATGACACATTTGTGATATGAGTAAAATAAAAGTATACAAAAATAATTTTATTAAAAATTTAGAAATTAAATAAGTTGTAGGTTGAAATGATAAAAATAAAGTATACTATTCTAATAATATAGTTTATCTTGTAAAAAGCATGATTTTCATGGATAAAATAAATATTTAGATTCTAGGAATTTAATCATTTCAAATAAAAAAGGTTTTAATATGAAATGCTCGATCTATAGTATTTGGTACCTAAGGAATCATTTCTTCAATTAGTTTACCTCAAATTTTCACGTGTCAATTGCAAATTAGTCCATTAATTCCATGTCATTTTTCATAACGGCTTGGGGTAAACTGGTTTAGGAATGGTTTTACAGATACTAAATTGAGGAAAAAAAACCTATAAATACTAAATTGACCCATTAAAAAACCTATAAATAGTTAAAGTACCAAATTACATATTAACCCATTAAAAAAATGGGGCAAATAAGTCAGTCAAAACCAAAAACCCTCCATTTAGGTTTGGTTATAGTATAGCCTACACTACAGTGCAAGCTATCTCCTCCTTCTTGGTCACCTCAAACCCAAAAACCCCTTTCAATTCCCATATTAATTGGCTTCAATTTTTCGCTAGGGTTTTCCAGACTTTGAAATTTCAAGTAAAAAAGAACAATGAAAAATCTGAAGCTTTATTCCGAGGTTACATCGAATCTTCAGTTACAATCAGAAGGCGAAGTATTACTGTTCTCTACTTACGACATTGAAAGAAATCGCTTCTTCTTTGCTTCTTCGTATAATCTTATTTACACACTTCATCTTTCTTCTCTCCAAGTACGCCCCCCCCTTTTTTTTTTTTCTCTCTTTTTCCCTTTATTTGTGTTTGGTTACTTAATATCATATCAATAAATCATGGGTACCTTTTAGTTTTGTAATTTAGAAATATGGTTAACTGAATCAAAATTTTATGACTTCACTCGTTTATCTAGAAAGAATTAGTTATTATGATTACATGTTAATTATATATGATGTATATATATATTTAATTTGTTTAGCTTTTTAGTAGCATTTACTTGAGGAAGCAAAAAAGCAAGTAGGCAAAGGAAATAATCAAGTTTTATAAAGTGAAACGGGAATTTGTTAGGGTTCTAACCTAGCAAGGGTGTTATAATTTGGAATCTTTTTTAATTATTTTTAGCTGAGAGAAAGTTTGCTAAAATGTTTAGGAAGGTGATTCTAAGTATTAACTTTTGATTAAATGAAGTACTTTATTATGCAGCTTTTATGTTTTGTTCGTATTTTTAATGGGGTCTTTTTGTAGCATGTGTGCTCACTGACATGAGTTAATAAAATCTTTCAGAATGAGCGAGCATGGACGAAAGGTCCTTTACAAGCAGAAATTGATCCATTGGATTTGGAGCCTGAGGATGTCATTACCTCCTTTGATTATCTTATGGAGAAAGAAGCACTGATAGTGGGCGCTTCTAATGGGCTGTTACTGCTGCATAACGTGGATGGAAAGGAAACGGAAGTTGTTGGTCGAGTTGAAGGTGGAGTCAAGTGCATTTCGCCTAGTCCTGATGGAGACTTGCTAGGTGTAACTACTGGTTTAGGGCAACTACTGGTGATGACTCATGATTGGGACTTGTTGTACGAGACTGCTTTGGAGCACCAACCCGATGGAGTTGACGTACGTAAGGACTTCTCTCCGTTGTTCTCTGATTTCTGTTGACCTTTTACTTTTATTTTCATTCAATTTCTGTGTCTTGTTCTCTTTATGCTTTTTCCGGATGGCGAAAATATAGATATTTTTTCATCATAAGTCTTGCTTCTTTTGTCTATTATATTGGCTTTTTATTGATTGGAAACTGGTTTCAGGTGAACCAAAATTTCCATCTGGAGAAATGTTTGGCAGCCCCATCACGTGGAGAGGTGATGGGAAGTACTTTGCCACTCTAAGTGAGGTGTTGAATTCTTCGAGTAAGAGGCTTAAGGTCTGGGAACGGGATGGTGGAGCTGTACATGCTTCCTCTGAACCAAAGGAATTAATGGGGTCTATTCTGGATTGGATGCCTAGTGGAGCGAAGATTGCTGCCGTTTGTGACAGGAAGGCACAGAACGAAGGTCCATCAATAGTTTTCTTTGAAAGAAATGGGTTAGAAAGAAGCTCGTTTCTCATTGGTGAACCAATTGACGCAACTGTAGAACTTCTGAAGTGGAATTGCAGTTCTGATCTTCTTGCAGCTGTTGTTAGATGTGGAAATTATGATTCTGTGAAGATCTGGTTTTTCAGCAACAATCATTGGTATCTAAAGCATGAAATCAAATACTCGAGGAAAGATGGTGTTAGATTCATGTGGGATCCAACAAAGTCACGGCAATTAATTTGTTGGTGTCTTGATGGACAAGTCACAGTTTACAAGTTCTTTTGGGTTACAGCCGTCACGGATGAATCAAACGCTTTAGTTATTGATGGCTCTAGGATACTTGTGACCCCTCTTCCTTTGTTCTTAATGCCACCTCCTATGTATTTATTCAGCCTTAATTTTCCAAGTGCTGTTCGGGAAGTGGCTTTTTATTCCATGAATGGTAAGAACCGCTTGGCTGCATTGTTATCAAATGGTTGTCTGTGTGTTGCAGAGCTTCCAACACCTGACACTTGGGAATCTCTAGAAGGCAAAGAAATTAGTGTGGAACCATGTGCATCTGCAACCCCATTGGGATCCTTTGTACATCTTATATGGCTGGATCCACACGTGCTTCTTGCTGTTTCTCATCATGGATTTAATCACAGCAATTGTTTTTTGCAACCCTCTTCAAACGAGGATAGGCTTCATGGTTTCTATTTGCAGGAGATCGAGCTCTCTTGTTCTGAAGATAATGTCCCAGGTCTACTGACATGCTCTGGTTGGCATGCAAAAGTTTCATATCAAAATTTGTTGGAAGGACTTGTAATCGGTGTTGCTCCCAATCCTGCTAAAAGAAGCTCAGCTTTTGTTCAGTTTGATGGTGGAGAAGTTTTTGAGTATACATCTAAGTTGGGAATTAACAAACTTGATTTTAAACATGATGAGTTAAGGTTTTCTTCATCTTGCCCCTGGATGAATGTGGTTCTAGTTGGTGTCACTGAACCATCAAAGCTTTTGCTTTTTGGTCTTGATGATATGGGTAGGCTGCACGTTGGTAGGAAAATATTATGCAGCAATTGCAGCAGTTTCTCATTTTACTCTAATTTAGCTGACAATGTAACCACACATTTGACCCTTGCAACAAAACAAGATTTGCTCTTTATTGTTGACATCAGTGATATATTGCATGGAGAACTTGAATTAACATATGAAAACTTTATCCATGTTGGTAACAGACGAAGGGAAGAGGAGAATATTAACTTCATAAATATTTGGGAAAGAGGGGCCAAAATTGTTGGTGTTTTGCATGGAGATGAAGCTGCTGTTATATTGCAAACAAATCGTGGAAATCTGGAATGCATCTATCCTAGAAAATTGGTGCTAGCCTCAATTGTCAATGCTTTGAACCAAAGACGCTTTAGGGATGCACTTCTTATGGTTAGGCGGCACAGGATTGATTTTAATGTGATTGTTGATTATTGTGGGTTGCAAGTGTTTATTCAATTAGCTTCCGAGTTTGTCAAGCAGGTCAAAAATTTGAGTTACATAACTGACTTTGTTTGTGCTATTAAACATGAAAATGTGACGGAGAAACTTTACAAAAAGTCTCTCCCTCCACCTAGCTGCAAGGAGCAAAAGGATCTGTTAACTAATGTTTTCAAGGGTTCTGATGCTAGTGTAGATGCAAATAACAAGGTCTCATTGGTGCTTCTGGCCATAAGAAGGGCTCTTGATGAACAAGTACCCGAAAGTCCTGCAAGGGAGCTCTGTATTTTGACCACTCTGGCTCGTAGTGATCCCCCTGCTCTTGAAGAGGCTTTGGAGAGGGTAAAAGTAATCCGGGAGATGGAGTTATCAGGTTCTGACGACCCAAGACAAGTAAATTGCCCTTCTGCTGAAGAAGCTCTAAAACATCTACTGTGGTTATCAGATCCAGAGGCTGTCTTTGAAGCTGCTTTAGGTCTTTATGATTTGAACCTTGCAGCTATTGTGGCTCTGAACTCTCAGCGGGACCCTAAGGAATTTCTTCCCTTTCTCCAGGAATTGGAACGTATGCCTGATCTCTTGATGCGCTATAATATTGACCTTAGGCTGCACAGGTTTGAGAAGGCTCTCAAACACATTGTGTCCGCAGGTGACTGCCATTTCTTTGATTGCATGAACCTTATGAAGAAAAACCCTCAACTTTTTCCTCTAGGACTTCAGCTGATAACTGATAAAACAAAAAGAGGGCAAGTACTTGAGGCTTGGGGAGATCATCTTAGTGATGAAAAATGCTTTGAAGATGCTGCTGCCACTTACTTGTGTTGCACCAATTTGCAAAAGGCTTTGAAGGCATATCGTGAATGTGGTAATTGGAGTTGCATGCTGACAGTAGCCGGGCTTATGAAGCTAGAAAAGAATGAGGTATTGCAACTGGCTCATGAGCTTTCTGAAGAACTCCAAGCCCTTGGTAAACCTGGAGAAGCTGCCAAGATTGCTTTGGAGTACTGTGGGGATATTAATGGTGGGATTAATTTGCTCATCAGTGCAAGGGACTGGGAAGAGGCTTTGAGGGTTGCTTTTTTGCATAGCAGAGAGGATTTAGTCTCGGTAGTGAAAAATGCAGCGCTTGAATGTGCGAGCAGCCTAATTGATGAATATAAAGAAGGGCTTGAAAAAGTGGGGAAATATTTGGCTCGCTATTTAGCTGTTCGACAAAGAAGGTTGCTTCTTGCTGCAAAGCTGCAATCAGAGGAAAGGTCGATAAATGATCTTGATGATGATACTGCTTCAGAAGCTAGTAGTACATTCAGTGGAATGAGTGTCTACACAAAAGGGTATGTGTTTTGCATATTTCGTGTTTTATGTATAGATGTGCATCAACTGCCTATTATGCTTGCTGTTCTTTCCTTTTTTCTTAATGTGTCTCAGTTCATGTCTGAATAAGCTGTTTCCTTTTTCCATGAACAGCACAAGAAAAGGCTCTGCTGCTTCAACTGCCTCAACCGCGGCTAGCAGGGCAAGAGATACCAGACGTCAGCGAAGTAGAGGAAAAATTCGTCCTGGAAGGTATGTTGTAATTCAATATCAGGATCTCCCTTTTCCCTTGCTATATCTTATATATTTTGCTGAGACCATTTATTTACATTACAGCCCGGGCGAGGAGATGGCTCTTGTGGAACATTTGAAAGGCATGTCCCTAACAGCTGGAGCAAAGCAGGAACTGAAGTCCTTGCTGGTTTCTCTTGTAATGCTTGGCAAGGAAGAAACTGCACGGAAAGTGCAACATGTGGGAGAGAACTTTCAACTTTCTCACATGGCTGCAGTCAGACTAGCTGAAGATACATTGTCTGATGATACCATAAATGAGCATGGACATACTTTGGAGCGTTATCTCCAGAAAGTAAAGACGGAACTTAAGGATTTAGATGCTTTTTCATGGCGCTGTCGAGTATTCCTTTCTCCTTGACAGGTGAGCTTATTTCTCACTAATGGTCCCCCATGGTTCAAACTTCTCGTTTGTTGAACTATAACTTATATTATTCGATTTTTCCATGGATTACTTTCTGCTCCGGTAACTTCTTCATAATCAATGCATGTTTTAACTTTACAATATTTGATGGAAACTTTGGGTTGCACCTGGCTTACCACGTTCTATATCAATGCATTGCCATGATTTTTCTTGTTCTTCGAAGAATATAGCTTTGGTATCCATGTAATGAGTTACAGCTGTTGCCTAACCTCTTCGATTTCAATGTCCTCGAAACTTATCATCGAATATTCGCTAATGATTATCTACAGGCATAAAGGAACTGTATACACCATAGCTGCTATGCATTTTGAGATTGAGAAGTTCAGGAGATAGTGCAGGCATTGGATTATTTATTCTATGGAAGAAGCCTTCCAAAATCACCACTCCCAATTTCTTTGACATTGATCACTTCATTGGGATTTTGTATTTGTACCAGCTGCTTGCTTGATTATGTTTTTGTTTTGAGTTCTGCTAATAGTTTGTACTTTCAGTGTTTTTTTACTTTAGTTGGAATCAAATTGTCTACTATAACACAGTTTGTCTTTGTGATATTTGGATAAAGGGTGAAAATGGGCATATAATAAAAAGATAAGAAAGGAAAGTACATGGTAAAAGAAACATTCAAAAAGAAAAAAGGGACAAATCTCAAAATTATACATGAATTTTGATTTAATGTTTAATATGATACATAAAATTTGATTTTGTTCAATTATACACATGATATTTTTATTGTGGTTTAAATATATACATAAAATTTAATTTTAATTCAATTATACGTATTTGAAGAAATATATATATCAATTTATTTTTATATTGGATAAATATAATTATTTGTGCATATAATATATAAACTTAAAATGATGTCATATTATAATTTGTGAGAATTGAATTTAATCAAAATTTTATATATAGAATTTCATAAAATTACTCAAAAGAAAATGAATAAATATTAAAATAAATGAAAAATAAATGTGCTAAAAGATGAACCTTAGAAACTACTTCCACATAACCCTAAGGTGAACGTGTAGAACTATTGATTGAAAAGTGGGAAAAAAATAAAACAAAAAGAGGGCCCAACCGGGTTCGAACCGGTGACCTCTTGATCTGCAGTCAAATGCTCTACCACTGAGCTATGGACCCATTTGCTACATCCTTGCTTGTTTATCATATAAATTGACAATACCAATATAAATAGAATTCAAAATCTTCATGCAGACAGGGTCATCATTTTCATAAGAAAAAAGGTAAACGCATTTCGTTAGTTAGTGTATTTAAATGTAGTTTGAGAGAGAGCCATTTACTACATCATTGGCACTATTAAAAATAATCCGACAACCTATTCTACACATTTCAAAATTTTGATTGAAATCCGAAAAATTATTCAACCGATTGAACTAAAAATCGAAGATGTAGCTTTTTATAACATTAGATCAGCATCTTATTTCAATCCAACAAAAATGAAAATGGCGACCTCCTTCATTCATGTCAAATATCGTACTAAACATCCTTAAACTATGAACTTCATTTTAAATTAGTTTTTAAATTTTAAAACGTTCTAATTACGTCCATAAACTATCTATATTATATCAATCAATTATTTTTTATTATTAAAAATGTTAATTTAACCGTTAAATAACATGTCAAATATTACATAGCATAATCTAAAATAAAAATTTAAAATAAAAGTAAAATGTCACCACGTAACTTTTAAAAGTTAAAATTAAAACTAAAATAAAATCGAAAAAAGAAAAAGAAAAAGAGAGAGTGTGAACGATAAGATTTTTACATCCATTTTTACAATATTCAATTTTCTTTAAAAGTTTTCATTTTAAACTATGCCACATTAGATTTAAAATATCATTTAATATTTAAATTGGCGATTTTAGTAAAGGATCTAATTGATATAACCTCAATAGTTTATGAATGTAATTAGAATATTTTAAAGTTTAAAAACCAATTTAAATTTAAGGTTATAGTTTAGGGATGTATGATGCAATTAACTATTTTAATTCCATGAATGATACTTAGAAGAACCCTAATTTTTAGCCAACCCATTAAGCCCAATAAAAAACTTAAATTAGCCCAACCCATTGAGTTTTCTTTCTTTTATGTGTTTTCTTCTTCCCCTTATCCTCTTTCTTCTCCAAAACCTCTTCGGCCGAATAAAAAAGTTTCGATTTTTATTTTTGTTTGAAAAATAATGCAACTCAAATCAGTTTATGGTTTAATTTATACATAAAATAAAATATACTAATTCTATTGTTTCTTAACAGTTGAAGAAGAAACATGGCAGTAGCAAGGATGAACATGAACTGTTCGATACAAAGCAGCCTTTCTTGTATATTAAAACCATCCTATTTTTTCAATTTCAAGACTACCCAATTCAAAAATCGTCTTTATTTCCCTCAAAATCACTTGATTTCTTCAAAAAGATCATTGCTTTGTACTTGTTCAGGCAATTTCCAAGCTGGTGAAAAGGCTGAACCTTTTGTTATTACAACTCCTCTTTATTATGTCAATGCCCCTCCTCATATGGGTAGTGCTTACAGTACTATTGCTGCTGATGCCATTGCCAGGTTTCAGGTATTTGTTTAAATGGTGCCTTGGTTTCAATGGGTTTTGATTTTTTGGCACTTCTTTGAATTCCTTTTTATGAAAAGTATAGTTTTAAGCTTAGGAATTTACATATTTTGCTCATAGGTTGGTGTTTCTTTGTGAATATATTTAGTTCTAGTTTAGAATTTTGATAATGTAATTGGTATATATGCTTAGTAGTTTTATCTGAAGAATGGCTAAACTAGTTTGATTATTGTTTTTGTTAAGCAAAGAGTGGATTTTTGGACTTAAATATCAAAGAAAAGAGTATTTTTACAGTGGCGGATCTTGGTACTAAGTTGGCGGGCTAGTAAAATTTTCAAAAAGTTTAGGAGTTTAATAGAATTTTTTTTGAAAAGAAGTTGGGGTCTAATTAAAAATTTTAAATTTTTACGAGATTGATGAGAATTTTCAAAAATTTCAAGAGAGCTTAATTAAAATTTTAAAAAAATTAAAAGGGATAATGAGAATTTTCAAAAATGTGAGGAGGCCTAATTAAGATTTTCTAGAAACTTCAAGGGGGAAATGAAATTTTCCAAAAATTTTGGGGGGTCAAAGCCTTCCTAGGCCACCATAAGGATCCACCTTTGATTTTCTAGTAAAATTTAATGGTTAAAAATGTATAGTTGTTGAGAACTGATGTGGCTACATTACAATCGATATCGTCTTGTTCATAGTTTTTGATTTGCAATCCATAATTTTGCTTCATTCTTACCACTTCTTGTTGAGCTGCAAAGATCCCTTTTGATTTTTATTTTTTTTCATTATATGTGGCAGAGGCTTTTGGGAAAGAGAGTCATATTAATAACTGGGACAGATGAGCACGGGGAGAAGATAGCTACAGCAGCATCTGCTCATGGCTCCAGTCCGAGAGAGCATTGTGATGTTATATCACAAGCTTATAAAATGCTGTGGAAAGATGTAATTCTTTTATGTTTCCAATTTAGGAGGTTACGTTTTAGCCGAGTAATTGAGGTGTTGGATGCCGTTATGACCATCGGTATTTTCTTGATTGCAGTTAGATATAGCTTATGACAAATTCATTCGTACAACTGATCCGAAACATGAAGCAATCGTTGAGGAATTTTATTCTAGAGTTCTTGCTAAAGATGACATTTACCGAGCCGACTATGAGGGACTGTACTGTGTCAATTGCGAGGAGTATAAGGTTATACACTGGATTTCTCTATATGTATAGCAACTAAGGTGTTCCTCGAAAATAATTGGTGTAACATTGTGCAGGATGAGAAAGAGCTGCTCGAAAATAATTGTTGTCCTACGCACCTAAAGCCATGTGTTCCTCGCAAAGAGGATAATTTTTTCTTTGCATTGTCGAAATACCAAAAACCATTAGAAGAAATTTTGGAACAAAATCCAGATTTTGTTCAGCCTTCTTACCGTTTGAATGAGGTGAAACAAAGTGGAATTCTTTTTCTTTACGTGATACGTTGTTAGACAATTCATCTTAGTGATGAACTTTTCCAGGTCCAAGGTTGGATAAAAAATGGGTTAAGAGATTTTTCGATTTCCCGAGCAGCTGTGGAATGGGGTATTCCGGTTCCCAATGACAATAAGCAAACTATATACGTTTGGTTTGATGCACTTCTCGGGTATGGTTCTTTTCTCATAGAAAAGGAAATTATAGTAGGCTTTTTACATCTTTCTTTGAATGCCACCTGGACTTTTTCGTGTCTCAACATGTTCTTGTTTTCTCATTGTGGAAACTTTTGCTGTACGGATTTTAAAAACTTGTTTTAAACAGCTATATATCGGCTCTGTTGGAGGATAAGGAGCAAATTAGTTTACAAAGTGCTGTTTCTTCGGGTTGGCCTGCCTCATTGCACTTGATTGGAAAGGTATGAAACTAATCCACATGGCAAAGTAGCCATATGCACCAAAATATTACTCAAGTGAATGAGTTATGTTCCCCTTTTTGAAGTGTGCCGAGTTTAGCATTTTCTTTTTGTGTAGGATATTTTACGTTTTCATGCTGTTTACTGGCCGGCTATGCTAATGTCTGCTGGATTGAGTCTCCCAAAGATGGTGTTTGGCCATGGTTTCTTGACGAAGGTACTTTAACACTATGAAGCATAGTCAATTGTTTTCCGTTTGAAACTGGTGCATGATATTTGAATAGTAGAACTTCAAGTGAGAGCTTCAAGTAATAGAACTTCGGTATAAATATTTAGACAAGTTACTAGCAAATCTCTCCTCACTAACTAAGGTTCATATTGTGCTTAGACTTGCCTGCATTAGGCCTTCTTTTTTTTAATTCAACATCTGTTACTTTACTTTGCATTATATTTTGCTTAAAAATGACTATAAACCATTAAGATTTCATGATAACGCTATCTTTTTGCTGCTAAAATTCAGAATTTTAGGATGAAATCTGAGTTTAGAAGTGCATGAACTGTCAGGGTTTTCCAGTTTTCTGATCTGTTTGAGTTATGAGCACTATGGTAGTTGAAATAGATGAAACGAATTAACGGAGTGATGAAAAGAAAGAATTTGAACCGCAAATGCTTTTGTATGTGGATTTGAAAGGAAGAAATTGAGGGTCCAAGTGCCATAATCCGTCCAAGGAGGATGTTAACTGATTGAGCATTGCATTTCCGTAGTTTCTTTTAAAATGTATATTTTCTCTCATATTCGTAATTTTATTTCATGCAGCAATGCTTTTTATTTTGAAAATTATAGGATGGCATGAAGATGGGGAAGTCATTAGGGAATACAATCGAACCAAATGAATTGGTTCATAAATTTGGAGCTGATGCAGTCCGATACTTCTTCCTAAGGGAGGTAGAATTTGGAAGTGATGGAGATTATTCTGAAGAGCGTTTTGTTAATATTGTCAATGCACATCTTGCCAACACAATAGGTATATTTCGGTTACTATTAGTAGTTCTTAAGCCAATGCTACTTTGTTATTCCGTTCTTTATATTTGTTATCCCGCAGGAAATCTTCTCAACCGTACTCTTGGACTTCTTAAGAAGAACTGCCAGTCAACTTTAGTGGTTGATTCAACTATCGCAGCTGAAGGAAAGGATTTTAAGGATACCGTTGAGGAGCTGGTAAGGTTATTACAAATCTAATAAGGTATCTCAAACAATAGGTAGATGCTGCCTATGTTACTCTAATTCTTTTAGGAGGGACCAATTTGCTCAATATTGATATTGAGAGGGACTAGTTTTACCAAAAAAAAGAGCATACCTATGTCGGACATATACCCATATCCAACACCCGAATCCTAGCAACAGCAAATGTTTAACAGATTTTTGCCCTGAGATGCAATTCCGGTAACTTTTTGGTAATGGTGATGCAAAGTAGTGTGCTCTAAGATCAACACCTGCTAGTTTCTTGATTTTGCCGATCTGCCAAGTATCAGTTGTACATTTTCCCAGCCACTCATGATTTGTCGATTTGGTCGTTTTTTCTTCTTTTTCCCTTTCCCTCCTGCTCGACTGTATATTAGGTCAATTGCTGACGCCTTTCTGTTTTGTATGCTTTATATAGGTCGAAAAAGCTCGTATCAATTATGAAAATCTGTCCCTATCATCTGCTTGTGAAGCTGTGCTAGAGATCGGCAATGCTGGAAACTTGTACATGGATAAGCATCAACCATGGTCCCTTTTTAAGCAAGGTGGTGCTGCTTCCGAAGCTGCAGCAAAGGTGCTTCCGCCTTCATTATACTTCTTTACATATATTTTGCACCATGTTGCACCGACTTTCCATTCTTTTGAAGCACTGACACTCCCACCCAAATCCGAGTAATGATTTTGCATGACCCGGCACACCATCTATTCAATGGCCACTATCCTGATTTACTTAAGAGGCTTATATCTTTTCCGATATTGGGGCAGGATCTTGTGGTCATACTTGAAGCAATGAGGATTATAGCGATCGCTCTATCACCGGTCGCACCTAGCTTATGTAGGCAGATATATGCACAGCTTGGCTACTCCGAGGACCAGTTCGATAACATAAACTGGGTACAGACACTCCCCCTTTCTCTCTCGATACATATGCATAAATTTATCGTCTTATTAACCGCACCGAATGTGTATAACCGCAGAGCGAAACAAAGTGGGGTGGACTAAAAGGTGGTCAAGTGATGGCACAACCTAAGCCAGTGTTTGCAAGAATTGAACAAATAAAGGAAAATGAAAATGGGGCTGAAGCAGCACCTCAAAAGGTTGTGAAAAAGAAAGAGAAAAAGCAAAAAGTTCAAGGGGTGATAGAAGCCTAGGGTTCTAATTTTTGAAAGTTTGTTTTTTTATTTTATTTTTGATCCGTGTCGGATATGAATATTTGCCCGACATGGTATATATTTAGAGGGGTTTTTTAGGGTTATACTGTTATGTCTGTGTTAGACATGGGTGTTTGACACGGATACTTCAAGAAAAATAAAGATTCGGAGTTATCTGAAATAATGACCATTTAAAATTAGTCTGCAGTATGTGCAAACTTTTTTTCACTTTGATGACGATGATGACCACCATGGTTATGGTTGAAAAAACCGAACCCGAAGTTTAATCGTTTAGACCTTTAGTTTTCGATTTAATCTTCGATTTAATCGAGTGATATACCCGACTTTTAAATTTTTATCATTGAGTTTAAAAAGTGATTTTTTTTTTTTTAAGTTAAACCAATATTTTAAAATAAAAGCAATGGCAAACAAGTAATTTTGTAAGTCAATTTAGCTTCTGGTTTTTCACAGTTATTTTATGTAATAAATTATAAATTTGTTTATTAATATTAAAATTTTGTTATATTTTATATATTACAATATTAATAATGAGTTAAAAAAAATACTTTACATTTAAGTAATTATAATTTAAGTTTATATGTTTCTACTAACTAAATTGAGTTTATATATTTCATATCTCGCAATATTAATTAATTAATTAATTATTTTTAATATTTTTATTGTAATTTAAATTATGTATTTAATGTAACATAAGCATTTAAATATAATTTAGATATATATTTTCTATTTTACAACATTATATTTAAAATAAATATTCAATCGTCTAAAAAATCGTTAAGTACTTTTCAACTTTAAAGATAAATGATTCTTAAATTTACAACATTATATTTAAAATAAATATTCAATCGTCTAAAAAATCGTTAAGTACTTTTCAACTTTAAAGATAAATGATTCTTAAATATTTAAGAATCATTTAACTCGAAAAAACTTCTTAGTTTTAATCTCAAACTCGAACTCGAGTTTTTACTCAAATTTATTAATATTTGACTTGGGGGTCTTTTCAAGTTTATAAGATAATATGAATTATGAAAGGCAAAAATTGTGTTCCATTAAACTCAAATATCGTTCAAAAAACATGAAAAGCAAAATCCAAAATAACTCAATTGCTGCCATTATTATGCATTGAAGATAACATATTGGAATTTGATTATAGAAAGGAAAAGAAGCAATAGCGCTTTATATTTGTAACTTCTGTTGCTGTAAAATAACTTTCAATCAGTTCTTCTTTGGGACCCCGAGCCTCAGTCGGAAATCCTCCTCCATAAGTGGAAGTCCGTCACGCAACTTCACCTTTGGTTCCCATCCGAGCACCTCTTTTGCTTTGGTTATGTCCGGCTTCCTTTGTTGGGGATCATCGGGAGTGTTTTCCACCAGCGATATCTTCACCTCAGGATTGATAAGCTGCAAAAAACACCACATTACCAACAACTCAATTGATTGTTTTCCGGGATACATCGGTTATACGAGAAATGTACAGAAAACTAACCTCCTTCACGGATTCTGCGAGCTCGAGCATGGTGAATTCACCTGGATTCCCGATATTGATTGGTCCGGTGTTCTCTCCTTCCATAAGTCGGATTAAGCCGTCAACCTTGATTAATTAAAACAAAAAATATGAGTATCAAGTGACATTAATACGTAATATAGTTCGATTTTGAACAAGAATTTGAACAGCGTACCATGTCGGAAACATAACAGAAACTCCTTGTCTGTGTTCCAGGTAATTGAACAGTCAAAGGCTCATTGCTGCAAAATTTAACAGTAAGGTATAAGCACAGGGCATCATCTTCGATATCTCCATAACATCGTATTACTTACCGGAGTGCTTGAGCTATGAAATTGCTAACAACACGACCATCATCAATGTTCATGCGTGGTCCGTAAGTGTTGAAGATCCGAGCAATTCGAATCTCTGTTATCATGAAAAATGAGTGTAAGAATCTTCATACGGGAAAATGAAAGATATGAAAAATGAGCTGCGAGCAAATGCTGCATTGTTCACCTATGCCATGCTGCCTATGGTAATCGAACATCAAAGTTTCAGCCACTCGTTTTCCCTCATCGTAGCAGCTTCTAACTCCTGCAGCATATGCGTAACAAGATCGTTAGGATACTTGGACTCGGGTGAGAGGATTGAAAGAGAAAAAAACTCTTTCTCGATATCGAAAAACATACCGATAGGGTTAACATTTCCCCAATAGCTCTCGGTCTGGGGATGTTCCAAGGGATCTCCATAAACCTCTGAAGTTGAGGTAAGTAAAATCCTGTTTTTCAGACAATCAAACCATGAGAATCTTATAAAAAAAACTATACAAAATCGATAAGTAACAGTCTCAAACCTTGCTCCGACACGCTTTGCCAGACCCAACATGTTCAATGTACCGATCACATTCGTCTTTATTGTCTGTTTATTGTCATTAAAGAACACAGTTCTCAGACATAAGAATCCTCACATGACCGATGTCTCATCTAGGAGACAGAACATAAACATACCTTAACAGGATTGTATTTGTAAAAGATTGGCGAAGCCGGGCAAGCAAGATGGTAGATCTGATCAACCTCAATGAGCAACGGCTCGGTGACATCTGATTTGAACACAAACTAAATTTAGAACATGAACATATATACAAACACAAACATACAACATTCTCAGCCTATGTCCCAATGAAGAATACCGTGACGAATGAGCTCGAATCTCGGATGTCCGATCCATTTCTTGAGATTGTCCTTTGTGCCGGTAAAGTAGTTATCGACGACAATAACCTTAAACAACACACAAAAAAAAAAAAAAAAAAAAAAAAAAAAAAAAAACATAAGAATTTTCAAAAATGTGATCACAAAATCAATAAGCAATAAAAATTTTCAATTGAATTCACCTCATTCTTTTCATTCTCCATCAATTTATCCACTAAATGGGAGCCAATGAATCCAGCTCCACCAGTAACAAGAATTCTCATGTTCGACTGCACATAACCAAAAACATGTTATGTCGGATACGAATATATGTTCGATTTTTGTCATGTTTTTTCATTTATTTGGATAATCATACCCTAAATATTAACATGAAATCTTAAATTTTGAATCAATTTTACCTGAAAAAACTTGGAAAATCTCAAAGGAGAAGGACTTGGAGGCTTCTTAGAAGTTGAGTTGTCAGTTCCATTTGCCGACATTTTTTTTTTTCAGATCCTACAGAGAAAACAAAGCCAAACAACACTCAAAATTTTCCTATTGCTCAAACGAAGAGATTATGGACTAATATATACAGAAATATGACCTAAAAAAGAATTATTTAAATACTAAAAAAAAAAGCAAAATTAAAGAAAAAATTATTGACCAAACTAGTACCAACTAGAGAGAGGAAGTAATAATGAAAACTTAACAAACAATCAAAAGCTTCACATTAACAACTCAATAACCCACACCAAACCTTAAATAAATATATATGTTTTTTTTGTCTCAGATCTAAATCTGCATCCAATGGCCTAAAATTACCATAAAAATTATACCTTTGGAAAGAGAAAGTGAAGATAAAATCTGGGCTTTGCTTAGTTTAATGAAATTTATGAAGAAGTTTGAGAATTTTTTAAAGGATTTGAAGAATACTAAATTCAAACTATGTAAGGTAGTAGAATTTAGAACAAGCTTGTATACAGTTCAAGTGATGTTTGAAGTGATTTGCAGTTAAAAGGAGATAAATCCGTGAAGTCGCGGTGGTGATGACGTGGTTATGAGTTTATATTTAGGGAAATATTTTTAATTACAGTTGTCTTGCCTATTATGGATTGCCACGTGGATTTTGTTTCACCGATTAGCGTGTTCGGTGGGGTGACTCTTTTGGGACACTCTTGTTTGATGCCACAGTAGAATACACTTGTCTTTTACTTTTTTTACATAATTTAATATTTTTGTAAAAAGACTAATAATTATATAATTTAAAATTTTGTGATAATATTATTTATGTTTATCCAAATGGTATGAGACGAAAATAAAAAGGTTAAAGGGATCGATGTAGAATTTTTTAAATGGATATTAAATTTTTACTGCTAGTTAAAATATTCCGTAAAAATACAAAAAAAAAACAAAAGAAAAATGTATATATTATTACTTTGAAATTAAAAAATAAAAAGGTTTAATTCTACTTTCAATCCCTATATTTTTCAAACATTTGAAATTTATCCCTCTATCTTTAATTTTGAAAATTAATTGTTTTTACTATTTTGATTTAATAATTGAAATTCAATTAATTACGCTATAACAAATATTCCTTTTAAATTATATAATGTGACATTTTTTTAAATAAAAGTACAATCATGTGATCAATTACACAGGTGAAAAATTAAATAAGCAAATAAAAGTATAAAATATAAGGTTGTAAATAGAAGCGTTCATAAATGGAGTGGTTTTTTGCGTTGGACTAGGCTTGAGTTTATATTTTTTAACCTCGACTTAACTTGACTCATTTGATTATTTAAAAATAATAAAAATATAAAAAAATTATGTTAATATTTATATATTTTTATAATTAAATATTACATATTCATTAATTTAACCATTACAATTCAATTTATAAAATATAGAAATTCTATGATTACACACAAAAAATAATATTGGTAAAAGAAATAAACAACAACGTTAATGGCGAATGGTGATATTTTACTGAGCGACATACGCGTCGCACTAAGATTGGTTGGAATCATATTTTAATGGTGATCTGCAAATAGATAAATGTCCAAACTTTTAGCGTGGTGGCTTACCCACCACGTCGGATACAGCTAACGTCCGGTTTAAAGGGAAATTGGAAAAGTACAACTGAAGTGCATGATTGTCTATAGTGCAGCGTTATCCTGCCGCGTCAGATCTAAAACATTCAACTTTGACCTGTTTTCCAAAGCCGTGACAGATTAAAATCTACCTTGAACTGAAATTCCGAGAATAATTTCTTATATTTCCAAAATAATATTTATTATATATTGGTTACGTAAGATTTTTATTTGTATTATCGTCAGAGTCCGTGTTGTAGTAGAAAATGACTTGCCTTGAAATAAAATTTTGGTTGATATTATTTTTATGTTCTTAAATATCTCAGCTTTAGAAAAAAAAAATTGCGTTTAATCGATAGAGTATAGTTACTCATTAAAAAAAAAGTATTTATAAAAATTTTATAGTTAATTATTTGTGTAATTCTTCTAATTTTCAGTTTATCATAAAATTTAAATATAATAATTTGGATGTTTAAGGAATCAACGAGGAGGAGATAAAGAAAATAAGATAGTATAGATTGAGAGGTCGATTTATATGTGACAGGTGAAGAGTCGAAGTAATAAGTTGAGGGAGAAAGGAGGAAAAGTGAAGGTTAGAGACTTAGGGTATGTTTGGTTGGGTGGAAAAATGGAAGGATGGGAGGAAAGAGTGGAAAAGTGGAAAGAAAATAAGTCTTGGTTGTCCTTGGTTAGAAAAAAAAATGTAAGAGGAAAGAAAATAGAAGAGATAACTATTTTCCATTCTAATGTATAAAAATTAATTCTTCCAAATTAGAATAATGAGAGGAGAGAAAATGAGAGAGATATGTATGTTAGTTCAAAATTATGCATTTTTAAATGTATTATTTTCTTTCTATTTTTTCATCTCTCCTACCAAGCACGCCTATAGAAAGAAAAATTATATTTTCCACCATTCTAGGTTTTCAGCTCTTCAATTTTTTATCTTTTCAATTTTCTTTCTACTATACCAAGCAAAGCCTTAAAATGTGTTTGGTTGGGTGGAAAAGTGGAGAAATGGGAGGAGAGTGGGAAAATGGAAGGAAAATAATTTGAATGTGCTTGGTTCTGAATAAAAGTGAGAGAAAAGAAAATAGGACGAATGACCATTTTCCATTCTAATGCATAAAAATTAATATGTGCAAATTGCAAAGGTAAAAGGAGAGAAAAATGATGCATTTTTCAAATATTTTACTTTCTTTCTTTCTATTTTTCAACTTTACCAAGTAATAAATGGAAATAAATTCTATTTTTTCACCTCTCCTACTAAGCACACCTCTTGAAAGAAAAATTATGTTTTTCATTGTTCTAATTTTCTACCCCTTCAATTTTCCATTTTTACAATTTTCTTTCTACTCTACCAAGCAAAGCAAAACTGAAGAGGAAGAAGGTTACCTAATGTATTTGGGGGAAGAAGGAGTTGATCCTTAGTTCCTCGTGTGTTGGTGTATATGCAAGGGCAGAGCTAGAAAATTTGGATTGCGGGGTCAATTTTAAAAAAAAAAATTAAAACATTTATAAAAGTCATATAAACTAATGCAATTTCTTCTTCTTGTTCTTTCTTTACTTCACTAGTTGACTTTCTTTTAAAATATTTTTCCATTCTCTGTTAAACATTTAAAACAAATATATCTAAGCCTTAAATATATAAGGTTTTTATGAAGCCAACATGCCACTACTAATTTTGTTTCACAAAAATAAACATCACTTAACTGTTTTTTGGTGTCATGAGAATGCAATATATCAATTCTCGAACACGAGATTCACAATAATTACACTAGCAACAACAATTTCTAAATAAAAATGTTAAATTTCTAATTAATCCTAATTTTTTCGAGGCTTTGTATTAATTAATCCTAATATATTCAAGTATTTGTATTAATCAACCTCTAAAAATTATTACCCAAATTAGAAATCTCATACAAAATCATTTAATAAATAAAAAAAATAAATATTGTATAAAAATCTTAATCTATCATAAGAAAAATCATAATCTTAATTTTCTTAAAATTAATCAATAAAGCATGAAAATAAAAAAGAAGAGTTGTTACTTTATTTTTATATAAAATATTTTTTTAAAAAATTTGGTTAGTCCTTTTCAAATTTGCATGGGATAAATTTTTTTGTAAGGTTATTTTTGAATTTTTCTAAATAAATACATCAATTGTATAAAAAAATTAAACTTTTATAAATACTATTTATTTTTTATTTTTGTGGAGTTAACCCACAATATTCAACTTAGTTCCACCGTATGAGTGCCATGTCATCGATAATATGGATGGTAGGTTGTTTGTGTGGTCAGCTACGTGCCATGTCCATTACATATTAATTGTAGTCATGAATGATACTATATGATCCTACTCTGACATTCTCTTTACTAAAGTTGTACAAGATTATTATGCCTTGGTGGCCCCTTGAAAGCAAAAAACGAGTGGCCTCTCAATTGGCTTAAATGAAAATTTTCAAAGAATAATAGATTTGTTAAAATGAAAACTTTCTAAAAAATAATTTGTGTAATACTTAAAAATATTATTAAAAATCTAAAAAAATCAAAATAATTTTATTATAGTATTTGATAAAATTCCAATCCACAAGGAGACAAAGGAATAAAGCATCTCATGGTCCTAAACATATTCTAGATAAAGAATTGTATTAAACTATAACGTTAGAATATATACCTTCTCATTTAAATAACACTAATAAAACAATTAGCAACAACTAATTTAAGTATCACCACATGAAGATTGTGTATGAATTGATTAATTGAATTAGTTAATTTAAGTTATTTATGATTAGAATTTAATGATTTTTCTCTTATCACTAGGATGAAATATATATTGAGTATTGGTCGATTTCTTCAAAAGAAGTCTTTAAAGTATTGTTCGTTAGATAGCTAATCGAATCCCCAATAATTGAAGGTAAGGGCGTAGCTAAGGTGGCTGGCAAGGGCCTTAATCCCTCTTAAAATGGAAAAATATTCCATTTAAGCACTTTAAAATTTTTAAAATTTTAAATTAGTAAAAGTAAAATTACACTTTGGCCTCCTTAAAATGATAATTTTTTTTATTTAATCCTTTAAAAATTATAAAGATATAGTTTATTAAAAGGGTGAAATTGTATTTGTACTATTGTAAAAATTACAATTTAATTTCGGTCTCCCATAAAAAAAATTTCTAGTTTCGCCCCTAATTGAAGGTATTATCCCCTGGGGAGGTTTTGTTTCTTGTGCTTTGTCGAGAGCCAATGTACCTTAAGCGACTACCCGAGAGCCTAACTCACAAAGTTGGGAGCACCTCAACTATACGTGGGCGTACGGTCACCAAAAGGCAAGGTGAGTGTCTCATTTACACTTGTACCATTAAATCAGTTGATTAAGTACATTATCATATTCTCACCTTGAATCTAAGTTATAATTAGTTGAAATATCTGTACGTTGTGCCCGTGCAGACCTGGGCTCGAATCCTAGCAGCCACACAAAGAAAATGTTTTAGGCTCTGTTCCTTTTGTTGGGAAGAAACCGAACAACCGAACGGAAGCGAAACACAACCGGTGTTCTTTCTCTCCCTATAACTCTTGTCAAATATTATGGCAAGCACAATAGCACAAAAATATTTGTTCTCTAGCAACCTATCAACCACAAATCAACCAATGCAACCACAACAAAAATGATAAATAGAGACACCGATATTTTTACGTGAAAAACCCCCCTAAATCAAGGGTAAAAACCACGGGACTTTAGAGTCCGATTAAAAGCTCCACTATAATCAAATGTTCAGCTACAAGATTACAATATCAAGCCTACAACAAGCATTTAACTCTAACAAGGCTAACAATATGTAATCTTTAGCAAAAGAGAGAAAAAGTTGGAGAACATCACCAAAATCGTAGCTGCTGTAAAACGGGTATTTCTGACGCTACAGGACTCGGATGAAAAATCCGACCGTACAAAGTCAAGAACACCTTGTCGTCTAGCTGCTGTCCAAAAATCAGCTCAATCGAACCACGGATGGACCTCCGATCGAAGAGTTGATCACAGCTGCTCTAAATTTGAAAAATTAATTTTTCAGCTTCAAAACTCTCTGTTTCTCACGTTTTTCTCTCTAATCTCTCATTCTGATTTTGCTCTCTGACTATATTAATTTGCCACACACACACACCTCCATAAAAGACAAAAGAAAAACAAAAGAAAATGACAAAATAAAATGATGAAAAGCTAAAGAAAAAACAAAATAAAATTGTCATAAAACATGGCATGTTTTAAAGGTCTCCCACATAGTGGGACCCTTACCCAACACCTTTGGGCCTACTTATTGTTGAAAAAAGAACCCAAAACGCAAGTCGTTTTGTTTCCTAAACCGTTGCTAGTTGCTACGAACTACACAAATTCTAAAAAAAACATCGACTTGAAAAAAACGTATTCTTGTTTTCCGCTTTTCAGTTTTCCCGTCATTTTCCCCCCCTTGAGATTTAGTAATTAATTGTGACTTTGGCTACGAAGAATATCCTGTGGGTGTAGTTTAGTGGTAAGAATTCCACGTTGTGGCCGTGGAGACCTGGGCTCGAATCCCAGCAGCCACACTAAGATATTATTTTTCCTTCTTTTCCGCAACTTCTGTTTTTAGGCCCTGATCCTTTGGGCTTACTTGTTGTTTAAAAAAGAACCCAAAACGCAAGTCTTTTTGTTTCCTAAAACCGTTGCTACGAACTACACAAATTCTGTAAAACCATTGACTTCAAAAAAACGCTTTTTTGTTTTCCGCTTTTCAGTTTTTCGTCATTTTTCCTCCTTGAGATCTACTCATTGCTTCGACACTTTGGCCACTCATCGATCCACAAAGGTACGTTGTTCCTCATTCAGTTCTTTCCCTTTTATTGCCTCTGTTTTTCAGTTTTGATCACCGTTGCAAAATATCACGAGTTTAAAGTAGATCGCCGATCTCTTTTAGATCCACTGTATCTATGAGCAGATTATACGGGGTGTATATTGCATTTCATTTCTCTCTTTTTTTTTTTTGGTTGTTTCTTTTTTTCAATTGAACATTTTAGCAGATCGCCGATTTCTTTTAGATTCACTCTGCCTATAAACAGATTAGATATGTGTGCGTGTAAATATATATTTGCATTTCTTCCTTTTTTTTTTGTGTGTGTGTGTATTCATTTGAAACATTTTAGGTTCTGATTTGATTGGTAGTTGGTGAGTCATCGCGATTCGCTAATATAAGTAAATTTAAGGTAACAGCTTGTAAAGGTGATCGCATAGCGGAGTGGATATCGCGTTAGACTCCGGATCTAAAGGTCGTGGGTTCGAATCCCACTGCGATCGCTATAGCTATATTTTCAAATCTTTTTCTTTTCCGATTTGAACTTTGTGGAAATTTATATATTTTAGGTTTTTTTAGACAAATTTTTTGTTTTAAAAATAAAAAAATTGGAACTATGAGGAAGAAATTTGATGAGAAATGCGTGTTAAAGGTCAACGATAAGCCCATTTATAACATTTTAAAATTTTGGGGCAGTCTGTTAGTGTGTTCATATGCTGATCAATTTTCAGGTTTTAATGCGTCTACGGTAGAATATGGATTTGAGTTTTATGAAACTTTGGTTGAGAATCTTAGGTTTCATTTGATTTGTACTTTTGCTTTTAGCTATTTATCCTTTGTTTTTGATTTTCTTACATATCACTTTTATTGAAATAAAAATGAAAGGTAAAAGTACCAACCAAGCTATGATTGCAGTATTATCAGTTAGCGAACTGCATTAATCAGATTATTTACTTCATCTTAATGTAAGTATTAATACCCGCAAAGACACGGATTCAAGTTCTGTCATCTCTTCCCTGAAAAAAAAACCCGATTCTTTCTTGAACACTTTGGTTTTTTTTGTTCGAATATACTTTCATGAGTACTTTAAACTTACATTTGTATGATGGTTGATTGGATTGTCAAAATCCTGGACAATATTCCACAAACATGTCAATCCATGTCGGATATGTAAATTGGATCTCTAATTCATGTAGCATGGCAATGAGTGACCTTTGTTAATGTCAGGTTTGAAGAGTAGAAAGCTTAAATTTATTTGAATTAGATTCTTTTATAGGGACATATGCAAATGCCCTCTTGTTTACTGATAAGCTGCTACTAGTAATGTGTAAAACCGTGTGTAAATAGTTCTCAAAGCATGAGCTAGTTGATATGAATAGAAATGGATGAAATGAAGTAATTTTGGACCCGAATAAACGAATGACATCCCTCTTAGTTTACTGATAATTTCTGATACTATGTGTAAAAAAATGTGTAAATAGTTCTCGAACCATGAGCTAATTAATATGAATAGAGTTGGATGAAATGAAGTAATTTATAGTGTTGAAATGATGATGACTGTTTGAAGCAACTCACTATATGGAGAAAATGAAGTAATTTTAGTCTGAAGTTGTATGGAACAACCTTCCACATATGGTTTACTTAATGTAGCTGTTAAGACTGTTAACTTGTCAGACTCCCAGATGCTATTGAAGCTTTATTATGATTATAGTTGACAAAGTTTATCAACTTTTGTCGGCTGATTGCTTGTGTAAAGATTCGAGCTTATGACCAACGATATTAGGCATTTGTTGTCCTGTATTATGGGCTGAAATTGAGGTAGAATGTACTTAAATTGATGGGACCAAGTGTCTGGAAACTACATAGTTTTTGAAGCTTCATATTATCGATTTTATTTCCAATATTTGTTAAAACCATAGCACAATTAGTTTGTGATGAGCTATTGATTTTTGGGGATTTTACATGTTCATGCAGATGATTGATGATCAGCAGCTGGGGTTTCTTGCCAATTTTCTAGGGGTTTTTATATTTGGACTGGTAATTGCTTACCATTACGTGATGGCCGATCCCAAATATGAGGGAAACTGAAACCATTAGACGGTTAAATTGTATACATGTTAGATATGAACTTAGATTATGTTCGTAAACATGTTAGTTTTCTTTGCATATTGAACTGCTTTGTTTTGGTCAATCTTCTTTTACATACAAAAGATTGATCTATGATCGATTTTCGTTAGATTTGAAGGATATTAACTTTGTCTTTCAATGCATTTAGTGATGCTTTTGTCAAGATAGCGATTATACATGCATGGACTCGCATGATATTTGCCTTGCAAGTATTCCTATCGGTAACATCTCTATCCAACATGTTAAGCCAAGTCCTAGCGATAGCACGTTGCTATTTGATGTTCAACATCTTTTCACTATAGTTATAGAGTTTTGACCCTCCACATCCTTCAAATAACATGTCCGTATATTCGACTCACACCTCAAGTCACATGATAACATCATATCACTTGTTTCCATTCATTTCCTTTTATAGGAAAAACAAAGGCTCCTTCCTTTGTAGTCCTTAGAATACTTGTAGCTTGTGATGTTGAAATGCTGATTTTTAGTTCATGATTACCATTCACATGCACCCACATGAGACGTTCCTTGCAAGCCTTGTTATTACACTGTTGGATAGAGATATGACTATTAAGTGTTGGTGCAATAATAAGACTTTGCATTTTTAAAAAGAGAATTCAAATTTGTACTCATGCACCATGGATAGAGGGAATATTTTAAATGTGCACACTGGTATAAAAACATCCAGAGTCTGAGTTGAAAAGCGTAAGTGGTAGTAGCATCATTTCTGATGTATTACGCTGCTTTTTCATTCGTTCCTCCCACTGGGAGAAAAAAGAGAAAAGGCATCCCTTTGCCTTGTCAATATCTTATTGTTCTTCAGATGTAAAATGTCTGATTAACTAGTACATGATGAAGCATGATTTTATTCTGTTTGTCCATTATGGTTTGGAGTGTTCTGGTGTTTCTAAAACTTGACATCACTTTGCTAAAGGGAAAAAAAAAAAAAAAAAACTCTGGGTGCCCACATAATTTGTATCAGCTTTTTCCTTTGTCAAACCCGTCCATCTACATATATGATTTGCATTGCATTAGCACAAGTTATCCTATTTTTGTGTGGTTAGGCCCCCCACTACCGTGGAGTGGGCCCTCTTTACTTTTTTTGCTTTCATGATTATGCAACTACTGCAAGTATTCCTAGTGCTTTATTCTTTTAATTATCCATATACCATGGATTTCCTTGGTTTTTTTGTATTTTGTTGATTTAGGATAAGCATAAACAACTTCAGTGGAGAAATTAGCTATCACTAATTGATACTTAAATAAGTGTGTGCTTAACTCAACTAAATAAAAAATTAAAAGTAAAAGCAATACGTTGAATTAAAAAATAAATTCAGCCTTTTCAGTTTAAATCTTCATCTATTTCTATTGAATTGATGTGGTAGACTGATGGATTTTAAGATTAAATTTTGGGGGCTTAGTAAAATTTTCTAAAAATTGGTGGTCTAATTAAATTTTTAAATTTTTAAATTTTTGTGAGACTACTGAGAATTTTCAAATATTTTAAGTGAGTTTAATTAAAATTTTCAAAATAAAAAGTATAATAAGAATTTTTAAAATTTTGAGGGTGTCTTATTATTTTTTTTTTTAAACTTCAAGGGAAAAATGAAAATTTCTAAAAATCATAATTTCTTAAAATTTAAGGGGAACCTTGATCTAAACTTGATGGCCAATAGAATAAGTAAACAGTTACATATGACGTGTTATATATATTTCATGTCAACGTACATGAATTAAATATTTTTAGATAAAATTTTTAATAAAAAATTTAATTTATTTTTTAAATATGTATAAAGAATTAATTTATTTTTAAATAAAAATACATTGAAATTCAATTTTATTATAAAAAGCCAAAATAGTCTAATTTTAGTATTTAAGTATTGACAATAAAAATCACATTGTGTACTATTATTAGTCTTGTAGGAGTAAATGGCGCACACCATAAAAATAAATGGACCCTAAATAATAAATTTCACATTAATGGTGGAGTTGTCCTAGGTGTTGAGCTGTCATTGGATAGATGAAAGTCTAATCAGCAGATATTTTTTATAGTTAACATTTCAATTATAAATTCAATCCTAACATTGACTCATTACAATTCTTCACCTTCTTCTTTTTATATATATAATTCTAAATATAATTATTTAATAGTGTTTATTATAATTACATTTATAACTTTCTTAAAAAAAATATATAAATGAAATTTACTAAAGAGCGGTCTTAAACACACATTTAGATTAATTACCATTTATTGTTAGTAAAATCTTTTTGTTATATAAATCACGTTTAATAAGCTGAAAAATACAATAATAAATAAAATAAATCATACAAATTTCCACGACGTCACTGTAAAATAAGCACAAATGACAAATCAATTATCAGTTCATCACATAAATATTAAAAAAAATAAAAATTACAGTGTACGATACACAGTAAGAAAAATTAAAAACGCATTAAATTTTTTCTTCACACATCCAAAAATATTTCTCTCTCTCTCTCTTTAAACCTAAAGATGGAAACGAGAACCGTTGATTATGAAACAGACAACCCGAAAACCCGACAGCAGCGACGATAACCCGATAAACAAAAACCCGGCGAAACCTAAAGCCACGGAGATATCCGATTGCACGCAAAACGAGTTCGAGTCCGTACACGTGGGCGTACCTCTTAGCGTTTTCGCGAACGCCGTTCCCGCGGAGTCCGCCGACAACAATAAATACGCAAATACCTAATCCAATATTTAAAAAACAATATAAGCAAACCAAAAAGTTAACTCAAATTTAGGATTTTAATTTCGATTTTTTTTTATAGCAGGAACCTGATCGTGGCCGAAGTCGAACCAAACTTGGAGGATTTCGGGGAAGAGAGTGGAGCCAGTGGAAATCTCCCAAACGGAAACGCCCATTTCGAACAGTGAATATAGAGCAACGATTGCGTTCGCGGCGAAAACGAATCTGCGGTGAGATTTCGCGTTTTGAATTTTAAATTTCTTTAAAGCTTTAGTTTTTTGAATTCGAATTGTGGAGGAAAAGAAAAAGGAAATTAAATGCTTTCTTATAAGCTTGTTAAGTTTTAAGATTAAATTCGGTATAAAGCAAGTTAAAGAAAAGGGTTAAGAAAAAACTAACCTGAAAGCGTCATAATCGAACCAATGAGGGGAACCGGAACCGCGAGAGTTAGTGACCATGAAAACGGAGGAAGCGAGTGAGAAAGTGAAAGCGGTGACTCGGAAGACGAGAATCAGCGAGTTGAAGCGTTTCAGTTTACGGAGCGTGACGGTGTTGTGGAAGTGAGGAGTAGGGATTCGGTTATGAGGGGAAGGGGTCTCGCCGTTGCGGAAACCCTGCGGCGACCGCATGATGATGATGAGTGTAGTGATTTAGTAATGGGAGGAAGGAAAATGAAAAGGAAAGGGAAGAAGAGAGAGTCATGGGAGAAAGGAGGAAGGAATTGGGAGAAGAAGAAGGGAAGGGGAATCACGAGGGAGGGAGGTGGGAGTCATGGGATAAGGGAGGAAATGAGAGGGAAAGTGTTGGACGGAAAAGTAAAGAAAAAGAAGAGGGAAAAAAGTTTAAGAATAAAAAAGAAAAAGAGGGTTTTTTATTAAATTAAAAAAAAGTTTTCACTTCTTCATTTTTAATTTTGTTCTAAAAATTAATGTTATAAAATAATACTAAATCATGTAAAAAGAATAATTATACTATTAATAATATTTCCGACCGAAAAAAATTAAAAATTAACTTGTTTAGCTTTTATATTGTAGAGTCGCATCATTCACCGTCGGAGGCGATTGAGCAAAAACAACTAACCCAATTTTGCATCTTCTAACGAATGAGTTTCATATTCAAACTATAATAGTAATGTGAATTTGATGATTAGCTAGGAAAAGAAAAGAAAAAGTAAAGCTAAAGTTTTCTCAAGGTATGGTTACCTCTAAACATATTATAGAGTTCACATTTTTTATATTTTCTTTTATATTATATTTATTTAATATAAAAATAAATTGAAGTATTTTTTTTTATATTATGCATATTTGTTTTATAGTCTATTTTCGGGATTTGTGACCGTTTCTCTCAAGAATGTTATTCGAACCTACATTCTCCCTTTAAGGTGTAATGTACTTCACCTTTGTACCTAATCACTTGTTAATGAAGTATTTATTTCTTTAAATTTGTATGTTTGAATCAAAATTATAGTTTCATGCATACATTTGAACTACAATCAAAGTTTCACGTATATAATTGCACCAAATTAAAGTTCATGTATACAATTACACATTAAATCAAAATTCATGTATAATTTTAAGATTTATCCCTATATTATTTAATTTTAACTATTAAAAACTTAACTTGGTAAATTATGTCTGCAATAGTCAAATTAAATTTAATGTTTTTAATGATTAATCATGGTGATAATAATTAATCTAGTTGTGAGTTGTAATTTCAAAAAAAAAAAAAAACACTTGATTGATGTTTCTTAATAGTAAATAAAATTTATAAAAGTCCCATTAAATACTTTATTTTTAGTTTATTATTAACATTAAATATAAATGAATTTATTTAATTGAAATGAAAAAAAAGTTAAAATTACATTTAGTTTTTTTTAAAAATTTTATTACCTTTAAGTTATTTTAAAAATAAATTTATAATTTGAAACAAAATAAACCTTAGATGTTAATACACTCATTAATTTTAATAGAACTATATGTTTTTAAAATAAATAGACAACAATATACGAGACAAATAACTAAAGTTTAGGGTTAGGACCAAAGTTAAGGATTAAAGTGATAAAATAAATAAAAATTAGAGCTTAAATTTATCATTATGTCATAATTATTAGCGTGTTAAATTAAATGAATGCAATCTCTTAAAACACAAAATAAAGATATCACCTAAATACTAATACATATCCATTCAAAGTAGTAATTTTTTTTTATATATTTTTCAAGTAAAAATTTAAATTCGAGTTTTATTAACAAAGTTTTACCCTTAATTAAGAGTCTAATTTAACTTAATTTTTATGTAATTAAAATTTAATATAATGATTGAATAAGGAAAGAATCTCAAAAAAAAAAAATTAACACTAAAGGTCACTAAATTATTAGTAAGTTTACGTTTTGATCACTTAACTTCAAAAAGTTATAAAATGGTTACAAACTATTCAAAAGCTTTCATTTAAGTCACCGGCTACTAAAATTGCTATTGGCCTTATTTGCTCGCACCACTTGCTTTGATGAAATATCTCCTTCCTGTTCTCTTCTACGATTCAATTTTTTTCATCGACCAGCTTTGAATGTCATGAATTATGTACCAAAATCTAGATAGCTTTCTTCTCCAATATTTGACATTGATTGTTAGATTGACTTACATCTAATGTATGTTCTTCTACTCATTAACAAGTACTAATCCACCGTACCGACCGTTGAACCGTTGCTTAGAACTCGCTAGTCAGATTTAACAAAAAAAAAGTTTACAATCCAGTGACTTAAATGAAAACTTTTAAATAGTTTAATGATCGTTTGTAACTCTTAGAAGTTGAGTGACCAAAACGTAAATTTACTAATAGTTTAGTGGCATCTATTGTAATTTACCTGAAAACTTTTTGGAGGAAAAGAGATTTGGGGACAATCACTGTTACGGCAGCCCAACAGGAATAGTGGATTTATAATGACGTTAAAGTAGATTTTATTTTAGTTTGAGTGTCGTCTATAACAGTTTTAGCTTGTTCTTTTTTTTTTCTCTTCACGCGCGCTTTCCTGTGTGAAAAGCCAACTTGTTGCCAGTCATGTACTGCACTTTTGGGTTCTGAGTTCCCATTCATTGGCTTCTGTGTCGCACGCGCTCTAATGGTGAAAAGGGAACAGTTGCTTCATCTTAGTTTTGCCTCGTGTGCGCCTCTAATTGGTCAATAATTATTTTGACTTTCAAAAAGATGTGTTTGACATCTATAATTCATTTTTCAACCGCGTATTCACATTAAATTTGTCGATGGAGTGGGTTTAGTTTGGATTTTGTTCCATTTGATTGTGTGAAATTGATTTTCCAGTTGTGAATCATGTAGGGTTTATTTTCATTCGAGTTCGAGACTCGAGTTTAAATTATATCAAGTTATTTGTTTAGTGATTTCGAAGTTAAATAATTTTGGATTTGAAAGATTGAGTCCGAATTATTTTTTATTTTGATCGAGTTTGAAATTTTTTATGATTAAATTGAGTTGAATCAAATTTAGATTCAAGTTAATGGAATTAAAAATTTGAATTTGTATTATTTCAAAAAAAAAAAACATTCGAAACTAATTTGATCTTCTCAAAACTAAACGAAGGAAAAGTTAAACCTAAAATTAGAGAAAGCAACATGGATCTTCAACTAGGGGTGTAATTGAGTCAAGCTAATCTCGAACGCTATCAAGTTTGAGCTCAAGCTTAAGTTGAAAGTCGGAGCTCAATATTCAGCTCAAACTCGAACAAACATCTATATGTAAGCTTGAACTTGTCTCGAGAAATAATTGAACTACTCAAGTTCAAGCTTGATCATTTCGGACAAAAGAAGAAAGTCATAGTATCCTATGTAAATTTATAATAATCAAGATTCAAAGACACCTTAAACATGTTTACATTGTAGGGCTAAATTCAAATATCAATGATGTACGATATGAGTGTAGAACGCTCATAGTTGTACTGATCTTTGTCGAAGGGGTGAAGAATCAATATGTACATTGTTCTGTCGGGAAAACTGTAAGTACATAAACTCTGAGTTTTCAAGCAATTTGATCACCCTAGAAAACACACAAAGGAACATTAATTCAGAATATAATTTCTCCTCATTAAAGCATTGAAGAGCCCCTTCACTATAATTACACATTGTTACTTCATTAATTTCCATGGAAGCCTCAACAAAATATAAAACTTGAACTTAAACTAGTTAATGGTTTTCGATTTGAAGGTCTCAAGTTTGAATCTTCTATTTTTCATTGTTGTCGTTAAGATCAAAATAAATAATTTTGACTCGTATTTAAGGCATAACTATAGATATAGGTATGGGATTATAACATTTTAAAAAACTTTTAAATACAAAGAAAAAAAAAACTTAAAAATTTAGAACATAATGTTACTAGAGTTGTCCATGGGCTAGGTCGGACTAAGTAAAAAAAATTAGGTCCAATCAAAAAATGGGCATAAAATTTTATCCAAATTCGACTCAGATAAAAATGCTAAAACCCGAGCCTGGACTAACCCACCCGTAATAATTTTTTTAGATTATCTTTTATATAAAAATAAATTTAAAAAATATAATAAATCAAATACAGTAAAAATATTAAAATAAGTATTTCTCAACAAATAGAAAAAGAATTAAAAAAACTTAAATAACTCTAATATAAGTGCAACTTAGCAAGCAAATACCTTTACAATAGTAGTAAAATTAATAATAAAACAAGAGTTATATAATATCTAAACAATAACAACAAAATAGTAGTAATATAATAGCGAAACAATGAAAAAACAGTAGCTTTTTTTTTTTTTTTGCAAGTCTGGCTCAGCCAAAAAAAGCTTACTTGAGGCTTGGCAGGTATTTTTTTTTTTTTGTCCAAACTCATTTTCGAACCTATATTTTTACCCAAACCTGAAGGCCGAGTTAAGCCAAGTCTAAATGTTACCTATATATTCTTATATCTTACACTTATTTTAGAATCCAAATAAATATGAGAATCTGTTTCAATCACTTTGAAATTTAAACAAAATAAAAAGAAGATCTATTTACGCTAATGTAAAATTAAAATAATTCGCACACTTTTATAAATTTTTTTATAATTAATATTTTAATAATTTAATTATTAAATTTATTAATATAATTTTAAATTGTAAAATTTTAAATTCATTTAAGATTAAAATAATTAAAACATAATTCTAAAAACAAAGTTTTAACACATCAACCTCCAAATAAGATTGAACCACAAATAATAAAATAAAATCCTAAACCCACATTCGATTATAACATAAAACAATTAAAACATATATATATATATATATATATATATATGTAATTCAACACATTAATTATTAAAAAAAAAAGAAAAAAAAGAAAAAAAAAAAGGAAAAACATAAGCAAAATAAATTTACATATTAGCAAGTATCTAGGGATCCAATAATTGTAGTACTCCATTCTAAAACTTTGATTTCATCAACCGAACAATAATAAACCCAAATACTAAACATGAAATCTTAAAAAGTTAAAACAAATTAACAATAAAATTCTCAAAATTTTAGGGCTTAATTCATAAATTGCCCGTCAGCTTTTTCATCTTAGTATCTAAATTTTTTATTATAAAAAAATACACCTAAAAATAATTAGACATTAAACCTGTTTTAATCTTATCATATATATATATATGTCGAGAAAATTTCAAATTAAATATATTATATGAAAACAACCAATCAATTTTGGTTATGGATTAGTCTAATCAATCAAGGGAAGAAATCAAAATTATGATGCAACAAAATCTATAGTACAAATATTCTCTTGTCTCCTCAAATAGTTAGTGATTAAAGGAAGCCTTAATTTTGTATATCAATATGTTGGTTGGCATTCAATGTGCAAAACTATGACCCTATGAGCTTATGAACTTTGCTAAGATTCTCTTCTACACAATGCAGATTTGATTTAGGTAAGCTATTTTTTAGAGTGAAGGTCTCCCTTTTTAACACCTTGTTTTGCCCCTTCACATGGGAACAAATAGAATTAAGCTCAAGGCTTATAATGATTAAATTTGAAGTTGGAATTTTAATATGGGTAATTTTTTTTAAAAAATATTTTTTATGAATTTTTGTAAAAAAATTTGGGGATATAATTTATTTAGACTTAGTTTTTTTTTAAATTTAGTTTTAAGATAAAAAGTTTTATGACAAATGGGCTTTATATTATTTTATCCATTAAAAAAAAAGAAAGATATGAAGCTGACATGCTGTGGGCCTTTGTTGAGGAAAAAAAAGGGCCACATAAAGAATTAAAAAGAATGAAAAAAGGGGCATTCCGAGAATTGAACTCGGGACCTCTCGCACCCTAAGCGAGAATCATACCACTAGACCAAATGCCCTGTTGCGATGGATTTTCAAGTTCTATTTATTTTTAATTATTTTTATTAAAAAGTTTTAAGGATAAATATAATACCAAGAATATTTCGTTTCCCCGAGTATTGTAAAGTAGATTGTATTACCAAGAATAAAAAATAGATGTTTAAATTTTGAAGGTGATATTACTAAGAGGAGTATTACGAACTTTAAATATGGACTGTAAAACGGTTGTGAAATTTATTAAAATAAATATAATATTTTGGGCTGATTTGGGTTTTAAAAATTTCAAGTTGTTTTGTTTAGGGTCAATTTTGGCTTCAAATTATTTTGGATTCGAGCTGTTTTGGATTTAAGTCAGTTTCGTTAAAAGTACCATGAAAGTTTTTATATTAGGAGATATATTGCATTTTACTCCCTTTACTCAAAAAATGGGCAAATTAGCTCTTATACATTAGATCAAAAGCAAGCTGGTCCTATTTGTTAAAAATTTCATTTATTTCCACAGTTAAAAATTAGCGTGGTTGACAGAATAACCATGCCACGTGCACCTTATAATAGTAGAAATGAATGAAATTTTTAACAAAAATACCAGTTTACTCTTTAATCTAATGTGCATAAACTAATTTATTCATTTTTTGAGTAAATAAAGTAAAATCCAATCTATTTCTTAATATAAAAACTTTTATAATATCTTTAATACCGGTCTTGAATTCATATTAATTTAAATTTAAATTAAAACGTATTTAAATTATTAATATTTTATATTCAAGTTAGGTTAGATCAAGTTAAACAAAAAATTTTAAATATTTACTCTTGAGCCACAAAACTTTTCTCACATTTACGATTTAGTCCTTACTTAAACCAATACAATTAGGATATTAAAAAAAATTTTTATTTTATTAAAAATATAAAAAGTAAATTACAATTAAAATATTAAAATCAAATTTTATTTTATTAAATGTAACAATATAAAAAATTTGTAGAAATATATAAAAAATATTAAAATATTAAAATATTAAAATATTAAAACGTATTTAAATTATTAATATTTTATATTCAAGTTAGGTTAGATCAAGTTAAACAAAAACTGTCACTCAATATGAGTAACTTACGAAGATCCAAAACAGAGGTTAAAGAGACAAAGGCACAAGCCTAACAGGAAGGGCCAAAATAAAAAAGAATGAAATAAAAGCCAATCTACTTTAAATTGGGGATCCCCTATAGCTATAAATTAGATATGCTAGCAATTTATCTACTGGATCTTGCTAAATTCCAGACAGACACAAGAATAAAAAAATATTTTTGCATAGAAATAGGAGTAAAAATGTTATCATTACAAACTTTGTCTCATTAAAAAGGTCAATAAGACATAATTACATATCCAGGTTTTAAGTGTTCTTGTCCTTTTTCCCCATCCAACATACTTACAGAAGTGGTTTTCCACTGTTTATCTCTACTTTTCTTTTTTATGGCTACCAATGATAATAGGAAAAGGCTTTTACTATTTAACACTGTTACTTCTCGAGGTAGCTGCTGAACATTCTCTTCAATGGTGTTGAATTGATTTTAGGTTGGATGTTTCGTATGATGTAAAAAGTTGGAGTTTGTTAAGTGATACAAGTTTGTGTTTGGGTTTATACATTGTGTGGCGTTATTTCGTATCGATTAAATTTTTAATTGATTGTAAATTTTGTATTATGATTTTGTTGAGAGAAGTTTACAAACTATCTTACGTTGACTCCTTTCAATTTGGTCGATATTGTCTCCTTATTTTGTCGAGAGCTTGAGGCATAACAAAGGGGATGATGGCGAGTTTTAGTGATAACATGTAATACCTTATATGCTATAAGGCGTGAGTTCAAATCTCAAGAAGCAGAAATATGAGATTTCCTTGGCGGTTGTGCTGTTCTAGTTATATGAACATGGGCGTACATCGGGAGGGGGTAGTGGAGGTGGCGGCCTTGGTCTCCTCCAAGATAGCCCTTCAAAATTTTAAAAATTACAAGTTAGTACAATAATAAAGTTGCACTTTATATCCTCTAAAAACTTATGATTCATCTTTAATTCCTTAAAGTAATTTTCTAGCTTCACCCAATTGTGAACTTGTCACCATTGTCTCTTTAGACACTTTGTCATTGGTTGACAACATCAACCCGTTAAAAGATCCACCAACTCCCAACAGACAATATTTCGTAGAATTCTCCTAACAAAATTAACCACCTTTCAATAAAATTAAAATTTGAATTTAGTAAATTTCCCAACTTAAAACTCTAATATAATTAAGTGTGGGTTTTGGATGGGTGGCGCGGTGCGTCTAGCTTACATTTTGTCTCATGTTATAGTATCGGTATAGTATTTAATCTCATCATCACTACTATTTTTACACTAACCGTAGATAAACGCACTATCCATCCAAACTCCACTAAGCATTCAATCTAAAACTAAATAATTGGAGATGAAAGCATGCTAGAAATTTGGTCAGGGATTGTATAATGTTGAAGCATGCAAACACATGTTTGATTTTTTTTTTTTTTTTTTTTTTTCACACGGCAAACAAGTAAGGAAATTTGGGTTTTACAATTTTCACGTTGCAAAAAAAAAAAAAAAAAAAAAAGAAAGAAAAAAAAGCAATAATTTTTGGACGTTGCTTTTATATGATTACAAAAATCAACAATTAACTTTCCCATGTACCAAGAAAAACCCAGCTGTTTTAATCAAACTTTAGGCAAGAAAGACAGAGAAGAGAGTAATTCATGTTACTGGATTCAGATACAATATCTTATATTGATTCCATATATATATATATATGTACATAGATATGTCGGATATGATTATAACATAAGTCTATATTTATTAAATTGTTAATTCAAACTCAAATCTAACCTACTTTAAATTGTTTTTTTAATTTTCGCTAAGCTCACCTTTTAGTAGGATTTGTAAGATTTTTAGTACAATCGTATCATAGATGGTAGTATTAATACCGATGACAAATTTTCACCGCAAGAAATTGAAATTGGGATAGATGAACGCTCGAATAATAAGTCACAACTTGAATTCTCTTATTTTCTTTTTGATTTGATAATCAATTAAATAAAATAATATATATATTTATAATATTATTATATGGTACAAATAAATAAGTACAAGCATATAAATTTCAAGGCAGCTAATTGGGTATAAATAATTACCTCAAAAATAAAAATAAAAACAAGAATATTATACATATTATTATTATTTATTAATGAAATTTTAACCTAACATATTTTTAATAATTTTGCAAATATCAAATAGCCCAAAATTTTCATTACATTCAGTCATTTTCTATTCAAATTTTGCTGCTATTGCTACAATTGAATTCAAACATATAGAATCACATATCACCATTAATTTTTGGGTAAGTTTGGATGGATGGTGCGTTTACTTGCAGTTAGTGTAAAAATAACGATAACGATAATATTAGATACTGTAGCAATACTATAACGTGAGACAAAAAAAAAAGCTAAACACAGTGCACCACCAATTTAAACCCACATTTAATCTCATTGCTACGTAACACTCTAGTAACTAATTTGTTACCGTTTTTATTCTTTCACTTTCCATTAATTTGATTAATAACCTAACTTGAACCATATAATTGTTTTTGAAAAATTGAAGAGGGTGGAAAAATAGCACACAATCATATGGGTCCCCTCCATCAACTCAAGTCAACGTGAAACGCCAAGAAAAACCACACATCTCTTCTCTATAGCCTTGCTTTTTATATACATAATCCTAATATGTGATAAAAAGCATTGGATTCCCAGACACATTTAACAATCCTTACCATGTTTTTCAAACTAAGTCATGATTAAGTATCCCAATTTGTTCTCCATAAATACTCCCATGAACCAGCCCCCAAGTTGGAGCCAATTTTACAATATGAAGATCAAAGTTCAAGTCATGTTAGCCTATCTCCTCATTGCATTTCTACTTCTTCCATCCTCACAATCTCATTATTCCTCAATACCCATGCAAATTACAGGCAAGTTGTTCTTTTTCTTTTTCCACTTAAAATCTCTCTTTGGACAATCTTCTAATTAACATTGTAATCTACATTAATTTACAGTTAACCATGATATGAAGATCAGACCTCCCAAACCAAACAGGTTCCTGTTAGCTGCTTGGGTAAGCTTCTCTTTATCCCTACATCTATCTATCTATCTATCTATATATACACACACCAACTCATTTGGGTCCAGTGCTAAGGTGCTTGATGCTCCTTATGTAATGACTTGGGGTTATAAGTCTTGCGTATGGGAAAACTGCATTGATTTAACTCCGAATTTAATCAAGCTCCAACATAATTATCGGATACCGGAAAATCTCTTAGACCAATATTTGTGTGTGTGGGGATATAAGGTGGTTTAGAGCTTTGTTTGATTATGATGAAATGGCTGACATGGGATTATTGTTTGAATTTTGCTGTGAAAAATGAAGGAACAGGGAATAAATGTGAAGGGTAACATGAAGAAGGTTCCATCAGCTCCAAATCCAAAAGGAAACCGGCATCCACCATCCAAGCCATGAATATATATATATATATGAAGTGGATTCAACTGTGTTATTGTCTCTCTCTGCTAAAACCTACTGCACGCATATACTATTATATATATACACAATATATTTTATGGTTCAAGTAATATGGGAAATTTGTGTGAAATCCTTTTTTCTTCTTCATTTGATGCATTTAATATGGGGTTTTAAATATGCTTTATTAATTTTTTGTCAGAGAGCTTCCTCAGGTCTTTGTAGTTTTAATACGCGACAATGTTTGTTTGGATTGAGTTGTAAAGAATTTAATGTTCTTTTAAGTTAATTTTCGAATTTGAATCTTGTGATTGGAAAAATTAATGTTGGAAAATTTTATTTTTCGTTTAAAGATTTATGTCGATTCAATTCCAAAATCAATCAAAATTCGATATAATTATTAAACATAATTAAATTTCAGACACAATATATATATATATAATGCAACATCTCATTAATAAAAATGAGTAAGAATAATTTTATTTAGCATTAAAGAGGTATTATATTGTACTTAACTGATAATATATAAAAAAGTTGAATCTATCACATATAATTAAATTATTATACTGTAATTTGTCACATAATACTTATATATTATATGACATCATAATCACAAAAAAGTTAAAGCGTGGAGTTGTATTGTTATTTGAGTTTTAATAATTAAGAAATTATTGAAAATCGAAAATGAACAAAATAAATTGGTTACACAGTTAAAATTAAGGGTGAATAAAATTTGATTCGAAAAATTTAAATTTTTTAAAATTTTGAATTAAATAGTTCGAGTTAATCGAATTATTTAGATAAATTTGAATAAAAAATTAAGTTTTTCGATTTAACTCAAATATGAATTACACAATTAGAGTTATCTGAAAATCAGAATAAGAAAAGGCAAAACTACTCCATTTTGATAAATGTTTACCTTTCCTAAAGTTAAATATAACAGTCCGGTTTAGACCCTAGTCGGAATAATAGTTTCGGGACCACAAATCTAAGTCATAAAAATATTTTAATATTATTTTCTGTGTTTGCAATATATGATTAAGCATGTGTGAAATTTCTGTGAATTAATTTGTCCGTTTGTGTGCTTAATTTGACATAAGGATTAAATTATGAAAGATGCAAAATTTGCATGCTTTATGGAAAGATACCTATTTGACATGGCTTTATAAATATGAGGTCCTTATAATGCAATTAGACCATTTGAAATGGATGGACATTAATGCCATAAGTTAGTGGGAATTTATAATGTTATATTAAAGGTTAAAATATGTAAATTTATAATATATGTTATTATAATAAAACAAAAGAAATAGATAGTGGAATTGTTCATTCATCTTAGCCGAATCTTGCAAGAAAAAGAAAAGAAAATAAGGTTTTAAAGCTAGCTATATTCGTTAATTCAAGGTAAGTTTTTGTTCTGTTTTTGATAATTTTTACGTTTTTGTAATCGTTGCTTAGTGTACTTCAAAACCCATGTTTCAATTATATGAATTGATGAATATTTTGAAATATGCCATTGATTAATCTATGAGTTTTGTGATGTTGAATGATGAAATATGAAATATATGTGTTTGATTAACAAGTTTTGTCTTTGAATTTTTTGTGATTTTGAGTAATTTAGACTTAATTGAGAAAATAATATTTTGGAGGACTATATTGTGAAATAAATAAAATGTATGGATTTGAATGAGCATGGATGATATTCAGCCTAAGCATGGTGCAAGCAAATTGTGTGTATTTTGTGATTTTGTGAAATAGGGACTAAAATGTCAAAATGTGAAAATGTGAGGGCTAATTTGTAAATTGCCCTAAATATGTGTTTTTGGATTAAATTGAATGAATTAGTGAATAAATGAGTTAAATTTGAATGTATAAATCAAGAACAGAAGAAAACGAACTTAGATCGAGGGAAGTCGAAAATTATTGAATAGCAATTTGTTTCCGTTCTTCTCGTACGAGGTAAGTTGATATACAAATAAATGTATTTGAATTGAGTTATTTATGTATTTATGAGATTTATATTGTGTGATTAATGCTCAAGATGGAATGTATATGAAATCCGAGAATATGTCGACAAGTTATCAATGTCCGAGAAGTCCCGTATGAACATAGGAATAGATAGGGGTTACATATGTCATGACATTGGTTTCGAAATGAGATATCATGTAAGACCACGTCTGGGACGTTGGCTTGGATTCGAGATTTCGTGTAAGACCACGTATGGGACGTTGGCATCGAAATGAGATTTATGTGTAAGACCATGTTTGGGACATTGGCATTGTATTTGATTCGTGTAAGACCCTGTTTGGGACAGTGGCATCGATATCTTAGTACATGTAAGACCTCGTCTGGGACGTTGGCATTGTACGACTATTCTGTGCACTCTGAGTATCCTATTAGATTCCGAACGGTTCAATGGGAAAATTTAAGATGTGAAAGGCTACGTGAAATGTATAATGATTCAGGTATGTTTGGAAAGTACACCATGTATGTTTACAAAAAGGTGAGTATATAAATATGAACTTATCAAGATGAATATGTATATATATATTGGATGTGATAAAATGTGACAAATGCTTGAAGGTGATATGAGTAAATGTGATATATTTGAGCTATGAAATGTGAAAAGTAATGGCTAGATACATGAGCCAAAGTTCATGTTATAGAAATTGCAAAAAGAATTATTAATGTCATTGTATCAATATGGTTATGTGCATTTTATGCTAAATTTATTTGAATATGGCTTAGTAAGCTTTTGAAAGCTTACTTTGTGTGTGCTCTATTTTATAGATCGTCAAAACTACTGAAGGCTCGGGGAATAGTAGAGGATCGTCATTTCACTACTCAATCATATTTTGGTACTTTGAAAATATATATATAGCTAAATATAGCATGTATAGGCTAGTTACTTTGAGTTATGTTTGATATGTGTATATGGCCATGTGATATGGCTAAATATATGTTTGTGATTATGAATGACTAGATAAGTTATATGGTGCTAGTTATGATATAGCTTAATAGCAAATGAAATGGTTATATGAATGGTAAATTGTGATGGATTTGGTCGGTATGTGATTTAAATTGAACCAAATGCCTTATAAGTAGGTGTGATTGTTAAGCTCATAAGTGGTTAGAAATGATGTTCATTTTGGTATGTATTAATTGCCTTTGATGCTTGAATTGGTGCTTAATTGTGTTTGTAGGTATGACCCATGGGTGGGTGGCAATTTGGCTTTGAAAATGGACTATATTTGCCTACACGGTCGAGCACACAGGCATGTGGCTCGATCGTGTCCTTCGAGGTTGTAATTTGAAACAAGTCAGGCTCAACTACGGGCTAGACACATGGGCATGTGACTGGCCGTGTGGTGCAACTCAGTAGCGACCACTGGTGAGGCACACGGGCATGTCTCAGGCCGTGTGATCAAGTCAGTATGTATGCCCTGTTTTGACACAGCTTAGACACACGGGCGTGTCTGAGGCCATGTGAGGCACATGTCCTGCCCACACGGGCGTGTGACCTCTGTAACTTTGAAAATTTTTTAAATTTCTGAGGATTTCTGTATGTGTTTGGTTTAGTCCCGGCCTCTTTCTAAAGCATAATTAAGGTTTCGTAGACCTATTTAAGGGACACTTTGATGTGTTTTGTCAGATTTTGTTATGGATTGTCTGCAAAGGTTTCCGATCAGTCTGGTAACACCTTTAACCCTATTCCAGTGACGGTTACGGGTTAGGGATTTTACATTAAAAGTCAAAACCATTAAGTTAAAAGGCAAGACTACGCTGTTTTAATAAATGTTTACTTATTGTAACGCCCTAGACCCGACTTAAGAGATTAGACCGAATCCCAGAGGTTACATTAATCACCGAAATGATCGTAGGTAAAATTTTAGTTTAACTAGCTAGGAAACAAACTGTATTTAAGTTACGTAAAACTCTCCGTTGTAAAATCCTGATATTACAAAAAGATTTTAGTCCAAAAGCTGCTTATGTAAAGCCCTGAATTTGGGGTTAGAAGTTTTGGGCTTTGGTGGTTAAGGTCTGAGTGTTGGGCGTGCTTATGTGTTTAGTGGTGTGTTCGAGTGTCAGAATGGGCCTGCTGGTCTAGTGGTTGAGTGATTGTTAGTGAATCTCAAAGTTTTGGGTTCAAATTTTTGTGTGTGCATTTTGGAGAGGCAATTTAATTTTTTTTATTTTAATTTACTATTTTTAAATTATTCAGTGTTATTTTTATTTTGATTTTTTTTTCTTTTGGCGGGACGTTCTTCTCTTTGTTCTCTTCATTTTTGCTTTAATTTTTCTTTTGTTCTTTTGGAAAGTTCACTGCGCATACTTCGAAGATTCTCGCATACTTCGAATCAGGTGTGGGATACGAAACTTTTATTTTATTTTACTTAGCGGTTATTCGTGTTGGTATCTCTTGAGTGTACTTTAATTCCGTCAATTTTGGGTGTTAGAGGTTGAATAATACGAAATATATGGCATATTTTTCTACACTTTCGTTATTGTAAAGGTTACGACTGGTTTGGGTGGCTAGATTGGTGATTTTGGCTTGTTCTGAGGTGGTTTCGTGGCCACTGGGGTTTTCACATGGGCGTATGCTAGTTTACACGGTCGTGTGCTTTTGGGAATTAAGGTATCCGGGCCAATTTTGGTGCCACATGGCCGTGTAGTCGACTTGGGGAAATTATCGTTTCTCACACGGCCGTGTTCCTAAGGCACACGGGCGTGTGAGTTTGGGGATTAAGGTTTGAGTGATTTGTGTCACACGGCCTGGCCACACGATCGTGTGGCTAATTTGGGAATTAGGGATTCCACACGGGCGTGTGTGTTATGGACACACGACTGTGTTGTAACACCCCTAACCCGTATCCGTCACCGAATTAGGGTTACGAGGTATTACATGACAAAACACAGTTCAAAACGCTCATATAAAACATTTCATGTTCACGGATATATCAATTTTTTCAATCAAATTTTTGAACCAACTAACAAGCATTAAAGCTAAAATACTTATACTTAATGGTCATAATGTTTGACACAAACAAACATTTCATGCATGACATTCAAATACCTGGTTTACAAATAAGCATATTTCATTTTATAACCAAGCACATATGTTACAACCTTCGTTTATAAGACATTAGCAACATTACCAAATTTTTACAATGTTCACTGGACTAACTTTGGCCATTTCTATGCACTTTAGCCGAATCAAGACAGTTCATAAATGCCAAACATATCAAATGCAACATCATATATATATCTCTATATAAGTATAGTACCCTATTCGAATATATATATATATTCATTATTCACCAATTTCAAAAGTAAAATTTCATAACATAGCATAATCCACACTTAAGAAATATAACAAATTTAACGTTAACATATAACTAGACATTTTTAAAACATCACTACCAAATCACAAGGTGATTTATAATCATTAATTAAAACTCATTCATCAACCATATCTAATTCACTTGAATCAAATTATAACAAACCATAATTGCAAATCATACCAACTTTCAAGACAATATCATCATGCATATACCTATTACATCATATACCTATAATATACATATTGCTTTTGAAATAGGCTTAAACCATAACTAAATTACACAACCATTAGCCAATATACCAAACACATCATATATATATACCATGGCCGAAATTTTTGCATAAACTTAAGCATCATATCTAGCCATTTTCGTATGGCTTAATATTTACAACTTCGAAACTAACCCAAAACACAAGCTAGCCTATACATGCCATATACTTTAAAAATCAACTTCAAAAATACCAAAATATTGATGATAGTGTGACGAGCTTCACCAACGATCACTGAGTACGTAACGATCACCCAAAAATCTAAATCACAAGAGTAACCAAAAACAAACACCAAGTAAGCTTTACTAGCTTAGTAAGTTATAAACAAATCTAAGAAATATATTAATTATACTCAAATTGATTTAAACAAAAATTGTAGACAAGGTTTCATTATATACTCATTTACTATTCAACCGCAGAACATTTCTATTTCTCAATTTAATAGTTGAATCTAATATAAAAATAAGTAATAATGTATTATTCACATATTCAAGATTAAAACTAATTAAACCAACACCTTTATACAAAATTCCACAAGGCCGAATTACATTTTGTAATTCATATAGCAATCAATATGATTTTTAAACATTTTCCCATATCCACTTATAACATCCAAACTATACATTTAAAAGAAATATTCCTTCAAATCCACAACTAATCACTTACACTTGATTTCAAATAACAACTTCTCGTAGTATCAAAACTTACCAAATTCGATCTTTGAATTGAAAATTAACTCGTACTCTTATTACTTATTAACCGATTTTGCACACTTAGTGCTCAGTAATTAAATTCGCACACTTAGTGCTCATTGATCGATTTCGCACACATAGTGCTCGGTAATTCAATTCGCACACTTAGTGCATAAAGACTGATTTCGCATACATAGTGCTCGGTAATTAAATTCGCACACTTAGTGCATTTCTCAATCTTGTTACACCTTTATATATATACACATAAGAATTAAAACTCAACTACAAATATACAAATTAACTTATTTCAATCCCCATAATCAACATCACATTTGGGTGTACCAATGGCATATATGCATACCTCACATTCGACTATACTATACACATATATAGATTTCACATTCGGCTATATCAATAATCTATATACATACTTCCATTAAATTCATGTACACCACTATAAATAAATCCAATTCAACTCAATTGCTTAAAAACTTACCTCGATTATTGACGGGCTATATTTTCCGACTATTCGATTAACTTCACTTTTTCCCGATCGAATCCCGATCCTTTTTGTTCTTGATCTAATAAATTTCAAATTTAGCTAAATAAGATATAATTACATTGAATTTGGTCCAAAAACTCATAAATGGGAAAATTACCATTTTACCCCTGATATTTTACTCTTTTTATAATTTAGTCCTTTTTGCACAAAACACAAATTACACAAAATTTGACCACACTTCCTTAGGGCCGAATTTTCATAGTCTTATTACAAGCTCATACATTTCATTTATTTCATATTTTGACCCCTCAATTTATAAATTTCACAATTTAATCTTATTTAGGCATTTTTACCAAAAATGCCTTAATTAAACGTAACAATCTAACAACCTATATTTTTTTCCATCACTAAACACCAATTTCATCAAGCTATCAACAATGGCAATTCATGAATACATCATCAAATTCGAAAATTCCAACTTGGGCTAGCTAGTATTCAAAGCAACGATCTCAAAAATGTAAAAATTATCAAAAATTGAACTCAAATCACTTACCTATTTGAGCTTGCAAGGGCCGAATATTACAAAGCTTTTTCTCTCTTAGTCAAAGCTTTTTCTCTCTTAGTTTCGGCCAAGAACAAGGAAGAAAGATGAGCACTTTCATCTTTTATCAAATATATTATTATAACATATATTAAATTATAACATAATAACATAAAATATAATAAACAATTCAAATCACTATTACATGCACACCAACCGTCCACTATGTTTAATTTTGGCTAAATTACACTATCAATACTTCAATTTACAAAACCATCATCAATTTGGTACTCACACATTTAACCACCAAACTTTCTTTTTATGCGATTAAGCCATTTTTTTACAATTAAGCACCAAAACAATCAAATTTTAATACGAAAACTTCACACGCACCAATTCACATATAATGAACATAGAAAAAAAATATTTAAATATTTTTCTTACTCGAATTCGTGGTCCCGAAACCACCGTTCCGATTAGGGTCAAAATCGGACTGTTACAACTCTCTCCCCTTAGGGATTTTCGTCCTCGAAAATCTTACCGGTGAATAGGTTTGGGTAACGTTCTTTCATTGAATCCTCAAGCTCTCAAGTTGCTTCCTCGATCCCGTGCTTAAACCAAAGCACTTTTACCAACAATATTTTCTTATTTCGTAACTCTTTCACTTCACAGAATATATGGCATATTTTGCTACACTCTCATTATTGCAAAGGTTAGGACTGGTTTGGGTGGCTAGATTGGTGATTTTGGCCTGTTCTGAGGTGGTTTTATGGCCACTGGGGTTTTCACACGGGCGTATGCCAGTTTACACGGTAGTGTGCTTTTGGGAATTAAGGTTTTCGAGCCAATTTTGGTGCCACACGGCCTGGCCAGACGGCCGTGTAGTCGACTTGGGGAAATTATTGTTTCTCACACGGCCGTGTTCCTAGGGCACACAGGCGTGTGAGTTTGGGGATTAAGGTTTGAGTGATTTGTGTCACACGGCCTAGCTACACGATCGTGTGGCTAATTTGGGAATTAGGGATTCCACACAAGCGTGTGTGTTATAGACACATGGCCGTGTCTGATGGGCACAAGAGCGTGTGAGACCCTCACACAGTCGTGTCAACCTGTACTGAAATTTAGTGTAAATAGACAAAGAGTTACACGGCCTATCCCCACGCCCATGTCTCTGGTCCACACGGACGTGTGCCTTAGTTACATGGTCGAGTGCCTCTCTTTATACGGGTGTGTATGCCTCTGTCACAGGATTGAGTGCCCCTCCTCACACGAGCTTTTAATCTCCCACAAGGCCTAGGCAGTACCACATGGCCAGAGCATACTGGCGTGTTGTCTTAAGACACTTATAATGGTTTTGTATGCATTTCTAATATGAATATGTGTTTGTGTGTGCTCCAACCCTTAACTAAGTTTAGTGAAGGGGTTCAAGACTTGATATCTGTGATGGTTGTGTGTGATGTATGATTTTGAATTTGGTCTGAAGAGTGTGCTACGTAACTGTTCTGACTGACTATCTGTTAATGTGTCTCTGTTTTGTTAGCTTGAATGCATTCATGTATTTGCATTAAATATTTTGGGTTGGGTTGTGAAGAGAAGGTAGACTGTAACTATACTGAACTGGTAGTTTAACTGCAAACTTATATGTACAGCGATTCATCGCGCTGCACCGTACGTGCGTCAACTTCGTTGCGCACTATTATCTGATCTGGCAGTTTAACTGCAACATGACTGTATAGCGGATTACTGCATTGCACTATACTATACGTACGTCAACTTTGTTACGTACCATTATCTGATCTAGCCTGTACTGCGGTCTACCGTATTGCACAGTACAACACATACACTAGCCCTGCTGAGTATTATTATTAGAATGGCTTAGTCCACTTATGTGGAGTGTAGGGTTGGATGGGCCTTCTGAGGTCCTAATTGGTGTGATTGGTTGGATGAGCTTTAACAGCTCTTATGAGGTATGATTGGGGGACGAAGAAGTGTGTTGGCTGGATGGGTGGGTTATATTTTTCTCGATCGCATTTCATCCGCATGCATGTCATGTGTTCGACTACAAGACCGGGTTGTCATAATCTGCTTGTCCGATCAGCATTTAAGCTGAGTATTTCAGTGAATTTGATGTGCTCAGGTTGTTAAGTTCTGTTGGGACATTAGTCCCAAATGTGCGTTCTGACTCCTTGAGTAATTGAAAATCCATTGTGCTACTATTTTGAATTCTGTATCTCTATTTGAGACTTGTTTCAGACTCACACTGAGCTCGAGTAGCTCACCCCCTCTTAGTGTTTCTTTTTAGGTACCCTTTCTGAATTCTGACACTGGACTCAGTATGCGGAGGTCTCAGACAGTCTCATTGGAAAATAAATTATCGGTTTGGGTTTTCGGTTACTACTTTGTTAATCAGTTTTGAAATGTAAGGATTTATAAAAATTGTGGTAAAATTCCGTTTTAAGTTTTATACGATTTTATTTCAGTAAAATAAGTATTAAACTTAACTGCAATTTTACTAACTAAATTTTAAAAGGTTAAGTGTTTCGATTTGAAGTGATAACTTACTTTGTAAAAATTTACCTATGATCACTTCGGTGATCAATGTAACATCGGGGATTCGGTCTAAACTTCTAGGCCGTGTTTCGGGTGTTACAGCTTACGTGCGTAAAACCCAAAATTCATACCACAATATTCAAAATAAAACTTACAATTCAAATCGTTTATTTGTAAATGCAGAATTTATGAAAATACTTTTTACGTTGATTCTAAAACGTGGCTGTCCGAGACCTTTGACTTTTCGAGTCCAGCTACAGAAAATAGAAGTTTACCTGAAAAGGGAAACACTAAGGGGGTGAGCTACACGAGCTCAGTGTGAGTTCAAAACCAAACTAACAACCGAATTATAGAATAGGATGCTAGATAGCGGTTCAATAGCTAAACGTAATTACAGAAATTTACAGAACCAGAAGGTAAACATGGAACCAACGTCCCATCGGAATGTAACAATCCAACACATCAAGCCGCACACAGTTAGATAGAATAAAGTCAGTCAATTTAGTACTCAGAATGTTCAAACAGATGTGTATAAAAAGCAGTCAAGTATTAAAACCCACCCATCTAGTCAGCACACCTCTTCGTCTCTGATCACACCTCATAAGAGCAGATTAAGCTCCTCCAACCGAAACACACCACATAGGACCTCGAAAAGCCCATCCAACCCTACACACCATATATGTGGACTAAGCAACTCAGATATTAATATGTAGTAGGGGTAACATATATGCAGTACAGTGCAATACAGTAGTCCGCTGTACAATTATGTTACAGTTTAAACTGCCAAATCAAAATATAGTATGCAGCAAAGTTGACGTACATATGGTACAGTGCGGTAAACCACTGTACGATTAAATTGCAATAGAACTACTAGATCATATCAGAATTAGTCTCCCTTTTCTTCGCAACCAACCCAAAAACTTAATTTATGCAAATGTATGTATGCATACAATTTCACAGAACAGTGACACATTAATAGATAGTTAGACTGAACAGATATGCACACACATCCAGTTAATCAGGTTCAGAATCAGACATCTCACACACATCAGTCACAAATTACACATGAACAGAAACCTTTTTCAAAAGTCTTATTCACCTTCACTCAAGCTTAACCAAGAGTCGAAGCACATACAACACAATTTCAGTTCAAAACATACACAGAACCAATATAAGTGACTTAGGGCCACATGCCCGTGTGCTCTGGCTGTGTGGAAACGCTTAGGCCATGTGAGAGGTTAAATGTTCTTGTGAAGAGGGGCATACGGCCGTGTGGCTGAGGTATACGCCTGTGTGAAACAGAGACACAGCCGTGTGAACAGGCTGTGTAACTCACTATAAAAAATATGCTAAAATAGAGTACAGGGTAGGCACGACCGTGTGAGGGTCTCACACACCCGTGTGCCCATCAAACACGGTCGTGTGTCAAAAACACAAGCACGTGTGAAATTTCTAAATTCCCAAATTAGCCACACGTCGTGTGTCATCAAATCACTCAAACCCTGATTACCAAACACACACGTCCGTGTGCCGAGGGGACACAGCCGTATGAAAAATGAAAAAATTCCCAAATTGACCACACGATCGTGTAGTACCCAAATCACTCTAAAAACCCTAATTTTTAAAAGCACACAGCCGTGTACGTCAACACACGCCCGTGTGGTCATGAAACTATCCTAAAAATAGCCCCAAAAGCGTGCTTTCAGCTACGGAGCACTCTCCAGGCCTCGAAAGTTCGAAAATATACCAAATCGTACAAATTCCAAGCATAAAACAACGATACCACATCGTAAATAATCAATTTGTGAACACACGCATAAAATGCCGACTTTTATAGAGTCGAAATGAGAATTCACAAATACATAGAAAGAGTAAGAACCCACACCTGAGTCGCAATCGGAGATGCTTAGACATTAGCTCGACGACGGAAGAGCGATATTCCCGAAATCAGCCAGTAAGATCGTTTTTAAGAATTAACTTCTTTAAAAATAAAAGAGAAACAAAAAGGAAAGAAAACAGAGAGAAGAACGTCTAGGAGAAAGAAAAAGAAAAAGAAAAAATAAAAATAAATTAAAAATAATTAATCATATACTTTAAATTAAAACAAAATGAACACAACAGAATAAAAATATCCTCCAAAACATACACACTAGGACTTGAACCCAGAACCCATAAATAAACTAACACACAACAAACCACCTGACCAACAAGCCTATTTTGCCACTTAAACGCTCTACTAAACACAATAGTGTAATCTTATCACTGACCCAAACCATAAAACTCAAAACTTCTAGCCCCCAAAATTTAGGGTGTTACAACTCACACCTCTTTAAAGAAATTTCGTCCCCGAAATTTCCAACTAGAACGAGGGTACAACACAAGCTACCCCACTACGCTTCTGCTGTGCACTCTAGCCTGAGCGGTGCCCAATCAAACTTGAGACCTTATACTCACACCCAGAACACTTAACCACTGAAGCAGATGAATATGTGTCTTATCACACCCAATTAATATACTCTAATCAAAACATTGAAACATTCACAACCATACTTGCCTCAAAATCGTCGAAGACACTCCCGGATCCGATGCTCTTGAACCCGTATTAAAAACATGCTCCCGCTTTTTTCCAGCAGTTGCCTGGATGACACTTCTTACAGTGCTCAAAAAACGGAGCGCTTGCACTGCTACCGACACACTTCATAAAACCTTTATTACCACTCAAATGCGTTCTAACATGCTTCGCAGATGGAGGCTCCAACCTCGAAGAACTACAATATCTTTTCTTCTCACAGTCTACACACCTAGCTTTAAGCATTTCACTATTCCCCCTTATCCTAGGTTGCAATGTTAAAACAATTAACGTTTTAGTCAGTATTTCTGTTAAAAAAAATACGTTGACACTTTTTTAAGGTTGTTGGTCAAATTCGACTCTTTTAAAAATATTTAGGGTCAAAATTTAAATAAAAAAAGATCAAAACGACAAAAGATATAAACATTAAGGGACAAATTTATTATTATGCCTTTAATTTATTATTCATTTAATTATTTTCTAGAAAAAAAGTGAATAAATATGAGTAATTTCAGCACATATAATTTCCAATTCTCATTTTGAAATTAAGGTTTCTTTATTAAAAAAAGTTACATGTAGAAATGCTATTTTCTAAAGATTTTATCCCATACAAATAATTAGTAAAAAGAACTTCTAGTTTTTCTCAATTTTGATATTAAGTAAATTAATTCCTCTCAAGAAATTGGAGCAAGTTAATCCCTATCAATTTCAAAAGTAAGCAACTAAGGACAATTAATCACAGCGTTTTCGTCAATTTACATAAATTTAACCTGCAATATCTTTTTGTAAATTTTGGAGCTAAATTTGTTGAATTTTTTAGAATCAAGATCAAATTAACAAAACATATAAACATCAATGGCTAAATTTGTTATTATACCAATCTAAATTATGCACAGTTGACAAAACACATTAACGCCGTGATTAATTGTTCTTAATTGCTAACTTCAAAATTGACAGGGATTAAATTACTCTAATTTTTTGAGAGGGACTAATTTGCTTAATTTTAAAATTTAAAGAGACTGAAGACATAAACAACTTCATTAAACTATTAAACTCAAAGTCTTATGCCACAACACAAATACTCTTGCCACGAGTCCAACAACTTATTAGCAGGTAAACATAGAAAAAGAAAGAAAGAGCAATTTAAACATGGCATTGCTTTATTTATGTGGTAAACATGAGTAAGAGGTATCAAATGTTTATCAAAATCTTGACGCAATCTGGTTGCTTCAACAACTCAGAGACTTTGTTTGCGTCTTCCAGCTTAATCTCATGACTCTTAAGTTCATCAAGCTGGATTTCCTGTGCAGAACAAAAACAAAAAAGTTTAAAACATTTAAGGAATCCATCCTTCACAACATCAACCATTAGCCAATAAACTGATATGATGCACACAACAGAACTCACCCTGTTTTTACATTTTTCAAATATAATTGGAAGGTCGGTTTTGGGTTTGAGCCCTCCAAAAATTGACCCCTTCAATGTTCTTCCAAATAAAAGCTCTAAGATGTTTATGTTTACATTTGCCTCTGCTGGTGCTCCTATCTGTATGATTTTTCCTGTTCCCTAACCATCATATCATAATCCCCAATGTTAGTGTGTTTTTTTTCATGGTTGAAAAATAATGTAATGTATGATAGTGATGTACCAGTTTTGTGGATTGAATGGCTTGATTGATGAGGGGTGGAACCCCTGTGCATTCGAAGCTATAATCAACGCCCATTCCACCTGTTAAATCCTTCACTAATTCGGCAATAGGTTTATCAGATTGCTCGGGATTTATGAAATCCGTCATTCCAAATGCTTGCCCCTTTGCTTCTTTCATTGGGTTCTTGTCTATGCCAATTACTTTAATAGCACCTTGACTATTGGCTCCGTTGATGGCCTGCACATCAAATCCATGCATAAGATTATACATTCTACTAAGATTCAGATTGCATTTTATCATTTTTATTCAAAACAATAGGTAAATTAATTCATGTAAGTTATATCAAATAGTAAATCGGTCTTTATGTTAAAAAGTTAATCCATTTTTGTCGTTAAAACTGGTCCTTATATATCATTATGAGGTACACGTGGCACGCTATATGTCATTTTTTAGTTATTTCGTCAGTCATGCAAATTTTTATTAGTATGGATGAAGTTTTTAATAGAAAAGACCAATTTATTTTTTAATTTAATGTACAGGGACTAATTTGCCTATTTTTCAATAAAGGAGACAAAATATAATCTAACTCCTAGAATAGAAGCTTTCGTGATACTTTCACCTAGATGTATCAAATATTAACCCGAGTTAACTAAAATAAAAAAGAAAGGGTAGGAGGTACCCCCAAGCCAACAGGTCCAAGGCCAAAAACAGCAACAGATGAGGCATTTTGAAGCATGGGTTCCTTCCAAGCAGCCCCATATCCGGTTGAGAACCCACATGAAAGGAATGTAGCATCGGGAAGTGGAGTTTTTGGGTCAATCTTGAGAAGGAAGTTGAAGTTGATAACCATGTATTGGCACCATGTTGAGCATGAAAATGCATGGTAGGCAGTTCGACCTCCGATGGTCATCCTTGAACTGCCATCCAGCATTAACCCATTGTAGCTTATTGGGTATTTTAAGCATAAATTGGTCTTTTCAGACATACAATTCTCACACGTTCTACACTCTGCTACATAGGTCGGAATCACAAGGTCCCCTTCTCTTAGTCCTGTCACTCCCTCTCCAATGCTCTCCACCACCCTGCAACAATTGTTTTTTTAATCAACATCATGGCATGCATCACATCATTTAGTGGGCACTTTCATACACCTAACAAAAAGGAAAATAAATAATAATAATAATGGGTAAACTACATTCAGAGTTACTAATTTATTAGTAAGTTTATATTTTTTTTGTCTAACTTCAAAAAGTTACAAAATAATAATTGAACTATTCGAAAGTTTTTATTTAAGTCACTGAGTTGTTAAACTTTTTTCTAAAAGAACATACCTTAGATCCAAGTAAATCTGATGGTTAGCGTGGGAGGTTAGATGTTTAGATTTTGGTTCACAAATTCATGATGTTTAAATTTATTTCATGAAAAAAAATTGAATTATAGAAGAGAATGAGATGGAAAAAAAATTGAATTATAGAAGAGAATGAGATGGAGAGTTTTTGATTAATGCAGGCAGTGCAAACAGAAAAGGCCATACAACTGCAATTTAAATAGTTCAGTGACTTAAATGAAAACTTTCGATACTTTAGTGACCATTTTTTAACTTTTTGAAGTTGAATTACTAAAACGTAAATTTACTAACAATTTTGTGACTTTAAATGTAATTTACTCAAAAATAAATATGTATAGTATGAGTGTAGAAAAACTTACCCCACACCTTCATGACCCATTACTCGAGGAAAAACAGGCTGAAAGGATTGAAAAAAATATTAATTAATACCATGGGCATATCTACCAAGCTAAATAATAAGATTGAGAAGAAGAAGAAGAAGAGTACTAACAATTAGGAATCCATTGGCAAACAATAAATCAGTGTGACAAACACCGGCATATAGCATTTTAACTCGAACTTCATATGATTTTGGTGGTTCTACTTGTATCTCTTCAACCTTCAATGGCTCCCCTTTTCCCCAACTTACAATGCCTGCCACATTAATATATATATTTCGAACTAATTAATCAAAATTCCGACCAATTTTTGGGTGCATTTGAAAACCCAACACACACATACACACGATGTAGGATAGATATTTGTTGATAAGGGTATCAACAAGAGAAAAGGCAGGGAGACAGATGTGATGGTGTAAAGGAAGGTTAGTTCACCCTAATGAAGCGGAGAACTAGAGGAGGTATGCAAAATAAGGTTGAGGACAATAAGGTGGTTGTGGATGCTTAAGGGTCGATCTCTTCTTCAACGTGCTGAAGAGTATAAATAGTGAAGGTTTCGTGTTTGGAGTTGTCATCATTGTGGAGTGCATGGGGGATATACGTGATGGGACTCATTCTGTCATTTTTTTTAGCGGTAGTAAGGGTCAGTGGCCTAAAAGACATGTTCACAATAGATGAGCGGGTGCATTGAGGAACGAGTGGCCTAGTCACAAAGATGGGTAACAAGACCTTTCTAAAGAGAGTGATAGTTTATTTATCGGGATAAAAGACATGGATCTTTTTGGGGAGATCAAGAGGTTGGATGGAAGCAAGTTTTTCGATACATTCATCATCTGGTGACTAGCCGAGCATGCAGAACAAAAGATTACTGTGATTGCTTTTCAAGTGGCTTGTATGTTGAAGGGATATATATATATATATATATATATATATAATATTCAATTCCATATACGTATGTATGTTTTATAATTTTATTTGCAAAACAAGTGGAAGTAATAGAGAGTTACCTTTGCATGTTATGACATGGGAATTTGTCGAGGACATGGTGGAAAGCAAAGACTATGGACTAAAGCAGCTTAACAATGGAGATTTAAGTATACCGTATACACAAAATATATATATATATATATATATATATATATATATATAAAAAGTACTAACTCAAAAAATTGCAAACAATGATCCTTGATAATTTTTAAAATTAACAATTTAAACGGTAATTTCAAAATTCTTTTCCAATTTTCAATTATTAAACATTAACTATTACATAAATAAATTTTAATTAAAATTACATTTTTTTTTCAATTTTAAGATTATATATTAATTTCAAATAACTTAAAATTTTAATACAAAAAGGTGAAACGAAATATTGTATTAAAGATTTTAAAAGGATTTAAATTAAAATTAATTAATCATTAACCTCACATTTTTTTGTTTTATTTCTATTTAACGTTTCGCATTTTTTTTTGTTTTCACGTTTTTTTTTTTGGGAAGTTTTAATTAAAATTAACTTCACATTTTTTTCTATTTCTATTTAGCGTTTCACAGCTTTTTTTTTTCCAAGATAAAATTAAAAATAATATAATCATTATCCTCACATTTTTTGTGTTTTTCAATATTGAAATATTAAATTATTTCAATTTAATATATAATCTTCACTTTTTTTGCTTTTATTAGTTAAAACTAATATAACATTTTTTCCTGTTTTATACCGAAAGACATAGGTGCTTGGTTAACGTAAGTTTAAAATACATAAATGAATTTCTTTGTTTATTTTGATATTCAAACCGTAACAAAAGTCTATTCAAAAACGTAAAGGAGGTATAAAGGATTGGTAAATTTATCTAATTATTTAAAAGTTCTCATACAAGTCATTAAACTAGTCTAAAGTTTTTATTTAAGTCAAAGGGTTGTTATTTTTTTTCTAAAAGCGGCAAGCAAGCTTCAAGCGACAATTCGACAGTCAGTACAATGGATTAGTATCTATTGATGAGTAGAAGCACATGCCTTAAATTCAAGTTAATTTGATGGTCAGTGTCGGAGATTAGAGAGGAAAGGTGTTTAGGTTTTGGTTTGCAAATTCATGATGTTCAAATTTATTTCATGAAAAAAGTTTAATTCTAGAAGAGAATGAGATGGAGAGCTTTCGATTGATGCAGATGATGCAAACATAGAAGGCCATACAACGACAATTTAGACAACTCAGTGACTTAAATGAAAACTTTAGATATTTTAGTGACCATTTTTGACTTTTGGAAGTTGGACCACTAAACATATGTTGGCAACCACCCATACTCTGAAAAGTCAAAGGTATAAGTGTCAGAAAGTTGATACCGAAAATAAGAACATTTAAGGCACCGAAAGTTGAGTTGAAATTTGGCATGGGATAATTGCAATTTTGGTCCCTAATTGTATAGAGACTTTGCAAGTTGATCCTTGAACCTCAACTATAAATAAACCTAACCATTTCTTATTTTCTTCATCCCACATTTGTCATTCTCTACTTGTATTTTAGAGTGAAATATATTTGGTAGTGCCTGAGGACGTAGGCAAAATTTGCTGAACCTCGTTAAAATTCTGGTGTTCTTTATTGTTTATTTTGATATTTTGTGAGTGTGATTGTAGTGATTTATTATGCTATTAAATTACGTAGAAGGATATTCTGGCTAGGAAAGACCTGGTACTTAAGTGATCCTCGTGATCCACCTCTCTTTTCTGGGAATTGAACTTAGTGTGATTTTTCAGTATAATAATTTTACTCTTTTACACGCTTTCGCACAACAATTAGTATTAGAGCTAGATTTGTACTTGGGGAATACGACCGTTTACGATACTGTTTACGTATATGGTATTGTCCATTCATAGTACTATTCACGTAGACGGAATTGTTCACGTATACAGTAGTTGGGATTGAAAAAAATGACAGAGGCATCGTCATCATCAAAGACTACTGTGACCAATGCAAAATTTAAAGTAGAGAAATTTGATGGTACCAATAATTTTGGTATGTGGCTATGTGAAATCCCGAATGTCTTATGTCAGCAAGAGCTAGATATAGCCATTGAAGAAAAACCTTACAAGATGGATGACAAGGAGTGGGCCAAGATCAATAGACAAGCGTGTGGTACAATCCACGTACGTTTGGCCAAAGAGCAGAAGTACTCTGTCATGAAGGAGACATCAACGAAGAAGTTATGGGATACACTGGAAGAAAAGTTTCTAATGAAAAGTCCTGAAAATAGGCTTTATATGAAAAAGAAACTTCATCAACTCACGTATTCACCCTGTATGTCGATAAATGACCCTATGAAATCTTTCAATAAAATTTTAGCAGACTTGCTAAATTTGGATGAGAAATTTGAAGATGAAGACAAGGCATTATTATTGTTGAATTTCATTCCTGATGAATATGATCATCTTACCACCACATTGCTTCATGGGAAGGACATGTTACATTTGATGCAATCTGTAGTGCATTGTATAAATTTGATACTCGAAAGAAAGATAAAAGAGATCATAGAGATACAACTGCAGAAGTCTTAACAGTAAGAGGCTGTTCACATAGCAACAAACCTTGGTAGAAGGAGTAAGTCCAAAGGGAAACCTGCCAAAGATGAATGTGCTTTTTGTCGTGAGAAAGGACATTAGAAAAAGAATTGTCCTAAGTTACAAAAGGGCAAGGCTATTTCTGATGCATGTGTAGCGGAGCATGATGAAGAGTTAGACTTTAGCTTGGTTGGCATGGAAATGGCATGCCATATGGATGAGTGGATTTTGGATTCGGGATGTACTTACCATATGTGTCCTAATAAGGACTGGTTTTTTAGTCTTAAAGAACTAGAAGGTGGAGTTATTTTTATAGGCAATGACAGTGCTTGTAAGAAAATAGGAGTGGGTACAATCCAATTGAAGAATTATGGCAGCTCAATCCAAGTCTTGACAGATGTTCACTACGTACCTAGCTTAAAGAAAATTTCATCTCATTAGGGGTCCTAGAATCTAAAGGGCTCACAATCACTTTGAGAGATAGATTACTAAAGGTAGTAGCTGGGGTATTAACAGTGATGAAAGGCACAAGAAGGAATAACTTGTACTATTTAAATTGAAGTAAAATTATTGGATCAACATCAATAGTTTCTACAAAAGATACAGATTCAGAGGCTACCAGGTTATGGCATATGCGATTGGGACATGCTGGTGAAAAAACTTTGCAGATTTTGGCGAAGCAAGGCTTGTTGAAAGGTGCAAATTTTTGTAAATTAGAATCTTGTGAATATTATGTCCTGGGCAAGCAGACAAGGGTAAAATTTGGTTCAGTAATTCACAATATGAAAGGAATTCTGGACTATATTCATAGTGATGTGTGGGGACTTACCAAAGTGCTTCTTTGGGAGGTATGCACTATTTTGTTATTTTTGTTGATGATTATTCAAGAAAAGTATGAGTGTATCTAATGAAAAGAAAAAGTGAAGTTTTGGATGCATTTCTGAAATGGAAGAAGATGGTGGAGACTCAAACTGGTCGAAAGGTCAAACGACTTCGATCAGACAATGGTACTGAGTACAAAAATGACCCATTTCTACAAGTATGTCAAGATGAGGGATTGTGTGACACTTTACTATTTGGGATACACCACAATAGAGTGGGTTGACAGAACATATGAATCAGACTATACTGGAAAAAGTTCGATGTATGTTGTCCAATGTTGGATTGGGCAAGAAATTTTGGGTTGAGGCAGTTACATATGCGTGCTATCTAATTAACCGTTTGCCATCAGCTGTAATAAATGGAAAAAAATCCTATTGAGATGTGGGTTGGTAAATCTGCTATGAATTATGATTCTTTACATGCTTTTGGTTCCACTGCATATTATCATGTAAAAGAATCTAAGTTAGACCCAAGAACAAATAAAGTATTATTCTTGGATATAACTGGTGGAGTAAAAGGATACCGTCTCTGGTGTCCTGATACAAGGAAGATTGTTTTCAGTAGAGATGTGACTTTTGATGAATCAACCATGTTAAAGTACAAGGATTCACAAAAGGATGACAAAACCAGTAGTACTTTGCAGCAGGTGGAGCTTGAAAAGGTTAATAATAATCCAGCTAATATTGGAGGGACAAATGATGAAGAAGTTCTGACCTAAGAACTTCTACAGCAATAAGATTCAATTGCATATAGGATGCCAAGAAGAGAGATTCGTAAGCTTGCTCACTTTGATGATATAGTGGCTTATGCACTTCTAATTGCAGATGATGATGTTCTTTCTACTTACATAGAAGCAACAAGTAAACCCGATGGTGTAAAGTGGAAGCAAGCCATGAATGAAGAAATGCAGTCTCTTCATAAAAATAGGACTTGGGAGTTGGTGACACTACTCAAGGGAAATAAGGCAATTGGATGCAAATGGGTATATACAAAGAAGGAAGGATTTTATGGTAAAAATGAAATTCGATACAAGGATAGATTGGTAGCAAAGGGTTATGCTCAGAAAGAAGGAATACACTACAATGAAGTGTTTTTTTCTAGTTGTGAAGCATTCGCCTATTCGGATTTTACTAGCCTTGGTTGCGTAATATGATCTTGAACTAGTTCAGCTTGATGTTAAGGCTGCGTTTTTACATGGTGATTTGGAAGAGGGAATCTATATGACTCAGCTAGATGGATTCAAGGTTGCTGGTAAAGAAAATTGAGTTTGTAAACTGACATCACTTTATGGATTGAAACAATCTCCGAGGTAGTGGTACAAGCGATTTGATCAATTCATGAAAGGGCAAAGGTACACAAGAATTAAATTTGATCATTGAGTGTATTTTCAGAAGCTACAAGAAGGAATTTTTATATACTTGCTCTTATATGTTGCTGATATGCTGATAGCATCTAAGAGCAAAGTTAAGATTGAGAGATTGAAGACTCAACACAATCTCGAGTTTGGAATGAAAGATCTAGGTAAAGCTAAGAAGATTCTTGGCATAGAAATATGTAGAGATATAGCTCATGGCAGAGTTAGCTTGTCTCAGAAGCAGTATTTGAAGAAGGTACTACAGCAGTTTGGCATGAACGAGCAGAAAAAACCTGTAAGTACTCTGTTGGCTTCTCATTTCAAGCTTTCTGCACAACTATCTCCTTCAACGAATACGGAACGAGAATATATGTTGCAAGTTCCGTATTCTAATGTGTGGGTAGCTTGATGTATGCAATGGTGTGTACAACACCCGACATTTCACAGTCAGTTAGTATAGTGAGCAGGTTGCATAATCTTGGAAAAGGACATTGACAAGTTGTGAAATGGATTTTACGGTATATTCAGAAGACTATGGATGTTGAATTACTATTCAAGCAAGATACTACACTTGGTAAAGGTGTTATTGGGTACGTTGATTTTGACTATGCCGATGATTTAGACAAACGAAGATCAACCACCGGTTATGTGTTTACACTTGCTGGAGGACCAATAAGTTGAAAGTCTACACTACAGCCTACAGTTGCGTTGTCAACCACAGAAGCCGAATACATGGCTATAACAGAGGCTGTAAGGAAGCTGTTTGGTTACAAGGTGTTATTGGGTAAAGTTGTTATTGGGTACGTTGATTTTGACTATGCCGATGATTTAGACAAATGAAGATCAACTACCGGTTATGTGTTTACACTTGCTGGAGGACCAATAAGTTAAAAGTCTACACTATAGCCTATAGTTGCGTTGTCAACCACAGAAGCCGAATACATGGCTGTAACAGAGGCTGTAAAGGAAGCTATTTGGTTACAAGGTATGGTTAATGTAACACCCCCAACCCGTATCCGTCGCTGGAATAGGGTTACGAGGCATTACCAAGGAGTACAAAATACTTACAGATAATTTGAAATCATTATCGTTCAAATACCGAGACTAATTATAAACGAACGGACCTTCGAGATCCAAATCATGCATTAAAATTGGGTCGAGACTAAACCAGATCCTTAGGATTTTTTTTTTGCGACTTTTTAAAATTTTTCTCAAATATAAGGGTCACATGCCCGTGTGACTGGGAACACACAGCCGAACCATACGCCCATGGAGTAGACTGCTTGTCACACATGGCCTAGACACACGCCTAAGTCTACTCGTTGCTCAGTGCCACGTTTCACAACTCAGTATGGATTTTTTCATTGAAATACCATATCTACATTTCACAACTCGGTATGGGAAATGCCATACCTACATTTTTTAACTCAGTATGGATGATACATTACCTACGTGTCACAACTCAGTATGGATGATACCATACCTACGTTTCACAACTCAATATGGTTAATACCATACCTACGTTTCACAACTCAGTATGGATGATACCATACCTACATTTCACAACTCAGTATGGTTAATACCATACCTACGTTTCACAAGTCAGTATGGAGATACCATACCTATGTTTCAACAACTCAGTATTGTTAATACCATACTTATATTTCACACTTTGCCATGGATCAACCATGGTCTTATCCGTCAATTCATCACATGTCACGATTCGAACGTACTCAATCCTGCGTTTTTTCCTAATTTGAATTACCACATTTATTCTTTCATTTTATCATAATTTTCACAATCCCACAGCAAATTCATATTTAATAACACATTATATCATTCAATCATTCACAAATAAGCATGTAAATTCAAGAGAAACAAATGAGAATGTCATTCAAGTTCTTTACAATGAGATAATTAATTTTTAGTGAAGAGGGGTTGGAACTGTCGGACAACAAAACAGGGGAGACTTTAAAGAATAAATTGTACTTATTGGATAAACCAAAAATTCTGGAAATTTTATGGTAAGAAGATATATGAGTCTAGTTTCAGGAAAAATTAGCATATCTAAATTTGGAGTCCCGTAACTCCGGATATAAATAATTTAGTGACTGTGACTCGAGTAGACAGCTTGAGATGAACATGAGTAAATAGTGGAACTATGAGCAATTATGATTGTATTATCTTGAGAATATATTGGGAGAATTGGTAAAAGCATGTTAATTAATTGCTTATTATTTACATACCAACTTACTAAGCTATATAGCTTACTCCGTTTATTTTCTATGTTTGTAATGTCCTTATGTTAGCTCGGGTTGGAAGTCGCCGGAGAACCTATCACAGTATCAAACTAACAAATTGGGTATTAATGATTCTTACACTTAAGGTCATGGCATGTATAGGGGACTTGGTTATTTTTGTATGTGTCATACTTGTTTTGGCTTATGCTATTTGATGGTTAAGTGTATGTGTTCCAGTAATGCCTCGTACTCTGTTCCGGTGTTGAACACGGGTAAGGGGTGTTACATGGATCCTACAACTAAGTTTTAGGTGGCTTAATTAAAATTTTAAAAAATTTAAAGGTTTAATGAAAATTTTTAGAACTTTTGGGAGTTTAATAAGAATTTCCAGAATTTTTGAGGACCTAATTAAAAATTTTAAGAATTATGAAGGGATTAATAATAATTTCTCAAAATTTTAAGGTATCTATATTGTTTTGTTCTCATTTAGATTATATTTATATATGGTCTTCTTTGTACAAATATTATATAAGTATGATTTATCATAATTATATTTATGATTAATTTAAGTGTTTATTCTTTGTTATTTATTATTTATTATATCTTTCTATAAGTAAACAAATTTTAGTCATTATTATTTATTGTTAAGTGTTTTAGTTGGTGAATAAATTATGAATAAACATTATATATATATCATAACTATCAATTAAATTATTATATTTGCATGTATCATTATTATACGTCAGTATTATTATTTAAATTTATGAATAATTTTAAAAAATTATTTTATATCTTTCTAACTAAGTTATACTTTCAAAATATTTAATTTTAAAATATATTTAACTCTATATTTTGATATATATTTTCCTATTAAAATTTTAATTTAATTTTTTAAATTACTCATTAAATGTTTTTTTTAAGATAAGTTCAAAGTTCAAAAAGTGATTTTCAAAACTATCCATTTAACTATTTTTAAATTTAAAAACTATAATATTTTGTTTTTTAAATGTTAAAATTTGATTATGTATTTTAAAAACTATTGAAAATGGTAACAATTAATTGATAAATAAATAAAAATGAAAAATTAATCAAAATAATGAAAAATAAATATAAAATTTAATTTATTGTTTTTAAGATTTTTTTTTGATTCAAAGTAGATTGGGCTTTATAATAAAACATAAGTTTACAGAAAAAACTAGCAAAACGGAAGGCCAACCCAAAAAACAAACAAAAATCGGACTAACACTTTAGGCCCTATCAAAATGAAAGACCAACCCAAAAAAACAGACAAAACCGGACTAACATTTAGGCCCTAATAAAATCAAAACAATATTAAAACACCACGTCATCAAGAATACTCTAGAACCATAATTAAAAATTGACCGAATCTTTTGCCCAATCTTCTAACCTGTTCGCCTGCCTACTCTGCCGCATCAGTCATTTCCGTCATTAATGGCGAAATCAGATTACCGAGGGAAGTGATAAGTCTTGACCGATTGTTTAGTTTCCAATTTGAAAAGCTTCCCTCTATCTTCCCTTTCTTCTTCGTTTCAATCTGGTTCTCTCGTGCTCTTATTTCTCGCCTGAAACTCTGTATATCTGGGGACTGCTTCGATCAGGTAGATTTCCTCTCTCTGTTTCAAGGATTCTTTTGCTATTATGTGTGCAAGGTTATTAGCCGTTCTCGGAATATGCTTAAAACTGACTCTCCTACATTTTGCTGGCAATCTGTGTATATATCCTGTATATAAACACCTACCTCTGATCTGTCAAGGTTTGAGTTGTTGCATTTCTTAATAATGGATAAAGAGTCACCTTCGATGATAATGTTTTCTCTATTTTTTGCGAGAGCTATCTGAGTCACACGATGACAAGCAAGTGCTTCAGCAGCAAAGGTAGACTCCACCCCGTTGTGAAGTTCTGATTATGTGAGGAGAACGTGACCATTTTCGTCCCCAACAATGACTCCAGATGCCGACTGCCTTCATCTTTCATCGAATGCTCCGTCGAAATTTATCTTCAATATTTGACCAGGTGGGTGTTGCCATTTTACCTCAGAATACATGGGCTTTTGATTTACTGTTTTGAGGCCATCTAGTTCTGTAAGATACCCGTAAACGAAACTTACCATTTCCTGACTAGATCTACTTTGTTGTTTATGGATACGAGAGTTTCTATCACCCCATATGACCCACAACGTTCCACATAAGATTCTGCGTTTTCCGGAAGGGAGAAAGACCAACAACTTGGTAAGCCATTCTAAAAATTCTTCATTTGAGAACATTACGTAGCTTGGATCTGACAGATCTTTCCATACTGATTTTGAAACAGGACATTCACGGAAGATATGATTCATGTCTTCTTCCCTTTCACCACATCGAGGGTAAGAAGTATTCCTTGCTACACCCCTAATTGCTAGATTAACTTTAGTAGGTAGAAAATTCCAGGAGATTCTCCAAATTAGCAGTTTAATTCTCGAGGGTAAATTTATTTCCCAAAGTTTTGTGTAGAAATCTTTATAGAGATTCTGTAAAGCATAAACTGTAAGATCAATTTGTTGTAATAGTTTATAAGCGCTTTGAACGAAAAACTCACCAGACGATTCGACATTCCATACTCGAAAGTCCTCGTGCGGTTCCAGCACCAACGGGATGCAAAGGATCCGTTCAGCCGTTTTTACTTGGAAGGTGTTAACAATTAAATCCCTATCCCATACTCTGTCATTACTGTTAATTAATTCCGCAACTGTCACACCATGCAAATTAAGATCATCGGAAGCTAAATTAACATTACTGCAATTTGGGATCCATACATCATTCTAAACTGAAATATGTGTGCCCGTCCCCACTCTCCAAAACAGACCCTTTTCCATTATAGCTTTAGTCGCCCATATGCTGCGCCAAACATAAGAACCGGAATAGCCCAAACTTGAATTGAGAAAGTCACCTGTTGGGAAATATTTTGCTTTAAAGACTTGCGCCACTAACGAATCCGGATAAATTAGCAACCGCCACCCTTGTTTAGCCAGTAAAGCAATATTAAATTAAGCCATGTTTCGAAACCCCAAACCACCTTCTTCTTTCAGACGACACAAATATCTCCATTGGCACCAGTGAATTCCATGTTTTCCTCCTTTTTGCCACCAATACTTCGCAATTTTGTTCTCAATCATCTCACACAGAACTTTGGGTAAAAGAAAACAGGACATAGCATATGTGGGAATTGCTTGCAACATAGGTTTTATAAAAACTTTCTTTCCCCCTTGAGAAAGCATCCTGGTACTCCAGCCATCAATTCTCTATGTAATGCTGTCAATTATACTCTGGAAAGCCTCTCTCTTCCTTCGACCTATTACATTTGGGAGTCCTAAGTATTTTTGGGACACGTAGAACTTCTTACACCAAGTACTCTGGAAGCCTCTTTTCGTTTCTCATCTCTTGTGTTAGAGCTGTAGAAAATTGTAGATTTGTTGAAATTAACGCATTGACCAGAACAGCTCTCATATTCCTTCAAAATTTCCTTCAAAATCCTAGCCCTCTTTTCTGAAGCTTCATCGAACATTATACAGTCATCTGCAAAAAGCAGATGGGAGATCTCTAAGCCCCTCCTGCTCGCTTTTGCTCCTTTTAACACACCTTGCTTTTGTGCCGATCTCAATAAAGATGAAAGACCTTCGTTGCAAATAAGAAATAGGAATGGGCTTAAAGGATCACCCTGTCTAAGACCTCTTGAGGAATGAAAAATGCTACCCCTTTCTCTATTGGTGATAACTGAATAAGAAACTGTTGTGATGCATTTCATAATGAGGTCCACCCATTTCTATGCAAAACCCATTTTTAACATCACTTTTTTGACAAAATCCTACTCCACCCTATCATAGGCCTTACTCATATCAAGCTTGAGCGCCATATAACCCTTTTGCCCCATTCGTTTCTTCTTAAACGTATGCAGGATTTCATATGATAATAGTACATTGTCTGAGATCAGTCTACCCAGAACAAACACACTTTGTACTCTATCAATACAGCTTCCTATTACCCCTTGTAATCTATTTGCCACTGTTTTTGCTACAATTTTATAGACTACTGAACAAAGACTTATAGGTCAAAAATTAACCAGAGCTGACGGATGTGGAATTTTAAGAATGAGCACTATGTCTGTATAATTTACTGCTTCAGCCCCCTTATCTCCATTTAAAATTTCTAAGCAATATTCTGTGATGTCCTTTCCTACTATATTCCAATAACTCTGAAAAATAGTGCTGGGAATCCATCTGGACCTGGAGCCTTTGTTGGGCCCATTGCTTTCAATGCTGTCTATACTTCTTCTGCTCTAAATGGCAATAGTAGATCTGTATTCATTTCATCTGTGATGCTCACTTCAATACCATCCATCACTCTATCTGCGCTTGCAACTCCCTTTGATGTAAATAGTTCTTTGAAAAAATTTGTTGCTGTCTCATTAATTTCAGCTCCTGTATTGAACTCATTCCCATCTTCTGAAATTAACTTGGAAATAAAATTTGTTCGTCGACAAGCTGTTGCACATTTGTGGAAGAAAGCTGAATTTTTATCACCAAGTCTAAGCCAATTTGCTCTGCTCTTTGCTCCCAGTACATTTCATTTTTGTCAATTTCCATGTTTAAATGGATTTTGGTATCAATTATCTTCGCTAAGATCTCATCATCTTGTTCTTCATTTAACAAAGAATCAAGTTCTTTTGCTAACCTTTTTTTTCAATCTTCCCTCTTGTGTTTGATTGATAGTGCCCACGTTTTCAATTTACGCTGCAAATTCTCCAATTTCTGCAATAATGACTTTGAATTTCCTTCCCATGCTTCCTTAATGACCTTCTCAGTAGAATCCTCCAACGTCCACCAAGATTCAAAATGAAATTTTCGTATAGCGGAATAACTTTTCGGGTAATATGTACCAATGAGTAAAGGACAATGATCTGACATAGAAAATGAAAGATGTTGCACTCTGCCCATTGGAAATGAAGTGATCCATTTTTCGTTTGTGACTCCTCTATCCAACCGGTCCCGAATATTCGTTTCTGGAAGGTTTCCTCGTTCCCACGTGAACCAAGTCCCAAAGTAGCCAAGATCCATCAATTGACATTCCTCTAAAATATCTCGAAAAACATCCATTCTACCCTGATCTCTCGTACCTCTACCCTTTTTTTCAAAACCGTATAAGATCTCATTAAAATCTCCTGCCACCAGCCAAGGATGAAGATTTTCAGAGCTCAATCTTCGAAGCACATCCCAAGCAATGTTCTTATCCTTCAAATATGGAGACCTGTAGAAACATGTAAACCTCCAATCTTCTTGCCCAGTCTCTCCCCCTACAATAGCATCAATATGCCATTTCGAATAACTTTTTATTATGACATCAATGTCCCCCTTCCATGCAAGACACAATCCACCTCTAGACCCATCTGCCTCAATATCAATGCCATTTGTAAAACCACACTTTCTTTGAACCCCCTCCATGCGCTTCTGATCAAGTTTAGTCTCCATTAAGAAGACCATTTGGGGATGTTGTTGCTTAATTAAGTAATGCAGCCTCCGAACCGCTCGTGAGCTCCCCAACCCACGAACATTCCAACAAATGGTTTTCATTGCTCCTGGTCGGCTTTCCCATTGGCAGCCACCGATCCAAATAAATTTGTAACAGTATCCTGTTCACCACTGACACATGAAACCTTCATACAGTTCACCCCCTTTTCAATCGGATCTTCATTTTTCGGTCTTTTAACTACCACATTTTCCGTCGACCTTGAATAGTCCACCTCATCAATGTCTGTTACAAATTTCCTTTTACCCATCACACTCACATTCTTCTTTTTCTCAACACACTTCACTGACCTCCACCCTTTTCCAACATGGCTTCTTGATAGATGCTTCTACTCTCTTCTCACCGTCAAAAACTCCCATCTATTTGCCCATCCCCTGCGAATTAAGTATCTCCTCCTGGTTCATAAGTCCTTCCTTCTAATTTGCCAATAGCCTACCTGTTTTTCTTATTTCTTCCACCCCAGCAGATTTAGACTGCTTTTCTCCTACAAGATTACTACTTGAATTTCCTGTGTAGTTGTGTTGCGCCCCTATCTTCTTCACAAAAACATTAAATTTTGAAGATTCTTTTCCCATTGCTTTTGATTCTGCTTTTAATGCAATAGAAAAAGGAGGATCTTCTCTGACTTTTGCTTTTTCTTCAGGTTTTATCTGCTGGCAATCATTCAAGCTATGATCCAATCTGCCACATCCAAAATAAAATACTGGCAATTTCTCATATTTAAAAGCAATCCATGTCTTGACTCCATTATCAGTTGACACAAACACGCCTCTTCTAAGTGGATTTTGAACATCAAGATTAACCCTAATTCTGCAGTTATCCTCATTAATTTCAGATCTAATGACTCCACCAAAAGTACATCCAATAGCATGCATAAGATCCTTTTTGTCGAATTCAGGTAAAATTGGACCAATTTTAATCCAAAACGGAGAAGACGTAAGATTAATTGTATCCCTATCAATTGAATTCCGTAATCGTTCAAACAAAATTAGATACTTACGAAACAACCAAGGTTGCCCTTCCATGATCAACTCCAAGTCGTCCTCCAAATCAAAGATGATTAAGAAAAGATTTTGCCCCGTCGACTTGATTTCAAACTTTCTTTTGGTTTTCCAAATACTCCTCAATTGTGCTCTTAGGCTATCCGGATTAAAAGACTTTCTTGTCCATACTGAACAGATTAGAGTTGGCTTTGTGTCTAGCACCACCATAGATCTTTTAATAGATAACTGGACTAGTTCTTCCGCTAACAGTGAGACCTCCTCACCGCTGTCCCTCTCATCGCCACCACCCTCCGCCATCCTAGACTGCAGTAGTTACCACCCTCTCTAGGACTCTTGTGGAAAGCACTCTTGGTTCTCAAGAGGGAACTTTTTTTTCCATATCTAAAATATTTAATTTTTCACTTTTAGTTTAAAATTTAAGTCTAAAGAGGTGAAAACGGGATAATGCAATTTGAACTATTGTTTTTAAGATTTTATTTTAAATTGATTTTAAATTTTAATTACTTATACATCTTTTTTGAAAAACTCACTTATATAATTTTAATTACCATTAAATAAATAATTTTTATTAATATAAATATATATTTAATGAATTTTTTTAATAATTTACTTTTTTACACTTTGTATATTTTTACAACACGTAGTAAAAACAATACTTTTCTATGACATATAAGTTTAGCATTTTAATTTATTTTTCTTTTAAGTATATATATTTTAAGATAATATGAAACTTAATATAATTTTTAAAACTTTAAATAAATAAAATATTAAATATTTTTAATTATATTATTTCAAAATTATTTCAAAATCATACCTCTTTCTTATATTTTGATTAAATAATAATTTTATTTCTATTTTCTTTTTCTTATTATTAAGTTATATTTTAAATATTTGGTTATACTTAAATTAAGTTTTAATAATATTCATAATGTCTTTTTTATATTAAAATTTAATAATAATAAATTATAAGATAATATTTTTATTTTTATTTAAAATATTTCAATTTACTAAAATTTGTGCATACATTTTGAATAAATAAAATTAAAGCATGCAGGGTATGAGTAACAAGCTTGGGTGTTATAAATGAGGTAGCAATGGGATCTATGTTATCGGAATAAATGATAGTTGGCGTGTTATAAATGAATTAGCAATAGCATCTACCTTATCGGAATAATTAATTATAAATAAATACTAAAATCTTAAATTTTAACTTCGAAACCTTTAAATTCAAGATTTTAAATTCGAGAGCTATTAATATTTATTTATAATAGTTACGATTAATGTTTAATTATGTTTAAAAGAAATTATTAGTATTTATTTACAAGTTCTCTATATATTTTAACTTAATAATAATGTATCATATTATTATTCACTGGTAATACATGAAACTTATATATTGACGGTGCATCAAATATTATTCCATAAAAGTATATAAATAAAATAATTTTATTGTTAACTACTCTACAAGCTAGTTGGATTAGTAAATTAAATATTACAATATTTTTAAATGTGGATTCAGTCATACGATAAAAAAATTATATTTCTGTCAGTTTAAAAGTTTTTTAAGCTTGTGTTTTTATAATAAAAAATTAGTTCCTAAAATAATTTATAACAATAAAAAATTAAAAACGTAAAATCAATAAAAAATAAAAATTGATATAATAAAAAAAGGCATACTATTGTATTACCTGATTATCAATTAAAATAATTTTCCATCTCTCTCTAGTGTCATTGTTATTTGAATGAATATAATTTGATATTATCTCTTCGAAGGACCGACAATTTTTTTGATGCAACTTGATTGAATATGATTAACTACGGGATGTTACTTCTAGAACCAAACAAAAATTTTAATTGATATATAACTCTAATAATTTTATATGTTATCTTAAGAATTCTATTCAAATTAAAACTCAATAATTTTGTTTGATATGAAAAATATGTAATGACCCGATTTTCAGTGGTGTTGAAATTTGCGGTTTCAAGACCTCGTTTTCGTAAATCGAGTCCGTAGATATTAAATAGAGATGTTTAAAGAGTTATTATATTGATATATTAAATTTTGATTAAGTAATTTAGCCGAAAATGTGGTTAATTAAGGCCTAGGGACTAAATTGTAAAAATTTAATCGCTATATATTTTTAATTAGGAAAATACTTGGGAACTTAGATAGTAATTATCCAAAGGATGAAAATTGTAAATAAATCAAATTAAAATATATGATAGTGGTATTTGATGATGGATGCCATTAGATTAAGCTAACTAATGATTAAAGTTTAATAAATTAAGGTTAAGTTAACTAAACAAGTTTAATTACAATTATACCGTACTATATAAACCAAAATTAAGTGTAGAGAAGTGATTGCCTTCTCCGCTTCAGTTGTCCACCATTGTTGAACTTTAGAGAAAAGCTTGAAAACCCTTATTCAATCGGCCATCATTTACAAGTAAGTCTCTAGTCATTTTTCTTTGATTTTTATAGTTTTTTTTTTTTTTATCGTGAGAGCTTTTAATAAGTTGCCATTGTTGACAAGTAAGTCTCTAGCCATTTTTCTTTGATTTTTATGGGATTTTTTTTTTATCATGAGAGCTTTTAATAAGTTGTCATTGTTGACAAGTAAGTCTCTAGCCATTTTTCTTTGATTCTTCAATTGGTGAAACTTTGATAAGTTGTCATTGCTGACAATTGGATGAATTTTGTGTGAAATTGATAGAAATTAAGCTTAGATTATGAAAAGGACTGATACGATCCCGGTCTCGAGGAGAAAACGAGATGTATACTTGGAGTTCGATCGTAAACCAGAGAATCGAAGAAAGAAAGAAATTTCGATGAAAAAGAAATTTCGATGAAGTTAGGATAAGTTGTAAGAATTGGGTTGACAAAATGAGTTGGATTCGGTATTAACTTAGGATGGTTTCGGATTAGAATATGTTTTGAAGTTAGGGAAGAATGAATGGCTCGGGTTTCGGTTTAAGAAAGAAAATAAGGCTTGGGTTTCAGTTTAAGGATGAAAGAGTGTTCGGGTTTCGGTTTAGGACTTTAGGAAACAAGTAAGAACCAATACCGAGAAAGGTATCGACCCTGTTACTTATACGTTTCTAAAGGTTTCGGTTTTAGTTGTTTAACGAACCTCAACCCACTATCGATGTTCGATAGGAACCTTGGTATCGGGATAGAACGAAGGATGGTTGACGCCACTAGACTCCTAGATAAGCCAACAAATCCTAGGAATGAAATAGGAGAAATTGCTCTCACAAATTCAGCATAATAACGATATAAAATTTGGCAAAAAGTCCTTTACAAAATAAAATGGCCATCTATTTATAGTTGCTTGAGCTAGTCGAATGGTCATCTACCATCCTTAATGACTAAGCAAAATTAACACTGGAGTTTTCTTGAAAATTCTAGAAGAAAAAACTCTTCAAGCTTCAAGTCCACATTCGGCTGAATGGAAGAGAAATGGGCAGCTTCTAGAGTGCCTAGGTGCAGCCGAATCTTCAAGGGAAAATGGGAGGCTGAATGGTCCTTCAATATTCGGCCAAGGGGCTTGTATGCCTTTAATTTCCATCTTTAATTTTCAGTTTTTAATAGGTGACTTTCCAGCTGATGAATGCACCAAATACCAACAGCCATAAGTGTGAAAATAAGGAGCTAAACAGCCCCTAAGTGACGCCACATGCTGCTGGTGTGAATGGTCTCTTCACATGAGCTTGGGTGAGCTAAATGGACATCTTGGGGAGCTAAATCAGCAGCTATGGAAGCTCTTGAGTTGATCAAAGCTTCACTTTAAATGTGTTTAAGTGCAGCTACACATTCTCCCCCCTTGTGCCGTCCCTTACATGCACCTACAAAGCAAAATAAATTTAATTCAGCCACTTAACTTAGCCAATTAATTCCAGCAATTAAATTGACACATTAAGACATTAAATTGAGCTGACACAAATTAAAAACTAAGCTATTAATTAACTTTTAAAATTGGGCTGTAACTTAGGACACATTACTAGCTAGTTTCGGCTAGACAAATTAAATGGCAGCAACTCAATTAATTTGTCCTAAGCAAGACATGTCATAATAGCTATACTAATTATGTCATAATTAAAACATCTTAATTACTACTTATTTAATACCAGCAATTTAATTAAACAAATTTGTCCAAATTATTTTAAATAGAAATCTAACTATTTATTTAGCTTAAGGACGAATGGCCAATTAAGCTCATTGAGCTTGAACGAGCTTAGCACGAGCTAGGGGTGAGCTCGTAAGCTGGACAGCAGCTAGATGAGCTCTCGTTGGGCACATGGGAGCTAGGACCGAGCTCATCGTTGGCTAGTTGAGCTTGTAGGACAATGCGGTATTGCTCCATTGAATGACCTCCCAAACGTCCAAGCGAGCTAGCTTCGTTTTCGATCCATACTTGCTGTAACATAGCTCCAAGGGCGTCTTTGAATAGCTTAGATCGAGCTCTAGTGATGGGGCCATGAGGTAGCACTAACGGATCATGGTTCGAGCTCGAGCTGACATGGGGCGTGCTCGTATCATCCTCCCCCTCTTGAAGATGACTTGTCCTCAAGTCAGAACCTGCATCAAAAGGACTTAAATCAGCCACATTAAAGGTCGTACTAACATTGTACTCACCAGGTAAATTGAGCCGATAGGAGTTTTCATTAATTCTCTCGAGAACTTGGAACGGTCCATCTCCTCGCGGTAGCAATTTAGACCTACGTTGGGCTGGAAAGTGTTCCTTTCCATATGCAACCAAACCCAATCTCCGGGTTCAAATATGACTCGTTTACGACCTTTATTGGCCTTTCGAGCATACTTTTCAGTTTTAAACTCAATGTTGTCTCGAACTTGCTTATGTAAATTCTTCACATATTCGGCCTTCTTTTTAGCATCTGCATGCACAAGTTGATCATTAAGTCTAAAGGAGTTAGAGGATTAAACCCGTAGACGACTTCAAATGGTGAGAATTTAGTTGCTGAATGCACAAATCGATTATATGCGAACTCCATATGGGGTAAACATTCCTCCCATGTTTTCAAGTTTTTCTGGATGATGCCCCTCAACAAAGTTGATAACACCCTATTGACTACTTCAGTTTGCCCATCGGTTTGGGGATGACTAGTTGTCGAGAAAAGTAGCTTCGTTCCAAGCTTTCCCCAAAGTGATCGCCAAAAGTGACTTAGGAATTTAGTGTCGCGATCTGAAACAATGGTTCTTGGTAACCCATGTAGGCGTACCACCTCCCTAAAGAAAAGATTAGAAATGTAAACAGCATCGTCAGTTTTTGTGCATGATATAAAATGTGACATTTTTGAAAATCTATCCACTACAACAAAAATCGAATCTTTTCCCGTTTTGGTTCGGTAAGCCAAGTATAAAATCCATGGAAATATCTTGCCATGGTGCGACAGGAATCGGAAGTGGCAAATATAAGCCATGAGGTTGGACTCTCGATTTAGCCTTCTTGCATGATATGCAGCGCGCACACACTCGCTCGACATCCCTCCTCATTCGTGGCCAATAGAAATGTTCTCGGAGCGTAGCCATGGTCTTTCCTACTCCAAAATGTCCCATAAGTCCTCCGCTATATGCCTCGTTAACTAACACTTCTCGAATAGAGCTTTTGGGCACACAAAGTTTGCCTTCTTTGAAGAGAAAGCCATCAGACCTGTAGTACTTATCAACAGCCATTTTCTCACACGTATGAAAGATTTCACCAAAGTCTTCATCAGTGGAATACAATTCTTTTAAGAAAACATACCTTCTTGAGAGTGCATCGGCCACGATGTTATCCTTACCTTTCTTGAACTTGATGATGTATGGGAACGAGTCGAGGTATTTCACCCATTTTGCATGTCATTTGTTTAATTTATGCTGTCCCTTGATATGTTTTAGCGCTTTATGGTCTGAATGGATTACAAATTCTTTCGGCCAAAGATAATGTTGCCAAGTCTCAAAGGCACGAATCGAAGCATATATTTCTTTGCCATATGCAGGATAGTTTAGAGATGCCCCGTTCAACTTCTCGCTAAAGTATGCGACAGGTCTTCCGTCTTGCGTCAATACGGCTCCAATGCCTACACCTGATGCATCACATTCAATTTCAAAGGTTTTAGAAAAATCAGGCAATGCTAATAAAGGAGCCCTAGTAAGTCGATCTTTAATGAGATTAAAAGAATTCTCTTGTTCTTCGCCCCATTGAAAGGCTGAGTTCTTTTTGATGACACTAGTGAGAGGTGCTGCTAAGGTGCTGAAATTTGGCACAAATCTACGATAGAAACTCGCAAGCCCATGGAAACTCCTCACTTGGCTTATACTTGTATGTCTCGACCATTCTTGAATAGCCTTGATCTTCTCTTGATCGACTTCGAGTCCTTGGGCACTAATTACAAAACCAAGAAAAATAACTTTGTCAGAACAGAAAGTACATTTCTTAAGGTTAGCGTAGAGAGTTTCCTTACGTAAGACTTCCAGAACAGATCTAAGATGGGCTACATGATCTTCTATTGTTTTACTATACACCAATATATCATCAAAATATACAACACAAAACTTGCCGATAAAAGCTCTTAAAACATAGTTCATTAACCTCATGAAAGTGCTAGGGGCGTTGGTTAAGCTAAATGGCATGACCAGCCACTCATACAAACCATGCTTAGTTTTGAAGGCAGTCTTCCATTCATCGCCTTCCCTCATTCGAATCTGGTGATAACCACTCTTTAAGTCAATTTTCGAAAATAGTTTGGCACCACTCAACTCATCTAACATATCGTCAAGTTACGGAATTGGATGCTGATACTTAATGGTAATTTTGTTCACAGCTCGGCAATCGACACACATACGCCAAGTGCCATCCTTCTTTGGAACCAACAAGACTGGCACGGCACAGGGACTAAGGCTTTCTCGTATGTAGCCCTTTTCCATGAGTTCTTCGACTTGCCGTTGAAGTTCTTTTGTTTCTTTGGGGTTGGTTCGATAAGAAGGTCAGTTCGAAATAACAGCTCCAGGTACGAAATCGATTTGATGTTCTATCCCTCGAAGTAGTGGTAATCCACTCGAAATGTCTTCCGGAAATAGATCTTCAAAATCCCGCAAAAGAGACAAAATTGAAGAAGGGAGATTCTGGGAAAGATCGTTAGTGTTAAGGAGATTTTCTTTGTACATGAGTACAAAAACCGGTTGTCGCAACAGCAAAGCCTTTCGTATTACACTTCCTTTCGCAAAGATACTCACTCTCTCATTTTCTTTTTCTTGTTTTCCACTCATCTCTCCTTTTTCATTTTTCTTTTTCACTCGCTCTCTTTTTGTTTCAAGTTTCTTTTCTTTTGTTTTCTCATTTTTCTCTTTTTCTCTCATCTTTTCAAAAGAATCTTTTAACTTTACTTGATTTTCATGAACTTGTTTCGGAGTTAAAGGTGCTAGAGTGATAGTCTTTCCCATGTGTTTGAATGTGTATCTATTGGTGTAACCGTCGTAAACCACCTTGCGATCAAACTGCCAGGGACGTCCAAGTAACAGATGACCCGCGTGCATGGGTACAACATCACAAAGGATCTCATCCACATATTTTCCGATGTTGAAAGAAATTAGGACTTGTTTAGTTACCTTTAGTTCACCACCATCATTAAGCCATTGCAGCTTATATGGGCTCGGGTGCTTTGTGGTTGGTAAGCCCAACTTCTCCACCATGAACGTACTAGCAACGTTTGTGCAACTTCCACCGTCAATGATAACACTACAAATTTTGCCTTGTATTTGACATCGAGTATGGAAAATGTTCTCTCGTTGTTGCTCATCATTGACTCCTTTAAGGTTGAGACTTCTCTTTACAACGAGGAGTTCACCATCTATGGCATGTTCAATTTCTTCTTCCTCTTCGATGGTAGTTTCAATCTCACGTTCTTCATCGTCTTCTTCAGACTCTATTTCTCCATTGGCATGCATCACCATCGTACTTCGGTTTGGACACTGACTTGCAATATGTCCCCTCCCGAGACACTTAAAACATTTGATGTCTCGTGATCGGTTGGACGGGCTTTCTATTGCCTTGCCTTTGTTAGATTCAGTGAAAGACTTACTTGGTTTGGCAGATGGTGTGGTCTCCTTGGCTCGAGTCGATGGATTGGCCTTACTAGTCCCTTGGCCTCATTTGGTAGGGTTGGAGTTGGGATAGTTTCGAACAGTACCCTTGCGCTTCAACTGCCTCTCCACCTTAATTGCCATGTGCACCATGTCCGTAAGTTTGACATAATGCTGGAGTTCCACCATATTAGCTATATCTCTCGGTTGAGACCAAAAAAAATCGCCATGGTCGCCTCGCGTTCCTCTTGCACATCTGCTTCTAATCATGGCAACTTCCATCTCCTTGAAGTAATCTTCAACACTCCTCGATCCTTGAGTAAGATTTTGGAGTTTTTGGTATAGTTCTCGATGGTAAAAATGTGGAACAAATCGTCGGCGCATGATAGATTTCATTTCGGCCCACGTGCTGATGGGTTGTTCTCCATTTCTCCTTCGACTGGTGGTTATTTGGTCCCACCATATCATGGCATAATCGGTGAATTCGATAGCGGCCAATTTAACCTTTTTAGATTCCGAATAGTTGTGACAATCAAAGACCAATTCAATCTTCTTTTCCCATTCAAGGTACACTTCCGGATCGGATCTCCCTTGAAATGGTGGAATAGACAACTTTATATTCTTCAAGTCATCATCTACTCGGGCTCGATCTCTATTGCCACGGTTTCGGGGTCCTCGCCTTCCAATACTTGCATTAGATTCGATCTCACTATCGAGAGCATCATTGAAATAATCTTCACCCTCTTGTGGCTGCTCACGTCTTCTATTTGGTCGCCCACGTACTTCTCGTTGTCTTTGGGCTTCCACTTGGTATAGTCGGTCTTCCAGAGGATTGAGTCTTCGATCGAGTAACTGTTCCATCTCCCGCAACAGGGCTTGCATCGGCAGATCAGGAACATAACGAATGGGTTGCCTTCCTTGTGGCTCATTTACATTTTACTCGGTTTCTTGAGACATCGCGTGGACTATAATACCTCACAACAAATCTCACGGTTCACTCGAAAAGAAGGAAGTTATTGGCACTCTGCTCGTGTTTAACACTCTCAGCTTAGCTTTTTCCTCCCCTCGAATAGTCTCACACACTCGTGCCTTTTACCTCTCACACTTCTCACAGTTTCGTTAGTCGGATTTGCCAAGGCCTATTAGGGCTTAGGGGTCGATTTCAAGATGGGTTCAAAGGGTGTAAGATGTGGGTGTAGGTAGGCTAAAGAAAGAAGAAGGGATCGGTGGTTCAACTGGGTCGGAGAGGAATTTAGAAACTGTAGATGAAGAGGATGATAGCAACTCAATCAAAACACTAGGGAATTTTTTATTTTTTTTTAATTTCGAACTTTTTTTTGAATTTTTTTTTTTAATTTCGAACTTCCTTTTTTTTTCGAATTCCCCTTTTTTTTTTAACTTACTTCGAGCCTTCGCTTAAACGACTTCGATGGTTATTCTCGACTTTGTAGATCTTAGTTTAACTGGCTCTGATACCAGATGATACGATCCTGGTCTCAAGGAGAAAACGAGATGTATACTTGGAGTTCGATCGTAAACCAGAGAATCGAAGAAAGAAAAAAATTTCGATGAAGTTAGGATAAGTTGTAAGAATTGGGTTGACAAAATGAGTTGGATTCGGTATTAGCTTAGGATGGTTTCGGATTAGAATATGTTTCGAAGTTAGGGAAGAATGAATGGCTCCAGTTTCGATTTAAGAAAGAAAATAAGGCTTGGGTTTCGGTTTAAGGATGAAAGAGTGTTCGGGTTTCAGTTTAGGACTTTAGGAAACAAGTGAAAACCAATACCGAGAAAGGTATCGACCCTGTTACTTATATGTTTCTAAAGGTTTCGGTTTTAGTTGTTTAACGAACCTCGACCCACTATCGATGTTCGATAGGAACCTTGGTATCGGGATAGAACGAAGGATGGTTGACGCCACTAGACTCCTAGATAAGCCAACAAATCCTAAGAACGAAATAGGAGAAATTGTTCTCGCAAATTCAGCATAATAATGATATAAAATTTGGCAAAAAGTCCTTTACAAAATAAAATGGCCATCTATTTATAGTTGCTTGAGCTAGCCGAATGGTCATCTACCATCCTTAATGACTAAGCAAAATTAACACTGGAGTTTTCTTGAAAATTCTAGAAGAAAAAACTCTTCAAGCTTCAAGTCCACATTCGGCTGAATGGAAGAGCAATGGGCAGCTTCTAGAGTGCCTAGGTGCAGCCGAATCTTCAAGGGAAAATGGGAGGCTGAATGGTCCTTCAATATTCGGCCAAGGGGCTTGTATGCCTTTAATTTCCATCTTTAATTTTCAGTTTTTAATAGGTGACTTTCCAGCTGATGAATGCACCAAATACCAACAGCCATAAGTGTGAAAATAAGGAGCTAAACAACCTCTAAGTGACGCCACATGCTGCTGGTGTGAATGGTCTCTTCACATGAGCTTGGGTGAGCTAAATGGACATCTTGGGGAGCTAAATCAGGAGCTATGGAAGTTCTTGAGTTGATCAAAGCTTCACTTTAAATGTGCTTAAGTGCAGCTGCACATTCTCCCCCCTTGTGCCGCCCCTTACATGCACCTACAAAGCCAAATAAATTTAATTCAGCCACTTAACTTAGCCAATTAATTCCAGCAATTAAATTGACACATTAAGACATTAAATTGAGCTGACACAAATTAAAAACTAAGCTATTAATTAACTTTTAAAATTGGGCTGTAACTTAGGACACATTACTAGCTAGTTTCGGCTAGACAAATTAAATGGCAGCAACTCAATTAATTTGTCCTAAGCAAGACATGTCATAATAGCTATACTAATTATGTCCTAATTAAAACATCTTAATTACTACTTATTTAATAGCAGCAATTTAATTAAACGAATTTGTCCAAATTATTTTAAATAGAATTCTAGCTATTTATTTAGCTTAAGGCCGAATGGCCAATTAAGCTCATTGAGCTTGAACGAGCTTAGCACGAGCTAGGGGTGAGCTCGTGAGCTGGACAGCAGCTAGGTGAGCTGGACAGCAGCTAGGTGAGCTCTCGTTGGACACATGGGAGCTAGGACCGAGCTCATCGTTGGCTAGTTGAGCTTGTAGGACAATACGGTATTGCTCCATTGAATGACCTCCCAAACGTCCAAGCGAGCTAGCTTCGTTTTCGATCCATACTTGCTGTAACATAGCTCCAAGGGCGTCTTTGAATAGCTTAGATTGAGCTCTAGTGATGGGGCAATGAGGTAGCACCAACGGATCATGGTTCGAGCTCGAGCTGACATGGGGCGTGCTCACATCAAGGACTAAATTGTAAAGCTTAATTGTTACTTTTGTACATTAGGGACCAAATTGAATAAAATGAAAACTTGTTATGATATTTTGGTATGAATAGAAAGTATAAGGTACCTAATGAATAAATGTGAAATCAATTTTTAATCCAAAGCTTTAAATTGAAAGTTATGCTTGTCCCGAGTTTAAGAACTAAATTGAATAAATTGAAAAATATGCATGAATTGTTATTTGTTTGTGAATTGATAGAGTTATATGTTTTTTGACTTTATGTAGTTTGTAATACCCCAAACCCGGCCCAAACACTACAACCAGATCTAGTATGTTACTTGAGTGATTTTACAAAACATGTCACGTTTTGGAAAACAATTACTAGGTTTAATCGTTAATACCGAAAATTTAATAGTTTATTAAGGTATATAAGATATAAAGTTATAAATTGCCTTGATGAATTTTAAATAAAAATCAAAATCTTGTACATGTCTTAGTTTAATTTTTAAAATATAATTTAAAATGTCTAATAATAAAACCCAACATAAACCCAAAAACATAAACAATAGTCTAGTGGCCCATGGCCTTATTACAACGATATTTTAAACCCATTAAATAAAAATATAAAATAATAAACTAAAGTCTTTTTGCTAAATCCAAATGTTCTTTTGCATGGCCACCTTGCTCTCCTCTCCAGCCCGGTCCGACACGTTAAGTGTCATCTGAAATTGTTAAAATAAAAGGGTGAGTCGCGAGACTCAGTGTGCAACCCTCGTGCACCATTAGATTTTGGGCCTTAGCCCCACAGAATATATATAATAAATTCATGTATATAACAAATGATATGCAAAGCCCAACCCATTTCCTAGGTATCCATCCGCTACACGCCACCCGTACCAGCCATACACACCATTGGGGATTTCTACAATCAACCCACACCGCTACACGCCTTAATGGCAGTCGTGCTGCTCATCATCAGATCATGGCTGTAACCACTACAACAGATCACGGTAAGGAACCGCTACAACAGATCACGGTAAAAACCGCTACAACGTATAACTTCCTCCTTTCATCAAACCCAACCCATGCAATTATAGAAAATTGGCATACTCATATCATTTAATCAGAACATTCATTTAGAACGACAGGGATCACTAACCTGGTGATTTGCTTTACCCTCTTTGGGTTTCAAACGTTGTGCCAGGGTTTCAGCATTTAACAGAACATATAAGACTTATAATTATATATTTAACAAACAGATCTAGATGGTGTGGAGAGTTACACACTTGATTAATGTCGATACCCTTGCTAGACCGATCTACAACTTTGCTCAAAAAGCTGGAAAGATATGAAAATAGGGCCTCTCCTATATTCGGCCAAGGGTTAGTAAATCTCGAATTTACACGTTGAAACTAATAGATCTTCTTACCTTGAAATCCCGAAAGTAACACGATTCGAGTGCTACCGATCTATAAGTTAGAGATCTATACAATTGACTCCACTAAAGTTCCCTTCAGATTTCAGCACAAGTAGGCACCACAGAAGCAATTCGGCAATCACAGGAGATGGGATCTAGGGATTTCGGCTTTTAGGAAAATCCCGAAAAAAGTATGAACAAGAGAAGGCTGATGTGTCTTTAGCTTTTAAAATACTTGAGTGAAGAGTTTGGTTTCGACAGAAAAAAGAAGAAGAAAAGAAAACAAGAAAGAGACTTGAAGATTTCTGCTAGGAAGAAAAAGAATGGAAAGAGTTTCACTTTTGAATCAAAGTGAAGATGAGGATTAGGCTTAGAGATTTCGCTTTTTTACAGAGAATGAAGAAGAAGATGGAACTTTAGGAGTTTTTGGCTTTTACTCGAGAGAAGAAGAGAAAGAATGAGAGAAAAACCCAAATGCCGAAATTGAAGAGATATTCCCCTATTTATAGAAATTTCTCAGACTTATCTAACCTTGCGATAAATCCTATCTTTTCTCCTTTATCTTAATCTACTAGCTCATCTAAAAGAGACTTAATTATCTCTAACTCATCCCTCCTTTATCAAAGATATTATCCACATATTTTAATCATTAAAATCCCTAAATTTTAGCCTTTATCTCGCTTATTATCCACATAAAATAAATTCCTAAATAATAGCCTTTATTTGTTTATTATCCACATATTTTAAACATTAAAACCCCTAAATTTTAGCCTTGTTGCCATCCACTCCACCTAATCTTAATGCCCAAAATTTAGTTAACTTAAATTAAAAGAATTGGGCTCCATGAAACTCAAATTTGGGCCCCTTTCTCCCTTGTGTGGCGTCACCTCCTAAGATTGGGCCACAAGCCCACTTTGGTATTTTAAACATAGATACTACCTTTTAAACCCTATAATGTCCAAACAGATAATTTTAATCAAGGCCTCTACCTAAGCCTGAGCCCAATTTGGACCCCTAACACTTAAATTAACACATTAAACATATCCACCCATTAAACGCATAGGCCCAAAAATTTAGGATGTTACATAGTTAACGTCGACGTGAAATTGTCGAGAGGAAAGGGAAAAGTGAAAGTTATTAACGAGTATGTAACATCCTGAATTAATGGGCCTATGCATTTAATGTGTAATTATGTTTAATGTGTTAATTAGAGTGTTAGGGGTCCAGATTGGACTCGAGGTTGGGCTAAGGCCTTAGCAGAATTAGTTATTGGACACTCTAGAGGAAAGCCAGCTCAGTTAGGGCTTTAAAGATGTTATATGTGTTCTAAAATACAAAATGGGCTTGTGGCCCAAGGTTAAGTGGCGCTACATGGCCCAAGTTTGAGTCACTTCAAGCTCAATTCTTTTAATTAAATTTTAGCTAATCTTCGGCTTTTAAATGGATAGAGTGGGACGGCGTAGGGGCTTGTAAATAGAAGGATAATTGAAGGGATAATAACATGTGGATAATGTGCTGATAAAGGGAGAAAGAGGTGATGCTATCTAGGCCTCTTTTGAAGGAGTGATCAGATAAAGATAAGGGAGGAAGTTTAGGAATTATCTGCTAAGCACAGTGGTGGCTGAATTTCCAACTCTAGGGGGGATGCCGAAATTCTTTTTAAATAGAGGGGATATCTCTTCAATTCCAGCATTTGAAACCCTATTCTTTTCTTCTTTCCATGTGCCGAAATTCTCAGTCTTCCTCTGCAAGTTCTTTTCTTTTGATTTCTTCAAAAGCCGAAACCTCCCAATCTTCTCAACATCTTTTCTTTCAAAAGCCGAAACTCTGAACTCTCTTCTCATCTCCATAGCCGAATACCCCTATTCCCTTTTATCGGTTTCTTCATTACAAGCCGAATCTACATAGACTCCTTCCTATCATCTTCTCTTTTGATCTTCTCAAAAAACCGGAATCTCTAAGGGGTAGTCGAATTCTTTGTGTTAAGGTAAGTGTCAATTCACGTGATTCAATCGTTTTTGGTTTTTAGGGACTCTAGCCGAATGGCTATAGGGAAACTGACCTTGAGTTTTTCTCTTATTTTCGGCATTCTGGGATTTGAAGAGGAGTCAATCGCATAGATCTCTAAGTCAGAGTTCAGTAACACACGAATCGTGTTACTTTCGGGATCTCAAGGTAAGGAGATCTATTAATTTTAAACGTGTAAATTCGGGTATTTATTAACCCTTGGCCGAATGTAAGGGAGCCCAAATCTTCGTGTTCTTCCCGCTTTTGAGCAAGGTTTTAGACTAAGGGTTGTAGATCCAGATAGTAAGGATATTGACTAAGGGTGTAAAACTACGCGATATCAGGTGTGTAACACTTCCACACCATTTAGATTGTCTGTTAAAAATATGTTTATTAATCTGAAATATTCTTTAAAATGCCGAAATCCCGGCATAACGGATGAAACCCAAGGAGGGTAAAAGCGAATCACCAAGTTAGTGATCTCTGTCATTCTAAGTGAATGTTTCTGATAAAATGATATGATTTATGAGTATGTCGATTTTCTGTGTTTGCACGGGGTTGGGTGATTTATGAAAGGGGAAGTGATCTGTTGTAGTGGCTTATGCCATGACCTGTTGTAGTGGCTTATGCCATGACCTGGTGATTATGTCACAATTTTGATGATGAGCAGCTAACTGCAGCATGACTGCCATCGATGGTGTGTAGCGGTGTGGGTTGATTGTAGAAATCCCAATGGTGTGACTGGTAGGTAAGGGTGGTGTGTAGCGGATGAAAACCTAGGATTGGGTTGGGATTTGCATCATATCTATTGCATGATAATCTGTTATTTTGTTCTGTGGGTCTAAGGCCAAATCTAATGGTGCATGAAGGTTGCACACTGAGTCTCGTGACTTAACCTATTATTTAACATTTTCAGGTAGCACCTAGTGCATCGGACCGGGCTGGAGATGAGCGCAAGGTGACCACGCGAGAGAGTATTTGGATTCAGCAAAGGACTTTTCATTATTTAGTTATCTTAATATTTTTTTAGTGGATTTTAAGTTTCAATGTAATAAGGCCATGGGCCACTAGACTCATATTTATTTTGGGATTTATGTTGGGTTTTTATTACTAGACATTTAAATTTCATGCTAAAATTAAGCTAAGACATGTAACAACTTAGTTTTCTTTTCCTGATTCACCAAGGTATCGTTTAAATTTATATTTTATACAGAATATTAAGTTACTAAGTTTTCCGGTTAAAATGTTTAAACCTGATACTCGTTTTCCAAAATGTGACATGTTTTATAAAATTCCTTAGTGACATACTAGATCCGGTTGTAGTGTTTGGGCTGGGTTTAGGGTGTTACACTCGAGAATCCCGGTTTATACTTTTATGATTTGGGATAAATTTAATTTATTGCATATATATGTTAATTGCTTGATTGAGTTTGATGTGGGATATCGAAATAAAAGACAAATGAAAAATGACATGAAATACTTGAATTATGTTATGTGATATGGTAAATGGATAGAAAAATGTTGTATGACATATAATACATGTGTGTTGATGATGGATTGAAATATGATATTGAAATTGAATGTAAATATATATATGATTTGGATTGAATCTCCAATACATTCAAAACATCTAATAATACAAGGAGACTCGTAATTAATATATATTCTCAACTTTCTTTGAGGAGTCAATCATCTTTGTGCGTTTTGGTGGATCAATTGGAATATATGCGCACATACAAAAGTTCAAAGATGGAAATATTTAGCTCTTGACTAAAAACCAATTGTAATGGGGAGTATTTATAACTTATTGGCTTGATGCATACAACATGTAAATCAATATAATCTCATGTTGAAATAGGAAGTTTAGTTCTCATAAATAATGGTTTAGACATTAATCAAAGGCATTCAATAAATAATTTCTCTAAACCATTATGCATATAAATAACAAACTTTTACAAAAAAATTTCAAACCCAATCAATAAAAGACTGAGATATAAACTCATCAGTATTAGTAAGATGAATTTTCTTAATTGCATGATATGAAAGTAATTGTTTAAACAAGTAATCTTGCAAGCGATAGGTTGCAAGTTGATAACACATATGTGGTTATTTTGTAGATGTATCTACCAAAATCATATAATATCAAAACCATCCACATAGTGGATGAATGAGCTCATATTCATTTCAGAAATGCAAAATATTAAATCTCAACTTTAGCTAGTGAGTTTCTAATAAGCAATTCTCATTGAGAACAAACAACAAATGAGAATTCTTTAAATTAAAGAATCTTTTGGTTCTTTAATGAAAGTCCATATGAGTTCTTAATTAATTTTTGCATCATATATGATCCAGGATGGTCTAATTGGTCACGCCAAGTAGTAAATGTATTTGTATTAGTAAACTTCTGGTTTACTTTAACATGCATTTCAATTTTACTAATAATGCCTATATAATTTTACTGTTTATCCACATATAAGTTCTATTATGACATTTACTACCGAAAATGTCTAAATCAATGTAAAGTTTATAATGTCACTAAGTTAAGAAAATAACTATAATTTCCAAACAATTATATACAATATTAGCTTCAGGGAATATGCCAAGATATACAAATATAAAAAAAACTATATTTATTGCAGATATTCATTTCAAGGAATGTGCAAAAAGTAATTCAGATAATAATGTACGCATATATCATATTTCTTACCAATAAGATTATAAAGATATCATCTGCTTCTAAGGAATGATAAGTTAATATAAATCATTGAAAATTATGTACTAAGAATAGACATTTGGCAATATTTTGAATCATTCATCTTCTTCTTATCTATTTGCCAGGTAATTATTATGTATTGCTACATTCACTTCAGGGAATGGAACAAAACCAGTACAGCGAATAACTTGTTATTTTGTTTAGCTATAAGGAGAAATGAGATCAATTCAAAATACTTTTAAAGCCCTTTTAAAAAGAGTTTTGCATAATCAATTAACTACCAAGAATAACTGGCTAGGTCATATATAGAAACAAGCCTATATTAAATATATCAATAAAAGTCACATCTCAAATATAAAAATATGACATAATGAAAAATTAGCAATTTTTTCTTTCATAACCATCATTATAAACATGCATAATATTTAATTCAAAATCCAACCATTCATGCTCATAAAACTTTTCATTTACAATTGCTCATGTCATTTCTCTAGATAATTAACACATTGAATAATATAAAACGTATGAACTACTACATTTAACAATTCTTTGAACTAAATCAAATCTGAATAACCATAAAATTCATTGGTTTATTAACACAAATTTGCATACTATAACAACATTAATAAATTAGTTAATATTCATTTTCATGAACAAATGAGATGCTTAAAACAATATGTAACTCATGTAATCAAAACTTAAATCATATATCAAGTTGATTTAATATTTAAAGATGTGTTTTTTTCTCTGCGTTGAGTCTTGACGATTTTTTAAAGAAGCAAGTAAATTAAACTCCAGTAGTAGACTGAATCCAATCAAAATATATTAATAGCAAATTTTGAGAGTAGATCTTATTTTACAGGTGTACAACAGATACATAACCAATGAGTTTTCATATATAATTTTCTCTCTTGCAAGTTCTCATCAGTAATATTTTTCCACATAATCTTAATTGAGAACTTACTCTGAATACTGTAAAGTTATACTCACAGTTCTAAAAAAAATTGCAACTTCAGGTGCATCTAACCATAATGAGCTTTAGATAAAATTATCATATTCTATTGCTCATAAGTAGATCTTTCACAGTTAAATATTTTGCTTTCAACCCCTTAATGGGGATGATGACAAAAGAAGATCACAAAGATAGTAACAGTCAATTCAATTTAATAACAAGAGTAATTAATAACTCAATCCTCCCTTTTTTTCATCTTTCAAAATAGATATTTATAGCAATAGTAATTCATATGAAATATAATCTTTTCTTCATTCACAATCTAAATATGATATCCATTATAATGAATATATTTTAAAACTAATGCATTAACCATCATAAATTTTGTGCTTTTTAGATATTAATATATTAGCTCTTCTGGAGCTTTCAACTAATTTTGTACTATCAAATATTGAAATAATATTTGTTTGTTTTAGTACCAAATAAGATAAATATTTTCTACTTGTAATGATAGAATTCATGCTACATTCTCATATCCTTCCTTAAAAAATACTAATAGAAATAAAATATTTGGGCATACGCCACTTATGTGGCTAATAATCTTTCATATCACATTGATAACATAGGTTATCTTTACCTTTGAAGAGTTACCTTGAGAACTCTCATTGTTCTCTTATTTATTATTATGTTCCCAATTTTAGAAATCCGTGATTATATCTTTTATTTTCTTTATATTTGCATGCATTTTGGGGAATGCAACAAATCTAGTATGACAAACTTCTAAACGCCTCCATTGATTTTTTATTTCATAATCATCATCGCAAAATATGCGTGAATTTCAAATCAAAATCTATATATCATGATTAGTCTCCAATTATAATAAACATGATATAATAAATAAATCATAGTAAAATATACTTGAGATTCTTTAACATCATTGTTATCACCCTAGCTACTATCACAAGCAGTATTACAAGCAGTAAAAAAACTTTGTTTTCCTAATAACATTTATAATCTAATAGTAAAAAATATATTTTATAAACAAAATAAAAATTTTCTTGTACGATGCTTGAAAGTTATCTGATACACATAATAACAAATTTCAATAACACATATATGTTGTAAAATCTTATGATGCTCTAATCAAATATTTATAAATTCAATTTAAAAGATATAATACAATAATTTCAATCATATTTAATAACAATAATTTAATTATAAAAAATTTTAATCATCCAAATATCATGGATACTATAATTTAATAAAAGAATCTTAGTTTAAAAGAAACCTTAAAGTAATAATATTTTTTTCATAAAATAATTTTACCAAAAATCAATCAATAAATGAGAAAAACATACCACGTAAGGATTATATAAATTTCTTTGCATAAAAGGGAATAAAAAATTTAGAGATTTATGTGTACCTAATGATTACCTGTAGTGAGCAGGCCTCAATTAAAATAGCAACAACTCTAGGAGGCAATCGACAACAGTAAATTTTGAGATATTTTTGTGACTTATGGAGAAAAACAATTAAAAGAGAATCGTGCTGATAACATGTTATAAAATAAAATACGGAGAATAAAGAACAAAGAGAATGGAAGAAAGGGCGTATTTTATTGATCAATTGAAATATTTACAAAACTTTTCCAAAATCTTTATTTATAGGCATAATAAGTATAAATGAAGTAGAGATCTACTTCTAATCACTAATAGAATTTAAAATACATCAAAACTTATCTTGATCTTGATGGACATCCACTTAATAAGTTACTCATAACAAAATATATACTATAAAATTTATTTAAATCTTAATTATTTATTTTAAATTAAATTATGATTAAATTTTGATGTGTAATATGATAGAAAAAAGATATTCTATTTCATTCAAAAATTTTCCAAACTCATGCTTATATATATATTATAGATAATGATAAATGAAATTTAAATAATTTAAAATAATGACATATAAATTATAAATTATAAATTATAATATTGGGTAGAAAAATACTGTTTGGCTGCACATTTGATTGTAAAAGCCTAAGAGTTTTTCATTGCTTCTGTGGTGGAAAAATATTTTAGTGTTTTTTCGGTTTTTCCACTAGAATGGAGAATGCACCTTAAAAACAACGATAAGGTGTATGTTTTGCTTCAAACATAGCTGTAGCAATGATGTGAGAATGAAAAATAATTATTAAAGACACTAAATTAAGATGTATGTACAATGAAATTATAACTAATTTATGGAAAATATATTTATATTAAAATTATGCTTAGAAATATTATATTATATTATATTTATACTAAAATAAAATAACATAAAGGGATAAAATGAGAATCACAACTCTTATTAAAACTCCAATTGGTAAATTGAACCGTTATCTCCATTTGAAAAATTAGGGTCCAATTGAAGTGTGGTTGAGTAAAGCCAAACTTTGGCTTAAAAGTCAAATCCAACATCATCCATAGAGCCAATTTTTGCTCCAAAAATGTCATAGAATCAAATATGCACACCGAAAGTCGCATCATCTGAATCAATTTTATTTGAAGATGTCGGTCCATTTTTACATGCATACACAATTTTTTATATATTATAACATACATTTAATTCATAAAAACTTATCAATTGTTCAAGAATTTGTCCCTTCTATTTACTTTTCAAATACAATATTTTCTACGTGGTTGAAAAACAAAATTATATTTCAACCTCGTACATATTATAAAAAAAAATTAATATATACATAAGTATCTGAATTTAAACGATATAGTCACTTTTTATTTTTTTCATGAGTATTTTATGGTTGAAAAAGAAAATTAAATTTCAACCACATACATATATACAAAATATCTAAATTTAGCAATTTATATCTATTTGATACTTAGAAATTTTTTGGGGGACTTAAATGGTATCTAAATTTGAAAACTATAAATCAATTTGGTACTTTTTTTAGGCACCTGACTAACAACGTTAAAATACATTGATGTTGTCGAAACTATTTTTTTTGTAAAAAGGGGTCAACTTTGATTTTGAAAACGAAAACAAACATTGAAGTCGCCACCAATCCTTTTTTTATATGAGGTGTGATCGGATCACCTCGTGACTTGATCTTTTTAGTAAAAGGTTTGATTTACTAAAACGACGGTTTTGGTCTACGAAATCCAGAAAATGGGTTCGAGAGTCGGTTACGTACGAGGAAGGATTAGCACCCTCATAACCCCCAAAATTGGTACCTAATTGATTAATTGATGTCTTAGTGTCGAAAACCGAAAGCTCAAAAACTCGAAAAGAAATTTAAAATACGATCCCTCTTTATACTATGTTATTTTTTACGTGAAAGTCGTTTGAATGAATCAAAATGCATGTTAAAGGCCCTTTATCTTGAGGTAGTAAAAAAAGTCATATCCCGTAAGTTAGGACATGGCGTTTTAACTTCTCAAAAATAAGCCAACCCTTTATTTTATTAATTAATCGAATTTTGAATTTCAAAAGGATGTTCGGTTATTTTGGATTCAAGAAGAAAATTGAAACCCGGTAAGTTAGGGCACGAATTCTCGAATTTCTAAAAAAATGCGGAGTATTGCTTATTTTAAAACAAAATTTAATGTATCGGGTAAAATGAAACGTGATTTGGTAGTGAAATGTAAAATGAATTACAGTGCTTATGCGCATAATGGAATAATAAATATGTTAATGCATGACAATATAAAGGACGAAAATAAAATAACAAGCCCAAAATAAATGGAAAATAATAATTAATTAAAAAAGAACTAGAAATTTAGAACCAAAAAATTAATAAAATAAACAAGTATAGTGTAACACAAATTAAAAATCATAATATTAATAATAATGATGATGACATTAATAATAAAAAATTTCTGAAATTTTAAAACTATATAGAAAGATATAAATAAATAAGTAATAAAATGATAAAATAAATGAATGTATTTAAAAATATTAAGCAAATAATAGTAATAATAACAAAGTTAATTAATAATACATTAATAATAATGTAACACCCCAAACTTGGCCCATGCGTTATGAGCGGATTTGGTATGTCACATGAAGAAAATGAAAACATCTTTGTGATTCGTACAAAAATAGGATTGCTTTTGTTAAAATCAAGAAAACAAGTTTGATTTGTAAATATTTGATAAAATACTACTAACCTCAAAGATTGATTGATAAATCGATAATTTTGAACTAATGATCTTATAAAACAGTGACTTTTGAAAATATCGTTGATAGTTCGAGAGAAAATTTCCGTGTTAAAAATATTTGCAAAAGTTTATTTCGAAATCCATTTGTTAAGCGATTTTGGAAAACCTTTATTTAAGTTTTTAAAAAATTCCCTTTTTAAAACAATTCAAGAAAAATAATAAAAACATCCCAAACATAAAGCAAAATAAAAATAGTCTAGAGGCCTTATTACAACATAAAAAAAAAAAAAACCAAAATAGTAAAGTGAACGGAAGTAGAAATCTAAAGTTCTAAAATAAAACACCATTTCTGAAGTATGACCTCCACCGAGTCATCCATGGCCTAAGGCCACGTCACTGAGCATTACCTACAAGGGTTAAGAAAGACAGGGGGGTGAGTTACAAGAACTCAATGCATAACCCCCTTTATCGATGTCCACTGGGCCTAAATCGCATTTAGCAATATTTTGGGCCTAAGCCCATTTACAAAATAATATATCAATTATATCATGTGAATGAAATGCAATTCCCAAACCAATCCTAATAATCCATCTGCTACACACCACCCGTACCAACCAACACACCTGTGGGGATCAAGTCAACCCACCCCGCCAACACACCAATCGCAGGCATTATGCCATTTATAACAAATTTAATTGTGGACAAGCCACCAGAATAACAGAATATACGTGGCATTGCCACTATACAGATTTGTGGCAGAGCCACCAAAATATGTGGCAGAGCCACCAGAACTTCTCTTCAATATTATCCCATCCCATGCAAAATCATGTATATAATGCATAGCAATTCATGATTTTTACAATATAACAATAGTAATTTATTCGGATATTCATTACAAAAGTACGGCCCATTATAACAATTTATCAAATAGGCCCATTAAGCAAAATATCAGATTGGCCCATTTAGCAAAAATTAAACTGGCCCATCTAGCCATAATATTAGATTGGCCCATTAAGGCAATATAAAAATTTGGCCCATTAAGCAATATATATCGATTCGGCCCATTAACACTTTGCAAATCAGCCCATTAACACTTTGCAAATCGGTCCATTAGGGCAATCTATCAAATCGACCCATTAGGGGCATTTTCATAATTTGGCCCATAAGGGCATTTCCGTAAATTCAGTAATTTACCCACTAAGGGTAATTCGGTAATTTACCCTCCAAGGTTGTTTTGGTAATTTTGCAACTTAAACTTAACTACTAATTTAAGCATAAAAAAATTAAATTGTCCATCCGCGTCATACTAACTAAATTAACTATAACTCGAGCTAGATAGCTCGAAATTTAGATCCGTAAATTTTCTTTGAAACTAGACTCATATATCTTCTTACTATAATTTTTCCAGAATTTTTGGCTTAACTATTTAGTACAGTTTATGCCTTAAAGTTTCCCTTGTTTCACTGTCCAACAGTTCTGACCTCTCTTATCTTAATTTCAAATATCTCACTGTACGATTTTCATATATATAATTTATAACTCATAATTCACTTTTTACAATTTTATACGATTTTACCAAGACAGATCAGGGAACCACGAAGTCATTCAGAACCAATCTCAGTAAAATTAAGATATCTCAGAATATAAAATTCCTTTTCCTTCTCCGTTTCTTCCATATTAAAATAGACATAGTAAGCTTTAATTTCATATCTTATTCACTTTCTAATTCATTTTCTCCTATTTTTCGTGATTTTTCAAAAACACGCTACTGCTTCTAACCGAAACTATTTTATTACAAAATACGATTACCACTACGATCATACGCACGCCCGAATGATCACGGATGCCGGTTTTTGGTTTTCTTCGGTATTTCGACCGATTCACCGAATATTTCATACAAACTTTCAGAGAAGTGTGAGATTACACACCATTTCAGATATGTATACGGAAGGTACGGGATTACACACTTGATTTTGATTTCCTAAAGAACCACTCGTCGATGACCTAGAACAATACCAACCAAAAGCTAGCCTCGGATTTCCAAAAGATTTCGTATCACTTACACTTGAATCACTTACCGCTATGTCTGAAGGTAGAATATATCGAGTGATTTGTCCCTAAAACATATAGTCAATTATTTCAAATTATTACTCCGTTAGCAACCAATCGGATATTGAATAATATCAATAATCCATAAGATCTCCTTACCTTATTAATATTGGATCCGATTTCTCCGTTCGACTTAAGGCTAGAATGATGTTCGGCCTCCCACTAGAATACTACAAAAGGGAGTGTGATCTCGTTTGAGATAGTAGAATAAAATGATAGTCTCGGTCAATATGACCATCCCAAACCAAGGCATAATTCGGCATTAAGAGAAAGAAAATAAAATGTTGAAGAGAACCACTACCGATTTATCAAGGAATGAGTGTTAATACGGATGAGAAGAAAAGATAGAGAAGAGATGAAAGTTCGGTTATAGAGGAAAATGTATATTGGTTGAAACACCCCAAACCCGGCCCACGAGCTTTGACCAGATTTGGTATGTTCCTCAAGTAAACCGGTTCAAAGTTCTTTTGTTACTTTGGGAAAATAGTGTGTTTTGAAAGAAATATTGTGTTGGGTTGGGCTCGAGTAGAAAACAAAATCGTTTTATAATGAAAACCCTTTTAAATTTTAGGTGATAAAACATATAGAACACATTTAAAGTAAATTACTTAATCTTTAACTTAATAAAAATTTCGTAACATAATAAATAAAAATAGAAATAAAATAGTGCACTATGGCCTTATGGCCTTATTACATCAAGTAAATCCAAATAATTCGGAGTACTTAAAATTAATAGTCCATAAAAATAAAAACTTCATGTTGAGCATGGCCACCACACAGTTCTGCTAGTCCCTCCATTATCGTTCATCACTGAAACATGGTCCTCAACGGGTGAGTCAACAGACTCAATGTGTACACAACACTAAATCATAATAGAATCGGGCATAACAAATATTACACATTCATATCATAGCATACAAATTATGATGCATTCTCAAACCCAAACCTAATAAGCCATCCGCTACACTCCCCCATACCAACCTGTACACCGTGGGGACTACTAAGTCGACCCTTCTTCCTACACTCCATACCGCGGTCTTAGGTCACCGCATTTGTGGTCTTAGGTCACCATATTCAGATATCGCGGTCTTAGGTCACCGCATTCGATTCATCGTGGTCTTAGGTCACCACATTCGGATACCACTGGTCTTAGGTCACCGTGTTCGTGGTCTTAGGTCACCACATTCACTTCCCTTTCAATAACCCATATGCCCCATTTTGTAATATGCATTAATATGCCAAAGTTCACATTCTTATTCTCATGTTACAAATAACATATTTCATATTCCTAGTAGGAGTAGGAAACGTACCTGAGTACTTTGTACCACAATATGGTACCTTAGCCATATTCACATTCTTATACATACTTATATTAAATATTGCCATAAATCGTATTAAAAGATAGTGTGGGGTACACACCTGATTAGCTTAGCGAATTCACTCCAAATTTCGAAGATCTCGATCTAGCGTCCTAGATCTTTTGTTCCTATGTTCGGCCAACATATAGTAATTTACTAAAAACCATTCGGCCATAAAACCAAATCCCATTAGGATTATTGTAATCGAATTCTTACCTTGGAGCTTTAAATCCCAAAAAAAAATCCTCCTTTTAATCGACTACTCTGATAACCCCGAAAGATCCTTCCATATTTCGGCCAAAATCAATAATAAGGATTAGTCTTTGAAATTTCGACAAGTCCTTAAAGGAAAGAATAAAAACCAAACTTAATCTTACCTTTACTGAAGAAATCGACAGCACCTTTATTTGAAGCCCTTCAAAGGTTCGGCTATGATTACTTGGAGACTAGATGGTCACTTATGTATTCGGCTTCAAGATAAAAAGAGTACGATATTAGGCTCAGAAAGAATCGGCACTTAATGGAGAAGTTTTGGCTAGAACACAGGATGTAGTTTCGGCTTGGAGAAAGAAAAGAGAAGAGGGGATTTTTGCTAGGAGAATTTCGGCAGAGAGAATAGAGAAGGAGAATGAATGAATGGCCTATTTCTCCTCCTTGTGCCGAAATTACTAAGCCAAGAATCCTTTGCTTGGCCACCACTCTTCCTTATCATTATCCCTTAGTTTAAAATTTAAAGAACAATCCCTTATTATCTCCTTGAAAAATAATCTAAAATAAATCTATTATTTATCCCTTTATTAGCCAAAATTTAAAGAGAATAAAACTCCTCTTTTAAAAGCCTTGTGCCGTCCACCTCTTTGCTTCTGGAAGCAAAAATAAAATTCCTTTTATTTGCTTCCCTTGTGACTCGAACTCAGGCCCAATACCCTTGCATGTGGCGCCATTTCCAGAGGCCCTAAGTGGCATCTCCAGGCAACTTTTCCAAGCCTGTTTGTGTGTCAAATTTCACATACTTTTTCTCTTAAGGCCACCTTGCCTTAGTTTCCTCTTTTAAACTTTAAAACTCGACATTTCTAAGTCATTTCTAAGTTTCCAAAAATTTTCGTTTGCCTCTTTAAACTTGACATTTCCTTACATTTCCAAGTATCCAGAAATGTTCACTTTCCTCTTTTAAACCATTTCTAAATCATTTCCTTACATTTCCATGACAAGACATTTCCTTACATTTCCAAGTCATTTCTTTACATTTCCAAGACAAGACATTTCCTTCCATTTCCAAGTCATTTCCTTACATTTTCAAGACAAGACATTTCCTTCCATTTCCAAGTCATTTCCTTACATTTCCAAGTTTCTAAAAATGCATACATCACATCCATAACACATAAGACATACTAATCAAACAAGAAGATGTGATCTTATGGTGGTGTCGATTTAGAGAAGAGGAAAGATTGAAGGAATGTTTAAAAGAAAGGAATGGAAGGTTGGACGGAGGCTGGGTGATTCAGCTATCAAAGGAAGATGAACAAGAGATGAATGTTTTGACCAACAAAAGAGGAGAAAAATGCACAAATGTGCTAGGAGGATTCGGCAAAGACAATTGGAGAAAATGACACAATTGATGCTATAGGAATTTTGACCAAAACAAGCACTAAAGCTTTACCAAAAGACCAAGAAAAATTCGGCTACCTCCCTCTACACCCAAAACCGTCCACATTCATGACCATAATGGTCAAAAATTGGCCAACCACACTTTCCATAACACTTCCCTTAAAAAAGGCCACATGTTTCCTTTACTTGCCCTTTTTCTTTTGATTCCTTACCTTACCTTCACCCTTTCCTTATTTCCTTAGCCACCTTGCCAAAATTAAAAAGTCCACCTTGCCATATATACATCTTGGCCGACACTTAGGGAAAGTATACAAAAAAAATAGTCAAAATTTTTGTACCAAGTGGGATTCGAATCTCTTCCCTCAATGCCTTCACTTGATGCCATAACCTCTTTACTAATTGCTCATTTATGCAAGCAAATTACCCACCTATTTCCATAAGCCTTGATGCCACTTACTATCTCTCTTTAATAGGCTTAAACACAAAATTTATACTAAGGCCCAACTTGAACCCGGAACTTCCTAGAAACCTCGTAACTTTCCAAAATCGCCTTCCTAATTAGTCCAATCTTGAAATAATGCCATTATCTTTTTCTCAAAATTTTAAACACTCCTAAGCCCAAGGCCCAATGGGCCTAATCCTACTAGGCCTAATTTTGGGATGTCACAAATAATATGTTAATAATAACATTAATAATAATGGTAAGCAAGGAAAGTAATAATAATAATAAATGTAATAATAATAGTAGTAATATTAAAAATAATAGTAATAATAGTAGGAATAATAGTAGTAATATTAAAATTAATTAATTTATTAATGCGATAATTAAAACAAGTAAACAATAATAATAATAATAATAAATTAATAATAAAATATCAAAAATAACAAAAGAAATAAAAGACAAGACCAAATTGAAACCTAAAACAGAAGTCTGGGGAAAAATCAGAAATAAAAAGAAAAGGGGAACTCAATTAAAATGCGCGCCATGGATGAGGGACTAACTGGGCAATTTCACCCTGCCTCCAAAACGACACCGCTCAAATGGGGACCCAATTGAAATCGAAGCAAAATGTAGGGTCAAAATTAAAAATAAAAAGACCTTAATTGCGAAACCATAAAAAAGCAAAAGGACCAAATTGGCAATAATACCAATTTTAAAAAAATGCGGATCCTCCCTTTGGAGCGGGTCGAGAGGCCCTATACGGCGTCGTTTTGGCAACTGGTGTTAAGGCTCAAAACGACGATCTTTTACACCCTATTTAAATAACAAAAAAATGAAAAAAAAGGTCATTCCCTTCATTTAAAAAAAAAACTGAGAGAATTCTCTCATTCTCTCGCCCCCTTTCTTCGGCCCAAGAGTCTTGCGTCGGACCACTGTGGCGGCCGCCGGTCGCCAGCGACGGTGCCTGTAACAGCCCGATTTTGTGCCTAGTCAGAACAGTAGTTTTGGGGCCACAAATCCGACGAGGAAAATCTTATTTTTATTTTATTTTTATTGTCTACGATTTCACGAGAAGATTTCGTGAAAAATTCGTTCGAAAATTTCGACGTTTAGGCACTCAATTTAGTCAAAAGGACTAAATTGTAAAAAGTGCAAAAGTTGAGTTCCACATGTTAGAAGTGTCCAATTTCTATGAAATTTTAAATTGGAGGTCCTTGAATAGAAATTAGACCATTGGTGGAATTGTTGGACAAAGATGGACATTAGACAAGTGAAATAGGATATTTTTAAGTTAGGGGCATTTTGATAAATTGGTAATTAAATGGACTAAAAGACAAAATAAAAGCCAAAAACCTTTGTCCATCTTCTTCCTTGGCCGAGCTTAGCATGGGGGAAGCCATGGCTAGGGTTTTCAAGCTTTCAAGCTTAATAGTAAGTGCATCCAAGCCCCGTTTTTAATGTTCTTTACATTTTTGAGATCCCCGTAACTCAGTTTATCTATTTCTACCATTATTTTGATCTAGGGTTTGTGTTTAAAAATTTAACCATGGATGACATGCATGTTATTTGATGTCCAATGGTAGAATATGAATGCTCGGTGTGTAGTAAACGACTTTTACTAAATGATTTTCGATAAAATCGTATAAAAAGATTAGTTTGTAAAAAGTTGAAAATGTATGAAAATGTGTGAATGAATGCAAATTGTGGACTACTATAGTTATGAAAATGGTTCGGCTAGGCCTAAAATACAAGGAAATTGAATAAAAATCATTTTACAAGCCTAGGGGCAAAAGTGTAAATATGACAAAGTTTAAGGGCAAAATCATAATTTTTCCAAAGTATGATTCATGAGTTAATTTAGTCAATGTGAGTATTAAACAAATGAAATTGTTATTATAGATCAAGAAACACGAAGCCCGGACCGAAACCAAGGCAAGAACAATGTTGTGGACTAAATCGAATATCTACGCACATTTTGGGTACCAAGGTAAGTTTGTGTGAAATTAAAGCTACATAATGTTTTTATGTTTTTTTAATTGCTTGATATTATGAGAAATGAATAATATTTCTGTGAAATCAACTAATGATGCCTCGATGAGAATTTGATGAAAATGTGTTAAGTTGATGATGTGTCTAAAACTAACTATGATCACAATAAAGGCAAGTGCATCTATCGTTTAATAGTATAGTTATGGTAAGACTGGTCATATCGTATCCACAAGGACCAAGAGTGCTAGTAATTACTATCTTTTTATTATCTAGCCTAAGAATTGGAGTGATTTCTTTTAAACTAAACTAATTGAAAGCACGGCAAAGAATGAATTAGGAAAATGCTTTTAGACAACTTATATGATAAAGGCAATACCCAAGGAAGAATCCACCTAGACTTCACTTATTACTTTTGATTCATATGATTTATTCACTTGACTTAATCCTTAGAAATCCTCGATTTATGTTAATATCTCTTTCAAGGCTAAAAATAACTGACTCTAGGTTGATTAATTGAAATCTCTTTCTAATTAAAACCCCTATTGTCGCATTAACTCGATCTATGAATCCCCTTATTAGATTTGACTCTAATTCGGCAGATTTTTGTCACCCTATTTCTAGGGTTGCAATCAACCCTGCTTAATTGTGTTGATCTACTCTTAAACAGGGACTTTTGCTCCACTAAATAAGCATATTCGACTTGAATTAATAACCTGAATTATCAAAACAAGAGTAAGAACTCACAATTAAGAATAAGAACAAGCATTTATCTTATAAATCAAATAATAATAAGATCCGTCTTAGGTTTCATCCCCTCAGGTATTTGAGAGGTTTAGTTCACACTGATAGAGGGAAACATCTTAAAATAAGGAAAACAACAAAACATAAGAAAACACAGAAACTTCTAAAGAACTTGATGGGAGATCTTCAGTTTTGATGGAGATCCTTCTTCTGAGTTGCTCCCGATGGCTATCTTCGAGTATTTTTTGCCTTCTACTCGGCGTCCCCCTTTAGGTTGCCCCCTAGGGTGTTTATATAGGCTTTGGAACGCATTTCTTGGCCCACAAGTACCCTTTTTCGAATAGATTTAAACTTGGGTTTGGCAAGGACACGCCCGTGTGACACTCTCGTGCGTGATGGCTTGGTCCGTGCTCAATTTTGCTCGTCTCACACGGCCATGTGTACGTTGGTCTAGGCCGTGTTGATTTCCGATGTAGGCTCATTTTTTCCCCCTTTTTGGCTCGTTTCTCATTCTTTTCGGCTTCCTAAGCTCTCCTGAGTGTAAAATATGAAATTAAAGGATTACAAGCATCGAATTCATCAAATCTAATGAAATTTTATCTAAAAATAAGCCAAGCATGGGGTTAAAATATGTGTAAATTATGGTCTATCAGTTGAAGTCCCGGTTGAACATTTGAAATAACAAGGATACCTATGTCACAACATGAGATAAGGAAGGTCTCGTATAAGACCATGTCTGCGACATGACATCGGCACCGAATGTAGGTCCTGTATAAGACCATGTCTGGCACATGGTATCGGCACTGAATAAGGAATGTCCCGTATAAGACCATGTTTGGGACATGGCCTCGGCACCAAAGGAAGATCTTGTGTAAGACCATGTCTGGGACATGGCATCGACATCTATATCCAATCTCGTATAAGACCATATATGGGATATGACATTGACATCGAGACAAGAGATCCCGTGTAAGACCATATCTGGGATATAGCATTGGCATCAAGAGGTGATCCCATTTAAGACCATATATGGGATATGGCATTGGCATCATGATACATGTATGATGAGATTGAGTATCCTCCGATATTTTGAGTAGTTTAACCGGCAAAGAGCTAAGTTTATGTACAGATGACAAAGAGCTAAGTTTATGTCAAGAGAATAAAAGTGCTAAAGTTATGTGATGAAGTAATATAGGCACATATGAGAAACTCACGAGAAATGAGTCTGATATGTGATATGTGACGATTAACTGCAAGTATATGTATGTATACATCCATGAGCAATGTGCTCGGGATGTGATCAAATTTTGGTAAGAAGGTAAACGAGTAAGTTATACCTATGAGAATGACCTTGTGATTATAAGACCATGCTTATGATGTATGAATAAATAGGAAATGTGATTGATGATCATGAGTGAGGCTTTTAAGCCAAATTAATTGAGAAATGAAATGTTCAAGTCTTTGTTATTGATGTATAGGTTAAATTGGCCAATGAATGGCTTGTAAATATTTGATGATGACTAGCATGTTGGCATGGCTAATATGGATATATTTTAGTGTTATGTGTGTGTAAATGAGAATTAATACAAAGAAAACATGATAGTAAAATTAGCAATAAAACAGTTTGGACAGCAACAGTTGTATCACTTTGAAAATTCACCACAAATGGTGGAAATTGAATTGAAAGTTGAATAAGTTATGAAATTAAAGATTATTGAGCCTATTTTTTCATAAAAGCAATGTAAGCAAAAAAATTTCATATTATGAGATATTTGAATTTTTATAAGATAGGGTCAGAATGATTTCGAAATCCCCTATTTTTACTTGGGAAATTCATTAAAAACTGTACAAAAATAATCAAGGGATAAAATTTATATACTTGGATTTATTAATGAGTCTATTTTCAAGATAAAAAATGGGAACATTATTCTAGTTCTGTACCACGAGAAAATAATTTTTTAGTGAAGAGGGGTCAGAACTGTTGGACGGCAAAATAGGAGAGACTTTAAAGAATAAACTGTACTGATTGGCTGAACCAAAAATTCTGGAAATTTTATGGTAAGAAGATATATGAGTCTAGTTTCAAGAAAAATTAGCGGATCTTGATTTGGAGTTCCGTAGCTCTGGATAAAAATAATTTAGTGACTGTAACTCGAGTAGACAACTCAAGATGAACATAAATGAATTGTGAAATTTTATGCTATTATGATTGTTATACCTAGAGAACATATTGTGAGAATTGGTTAAAAACATGTTAATAAGTTGCTTATTATTTGCATACAAACTTACTAAGCATTGTGGCTTACTCCCCTTTCTTTCTCATATCTTACAGGGTTTTATACTAGCTCGAGTTGGAGATCGCCAGAGATGCTATCACACTATCCAGCTATCATGGTGTGGTAAAAGTGAATACAAACCTCTTAAGTTAATGGCATGTATAGGGACATAGTCAATTGTGTATGTGTCATTTGATTTGGCCAAATGTGTTGGTTCATAATGGTAATATGATTCATTTTGTATATGGCCATGAGATGTGGCTCATATTAGTTAATGAGTTGTAATGCATATTTATATGTGTGTGCTTATAATAAAGGTTTCATGTGATGCGGATATGTGTGTTTGGTATGGATGGATTAGGATGTGTTGATGATAATTATGCCATGAAAGATGCCATTGAGGTTGTGTTTAAATATGTGCAAATGAGGGTGCCAAATGGTTTGGTAAATAGCCATTTTCTTCACCACACAGGCAGAGACACGTCTGTGTGTCTCAACCGTATGGAGGACACGGTCCCGGGATATAGGCGTGTGCCTAGGGCGTGTGAAGTCTGTATTTATTTTTTGAAATTTAATTCACCACATGGCCGAAGTACACGGGCGTGTGACTTGGCTTTGTGACCCTATTTTGTTGATGACGTCATAAACAAAGAGTTACACGGGCTGAAGACATGGGCGTGTGTGATCACACGGCCTACCCACACGGGCGTGTCCCAAGCCACACGGGTGTGTGACCCCTGTTTTGATGTAAAATTTTCTAAGTCTTTTTAAAGTTTCCTAAGTTCTCGGTTTAGTCCCTAACAATTTCCAATGATTGTTTTGGGCATCGTGGGCCCATATAAGGGACGGTTTGCATTTGAATGTGTGATTTTAAATTGAATGAAATTTTATAGCCCGATTTGGTATAAATGTTTATGTTTAAGTCCAATACTACCTCGTATCTTGTCCCGGCGTCGGACACGGATAAGGGTGTTATAGTGCCGCCGTACGCGGTGGTCGAAAAAAGCTGATGATACCCTTTTGCTCCCTTTTTTGTGAAAAAACTGATTTTGGGGTTTAAAACCCCTGAGATCTGATCGATCCTCGGCCATGGGCTAGGAAACCGAAAGGTTTCACCCCTTTTTTGACGAAACCCTCGACAACGGCGAGGACGGTGATGCAGGTGAGTATTCTCTTCTTTTCTTTTTAGGGTTTTTTTGAAAGAAAGATTTTTTATTTCTATTGATATTTTGAAACAAAATAATAAAACCACCTTTTTTTATTTTTGATTAATCCTCTTATATGTTTCTTTTTTTGTATTGGATCCTTAAAAAAATACAATTTTTAGGGCTTTTATAGCCGATTTACAAGTCCTTTTATCACTGTTTACTTTTCTTCTCTGCCACTGTTGTTGTTTCTCTTTCTTTTCCTGATGCAGGTGTTGACGGAGGTGCAAAATTTGGCTTTTTGTCGTTTTGTTGCAACGACGCCAGCGGAGGGCACGCCAGGGGGGAACCTCGGGACGAGGTTCGGGCACGACGAGTGAGGGGGCTGTAACGCCTAGGGTTTTAGAAACCCTAGTGTTTTCTGAAAAAAATTAATTTTTGGGCCACTGAGCCTTGTAATGGATTGGACCCTTTTTTATTTATTATTTGGACTTTATTATTTATTATTTATTTGTTATATGGCCGGGGCAAAATGGGCTTGATACAGACGTGGCATTGACAACTAATAGCATGATGACATGTAGTAGCCTCACATTTTGACACGTGACAAATAACTCTTGTTAAATAGATTTCCTCAATGTATTCATATGTTATCCTGCCAGTTTAACCCTTGAGACTATAAGAGCTTGCCGACATCCTAATACCTTCACTTCATCATGTATCACCGATGGTTTTGAACTGAAAATTAACTAAAAATGGTTCACCACTTCATTGCTTTTTATGCCCCTCCCTCTTATAGCTGATGAAGCTCCAACATTGCCGTAAAAAATATCACTAGAATCTCAGCCCCTTGAATTGCACCAATGCAGTCTAAGTGCTTTTTTCTTTATCTTTTTTAGATTAGCTTGAGTCTATATATGTTCAAGTCTACAATCCCATGACTAGTGGCACAAAGATAACGATGGTCGCCCTTGCTCTAGAGATTTTAATGGCGAGTCAGGTTGGGTCAAATTGTGCCTAAGCATGATGATAACATACTTTATGAGTCTAAAATTTTGCTTAAACCCACCTCTATTTATAAATGATTAATCCAAATCTATTTTAGTTCTACCCATATTAATTTTTTTTAAAATAAAATACATATTTATAATATTTTAATTTAAAATTTAACGCTTTTATATATTTTTTACTTACTAAAATTTTATATAAAATCATCTTAACATTTTTAGTGATGCATATATGCATAGGAATATTTTAAAAAATAATTACTTAGTACACAAATAGTGTATAGTTTTTATTCTGTGATTAAGATTTTGACTCATGCCTTTTTTTGATAAAAAAATTTTTTTAACACAATTTAATGATATATAGAAAAATCACAATCTAGAGTTCAAATAATTATCGAAAAATAAAAGATAAATATATATTATATATAATATAAAAAGATGAATATAATATATTACCTTTCTAGTCCGAAGACTTAATGTAAGGTTAAGATTAAACCATCTTTTTACGTATCTTCCTTTTTCTTATTCTTTTTTTTCCCATGGTTTTATGTTTATTTCGTGTGTTTAAACTAGATATACTCATGACAGATCACGTGATTAGGCTTAAAAATCCGCTTAAAAAATAAGATGATTTAGGAAAAAGTATAAGATACAGATTTGGATAAAATTTAAGACCCGTTTTTTATATGAATCAAGTTTTGGGTTAGATTTTTTGCTCGAATTCGGCCCAACCCAGCTTAAATATATTATGTTATAAAAATATTATATTAATTATACATGTTAAATAATATTTATATTTATATTTATATTAAATCATTAACCAAATAACAATTAAACCCATTATCCAAAAGCTAAAAAAAGACTTACCCAACTGATAACCCAACCCAAAATATAAATTTTAAAAATTATATTTAATACAATAAAATACTTATTATATTTATTAGTGTTTTTAATATAATAAAACATTTTATTATATTTATGGTAGTTTTTTAATATAAATATTTTAATGTATTTTTTAATGTTTTAGAAAACTTTTATTTTAGCATTTTTAGTGCATTTGATGTATTATATATTATTATATAAAACTAGTCTAAAAAATTCAAATATGGGTGAGACAAGTCGAGCCCGAGTTTACCTTCCTTAAATTGGGCAGGACTTGGGCAAAAAAGTAAGCCCATTTTTTTGGGTCGGGCCAGCCCAAGTCTGAAAATTAGTCTAGATACCTTGTATGGGCTTAGCCTGACCCATGAGCACTTTTAGTCGATGAGTACTAATCCACCATACTAATTATCTAATCGTTGGCTCGTGCTTGCTAGCTGAACTTTAAAAAAAAAATAATAGCCCAATGACTTTAGTAAAAACTTTCGAATAGTTCAGTGATCAATTTGTAACTTTTTAAAATTGAGTGATCAAAATATAAACTTACGGACAGTTTATTGACATTGGGCGTAGTTTACCCATTATTAATTTATATATTTGTAAATATTTTTCTAATTTTTAATAAGAGGCCGTCATGTGTCATCATGTGATTAGCTATTATTGCCACATCAATACGAACTAATTGTTTAGTGTGATGGTATCAAAGTGTGTGACGAAAAACAAATTCAAATGCCAACTAGGTTAAAAAAAAAAAGGTACCAACTAAGTATTTTTAGACAAGTTTAGAGGACAACCTACGTATTAATCCTAAAAATACAATTATTAAAATTTAGAATATTAGATTTTAAAACCAGAGATCCAAGCTATCCATGTTATACATACATAAATATTTAAATTTGATCTGTGTATTTTAAATACACTTCTCATCATACCTGAACAAAATTTAAACATCCAAGTTAAGGATTAAGTTAACAAAATAACTTGATTAACATGATATTGATACTTAAAAGATCCAATTAAAACGTTTTAGAGACTTTTAAGACTAATATAAAATCTGAACCATAATTTGGAGACATATGATGAAATTAACCTATTTGATAAAATAAAAAAGAAGTCATAAAAATAAAATAATTAATAAAAATAATAAGGGTAAATCATATAATTAGTCATTCAATTTTCATAAATTTTCAATTTGATCACTAAAACAAATTACAAATATAACACCGTTGTTAGATAGTTTTTCATTTTAGTCGCTTGCTATTAATTTGGCTAACGACAATATTACCATACACTTATCTTAATCACCCAACTTTAATAAATTTTCATAATTTTAATTTTTCCAAAAAAGGGAAAACTTGAGTTTTTATAAGGAATTAAGTTTCTCTTAGGTCTCGAGATGAAACTATAACTCAATTCCTTATAAAAGTCCAGATAATTTCTTGTAAAAACTCAAGTTTCTCTTTGTGAAAATACAAGTGTTTTCCTTATAAAAACTCGGGTAATTCTAAAAAAAACCCATGTTTTCCCCCTTTTATGGAAAAATAAAATAAAATTAATTCTAAAAAGATTTTTTTTTTTGAGAAAAATGGTTTTTCTAGTCAAAATCCATGTTTTTTTCCCCTTTTTTGCTAAAAAACTTAAAATTAGTTCTAAACAAAGAGAAAAAAAAATGAAATTAAAAAGATAAAATGATATTTCCTTGTAAAAACTCTAATTTTTCTTATAAAAATTCAATAATTCCCCGTCAAAACTCATGTTTTCCTTTTATTGAAAAAAATTAAAATTATTTATTAAAAAAATAAAAGAATTTAAAAAGATAAATTGAATAACTAAAACGAAAATATACTAAAGTTGAGTGATTAAAATAAGGGTAGGATAATAAATTCGTTAATCCAATAGTCGTGGAGCAATCAGAACAAGAAAACTATGTAATGATAAGTGACTAAAACTATCTAATGGGGTACCATATTTGAAAATGTTTTATTTTAAGTGATCAAAATAAAAATTTATGAAAATTAGATGACTAATTATGCAATTTACATAAAAAAATAATGAAACAGAAAAAGAAATTTCGAGAACTAACCTGAAGCGAGAGATATCAGGTTCGAAACGGTAGAGTGAAATCTAACGGCTATAAATTCGGCGATTCGAACTTTCTAGAACTCGTAGACCAAATCAGACAATCATGTTTATAAATTCTCTCTTCTCTTTCTAATTCTCCCCCTCCATTAAAAAATCGAAAAAAAAAACAGTTAATTTCTGGACTGTCTGATTTCTTTGATTGTTCAAAGTAATCAATATCAATGGCTGCAAAAGGAGAAGGACCCGCTATCGGAATTGATCTAGGCACGACCTACTCCTGTGTCGGAGTATGGCAACATGACCGAGTCGAAATCATCGCCAACGACCAAGGCAACAGAACGACGCCTTCTTACGTCGCTTTCACCGGTTCCGAGCGTTTAATCGGCGACGCTGCTAAAAATCAAGTCGCCATGAACCCTATCAACACCGTCTTTGGTAATTGCCTAGTTTCTGATTCTAAAATCAATAAATTTTAAATTGGTAAAATTTAAAAAAAGATCCTTATACTTTACAATTTTTTACAAATTTTATTAATCTGTTATAATTTGATATTTTTAAATCGATTGATGTGTTGTTTATAATGATAAAGGTAAGTATTGATTAGGCATAGGGTTCCAGTTTCAAATCTTATGATCAAATTTTTAAATTTTATTATGATTATTATTTAAAAAAATAAAAATATCCTTGTAAACGTATAATCTAATTTGTTTATAAAAAGTATTTTAATAATTTTATAATTGAATTGGTTTAAAAAAATTAGATTAAATTATTTGACAAAATTATTGGAAAAAGGTTGCTTTTAGGACTGATTTATGGAAGGATTGAAGAGTAAATTTTTTAAAATCGTATAGAGAAGGGACCTTTTATTGAATTTGACCATTTTATACAATGATATAAATTTGTTGACTGAAACGTCTCACAGTTGTTACTGATGATTAAACAGATGCTAAGAGGCTAATTGGGCGAAGATTCACTGATTCATCGGTTCAAAGCGATATAAAGCTTTGGCCCTACAAGGTGATTGCCGGCTCCGGCGATAAACCGATGATCATCGTTAGTTACAAAGGCGAAGACAAGCAATTCTCCGCCGAGGAAATCTCTTCCATGGTGTTAACCAAAATGCGTGAAATCGCCGAAGCTTACCTCGGGTCCACAATCAAGAACGCCGTCGTCACCGTCCCTGCTTATTTTAACGATTCCCAAAGGCAAGCCACCAAGGATGCCGGTGTAATCGCCGGTCTCAATGTCATGCGTATCATCAACGAACCAACCGCCGCCGCCATTGCTTACGGCCTCGACAAGAAAGCAACCAGCGTCGGCGAAAAAAACGTACTGATCTTTGATTTAGGTGGCGGCACCTTCGATGTTTCGTTGCTTACGATCGAAGAAGGGGTTTTCGAAGTCAAAGCCACCGCCGGCGATACTCATTTAGGCGGCGAGGATTTTGATAATCGAATGGTGAATCATTTCGTTCAAGAATTTAAAAGGAAGAACAAGAAGGACATTAGTGGAAACCCTAGAGCTTTGAGAAGATTGAGAACTTCTTGTGAAAGAGCTAAAAGGACACTTTCGTCTACAGCTCAAACCACCATTGAAATCGATTCCTTGTTCGAAGGTATCGATTTTTATTCTACGATAACTCGAGCTCGATTCGAAGAACTCAACATGGATTTATTCAGAAAATGTATGGAACCTGTTGAGAAATGTTTGAGAGATGCTAAAATGGATAAAAGTACTGTCCATGATGTTGTTCTTGTTGGTGGTTCAACTAGGATCCCTAAAGTACAATCCTTGTTACAAGATTTCTTCAATGGGAAAGAGCTTTGTAAAAGTATTAACCCCGATGAGGCCGTCGCATATGGCGCAGCGGTTCAAGCCGCGATTTTAAGCGGCGAAGGGAACGAAAAGGTTCAAGACTTACTACTCCTCGATGTCACACCGTTGTCGCTCGGTTTGGAAACCGCGGGCGGGGTTATGACCGTTTTGATCCCACGAAACACGACGATCCCGACGAAGAAAGAACAAGTTTTTTCGACGTATTCAGATAATCAACCGGGTGTGTTGATTCAAGTTTACGAAGGTGAACGAGCAAGGACTCGAGATAACAACTTGTTAGGCAAATTCGAACTTTCGGGTATTCCGCCAGCACCGAGGGGAGTCCCGCAAATCACCGTGTGTTTCGATATCGACGCGAATGGCATCTTAAACGTCTCGGCCGAAGACAAAACGACCGGACAAAAGAACAAGATCACGATCACGAACGATAAAGGTCGATTGTCCAAGGAAGAGATCGAAAAAATGGTGCAAGAGGCCGAAAAATATAAATCCGAAGACGAAGAACATAAGAAGAAAGTTGAGGCGAAAAATGCATTAGAGAATTATGCTTATAACATGAGGAACACCATTAAAGATGAAAAGATTGGTTCAAAGCTTTCACCCGATGATAAAAAGAAAATTGAGGACGCCATTGATGCTGCTATTAACTGGCTTGATGCTAATCAATTGGCTGAAGCTGATGAATTTGAAGATAAAATGAAAGAGCTTGAGAGTCTTTGTAATCCCGTTATTGCTAAGATGTACCAAGGCGGAGCTGGACCGGATATGGGTGGTGCTGGTGGCATGGCTGATGATGTTCCGCCGTCTCGTGGCGGCGGTGGTGCTGGTCCCAAAATTGAAGAAGTTGATTAAGCTTTTTGGTTAATTTAGTTTTTTCTTTTTCAGAAATTTTCTCGATTCGGATTTTATGCTTTTCTTAATTTTTTTTGATGAATGCAATTTCCAATTTTTGTGTCTTGCTTGGAAAAATTGCAGTACTAAGTTGTTAGTTATATTAAATTTCTTAACAATAAAATGGTATGCTTTATTTTCTTTTTCTCAAATTTTACCATACCTATTTTTTAATCAATTTTTTACCATATAATTTATTTTTAAATTTAAATTTTAATCATGTTATTTATAATTTGCTATAGTTTGAAATTTTCTCTTAGAAACATCATCTCAATAAAAGAAATTCATGAATGAAAAATAAAATAATATAAAGTTCATATGTTATCGAAAAAAATAATATTAAAACTAAAAATAATTAATGGTGTTTTTTAATTAGTTGATTAGAAGTGTTCATGTGTCAGCTTTAAATTAGGCTTAAATATAATATTAATATTTTTTATATTAACTCAAATTCCGCCTGGTTCGAAATATGAACTTAAAATTTTGTCTAAGCCCGTAAATATTTGTAAATGATTGACGTAAGTCAATTTTAAGTCTGTACATATTATTTTTGAAATTTCTAAATATATTATATTATTTTTAATATTTTAATATTTTTCATTTATTAAAATTTTATATATAAATATCTTATCATTTTTTTAATATTTACATTATGGTATTATATATTACTATAGATTTAGTTTTTTGTGTTAAAAATTATATAATACATAAAAATAGAAAAGGAGTTGCTTCGGATTGGACTTGAACCTTAAATGTTCGAGCCTAAGCTTGACTAATATTTTAAACGGGTCTAATTTTTTTATTTAAGCTCGTTTTTCGAGCCTAATATTATTTTTCAAACCTTCCTAATTTTTGGGCAAACCTTTGAGCTTGGATAGGTATCCTGGCCCGTTAACATGTCTACAACTGATGAAAATATAAAAGTGACTAAATCTATGTCAAATTAAAATCTATAGACTTAATCATAAATTCGAGCATAGTAGAGGGACCAAAATCAAATTTGACATTTTTCTCCTAAATTCTTAGTCTCTAAATTATTGGGCTTGGGGTTTAGTATGTTAATCTTTGTAATATACTTTATAATATACTTTGTAGTAAAAGGTTAATCTTTGCAATCATCGACCAAAGCAATGCCTACCTCAGATAAATTCTTTCTATTCAAATCTCTACAACATTTTTCCACTTCTTCCATGGGAGACGACGATGCTTTCAATCTCCAAAACACCAGATTATCCGTCATTCTAGTCGGTTTTGGATCGGCGGCCTTAGTCATAACAATCTACCATTGCATCGCCATGGGATGGTGCCACCAATTCCGTAATAATCGAGGCCAAACATCGCAACAACCACAACACGATCATCATCATCATCACCTTCACCATCATCAACAACAACAACGTGTGTACGGACATGAAATGTTGGAGATTGTGAGCTTAGAGAATTCGACGGCCGAACTCATCCCTGCCCATAAGTACCAAAAGGGCACGGGCTTGGTCGACGACGATGGGATGTGCTCGGTGTGTTTGTCACAATTCGAAGAAGGCGAAGAGTTGAGGACGTTACCGGAATGTCTGCATTCTTACCATGCACAGTGTATAGATATGTGGCTTTATTCGCATTCGAGTTGTCCCATGTGCCGTACCGATGCCACGCCGTTGCCGCAAATATCTCACCTTCGGTCGGATTCGGGTTTTGTGCGTTTGGATATAGACAGGTATGTTGCTTAATACTGTACAATCCGGGATATTGTGATCACTTAAAAGGTTGATTGTGTTTATCTAACCATTGCAACACTCAATGTGCAAATAATGTCTGATATTTCATTGTACAGTTTTACCCAAATTATGATCTTGATTTTTATTATTATGTTGAAGTTTAGAATTTTCCTTGTAATATAATTTGATGATTTTATTTTTGTAATGTTATTAGGTAGTTCAAAATTAACAGGATGGTACCAAGCGTAGACAAAGGCTTTAAAACTCCGAAAATGGTAAAATTATAGGTTGATCATTCTAGAAATTGTTTACTTTTCTTTTTCTCAGCAATTATAAAGTTGTAAACTAATACAATAAAGAGTTACATTTTGGACCTCTAAAATTTTAAATTTTAAATTTTAAATCTAATCTCCCCGATATAAATTTTGTGACTTCACTCTTGTATTCTAGTTAAAATTATTGAAGTGATTTTTTTTAAAAATAACATTCCTTCTATGTTATTATGCCAAAAGAAATTTTTTTTATTAGATGGGTGTTTTTAATAAAAATAAAATTTACGTTAGCATTTTTAATTAGAATAGTTAATAAAATTTCATGTTAATATTCTTAATTAAAATAATTAATATTATTAATTATTTAAAAATAGAAGAACTAAATTATACGATTTTTTATGCAAAAAATTATGCCAAATTAGTGACTAAATCAGAATTTTACCAAGGGAATTGTGTAAAGAGACGAATTAAGCATAAGATGGGAAGAAAATAGGGGAAGAGGAGTAAATTGACAAAAATGGAGGTAAAAAGATTTCTAAGAAAAACAAGAAAAAAAATGATTATTTGATATATAGTTAGGAAAACATCTTATTATCGGTCGCAATTAGTGTTAAAAATCAATCGAATTTCACGAATTTTTGATTGATCATTTGAAAGATTGATATTGGTTTTTACGATGTTTTGTGATAGTTAAATTTAACAATATAATTATATTTATTGTGTATGTAATCTTTTATATCAATTCGATATATCATCAAAATTATTAATTTTTTAAAAAAAGTTTCTCGTGAAAATAGATATTTGATTTCATATATTAAATATTCTAGACTTACACTAAGCTTTGGGTTTAGAATTAAAGAGTCGTGTCACCACATCACGCTAACATACACTCTAACCATTTTACTCTGGGACGATCGCCAAATTGTATCTCTCCAACCACCACTCGAGAGAGTTCATGTGAGGTGTCTTTTAAACTTAAGAGGGGATGTTACTTGTTCTAAAAAAGAGTGAAAAGGAGGACAAATAACTGTGAAGAAGAAATTGAGGGAAGATAGAAGAAAGCCTTGGAACAAGTTAGTCGATGAACCTATCAACGAGACGAAGACGATAACGTCATCTCAATGGTAAACTTAGTACTTGTATCACTGCATCCACCATTGGAACCATCGCACCACTAATAACCATTTGCGAAAAAAAAAATAATACTTGGGGAGAAGGGAAACAAATGATGAGGAAGCGAGGGGGCGGTGGCTAGCCATCAACCACCCAATGACCAACCACCCTCAAGGCAGATTTGGAAAAGCTAGAGAGTTTGAGTTGGGAGAGGATTTCTTGACATCCCTAATTTAAAATATCAGAATATTGCTTTTTCAATATACATCTAACATTTGATTTTTACATTAAATATATAATTAAATATTTTAATTTACTCCCTTTTTTAACATATTAATTTCATTATAAGTTATTATCATATCTGTTCTTTTTTATATAATATCTAGAACTACCTATAGCTTCTCCCCAACCCTTAATTAGGACTCAAGAGGATAATGCGTTTCAACACACTTGAGTCCACATCTTTCTGCACTGACAACAATATCGATGCCAACCAAATTAAGACTCAATCAACCCATTTTAAATTTACTTAAAACTTAGCAGAATTGATGTAAGTGCATTGAACATGAAATATGATGATTAAATTAAAAAATATATAAATCATATAAAATATTATAGGCTTTTTTACCCAAATAATATAAGAAAATGATTAATTACAAAAAAAAAGGATGAAAAATAGATTAATTACAAAAATAGGCATTTGTTATAGTGTTTTGACGGTGTCGCCTGACATATTGCCGGCACCAGACTGAAATGTGTTGACCTAAAATATTTAGAGACATGATTTGTAAATTTCTTGTTTTGATGCCAACCAAAAAAAAAAAAAAATGCTTTAAGGGTGTCATGTAGTGTGGCGGCACCAAACTTTATATGAGGTAAATTGCTTCATAAACTCCCATTATTTATTGTTTTCTTTTATTTTCCTTTAACACCAAAAATAAAGAGGTCTCTTACCAATTAGTCCAAAAAGTTTTTTCTACCAAAAATTATTTTTGTAAAAAAGCTCATTCCATCTGAAAAATATTCATAATAGTTTTCTTTCGCTCACATTATATTTGGAAACTATAAATTTAACTAATAATTATTTTTTGGAATAAATTTTTTATAAAAATACTTTTTGGTAGAAAAAACTTTATGGACTAATTGATAAGAGGCCTCTCTATTTTTGTTGTTAAAGGGAAATAAAATAAAATAATAAATAAGGGGGTTTATGAAGCAATTTACCCTATTTAAAATTTAGTGCTACCGCAGTACCATTTCTTTAAGCTGCCAATCAAAATGGAAATTTTACTAATCAGGTCCCTGAATATTTTAGATAATCATTTTTCAATTTGGTGCTGTCAATATGTTAGACAACATGGTCAGAACACTATAAAAAATACCTATTTTCGTAATTAATCTGTTTTTCATACCATTTTCACAATTAATTATTATTTTTATATTATTTAAATAAAAAATCAAGATTATACAAGTGTGTAAACCTAACTTAGTTTTACATAGTTTTAGCTTTCATTAATTTTTTATCCATTATTATTTAATAGATGTTTAATTGCGATTTAAAAGTTCACTTTCACATTTAATGGCTGGATCATACACATTTAAATGGATCAATGTTCCCGATATTAATGGACGAAAAAGTAATGAATCGGATCCTAACTTGTTTTACACTAATATAAGTAAATTCTTCTTCATATATATGTGGTATAATAAATTTTGTCTCTAGCATTTACTCTTTTTGTTATTTTTTACCCTAATTTTTTTTTTATTATCATTTCAGCCCTCAACTTTGAAAAATAGTCAAATCACTTTTTTTTAGTCAGAAAAGTTGACTAGTCCAATAAAATTTTACCAACAGTAACGTGACAACTCAAGTGATAATTTACATATACTTCATAAAAATTTTAAAAAAATAAAATATTTTTAAAAATTCAGCATATTTCAAATAAATTCATAATTTTTTATTACCTTTTTCCCTATATAGTTAAATCCAAAAAAAATAAAAAATAAAATAGGAGGTTGTTTCATAATCCTAAATAATGAAAGCCTAGAAATAAAACATGTTTGATTTCATAAAATTTAATAAAAAGGAATCTTTTTGACAAGAGCTGTTTCACTTAAATTCTTTGGTGGAATGAATATGATGCTACCTTTTAACTACTCTTTGTCCTTAATTAGGGGAAAAATCTTACCAAACATTGCAACCTAAAAACATTAATTTCTTTTTTTATTACTTTATATAAATAATGTTATCATCTTTTTGATATAATGTCTAGAATTATTCATAATACGTTTCAACACACTCGAACCCACGTCTTCCTGTACTGACAATAATGGTAATGCCAATCGAATTAAGACTTAATAATATAAGGCATCAAATATTCAAATACAAAAGAAAACATTAAAATCAATAATTAAATAATTTTTATTTATCAATACATATAAATATTAAATGGGAGTTAAACAAATTTTTTTATATTTTATTTTTTGTTGGATTTCAGAATCATCCCATGTGAAATTTGCTAAAAACCACGAAGGAAGACAGAAATTCCCATATCAACTTTCTACCCCCCTTTTTTTAAGAAAGAAAAATAAAAATAAATTGTTTGTGTATGGGGAAAGTGAGATCAAAATCTGATTTTTCATTGCCTTCTTTTGAAACTTGTGCTTTTAAAATATAGGCTACACACACACATACTTGTTCCATGCTTCTTTTTTTCTTCAATTTTGATAATTTAATTTATGTATTTTTTTTTGTAAGTTTAGAGTTTCAATAATAATAATAATAATAATAATAATAATAATAATAATAATTGTATTAGGCTTTTATTATATAGTGAAGTCGGGTCTGACAAGAAGCAAATCTAGAAATGTGTTTAGGGGTGAAATCGAATTGTAAAATTACAAGAGGTTAAAAAAATAAATTTTATCATGTATTAATTTATGTTTTTATCATTTTTCAAAGGATTAAATAATTTTTTTTTATTTTGAGGCGAAAACACAAGTTTCTTATATATTAATTTATAATTTCATCAATTATAAGAAGGCACGAGAGCATATATCTAAAAACTATAAGTTTTGGGATAGTTTTTTTGAGTTTCTTAATTATACTTAAAGCGGGTCTCATTTTTAAAATTAAATTTAAGATACGATTTTCTTGTTATTAATAATAATATTTTAAATAATAAATAATTTTAAACATCATGCATTAAATTATAATTAAAATCTAAAACTAAAATCTCAACACAAATCACAAATTAATATAATTACATGTAACAATCATATATATATATATATATCATATCATTATTATATAAAAGAAGGTCCATGAGTATATATCGAAACATTGAGTTCTGAGATAGTTCTTTGAGTTCCAAAATATTTATTTAATTATTGGCCTATAATTATGCGATCTATTATTAACTTAATTCAGATTTAATATAATTATCGAACATTAAAAATCAAAATAACATTATTTTACAAAAAAAATTATATTATTTTAAGAATTTTTAATTTTTATATAGAAAAAAATACACGTACATAATAGTATAGCAAAGTTTTTATAAATATAATTATTGTCATAATTTCTTTTTCATAATTTAATATATAATAAAATTGGGGAAATAATTAAATTGAATTCCAGGTAACTAGGGAATTTATTAACCTAAAATAAATTCAATCCACTTCGTTTTTACGAAATAACCCTTGTAAAATAAATAAATGCAATCCTAAACAATAAGTTCAGAAAGGGGTAGAAAAGTAAAAAGGAAGAAATGAAAGGCCAATGAGAGGTTACTGTCCTTTTTATTGTGAATCCATGTGAGGATCCCTCGAAGCTAGCGACCTCTCAACCATATAATTACAAATAAATTTTGCTCATCTCTCCTCCTTTTATCTTTTCCTTGTGGCCCATTTTATTTTTTTATGCTTTTTAATTTATATATATATATTTTTTGTTTTTTAGTTTTGTTAAATAATATCGAATTTTCCAATAATTTATGAAATGGGTCGAATTTTCCAATTCCAGGATAAGAGGATAATGCGTTTCAGCGTACTCGAACAGCGTCTTCTTGCACTAATAATAATGTTGAAGCTATTTGAATTAAAACTTAATCGATAAGTTTATATTAAATATTAAAATTTATTAAATTTTTCCATATTTATGATTGGATAATCTAAATTTGATTAGGTCAATTAATATCTTTTTTATAATTTTGTTAAAAATATTTTCTTTTATTTAATTTTTAGTAATTTTTATGAATATTTTAGACAAGAAAAATTTAAAATGTTTTTAATGTATGCATTAGAACATTATATACTTAATCTCTATCTAATATAAATTAATAATATGTTCCATAAAAGAAATTAAATAATAGTATGTAAAAATAAAAGTAATTTATATTATAAGTTAATGAGTCCTCATAATATGGCTAAATAGAATAAAAATCAGTTTCAACATTAATACTTTTTCTTTACTTGAATATAGTAATAATTTTGAGGGCTACCTTATTATTAGAGGTGTTTATGAACCAGGTTACGTTGGGACCCGAATTTTTTTTTAAAAAAAATAAAGATTAGAGTCGATTTTGGACCAGCCTGACTTACCAAAAAAACTCATTTTACTATTCAAAAAATAATAGATTATTAAGAATTATATTTTAATTGATATTTTATATACTTTTATAATTAAATTTAATTTTTTTAAAAATTATTATTTAAATTAAATTCGAGCCAGACCAAGTTGGCTTGAGGTGTAAAAATCCTTGTTCAAGCTCGACTCTCATTGGGTTGGATTTATTGAGCTGGGCGGACTACCCTTGGACAGGTCTACTCGATGCTCATGAGTATCAAGTTTGAAGCATGGTTAAATCACCATAAAATTCGTGCCTATATGTTAGGAGAAAAGTATTGTAGTGCAATATGTAGAACCTCAATATCCATGGATGTTAGGTTCTAGGTAGTGAATTTTAGCCAAGTAATTATTTGTTTATTGATCCAATCAAGTAATTTGATATGGAAAACTCGACACCACTAAATATCAAGTCACTAAAAAATCCTCTATTATTACTAGAATAGTATTCAATGGAAATGAGAAATGAGTAAATGAGAATGCCTATTTATTGGATTTAGGGTTAGGCTTTCGTTAATAAAATGATCTCGATTTTTATGGATGACGAATTTTCATTTCCCTATTCAAATAATGATTTAACGATTGCTATTCGTACTTTAAAATTTTTAAAAATACCTCGATACTCTATTCAAATATTATTTTAGTTTAAAATTTTTTAAAAATTTACATAGATCCCAATGAGAGGAGAAAAATTTGGTGGCATAACACACCTAATTAAAGTTCGACACCCATAAATGTAAAGTTAACATTAAAAATATATTCCAAAAAAAAAACACTTATTTTGATAAAAAAAAATCAGAATGTTCAAATAAAAACCCATTAAATTTATAATATATTTTTCGGATAACTTGTTTCTTAAAAAATATTGTAGCTATCTACAAAAGTACGTACGTGGTTCAGAGGTTCATGTGGTTTTTTTTTTTTTCTACTTTATTTTTTAAAATAAAAATACTGTTTTTCTTTAAAAAAAAGCTTTTTTTTTTTCATAATCATCTTAATGATTAAAATAGTGTGATTTTCAGTGAAAAGAGATAACCTTTTAGATTAAATTAATTAATTATTTTATTTTAACTAAAGGGTTTTAGAATTTAGAGCAAACACTATTATTTTTGCAGGTAAAAAAGCTGAAGGCTATGTTTCTATTCTAATGCTTTTGATGCCAAAAAGAGAAAAGTTAGAAAATTGAAAGCTTTGCTATCATTTAACTCACTTTGTGGGCAGTGATGTTTCATCTTTCTGGTCAAAGTTCATATCTGTAACTTCTAATTGCATTCTGGGTTTTTTTTTTTCTTCATTTGTTGGATTAATGAATGGGTGTTTTTTTGGGGTTTGATTTTGTGATGTGAAAAATGAAATCTTTGAGCAGTGTAGGGCTTGGTTTAAGCATAGTATTTTGTTGCCTTTTTTTAGCTTTGATTATTGAGTTATATTACTTGTTGTGGTGGAAGAAGAGATTAACAAGCACAAGGGATATTGAAAATGATTACAACAATCCAGCAAGTGAGCTCTTTTATATGTTTTGTTGGAAGAAGACAGCTTTGAATCCTCAAGAAATCAGATTCCAAGATCAACAACAAGACCAAGATTTGTTCTTCAAGCCCTTTGATGATGGTGTTGATGATGATGAACATGATGAGGATGGTGATGATGATGTGATAGGTCCAAGAAGGTTATTATTCACAATCATTGAAGAAACAAAAGAAGATTTAGAATCAGAAGAAGGTAAATCCAAGAAAGGGAGGAGTTTAAGTGATGTGTTGTTGAATGTTGAAACACCATATTTAACCCCACTTGCTTCACCACCATTTTTAACACCTCCACTTACACCATTAGAAGCTTCATGTTATAGTCACCATGGATTCAACAACCCTTTGTTTGAATCAACTTCATTTGCAGATTTAAGTACTTTAATGATGCCACCATCATCATCACCTCCCCCAAAGTTCAAGTTCTTACAAGAAGCTGAAGAGAAACTTCATAGGAAGATGACATTCATGGGACAAGTTCATAACAATGGGGGTGGTGATAGTCATCTTTTGCCTACATTGAAGCATCTTAAAGATGAAGAAGATGGGTCATTTATCACTATCATTGTTGATAAGAACAAAGAAAACAGAGTTTGAAAAATCACAATCAAAGGTAACTTTCCTCTTCGTGCTTCTCTTCTTCTTCTTCACCAGCAATGGCTATTTCCATTTCAATTAACAATATTTTTAGAGTTTTTTTTTTTTTTTTTGTGACCAACCAAAATTTAAAACTAAAAATTCCCATTTATTTTTAGTTGGAGGGGGATTAGTGGGGTTTTTTGTTTTTATATCAATCTCCATTGTCTCCTTAGCTGTTTGGTACTTTGTATTCATTTCTATGAATGAATTCATTTTACTGATGTTCTTTATTCAGATTTGCATTCTAAATTTCTTTAGATGTTTATTATTGTTAGTATTAGTTTTTTTTTTAAACAAAATTTGTATTTAAAATTGTCAATGTGGAGTAATTTAGGGAATTGATTTAATCCAAAAACGGGTAGTTTCTGATTTAAAAAAATGAATAAATTAATTCATGAACCTTACATAAAAAAGTAAACAGATGATTTTATTTTCATTGTGATTAACGAAACAATCAAATAATTACAAGTGACGCACCACTTATACTTCATTTTAATGTACAATTATTAGTTTTTAAAGGTAGAAATGAATAAATTTTTTAATAAAAAAGATAAATTTATTTTTAATTTAATGTACAAATATTAAAGAGGAAAAAAAATACAATCTTACTCTCCATGGCATTTTTGGAAACATCATTGTTAATGTTGGCATGATAATATTCTTCAGTTGGATGATTATTTGATTATTGTTTACTCCATTTAGAAAAATGGGTACATAGTGTGATAAAGACCATTGATAAAAAAAAAATTGAAAAATGCAAATGAAAGTGGTATATAGATTGAAAAAAATATAGACCAGAAATTAAACTGATATTTGTTTTGATTTATTGGTTTAGTCCCTTCAATCGGGTTAATTAAACTATAAATTAATTTTATATATTATGTAAATATTAAATATAATAATTAATTAACACATAACGAAACAATCAAATAATTATAAGTCAATTACAAGTGGCGTACCACGTATACCTCATTCTAATGTATAATGATCAGTTTTTTAAAGGTAGAAATAGATAAATTTTTTAACAAAAAGACTAATTTATTTTTAATTTAATGTAAAAATATTAAAGAGGAAAAAAAAAAATACAATCTTACTCTCCATGGCATTTTTGGAAACATTATTGTTAATGTTGGCATGATAATATTTTTCAGTTGGATGATTATTTGATTATTGTTTACTCCATTTAGAAAAATGGGTACATAGTGTGATAAGACCATATGATAAAAAAAAAATTGAAAAATGTAAATGAAAGTGGTATATAGATTGAATAAAAAATAGACCAGAAATTAAACTGATATTAGTTTTGATTTATTGGTTTAGTCCCTTAATCGGGTTAATTAAAATATAAATTAATTTTATATATTATGTAAATATTAAATATAATAATTAATTAACACATATTTGGTCTAATGCATATTTTTTAATATATAAAAAAAGTCAAAAATAAAAAATTTCATAATTTTCAAAAAATAGAAACAAATAAATTATATAAAAAAAATCTTTTTTGAAGTTAATGAATTCTCTTTTGGATTGAATTGGACATACCATCAATTCCCAATTGAACTGACTAGTTTCCATTGGGTCAAAATTGGATTTTGATAAATGTGCGATATAAACATATACCTTATAAAATATAATTAATTTTATTTTTACATTTTGAAAAACCATATCATAATCCACACCAATATCATGTATCGACTGGACTTGTTATAAAGTTCAGCTGACACTAGATCTGAATTACCCTAAGTAAAAAAGAAAAAGAAAAAAAGAGAAATACAAATATCATGTATGATTTTTATTTTTTTGAAAAAAAAAATTAAGGTTGGGCTGTTTCCAAAAGGACAAAGCAATGAAATTGCCCGTGAATGTACCATGTAAGTGGGCAACAGTGACAAAAAGGCAAACCCACCTTCAAATATCATTACCAATTTGACATCCCACCTTTTTTTTTTTTACCCCAGTTCCTCGTCACAATCATCAATTCATGCTCTTTTTTCTCCTTTTTCCATCAAAGGCCTTCAATATGTTATTAATGACCAATACAATCTGATACGACCCATACATTTCATCTTAAAACCAATACGTAAATAAAAGTATCATGATATTAGGTGTCAAATTATATTTTACCCCTCTATCCAAAAATTAAATAGATTAATCTCGATACGTTAGATCAAAAAATAAACTGATCTTTTTTCATTAAAAATTTCATCTATTTCTACTGTTAAAAACTAGTGTGACTGATAAAATAACCAGACAGTTACACGTCATAAGGACTAGTTTTTAATGGTAGAAATTAATAAAATTTTTAATAGGACCGGTTTACTCTTTCATTGAAGAGGATAGCGTGTGATTTACCTATTTTTTGAATAAAGGAAACAACATACAGTCTAACAACTAATAAAAAGGCCTCCATGATACCTATACCCCAACTCATACCAATAGAAACCGTGTGGTGAGAATGTCTTTTCACCACAGCGAGGGTTCCATGTGGCGAGAATGACTTCTCACAGCACTAAAGCCTTTGTCATTGTCTTTTTATGGTAAGAAAGGTTGGAAAATTGGACAGATCAAAGATGATCAGTGCAGTGATGCAACACCTTGATCTGTCTAGAAAAGATAATGAAATTACACTAATAACTAATGTGAAATATGAATGAAAGCAATAACATCAACAGGTTCAACCTAAGAGATTACAGCCGCCGATGAGAGATGCATATGTGACAATACGGGATATTATGAAGGATAAGCAATGTGATCAAATATCGAACTACTTAGGGATGACTTAATATACAAAGTTACAATTTTAATATGTGGATCTCGCCATCCTCTGAGCTTTACATATTGAATGTAGTAAAAATAACTACCAAGTTCAAGTTTGCTTAACCACATATAGCTTCACTCCATGGATACAAACCAATAGGTTTTAGAATCGAAAAACAAGAAAAGATGAACACGAACTACCAAGTCCAATATGTAAACACGGTGTGCACTATCAAAGGTGCAATGGAATTCAAGGTACATGAACAGCAAACACAATGAAGTAAAAAAAAAAAAAAGGTGCTAAATTATACCTATGGCAGTAAGATCAGTCATCCCAAGTTCAGCACACAGTGGATTCAAGCCAGGCTCTTCCAAAAGGCTGAATGCAGTATATCCGTAGTAGGCATGATATATATCAGGTAGGTCCCCGGGATACTTGCTGAAACCTCCGAACTGATACAAATAAGATTAGAAAAACAAATATAATTGACAGTCTGATCGATAAAAATCTAGAGAGGGAAGGGTTATTATATCAATAACAATTCAGATTGCCTTAAATCTCAAGCAAGCAGTTTCTTGCCTTCTATGGATCATGAGGCTATTCCATTACTAACATTTAAATGCAAATGGCAAGTTTTGACAAACGAGTAAACAACCCATGAAACGATATTTAGATGAGAGATCTTTTGAATGCATGCTAAATTTTGATCAAGTGCCAAGATGTAGTATCAGCACCTCAGACTGACAAGTCAGCAAAAATCTGTGTAGAGCAATCTTGTCAATGAATTTGTAGCCCCCTAAGATCCTCAAGACTGCCCCAATCCTTCACAAGAATATCATTTCATCAAAATAAAGGTAGTTTATACCATGACACAAATAAATGTTTTCCTTATGCTTACCAAAATGCATAGCATGTATCACTAGGTTTATTGGCTCTGCCTTGAAATCCACCATCAATGGCCTGCCTCTGTTGAGAGAAGAAAGGAAAAGAGAGAGGATGAGTTCATTCTTGGGGCAAAATGAAGGCAGTACGTTACTTAACACGCAACTCAAAAATCAAGTTTTGCTATGCTATTAGCACTTTTAAGCTCTTAAAATGGCCTTTTCGGGGTCCATTGTCAACTTCTATATATTCAGCTAAAAACTAAATCTTCCTGGCATGGTAAATGATATACTAAATGATAGAAGTAAACCTGCATACACCAATCCAGCAATAACGGCACATTTATGATGGAAGATGTTACAGTTTTTGACAGAAGATCATCTTCAATGTACCCCATTAACCGAAGAGATGCCACAGCACAATATGTACCACCTCCTGCATCAATAAGATTTTGTTGTTGGTATTATCATTGAACCGAACAGAATCATGAACTAAAGAAATATAGACCAGGTCTGTTTCATAAAGAAACTTTTCCTAGTAAAATAAAAACCCACCAGCAAATAATATTCAGCAATATGATAATTTGATAAAAGTAGTTTGAGGAGAAAAATTAACTGGCATCAGTTAAGTATGAAAACTCATGCTCAGCAGACTTTGTTTAAAAATCAATGACAACTATGAGCAACAAGAAAGTAGCAACAAAACAGTAATCACACCTGCTCTAGATACACAAAGTAGACAGAACATAAACCATGTGATATTATTTAACTCACCATGTGATTCTAAACCAGGCATCAAGCCAAAACCACCGTCATAAGACTGAGAACAAAATCACGTCTACTTCAGTATATAAGGCATAACATATGCAGGACATAAAGATAAAATTAAAACTTTGATAATTGAGCAGTTCAATGCAGGCACACCTGACATTTTAAAATGTATTCCTTGGCTTTCTCCCTATCCATGCCACTCCAATCCTCCAGCATAAGACAGATAGCAGCTGATACATCAATTAGCTAAACCGAGATTTCATTATGGAGAATTTGAAATGATATATATCGAATTGTAACTGGGTAATGCTTTCAGTTCTTACCAGCACAATATACAAATCGAAGATCTGTCTCGGCACCAACATCCACTGGCATAAAACTTCAAGATTTAAAAAAAAAAAAATCAGTTTCATGCATCGGTGTACAAGATCTATCACATGAAAATTCAACAGGAAGAAGAAACAAAAAATTGGTTTAAATGACATGTTTTCCTTTCCCTCTCTATTCTTTGGTCATGCACAATAAAATTGTCAAGATATACTGATTGTCCTTGTAAACAATATGCCTAGATGGACTTTAACAAAAATAATCAATTAATAGAAATCACTACGAAGCATCATAAGCAGATTTTTTTCTGTCATAGGATTTGAGAACAATACGTTGAAGCATACCTTCCATCAGGCTGTTGAAGATTCCTCAATGATATCAATATTGATTCTTTGTCTATGGTCAAGAGATTAAAGCCAACTGTCTTTAGTATGGCTAGGGCGCAATACGTGCTTGCCAAGTGACCAGAATTATAAGCTGAAACCTACGTGCAGAAATCAGAATAAAAGATTAAACTAAACAATCAAGACAATAATAACAAAACGGCAATACAGTGATTTTTCTCAAACCCCGTTTTCATCTGGAGGGAACTGTGAAGTTCTAGAACCATGAAATCCATAAAATTGACCTACATGAAAATCAGATTTCCTTTTAGGAAATATCTTCCTTCTATATATCAAAAGCACAATGGAGCATCAAAACAGAACAAAAATAAAACAATATTTTTAAGCAAATGGCCAAACCATTTTTCAATTCGGCTCGACTTCTCGGATGAGCTTGAAATGATAAAACCCAATCGGCAACACTGTCCTTATCAACCTAAAACATACACAAACCAGAATCAACAAATACTTCAAGTAGTTCCTTTTTTTTCAAGTACATCTAATTAAGCGGTTCAATTTATAAACAAATTGTCTTAAGAATGAGGATTCTTTTACTTAATAATTCACTAGAAAAGATGATTAACATAAGAAATTTAATATAAAAAATTCTAAAACTATTAGTACTTTTGTTGAATGTATAAATGAAGCTAATTCGCTATTGCAATCAAACAAAATTTTCATAAACTAAAAATTAAAAATTTACTAAGTAAAATGAATGGTTACTTTGTAATGAACTCAAATTTAGCTATTTTAACTTCAAATCAGAATTTCTACTAAATCCTTAACCTAAAATTTCTAAAACAACAAATTCTAAATACAGAACAATTAAAAGCTTACGCGATCTAAGGCTCGGAGGAGGTGAAGGCCAGAGATAGTGAAAAACGCAAGAGTGAGGCGATTGATCTCCTGCGATTGATAGTGATGTGGCATCAAATTGTACATCATCTCCAAGAATGCCACGTGGCGGTCTCTGTCGAAGTACGGAAGCGGCGGCGACATCGATGACGGCGACGGAGTTCCTTCTTCGTCTTCTTCTTCTCCGATGTCGAAATCTAATGGGTTCCACTCTCTCGTCGCCATTCCCTTTCCGCTTTTGCGATTTTCTTATTGAAAAAAATTCTGTTTTTTTTTTTTTTTTTTTGTAAAGTCTTACTTAATTGGAGTACTTTGACTCTTTAATTGAAGATAAATTTTTGTCTCTTTAACCATTTTTTTTATGGAAAAAAAATTATTTTCATTTGGCTAAGAGAATAATTTTAATTTTTTATTTAGGTGGAAATATATTTTTAATACTTCTCATAGATTTGAAAAAAATTGATGATATGATGATTTAAAAACAATAGTTCCTTATTGAAAAAAAAAAAAACTCTAACTCTAAATTAACTTGATGATTTAAAAATTGATGATATGATGATATATATTATATATCGCAACTTGATATTTTCTCGAAATTTTTATTGATTGGTTTAGTAATTTAAATGAAAATTATATACGAAAATGACTTAAAATTCATAGTGTTTATCGGTGCCACCTGCCACACCAACGACACCGCCCCCAACGATAAGACAATCAGTGGCGTATCTGGGGTCCGGCCCCCATAAAATGGAAAATTGTCAACTTAGGCCATTGAGAAATTTTAAAATTTGAAATTAGTAAAGGTAAAATTACACTTTGGCTCCTCCTAAAAATGATAAAAATTTGACTTAATCCTTTAAAATTTATAAAAATATAAGCTCTTAAAAATTAAAATATAATTTCGACTCCTAAAAATACTTTTTAGCTTCGCCTCTTGAAACAATGATTGGCTTTTTTTTTTTAAAAAAGAATTTTTTTGGGGTGTTGTCATTGTGTCAATCGCAATTAGAATATATTTTTCGTAGTACCCGTAAAAAATATAGGTATTCATGTGGAGAAAAAAAGAAAAAATATTTTTTAATGGATGTCGTTGGTTCTATCAAGCGACATTGGGAAATTTTCAAAAACAAAAAATTTTTTGGGTGACGCTGGTATGTCAAGTGACATTGGTAAATATTTTAAAAAATATAATTTTTTTGTACCGATAGCATGTCAGGCAACACCCATTAAAATTATATATATACACTTAGGTGGTGTTGTTGTGTTAGGTAACACCAGTGATATTTTAAAAAAATTTGTTATAGAAAGAATAGTTCGAAGCATGGTCATTGTTTTAGAAGATTTGGAACGGATTACTAAAAAATATGAACAGTAGAAGTTAATGAGAAGGATGACCTATCATTTTTTTTAAATATATATATTTAAATATATATATATATATATTTAGGTGGTGGTATTGTGTCAAGTGGTGCTGGTGATATTTAAAGAAAAAACTGTTGTAAAAAGAGTATTTTGAAAATTTGGTCATTGCTTTAGAAGATTTGGAACAGAGAAGGATGATATCTTTTTTTTAGTCTCGAAATCGGCACAAAGGTCATCACAAACGACAACATCAGTGGCTATTGAGTACAATTATTAGAGTTTCTAACGAATAAGAAGGAAAAGAAAAGAAATAAAATAAAAAAGATAAATTACAAAAATAGTCAATTTTGTTTGCCTAAGATTACATTTATGTAATTTATGTTTGAAATATTACGTTTTAACCACTTATGTTATCATTTTATTACGAAGTGGTCACTAGATGTAAATTTAAAGGAAACAAATATTTAAAAAGAATTTTAATGAGAATTTTAAAGTTGGTGACAAATGGGGTCATTTTGATAATTGTTTGATTAAGTTAATATATTATTATGTCATATTTTTAGATATTTATTTTTAAAAATAACAATTTAATAATACACAAAGAAAATATAAACTAATATAATATTGATAATTGGTAAGTTGTGGTAATTAAAACCAGATGGATTGGGTTTTTTAAGTTTAGAAAAAAAAAATCATGTTTGATAAAAATAAAATATTATTTTCTATAAAATATTTAAATCAATTTTAGTTTTAAAATATATTTTAAATTAGTGTATTAATATATTAAAATAAATAAAGGCATGCAAAGGGGAGACACCAAATTTACGTGGAAAACCCTTCTGAATATAGAAGGGAAAAAAACCACGGGAAAAAGCCATCACTAAAATTCATATGTGGTGTGGAGTTACATTGAAGACATTTACATCAACTCTAATCGGAGTTCAAGAAGTTGTCCAGTTCTTGCAATGTGATGTAAAGATCGGCGTTGACATCCTCACCAGCTTCTTCCTAAATATGCAAATCAATGCCAATTGTTTGGTTTGAGAATCAAATATATAAGCATGCATGAACAAGGTTATGAATATATAAGCTAAATGTAAAAATATAAAATGAAAATAGAGCAAGGGTTAGGCAGGTACCAGATGGTGAGAATTATAATCAGGCACTACAAGATTGCCACCAACACCTGCCGACGTCCAAGGGTTTGGTTGCTGGTTTAAGCATGCAATGAGGGGTAGTGACGGTGAGAAGCCTCCTACTTCTGGAACCATATAATCAAATGTCTGATTCCCCACGGGCACGAAAGCAAAATCATTTGTTGAAGTCGACGGCACCTCCATCAACTTGCGCTTCTTGTTCTTGTTGATTTCTCCTTCACATTCTTCGTAATCCGGGCTCACAACAGCAGCATCCTTATTCTTAATCTCACAGATAACGAAATCACTCAAACCAAGAGCTTCTTGGTCTTTCAAGGAGAACTCATGCATGATCCATTGACCATTTGATTTCTGGCTTTTCTTGCGGGCGTACGTGAAGTATTTATCATAACCTATGACTTCGCCGCCGTCCGAGTTCTTCACTTCTTTGATATATTGTTGGAGCCAACATCCATCTCCCGCGGTTCTTTCGATTCTTGATTTGCTCTTCTTCTTCAGCTTCGTGATAACCCAGAAAGACTCTGCCGAATCTTGGTCGAAAATATTCCAAGGCTCGCGGCGATTTGCACCATAAATATCCAACTCCTTCATCACACCAGAAGGTATAGGATTGCCCTTGATGAATGGTTGAAGGTAATCACAAAGGATTTCTTCTTTGGTGGGAAGAAATCGAAACCCTACAGGAATCTTAAGCTGCGGTCTAACAGTTGACATGATCGGGGTTTCGTTAAGGCGGTGGTGATCGACGAAGAGAAAGATGGTTTTCAAAGGAATTTCAAGTAGTTTCTAGAAAGATAACCTCACACATATAAATTTCTTTTGTATCAAATAATTTGTTTATATATATTATTTTAGAAAAAATAATAATAAAAAATCTTAATTCAAATTTCATAATATGATATTTACAATGTTAACCTCGTAAGATTTAAAAAAAAATTATAATTTTTACAATAAAAAAATATAATTTTAATTTTTAATATAAAATTTTAAGAGTCCATTTTAATAATTTAAAATTTTAAAAATTTTAAAAGAATGTATCAAATATTTTCATTTTAGGAGGCTGCTCGACGTCCTAGTTTCGCCGCTGCATGTAGTATGAATGTAGCTTAATATTCAAAAGAAACCGAAGCAAAAACAAATGAATTAATAAATATAAAATTATATCAGAAAATTCTGTTCTGAAATATCAGCTTAATCCTTTTGGTCTTAACATACCTTCTTTGCTGTATTTAAAGCCACAGACTCTCCGGAAAGTCCCTCGTACCGGAGTCGACACGCCGAAACACGCAAGGGCACGGGATTTTTGTGGTTGAAAGTCGCTAAAAACATCAGAATAGTGATATAAAATCTCTGTTTGAAATTTAAATCTTCACGTTATCATTAAGATTTTCTAGAATCTAATATGGTGCATGTTATTAGGAGGTTCAGAGAGGTATAATGAGGGTATTTTTGAATATTTCGACACCGTTGACGGCGGCCGGAGTGATAGCGGAGGGTATAATGAGGTTCAGAAAAAAAAGAAAGTAATTACTTGAATATGTCATCTTTTAACCCGTCTGAGTATCTATGAACTTCTTAGCAAAGAAATCATTTAAATGACAATTTTCCCGATAGACAGCTGTCATCTTCTCAGCCCTTAGATATGAAGTTGTTTCCCACTACTTGCATGGGAATTCCCACCAATGTTCTTAACACTTGTAATGTGATAATAGAAAAAAAAAAAAGGAAAAAAAGAAAGAATTTGTTTGTTAACAGTTTCGTGGTTAATTACTAGTAATCGAGGTGGGATGTTAATATCATTTGATGTGTTCTTTGTTTTGTTTAGGATTAGCACAGCATTTGCATAAGAATCGTTTCCTCCAAGGTTTACCATAGCTTCAACGAAGGGTTTGGGCATGCTCCGAGGTTCAAAGCCACCGTTCGTGTTGGTCGAGGCAATTACACTTCTAGGCTGACTTTTCCACATCGAAAAGAAGCTGAGCAAAACGTTGCTAGGGTTCAATGCCATTGAACAACTAAGCCTTTCTACTATATATCACCAGGTCTTTGACTGTTTCATTGCTTAATCTGTTGGTTGTGCTGACTGATGAGGACTCTGTTCTAACTTTATGATCTTTTAGTGTTTGTAGGATCAGAAATGTGGCAAATCGATCCTTAACGAGTATGCTTCTAAAACGAACCGCACGATGCCGATATACACAACTATCGAACGAGATCAACTGCATTGGGTTTATAAATCTTCATTGGTTTTTTATGGTAAAACTTACCGTGGCAAGTTTGCGGAAGCAAGAAAGAAGCCCTTCTGATTCAAGGATACTTCTTCCCATAATAAACTCAAAGAACAAACATAATGGCAACGGTATCGGTCAGATCGACACTCAGAGGCCAGGTAATATCATGTCAAATTATATATACGTGTGTATATATATTGAACTAATGATTTACTACTGATTGTAGATCTAGGAAGCCCTTCTGAATAGCCTGTTAATGTTGTGGTACGTAAGTCAATATTTCATCTCATTGAAAATGGTAAAAACTAGTGTTAGGATATGGTGAAGCTATGAAATGCTATAATGATCCATTAACCAAGCCTAGGAATGAAACCTAATGCTAATGACCTTGTCCTGCCAACTTACATTGTAAGTGTCCGAGTGCTGATGCCAATGATCGTACGAAACAAGCGGAATCCGCAGTACGAGGACCGTGATCGGAAGAAAATGCGAATTGGTCAGTAGGTTTGTGTTTCTCCATTTTGATCGTGTCCTACTAATGTTTAAGTTGAGTGCAAACGGGGAAATGCTACAATGTTGAAATGAACTTGACATACACACATATATATATATATATATATTCCATTTTGATTGGTTGTAGGTTTTATATACCAGGATGAGAGAAGTTCAAATGAAAGGTTTTTGGGAATTCAATAACAAAGGAAGGGAACTTTGAAGCCACCCACATGGATTCAATATGCTTTGTATGGTCCGATGATATATATGGTTGTGTGAACTTCTCTTATTTAGAACTCGTTTGTTTCGTGTTGGATATGTTGAAAGTGTGGACTAGAAATGAAATCACCAATATATGTTACTTCCCACTTCAGCGGTAATTGGTTTTGTATGTGCATGGACAACGAGAAGCTAGGAAATTACTTTTAGGGGCAGATATGAATCATTATACTTAGATATTAATTTTATAAATTTTAAAAGGGCAAAATGTCAAAATTACCATTTTTGGGGCAAAGCGACCGCGTCACTGTGTCTTTGCCCCGTTGTATGCGTTGTGATCTATTTGTAGGTGTTTATGTTTGTTTGAGGGTTACAGTACATTAAGTTTCGTTGTCTAACATACGTGAATTTTGCTTGGCATAGGCAAATCCAAAAACACTACAAAACAGAAGGGGTAAAGTAACATTTAGCCCTTGAATTTGGTAATTATTTTAATTTAGGCTCCGTTTGTTTCACTGAAAATAATTTCTAAAAAATGATTTCTGGAAAATAATTTACTTTTCTGAAAAAGTTAATAATTTTTTGTGTTTGGATGAATCTGTATAAAATATTTTTTGTTGTTTGGTAGATTTCTTAAAAATATTTTATAAAAGTTGTTTTCAATTAAACAAACATACATTTGAGATTTTTTTTTATTTTTTCATTGTTTAATTGAATTTAATTTTATCTATAATTTTATATTTTATATTGTTTTTGCATATGTTAAAAATATTATGTTAAATTCAGATTGATTACAACGTCATTTTTTAATTACATGACTACTAAGTGAGTAATTTTTATTTAAAAATTTGACATCAACAAAATTGACAAAAAAAATTAATGATGTCAACAATTGGACTTGATTTTCAAATTTGAAAAGTAAAGGGACTAAATTCTTGAAAATAAAAGTACAAAGATTAAATTACAAATCTGTGAAGTGTACATAGACTTATGACATATTTTAACCTTCATACTGCAAAACATTTATTATTAATATATTTATAATTGTAATAAATATTTATTATTAAAATATTAATATTGAATATTTTCAATAATATGTGAATAATATTATTTAAAATTATTATTTTTAAAATTTATTACTAAAATAAAATTGAAATATTAAATAATTTATTAAAATAATAAATTATATTTATTATATTAATAATTTATTATATGACTAAATATAAATAATTAAATATGTATGTTTAATAATATTGAAAAATATAATATTTTAAATATTTTTAAAAATAAAAATAAAATTTATTATCAATATAACAATATTAAGCTTGAATTAAGTTAACTTTTATATAAAAATAAAATTATCTATAGATGAGCTCTTTCCTGAGAAATGACTTATGCTTTTCAAAAGGGCTAGTCATTTTATAGGGAAAAAGGCTTATTTTACCTTGACCTGTAAGTTATTTTTTGTTGACCAAACTATTTGCTATAAAACAAATATAGGAAAATACAGAAAATATTTTTCGTAAAGCCTTTTACATGTAAACAACCGGACCCTTAGTCTTTACATTCTTTTTAAACCACATTAGTCCTTGACAAATTAGTTTTAGATAATGTGATGATGTGACACAATTTCAAAGTATCATGTTATCAAATCAGTGGCGAATGTAGAGGGGGTGGCATGGGCCCAACCCCCCTAAAATGTAAAATTGCTATTTAAACCATGAATTTTTTTTAAAAATTTTAAATTAGTAAAGGTAAACTTGTACTTTGGCCCCTTAAAAATATAAAAAATTTGATTTAATCCTTTAAAAATTATAAATATATAGACTATAAAAAATTAAAATTTCATTCGGCCCCCTAAAAGATTATTCTGACTTCAACCCTGCATCAAATGGACCAAACTCGGAAAAAAAAAAACTATCATATTTAGGGAGTAATATGGGCCTAAATAAGTTTAGGGACTAATTAAATTAGAAAAAAAATTATCACATTCAGAGACCAAGGGTGTATTTGATAAATTTTTGAAAATTTTCATTTAATATTTTAAATGTGTTTGATAATCATTTTAATTTTTTATTTAATATAAAATTTTCAACAAAAAAAGTGTTAAATAAAATAACTAAATAGGTAGCTACTTATTAGAAAATATTAAGTTGATTTTATTTTATTAAAAAATTGAAATAAATTATATTTTTTTAAAGTGAGATATTAAAATTAACATACTATATTTTTCCAAAACTATCCAAAATAATATAAAATATTATATTAACAAGATTAAAACTAAATAATAAATAGTCTTTTAAAAATTAATATTTACTTTTATCAAACAACATAATTATGATTTGTACTTATATTTACTAATTTATCAAACAATTTTCTAATATAAATTCAACACTTATAAAATTTAACAATAAAAAATTAATATTGCAATATTTAATTTTTTAATTTATCAAACACTCCCTAAATATTACATTATCCAAACAAAAATGAGGCCTAAGGACATATGTTTAAGGCATTAATCCCCATCCAACAAAATTAAAATTCACTTGCTTACTTTCTTATGCAAAATGTGTTATTATTATTACTATTATTATTAGATTAAATATTGTAGGAACAAAGGTAATTACTTTGTAAACAGAAATTATGGTTAAAATAGTGCTTGGAACTATGGTCACAGTTTTAACCACAGAAACAAAAGTGTAAAAATTGTAAAGATGAATACCGAGATTGTTTACACAGTTCGATTTCAGTTTAAGTTTGCAGTCATTATCTTTCTCACGGTACAACCAATAATTTAGGCCCTAACATCAGTCCAATTATTTAAAAAAATTATTTTTTTGGTGTCTCCAGTATGTCAGGTGACACCCCCGATTAAAAAAAAATACTATTGAAGAAATAGTATTTTGAAAATTTGGTCATTGTTTTAGAAGATTCAGAACAACAGAAGTCAATGAGAAGGATAATATCTTTTTTTTGGTCTCGAAATCGACACGAAAGGTCATCACAAACGACAACATCACTGGCTATTGAGTATGACGATTAAAGTTTTTAACGAATAAGAAGGAAAAGAAAAGAAAAGAAATAAAAAAGATAAATTACAAAAATAGTCAATTTTGTTTGCCTCAGATTACATTTTAGTAATTTATGTTTGAAATGTTACGTTTTAATCACTTATGTTATCATTTTATTATGAAGTGGTCACTCTAGCATGACTCAAGATGTAAATTTAAAGGAAAAAAAATTTAAAAAGAATTTTAATAGGAATTTCAAAGCTTGTGATAAATATGGTTATTTTGATAATTGTTTAATTAAGTTAATATATTATTATGTCATATTTTAGGTATTTATTTTTTAAAAAATAAGAATTTAATAATACACAAAGAAAATATAAAATAATATAATATTGATGTACAAGCCCAAAATTGTCCGGGCCCATTAAGCCAAGCCCAGAGTTCACAACCCAAAATCTGAAAGGCCTGATAGGCCCAAAATAGTAATCTGCTCTAGGAAAATTTTAGGGTTTTTGAAACCCTAAAATTCCTAGCCGCCGCAACCCTCAATGTGCGCCTGGGCGCACCAGCGCTCCTCCATTTCCCGTTGTCTGCCATGACCTACAAAAAAAGACAAAAGACAACAATAGCACGGGCAAAAAGGATTGTATTTGTTTTATTATTTGATTCGGCTATAAAGCCATGAAAAAAGAATGTAATAGGGACCTTTTTTTTCAATCAAGAGAAAGAAAATAGATTCAAAAAGACACAAAAATAGCAGTAGAGATCTAACAAAAATCCAAAAGCAAAATCATTCGAAGGTATTTTTCTTCATTTATTATTTTCTTCTTATTTCAATTTTTTTTCCTTTTTGTACATAAATATATATACACATATATAGTATCAAAAAATATATAAATTAAAAGATAAAAAAAAATCTTACCTTTTCCGGCCACCGTGCGCGGTGGCGCCGGCGACGGTGGCGCGGCGGTGGGCGTCGTCGGAATCTCGCCGGATTCCAACCCCTTGCAGAGAAGAAAAGGGAGAGAGAGAGAGAGTTTTTTTTTTTTTAAAACAAGTGATGAAATGAAATTTTTGGGGATTTTGGGCCTTATATAGCCTTCCAAAACGACGTCGTTTTGGGGCTGGCCTAAAACCCCCAAAATGACGTCGTTTTGCCTATGACCCAATTTTGACCCGACCCAGAGCCAAGATTCCTTTTTTTTATTAATGGGCTTATTGCGCTTTTGGTCTTTCTGCTTTTTTTGGTTTTGCAATTAACTTTATGACATCTTTTAATTTGGCCCAACAATTTGTTTCGGATTTCAATTGGGTCCGCCGGATGCTATGTATTTTGAAAAAAAAAAGGTTATTGTCCATTTTGGCCCCTCTTCTTTCACGCGCATGTCGAATAGGCCCTTTCCCCTTTTATGTTATTTCGGATTGACCCCAAACTTTCGTTTTAAATGCAATTTGATCCCTTTTTTGTTATTTTGTAATCTTTTTAGTCTTTTTATTATATTATTATTATATTGTACATATTTTCTATTATTACTATTATTGTTATTACTATGTTACTATCTTTATTATTATACTATTATTATTATATTTTATTACTACTATATTTATATTAGTATATTGTATATATTTCGCACCCTTATTATTATTATTACATTTACTATTATTATTATTATTTTAGTATTTTACTATTGTTATTACTATTATTATCTTGTACATATTTTGCATTATTATTATTATTATTATTATTTTAGTATTTTAGTATTGTTATTGCTATTATTATCTTGTTCATATTTTGCATTATTATTATTATTATTATCGTATTATTACTTGTATATACTAACTTTATTATTATTATTGTTACTATTATTACTATTATTATTATATTGTACATACTTTGTATTATTATTACTTCACTATTATTACTATACTAATTACTATTACTATTATTATTGCTATATCATTATGTTGTATATATTTCGTATCACTTTTATTTTTTTATTATCACTATATTACTATTATTATTATTATTATTATTATTATTATTATTATTAGCATTATTCTTAATAGTATTCATATTACGATGTTTATTATCCTCGTTGTTACTAATTCTATCATTTTTGACATTGTTTTGTTTTTTAAATTTTCTCGCTGTATTTTTAATATTTTTATTTTATTTCTTTGTTTTTGTTTTGATATTTTATGATTATTTTCGTTTGCGTCATTTTATGTAAATCGATGGTTTTGAGATGGTCTTGGATTCAAGGATTTAAAATATCGTGTCCTAAAGTATTGGATGTGATATTTTATTCTTTTGGAACAAGAAGATCCTGATTTTTAATTCAAAAAACTATGGGATGATCTCCGATTCGAGGATTTAAATTATCGTGTCCTAAAGTATTGGATGTGATATTTTAATCCCTTGGGAACGAGAAAATCTTGATTTGCACTTCGGAAAACTATGAGATGATCTTAGGATCGAGGATTTAAACTATCGTGTCCTAAAGTATTGGATGTGATATTTTATTTCTTCGAAACGAGAAAATCTCGATTTAATTTAAGAAAACACAAACATTTCCAAAAGAGATCTATTTATTTTAAGTTCTTTTAAAATTTTCAAACTTTTAGATATTAGGACATGGATTAATCAATTCAGTACCAATTTTGGGCGTTGCGAGGGTGTTAACCCTTCCTCGCGCGTAACCGACTCCCGAACCTATTTTCTCGAATATTCGTAGACCAAAAGCTTCACTTTAGTAAATCGAAATGTTTTATTAAAACAAAGGTGATCCGATCACACTTAATAAATGGTTGGTGGCGACTCCCGTGTTTCGTTTTCATTTTCAAAACCCAAGGCCGATTCCCGCCTTTCCTAAAAAAGGGACGGTTTCGACAGCTTGGCGACTCCACTGGGGACCAAAAAGAGAGTCAGGCCGTAAATTGATTATTTTCTGTCCTTTTTTCGAAAATTTGGAAAATTGTTTTGAAAAATCATGTTTCTTTCGATTTAAAATAAAAAGCTTATTCTCGAGAGTACAAAATGTTGTGCCCTAACTTACTGGGCGTGACATATCGTTACCTCAAGATAAGAATCTCTTTCGATTTAAAATAAAAAGCTTATCCTCGAGAGTAAAAAATGTTGTGCCCTAACTTACTGGGTATGACATCTCGTTACCTCGAGATAAAAATTTCTGAAATGATTTAAAAAAAAAAACTTATCCCCGAGAATGCAAAATGTTGCGCTCTAATTTACTGAGTGTTACATCTCGTTACCTTGAGATAAGAATTTTCAAAATGACAATGATCTGAATTAGGTCCTAGCTTACTCTCGAGGATTCTGGGTGTTGTGTCCTAACTTACTGGATATGGCATTTCGTCACTTTGAGAGAAGATGGCCTTTGACGATTATTCCAATTCATTCAAATGTTTTAAGATCTGTATTAATAAAAATGGTCGTATTTTTTAATTCGATCTCTGTTCTCAACTTTGTAGGTGCTAGGATTGCAATAAGGTTGAATCTCGTAGGATATTTCTGCATTCATGTTTGCATGACCATTGTGGTCACACCCTTAAGTAGGAGTGAGAAGCTACTCTTTCGTGAGGTTTTCACTTCCGTGCAAGATAGTAGATCGCTTTCAGGATACAACCGTACCTATGTCTTCGTGAGATTTTTATCTCCGTGCAGCCATAGGAAAATGTATCCCCCTGAACCGAACTCGTTTCATATGAGCCTATAATGGGTGAGGATCGAGGAATCTGCTGGTTCAGGTACCCTTCCCTTAGAACCAAACCACATGTAGAGAAACCTAAGAGCTTACCCTAGATAACAGCCATGCCATACCCCTAGTGGTCACCTGGATAATAGTTCTGTGTCTGTTATTTCTTTTACATTGACCTGTTGTCTATTGCATTCGCTTATTTCTCTTGCACTAACGGGTTTTCTCTTGATTTGATTGCATTGCATGCATTTTCATATTTAAGAGATGTTGATTCGGGTTTGATTGTGAGTTAGAAAGTTCATCATGGAAAATGACTTTCTTGATAAAATGGAATATAATACGGTCGTTCAAACATAGTCCAAGTAAACAACGAGAGGGTCGAATAGCACTTGCTTGAAGATTCAAGCCAACAAAGGTTGTTCAGGAGTCATCATGTCTCAATCTCCTAAAAGAAACTCATGAACATTGTAGAGGATAAGTGAGTTAAGAGGTTCGGTCTAGACCAAGCAACAAGGAGCTAGAAGAGGCATCCATTTGGAAGATTCGCGGGACATGACCATAACATCTGATTAGGAAGAAGTGGATTGTTGTTTTCACCTGGACTATGAGGACAAAGCCATATTTATAATCCATTTTATGTGAAGAGCTCTATTTTCTTAAAAAGTTTTCTAAATGGAATCGAATCAAAATTGACGTCTCTTTGCATTCATTCAATGCATTTGCATTACATTACATCGCATGCATTAGGTTTCATGAGAATGCCCTAATTAGGTGAATCATTTCAGTTAACGTGGAAAACATAGAGCAAAGTTTGGAAAGAATAGAGAAAATGCAAATACAGATGCAAGAGCAGTTGACCAAAATTCAACAGGACATGCAAGGTCAGATGAATATGATGTGTCAACTGCTAGCTGAAGGACTTGAAAAAAGGAATAGCCCAGTGATCAACAGTGCAGAGGATGGTGAAGAAATCGTTTATTCCCCGATAAATATTTCAACTCAACCAGATGTGCAGCCGCAAAGGAAACCCGTCATTATCAAACCCCAATACCAAACTGGTACCTCAACACCTGTGAACTTCTCAATAGGTTCAACTTCTAGTTCAAAGGATCATCTAATCAATTCAGTTATCCATAATAATCTAGCGGAAATGAAGAAGCAAAGGGTGGAGCTCTCGAAACAATTTGAATATCATCACAAACGGAAAAGGCGAGAGTGGTGTAACATCCTAGATTAGGGGTTATGCGTTTGTGCATAATTCATGAGTTAGTAGGTTTTGGCAGTGTTGGAAGTGTATTAAGGGTTTTTTTAGAATTCTAGGATGGAAGAAGAAAGCTTTGGAAATTTATTGGTTTTTAAGTAAAAAGGGGAGCTAGGTAAATGAGGCTTTAAAAGAAACTCCGTGTGAAGCATGACACAAGGAACCATGTGGTAAAATGGCATGTTTTATGAATTATGAATGTGTTATGTGAATTCTAGAAATAAGGAAATGTATGGAAATATATGGAAATGTATGGAAGTGTATGGAAATGTGTGGAAATGTGTGGAAATGTATGGAAATGTAAGGCAATGTAGGGAAATGTAAGAAAATGTAAGGAAATGTAAGGAAATGTATGGAAATGTATGGAAATGTAAGGAAATGTAAGGAAATGTGAGGAAATGTATGGAAATGTAAGGAAATGCAAGGAAATGTAAGGAAATGTCTTGTCTTGGAAATGTAGGGAAATGTCCTGAAAATGTAAAGGAATAAAGAGGAAAGTGAACATTTATGGAAACTAGGAAATGTAAGGAAATGATTCAAAAATGGAAAGTGAACATTTCTGGAAACTTGGAAATGTAAGAAAATGGCAAGTTTACAGAGCCGATCGAAAATTTTAGGAAACTTAGAAATGACTTAGAAATGTCAAGTTTTAAAGTTTAAAATAGGAAATTAAGGCAAGGTGGCCTTAAAAGAAAAAGTTGGTGAAATTTGACACACAAACAGGCTTGGAAAAGTGGCCTGAAGATGGCACTTAGGGCCTATGGAAATGGCGCCATATGCAAGAGGAATGGGCCTAGGTTCGAGTCACTTGGGAAGCAAATAAAGGAGGTTTTATTTTTGCTTCCAGAAGACTGAGGTGGACGGCACAAGCCTTCTAGAAAGGAGGTGTTTTATTTTCATAAATATTCGATTAAAAAGGTGATAAATAAAGGATTTTTAAATTGGATTATTTAGAAGAGATAAATATTGGATTAAACTCTTTTATTTATGATAATTAAAGGATAAAGTTATCAAAATAGAAGAGTGGTGGCCAAGTAAAGGACTCTAGCTAGTAATTTTGGCTATAAAAGGAAGAGTAAGGCTATTCTTCATTCATTCTTTTCTCTTCAAGAAAACCTCTGCCGAAATTCTCTAAAATTTCTCCTATTCTCTTTGCCAAATTTTCTTTGCCATTATTCTATTTTTCTCTTTTCTTTTCTTCTTCTTTTCTCTTCTACTGTCAAGCCGAAACCTCTTTGATTCCTGTTTAAGTCTCCATAGCCGAATCTCTGTGGCTCTAGGCAAGGAAGCAATCGACTAAGGTATTAAGGTAAGAACAATCAATTTTGTTCTTCTAATTCTTCTAAACAAGATCTAGGAAATAATCTCTTCTGTTGTCTCTTGATCGATTATTAAAGAAGAATTTTGGGATTTCAGATTCAAGGAATTTCGGCTAATCAGGAAGAGAGATCCGGGATTCAAGGATTTAAGGTAAGTAAAAATTATTTATTCGGCCAAGGGATTCAGATCTGATCTTGTGATCTTCAGAGGTCAAACTAACTATGCTTAATGAATTTAGTGTTAGCCAATTTCAAGGAAAAGGATACTAGCAAATTTTTGGGACTTGATTTACAATCATCCAATTCGGCAACAAGGTAAGTAATACAAATCCTACTAGGATTTGGTTTTTAAGCCAAATAGGTTATTAATATGTTTATATATGATTGGCCGAATATAGGAGTAAAAGATCTAGATCGGTAGATCGATCTTCGGGATTTCAAGGAATCTATTAAGCGAATCAAGTGTGTACCCACACTAACTCCCTATATATTACGGCAATTATTTTATATGTATATATATGAATGTGCATGCGAATAAGAATGTGGCTGAGTGTCACAAATGAGGTAAAAGTACCCAGGTACGTTTCCTACTTCCGATAGGATTACAAATACGATATATATATTTTTGAATATGTGATATGAATGAGAAATAAGATATGCATGATATAAATATTTGGGGCATATGGGATATATGTGAAAGGGGAAGAATAGGTGTTGACTTCGGTCTCACCAACGAAATATGGTGGCTACGGTCCCATTAAGTGAACATGGTAACTTCGGTTACATTATCTGAACATAGTGTCTAATGACACAACGTATATGGGCGATGAGCACGTCGACTGCAGCGATTGCCTTCGATGGTGTGTAGCGAAAGGAGGGTTGACTTAGTAGTCCCCACGGTGTACCGGCGAGTGCGGGTGGTGTGTAGCGGATGGATAACTAGGCTTGGGTTTGGGTTGCATCATTTTGATATGTATATGTTCTGATATGAATATGTATGCCTGAAATATTGTTTGTTAGTTTGTGTACACATTGAGTCCGTTGACTCACCCCTTTGAGGACTATTTTTCGTGTGATGAGCGAAGAATGGACCTGGTCGGCGGAGCTAAAGGTGGCCATGCGTAGCAAAGAAAATATTTACGAATTGGACCTTTATTTTTATAAAGTTCTTTAAATTTTAAGTTTGGAAATTATTGATGTAATAAGGCCTAAAAAGCCATAGTTTTATTTTCGTTACTATTGTTTACTTGCAATTATTATGCTTCGAAATACTTTACATTTATGATATTAAAATTTTATGTCTTTACATTTAAACCCTAAATTATTTTGTCACCCTAATTAAATGATTTCTAAATTAAATAAACGGGTTTTTAACCTAAGCCCAATCCAAAATGAACAGTTTTCTAAAAATACACCAATATTCTCTAAGTAATAAAGGACTTCGAAAACCGATTTTTCTTAAGGAACATACCAGATCCGGTTCAGGCTCGTGGGCTGGGTGTGGGGTGTTTTAAGTGGAGCTCTCAAAACAATATTCCAAAAGCCTCGAAGAAGAGGGAAGATGCGGGGAATAGCACGAGTATATATTTGAGACCGATTACAGTAAGCCAACTAAGGACATCAACTACTAGCCCTCAGGCCCTCCCAAGGTGAGATCCCAATCCAAGATTGAACTCAGAAAAATCTCAATTCTCACCTATCCCAATCACGTATAGCGAGCTTCACCAAATTTTGTTTGATACACATATAGTATCTCCCCACTACTTAAAACCGATACAACCTCCATACCCAAAATGGTATGACTCAAATGCCCAGTGTGAGTACTACGTGGGAGTCATGGGGCATTCGATAGAAAACTGTCTTGCTTTTAAGAAATTAGTCGAAAAATTTATCAGCATGGGAATTGTACAGTTCGATAATTTTCCAAGACCGAATCATTCTGACAAAGCAGTAATTGAAACTGGGATGGGGCAAGAGGTTGCACTTCGTTGAAGAAGTCTTCAGAATTGAGAAATCAGAATCTTAATGACGTATCTGAAGAGTGAACCGAAGAATCAAACTTTCCGAGTCCTTACATACTTGGGGGTGTTTTGAACAATGAGATTGTGGAAAGGATCACTGTATTTTAGCTAATCTCGAGTAATGGGCAAAACATTCTTGTTGCCTTAAGCCTAGAGGCAATAAGAGTCCTTGTGTCCAAAATTGTCATTTCAATAAAATGCATCTTTAGTTTCATTCCTCACATTTCATATTCTACATTGTTTCATTTTCATATCATGCGAGTAATCATCCTCTTTTCTACCCTCATCCCACAATGGGTCCCCAGATATCAATGACATGAGCGATATTGTTACTGACTCTCCTTTTAGTGAGAAATGTGCCTAGAGGGATTTGAGGACTTTGGAGATGACAAAGATTATAACTTATTTCCTGATTTGTTAAGAATGGTAGATCCTAAGTGTCAGCAAACACTACAAAGGAAATGAAAATAGAAGTTTGGCTTACAGCGGGTATCATTGAGTTATCTCCAAGAGTTCAAAGATATTTTCGTATGACCACGTTAAGACACGCTGGAACTATTGAAGCACGAGTATGCTGTCAAAGCTGAGGAAATCACAGAAGAAGTTTATAAGGGTATTTGAAGATCACATGCTGATGGTTCTACCTTGACTAGGCCAATCAAAAGGCTCGAGCTACTGGTTTACCAAAAAAAAGGAAATTGCATCAGTTATGCCGTCATTGCCAAATTGAGGAAGACAAGACTTATTTTCTTATATGTGGGCATGGATGTTATCAAGCCCGAAAGCTCCTAGCCAACATCGATTCATTTTCGTGGATGTCGGTTACTTCATTAAGATGGTAAAAGTCACTTCATATACCAATATTACAATGTTGGCAGTCATCAATTCCTATTCTAAAAAAAAATTTATAAAAAAAGAAGACAAAAATAAAAAAAAGAAAAAGAAAAAAGAGGACAAAAAAAAGATGAGACTCGTGAAGACTGGACATTTCTGCTTCTCCAATGTCTGACCCTCACCGGGGCAACACATTTTCATCGGTTTATGAAATAAAGACAACTTTGCCCATGAAAGTCAAGATCCCTTTCGTCGAAGTTTTATCGAAGTTAAAGTCAGATGAAGCAGAATGGAGCAAATCCCAATATGATTAGCTGGACTTAATCAAAAGATAGAGGCTAAGGGCCATTCTCATGGTCAAACGTACCAAAGGCAAAAGACACGGGCCTATAACAAGGAGATTCGCCCTAGGAAATTCCATAAATGAGTCTTAATTTTGGAAAGAATCCTTCCCATACAAAAGGACTTTAGAGGAAAATGGATGCCAAATTGAGAAGGACCTTATATAGTAAAGAAGGCCTTTTCTGGTGGAGCTCTAATTTTAGTAGAGATGGATGGCAAAAGTTTACCGAATCCTGTGAACTCAGATTCAGTCAAGAAATACTTCGCCTAAAAAAAATGAAAAGAGAAAAAGAAAAAAAAAAGGAGAGGCCAAAGGCGAAAACTTGAAAAGGGCGCTTTGAGACCAAAGGTGGGTTTGAGTTGAAAACCCGAAAAGGGCAACTCAAATTTGGATCAAAATGGGGCATACAGCAGTCTTGCCACGCTTAAAGTAACAATGAAAGGGTATGTTACGTCTTGGAGCATCGACAAAGTCCTCTGAATCCCCTAAACACACATTGAGCTTAAAATGGTCCTCAAGAAGTTTGAATAGAGAAACTCAGGCTGCAATATCTGGGGCACCTAGTTTCCGTTTTACCCATTTTAAAGTTTGCTATCTTTATCTTTTCAAAATACACTCTAAATAAAATTTATTTTTCATTGCATTTGCTAGCTTCGGTTAACTTGTTTGTTTCGAGCTATGCTCCCAATAAATTTCTATTTCGTCCATTATTATGATCTTTTTCAAGCATTTTGTATTGAAATAATGATTCCTAGGCTAATAATACTTTCATGAAAGGAGTTTTGCATATTACTCTGGAAACCTCTAAATAATACAGGAGTCTGAAACAGGATTGTTGTTTAGAATCCACCAAGCTTAAGGGTTGGAAACATCTGAATCCAAATTGAGGTTATCTCCTTGGATTTTTGTCAAAAATAGTGATTGAACAAAATGACAAGGTATTGCGTCAGTGATACAATCCTGACGAGAAATGGGCATTGCTAACCCAAATGCAAAACCAGAATCATTCTCGAAAGAAAACGATATTCCGCATTCATGCATATATATCTGGTTGGGACACCCGAAGAGTGATCAATAGATGGAAGGATACGGATATTGTACCTGATACACCCTACACCCGGCCCACGAGCCTGGACCGGATCTGGTATGTTCCTTAAGTAAATCAGTTTCAAAGTTCTTTGTTACTTAGAGAAAATTTGTGTATTTTTAGGAAAAATATCGTTTTTGGGTTGGGCTTAAGTTGGAAACCCATTTATTTTACTTAGAAATCATTTAATTATGGTGACAAAACAATTTTAGAGTTTATTTTTAAAGAAATAATTTTAATTGAACTTTAATCAGAAATAGTTCGTAACATAGTAAAAGAAAAATTAAACAGAAATAAAGAAATCCAACTAGGGCCTTATGGCCTTATTACATCAATCAAAACCCGAAATAAAATTAAAGTACTGAATAAAATAAAAGTCCAAATCTTTAAATTTCTCCTTGCGATGCATGGCCACCTTTAGCTCCTGCCGACCCGGTCCATTATTGCTTATCTCCTGAAAAAAAATGTTTCCCCAACGGGGTGAGTCAACCAGACTCAATGTGCACGTGGCACTAAATCATAATAGAATCAGGCATACAATACATTCAATCATAAAATACAAGTTATGATGCATTCCCAAACCCAAACCTAATTGTCCATCCGCTACACACCCCCGTACCTGCCAAACACACTGTGGGGACTACTAAGTCGACCCTCCTTCCGCTACACACCAATTTGCGGGCTTAAGGCTCCGTGATCTCGTGGTTTTAGGAAACCACTTTTCGACATCGTGGTCTTAGATCACCACTTTTCGACATCGTGGTCGTAAGTCACCACTTTTCAGATTACTGTGGTCTTAAATCACCACTTTTCACTTCCCCTTTCAATATACAACCATATGCCCCACATATTAATATACATACAATACCAGAGTTCACAATCTTATAATATTTTCATGTTACTTAATAACATTTTTCATATTCCTAGTAGAAGTAGGAAACGTGCAGTACTTAGTACCATAACATACTTTAGCCATGCTCATATTTCTATTAACATATATTTTAATACATGCAACCATAATTCATATTACAAAAATAGTGTGGAGTACACACTGATTCGCTTAATGAAGTCCTCGAAAATCCCAAGAGAACCGATTCATGATTTAGATCTCAAATCCTACATAAGTTAATCACTTACTATTTAAAAGACCATTCGCCATTTTTCCAAATACAACTAGGATTTGTATTACTTACCTTGTAAATCGAATTGATTTTAAGAATCAAGTGCCTGGATCTTTGTATTCCTCCTTGTGATTTCAAATTTAAACACTATATTACTCCACAAAAGTTAGTTTTCGCTTCGATAATAAATCTAAATATTTAAAATAGCCTTGGTCGAATATCTTAAACACATACCTTGTGATTTCAAATCCCGAAAAGTAACCCTTGGCTATGGAGATGTTGAAATCCCTACACACATATGTTAGATCTGATTTCCATATCACTTAATAATCTTAAATCAATTGGCCTTTGGCCTAAACCATGCTTTTCTTACCTTAAATCCTTAGATCTGAAATCCTGAAATTCCTCCTTTATTATTCGGCCAAAAGACAACCAAAAGAATCAGTTCCCAAATCTTGGTTGAAAGAGAATAAATAACAAGAATCCATTATTCTTACCTTATCACCACAGTCGACGACACCCTTGATTGAAGCCACAGAGATTCGGCTATGGAGACTTAAACAGGAATCAAAGAAGTTTCGACTTGACAGTAGAAAAGAAAAGAAGAAGAAAAGAGAAGAAGAAAATTTGGCAGAGAGGGAGAGAGCTAGGGAATTTTCGGCAGAGCAGAGAAAGAAACAAACTGATGAGTAGCCCTCCTTCCTTCCTTTTATAGGCAAAATTATCAGCTAAGGAGTCCCTTACTTGGCCACCACTCCTTTATCTGATAACTTTATCTTTTTAATTATAAATAAAAGGATTTAATCTAGTATTTATCTCTTCTAAATAATCCAATTTAAAAATCTAAAAAAAATCCCTTATTTATCACTTAATAGCCGAATTTTAAAGAGGATAAACCTCTCTTTTTCTAGATGCCTTGCCGTCCACTCCTTGTGCTTCTGGAAACAAAAATAAAACTTTCTTTATTTGCTTCTCAAGTGACTCGAACTCAGGCCCATTCCTCTTGCATATGGCGCCATTTCCATAGGCCCTAAGTGGCATCTTCAGACCAGTTTTCCAAGCCTGTTTTGTGTGTCAAATATTACCAACTTTTTCTTTTAAGGCCTCCTTTCTCTAATTTCCTATTTTAAACTTTAAAATTTGACATTTCTAGGTCATTTCCAAGTTTCCTAAAATTTTCGGTCGGCTCTGTATACTTGCCATTTTCTTACATTTCCAAGTTTCTAGAAGTGTTCATTTCCATTTCCCATTTCCATTTCCATCCATTTCTAGGTTTCCAAGAATGTTCATTTCCATTTCTATGCATTTCTATGTTTCCAAAAATGTTCATGTCCATGCATTTCCAGGTTTCCAAAAATGTTCATTTCCAATTCATTTTCATACATTTTTGAGTTTCCAAAAATATCAAAAATTTATTCATAGTGCTTAAAACCGGTTATTTCATACACTTAAACCGAAAATGCATAGGCCCTTTCCAGGATGTTACAGTTCTACCCCCTTAAAATAATTTCGTCCTCGAAATTACTTACTAACGAATAATCGTACGGTTTAACTCACCCCACTACGCTATTGCTGCGCATTCTGATCTTAAAGAACTATCATACTTTCTAGGCACATTCTCTAAGTTCACATCCAAGGTTTCAGTCACTTTACTAGCAATACAAGAATAAGCTAACCCTATAACAAGTAAAGCAATTAAGGGTATTCCAGAAATAAGGAACGTACCCGTTGTCACATCTTCCTCCTCGCGATGGCCAACTGCATAAACCAACCTTGGTTGCCTCGCGTCTGCACCTTCAGCACCTCTTCTTGGTGCTTCACGTCACGGCCCGAACCATTTCCTCCATGGTTCAGTCCACGACCTTGCTGAGGCTACTGTCCTCCTCTACCCGTCTGACTAACATTCTGAGTTGCCGGTCGGCTTTCATCTAAGTTCTTAGGACATTCCTTGACAACATGGTTCTTGGACCCACACCTAAAACATCCTCCTGTTTTCCTCCAATACTCTCCCAAATGCGTCTTTCCACACACATCACAAGGTCGATACCGCCCTTCTGAACCAACTTGCTGACCTCGCAGCCCATCAACTCTAGGCCTCTTATTCCCAGATGAGCCAGACGATCCAAAACCTCTTTTTGGCCTATTCCGATCAATGTTCTGCCCTGCAGAATCCTTAATTCCTTCAGCCACTTTAACCTTTTCCACTAACACAGAAAATTCCCGCTCTTGATGCGGTGCTATCAACAGTCTCAGATCATCCCTTAGCCCGTCCTCAAAACGGACACAGCGCTCATGCTCAGTCGCCACGACACCTCGAGCGTACCGGCTCAACCTCAGGAATTCCGCTTCATATTCTACAACAGACTTGTTTCCTTGGACCAGCCCCAGAAAAGCTTTCCTTTGCTCATCAGTATACCTGGTTCCCACATGGTACGCTTCCTTAACGTACTCCCAGGTCAAATCCTCAGCCGTGGCACCATCCCGCACAGTTAACCACCATTGATACGCTTCATCGCGTAACAGTGCCACCATTCCCTTTAACTTTTCCTCAGGGGTCAGATCAAGCTCATCCATGATGCGCTCCGTTGCTTCCAACCAGTACTCAGCTGTACTAGGTGCTACTCCGGACACTCCACGAAACACCTCGGCTCCATTAGCTCGGAGCCATTCAGGCACAGACTTACGTGTTCCCGAATTTCCACCCGCACCAGCCACTAATTCCAAAACTCGCAAAGACACCGCGCGACACGGCATCTTCCCTCGTCCGAGCTCTCCGCTCAACATTAACAGCTGGGGGTGGTGGTGGCGGTGGTACTTCATTATCTGATCCTTGACCCGATCTAACGGGTTCCGACCTAGTCATTCTTCTTCTACCTCTTCCACGACGACCACGTCCTCTAGAGCTCATTTTCTAACGTCGAGATCTGATTAAGAAGTTTTATGAATTAGTTATTGTTCCACTTATTTACTCGCGAAGAAGTTTTATGACAAGAGTTTTAGGAGTGGCTCTTTCGTATTCATACAAGCATACAGTCTTTCCATTCATTCATTCATCCATCAAACAAGCATGAACTTTCGTTCATTCAGAGAAACGTTGTAATTTTCATTGTTGTTGTTTTTCCACTACCCAGGGGTATTTTCGTAATTTTTCAAAAAAACATTCCTTGGTGTTTTTGTCGAAAAGTATTTTGAGAATTCAAAGTCTCGGGGTAATTTGGAGAAATTTCAAAATCCGGGGGTATTTCGGTAATTTTCGACCTCAAGGGTATTTTGGTAATTTTTCACAAATTAGGGTAAATTTGCAAAATTTAATAAATCAGGGATATTTCAAAAGTTGTAAAACTTTGTGGGTTCTTTTTGAGAATTGTTCCTTCCAAAATGGAGATTTTGCAAAAAGTTTTGGAAATCAGGGTCATTTTGGTAATTTTGTAAGTTAGGGGAAATTTTGTAATTTTCCAAAATCAAGGTATTTTGATATTTTACAAATTAGGGTTTTTGAATGTTTATAAAATAATGACATTTTGGTAAAGCTGTTGAGTAGTTGAACCTTTTATAAACCAAGGGCATTTTGGTAATTTCACCACTAAGGTCATTTTTGTAATTTTCGCAAATCAGGGTTTTTTTTTCAGAAAATGTTGTAAAAATAATTTTCTCAGATTTAAAAGAAAGTTTTAAAAGTTTGAAAAAACTAGGGTTTGTTGTTTTTTTTTTAAAACAAAACGGCTAGTTTCCTTTTTGGGTTTTAATCATTATGTTTAGCCTATGTCCGAGCCCTCTTTGGTCAGGGTAAACCAAAGCTACGCACCAGGCAGGATTCGAATGGAGAGGAGGTGAGTCACGCGGACTGCTTAAATACCAAGCTCCCATCGAAACCATTCCTGAGACATGCGCATGCAGGTTGCCACACCACCGAGCCCTCGAGTTAGGGTGAACCGAAGCTACGCACTAGGTAGGATTCCTGTGAAGAGGAGGTGAGTCACTAGGACTGCTTAAATACCAGGCTCTTCCGGATCCAATCCTAGACATGCGTATAGGGGTTACCACACCCTATCTCAGTGATTTAGCCATAGGTTTGTTTAGTGCATTAAATCTTATGTGGTTTTGTGTTTGAGTAATCTAGCCCTAGGGTTCATGTTCCTATCATTCTATTCTACGCCCATGCCTTTTCTACCCTTATACAGCTCATAAATCACGAAATCACACATAAAGTTAGGGTACTTACCGTGGATCATGGGTCGGAGACTTAGGTGCCATGCCGTAACACCGCTTTATTTCAAAGAAAATTATTTGGGCTCGAATTAAAAATGTTTTGGGCCTTAACCCACAAAGCCGAGAGTTTAAAACTGGCTCGATACCAAATCAAAACACCCACACCCGACCCACGAGCCTGAACCGGATCTGGTATGTTCCTTAAGAAAAACGGTTTTGAAGTCCTTTATTACTTAGAGATAATTTGTGTATTTTTCAAAGATATTGGTTTTGGGTTGGGCTTAGGTTGGAAACCCGTTTACTTAATTTTAAAAGAACAATTATTTAAAGTGACAAAAAAAATCTAGGGTTTATTTAAGAAATATGTTTTTAAACAATCATAAATTTTAAAGTAATTCGTAACATAATAATAAAAGTTTAAACAGAAATGAAGTAATCAAGCTTGGGCCTTATGGCCTTATTACATCAAATAATTTCCAAAATTAAAATGAAAAGTACTTAGCAAAAATAAAGTCCAAATCGTTTATTTTTCTCCTGCATGGCCACCTTCAGCTCCTGCCGACCCGGTCCATTACCGCCATCACACAAAAAATAGTCCCACAAGGGGTGAGTCTACAGACTCAATGTGTACACAAAACTAACAATCAATGAATCGATCGCATACATATTCATATCAAGTACATATTCGAATCAAATGATGCAACCCAAACCCAAGCCTATTTATCCATCCGTTACACACCACCCGCACTCGCCACCACACACGTGGGACTACTAAGTCAACCCTCCATCCGCTACACACCATGGAAGGCGATCATTTGCTGCGATCGGCGTGCTCATCGCCCATATAATTTGTGTCATTAGACACCATATTCGAATAATGTAACCGGTTTACCAAATTCGGATAATGTAACCGGTTACCATATTCAAATTATGTGGCTATAGTCACCATATTCCGTTGGTGAGACCGAAGTCAACACCTTCTTCCCCTTTCACATATAGCCCGAAATGCCCCAAATATTATTATATCATGCATAACATACTTATTTCTCATTCATGCTACTATTCACATGTTTAAAATATATCATATTCGTAATCCTATCAGAAGTAGGAAATGTACCTGGGTACTTTTTACCACATTTGTGGTACTTAGCCACATTCTCATTCTTATGCATATTCATATATTAAAATAATTATTGCCATAATATATTGAAAGTTAGTGTGAGTACACACCTGATTCGCTTAATAGATTCCTTAAAATCCCGAAGAACGATCTACCGATCTAGATCTTTACTCCTATATTTGGCCAATCATAAAAACATATGAATCAACCTATTTGGCTTAAAAACCAAATCCTAGTAGGATTTGTATCACTGACCTTGTTGCCGAATTGGATGATGGTAAACCAAGTCCCAAAAAATCACTAGTATCCTTTCCTTGAAATAGGCTAACACTAAATTCATTAAGCATGGTTAGTTTGACTTCTTAAAATCTCAAGAAATAAATCTGAGTTCCTTGGCCGAATATAATGTTTACTTACCTCTAATTTCCCGAAAATTCCTCTTGATTGTGGATCTGTCGAAATCCTTACATATATTAGATCTGATTTCCAAGTCACTTAATAACTTAATCAAATAGCCTTTGGCCTAAACCATACTTTTCTTACCTTAAATCCTTGAATCCCGAAAGATTTCTCCTTGTACTTGACAGTTGTAGAAACCTGATAGACCCCTTGTAGATTCGACCAACATACAATAGTAGGATTAGTCTTTCTCTTTTATCAAATAGGATGGAAAAGAACTTGAATAATGTTTTGGAGAGGAAAATATTTGGCTACTACTAGAAGAAAGGTTGGAGAGGAAAAGTAGATTTGACAGAATAGCAGAGAAAAGAGAGGATTTCTGCTTAGGGAAATTTTCGGCAGAGAGGGTGAATGGCTTAGGGAATTTCGGCAAAGGAGGGAATGAATGAAAAATTAGCCTTGTTTTCCTCCCTTAGCCGAATTTTCTAGGCCAAGAGTCCTTGACTTGGCCACCACTCTTCCTTGTGATAATATCATCTCTTTATTTAAAAATAAATAAAGAAAAATCCTTATTATCTCTTCTAAATAATCCAAATTAAAAAGCTTTTATTTATCACCTTATTAAGCAATATTAATGGAAATAAAACACCTCCCTTTTCTAGAAACAAGTGCCGTCCACCCCTTAGCCTGGGAAGCAAAAATACAACTTCATTTATTTGCTTCCCTTGTGACTCGAACCCAGGCCCATGCCTCTTGCACATGGTGCCATTTCCATAGGCCCTAAGTGCCATCTTCAGGCCACTTTTCCTAACCCGTTGGTGTGTCAAATTTTACCAACTTTTTCTTTTAAGGCCCTCTTGCCTTAATCTCCCATTTTAAACTTTAAAACTCATCATTTTAGGGTCATTTCCAAGTTTCCTAAAATTTTCGATCGGCTCTGTTTACTTGCCATTTTCTTACATTTCCAAGTTTCCAGAAATGTTCATTTCCATTTCCATTTCCATGCATTTCCAATTCCTTTTCGTACATTTCTGAATTTCCAAAAATTTCAAAAATTTATTCATAATGCTTAAGACTTGTCATTTCATACAATTAAACCGAAAATGCATAGGCCCTTTCCTAGGATGTTACAGTACCCTTGAATAGCAACACGATGGGTTAAAGAAAAGACAAATCCTACGTTTTGGAGTCGTAGTGGGACGAATGAAAGGACTCAGATCTTATACCCCTAGGTCACATTGAGATAAACCCTGAAGTTACACTAGGACAAATCTGTTGGGAAAGATGTAATGGCTTTTCCGGGTTTTCGATCATGAATGCTAGCCGAATAAGATCGCAACACAAGACGTCAGTGATATAGCCCAGATAAACAATGAGCGATGACCACCTTAAACTGTTAGAAGAGGATCATTCTCATGAAATTCTACATTCATGCAAAACACATTTAGTTAGGAGCATTCGATTCATTCTGATCATTGCATCCTAATCATTATAAAAAAATTTCATTCATACAAATGTCATCTATTTAGGGGCATTCGATTCGATCATTGCATCCTAATCTTCATAAAAAGACCATTCTCGTGACATTCTGTATTCTTGCAAATGTCCTCCATAATATCATTTAGTTAGGAGCATTCAATTCATTTCGATCATTGCATCCTAATCTTCGTAAAAAGACCATTCTCATGACATTCTGCATTCATACAAATATCTTCCATAATATCATTTAGCTAGGAGCATTCGATTTATTACGATCATTGCATCTTAATCATTGTAAAAAATCATCATTCTCATGACATTCTGCATTTAGGTAAATGTCATCCATAGCACATGTAGTTAGAAGCATTTGAGTCATTTCGATCATAGCATCCTCATCATTTATTTAGGCGTAAGCACATTCTACAGGACAAGTTCCTCAAAGAACAGTGTAGCAAATTCATATTGTGTTCACTACAGATGATAGTGGAGCAGGTTGAAGATTGAAGTCTTCCTGAAGATAGTAAGAAAGCAACTTGAAAAGTTCAGATTTTTGTTCCCTAGAGATGATAGTGGAGCAAATTGAAGATTGAAGTCTTCCTGAAGATAGTAAGGAAGCAAATTGAAAAGTTCGGACTTTGGAGATGATAGTAGAGTAGATTGAAGATTGAAGTCTTCCTAAAGATAGTAAGGAAGCAAATTGAAAAGTTCAGGTTTTGTTCCCTAGAGATGATAGTGGAGCAAACTGAAGATTTAAATCTTCCTGAAGGAAGCAAATTGAAAAGTTCAAATAAGATTCCTTTGAGAACTGTGTAGCAAGGTTGAAGATCGTCCTGTTGCCACCGACCAGTGGTGGATTGGGTTGAAGATTGTCCTGTTGCCACCGACCAGTGGTGGAATGGGTTGAAGATTATCCTATCGCCATCGAACAGCGGTGGAATGGGTTGAAGATTGTCCTATTGCCATCGAACAGCGATGGAATGGTTGAAGATTATCCTATTACCACTGACCAACGATGGAATAGGCCGAAGATTGCAAATGATATCCCCTTTGAGGCTCAACAGAACAATAAAACGGATTTAAGCCGCAAGTACTATCTCTCAGAAGTAGCAGTGGAGTAGATCAAAGCAATAAGACAGTGGAGTTTGAAGATACCTGGCAAAGAAAAGCACCAAAGAAGACAAGACTCAGTGGATCCCGACAAATTTTGGCCTTCTTTATATCTTTGCTCTGTTCCCGTACACGACAACGTGCAAAGAGGGGCAGCTGTACAAGCCCAAAATTGTCCGGGCCCATTAAGCCAAGCCCAGAGTTCACAACCCAAAATCTGAAAGGCCTGATAGGCCCAAAATAGTAATTTGCTTTAGGAAAATTTTAGGGTTTTTGCAGAGAAGAAAAGGGAGAAAGAGAGAGAGAGAGTTTTTTTTTTTTTTAAACAAGTGATGAAATGAAATTTTTGGAGATTTAAATTATCGTGTCCTAAAGTATTGGATGTGATATTTTAATCCCTTGGGAACGAGAAAATCTTGATTTGCACTTCGGAAAACTATGAGATGATCTTAGGATCGAGGATTTAAACTATCGTGTCCTAAAGTATTGGATGTGATATTTTATTTCTTCGAAACAAGAAAATCTCGATTTAATTTAAGAAAACACAAATATTTCCAAAAGAGATCTATTTATTTTAAATTCTTTTAAAATTTTCAAACTTTTAGATATTAGGACATGGATTAATCAATTCGGTACCAATTTTGGGCGTTGCGAGGGTGCTAACCCTTCCTCGCGCGTAACCGACTCCTGAACCTATTTTCTCGAATATTCGTAGACCAAAAGCTTCGTTTTAGTAAATCGAAATGTTTTATTAAAACAAAGGTGATCCGATCACACTTAATAAATGGTCGGTGGCGACTCCCGTGTTTCGTTTTCATTTTCAAAACCCAAGGCCGATTCCCGCCTTCCTTAAAAAAGGGACGGTTTCGACAATTGATAATTAAAAATTTCTACTTATGGTAAGTTGTGGTAATTAAAACCAGATAGATTGGGTTTTTTAAGTTTAGAAAAAAAATCATGTTCGATAAAAATGAAATATTATTTTCTATAAAATATTTAAATCAATTTTAGTTTTAAAATATATTTTAAAGAGATTAGTGTATTAATATATTAAAATAAATAAAGGCATGCAAAGGGGAGACACCAAATTTACGTGGAAAACCCTTCTGAATATAGAAGGGAAAAAAAACCACGGGAAAAAGCCATCACTAAAATTCATATGTGGTGTGGAGTTACATTGAAGACATTTACATCAACTCTAATCGGAGTTCAAGAAGTTGTCCAGTTCTTGCAATGTGATGTAAAGATCGGCGTTGACATCCTCACGAGCTTCTTCCTGAATATGCAAATCAATGCCAATTGTTTGGTTTGAGAATCAAATATATAAGCATGCACGAACAAGGCTATGAATATATAAGCTAAATGTAAAAATATAAAATGAAAATAGAGCAAGGATTAGGCAGGTACCAGATGGTGAGAATTATAATCGGGCACTCCAAGATTACCACCAACACCTGCCGACGTCCAAGGGTTTGGTTGTTGGTTTAAGCATGCAGAGAAGCCTCCTGCTTCTGGAGCCATATAATCAAATGCCACGGGCACGAAAGCAAAATCATTTGTTGAAGTCGACGGCACCTCCATCAACTTACGTTTCTTGTTCTTGTTGATTTCTCCTTCACATTCTTCGTAATCCGGGCTCACAACAGCAGCATCCTTATTCTTAATCTCACAGATAACGAAATCACTCAAACCAAGAGCTTCTTGGTCTTTCAAGGAGAACTCATGCATGATCCATTGACCATTTGATTTCTGGCTTTTCTTGCTGGTGTACGTGAAGTATTTATCATACCCTATGACTTCGCCGCCGTCCGAGTTCTTCACTTCTTTGATATATTGTTGGAGCCAACATCCATCTCCCGCGGTTCTTTCGATTCTTGACTTGCTCTTCTTCTTCAACTTCGTGATAACCCACAAAGTCTCTGCCGAATCTTGGTCGAAAATATTCCAAGGCTGGCGATTTGCGCCATAAATATCCAACTCCTTCATCACACCAGAAGGTATGGGATCGCCCCTGATGAATGGTTGAAGGTAATCAGAAAGGATTTCTTCTTTGGTGGGAAGAAATTGAAACCCTACAGGAATCTCAAGCTGCGATCTAACAGTTGACATGATCGGGGTTTCGTTAAGGCGGTGGTGATCGACGAAGAGAAAGACGGTTTTCAAAGGAATTTCAAGTAGTTTCTAGAAAGATAACTTCACACATATAAATTTCTTTTGTCAAATAATTTGTTTATATATTATTTTAGAATAAATAATAATAAATCGTAATTCAAATTTCATAATATAATGTTAACCTTCGTAAGATTTCAAAAAGAAATTAAATTATAATTTTTAGAATAAAAAATATAATTTCACATTTTTAATATAAAATTTTAAGAGTTTATTTTAATAATTTAAAATTTTAAAAATTTTAGAAGAGTCCTATAAAAAATTTCCATTGAACAACTACTGATTGTAGCCCTTCTGAACAGCCTGTTAATGTTGTGGTAAGTCATTTCATCTCATTAAAAATGGTAAAAACTAGTGTTAGGACATGGTGAAGCTATGAAATGCTATAATGATCCATTAACCAAGCCTGGGAATGAAACCTAATGCTAATGACCTTGTCCTGCCAACTTACATTGTAAGCGTCCGAGTGATGATGTAGCGGAATCCGCAGTACGAGGACCGTGATCGGAAGAAAATGCGAATTTTGGTCGGCAGTAGGTTTTGTGTTTCTCCATTTTGATCATATCCTACTAATGCTTAAGTTGAGTGAAGCGGAGTAATGCTGCAATGTTGAAATGAACTTGACATACATACATACATATATATATATATATTCCATTTTGATTGGTTGTAGGTTTTGTGTACAAGGAGGAGAGAAGGTCAAATGAAAAGTTTTTGGGAATTCTATAAGAAAGGAAGGGAACTTTGAAGCCATCCACTTGGATTCAATATTTTTTGTATGGTCTAATAATATATATGGGTTATGTGTAGAGATGTCTATGGCTCGAGTCCAACTAAAATTTTGGGCATATTTGCTAGGTCCAGTTTGATTCAAAAAATTAGCTTAAAATTTTGCCCAAATTCGGTCCAGATAAAATGCTAAAATTCGTGTCTGGTCCGCCCGCATTAATTTTTTATATAATTTTTAAAAATATATAAAATATTAAAAATATTAAAATAAATATTTCTTGATAAATTTAAAATAAATTAAAATATATGTATACTTAAATAAGTCTAAGATAAGTGTAACTTAATAAGCAAATGCCTCTACAATAATAACAAAATTAATAGAGTTATACAATATATACATTGAAATTTTATTATTTTGAAAGCGTCTTACAACACTTATGACTGTTGAGCTCCTTATACTTTTTACTTGCCCCTAACATTTTTTTAAAGGATGGAATTAAATTAGATATATTTATGATAGTTAAAATACAATTTTTCATATTAATAATTCATATGTTTATAATTTTAAAGGACTAAATAAAAAATTGTCATATGTAGGGGTTAAAGTATAGTTTTATTTATATTAGTTTAAAATTTTTATAAATTGTAAAAGGCTAAAAATCAAAATTTCCCAATTTAGAATTTTGGGAACGCTGCCAACTACCTCAAAGTCACCTTGACAAGTTTACAAATCCATAAAAATCAAAAGTTTAAGGTTTAAAATTTAAGGTGTTTGGACGATTTTCAAATTATAAACCAAAAAATTGTGATTACTTAAAGCAAAGTAAAATTTATTTTTATTTAATTTGTAAATAATATAAAAATAAATATTTTAAAATACTATATAATTTATATATATAATATCTATATATATGCACTGCTCCTAAATGATATATAATGATATATATACAATTGATCTGTAGATAAGACGAATATACAAATTAATTATCACTATGTATCTTCTAATATACATGGGGAGAACTGAGAATCACATTTGTGTATAAAGCTTACGGTTTTGGTTCATCCAAATGCTCGAAGCTAAATTAACTAAATTAACTACTAAATTAATTTACAACAATAAATTCATTGTTTAGTATCATTTTGAAGTTGAAGTCAAAATCACGCCAAAGGCTAAAGTTTTTCATTATTTGCTTTATTTAAATTTAATTTTGTTTTACTTGTTTTTATTTTGTTTTTGTTTTTATTTAATTTCTATTAGATTTAATCCTCTTTTCTTTAATTTCAGTTTAAGCGTAAGAATTTATTTTTTGTGGATTCGACACTCATCAGCCCTTCTTCTAGTTGAAAATGACCAAATCGATTGAAAGACTAATATGACATCTATTAAGTCTAATTGCGGAGATACCTTTTCTTGGGTATCGAAACAAATGACTCATAAAAGATAGAGACATATATGTGGCTGATTAAACTAACAGTACATCATCTAGGACCCAAATAGAATAAATCCTAAATCTATTTATGAATGTATTCATTTATGACGTTTATAGTGTAATATACCTTAATTCTGAGTGGACGATAAACAATGTATGTGTAACTCGTATACTTTAATATAGGTGAAAGACTGAGTTTAAACATATAAAAAAATTGAAAGTTGATAGATTAGGTACATGACTTCTGCTGTATATAACATTATTTCATAATAGGTGAACGACTAAAGACAACTCTACAACATGTTGAACATTATAAGAAATTAAATACACCTAGCAGATTCAAAACTAAAAAGCTTAGAATTAAACAGGTGAACAACTAAAGGCAGCTCTACCACTGGCATTTGATGCAGAATATACTCACTATACTCGATTTTTAAAATTTCTAGTTCTGCTATTTAAGGCTTTGCATCAGCACCCGACCCATAATACATATTAATAGTATATCAAAAGCAACCCCATTTAGCTCTAAGTGGTCAGGCCAGTTCACCAGCCACATTTTTTACAGGCCAAGTAAAATTGTTGAGTTGCAAATTTTGAAAGTTGAGTATGATAAGTTTGTTGCATCAAGTGTCAGTGGGGAAGTCGGCTTTCACAGTTCACATCTAATTCTAAGCTTTTTAGTTTTGAATCTGTTGGATGTATTCAATTTCTTATCATGTTTGATGATGGGAGTTTGTTAGCTAAGTTGCAAGTTAAGCCGACTTGGATTGATCAGATTCGAGTTAAACAGTTGGGGGATGAGTTTCTGGTTTTGCGGTTTTGTCAGGTTGAGAGTGGCGATGCCAGATTTTCAGGTTGAATAATGATGGGGTGCTATGTTTTCGAGGACGGATTTGTATACCATATGATTCTGATTTGAGGCAGTCAATTCTAAATGAGGCGCATAGTAGCCCATATGCTATGCATCCTAGTGGTAATAAGAGATATCGCGATCTTCGTGGGTTGTACTGGTGGTTGGGTTTGAAGCGTGAGGTTACGAATTTTGTTGCTCGTTGCCTGACGTGTCAGCAAGTTAAGGCTGAGCACCAATTGCCTTCGGGTTTGCTACAACCCATTAAGATTCCTTTGTGGAAGTGGGAACGAGTGACGATGGACTTCGTTAGTAGGTTGCCCTTGACATTCACTAAGAAAGATTCTGTTTGGGTCATCGTGGATCGATTGACCAAGTCCACACACTTTATTCCAGTTCAGACCGATTATTCTATGCAGAAGTTAGCAAAACTCTATATCTCTGAGATAGTTAGATTGCATGGGGTTCCTGTGTCGATTATTTTTTATAGTGATCCTTGTTTCACTTCTCGGTTTTGGAAAAAATTGCATGAGGCTCTGGGTTCGAGATTATACTTCAGTACTGCATTCCATCCTCAGATAGATGGTCAATCTGAGAGGGTGATTCAGTTACTGGAGGATATGCTTTAGAGTTGTGTCATAGATTTTAGAGGTAGTTGGGAGGATTATCTGCTGCTAGCTGAGTTCGCCTACAATAACAGTTTCCAGGCTAGCATTCAGATGGCACCTTACGAGGCTTTGTATAGTCGTAAGTGTTGTACTCCGCTAAGTTGGACTGAGTTGGGTGAGCATCAGGTTTTAGGTCCTGAGTTGGTTTCTGAGACTGAAGACAAGGTTAAACTGATTTGGGATCGTTTGAAGGCGATTTTTGATAGGCAGAAACCTTATGCAGATCTGAAGAGGAGAGATATTGAGTACTCTGTGGGGGACTTCGTGTTTCTTAAGGTTTACCCATAGAAGAAAGTTCTGAGATTCAGTTGTAAGGGCAAGGTTCATTGGGTCGTATCGAATTCTAAAGCATGTAGGACCGGTTGCTTATCAGTTGGAGCTACCTCCTGAGCTGGACCGTATTCATGATGTCTTTCACGTTTCGACGTTGAGGTGGTATTAGTCTTATCCATCTCACATTGTCTCGGTTGAGGAGATTGAGGTTAGACCAAACTTGACTTTTGAGGAAGAGCCAGTTCAGATTCTAGATCGTGATATTAAGGTTCTGAGGAGGAAGCCCATTCCTTTAGTGAATGTTTTGTGGCAGAATCATGGTATTAAGGAGGCTATGTGGGAACTTGAGGACTTGATGTGTCAGCAGTATCCTCATCTATTCTAATCAGGTAAATTTCGAGGTCGAAATTTTTTTAAGGGGGTAGAGTTGTAACGCCCTGAATGTTTTGTCTTTATTTCTGTAAATTCTAACATAAATGTGTATCTGCTTTAATGGTTAAGTGTTTTGAGGTTGTGTATGAGGTCTTGGGTTCAAGTCCCAAATTGGTTAATTTTGTAATTTTTGGCCCAAGCCTTTACCTTTGTGGAGTGGGCTTATATTAAATTGCCTGTAATTTCATATTAGAATGAGCATGCTGGTTCGAGTGGTAAGGGAATTAGTGCATTAGAGGTCCTGTGTTCGAATCCCTAGGCGAGCATGGATGTTATATTTTTGCTCTGTTATTTGATAGAATTTTGGTGGAGTTGGGATTCTAAGAGGTAGTTGATAGTGGGATAGTGTGGAGGAATTTATGGGATTCCTGATAATTATTTGATTTTCTTTTTCTTTTTCTTTTTCTAAATTTTTTCTCTCTCCCAAAATCCCCAAAAAGAATCTGACGTTAATTCCTATTCTCTTTTGCTCCCTACTGTTTCTCCTTCCTCTCCTTGCCAGTGACTTTGTTCTACTTCTTATCTGTGGTTGAACTCCTGTATCTCATTATTTCGGTGTTGTGCTTTACCGGTAAGTTTGGTAGGTGCGTCTCTTGCTTTGGCTAATGAATCAGTGATTAATGGAGTTCATTTTGTGTTTAGGAGAAGATCAAGGTGTTGGGGGTTTCCAATAGGTGCCTTAAACGTGAGAAATCATCGTTGCTCGTTTTAAGGTAAAGATTTTAATTGATTAAAGGGTTATCCATTATGGTATAGTTTGGTTTAGTATCATTTTAAGTGATTAATTTGGGGTTTAATTGGTCAATTTTAGGTTTTGGTGATCTCGGGTGTGTTCTCGCATCAAGACTGAAACAGGTGTGTTCCCAAAACGATGAAAATTGAGTTCTAGTAAAAGCCGAAAAACTGCACAGTCGATGCCACACGGGCATGTGGTCGCTTGTATGGATGGCGATGTGTGAGACACGGCCGTGTGATTGATGAAGGCTTGGCCGTGTGCAAGACACGACCGTGTGGTGGCTTGAGTATGGCTATGTGGGCCACACGGGCTAGGCCAAGTTGGGCGTGTGGGCCACACGAGCAAGGCCAATTTGGGCGTGTAGGTCACATGGGCGTGTGGGCCCACACTAGCAAATCACACGGGCATGTGGGCATATTTTTTTTGAAATTCTCCCTAAGGTCGCATGGGTCACTCCGATTGAATGTGGGCCTACTATAAGGTCGGTAAGGGCTAATTAAACCTTGATTTGCATGCTATGATATCCTGATAGATTGATTTGAGTAGGATACTAAATGTATGCTCGACTATACTGATGCTTGTATATCTGTTATTTGTTTAAAGCATGTTGAGCATATTTAATTTGTTATATCTGTATCTGAATTTCTGTATCTGTTATTGGGGTGGGATTTGTATATGAGGAAGAAGTCTTCTGTTCGGCATTATTCGCCTTTATTCTAGCAGCTTGGCTGCATATTATCTGATATGTGTCTTAAAGGCACAATATGGTGTGTAGGGTTGGGTGAGTGTTTTTTAACCCCACATAGTGTGATGGGATGGTCGGAGTTGGTGTGTAGAGGAGGGGGTAGGATTCTGCATATCTGAAACTGAATTTGTTATCTGAATCTGAATCTGAAACCGAATCAATATATGTATTTGACTGTGCATATAACATTGTATGTTTGCATGCTCAATTCTGCTAGGTTACACACTGAGTTTTCGTAAACTCACATCTATTGTCTGTTTTGTCAGGTAATCCACAGACTTAGGTGGATCGGTGCAGCTGAGACTCAACGGTGACCACTTGACCGTAATTGATTAAACTTAGCAACATATGATTTTAATTATGTTTTTGGTATTTGTTTGAGCGTTTGTAATAATTGGGACTCTTTGGACTTTTTGGTTTTAAACTGTTGATTTTGGTTTGTCAATTATGTTTATATATACATATATAAGATTTCTAAATGTATCGGATTAATAAACAAATACTAGAATCATTATATTCTTATAAATAATAAAAAAATTACTTATATAATAATCATAAATAATACTAATATTCAGAGGAATTGATCTTATGGCGCTTAAATTTTGGAAAATTGAGAATGAAATTAACCACAACTAGGCAAAAAAACAAAATTAGGTGGGCCCATATTTTGGAAAATTGAGAATGAAATTAATCACAACTAGAGCAAAAATCAAATTAGCTGGGCCCACATTTTGGAGAATTGAGAATCATAGTTGTGTATAAAGCTTAAGGTTTTGGTTCATCCAAATGCTTCAAGGTAGCAGCTGAGATCGTATTGAGATGATGGATCTTAAACTGTTATGGATATTGCTCACTACATCTCTGTTTTTCATACAGACCCAGGGGCGCTGGGAGCAGGAGAGAGCTGCTCTCTTACAACTCCATTCTGTCTTCGATGTTAGCGACTGGATTGCTGAGAAAGGTTCAAGTTGTTGTCACTGGAAAAACATTGAATGCCATAATACTAGTGGACGAGTGAAAGGACTCTCTTTCTATAAAATATTCATGGAACTTGGGACGTCCATCTTGGTATCTCGATGTCTCTTTATTTCTCCCTTACAAAAACTTTCTTTCAAATTTATGAAGAGTATAGAGACCTATAGTATATTTTAACCAATATTTTTATTTAAAGATATATAGAACAAATTTTCAATATAACAAATTTTCTACAGGATGAATTTGGAAGAGCTTGACTTGAGTTGGAATAGGTTGAAGAACAGTGATCTGACATATATTAGGGGGCTAAGTCTAAAATCCTTGAATATTGGAGGAAACCTACTGCAAGGATCAATCGATATTGGAGGTATGTACAATTAATTTCATAAACCAATAAGTTAAACTACACGTAAAGAAGTTTTTTAATAAGTTAATACTACCCTATTAACACACCTCGGGGCTTTCCAATTTGAAGTTTATGAGTGTAGAGAATAACCTAAGTAAAGGATTTACTAAATATTATATTTATTGAAGGTATAATTGAATTAATTAACTTTAAATATATATTAAATGATTTTAAATAATTCCTTAATGATAAATTTAGTCACTAATGTTTGCATGTTTTGGTAAAATGATCCTAATTGTATTTTGGAGCTTTTTTTGTCATCAACTTTTATTTTTTTTTAATTTGCTTTTTCTAATAGGTTTAATGAATAAATTCAAGGTTCAATTTTTTTTTAAAAGGTTTAAATCTTTCGTACGTTTGTTTACTGAGGGGCTTTTCTACCGAGTTAAACTTTTTTTTAGATAATTATGTTTAAATTAAGAGTTATTTTTTTAATTTCATATATTATTTATTTTATTACTTTCCACATGTAATGATCTTACAGGGCTATTTAAGTAATAAATTACATCTCTTTAAAAATATTCCATGTATGAAATTCTACATCATCACCTATTAACTTTTTTAACCGTACTTTCTTTAAATCTGTTAGAAAAAGCAGTTTGAAAAAGAAAACAAAAATTAATGACTAAAAAAAGCTTAAAAATACAATCAGAACTATTTTGACAAAAACATACAAATATTAGCAGTTAAATTTATCATTAAGCTTTAAACAAATGAAACTATGAGTTACTGCATTAATTAACTACTTTCTATTTTGCAAATCTTTAGTGATAATGCCACAGTGATCATAGCTCTGGAATAGAAGTGGTGAGTCTGCCAAACTTGAAGGTCTTGATCTTAAGCGACAATAGGATCGAAAGTCTCCGGCATTTACAAGGTATAAATTGAATTCCATATTTTAACCAATATTTTTGTTTGAAGTTATATAAAACAAATTTTTAATTTAACTGACAAAATAGTATTTAACTGAATTGAATAGTGTTGAATATTTTTGTCTGCAAGGATCAATCGGTATTGGAGGTATGTACAATTAATTTCATAAACCAATAAGAAGTTTTTTAAAATAGGACACAACTTAGAATTTCATAGTTATATTTTTGTGATGATTATTTAAGTGTACTGACAAAATGAGTATTTAACTGAATTGAATAGTGTTGATTAATTTGACAAAGCTGAAGGAGATGATATGTGTTACAATGAACTTGAGAGCCTTCAATATTCTCATGGTGTGTGTTGATATATTTTACTCTATCAAACTTGGTACATATACATACAATTTTAATATTCCCTTGATAACAAATCTGCTTATCTAAATGCGTTATAGATGGTGAGAGAAAACTTAAGTTGATCAATTTATAAAAGCTTGATTTGAGTTTACCCCTTTTTTTATTTCACCGGAAAAAGGGCGACTTTTGGCCTTTTGATCGCCGTATATAGCGGCGCCGTTACCGGAGGACGGTGGCTGGCGTGGCGGTGGCCCACCAGAGACCAGGACGGAGGGGAGAAGTTTTTGCAAAAAAAAAAAAAGGGAGGAAGGTTTTTTTTTTTTAAAAAAAAAATAGGTGCTAAAATGAATTTTTTGTTGGAAAATTTACTTAAATAGAGGGCTAAAACGACGTCGTTTTGGCTTGGGTCCTTAAACCCCAAAGCGGCGTCGTTTCATGCTCAACCCGCGCGACCGACCCGCTCCAACCTAGAATCGGTGCGTTCTTGCAAAAAGGGTTATTTACCCTTCTAGCCCTTCCTCATTTTTATCTTTTTTTAATCCAGTTTTTTTTTTCGTTTTCAATTTATCCCTAGGATTTTATTTCAATTTCAAATAGGTCCCCTTTGAACTGTGCGTTTTGGAGAATAGGAAATATTTTTCTGTTTGGTCCCTCCATGTTATTCGCGCCATTCAAAATGGTCCCCCCTTTTCTTTTATTCTGATTTTTTCCATTTGAGTTTTGTTTTGATTCCAATTTAATCCTTTTTGTTATTATTATTATTTTAGTATTAAGTTAATCTAATATTAAATTTTTTTTATATACTTCACTTATTTTTATTACTTTTATTATTGTTATTTTATTTATTTATTATTTTATATCTTTTTACATGCTTTCAAATATTATTATTATTATTATTATTATTATTATTATTATTATGATTATTATTACTATTATTATTGCTATTATTTTATTATTATTACTATTAATTATATTTTCTTTTTGTGTTTATTTACTTATTGTTTTTTTTTATTTTTGGCTTGTTTATTTTATTTTATTTTATTTTCGTCCTTATTATTGTTATTCACACTAATGCATTTATTATTCTTTCGTTATGCATGTTTGTACCATCATTTTTTTTTATCTTACTACCAATTTACGTTACTTTAATCTTTATCCGATACATCAAAATTTTAAAACAAGCAATATATTGTACTTTGAGGTTCAAAAGGTCGTACCCTAACTTACGATGTTTCGACTTTCTCGATAAATCCAAATAAACGAACCCTTTTTTACGTGAATCTTGAATAATCTCGGGAATTATGAAAAGATCGTATTCTAACTTACGGAATATGATTACTTTCTAAAATCGAGATAATTAAATACCTTTCAAAATAAATAAAATTTTTGGTGTTTATTCTCGTATCGAGAATTTAAGACATTGTGTCCTAACTTACATGACGTAATTCTTTCTCTCGATTAACATGAAATATGCCCTGTTCTCGAAAATTTTCAATTTTATAACAAAGGATCGTATTTTAAAATTTCTTCAAATTTTCAATTTTCGACACTAAGACACTAATTAATCAAATAGGTACCAATTTTGGGCATTACGAGGGTGTTAATCCTTCCTCGTACGTAACCGACTCCCGAACCTATCTTTCTAAATTTCATAGACCAAAAGCGTTGTTTTAATAAATCAAATCGTTTATTGAAAACAACCATCTTACGAGGTGACTCGATCACACCTCATCAAAAAGGATTGGTGGCAACTCCTGTCTTTTGTTTTCATTTTCAAAATTAAAGTCGACTCTGTTTTTCAAAAAAAATGGTTTCGACAGCTTGGCAACTCCACTAGGGACACAAAGTAAGAGAGTCAAGCCACGAGTTGATTACTTTTTGTCTTTTTATTGAAAATTGAAAACTTGACTTAAATTTACAATCCTTTCGTTGCATTCCATCATTTTGGTTTATAATTGCTTTACTGGTTCAAGTTTTTTGATATCTTTCTGCACATTGCATTGCATAATCGATCGATTTTACCCTTTAAGTGGGAGTGAGAAACTATTCCTTCGTGAGGTTTTCACCTCCGTATAAGATAGTGGATCGCTTTCAGGATATATCTGTTCCTATGTCTTCGTGAGGTTTTCACCTCCGTATAGCCATAGGGAAATGTATTCCCTTGAACTGAACTCGGTCCATATGAGCCTATAATGGGTGAGGATCAAGGAATCTGCCGGTTCAGGTACTTTTACTCTAGAACCAAACCCCATATAGCGAGCCTTAAGAGCCCACCTTAGGTAGAGCCACACCAAACCCTAGTGGCCTAGTAGGTACTTTATTATTCCTTGCTTACTTTAAACTGTATATAAAGTACTGACTTGCTTTGTTTTTACTTTTATTGTAATTGCATAGCATTTTCATCACAAAAAAGGTGTCGATTCACATTCGGTTCTTAAATAGATAACTTATCATGGAAAAGGGGATTCTTGATAAAGTGAAGGATAATGCGGTAGTCCAGATTTGGGCCGAGACAATGCAGCAAGAGAAATGTGATAGTCTTATAGAGGGGTACGTATCGGAGTTGTGGGATTTCACTTGAATCAGCGTAACCCAAAATAATCTTTAAAAGATGAAAGAAATATGAGATCAGTGGGATGATGAGATCAAGCAACTATTCTATTTTAATTACGATGACTTGCCCTATCTACTCAATATCAAGGTAGATAAGCACTTATTCTGAGCTCTCGCCAGTTTTGGAACCCTGCCTATAGTTGTCTTACTTTTGGAAAGGTGGATTTGGTACCTACGTGGAAGAGTACACAGCCTTGCTCCGTTGCCCAAAGATTCAAATTGACAAGGCTTACTCCAGAGCTACCAACGTCCCAACATTCTTAAAAAAGCTGATGAACATCACGGGAATGAGCGAACAGTGGGTTACAGCCAGAATCTAGCAGAAAGGTGATAACAAGCGCATCCCTTGGAAAAATTTGAGAGATTTGATCCTAGTACATCCTAATGTGAGGAAAAGGGTTGATGTCTTCGCGTTGAGCATTTATGGATTGGTGATCTTTCCCAAGGCCTTGGGGCATATAGATGAGGCAGTCTCGGATCTCTTTGATTGACTTAACAAAAGGGTTACACCGGTTCTTCCAATTTTGGCCGAAACTTTCAGATCCTTGAACACGTGCCAAAGAGCTGGCGAGGGCAGATTTATAGTGTGTGCGTAACTTTTGTTAGCATGGTTCCACAGCCATTTTTGGAAAGTGGAAAAGGTCTCATACTGAATCTTGATGATTTTCTAAAATTTACAAGAAGAAGACATCGAATGAAGATCCCTTTGGATGGTTCCTGACGAGATCTTATATCAGTGTGGAGATTTTGATTGGGTTCCCCTGCTTGGAATATAAGGAGCTGCCGGGTATGCTCCCCTACTTGTGTTAAGGCAATACAGGTCAAGACAGTTCACGCCAGCAACACAAGGGTTAGCTCAGTGCGAGTTTGTATATAAAGGAGATAATTATAAAAAAAAAAGTTCGTGAAATATCGAATGCCTGGAACCAAACTCGTAGAATGAAGAGGCTTGCTGCCAACCCGATGACAACCCCTGAGTATGACCAGTGATGGAGACAGAGAATCAACGACATCCCTATGTCAGACCAAAAAAACACCCGATCAATAGAAGAACACTTACAGGTGATCCCATCTGAACTAGAGATCATCAAACAGGATTTTGAGAGAAGGAGTTCAGAGCTAGAAAAAAGAATAGAGCAATTGGAAGAGGAGAAAATGCAGCTGGGACTAGATGTCGAATTCTAAAAACTAGAAGCTGAAAAGCTAAGAAAAGGAAAGAATAAGGCTGAAGAGGATTTGGACAGTTTGAAAATAGACTACAAAAAGCTGCGGAGGTTAATGAGAACCGCTGGTTTGGGAAAAATGTCAGAACAATGGCGGTAAGAAATTAAAGAAGAAAAAAGAAATTTCGAGATGCTCAAGCTCGAGAAGATACTCTAAAAGAAGTTTGGTAGAAAGTCAAAACGAGAAAAAGGGATTAAAGACTCGAGTGTCAGAGTTAGAAAGATTCTTGTATCAATATCTTAGTCGTAACTCTATAATCGAGTTGAAGGCTAATTTGAGCAAAATTGAAGAGTTAAAAGGGAAGATAGAAGAACTTGAAACTGCGCTGCAAAACTGTGAACTTCAGGTTGAACTCCTTGAGGCGAATAATGGGCGGTGGAAGGAGCAGCTTCATCAATCTCAAGATCAGGTCAGGGATAGGGATTATGTCATGGGCAAAGCTTTGACTTAAGTGCGAGAAGTGGCCGATCACTTACAAACCTTAGTAGTCCATGTTGATATACTGAGTTTGAAATATGAGTCAGAGTTAGATCGAGGCCGAGAGTTAGCTTGGCTTCTTAGGCAGGTCAAGGCCTTAAGTATCAGGGCAAAGCCTTATCTGTAATCCATTTTATGTTAAGAAATTTGTTTTCTAGAAAAGTTACTCTAATGAAATTGAATTAGAATCAATGTTTTTTTCTTTTCTGCATTCATTGCATTCACGCATTAGCATCGCATTGCATCATATGCACTAAAGCTCACAAGAGACTTTAAAATCGGGGCAGTAAACTTGGAATATCATTACGGTACACGAAGAAAGACTAAAGCCATTGACCAAAGGTTGGAAAGATTAGAACAAATGCAAAGAGAGATGCAGGATCAACTGCGAATACAGATCCAAGAACAGTTGACCAAAATCCAACAGAATATGAGGGATCAAATGCCAGAATTTCAGAGAAACATGATGAGCCAGTTAACGCAGTTGCCGGCTGAGAAGCTAGAAAAAGGAAAGAGCCCTATGATCAATACCGGAGACGACAAGGAAGACCCTGCTTATCCTCCAGGCTTCACCCCAACAAACACCCAAGCACAACCATAATGTTTATCTGTCAACATTAGACCCCAATATCAGACCGGTACTTCACCGATAAACTTCTCGAAGGGTTCAGGCTCTAACCCCAAGATAATCCGGCAAATTCTGTTGCCCCGACTTTGATGATATAATGAAAATAGGAAAGGCGATGTGGAGCTCCCAAAGCAACTAGAAGACAGATGCAAATGGCTAGAGGAGAAATTCAAGGCGTTGGAAAGTGCTGATTACCATTGTGGAATTGACACTAAGGAATTGAGCCTGGTCCCAGATCTAGTGCTCCCTCCTAAGTTTAAAATGCCAGAATTTGAAAAATATAACGGGACCAGCTACCCTTAGGCTCACATTACAATGTTTTGTAGGAGGGTGACCGAATATGTCAGTAATGATCAGTTATTGATTCGCTGTTTTTAAGACAGCTTGACTGGGGTTACGACCAAATGGTATAATCATCTAAATCGTGCCCAAATTACTTTATGAAAGGACCTGGCACAGGCCTTCATGAAACAATATGGCCACGTGATGGATATGGTGCCTGACAAAATCACACTACAGAATATGGAGAAAAATCCAAACGAAAGTTTCAGGCAATATGCTCAAAGGTGGAGGGAAGTCGCCACGCAAGTCCAACCGCCATTGCTAGAAAAGGAAACTACCGTGCTCTTCATTAATACCTTAAAGGCACCTTTTATCAATCACATGCTGGGAAGCACAACTAAGAGCTTCTCAGATATAGTGATGCCTGGTGAAATGATAGAAAATGTAATAAGGTGCGGAAAAATAGATACCAAGAAAAGCAAAAAGAGGTCGGCCTCGAGGAAAAGAGAAAATGAGGTAAATAACGTGGGCACATATAACAGGGGTTATTCAAAACCAGTCACTATAAACCAACCGAGAACGGTAACCTCTGTCCATCAAGGCCAACCAAGACAAGAGTCTAACACAAGGTAAAATATGGAGAAACTCCAGTTTACGCCTATTCTAATGACATATAGGGAGTTGTACCAAAGTTTATTTGATGTACATGTTGTGTCCCCTTTCTACCTAAAGCCAATGTAACCCTTGTACCCCAAGTGGTATGACGCAAATGCCCAATGTGAATAATATGCGGGAATCACAGGACACTCGATAGAAAACTGCACCGCTTTTAAATAATTAGTAGAAGACTCATCAAAATGGGTATTGTAAAAATCGATGATCCATCTGATGCAAAAAATCTATTACCCAACCGTGCTGATAAGGGGATAAATTCGATAGTCGAGAATACGGGGAAGAAAATCAAGGTGAATATTGCAGAAGTGAAAACCCCGTTGAAAGAAGTTTGGAAAAAAATGGTGGAAAATGGGTTAATCACACAAGACTCGAGGAACAGGTCCCTAAAAGTAAGGAACTATTGTGAGTTTCATGATGAAGAAGATTATGAGATTCAGAAATACAGTAAATTCAGGGCCTTAGTACAGGGTCTAATGGACAACAAAGAGCTCGAGTTCTTTTAGTATACTGAAGAAGAAGAGGTGTGCGCCTCAGAGGGAGGGTCAACAGAGAAGGTCTATGAGGCCAACCACCCGGTGGTGATCATCTCACGACCAAGAATCAATGAAGCCAGAGCAAAAGTTGCACCAAGAATTGTAATCCAAAAACCCGTTGCTTTTCCTTATAAAGACAGCAAAAGGGTACCTTGGAACTACGACTGCAATTTGGTAATCCTGGGAGAGATGGGCCCTATCAGCATGCCAGAGGAAGGTCAAGATGTGGGTTTTTATACAGGTAGCAGAAGACGTTATGATGCCCAAATACAAAAGCCGAACCTGTAAAAGGGAAATCCTTGACAATCGAACAAAGGAAAGAGAAGCCAGAACTACCTGTTAATAAACTGGTAAATAAGAAAAAGATAAGAAATTCTTGAAATTCCTAAAACACAACGAGTATAGTGTCATGGAACAACTACACAAGCAGTCAGCTAGCATATCGGTATTGGCTTTACTCTTGAGCTTGGAGACACACTGTAACGCGATAATGAAGGTGTTAAATGAAACCTAAGTCGTTAATGATATTTTCGTAAACAAGCTAGACTTTCTTGTCAACAACAAAAGTGCCAATAATTTTATCTTCTTTAATGACGATAAAATACTGCCAGGGGGTATGAGATCCACCAAAGCTCTGCACATCACCACCCGCTACAAGGGGTATACATTATCGGTGGTATTGATTGACAATGGATCGGCACTGAATGTATTGCCCTTGTCCATATTGAACAGGTTGCCTGTGGACAGCTCTCATATGAAGACATGCCAAAACATAGTGAGAGCATTTGACAGCACCGAAAGGAAGGCAATAGGAAGGATTGATATACCTCTTTTGATCAGTCCAAACATAAAAAGGTAGACTTCTTAGTGATGGACATCAAGCCTTCTTACAATTGCCTATTGGGGAGGCCTTGGATTCATTCAGCAGGGGCCGTACCATTATCACTGCACCAAAACTTAAAGTTGGTAACAGAGGGCCGACTGATAATGATAAACGTGGAAGAAGACATTATTGTGTCCGTTACCAGTAATGCGCTATACATAAAGGCTGATGGTGAAGTGAAAGAATATTCCATGGACTGGTCGAAGTACTAATCTTGAATGACAAATGGGATCACTTTGGCTTGAGATATAATTCAGACGCGAAGAAAAGGAAGAAGGAGTTGGAGAAGAAGCAGGAGAGAAGAAGAGCGCGATTAAGGGGGGTAGAGGTCAAATGGGAACCAATGACCTTCCCCCATATATCCAGAACATTCATGTCAGGAGGAATTATTCACCCTGAACGAAAGATGGCAAGAAAAGAAATTGATGAAGATATGATGGGAAATCTGAGCATCAACGCCATATCTGAATAGGGAATGGTGGAAGAAAACTTATCGGGCATCTGCCCTTATGAGCCTAGAAGTGTTCTAGACAACTGGATTGCGGAAGAGATTCCTGTATTTTTTAGAGCTAATTCAGAGTAATGTTTAAAAACACGCTTGTTGCTTTAAGCTTAGATGAAATAAGAATCCATTTGTGAAATAGACTCATGTCCAAAATCTTTATTTCAATAAAAAAATACATTTTTGTGTATCACTCTGAGTAAATATTCTTTTATTCTTTTATTTCATTCATAATCATATCATATAAATAGCTATTCTTAGATTCATTTGTTCTTTGGATATACCTTCGTGCTTGCAACAGGTCTCCAAATATCAACGACATGCGCAACGCTATTGTAATACCCAATTTTTGCCCAGCCCAATACCCATATAAAGAGCCCAAAACAAAACAAAATTAAACCAATAAAACAGAAGCTAATAAGGAAAATTAATAAAAGGAACCAGTCCATCCAAATGTCCAATTACAAAGCAATATACCCGACCCAAATTTAATACAAATAAATAAGCCCAAATACAAATTTGCCCAATTATTAAACCCTAAACCCAATAGCTAAACGGCCCAAAAGGCCCATCACAGATTGAAATTAACAGAAACTCTAGGGTTTCAATCTCTTGCGGCTGCCGACGCTCCACCTACCAGTACCCCTCCCTATGCCTCGGCAACTGTTTATCGCGTCCCCCACACGCGCTCTTACGCCACGCGCCCATGCGCCCATACGCCTCGGCCACCACGCGTTTCAGTCATCACGCACCCTGACACTCGATGCTCCTAGCGCCTCGATGGCCGCCCACCGCCTCGCCTCGTCGCCGCCGCGCTTATGCCCGCACTCAGTAAAAGAAGCCAACACGCAGAACACAAAGACAACAGAATATGAGACCAACAGAGAATAATGAGAGAGTATTTTTCTCGACTATAAAGAGTCAATTTGTATTCTGTAGAGCGGGCCTTTTTTTTAGACACATCAGAGATCGAAAATTAGAAAAGAAAACAAAAAGGAAATCTCTGGCTCCTACATATTATCAGAAATCAAAAAGAAAAAAAGGAATAACAGAAGGTTGATTTTAACCCTCACCGTCTTCATTTTTCATCTACTGCTCTATTATCATTTTTATTCATTATGTTAAAAACAAACGATTGAATAAAAAGGGAAAAACGTACCTCTTCGTCGTCGAACACCCCTTTTCCAGTGTCGAAATCGGGCTAAAAAGGGCGGAGGGACGCCTGGTCTCGGCGTTTGTGAGAGATTTGGAACCGAAGCCTTGCAACGTGCCTTTGAACAGGGCTAGGATCCCGTCCCCACGCACTGTTGGCCACTGGACTTGGTGGTGGTGCGATAGGCGGCAGAAACGGAATCCAATCGTCAAACTAAGATGGAGAGAGGGAGAGGTTTTTCAGTTTTCGAAAGAAAGGGGGAGAAGCTTTAAAATTTTTTTTCTCTGAAATGAGAATGAAATGAAGCTGATTAAAAGTAGGGTTTTAATGCATTAAATCACTAGCATAGTTTAGAAGAGGAGATCACATATCCTCTTAGGGGGATATCTACGTGATGACTCCTCTCCCTTTTGCTGAGTTTCTAATCTCGGCCGAATATAGCATTTCCCTTTTTTTAATTTTACCCCATCATCTCTTTCGTGTTTTAACTTGGTCCAAGTCAAAACGCGGCGCATGAGGTAGTCGGGATATTTTCCCATTCAATCCTCGTTGTTTTTGCGCTTCATGTTCACCCTTTTTTTTATTTTAATTTATTATTATTTGCTCTTTTATTTCATTTTTACCGCAATTTAGTCCTTTTTTATTACATTGCTGTTATTCTTGTCTCTATTATTATTACTATTATTATTATTATTATTTATTTATTATGATTTTTTTATTACCTTTATTAAACCATATGTTGCTATTTCAATTTAATTTAATTTTATTCTATTTTATTTTGACATCATTTTAAAAACTATTCCATATGCTACTTATTTCTATATTCTGTGTTCTTGGCTTAAAATCATTTTGTTGACTATTTTAAATTATTTTATGTATTATTTCTTTTAAAATTGCTCAATTCATTGTTCTGTGATCGTTAATATTAATATCTAAATAGTGTAGCCTATGTGATCATCGTTCTTGCGTATATTATAATTCGTTCGTTCGTATTTCCATATTATTGATATTGTCACCATCCTTATTATTGTTTGCACTATTGTTTCATTATTTTTCATGTATATCAATATTTTAGATTAATGATACTAATGTTATATTACATGTATTATGTGGTCATTGTGCTAAGTTCGTGTTACATTATCGTTATTCGAATACAACCCCGTTCACGCTTTAAACGATGCTCCTTAAAACGAACCAAAAATCTTTTATGAATCTCATCCAAAATTAAAAATTTCTAAATAAGGCAATATTCTGCGTTTGGAAATTCGAGAGATCGTGCCCTATGTGTTGGGTTTCAGTTCTCTCGCTTGGCCAAACAATCGAATATCCTTTTGACATTTTAATGTATGAGTCTCGGGGATTAAGAGATGATCTTGGATTCGAGGATTAAAATCATCGTGTCCTATGTATTGGATGTGATATTTTGTTCCTTCGGAACAAGAAAATCTTGATATTCAACTCGAGAAAACTAAAATATTTCAAAAAGGGATCGATTTTCTTTTTTTTAAATCTTCAAACTTTCGACATTGGGACATTAATTAATCAATTTGGTATCGATTTTGGGCGTGACGAGGGTGCTAACCCTTCCTCGTACGTAACCGACTCCCGAACCCGTTTTCTCAAATTTCGTAGACTAGAAAAACATTGTTTTAGTAAATCAAAATATTTTATTAAAACAAAGGTGATCCGATCACACCTAGTCAAAGATCGGTGGCGACTCCTTATTTTTAAAAGTTGATTCTCGTTTTTTTCAAAAAGATGGTTACGACAGCTTGGCGACTCCACTGGGGACCTGAGAGTCAGGCCGTAAATTGATTGATTTTTGTCCTTTTGATTGAAAATTTGGAAAATTGTTTTGAAAAATCGTGTTTTTCTTTGATGCATTTGCTTGTGCTATAGTGTCGAGTCTCGTGAAATACTTTGGCATTGCATTGCATGACCGCTGCGGTCACACCCCCTTAAGTGGAGAGTGAAGCTACTCTTTCGTGAGGTTTTTACCTCAGTGCAAGATAGTGGATCACTTTCGGGATACATCCGTACCTATGTCTTCGTGAGATTTTTATCTTCGTGCAGCCATAGGAAAATGTATTCCCCTGAACTGAACTCGGTCCACATGAGCCTATAATGGGTGAGGATCGAGGAATCTGCTGGTTCAGGTACCCTTGCTTTAGAACCGAACCACATATAGAGAAACCTAAGAGCCCGTTGTAAATAGAGCCATGTAAACCCTAGTTGTTTCCTTAAATAGGAGTTTGATTATTTCCTGTTTTAAGTTCTTCTACCTGATACTAACTTCTTGTGTTTTACTTTTATTGCATGGCATTTTATCATAAAAAGATGTTGATCCACATTCGATTACTAGATAGAAAAGCTTAACATGGAAAAGGGGTTTCTCGATAGAGTGGAGGATAATGCGGCCGTCCAAGTGTGGTCCGAAAGAGTACAGAAAGAAAAAAGAGATAGCCTGACAATGGGGCATGAATCAGAGTTATGGGATTTCACCCGTATCAGCGTGGCTCAAAATGACCTACGAGAATTGAAGGAAATATGGGACTCATGGAGGAATGAGGACAAACAACTATTCTACTATAATTACGGTGATTTGCACTATCTGCTGGATATCAAGGTAGACGAGTACCTACTCCGAGCTATTACCCAGTTCTGGAACCCTGCTTACAGTTGCTTCACTTTTGGAAAGGTAGATTTGGTGCCTACCATAGAGGAGTACACAGCTTTGTTTCGATGCCCGAGAATTCAAACTGATAAGGCGTATTCAAGATTTGCTAATAAGTCGGCATTCTCAAAAAGGCTAATGAACATTACAGGGATGAGCGAGCAATGGATTACGGCCCAGATCAAGCAAAAGGGAGATTGTAAGTGCATTCCTTAGAAACACTTGAGGGACTTGATCTTGGCGCATCCTGATAAGAAAAAGAGGGTTGACGTCTTCGCTTTAAGCATCTATGGTTTGGTCATCTTCCCTAAGGCGTTGGGGCATATAGATGATGCGGTTTCAGACCTATTTGATAAACTTGATAAGGGAGTTACACCTGTCCCCGCAATTCTAGCCGAAACCTTCAGATCATTGAATGCTTACCGAAGAGCGGGCGAAGGGAGGTTCGTGGGATGCGCACAGCTGTTGTTATCTTGGTTTCATTGCCATTTTTGAAAGATAGAAAAGGTCTCATACAAAGTCTTTTTTGAGAACTATTTTCCTCTAGAGGAATTAGCGAGTACACCAAGGCAGGACGACCTATCTGGAGAGAAATGGATAGTGATTCTCCAAAATCTGCAAGATAAAGATGTAGAATGGAAGGCTCCATGGATGATCACTGACGAGATCTTGTATCAGTGTGGAGGGTTCGACTAGGTTCCTTTACTCGAAATATAGGGAGCTGTTGGAAATGCTCCGTTACTAGTGATGAGGCAGTATCGATCGAGGCAGTTCATACCGGCGACACATGGATTAGCCCAATGTCAATTTTCATACAAGGATGACAACTATAAGAAGAGAGTTCGCGAGATATCAGATGCATGGACCCAAACCCGAAAAATGAAGAGACTCGCCATAGGGCCAATGACGACCCCCGAGTACGACCGATGGTGGGGCAAAAGGATCAACGACAATGTCCCAAGGCCAAGCCAAGAAAATGCCTGACCAATAGAAGAGCAATTGCAAGTAATCCTGTCTGAATTAGAGATTATCAAGCAAGATTTTGAGAGGAAAAGCTGGGAATTGGGTAAGAGGATAGAGCAGCTAGAAGAGCAAAAGATGCAGTTGGGGTTGGATGTTGACGTCCACAAGTTCGAGGCCGAGAAATTAAAGAATGGAAAAAATAAAACCAAAGAGGACTTGGATAGCCTAAAGACAGACTACAAGAAGCTGCGCATGTCCATTAGAACTGCTGGTCTGGGTAAGACATCAGGGCAGGAAATTAAAAAAGAAAAATCCAGAGCTAATCAGTGGGAAAAGAAGTTTCAATATGCTCGAGTACGGGAGGACGCTTTGAAAAAGAGCCTATTGGAAAGCCAAAGCGAAAAGGAGAGGTTACGCGCCCGACTAGCAGAACTAGAAAAGTCGTTGCAGCTGCATCGTAGTCGCAACTCGGTAGTCGAATTAAGAGCCAGTCAGAACAAGATCGAAGAGATGAGAGGAAGGATAGGAGAGCTCGAGACTGCATTACAAGATAGCAAATTTTGGGTTGGGCTCCTTGAAGCGAGCAATGAACATTGGAAGGAGCAGCTCCACCATTCTCAAGAACAGATCAGAAACAGAGACTATGTAATGGGCGAAGCTGTGGCTCAAATCCGAGAGGTGGCCGATCATTTACAAACCTTGGCGGTTCGGGCTGATGCGTTAAGTCTGATGTACGAGTCAGGATCGAAGCGAGGCCAAAGTTTAGCTTGGCTTCTTAGGAAAGTTAAGGAGTTAGGCATTAAGGCGAAGTCGTATATGTAATCGTCCGTTCTATAAAAGGAAATTTGTTTTCTAGTAAAGTTTATCTAATAGAATTGAATCAAATCAACACCTTTTTGCATTCATACCATGCATTACATTGCATACATTAGCATCACATCGCCATAATTATTTACTAAGGTTGAAATTGTATAATCCGCAGTTACGTTACTGCGAATCTGGAATCGCATCATCCCTATAGGACACGTCTAAGAACTAGAGTTATGGATGCCGAACTCAATGAGAGGATCGAAAGGATGGAGAGAATCCAGAAAGAGTTGCAAGAACAGTTAGCCAAGTCGCAGCAAGAAGCAAGGGATCTAATGGTAAGGTCCCGAGAGGAATCACTAGAGCAAAAGGATCAAATGGCTAAGATGATGGAGATGTTGGCGGCTCTGGCCAAAGGAAAAGGGCTCGCACAGAGTCCTGATATTACAGAACCCCATTCGAGAGTTAATCAGGATCCGCTCTATCCCCGAGGATTCATGCCACCCCATGCTCATGCAACGCAAAGAGGATATCCTCAAGGGAACCCGGTGGGCCTAGAACAATGACCCATCCCACCTACTCATCTGTGGCAAGGTGTATATGTATCAAACTCTGGAGATAATTCTGCTAATCCAATTGTTTCGGACTTGGATGATTCGGTAGAAATAGCTAGGTTAAAAAGGGATGATTACGATGCCGAAGACAAGTATAGGAGTCTAGAAGAAAGACTCAAAGCGGTAGAGGGTACTAAAGTCCCTTCTGTAATGAGCACCAAAGAGCTCAGTCTGGTTCCCGATCTGGTCCTACCCCCAAAGTTTAAAGCGCCAGACTTTGAAAAATATGATGGAACAAGGTGTCCAAAGGTACATCTCATCATGTTCTGTCGAAAAATGGCTGGTTATGTGAATGAAGACAAACTATTAATACACTGCTTTCAAGATAGCTTGATCGGGTCAGCCCTCCGTTGGTATAATCAGCTCGGCCGAGAGAGGATCCAATCATGGAACGACTTAGCTTCAGCGTTCTGTGAGCAATACAAGCATATCTCTGATATGGCTCTCGATCGACTGACGCTACAGATGATGGAAAAGAAGACAGCAGAAACTTTTAGATAATATGCTCAAAGGTGGAGGGACATCTCAGTTCAAGTAGAACCCCCACTGACCAAAACTGAGATAACAGTTCTCTTTATCAACACTTTAAAAGCGTCATTTTATGACAAGCTGGTAGGAAATGCCATAAAGGACTTCGTCGATGTCATAATATCTGGGGAACTCATTGAAAATGGCATCAAGAGCGGAAGGATAGAAAGTTCCGAGAGCTCGAAAAGGCCAGTACCTATGAAGAAGAAAGAGCCTGAAACCCATATGATGGGGACTGGGAACCACTACGCTTCCAATCCGTACCCAATCCAACCACGACCTCAATTTCGTCCACCTCCAAATTTCTATTTCCCTCCTCAAAACCTCTACTATCAAGCACCCCTTCCTTACCCCGTCTATGCCGCTGATAACCAAAGACCATTCACCATACCCTCGCCAAGTACTATACCTGCTCAAAGTCAGCCTAAAAACGAACAAAGACTAACAAGACCCAATCCTGAAAGACCCCAATTTACCCCTATTCCCGTGTCATATGGAGAACTGTGCCCGAAATTATTGGAAAAACAATTAATTTCCCCACATTACATGGCACCATTGAAGCCTCCATTCCCAAAGTGGTATGATCCCAATGCTAATTACATGTATCATGCTGGAAACCAGGGGCATTCTACTGACAATTGTATAGCCTTTAAAAGGAGAGTTCAAGGCCTTATCGATGCAGGGATTTTACGGTTTGACGGTACCAGTAATATGGCTAGAAATCCACTCCCTAACCACACCGTAGGGAACGTGAATATGGTGACACAGAAAGATAGGTGGCAAGCCAAAAGTTGTGTCTCCGAGATAAGGACACCTTTGAGGAAGCTCTGGGAAATAATGACTGAGAAGGGTATACTCGACAAAAGTTTCAAGGAGGAAAGCATGAAGAGTCCAAGTTTTTGCGTCTTCCATGACATAGAAGGACATCACATCCAATCTTGCGAGAAGTTCAAGGAGCTACTTCAAGGTATGATGAACAATAAGGAGGTTAAGATCTGCAATAAGATGGAAGAGGCCGATGAAAAGGATGTATGTGCCTCTGAGGGCCAACCATCAGGCCCCCCTTATAGCGCCGATCGGCCTTTGGTGATCTACTACGAGGCAAAGAAGGAAGAGGTGAAACCAAAAATGATAATCCAAGTACCTTCTCCTTTCCCTTACAAGGACAGCAAGGCAGTGCCGTGAAAATATGATGTCAGCATTACCATGCCCGAAGCTACAACTGGAAATGTCAACGAGGTGGGGCATTTCACCCGCAGTGGGAGGTGTTATTCCTCTGAGGTGGCTAAGCCAAAGAAAAAAGTCGTCGACTCGAGTCATAAGGGGAAGGCACCAATACACGAGACCGAGGGCGAGGTTGAAACACAATCTGAACAAGAAGCCAAGAGGCCCATGAATGAGGATGAAGCGCATGAATTCTTGAAGTTCATCAAACACAGTGAATATAATGTCGTGGAATAATTGAACAAACAGCTGGCAAGAATCTCAGTATTATCCCTGTTGATGAACTCAGAGCCACATCGAAACGCTTTATTGAAAGTGTTAAACCAAGCATATGTGCCAAGTGATGTACCCATTGAAAAACTTAATAGGTGGGTGAACAATTTAAATGCAGATAATTTCATCTCTTTCAGTGATGATGAAATACCACCGAGCGGTAGGGGCTCTGTTAAAGCATTACATATTACCACCGGTTGCAAAGGCTATATAATATCGCATGTATGACAACGGGTCTGCGCTTAATGTCATGCCGTTGGCTACACTGTCCAGGATGCTGGTTGACATGTCTTATCTGAGACCTTGTCATTCCGCAGTAAAGGCATTTGATGGAACACGGCGAGAGGTCATGGGAAAGATCGAGATTCCTCTGGAGATGGGCCCGTGCACATATAATGTCGAGTTCCAGGTCATGAACATCGCACCTTCATATAATTGCCTCTTAGGAAGGCCATGGATCCATTCCGCTGGAGCAATCCCTTCATCTCTTCACCAAAAAATAAAGTTTATTATGGATAACTGCTTGATCACGATCGCTGGTGAAGAAGATATTATCGCATCACTCTCTACTGATGCACCCTACGTCGAGGCAAACAAAGATGCGGTAGAATGCTTATTCCGTTCCTTCAAGTTTATCAACGCCATATTTGTTGCTGAAGGGAGTAGGGCTCCCACACCCAAATTGTCAAGGAATACCAAGATGGGGATCAAACTGACGGTGGGAAAAGGAGCCCGAGTAAGGAAAGGTTTAGGAAGATACCAGAAGGGATAGCTAGAGCACTAAAACCGGTATACCACAATGATCGATATGGGTTAGGGTTCAAGCCGGATGCACGACAAAGAAGGAAACAGCTGCAGAAAAATCAGGAAAAGAGGATTGCAAGAGCTTCAGGTCAAGAAGTAGAATGGGAGCCCATGGTGTATTCGCTCTTGTCGAAAACTTTTACATCTGCAGGAATGATGTACCCAGAAGGAGACTGTAACAGCCCAATTTTAATAGTGTCGGAACAGTGATTCGAGATCCCTAAATCTGACGAAAAGTTAGAAAATTTTGTTAATTGATAATTATAAGTTAAGTGTGATTTTAGAAATATTTTAAAATTAGTGAATTTTGTAAACTAAAAGAATTAATTAGAAAAATTGGGCCAAAAACGAGGTATTGAGACCTCGAATTCATAAAGTGAGCCATTAATATTTCTAAAAATATTTATGGAGTGTCATTAAGTTATTATTAAAGTTTAGTTGAGAAATTTTAACTTTTGGATATGTAATTAAATGAAAAGGACTAAATTGAAAAAGGTGTAAAAGTTGAATTATGATTAAAAGAAATTATAAAGGACCAAAATGGCAATTATGCCATTTTGTATAATTGAGGCGGTGTATTGTGTAAAAATCTGAGATTTTTTTTAAGTATATTATTATATTATTATATTATTATATTATTATATATATAAACAAACTAAAAGAGAAAGAAAAGAAGAAGGGGATAGAAACAGAAAAGAAACAGAGAGTAAGACGAAACAGAGAAGAAATAGGAGAGAAAGAAAGAAAAAGGAAAAATAGAAAGTTTGAAGCTTAGAGTTTAAATTGGTAAGTCAATCAAGTCCTATTCTCTTAATTTTGATGTTTTAGAAGATTTAAAGCAAGATTTTGGTGAAACTAAGTTGATATTTTGAGAGTTTTTAGGTTTTCAAGTGTAGTTGATGTTGAAGAAAAAGGTGAATCAGGGATTAAATTGAATGAAATTTAAGTTAGAATTAGTAAGAGGATTAAATTTTAAAGTATGCTATAAGCTGTGTTAGAGGGATTAATTTGGAAGAAATTAGAAATTAAAGTTTTAATATGAATATTAGATAGTCAAGTTGAATATGGAAGGAATTTAAGAAGAAACAAAGTATGAATTAAGTTAAGAAAATAAGTAAACTTAATTAGGATTAAATTGTAAAATGAGTTATAAGAAAACAGTTTTGAGACAGCAGCAGTAAGGTAACTTTGAAAAATCACCACAAATGGTAGAAATGGAATTAGAAGTTGAGTGAGATATGAACTTAAATATTATTGAGTCTATTTTCATATGAAAGAAACAGAGAAAGAAAAGAAATTCTGTATTTTGAGATATTTAGATTTTGGTAAGACTGGTTCAGAGTGATTTCGAGATCCCCTGTTTTGACTTGGAAAAATCATCAAAACTTGTATAAAAATAATTTGGGAACATAATTTATATGGTTAGATTCCTTAATGATTCTAGTTTTATAAGAAATAAACTATAACATCATATGAATTCTATATAAAAATATAATTAATTTTTAGTAAAGAAGGGTCGAAACTGCCAGACAGCAGAACAGGGGTGACTTTAAAGAATAAACTGTACTAATTGGATAAATCAAAAATTCTGAAAATTTTATGACAAGAAGATATGTGAGTCTAGTTTCAGGAAAAATTAACGGTTCTTCATTTAGAGTTCTGTAGCTCTGGAAATAAATAGTTTAGTGACTATAACTCAAATGAACAGTTTTGAATATACTTATGAGTAATTAATGAAATTATTGATAATGTTACTTATAGCATGTTATATACATTAAGGATGTGGAATGGAGAGGAGGAGGAGGAAGATAGGAAAATATGTATGAATATTCAGCTAGCATGGCTAATTTGTAATGTTTTAGACTCAGGGACTAAATTGAATAAAAATAAAACTTTAGGATTAATTTTGTAAAAATGTAGAAATGTCCAATTTGCATGAAATAGATTATTTTATTATTTAAAATTGCAAAATTGAATGAAATTATTAATTTAGATTAAGATCGATTGAAAAATCGATGAAAATAGAAAATTTCCAAAGTGCCCTGAATCTTGATATTTACTCGCAAATTTAACTGAGTAAGTTCGTGTAACTTAATTATGTGATATAAGGAAATATAAGTTGATGGTACGTGAAATATTAATATGGTGAATTAACTGTTTTATGTTTATGAAGAAACGACAAGTAAAATGATATTTATCATGACATGTAAATATGTGATTATCTTTAATATGTTAATACAAGGTAATTAAGTATGATGAAACGAGTAATAAATTCAAGTAAGACATGTCGATAAAAATAAATATATTTAAGGGACAATATGTTTGATTTTGATTGATTTCAAATATAAATGCTAGATGAAATAAAACGTCTGATAAATAAATTTGTAATTCCGGTAATGCCTCGTACCCTATTCTGGCGTCAAATACGGGTAAGGGGTGTTACAGAGACAATTCACAAAACACGGTGTTATTGGTTGAAAGGGATTTTCAGAGCTTCAATATAAACGTTATTGACAAAGCGGGTGATACAATGGAAGACATTTCAAAGATACGCCCTAGTTCCCCTGGATTTGTTTTGAACAATTGGACCGCTGAGGATCTTCTTGTAGTTTCTAGGGCCCCTCCAAAGTAATTCTCAATGTCAATTCTCTGTATACCCCTAAGTTATAGGGGAATCTGTTATAAGAGTTTATGTCGGCTATTTAACTTTTAAATGAGCATCAATGAAGATGCATTTTGTCATGATCTCTCATTCTCATTGGCCTCATATTCATTCCCTCTTCTCATAGCCTGTCTTTATATATATCTCATATCATGCCATGGTATCACGTTTGTAGGTTCCAATACCTCGATGCTCCTCTGTAGTTTCTTTTCCATTTACCTTTCAGGTGCTCAGATATCGATGACGTGAACAATCCCATTACAAGTCCTAAAATCGATTTCGAGCAAGTTATTTGTTTAGGAGAGTTCGAAGCTGAGGAAAGCGTTGAAGATTATGTCTCGTCCCCCGACTTACTAAGGATATTAGAACAAGAAGACAAACAGATACTCCCCCACCAAGAATCTATTGAGACGGTGAACTTGGGAAGTGAAGAAAAGAGGCAACAAGTGAAGATCGGGACCACCATTTCAGAGAACACCAAACACGAATTGGTCACCTTGCTTCATGAGTACAAAGATGTATTTGCATGGTCATATCAGGACATGTCAGGATTGAGCGAGGATGTAGTGGTCCATAGGCTCCCATTGAAACCAGAATGCAAGCCTATCTAGCAGAAGCTAAGACGAATGAGACCCGAAATGCTCTTAAAGATAAAAGAAGAGGTCAAAAAGCAGTTCGATGTCGGCTTATTACAAGTCTCCAAATATCCGGAATGGGTGGCCAATATAGTCCCAGTGCCAAAGAAAGATGGCAAGGTGCGAATGTGTGTGGACTATCGTGATCTGAATCGAGCAAGCCCCAAGGATAATTTTCCCTTGCCGCACATCGATACGTTAGTGGATAACACGGCAAAACATTCATTATTTTCTTTCATGGATGGATTTTCGGGTTATAACCAAATAAAGATGGCTCCTGAGGACATGGAAAAAACTACATTCGTGACGATGTGGGGAACATTTTGCTACAAAATGATGCTGTTCAAATTAAAGAATGCCGGGGCAACATATCAGAGGGCAATGGTGATGCTGTTCCACGACATGATGCACAAAGAAATAGAAGTCTATGTCGATAACATGATCGCCAAATCTCGAGGGGAAAGAGAGCATGTTAGAAACCTCAGGAAATTATTTGAAAGACTGAGAAAATTCCAACTGAAGCTTAATCCAGCTAAGTGCACATTTGGAGCAACCTCGAAAATTATCGGGCTTCATCACAATGTGTGAAAGGTATTGAGGTTGATCCAGACAAGATCAAGGCCATACAAGAATTACCGCCTCCACGGACACAAAAAGAAGTCAGAGGATTTCTAGGAAGGTTAAACTACATCGCTCATTTTATTGCTCAGCTTACCAATCGGTGCAACCCGATTTTTTGACTCCTACGAAAACACAACCCTGGGGAATGGAATGAAGAATGCCAAACTGCTTTCGACAAGATAAAACAATATTTGTCTAACCCCCCGATGCTAGTACCACCAACTCCCAGGAGACCGTTAATTTTGTATCTGACAGTGTTCAAAAATTTAATGGGTTGTGTACTGAGGCAACATGATGAGTCGGGAAGAAGAGAAAAGGCGATCTATTACCTCAGCAAGAAGTTTACGGAGTATGAAGCAAGATATTCGTCAATTGAAAATTTCTGTTGTGCTCTGGTCTGGGCAGCTCGAAGGCTCAGACAATATATGTTGTATCATATGACGTGGCTGATCTCAAAACTGGACCCAATAAAGTACATGATGGAATCACCTGCACTCTCAGGAAGAATGGCACGATGGCAAATCCTATTGTCAGAGTACGACATCATCTATGCGAACCAAAAGTAGATAAAAGGGAGCGTAATAGCTGACTTCTTAGCAACCCGAATGACAGAGGAATATGAGCCATTAAGATTTGATTTTCCAGACGAAGATTTGATGTGCATTACAGAAAAAGAATACGAATCGTCAAAAGAGAAATCGTGGAAGATGAGCTTTGATGGCGCATTAAATGCATTGGGGCATGGGATTGGAGCAGTCTTAGTGTCTCCGGAAGGGAATCATTACCCATTCACTGCTAGATTAAATTTCTTTTGTACTAACAACATAGCGAAATATGAGGCTTGCATCATGGGACTTCGTGCAGCTATTGAACGAGACATCAAAATCTTAAAGGTATCCGGGGATTCGGCATTGGTGATTTACCAAATCCGTAGAGATTGGGAAGTGAGAGACTCGAAGTTGGTCAAATATCGTGATCTTGTTACGAAATTGGTCAAAGATTTCGAGGAAGTGACTTTTAATTACTTCCCGCGAGAAGAAAACCAACTGGCTGATGCCCTAGCTACCTTGGCTTCAATGTTCAAAGCGAACCGAGAAACGGAAATAATGCCCCTCCAGATGAGCATATATGAGGCCCCGACACATTGTTTTAGCATTGAAAAAGAGATGGATGGACTGCCATGGTTCCATGATATCTTAGAATATGTCAAGAATCAGAGATATCCTGAGCACGCGAATGAGAACGACAAAAGAACAATCAGAAGAATGGCAGCGGGATTTGTTCTTGATGGGGACATCCTATACAAAAGAGGGAAAGATCAAGTGCTTCTGAGGTGCATGGATGATATTGAAGCCAGAAAGATACTTGAAGAGGTCCATGAAGGAATTTGTGGAACGCATGCCAATGGTTTCACTATGGCCAGGAAAATTATGAGACTCGGTTATTACTGGCTGACGATGGAAAATGACTACATCAGTTATGCATGAAAGTGTCACAAATGCCAAGTTTACGGCGATAAAATTCATGCAGCACCTTCGCCCCTTCATGTCATGACTTCTCTGTGGCCTTTCTCTATGTGGGGCATGGACATTATAGGACCAACCCTAAAAGCTTCTAATAGACATCGATTTATTTTTGTGGTCATAGATTATTTCACGAAATGAGTTGAAGCCGCCTCGTTTGCTAATGTGACAAGGACTGCAGTTTGCAAGTTCTTAAAAAAAAGAGATCATATGTCGATACGGTTTTCCAGAGAAAATCATCTCAGATAATGCCTTGAATCTGAACAACAAGATGATGAAGGAAGTGTGCGAACAATTTCAAATGAAGCATCACAATTCCTCACCCTATCGCCCAAAGATGAATGGAGCAATAGAAGCGGCCAACAAAAATATTAAGAGGATTATTGGAAAGATGACCGAGACATACAAAGACTGCCACGAGAAGCTCTCATTTACCCTATATGCATATCACACATGTGTTCGGACCTCTACAGGGGCAACTCCTTTCTCCCTAGTCTATGGGATGGAAGCTGTGCTACCCGTCTAGGTCGATATCCCCTCTTTACGAGTCTTAATGGAGTCAAAACTAGAAGAATCAGAATGGGTGCAAGCTCGATATGACCAACTGAATCTGATCGAAGAAAAACGCTTGAAAGTAATCTCCCACGGACAGATGTACCAGAAGAGAATGATCATGGCCCATGACAAGAAGGTACGGCTAAGGGAATTTCGCGAAAAAGAGCTCGTGCTGAGAAAGATTCTCCCAATACAAAAGGACTATCGAGGAAAATGGGCACCGAATTGGGAAGGACCATATGTCATAAAGAAAGCCTTCTCATGCGGAGCTTTGATTCTCACTGAGATGGATGGGAAAGAGGTACCGAATCCAGTGAACTCAGATGCCGTAAAGAAGTACTATGCCTAAAAAAAAATGGAGGAAAAAAAAAAGAGGAAGAAAAAAAATTGAAAAGGGTGTCTTGACAAACAAAATTAGGATAAAAACCTAAAAAGGCGTCCTAATGAAGGGGGTTCGGATATAAAAAGCAAAGGCGATTTGAACAGGAAGTCAAATGGCGAGTTTATAATATTTGAAGCAGACTCGGAAGCTCAGAATCTTCTACGCAAGAAGCTTCACTCGAAAAAGATTCAGGATGAAGGAACATGGAGAAGTTCATGCGTTGGATATCTAGAGCATTTGTGACAATCGAACCTGCTTTCCTTTTTATAATATTTTCCTTATCGAATCATTCTTTGTCAATTTTCTTTGCTTGTTGCTTTGAAATAAATACGAACGTGAGGTATTTCTCTCATACCTACTTGGCCATTCTCATGCATCTCGTGTTGGGTTCATTTAAATGGTAAATAGTGAAATTACATACTCTAAACAAAAGGAACGTTGAGCATTACCGGATGAAAACCTGGTAAGTACAAGAGCCCCAAAGTGAGGGCAAAAGTTCAACAAGGGGGCAAAATGGGTGATATTTGAGAAATGCAGACTACTCGTAAAAAACTGGAGAACGGGTACAAAACCTGAAAGGAAAGTAAAGAATCGAAGCAATGATTACAAGTCATCATGAAAGTTATAACGAGAGATACATGGCAAACAAGCCCAGAGCGCATGGCATAATCATGTAGGCATAAGAGCATTTAAGACAAACATGTGCATATCATGATAACATCACGCATGACACATACAAGCACACCAATAAAGCAAGAAATTCTGATCGAGGAAAAAGAAGACATCCGAGTTCCCCCAGATTATATGTTTGAAATTTTCCAAAAATCAACTCATAATACGCGAGGTGAGTTGGGCCTCGGGACACGTCGAGGTATTTTTAATCTCTGTCCTTGAATTTCTGTTCAAAAATCAACTCATAATACGAAAGGTGAGTTGAGCCTCGGGACACGCCGAGGTATTTAATTTCTGTCTTTAAATCCCTGCTCAAAAATCAACTCATAATACGAGAGGTGAGTTGGGCCTCGGGTCGCACGCCAAGGTATTTTTAATTTCTGTTTTTCAATTTCTCTTCAAAAAATCAACTCATAATACGAGAGGTGAGTTGAGCCTCGGGGCACGCCGAGGTATTTAATTTCAGTCTTTAAATTTCTGTTCAAAATCAACTCATAATACGAGAGGTGAGTTGAGCCTCGGGGCACGCTGAGGTATTTAATTTCTGTTTTTCAATTTCTGTTCAAAAAATCAACTCATAATACGAGAGGTGAGTTGAGCCTCGGGGCACGCTGAGGTATTTAATTTCAGTCTTTAAATTTCGGTTCAAAATCAACTCATAATACGAGAGGTGAGTTGAGCCCCGGGGCACGCTGAGGTATTTTTAATTTCTGTCTTTAAATTTTTGTTCAAAAATCAACTCATAATACGAGAGGTGAGTTGAGCCTTGGGTCACACACGCCGAGGTGTTTAATTTTTGTCTTTAAATTTTTGTTCAAAAATCAACTCATAATACGATAGGTGAGTTGAGCTTCGGGTCACACACGCCGAGGTGTTTAATTTCTGTCTTTCAATTTCTGCTAAAGTTAACTTGAAATACGAGGTAAGTTGGGCCCCGAGTCATAGTGGAGTAAGTTGAAAGATAAACAAGGTTGAGGAAAAGCGAATTGAAGCTATGAGTCATGTTTCGCAGAAACAGCAGTGGAGGGGATCAAAGCAACGAGTTACATCGGAGTTGATGATATTTGAAGGAGACGAGAAACAAGGAGTAAAGGCTTAGCCAAGACCGGGCAAAAATTGGTTCTTTTATTGCCTTTGCTCTATTCTCGTTTCACGATAATAAGCAAAGAAGGGCAGCTGTAATACCCAATTTCTGCCCGGCCCAATACCCATATAAAGAGCCCAAAAACAAAACAAAATTAAACCAATAAAATAGAAGCCAATAAGGAAAATTAATAAAAGGAATCAGTCCATCCAAATGTCTAATTACAAAGCAATATACCCGACCCAAATTTAATACAAATAAATGAGCCCAAATACAAATTTGCCCAATTATTAAACCCTAAACCCAATAGCTAAACGGCCCAAAAGGCCCATCACAGATTGAAATTAACAGAAACCCTAGGGTTTCAATCTCCTGTGACCGTCGACACTTCACCTACCAGCACCCCTCCCCATGCCTCGGCAACTGTTCATCGCATCCCACACACGCGCTCTTACGCCACGCGCCCATGCGCCCATACGCCTCGGCCACCACGCGTTTTAGTCATCACGCACCCTGACACTCGATGCTCCCTAGGCGCCTCGGTCGTCCACTGTCTCGGCCTCCGTCGCTCGCGCTATGCCCGTACCCTGTAAAAGAAGCCAACACGCAGAATACAAAGACAACAGAATATGAGACCAACAGAGAATAATGAGAGGAGTATTTTTCTCGACTATAAAGAGTCGATTTGTATTCTGTAGAGGGGGCCCTTTTTTTAGACACATCAGAGATCGAAAATTAGAAAAGAAAACAAAAAGGAAATCTCTGGCTCCTACATATTATTAGAAATCAAAAAGAAAAAAAGGAATAACAGAAGGTTGATTTTAACCCTCTCCGTCTTCATTTTTCATCTACTACTCTATTATCATTGTTATTCATTATGTTAAAAACAATCGATTGAATAAAAAGGGAAAAACGTACCTCTCCGTCGTCGAACACCCCTTTTCCAGTGCCGAAATCGGGCTAAAAGGGGCGAAGGGACGCGTGGTCTCGGCGTTTGTGGGAGATTTGGAACCGAAGCCTTGCAACGTGCCTTCGAACGGGGCTAGGATCCCGTCCCCACGCACCGTTGGCCACCGGACCTGGTGGTGGTGTGATAGGCGGTAGAAACGGAATCCAATCGTCAAACTGAGATGGGGAGAGGGAGAGGTTTTTCAGTTTTCGAAAGAAAGGGAGAGAAGCTTTAAAATTTTTTTTTTCTCTGAAATGAGAATGAAATGAAGCTGATTAAAAGTAGGGTTTTAATGCTTTAAACGGCGCCATTTAATGAAGAGGGAGACTGCGCATATCCTTTTAGGGGGATATCTACGTGATGACTCCTCTCCCTTTTGCTGAGTTTCTAATCTCGGGCGAATATAGCATTTCCCTTTTTTTAATTTTACCCCATCATCTCTTTCGTGTTTTAACTTGGTCCAAGTCAAAACGCGGCGCATGAGGTAGTTGGGATATTTTCCCATTCAGTCCTCGTTTTTTTGCGCTTCATGTTCACCCTTTTTATTTTAATTTATTATTATTTGCTCTTTTATTTCATTTTTACTTCAATTTAGTCCTTTTTTATTACATTGCTGTTATTCTTGTCTCTATTATTATTACTATTATTATTATTATTTATTTATTATGATTTTTTTATTACCTTTATTAAACCATATGTTGCTATTTTAATTTAATTTAATTTTATTCTATTTTATTTTGACATCATTTTAAAAATTATTCCATATGCTACTTATTTCTATATTCTGTGTTCTTGGCTTAAAATCATTTTGTTGACTATTTTAAATTATTTTATGTATTATTTCTTTTAAAATTGCTCAATTCATTGTTCTGTGATCGTTAATATTGATATCTAAATAGTGTAGCCTATGTGATCATCGTTCTTGCGTATATTATAATTCGTTCGTTCATATTTCCATATTATTGATATTGTCACCATCCTTATTATTGTTTGCATTATTGTTTCATTATTAATGTATATCAATATTTTAGATTAATGATACTAATGTTATATTACATGTATTATGTGGTCATTGTGCTAAGTTCGTGTTACATTATCGTTATTCGAATACAACCCCGTTCACGCTTTAAACGATGCTCCTTAAAACGAACCAAAAATCTTTTATGAATCTCATCCAAAATTAAAAATTTCTAAATAAGGCAATATTCTGCGTTTGGAAATTCGAGAGATCGTGCCCTATGTGTTGGGTTTCAGTTCTCTCGCTTGGCCAAACAATCGAATATCCTTTTGATATTTTAATGTATGAGTCTCGGGGATTAAAAGATGATCTTGGATTCGAGGATTAAAATCATCGTGTCCTATGTATTGGATGTGATATTTTGTTCCTTCGGAACAAGAAAATCTTGATATTCAACTCGAGAAAACTAAAATATTTCAAAAAGGGATCGATTTTCTTTTTTTTTTTTAAATCTTCAAACTTTCGACATTGGGACATTAATTAATCAATTTGGTACCGATTTTGGGTGTGACGAGGGTGCTAACCCTTCCTCGTATGTAACCGACTTTCTCACATTTCGTAGACCAGAAAAACATTGTTTTAGTAAATCAAAATGTTTTATTAAAACAAAGGTGATCCGATCACACCTAGTCAAAGATCGGTGGAGACTCCTTATTTTAAAAGTCGATTCTCATTTTTTTCAAAAAAGATGGTTACGACAGCTGCTACTGACTTAGAATCTCCTTTTGAGCGAGACATGTGTCTAGAGGGATCTCAGGGTTTTGAAGATGACCAAGACTGTAACTTATCTCCCGATTTATTAAGAATGGTAGAACAAGAAGTGAAACAGTTTCTACCTCACAAAGAGACAGTAGAGATTGTGATCTTGAAAGAAGGAAAAGAAGTGAAAATTGGAACCTGTATAGTCGAAGAAAAAAAACGAGACCTCATTGAGTTACTTCAAGAATTCAAAGATGTCTTCGCATGGTCGTACCAAGATATGCACGGGTTAAGCACTGATATTGTGGTACACCGCCTCCCCATAAAAGAAGAGTGCAAGCCAGTTCAGCAGAAGCTCCGAAAGATGAAACCCGATGTTGTAATAAAAATAAAAGAAGATGTCAAGAAGCAATTCGATGCTAGGTTCTTACAAGTGGTTAAATACTCAAAATGGGTAGCCAATATCATCCCTGTCCTTAAGAAAGATGAAAAGGTACGAATGTGTGTATATTACAGAGACTTAAACTAGGCCAGCCCAAAAGATAATTTCCCATTACCTCACATTGACACTTTAGTGGATAATACGACAGGCTACTCATTGTTCTCCTTCATGGATTGCTTCTCTGGATACAATCAGATAAAGATGCATCCTGAAGACATGGAAAAGACCATATTCATAACCTTGTGGGGAACATTTTGCTATAAGGTGATGCCATTTGGATTAAAAAATGCGAGAACAAATCTTATCTCTCTGAAGTTACAGTGGAGCAGATTGAAGATAGCAAACCTTATCTCTCTAAAGTTGCAATAGAGCAGATTGAAATTACAAGTCTTACCCCCTGAAGTTGCAGTAGAGCAAACTGAAGATACCAATCTTATCTCCCTAAAGTTACAGTGGAGTAAATTGGAGCTACTAATCCTATCTCCCTGAAGTTGCAGTGGAGCGGATTAAAGCAACAAATCCTATACCTCTGAAGTTGCAGTAGGTCAAATTAAATCTCCCATAGCAAGTCTTATCTCCCTGAAGTTGCAGTGGAGCAAACTAAAACCATAAATCTCATATCCTTGAAGTTGCAGCGGAGCATATTAAAGCTATAAGTCTTATCTCTCAGAAGTTGCAGTGGAGTGGATCAAAGCAACAAGATGCAGTGGACTGAAATGAGGCTACTTGAAAAAGAGAAGCACCAAAAGAAGTCAAGAACTCGTCAAGACGAAGCAAAATTGAACCTTTTTAAAGTCTTTGGTTCGCTCCCGTTGCACGACAGCGAGCAAAGACGGGCAGCTATAGTGGGCTAATTTAGCCCGAGCCCAAACCAGAAAACAAAAACAAAATAAAAGTCAAATTACAAAATGTGGTTGGCCCAATTATAAAAGCCCAAATTAAACCCTAACCCAATCACCTAAACAAGAAAAAGAAACCCTAGCCGCCCCTAGCCTCTGACAGCCACTTGCCACTGCCACTGCCACCACCGCCCAACTGCTCTTACAAGGAAAGAAAAACATGCAATGAACAGTAACAATGTAATCGGCTATAAAGCCATGACATCAAGTTGTACTTTTTTTACAGAGACCGATTGGAATACAACAAAAAAAACAGAGCTTTTAATACAACATAAATAGATTCAAGCATACAAACAGATAAAAAAAATACAAGCAATTGAGGAAAAAAAAGCAAAATGTACTAATGTCCCTTTATTTTTTTCTTTTTATTTTCTATTTCTAAAACTGTTTTCCATCTCTTTATTTTTCTTTTTGTTTTTTGAAACTATATATATATATATATTAAAAAGGAGTTTAAAAAGAGAAAATTTACCTATTTTTTTGACTTCACCGGAAAAGGAGTGACTTTTGGCCTTCCCGCCACCACAGACGGTGGCGTCGTCGCTGACGGTCGGTGCGACGGCCATCGGCTGGGATTCTCGCCAGACCTTAGGCTGCTTTAGAGGAAAACAAGAGGGGTGGGGGTTTTTTTTTCCTGAATGGGGTTCAAATTATTTTTTTGTGAATTTTTTGCCTTAAATAGGTCTCCAAAACGACGCTGTTTTGGGCAGGCCTTTCAGGCACCAAAACGACGTCATTTTGGCGTCAGACCCGAAATTTGACCCGACCCACTAGCAAGATCCACGTGTTTTTAACGGAAGGGCTAATTGCACCTTTAGCCCTTCCGCTTTTTAAGTGTTTTACAATTAAGTTTCTTTTATTTTTAATTTTGTCCCTATAATTTGTTTCGTTTTCAATTAGGTCCTCCTTGAAACTGTGCGTTTTGGAGAGTGGGGATTATTTCCCATTTTGGTCCCTCCTTGTTATTCGTGCATTCAATTTGGTCCTTTTCCTTTATATTTATTTCTGATTCGCCCTAAATGTCTGTTTTAAAGTTCAATTTAGCCCTTTTTTTATTTTTTTGTTATTTTTGCTATTTTATTAGTAAATTAATTAATTTAATATTATTATTACTATTATTATTTTTTTTCCTTTTATTTATTTACTTGTTATTGTTATCATATTATTAAATTTATGAGTTTTGCATTATTTTTTCTTTTACACTAAAAATATAGATTATAAATAGATTATTCATATTTTTTTATTTGTGTATTTTATTTTATTTTATTTTGTTTTTATTTTTTCATTTTGTTGTTTTATTATTTCTTTTTATTATTACATCTTCATATATTTACTTTTACTTATTGTTATGCATTTTATGTTATTTTATTTATTTTGTTATTGCAATTTGATTATCAATATTGTCATCATCATTATTATAGCATTCTATTTTTATTATTATTTATCATTTTAATACTTTACCTGTATTATCATTTTTACATTATTTCATTACCATTTTTTAATTCGTATCACAATTTTTATCTGATACACAAAAAAGGATTTTTTTTAAATAAGCAATATTTCGTTTTTAAAATTCAAAAGGCCGTTCCCTAACTTACGGGGTTTCGACTTTCTCCGAACAAACAAACGTTTTAAAATTTTTAAATAATCTCGGGAATTACGAAGAGATTGTGTTCTAACTTACGGAACATGGTTTCTTTCTAAAACCGAGATAACCAAACATCTTTCTAAATGAATAATTTTCGGTGTTTATTCTCGTTTCGGAGACTTAAGATATTGTGTCCTAACTTACTTCTTTTTTTCGATTAACGTGGAATATGCCCTTTTCTCAAAAATTTTCAATTAAGCAATATTTTAATGAATGATCGTATTTTAAAATTTCTTCAAATTTTCAATATTCGACAGAAAAGACATCAAGTAATCAACTAGGTACTAATTTTTGGGCGTATCGAGGGTGGTAATCCTTCTTCATGCGTAACCGACTCCCGAACCTATTTTTTGAATTTTGTAGACCAAAAATTATCTTTTTAATAAATTTAAACTTTTATTAAAATGATTGAATTACGAGGTGATCCGATCACACCTAAATAAAAAAGATTGGTGGCGACTCCCATATTCATTTTCGTTTTCAAAATCAAAATCGACTCCTTTTCAAAAAATGGTTTCGACAATAAGGAAATAATGTGGACATAAGGAATAACAAATTAATCAAGTTGTAATATTAATTAAATTAATCAATATGATATTAGAGTATTTGTTTTATAAGGTTGCTATAAAACAATAAGAGAAAAAATATCAATTGATGAACCATAAAACTAAGGACTGACTATAAAACATAGTCATTCTTCCGGTTCCAAAATATTTTCCCATATGTAACACTAACATCACATTTTATTTACAATAAAAACCATAAAACAACATACAATAACTACATTTATAGACTTTCAAGTCCCATCCAACAAAGTGATTATCATTTTTTTTTCAGAAACTTGGGTGCAGAAATTAGCCTTGGGTGCCATCAATCCTGAACCTCTCAGTCTTCTGCTTTGGATTGCCACCTCGACCAAAACTGTAAGTCATCCTCTCCGAAGCCACCTTAACTTCCATAAGATATTCTTTCTATAAGGGTCTATACATTTCCAATGAACAATGTAGTTACACCCATTCTCTAGACACTCAGCAGATAGATCTTCGCAATGCTCCTCACATATATGGCATTCAGGAGGGTAGTTATAGATATTTCGGGTGAAAGTGAGTGGGTGTGGGTGATCCTTTACTGTGTAGGTCTTTCCGAGTTTCATATATAAGTATCCATCAATAACACATTCTTTATGGCCTGAATTGTCACAAATTGCACAGCGGTAAAACCAACTGCTTGGATTTCTTCCATTTTCACAAATATCACAGTAATGATACTGTGAATAAATGTTGTCTTCACCATATGTGAGCATGAGGGGATGTACATCACACTTGTGTTGAATCTTGTCGGGAAGCGTAAGACAATCGTATTCCACAGCAAAGTTGCACACTTTGCTAGCATACGCATACTCTAGATTACTTCCACAGCCATTGCATTGCCCTTCATACTCTTCGTAAAAGAAAAGGCGGTGTGTTGGGAGGGACCCACTATGTGGGAATCCCTCAAAATCTGCCATGTTTTATGGCACCTTTTTTTTTGTTTGTTTTATTCATCATTTTATTTTGTCTTTTTTTTTTTTAAAGGATGATAGGCGAGCAATTTTTTTTTAAACGTGAGTGGGAGCCCAAATGATCGCTTTTTCAAGAGAGAAAACAAGAGTAAAAACGAGAGAAACAGAGAGAAAGACTTGAAGCAAAATTCGCTTTTTCAAGTTTAGAGCAGCTGTGATCAACTCTTCGATCGGAGGTTCATCCGTGGTTCGATTGAGCTGATTTTTGGACAGCAGCTAGACGACAAGGTGTTCTTGACTTTATGCGGTCGGATTTTTCATCCGAGTCCTGTAGCGTCGGAAATACCCGTTTACAGCAGCTACGTTTTTGGTGATGTTCTCCAATTTTTTTCTCTCTTTTGCTAAAGATTACATATTGTTAGCCTTGTTGGAGTTGAATGCTTGTTGTAGGCTTGATATTGTGATCTTGTAGCTGAACATTTGATTATAGTGGAGCTTTTGATCGACTCTAAAGTCCCGTGGTTTTTACCCTTGATTTAGAGGGTTTTCCACGTAAAAATATCTCGTGTCTCTATTTATTATTTTTGCTTTGAGGTTGCATTGGTTGATTTGTGGTTGATTAAGGTTGCTAGAGAACATATTTTTGTGCTATTGTGCTTGCCATAATATTTGACAAGAGTTATAGGGAGAGAAAGAACACCGGTTGTGCTTCCGCTTTGTTTCGGTTGTTTCGGTTTCTTCCCAACAAACTGGTATCAAGAGCTCGGTTATTTTGTCAAAATTATGGAAATTAATACGAGCAAGATGATTATGTTGAATGGCACAAATTATCAACTTTGGCGTAATAAAATGAAAGACTTGTTGTTTGTGAAGGCTCTGCATCTTCCGGTATTTGCTACTCAAAAACCCGATTCGAAAAGTGATGAAGAATGGGAATTTGAGCATCAACAAGTGTGTGGCTTTATTCGGCAATTTGTTGAAGAAAATGTTTACAACCACATTGATCAGGAGACACATGCTCGAACATTGTGGGAGAAGCTTGAAAGCTTGTATGCTTCGAGATCGGGCAATAACAAGTTGTTTTTGCTGAAGAAAATGATGGCGTTGAAATATAAAGAAGGAACGTCTATAGCTGACCATGTGAGTGAATTTCAGAGTGTGATGAATCAGTTGCTTGGTATGGGTGTCAAATTTGATGACGAGATTTTAGGGCTTTGGTTGCTTGCTACTCTACCAGACTCTTGGGAGACTTTCCGGGTTTCGCTCATTAATTCTGCCCCAAAGGGTATTATTACCTTGGATTTGGCTAAGAGTGGTGTGTTGAATGAAGAGGTCAGAAGACGATCTCAGGGTTCTACATCACAGTCCGAGGTGTTAGTTACCGAGAACAGGGGAAGGAACAGAGATAAAGATGGAAAGAGTAGAGATAAAGGCCGAAGCAAGTCAAGATCGAGATACAAGAATCTTGAGTGTCATCATTGTGGTAAGAAAGGCCATATCAAGAAATATTGCTTCAAGTGGAAGAAAGAGAACAAAGGTGGTGATAAACACGATCGGAATGATGATGAAAAATCCGAGCGTGTTGCTACTGCTACTCGTGAAGATCTGTTGGTCATTCGTGATGAGAATTTGGTCAACTTAGCATGTGACGAGACTAGTTGGGTGATTGATACTGGTGCATCACTTCATGTCACGTCGAGGAAGGATTTCTTCACATCTTATACTCCTGGTGATTTTGGGGTATTGAAGATGGGTAATGACGGTTTGGTTCCGGTTGTTGGTATGGGAGATGTTCACTTGGTGAGTAACAATGGAACAAAGTTAACTCTCAAGGATGTTAGACACGCACCGGATATCCGTTTGAATTTGATCTCTGCAGGAAAGCTTGATGATGAGGGATTCTGTAACACCTTCAGTGATGGGCAGTGGAAGCTGACTAAAGGCTCCTTGGTTGTGGCTCGAGGAAAGAAGAGCTCAAATTTATATTTGATGCAAGCTTCAGCTTCTCGAGAGACGGTGAATGTGACAGTGAATGGCAGCTCAACAGAGTTGTGGCATAAACGACTTAGTCACATGAGTGAGAAGGGCCTTAACTGTTTAGCGAAGAAGAATCAACTTTCGGGTTGAAGAATGCTACATCAAGGATTGTGCTCATTGTCTAGCGCAGAAAGCAGAGAAGAGTTTCATTTAGAAGCCGTCCTCCTCATAGAAGATCAGAGTTGCTAGAGTTGGTCCATTCAGATGTCTGTGGTCCGATAAAAGTAAGGTCACTTGGCGGTGCACTTTATTTTGTGACTTTCATTGATGACTATTCGAGAAAGCTATGGGTTTACACTTTGAAGTCTAAAAATCAAGTCTTTGAGGTGTTTAAACAGCTTTCATGCATCGGTTGAAAGGAAACAGGGGAAGAAGTTGAAGTGCATTCGTCATCGATAATGGTGGCGAGTACACGGTAGCCGTTTCATGAGTACTGTCTGCGACAGGGAATCAGACATCAGAGAACACCACCAAAGACTCCACAGTTAAATGGGTTAGCTGAAAGAATGAACCGAACACTGATTGAGAGAGTCAGATGTTTGTTGTCAGATTCAAAGCTGCCAAGATCATTTTGGGTGAAGCTTTGAATACGGTGACACATGTGATAAATTTGTCTCCTAGTGTTCCTTTGCGGGTGGCGTGCGGATAGAGTTTGGTTTGGCAAAGACGTGTCATATGATCACCTGCGTGTGTTCGGTTGTAAAGCATTTGTTCATGTTCCAAAGGATGAAAGATCCAAGTTGGATGCCAAGACTCGACAATGCATTTTTATTGGTTATGGTCTAGATGGTGAGTTTGGTTATAGACTCTATGATCCCGTTCAGAAGAAACTCGTGAGAAGTAGAGATGTTGTCTTTATTGAGGATCAGACCATTGATGACATTGATAAGACGGAGAAAGCGAATTCACAAGATAGTGGTGATCTGATCGATGTGAATCCGGTTCCCTTACACTCTTCACCAGGTCCTATTCAGGATGATGTGCATGGTGATGTTACTGATGACCATCAGGATATAGGTGACTTTGATGCTCCCATGGATGATGTTGTGAATGATCAACAACAAGCACCTATAGCTCCACCAACAGTTCCACTTCGAAGGTCTTCTAGAGATCGACGATCTTCTGTCAGGTATTCCTCTGATGAATATGTTCTTTTGACTGACGGGGGAGAACCTGAATGTTATGAAGAGGCTATGGAGAGTGAATGCAAAGATCAGTGGGTTGAAGCGATGAAAGATGAACTTCAATCCTTGCATGAGAACCATACCTTTGAGTTGGTGAAATTGCCCAAGGGCAAAAGAGCCTTGAAGAATCGGTGGGTTTACAGGTTGAAGCAAGAAGAGAAGTCTTCATCTCCACGATACAAGGCTAGATTGGTCGTCAAAGGTTATACTCAGAAAAAGGGGTTGATTTTGAAGAAATATTTTCTCCGGTTGTGAAGATGTCCTCTATCGAACTATCTTGAGTTTGGCGACTGTTATGACTTAGAGGTTGAACAAATGGATGTGAAAACCGCTTTTCTTCATGGTGACTTGGAAGAAGAGCTTTACATGGAGCAACCAGAGGGGTTTGTTGCACAAGGGAAAGAAGATTACGTGTGCAGATTGAAGAAGAGCTTGTACGGTTTGAAGCAAGCTCCAAGGCAATGGTACAAGAAGTTTGAGTCTGTTATGGGGGAGCAAGGCTACAAGAAGACTACTTCTGATCATTGTGTGTTTGTTAAGAGATTCTCTGGTAATGATTTTATAATTCTTTTGCTCTATGTTGATGACATGCTTATTGTTGGTCAGAATGCTTCTAGAATTGAGAAGTTGAAGCAAGAGTTGAGTAAATCCTTTGCAATGAAGGATTTGGGGCCAAAGAAAGCAAATTCTTGGCATAAAGTTGACACGTGATAGAAAGGCCAAGAAATTATGGTTATCACAAGAGAAGTACATCGAGAAAGTACTTCAAAGGTTTAGCATGGACAAAGCTAAAGCGGTAAGCACTCCCTTTGCTACGCACTTCAGATTGAGTGTTAAGCATAGTCCTTCCACAGAAAAGGAGAAGGAAGAGATGCAGAAAATTCCTTACTCTTCAGCCGTGGGGAGTCTGATGTATGCAATGGTTTGCACGAGACCAGACTTAGCTTATGCCGTTGGTACAGTCAGTCGTTTTCTTTCTAATCCAGGCAGAGAGCATTGGAATGCAGTGAAGTGGATTATGAGATATCTTCGTGGCACTGCCAACATGAAACTTTGTTTCGGCAATGAGAAACCTGTTCTTGTTGGTTATACAGATTCAGACATGGCCGGAGATATTGACTCGAGGAGATCTACTTCAGGTTACTTGATCACTTATGCAGGGGGAGCTGTGGCATGGCAATCGAGATTACAAAAGTGTGTTGCATTGTCCACCACCGAATCAGAGTTCATTGCAGCAACCGAAGCGTGCAAGGAGATGCTTTGGATGAAGAAGTTTATGCATGAGCTTGGTTTTACTCAGGAGAAGTATGTCCTGTATTGTGATAGCCAGAGCGCTATTCATCTTGGTAAGAATCCAACTTTTCATGCTAGATCTAAGCATATTGATGTGAGGTACCATTGGATACGAGATGTTCTTGAAGCTAAGTCATTAGAGCTTGAGAAGATACATCACCGATGATAATGGTGCTGATATGTTGACGAAGGCTTTACCAAGAGGAAAGTTTGAAGCATGTTGTTTGATCTCCCAGTATGGAGGCATTCCCACATAGTTGGAGGGGGAGATTTGTTGGGAGGGACCCACTATGTGGAATCCTCAAAATCGCCATGTTTTATGGCACCTTTTTTTTTTTGTTTGTTTTATTCATCATTTTATTTTGTCTTTTTTTTTTTAAAGGATGATAGGCGGGCAATTTTTTTTTAAACGTGAGTGGGAGCCCAAATGATCGGTTTTTCAAGAGAGAAAACAAGAGTAAAACGAGAGAAACAGAGAGAAAGACTTGAAGCAAAATTCAGTTTTTCAAGTTTAGAGCAGCTGTGATCAACTCTTCGATCGGAGGTTCATCCGTGGTTCGATTGAGCTGATTTTTGGACAGCAGCTAGATGACAAGGTGTTCTTGACTTTGTACGGTCGGATTTTTCATCCGAGTCCTGTAGCGTCGGAAATACCCGTTTTACAGCAGCTACGTTTTTGGTGATGTTCTCCAATTTTTTTCTCTCTTTTGCTAAAGATTACATATTGTTAGCCTTGTTGGAGTTGAATGCTTGTTGTAGGCTTGATATTGTGATCTTGTAGCTGAACATTTGATTATAGTGGAGCTTTTGATCTGACTCTAAAGTCCCGTGGTTTTTACCCTTGATTTAGAGGGGTTTTCCACGTAAAAATATCGGTGTCTCTATTTATTATTTTTGCTGAGGTTGCATTGGTTGATTTGTGGTTGATTAAGGTTGCTAGAGAACATATTGTTGTGCTATTGTGCTTGCCATAATATTTGACAAGAGTTATAGGGAGAGAAAGAACACCGGTTGTGCTTCCGCTTTGTTTCGGTTGTTTCGGTTTCTTCCCAACACGGTGTTCATGCCCTTGACACGTGGGGTATCCGATATTTGAAGACAAGGAACACATCTTCGATACTCACACACATTACAATCATAGGAGAAACAATTATTGAACTCAAACCCACAATTTTCACACCAAAAAACAGCATGTAAATTAAGAGTGAGGGGACGTTGGTGAGGATGGGTCCAATCGTACATCTTCTTAGGCAATTCGGCTCATGATTTATGGAGAAAGAAATCACATTGTGCACAATGGTAAAATGAAGTCGAGATGAATAACACGCAGCCATCACAATATTTATCATTCTTAACATCATTGTTTATAATTAAGTTGTGAGGATGGTCTAAATGCTTTATCTCTGTGGGTATTACATCATTTTCTCCAAGCCTGGTCTCTTTAATAACAACAAAGGCTGGATTGTTAAGCAACTCACCTATTTCTTCCAACTCATCATCGACTAGGTCGTACCAACTGTAATCTTTTATTCCACAATTTGTATGGACAATATAATTACAATCAGAACAACAATAACATCCATGCTTCGAATTCACCTCCTCATAGCAAATTTGGCATTTCCAAGATTTGATCTCATGTTGCCTATGGATGAATGTGTGGGAAATTCGGTGACCATGTCGTGGAAACCTTTTGATGATGGGTTGCAACAAAATGCACTTTTCATGAACTATAAGGCCACATGGAGAACAAATATAAGAGATACAATCTTCACTCGTTCCACATGCGTCACAAATGACAGGAACTTGTCTCCAGAACAAGGTGAATGGATGTTCATGAATTTCACCTATGATAGTAGGTGCTGGAGAGACACATTGAACGTGAAGGCCAAACTTACACGCGGAACAATAATAAGCAGATGACAAATTATGTGTTTCATGACAGATTTGACAAAAGAGAGATTTCAAATTGAGCTGTAAAACAAGAGAATGCTCACGGTGACATGGGAGGTCAATTGTAGTTGGTCGCTCAACACATGCAATATGAAGGGTAAACTTACAAGGTGAACAACAATAGACAAGTCCCCTCAATTGGGTTATTTGGGAAATTTGACAAGGGAGACGCTGACTATTGAATTGTAAAAGTAGAGGGTGTTGACTATGAAAAAGATGATTGACTTCAATAGGTAGATGAAGACATTTTTTATGCAAATGAAATCTAGAATCAAAAGAAATGTATGGAGAATCTAGTAATGGCTTCCTACATGCAAAGCATGCACTCGGTTTCTTCAAGTTCCTCAGAACCATTTTCAGAAGAGACCAATAGATCTTTTTTGGGAAACACCTTCAAGCTCCCCGACCTTATTTTCAGCAATGGTTTTTGAAAACAAAGCACATTTTATATGAAAGTCTAACTTACGTGAACAATGATAAACAAATTGCTCACACTTTTGTCAACAAAATCACAAAAAGCCCATGAACCTATGTATGGTGGACTTGCTAAAATCATCTATAGCACTAACTACGAACATTGCATTAAGCTTATCAAAATCATCTTTAGACTCAATTTTGTAATACCACCGAGCATCCTGTAGTGCACAATTCACATGGATAATGAACTTTCACGTAGAACAATAGTAACTCCTGCACTATATTCACCTCCTCTTAAAAAAATCCACAATCATGTGTTGTACACTCATTGTCTACAACAAAGTATTTATGAGAAATAGGATGGTCGTGCCATATGCTTTTGATGAAACGTGGCAAAGAAATGCATTTCTTATGGACCATTAAGCTACATGTTGAGCAACTATAAGAAAGATAGTTTCTTAAAGTGCCACATGCATCGCAACTGAATGACAGTTTTTTATACACCTAGTGAATGGGTGTTCATGAGTACTTAGATCCTCATAATGTGTGGCGGTGACACACATTCAATGTGAAGGACAAACTTGCAAATTAAACAGCAATAAATTAGTCCTTGATATTGGGTCTCTTGGCATATTTGGCAAGGGAGATGATCACTGTTAAATTATAAGAAAAGAGAATGGTGACAGATTAACTGTAAACCATATATTCTTTAATTAATAAAAAACTATATGCACATTAAATTTTTTAACAACTGTAATCTAAACTACAAAGTGATTCATCAAAGTATCTCTTTAAAGTATTTACTTGATTTTTTATATATGTAAATAATTTTTTTAATTTTATATGTTTATATTAGTAGAATCCTTGAAATAATAAAATTTTAATTATTAAACTGCTTGATATTATTATTACACTCTTTTAAAATTATCTATAAATTGAACCCTCTCGGATCAAAATAAAATTTTCTGCTTGCTTAAATTTAAATTCAGCCCATTTTATTAATTTAAATATCTTAAATTTTATTTTTATTTGATATTTAAAATTAAATAAAATCCTTTTAAGAAACAAACACCCAAGCCACGTATTTCATCGTCTAATTGGCAGTCTCCAAATCTGGTTGGGGTGATGTTCCGTAGATTAACACTGGACCAAGCACTTAATCTATACTTCATTTTTCATGTTAGTACTTAATTTTTTTTTAATCATAAATAGTACCTAAATTACTTTTTTTTCCCTAAATTGATGCCTTATTTAGTCAAACTATTAAATTTCTTTTTAAATGCTTAACTCACAAATTAGTAATAAAGTTATACCCTTTTTCCCATATTAATAACTATAATCATAAGTGGTCCCTAAACTATTTTTCTATTACAAATTTACACCAAAATGATATACCCGTTAAAAGAAATTCCGGTCAATATAGACTGCAAAATCATATAAAGTTTTAAAAATATTTCTCTGTTTTTCTAGTTTTTTTTTTTTTTCCTTTCTTCCTCCTTTAAAATGTCTAGCAATGTCAATAATAGTTGAAATTCACCCTCTTGATATTGAGACACTGACAATTAATTTTTTTTTCAAACTTCAAAGCTTGCTTGCTTGACCTAATAGATCGAAAAAAAATTCTTTTATCGACCAAAATCAATGTTTTCAAAATTACCAAACAAACTGGTCAATTTGGTTGGACCAAGAATCAATTTTAGTACTAGTCCAGAGATAGAAGTTGAATTGATTGACCTGTACATCAATACAGACCAGTTGAATTCAACTAAAAAAAAGTTGAATTAATTTCCTCTATTTTCAATTTTTTTTATTTTTATAAATAATTTAATAATTTATTTTATCAAATCACTTTATTTCATTAAATTTGAGTTTGTTCTCTTTTCACAAATGTCACAATATTAATACTCTGAATAAATGTTGTCCTCACCATATGCCAAGATGATTTACCTCAGCATTTTTTATCAAGATGAAACCTGCACAAGCTTGGATTTGATACCAACTCCTCACATCCAAAGCAATTAGCCTTCTCACTTTTAATGCTCTGCTCCTCAGGGAACACCAATGGGTGTTGATGGCTAAAATAGTGAAGCTCTATCTTTCCTTTCCTTTGGTTTCTATGTAATTTTGTGGAATAAGTAACAAGATGCAGTTGTTTAATGGCATTTTTTATTATAGAAAATCAGTAGTTTTTTTTTTTTTTTTTTTTGTGGTCTCTTTTTCAAATAATAGTCTAATTTTACATGGTGAGATTTAGTCTCATCTGGATTAAGTTTTATCTTCAATTTATCTTGTTAATTTTTTCAATCAATTTACTTCTAATTCTTTTTATAGATAGTGCTTAGATAATAATTAACATTTTCCAAGTATGCTTGTCAATGGGCTGAAAAAGTTGGCCCCAACTCCAATATTTGATAAAGAATTTCATATTATTGGTTTAAACCTCAACCATGAACATTATTTAATTAAGTTATATTTATTTTTTATCGAAATTAGAATATTTACCGTTGGTAATAATGATTAATCTCTTCATTGTGGGTGCTCCCCATAAGAAATAAACTGCTGGCCATGAAATATGCTCCATTTTTATGGGTGAAGATTGAAATCTGATTTCATGATTAAGGGACGAGGTAATTATGTTATAATTTAAAATATAATTAAAATATAAAGAATAAATCTCAAAATTATACATGAATTTTAATTTAATATGTAATGTCATACACGAATCTCTATTTAGTGCAATTATATATATATAATATTAATTTTGATTCAATTTTCACATTAACATGATTACTTGTGTGCCATTATTTTCCATTATGTCATGCAAAAAGTGTTAACGTGATATTTTATTAAATTTGAAAAATAAATAAATAAATTGAAATTATTTTTACAAAAATTAAAATAGACACATTTTATGATTGTAGCGGTAGGGAAATAAGTGTGGAAATAATTTAAATTCACCTCATAAATTTAAATAATTTTTGAAAAAACAAAACAAATTAAATTTACGTAAAAATAAATTAAATTTACTCATTTTAGTTTAATAAAATGTCACATTCTATCTCTCTCAGTACGTAAAGCAAATTAATATTTCTTTTTTTTTTTCCCAAACTTTTAGGTTGTACCATTGTTTTTGGTGCACTCTTCAAAGTAAAGAAAATTCCCAATGTACTTTTTTATTAAAAAGAAAATAACCCTAAGAATGTTTAAAAATATAAAAATTAATTAAAAAGTAAAAAAAATATTAAAATTGCTAAAAATAGAAAAAATATGAAATAAAAAAAGATAATAGAACTAAAATTACTTATTTTTTTAATTATTAAAAATTTTAACATTTTTAAAATTTTATAAATCACATTTAGTAAAACTTAAATATGAAATCTTTGTCTTTTGCACTTATGGAATCATCTAAAAATTATTTAAATTTATCATCTAAAAATCATATATAAACGTTTTACAAATTTGGTAAATCATCCTCCAGATCTTTACAACCAACCACACTCTACAAGTATTTTTATATAATAAAAAGAAAACTCATTTTATTTTTTGTCTTGAAATGATATCTATTTGGCAATTAATTAATAAAGGAAACAAAATCAAATTTGTCAATAATATATGCTCATCAAGGTTTAATTTTTTATCATTATAACCTAAACCTTGCTTAAATCCAATCTTGCTAAATTTTTAATTACATCCGCTTAATTGATGATAATTAAGAACATTTTAATTACAATATTAAAATTTAAGAAAAATATCTTTAATACTTTCAAAAATAACCAAGTTGTAATATTAATGAAATTAATCAATATGATATTAAAGTAATTGTCTTATAAGGTCACCATCAAACAATAAGAAATATTTCCAAGAGATACAAAATCAATTGCTCCACCATCATTCTTCACATTCCAAATTATTTACAAACATGTCACAGTAACACCACATTTTATTTACAATAAAAACCATAAAACAACACACAATAATACTACAGTAATTCAAGTCCCAACCGACAAAGTGAATGTTTTTCTTTTTTTTCAGAAACTTGGGACCAGAAAGGAGTGTTGGGTGCCATCAATCATGAATCTCCTTGTCTTCTATAAGGGTCTATACATTTCCATTGAACAATGTAGTTACACCCATTCTCTAGACACTTAGCAGATAGAGTTCGAAAGGGCTCATGACATATATAGCATTCAGGAGGGTAATCATGGACCTTTTGGGTGAAAGTGAGTGGGTGTGATTGTGTGAATGATCCTCTGCTGTGTAGGTTTTTCCGAACTTCATATATGAATATAGATATATAACACAATCTTTGTGAACTGAATTGTCACAAATTGCACAGCTAGCGGTAAAACCAATGGCTTGGATTTCTTCCATTTTCGCAAATTTCACAGTAATTGTACTCTGAATAAATGTTGTCTTCACCATATGTGAGCATGAGGGGATGTTCATCACACCTGTGTTGAATCTTGTCGGGAAGCGTACGACAACCCCATACCAAAGTTGCACTCTTTGCATGCATACGCATACTGTATATTATTTACGTGAACAACGATGAATTTTGTTACAATTTTTGTGCTGGAAGTTATCTTGGCTCTATGTTAATATAATGGATGAAATTATTTGAAATACCTGTTGGTAATGATAGTAAAGTTTTGAGCTTATCAGGATATTATGATATGAAATTATAAGGTGATAAGTATGTATATATTGGTCTAAGTAGGAGTTTGTTGGAAAAATATGGATGTCACATTTATAATAAGAATAACTATATAAAATATTAATCTAAATTAAAAGTGATCTAATATGGTTAAGATTTATTATTCTTCAGTTATTAAATAAAGTATGGTTCAAACATGTGTAGATACTCATCTAATTAATTTCCATTTGATTATGAGTTAATTAGAAATCAATGCTAATGTGCAACAATTATATAATAAGATTATGGTCTTCAAATTACATATACATAAATTTTCTAACATTCCATCTTCAGAAAAAGGAAAGTCACCTTCTTTAAAATACTTGTGAATTAATTTGAAAAATCAAAACCTCAAATCTATAAGATTTCAACATATCAGTAGCTTCTAGTATGCTTTGTCATCTAGTTTTTGGCATTGATTATTTAATATTCCAGGTCCTAACTTATCAAGTTATATATATATTATGATTCTAATAAATAATTGTATATGGGTAGATCCTAACTTATCAAGTTATATTTTTTTTTTGTCAAGATGAAACCTGCACAAGCTTGGATTTGATACCAACTCCTCACATCCAAAGCAAATAGCCTTCTCACTTTTAATGCTCTGCTCCTCAGGGAACACCAATGGGTGTTGATGGCTAAAATAGTGAAGCTCTATCTTTCTTTTCCTTTGGTTTCTATGTAATTTTGTGGAATAAGTAACAAGATGCAGTTGTTTAAGCTTAAGCCTGTTGTTTTAGTAGTTATATTGTTTCATTGAATGAGAAGGGCATTTTTTATTATAGAAAATCTATACTCTTTAGTTAAAGCCATACAGTTCACTTTCAAGAAATCAGTCCCACACGATTCTGAAGCCAAAAATCAACCTCACCCTTCTTTCCTACTCATAAAGATAGATCTATTTTGAAGCATCACCATTAAAAGATAGTTCTAGAACCGCTTTTGATATCTATGATTCCAATCGAGCTTAGAAAAAATTTTAAGCTCATTTTTCGGACTAATCTAGAACTTATCAAGTGGATCTAAAATTTCGCTATAGCCTCTACATATAAATAACAATATTTTTAATAAGGTTAAAATACTCTGAACTTCTGTATACTTTGTACATTTAGAATTTAGTCTTTCTACTTTTATTTCCAATAACTTAGTCTATTTTTTTTTAGATTTTAAAATTTAGATTTAATTGTTAACACTATTAATTTGTTCTGTTGAATTTACTGGTGTGACATTTTAAAATATAAAAAAGAATTACTCATTTAATATTCATGTAACAAAAAAAATGACATTATAATAAAACTGAGTTTAACAAAACAACTCTAACAACATTAACCATTAAACTTACTTTTTTTGGGCTAATATACTTAAAATAAACATTTTAATTTTATTGAAGAAGAAAGAAAGAAATTTACTTTAATACATCTTCAAGTTTGCTTATGATTGTGGTAAATCATTTATTTGATCCCTTTGTTGCTCTTTTAGGTTTTCATGTCTTTTCTTTATTCTAATTCTAATATAAGAATAGGGTAGTTGAATTTGTACAAGCCCAATTATGTCCGGGGCCCACAAAAAATAGCAAACCAACCCAATTACAAAACAAAACCCAAACTACCACAAACCCAAAAACAAAACCAAATCAAACCAAAACCCAACTACCCTAACCCAACTAAACTAAACCCAAAATAAGCACAAATCAGCAAAAAACAATTTCCAAACCCTAGGCGCCGGCCCCGCCTCTGCCCTCTGACCCACTACTGCATCTGCCACCGCCCATTTACCTGGAAAAGGAAGGCAGCATAATCATTAAGCAAACAAGTTGTAATGGCTATATAAGCCATGCTAATCTATTGTAATGGATTCGGATTTTTTTTTTTTTTTAAATACAAACAATACAAACGATAGGTATTTCAAATACATACAAACATAGATTGAATATCAAAAGGAGAGTATAACCAAAAAAAAAAAAAATCAAATCAGAAAAAAGGAGGTGATTTCATCTTTTTATTTTTATTTTTATTTTTCGGATCGGTTTCTTTTCTTTTATATATATATAATAAAAAGAGGGAAGAAAAGGTACTTACTCTTCGATCCGCCTGAAAAGGGGGATTTTTTTGAACTCCGGCCGCCATGCACGGCGGTGGGCGGCAGCGGACCACGACAGGGCCACGGTGGACCTGTACCAAACCCGACAGCCAGAAATCAGAGAGGCCAGGGAGAAAAAATAGGCCTTTCTAAAGTTTTTTTTTAAAAAAATTGAATGGGAATGTTTTTTTTTCAAACTTTTTTTGGCTTATATAGCCACTTAAAACGGCGTCGTTTTGGCTGGCGTTCTATAGCCTCAAAACGACGTCATTTTGAGCCTCCGACCCGATTACCCGACCCGCTCCAGGCCTAGGATCCCTTTTTTACGGAAGGGCTAATTGCACTTTTAGCCCTTCCGTTTTTTTATTGTTTTGTAATCAATTTTTTCTTATTTTTAATGTTTACCCCATGATTTATTTTAATTTCAATTAGGTGCATATTCGAACGACGTTGTTTTGGAGGGTGGGGATTAATTGCCCTTTTGTCCCTCCTTGTTATTTGCGCGTTCAATGTGGCCCTTTTTCTTTTTATTTATTTTGGATTTGCCCCAAACTTCTGTTTTAAGTTTAATTTAGTCCCTTTTTAGTTATTTTTGTAAATTTATTAATATTATTAATATTAATATTAATAATATTATTACTATTGCTATTACTATTACTATTACTATTACTATTATTATTATTTTTATTATTATTAAACTGTTTTACCTATTATTTATTTATTTATTTATTTGTTGACTATTAAATTTTTAATTAAATTTTTTAGTTTTCATTTGTTTACTTACTCATTATTTTTTTTATAATTGGTTTGTTTTATTTTTTTTATTTTTATCTTATTTTTATTTTTGCTCTTATTATTTTCATTTACATTAATGCATTTATTATTAGTCTGTTATGTATATTAGTACCGTAATTCATTTTTTATATTTTACTACAAAATCGTGTTACATTAACCTTTACCTGTTACATAAAATTTCATTTTTTTAAATCAGTAACTTTTTCGTATTTCGAGATTCGAAAAATCGTACATTAACTTACGGGGTTCCAATTTTCTCGATAAATACGAATAACAAATGTTTTTAAAATATTTTTAAATAATCTCAGGAATTACGAAAAGATTGTGTTCTAACTTATGGAATACGATTTCTTTCTAAAACTGAAATAATCAAACATCTTCCAAAATAAATTTTTTGGCGTTTATTCTCGTATCGGGAATTTAAGACATTGTGACCTAACTTACGGGACGTAATTTTTTTCTCGATTAACGAGAAATATGCCCTGTTCTCGTCAAATTTTCAATTTTCGACACTAAAGATATCAATTTGTCAAATTTTAATATTATAATTTAATCATTTTTCTTTCAATAATATTTTAAAATATCATTAATTATTTATAGTGCTAATTAATATTTTCTGCCCAAATTTAACCATGTAACAACTCATGGCATAAGGAAATAATGTGGACATAAGGAATAACAAATTAATCAAGCTGTAACATTAATTAAATTAATCAATATGATATTAGAGTATTTGTTTTATAAGGTCGCTATAAACCAATAAGAGAAAAAATATCAATTGATGAACCATAAAACTAAGGACTGACTATAAAAGATAGTCATTCTTCCAGTTCCAAATTATTTTCCCATATGTAACACTAACATCACATTTTATTTACAATAAAAACCATAAAACAACATACAATAACTACATTTATAGACTTTCAAGTCCCAACCAACAAAGTGATTATCATTTTTTTTCTTCAGAAACTTGGGTGCAGAAAATAGCCTTGGGTGCCATCAATCCTGAACCTCTCAGTCTTCTGCTTTGAATTGCCACCTCGAAAACTGTAAGATATCCTCTCTATAAGGGTCTATACATTTCCAATGAACAATGTAGTTACACCCATTCTCTAGACACTCAGCAGATAGATCTTCGCAATGCTCCTCACATATATGGCATTCAGGAGGGTAGTCATAGATCTTTCGGGTGAAAGTGAGTGGGTGTGGGTGATCCTTTGTTGTGTAGGTCTTTCTGAGTTTCATATATGAGTCTGCATCAATAACACAATCTTTATGGGCTGAATTGTCACAAATTGCACAGCGGTAAAACCAACGGCTTGGATTTCTTCCATTTTCACAAATATCACAGTAATGATACTGTGAATAAATGTTGTCTTCACCATATGTGAGCTTGAGGGGATGTTCATCACACTTGTGTTGAATCTTGTCGGGAAGCGTAAGACAATTGTATTCCACAGCAAAGTTGCACTCTTTGCAAGCAAACGCATACACTAGATTTCTTCCACAGCCATTGCATTGCCCTTCATACTTTTCGTAAAAGAAAAGGCGGTGTTCATGCCCTTGACACGTGAAGGTATCGGATATTTGAAGACAAGGGACACAGCTACGATACTCACACACATTACAATCATAGGAGAAACAATTATTGAACTCAAAGAAACAACCTCGACACCAAAAATCAGCATGTAAATTAAGAGTTAAGGGACGTTGGTGAACATGGGTCCAATCGTACATCTTCTTAGGCAATTCGGCACATGATTTATGGAGAAAGAAATCACATTGTGCACAATGGTAAAATGAAGTCGAGATGAACAACACGCAGCCATCACAATATTTACCATCCTTAACATCATTGCTGAAAATTAAGTTGTGAGGATGATTTAAATGCTTTATCTCTGTGGGTATTACATCATTTTCTCCAAGCCTGGTCTCTTTAATAACAACAAAGGCTGAATTGTTAAGCAACTCACCTGTTTCTTCCAACTCATCATCGTCTTCGTCGTACCAACTGTAATCTTTTATTCCACAATTTGTATGGACAATATAATTACAATCAGAACAACAATAACATCCATGCTTCGAATTCACCTCCTCATTGCAAATTTGGCATTTCCAAGATTTGATCTCATGTTGCCTATGGATGAATGTGTGGGAAATTCGATGACCATGTCGTGGAAACCTTTTGATGATGGGTTGCAACAAAATGCACTTTTCATGAACTATAAGGCCACATGGAGAACAAATATAAGAGATACAATCTCCGCTTGTTCCACATGCGTCACAAATGAAAGGGACTTGTCTCCAGAACAAGGTGAATGGATGTTCATGAATTTCACCTATGATAGTAGGTGCTGGAGAGACACATTGAACGTGAAGGCCAAACTTGCACGCGGAACAATAATAAGCAGATGACAAATTATGTGTTTCATGACAGATTTGACAAAGAAGAAATTTTAAATTGAGCTGTAAAACAAGAGAATGCTCACGGTGACATGGGAGGTCAATTGTAGTTGGTCGCTCAATACATGCAATATGAAGGGTAAACTTACAAGGTGAACAACAATAGACAAGCCCCTTCGGTTGGGTTATTTGGCAAATTTGACAAGGGAGACGCTGACTATTGAATTGTAAAAGTAGAGGGTGTTGACTATGAAAAAGATGATTGACTTCAATAGGTAGATGAAGACATTTTTTATGCAAATGAAATCTAGAATCAAAAGAAATGTATGGAGAATCTAGTAATGGCTTCCTACATGCAAAGCACTCGGTTTCTTCAAGTTCCTCAGAACCATTTTCAGAAGAGACCAATAGATCTTTTTGGGAAACATCTTCAAGCTCCCCGACCTTATTTTCAGCAATGGTTTTTGAAAACAAAGCACATTTTATATGAAAGTCTAACTTACATGAACAATGATAAAGAAATTGGTCACATCTTTTGTCACAAAAATCACAAATAGCCCATGAACCTATGTATGGTGGACTTGCTAAAAGTTTAAGGCTGTGGTTGGGATGAAAAGGATGATTTACCTCTGGGGAGGCCTCGAAGCATTTCTTGTCAAGGTAAAACTCACACTCCGTACAACTATAGCTTAGACCTGATACCAGCTCCCCACATCCTGAGCAATTAGCCTTCTCACTTTTAAGGTTGTGCTCTTCGATGAACTCCAAAGGATGTTGATGGCTAAAATGGTGGTGAAGCTCCATTTCTCCTTTTGTTTGGTTTCTATGCAAGTTTGTGGGTTAAGCAACAACAAATGCTTTTGTGGAAGCTTGAGGCTATGGTTGAGATATTTATATTGTTCATTAGATGAGAATGACATTTTTTATGAGAAAGGAATCTAATGCTATTCTTACAGCCAATTCATTGTGCTTTTGATACAAGGAATAGAGTTACTCATAACTCATCTCGAACTTCTAAATAGGAGGATAAACGTGCTTAAGTACTCGAAACTATATCATCTTACACTGATAACAATGCTGATGCCAACTGAACTAAGACTCAACCGGCTCAATTAAGTAAAATTTTTAAATATATTTAAAATATAAAGGATAAATATCAAAATTATACATGAACTTTGATCTAATGTTCAATATCATGCATGATTTTCAATCTGATGCAGTTGTATACATAGACCTTTTATTTTAATTCAAGTTTCACATTCTATTAACATCAATATTTGTTGGTAATTACTAATTTGATATTTTATTAAATTAAGAAATAAACAAATAAATTTAAATTATTTTCATAAAAATGAAAAAAGCACATATATACTATTGTAGCAGTAAGAAAATAACTGTCAAAATAATTTAAATTTACCACATAAATTTAAATAATTTCCAAAAAATAACATAAATTAAATTCATTACTCATTCGTTTTTTTTAATTTAATAAAATGTCACATAGAAATTTTCACATGCTTTGAAGAAAAATAGTACCTCATCAATAACATTTTTATTTTTACATGAAAATTAAATCGAAATTAAATTTCTATATATACAGTTGCTTCAACTCAAAATTTGTGTATAATATTACATATTGAATCAAAATTTGTAAATTATTTGAGATTTATAGTTTTTTTTTTTTTAAATTTTAACAAAACTTCCAAAACAATGAATTGAACTTGATTTTATATATATTTTTTTAAAATTTGATTAATTTCACATTTATTTGAAAGAAAGTGTAGATATAAATATATAAAGTTGAAATTGAGAAAAGAAAAAGGGAAAAGAGAGAAGAAAAAACGAAGAAGAAAAGAATATCATTTTATTCTTTTCAAGTATAACTTGTGCTTGAGTTAACAATTAATTGCGTATTATCCTCCCTAAGAATGGGCTTTTTTTTTCTTCAAACTTTTTAAGTTGTACCATTCTTTTGATGCACTCCATAAAAAAAATTCATCTACCATCTATTCTTTACTTTCTCTTTACTCATGATATCATTATTATAAATGAAGAAAGATTTGTGTTGTTAAAATTATGGAATTGATTATTAATAATTGGAGGATAAAGTAAACATTCTTTTCTTCTTCATCTCCATCTTCTCTTTAATTTTTTATTATTTAATTTATTATTTATTATTTAAGTTATGGATGCTTTCCGTGAAAGTTCTCCCACTCTTGGTAAATAGGTAATCTTCAAAAACACAATGATAAAACTAAGTATTTGAATAATCATTATCTTCATGGTACTTGAGAGCAAGAACATGTGAAAATAAATTGATAATGTACCTCAAAATTGCAAGCCTTGCATCTATATATTGCAACACCATCAGTACACTGCCACCACAAGAATTACAGTATATAGCCCATTATATTTGTGGTAAAAGTGAATGGGGTGCTTGTGTCCTTGGCTTATGTAGACCAAAGGAATTTCAGCACGCTAGACACATACATATATGATTATTGCATGAAGGAACCTCACGTTTGTAGGTAAACCCGCTATACATGAAACCGCAAAATGGGCATGTGAAGATGCAACATAGAATAAGATTAGGGGGATCTCGGTAAAAGAGAACAAAAACTTGCTTCCTCTTGGGTAACTAAGCACAAGATTTGTGGACAAAGAAATCACATTCTAAACAACCATAAAAGGAAGTCAAGATGAGTTGACTGCAGCCATCACAATACCTTTTATGTTTGACTTCATCACTTAATACTAAATTATGGTGATGGCTAAAATGTCTTATCTATGCATTTATCCAATTTTGATCATTTTAATAGAGTAAAGGCTTGAATCTATAGCACTAATTAACTACGAACATTGCATTAAGCTTATCAAAATCATCTTTAGACTCAATTTTGTAATACCACCGAGCATCTTGTAGTGCACAATTCACATGGATAATGAACTTGCACGCAGAACAATAGTAACTCCCGCACTCTATATTCACCTCCTTTGACAAAATCCACAATCATGTGTTGTACACTCATTGTCTAAAACAAAGTATTTATGAGAAATAGGATGGTGGTGCCATATGCTTTTGATGAAACGTGGCATAGAAATGAATTTCTTATGGACCATTAATCTACATGTTGAGCAACTATAAGAAACATAGTTTCTTAAAGTGCCACATGCATCGCAACTGAATGACAGATTTTTATACACCTAGTGAATGGGTGTTCATAAGTGTACAAACCCAATTCAGCCTCGGCTCAACAAACATTATTAACAGTCCATTTATTTTACAAACAAGCCCAAAACTTGAAGCCCAACAAAAAATCTAAACCATTAGCCCAAAATTAAACTCAATTCAAATCCAAACTAAACCTAATTACCCTAACCCAATATAGTCCAAACCTTAACAAAAAAAAAAAAAACAAAACCCTAGGCGTCGCCCTAGTCTCTGCCAAGCCTGCCACCACCGCTGGCCACTGCCCTCGTCACGTCTCACCGCCCATTTGCTTGCAAAGATGCAGAATAATCATTAAAGTAAAGAACAAGTTGTAAAAAATGACTATAAAAACCATTTAAAACCATTGTATTTTTTTCAGACATTATTGAAGACAACAAGAAACAAATTCGAGCATATACAATCAAGAAAATAACAAAGCAACTGGGGAAAAAAAAAACGTGCTAAGGTCTTTCCATTCTATTCTTTTTTTTCCGAGACTATTTATACACTTCATATATCTCTTTATTTTCTTTTTTTTTTTTGAAACCATTTATATATATATAGATTTAAAAAGAGAGTTTAAGAAAAAGTAACCTTTTTTTACTTTGCCAGAAAAAGGGCGACTTTTGTCCTTCTCGTCGCCGTAGACTAAATCCCACCAACTAAAAATGCGAGACCAGAAGCTTTTGATAAACGAACATTCAAAAAAAAAGATGGTTAGTATTTTCCAAAACTCTATCACACCATGGGCAGCCCCTGTGTGATGAATCTATTTGTATCCCACAACTTATCAAAAAATCTTTTGTTGGAATGCTATTAATCGCCAACATCCACAAGAAGTTACGCATCTCTGGAGGAACTTTCAGACTCCAAATTCTATCAAATGGGAATTCAAAAGCTTCCATTCCATCATAAGCTAGCAATTGCGACAACATTTTAACTAAGAATACCTCTCCCTTGTTGTGAACTCAAACTATACGATCCTCTACCTCATCATTCAGCTTACAAGTTCCCACCATCGTCTTCAATTTTATGTTCTATTTATGTAGATCTTTCATGTTAATTTTGGAGTAAATAAAAAATTTCTAATTATTTATTTTATGGAAATAAAAACCTTTCAACTATTATATATAACAATATTTTTTATTGATATGATAAAGATATTGGATCGATTCGAAACTTTATATACATTACAAGAACAATTACATTGGTAAATTCAAAAGTTTGATTTCTTAAAATATAAATTGTATACAAAGTTAGGAAAGTATATAATACTAGGTGTAATGGATCCCTACCATTTCTATAATTAGTTGGTTATATAATGAATTGGTCTCTCTCATTTTTTGTCTATAGGAAAGATTTCATATTGTATTGTCTTTCTAATTGAGCTAATAGCGAATTAATAAATATACAATAATTTAAGGATAATAAAATAATAATAATAGTAATAATAATAAATTGTAATGGAAATATATTGATAAATAAATAAATAAATAACATTAGTAATTATAAAATAAAAATAATAATGAAAATAATGATAAAAATAATAGCAAAAATAAAAATAGTATTAATAATAATAAAATAATGTATGGATATTAAAATTAATAGTAATAATAATATAAAAATAATAGTAGTAGTACAATAAAAATATATTAATAATAACAAAAATAATAATATATGTTAATATACAAATAATAATAAAAATAAAAACAACAATAATGAAAAATAGTAATAATAATATTAAAGTAATAATTATAATAGACAAGTAACAATAGTGTTAATAGTGATAATAAAAAATAATAATAATGAAGTAACAAAAATTACAAAAGAAAATAAAAAAAAGATGAAGTTGAACTTGAAATAAAAAATTTGCGGCGAAACCGAAAATAAAATTAAAAGGAGGGACCGATTAGAACACACTAGTAACCAGGAGGGGCTAAAAGGGAAAATATCCCTACCCTCCAAAACGGCGTCGTTCGAATAGGGGCCTAATTGGAATAGAAATGAAATATGGGGCCAAATTAAAAAATAAACAAAACGTTATTATAAATCAACAAAAAAAGCGAAAGAACCAAGGCTGTAATAAGCCCATTTTCAAACAAAACACGCGGATCCCAGGTGGATCTGGTCGGGTCAGCCCGACCCATCTCAAAAGGACGTCGTTTTAGCGTTAAACGCCCTAGGGTGAAACGACGTCGTTTCATCCCTCCTATATAAGCAAAAAAATTTTAAAATATTTCATTTTCCTTCTCCAGTAGAAATTTTTTTTTTTTTGAGAGCCTTCCAATGCTCTCCCCTAGGGCGATTTCTGGCAAGCTCCAGCGAGGCTCCGACCGCCATCCGCCACCGTCGCACGGCGGCCGGAAATAAAAAAGGGGTAACTTTTCCTCTTTTTTTACGGTTTATTTTAATATATATATATGTGTGTATAATACAAATTATAAAATAAAAATGAAAACTTTAGCCGATTCGAAAAAAAAGAAAAATAAAATAGAAAAAAATGAACCTTTGTTTTATTGATTTGGTTGTGTATATTTGAAAAAAAAAAAATCTATATTCTCTGTATATTCTCTTGTTCTCTATTTTACAGATTATTTTGGGTTTTATAACCCAAAAAAATGAAAAAAAAAGGAAATATATTTGCTGCTGTATTTCTTCCCTTTTTTACAGGTGAAAAACGGAGAACGTGGCGGCGATAGGGGGATTCGTGCAAGTTGCGACGCGACTGGCGGCACGACTGAGGGGCTACTGGGGTGCTTGCGGCGCGAGGGCTTCCTAGGGTTCCAGAAACACTTTGTTTCTGTTTAGGTTTGGGCCATTGGGCCAACAGGGTATTGGGTCATTGTACTGGATTGGGCTCGGGGTAGTTTAGGTTGGGCCACTGATAAAATTGGCTATAAACTGATGGACTTTTATTTATTTTTATTTTTTTGGTTTTTATATTATTGATATGGGCCCGGGCTAAATTGGGTTCTTACACACACTATACGATCTTCTACCTCACCATTCAGCTCACAAGTCCCCACCATTGTCTTCAATTTTATGTTCTATTTATGTAGATCTTTCTTGTCAATTTTGGAGTAAATAAAAAATTTCTAACTATTTGTTTTATGGAAACAAAAACCTTTCAACTATTATATATAACAATATTTTTTATTGATATGATAGAGATATTGGATGATTAGAAACTTTATATACACGACAAGTACAATTATATTGATAAATTTAAAAGTTTAATTTCTTAAAATATAAATTATATATAAAGTTAGGAAAGTGTGTAATACTAGGTGTAATGGATCCCTACCATTTCTATAATTAGTTGGTTATATAGTGAATTGGTCTCTCTCATGTTTTATCTATAAGAAAGATTTCATATTGTATTGTATTTTCTAATTGAAGATTAGGTCTTTATATACTTTTAAAACTTAGAAAATATTCAAAACAATTGTTTTGTAATAATTTAAAAAATTGTTAATTTTTTATATGTTTTAGTTAAATAACATGACATTAATCTAAAATATGAAACTCATAGAGTTGGATTTAAGCCAACTTAATTTTTTAACGTGTTCATGAATGTGGAATTATTTTAAAATGTATAATACGGATGGTGTTAAATACTCTTTTTGTTTAGTGGGTTTGAGAGGTATTTTAAGGAAAATTAAAAATTGAATATTTTAAAAATATTTTTCTTTTTGAAATTTTTTAGAATTAGAACTTAATTAACAAAATTTATAAATGTTGATGGCTAAATTTATTGAATTTTTAGGATTCAAGCTAAAATATCAAATTTTGTAAACATTGAAGGCTAAATATACATACATACATACATATATATATATACATATTTAGAATCAACTTTATAGAATGTGTGAATATTGGAAGGCTAGAATTGTTATTAGGAAAAAAAGCCACATTAAACTTCTATTACCAAGTTAATGAGAGTTAATGAGAATGGGACTAAATGCTTTTTAAATTCTAATGGGACTAAATGCTTTTTAAATTCTACTTTAAGTATGGTTGTTAGAAACCGGATCGGTTGGATCAAGAATTGGTCTATATACTGATATGAATAAAAGAGTTTAATTGGTTTTTGAGCAAATTGCTTTGAATCGGTTGAACCCAGGCAAAGAACTGTTGAGCTAGTATTTGAACATATTGAACCGGTTTTATAATTTTTATTTTTAAAATTTTATTAAGTTATTTAATTAAAAATCAAATCAATGGTTGGACTGAAAACTAGTGATCCAACCTATTTGACCACTGATCCAATTTTGAAATGCACAAGTTTAAGGTCTAAGGTTAAAACCTTAATATTGTATTTTTAAGTAAATTATTTTAAAAATTGTATATAAACTCAAAAGAATAAATATGTTTATAATAATATTTGTTATTTGTTAAAAATTTGGTATTTTAAATTTTTTAAAAATTTCACCCACTAATCCAATCAATTTGGGACGGTAATATCTGTTAAACTAAAACAAGAAGAAACAACAGTATGCTGAATTTTGCTTAACTTGTATTCATCACAAATGCTTACATATATAGCAGTAGCGTAACTGCTCTTTAGTTGCTAGCTACTAACAATAATAGTTTGCTGCTAACAACTACTCATTAACCAACTAACAGTTTTAACCAACTGTATGTATTACTCTAACATTCCCCTGGTTTTCTTCTTTCTTGTCTTCATGAAACACAAGATCTCTAGGTAACACACAAAGTGCTTGTTGGAAGAAATTAAAACGGCCAGGTGTGATAGGCTTAGTAAGGACATCAGCAGCCTGTTTGTCAGAGGGAACGAAATTAACTTGAATAGTGCCATCGGAAACTTTTTCGCAAACAAAATGATGATCGATCTCAACATGTTTCACCTTAGTGTGATGTGTGAGGTTTGCAGCCATGGACACCGTGGATGTGTTATCACACCAAACAACTGGAGACTGACTTAGAACCACCCCGACCTCAGACAATAGTTGTTTGATCCATAGTAACTCAGACACACCGTTTGCAAGACTGTGATATTCAGCCTCAGAAGAAGAATGAGAAATGACAGCCTGTTTCTTTGAACACTATGCAATCGGATTCGGCCCAAGGTAAACAACATATCCTGTGGTTGAGCGCCTGTCTTCAACAGAAGAAGCCCAGTCAGCATCTGTGTAACAAGTGAGTTGAAACTGACCCTTGGAATAAAAAAGTCCATGTTGCAATGTACCATGTAAATAACGTAAAACTCGCTTGACTGCCTTCCAGTAAATCTCACTTGGAGCATTCATATATTGACTTAATTTGTTGACACAGTAGGATAAGTCTGGTCGGGTGATACAGACATATTGGAGCATGCCAATTGTACTGCGGTATAAACGTCCATCAACAGCAGTGGATTCACCATCAGCAGCCACTAACTTTGGAAAGCTCACCATAGGTGTTGGTATGGACGATGCAGCAGCCATGTTTGTTTTGGTAAGTATCTCACTTATGTACTTCTGTTGACTGAGAAAGAGACCCTGGGAAGTGTGATGAACTGCCACACCCAAGAAAAAATTGAGTGGTCCCATATCCTTGAGGGCAAATCGAGTATGTAATTGTTGCACAACAGTAGTAATCTCCGAGTTAGAACTACCAGTAAGAACTATGTCATCAACATAAACCATAAGAAGTAACAAATTACCAGAGGAGTCCCGAATGAACAAAGAAGGGTCAGCATGAGATGCACGAAAATCGAGTTGACACAGGATATATTGGCAAAGTGTATGGAACCATGCACGAGGGGCCTGGCGCAGTCCATATAAAGCCTTGTGTAGATGGCACACAAGTTTTTGTCCATTAGAACCAACTTCTTCAAAACCCGGAGGCTGCTCCATGTAGATTTCTTCGGTCAGGTCCCCATTGAGAAAAGCATTATTGATATCGATTTGCCGTAAAATCCACCCTTTCATAACTGTCATAGCAAGAATAGTGTGTATGGTAGTAGCCCGTACTACAGGACTGAAAGTATCCTGATAGTCCAAACCAGCATGCTGAGAAAATCCTTTTGCCACTAACCGTGTTTTGTATCTTTCAATAGTACCATCAGCCTTTGTCTTGACTTTAAATAACCATGTACAAGCAATAGCCCGTCTGTGAGCAGGAAGAGAACATAATGACCAAGTTTTATTTCGAACGAGAGCCTCAAGCTCAGTCTGAACAACAGCCTTCCAAGAAGAATTTTTCATGGCTGCGTGTATATCATCAGGGACATCAACAAGGGGTGCAACACTCATGAAGGCCTTTGGTTTAAAAATGCCTGCCTTGCTACGGGTTATCATTTTATGCGTATTGCATGGGACATGCATAGAAAAGGGGACAAGAGGGACGTGATTTGAGGTGGGAGACAAGGAGTGAGTGGGATTAGGTGAAGTGGGGTTAGAAAGTTGAGTTGGAGAAATAATGGGATTAGGTATGACGTGGCTAGATGTGGGAGACAAAGAGTGTGTAGGATTAATAGAAAAAGGTACAATAGGTGCAGACAATAGTGGTGTAGGTTATTGATTAAAGATTGTGGGTGGTGTAAAGTTAGTGGGTGGGGTATAGTTGGAGGATAAGACAAAAAGTTTTGAGCTGGAAAGTTAAGGTGATGAAGAAATATTAGACATTGGGTTGATGGAAAAAGTAGGTGGTGAGGTGACTTTTTCAAATGGGAACACTTTTTCATTGAAAGTGACATGTCTTGTGATATATATTCTGCCAAAAGGATCTAGACACCTATAACCTTTATGAAAAAAGGAATAGCCTAGGAAGGTGCAAGCTATGGATCGAAATTGGAGTTTGTTTTTATTATAAGGTCTTAAGTTGGGAAAGCAGAGACAATCAAATACGCGCAAGAACGAATAGTCAGGTTGAGCTTTGAATAGTTTTTCATAGGGTGAAACGTAGTTCAACGGTTGTGATGGTAGGCGATTCAGCAAGTAAACAGCACTAGCAAAAGCATCATTTCAGTAGGTTAAAGGCATACAAGCATGTGCAAGTATAGAAAGACCAGTCTCAACTATCTGCCTGTGTTTTCTCTCTACCAAACTGTTTTGAGGTGAGGTGTAAGGACATGTGAGACGATGGATAATCCCTTGTTGTGAAAGATACACTTTTAAGGCTTGAAACTCACCTCCCCTATCTGTTTGAAGAACTTTAAGCTTGTACCCCGTAACTCTTTCAGCTTGTTTATGAAAATGAGAAAACACCGTTAGAACTTTAGACTTTCGTTTTAAGAAATAAACCCACGTAAACCTTGTATAAGCATTCGTAAATGCAACATAGTACTGAAAACCATTAGAAGAAATAGGAGCAGGTCCCCAAACATCAGTAACTACAAGTTAAAGTGGTGTAGTATACATAGTCGTTGACTTTGAAAATGGTTGCTTATGTTCTTTTCCCAAATGACAAGCAATACAAGAAGATGGATTAGATTTTGCCCTAAAAGGAATATTACACATGCGTAATGCCTTTGTAAGTATATCTTTGCATGGATGACCTAGCCTACAATGCCACACATCAAGCTCCTCAGTTGAGCTAGCAGTAAAACATTGAGCAGAAGAGGTTGCCGAATTAGGAACATGAAGCCTGTACAAACTATTGTGAACTGATCCCTTAAGAAGAACTTCCTCTGTGTGCATATCACGAACTCGACACTGCGTAGACAGAAACTCGAAGATTACCCTGTTATCTTTAGTAAACTTTGACACAGATAATAAGTTTTTTTTTATGCCAGGAACACATAATAAAGACCGCATTAGTAAGGGTCTGGAACGAGTTAGTAAAGACGACTGACCAGAAGAAAATATAGGGAGAGCAGCACCATTACCAACATACACCTTACCTGGTCCCTTGTACGGTGAGTTTTCTGTGATAGTAGTGGGGAAGTTGGTGAGATGATGAGTAGCGCCAGAATCCGGATACCATGCTGTATCACCAACTGTCTCAGGTGTAGCTAGATAAGCCTGAGGTTGTGAGCCTGTCGAAGCAGTATTATTGACCGGTGTAAAACTATTGTTGACAAATGGATTTGACCATGTAGGAAACGACATCATGGGTGAAGAAAACCAATTGGATGGAGCAGTGGAAGGTGAGGGTGATGCCCAAGGGACCATGGGAGGACTAGCACCAAACATGCACATATTTGCTTGAGATGCTAGAGAGGGTCTATAACCCGTACTTTTGTAGGAAGCATCGAATCGATGATAACAACGATCAACAAGGTGTCCTTGTTTCCCACACAGTTGACACTGAAAGCGTGAGCTATTTGTACGACCACGACCACGCCCACGGTTGCTGTTGGATGGTCGATAGGTTAGTGAGGTATCAATATTATTAGGCTGCTTTGCTGGCTGATGAGAGACCATATTGGCACAAGCAGGAACATCAAGTAAGGATGAGGTTTGTCGCGTCTCAGCATCCAGGAGCATTGTGGTGACTCCTTGAACTGTATAAGGCACTTGACTAGTTGAAATTATCGTAATGACAGATTCATAATCGGAGGACAACCCATTAAAGATTGCAGTGATATGTTCTTGATCACTGATGATCTCACCACAACTAGCAAGGCTAGCACAGTAACCTTTAATTTTCATGAGAAAGTCTTTCATAGAAAGATCCTCTTTACGTTGAGAGTGCAAAGCTCTCCTGTAAAACATTAATTTGGACGTTGTCTTACTGCTATACAGGCTAACAATAGAGTTTCAAATTTGAGCACTAGTGTCTATTCCAATAAGATGAGGAAGAACAGATGGACTTACAGACGATAGGAGCCAAGACGCAAGAGCACTATCTTGTTGCTCAAACTGAAGAAACTCAGGGTTTTCTTGAAGAACCCCATTAGCGTCTGGAAGAAATTTCACAGGAGCAGCTGTACAAGACTCCAAGAAGCTTTGAAGATTGAACGTCTTGACCACCAACAAGATTTGCTGACGCTATAACAGGTAGTTGGTGTCATCAAGAAGTACACTAACCTTTTTTGTAGAAAAATTTCTGCTGTCAACGTTTCCAGCAACACTGGAGGCCATCGCAGGTGCAGTAGAATGAACAGTGGACAGACTGAAAGGAAGATCAGTAACCTGGCTCTGATACCATGTTAAACTAAAATAAGAAGATAGAAAACTATAGAGAACAAGAAGAAACAGCAGTATACTGAATTTTGCTTAACTTGTATTTATCACAAATGCTTACATATATAGCAGTAGCGTAACTGCTCTTTAGTTGCTAACTACTAACAATAATAGTCTGCTGCTAACAACTACTCATTAACCAACTAACAATTTTAACCAACTGTATGTATTACTCTAACAATATCATATGATGTGTGTTTTTTGCACTTGCATAAGAATCGTTTGTAACAACACGCTCAGAGGTCGGGATTAGGTCTCCCAGTTTACCAAAGCTGCAACGAAGGGTTTCCGCATGCGCTGAGGTTCAAAGCCACCATTCGTGTTGGTCGAGACACTTATACTTCGGCTGACTTTCCCACACCGGAAAGAAGCTGAGCAAAACGTTGCTCGGGTTGCTCTTCAAGCCATTGAATGAACAAATACAACCATGGATGTAGAGAAACAATCGAGCTTTTCTGCTATTTATCATGTCTTTCACTGTTTCATTGCTTGGTATGTTGGTTGTGATTAGGACTCTGTTCTAACTTTATGATATATATTTATTTTTTGTGTGTAAGATCCGAAATGCTGTAAATCGATCCTTAATGTACTTGCTTCTAAAACGAATCAACCGCGTTCGATTTATGCATCTTCATTGGTTTTTGACTGTAAAACTTACCGGAAGCAAAAAAAGAAGCAGAACAATTGGTCGCACGGATCGCCATCGAATCTCTTCTCGGTACTTTCTTTCCAAAAGCTAGATTTTACAGGTGCTTGTATCTTGTATCTTTTATAAATTTTTTATTAATATATTTTTAATATTTACACTATAATATTATATATTAATTTTATGCGATATAAATTATATAATATAATATATAAAAAAATAAAATAAAACAAAATAATATATTATAGAAGTATAAAACATATCAGACTATACTCCGACCTTAAATATTGAAATACAAACTTGAGTCATATTTTAAATGAAACTAATTTTATATCTAAATTTATTTTTTGAATCTCTACTTTTGTACACCTTATTTGAGTAATAAAAAACTCAGATTAGTGGTCTGATCACCGTATAGATATGAATTTCATTAAGCCAAAAAGGTAAACATCCCCATTTATTCATAAGATTATGTGCAAATGAATTCTCATCAGGTGCTCAGATATGATGGTTTGTAATAACCCTTACCCAGATTAAACTAATAACCTGAGCAATGGATGCCACTTTTGGCACTTCATTTTATTCATATAAAACCCATTTAAGGCATTTTAAATCATTTCTGAACGTCTATCGCTGTTTGGACACAAAAAGAAGTCAAAACGAATGAAGGTAATACAAGAAGGGTCCTTGTCGCAACAACGGAAAGGATCAGTCATGACTACAACCTTATTGTTTGGGAGAATGGAGCAGTACCATTATTGTCGAGATCAAAAGTTAGGTGTTGTCGTGACAATGCCACTTCAATTGCTAAATTCAATTTCTAAACATCTCCAAACACATTCCAATTATTTCTATACATAAACCCATCATTTATGGCCATAAAAACACCTCGAATTACCATATAATTCATCATTTACTCAAAGCATAATTCAACTAAATCCAGTAGGCCATCAAAATATTTAGACTACACAAAAATGCATTCACTAGCATCATTATACATAGACTTAAAAATGCCTATGTACATGCCATACACTAACACTAAAAGTTTGTTTTCATACTCTCTTTCAAGCCTTGTGATGTGATGAGATGGATAGAAGTCATACCCTTGATGAAAAGCTTCAAAATAATCCTCTATCTATGCATTAAAAAAAATCTTTTAGGGGCGCCGAATGAAATTTTAAATTTTTATAGTCTATATCTTTATAATTTTTAAAAGATTAAATCGAATTTTTATAATTTTAGGGGGGCCAAAGTATAATTTTACATTTACTAATTTAAATTTTTTTAAAAATTTAAGAGCTTAAATAGCAATTTTACATATTAGAGGGGTCGAAACCCATGCCACCCCCTCTAGATTCGCCAAAGCTTTATACATTGTACATCAGTAGCACTATTGTGCTTATCACTAAAATGCACCAAAATGTCACTGTCACTATGCACTAAAGTGCATTATCATTATTTTGCATCGAAGTGACACTACACAAGTGTCATGGGTTGCGCATGAGAGCCCGCAACCATGGCACAATTGTGTAATCCATCATGTTCAAGAGAGGTCATTGGACCCAATAAGATTGACCTGTTGTTTGGAGAGATTAAAGGCTCATCTATAAAATTATTCTTTTTAGTGTCGCTAATATGTCAAGCGATATCCGTTAAAATTTAAAAAAAAATCTTTTTTAGGTGTTGTCGTTGTGTTAGGTGATACCAGTGATATTTAAAAGAAAAACTGTTGTAAGAAGAATAGTTTGAAGCTTTGATCATTGTTTTAGAAGATTTGAAGCCGGCTACTAGGAGATATGAATCATAAAAGTCAACGAGAAGGAAAAAAATCTCTTCTTTGGTGTCAAAAAAAAAATGGAAGTTAAATTGTTTTTAATGAGAATTAAATGGGAATTTGAAAAAAATAGAAGCATTTAATTTTCGTAAATTTAAAGGAAAACAAATATTTAATAAGAATTTTAATGGGAATTTTAAAGTTTGTGATAATTGTTTTTTTTTTATAATTATTTGATTAAGTTAATATATTATTATGTCATATTTTTAATATTTATTTTTAAAAAATAACAATTTAATAATAATATAATATTGATAATTAAAATTTTCAACTTATGGTAACCGGTGGTAATTACAACCAGTTAGATAGGGTTTTTTAAGTTTAGAAAAAAACTCATGTTTCATAAAAATAAAATATTATTCTCTATGACATATTTAAATCAATTTTAGTTTTAAAATATTTTTAAATTAGTGTATTAATATATTAAAATAAATAAAGGCATGCAAAGAGGAGACACTAAATTTACGTGGAAAACCCTTCTGAATATAGAAGGGAAAAAAAACCACGGGAAAAAGCCATCACTAAAATTCATAAGTGGAGTTACATTGAAGACATTTACATCAACAGATCAACTCTAATCGGAGTTCAAAAAGTTGTCCAGTTCTTGCAATGTGATGGAAAGATTGGCATTGACATCCTCACGAGCTTCTTCCTGAATATGCAAATCAATACCAGTTGTTAGGCTTGAGAATCAAATATATAATGTGTATATATATAAGCATGCATGAACAAGGCTATGAATATATAAGCTAAATCATAAACATGTAAAAATATAAAATGAAAATAGAGCAAGGGTTAGGCAGGTACCAGATGGTGAGAATTATAATGAGGCACTCTAAGATTGCCACCAACACCTGCCGACGTCCAAGGGTTTGGTTGTTGGCTTAAACATGCAGTGAAGGGTGGTGACGGTGAGAAGCCTCCTGCTTCTGGAGCCATATAATCAAATGTCTGACTCCCCACAGGCACGAAAGCAAAATCATTTGTTGAAGTCGACGGCACCTCCATCAACTTACGTTTCTTGTTCTTGTTGATTTCTCCTTCACATTCTTCGTAATCCGGGCTCGAAACAGCAGCATCCTTATTCTTAATCTCACAGATAAAGAAATCACTCAAACCAAGAGCTTCTTGGTCTTTCAAGGAGAATTCATGCATGATCCATTGACCATTTAATTTCTGGCTCTTCTTGCGGGTGTACGTGAAGTATTTATCATAACCTATGACTTCGACGCCGTCCGAGTTCTTCACTTCTTTGATATATTTTTGGAGCCAACATCCATCTCCCGCGGTTCTTTCGATTCTTGATTTGCTCTTCTTCTTCAGCTTCGTGATAACCCAGGAAGACTCTGCCGAATCTTGGTCGAAAATATTCCAAGGCTTGCGGCGATTTGCACCATAAATATCCAACTCCTTCATCACACCAGAAGGTATAGGATTGCCCTTGATGAATGGTTGAAGGTAATCACAAAGGATTTCTTCTTTGGTGGGAAGAAATCGAAACCATACAGGAATCTCAAGCTGCGGTCTAACAGTTGACATGATCGGGGTTTCGGACGAAGTGGAAGATGAAATCAATTTGGTGGTTTTCAAAGGAATTTCAAAAAACTAGAAAGATACCTCATACATATAAATCTCTTTTGTATGAAACAATTTGTTTATATATATATATTATTTTAAAATAAATAATAATAAAAATTCGTAATTCAAATTTCATAATATGAAATTGACAATGTTAACCTCGTAAGATTTCAAAACTTTAATATGGAGAGAAAAAATTTTAGTAGAAATTAAATTATAATTTTTACCATTACAAAAAGTAAATCACCATTTTAGTTGATTATATATATAATTTTTAAAAAATTAAATAAATTAGAAGAGACATTACAATAAAAAAATTACTAATTTAAAATTTTAGAAGAGTGAGTATATAAAAATTTTAAAAATTTTAGAAGTCATTTTAGGAGGCTGTCCGGCCTCTTAGTTTCGCCGCTGCATGCAGTATGAATGTAGCTTAATATTCAAAAGAAACCGAAGCAAAAAAAAATGAATTAATAAATATAAAATCATATCAGAAAATTCTGTTCTGAAATATCAGCTTAATCCTTTTGGTCTTAACATACCTCTTTTGTTGTATTTAAAGCCACGGACACGCAGGAAAGTCCCTCGTACTGGTGTCGACACGCCGAAACACGCAAGGACACGGGATTTTGGTGGTTGAAAGTCGTTAAAAACATCAGAATAGTGATAGAAAATCTCTGTTTGAAACATAAATCTGCACGTCATCGTTAAGATTTTCTAGAATCTAATATGATGCATGTTATTAGGAGGTTCAGAGAGGTATACTGAGGGTATTTTTGAATATTTCGACACCGTTGACGGCGGCCGGAGTGAAAACGGAGGGTATAATGAGGTTCAGAAAAAAAAAAGAAAGTAATTACTTGAATATGTCATCTTTTAACCCGTCTGAGTATCTATGAACTTCTTAACAAAGAAATCATTTAAATGACAATTTTCCCGATAGACAGGTGCCATCTTCTCAGCCCTTAGATATGCAGGAGTTTCCCACTACTTGCATGGGAATTCCCACCAATGTTCTTAACACTTGTAATGTGATAATACAAAAAAAGAAGAAGAAGAATTTGTTTGTTAACACTTCCGTGTTTAATTACTAGTAATCGATGTGGGATGTTAATATCATTTGATGTGTTCTTTGTTTTGTTTAGGATTAGCACAGCATTTGCATAAGAATCGTTTCCTCCGAGGTTTACCATAGCTTCAACGAAGGGTTTGGGCATGCTCCGAGGTTCAAAGCCACCGTTCGTGTTGGTCGAGGCACTTACACTTCTAGGCTGACTTTTCCACACCGGAAAGAAGCTGAGCAAGGGCAAAGCCTGTTGGGTGAGGGTACCACTATGTGGGAGACCCTTAAAACATGCCATGTTTTATGGCAATTTTATTTTGTTTTTTCTTTAGCTTTTCATCATTTTATTTTGTCATTTTCTTTTATTTTTCTTTTGTCCTTTATGTGGCTTATGTGCAGCCATATTTTAACGTGAGAGAGAGCTGAAAAATCAATTTTTAGAAAGGAGAGAAACAGACGAGAAACAGAGAGTTTTAAAGCTTGAAAAATTAGTTTCTCAAGTTTGGAGCAGCTGTGATCAACTCTTCGATCGGAGGTCCATCCGTGGTTCGATTGAGCTGATTTTTGGACAGCAGCTAGACGACAAGGTGTTCTTGACTTTGTACGGTCGGATTTTCATCCGAGTCCTGTAGCGCCAGAAATACTCGTTTTACAGCAGCTTCATTTTTGGTAATGTTCTCCAATTTTTCTCTCTTTTGCTAAAGATTACATATTGTTAGCCTTGTTGGAGTTGAATGCTTATTGTAGGCTTGATATTGTGATCTTGTAGCTGAACATTTGATTATAGTGGAGCTTTTGATCGGAATCTAAAGTCCCGTGGTTTTTACCCTTGATTTAGAGGGGTTTTCCACGTAAAAATATTGGTGTCTCCATTTGTCATTTTTGTTGTGGTTGCATTGGTTGATTTATGGTTGATAGGTTGCTAGAGAACATATTTTTTGTGCTATTGTGCTTGCCATAATATTTGACAAGAGTTATAGGGAGAGAAAGAACACCGGTTGTGCTTCGCTTCCATTCGGTTGTTCGGTTTCTTCCCAACAAACTGGTATCAAGAGCTCGGTTATTCTGTCAAATAATTATGGAAATCAATACGAGCAAGATGATTATGTTGAATGGCACAAATTATCAACTTTGGCGGAATAAAATGAAGGACTTGTTGTTTGTGAAGGCTCTGCATCTTCCGGTCTTTGCTACTCAAAAACCCGACTCAAAAAGTGATGAAGAATGGGAATTTGAGCATCAACAAGTGTGTGGCTTTATTCGGCAATTTGTTGAAGAAAATGTTTACAACCACATTGATCAGGAGACACATGCTCGAACATTGTGGGAGAAGCTTGAAAGCTTGTATGCTTCGAGATCGGGCAATAACAAGTTGTTTTTGCTGAAGAAAATGATGGCATTGAAATACAAAGAAGGAACGTCTATAGCTGACCATGTGAGTGAATTTCAGAGCGTGATGAATCAGTTGCTTGGTATGGGTGTCAAATTTGATGACGAGATTTTAGGACTTTGGTTGCTTGCTACTCTACCAGACTCTTGGGAGACTTTCCGGGTTTCGCTGATTAATTTTGCCCTGAAGGGTATTATTACCTTGGATTTGGCTAAGAGTGGTGTGTTGAATGAAGAGGTCAGAAGACGATCTCAAGGTTCTACATCACAGTCCGAGGTGTTGGTTACCGAGAACAGGGGGAGGAACAGAGACAAAGATGGAAAGAGTAGAGATAAAGGCCGAAGCAAGTCAAGATCGAGATACAAGAATCTTGAGTGTCATCATTGTGGTAAGAAAGGCCATATCAAGAAATATTGCTTCAAGTGGAAGAAAGAGAACAAAGGTGGTGATAAACACGATCAGAATGATGATGAAAAATCTGAGCGTGTTGCTACTGCTACTCGTGAAGATCTGTTGGTCATTCGTGATGAGAATTTGATCAACTTAGCATGTGACGAGACTACTTGGGTGATTGATACTGGTGCATCACTTCATGTCACGTCGAGGAAAGATTTCTTCACATCTTATACTACTGGTGATTTTGGGGTATTGAAGATGGGTAATGACGGTTTGGTTCCAGTTGTTGGTATGGGAGATGTTCACTTGGTGAGTAACAATGGAACAAAGTTAACTCTCAAGGATGTTAGACACGCACCGGATATCCGTTTGAATTTGATCTCTGCAGGAAAGCTTGATGATGAGGGATTTCGTAACACCTTCAGTGATGGGCAATGGAAGCTGACTAAAGGCTCCTTGGTTGTGGCTCGAGGAAAGAAGAGCTCAAATTTATATTTGATGCAAGCTTCAACTTCTCGAGAAACTGTAAATGTGACAGTGAATGACAGCTCTATTGAGTTGTGGCATAAACGACTCAGTTACATGAGTGAGAAGGGGCTTAATTGTTTAGCGAAGAAGAATCAACTGTCAGGTTTGAAGAATGCTACACTGAAGGATTGTGCTCATTGTCTAGCAGGAAAACAGAGAAGAGTTTCATTTAGAAGCCGTCCTCCTCATAGAAGATCAGAGTTGCTAGAGTTGGTCCATTCAGATGTTTGTGGTCCGATAAAAGTAAGGTCACTTGGCGGTGCACTTTATTTTGTGACTTTCATTGATGACTGTTCAAGAAAGCTATGGGTTTACACTTTGAAGTCTAAAGATCAAGTCTTTGAGGTATTTAAACAGTTTCATGCATCAGTTGAAAGAGAAACAGGGAAGAAGTTAAAGTGCATTCGTACTGATAATGGTGGCGAGTACACAGGGCCATTTCATGAGTATTGTCTGCGATAGGGAATCAAATATCAGAGAACACCACTAAAGACTCCACAGTTAAATGGGTTGGCTGAAAGAATGAACCGAACACTGATTGAGAGAGTCAGATGTTTATTGTCAGATTCAAAGCTGCCAGGATCATTTTGGGCTGAAGCTTTGAAGACGGTGACACATGTGATAAATTTGTCTCCTAGTGTTCCTTTGCGAGGTGACGTGCCAGATAGAGTTTGGTTTGGAAAAGATGTGTCATATGATCAACTACGTGTGTTCGGTTGTAAAGCATTTGTTCATGTTCCAAAGGATGAAAGATCCAAGTTGGATGCCAAGACTCGACAATGCATCTTCATTGGTTATGGTCTAGATGGTGAGTTTGGTTATAGACTATATGATCCCGTTTAGAAGAAACTCGTAAGAAGCAGAGATGTTGTCTTCATTGAGGATCAGACCATCGATGACATTGATAAGACGGAAAAAGCGAATTCACAAGACAGTGGTGATTTGATCGATGTGAATTCGGTTCCCCTAAACTCTTCACCAGGTCCTATACAGGATGATGTGCATGATGATGTTACTGATGACCATCAGGATATAGGTGACTTTGATGCTCCCATGGATGATGTTGTGAATAATCAACAACAAGCACCTATAGCTCCACCAACAGTTCCACTTCGAAGGTCTTCTAGAGATCGACGATCTTCTGTCAGGTATTCTTCTGATGAATATGTTCTTTTGACTGACGGGGGAGAACCTGAATGTTATGAAGAGGCTATGGTAAGTGAATGCAAAGATCAGTGGGTTGAAGCGGTGAAAGATGAACTTCAATCCTTGCATGAAAACCATACCTTTGAGTTGGTGAAACTGCCCAAGGGCAAAAGAGCCTTGAAGAATCGATGGGTTTACAGGTTGAAGCAAGAAGAGAAGTCTTCATCTCCACGATACAAGGCTAGATTGGTCGTCAAAGGTTATACTCAGAAAAAGGGGGTTGATTTTGAAGAAACATTTTCTCCAGTTGTGAAGATGTCCTCTATCGTAACTATAATTGAGTTTGGCGACTGCTATGACTTAGAGGTTGAACAAATGGACGTGAAAACTGCTTTTCTTCATGGTGACTTGGAAGAAGAGCTTTACATGGAGCAGCCAGAGGGGTTTGTTGCACAAGGTAAAGAGGACTATGTGTGCAGATTGAAGAATAGCTTGTATGGTTTGAAGCAAGCTCCAAGGCAATGGTACAAGAAGTTTGAGTCTGTTATGGGGGAGCAAGGCTACAAGAAGACTACTTCTGATCATTGTGTGTTTGTTAAGAGATTCTCTGGTGATGATTTTATAATTCTTTTACTCTATGTTGATGACATGCTCATTGTTGGTCAGAATGCTTCTAGAATTGAAAAGTTGAAGCAAGAGTTGAGTAAATCCTTTGCAATGAAGGATTTGGGGCCAGCAAAGCAAATTCTTGGCATAAAGTTGACACGTGATAGAAAGGCCAAGAAATTATGGTTATCACAAGAAAGGTACATCGAGAAAGTACTTCAAAGGTTTAGCATGGACAAAGTTAAAGCAGTGAGCACTCCCTTTGCTACGCATTTCAGATTGAGTGTTAAGCATAGTCCTTCCACAGAAAAGGAGAAGGAAGAGATGCAGAAAATTCCTTACTCTTCACCGTGGGGAGTCCGATGTATGCAATGGTTTGCACGAGACCGGACTTTGGCTTATGCCGTTAGTACTGATCGATCGTTTTCTTTCTAATCCGGCAAAAGAGCATTGGAATGCGATGAAGTGGATTATGAGATATCTTCGTGGCACTTCCAACATGAAACTTTGTTTCGCAATGAAAACTCCGTTCTTGTTGGTTATACTGATTCGCATGGTGGAGATATTGACTCGAGGAGATCTACTTGTGTTACTTGATCACTTATGCGGGGAGTCGTGGCATGGCAATCGAGATTGCAAAAGTGTGTTGCATTGTCCACCACCGAATCGAGTTCATTGCAAAGAAACGGCGTGCAAGGAGATGCTTTGGATGAAAAAGTTTATGCATGAGCTTGGTTTTACTCAGGAGAAGTATGTCCTGTATTGTGATAGCCAGAGTGCTATTCATCTTGGTAAGAATCCAACTTTTCATGCTAGATCTAAGCATATTGATGTAAGGTACCATTGGATATGAGATGTTCTTGAAGCTAAGCTGTTAGAGCTTGAGAAGATACATACTGATGATAATGGTGCTGATATGTTGACGAAAGCTTTACCAAGAGGAAAATTTGAAGCATGTTATTTGATCTCCGGTATGGAGGCATTCCCCATATAGTTGGAGGGAGAGATTTGTTGGGTAAGGGTCCCACTATGTGGGAGACCCTTAAAACATGCCATGTTTTATGGCAATTTTATTTTGTTTTTTCTTTAGCTTTTCATCATTTTATTTTGTCATTTTATTTTGTTTTTTCTTTTGTCCTTTATGTGGCTTATGTGCAGCCATTTTTTAACGTGAGAGAGAGCTGAAAAATCAATTTTTAGAAAGGAGAGAAACAGACGAGAAACAGAGAGTTTTAAAACTTGAAAAATTAGTTTTTCAAGTTTGGAGTTGTTGTGATCAACTCTTCGATCGGAGGTCCATCCGTGGTTCGATTGAGCTGATTTTTGGACAGAAGCTAGACGACAAGGTGTTCTTGACTTTGTACGGTCGGATTTTTCATCCGAGTCCTGTAGCGCCAGAAATACTCGTTTTACAGCAGCTTCATTTTTGGTGATGTTCTCCAATTTTTCTCTCTTTTGCTAAAGATTACATATTGTTAGCCTTGTTGGAGTTGAATGCTTATTGTAGGCTTGATATTATGATCTTGTAGCTGAACATTTGATTATAGTGGAGCTTTTGATCGGACTCTAAAGTCCCGTGGTTTTTACCCTTGATTTAGAGGGGTTTTCCACGTAAAAATATTGGTGTCTCCATTTGTCATTTTTGTTGCGGTTGCATTGGTTGATTTGTGGTTGATAGGTTGCTAGAGAACATATTTTTTGTGCTAGTGTGCTTGCCATAATATTTGACAAGAGTTATAGGGAGAGAAAGAACACCGGTTGTGCTTCGCTTCCGTTCGGTTGTTCGGTTTCTTCCCAACAAAGCCAGGGGGGCTGGCATGGGCCCTAGCTCCCTAAAAGGTAAAATTGCTATTGAGGCCCTTGAAATTTTTTTAAAATTTTAAATTAGTGAAGGTAAAATTGTACTTTAGCCCTCCTAAAATTATAAAAATTTGATTTAATCCTTTAAAATTAGAAAGATATAAACTATAAAAAATTAAAATTTCATCCGGCTCCCCTAAAAAATTATCCTGGCTTCGCCCCTGAAGCTGAGCAAAACTTTTCTCGGGTTCAATGCCATTGAACAACTGTTTCACTTCTAGGCTGACTTTTCCACAACGGAAAAAAGCTTATAAGCTTTTCTATTATATATCATCAGGTCTTTGACTGTTTCATTGCTTAATATGTTGGTTGTGAATTGTGATGAATGATGAGGACTCTGTTCTAACTTTGTGATCTTTTTGTGTTTGTAGGATCAGAAATGTGGCAAATCGATCCTTAACGAGTATGCTTCTAAAACGAATCGCACGATGCCGATATACACAACTATCGAACGAGATCAACTGCATTGGGTTTATAAATCTTCATTGGTTTTTTATGGTAAAACTTACCGTGGCAAGTTTGCGGAAGCAAGAAAGAAGCCTTTCTGATTCAAGGATACTTCTTCCAATAATAAACTCAAAGAACAAACATAATGGCAACAGTATCGGTCAGATCGACACTCAAAGGCCAGGTAATATCATGTCAAATTATATATAACTATGTGTATATATTGAACTAATGATTTACTACTGATTGTAGATTTAGGAAGCCCTTCTGAACAGCCTGTTAATGTTGTGGTAAGTCAATATTTCATCTTATTGAAAATGGTAAAAACTAGTGTTAGGACATGGTGACGCTATGAAATGCTATAATGATCCATTAACCAAGCCTAGGAATGAAACCTAATGCTAATGACCTTGTTCTGCCAACTCACATTGCAAGTGTTCGAGTGCTGATGCCAATGATCGTACGAAACAAGCGGAATCCGCAGTACGAGGACCGTGATCGGAAGAAAATGCGAATTGGTCAGTAAGTTTGTGTTTCTCCATTTTGATCATGTCCTACTAATGTTTAAGTTGGGTGCAAACGGGGTAATGCTACAATGTTGAAATGAACTTGACAATATATATATATTCCATTTTGCTTGGTTGTAGGTTTTGTCTACCAGGATGAGAGAAGTTCAAATGATTCGAACGGTTTTTGGGAATTCTATAACAAAAGGAAGGGACCTTTGAAGCCATCCACATGGATTCAATATGCTTTGTATGGTCTGATGATATATATGGTTGTGTCAAAATTACCATTTTTGGGGCAAAGCGACTGCGTCACTGTGCCTTTGCCCCGTTGCATGCGTTGTGATCTATTTGTAGGTGTTTATGTTTGTTTGAGGGCTACACATTAAGTTTCGTTGTCTAACATACGTAAATTTTGCTTGGCATAGGCAAATCCAAAAACACTACAAAACAGAAGCGATAAAGTAACATTTAGCCCTTGAATTTCGTAATTATTTTAATTTAAGCTCCGTTTGTTTCACTGAAAATGACTTCTAGAAAATGATTTTTGGAAAATGATTTACTTTTTTGGAAAAGCTAATAATTTTTTGTGTTTAGATGAATCTGTGTAAAATATTTTTTGTTATTTGGTAGATTTCTTAAAAATATTTTATAAAAGTTATTTTCAATTAAACAAACATACATTCGATATTTTCTTATTTTTTCATTGTTTAATTGAATTTATTTTTATCTATAATTTTATATTTTACATTGTTTTTGCATATAGTAAAGATATTATGTTAAATTCAGATTCATTACAACGTCATTTTTTTAATTACATGACTACTAAGTGAGTATTTTTTATTTAAAATTTGACATCAACAAAATTGATAAAAAAGATTAACGATGTCAACAATTGGACTTGATTTTTAAATTTGAAAAGTAAAGGGACTAAATTCTTGAAAATAAAAGTACAAAGACTAAATTACAAATCTGTGAAGTGTATATAGACTTATGACATATTTTAACCTTCATACTACAAAACATTTATTATTAATATATTTATAATTGTAATAAATATATATTATTAAACTATTAATATTGAATATTTTCAATAAGATGTGAATAATATTATTTAAAATTATTATTTTTAATTATCAAAATAAAATTGAAATATTAAATAATTTATTAAAATAATAAATTATATTTATTATATTTAATAATTTATTATGTGACTAAATATAAATAATTAAATACGTATGTTTAATAATATTGAAAAATATAATATTTTAAATATTTTTAAAAATAAAAATAAAAATTATTATCAATTTAACAATATTAAGCTTGATTTAAGTTAATTTTTATATAAAAATAAAATCATCTATAGATGAGCTCTTTCCCGGTAAATGACTTATGCTTTTCAAAAGGGTAAGTCATTTTATAGAAAAAAGGGCTTATTTTACCTTGACCTGTAAGTCATTTTTCGTTGACCAAACTATTTTCTATGAAACAAATACAGGAAAATGCAAAAAACATTTTCCGTAAAGCCTTTTACATCCAAACAACCGGATCCTTAGTCTTTAGATTTTTTTTAGACCACATTAGTCCGTGACAAATTTTATTAGTTTTAGATAATGTGATGATGTGACACAATTTTAAAGTATCATGTCATCAAATCAATGGCGAATCTAGAGGGGGCTGGCATGGGCCCGGTCCCCCTAAAATGTAAAATTATTATTTAAACCTTGAAACAAGGGGTAATTACTTTGTAAATAGAAATTATGGTTAAAATAGTGCTTGGAACTATGGTCACAGTTTTAACCACTGAAACAAAAGTGTAAAAATTGTAAAGATGAATACCGAGATTGTTTGCACGGCTCAACTTCAGTTTAACTTGGCAATCATTATCTTTCTCATGGTACAACCAATAATTTAAGCCCTAACATCAGTCTAATTATTTTAAAAGATTAATTTTTTGGTGCCTCCAGTATGTTAGGCGACACCCGTTAAAATTTTAAATATATACATTTAGGTGGTGGTGTTGTGTCAGGTGGTACCAGTGATATTTAAAAAAAACACTGTTGTAGAAAGAGTATTTTAAAAATTTGGTTATTGTTTTAGAATATTTGGAATAGCAGAAGTCAATGAGAAGGATGATATCTTTTTTTTTCTCGAAATCGGTACAAAAGGTCATCACAAACGACAACATCAGTGGCTATTGAGTACAACGATTAGAGTTTTCAATAAATAAGAAGGAAAAGAAAAGAAATAAAATAAAATAAAATAAGATAAATTACAAAAGTCAATTTTGTTTGCTTTAGATTACATTTTAGTAATTTATGTTTGAAATGTTACGTTTTAATCACTTATGTTATCATTTTACTACGAAGTGATCACTCTACCATGACTCAAGATGTAAATTTAAAGGAAAAAAAATATTTAAAAAGAATTTTAATGGGAATTTTAAAGTTTGTGATAAATGGGGTTATTTTGATAATTGTTTGATTAAGTTAATATATTATTATGTCATATTTTAGGTATTTATTTTTAAAAAAATAACAATTTAATAATACACAAAGAAAATATAAAATAAAATAATATTGATAATTAAAAATTTCTACTTATGGTAAGTTGTGGTAATTAAAACCAGATAGATTGGGTTTTTTAACTTTAGAAAAAAAATCATGTTTGATAAAAATGAAATATTATTTTCTATAAAATATTTAAATCAATTTTAGTTTTAAAATATATTTTATATTAGTGTATTAATATATTAAAATAAATAAAGGCATGCAAAGGGGAGACACCAAATTTACGTGGAAAACCCTTCTGAATATAGAAGGGAAAAAAAACCACGGGAAAAAGCCATCACTAAAATTCATATGTGGTGTGGAGTTACATTGAAGACATTTACATCAACTCTAATCGGTGTTCAAGAAGTTGTCCAGTTCTTGCAATGTGATGTAAAGATCGGCGTTGACATCCTCACCAGCTTCTTCCTAAATATGCAAATCAATGCCAATTGTTTGGTTTGAGAATCAAATATATAAGCATGCATGAACAAGGTTATGAATATATAAGCTAAATGTAAAAATATAAAATGAAAATAGAGCAAGGGTTAGGCAGGTACCAGATGATGAGAATTATAATCAGGCACTCCAAGATTGCCACCAACACCTGCCGACGTCCAAGGGTTTGGTTGTTGGTTTAAGCATGCAGTGAAGGGTGGTGACGGTGAGCAGCCTCCTGCTTCTGGAGCCATATAATCAAATGCCTGATTCCCCACGGGCACGAAAGCGAAATCATTTGTTGAAGTCGACGGCACCTCCGTCAACTTACGTTTCTTGTTCTTGTTGATTTCTCCTTCACATTCTTCGTAATCCGGGCTCACAACAGCAGCATCCTTATTCTTAATCTCACAGATAACGAAATCACTCAAACCAAGAGCTTCTTGGTCTTTCAAGGAGAACTCATGCATGATCCATTGACCATTAATTGATTTATGGCTTTTCTTGCTGGTGTACGTGAAGTACTTATCATACCCTATGACTTCGCCGCCGTCTGAGTTCTTCACTTCTTTGATATTTTGTTGGAGCCAACATCCATCTCCCGCGGTTCTTTCGATTCTTGACTTGCTCTTCTTCTTCAACTTCGTGATGACCCACAAAGACTCTGCCGAATCTTGGTCGAAAATATTCCAAGGCTGGCGATTTGCGCCATAAATATCCAACTCCTTCATCACACCAGAAGGTATGGGATCGCCCTTGATGAATGGTTGGAGGTAATCACAAAGGATTTCTTCTTTGGTGGGAAGAAATCGAAACCCTACAGGAATCTTAAGCTGCGGTCTAACAGTTGACATGATCGGGGTTTCGTTAAGGCGGTGGTGATCGACGAAGAGAAAGATGGTTTTCAAAGTAATTTCAAGTAGGTTCTAGAAAGATAACTTCACATATAAATTTCTTTTGTATCAAATAATTTGTTTATATATACTATTTTAGAATAAATAATAATAATAAATCGTAATGATATTTACAATGTTAACCTTTGTAAGATTTAAAAAAAATAAATTATAATTTTTACAATAAAAAAATAATTTCACATTATTAATATAAAATTTTAAGAGTTTATTTTAGTAATTTAAAATTTTAAAAATTTTAGAAGAGTTATATAAAAAATTTCCATTGAACAACTACTGATTGTAGATCTAGTAAGCCCTTGTGAACAGCCTGTTAATGTTGCATGTGGTAAGTCATTTCATCTCATTAAAAAAGGTAAAAATTAGTGTTAGGACATCGTGAAGCTATGAAATGCTATAATGATCCATTAACCAAGCCTAGGAATGAAACCTAATGCTAATGACCTTGTCCTGCCAACTTACATTGTAAGCGTCCCAGTGACGATGCCAATGATCGTACGAAACAAGCGGAATCCGCAGTACGAAGACCGTGATAGGAAGAAAATGCGAATTTTGGTCGGCAATAGGTTTGTGTTTCTCCATTTTGATCATATCCTACTAATGCTTAAGTTGAGTGAAGGGGGGCAATGCTACAATGTTGAAATGAACTATATATATATTCCATTTTGATTGGTTGTAGGTTTTGTCTACAAGGAGGAGAGAAGGTCAAATGAAAAGTTTTTGGGAATTTTATAAGAAAGGAAGGGAACTTTAAAGCCATCCACTTGGATTCAATATTTTTTGTATGGTCTAATAATATATATATGGGTTGTGTGTAGAGATGTCCATGGCTCAAGTCTAACTAAAATTCTAGGCATATTTGCTAGGTCCAGTTTGACTCAAAAAATTGGCATAAAATTTTGCCTAAATTCAATCCAGATAAAATGCTAAAATTTGAGTCCGGTCCGCCCGTATTAATTTTTTATATAATTTTAAAAAAATATAAATACTAAAAATATTAAAATAAATATTTTCCGATAAATTGAAAATAAAATAAAAAATATGTATACTTATATAACTCTAAGATAAGTATAACTTAATAAGTAAATGCCTCTACAATAATAACAAAATTAATAGAGTTATACTATATATACATTGAAAATTTATTATTTTGAAAGGGTCTTGCAACACTTATGAATGATGAGCTCTTTATACTTTTTTCTCGCCCCTAAAATTTTTTTTAAAGGACGGAATTAAATTAGATATTTTTATGATAGTTAAAATATAAATTTTCATTTTAATAGTATATATGTTTATAATTTTAAAGGACTAAATAAAAATTGTCATATGTAGGGGTTAAAGTATAATTTTATTTATATTAATTTAAAATTTTTATAAATTGTAAAAGGCTAAAACTCAAAATTTCCCAATTTAGAGGTTTGGGAACGCTGCCAACTCCTTGACAAGTTTACAAATCCATGAAGATAAAAATTTTAAGGTTTAAAGTTTAAGGTGTTTAGACGATTTTCAAACTACAAACCAAAAAATTGTGATTACTTAAAACAAAGTAAAATTTATTTTTATTTAATTTATAAATAATATAAAAATAAATATATTAAAATACTACATAATTTATATATATAATATCTATATATATGCACTGCCCCTAAATGATATATAATGATATATATACAATTGATCTGTAGATAAGACGAATATACAAGTTAATTATCAATATATATCTTCTAATATTATCATATTCTAACTTCAGTCCTAAGGGATATGTTTTGTTTTCTTATGTAAAAGAAAAAAAAAAGGAAAATGATTCTCAATTTTTGAATCGTGAATTTTCTTGGAATTTTCCGAGAAATTATTTTCTTGACGCTGTTGCTACCAAAAACGAAGCCACCTTTTTAACAGAAACAGATTATTATGTGGCCGCGTTTTTCAGTGAATCCATTTATTGATCTTTTCAGTGAAGCCACCTTTTTAACAGAAACAGATTATTATGTGTCTTCATAATTACTAAAAATGGAAATTGATGATTACTGGGCTTCGGAATTTTCCCATTGTGAAGTTGCTTCCAACTTGCCGAGAAAAAAAGTTCTTGACGCTGTTTTTAGTCAATCCACTTACTATAGGGTTGCACACATTCACTAAGGTTTACACATAGGATTCGCACATTTAGGTGTTCGCACACAAATGTTCGCACATAGATATTTTCATACAGGGTTCTCAAATACAAGGTTTTCACATGGGGAAAATTGAGAATCACATTTGTGTATAAAGCTTAAGGTTTTGGTTCATCCAAATGCTGGAAGGTAGCAGCTGAGTGGATTTGATCGTATTGAAATGATGGATCTTAAACTGTTATGGATATTGCTAACTGCATCACATATCATCTCTTTATCATTTGGATATTTCTGGTAATCAATTCATTGGAAATGATGCCTCTGCTGGTCTAGCCAATCTTACATTGCTTAGATTCGTTTCTCTTTCACGAACCTTATTTGAAGTTCCATCTTTTTTTCATATCATTTGCCAACCACTTCCATCTCAAAGTCCTTTCCGGTGATCAAAATAAGTTAGTGAAAGAGCCTATCATTCCTACTTGGGTCCCAAAGTTCCAAATAAAAGTTTTCCGTTTGTCAAAATGTAGAACAAAGGAACTCCACAATGAAGTTCCCAAATTCCTCTATTACGAATATGACCCGAGAGTTATTGATCTTTCGTATAATAATTTTAGAGGAAAGGCACCTTTGTGGTTGTTAGAGAACAATACAAGAATGAGAGCAATTTTAATGAAGGGCAATTCTTTTATCACCAATGATCTCCATTTCCCTTCACATTCAAATCCATACACGTCGGTTATTGAAATATCTGAATATAAAATACAGGGTCAAACTCCGGCAAACATTTGTTGAATTTTCCCATAACTAAGGTGATTAAACTTATCTAGCAATATCCTTGGAGGTAATATTCCTCCTTGTTTGGGTAGTTTGAAAAGTTTGAACACTGGGTTATTTTTAGATCTATCACATAATCAGTAATATGGAGGAATACCAGAGAAGTTGGATAAAAGTGACTAATTATTTTTTTCTTGGACTATCAAATAATCGTCTAAGTGGCAAGATAAGCCCAACTATCTTTAGTTTACATTCATTACTGTGGTAATATTTAGATGGCAACAACTTTGATCTGAGGTTACCCAATATTGATATCACAATTGTTCGTCGTCTATCTCCTCTTACGGATATGGATTTAAGTAATAACAACTTATCTGGTGAGCTCCCAAGATGGATACCGAATCTATTAGGTTTGGTGGCATTGGCTTTATCCAACAACAAACTTGAGAGTCCCATTCCGATGGATTTGTGCCATCGCCTTAAAATTTTGGACCTTTCCTAGAACAATTTTTCTGGCCCAATACCATCTTGCTCTGGTGCACAATTTATTAAACATCTCCACTTGAGTCAAAATAGATTAAGGGCCCGTTCGTTGCTCCATCTGTGATGGACTTTTGGCTAAAAAAGTACTTTTCAGTAAAACGGAATAAAGAACAAGAGCCAGTGGAAGAATTGTTTCGTCGTTGGAGAAGCACTTTTTCAGAGATGGAGATGGCAAAAATTTTAGCTTTTCTCAGGGTAAAAGCACTTTTGGCTGGACTTTTACTTTGTTATCCTTATTATTTCTTCTTCCTTTAGACTTCTCTCTTTTTTTCCCTTTTTTCTTTTCTCTGATTTTTCCTTTGGTTCCCTGTTGATTTTTCGCTTCTCTTTGATCTCTCGGTGGTGGGTGCTTTTCCTTATTCTAATTTTCCTTCAATTCTCTTTATTCCAACTGATTCTTTTGCCTTTTCCCTTTCGGTTCCTTGCCTTTCTCTCTTTCTCTCTTTTTTCGGTTTTTTTTTTTTTGGGTGGGGGGTGAAAAATGTAGAATACGATGCTGCAGTTTAAGAAGGTGACGAATGTAAAACAACAAGTGGTTTCTAGGACTATGTATTACATAACATTGGAGGCGATTGATGGTGACAAGATGAAATTTTATGAAGCCAAGGTGTGGGACAAGCCATGGATGAATTTCAAGGAGTTACAGGATTTCAAGGTTATTGGCGATGCTCCCGCCGGTTGCACTTCCACCGCTTAAGGTAAACCTCAATCCCATTCCTAATTTTGTTTTCTTTTCTTACTGTAGGTGATTAAATGAAAAAATGAGTTGATCTTTTATGGACCTTAAAAAGTAGTGTTCATTCATGGAATCTCATTTGTTCTTGGATATGGGGTTCATTTAAGCCTTCGGATAATGAATTTTGTCATAATTCATAGTTGGGGATTGAAACTCATTTCACAAATTATGAAGAGTTGGCAAGCAAATTGATTATTTGGGTTGTCTTTGGTTCAACAAAATTGAATTTTGAACTGTGGATTGATGCTTAAGTTGCCAGGTTTTTTTGGTTGGGATTGATTCGGTTTGACAGTTCTCCATTTTTTTCTTCCTTTCAATGTGCGTTTGCATGTGCATGTTGTTGCTTCATCGATATGCTTGCTTGTATGGCAATTATTTTTCCCAGAATATAAACTAGGGAGATTGAGCTTTTAGGATCTTTATTTTTTAAATGTTTGATCTTGTTTACCATCTTTATTCTATGTTTATCTGATAGGGATGACTTTTTGTGGACAATTGTAATGGATAAGGTAGGATGAGATATGGGGGAAAGGGGACAAATCGAGGCCTAGGGAGTTTGGATAATGCATGAAGTATACAATGAGCAAAAGGATGAACTTGAGGGTTTAGTGAGGATTATAACAGTTTGGAAAATAAATCCGAGCCAAAAGATTAGAAAATAAGTGAACTCAAGCGCAATGATGACTAAAAAATAGAATTTACATGTTTGGATGAATTAAAGAAATTGCCAACCTTGGTTAATTGTAAGCTGTAATAAAACCTGAAGAGATAATGTTAAGGAAATTAGTAAAATTGAGGCATGATAATGGCATATGTCATTAGGTTCTAGGTTGCTCTATTTTGTAGGCTTGGGAATATGAAAAATTGAATAATCTTTCCATAGTTCTTTGCCTAATACATGACTTTGCTAGTTTTACTTAGAAACTAAACCAAGGAAACGAATAGTTTGGTTATAAATTTGATTAAATTCTACTACATCAAGAGCTGTCCCGATAATGCTAGATGATTTGATTTTCAAAATCATTCTAGTATTATAATTTTGCCTCATCTATATGTAGCATTAGAGCTTAATAACCTCTATCCCTCTTACAGAAAGAGTAACTCTTCATCTGAATCTCAAAAACCTTATTACCACAAATTTTAACCGAGGGCCCTTACTTTAGGGGAAATTCGTGTTAGCTTTCACTATCAATAATCTTGTTGCTTTTTCTGTTTTATACAAAGTTACATTACTTCTTGTTCTGTTTCTCTGTTTTCGATTCGTACTTGGGAATTCCATTATGCTCTTTTCCTATTGTATAGGCCTGGTGGTGGTATAATTTTATTAGTAGTAATATTATCTGTAATAACCAATTTTGGGCCCGGGACTTCAACCCAGGGCCCAAACCAAACCAAATAATAAAAAAATAGGCCCAATTACAAAATGGCCCAATGCAACATTTTTGAAGAAGCTAGGGTTTTGGAAACCCTAGCCTAACGGCGCCGCCAACCCCACTTGGCCTTGTCTGCCATCGCCGCACATCACCACAAGTGCTCCACTAGCCGCTCCATCTCTCCATGTTTTCAGCCGCCAAGCGCACCTGCGAAAGAAGACAAGATAACAGCAAGCAGATCGCAACGAAAAGAGGACTTTGTAATTTCGTTTTGGCTATAAAAGCCGTTCATTTTGTAAACAAAAGGACTTTTTTTTTCGATTGACAATCAATACCAAAAAAAAAAAACAGATTCAAGGATTAAAAAAAAAAAAAGAGTACAAGAAATCAAAAATAAACGAAAGGCTCGAAGGTATAAACGGTTTAGTTTTTTTTTTTTTTTTTTTTTTTCTTCGCGTTATATTTTGTTTTGTTTTATTTTCCTTTTCTTTCATTCGTAAAATCTAAAAACATATAGACGATAGAAAAAAAAAAAAATAAACAAAAAAAAATATAAAAATCTCACCAAGCGGTGGCCGGCGCGGCGGGTTGACGGCGGCCGGAAATCGCCCCCTTGCCCACCTGCAGAGAGTTGAGAGAAGGAGAGAAAATTTTTTTTTAAAAGAAAGCTGCACAAATGAAAAAAAAAGGAAAAATGGGTGTTTTATACCAAGAGCAAAACGACGTCGTTTTGCTCTTGGTGGTCAGGGGCCAAAACGACGTCGTTTTGGTCCCCTGACCCGCGACCCGACCCAGTACCTGGGGATCCGCGTGTTTTTGCTTGGAGGGGCTAATTGCACGTTTGGTCCCTCCTCCTTTTCATAGTTATACAATTAAGTTTTTTAATTTTCAATTTTGGCCCGATATTGTTCTCTGATTTCAATTTGACCCCCCTTTCTTCCTGCGCCCCATTTTATTAGGGTTTATTGCTGTTTCGGACCCTTCATATTGCGTGCGCGTTATAAATTGGTCCTTTTCCTTTTTAATTTATTTCAAATCGACCCCAATATTTTATTTTAAGTTCAATTTAATCCTTTTTTAGTAATTTGCAATTATTGTTATTATTTATCATACATTATTATTACTATTATTATGTTGTATTATATATATATATTTCCTATTGCTATTATTATTATGTTATCATCTTTATCATTATACTATTATTATTATATCTTTATTATTATATTTATATTAGTATATTATATATTTTTTGTATTGTTATTTCTACTACATTTATATTATTTACACTTGTATATATATTGTATATTATTATTACTATATTTATATTATTTTGTATATATTTTATACCATCATATTATTATTACTGTATTATTATTATTTTGTTATATATTCTCCATTACTACTATTATCATATTATCATATTATGCATATCTCGTATTATTATTATTATTATTATTATTATTATTATTTTTATTATTATTAACTACTATTGGTAATATTGTTAATTTTGTATATGTATATTTGTTATTATTATTTTTATTTTTATTGTTTGTTTACTTTATCCTTGTATATTACTACTTCCATTATTACTATTATTACACTATTATTTGTATATACATACTTACTATATTATTGTATTTATTATCACTATATTATTATTAGTACTACCGTATATATTATGTATATTATTATTATTACTTATTATTATTATTATTATTATTATTGTTATTATTATTATTAGATTATCATTATCGCCATTATATTTATATTATATTGTATATGTTTTCTATTACTCCTATTATTATTATTACTAGGTTATTATTTTAGTATCTTGCTACTACTATTACTATATTATTATATTATGTCATTATTAATATTATTATTTTTAGTTACTTTATTTTTCTTTTATGTTATTGTTCCTATTATTATTGTATTATTACCTGTATATACTAACTATATTATCATTATTATTATTATTATTATTATTATTTTCTCTGTATTATTATATTATATGTATTTTGTATTTTTAGTATTATTTTATTATTATTATACGATTCATTACTACTATTATTATTATTATTATATTATTTTAGTTTTTATTATTTTACTTATTTTTCCTATTATTATTATATTTATATTAATATATCGTATGTATTGTGTGTTATCATTATTATTATCTTTACTATACTTACATTATTATTTATTATGCTTACTACATTCATATACTTTATATTGTACATATTTTATATTTATTATTAGTGCTAGCATTATCATCATTATTATCATTATTATATATTATCTTCGTACATATTTTCGTACTATTATTATTATCATTATTACTACCTTTATACTTAATATTTTATCTATAGTCACTAATACCTTTTTTTATTTATTATTTTTATTTTATTTTATTTTATTTATTGTTACGATTTTAATATTGTCTCTTCTTGTTTCTATTATCACATCTTTCACTATCATATGTTGTTAATTGTTTCGTCTTCGCCACTTCATGTGGATTAACGGTTCTAAATCACAATCCGATTTTTATTTTATACGAAAGAGGTAATATTTGTGTATTTAGAAGGCCGAAATTTTACACCCTAACGTGTTGGGTGTCGATCTTTTCGTTCGACTAAATATTCAAATACCTTTTTTTTTGGAGATGATTTTGGTATCGAAATATAAGGGTGTTATATCCTAACGTGTTGGGTATGATACTTTTATTCCTTCGAAACGAGGTTATCTTAAGTTTCAATCCCGGTTTAATTAATCCATTCTTTTAATTCTTTTTTTCTTAAATATTTTCAACTTTTCGACATTAGGACATTGATCAATCAAATTGGTACCGATTTTGGGCGTTGCGAGGGTGCTAATCCTTCCTCGCACGTAACCGACTCCCGAACCTATTTTTCTCGAACATTCGTAGACCAAAAGTATCGTTTTAGTAAACCAAAATGTTTTATTAAAACAAAGGTGATCCGATCACACCTAATAAAAGGTCGGTGGCGATTCCCGTTTTTATCCGTTTTCAAAACCCCAAGTTCGACACCCGTTTTGTCAAAAATCGGTTGCGACATTATCTTTATTTATTTATTTATTTATTCAGGTGACTGGAGATTGTAGAGGAAAGGATATCAGGATATCGAAGGCGGGTTTAAAATAAATGTGACTGTCTTATGTTAATTTGGATTTAGACTACTAAATTCAGTGGTATTGAACTTAAGCTTATCTAGAACAATGAATGAATAACGTCTATTGATGCAAAGTTCATAATTTACCTGTGTCCCTTGTACCCTATTTCTTCTGTAATTTTAGTATGATACCATTATCTGAAGTAAATCTACATTTTCGGGATTTTATCTCCATGACTGTCTTTCTATATGCATAAAGTTAAATTTCTGGCTTCCATGGTCTATGCATAATTTGCACCAAGCTTTTATCATCTGTTGGGATTGATTCAGGCAGAACTCTACCTCTTCAAATATCATAATCATGTTTAAAGTGTGTTACATACATGTTGTTTCACCCACCTGTTACAAGGCCGCCTTCCATGCTTCCAGGCCTATCTTGCCTGCATCAACTCCCAGCTGGTGCTTGGAGATGGAGGGCCAGTGGATGCTGATTCCTTCGGTTTCCAAGGGCAAACTGGTGTTGATGGCAATCGGCTGCCAAAAGCCATTCTTTCATATTAACTACCTCCCTGTCTCCAACTGCTTTCGGCTTTGTGTTGAAGTTCCAGCAAATAATGTCAAATTTTTTCTTCTGGATTTATTTTGGTGATGAATTATAAAATATAATTTAGTACTTGATTTCCAGGTCTATTTCTAGCAAAAGAAGTTCCAACAGATAATGTTACCAAGCAATTCTTTTGCAAAATAATAAAAGACAGGCATGAAAATGGAAAAATGAAAAACAATATCATCAATCACGTGATCAGACAAGGAAAAAATATATAATCTAAATTCATATATAATGTAATTTTTGTTTCCAAATAACAATTGCTATATTTTTATTAACTCCTTTTTCATTGTGTTCATCTTTCCGGTGAGAAACGTAGGGTGAGAGTTTTAGAAAAGAGAGAAAAAGGTCAAATAGTTCATTATGCCTATTCTTTTGATATCTAATATGAGTGTTACAAATGTGTTAAAAGCATTCAAAATAAAAAAAATAATTTTTAAAATAATATAATTGTGTCAATATCTAATTACAAATATTTAATTATTATATTTAAATATAGTTTATATATTCTAATTAAAATTAATAAATAATTAATATTAATTATTTAAAAATATTTAAAATTAACATTATTTATTAAAATATTAACAATAAATTATAATAAATTATTTTTTATATTTTTGCTAAAATATCATAATATTAACTAATTTGAACATTATTTAAATACATATTTATTACTTTATAATATCATGTCTAAAATAGACATTTTACTTCTCAAAAGCACTTTTTGACAGCAATGCCAAACACTTAAATTTTTCAAAAACACTTCTCAAAAGCACTTCTCAGAAGCACTTCTCAAAAGCACTTCTCAGAAGCACTTCTCAGAAGCACTTCTCAAAAGCATTGCCAAACTGGCCCTAAGTGGCACCTTGGGAAATGCATTCCTTAACTGCTCCTCTTTGGTGACTTTTGACATTAGCGAAAACCAGTTGACCGGTGAAATTCCAAATTGGGTTGGTACTCTTTCGGTTTTGCATGTTATCCTTCTCAAGGCCAATTTTTTTATCAGAGAAATTCCAATTGAGTTATGCAAATTGCATTCATTAAGTAGCATTGTTCTATCTCACAACAATCTTTTAGGTCCAATATCTTTTTGTTGGAGCTGTAATTTAACTCTTGAGCCAAATGATGAATTATCTTCAACAAAATGGGAGTTAGAACTTATCATATTGTTCTTGGAGATAGCTGATTATAGTGAATCAACCGAATTTGAATGGAGCACTTTCAGAGGACTTGATGAAATCAGTGTATCTTTGCCTATTGAGAATCAAATGGAAGAAAAGGTGGATTATACGACAAAGAGAGTATCTTACATATACAAGGGAAACATTCTTAAGTATATGTCTCGAATTGATTTATCATGTAATATGTTAATAGATGAAATCCCTCATGAGATTGAAAATTTTGTGTGAAATCCATTCATTAAACTTGTCGCACAACAATTTGGCTGGACATATACCATCAAAGTTCTCAAGGCTTAATAAAATTGAGAGTTTGGACCTTTCTCACAACAACCTAAGTGGAATAATCCCTATTGAATTGATGGAGTTGTATATTTTAGAAGTTTTCAATGCGTCATACAACAACTTGTCAAGAAGTATTCATGCCAAAAAGCTCAATTTGCGACCTTCGATGAAAGCAGTTACATGACAAATCTTTTTCTCTGTGGACCTCCCCTGCATAAAGATTGCAATGAGCCTAATTCACCCCCGAAAACAGCACAAAATGCTTCAAACGATGAAGAAGAAGAAGGTTTGATGGACACGTATGTTTTCCAAGTGACCTTTTTGGTTTCCTATGTGATTGTGTTATTGGTTATTGTTGTCATCCTGTATATAAGTCCATATTGGAGACGAGCATGGTTTTATTTTGTTGAACATTGCATCAAGACTAGCTGATATTTTATTGAGGACAATCTTCTATGATTTTTCCATCTTCAAAAGAAGCAAGTAGCCTTGTGCTTTGATGGTTTACATTTGGGGGAAAGGATTGTATGAAACAGGGATATTATCCCTTTCCAATAGTTTTATGCCACATCAGTATTCTTATCCTAAATTTCAGGATTTTAATTTGGATTTGATTTTTTTCAGGATAAAAATGCTAAAATTTAAGATGAAAATGCTGATGTGGCATAAATCTATTGGAAAAGGGATACTGATGGCGTGGAGTCACTGTTTCATACAATCCTTTCTCTACGTTTAGGTGTATTCAGTTTTCATGCTTTTCTGTTATTCGAAGTTTAATTGGGTTATGTGGTTTGAACTTTCTAAAGCTAGACTATAATATTTCTGTTCTCTAATAATTGACATTTTATTACGAGAAAAGCATATATAATTTTATGAAATTTCAATTACAATATTCAATTACTGCTTTATAATTTCTAGCATCCAAATAGTATAAAGTTAAATTTAACATATTGTATCATGCATGCTTTCTTTACATAAAATGGAACATCATAATTTTTTAACAAAAATTGCAAATGATATTAACAATTCAATCATCAAATTTTTAGAAAATAAATAATAAAGGTTGAAGCAAAGAAAAAAATTAATTAAATGGGATGGCCTTGAGGTGTGTAAGTTTTTATATATCTTTATATGATAATTTTATACACAAGAGTTACGTCTTTACAACACAACTATTCAATCAATAATTATAAATTATTATATATTTTTATTTAATAAGGTTTAATTGCTACCAACATTATAAACTACTAAAACAAATTTCATATTCTATTCATGTAGATCATTCATATTAATTTTGGAGTAAATAAAAAAAAAAATCTAACTACTTGTTTTATATAAAAAAAACCTTTCCACCGTTATGTATAACAATGTTTTTACTGATATGATAGATATTGGATCTATTCGAATCCTTATCGATAGGATTTTTTACCATGTTCATGAATGTGGTATTAGATTAAAATGTATAATTCGTATGGTGTTAAACACTCTTCTTGTTTAGTGGTTTCAGAGGTATGTTACGAAATATTAAAAAATGAATATTTTAAAAATATTTTTCTTTATATATTTGAAAATATTCAGAATTAGAATTAAATTAACAAAATTTTGAAATGTTAATGGTTAGATTTATTGAATTTTTAGGATTCAAACTAAAATAGTAAATTTTGTAAACATTAAGGGCTAAATATGTTTTTTTTATATTTTTAAAATCAAACTGATAGAATGTGTAAACATTGCAGGCTAAAATTGTTATTAGGAAAAAGAAAAAAAAAACATATTAAAATTTTTCATACAAGGGTGGGACTTAAACTGTTGGCTAGTTTGGATAATATTCCTTCTTGTTTGGGTAGTTTGAACACTTGATCATTTTTAGATCTATCACATAATCAGTTATTTGGAGGAATACCAGAAGAGTTGGCTAAAATTGACTCATTAGAGTTTCTTAGACTATCGAATAATCATCTGAGTGAGAAGATAACTCCAACTATCTTTAGCTTACATTCATTAAATTGGTTATATTTAGATGGCAACTACTTTGGTGGGAGGTTACCTAGTATCGATATCACAATTGTTCGTCTATCTCCCCTCATGGTTATAGATTTAAGTAATAACAGTTTGTCTGGCGAGCTCCTAAGTTGGATATCGAATCTATTAGGTTTGAGGGCATTGGCTTTATCTAACAATCAACTTGAGGGTCCCATTGCAATGGATTTGTGCAATCTAGATGTCCTCAAAATTTTGGACCTTTTCCAAAACAATTTTTTTGGCCCAATACCATTTTGCTCCGGTGCACAATCTATTAAACATCTACATTTGAATAGAAATAGAATAAGTGGCACCTTGGGAAATGCATTCTTTAACTACTCCTTTTTGGTGACTTTACACATTAGTGAAAACCAGTTGACTGGTGAAATTCCGAATTGGGTTGGTACTCTTTCAGTTTTGTGTGTCCTCCTTCTCAAGGTCAATTTTTTTTATTGGAGAAATTGAGTTATGCGAATTACATTCATTAAGCATCATCTCTTTCGGGCCGAGTACCTTTTTGTTTGAGTAATTTAACTTTTGAGCCAAATGATGAAAAATCTTCAACAACATATTCGGTATTTTGTTTATTAATCTTGAAGATAGCTGATTATAGTGAACCGACCGAATTTAAATGGAGCACTTTTAGAGGACTTGATGAAATCCTTGTACCTTTGCCTTATGAGAATCAAATAGAAGAAAAGGTGGATTTTACGAGAAAGAGAGCCTCTTACATATACAAGAGAAACATTTTTAATTATATGTATAGAATTGATTTATCATGTAATAGGTTAACAGGTGAAATCCCCCATGAGATTGGAAATTTGAGTGAAATTCATTCATTAAACTTGTAGCAAAACATTTTGACAGGACATATACCATCAACATTCTCAAAGCTTAATAAAATTGAGAGTTTAGACCTACCTAAGTGGAATAATACCTATCGAACTGGAGTTGTATACCTTAGAAGTTTTCAATGTGTCATACAGCAATTTGTCAGGGAGCATTCCATGTCAAAAAGCTCAATTTGTGACTTTTGATGAAAGCAATTAGATGGCAAATCCTTTTCTCTGTGGACATTGTTGGGTGGGTCCCACTAAATGGGGAACCCATAAAATCAGCCATGTTTTATGGCAATTTTTGTTCCTTGGCTTTTATCTATTATTCTCTTTTGTCTTGTACATGGGCAGCATATTGTGGCAGCCATTTTTTTAACGTGTGAGTGGGAGCTAAAATATCAGATTGAGAGAAAAACAAGAGAGAAACAGGCGAGAAACAGAGAGAAAAATTGAAGCAAAATTAGTTTCTCAAGTTTGAAGCAGCTGTGATCAACTCTTCGATTGGAGGTCCATCCGTGGTTCGATTGAGCTAATTTTTGCACAGCAGCTAAACGATAAGGTGTTCTTGACTTTGTACAGTCGGATTTTTCATCCGAGTCCTATAGCGTCAGAAATACCTGTTTTAAAGCAGTTACGATTTTGGTGATGTTCTCCATTTTTTCTCTCTTTTGCTAAAGATTACATATTGTTAGCCTTGTTGGAGTTGAATGCTTGTTGTAGGCTTGATATTGTAATCTTGTAGCTGAACATTTGATAATAGTGGAGCTTTTAATCGGACTCTAAAGTCCCGTGGTTTTTACCCTTGATTTAGAGGGGTTTTCCACGTAAAAATATCGGTGTCTCTATTTGTCATTTTTGTTGCAGTTGCATTGGTTGATTTGTGGTTGATAGGTTGCTAGAGAACATATTTTTGTGCTATTGTGCTTGCCATAATATTTGACAAGAGTTATAGGGAGAGAAAGAACACCGGTTGTGCTTCACTTCTGTTCGGTTGTTCGGTTTCTTCCCAACAAACTGGTATCAGAGTTCGGTTATTCTGTCAAATAATTATGGAAATCAATACGAGCAAAATGATTATGTTGAATGGCACAAATTATCAACTTTGGTGGAATAAAATGAAGAACTTGTTGTTTGTGAAGGCTCTGCATCTTCCGGTCTTTGCTACTCAAAAACCCGATTCGAAAAGTGATGAAGAATGGGAATTTGAGCATCAACAAGTGTGTGGCTTTATTCGGCAATTTGTTGAAGAAAATGTTTACAACCACATTGATCAGGAGACACATGCTCGAACATTGTGGGAGTAGCTTGAAAGCTTGTATGCTTCGAGATCGAGCAATAACAAGTTGTTTTTGCTGAAGAAAATGATGGCATTGAAATACAAAGAAGGAACGTCTATAGCTGACCATGTGAGTGAATTTCAGAGCGTGATGAATCAGTTGCTTGGTATGGGTGTCAAATTTGATGACGAGATTTTAGGGCTTTGTTTACTTGCTACTCTACCAGACTCTTGGGAGACTTTCTGGGTTTCGCTGATTAATTCTGCCCCAAAGGGTATTATTACCTTGGATTTGGCTAAGAGTGGTGTGTTGAGTGAAGAGGTCAGAAGACGATCTTAGGGTTCTACATCACAGTCCGAGGTGTTGGTTATCAAGAACAGGGGGAGGAGCAGAGACAAAGATGGAAAGAGTAGAGATAAAGGCCAAAGCAAGTCAAGATCAAGATACAAGAATCTTGAGTGTCATCATTGTGGTAAGAAAGGCCATATCAAAAAATATTGCTTCAAGTGGAAGAAAGAGAACAAAGGTGGTGATAAACACAATCGGAACGATGATGAAAAATCCGAGCGTGTTGCTACTGCTACTTGTGAAGATCTGTTGGTCATTCGTGATGAGAATTTGGTCAACTTAGCATGTGACGAGACTAGTTGGGTGATTGATACTGGTGCATCACTTCATGTCACGTCGAGGAACGATTTCTTCACATCTTATACTCCTGGTGATTTTGGGGTATTGAAGATGGGTAATGACGGTTTGGTTCCGGTTGTTGGTATGGGAGATGTTCACTTGGTGAGTAACAATGGAACAAAGTTAACTCTCAAGGATGTCGACACGCACCGGATATCCGGTTTGAATTTGATCTCTGCAGAAAGCTTGATGATGAGGGATTTTGTAACACCTTCAGTGAGGGGCAATGGAAGCTGACTAAAGGCTCCTTGGTTGTGGCTCGAGGAAAGAAGAGCTCAAATTTATATTTGATGCAAGCTTCAGCTTCTCGAGAGACGGTGAATGTGACAGTGAATGACAGCTCAACTGAGTTGTGGCATAAACGACTTAGTCACATGAGTGAGAAGGGGCTTAATTGTTTAACGAAGAAGAATCAATCATCAGAGTTTGAAAGAATGCTACATGAAGGATTGTGCTCATTGTCTAGCAGGAAAACAGAGAAGAGTTTCATTTAGAAGTCGTCCTCCTCATAGAAGGTCAGAGTTGCTAGAGTTGGTCCATTCAGATGTTTGTGGTCCGATAAAAGTAAGGTCACTTGGCGGTGCACTTTATTTTGTGACTTTCATTGATGACTGTTCGAGAAAGCTATGGGTTTACACTTTAAAGTCTAAAAATCAAGTCTTTGAGGTGTTTAAACAAGCTTTCAAGCATCGCTTGAAAGGGAAACAGGAAGAAGTTGAAGTGCATCCGTCATCGATAATGGTGGCGAGTACACGTGGTCGTTTCATGAGTCTCGTATGCGACAGGAAATCGACATCGAGAACACCACCAAAGACTCCACGCTTAAATGGGTTGGTGAAAGAATGAACCGAACACCGATTGAGAGAGTCGATGTTTATTGTCGATTCAAAGTCGTCGATCATTTTGGGCTGAAGCTTTGAATACAGTGACACATGTGATAAATTTGTCACCTAGTGTTCCTTTGTAAGGTGATGTGCTAGATAGAGTTTGGTTTGGCAAAGATGTGTCATATGATCACCTACGTGTGTTCGGTTGTAAAGCATTTGTTCATGTTCCAAAGGATGAAAGATCCAAGTTGGATGCCAAGACTCGACAATGCATCTTCATTGGTTATGGTCTAGATGGTGAGTTTGGTTATAGACTCTATGATCCCGTTCAGAAGAAACTCGTGAGAATCAGAGATGTTGTCTTCATTGAGGATCAGACCATCGATGACATTGATAAGACGAAGAAAGTGAATTCACAAGACAATGGTGATTTGATCGATGTGAATCCGGTTCCCCTAAACTCTTCACCAGGTCCTATCCAGGATGATGTGCATGGTGATGTTACTGATGACCATCAAGATATAGGTGACTTTGATGCTCCCATGGATGATGTTGTGAATGATCAACAACAAGCACCTATAACTCTACCAACAGTTCCACTTCGAAGGTCTTCCAGAGATTGACGATCTTCTGTCAGGTATTCTTCTGATGAATATGTTCTTTTGACTGACGGGGGAGAACCTGAATGTTATGAAGAGGCTATGGAGAGTGAATGCAAAGATCAGTGGGTTGAAGCGATGAAAGATAAACTTCAATCCTTGCATGAAAACCATACCTTTGAGTTGGTGAAATCGCCAAGGCAAAAGAGCCTTGAAGAATCGGTGGGTTTACAGGTGTTGAAGCAAGAAGAGAAGTCTTCATCTCCACGATACAAGGCTAGATTGTTCGTCAAGGGTTATACTCGAGAAAAGGGGGTTGATTTTGAAGAAATATTTTCTCCCAGAGTGAAGATGTCCTCTATCGTAACTATAATCGAGTTTGGCACTGTTATGACTTAGAGGTTGAACAAATGGACGTGGCCGCTTTTCTTCATGGTGACTTGGAAGAAGAGCTTTACATGGAGCAGCCAGAGGGGTTTGTTGCACAAGGAAAAGAGGACTATGTGTGCAGATTGAAGAAGAGCTTGTATGGTTTGAAGCAAGCTCCAAGGCAATGGTACAAGAAGTTTGAGTCATGTTATGGGGAGCAAGGCTACAAGAAGACTACTTCATCATTGTGTGTTTGTTAAGAGATTCTCCGTGATGATTTTATAATTCTTTTGCTCTATGTTGATGACATGTTTATTGTTGGTCGAATGCTTCTAGAATTGAGAAGTTGAAGCAAGAGTTGAGTAAATCCTTTGCAATGAAGGATTTGGGGCCAGCAAAGCAAATTCTTGGCATAAAGTTGACACGTGATAGAAAGGCCAAGAAATTATGGTTATCACAAGAGAGGTACATCGAGAAAGTACTTCAAAGGTTTAGCATGGACAAAGCTAAAGCGGTGAGCACTTCCTTTGCTACGCACTTCAGATTGAGTGTTAAGCACAGTTCTTCCACAGAAAATAAAAAGGAAGAGATGCAGAAAATTTTTTACTCTTCAGCCGTGGGGAGTCTGATGCATGCAATGGTTTGCACGAGACCAGACTTGGCTTATGCCGTAGGTACAGTCAGTCGTTTTCTTTCTAATATAGGCAGAGAGCATTGGAATGCAGTGAAGTGGATTATGAGATATCTTCGTGGCACTTCCAAAATGAAACTTTGTTTCGGCAATGAGAAACCTGTTCTTGTTGGTTATACATATTCAGACATGGCCGGAGATATTGACTCGAGGAGATCTACTTCAGGTTACTTGATCACTTATGCAGGGGAAGCTGTGGCATGGCAATCGAGATTGCAAAAGTGTGTTGCATTGTCCACCACTGAATCAGAGTTTATTGCAGCAACCGAAGCGTGCAAGGAGATGCTTTGGATGAAGAAGTTTATGCATGAGCTTGGTTTTACTCAGGAGAAGTATGTCCTGTATTGTGATAGCCAGAGTGCTATTCATTTTGGTAAGAATCCAACTTTTCATGCTAGATCTAAGCATATTGATGTGAGGTACCATTGGATACGAGATGTTCTTGAAGCTAAACTGTTAGAGCTTGAAAGATACATACTGATGATAATGGTGCTGATATGTTGACGAAGGCTTTACCAAGAGGAAAGTTTGAAGCATGTTGTTTGATCTCCGGTATGGAGGCATTCCTCACATAGTTGGAGGGGGAGATTTGTTAGGTGGGTCCCACTAAGTGGAGAACCCATAAAATCAGCCATGTTTTATGGCAATTTTTGTTCCTTGGCTTTTATCTATTATTCTCTTTTGTCTTGTATGTGGGCAGCATATTAGTGGCAGCCATTTTTTTAACGTGTGAGTGGGAGCTAAAATATCAGATTGAGTGAAAAACAAGAGAGAAACTTGCGAGAAACATAGAGAAAAATTGAAGCAAAATTAGTTTCTCAAGTTTGGAGCAGCTGTGATCAACTCTTCGATCGGAGGTCTATCCGTGGTTCGATTGAGTTGATTTTTGGACAGCAGCTAGACGACAAGGTGTTCTTAACTTTGTACGGTCGGATTTTTCATCCGAGTCCTATAGCGTCAGAAATTCCCGTTTTACAGCAGCGATTTCGGTGATGTTCTCCATTTTTTCTCTCTTTTGCTAAAGATTACATATTGTTAGCCTTGTTGGAGTTGAATGCTTGTTGTAGGCTTGATATTGTGATCTTATAGCTGAACATTTGATAATAGTGGAGCTTTTAACCGGACTCTCAAGTCCCGTGGTTTTTATCCTTGATTTAGAGGGGTTTTCCACGTAAAAATATCGGTGTCTCTATTTGTCATTTTTGTTGCAGTTGCATTGGTTGATTTGTGGTTGATAGGTTGCTAGAGAACATATTTTTGTGCTATTGTGCTTGCCATAATATTTGACAAGAGTTATAGGGAAAGAAAGAACACCGGTTGTGCTTCGCTTCTGTTCGGTTGTTCGGTTTCTTCCCAACAGACATCCCCTACCTAAAGATTACAATGAGCCTACTTTACCCTCAACAACATCACCAAATGCCTCATACGATGAAGAAGAAAGTGGTTTGATGGACACGTATATTTTCCAAGTGACGTTTTTTGTTTCTTATGTAATTATGTTATTGGTTATTGCTACCATCTTGTATATAAATCCATATTGGCGAAAAGCATGGTTTTATTTAGTACAACACTGCATCAAGACTTGTCGATATTTTATTGAGGACAATCTTCTATGATTTTCCACCTTAAAAAGAAGCAAGTGATCTTGTGCTTTGATGGTTTACATTTGGATGTATTCAGTTTTCATGGTTTTCTATTATTTGAAGTTTCTTTGGGTTATCTACTTTGAACTTTGTAAAGCTAGACTGTAATATTTCTATTCTCTAATAATTGACATTTTATTATGAGAAAATCATTTATTATTTTATGCAATTTCAATTAAAATATTCAATTACTACTCATGATTCCCAGCATCCAAATAGTATAAAATTAAATTGAACATATTGTAGCAAGCATGCTTCCTTTTCAATGATTACATAAAATGGAACAACATAGATCTTAAACAAACATACTTATATAAATGATATTAACAATTCAGCCATCAAATTTAGTAAAATGTGATAGCTGTGAGGCATGTAGAAGACATTCTTCAAAGTTTTTATATGCCTTCAAGATATAACAAAACCCTCAAAACTTGAAACAAAATAGTAAAAAAATGACTAATAGAAAAATTATTTTTATGTAGCATCATTCCATAATAAGTGAACCTCGAAAGGCAAATTTCTACAACATGTTCAACATTATAAGAAATTAAATACCTCCAACGGATTCAAAACTAAAAGCTTAGAATTAAAGCGGTGAAACGGCTAAAGGCGGCTTCACCATCGGCATTTGATGCGGCATATACTCACTATACTCGGCTATCAAAATTTCCAATTTTGCTATTTAAGGCTTGCATCAACACTGATCCATAATACATATTAATAGTATATCAAAAGCAACTCCATTTAGTCAGAATTGGTCACCAATTGACCACCACATCTTTTACAGTCAAAAAGCGAATTGAGTAAGTATGTCGCATCAAATGCCAAAGTGGTGGAGTCGACTTTCGTCATTCACCTTCTCTAATTCTAAGCTTTTAGTTTTGAATCATTGAATGTATAATATTAAAATTTAAAGGGACCTAGGGCTTATAGAAACTCTAATATAATCTAATATTTGAATAATATTTAAAAATTAATCTATTTTTATTTTACTCTTAAAAAACCCTAGGAGTCAAGAGTGCTTTGCTCAGTATTCTAGTGAAACCAGCCTCTGTTGCGGCTTGGGATGGAGGAAAGTGGTGGCAACGAAGGGTTGAAAGAGGAAGAGGTCTCCTTATTGGCAGAAAAACTCATTCAACTATCAGTGAAAAGCTCAGTAGTATATCCAAACGGCAAACCAGCGTTGATCTGTATGATATGGACAGTGAAGTCATATAATCCGATAGCTTCAGAGCACAGATGAAAAGTATCTGGAAAATAAAAGGAAAATTTGAAATCCAATTAGCAGGTCAGAATCTTTTTTTGATTATTTTTGAATCTGATGAAGATCTAGAATCAATCCTAGAGGGTCAGCCATAGCTTTTTAGAAAACAATTAGTTATCTTTGACAGATTGAGTAGACCGATGGAAAGAAATAAAATCAAGCTTGTTTCATCTTTATTTTCAATTAAAATAGGGCCATGCTTGCCAGGATTTGATAAGAAAGATTTAATGCATGCTATTGGGGCCACGTTTGGAGGAATTATTAGATATGAAATAAAGCGTAATTTTTGTCGAATTAGAATTAAGCTAGACGTACAGAAACCCCTTTAAAGGGGAATATTTGTTTCCACAGGTGATCAAGGTAAATGTTGGATTTCTTTTAAATATGAGAAGCTACCGATCTTTTGCTTCGGTTGCGGTAGAATGGGGCACGCTCTCCTAAGTTGTGAGGTAATTAAACATGCATAAAGAGACAAAATTAAAGAAGACCCCCTTTCTCACTAGCATTAAAGGCAGAATGCAGTTTTTTTGAAAAAGAAAGTGTAAAGTTAAATGCTATCTCAAATAAGATAAAGCATCAAAGCTCGTATACGGGCCAGATGGGGGAAAGCCAGGAGATGGGATGAAAGAACAAGATAATTGCAATATGAGACAAATAGTTGATCTATAGCTATCAAAAGTGGAGAAAGTGCTGAAACTCCAGGAAGAAGGGATGATAATTAATGAGGACGATAATTTACAAACAGACATTCTGGATGGAACTCTGAATACAAACAGGAAAATCAGTTGGAGAAGAGTTAATATAATGAGAGATATAGATCAATCCAATGCAGAATGGATAGTGCGTAAGAGGAAATTGGTAGAATTCGATACTGAGGGTTATGAGAAGGAACAACCAGTGGAATATGATGCCAAAAGACTGAGGTATAACGACCAAGTTTCAAAAAGTCAAGAGGACCCAACGTTGTTGGTAGAAAATCTGGGGTATGATGTTTCCCCCAACCAATGTCAATCGGCAGCTGCCAGATGCCAAGCCGACCGGACGCAATGAAAATCATTAGTTGGAATGTTCGTGGTTTAGGAAACCCACGGGCAGTAAGAAGGCTTCGGTTCTTGCTGAGACAACATAACCCCGATATGGTTTTCTTTATGGAGACCAAAGTTAATGACAAGCGTATGGAAAAGATAAGAAGAAGAAGTGGTTTTGTGAATGGAATTGATGTGGGAGCAGAAGGATCGAAAGGTGGACTTGGTTTTGTGAATGGAATTGATGTGGGAGCAGAAGGATCGAAAGGTGGACTCTGCCTAGCATGGAGAGAAGAATTTAAAGCAAGCCTCAAAACCTTCTCAAGAAATCATATTGACGTACTGATCGAAGAAAACAATATTCAAGGAGAGTGGAGATTTATAGGTTTTTATGGGTCGCCTTATGCTAACGATCAACATGCTTCGTAGAGCTTATTAAGGGCGTTGGGGCAAGAACAACAATTTCCGTGGTTGGTTAGTGGTGATTTTAATAAAATTCTCTATTCATTTGAAAAGAGTGGAGGTTAACCGAGAGAGGAGAGAAAAATGGCAGCTTTTTGTGAGGTTTTAGATGAAAGTCAACTAATGGATATAGGATTTCAGGGCACTTGGTTTACATAGGAGAGAGGAAACTTACCGGAGACGAATATAAAAGAAAGACTCAATAGGGGGTGGCTAATGAAAAGTGGATGCATCTTTTCCTTAAAAGAAATGCTCGTCATTTAATTCATTCGGTTTCAGATCATTGTCCCCTTCTAATTCACACAGGCAATGAGGAAAATGCTAGCAGAAGCCCGCATTTTAAATTTGAAGCATGGTGGACATTAGAGGAGTTTTTTGAGCAAGAGATCAAAAAGTCTTGGGAGTCATCAAATGGACCGATTTCTGAAAAGCTAGAGAGATTACAAATTAATTTGACAAGATGGGCAAGCTTAATTAAGATCGAAAAATATGGGTTGAAGAAGGAGCTCACAAAGGATTTGGGAATTCTATTGGACGGCGAGAGGAATGATGATACAATGGCAAAACTTATTGATACCAGAATCCGATTAAATATGGAGATTGATAAAGACGAAATGTACTGGGAACAGAGAGCAAGAGCAAACTGGCTACAATTAGGAGATAAAAATTCAGCCTTCTTTCACAAATATGCTTCAGCTCGAAGAAGGATAAACACAATCAATAGGCTGGAATCAATGGAAGGGCAGGAAGTTACCGATGAATTAGGAATTAACGAAACAGCCTAAAATTATTTTCAAAATTTATTCTCGTCTGAAGGAGTGGGAGATTCATCATACCTTCTAAAAGGTATTGGTATTAATATTTCCTCCGAAATTAATACAGCTCTACTTTCAACATATTCGGTGGAAGAAATCCATAAAGCACTAAAAGAGATGGGTCCCACTAAAGCACCAGGCTATGATGGCTTTCCAGCTCTATTTTTCCAAAAATATTGGCACATTGTGGGAAAAGATGTCGAGGCTTTTTGTCTTGGAGTTTTGAATGAGAGTAAGGATTTCGAATATACAAATAGAACAGATATAGTGCTTATCCCAAAATCCCCACACCCCACAAATCTTGTTAATTTCAGACCTATTAGCATTTGCACAATCTTGTATAAATTAGTGGCAAAAACAATAGCAAATAGACTTCAGGATTATATTGGAAGATGCATTGATAGTGCTCAAAGTGCTTTTGTTTCAGGAAGATTAATTTCAGATAATGTGCTGATTGTCTATGAGATTCTTCATACATTGCATCAGAAGCGTTCTGGGAAAAAAAAGTTTTATGGCTTTTAAACTTGACATATGTAAAGCCTATGATAGAGTTGAATGGAGTTTTCTGAAGAATGTAATGCTTCAAATGGGATTTGCCGAGACTTGGGTAAAATTAGTCATGAAATACGTCTCAACAATCTCCTATACAGTGAATATAAATGGAAATAGAGGCAGGATGTTCCACCCTACTAGAGGATTACGACAAGGTGACCCGCTTAGACCTTATCTCTTTCTGATTTGTAGTGAGGGTCTTTCAGCTCTAATTAGACAGGCAGTTGGGGAGGGGGTTCTTAAAGGAGTTAAGGCAAGTAGAAGGGGACCAGCAATATCACACCTTTTATTTGCGGATAATTGCTACTGTTTGGGGAAGCAACTAAAGAACGAGCGACATTTTTAAAAGACATTTTGAAACAGTATGAACAATGCTTAGGCCAATGTGTGAATTTTAATAAATCGACAATTTTCTTCAGCTCTAACACACCAGAAGGGGCCAGAGAAGAAATATCAAATGTTTTGGGTATGAGATGCTCTGCAAATATAGAGAAATATTTAGGACTTCCTAATGTGGTGGGCAAAAGAAAGAAAGTGTCTTTCTAGAATCTAAAGGATAAGGTCTATCAAAGGATTTGTCATTGGAGTTCACGGTATCTATCACAAGAAGGGAAGGAGGTCTTCATCAAGTCAGTACTTCAAGCAATACCAACTTATGCTATGACATGCTTTCTTCTACCAATGTCTCTATGTAGGGATTTAGAGAACATTTTTGCGAAATACTGGTGGCAGCACGGAAAGAAGAAGAGAGGGATACATTGGTGTCAATGGAAATTCATGTGCAGACCTAAAGAGAAGGGAGGTATGGGATTTAGAAACATGTCTCAATTTAATATTTCTCTCTTAGCGAAACAGAGTTGGAGGATTATGAATAATGCAGATTCTTTAGTTACGAAAGTTTTTAAAGCTAAATATTTTCCAAATGATCAATTTTTAAATTCTAAATTGGGAAATTCAAGTTCTTATACTTGGAAGAGCATATGGGCTGCAAAAGATGTTTTGAGAAGAGGTTTAGTTTGGCAAGTTGATACAGGCATTAATATTTCTATTAATAATGACGCATGGATTCCAGATGCATTTTATTTCAGGTTATCATCAGAGGTTGATTCGATGCGTGATCATTATGTTCATACATTGGTTGATAGTAATGAGAGAAAATGGAAAGAGGAGTTGATTAAGTATACCTTTGTAGAGGAAGATGCTGATCGAATCCTCCGAATTCCGTTGGCAGGCGACCCACATGATGACTTCTTGGCATGGGGAGGTGAAGCTTCGGGAGATTTTTCGGTTCGCAGTGCTTATAAACTATTACAGAATACCGATGAAAACCCTAGAGCTTATGCTTTACAAACCAGCTATAGAAAATTCTGTAAAAAACTATGGCTCCTGAAACTACCAACAAAAATAAAGATTACAATATGAAGAATTACATGGAATTTCTTGCCTATGAAAGTAAATATGCAACATAAGAAGCTAGTCACTGATCCAAGCTGTCCGCGGTGCGGGGAACGAGCTGAAACGATCGATCACCTATTCCAAGAATGTCTTATTACAGTGGAAATGTGGTCAACATTGCTACTTTAGAACGTGTTATTAAATGACAATAGGGATTTTGAACAGTGGCTTATCTGGGCTTTTGAACAGTTCAACTCGCACACATGCCGTATCTTCTGCTGCGTACTTTGGGCAATATGGGGAGACAGGAACTCAAGAATACATGACAAAAAGGTCAGTACTGGAAAAGAAATCGGGAATTTCATAATCAATTACATTGCAGAACTTGATGGTCTGGAGAACAAAAAACCAACAAGAATAAAAGAAATGCAGAGTTGGAGATACCCACCTCGAGAATCTTTAAAGATCAACTTTGACGGAGCTTTTGATGGGCACAATGATAACATGATTATTTTGCATGATTTCTTGTATTTAATTCGGTGTATTTCTGAAATTAATCCCTGCTAATTTGCATTTTTATGATTTAATTCTTGTTAGGGACGCAATTGATCGGAAACATGCTGAAAAGGGCCAAATTGAAAGAAAATCATGAAAATAGGGCCAAAACAAAAAGATGGAGGAAGCCAAGGACTCGTCAAGCAATTTGACTTTGTAAAAAGCCAAAATTAGAAAATTCTATTTAAGTTTATTTGTAAAAAGCCAAAATTATTATTTTAGATTTTATATTAATTAATTTAGGCTATTTTTAGTAAACTCTATTAGTATAAATAGGGGTTAAATGTAATTGGAAAATCATTCAATCAATAAATTCTCTTTTCTTCTATTCCTATTTAGAGTTGTTTTTCTCTCTTTTCCTATTGCAAATTAGAATAGGATTCCTTTTATTTTTCCTTCAAGCCAACGTCAACATTCTGCCATTTTCCAATCCAATTGTTGGTTTTTCCAAAATTGGTTTAATTACTTTCCAAGCCCCCCATTCCTTCCTAAAATTCCATCATCCTTTAAACCAAGCCAAAACACAACCTTCAAGCATGAGTGAAATCATGCGACACTAAACTCCTTTTAGCCTTAAGCCGGTATTGACCCCGACAAAAAGCCCGTGAGTTACGAACCCGAGCTATCTAATTCCAAATTTTCGATACTTATTATTTCTCCGGATTAAGAGTATGACTTCGTCAACTCACAAAGTCAGGTCATGCTAAGTCAAAAAAGACATCGTTTGAGTTAGTGCGGCTAGACATACAGTTGGAATTCCGAAAGGATCGATTGTCTAATTGGTCTTCCGTGAACACATTGGCGTGCCAAGTGGGGATTGCTGTTTGGTTCCGTCAAGGGAAGTAGTAACCGGATTTAAATGTCCCAACGTTTGAGGGCATTGGTTCGAGCTAGGCTCTTCTAGAACGCAAAGCTGCCGAAATTCTAAACCACGAACGTTTCGTAGGTTGTTCGATCGGTAAGGGTTAGTTATAGGACGTTCCATAACTAATTTACACAAGGAAGAGTTGGTGTCCGAGGCGTCCTTGATAGCTATAACTAGCTTATCAGAAAAGACGAGTTCATCTAATTTCGAGGATCGGGTCAAAGACGGAAAAACCCGTGCTTGAGGCTGAGCTAAGTTTTATCGATTTCTTTTCAGACTATTTCAATTTATTTTCTTATTTAATCTGTTGCTTTTTACGTTTTTTATTTTCTGTGTCTGTTTCAGGTTTAACAATTTACTCCCCCCAAACGTCGCGGGCACGACAATTGCCCAGACACTAACCTGGTCAAGAGATAGACGATTTTTCAGTAAAACCAGTCTCTGTGGGATCGACCCTACTCCCTATACTGCTGAAATTTGCACTAGGTGTAGGTTTATATTGGTGGAATCGACAGCCATCACACAACAATATTTCAGCCTCTGGAATTGTAATAAGAAATCATGAAGGGACCACCCTTTTATCATGTTCGGAAATTCACAAAGAGGTCTCATCGGCCTTTGTTGCCGAAGCACTAGCATGCCGAAAAGCGATTAAAATAGGAATGGAGAATACATGGTTAGATGTTATTATTGAAGGGGACTCCCTAACAATAATCAAAAAATGAAAAAACAGATATCAGGACAAATCAATGATAGGAGCCTATATCTTGGACATTAAATAGATGGCATACAGATCCAAGCATTTCGTATTCAAGCACATACCAAGAACTGCGAATACCCTCGCCCATAAAATTGCAACAGAAACTCTAAGGAGCAAAGAAGAGATTTACCTGGAAGGAAAAGTCCCAGAGTATGCTGAGAACCAGAGGTTACGGGAATTGGTGCGCGAACCAGACTGAAAGGGGAACTCCAGTAGAAGAGTTGGGAAGGAAAGCTAAAGAAATGAAAGTGTTTGATGGGAAATGGCTTTCCAGGAAAGGAATTTGTCATTTAAGAAAGTCATTATGATGAGAGAGAGTTTGACAGATTCCAAGCATTTTGATTGGGTAACAGTGTCGGTGGGTTTTTTTAATTTCAAAATTAGTCTGTTGAAGTACTAAAAATATCTAGATTTTTCTTTACGTTTTGTTATTTCAAATTTTGGGCCTTTACTCTTTGAGCTTCTTTCCCTGTTATGTTTTATTTAGACTTTGTTTTGTAATTTGTTTCTATTAATCAAAGCTTAATCAATATGTTAATCTCAAAAAAAAAAAAACAATATTTAAAAAAAAAGAAGAAGAGAAAATCTTGAAATTTTAAATCGACGAGATTTTATTCAAAATCAAACAAAATCTTAAATTTTAAAACCCATTTCATTTGTTTATTTTCAAAGAAAATTCAAAAATTCAATATAATTTATACATAATTTATCTATATATATACACTATCTCTAAATATTATATATACAATCGATCTCAGACATCACAAGAATATACAAACTAATTATCAATATATCTTTTAATATTATTATATTTTAATCTCACTCCTACTATGTATACGGCCTCTAAACAATATTCTTAACTTCGAGCTCACAAATGAATATAATTTTTTATCTTCCTAATTTACTGATGTTTTGTTTTATTATGTAAAAAGAAAAAAAAATGGAAAACTGATGATTATTGTGATTCTGAAATTTTCTGATCGTAAATTTTCTGGGAACCTGCCGAGAAATTAATTTCATGACGCTGTTGCTACGAACTAGGAAGCCACACTAAATTTTCTACCTAAAAAAGGAAAATGATGATGACTGTGCTTCGGAAATTTTCCGCTGTGAATTTTCTTCGAACTTGCCGAGAACAACAGTTCTTGACGCTGTTGCTACCAACTACGAAGCCACGCTGAATTATTATCAAAAACAAATTATTATGTGGCCACGTTTTTAGTGAATCCACTTATTCATCTTTTCTTTTGGCTTTTCCAAAAGTCAATCCCTACTTCTTCTGAGATGATATACTTTGGAGAATTTTAGGACTTTGCTCCCCAAAAAAAGAACACATAAAAATATTTATTGTTATTATATTATTAGTTAATAGTAGAATAATTATATTCTTATAAATAAAAAAATACTTATATATAATAATATTAATATCGAGAGCAATTAATCTTATGGCTAATTTTAACCGACAATACAAAAGGCCATGATTCAATTCCTGCTATTATTTTGGAAAATTGAGAAGGAAATTAACCATAACTAGAGAAAAATCAAATTAGTTGGGCCCATATTTTTGGAGAATTGAGAATCATATTCGTGTAGAAAGCTTAAGGTTTTGGTTCATCCAATTGCTTGAAGCTAAATTAACTAAATTAACTACTAAATTAATTTACAACAATGAATTCATTGTTTGGGATCTGTTTGAAGCTGAAGTCAAAATCACGCCAAAGACTAGAGTTTTCTATTATTTGCTTTATTTAAATTTAATTTTGTTTTACTTGTTTTTATTTTGTTTCTATTATTTATTTTATATTAGATTTAATCCTCTTTTCTTTAATTTTGTAGATTCATCTAATATCAGTAATAACAAATCGTAAAATTAATCAATCTAGTTTCTGTGAGATCGACCTTATTCACTATACTACAAATTTAATTTAATTTCAGTTTAAGTGTAGGAATTTATTTTTTGTGGATTCGACACTCATCAACCCTTTGTCTAGTTCGAAATGAGCAAATAGATTGAAAGACTAATATGACATCTATTAAGTTTAATTATGGAGATACCTTTTCTTAGGTATCGAAGCAAATGACTCCTAAAAGATAGAGACATATATATGACTGATTAAACTGACAATACATCATCTAGGACCCAAATAGAATAGATACTAAATCTATTTATGAAGTTATTCATTTATGACATTTATAGTGGAATATACCTTTATTCTAAGTGGGTAATGAACTATATATATGTAACTCGTATACTTTAATATAAGTGAAAGATTGAGTTTAAACATATAAAAAAATTGAAAATTGATAGATTAGGTATACGACTTTTGCTGTATATAATATTATTTCATAATAGGTGATCGACTAAAGACAACTCTACAACATGTTGAACATTATAAGAAATTAAATACACCTAGCAGATTCAAAACTAAAAAGCTTAGAATTAAAGCAGGTGAACAACTAAAGGGAGCTCCACCACTGGCATTTGATGCAGAATATACTCACTATACTCGGCTTTCAAAATTTCCAGTTCTGCTGTTTAAGGCTCTGCATCAGCACCCGACCCGTAATACATATTAATAGTATATCAGAAGCAACTCCATTTAGCTCTAAGTGATCAGGCCAGTTCACCAGCCATATTTTTTACAGATCAAGTGTTGGTGCAAAGCCTTAAATTGTTGAGTTGCAAATTTTGAAAGCTGAGTATGATAAGTATGCTGCATCAAGTGCCAGTGGTGAAGTCGGCTTTCACCGTTCACATCTAATTCTACGCTTTTTTAGTTTTGAATCTGTTGGATGTATTCAATTTCTTATCATGTAAAATGTTTATTATGTTAATTGCAACATAATAAACATGGTTCTTGGCAACAAAGCTGTCCCATTGACAAGTTTGTTTACTTTAAAGCCTTTCACATTGTTAAATCATTAAAAGGAAAAAGGAAAAGAAGAAGAAGAAGATACTGATGTGCAAAATGGAATTTTTATTATAAATTAATTGTTGAAATATGTAGATTGAAAATTTATTATTTTGAATGGGTAGAGCTCCCTTGTACATTTTACACCATCAACTGAAGTGAAATTATTATTTTTTAGATAAAATTAAATTGCATATTTTTGTAAAAATTGAATGTAAATTTTTAATTTTATGGGGGGTGAGGAGCCTACCATCCCCATGCGAAATCACATTTTTCACAAATCCATCAGGATGAAGGGTCAATGTCAAACTTATCGTCTAGATTCCGTTCATAAATCCGTACATGCGAAATCACGTTTTCTTTTTATGTTTTACATAGATTTCAACGCCTTTAGTCAATCCACGCTGTTGCTACTATGGAGAGTTTTAGGACTTTGTTCCCCAAAAATAGAACCCATAAAAATATTTATTGTTATTATATTATTAGTTGATACTAGAATCCTTATATTCTTATAAATAATAAAAAATTACTTATACAATAATTATAAATAATATTAATATTCAGAGGAATTGATCTTATGGCGCTTAAATTTTGGAAAATTGAGAAAGAAATTAACCACAACTAGGCAAAAAATAAAATTAGTTGGGCCCATATTTTGGAAAATTGAGAATGGAATTAATCACAACTAGAGCAAAAATCAAATTTGCTGGGCCCACATTTTGGAGAAATGAGAATCATAGTTGTGTATAAAGCTTAAGGTTTTGGTTCATCCAAATGCTCCAAGGTAGCAGCTGAGATCGTATTGAGATGATGGATCTTAAACTGTTATGGATATTGCTCACTACATCTCTGTTTTTCATACAGACCCAGGGGTGCTGGCAGCAGGAGAGAGTTGCTCTATTACAACTCAATTCGTTTTTTGATGTTAGCTACTGGATAACCGAGAAAGATTCAAATTGTTGTCACTGGGTATTCATTGAATGCCACAATATCAGTGGACGAGTGAAAGGACTCTATCTTCCTCCCAAATGGAACCGGGGAGATTCATCTTGGTCTCTCGATGTCTCTTTATTTCTCCCTTTTAAAGAATTGAAGAGTCTTGATTTATTAGGGAATGGAATAGCGAATTTTATTGATAACAAAGGTTTGTTGCTTTATATTTCTATGATCAATTAATCTCTGCCGATAGAAATTTAGTTCTGAATTTTCTTCATTCAATATTTTATAAATTAAGGCACTAACGATCAAAAAAATATTTCTTGCAGTATCTTTATCAACTGCCTTCAGCAATTTGGAAATTCTTAGATTAACTCATAATGATTTCCACGACAGTATTTTATCAAGTGAGTTTTTATCTCTCAAATATTTTATTTGGTTTTGAGTACACTTATTTCGGTAGTTTATTTTGGGCCCTATATATTGATTTTAATATGTAAAGATAGATGATAATAAAAATGAATACAACAATAATTAATTAATAAAAAATAAAATTATCCTTTTATTTAAAATTATTTAATAAATAAATTATTATTCTTGAATAGAAGTGAAGAGTCTGCCAAACTTGAAGATCTTGGATTTAAGTCAAAGTAGGATCGAAAGTCTCCAGCATTTACAAGGTATAAATTGAAATCCATATTCAATCAACAAGTTAGTATGATCCATGAATTTATGAGCAACTCAGTGAATATATATATATATATATTTTTTAAATTTTTGGTAATAAATTATTACTGCACCAGATAAGATAAAAGCAGTGGGAGAAATTGAATGTTTTTTGTTAAAGTATACCACGAGTCCCTGTATTCTTCATCAATTTGAAATTTAATCTTTTTATTTTTTAGATTTTAAAATTCAGGTCTAATTGTTAATACGGTTAAACAATTTTCTTAATTCAAGTTCATTATAATGTCATTTTTTAGTTACGTTGCTACCAAGTAATTAAATTTTTTTGTTTTAAAATGTCACAACAACAAATTTAAACTGTATTAACAATTGGACTTGAATCTTTAAATATGTAAAGTAAAGGGATTAAATTTCTTAAAATTAAAACTTTTAAATTTATGAAGAGTGTAGGGAGGTATAGCATATTTTGACCAATATTTTTTTTTTGAAGTTATATAAAACAAAAGTTCCGTAAAACAATATCACAAATTTGCTACAGGGATGAATGTGGAAGAGCTAGACTTGAGTTGGAATAGGTTGAAGAACAGTGATCTGACATATATTAAAGGGCTAGGTCTAAAGTCCTTGAATATTCGAGGAAACCTACTGCAAGGATCAATTGATATTGGAGGTATGTACAATTAATTTCATAAACCAATAAGAAGTTTTTTAAAATAGGACACAATTTAGAATTTCATAGCTATATTGAAGAACAGTGATCTGACATATATTAAAGGGCTAAATGTAAAATCCTTGGATGTTGGAGAAAACCTACTGAAAGGATCAATCGATTTGGAGGTATGTACAATTAATTTCATAAACCAATAAGTTAAGCTATACGTAAAGAAGCTTTTTAATAGTTTTTTAACTGCAAGAAGAATTTATAGTCTATTATATGACCATAGGATTCATATTTTGGGAAATGGATTAAAAAAACATTTATGTATTTATTTCTTGTATATGTGCTTAGTTTTTTTCTAAAAAAAAATAAAGATAATCAGTTTAATTTTAATTTTTTTAGGTCAATAGGATATAACTTATAATTCCATAGCTATATTTTTGTGATGATTATTTAAGTGGACTAACAAAACGAGTATTGAATTGATTTGGATAGTATTGTTGAATAATCTGACAAAGCTGAGGATGTTAGATATGAGTTTCAATGAAATTGAGAGGCTTCAAAATTCTCAAGGTATGTGTTTGATATATTTTACTCTATCAGATTTTGTACATATACATACAAATCAATTTAATATTCCCTTGATAACAAATCTACTCATCTAAATGCTTTGTGGATGATGAGAAACAACTTAAATTTAGAAAAGCTTGATTTGAGTTACAATTCCTTCAATAATAACCTATTGACACATCTTGGAGGACTTTCTAATTTGAAGTTTTCGAGTGTAGAGAATAACCTAATTAAAGGATCAATAAATATTATATTTATTGAAAGTATAATTTGAATTAATTAATTATATATATTAAATGATTTTTAAACAAATCAAACTATAAGTCACTGCATTAATTAACTATTTATTCGCAAATATTTAGTGATAATGCCACAATGGTAATAGCAAAGAAATTAAAAATCTTTTTTAAAAGAAAATTTCATTTTAAAGTTAATGATTTTGGCTTACAAGTTTGAGTCTCATTCTGTCTAAATCACATTTAGATTTTTGCTTTGTATTTATTTCGGCTCATATCTTATATATATTTATTTATTTTGGTTTTTTATTTATTTAAACATATATTTCATTGCTCTTGAATAGAAGTGAAGAGTGTGCCAAACTTGAAGGTGTTGGATTTAAGCTTCAATAGGATCCAAAGTCTCCAGCATTTACAAGGTATAAACCAAGTTCTCAAGTTAGTATGACCCTTGAATTTATGAGCAACTCAGCTAATATATTAAATCCTTAGTAATAAATTATTACTGCACCAGATTAGATAAAAGCATTGGGAGAAATTGAATATTTTTGGTTAAAATATATCATAAGTATTCCATGTATTATTTGTTAATTTAGAATTTAATTTTTTTTTACATTTTAGATTTTAAAATTCAGGTCTAATTATTAACATAATTAAATATTTTAATTTCTTAAAATCAAGTTCATTATAGTGTCATTTTTTTAGTTACATTACTACCAAGTGATTGAATTTTTGTTTTGTTTTAACATGTCACAACAACAAATTTAACAAAAAAATGGTGTTAACAATCGGACTTGAATTTTCAAATCTGAAAAGTAAATGGACTAAATTTCTTGAAATTAAAATACAAGAATTAAATTTTAAATTTATGAAGAGTATAGAGACTTATAGCATATTTTAACTAAAATTTTTGTTTGAAGTTATATAAAACAAAATTTCGGTGAAACAATATCACAAATTTTCTACAGGGATGAATTTGGAAGAGCTTGACTTGAGTGGGAATAGTTTGAAGAACAGTGATCTGACATATATTAAAGGGTTAAGTCTAAAGTCCTTGAGTATTGAAGCAAACCTACTGCAAGGATCAATTGATATTGGAGGTATGTACAATTAATTTCATAAACCAATAATTTAAGTTATACGTAGTGAAGGTTTTTAATAATTTTTTAACTGCAAGAAGAATTTATAGTCTATATCATATAGGATTCATATTTTGGGAAATGGATTAAAAAAACATTTATGTATTTATTTCTTGTATATGTGCTTGGTTTATATATATATATATATATATATATATATATAATAATCAGTTTAATTTTAATTTTTTTAGTATAACAATGATTTAAACTCATGTTATTTTTAGGTTAATAGAACATAACTTAGAATTCCATAGTTATATTTTTGTGATGATTATTTAAGTGGACTAACAAAATGAGTATTGAATTGATTTGGATAGTGTTGAATAATTTGACAAAGCTGAGGGAGTTAGATATGAGTTTCAATAAAATTGAGAGGCTTCAAAATTCTCAAGGTATGTGTTTGATATATTTTACTCTATCAGATTTTGTACATATACATACAAACCATTTTAATATTCCCTTGATAACAAATCTACTCATCTAAATGCTTTTGTGGATGGTGAGAAACAATTTAAATTTAGAAAAGCTTGATTTGAGTTACAATTCCTTCAATAATAACCTATTGACACATCTCGGAGGATTTTCTAATTTAAAGTTTTTGAGTGTAGAGAATAAATATTATATTTATTGAAAGTATAATTTGAATTAATTAACTTTATATATATATTAAATGATTTTTAAACAAATCAAACTATAAGTTACTGCATTAATTAACTATTTATTTGCAAATATTTAGTGATAATGCCACAAAGATAATAGCAAAGAAATTAAAAATCTTTTTTAAAAGAAAAATTCATTTTAAAGTTTGAGTCTCATTCTGTCTAAATCACATTTAGATTTTTGGTTTGTATTTATTTAGGTCTAATTATTAACACGATTAAATATTTTCTTAAATCAAGTTCATTATAATGTCATTTTTTAGTTACACATGTGATTAAGTTTTTGTTTTGTTTTAAAATGTCACAACAACACATTTAACAAAAAATTGGTGTTAACAATTGAACTTGAATTTTTAAATCTGAAAAGTAAATGGATTAAATTTCTTGAAATTAAAATACAAGAATTAAATTTCAAATTTATGAAGAGTATAGGGACTTATAGCATATTTTAACTAAAATTTTTGTTTGAAGTTATATAAAACAAAATTTCGGTGAAACAATATCACAAATTTTCTACAGGGATGAATTTGGAAGAGCTTGACTTGAGTTGGAATAGGTTGAAGAACAGTGATCTGACATATATTAAAGGGCTAAGTCTAAAGTCCTTGCATATTGGAGGAAACCTACTGCAAGGATCAATTGATATTGGAGGTATGTACAATTAATTTCATAAACCGATAAAAAGAAGTTTTTTTAATAATTACCCTAAAAGAATTTATAGTCTAATATGGGATCATATCATATAGGATTGATATTTTGGGAAATGAATTTGAAAAATATTTATGTTTTTATTTCTTCTAGATGTGCATGGCTTTTTAAAAAAAATAAAGATTAGTGGTTAATTTTTTTTACAATAATGATTTAAATCTAAATTATTTTTTAAGAAAAATAGATATCAAATTAACATGTGGCAACTTGGAATTCAATAACTATATTTTTGTGATGATTATTTAAGTGGACTGACAAAACAAGTATTGAACTGATTTGAACAGTGTTGAACAATCTAACAAATCTGAAGAAGTTGGATATGAGTGACAATAAAATTAGCCTTCAATATTCTCATGGTATGTGTTAATATATTTTACTCTATCAAACTTCGTACATATACATACAAATAATTTTAGTATTCCCTTAGTAACCAATCTACTTACCTAAATGCTTTGTATTTAATAATTCTTAAACAAATCAAACTACTTTCTTGAGTTAATGCATTAATTAACTATTTCCTTCAAATCATTACAGAACTAGATGTTTTGATCAATTTAGAGGAGTTAGTGTTGGATGGTTCACATCTCAACAACAGCATTCTTCAGAACATTCATGTACTCGATTCTCTCAAAGCCTTGTCTTTGAAAGACTGTGGGCTGACCGGAGCACTACCTACCCAAGGTAAATTAACCGTGATTTAATTATTTAAGCCAGACTAAATGATTTCTTATCATTGATTTTGGAGATGAGTACTTATTATTTAATTGATTTCGCAAAGTACCTGTTTTTGAATATCACAAAAAATGAGCTCGAAAATTGGAATAACTAGCACGAATTTGTTTTACAGGATGGTGTGACTTACGGAAGCTTGAGGTGTTGGTTCTTAGTGAAAATGCACTCGAGGGAGAACTTCCTTCATGTTTGGCTAACTTATCATCTCTTTATCATTTGGATATTTCGGGTAATCAATTCATTGGAAATAGTGCCTCCATTGCTCTGGCCAATCTCACATTGCTTAGATTCGTTTCTCTTTCACGAAACCTATTTGAAGTTCCATCCTTTTTCATGTCATTTGCCAACCACTCACATCTCGAAGTCCTCTCCAGTGATCAAAATAAGTTAGTCAAAGAGTCTACCATTCAAACTTGGGTCCCAAAGTTCCAAATAAAAGTTCTCCGTTTGTCAAATTGTACAACAAAGGAACTCCACAATGAAGTTCCCAAATTCCTCTATTACCAATATGACCTGAGAGTCATTGATCTTTCATATAATAATTTTGGAGGAAAGGTACCTTTGTGGTTGTTAGAGAACAATACAAGATTGGGAGGATTTTCAATGAAGGGCAATTCTTTTATCAACCGTGATCTCCAGTTCCCCTCACATCCAAATCCATACATGTCCATTGTTGATCTATCTGAAAATAAAATACAGGGTCAAATTCCGACAAACATTTGTTCAATTTTTCCACAACTATGGGGGTTAAACTTATCTAGGAATATCCTTGAAGGTAGTATTCCTCCTTGTTTGGGTAGTTTGAAAGGTGAGTTATTTTTAGATCTATCACACAATAAGTTATCTGGAGGAATACCAGAAAAATTGGCTAAAAGTGACTCATTAGTGTTTCTTAGACTATCGAATAATAGTCTGGGTGGGAGGATAGTTCCAGCTATCTTTAGCTTACATTCATTAAATTGGTTATATTTAGCTGGCAACAATTTTGATGGGCGGTTACCTAATATTGATGTCACAATTGCCCGTCTATCTCCCCTTAAGGATATGGTTTTAAGTAATAACAACTTGTCTGGCGAGCTCCCAAGATGGATATCAAATCTATTGGATTTGAGGGCATTGGCTTTATCCAACAATCAACTTGAGGGTCCCATTCCAATGGATTTGTGCCATCTAGATCACCTCTATATTTTGGACCTTTCCCAAAATAATTTCTCTGGCCCAATACCATCTTGTTTCGGTGCACAATCTATTAAACATTGCCATTTGAATAGAAATAGATTAAGTGGCACACTGGGAAATGCATTTTTTAATTGCTCCTCTTTGGTGACTTTAGACATTAGTGAAAACCAGTTGACTGGTGAAATTCCAAATTGGATTGGTACTCTTTCGGCTTTACGTATCCTCCTTCTCAAGGCCAATTTTTTTACCGGTGAAATTCCTATTGATTTATGCAGATTGCACTCATTAAGCATCATTGTTCTTTCTCAAAACAATCTTTCGGGTCCAATACCTTTTTGTTTGAGTAATTTAACTCTTGAGCCAAATGATGAAAAATCTTCAGCAGAAACAGATGTGTCATATTCTTTGACATCCTTGATCATGCCTAATTATAGTGAACCGGCCGAATTTGAATGGAGCACTAGAAGTGGACTTTCTGCAATCTATATACATTTATTTACTGGGAATCAAATGAAAGAAAAGGTGGATTATACGACAAAGAGAGCATCTTACATATACGAGGGAAACATTCTTAAGTATATGTCTGGAATTGATTTATCATGTAACAAGTTAACAGGTGAAATCCCCATTGAGATTGGAAACTTGAGGGAAATCCGTTCATTAAACTTGTCACACAACAATTTGGCTGGAAATATACCATCAACGTTCTCAAGGCTTAATAACATTGAGAGTTTGGACCTTTCTCACAACAACCTAAGTGGAATAATCCCTTCTGAATTGACGAAGTTGTATACCTTGGAAGTTTTTAATGTGTCATACAACAACTTGTCAGGAAGTATTCCATCTCAGAAAGCTCAATTTGCAACCTTCGATGAAAGTAGCTACATGGCAAATCCTTTTCTCTGCGGACCTCCCCTGCCTAAAGATTGCAGTGAGCCTAATTCACCCTCGACAATAGCACCAAATGCCTCATATGAAGAAGAAAGTGGTTTGATGGACATGTACGTTTTCCAGGTGACCTTTTTTGTTTCTTATGTAATTGTATTATTGGTTATTGCTGCCATCCTGTATATAAATCCATATTGGCGACGAGATTGGTTTTATTTCGTTGAACACTGCATCAAGACTTGCCAATATTTTATTGAGGACAATCTTTTATGATTTTCGATCTTAAAAAGAAGCAAGTAGCCTTGTGCTTTAATGGTTTACATTTGATGTATCAATTTTCATGCTTTTCTGTTATTCGAAGTTTGTTTGGGTTATCTGCTTTGAACTTTCTAAAGCTAGACTGTAATATTTTTGTTCTCTAATAATTGATTTTATTATGAGAAAAGCATATGTACCTTTATGCAATTTCAATTAGAATATTCAATTACTGCTTTATGATTTCCAGCATCAAAATAGTATAATGATAAATTCATCATATTGTAGCAAGCATGCTTCCTTTACATGAAATGGAACATCATAGATCTTTAACAAAAATGCTTATACAAATGATTAACAATTCAACCATCAAATTTTTTGAAAAATAAATAATAAAGATTGAAACAAGAGGAAAAAAAATAGTAAATTGTGATGGCTTTATATAAAGTTAGAGAGTTGTATGTTTTTATATGATGACTTTATGCATAAGGTTTACATCTTTACAACATAACTATTTAAACAAAAATTATAAATTATTAGACTTTTTTACGTAATAAAAGATTATTAGTACCAACATTATAAATTACTAACATAAATTTCATGTTCTATTCAGGTAGATCATTCATCTCAAATTTGAAGTAAATAAAAAATTTCTAATTATTTATTTTATGGAAACAAAAACCTATCAACCATTATATATAATAATATTTTTTATTGATATGATAAAGATATTAGATCGATTCGAAACTTTACATGCATGACAATTACAATTATTTATTTACATGAAAACCAGATCAATGGTCGAACCGAAAACTAATGGCCCAATCGATTCGACTACTAATCCAATTTTGAAATGCAAAACTTTAAGGTCTAAGCTTGGAACCTTAATTTTTGAATCGTGAATTTTCTTGGAATTTTCCGAGAAATTATTTTCTTGTCGCTGTTGCTACCAAATACGAAGCCACCTTTTTAACAGAAACAGATTATTATGTGGCCACTGTAAGCACTAAATTTTGCCCAATTTAATTATGGGTTTAATTTTCAAATTTTTGTTTAAATTCTTTTGAATTTTTTTGGATTTTAACCCCTAAACTTTTCTTAAATTGTACTTTGGCCCCAAAACTTTTCAAAATTACATTTTGACCCCTTATCTTACTTGAAATTACACTTAGGCCCCAATAGTTTTACTGTATTTACAGTTCAGTCCTTCTCTCAGAAAATCTCTAAAAATCCGGCGGATTTCGCGCACCAACCCCCCGATTTTCCGGTCACCAGCCTAAGGGATGGCCTCCCTTCCCCTAGCCACCTGCTACTTGCAAAAAAACAACTATAAAAGGGGATATTTCCCAAAAAAATGAACCCCCAAGATAAAAAAAAAAAACCACGAAAAAGAAAAAAAGAGAAAGAAAAAGAAGAGAAAGGAGGGAAAAGAGCAGGGGCGTAGCCAGGGGGCTGGCATGGGCCCCGACCCCCCTAAATGGTAAAATTTCTCTTTAGGCCCTTTAAATTTTTTAAAAATTTTAAATTAGTAAAGGTAAAATTGCACTTTGGCCCCCCTAAAATTAAAAAAAATTGATTTAATCCTTTACAAATTAGAAAGATATAAACTATAAAAAATTAAAATTTCATCCGGCCCCCCTAAAAAATTATCCTGGCTTCGCCCTTGGAAAAGAGAAGAGAGAAGGAGAAGAAGAGGAGAGGAAGAAGGCGTCGCACACCGGCGGAGGAGGCAGCGACCACGACAGCAGCGTTTGGAGAAGAATAAGAAAGGAGAAGAAGAAGGAAGAAGAAGAAGAAAGAAAAAAGAAAAAAAGAAAGGAAAAAAAAAAGAAAAAAATTCAAAAAAATTCAAAAAAATTCAAAATCAGTCGGGTCGACCCGACCCAACCCGCGGAGACCCACAGCAGCCCAAGCCCGCATAGCAGCCCATCAATTTAAAAAAAAAGAGTAGGCCAAATTAAAAAAAAAAGGAGAAAAGGTGTGCAAGCCCAACAAAGGCCCAAATTTCAGCAGCCCAAGTATATAATTTTGGGTTTTGGTTAGAGGTGTACATGCTCGGCCCGAAAGCCCGCCCGAAATGTGGGAGGGTTTGGGAAAAAATATAGGCCCGAAAAATGAGCTTTGGTAAAAAAATAAGGCCCGTTTAAAAAATGGGCCGGGCCTCGGGCATGATTTTTTTGGCCCGGCCCGAAATATTATAGTATTATTTTTATTTTTTTATTAATAAAATTTTAACTTTAGTATTTTTTTTTTGGATTGTTGGTGATGCTGTTTTTCTGCTGTTTTTGCCACTATTTTGGCGCTGTTAGTTGCTGTTAATTGCTGTTAGTTGCTGTTTGTTGCTGTTTGATGATATTTGATGCAGTTTTGGGACTGTTTTGGGCTGTTTTGATGCTGTTTTATGATATTTTATTATTTTGTTGTTGTATTTAATATTATTTCGATATTGTAGAACTTTTATTTTATTATTAATTTGGTTATTATTTTAGTTCAAACAAGTTGTTTCAATTTTAATATAATTAATTCTTACTGTTCTATTGTCATTTTTAATATTATTTCGATATGATTTTTGAGATCCTATAATATATTGATTGAATATCAAGACTTAAAAAAAAGTTATTTACTACTTTTTTATATATTAATCATTAATATTTAAGTTGAAGGCTTCGAATATCAAGTTTCCAAGTGACAAACAAGTGTTTTAAGTTACTTGCAATAGTTGAAATGTCACTTGATTTTTGTTACCAAATTAGGAACGTGTGTTTATTTTATTCCATATTTAATTTTTTTAAAATTAAAATTTTGAGAACATGAAAAAATTATTAATAAATTAAGCTAAACAGATTAAGCATTTATTTTCGTAAAGTAGAAAATTAAATGGTAGAATAGTATCATTATGAGATTCAAAGTAGAAAATAAGCATCTATTTTTTTTAAATGTATTTGATTCATTATTTTTTATTTTTTATTTAATAAAATAAAAAAATAATACGGGCCGGGCTCGGGTTTACCCATTTCATGTCGGGCCGAGCTTGGATAATTTTTTAAGCCCATATTTCGGGCCAGGCCGGGCCAGGGCTTACAAAACGGGCCTAGATTTTTAGTTGGGCTCGACCCGAGCCCAGCCCGGCCCGGCCCATGTACACCTCTAGTTTTGGTACACTCTCAATCTTTTTTTATTTATTCATGTTATTTTATTTTAATTAATTTAGCATTCTTAACTTTTTTTTGAGTATTATTGTATAATTTTAGTTATAAATTTTAATTTTTAATAAATTAAAAAAAGAGGCAACGTATCGATTTGACACTAAATCGTTGACCTCATTGCCATGTTGGGTGAATATTATCGGTTCGTGTTAAATACGATACGCCATTTTGAAAAATCGAAAAATACAAAAAATTTTGAGTTTTTTTTAAAATAAAAATGTTTATTTTTGTGGTTATTTGTGAATTATCAAAATATCATTTTTAAATTGTATAATACTTTAATATGTAATTTGTATAAAAAAATCCGAATTCCGTGTTTTCAAAAATTCTTGTATTTCAAAATTTTCTTAAAAAAAAATCTTCGAGTTTCATAAAATTCTCGAGTTTTAAAAATTTTTGAGTTTTCAAAAATTTTCGTGTTTCAAATTTTTCATGTTTTCAAAAATTCTTGGGTTTTAAAAATTTCTCGAGTTTCAAAATTTTCATGTTTTCAAAAATCTTCGTGTTTTCAAAAATTTTCGTGTTTCAAAAATTTCGTATTTTCAAAAATTTTTAGTTTTCAAAAATTCTCGTGTTTTAAAAAATTCTCGTTTTCAGAAATTTTCGTATTTTCAAAAATTCCCAGGTTTTAAAAGTTTCTCGAGTTTCAAAATTTTCATGGTTTCAAAAATCTTGAGTTTCAAAAAATTCTCGACTTTTCAAAAATTCTCGTGTTTCAAATTTTTCGTGTTTTCAAAAATCCCCGTGCTTCAAATAATTCTTGAGTTTTTAAAATTCTCGGCTTTCAAATAATTCTCGAGTTTTCAAAAATTCTCGTGTTTTCAAAAAATTCGCATTTTCAAAAATTCTCGTTTTTTAATCAGATCACGGTTAAGTATTAAATTGACTTGTATTTTTGAAAATTAAGATAACACGAGTTTGACGAGATACAAATTTTGGGCGTCGCGAGGGTGCTAATACCTTCCTCGCGCATAACTGTCTCCCGAAGCCTATTTTTCTTTGGAATTTTGGCATAGATCTAAACCCGGCCTTTTTTTAAGAAAATTCAAAAAATGATTTTTCTTTTAAAAAAATGGATTTATTAGGTGCCCGATCACACCTAGAAAAGATCGGTGGCGACTCCCTTTTTTAATAAAATCAAAAGTCTGTTTTCAAATGTTCAATAATTTTCTCAATTAGCGCCCGTACTAAAATTTTACGTCGCTACAGCCGCGTTTTTCATTGAATCCATTTATTGATCTTTTCTTTTCGCTTTTCCAAAAGTAAATAAGTGTCTTCATAATTACTAAAAATGGAAATTGATGATTACTGTGCTTCGGAATTTTCCCATTGTGAATTTGCTTCCAACTTGCCAAGAAAAAAAAGTTCTTGACGCTGTTTTTAGTCAATCCACTTACTATAGGGTTGCACACATTCACTAAGGGTTTACACATAGGATTCGCACATTTAGGTGTTAGCACACAAAGGTTCGCGCATAGATATCCTCATACAGGGTTCTCACATACAAGGTTTTCACATGGGGAAAATTGAGAATCACATTTGTGTATAAAGCTTAAGGTTTTTGTAACAGCCCGATTTTGACCCTAATCGGATCGGTGATTTTGGGGCCACGAATCCGGGTAAAAAAAAAAATCTAATATTATTTTCTTGTTAAATATTTATGATTGAGTATGTGCTAAAATTTCGTGAATTTATTTACTCGTTTGTATGCTTAATTTAGGAAAAAAGATTAAATTGCATGAGTGGTGGAATTAGCCAATAGTTTGATTGAAGGGTTAAATTAATGTGTCTTTATTTTAAGAGGGTTTTATGTTGCAATTAACTCTCTTATAATGATAGTGGACGGCAAGTGATTATAAAAAGCCTTATTATATTTATTTTATGTGTTGAAATGTTAGTAATGATAGGATATATGCCAAAAAAAAAAAAGAAAGAAAGAAATTCATATTTTAATAAAAACATGAATTGAGAAAGTGGAGGTTCATCTTCATTTCTTTCTTGTTATTATCGAAATACAGAAGAAGGGAGAAGAGATTGGGATGTATGGAAAATATAATTGAAAAAACCACACAAGATTTGTTGAAAAAACAACAAGATCTTCAATTCCCAGATCTAAAGGATTTTTATAATCCAGGCCTCACACCCGATGTAATACCCAAATATTGCCCAAGCCCATTAAACCTAACCCAAACAAAATAAATAAAAGAACCAGGCCCAAAAGGCCCAAAAAAATTAAATCTTTTTCAGAAAAGCTAGGGTTTTGGAAACCCTAGCCTTGTGCGCCGCTTCCCCCCACTACGCCTGGTTGGCCACCACTGCTGTTGGTCTCCCACTACCACGCCCATAACCTGGAAAAAACGGACAAAAACGACAGCAATACCGCAAGCAAAAGAGGATTTTTTTTTATTGTTGTTATTCGGCTATAAAAGTCGATAGAAAACACTGTAATAATGGGGTTTTTTTTTCAATCAATCAAAAAAGAACGAAAAAGAAAAAGAAACAGATTCAAAAAAAAAAACAAGCACAAAAGAATACAAGGCATTCAAAGGTATTTTTATTTTATTTTTATTTTTATTCTCTTCTTTGTTTTCGCAAATCCACAAAAAAAATCAAAAAAATAAAAAAATAAAAAAATAAAGTTTTTACCTTTTCCGCCACTGGTAAGTGTGTGTGTGGCGCATGCAGCAGCATGCGGTGGTAAACGACGATCCTCGCGGAAATCTCTCCGGCTCTCTTCCCTGCAGAAAAAAAAGAGAGAGCAAAATTTTTTTTTTAAGAGAAGTGAGGAAATGATTTTTTTTTTGGGATTTTTGGCCTTATATAGCCCATCAAAACGACGTAGTTTTGGGGCTGGCCTAAAACACCCAAAACGACGTCGTTTTGATTATGACCCGTTTTTGACCCGACCCGCTAAGGAGGATCCGCGTGTTTTTAATTAATGGGTATATTGCGCTTTTGGTCCTCCCTCGTTTTCTTGGCTTTACGATTAAGTTTTTTGGTATTTTTAATTTGGCCCAAAACTTTGCTTCGGATTTCAATTGGGTCTACCTGATGCAATGTATTTTGAAAAAAGGGGGTTATTGTCCATTTTGGTCCATCCCTTTTTGCGCGCACTTCTAATAGGCCCTTTCTCTTTATATTTTATTTCGAATTGACCCCAAACTTTCATTTTAGATGCAATTTGATCCTTTCTTAGTTATTTTGTAATCTTTTTAATCTTATTTAATATATTATCATTGTTTAATATCTTCAATATTAGTATTATTATATTATTTATATATTTATTATTATCATCATATTTATATCATTATTATGTTGTATATATTTTATATTATCTTATTATTATTATTATTATACTATTATTATATTGTACATATTTATTATTATTATTATTATTACTATTATTATTATATTTTTTATGTATATATTTTACCATTCTTTTGTTTAACTAATTTCATTATTATTATTACTATTATATTTATATTATTATATTGTATATATTTCAGTACTACTATTATTGTCGTATTATTATTATTATACTATCATTATTACTAATTATTATGATTATACCATTATGTTGTACATATTACTATTGTTATTATTTTACTAGATTTAGTCACTTTTTATTTTTATTATTGTCATTGTATTATTATTTTATTATATATTTTCCACTACTTTTATTATTATTACTATTATTATTATATTATTATTGCTACGTTTATATTAACATATTGTATATATATATATTGCATATTATTATTATCATTATTATACTTATATTATCATTTTGTATATATTTCATATTTTTACTTGTACATACTAACTTTATCACTATACTGTACGTATTTAGTATTACTATATTGTCCATATTTCGTATCTTTACTATTATTATTACTACTACTATTATATTTATATTATTATTTTGTACATAATTTGTGTTGCATCATCATTATTCATCGCATGACCCCATTTCCGTTTTTCAAATAACGTTTCTTTAAAACATAGTTTTCATCAATTTCACCCTAAAAACTAAAATTTTTTGAAAATGAGGCAATATTCCGTGTTTGGAAATTCGAGAGACCGTGCCCTATGTGTTGGGTTTCGGTTCTCTTGCTTGACCAAATAATCGAATAACCTTTTGTTATTTTAATAAATGAGTCTTAGGGATTAAGAGACGACCTTGGATTTAAGGATTGAAATTATCGTGTCCTACGTATTGGATGTGATATTTGGTCCCCCCGAAACGAGGAAATCTTAATATTCTAAAAAGACTCAAACATTTCGAAAAAAGACCCAAACTTCTAAATTCGCTTTTTTAAATTTCGACATTGGGACATCGCTTAATCAATTTGGTACCGATTTTTAAGCGCTATGCGAGGGTGCTAATCCTTCCTCGCATGCGTAACCGACTCTCCGAACCTATTTTCTCAAATGATCGTAGACCAAAAATATTTGTTTTAGTAAATCAAAATGTTTTATTAAAACAAAGGTGATCCGATCACACCTAATAAAAGGTCGGTGGCGACTCCCATTTTACTCATTTTCAAGGCCCAAGTTTGATTTCCGTTTTTTCCAAAAAATGGTTACGACAGCTTGGCGACTCCACTGAGGATCCTTGAGAGTCAGGCCATAAATTGATTGATTTTTGTCCCTTTGATTGAAAATTTGGAAAATTATTTTGAAAGATCGTGTTTCTCTTTGATACATTTGTTTGTGCTATAGTGTCGAGTCTCGTGAAATACTTTGGCATTGCATTGCATGACCATCGCGGTCACACCCTTAAGTGGGAGTGAGGAGCTACTCTTTCGTGAGGTTTTTACCTCCGTGCAAGATAGTGGATCGCTTCCGGGATACATCCGTACCTATGTCTTCGTGAGATTTTTATCTCCGTGCAGCCATAGGGAAATGTATCCTCGAATCAACTCGGTCCGTATGAGCCTATAATGGGTGAGGATCGAGGAATCCGCTGGTTCAGGTACCCTGGCTTTAGAACCAAACCACATGTAGAGAGACTTAGGAGCCTACCCTAGATAGAGCCACGCTGAACCCCTAGTAGTCACCCCAATAGGTGTTTTATGTTTGCTTATTTCTCTTGCACTAATGTTTTGAGTTTGCTTATCCCCTCTTGCATTACCATGTTTTCTCTTGTTTTTGCATGCATTTTCACATTAAAAGGTGTCGATCTCCTTTTGGTTACTAAGATAGAAGCTTGTTATGAGGGACGGATTCCTTGATAAAGTAGAGAATAATGCGTCCGTGCGTATAGGTTCAGAGAAGATACAACTCGAGAAAGGGGGTAGTCTAGCCAAGAGATATGCATCGGAGTTGGAGGACTTTACTCGCACCAGTATAACACAGAATCCAAGAGGTTCAAGCACAAAGGGATGCTCTGAGGAAGACTGCAAGTGAGAGCCAAAGGGAGAATGAGACACTGAAAGCTCGATTAACAGAACAAGAAAAGACGTTTGGCCGAAGACGCGACTCTACGGCGAAGTTTGAATCAAGCCTAAACCAGATCGAAGAATTAAAAGGGAAGGTGGTAGAGCTCGAAATGACATTGCAAGGTAGTGAGTTCTGGATTCAACGATCTTAGAATCGGGTCAAAGAGAGGGATTATGTCATGGGCAAAGCTGTAACACAGATACGAGAAGTAGCTGAACATCTACGATCCTTAGCGGTCCAAGGTGATGAATTAAGTGTAATATATGAATCAAAATCGGACCAGGGTCGAGAGTTAACCCCGCTCTTCGAGAAAGCTAAAATCCTGGGTATAAGGGCTAGGTCGCATATGTGACTCTATTTTATGTAAAGGATTTTGTTTCTTAAATAAGCTTTCTATAAGAAATTAAATGGGAATCGACGCCTTTTGCATTCATTTCATGCATTTTGCATCACATTTGTATCATCGAAGAAAGGAGGTGTTGATTAATATTTGATTGCTAAATAGAGGAGTTTTTCATAAGGAAATGAATTTCTTGATAAAGTGGATTGTAATACGGTTGCCTAAGTATAGTCCAAGTAAACAACAAGATAAGGTTGATAGTCCATATACGAGATTTTGCTCGATGATTCTAGCCAACACGGATCATTCAAGAGTCGTCACGTCTTGACCATTATGGACGCCATGGAGGATAAGCGAGTATGGCCCGAATCAAGCTACAAGGAACTAGAAGAAGGCATCTACGAAGAAGGTTCACAAGACATGGCCATGGTATCCGGCCACGAAGAAAAAGATTGGTGTTTTGCTTGATTATGAGGACAAAACCGTATATGCAGTCCGTTTTATGTAAAGAGCTTTATCTTCTAGAAAAGTTCTTCTAATGGAATCGAATTTATAATCAGCATCTCTCTTTCTTTTTGCATTCATTCCATTTGCATAGCATTGCATCATCTTAGAAAGAGGGTGTTGGTTCGCGTTTGATTGCTAATGGAAGAATTTGTCATAAGAAAATGTGCTACTTAATAAAGTGGAATATGATACGGTCATCTGAACATAGCCTAGGTAAACAACGAGACAAGGCATTACTTGAAGATTCAAGTCGGCGAGGATTGTTTGGGAGCCATCCAAAGATCATGAGCATCACCGAAGGTAAGTGAGTGATGAGGTCGAGTAGCAAAGAGCCAAAAGAAGCATCCATCATGAAGGATCATACGACATGACCATAACATCCGGATACGAAGAAGAGGATTTGTCTAAAGATTCAAGCCGACAAGGTTGTTCGGGGGTCATCAGAGGATTATAGGCATCAAAAAGGGAAATGAGTGATGAGGTCAAACAACAAAGAGCCAAAAGATTCATCTATTGAGAAAGATTCACGGGACACGACCATGATATTCTGATACGGAGAAGAGGATTGGTGTTTTCACCTAGACTATGAGGAAGAGACCGTATATGTGGTCTGTTTTATGAAGCGCGTTTTCTAGACCAGTTCTTCTAATAGGAATTGAATTCATAATTAGCGCCCATCTTTCTTTTTGCATTCATTCATTTGCATTGCATTTCATGCATGCATTGCATCATATCATGTGCATTAAGATCTGTAGAGAGACTCTGATTAGGCGAAATTATTTCAGTGACCTAGAAAACATGGAGCAAAGATTGGAGAGATTAGAGGCAAGACAGATATTGATCCAAGAGCAATTGACCAGAATTCAACAACAGATGCAAGAGCAATCAACCAGAATGCAACGAGAGATGCGGGAGCAAATGCAAGAGTTTCAAGAGAATATGATATGCCATCTAAACCAGCTACTAACGGGAGGATTTGAAACAAGAAAGGGCCAAGTGGTTGACAATATGGAAGAATACGAAGAAATTGTTTATTCCCCGATAAACATCTCAACTCAACCAGACGCGCGATCGCATGGGGGACCCATTACTATCAAGCCCCAATATCAGGCTAATACCTCGACCTCGTTGAACTTCTTGGCTGGATCATATTTTAACCCTGAGGAGAGTCGGACTAAACCAATGGTCCAGGCGGGGACAAGAGAAAGGGGGGAATGCACATTGAAGGCCCCGAAGAAAAAGGAAAAGGAAATAGGTAGTGCAAGTAGGGATGACCGAAGACCATTCACTGTGTTCCCACCTAATAACACGCCTGCTCCAAACCAACTCAAAGACGAACAAGGATCGGCGAGACCCAAACCCGGAAAACCTCGACTCACCCTTATTCCTGTGTCATACGAAGAACTGTGCCTGAAACTGTTGAAAGAACAATTAATATCACCATATTATATGGCACCGTTGAAGCCTCCATACCCAAAGTGGTACGATCCTAATGCTAATTGCATGTATCATGCGGGAAACCAGGGGCATTCTACGGACAATTGCATAGCTTTTAAAAGGAGGGTTCAAGGTCTTATCAATGCGGGGATTTTACAATTTGACGGTACTGGTGATATGGTTGGAATTCTGCTTCCGAACTACCTTGAAGGGAACATGAGCGCAGTGACAAAAGGGATGGTGCAATTAAAGAGGTTTCACTGATACACCCTTATCCTCTCGGGTTTGTTTTGAACAATGGGACTGCGTAGGGATCCATGTATTTTAGCTAATCTAGAGTGATATTCAAAACATGCTTGTTGCTTTAAGCCTAGAGGCAACAAGAGTTCTTTCGTGAAATAGGCTTGTTTCCAGAATTGTTATTTCAATAAAATGCATCTTTATTTTCACTCCTCGCATTTCATACTCTACATCGTTTCATTTTCATACCTGCTTTTAATTTTCTACCTCCAAGCCTACAATGGGCCCCCAGATATCAATGACATGAGCGACATCATTCATCGACTCCTTTTAGAGAGATATGTGTCTAGAGGATCTAAGAACTTAGAAGATGACAGAGATTGCAACTTATCTCCGAACTGGTTAAGAAGGATGGATCTTACCCTGCAAAGTGCCAGCAAACACTACAAGGGAACAAGGCAAGGAATCATTGAATTATCCTCAAGAGCTCAAAGATATTTTCGACGCACTAAGGCATGAGTATGCTATCGAAGCTAAGGAAGTCACAGAAAGAGTCCATAAGGATATTTGAAGACCACATGCTGATGGTTCTACCCTGATTAAGCCAATCAAGAGATTCGAGCCATTTGGAAAACTGCGCCAACGGCAAATCGAGGAGGACAGAACACGTGGGGCATGGACGTTATCAAGCCGATCTTCTCAAAAGCTTCGGGTCCGCATCAATTTATTATTGTGGATGTCGATCTCTTCACTAAGAGGGCAAGGGTCACTTCATATGGCCAAAAAAAATAAAAAAAATAAAATCAAAAAATCAAAAAAGGGAACCAAAAACGAAGATTGTTAGATAACCTTAACTTGTGAATGTTGGCATATAGAAGCTACGCACCCTTTCCTAGGACCTCTGCTAGGGCAAAGTATTTCCGGGGCACGGGCCAAGCACAGATTGGGTGAGGCGAAATGAATCCCGATATGATCAAGTGAATGTGTAGATGTCCATCACGATCAGATGAAGTGAGTTTTTTACAAAAAAAAAAGATCGCCTTAGAGAACTTCATGACAGGGCTTTTGAAGAAGGTCCTCTCCATGCAACGAGAACTTCAGAAGAAAGAAGATACCAAGCCAGGAAAAACTTTAGGTAGCAAAGAAGGCTTGTTCTAGGGAAGTAAAGATATTGTCCGAAGGAGGTGACAAGGACCTGTCCAATCTGGTGAATTCAAAAAATAAAAAAAAAATAAAAATAAAAAATTCCAAAAAAAAAAGAAGAAAAAAAAAGAAAAAGGAGAGGCCAAAACGAAAACCCACAAAGGGGCACTTTGAGACCAAATGTGGGTTTAAGTTGAAAACCCAAAAAGGGCAGCTCAAATTTTGATGGGGCATACAGTAGTCTTGCTGCGCTTGAAATAACAATGAAGAGGAATGTTGCGCCTTGGGGTATCGACAAAGTACTCCGGATCCCTTAAACACATATTGAGTTTATTGAGTTTAGAAAGGTCCTCAAGAAGTTTGAACAGAGAAGCTCAAGCTGCGATATCTGGGGCACCTAGTGTCCATTTTACCCATTTTAAGTCTGCTATCTTTGTCTTTCAAAAAAAAAAAAAAACTCTAAATAAATTTGTTGCTTCATTACATATGCTAACTTTGATTAACTTGTTTGATTCGAGCTGTACTCCCAATAAATTCCCATTCCATCCATCATTATGGTCCTTTTTGAGCATTTTGCATTAAAATAACAATTATTGGATTAATAACACTTTCATGAAAGGAGTTTCGCATATTACTCTAGAAACCTCTAAACAATATAGGAGTCTGAAACAGGATTATTGCTCAAGATTCACCGAGCTTAAGGGTTGGAAATCTTTGGATCCAAATTAAAATGATTGAACAAAATGACAAGGCACCCGTGTCAGTGACACAATCCTAACGAAAAATGGGCATTGTTAACCCAAGCACAAAACCAGGATCATTTTTGAAAAGAAATGACATTCTGCATTCATGCGATCATCACGTATATACATCTGGTTGGGTCACCTAAAAGAGTGATCGTTAGAAGAAAGCTGATACAGATCCTGTACCGTTGAATAACAAGAGGGGAGGTTGAAGAAAAGACAAATCCTATGTTTTAGAGTCGCAGTGGGACAAATGGAGACCCCAGGTCACAACGAGATGAACCCTGAAGCTACAGTGGGGCAAAAAGGTAATATACGAGAAACGTAGATTTGAGGACGAAAACAAAACCTGAAAGAAAAGTCAAGAGTTGAAGCAATGAACACCAGCTACCATGAAAGTCGTAACGGAAAGAGATACAAGAAAAACAAGCCCAAGACACATGGCATAATCATGTAGGCATACAGGACAAACACATGCATATCATGACATCATCACGTATGACACATACAGGTACGCCAGTAAAGCGAGAAGTCTTGACGATGGTTGCGCCAAACCAAGGAGAAAGAAGACATCCGAGTTCCACCAGATGATATATTTGGAGATTTCGGTTGCAAATATCAACTCATATTCAGAGAGAGGTGAGTTGAGCCTCGGGTCACACCCTGAGGTGTCTTTTAATTTCTTTTCAAAATATCAACTCATATCAGAGAGAGGTGAGTTGAGCCTCGGGTCACACCCTAAGATGTCTTTTAATTTCTTTTCAAAAAATCAACTCATATCAGAGAGAGGTGAGTTGAGCCTCGGGTCACACCCTGAGGTGTCTTTTAAATTTCTTTTCAAAATATCAACTCATATCAGAGAGAGGTGAGTTGAGCCTCGGGTCAAACCCTGAGGTGACTTTTAAATTTCTTTTCAAAATATCAACTCATATCAGAGAGAGGTGAGTTGAGCCTCGGGTCACACCCTGAGGTGACTTTTAAATTTCTTTTCAAAATATCAACTCATATCAGAGAGAGGTGAGTTGAGCCTCAGTCACACCAGAGGTGACTTTTAAATTTCTTTTCAAAATATCAACTCATATCAGAGAGAGGGAGCGTTGGGTCACACCCTGAGGTGTCTTTTAAATTTCTTTTCAAAATATCAACTCATATCAGAGAGAGGTGAGTTGAGCCTCGGGTCACACCCTGAGGTGTCTTTTAATTTCTTTTCAAAATCTCAACTCATATCAGAGAGAGGTGAGTTTTAGCTCATATCAGAGAGAGGTGAGTTGAGCCTCGGGTCACACCCTGAGGTGTCTTTTAATTTCTTTTCAAAATATCAACTCATATCAGAGAGAGGTGAGTTGAGCCTCGGGTCACACCCTGAGGTGTCTTTTAATTTCTTTTCAAAATATCGACTCATATTGCGAGAGAGGTGAGTTAAGCCTCGGGCCACACCCTGAGGTGTCATTTAATGTTCATTTTTCAAAAATATCAACTCATATTGTGAGAGGTGAGTTGATGCATCGGGTCACACGTTGTGGTATTTTCAATTTCTACTTTTCAATTTCTGTTAGTTCAAAAAAAAAACTCATGAGAGTGTGGTTGAGTCTCGGGGCATGCGCGGAGGTACTTACAGATGGAAGACTGAAGTCGCCTTGAGCAAATCGGACGAAGAAGTTCCAGTGGACAAAGAAGATTGAACAAGAACAAGATGAAGCTATGGGCTATATCTCTCAGAAGTAGCAGTGGAATAGAATGAAGATCGAAGTCTTCCCGAAGATAGTAAGGAAGCAAATTGAAAAGTTCAGATTTTGTTCCATGATGGTGGAGCAGACTGGAGATTGAAGTCTTCCCGAAGATAGTAAGGAAGCAAATTGAAAAGTTCAGATCTTGTTCCCTAGAGATGATAGTGGAACGGACCGAAGATTGAAGTCATCCCCGAAGATACAAAGAAGCGAATCGAAATCAAACCAAGTTACAGTAAAGTGGCCAAAGCAACAAAAGGCAAGGGGGTAGAATGAAGCCATATGAAGAATAAGGACACCAAAGGATTCGAGAGACAGTGGACCCGGCAAATTTGGGCCTTCTTTATGTCTTTGCTCTATTCCTCAGTTACGACAATGAGCAAAGAGGCAAATTGTAATACCCAAATATTGCCTGAGCCCATTAAACCTAACCCAAACAAAATAAATAAAAGAACCAGGCCCAAAGGCCCAAAAATTAAATCTTTTTCGAGAAAAGCTAGGGTTTTGGAAACCCTAGCCTTGTCTTGTGCCGCTTCCCCACTACGCTGGTCGGCCACCACCGCCGTTGGTCTCCCACTACTACGCCCATAACCTGGAAAAAACGGACAAAAACGACAGCAATACCGCAAGCAAAAGAGGATTTTTTTTATTGTTGTTATTCGGCTATAAAAGCCGATAGAAAACACTGTAATAATGGGGTTTTTTTTTTCAATCAATCAAAAAAGAACGAAAAAGAAAAAGAAACAGATTCAAAAAAAAAAAAACAAGCACAAAAGAATACAAGGCATTCAAAGGTATTTTTATTTTATTTTTATTTTTATTCTCTTCTTTGTTTTCGCAAATCCACAAAAAAAAATCAAAAAAATAAAAAAAATAAATAAATAAAGTTTTTACCTTTTCCGCCACCAATGTGTGCGTAGTGCATGCGCCAAGCAAGCGCAGTGTCCATGACGATCCCTCACCGGAAATTTCTCCGCTCTCTTCCCTGAAAAAAAGAGAGAGCAAAATTTTTTTAAGAGAAGTGAGGAAATGATTTTTTTGGGATTTTTGGCCTTATATAGCCCATCAAAACGACGTAGTTTTGGGGTGGCCTAAAACACCCAAAACGACGCTGCTTTGATTATGACCCGTTTTGACCCGACCCGCTAAGGAGGATCCGCGTGTTTTTAATTAATGGGTATATTGCGCTTTTGGTCCTCCCTCGTTTTCTTGGCTTTACGATTAAGTTTTTTGGTATTTTTAATTTGGCCCAAAACTTTGCTTCGGATTTCAATTGGGTCTACCTGATGCAATGTATTTTGAAAAAAGGGGGTTATTGTCCATTTTGGTCCATCCCTTTTTGCGCGCACTTCTAATAGGCCCTTTCTCTTTATATTTTATTTCGAATTGACCCCAAACTTTCATTTTAGATGCAATTTGATCCTTTCTTAGTTATTTTGTAATCTTTTTAATCTTATTTAATATATTATCATTGTTTAATATCTTCAATATTAGTATTATTATATTATTTATATATTTATTATTATCATCATATTTATATCATTATTATGTTGTATATATTTTATATTATCTTATTATTATTATTATTATTATTATACTATTATTATATTGTACATATTTATTATTATTATTATTATTACTATTATTATTATATTTTTTATGTATATATTTTACCATTCTTTTGTTTAACTAATTTCATTATTATTATTACTATTATATTTATATTATTATATTGTATATATTTAGTACTACTATTATTGTCGTATTATTATTATTATACTATCATTATTACTAATTATTATGATTATACCATTATGTTGTACATATTACTATTGTTATTATTTTACTAGATTTAGTCACTTTTTATTTTTATTATTGTCATTGTATTATTATTTTATTATATATTTTCCACTACTTTTATTATTATTACTATTATTATTATATTATTATTGCTACGTTTATATTAACATATTGTATATATATATTGCATATTATTATTATCATTATTATACTTATATTATCATTTTGTATATATTTCATATTTTTACTTGTACATACTAACTTTATCACTATACTGTACGTATTTAGTATTACTATATTGTCCATATTTCGTATCTTTACTATTATTATTACTACTACTATTATATTTATATTATTATTTTGTACATAATTTGTGTTGCATCATCATTATTCATCGCATGACCCCATTTCCGTTTTTCAAATAACGTTTCTTTAAAACATAGTTTTTCATCAATTTCACCCTAAAAACTAAAATTTTTTTGAAAATGAGGCAATATTCCGTGTTTGGAAATTCGAGAGACCGTGCCCTATGTGTTGGGTTTCGGTTCTCTTGCTTGACCAAATAATCGAATAACCTTTTGTTATTTTAATAAATGAGTCTTAGGGATTAAGAGACGACCTTGGATTTAAGGATTGAAATTATCGTGTCCTACGTATTGGATGTGATATTTGGTCCCCCCGAAATGAGGAAATCTTAATATTCTAAAAAGACTCAAACATTTCGAAAAAAGACCCAAACTTCTAAATTCGTTTTTTTTAAATTTCGACATTGGGACATCAGTTAATCAATTTGGTACCGATTTTCGGGCGTTGCGAGGGTGCTAATCCTTCCTCGCACGTAACCGACTCCCGAACCTATTTTCTCAAATGATCGTAGACCAAAAATATTTGTTTTAGTAAATCAAAATGTTTTATTAAAACAAAGGTGATCTGATCACACCTAATAAAAGGTCGGTGGCGACTCCCATTTTACTCATTTTCAAGGCCCAAGTTCGATTTCCGTTTTTTCCAAAAAATGGTTACGACACCCGAATATTACCATTTCATAAACAGAATATGGAAAAACCATATTTTGGAACAAAGAGCTAGTTTCAGAAAAGCTCTTAACCAATTCTCGGATTTCTTAGTTGAAAAAACAACTAAAGAAAATACAGCTGTGGAATTATTACTAAAATCCATTTTATACAGAGATTGGGATGAAATCCTAATCGATTATACAGATATTAAGGAGATAAACAATCTTCTTGATATATTTCAATATTTTATCGATAATGGGAAAAACAATCCTATTATCAACAAAATGTTTCGAATTTGTTTATATAACAAGTGTAGACAAATTCTACCCCCAGATATATTTTCTAAAATAAACAGAGCAATCTGTAACCAACAGGCTCTATTTTCAGAAACATTTTCGAAATATTTTTCACAAGCCTATTTTTTTACAAATGATATGGGAGAAAAATTTCCTACTATCAAATTCAGGCTTGATCACGATCCATTTGATATAACCAGTATTGAATGGGGATTTGTTAAACAAATAACAGTCCAAAATCTTTCTTTTCATTTACTTAAAAGATTTTCCAGCTATTGTAAAATCTAGATTAACAAACCTTGTTAATTTAGATGATTTTGTTTACTATTTTTATATAGAAATAAACAGTTTTATTGGTATTGCTGAGAAAGAAAAATTTTATCAGCCATATCAAATATGGACTATTTATAAAACGATTGGAGGAAGAACCCTTGCAGCCGTTGATGAAAACCAACAACATTTGTCAAAAACCATTGATGAGTGTTATAAAAATTTTACTCATTATCAAGTCCAAATCGGAATTGATCTTATGACCATGGCCCAGCATCTTCTCCATCAAGATACTCATGTATTCTGGACCGATGGAAAAAGAGTCTTGGCTTATGAAACTGGAAACCACCAGAGAGAAAGAAACGAAGAAGCCGTTTCGCTATTAACAAAAATGGCTGAAATGGAAATCGAAGATTATCCGTTAGCAGCGGAGATCAGAGAAGCATGGGAAAGCTGGAACACACCAGTCCCTTCACCAGAATCATTACACCTTGACGGGATCGAGGAAATGAATCTGAGAAACATCCAAGAAGGATGAAGACAAATCCAAAAAAGGAGAAAATTAATTATTGGAGATGACAACCCATCATCATCCATGAAGTAAGCAATGAGGTAAGCAACCATCAATACTACAAAGAAGATGACGCAAGCAATGATGCAAGCAGCATGTATTGCCAAAGAAGGAAGCCACCTGGAAACAACCATGATGGCAACCACTATCCAAGGAAGCTACGTGGAAAATACCAAAAGCATCCTTATCAAGAAACTGTTCGAGGAAGCTACGTGGAAAAAACCAAAAGCATCCTTATCAAGACACTGTTCAAGAAAGCTACGTGGAAACCACCATGATGGCATCCACTATTCAAGGAAGCCACCTGGAAGCAACCAGGAAGCTGACAATTAAAGTGTCCTTATCAGGATACTATTCGGAATCCAATTGTAATTAATTAGAGTTCATTCTTATCCGAAAAATTATTCGGACTTCAATTGTAATTAGATTCTTAGTTTAGAAATTTTTTATAAATAGGCATTTATGTAGCCTGTGAAAGGCATCGAGTTTTGGGATACAAAATTTTAGGAATCGAATCTCGGAAAATAAATAGTTTGTAAATTATCTATTTTCTTCTTATAATAAAATCTACGATATTAGATAACCTCCCTTCCGCTTGTCCATACATCCCAACCTCGTGTGGTTTTGGTAATTTCAGAATAGGTTTTTTCGTATTTCGAATATGGGTTTTGAGAAAATTCAAAATAACTCACCGGTGTTGGTGATTGTGTTTCCAATGGTTGGTTTACCATAGGATAAGGTACATAATATCCCTAGTTAGGATAAAATTGTACTTGTGCAGGAGTAAATCCTTGTTTAGGAAATACTTATGTAGAAATAAATCCCTGTTTAGGACTTACTTGTGCAGGCTTAATTCCTTGTTTAGGAATAGGAATAAATCCTGGGTTTGGACTCATTGGTTTTGCAGAAATAAATCCTTGGTTAGGACTTATTGATTTTCCTTTATTGGGTTTTTTATGGACAATTCTCCATCCATCATTTTCATTTAGAGGTTGTTTACCTCTATCCATGAGACCTGCTAAGAATTCAATAAACATTAGTATTAGAGGTTGTTTACCTCTATCCATGAGACCTGCTAAGAAATTCAGTAAACATTAGTAATTTTATGATTTTCTACTAATGGTATTTCTATAGAAGTGTTTTCTATAAATAACATAACCGATTTTTTATTAATAATAAATGGTAAATATTGATTTATAAAATTATTACCTAACAATATATCACCATACATATCGGGTAAACATAACAACTTTGGGATTATGAACCTAACATTATTAATATATATTGGAATATTTTTTGCTTTATAATAAACAGTAGTTTTTCTACCATTTATTCCATTGATATTTATTATCTTTTTTACAGGTTCCAATGTTTTTCAGGAATGGCGTTCTTCTTACAACTACTGGTTGTAGCTCCTGTATCTAGTAGAGCATGTAAAGAATATGTTTTATAATCTTTATCATGTAATGTAATTTCAACATATTTATTGAAACTTGTAATATTTTCTACTAAATAATGTAAATCTTCCATTCTAGTGTTTCTAGAATTTCTACTTGGTGTAGTAGGAAAAATAGGAATATGAACTGTTTTCATACCTATTGGGGTAGACGTACTCATATTATCATCTTCTTCCTCTGGTTGAGAACTAGAAGGTAATACTAGATTATCATCTGTATTGGTAATCAAATTATTTTTGAAATATAATTTGTCACCAGATGACATATATTCAATAGTACTTACTGGTTTAGAAGTACTAGCATTATTAGTCTTATCTATGATCCAGTCTTTTGGAATCGATAGATCTCTTAAATGAAGTAGTTTTGGTTGTATTTCCGTAGTAAACTTATTAGGCTCAAAGAGTTCAATAATCTTATTATTAACCTCTTTTATTTCTACTTCTGCTGTATTAGTATATTCATTAATGGAAGTCCAGCTTATTGCTAGATCTTCTGCTAAATCACTAATAATGAATTTTTGTCCAATTCTAAGGCATAGACACTCTTCTATTAGAGGTCTCACATTATGGATATAAAGTAATTTGGTTTAACCTTAAATCCTATAACACTGTGTGTAAATTAGATGAATTCCTCCAATAAGTGCTTTTATTGGATTTTCAAATCTTTTGTCTAATAATACTGCTAAAATAGGAACATCATGACCTCTTCTGAATAAAGCTCTAATTGTTATCATAATGACTCCTAAATGTATATATCTAACTTGAGGATAGTTTTTTCTAATCCTTTTTATCTTTTCTTTAGTAAATAAGGGATTTATGTTAATCCTCCTTTGGTATCTTTAAGCATCGTGTTACATACCGCTAATCTTTTCTATGTGTCTTTTTGACCATATTTTAAACTTAGAAATTTTGTATATTTCTTCTTTAGAAATATGACTTTTATTAATCTTTTCTATTAATTCATCAGAAAAGTCTATTTCTTCTCCGATTATACTTCCTAGTTTAATATCCTGTTGTTCAGAATTAGGAATTCCTTCTAATTTGTTATTAGAATTATTTCCTAACATAAAAATATACTCATCAGATTCTATTAGGAATTTGTTTTCCCAATATTTCTTTGGTTTATTATTACCATAAGGATCTTGTTTATCAATTTCCCTAGGCTTTGCTATCTTATACTCATATGGAACTGGTGTGTTTTCAACAGTTTCATAATTTTTTATAATTTTCAGATTATCTTCTGTTTGAAGATCTGAGTCTATTTTCCTCTTACCACGAGAATCTTTTTTATCATTACACCTTATTGAAATAAATAGTTTTATTGGTATAGCTGAAAAAGAAAAATTTTATCAGCCATATCAAATTTGGAATATAAATATTATGTTTTCGGGAAAAGCCCTTTCAGCCGTTGAAGAAGATCAACAGCATTTGTCAAAAACCATTGATAAGTGCTATAAGAATTTTCCTCATTATCAAATCCAAGCCGGAATTCAATAAACATTAGTATTAGAGGTTGTTTACCTCTATCCATGAGACCTGCTAAGAAATTCAGTAAACATTAGTAATTTTATTCCAAATTTGATATGGCTGATAAAATTTTTCTTTTTCAGCTATACCAATAAAACTATTTATTTCAATATGAAAATAATAGACAAAATCATTTATATCTATAAAATTTGATAGCCGGGTTTGACTATCGCTGGAAAATCTTTAAGTAAATGAAAAGAAAGGTTTTGGACTGTTATTTGTTTAACAAATCCCCATTCAATACTGGTTATATCAAATGGATCGTGATCAAGCCTGAATTTGATAGTAGGAAATTTTTCTCCCATATCATTTGTAAAAACATAGGCTTGTGAAAAATATTTAGAAAATGTTTCTGAAAATAGAGCTTGCTGTTTGCAAATAGCTCGATTTATTTTAGAAAATATATCAGGGGGTAATATTTGTATAAGATAATCTGAAAATTATAAAAAATTATGAAACTGTTGAAAACACACCAGTTCCATATGAGTATAAGATAGGAACATCATGACCTCTTCTGAATAAAGCTCTAATTGTTATCATAATGACTCCTAAATGTATATATCTAACTTGAGGATAGTTTTTTCTAATCCTTTTTATCTTTTCTTTAGTAAATAAGGGGATTTATGTTAATCCTCCTTTGGTATCTTTAGCGACTGTGTTACCGCTAATCTTTTCTATGTGTCTTTTTGACCATATTTTAAACTTAGAAATTTTGTATATTTCTTCTTTAGAAATATGACTTTTATTAATCTTTTCTATTAATTCATCAGAAAAGTCTATTTCTTCTCCGATTATACTTCCTAGTTTAATATCCTGTTGTTCAGAATTAGGAATTCCTTCTAATTTGTTATTAGAATTATTTCCTAACATAAAAATATACACATCAGATTCTATTAGGAATTTGTTTTCCCAATATTTCTTTGGTTTATTATTACCATAAGGATCTTGTTTATCAATTTCCCTAGGCTTTGCTATCTTATACTCATATGGAACTGGTGTGTTTTCAACAGTTTCATAATTTTTTATAATTTTCAGATTATCTTATACAAATTCTACCCCCTGATATATTTTCTAAAATAAATCGAGCTATTTGCAAACAGCAAGCTCTATTTTCAGAAACATTTTCTAAATATTTTTCACAAGCCTATGTTTTTACAAATGATATGGGAGAAAAATTTCCTACTATCAAATTCAGGCTTGATCACGATCCATTTGATATAACCAGTATTGAATGTGGATTTGTTAAACAAATAACAGTCCAAAATCTTTCTTTTCATTTACTTAAAGATTTTCCAGCTATTGTAAAATCTAGATTAACAAACCTTGTTAATTTAGATGATTTTGTTTACTATTTTTATATAGAAATAAACAGTGTTATTGGTATTGCTGAGAAAGAAAAATTTTATCAGCCATATCAAATATGGACTATTTATAAAACGATTGGAGGAGGAACCCTTGCAGCCGTTGATGAAAACCAACAACATTTGTCAAAAACCATTGATGAGTGTTATAAAAATTTTACTCATTATCAAGTCCAAACCGGAATTGATCTTATGACCATGGCCCAGCATCTTCTCCGTCAAGATACTCATGTATTCTGGACCGATGGAAAAAGAGTCTTGGCTTATGAAACTGGAAACCACCAGAGAGAAAGAAACGAAGAAGCCGTTTCGCTATTAAAAAAATGGCTGAAATGGAAATCGAAGATTATCCGTTAGCAGCGGAGATCAGAGAAGCATGGGAAAGCTGGAACACACCAGTCCCTTCACTAGAATCATTACATCTTGACGGGATCGAGGAAATGAATTTGAGAAACATCCAAGAAGGATGAAGACAAATCCAAAAAAGGAGAAAATTAATTATTGGAGATGACAACCCATCATCATCCATGAAGTAAGCAATGAGGTAAGAAACCATCAATGCTACAAAGAAGATGACGCAGGCAATGATGCAAGCAGCATGTATTGCCAAAGAAGGAAGCCACCTGGAAACAACCATGATGACAACCACTATCCAAGGAAGCTACGTGGAAAATACTAAAAGCATCCTTATCAAGAAACTGTTCAAGGAAGCTACGTGGAAAAAACCAAAAGCATCCTTATCAAGACATCGCTCGTTTCGAAAGCTACGTGGAAACCACCATGATGGCATCCACTATTCAAGGAAGCCACCTGGAAGCAACCAGGAAGCTGACAATTAAAGTGTCCTTATCAGGATACTATTCGGAATCCAATTGTAATTAATTAGAGTTCATTCTTATCCGAAAAATTATTCGGACTTCAATTGTAATTAGATTCTAGTTTAGAAATTTTTTATAAATAGGCATTTATGTAGCCTGTGAAAGGCATCGAGTTTTGGGATACAAAATTTTAGGAATCGGATCTCGGAAAATAAATAGTTTGTAAATTATCTCGATATATTGCGCTTTTGGTCCTCCCGCTTTTTCTTGGCATCGCGATTAAGTTTTCTGGTATTTTTAATTTGGCCCAAAAATTTGTTTCGGATTTCAATTGGGTCCCCCTGACGCAATGTATTTTGGAAGCAGGGGTTATTGTCCATTTTGATCCCTCCCTTTTTACACGTGTTTCCATTAGGCCCTTCCCCCTTTTAATTTATTTTAAATTGACCCCAAATTTTGGTTTTGAATACAATTGAATCCCTTCTTTAGTTATTTTGGCAATCTTTTAGTTTTATTATTATTATTATTACTATTATTATTATTATTATTATTATTATTATATTTTTATGTACATACTTTATTATTATTTTATTTCATTAATTTATTATTATTATTATTTGTTTTATTTTTCTCTTATGTTATTATTTCTATTATTATTATTGTACCATTACTTATATATATACTTACCATCATTATTATTGTTATTATTATTATTATTATTGTTATTATTATTATATTATTATTATTTTATTATATATTTTCCATTACTACTATTATTATTACCATTATCATTATTGTATTATTACTTGTACATACTAACTTTATCATTATTATTGTTACTAATTCCACCATTATTGACTTCAACATCATATGTTACGTGTATCATGTGGTCGTTATGTCAAGGTCGTGTCACATCATCATTATTCATCGCATGACCCTATTCACGTTTCGAATAACGCTTCTTTAAAACATAACCTAGTTTTTCATTAATTCCACCAAAAAAAAAAGAAAGAAAAAACTAAAATTTTTTCGAAATAAGGCAATATTCCGTGTTTGGAAATTCGAGCGACCGTGCCCTATGTGTTGGACTTCGGTTCTCTTGCTTGACCAAATAATCGAATAACCTTTTGTTATTTTAATAAATGAGTCTTAGGGATTAAGAGACGACCTTGGATTTGAGGATTGAAATTATCGTGTCCTACGTATTGGATGTGATATTTAGCCCCTTCGAAACAAGGAAATCTTAATATTCAATTTTAAGAAGACTCAAACATTTCCAAAAAAGATCCAAATTTCTAAATTCATTTCAAAATTTTCAAACTTTCGACATGGGGACATTAATTAATCAATTTGGTACCAATTTTGGGCGTTGCGAGGTGCTAATCCTTCCTCGCACGTGAACCGACTCTCAAACTGCTTTTTCTCAAATTTCAGTAGACCAAGAAAATATTGCTTTAGTAAAATTGAAATGTTTTATTAAAACAAAGGTGACCCGGTCACACCTAATAAAGGGTCGGTGGCGACTCCCGTTTTTTTTCAAAACCCAAGTTCGGCACCCGTTTTTGTCAAAAAAATGGTTACGACAATATTTTTTACTTTTTTCAAGTTTTTAAAAAGTTTGGGGGACTTAAAAGTAAAAAAAAGGGGTAAGAGGGTGGTGGCGCCATTTCAAATGGCACCACCAAAAAAAGAAAAAATTACTTTTAAGTCCCTCAAACTTTTCAAAAACTTGAAAAAAGTAAAAAATATAATATTTAAAATAATTACTAAAATATATCTAAAGTTAAAAAATTTATTTAAAATACTATTTAAAATTTTTTAAAAATATATTATAAAACATTTTAAATACACATTACAAATATTTTAAAATTAATAATATAAAATAACTAAATAAAATAAAATAATAAAATAATAAAAAAGTAAAAAAAAAAAGAGGGTGGTGGTGCCATTTCAAATGGCACCACCAAAAAAAAGAAAAATTACTTTTAAGTCTCCCAAACTTTTCAAAAACTTGAAAAAAAGTAAAAAATATAATATTTAAAATAATTACTAAAATATATCTAAAGTTAAAAAATTTATTCAAAATACTATTTAAAATTTTTTAAAAATATATTATAAAACATTTTAAATACACATTACAAATATTTTAAAATTAATAATATAAAATAACTGAATAAAATAAAATAGTAAAATAATAAAAAAGTAAAAAAAAAAAAAAAAAAGGCATAAGAGGGTGGTGGCGCCATTTCAAATGGCACCACCAAAAAAAGAAAAAATTACTTTTAAGTTTCTAAACTTTTCAAAAACTTGAAAAAAATAAAAAATATAATATTTAAAATAATTACTGTAATATATCTAAGGTTAAAAAATTTATTTAAAATACTATTTAAAATTTTTAAAAATATATTATAAAACATTTTAAATACACATTACAAAATTTTTAAAATTAATAATATAAAATAAATAAATAAAATAAAATAAAAAATTAATATAAAATAAAAAAAAACAATTCAGGAGGGTGGTGGCGCCATTTCAAATGGCACCAAAAAAAAGGAAAAATTACGAAAACCAGAGGTTACGGGAATTGGTGCGCGAACCAGACTGAAAGGGGAAAGAGTTGGGAAGGAAAGCTAAAGAAATGAAAGTGTTTGATGGGAAATGGCTTTCCAGATTCCAAGCATTTTAATTGGGTAACAGTGTCGGTGGGTTTTTTTAATTTCAAAATTAGTCTGTTGAAGTACTAAAAGTATCTAGATTTTTATTTACGTTTTGTTATTTCAAATTTTTTGGGCCTTTACTCTTTGAGCTTCTTTCCCTGTTATGTTTTATTTAGACTTTGTTTTGTAATTTGTTTCTATTAATCAAAGCCTAATCAATATGTTAATCTCAAAAAAAAAAAATAAACAATATTTAAAAAAAAAAAGAAGAGAAAATCTTGAAATTTTAAATCGACGAGATTTTATTCAAAATCAAACAAAATCTTAAATTTTAAAACCATTTCATTTGTTTATTTTCAAAGAAAATTCAAAAATTCAATATAATTTATACATAATTTATCTATATATATACACTATCTCTAAATATTATATATACAACTGATCTGTACATCACAAGAATATACAAACTAATTATCAATATATCTTTTAATATTATTATATTTTAATCTCACTCCTACTATGTATACGGCCTCTAAACAATATTCTTAACTTCGAGCTCACAAATGAATATAATTTTTTATCTTCCTAATTTACTGATGTTTTGTTTTATTATGTAAAAAGAAAAAAAAATGGAAAACTGATGATTATTGTGATTCTGAAATTTTCGATCGTAAATTTTCTGGGAACCTGCCGAGAAATTAATTTCATGACGCTGTTGCTACGAACTAGGAAGCCACACTAAATTTTCTACCTAAAAAAGGAAAATGATGATGACTGTGCTTCGGAAATTTTCTCACATGTGAATTTTCTTCGAACTTGCCGAACAACAGTTCTTCGACAACCAACTCTGAACCACGGCTTACGCTGAATTATTATCAAAAACAAATTATTATGTGGCCACGTTTTTAGTGAATCCACTTATTCATCTTTTCTTTTGGCTTTTCCAAAAGTCAATCCCTACTTCTTCTGAGATGATATACTATGGAGAATTTTAGGACTTAAAAGGGGTTAAAGTGAACTTAAAATAAAATATTGGGGTCGATTCGAGATAAATTAAAAGGGGAAAGGGCCTAATCAAAATGCGCGTGAAAAGGGAGGGACCAAAACCGAAATTATTCCCTCCCTTATGCGCTGGTTTTTGCGCTGGATGAAATTAGAACAAAAAATAACACCGGGGCAAATTTCAAAATAAGAAGAAAACCTGATTGGAAAGGTAAAAAATTGCGGAAGGGTCAAATGCGCAAATAGACCCTTCCGCAAAAAAAAACGCGGATCTTGGCCTTGGGTCGGGTCGAATTCGGGTTGGCCCCCCAAAACGACGTCGTTTTGGACGTTTGGGGGCCTGATGAAAACGGCGTCGTTTCTTCTGGCTTTATAAGCCCAAAATTTTTGCAAACAATTTCATTTCTTCACTTTTCTTTCAAAAAAAAAAACTGATCCTTTTTTTATTTTCTCTCTGCAGGGCAGGGACCTCCGACGGGGCTCCGTCCAGCGACCGTCGCGCCGGCCACCGGAAAGCCAAAATGTTTTTATTATTTATTTATTTATTACAATCTTTATATATATATGTTGTGTGGATAAAAAGAAAAAAAGAAAAAAAAAAGGATTTCGAAATATAAAACAAAGGATAATACCTTCGAATAAAATCTGACTCGCGTTCTGGATTTCTTTTTGTGTTTGGTTTTTCCCTGTTATTGTTTTTTGTTTTTTAAAAGAAAGAAAGAAAAAAAAAGAACCCCTGGTGCATTCTTTCGAATGGCTTTATAGCCGATTTTACATGATTTCTTTATTATCCTTATTTTGTCTTCTTCTTGCAGGTGGATGAACGGCGCCAGTGGAGGGTTCTATGGCCGACAGTGGCTAGTGGAGCAGAGGCTGAGTGGATTGCGGCGCTAGTGGTGGTGGAGGGGCATGCGGCCCTAAGGTTCCAGAAACCCTAGGCTTTTGAAAAAAATTTATTTTTGGGCCTATTGGGCCACCTGTATTTTCTTTGGTTTTGGGCCCTGGGTTAATGAACCCGGGCCAAAATTGGTTGCTACAGGAGCACTCCATCTCAAAATGCTCAATTTGTGACTTTTGATGAAAGCAATTAGATGGCAAATCCTTTTCTCTGTGGACATCCCCTACCTAAAGATTACAATGAGCCTAATTTACCCTCAACAACACCACCAAATGCCTCATACGATGAAGAAGAAAGTGGTTTGATGGACACGTATATTTTCCAAGTGACATTTTTTGTTTCTTATATATGTAATTGTGTTATTGGTTATTGCTACCTTCTTGTATATAAATCCATATTGGCGAAAAGGATGGTTTTATTTAGTTGAACACTGCATTAGGACAATCTTCTATGATTTTCCACCTTAAAAAGAAGCAAGTGATCTTGTGCTTTGATGGTTTACATTTGGATGTATTCAGTTTTCATGGTTTTATATTATTTGAAATTTATTTGGGTTATCTGCTTTGAACTTTGTAAAGCTAGACTGTAATATTTCTATTCTCTAATAATTGACATTTTATTATGAGAAAATCATATATTATTTTATGCAATTCCAATTAAAATATTCAATTACTACTTCATGATTCCCAGCATCCAAATAGTATAAAATTAAATTGAACATATTGTAGCAAGCATGCTTCCTTTTCAATGATTTACATAAAATGGAACGACATAGATCTTAAACAAAAATACTTATATAAATGATATTAACAATTCAGCCATCAAATTTAGTAAAATGCGATAGCTTTGAGGCATGTAGAAGGCATTCTTGAAAGTTTTTATATGCCTTCCAGATATAACAAAACCCTCAAAACTATTTTTATGTAGCATCATTCCATAATAAGTGAACCTCGAAAGGCAGCTCTACAACATGTTCAACATTATAAGAAATTAAATACCTCCAGCGGATTCAAAACTAAAAAGCTTAGAATTAAAGCAGGTGAACGGCTAAAGGCAGCTTCACCACTGGCATTTGATGCAGCATATACTCACTATACTCGGCTGTCAAAATTTCCAGTTTTGCTATTTAAGGCTTGCATCAACACCTGATCCATAATACATATGAATAGTATATCAAAAGCAACTCCATTTAGCTGTAATTGGTCAGCCCAGTTGACCGGCCACATCTTTTACGGGTCAGGTGCGAATTGAGTAAGTATGCTGCATCAAATGCCAGTGGTGGAGTCGGCTTTCGTCATTCACCTTCTCTAATTCTAAGCTTTTTAGTTCTGAATCTGTTGAATGTATAATATTAAAAACTTAAAGGGACCTAGGGCTTATAGAAACTCTAATATAATCCAATATTTAAACAATACTTAAAAAAAAAAAGAAAGAGAAAATCTTGAAATTTTAAATCGACGAGATTTTATTCAAAATCAAACAAAATCTTAAATTTTAAAACCCATTTCATTTGTTTATTTTCAAAGAAAATTCAAAAATTCAATATAATTTATACATAATTTATCTATATATATACACTATCTCTAAATATTATATATACAACTGATCTCTACATCACAAGAATATACAAACTAATTATCAATATATCTTTTAATATTATTATATTTTAATCTCACTCCTACTATATATACGGCCTCTAAACAATATTATAATTTCTTATCTTCCTAATTTACTGATGTTTTGTTTTATTATGTAGAAAGAAAAAAATGGAAAACTGATGATTATTGTGATTCTGAAATTTTCGATCGTGAATTTTCTGGGAACCTGCCGAGAAATTAATTTCATGACAATGTTGCTACGAACTAGGAAGCCACACTGAATTTTCTACCTAAAAAAGGAAAATGATGATGACTGTGCTTCGGAAATTTTCCACTGTGAATTTTCTTCGAACTTGCCGAGAACAACAGTTCTTGAAGTCATTGTTACCAACTACGGGCCACGCTGAATTATTATCAAAAACAAATTATTATGTGGCCACGTTTTTTAGTGAATCCACTTATTCATCTTTTCTTTTGGCTTTTCCAAAAGTCAATCCCTACTTCTTCTGAGATGACATACTATGGAGAATTTTAGGGGGCAAAAATCCAGAAAATACCAAAAAAAAAAAAATTACCGGAAAGGATAGGGTTGAAAAAATGACCTGAAAGGGCAATTTCCCCAAAATCGCGTCCCAATCAAATAGCGTTTTTGGGAAAGCGACTAAAAAGCGCGTCCCCGGGAGCGCTTTAGGCCTTTTTTTCCAAAAATAAAGTGGCGACAAGTGGGAAGAAAATGGCACCAAAATTAGGCACCAAAGTTGATGTGATGTGAAAATTGTTATGGGGTAATTGCAATATTGGTCCCTATTTGAATAGGTAATTTGTAAGATTGATCCCTAAACCTCAACTATAAATAGGCCTAACCATTTCTCATTTTCTTCATCCCACAATTTGCCATTCTCTACTTAAGGCATTGTTCTCTCTCCTATTTGTAAATTTTCACTTGTATTTTTGGAGTGAAATATATTTGTTAGTGCCCAAGACGTAGGCAAAATTTGCCAACCTCGTTAAAATTACGTGTTCATTATTATTATTTTTTCATATCTTGTGAGTGTGATCGTAGTTATTTATTGTGCTATTAAATTACGATTGAGGATATTCGCTAGGAAAGACGTGGTACTTAAGTGATCCTTGTGATCCACCTCTCTTCCCGGAATTGAACTTAGTGTGATTTTTAGTACAATAATTTTACTTTTTTACACCGGCCCACTTGCAATGAGTGAACGTATTAATGTTGTTATTTACTACGATGGTGAAGTGCGTGACACCAAAATGGTGTTGTTTTCTTATCGGAGAACACAAATACGATTGAGTTTTAATCGAACGTCGATTTGGTAGAACTTCGCAAAAGAATTAGGCGTAAAATATTCGAACAACGCTAATGAAAGTTCATCTATTAAGTATAGATTTTGCGCTTTGGTTGATCCGGTGAGATATGACTCATTCGACATCAAAGGTCCTCGAGCCTTGAGGCAATGGTGGAGACTCATCTTGCCGCTGGTTCACCCTATATCGAGGTATATGTAGAATTTTCATCTCCAAGTGATCCGTCACGACCTCAACATCTAGTATCGTTCGAGGGGAATACACGACCCCAAGTCGACACTCGTAAGTGGGAGGCAAAACACCGAGAAGTGCCAGCAAAGCGGTGGTAGTATGGAAAACATAACCCCGCGCCACGACACTCGGTTGGTGGATGGGACATGCATATTCGCCATTCGACGCCTGGATGACGTAAATACGTATTGGAGGACGCCATCAACTTCTAGTGGATGGCAATCCACATACGATTGGGATCGTTACGAAAGATGTTTAAGGAGGGATGATGTATTACCGACGACATCCATCGATGAGGGCCCTCGTTATTACCGAACGACATGCACCGTTGAGGGCCTTCGCTTGTTGCAGACATGGAGGATGGGACGATGAATCCGGCGTGGAGCCACCTCGGGAGCCGTGGGCACGATGGTGCGTGTTGGATTATTTTCTCAACCGAGCCCGCTTCCAATTGTACCAAAGACGTTGAGGGCGGTTGCATTTAAGAAGAAGAAGATCCGCTTATTCGGGGCATACTCACCTCCAAATAAGACATGCATAATGTCGATCTATCTCAAGATGATGCATTAGAGTTTCTGAACTACCACACCGGACGCGCGTGACCGCATACAAATTCTTTGTTGGATTCGGATCAATTAGAAGTTGGTAACCGCTTTTCCAACAAGAATACTTTTCTTCTTTGCATTGAAACAATACAAAGATCGTGAATGAGGTTAACTACACTATGGTTAAATCAAAGCTCGATAGGTACGAGGCAAAGTGTGCGCAGCAAGACGGCACATGTTCATGGAAAATCATGGCGTAGTTGAGGAAAAGGACAGTGTCGTGGAGGTGAAAAAGTACAAAGGTCCGCGATACATGTCTTACCTTGATGCAAGACGATGTGTGTTCAATGATTTCAATAACACTAATATTATGTAATGTTGCATTATTTAACGTATTTCATTGATGGTGTAAATGAAGATCATCCGAGGATGGATTCGCACATGTTGGTGATTTAATAATCCCGACGGTGAAGGCCGATCCCGTAACTACAAAGATCGCGGCCTTAATTGGCAATATTCGTAGCCAAATGGGGTACACGCCTCTCTTCGTAAAGGCTTGATAGCCAAGCGTAAGGCGTTGGAAAAATTGCACGGTCGGTGGGACGTTTCATATAATGAAGTGTGGCAGTGGTGTCAGGTGCTGGAGAGGTATGTCCCAGGCAGCACAACAGACCTTGAAACGGAACCGGCATACTACAACGATCGCCGCCTCGTGGATGCGCAGTGTTCAAGCGTCCTGCTTCGGACATTTAAGCAATGCCGAGATACTTTTACATATTGCAAGCCATTGGTACAAATTGACGGTACCTTCATGTATGGTAGATATACGCGACGGCTATTGCTAGCCGTGGCACAAGACGGCTGTGGGAGAATCCTTCCGATTGCGTTCGCAATAACACCGGGGAATCAGCTGATGATTGGGACTTCTTCCTATCCAGGTTAAGGAGGCATGTTTGCCCCCAACCTGACATATGCGTTATATCGGATCGGGCCCGGAATACTTGCGCGCAATAGAACGCCAGTGGAAGCATGTGGCATCGCACACACCATCGATATTGCACGAGGCATGTCGCATCCAACTACTATGGGCAACATCGATCTAAAAGAGAGAAACGGCAAGTGATCGATATGGGTATGAAATATCTATTAATAAAATTTCTTTTGAAAAATTCAATTTATTCGCAATTGAAGAGTGGTATGTAATATTCGCTATCAACGTATATTAGCGAGTTATGAGATCAATAAAGGCCGCTTTCACGAGATGCGCCGATTTGCGCTCGATAACGCCGCGCGCGCAAGCTACCCGTGCAATATTCCTTTTGAACAAAGGGACACAAGCATATGACGGCGCTCACGATATGGGCATATGACCACAAACCTTGCCGAATGCATAAATTGCGTTACGAAAGGAACCCGTCATCCGCCGACATTCAGCAGCTTGTGCGAGAGACATATTTTCTAAGTTAGCGGCACTATTTCCGAAGAGAGCAAAATGAGTTATAGAGGGCAAATGGAAGGAGGCCATGTATGGAGCCGTAAGGTCTTGCAACAAATTAATCGTGGGAAGGCACGCGCGCGAACACCATGCACACAAGATGTCATGATCGCGACGACCTTATGGTTTCGTGTCACGAGTTTGACAGACCCAACCAAGGTATTGTTGGCGGGCATTATCGTGTACACTTGACAAATAGGACATGCGCGATCGTGGATATTTGATGCACTTCCGTTACCCATGTGCTCATGTACTTGCGCTTGTCGAATCTCCGTATTGATCCCATGAGCTATGTCGACGAAGTGTACAAATTAGAAAACATGTACAACGTGCGTGTGTGGAGACACGTATTCCCACCGGTCCCGGATGAACGTAAGTGGCCATCGGTATCGCGCGCACCGTATAAGTCGCTGTTTGGATAGAGAATTGAGGCGCAAACCAAAAGGTCGACCTTCCTCGACTAGAATACGCAACAATATGGATATCCGAGAACCAACCAACCAAAGTCGGCGCGCGGATGGTGTAGGAACCGCCCATACATCTCGCTTCGTGTCCAAATCGGAATAGTTGACCGTGTTATTAGCTTGTTTGTCTCTTGGTCGGCTATGTAATTTCTGCTTTTTTTTTGAGTACAACGGTTAACTTTTGTACAATAATTCAAATTTATTAACTAAATTATATTGTAAAAAACTAAATTATCAAAGAACACTTCTTATTTTAGTGAAGAGGACTAAATTAAAAAAAGAAAATAGAAAATAATTTTTATTTTATTAAAAATTCAAATTATATTACATACAAAAAAATACACAACTTTTGATATTAAAATTAAATTACAAACACAAATAAAAAAACTTTTATTCAAAAATAAAAAAATTAAATTACAAAAGAAATAGCATTGAACTCAATTTTATTAAACATAAAAAAATTATATTGCAAAAAACTAAATTATCAAAGAACAATTCTTATTTTAGTGAAGAGGACTAAATTAAAAAAATAGAAAATAGAAAATAATTTTTTATTTAATTAAAAAATTCAAATTATATTACATACAAAAAAAATACACAACTTTTGATATTAAAATTAAATTACAAACACAAATAAAAAAACAACTTTTTTATTCAAAAATAAAAAATTAAATTACAATTTAAAAATAAAAAAGCCCATCCTAATCAATGTTGATGCCGTGGGAACCAAAGCACTACCGGGTGGTGGTCGGTTCTGCTACTGGATTCCTCCTTCTTCTAGCTTCCGCGGGGTCGTGGAACCTCGGCGAGGAATCGGGTTCCTCCAAGAGTTGAGTCCAGTTCTAGGTGTTGCGATGATGACCCACCTTGATAAAATAATGACCCCTGAAGTGTTTGCATAAACCACGGCGGGGGTGATCGCATCCGTCACGGTGAAGGAGCCCGGTAGAAACTCATCGCTCCCGACGGCACCTCATGTAATCCCACACCAAGTCGGCCTCACGATCGGTGTGCCAACGGAGTTGTCGAACGGACTCGAACTCGGCCATGCATTCCAACTCGGGTGGGACAAGGAAAAGGAAACATATATGGGTTAGGAGGATACATATAAAGGCGAGGTGGTACGCACCGCATAAACCGTGGATGCCGTGATGTCGGTGTTGTCACCGAACGGATGGGCCCGGTGGATCGTGTGTAGGCGCTTTGATGATGGGCCGTGGATCGTAGGCGCCGTTGATGGGCCCGGTGGATCGTGTACGCGCACTTGGGCCCGGTTCATCACCCATTCTCCTTGGATGTAAAGGGCCCCGACGCCCTTCGCTCGCGAATTAGCCGCCGCCTCTCTTCATCCGGAATGACAGATACGGCTTGCCATGGATTCTAAACCATGGCATGTACTCCGCAAGACGCACGCTAACTCGAACTATGATCGGTTCCTGCTAGGTAAAAAGTCATACCGGTTCTCCCACGCCTCGATATGTTCGACCAAAATCTTGGCCAATCCGCAGTCTTTCTGCTGCCAGTAAGTCCACTTTGTGCTCATCATCGAGCACCTCGGAGGCACGGAATCGGTTGCCGGCATCCAAATTGCCGCGAGAACCCGATCCGACCGGTGCATCTCCACGGTTGAGTAGGTGATTAGCGGGACCTTAACGTGCCAACTGCTCGATTTTGGAGATACTCCTCCGAATTATCGCCCGAATTTCGGGATCCTCGTCACGGTGTCCATTGAAACTATATTAACATTACCAACTTATTAGTTATATACATAATATTAGACACTACCTACGAAATACTAAATTATAATAACGAAATTCGACACTTACTTGTGATTCCGACCTTTGGTCCAACAGAGCCGATATCCTCAAGCGAGTTAGGTATTCCAACATGATCGCTCCTCTCTGATGGTTCCACCTAATTAAATAAACTTTTAGCATACAATTATACTATAAATATATGACATAATTGTAAAATATAATATTAAATTTACCTCGTTATCGGTGGGAATGAATATGGTGGTCGAGTCGAGGACGTAAAAATGGAAATCGAAACCATGCCCATGATCGCAGTAGTGATAGGCAACCTCCGATTTTTGTTTACTCGCAAGTCGCCGCCCGCACATCTCCCCAGTATAACCTCGATAGCACGGCACTTCCCCTCAACTCAATTCACCGGCTGCTCTGAAGTCAACAAGTTTCGTGAGCCATCTCGGTGGACGAGGTTTCTAGAGAGGTCCCAGCATCGATATCCTCCAATTATTTGAAGAATGTATGCTCGAGCATACCATATTCTTTCTACTTGGGTCGAATCCTCGTTCGGCTCCGGGAATGTGTCTCGTAACCACGCCATATCGATCCGAGCTCCTCGAATTCTATCCGGAATGGCACCTAGAAGCTCGTAGCATACGGCCATCCAATCGAGAGATGTTACGGACCCGGACTACTACCGCCGATCACCGTAATCCCAATCAGAATCGCACATCTTCTAAGGTGATGGTACACTCTCCGCATGGCAAATGGAAAGTGTGCGTCTCCGGTCTCCACCTCTCTATCAACGCGCTGATCAAAGGCGGCTCCAACTTGAACCCCTACCTATCGTGGGCCACGTGCCAAAAACCCGCTTCCCGCAGGTAATTCTCGATCAATGGCGATGGGGGACCAGGCATGTTGCGAATATAACATTCCAACACCCGATCTACAGACTGTTTAAAAAATTATAAAATTATAAAATTCTAAATTAATTAAAATTGCATAATTAAAAAATTTAATAATATTGAAAAATTAACATTCAAACTTACCATTTTCTTTTCTTTGGACGGCAATGTGGTTCTCGCCTAGGCGACATAAGTCCCCGCCATTGTACTCAGATAAAGAATTTAAAAATTTTCTAACAAAATAGATATATTAAAAAAATTATAAAGGGCTTTTTATGAATAGTAAATGACTATTTTGAAATTTGAGCGTAAATTTGAAGGACTTTGAGAGAAACTTGAGAGAAAATTGAGAGCAAATTGAGAGAAAATTGAGAGAAATATGAGAAAGGATTGAATTGTGAAAAAATGAAGGGTTGGGGGTATTTATAGGTTTTTTTTTCTGACCGTTAGGCTAACGGTCAAAAAATTTTGATCACAGGCCCTAAAGCGCGTCCCCCCGGGAGCGCTTTAGGTCGCTTTCCAAAAACGCTACTGACGGGGGACGCGATTTTGGGGAAATTGCCCTTTCCGGTCATTTTTTCAACCCTATCCTTTCCGGTAATTTTTGTTTTTTTTGGTATTTTCTGGATTTTTGCCCATTTTTAGGACTTTGCTCCCCAAAAAAAGAACCCATACAAATATTTATTGTTATTATATTATTAGTTAATAGTAGAATAATTATATTCTTATAAATAAAAAAATACTTATATATAATAATATTAATATCCAGAGCAATTAATCTTGGGGCTTTTAACTGACAATACAAAAGGCCGTGATTCAATTCCTGCTATTATTTTGGAAAAATGAGAATGAAATTAACCATAATTAGAGAAAAATCAAATTAGTTGGGCCCATATTTTGGAGAATTGAGAATCATATTCGTGTATAAAGCTTAAGGTTTTGGTTCATCCAATTGCTCGAAGCTAAATTAACTACTAAATTAATTTACAACAATGAATTCATTGTTTGGGATCTGTTTGAAGCTGAAGTCAAAATCACGCCAAAGACTAGAGTTTTCTATTATTTGCTTTATTTAAATTTAATTTTGTTTTGCTTGTTTTTATTTTGTTTCTATTATTTATTTTATATTAGATTTAACCCTCTTTTCTTTAATTTTGTAGATTCATCTAATATCAGTAATAACAAATCGTAAAATTAATCCGTCTAGTTTCTGTGAGATCGACCTTATTCACTATACTACAAATTTAATTTAATTTCAGTTTAAGTGTAGGAATTTATTTTTTGTGGATTCGACACTCATCAACCCTTTGTCTAGTTCGAAATGAGCAAATCGATTGAAAGACTAATATGACATCTATTAAGTTTAATTACGGAGATACCTTTTCTTAGGTATCGAAACAAATGACTCCTAGAAGATAGAGACATATATATGACTAATTAAACTGACAATACATCATCTAGGACCCAAATAGAATAAATACTAAATCTATTTATGAATTTATTCATTTATGACATTTATAGTGGAATATACCTTTATTCTAAGTGGGTAATGAACTATATATGTGTAACTCGTATACTTTAATATAAGTGAAAGACTGAGTTTAAACATATAAAAAAATTGAAAGTTGATAGATTAGGTATACTACTTTTGCTGTATATAATATTATTTCATAATAGGTGATCGACTAAAGACAACTCTACAACATGTTGAACATTATAAGAAATTAAATACACCTAGCAGATTCAAAACTAAAAAGCTTAGAATTAAAGCAGGTGAACAACTAAAGGCAGCTCCACCACTGGCATTTGATGCAGAATATACTCACTATACTCGGCTTTCAAAATTTCCAGTTCTGCTGTTTAAGGCTCTGCATCAGCACCCGACCAGTAATACATATTAATAGTATATCAGAAGCAACTCCATTTAGCTCTAAGTGATCAGGCCAGTTCACCAGCCACATTTTTTACAGATCAAGTGTTGGTGCAAAGCCTTAAATTGTTGAGTTGCAAATTTTGAAAGCTGAGTATGATAAGTATGCTGCATCAAGTGCCAGTGGTGAAGTCGGCTTTCACCGTTCACATCTAATTCTACGCTTTTTTAGTTTTGAATCTGTTGGATGTATTCAATTTCTTATCATGTAAAATGTTTATTATGTTAATTGCAACATAATAAACATGGTTCTTGGCAACAAAGCTGTCCCATTGACAAGTTTGTTTACTTTAAAGCCTTTCACATTGTTAAATCATTAAAAGGAAAAAGGAAAAAAAGAAGAAGAAGATACTGATGTGCAAAATGGAATTTTTATTATAAATTAATTGTTGAAATATGTAGATTGAAAATTTATTATTTTGAATGGGTAGAGCTCCCTTGTACATTTTACACCATCAACTGAAGTGAAATTATTATTTTTTAGATAAAATTAAATTGTATATTTTTGTAAAAATTGAATGTAAATTTTTAATTTTATGGGGGGTGAGGAGCCTACCATCCCCATGCGAAATCACATTTTTCACAAATCCATCAGGATGAAGGGTCAATGTCAAACTTATCGTCTAGATTCCGTTCATAAATCCGTACATGCGAAATCGCGTTTTCTTTTTATGTTTTACATAGATTTCAACACCTTTAGTCAATCCACGCTGTTGCTACTATGGAGAGTTTTAGGACTTTGTTCCCCAAAAATAGAACCCATAAAAATATTTATTGTTATTATATTATTAGTTGATACTAGAATCCTTATATTCATTTAAATAATATACAATAATTATAAATAATATTAATATTCAGAGGAATTGATCTTATGGCGCTTAATTTTGGAAAATTGAGAATGAAATTAACCACAACTAGGCAAAAAAATAAAATTAGTTGGGCCCATATTTTGGAAAATTGAGAATGGAATTAATGACAACTAGAGCAAAAATCAAATTTTCTGGGCCCACATTTTGGAGAAATGAGAATCATAGTTGTGTATAAAGCTTAAGGTTTTGGTTCATCCAAATGCTCCAAGGTAGCAGCTGAGATCGTATTGAGATGATGGATCTTAAACCGTTATGGATATTGCTCACTACATCTCTGTTTTTCATACAGACCCAGGGGTGCTGGCAGCAGGAGAGAGTTGCTCTCTTACAACTCAATTCGTTTTTTGATGTTAGCGACTGGATAACCGAGAAAGATTCAAATTGTTGTCACTGGGTATTCGTTGAATGCCACAATATCAGTGGACGAGTGAAAGGACTCTATCTTCCTCCAAAATGGAACCGGGGAGATTCATCTTGGTCTCTCGACGTCTCATTATTTCTCCCTTTTAAAGAATTGAAGAGTCTTGATTTATTCGGGAATGGAATAGCGAATTTTATTGATAACAAAGGTTTGTTGCTTTATATTTCTATGATCAATTAATCTCTGCCGATAGAAATTTAGTTCTGAATTTTCTTCATTCAATATTTTATAAATTAAGGCACTAACGATCAAAAAAATATTTCTTGCAGTATCTTTATCAACTGCCTTCAGCAATTTGGAAATTCTTGGATTATCTTATAATGATTTCCACGACAGTATTTTATCAAGTGAGTTTTTATCTCTCAAATATTTTATTTGGTTTTGAGTACACTTATTTCGGTAGTTTATTTTGGGCCCTATATATTGATTTTAATATGTAAAGATAGATGATAATAAAAATGAATACAACAATAATTAATTAATAAAAAATAAAATTATCCTTTTATTTAAAATTATTTAATAAATAAATTATTATTCTTGAATAGAAGTGAAGAGTCTGCCAAACTTGAAGATCTTGGATTTAAGTCACAATAGGATCGAAAGTCTCCAGCATTTACAAGGTATAAATTGAAATCCATATTCAATCAAGTTTTCATGTTAGTATGATCCATGAATTTATGAGCAACTCAGTGAATATATATATATATATATATATATATATATATATTAAATTTTTAGTAATAAATTATTACTGCACCAGATAAGATAAAAGCAGTGGGAGAAATTGAATGTTTTTTGTTAAAATATACCATGAGTCCTTGTATTCTTCATCAATTTAGAGTTTAATTTTTTTATTTTTTAGATTTTAAAATCAAGGTCTAATTGTTAATATGGTTAAACAATTTTCTTAAATTCAAGTTCATTATAATGTCATTTTTGTAGTTACGTTGTTACCAAGTAATTATTATTATTTTTTGTTTTAAAATGCCACAACAATAAATTTAAACTGTATTAACAATCGGATTTGAATTTTTAAATATGTAAAGTAAAGGGATTAAATTTCTTAACATTAAAACTTTTAAATTTATGAAGAGTGTAGGGATATATAGCATATTTTGACCAATATTTTTTTTTTGAAGTTATATAAAACAAAAGTTCCGTAAAACAATATCACAAATTTGCTACAGGGATGAATGTGGAAGAGCTTGACTTGAGTTGGAATAGGTTGAAGAACAGTGATCTGACATATATTAAAGGGCTAGGTCTAAAGTCCTTGAATATTCGAGGAAACCTACTGCAAGGATCAATTGATATTGGAGGTATGTACAATTAATTTCATAAACCAATAAGAAGTTTTTTAAAATAGGACACAATTTAGAATTTCATAGCTATATTGAAGAACAGTGATCTGACATATATTAAAGGGCTAAATGTAAAATCCTTGAATGTTGGAGAAAACCTACTGCAAGGATCAATCGATTTGGAGGTATGTACAATTAATTTCATAAACCAATAAGTTAAGCTATACGTAAAGAAGCTTTTTAATAGTTTTTTAACTGCAAGAAGAATTTATAGTCTATTATATGACCATAGGATTCATATTTTGGGAAATGGATTAAAAAAACATTTATGTATTTATTTCTTGTATATGTGCTTAGTTTTTTTCTAAAAAAAAATAAAGATAATCAGTTTAATTTTAATTTTTTTAGGTCAATAGGATATAACTTATAATTCCATAGCTATATTTTTGTGATGATTATTTAAGTGGACTAACAAAATGAGTATTGAATTGATTTGGATAGTGTTGAATAATTTGACAAGGAAGTTAGATATGAGTTTCAATAAAATTGAGAGGCTTCAAAATTCTCAAGGTATGTGTTTGATATATTTTACTCTATCAGATTTTGTACATATACATACAAATCAATTTAATATTCCCTTGATAACAAATCTACTCATCTAAATGCTTTGTGGATGATGAGAAACAACTTAAATTTAGAAAAGCTTGATTTGAGTTACAATTCCTTCAATAATAACCTATTGACACATCTTGGAGGACTTTCTAATTTGAAGTTTTCGAGTGTAGAGAATAACCTAATTAAAGGATCAATAAATATTATATTTATTGAAAGTATAATTTGAATTAATTAATTATATATATATATTAAATGATTTTTAAACAAATCAAACTATAAGTCACTGCATTAATTAACTATTTATTCGCAAATATTTAGTGATAATGCCACAATGGTAATAGCAAAGAAATTAAAAATCTTTTTTAAAAGAAAATTTCATTTTAAAGTTAATGATTTTGGCTTACAAGTTTGAGTCTCATTCTGTCTAAATCACATTTAGATTTTTGGTTTGTATTTATTTTTGCTCATATCTTACCATGGATCTTATATATATTTATTTATTTTGGTTTTTTATTTATTTAAACATATATTTCATTGCTCTTGAATAGAAGTGAAGAGTGTGCCAAACTTGAAGGTGTTGGATTTAAGCTACAATAGGATCCAAAGTCTCCAGCATTTACAAGGTAAAAACCAAGTTCTCAACTTAGTATGACCCATGAATTTATGAGCAACTCATCTAATATATTAAATCCTTAGTAATAAATTATTACTGCACCAGATTAGATAAAAGCATTGGGAGAAATTGAATATTTTTGGTTAAAATATATCATAAGTATTCCATGTATTGTTTGTTAATTTAGAATTTAATTTTTTTACATTTTAGATTTTAAAATTCAGGTCTAATTATTAACACAATTAAATATTTTAATTTCTTAAAATGAAGTTCATTATAATGTCATTTTTTTAGTTACATTACTAACAAGTGATTAAATTTTTGTTTTGTTTTAACATGTCACAACAACAAATTTAACAAAAAAATGGTGTTAACAATCGGACTTGAATTTTCAAATCTGAAAAGTAAATGGACTAAATTTCTTGAAATTAAAATACAAGAATTAAATTTTAAATTTATGAAGAGTATAGGGACTTATAGCATATTTTAACTAACATTTTTGTTTGAAGTTATATAAAACAAAAGTTCCGTAAAACAATATCACAAATTTGCTACAGGGATGAATGTGGAAGAGCTTGACTTGAGTTGGAATAGGTTGAAGAACAGTGATCTGACATATATTAAAGGGTTAAGTCTAAAGTCCTTGAATATTCGAGGAAACCTACTGCAAGGATCAATTGATATTGGAGGTATGTACAATTAATTTCATAAACCAATAATTTAAGTTATACGTAGAGAAGGTTTTTAATAATTTTTTAACTGCAACAAGAATTTATAGTCTATATCATATAGGATTCATATTTTGGGAAATGGATTAAAAAAACATTTGTGTATTTATTTCTTGTATATGTGCTTGGTTTTATATATATATATATATAAAAGGATAATCAGTTTAATTTTAATTTTTTTAGTATAACAATGATTTAAACTCATGTTATTTTTAGGTTAATAGAACATAACTTAGAATTCCATAGTTATATTTTTGTGATGATTATTTAAGTGGACTAACAAAATGAGTATTGAAATTTGGATAGTGTTGAATAATTTGACAAAGTTGAGGAAGTTGGATATGAGTTCGAATGAAATTGAAAGGCTTCAAAATTCCCAAGGTATGTGTTTGATATATTTTACTCTATCAGATTTTGTACATATACATACAAACCATTTTAATATTCCCTTGATAACAAATCTACTCATCTAAATGCTTTTGTGGATGGTGAGAAACAACTTAAATTTAGAAAAGCTTGATTTGAGTTACAATTCCTTCAATAATAACCTATTGACACATCTTGGAGGATTTTCTAATTTGAAGTTTTTGAGTGTAGAGAATAAATATTATATTTATTGAAAGTATAATTTGAATTAATTAACTTTATATATATATATATTAAATGATTTTTAAACAAATCAAACTATAAGTTACTGCATTAATTAACTGCTTATTTGCAAATATTTAGTGATAATGCCACAACGATAATAGCAAAGAAATTAAAAATCCTAAGTAATAAATTATTACTGCACCAGATTAGATAAAAGCATTGGGAGAAACTGAATTTTTTTTGTTAAAATATATCATAAGTATTCCATGTATTGTTTGTTAATTTAGAATTTAATTTTTTTTACATTTTAGATTTTAAAATTCAGGTCTAATTATTAACACGATTAAATATTTTCTTAAATCAAGTTCATTATAATGTCATTTTTTAGTTACATTACTACCAGGTGATTAAATTTTTGTTTTGTTTTAAAATGTCACAACAACACATTTAACAAAAAAATTGGTGTTAACAATTAAACTTGAATTTTTAAATCTGAAAAAGTAAATGGATTAAATTTCTTGAAATTAAAATACAAGAATTAAATTTCAAATTTATGAAGAGTATAGGGACTTATAGCATATTTTAACTAAAATTTTTGTTTGAAGTTATATAAAACAAAATTTCCGTGAAACAATATCACAAATTTTCTACAGGGATGAATTTGGAAGAGCTTGACTTGAGTGGGAATAGGTTGAAGAACAGTGATCTGACATATATTAAAGGGCTAAGTACTCTAAAGTCCTTGAATATTCAAGGAAACCTACTGCAAGGATCAATTGATATTGGAGGTATGTACAATTAATTTCATAAACCGATAAAAAGAAGTTGTTTTAATACTTACCCTAAAAGAATTTATAGTCTAATATGGGATCATATCGTATAGGATTGATATTTTGGGAAATGAATTTGAAAAATATTTATGTTTTTATTTCTTCTAGATGTGCATGGCTTTTTTAAAAAAAATAAAGATTAGTGGTTAATTTTTTTTACAATAATGATTTAAATCTAAATTATTTTTTAAGAAAAATAAATATCAAATTAACAGGTGGCAACTTGGAATTCAATAACTATATTTTTGTGATGATTATTTAAGTGGACTGACAAAACAAGTATTGAACTGATTTGAACAGTGTTGAACAACCTAACAAATCTGAAGAAGTTGGATATGAGTGACAATAAAATTAGCCTTCAATATTCTCATGGTATGTGTTAATATATTTTACTCTATCAAACTTCGTACATATACATACAAATAATTTTAGTAGTCCCTTAGTAACCAATCTACTTACCTAAATGCTTTGTATTTAATAATTCTTAAACAAATCAAACTACTTTCTTGAGTTAATGCATTAATTAACTATTTCCTTCAAATCTTTACAGAACTAGATGTTTTGATCAATTTAGAGGAGTTAGTGTTGGATGGTTCACATCTCAACAACAGCATTCTTCAGAACATTCATGTGCTCGATTCTCTCAAAGCCTTGTCTTTGAAAGACTGTGGGCTGACCGGAACACTACCTACCCAAGGTAAATTAACCGTGATTTAATTATTTAAGCCAGACTAAATGATTTCTTATCATTGATTTTGGAGATGAGTACTTATTATTTAATTGATTTCGCAAAGTACCTGTTTTTGAATATCACAAAAAATGAGCTCGAAAATTGGAATAACTAGCACGAATTTGTTTTACAGGATGGTGTGACTTACGGAAGCTTGAGGTGTTGGTTCTTAGTGAAAATGCACTCGAGGGAGAACTTCCTTCATGTTTGGCTAACTTATCATCTCTTTATCATTTGGATATTTCGGGTAATCAATTCATTGGAAATAGTGCCTCCATTGCTCTGGCCAATCTCACATTGCTTAGATTCGTTTCTCTTTCACGAAACCCATTTGAAGTTCCATCCTTTTTCATGTCATTTGCCAACCACTCACATCTCGAAGTCCTCTTCAGTGATCAAAATAAGTTAGTCAAAGAGTCTACCATTCCAACTTGGGTCCCAAAGTTCCAAATAAAAGTTTTCCGTTTGTCAAATTGTACAACAAAAGAACTCCACAATGAAGTTCCCAAATTCCTCTATTACCAATATGACCTGAGAGTAATTGATCTTTCATATAATAATTTTGGAGGAAAGGTACCTTTGTGGTTGTTAGAGAACAATACAAGATTGGAAGGATTTTCAATGAAGGGCAATTCTTTTATCAACCGTGATCTCCAGTTCCCTTCACATCCAAATCCATACATGTCCGTTGTTGATCTATCTGAAAATAAAATACAGGGTCAAATTCCGATAAACATTTGTTCAATTTTTCCACAACTATGGGGGTTAAACTTATCTAGTAATATCCTTGAAGGTAGTATTCCTCCTTGTTTGGGTAGTTCGGAAGGTGCGTTATTTTTAGATCTATCACATAATAAGTTATCTGGAGGAATCCCAGAAAAATTGGCTAAAAGTGACTCATTAGTGTTTCTTAGACTATCGAATAATCGTCTGAGTGGGAGGATAATTCCAGCTATCTTTAGCTTGCATTCATTAAGTTGGTTATATTTAGATGGCAACAATTTTGATGGGAGGTTACCTAATATTGATGTCACAATTGTCCGTCTATCTCCCCTTATGGATATGGTTTTAAGTAATAACAGCCTGTCTGGCGAGCTCCCAAGATGGATATCAAATCTATTGGATTTGAGTTTATTGGATTTATCCAACAATCAACTTGAGGGTCCCATTCCAATGGATTTGTGCCATCTAGATCACCTCATTATTTTGGACCTTTCCCAAAATAATTTCTCTGGCCCAATACCATCTTTCTTCGGTGCACAATCTATTAAACATCTCCATTTGAATAGAAATATATTAAGTGGCACATTGGGAAATGCATTTTTTAATTGCTCATCTTTGGTGACTTTAGACGTTAGTGAAAACCAGTTGACTGGTGAAATTCCAAATTGGATTGGTACTCTTTCAGCTTTAAGTGTCCTCCTTCTCAAGGCCAATTTTTTTACCGGTGAAATTCCTATTGAGTTATGCAAATTGCACTCATTAAGCATCATTGTTCTTTCTCAAAACAATCTTTCGGGTCCAATACCTTTTTGTTTGAGTAATTTAACTCTTGAGCCAAATGATGAAAAATCTTCAACAGATTTGTTATATCCTTTGATAACCTCGGTCATGGCTTCTTATAGTGAACCGGCCGAATTTGAATGGAGCACTAGAAGTGGATCTTTTGCAATCAGTATACCTTTATTTATTGAGAATAAAAGGGAAGAAAAGGTGGATTATACGACAAAGAGAGTATCTTACATATACAAGGGAAACATTCTTAAGTATATGTCTGGAATTGATTTATCATGTAACAGGTTAACAGGTGAAATCCCCATTGAGATTGGAAACTTGAGTGAAATCCGTTCATTAAACTTGTCACACAACAATTTGGCTGGAAATATACCATCAACATTCTCAAGGCTTAATAAAATTGAGAGTTTGGACCTTTCTCACAACAACCTAAGTGGAATAATTCCTTCTGAATTGACGAAGTTGTATACGTTGGAAGTTTTTAATGTGTCATACAACAACTTGTCAGGGAGTATTCCATCTCAGAAAGCTCAATTTGCAACCTTCGATGAAACAAGTTACATGGAAAATCCTTTTCTCTGTGGACCTCCCCTGCCTAAAGATTGCAGTGAGCCTAATTCACCCTCGACAATAGCACCAAGTGCCTCATATGAAGAAGAAGAAAGTGGTTTGATGGACATGTATGTTTTCCAGGTGACCTTTTTTGTTTCTTATGTAATTGTATTATTGGTTATTGCTGCCATCCTGTATATAAATCCATCTTGGCGACGAGATTGGTTTTATTTCGTTGAACACTGCATCAAGACTTGCCAATATTTTATTGAGAACAATCTTTTATGATTTTCCATCTTAAAAAGAAGCAAGTAGCCTTGTGCCTTTAATGGTTTACATTTGATGTATAAATTTTCATGCTTCTCTGTTATTCGAAGTTTGTTTGGGTTATCTGCTTTGAACTTTCTAAAGCTAGACTGTAATATTTTTGTTCTCTAATAATTGATTTTATTATGAGAAAAGCATATTAACTTTATGCAATTTCAATTAGAATATTCAATTACTGCTTTATGATTTCCAGCATCAAAATAGTATTGTCGTAACCATTTTTTGATAAAACAGTAAATGACGCGGTTGACTCGATTTTCGAAAAATGAAAAGGAAGGGAGTCGCCACCGATCTTTATTTGGGTGAGATCGGATCACCTTTGTTTTAATAAACATTTTGATTTACTAAAACGACATTTTTGGTCTACGAATTTTGAGAAAATGGGCTCGGGAGTCGGTTACGTGCGAGGAAGGATTAGCACCCTCGTCACGCCGGAAATTGGTACCAAATTGATTGATCTATGTCCTAATGTTGAAAACTTTGAAATGGTTTGAAAATAGATACTTTTTATTTCCAAAACTTGAAGGAATTGGAAGGGATGTTAAGATTCTCTTATTTTCGAAGAGATAAAGCATCATGTCCAGTAAGTTAGGGCGTGATACTTTAGACTCCCGAAACTAGGCTCGCCTTTTTAAAACTTAGTTTTACATCTGAAGAGGATCTTCCGTCGTTTGTCAAACGAGAAATCAGAACCCAGTAAGTTAGGGCTCGTTTTCTCGAGGGGCCAAATTAGGAATATTGCCTCTATTTTAGAAGAAAGAAAATAAACTTATCTCGAAGTGTCTAGATGTCGAGTCCAGTAAGTTAGGGCGCGACATTTCGAATATTCAAGATTAAGTTTTCGTTTAATACTTAAATTGCGATTTTAAAAAGGATATCCCGTTGCTTAGCTTTAAACGAGAAGAAACCGGAACCCAGTAAGTTAGGGCTCGATTCGCTCGAACTGCTAATACGGAATGTCGATAAAAACTTGGATTTGCGATTTTTGAAACGGATTTTCCGTCGTTTAGTTTAAATGAGAAAAGTCATAACCCAATAAGTTAGGGCTCGATTTACTCGAATTGCTAATACGGAATATCGATTGTTATGAAAATTGAGATGTCGGGAAAATCAAGGAGACGAATGATGAGAATACAAGTAGTGGGGAAAGAAAAGTATTGTGATATGTGTGTTGACGATGATGGAAAATAATGATAATAATAATGGTGGTAAAAAAATAACGATAATAATAATGGTAATAATTATAGCAATTAATAAATAAAATAATATATACAAAATAAAGATATACATATATAAAATAAAAATAGTAATATAATGATGGTAATAATAATATGATGATGATAAAAATACTAAATAATAATAATAATAATAATAATAAAGAACAATGACAATGAAAATATAAATAGTACTAATAATAAGATATAATGTATAAATAGTAAAAAATAAAACGAAAGAATGAGTAATAGCCGTTAATAAATAAATAGTGCAATATATACAAAAGAACGAGTAGATATATATTATAATATAATAATAGTAGTAATAGAGACATAGTAATAATAATAATAATAATAATAATAATAATAATAATAATAATAATAATAATATTAAATAATAGTAAAAGTGGTAACAATTGCAAAGTAATAAAAAAATGGGTCAAATTACATTAAAAACGGAAGTTTTGGGTCAAATTGTAAATAAAATAAGGGTTAGGGGACTAAATTAAAAATGCGCATAAAAGGTGGGGGACCAAGAGGTAATATTCCCTTTCGGCCAACACGCGCAATAATGACGAGGACTAGATTGCAAACCGGAGTAAATTTTGGGGCCAATGTGCGAATATGGAAGACTTGATTCTGAAAAAAAATGCGAAAGGACCGCGCGAGCAAATATCCTTTTTTTAAAAAACACGAGGATCTGAGCTGGAGCGGGTCAGATCGGGTCGGGCCATGTCAAAACGACGTCGTTTTGGGGCTTAAGGACGCCGGCCAAAACGGCGTCGTTTTGATTGCCTATATAAGCCAGCCTTTTTTGTAAAATTTTCATTTTCTCTTGTTCTTTAAAAAAAAAAAATTGATGCTTTGTTTCTTTTTCTCTCTGTAGGGGGGACTCCGGCAGTTCACGTCGCGCCTTAAGTGCGTCGTCGTTGTCAAGCTCCAATTACACACATGCGTGGCGGAAAAAGGTAAAATGTGTATATTTTTTTATTTCTTTTTTAGTATAATAGCATATATACACATCGAAGGGAAGAGAAAAAAAATAAAATAATAAAATATATTTCGAATAAAAAAAAATCACCTTTAGCCTCTGTTTCCTTTGATTTTAATGGCTCTTTTGCGTTTTTATGCCTTCTTGTTTAATCATGTTGCGGTTCTCCGATTTATTGCTCTATTGTTTTTAATCTCTCTTTTTTTTTTCAAAAAAAAAAAAAAGAGAGATTAAAAACAATAGAGCAATAAATCGGAGAACCGCAACACTGATTAAACAATTGATTTCCCCTTTACAAAAAAAAAGGATCCTTTACAAAAATTTTGATTGGCTTTTTATAGCCCTTTTTTTACAATTGATTTCCCCCCTTTTCTATTATTCTGTCATTTTGTCTTCAATGCTTTTGTAGGTACTTGGTGTGCAAGTTGCTGGCGGTGGACAAGACGAGGCGGTGGTAGGCCTGGCGTGGGCGGCGGAGCAGAGGGTCTGACAGAAGACCCTAGGTGCGGCGCACCTAGGGTTTGAAAATTCTAAAAAGTTTGTTGGGTTTGGGTTTCTTAGTGGGTTAGTCTATTTAGGTTTTAATTGGGCTTCTGTTGGGGTTGTGAAATGGGTCGGGCAAATGGGCTCGTACAGCTGCCCCTCTTTGCTCATTGTCGTGTAACGAGAATGGAGCAAAGACTTTCAGAAGGCCCATTTTGCCCGGGCCTGTTAAGCCCCGACTTCTTTTGTAGCCTCATTTCATCCATCGCATCTCGTTGTTTTGATCCACTTTATCGCTGTAACTTCAGAGGTATAGGATTTTTCATTTTTAATCCGCTCAGTTCGACTTGCTCCTGCAACTTCAAGAATGTCAAATCTGCTATCTTCAATCTGATCCCTGCAAACTCAGGGATCACCAGACTGATGTCTTCGATCTGCTTCCTACAACTTCAGGAAGGTCAAATCTGTTATCTTCAATCTGATCCCTGGAAACTCAAGGATCACCAGACTGATATCTTCGATCTGCTTCCTGCAACTTCAGAAAGGTCAAATTTGCCATCTTCAATCTGATCCTCGCAAACTCGGGGATCACGGTGATCGATGTCTTCGATCGCTTCCCGCAACTTCGGAAGGTCAAATCATTATCTTCAATCGATCCACGCAAACTCGGGGATCACGGATGATGTCTTCGATCTGCTTCCCGCAACTTCAGAAAGGTCAAATCTGTTATCTTCAATCTGATCCCTGCAAACTCAGGGATCACCAGACTGATGTCTTCGATCTGCTTCCCGCAACTTCAGGAAGGTCAAATCTGTTATCTTCAATCTGATCCCTGCAAACTCAGGGATCACCAGACTGATGTATTCGATCTGCCTCCTGCAACTTCAGGAATGTCAAATCTGCTTTCTTTGATCTACTCCACTGCAAACTCAGGGGGACAGGATATGCTATCTTCAGTCTTTGATCTGCCCCGCTAGGGGACAACATCTGAAATCTTTGATATTGCTACATCATTTTCTGGGGAATTCATCCTGTAGAATTATTTTTACGTGCTTATGCAAATAATGAGGATGTCATGATAGGAATGACTCAAATGCTCCTAACTACATGTGTTATGAATGCAGAATGTTATGAAAATGATGCTTTTCCACAATGATTAAGATGCACTGATCGTAATAAATCGAATGCTCCTACTTATGGTATCATGGAGGACATTTGCATGAATGCAGAATGTCATGATAATAATTCTTTGTTAAAAATGTAAAAGGATCACGACGGCGATGATCGCACGCTTCTAACGATGATGAATGGATGTAAAATGAAATGTCCCCTTTTATGCTTAGGGCTGTCACTGCTCGTCATCCACCAGAGTCGTACAACCCTGATATCTCGCTCTTGTTGGTACCTTTGCCAGAAACTCAAAGAAACAATCATATTTTGCACAAACAATTTGCCCCAATGTGACTTCAAGGCCTACTCTACGGCACATATAGGACTTTAAGGCTTATACCATCTTCAAACCATCCCATTGTGACTTAAGGGTATAGAAATTGTGTCATCTTCAATCCATCCAACTACGACTCAGGGGTGTAGAATCTATGTCATCTTCAGTCAATCTCACTACGACTCAGGGGTATAGAATTTGTAAATGATTTGCTCTGTTGCACCTTTTCATTCTTGGGGGATCGTGATCAAGTGTGCACGCATGATAGTTGCATGGATACAATATCTTTTTTTTTTTGTTTTGTTTTGTTTTTTTTTTGTTTTGTTTTGTTTTTTTTTTTGCGAAATGGTTCCCCATTCATACATCACCCTTTTTCATCGAGAGGGTACTGCTGACATAATACCTCTTCATTTTGTTCAATCACCATTTTTGACAAAATTCGAAGAGATAGCCTCAGTTCTGACTTTTCTCCACATTATTCCTATCCCTTAAACTCGATGAGTATTAAGCAATAGTCCTGTTTCAGGTTCCGATACTACTTAGAGGTTTCCTAGAGTAATAGGCGGAACTCTTTTTGCGAAAGTGTCGTTAGTCCATTAATCGCTATTTCAATGCAAAATGCTTGAAAGAGATCATAACTGAGGATATGAACGAAGTCAGCTAGGAGCATAGCTCGAAACAAATAGGTTAAGCAAAGATAGCAAATGCAATTAGGAAGGAAATTTATTGGCAGTATTTTGCAAGGGAAATGAATAACAAAAATGGGTAAAATAGAAGCTAGGTGCCCCAGATATCGCAGTCTGAGCTTCTCTGTTCAAACTTCTTGAGGACCATTTTAAGCTCAATATGTGTTCAGGGGATCCGGAGTACTTTGTCGATGCTCCAAGACGCAACATACTACTGTATGCCTTACTTTCAAAATTTGAGCTGCCCTTCTCGGGTTTTCAGCTCAAATCCCCTTTGGTCTCAAGGCGCCCTTTGCGGGTTTTCGTCTTGGCCTCTCCTTTTCTTCTTTTTCTTTTTTTTCTGGGTTTTTTTTGTGTTTTTTTTTGTGTGTGTGTGTTTTTTTTTTTTTTTGCAAATCTGAACTCACAGGATTGGGCAAGTCCTTGTCATCCATCTTGATTAATGTCTATGTTTTCCAAGCCCGGGCTTTCTTGTTGCATAAGGCACTTACTTTTCCTCTGGAGTCCTTTTGGGTAAGAAGAATCCTTCTTAATGCAGGTCTTTTGAACGAACCCTTTTTTGTCGTAAGCCCGTGTGAATGCTTCAATCAGACTTATTGTAGACATTTTACTTCATCCAAAAAGGAATATTAGCTTCCAATAACTGCTCCCGTTTTGTAAACTAACGAGAAAGACGTTGCTCCGGTGAAGGTCTTAGCCAACGTTCACGAAACATAGCGGGTAAATGGTAACTTCTCTATGCCAACTTTTACAAATATCAGTTGTTGTCAGAAAAAAATTTGAATGGTTTTTGGCTGTCTTGCTGCACTGATGTGGTGTATGATCTTTGAACAGACTATGAATTCGTGCCATTATGTTAAACCATTTTTTTGGCATTCTTTATCGCCATTCTCTCTTTCTTCTTCTTTTTCTTTTTCTTCTTCTTCTTCTTCTTTTTTCTTTTTTCTTTTTTCTTTTTTTTCTTTTTTTCTTTTTTCTTTTTTCTTTTTTTCTTCTTTTTTTGTTTTTTTTATTTTTTTTGAAGTTGAAGTTGACGACTGCTAACTTTGTAATTTTGGCATGTGAAGCGACCTTTACCCTCTCAACGACCATGAATACAAATTGATGTTGGCTAAAAGATTATGAGAAGACTAGCTTGACCGCGCCTATGCCCCTGCACATAGGGAATCCTTGTTTCAGTGGCCCCGACATGTCTGAATGTGATCATGCGATGATGAAAAATCTTCAACAGATTTGTCATATCCTTTGATAACCTCGGTCATGGCTTCTTATAGTAAACCGGCCGAATTTGAATGGAGCACTAGAAGTGGACATGTTGCAATCAATATACCTTTATTTATTGAGAATCAAATGGAAGAAAAGGTGGATTATACGACAAAGAGAGCATCTTACATATACAAGGGAAACATTCTTAAGTATATGTCTGGAATTGATTTATCATATAACAGGTTAACAGGTGAAATCCCCATTGAGATTGGAAACTTGAGTGAAATCCGTTCATTAAACTTGTCACACAACAATTTGGCTGGAAATATACCATCAACGTTCTCAAGGCTTAATAAAATTGAGAGTTTGGACCTTTCTCACAACAACCTAATCGGAATAATCCCTATTGAATTGACGGAGTTGTATACCTTAGAAGTTTTCAATGTGTCATACAACAACTTGTCAGGGAGTATTCCATCTCAAAAATCTCAATTTGCGACCTTCGATGAAAGCAGTTACATGGCAAATCCTTTTCTCTATGGACCTCCCCTGCCTAAAGATTGCAGTGAGCCTAATTCACCCTCGACAATAGCACCAAATGCCTCATATGATGAAGAAGAAAGTTGTTTGATGGACAAGTATGTTTTCCAGGTGACCTTTTTTGTTTCTTATGTAATTGTATTATTGGTTATTGCTGCCATCATGTATATAAATCCATATTGGCAACGAGATTGGTTTTATTTCATTGAACACTGCATCAGGACTTGCCAATATTTTATTGAGGACAATCTTTTATGATTTTCCATCTTAAAAAAGAAGCAAGTAGCCTTGTGCTTTAATGGTTTACATTTGATGTATCAATTTTCATGCTTTTCTGTTATTCGAAGTTTGTTTGGGTTATCTGCTTTGAACTTCCTAAAGCTAGACTGTAATATTTTTGTTCTCTAATAATTGATTTTATTATGAGAAAAGCATATGTACCTTTATGCATTTTCAATTAGAATATTCAATTACTGCTTTATGATTTCCAGCATCAAAATAGTATAAAGTTAAATTCATCATATTGTAGCAAGCATGCTTTCCTTACATAAAATGGAACGTCATAGATCTTTCAAAAATCAAATGATTAACAATTCAACCATCAAATTTTTAGAAAAATAAATAATAAAGATTGAAACAAGAGCATAAAAAATAGTAAATTGTGATGGCTTTATATAAAGTTAGAGAGTTGTGTTGTTTTATAAGTAATTTTATATAAAGTTATGCCTTTATATGATAATTTTATGCATAAGGTTTACATCTTTACAACAAAACTATTTGAACAATAATTATAAATTATTAGACTTTTTTACGAAATAAAAGATTATTAGTACCAACATTATACATTACTAACACAACCTTCATGTTCTATTCAGGTAGATCATTCATCTCAAATTTGAAGTAAATAAATTTTTTTAACTATTTGTTTTATGGAAACAAAAACCTATCAACTATTATATATAATAATATTCTTTATTGATATGATAGAGATATTAGATCGATTCGAAACTTTACATGCATGACAATTACAATTATTTTGATAAATTCAAAGATTTAATTTCTTAAAATATAAATTATAGACAAAGTTATGAAAGTTTGTAATACTAGGGTGTAATGGGCCCTACCATTTCTATAATTACTTGGTTATATAATGAATTGGATCTCTTCCATTTTTTTATCGATATAAAACAAAAGTCTTTTTATACTTTTAAAATGAGAAAATATTCAAAATAATTGTTTTGTGGTATTAATCTAGAATATGAAACTCATATTCAAAAGTTGTTAACTTTTTAGATGATTTAATTAAATAATATGACATTAATTTAAAATATGAAACTCTCATATAGTTGGATTTAAGCCAACTTAACTTTTTATCATGTTCATGAATGTGGCATTGGTTTAAAATGTATAATACCGATGGTGTTATAAATACTTTTATTGTTTAGTGGGTTTCAGAGATATGATAAGGAATATTGAAAAACAAATATTTTAAAAATATTTTTTTTTTTAGAATTAGAACTTAATTGACAAAGTTTGTAAATGTTGGTAGCTAAATTTATTGAAATTTTAGGATTCAAACTGAAATAGCAAATTTTGTAAACATCAAGGGCTAAATATGTTGATTTTTTTCTTTTACATTTAAAATCAAATTGATAGAATATGTGAATATTGGAGGGCTAAAAATGTTATTAGGAAAAAAAGGCACATTAAACTTCTATTACCGAGTTAATGACCATTAATGAGAAAGGGACTAAATGCTTTTGAAATTCTACCTTAAGAATGGTTGTTGGAAACTGGATCGGTTGGACTAAGAATTGGTCGATATACTAATATGTACAAAGGAGTTTAATTGGTTTGTGAGCAAATTGCTTTGAATTGGTTGAATCAATTTTATAATTTTTTTACTTTTAACCTTTTATTAAATTTTTAATAATTTATTTACATGAAAACTAGATCAATGGTCGAACCGAAAACTAATGGCCCAATCGATTTGACCACTAATCCAATTTTGAAATGCAAGACTTTAAGGTCTAAGGTTGAAACCTTAATATTGTATTTTTAAGTAAATTATTTTAAAATTTTTATATAAACTCAAAAAAAAAATCTTTGTAATAATATTTTTTATTTGTTAAAAAAAATTGGCATTTTAAATTTTTAAAATCTTTCACTCACTGATTCAACCGATTTGGGACGGTAATATCATAAGATGCGTGTTTTTTGCATTTGCATAAGAATCGTTTGCAACAACACACTTAGAGGTTAGGATTAGGTCTCCCGGTTTACCAAAGCTGTAATGAAAGGTTTGCGCATGCGTTAAGGTTCAAAGCCACCATTCGTGTCGGTTGAGACGCTTATACTTCTAGGCTGACTTTCCCTCACCGGAAAGAAGTCGACCAAAACGTTGCTCGAGTTGCTCTTCAAGCCATTGAATGAAAAAATACAACCATGGATGTGGAGAAACACCCGAGCTTTTCTACTATTTATCATGTCTTTCATTGTTTCATTGCTTGGTATGTTGGTTGTGATGACGACTTTGTTTTAACTTTATGATATATATATTGTGTGTATGGTCCGAAATGTTGTAAATCAATCCTTAATGAGTTTGCTTCTAAAACGAATCATGTAATGCTGATATACACAACTATCCAACGAGATCAACCGCATCCGGTTTATGCATCTTTATGGCTTTTTTACAGTAAAACTTACTGGGATAGATTAAGGGGTGCTTAGAAGAATATTCTTTCGACCTCATCTACCTAAGTTACTTCCTAGGACAGTCAATCCTAAGGTTTAATCACACTTAACCAAATTCAACTAATTTCGAGTAAACACTAAAACTTCAGCTAATTACTTCCATTTCTAGCCATCAATCTCCCTAAGGTTCTTAGTTCGTCATGCATCTGAATGCAAAACCCCCCAAATCAAATTTTAGACATTCAATTAAATGTCAAAAATAGGAGAAAGGGAAAAGAGGATTGAATCTTTTGACGTAGATAAAGTTTTGAATTTGAAAACTCGTAGAACGATGTTGAATGATGATCGATTAAAAGCATAAACGAAATAAATAACAAAGTTGCTGAATTGAAACTGAAAACTGAATTTAATTGAAAGAAAAGAAAGTAAGAACAAAAAAATCCCTAAAAAAAACCTTAATCTAAGAGTAAGGAATTAAAACTAAGGAAAAAGCTCCCTTAATCAGGTACTGAGCACTAATATTTATAGTAGTTGTGTTAGATGACTGAATTAGGTCAATTACAGATGACTAAATGTGTTAAATAAGGTTGTGGATGGAAACACCCTCGGCTGAGATTTGGACCTTATCGAACCGGTGTTGCGACATTGAAGGAGTGTTGTCGCGACATTGGACTTCAAATGTGATTCCCTTTGCCTCGAAGTTGGTTGTCTCGACATTAATGGCAGGCTGCTCCCTACTAGCTTCGAAGTTTGATGTTGCGACATCCAATTTGGGTGTTGCGAGATCTCGGGCAGTCCACTGACTCATTGGCCTAAAATGATGTCTTGCACATTCAATCAACATGTTAGTCTCCCCTTAGGCCTGTATTGGTCCAATGGGTCATAAAACACACAAAATGACTCATTTTATTAACTTTAAACATAAACATATGAAATAAAAAAAAAACTAAATAACAGGATAACAAATTACTTTAAAAAAAAGCTCATTAAGTGTTGAAAAGAGCTCAATTTGCCACAATGAATTGTGGCAGATTAGATGTACCATTTGATATATAAGTTTGTGGTGTATGTTTTGGCTAAGTTTATTATATTTTAATGAGGATTTTTCTTTAAAATGGTATGGCATGTTAAGCTAATGATTTGGCTATTTGAATTGGTTAAGTTGATTAATGTCATGGAAATGGTAAGATAATTGTTAAATATGTCATATAACTTTGGTGTAGGTTTTGATTGATTTATGTTTAACTTTTGAATTGATAGTTTCCAATTGGTAAAATGAATATGCCTGATGTAACACCCCAAATCCAGCCTAGAAGTTTAAGCCAATCTGGAGGAGTTACATCAATGTGTTGAAACAGGTTTTGATAAGAACTCAGAAAAACACTCAAAACCGTACTTGATTTGTAGCGAAATTTTTTTTGGAGTTTTAACTTTGAAAGCCAGAAATCCATTTTAGTTGACTTAAGTGGTTTTGTAGTTTCGTGTTAGAAATTGTCATTTACTGATGAGATTAGCAAAAAGCAAGGCGAGTTCAAAAACATATTACAAACCCAAAAGATCAAATCATAGTTACATCAGTGCAAAAACAATACGAGCTCCCATATGTTGTCAGGTCCTAAGTCAGAAGACTACCTAAACAAACAAAAGAGTGAGCAACAAAGCACAATATATAACCAACTCGAATACAAATATACAGATCATAACATATAAATCGTAGTAACACAGAGAACTTAATAGCAGTAATATAACCTACACGGAATAGATCCAGAGTATCACAGAGATTTCAACAATGGTAGTACAACAGAACAAAACAAAAAAAAAATAGAATAGAGCAGAACAGAACAGAACAGAACAGAACAATAAATGTTGTGTATGTCGATGCAGTATTTTTCAAAAATAATCAGAGTGCAGATTTATCAGAAAATATCCTACCCAGCTCCGTTACACACCAAAATAGAGTTCCCCAAAACTAGTCCAACCAAACCACACCAACAGATAACTATGGACAGTGCCACCTGAATTTGTAGTTAAAACTATCAGATCAGATACATGTGGTCAAGCCATTAAATTGCAATCAAGCTGCTAGAATAGAATTGTGATAAACCATCAGATGATGTAGATCATTAAACTACTAGAAACTTCCTCCTTTCACATCATCCCAAATCCCATGCAATATGTCATGGCATGTATATATAGAGTTAGAGTGATAAGCATGTAGATCACACTACTGTACATAATAGAATCAGTAGGCATGGGAGTCCATGCTCTGTAAAACAAATGTATCAAACCTCAATAGATCACATCAGATTGCCATGAAATCATTTGCATGGTTATAAATCAGAATTAATACCAATCAATTCCACATATTCGAATATCACATATTCTTAATCCATAGAGTAACACAAGGTGTACCATCAGACTTAACAGAATACGAATCGTACCTGGATAATTTACATACCTCAAAGCATCCAAACAGGGGTACATTATACATTAGCAATCATTTTTACTTATCTTAAATCAAAATAGACATACGTACAGATAGCAGATTATACACTAATAGATGAATGCTTCCTACGTTTTATAGCTTAAACAAATCATATAGACCCTACAGAAGGCCTACATTCAACCCAGACGACGTTTACGGCACTAGTGAAAATTTTAGAATTTTGACCCACACGCCCGTATGGATATACATTGCCTGGGTGTCTGGCTCGTGTGACTCACACGGCCAAGCACACGACCATGTGACCCTCTTGGTGACTCACATGGTCGTGTGGTCCCAAATAGTAAGTTACATGGTTTGGACAGACGCCCATGTCACTGGCCTAGTGACATTAAACAGTGCATCATACGACCTAATACACGGCCTGACACATAACCGTGTGGCATCGAATGTCATATTTTTTTTATGTTCGCAAATTGAAAAAAAATTGGGTTTTTGGTACCCACCTAATACCATTTTGATGTAGAAGTAATAGAGACAATCTTGGGACCAAAAAAACGAAATTACAATGACTAAATCAGACGAATAAACCTAATCAAAATGCTTGAATTATCATCCAAACCAAAGTATGTCGAAAAACTTCGACACCAAATCTTAAACGGAGTTAAACGCTTACCCTTGCTAGTAAAAGGAAACACGCAACTCAAATCATTGAGGAAAAGCGTTACTCTTAAGATCTTCATCTAACAAACTTGTGCTAATAAAAAATCTACTCTATACAAAAAATATAACTTCATTCATCAAAACTCATACGTAGAAAAACTTGACAAAGAACACTTACACAATCCGACTGAAGAATTACATCACAACAGAACTTCGAATATCAAATACAAAAGGATTTGGATAGTAAACTAAGGGTGGGAGAATATCCCAACCAGGAAGAAAAGAAAAGGATAAGGTAGAGAGAAAAATGAAAGGGAAAAAAACGTAAAAAAAAAAAAAGAAGAAGAAGTTTTTTCTTTGAAAAAAACTTAATTAATTTAAAAAAAAATAGAAACTAACTCACAAGGCAGCATAACAAGGACAACTTCTCATTGCTTTCGCATGGACTCAAACACAAAACCACAAGGTATATAGAAGTTTAACCATTGAATCAACAAGCTCATTCTTTCCATAAAACTATGTGAAGATAATATTTATGCTAGATGCTCAAGAATAGGAGTTTAGAAAGTATAAAAAAATTTTAAAGAAAGGATTTGAACCCAAAACCTCACACATACAAACAAAACACTAAACCACTGAATAAGATTAGCTTACTTGTCAAAATTTCTGAAATCTTAATTCACAAATCGAGAGATAACCACTCTTGGTTTCACAACTTAATTTCTTCTAGCCCAATTTTTTGGGTGTTACGCTTGAATTGAAATTGAAAGCATTTTTATGTAGATGAATGAAATGGATACTAATGTGCTTAAATATGAAATGATTAGTTTGTAAGGTATAGCATGGTTGGTTAATTGGCATATACTTGGTTGTCATTATTTGGTATATTGACTTTGTATTTGTGTAGGACTGAATGAAGCCACTTATGTAATGGTTTAAAATCACTTGAATTGGGTACCAGATGTGTATTTTGCCAAAAAAAAAAAAGGTCAATGTAGGGATCATGGGTTCTCGACATCGCAACGTCCCTATCTTAGAGAGTGACGTTGCAACAAGTTTATGCATGTCGTTGTGGCGTGACATACTGAGATGACCACGTTGCGACAAGAAGATGATGAAGTCATGATGTCGGTCCAAAAAATTTTAAAACCTTACAATGTGGTCATAATTCAAGTGTAGACTCGTATATGAGAATTATTAAGTTTGTGCAAACCTCGGAATTGATTGTATATTATGACAAATGTTTGTTCTGATTGTATTTTAATGAATATCAACATAAATCATATATTTATATAATCTTTGTTGCTCTGGTAACTAGTATAATATTTTGTAGCTCAGACCCGACGATAGGGTCGAGCAAGGGGTGTTACATTATCTCTTGTTTATATGTTTGTAAATGTCTTGGGGATATATGTTTGTTATTGGATATATTATGTTATCTATTCTGGAATGTAGGAGAATTAAAGCAATGGAATAATTCTTTACCAGCATTGAATTAAATAATTAATAATTAATTAAATTTAAATTAATTAATTATAATTAAAATAAATCTGAAGAAAACCATAAAATCTCAGCTAAGGTTGATGATCTTAAGCTATGTTGTATGGCTGGAAATTAACAATTAATAGTAGATTTAGGATACAAGCATGGTAGCCATTTCTCTTATCTCGAGCAATGTCATCTTGTTTGCTACTTAAATCAATCAATGGCGTGATGATGGAATTTAATATAATTAAATATTAATGACATTAAAAAAAATATGGTCAAATTCTGGTTTTAATCCATTGATTTGATTTTATCCTTGAAGTTGATAAAATTTAATCATGTAATTAATTAATTTAAATATCTAACAATGTTAATTATTTCGATTAAAATACTAATTTTTTTCAGACTTATGTTGATATAGATTCTTTTGTGTCGAAAATGATGTTACTAAGAAAAACAATCATATCAACTGTAATAGGCTCATTTCGCCCTACCAATTTAAAACCACAAAATAAAACCAAAATAACATAAAACAAAATAAAGTCCAATAAAAAAGTTCCACGGTCCTTTATTTACAAAACAACAGAGCCCAATCGGCCCAAACTAAAATTAAAACGCAAATTAAATTAAATCTCAAAATCCCAACTAATCCTAGTCCTTTTAATAATAGACCCAAATTCAAACCCTACAAAGCCCAATTTCAAACTTGACAAAACCCAAATCCCAAAGGGCCCAATAACCCGAGAATACCAAAAACCCTAGAGGTTTCTAGAACTTCCTAGCGTCGCAGTCACCAGCAATCATCTGGGCCTCCAAGTTGCAACTACCATAAACGACCATTACTCACAAATGGCTCCTTCACACGTGCTCCTCCCAGCTGTACCTGCAACAAACTAACAAACGCAAACAGTACCAAGATTGACAGCAAATTATAGAGAGAAAATAACAGTAATAAACCGTAAAAGTAACATATTTTAAGCCCACATTTAGTATGCTTTTGGATGATTTATCCCTTGATTTATGTAAAAAGATGCTCTTAATCCTTTCTTTTCATGTCTTATACTCAGGAAAGCACCCGAGGATGTAAAGAATGAGAAATGGGCCTAAAACGGACCAAATTGGGCCAAAGAGGAAATCGGCGCGGCCTGGACTTAAGCCTACACGGCCGTGCCATGTCAATCAACTAGAAAACGACTTGTTCTCAATTCACGTGGCCATGCCTCATTAAAGAAGTCCGAGCACGGCCTGGCCACGATCCATACGGGCGTGTGCCATGGCCGTGTCCCTGTCGCTGGAAAGAGCAATTTCATTCGGAAAAGGATACTTAGAGGCAAAGAAACACATTCTAAAGCCTATTCAAACACCCTAGTAGGAATTTTACTTGAATTAGGATACTTAAGGGCCAAGTAAGGCATCTCAAAGTCTATATAAACACCCAAGAGGGGAACTTGAAAGAGGAGTTCGGCAGAAGTCGGAAAGGGCGGTTAGCTAGGCCAAGGAGCCAAGTCGAAAAGGTCAAATTTGTGGGAATCACTCGCAGATAGCCAGTTGATCCATCTCAAGATGGCGGATCTCTCCTTCAATTCCTTCAGGGGTTTTAGGGATTTCTTATGTTTTGTTTTATCTTTTCTTCTAAGATGTTTTCTTTATTAGTTATGAACTAAACCCCTCATATACCTGAAGGGGATGAAACCTAGATGAATCTTGTTATTGTTTTCTGAACTATATGATAAATATTTGATTTGTTCTTAATTATGTGTGCTTAATTCTTGTGTTGATATTTCCAGAATATTAGTTCAAGTATGATGTGCTTAGGTGAAGGAGCAAAAGTCCCTGCTTAAGAGTAGATCTAGCATAATTAAGCGGAGTTGATCGCACGCCTAGAGATAGGGTGACGAGATTTTGCCAGATTAGGGTGAAACCTAATACGGGAGTCCATAAATCGAGTTAATGCATTCTAGGGGTTTTAATTAGAAAGAGATTTCAATTAATCAACCTAGGGTTAGACGTTATTCGCTTCGAGAGAAGGTTTAATATAAATTAGGGAGTCTTATGGATCAAGTCAAATGAATAAATCGTCTAGTTCAGAGTTAGATAACAAGTGAAGTCTAGGTGGATTCTTCCTAAGGGTATCGTATTAATCAATTGGTTTTTCTTCCAAGTTATTTTTCCCCAAATTCATTCTTTTTGTCTTTGCGTCTTTAGTTTAGTTGATAGTTAAATTTAGATTAGATAAACATTCACTTAATTCTTAGGCTAAATAACAGAAAGAGAGTTAGAATTAGTACTTTTGGTTCCTTTGAGATTCGATATTCTGGTCTTGCCTAAACTATACTACTGTTCGATAAGTGCGCTTGCCTTAAAATCGTTGTCAGAGTTAGTTTCTAGGTTCGATTATTCTCATTATAAATTTAAGACTCTGATTTCGACAATCAAGTTTTTGGCGCTGTTGCCGGGGAACTGAAATATTAAGAACGCTTAATTTTTATTACTTTAGCCGTATTTTTATTTATTTTATTTTTATTAATTTAATTTTATTTTTTGTTTTTCTAAATTTTCTTCTTTCACTCCTTTCAGGTACCTCTAGTTTATGACTAGAAGGAACCCGACAGGACCTCTACTTTACGACAGTGATATTGAAGGTACCGTTCGTAGAAATCGCAGAGAGATAAGGCGAAGCTTAAACTACATAGAAGAAGAGCAAGAAGCCGAAATTAACACTACAGAATAGATGGCTGAAAATAAACTGCCACCTAAAGAGTTGGCAGAACATCATGCTCCACGTACCATGTATGATTATGCTAAACCTAGTTTAACAGGAACTGAGTCTAGTATTGTTAGGCCTACTATTGCTGCAAATAATTTTGAACTGAAACCTAACACTATACAGATGATACAACAGTTTGTTCAGTTTGATGGTTTGCAGGATGAGGATCCTAACACACACTTAGCAAATTTCCTAGAATTTTGTGACACCTTCAAGATAAATGGCATTTCTGATGATGCCATTCGTCTTCGGTTATTTCCCTTTTCCCTAAGAAATAAAGCCAAATAGTGGTTACATTCTCTTCCACGAGGGTCAATCACTACATAGAATCAAATGACCGAGATTTTTTATTAAAATATTTTCCACTGGCCAAAACGGCCAAATTAATAAATGATATCCCTTCTTTTGTGCAGATAGATTTAGAGACACTTTACGACGCATGGGAGAGATACAAGGATTTGTTGAGAAGATGTCCACACCACGGATTACCTTTGTGGCTACAGGTCCAAACTTTTTACAACAGTGTGAACCCTTCAACAAGGCAGCTAATCGATTCAGCTGCTGGTGGAACCCTGAATAACAAAACTCCTGAAGCCGCCTACGAGTTTATAGAGGAGATGTCACTGAATAACTATCAGTGGCAAGTTACAAGGACAAGGCCAGCTAAAGCAGCTGAAGTTTTCAACATTGATGCAGTGACTGCATTATCAAATCAGGTAGAATTATTACATAAAAAATTTGATAATTTCTATGGTTCTTCGCAGGCACATCCAGTTATGCAGTGCGATGCAAGTGAAGGAGTGGTGAATCCTGAGTACCCACCCTATGGAAAGGGCATGGAAAGCGAACAGATGAACTATATGGGTAACAATTTCCGATCTAACAATAACCCTTATAGTAATACTTATAATCCAGGTTGGAAGAACCACCCTCATGGAGCGGTCTAAGAAATCAGATATCACAACCTTCCCAAAACTTCTAACAACAGCCCTACCCACAGGAAAAGAAGCTAAATCTTGAAGAAGTATTGAAAAACTTCATAGCAGCCTCAGAAACACGCTTCCAGAAGGTAGAAACAAAACTTGAGGCGTTGTCACAAGAGTTCAAGGATAAATTCGGGCAACTTGCTAAGCAGATTTCCGAGAGACAATAGGGAAGACTACCGAGCAACACTGAGACTAAACCAAGGGAGCAAGTTCAAGCCATCACAGCTCATGATAGTATAGGGTTAGATAAATCAAATCCAATTCAAAAAAACGAGGTAGACGAAGGAAAAGTTGAGGTAACATGAGAAAAGCCAAAACCGGTAATCAAAGAGTACCAGCCTCACATTTCTTATCCCGAAGCAATGAAAAGAGATACACAGAGGAATAGTTCGGTAAGTTTCTTAAACTGTTAAAGAAATTACATATCAACTTACTGCTTCTTGAAGCTCTTTCACAGATGCCAGATTCGAGGAAGTTTTTAAAACAACTCTTGTCGAACAAGCACAAATTAGACGAGGAACCACATGTGGAATTAAACGCAGTACGTTCAGCAATGCTACAGAATAAACTACCACGAAAGCTAAAAGATCCAGGGAGTTTTACAGTTCCTTGTTTAATTGGTAGACTAACTGTTAATAATGCATTAGCTGATTTAGGGGCAAGCATAAATGTCATGCCTTATAAATTGTTTAAACAACTAGGTCTAGGGAAACCGAAACAAACTAGGATGAGCATTCAATTAGCTGATAAAACTGTTAGAATTTCTAGAGGTATTATCGAAGATGTTTATGTCAAAATTGATAAATTCGTATTCCAAGTAGACTTTGTTGTTTTAGACATGGATGAGGACAACACGATCCCCCTAATTTTAGGAAGACCATTCTTAACAACTGCCAGAACTAAAATCGATGTTGATGCAGGCAAACTTATACTCTGTGTAGGTGACAAGACATTCACTCTTCAAGCCCTCGATTCATCTAGAACATCGAATAACCAAGGTGAGAAGATAAATTCTATTGATAACAATTCGATTAACTCTTCTTTTCAGGAAACACCACAGCATAATCCCAATCCTAGTCCCTGTGCTAACAAGGAAACAACTCACGAGGAATAAGAGATTTAGATCGATGATATAAAAGAGGGGAAGACGCACCTTAAGAAAGAATTAGGGATACCCGAACTAGAACCAAAGCCATCATACGATGCATACGAGTTCAAAATAGGAGATCAGGTATTACTAGATAAAGCCGACCTACAAGTATCCTCTCCTGATCCTAACACTAGCAAGGAAATCCTTTTCAAGGTAATTGATGTGTTTCCATACGGGACAGTCAAAGTAAGTAACCCTATGTCCGACACTTTAAAAATGAATGCTTCCCGTCTTACACTTTATCACGATAAAGGAGCTGCTAGCATGAGGAAGGACTATCAACTCCTAAAACCACCACGAATAGGCGAATAAGGAAGTAAGTCTAGCTTAATACTATAAATGAGCACTTCTCGGGAGGCAACCTGAGTACTAACCCCATTAACCTCTACATTTTATTTATCTTATCTATTATATTTTATTCTTTCTTTTTATCACCTAACTTTAAACTAACCAAGGGTGCAAATTTTCAGGCCACAAGACCTTGCACACGGCCGTGGCCGTGACTGTGTGTACCTCAAAAATCTTTGTACTAACATGATAGAAACAGTACGTGTCAGAGCAAATAAAATTTTTAGAGTCACGACTCCAACCACTCCCCCATGGGCACCGACAAAGTGGCAAGACCGTGTCCCACGACCGTGTGAAGCTACTGACTTGCCAACCACGGGCAGAACACGCCCGTGCCTTCCAACCGTGCCAACATACTGACTTATCACCAACGGCCGTGGCAATCTACAAAAAGGGCATGGGTGAGCCAACACGCCAAATCACAGGGCCGTGTGAAGCGGTCGTGTGAATTGACACGCCCTCGGTCCACGGGCGTGTGAATGTACTAGAATTGAGCCTCTATTTAAACCCACCACCCCTTCATCCCTCTTCTCAGCCATTTTCTTCCTTTTTTCTCTCACATATTTCTCCCCTATCCATAACAAAGTCTCCGACCTCTTGAGCTAAGCATATCCATGTCGAAGAAGCGAAAGGATCCAAGCACAGTCTACTTCATGGAGACCGATATACATAAGTTCATGCTGACCGCTTCATTCAAACAACAAGCCAAGGGTCTTTGAGACCATTTATATTTTCTTTTCTTTTTATCTTCTCTTTTATTTCCTTAGTATTACCTCTCTTCTGCTTAATTTAATTTATTTTGTTTTAGTTTCTCAGTTTTAGGCTCGAAAGGCTGCTAGGGAATCACGCCTTGGGGACCACGACCACCACCTTCGCAGCCTTAGAAGTCACATCCACCCCGCGAACCATCCACCAATAAGGACTATTTAGTCCATTTATCTTTCTTTTTTATTTCATTTTCATTTTTACTTTTCTTCACTTTAGCTTGTTTTTCTTTCCATATATATTTAGTTTATTTTAAATGTATCTTAATAATTCATGGCTAATTTTTCATGAGCTACCTAATTTCTTCATCTAGCACAGGATCGTTATTCAGACTGACCCCTCCAACTTATCTTTCAACTCCAATCCAAGGATGTCATCCATAATCTAGGAAGTTTCACTTTTCCCCATATCTTATGATTTTATTATTATCATGCTATTATATATCTTTGTACATTGAGGGCAATGTACATCTTAAGTGTGGGGGGGGTGAATAGTTATTTTGAGAAAAAAGTGCCTAACTTTCTGCATGATTCTCAAATTCCTGAATTTAAGCTTATTCTTGAGTAATTGTCTTATATTACTAATTAGGATGAAATTTCTGATGATTTATGATTTTTATTGATATGTTTTTGAGTAAGTCATTGATAATTGTGCATTGATAATTAAATTTGAAGAATACTAGAGAATCAAGCATGATAAGTTTTATTTTTATTTTTAGGTTGTCTACCTGAATCTGAATATTATCTTGAAGTTTGAAATTTACAAGGTTGATGTCAAAACACCCATAATTTTTGTGAGATTTTGAGCCTTATAGAGCATATATTCTTTTTCTTGCTCACTTTATTGATTATGAGTGTGTCAACTTTGAACTGTTATTCTAGAACTTGCCTTGATTATACATGTCAAGACCACACCTATGATTTGATATACAGAGATGATAAAGGCACCTAGGTTTTAATCCACTTACTCCATAAAAAGCCTACCTTCATAATTAGCCCCTAGTGAACCCCGTTGATCCTAACAACCCTTTTTATTGACTCACCAGCTAATATTAACCCAAAAAAAAACCCTTTGTATTTGTTATCACCATTCTTTTTTACTACCCTTATATCGAGATTTGATTTGATTAGTTACCTAATTTTATTATTTCAGTAGTAGAATTCATTCTTAAATATTTGATTTATTCTTAAAAAAAATTTCAAAGTATATTCAGTAAGCTTATACAGTTAAAGTCAATTTATCAAAAGAAAAGCTCGTATTTAGGGTTATTACTTTTCAATTGATGTAAGCTCGTATTTAGGGTTATTACTTTTCAATTGATGTAATTATTTATTTTTAGATAGGTAATTTGTAAATTCAATCTCGATTCTAACCTTCTAATTCAGCATTTATCCATACCCTTAACCTAAGCCCCGTTACAACCCTGTTAAAGACCTTTTGATTTGTGTATCATCTCATTTTACAGTGGTGGAGATTTGATTTTCATGCAAGCCTATGGGATTAATTTTTCATGTTTGACTTATTGGGTGCTTAATTTTGAACCTTAAACACTTCGAGTAATTTGAGTGAACCTTTTGTGAGGATGTCAATCCTTGTCGATTTTGAATTAAAGGTAATTATTTAGATAAGGGAAGACACCTACGTTTTTGTGCTACAAATGTATGACTTTGATTGTATGAGTCTTTAAGACTCTTTGAGTTAAATTATCCATGTATAAATTATCTATGAATTATGATAAGACATTGTCGGTAGGGATTATGAATTATAGAAAGTTTGTTTTAATTATAAGTTGGGAATTTTGCTTGAGGACAAACAAAAGCTTAAGTGTGAGGGTATTTGATAAACCGTAAAAGTAACATATTTTAAGCCCACATTTAGTATGCTTTTGGATGATTTATCCCTTGATTTATGTAAAAAGGTGCTCTTAATCCTTTCTTTTCATGTCTTATACTCAGGAAAGCACCTGAGGATGAAAAGAACGAGAAATGGGCCTAAACGAACCAAATGGGGCCAAAGAAGAAATTGACACGGCCTGAACTTAAGCCCACACGGCCGTGCCATGTCAATCTACTAGAACACGGCTTGATCTCAATTCACACGGCCGTGCCTCATTAAAAAAGTCTGAGCACGGCCTGGCCACGATCCACACAGGCATGTGCCATGACCGTGTCCCTGCCACTGGAAAGAGCAATTTCATTTGGAAAAGGATACTTGGAGGCAAAGAAACACATCCCAAAGCTTATTCAAACATCCTAGTAGGAATTTTACTTGAATTAGGACACTTAGGGCCAAGTAAGGCATCTCAAAGTCTATATAAACACCCAAGGGGGCAACTTGAAAAGGGAGTTCGGCAGAAGCTGGAAAGGGCGGTTAGCTAGGCCAAGGAGCCAAGCCGAAAAGGTCAGATTTGTGGGAATCACTCGAAGATAGCCAGTTGATCCATCTCAAGACGGTGGATCTCTCCTTCAATTCCTTCAGGGGGTTTTAGAGATTTCTTATGTTTTGTTTTATCTTTTCTTCTGAGATGTTTTCTTTATTAGTTATGAACTAAACCCCTCAGATACCTGAAGGTGATGAAACCTAGATGAATCTTGTTATTGTTTTCTGAACTATATGATAAATATTTGATTTGTTCTTAATTATGTGTGCTTAATTCTTGTGTTGATATTTCCGGAATATTAATTCAAGTATGATGTGATTAGTTGGAGCAAAAGTCTCTGCTTAAGAGTAGATCTAGCATAATTAAGCGGAGTTGATCGCACGCCTAGAGATAGGGTGACGAGATTTTGTCGGATTAGGGTGAAACCTAATATGGGAGTCCATAGATCGAGTTAATGCGATTCTAGGGGTTTTAATTAGAAAGAGATTTCAATTAATCGACCTAGGGTTAGACGTTATTCACTTCGAGAGAGGGTTTAATATAAATTAGGGAGTCTTATGGATCAAGTCAAATGAATAAATCGTCTCGTTCAGAGTTAGATAACAAGTGAAGTCTAGGTGGATTCTTCCTAAGGGTATCGTATTAATCAATTGGTTTTTCTTCCAAGTTATTTTTCCCCAAATTTATTCTTTTTGTCTTTGCGTCTTTAGTTTAGTTGATAGTTAAATTTAGATTAGATAAACATTCACTTAATTCTTAGGCTAAATAATAGAAAGAGAGTTAGTATTAGTACTTTTGGTTCCTTTGGGATTCGATATTCCGGTCTTGCCTAAACTATACTACTGTTCGATAGGTGTGCTTGCCTTAAAATCGTTGTCAGAGTTAGTTTCTAGGTTTGATCATTCTCATTATAAATTTAAGACTCTGATTTCGACAATCAAATAGAAAATGAAATAATTTGTAATTTCATTTTTTTTTTCATTTCGGCTATAAAAGCCAAATACATTCATTTTAAATGGGGGGAATTTTTTCTTTTGAATACACATGCGCACACACATGAAATCAAAGAGCAAAAAAAAAATCAGTTTCTTTTGAAGGTGATTTCGAATTTTTCTTTTTTCGATTGTTTTCTATTATGGTTCTTCACTTTGATTTTTTCCTTGCATGTGAAAATAAAAGAGAAAGTAAGTAGGATTTACCTTTATAAATGCATTGACGGAATTCTATTAGCTTCGTCGAAATTAAGGCATAGATAGGATTTCATGGCTTAAAATAGCAGCCCTCGAAGCTTGAGTCTGCTAGCCGCTGTTTATGGTGGTGGATTGGCACTTAAGAAGGGGGATTTGGTGAATCGACAGTAGGATTTGGGGGCTAATTTACATACCCTAGCAAAGAAAAATAATAGCCTCTTTAGTTTTTTTTGTGTTCTGTAAAAATGTTTTAAAGAAAAGAGAGAATTGTAGTTTAAAGAATAAAAGGAAATGGCACCGTTTCATTTGGGAGAGGAGCTCGCGCGTCGACTCGAACCCACCCCAAGGTCCGCGCATCTTTGACAATGGGGTTATTTATGCGATTGGTCTCTCCACTACAGAAAAATAGGGTTTTAGCGGCATTTTTAGTGGCGTTTGGACAAAAAACACCACAAATATTAAACATTAGCGGCATTTGCAAGAAAACGCCACAAAAGGTTGAGCAATAGCGGCGTTTTTGGCACAAACGCCGCTAAAAATAGAGAAATAACGGCATTTTTGGCTCAAACGCCGCTAAAATAGTGCAATAGTGGTGCTCTCATGAAAACGCCGCTAAAAATAGAGCAATAGCGGCGTTTTTGGTACAAACGCCGCTAAAAAGCAGTGCAATAGCGGCGCTTTAGTAAAAACAGCGCTAAAAATAGAGCAATAGCGGCGTTTTTGGCGCAAATGCTGCTAAAAAATAGTGGAATAGCGGCGCTTTGGTGAAAACGCCGCTAAAAATAGAGCAATAGCGGCGTTTGTGGCACAAACGCCGCTAAAAGTTAAGCAATAGTTCCATTTTCATCTAGGGTAACCGACACTCGTTTCAATTTGATTCGATTTAATTTCCCTTTTTTTCTTATTTTTGTTTTGAATTTAATTTTATTTTGCTATTTGAAACTAACTTAATTATGAAAAGTTACAAATTGATAACTAAACTATTTAGAAGTTTTGCTTTATCGAAACCCCTAAACCCTAACTATTTATATTCATTAAAATACAATTTTGTTTTTAATTGAATATTTAAATTCTTAAAAAAATAATGACACATTGAAAAAAATTGAAAGTAAAAACATAGAAAAATATGTGTTAAAAATTAAAAAATTAAAATACTATTATTTAAAATAAATTTAACTTTAAGGTTAAAATGCGATGTAAGTTTAACTTTAAGGTTTCGGTGTTAGATTCTATAGTTATGACAAGCGTTGAGGGTTTTAGGGTTTAATGATTTAAGGTTTAAGGTCTATGGTTTTAGGGTTTATGGGTTTGAGGTTTAGGGTTTGGGTTTAGGACTTAGGGTTTAGGGCTTTGATAAAAATGTCGTAGAAAATCATTTTACTTTAAACTAAATGGCGCCATTTTGCTCTCTATATTCTCACCCATCATCCAAGTGCCCATCATGTATTATTTTCAACACGTAGAAAAAATTTGAAAGTAAAAACATAGAAAAATATATGTTAAAAATGATAAAAATTAAAATAATATTATATCATTTTATTTTAAAATTTTTTTGGGTATATGACTGATTTTTTTAATTTATATATTAAATAACTTCAAATTTTAAATAATTTTAAAGATTTCAAACTTTATCTAATTCTTTTAAATATTACTTAAATTTTAAAAAATTATTTATTTAAATGAAAAAATTAAAATACTATTATTTAAAATAATTTTAAAATTTATTGGGTATATGACTGATTGTTTTTTAATTTATATATTAAATAATTTTAAATTCTAAAGATTTCAAATTTTAAATAATTTTAAAGATTTCAAAATTTATCTAATTATTTTAAATATTACTTAAATTTTAAAAAATTATTTATTTAAATGATAAAATTAAAATACTATTATTTAAAACAATTTAAAAAATTTTTGGGTATACGAGTGATTTTTTTAATTTATATATTAAATAATTTTAAATTTTAAAGATTCCAAATTTTATCTAATTCTTTTAAATTTACTTAAACTTTAAAATAAAGAAGAAAATTGGATTAAATCTTTAAATATATATTAGTATAAAAAAACGTTGATAAAAGAGCCGCAAAAGGTAAAAAATAGCGGCGTTTTTTTGATAAACGCCGCAAAAGGTAAGCAACAAATCATTTTATTTTAATTAAAACGGCGCCATATTGTTAGCTTTTTTAGTAGCGTTTTTCATAAAATGCCACAACAAGTCAAGCTTTAGCGGCACTAGGTAAAAAACGCCGCAAAAAAATACTTTATTTTAGACAAAACTACGCGGTTTTGCTCTCCTCAACTTTTCCCATCCTATACTCAAAAAGACTTAATTTTTTCCCCTTAAAATTTCCCCCCAATTCCTAAATTTTTCCCCAAACGCGAAAGGAAAGAGGAAAGCATCAACGAAGGTTGGGATTTTCTTCGTCTGCGACTTTGGAACTGTATTTTCCCCAAACAGCAACTGCAATGACCACCGTATAGACCATTGGTGCAGAGATACAGAGACACCATTGGAAACCTCGACTTTTTCACTTTGAAACCTTTCTCTCAGAATGGATCGAAGCAACAAGGTTACAGTAGAGTTGAAGATGTTTGGGGAAGACGAGGAACCAATAAGTCGAGGATTGACCAAGACCGGGCAAAATTGGTTCTTCTTTGGTCTTTGCTCTATTCTCGTTTCACGACAGTGAGCAAAGAGGGGCAGATGTAATAACCAATTTGCCCGGGCCCAATACCCATATAAAGAGCCCAAAAACAAAACAAAATAAACCAATAAAACAAAAGCCATTAAAAAAATAAAAAAATAAATATAAATAAACCAATAAAAGTCCAGTCCATTTACAAAAAGGGTCCATTAAACCCAAACTTAAAACCCAAACCCAAATGGCCCATTTTACAAGTAACTCAAACCCATTTACAACCTAACCCATTGACCCATTTTACATAAGCCCAATGGCCCAAAATTAAAAGTTTTTCAGAAACCCTAAGCCAGCGCCGCTAGCAGTCTCTCCAGCTCCCCACGCACCCCGGGTGTCGTTTCGGCTCCACACGCGTGCCTCTCCAACTTCACGCGTCCCTCGGCCTCCACGTACGCTCCCACTAGCGACCTTCCCCACACCTCGGTCCCGCGCGCCCACGTATCCTCACGATCGATGCTCCCCAGTTGCCTCGGCCCCGTCGTCCGCACCATCGCCATGCCCTGCAAACGCGCAGCAATAGAGGCAGAGACCAGAAGCGAAATATGGGATAAATAATAAAATACTAAGGATTAGTGTATTCCTGGCTATAAAGCCATCCAAGATTGAGGTAAAAGGGGTTCGATTTTTCGCCCTTTCGCACAGAGCTTTAACAAGCAATCAGAAATAAAAGACCAAACAATTTTAAAGGTTGATTTCCAGTTTTTATTTTTATCCTCTGTTGATTTATTATTTCTTTTTTATTTTTTATTTCTTTTTTTCCAAGTCTAAAAAACGAAAATCAAAGAAAGAGAGGGAAAGGACTTGGCTGAAAAAGGGACGCCGAAGGCCCTCTCCCCTTCTGTCTTCAAGCGCGAATGTCGAGGCTCCCTAGGGGACTCGAAAAAAGACCCAAAAGATCTGGCCTTGAGAATCGCTGGCCATCGACGCGGCGGCGGTGCGAAGGTGCGACGAACGGCGTGAAAAGCCCAACCGTCGGGCATGAATAAGGCAGAGAGGAATCCCTCTCTGCTTCTGTTTTTCTTGAAACGAAAAAAAAAGGGGGTTTGGGGGTTTGTTTCTGATTTGTTTTAGCTTAGGGAATTAGAAGAATAAATTTGGGGGTTGGAGGAGTTAATGCCGTGTCGTTTGGGGTGCCAGGAGACCGTCTGTACCTGTTAAATGGGGTATTCGCACGATGAATCCCTCGCTCTTGCGGCGCCGCTCAATTGAATCCCTTTTCACCTTTCCCATTTTTTTAATTCTGCCCCATTATTTTGCTTCGCTTTTTAATTAGGTCCATACCAAGTCATTTGAAACGTCACAAAACTAAGGGTTGGGTAATTTATTCATTTAGTCCCCATGAGTTCGCGCGTGTTACAATTCAGTCCTCTTATTTACTGATTTCATTAATTTATTATTATTATTATTGTTATTATTATTATTATCGTTACTATTATTATTATTACTACGTTATTACTTTAGTATTTTACTATTGTTATTACTATATTATTATATTATATTATATATTTTGTAGAATATAGATTTAAATTAAAAAATATGTTTTATGTATATTATCAATATTGTCATACGTTTTTACTTTAAATCAGTATATATTGCTTTTACTCCATACATTATTTATAACACTTGTATCATACGTATGTCCTGTTACCTAGAAATCAAACTTGCATGAAATATGTTCGCATTTGTTGTGTTGTTTACCGTGCCTGTCAATATTTCATCATATATTTGTAATTGTTTAAATATAGGGATTATTATTTTTCGTATTTCTTGTTATCTTTTCTTGATTACCTATTTGAAACATTAGTGTATTATAATTATTACTAATAACGATTTAGAATAAAAATACATTTTTTACCAAATTATACTTCATTCAAAAGTTTTTTTTTAAAAACGAGGCAATATTTATGTGTTTAGAAACACGAAAGATTACACCCTAACGTGCTGGGTGTTGATTTTTTTGTTCAACTAAATAACCAAATATCCTTCTTATACGTTTTGAAAACCAAAGATAGTCTCGGTATCGAAGTATAAATACGTTATGTCCTAACGTGCTGGATGTAATATTTTTATTCCTTTGAAACAAGTTAAATCTTGAGATTCAATCCTACTCGAAATAACCCCTTTTTTAAAGAATTTTTTTTTACCCTAAATATTTTCAAATTTTCAACATTGGGACAACATCGATCAATTTGGTAACAATTTCGGGCGTTGCAAGGGTGCTAATCCTTCCTTGCATGTAACCGACTCCTGAACCCATTTTCTCAAATTTCGTAGACCAAAAAAAATATTGTTTTAGTAAATCAAAATATTTTATTAAAACAAAGGTGATCCGATCACACCTAAAAGATCGGTGGTGACTCCCTATTTAAAAGTCAATTCCCGTTTTTAAAAAATGGTTACGACATCTCTCTTTCATTTCTCTTCTCCCAGCTTTCCCTCAAATGAAACTCAATCTCTCTTTAAACACAAAGCCCACAGCAAATTCTTCAACCCCATTCCTGTCTTTCCCTTCAAAGTCAAAAATCCAAATTTTCTTGTTAAAATCGGCCACTTCTGTTTCCTTCTCTACAAAACCCTCTCCTTCTTTCATCCCATTCTGCTCTTCCAATCGTTTTACCATTTCGAATTTGAAAATATCAAAGTTTGGAGGCCAATGGATTGCCCCAAACTTCAAAGTTTAGTCTTGGAAAAGAATCTAATCAAAATTACAACGTGGGAGTTGGGAACCCAATTCTCCCAACTTTAATTTCAACTCAAAAGATGAGCTTGAGTGATCAGGCCTTCTATCTGATGGCCTTTATTGCTTTCATGATATGGTTTTTAATGTTGTTGAGCTTATTGGGTGCTTTGGATAGTTCTTTTTAGAGTTTTTTATTGAATGGATTTTCTGCTCTATATGTTAGTGTAGTTTTCTGTATGGATTTTCTATTGATTATGGCCATGGGTTTAGTATGAGTTAGTTAGAAGTTGAATTTGAAGAAATATCATCATATATTACCTTAAGTTTGAAATGATTGCATCTTCTTTACAGTGGTGTTTATAACTTGCTTAGTATAGTTTTGGTGGGTTTTTGTAGTTGTTAGGTACTTGTCATTAGGTGCATTTTGCTATTGCTAATGGTTGAAAATTTAAATAGATTCTTTTGATGCATATTAGGAAAATTTTAAGTGTTTGGTGCTGAAAAATTTTCATTTTGTGTCTTCAAGCTTTGGTACAAAGAAATATGTTTGATATTTAGGTTTTATATTTTCTGATTGATTAATTGCAATGAAATGTATACATGCAGACATCTATGGCGTTTACAAATATCGTCATTGCAGCTGTTCCAACTCTCTCTGTAAGTTTTCACAAATTGTATCTGAAACTTTGACCGACGTAAAGATTGTTTTGAAATTATGGATTCTTTTAATCATTTTTCATTTACAATAATTTTTAGTTATCTTGTGTTATGAATGTCATGAAATTTGGAAATGGATGTAATGTATAGTGAACAATAATGTTAATATTGTTGTATGCATATGATTGTTTCTCCAGTATCAAAAGTAGTTAGTCATATCTGTCATGTAAATAGAAGAGAAGAACATGTTTTGAAATGAAGACTGATGCACTCTTGCTGGAAAATTTTGATTTTATCATAGAAGGTTTTTTTCTCTAGAATTTATTATATCATGGGACATTTAGACAGACTACCAGGATCAATATTTCAGTTTTAAAACCAAGAAATTTTGTTTCTCTGGGTTATTTTTATGTATTGCTGGAAAAGATACTGTATATTTTCTTGTACCGAGTTTCATAGCATATCGAAATCATGCCATTTAGAAACTGAGACTTAACTTTTACAACTCATCTATTTATCATTGTTTCAATAGCTTTCATGATTTTATGCATAATACTTTGAATTGCTACTTGATACTTTAGCCAAGAGATTACCGATGGTGTCAACAATGTTGGTAAGGTCCCACTATGTGGGTGTCCTTAATTTCTGCCATATTTCACTCCTTTTTGGAGTTGACAAAAAGCCAATCTTTTCGTCTTTTAAGGATGTGGGCAGCCATTTTTTTTAATGTGAGAGAGCCAAAGAAAAAACAAAAAAAAAATCAGATTTGAAAAGAGAGAAACAGAGAGGATAGCAGAACTTTTTCTCTTGGAAGGAAATATTTGTAGCTGTGATCAACTCTTCGATCGGAGGTCCATCCGTGGTTCGATTGAGCTAATTTCTGGACAGCAGCTAGACGACAAGGTGTTCTTGACTTTGTACGGTCGGATTTTTCATCCGAGTCCTGTAGCGTCAGAAATACCCGTTTTACAACAGCTTCGTTTTTGGTGATGTTCTCCAATTTTTCTCTCTTTTGCTAAAGATTACATATTGTTAGCCTTGTTGGAGTTGAATGCTTATTGTAGGCTTGATATTGTGATCTTGTGGCTGAACATTTGATTATAGTGGAGCTTTTGATCGGACTCTAAAGTCCCGTGGTTTTTACCCTTGATTTAGAGGGGTTTTCCACGTAAAAATATCGGTGTCTCTATTTATCTTTTTTGTTGTGGTTGCATTGGTTGATTTGTGGTTGATAGGTTGCTAGAGAACAAATATTTTTGTGCTATTGTGCTTGCCATAATATTTGACAAGAGTTATAGGGAGAGAGAGAACACCGGTTGTGCTTCGCTTCCGTTCAGTTGTTCGATTTCTTCCCAACAAACTGGTATCAAGAGCTCGGTTATTCTGTCAAATAATTATGGTAATCAATACGAGCAAGATGATTATGTTGAATGGCATAAATTATCAACTTTGGCAGAATAAAATGAAATACTTGTTGTTTGTGAAGGCTCTGCATCTTCCGGTCTTTGCTACTCAAAAACCTGATACGAAAAGTGATGAAGAATGGGAATTTGAGCATCAACAAGTGTGTGGCTTTATTCGGCAATTTGATCAGGAGACACATGCTCGAACATTGTGGGAGAAGCTTGAAAGCTGTATGCTTCGAGGTCGGGCAATAACAAGTTGTTTTTGCTGAAGAAAATGATGGCATTGAAATATAAAGAAGAAACGTCTATAGCTGACCATGTAGTGAATTTCAGAGCGTGATGAATCAGTTGCTTAGTATGGGTGTCAAATTTGATGACGAGATTTTAGGACTTTGGTTGCTTGCTACTCTACCAGACTCTTGGGAGACTTTCTGGGTTTCGCTCATTAATTCTGCCCCAAAAGGTATTATTACTTTGGATTTGGCTAAGAGTGGTGTGTTGAATGAAGAGGCCAGAAGACGATCTCAGGGTTCTATATCACAGTCCGAGGTGTTGGTTACCGAGAACAGGGGGAGGAACAGAGACAAAGATGGAAAGAGTAGAGATAAAGGCCGAAGCAAGTCAAGATCGAGATACAAGAATCTTGAGTGTCATCATTGTGGTAAGAAAGGCCATATCAAGAAATACCGCTTCAAGTGGAAGAAAGAGAACAAAGGTGGTGATAAACACGATCGAAACGATGATGAAAAATTCGAGCGTATTGCTAATGTTACTCGTGAAGATCTATTGGTCATTTGTGATGAGAATTTGGTCAACTTAGCATGTGAAGAGACTAGTTGGGTGATTGATACTGGTGCATCACTTCATGTCACGTCGAGGAAGGATTTCTTCACATCTTATACTCCTGGTGATTTTGGGGTATTGAAGATGGGTAATGACGGTTTGGTTCCGGTTGTTGGTATGGGAGATGTTCACTTGGTGAGTAACAATGGAACAAAGTTAACTCTCAAGGATGTCAGACATGCACCGGATATCCGTTTGAATTTGATCTCTGTAGGAAAGCTTGATGATGAGGATTCGTAACACCTTGGTGAGAGGCGATGGAAAGCGACTAAAGGCTCCTTGGTTGTGGCTCGAGGAAAGAAGAGCTCAAATTTATATTTGATGTAAGCTTCAGCTTCTCGAGAGACTGTAAATGTGACAGTGAATGACAGCTCTACTGAGTTGTAGCATAAATGACTCAGTCACATGAGTGAGAAGGGGCTTAATTGTTTAGCGAAGAAGAATCAACTGTCAGGTTTGAAGAATGCTACACTGAAGGATTGTGCTCATTGTCTAGCAGGAAAGCAGAGAAGAGTTTCTTTTAGAAGCCATCCTCCTCATAGAAGATCAGAGTTGCTAGAGTTGGTCCATTCAGGTGTTTGTGGTCCGATAAAAGTAAGGTCACTTGGCGGTGCACTTTATTTTGTGACTTTTATTGATGACTGTTCAAGAAAGCTATGGGTTTACACTTTGAAGTCTAAAAATCAAGTCTTTGAGGTGTTTAAACAGTTTCATGCATCAGTTGAAAGGGAAACAGGAAAGAAGTTGAAGTGCATTCGTACTGATAATGGTGGCGAGTACACAGGGCCATTTCATGAGTATTGTCTATGACAGGGAATCAAACATCAGAGAACACCACCAAAGACTCCACAGTTAAATGGGTTAGCTGAAAGAATGAACCGAACATTGATCGAGAGAGTCAAATGTTTGTTGTCAGATTCAAAGCTGCCAAGATCATTTTGGGCTGAAGCTTTGAATACGGTGACATATGTGATAGATTTGTCTCCTAGTGTTCCTTTGCAAGGTGATGTGCCAGATAGAGTTTGGTTTGGCAAAGATGTGTCATATGATCACCTATGTGTGTTCGGTTGTAAAGCATTTGTTCATGTTCCAAAGGATGAAAGATCCAAGTTGGATGCCAAGACTCGACAATGCATCTTCATTGGTTATGGTCTAGATGGTGAGTTTGGTTATAGAATCTATGATCCCGTTCAGAAGAAACTCGTGAGAAGCAGAGATGTTGTCTTCATTGAGGATCAAACCATCGATGACATTGATAAGACGGAGAAAGCGAATTCACAAGACAGTGGTGATTTGATCGATGTGAATCCGGTTACCCTAAACTCTTCACCAGGTCCGATCCAGGATGATGTGCATGGTGATATTACAGATGACCATCAAACTATAGGTGACTTTAATGCTCCCATAGATGATGTTGTGAATGATCAACAACAAGCACCTATAGCTCCACCAGCAGTTCCACTTCGAAGGTCTTCTAGAGATCGACGATCTTCTGTCAGGTATTCTTCTGATGAATATGTTCTTTTGACTGACGGGGGAGAACCTGAATGTTATGAAGAGGCTATGGAGAGTGAATGCAAAGATCAGTGGGTTGAAGCGATGAAAGATGAACTTCAATCCTTGCATGAAAACCATACTTTTGAGTTGGTGAAATTGCCCAAGGGCAAAAGAGCCTTGAAGAATCGATGGGTTTACAGGTTGAAGCAAGAAGAGAAGTCTTCATCTCCATGATACAAGGCTAGATTGGTCGTCAAGGGTTATACTCAGAAAAAGGGGATTGATTTTGAAGAAATATTTTCTCCGGTTGTGAAGATGTCCTCTATCAAAACTATACTGAGTTTAGCAGCCTACTATGACTTAGAGGTTGAACAAATGGACGTGAAAACTGCTTTTCTTCATGGTGACTTAGAAGAAGAGCTTTACATGGAGCAGTCAGAGGGGTTTATTACACAAGGAAAAGAGGACTATGTGTGCAAATTGAAGAAGAGCTTGTATGGTTTGAAGCAAGCTCCAAGGCAATGGTACAAGAAGTTTGAGTCTGTTATGGGGGAGCAAGGCTACAAGAAGACTACTTCTGATCATTGTGTGTTTGTTAAGAGATTCTCTGGTGATGATTTTAAAATTCTTCTGCTCTATGTTGATGACATGCTTATTGTTGGTCAGGATGCTTCTAGAATTGAGAAGTTGAAGCAAGAGTTGAGTAAATCCTTTACAATGAAGGATTTAGGGCCAGCAAAGCAAATTCTTGGCATAAAGTTGACACGTGATAAAAAGGCCAAGAAATTATGGTTATCACAAGAGAGGTACATCGAGAAAGTACTTCAAAGGTTCAAGCATGGACAAAGCTAAAGTCTTGAGCACTCCTTTGCTACTACGCACTTCAGATTGAGTGTTAAGCACAGTCCTTCCACAGAAAATGAGAAGGAAGAGATGCAGAAAATTCCTTACTCTTCAGCTGTGGGGAGTCTGATGTATGCAATGGTTTGCATGAGACCAGACTTGGCTTATGCCGTTGGTACAGTCAGTCGTTTTCTTTCTAATCCAGGCAGAGAGCATTGGAATGCAGTGAAGTGGATTATGAGATATCTTCGTGGCACTTCCAACATGAAACTTTGTTTCGGCAATGAGAAACCTGTTTTCGTTGGGTATACAGATTCAGATATGGCCGGAAACATTGACTCGAGGAGATCTACTTCAGGTTACTTGATCACTTATGCAGGGGGAGCTGTGGCATGGCAATCGAGATTGCAAAAGTGTGTTGCATTGTCCACCACTGAATCAGAGTTCATTGCAGCAACTGAAGTGTGCAAGGAGATGCTTTGGATGAAGAAGTTTATGCATGAGCTTGGTTTTACTCAGGAGAAGTATGTCCTGTATTGTGATAGCCAGAGTGCTATTCATCTTGGTAAGAATCCAACTTTTCATGCTAGATCTAAGCATATTGATGTAAGGTACCATTGGATACGAGATGTTCTTGAAGCTAAGCTATTAGAGCTTGAGAAGATACACACTAATGATAATGGTGCTGATATGTTGACGAAGGCTTTACTAAGAGGAAAGTTTGAAGCATGTTGTTTGATCTCCGGTATGGAGGCATTTCCCACATAGTTGGAGGGGGAGATTTGTTGGTAAGGTCCCACTATGTGGGTGTCCTTAATTTCTGCCATATTTCACTCCTTTTTGGAGTTGACAAAAAGCCAATCTTTTTGTCTTTTAAGGGTGTGGGCAGCCATTTTTTTTTTTACGTGAGAGAGCCAAAGAAAAAACAAAAAAAAAATCAGATTTGAAAAGAGAGAAACAGAGAGGATAGCAGAGTTTTTTCTCTTGGAAAGAAATATTTGCAGCTGTGATCAACTCTTCGATCAGAGGTCCATCCGTGGTTCGATTGAGCTGATTTTTGGACAGCAGCTAGACGACAAGGTGTTCTTGACTTTGTACGGTCGGATTTTTCATCCGAGTCCTGTAGCGTCAGAAATACCCATTTTACAGCAGCTTCGTTTTTGGTGATGTTCTCCAATTTTTCTCTCTTTTGCTAAAGATTACATATTGTTAGCCTTGTTGGAGTTGAATGCTTATTGTAGGCTTGATATTGTGATCTTGTAGCTGAACATTTGATTATAGTGGAGCTTTTGATCGGACTCTAAAGTCCCGTGGTTTTTACCCTTGATTTAGAGGCGTTTTCCACGTAAAAATATCGGTGTCTCTATTTATCTTTTTTGTCGCGGTTGCATTGGTTGATTTGTGGTTGATAGGTTGCTAGAGAACAAATATTTTTGTGCTATTGTGTGTAATACCCCTATACCCGGTTCAATTATGCAAACCCGGTATAAGACTATTACATTTGGTGCCAAAACAATTATGGCCAGATACTGTTTAATTAAAACATTTGAATATAATATTTTAACTTTCCAACTATTTTTGCTAACATATTTATTGTTTATTAATTCATTCCATATATACCAAAATACTTCAAGTAATTGAAAATAGATAAAATTTCAAGAATCTACATTTTAGTCCCTATCACATGGGAACACCTTTGAACTACATATGTACATGCCATTTTAATACAAAATATAGTACCTACTTTTGAAGCCCTTGAGGATGTGATGAGATGAGAGATCTTCTAGTTGAACTTCTCTTCTAGTCTAATTGTACCTACGCGTTAAAATAAACGCGTTAAGCCGGTGAAGGCTTAGTAAGCACTACAAGAATAATTAAATAAGTAATCATAACAAAATATTTTTAACTCAATCAATTATTGCATATCTACTCACATATAAGTCTCTTCAACTATGCATTGCTTTAAATAAATTTAACTTATCTTTTGTAAGGTATTAAACTTACCTTAACACATCAGTGATTCACTTTTGTTCTCATTTCACATTCTTAGCCCAAAGTAGACTTTATAGAACACACCGGATATACGGAACAAATACAGAGGTGCATTATGATGCACAAGTGAACAGTGAGCACCAATGTGCTAATAATCAGAGAGCACCAACGTGCTGATAATCAGAGAGCACTAACGTGCTAATAATCAGAGAGCACCAACGTGTTAATATCAGAGAGCGCGCTAAAGTTCCTTAATGGCATGCCACTAATATCCCAGTAGTTCTAAATTCCGTCTACTTGGGCATTAAAACTGAATCTCATATATTTAAATGATTCACATAAATATTTCAAAAAAAGATAAATAACAATAATTTAAAATTCTTGTAGTACTTACAACAAAAGGTTGAGGTGATATAAATTCTTCTTCCTTCACTCCTTAACCTTCTGTTTTCCTTTTCCTTCAATTCAGTCCTCTCCTTCCTTTTCTTTTTCTTCAATTCGGTCATCTCCTTTCTTTTTCTTCCATTTCATATAACATTTATATGTTAAAAAAAATAATCAAATAAACTTTCTGTACTATTTAATAAAATGAACATGTATAATAAAATAAATTCATCCTTTCTTACTTTTGCTCACATTTCAATTTAATCCTTTACTCATAAATTTATTCAAAGCTGTCCTTTTGTGTCATAGTCACTAAATTATTTATTTCTAGAGCTACAGAACTCCAAATGAAGAACCGTTAATTTTTCCTAAAACTAGACTCACATATATTCATACCATAAAATTTCCAGAATTTTTAGCTTAGCCAATTAGTACAGTTTATTCATCAAAATCACCCCTATTCTGCTGTCTGGCAGTTCTGACCCTTCTTCACTAAAAATTAATTATCTCTTCATACAAGATTCAGATGATGTTCCCGTTTATTTCTATTGAAAATAGACTCATTCAGGATTCTAAGCATATAAATTTAAACCCCTAATTATTTTTATCCAATTTTTGATGATTTTCTAAAGTTAGAACAGGGGATCCCGAAATCCCTCTAAACTAGTCTTACAAAAATATAAATATCTCAAATTACAGAATTCATTTGCTTTCTCTGCTTTTTTCATATGAAAATAGACTCAATAAGCTTTAATTTCATATCTCATTCAACTTCTAATTCCACTTCTACGATTTTTGGTGATTTTTCAAAGTTACTCTACTGCTGCTGTCCAAAACAGTTTTCTTATAGCTTATTTTACAATTAAATCCTTTACCCAATTCTAACTTCAAATTCTTTCAATTAAACCACTAATTCATCTTTTTGTTCATCATATGCTATATTCAACAGCTTTAAAACTTCAAAAACTTCAACTTAAATTCATCAAAACTTTATTCTAAAACTTATAAAGCATCAAAATTAAAAGAAAAGGACTAAATTAGCTTACCTATTAAACATCCAAGCTTTAAATCATCAATTTCTCCTTTTTCTTTCTTTCTTTCTTTCTTTCCCCTGCTTTCGTCTTGTTCTCTGTTTCTTTTCTCTTCTTCTTTCTTTTTCTTTTAGTTTGTTTGTATATATATATAATATTATAATAATATAATTATATAATATAAATATATAATATAATAACATGGTTTAAAAATCTCAGATTTTTCTTACTTAACCGCCTCAACTTTTCAAAATGGCATAATTGTCATTTTGGTCCTTTATAATTTCTTTTAATCTATAATTAAACTTTTGCACCTTTTTCAATTTAATCCTTTTTCTCAAATACTTCTAATTAAATCAAATTCACTTAAATAAAACCTTATTAAACACACAACTAACTTCGTAAATATTTTTAATAAATATTTTATGAGTCCGTTTACTGAAAATGGAGACCCGATAACTCATTTTCCAATATCCATACTTTTGAGGTCGTTACATTGTGCTTGCCATAATATTTGACAAGAGTTATAGGGAGAGAGAAAACACCGGTTATGCTTCGCTTCCGTTCAGTTGTTCGGTTTCTTCCCAACAAACAAATCATCCATAAGATCATCCATAAGATTGAAGAAGCTGCAAAGCCTCTCGGGTTTGATGTCCACAATTAAAATTACAAGGTGAGTAAATCTTACACACAATATAGTAAAAGGTAATTATTGAAATCTATATATAAAGTTTATTTATTTTGTATTGTTTTTATGTAGATGAGACTCCAGAATTTGAAAGCAGGAAGAAAAGGAAACCTTAGTGTCGCCACTGAGGTAACTTACAGTTAAAGAAACATTTTATTTTAAATCTTGGCTTACGTTTTGTATTTAATTAAACTGTTGATTTTGTTAATCAGATATTTCAAGTGGCACCTAGTTTACATATGGTCAAGGTTCGAAAAGCAAAGGGGGACACATTGGAATTCAATACGGTACCCCATGATTCTCTCATTACAATTTCATTACATTTTCTAAATGTATCGTATTGTTAGAGTTATGTAACGGCATATAAATTAAATATAAATAGTATATAAATATTAATTAAATAAAAGAATAAAGTTATAACATCTAATACAAATTGAGCATTTAAATTGATGCAAGTGTTTAGAGTGTTTTTTTTTTTCAGTTTAGTGTATATAAATGAATAAAAAAATCATGTATATCCCACTACATATTCTAGTATATTTATAATTCTAGAAACTTATCATTTAAAAATAAATTTTACTATTGTATGCTATAGTGTAATTTCCTATAAAGTGTTTTTTTAAGGAAGTTCTTTTCTTTGAATATATATGAAAGTTCTTTTCTTGTTTCAAAAGTAATTTTGCTATTGTATGGTATAGTATAATTTCTTATAAGGTTATTTTATAAGAAAGTAATTCTTAAGGATATTTATTATCGTATGCTACAACGTAATTTCTTATAAAATATTTACTACTTCAAAATTCAAACAATTCTAGTGAGTTCCCTTTTTTTTCATCTAGGTAAATATTTCATATTCCACTTTAAATTTATTACTAGTTTTATTGTTTTAAGATTAAAATTTAATGTACAACTTTTTCAATTTTTTATTTTATTGATATATTTTTAAGGAACATTTTATGAACTAATGTAATATATATATATATAAATACAAATCCACCCTTGTATCTTATCTTTTTGGTCATTCTAGAAGCTTATATGGAGGAGGAGGAGAAGCTTGACATAGGTCCTTTTCGAATGATGCCCAACTACATAAGGTGCCTATAAAATATGGAAGGCTCCGTTAACATGTGATGGAAGTGGTTTCTGGATGGGTCCTATTGAGGCTTACGATAGAAGTGGAGATAAGTATAACAGTAGTCTCTCATAGTTGAAGAAAGGTTATAAAGTGACCTTCCTCAAAACAATGCTTCTTGGTGAAGTATTTCTTATTTATGATGATAAGAATACCTTGTTGTAGTCTTAAAGGCAAATTTAGTGAAGTACGACTGAAAAGGCAAAATAAGACGCTTTAGGTGAGCCTAAAAGAATAAGAGTTAATGCCAAGTAATAGTTAATATCTTTTAGGATTGTAACCCTCTACTTGTTCTTCCCTTCTTGTATTTTCAATTCATTTTGTTATTTGAAAGTGTTGCTATTTGACATCTTAGAGGTGAATTTCACAAAGTGAAATAAGACTCATTTAATGGTGAGCCTAATTTGGTGAAGCGAAATAAGACACCTTGAAAGGCAAGCTTAATTTAATTAAGTGAAATAAGACTTCTATACTAAATTGATGCTTTTCAAAGAGTACTTCTTAGATCATAGATCAACATACGCTACATTGATTTCTCCAATATAGCTCAACTGATGTGAAATTTTAAATATAAATGGGAAAAATCTTATCTGTGATTGTAGACTCTGGAGATTAAAGGAGATCTTCCCGACAAAGTGAATTTCTATGAAGGAGTATTCTATCATTATTTTAGCATAGGTATGGCATGCCATTAGCTTTATTTTAATAAATTTAACTCTTCCCATTCAGGCTTATGGGGTTTTCATGTTATTATTATTTTACGTACAGGAATGGATGCAAAAGTTGCATATGGGTTCCATCATTTTCGTAATGAGAAACCTCACCTTGCACAGGGTCCTCTTGCGAATAAGATATTTGAATTTCTTTAACGTATTTGACTTCACGTTCAAGAATGTTTTGTTGTGAATGTTAAACATTTATATTTTAGTCTGAAGCTACTTTATGTTAATACTGCCATTTAGAGCTTTATTAACAGAACCGTATAATTTAAGCTCATTATATATATAGATAGATAGATAGATAGATAGATAGATAGATATAGATATAGATATAGATATATTACTCCTTCACTTAGGCAGTATCAAGGTTCTAGCGCATTGAATGTGTTTTGTTCCTTTGACAACACCGAGAGCATATCATGTTGATATGGTTCTAACTTTGTGCTTTTGCAGCAAATGGAAGAGGTATGAGGTTATTGTAGAACAAAAGATGTATGCAATATTAGGTACATATGCTTGGATGTTTAACTTTTATTTTTGTCTTCTGATTGGTCTTATAAAACAGCTTAAATATAATTTTGGTTTATGCTGAACATTTTCTTAATCTTCCATTATTTCTTTTAAGCACAAAATATTTCAATCACTGATTTGTTTTGCTAAAACTACTATTAAATTGCAATTGGTCTATCTTTATGGTAGAAAAGTTTGCTAAAACTAATATTAAATTGCAACAGGTCAATGAGTTCAAGTCTATTGAAAAGTTTAAAATTTTCAATACAAACAATTTGTAAGTCATATTGCCTTAACATGTAAGAACTGTCTATTTGGCTTAGTACTAACAGTCAATGTTACAGGTGGGTTAACTTGAATGCTATCAAGAGGCTTGTGGAAGCTGATGCACTCAAGATGGAGATCATTCTAAACCCGAAGGTTTGTATCTCTTTCTTACTATGTCGCCTCTGGTGGATTTCTGATTTATAAACTATAAAATTGGCTGCAGGAGGTCAAGGGAATCAAGGTTCTTCAACTGAAACCTGCAAATGTGCGAGCAATTAGGGTATAAAATTGTACCAATTATGGTTATGATGTATTAAAATGTAAAAAGATCTGTCTAACCATGTGTTTTCCTCATGTGATTAAGTTCTTTGATCATGCTATTGGTATCAACGTACCTCGATCGTGATTCCTTATGTCTAGTTCACGAATTTCCATTTTAATACGTATTGTTCATGAATTTTCATTTTAATACGCCTTCAAATTAAATTATACATTTCTAAATTGGATTTGTGACATTTCTATAATTTTTTAAATTTTTATTTTATTTTTCATGACATTTAGTGGCGTTTTTGGGAAAAGCGCCGCTAAAAGTATAATATTTTAGTTTTTTTATTTTTTATGACCTTTAACGGTGTTTTTGGGAAAAGCGCTGCTAAAAGTATAATATTTTAATTTTTTTTTATTTTCATGACTTTTAGTGGCGTTTTTAGGAAAAGCGCCGCTAAAGGTCATGTTATATAGCGGCATTTTTGGAAAAGCGCCACTAAAGGTCATGTTCTTTAGCGGCGTTTTTTCACATAAACGCCGCAAAATTTAGCGGCCTAAAAAAACGCCGCTAAAAATCTGTTTTGGTGTAGTGCTCCCTATTTTGCCGTGATTTGATTGAATCCTTTTTGCTGTTTCTTTTGTTTTTTTGTTATTTTCACCTTGAATTTTAAGTGCCCCTTCAATTCAGTCCGCACTTAGGCGTTGTGTTTTGGAACATGGAATATTTTCATTTTTAATCCTCCTTGGTTGCGCGCGTCATATTTTGGTCCTCATTTCTATTTCAATGTTTCATTTATTTATTAATTATCCCTTTTAGTTTATACTTATTTCAATTGAGTTATTTGTTTTAGTTTATACAATTCTTTTATTATTTTAAATTTATCTATTATGCATTATTTTATTTATTATTTATTATTTCAATTGAGTTATTTTAATTATTCATTATTTTGATTATTTTAATATATTATTTTGAATTCGTTTACTAATTTTACATTATTTTAATTTGATTGTTTTGACTTTCATTTATACATATTCTTAGTTGTTTTATTTTATAACTTATTTATTTTGAAAGTCACTTTTGTATATATTTCTAGGTTTTAAGAATTTGTATGATATTTAATTTGAATACTTCTATATGTTTTTTATTTTATATACATATACATATAATTTATATTAAAATTATTTTTATACTATGTATATATCATTGATTTCACATTATTTTATGCATAAATATATTAATCTATTATGTTTATTTCTTTTAAATCCTCTTAAAGATCTTATTTTATTATATAAAATATAATTAATAAATCTTTTATAATTGTTTTCTTTTATGTTTATTTTATTTTATCATAATTCTTTTCCATTTTCAACACCTTTATATATTATTTTCTATATTATTCATATTGGTTTTTTTATTTCATGAATATTGTTTTTTAGATTAATATATGTATGATCTTGTATATAATTCACTTGGATTTTCCCTCTATACAATATTTATTTGTGAATTCATTTATATTAATTATCTATATTTTTGTTTATCAATCCATTTTACACTTTTACATGCAATTTCAAAACTTTTGTACATACTTTATAATTCATATAACATTGGTTGCAAATGTTTTTGTCCCCCCTGTTTTTTTTTTTTTTTTTTTTTGCATATATTGATCGCATTTGGTTTGTATTAATTTATTTGATAATTCTTTCTTGATTGTCCTTATTACCTTCAAATGTTAATGTTGCATAGTGTATGAAGTATTGCAATTATATAAACTCTAATTAGCTCTTTCATATTTCCATTATTGCTTTCACCTGCAATTTCATATTTGCAATATTATTTTCATCTTTGATATTATAACTTATTCATGTAAAGTTTTTATCCAAACAAATTAAATTAAAATATGTTTTGAGTTATCATTGAAAGTTTTTCAAAATAAAGTGATATTTTGGTATTTGAAAATACAAGAAATCGTGCCCTAACGTATTGGACTGCGATTTTACGTTGGACCAAATAGCTTAATACCCTTTTTTAATCACAAGTTTTAGAAATCGTGAAACGACTCAACTTTGAGGGTTCAAAATATTGCATCCTAATGTATTAGGTGTAGTATTTTTGTTCTTTTGAAACGAAGTAAGTTTTACGTTCAAATTTGAATTATTCCAGCCTTTTTAAAGAAATTGCATTTTAAACTTCTTCAAAATTTCAATATTAGGACAACTATTAATCAAGTTGGTACCAGTTTTGGGCACACGGGGTGCTAATCCTTCCTCGTGTGTAATCGACTCCTGAACCTATTTTCTCTATTTCGTAGACCAAAATTATTTTTTTACAAGGTGATCCAATCCCACCTGAACAAAAAAAAAGGTTGGTGGTGACTCCATGTTTTTTTTAAAGTCGATCACCGTTTTTCCAAAACATAAAAAATGGTTTCGACATCAACATTTTACTGAATAGTTAAAATCAAATAACATCAAAATAAATGAAAAGTTAAATCTCAAATTTGGGTATAGTTTAAGGATCAAAACAATAATATAACTAAAAATAAAAATATTATTTAGTATTTATTGACATTGAATTAAAGTGGCCAATAAAGATGATGCACATTGCGTTGACATGAATCTTCGATAGGTGTTCTCAAAGAACGAAACAAAGTAAACTCTCAAACATATATAATTGATCAAAAGTTCTAAGTTGTAAAATTTAACAGCTTACAAATGAATCCTATTTAACATTCGAAGATCAGAGGTTTGATGTGCCGCCTAATGCTATAAAACAGGTGCTCCATGATGATGAATGTCATGCAGTTGTGCCTCCACTGCTGGTTTTGTAATCAGTCTTCTTATTTTCATCTTCTTAGATTTTATATGATTTTATATGAAAAGATAAATTTGACCTAAAAATAATATCTATTGCTTTTTTTTTAAAAATATGGGACATTTGGTGAGTTCTTCACTTATACTAACTAAGCAAGAAACTTATTGTAATTTTTTTAAATGATCAAAATGAAAATTTACTGAAATTAGTTAGCTAATTTTGTAATTTAGCCAAAATTAATATATTGCTTAAAAACCCTTCTCACCTCCATAAGCCCCTTTTCTACAAAAGGGCTCGTTCCTCCTAAAAACCCACTAAAAGATTTTAGTTTAGTTTTTTCCCCTTCGCATGCAGAAAAGCCCAGTTTTGAAAGAGTAATTTGGTCGAGCACCTAGTGTTCAATGAAAGGCAGCAACAAAGCTACTGTTCTAAGTCTTGCTGAGAAATGCAAGGTTTGATATTTTCCACCATTGTTTTCAAGCTACAAGTTTATTGCTTTACTCTAACTTTGCAATTACATATTTTTACCTTTTATTTTCTAATGTTGCAGAATATATTGGTTTCAAATTGGCAAGGTTATCTTAATACCATCAAAACTGATGCCCAAGGAAGGTACCCTTTTCATATCTCTTTACAAATATTGCTTTTTTTGCTTTCCCTTTCATTTAATTCAATTGGGTATGTTTTGGATTTTGTTTTGGTTTTTGGGTTTTATCTATCAAAGCCTTTAGCTTTATGAAATCGTTGAAAATCCCAAAATGTTAGAAGAAAAAGAGAGTAGTTTTAGTGGAAATAGTTTATGTTAGCTGAATCCTATTATTTATGTAACATGGACTCGATATATGATTTCTAGCACAATGATATTTAGTTTAAGTAATATAGTATTTGTTTTTATGGCATGAATTTGTTGAAAAGATGGAAAAGAAGAGCTGGGAATCAAATTTGTTATAATGTTTGATTGCTTTTAATGATTGTTTTACAGCAAAGAGAATATATACACGACGAAGGTTAAGCACATTATAAGGAAGGGGAATCCTTTTATCTGGGTACCAGAACATGAATTGCACAATGTGGTATGTTTCTTTTGCTGCTACGGCTCTACTTTCTTTGTTTCGTAATTTTCTCTTAATATTCAAGTATCTTGTGGTCTCTATAATATATGTTATTGGATTTCGATGTGAATGTGAGATAAGGGTATGTGTCCGACACGAGTATCTTCACTTCTTTCCATGTATTTGGAAGGCCGTATTCTCATAGCCATATATGAAAATGTATTGGACATGGATGTCCGACATGAATACTTTAGGAAAATGAAGAGTCAGAGCAACATTGGGTGCCGTTTAGGCAGGATACGAATCGAATAGCTCATAATCTTGTATTCTTTCTTTGGTTGGTGAACTATTTGGAATAACTATTGTACTTATTCGTGTCAAGTATTGAACAGTTTAAGCATACATGTCTTTTTCGTTAAATGTTAGCCTTGTTTACCTATTTATATAAAGTTTAAATTCCTTTCTGAAAACACTTATGAATGTAAAACCTTTTCTTTTAGTTTACATTCGTTATTAGAACTTTCATAAAATTGATGTTCACCATGTCAATTGAATTCTTAATTATTTCAATTTTTTTCCTTTTTGTACACAGAACACTATAATTGATGAACGTGGTTCATTTTCTGTAGCCACCCCCTACCCAGGGCCTCTTGGAAAATTACTCAAATCAATGAACAAGGTTGGTATCTTATTGAACTGCACAATCTGTCTTTTGGTAGTGTATACCTTGACATTTGTGTTGAGCAAGTATTTTGAATGTGACACAATGGTTTAATTTGCTATACTCCTATGTTGCAGTTTCCAGTTCGGGTTGCTCTAACCGGGGATGTTGTGCCTGTCAAAGATAAAAAGGTAACTATATTTTGAAAACTATCTTGGTCATAAGAATTTTGTACAGCTATGAGTAATATGCCCATGATTAGGCTGCGGCAAATCACCACACTACAAGAATGCAACCATGTCTGCATGTATATACTTTCAAGGGGTAAAATAAGATTAACTGTCTTTTGTGGAAATCTTCATGTTTTCAATTTATGTCAAGAGCAACAGGGTATGCTGGTCAAATAAACTATACTTCTCCCGGTTCAAGTAACTAAGTACACTATGTTCCTTGGCATATAATGTGAAAGCAACCAGGATAAGGTTTTATGTTGATAAATTAGCTTAAAACCGAATATTTGCAAAAAATTGGAGATCATTAATCATTTTGTCTAAATATTTTCACGGATTCCAATTGATTAAATGGTTAGTATAGCACTGGTTACTTGATATTTTAACACTATCATATTTGTTACACTAATTTGTTGATACTCTTTGTGGAAAAGTAAAAAGTTTATTTGGAAGTAATAATCTTGGTAAATCTAGATTGAATGTCAATTTTTAAGAATCTTACAATCATTGTCAACTTTATTTCTCTTTTTCATTTTATAGGCTGAATCAGCCGCAAACTACCTTAAAGAAATGATGCTCTCCGAGGAGAAAGCATTAAAAGAATTTAGTTATACGGTTTCGGGTGTATTAAGTTCTTCTAATCACTTTTCGACAACTCGAAGCGAAAACCTCAAGGAGCTGATCGATGGGGGTGAAAAGTATGTGATTTATAAGTTCAATCTAAGGTATAAACTTCCACGCAGATTGTTAAATTTATCAGCGTAATTATAGATAATTACCATCACATGAACCCTGGTGGTAGTGATGCTCGATTTTGTCTCCACTGAATGTTGAAAGATTGATGTTATACCATATCTCAAAATAAAGTTCTTAAATTAAATTGTCCATAGCATGTCTTTTGCTTAATAATAGTAGTGGTAAAAGTACCATGGAAACCTTGTACTAGGAATCAAGATTGCATTTTGCCCCCTCTATTCATAAAATGTGCAAATTAGTTCTTGTACGTTAGACCAAAAAGCAAACTGTCTTTTTGTTAAAACTTTCATCCATTTTTACTATTAAAAACTGATCCCTCTACGTCAAGATTAGGTACATGTGGTATGCCATGTGTAACTGTCTAGTTGTTTCATCTGCCACACTAGTTTTTAACGGTAGAAATGGATGAAATTTTTTTACGGAAATGACCATTTGCTCTTTAATCTATTGTATAGGTATTAATTTGCCCATTTTTAACTGAAGGGGCAAAATGCAATCTGACTCCTTGTACAACGGCCTCCATATTACTTTTTCATAATAGTGGTTAGTTAAGTGCTTTATGAAAGAGGATCCAATAGGGATCCCCTGTCATTTAATGTAACCTTAATATTATGGTACCTTCAATATGATATAATACTATAGTCTTTTCGCCTATAGATTCATAAAATATGATGAGAAAGAGGTTTACTTCGAGTGAGAGGGAAACGAAAAGTGATCTAATATGCAAACTTCGTTTGACATGAAATATCTTCTATACAGGTCTTGCATGTTTGTTGATGGTAATGGAGGAACTCATGAAGTAGACTTTGAAGATATGGAAAAATGTAAAGCAAGTTTGCTAGGTAAGACATCATTGTCGAGAAAAAAAAAAAAAAACCGACTGCTCTATTTTACAGATAGTAGTGGAATGAATTACGATCTTGATTACCGATTAAATAATATCTTCATTTTCTCTCTTTATAGCTCCTTATTCAGCTAAGCTAATCGATGGTATTAATCAAAGCGAAGCACGGCGCAGAGGACTGATCCTTTTCTGTTTCATATACTTGAACGTAAATGCAAGAGTAAGGTTTCCTATCCTTTTTCAATGTCAAGTACTTTCTGTGTGTTACATAGAGTTAAGTCTATGAATTCCACCATGAAAAGTCGCATATCCTTGCATATAGTCTCAGACTAATTGTACATGTCCTTTGATAACCAACTAATCTTTCTTTCTAGGATGCGTACATGCTGTCTCTTGATCGTAAGGGGTTCGACGTCCTAGGAAAGGTTCGTAGTAAAGTTACCGGGGATGAAATTGATGAATACCAATGGAAGCAATTCAGGATCACATTCAAAGAAGAGGCTCTGGACATCGAATCCTTTTGTCAGCAACTTGTGGAAATGGAAGAAGATGCCATCAAAAAGGTTTCTAGCTACAGTGGTCTGGGATAAAAGTAATCAAGTCAGTTTTAGTTCATTTTGTATGCATAAACACTAAAATGAACAACACTAACACTCGAATACGTTAAAATTTTGGTGTATTTGGAGGTTTTTAAAAGAATCATGCCTCGTATCCGTATATTCGTACCTGGTCCATATAGCCATTGCAATTGAAGTAAAAAAAGCATATTGTGTGAATGAGTTGGAGGTTTAGGACCACAAATTTTGAGCCAGAGATATGTTTTCTTTTCTTTTTTTTATTTTGCTTTTCAGCTTTTATGAATGACAATGTCTCTTAACAATTTTATCCATAAAACATTATCAGATTCTTTTTTATCTTTTTCCTCTAATTTTAGGGGTACACAGTACATTTACATTACCATGACTTTAAAGGTGAACTCCACCCTTTCCCATACCATGTTGTTCCCACTTCTTCAACTCTCTTCTCTCTCTTGTATACCAGTTCATCGGTTTAGTTAAAAATTGAAAAAAAATTCAATATAAACGATTAAATTCGTACTTTAATTGAATAATTGATTGATTTATGTTTTAATCGACCTAATCAAACCAGCTTAACATTGATTAGTTCGGCCAACTAAGTTGATTAGATTGAATTATTCTATTGTTTTCTTTGTAGAAGTTAGATTTGGGTTCGCTCTAAAAAAAATTATATTATATATTACAAATATATTTCAAAAATTGGTCAATCCATATGTAAAATTCATAACCAATAACAAATCGATTTAATTTATTTTAACAGCCTACAAAATTGAATTAATCATCATAATTAACTTGACAAAATGCTATTGATTTAATCGACTTAGTATTTGGTCACCCAAAATATGAATAAATTTGTTTATAAATCAAACTAGATTAATTCGCGAGCTTAATTTATTTATCAATAATATAAATTATTAAAAATTGTTTTATATTAATATTTATATAATATAACATGATTATGAAATTATAGATTGCATGATGATATAAGAGGATGTCACAATTTGATTTCTAATAATTATAAAGAGAAACAAATTGGTTGAAGTTTGAAATGCCTGAATTGTAATTGTCAAACTCTAAGGGTCAATTTCGCAACAAACTAATACATGGGCAGTGGACACAACTTGATATTCTTAGATCCAGTGGATCATACAGCTTGATGTGACACCCCTTCACAATCTCATGCTCTTGGGAATAATTTCTGTCCTTATTGTCCAAATTCTTTTCTCTCTCTTTTTTTTTAATATGAATGAGAATGAAAATTAAGAAAGAATTTCTTGAAAATCAAATTTTATATAAATTTTGAATTATATTGGATTTTATATATAATTAATTGATTTGACATTGAATGCTTAATGTAAATATGGAAGTTCAAATTTTATTTTGTTGTTATTGTATGTTACCATTATTTGTTCTCTTTATTTATTTTTTTTATACATGATATAGTATGTCAATTAAATCTTAATTAGATTGACATTTTTACTTATATTTACGTATTTTTATGTTGGATGCTTAATATATGGTATTAGAGCTTAAGTTCTCTTTTAATTGTTGTTATTGCTTGTTTCTTTTGTTTGTTATCCCTCCCGAGCTTGTCACATATAATAGGCCTATTTGTCTCTACCTACTTGTGACATAGCCTATTAAAGTGGTATCATTTGGATTATTCATTATGAAAATTAGTTCTTTTTTAACGATTGATTTTTAAGTTGGATGTTTATTATGATATTAAAGTCCAGATTTTATTTACTATTATTGGGTAAAAGTATCATAGAAATTTTTGTACTAATGTTCAATTTTGCTTTACCCCTTCTATTAAAAAATGAACAAATTAGTCCCTATACATTAGATTAAAGAGCAAATTGGTTGTTTTTTTTTTTATTTCATTCATTTTCATTGTTAAAAATTGATCATTGTATGCCAAAATGAGGCACATGTGTCATGTTACATATAACTATTTGGTTCTTCTGTTAGCAATGCCAGTTTTTAACGATAGAAATTAATGAGATTTAATAAAAAAAGACTAGCTTACTCTTTGATCTAACATACACTGACTAATTTACTCATTTTTTGAGTAAAAGAGGCAAAATGACTCTTAGGACAAAAACCTCCCTAATACTTTTACCACTATTATTGTTACCCTCTTTGAGTTTTTTTCTATGATAAGCTCTTCTATTTATTTTTTTATGGCTTATTAAAGTGGTATCATTTGGATTATCTATTATGAAAATTGGGTCCTTTTTAAGGATTGATTTTAAGTTGGATGTTTATCATGATATCAAAGTCCAGATTTTACATTTATTTACTATTATTAGATAAAAGTACCGTAGAGGTTTCTGTACTAAACTTCGATTTCACTTTGCCCCCTCTACTAAAAATGGACAAATTAGTCATTCTCTTAAAATTTTCATCCATTTCTATTGTTAGAATTGGTCATTGTATGCCAGAATGAGGCAAATGTGCCATGTCACGTGTAACTACTTGGTTATTCTATTAGCAATGTCAGTTTTTAACGATAGAAATGAATAGATTTTTTTAATAAAAATGATTAATTTGCCCATTTTTTTGAATAAAACAACAAAATAAAATCTAACTCTTAATACAAAAACCTCTATGATACTTTTACTACCGCTATTGTTATCCTCTTCAAGTTTTTTTATATGATAAGCTTTCTATTTCTTTTTCTACCTATAACGAGATGAATTAAAATACAATTAACTCATCTTGATAAAATCCAAAATTACCAATAAATTTATATTCAAATTGAATGTGGATTAAATAATGAACCCAGCTCTTATAATTGCACAAAATAAAGAAGTGAGGTCATTGTCATTCAATAAAAAGAACCTAGCAAATTGTTGCAAGGCAAAATTGAAGTTGAATCAGTCCACCTAATTTTGGGATACATAACATGGAATTAAAGGAAATAAAAAAGAGTGGATGGTTGAATTGAAATGTAGGTATATATATATATATAGCTTCTTACATAATATATATAGTTGGTTGAAAGGGATAATCATATCTTATCGTCAACCTCCATTAATTTGCAAAGGTCACTTCTTACATATATAAATATTTATATTCATAAATATATATGTCAAATTAAACGTGCTCAGTTTTCATTTTCAGTCCTTTCAATTTTGCATGCAAATAATATACGCGCATTCGTACTACAAACTCTTCTATTTTATTTTATTTTTTTCAATTTTTAAACCCTAAAATGTTTTAAATTTTTAATTAAACCTTGTAAAAAATTTCAAAAATTATCATTAATTTTTTGAAATTTTTCAAAATTTTGATTAAACTTTTAAAAATTAATACTAATTGGATATGAGGTTGAAATTTCATTATCTACATATCCGTCCATGTATTCACGTATCATGATTTTTCTATACAGGGTAAAATGTAGACAAAATAATATAGAAAATTATAACAAAAAGAACATTTTTGGATCTACCTATATAGACAACAGGTTTGTATATTTAATGGCCTCGAATTATATATATATTGAAAATGACCATATATATATATATATATATATATGAGTTTTCAATTTCTTGATTTCATCCTCTCTCTTTTTATTTTTTTTGAGTAATCTCTTTTATATTTTTATTGTATCTAAATAGTACTCTAAAAAATTACTCTTAAGTACAAATTAATTGTTAATTTTTTTTGTTATTTCCATGTAGGTTTTATTATTGATGTTTGGGGTTTCGTAGCTAAGACCGAAGTCAGAATTTTTTTTCTTTTGAGGTGAGATTAAATTATATATTTTTATGAGAGCTGAAATGTAATGACTTATATCTTGATAGTTTTCAAAAGGATTAAATCGAAATTCTAACATTTTGGGAACAAACTATAATTTTAACATATATTAACTTCAAATTTTGAGATTAAAGCATCAATTTTCAATTTTAGGGTGTAGGCCAAGCCCCTACTTGCAAACTTCTCTTCGCCTCTGTTTGTAGTTGTCTTTTTTAATAATGTCATCTCTAAGATTTGAATTAACATTTACAATTGAAAATGTAATGTATTTTACTACTATACTAAACACTGATTAATATTAAATATTAATATTTTATATAAATATAATTTAAGAATTAAAATTTACGAGAATAAATTTTTTTCGCCCAAAATAAATATTCATAAAAAAAAGTCTTGAATGCATTGATGAAAAGGGTCCTTAATTTTGTGCCACCCACTTGAGGGGCCATAAATATGCATGATTGGTTATTGCAGGAAACTGTTCATAATTTCAAGTAGAAAAAGCTTTTATAGGGACCCCATCCCATGCAACCAACCAAGCTCTTTATTTTTCCCTTTTTCACCGAAAATAAAAAATAAAAAGAAATTCCAAACTATTTCCATTGTGAAATGGAATGTATAATCATATAAGAATTACTATTTTTTTCTCAACAATAAAATTTTATTAAATAATAAAAAGTGTATATTCGATAAAAAAAACTATTGATTAATTAATTATGAAACCCATTATTTATCACATAAATACAAGTAAGCTTTAAATTTTTTTTGGTTAACTATAAGGGGAGGATAAAACTCTAACAACAACGTAACTAGCGTGACTCAAACTCAGGCCACATCTAAAACGGTGAACACCCTAACCATCAGGCCTGAGATTCAACTTTAAACTTTTTTATTTCAATTTTAGTTGTAAAATACTGATTATATTCATTATTAATATCTGATTGTTGTTCTATATACATAAGCATGAATATCACATTGGGATATTTTAGTTTCCAAATATTACTTTTACTTTTTTTTACCATATTTATTCCATCTAATAAATTCAAACTGGAATTATGACTAATTGAAATCTAGATGAACTTAATCCATACTTCAAGTTTGACTCTATTGGAAATAGTTAATGAATGGTTCTATTTAATTTTATTATCAATTAGAGATGATCATGACTCAGATTGAGTTTATGTCTAATTTATATTATGACATTAACACTATATATAATTATTTAAGCTTGACTCGACCCAAAATTTACCTATACACGTTTATATTTATAAATAACTAAACCTAAATCCTTTTAGACCTATCCATATTTTTTTATTTTTTTAAATATGTTATTTTTATTTAATACTTACTACTACTATATAGTTTTTCCTTTATTAAAATTTTAAATTTCATATAATTCAAATTACTTAATATATATACAAAATATATTATAAAATTTTACAATATATTATTTTTAATACAAAAGTAATTCAAGACTAAGAAAAGAGACTGTAAACAGGGGCGTAGATAAAAGGGGTAGACAATAACTTTGTTGTCTAAAAATGATAAATATACTTTTTAATTCCTTTAAAATTTTTAAAATTACAAATTAACATAATATTTAATTTTTACAAAAAATTATAATTCATCTTCAATCCTTAAAAGATAATTTTCTAATTTCTTCCGTCATCGTAAATGTTGAGATTATCATCAATGACTATAAAAGGGGTGATGAATATACATGTTATGTGTACTCCATGAAAGTTTGAACGAAAATTTCGGCCTCATGTTTCATATGTGGGGGACCCCTTAGAGACCTGTGGGGGTTGTGAGACCAGCTTTATTTTTTTTGAAAAAATAATAACAATATTAAAAAGCTACTATATGTTATTCTAAGGTAAGGTCGTAGGACCCAAAGACAAGAACCTTACAAGAAGGTGTTGTGGGACCCACAACAAATCTGACGTGGCAAAACAAAACAAAAACAAATTGAAAATCAACCCGACAGCGAGCATCTGATGAAGACTAATATCCTCATCCCACTCACGGCGGCTTCCTCGTTTATATTACATTCCTCCTTACGTTTTTTTAGTTATATATATAGTCACTATTCATCACAATTATAATGGCTAAGGAGTTGATGAGTGGGGTCGGGTCGGATTCAATTATGTTAAGATATAATGATATATATAATTGTTTAAGTTTGATATTTTAAATTTTTAATAAAAATATATCTATTGGTCTTGTTAATATAAAATAAATATTAAATATAATTAGTAAATAACAAAAAATACACATTTGGTTTAATGATATTATCTTCTCTGATTATTTATTTTATGGCTGTATTAACAACCACCACGAAGGCGACATCCAATGGGGAATTTTCTATTTTAGTTCAATGCCTAAGATATTACTTTGAAATAGATGGGAAAGTTCAGGTATGATTCTTTAGGTGATAACCATGGCGTACAACTCATGAATAAGAATATATTTGGTTATATCTTTATACGTGGGGTTAAAAAATTATGTGAAAATTATATTTATAAAAAAAATTATGCAAAAAGTAAATGAAATTTGGTAAAAGTATTATAGAGGCACTTAAATACTAGGAGTTGGATTGCATTTTGTCCCCTATTCAAGAAATAGGAAAATTAGTCCCTATACATTAGATTAAAGAGTCAATTGATCATTTTGTTAAAAAAATTCATCCATTTCTTCTATTAAAATTGGTTCCTGATGAGGTACACAAAGCACACCACATGTCATTTTTTGATTATTTTGTTAGTCATGCAAGTTTTTAACAGTAGAATAAATGAAATTTTTAATAAAAAAGATCAGTTTCCTCTTTGATCAAAAGCACAAAGATTATTTTACCTATTTTTTAGTAGAGAGAGCAAAATGAAATCTAACACTTAGTACAGGAGCCTCCATATATTTTTACCATGAAATTTTAGTTGAAAGGATAAAGCAGACTATTTTCTAAAGTTTTTATGGGTTTAAATTAATTTTTTCACGTAATAATATTTGTTACTTTATAAAAAAAAAATTAACTTTTAATTATTTTCCAATTGAATTGATATTCGATTAATTCGTAACATCTGTTCAATCACACACTTATATATATATATATAGCATGATTAATGTAATATGCTTTTATCATTCATTTTTTTAAATAAACTTTTATCGTTGGTCTTAATCTTAGAATTTAAAGAATTTATCTTCATATATATACGGAATAATTTTATTCATTAACACATCTATTCTTCTTACTTTATTTTATATAAAAAGTTAAAATCTTGGAAAGATTCAAATTTTAAAAAAAATTAACAATTTCATTATAGGTTCTAATCATATCTGCTCTTTTTGACACAAGTTTTAGTACTACTTATAGTCTCTTCCCAACCCATAAACAAGAAGATAATGCACTTCTGCCTATTAGAATTACATTGACATCAATGTTCATGCCAATTAAATTAAGACTAAATAGACAAATTTGGTAAACTTTTTAATATTGAAATATTAAAGGTAGATTCAGTAGATTAAAAGGTGATAGGACTAATGTAGTAATCCAAATTGAATGCTAATAAAAATTTTAGTCAACATCTAGCAAAATCCATTGGCCTTCGTCTCTTCGTTCTCTACTTTGTTATATTGAAACATTCCCCTCGTAGAGTGGCCTTCCAAATAACAAATATTCTTCTTGCCTTTTCTACCTTGTAGAATAAAGCGATTTCCCTTATACACCTTGCATGTCTTCCCAATTCGCACATATTCATACTCATGCTATATCATCTCTTCCAAATAAATAATGTTGAGGTTGGCAACAAGGACATACTTTACATTTGAAACATTATAGATTTTACCATTATGGAGTTTAAGACGAACTCTTTTCATGCCTTCAACTTTGAACTCCTGTTTTACCTCCTACATTGATGCAACCAAAATCGCTATCCTTTTGCAAAATAGTAAACATGGTTTGATCCTAACATACATGTACATCAGTGGCAGAATTTAACACCCATTTAGATGAATCTTAACCGAATCATTACCTTTTATTTAAAGCATATCAACATCACCATCGGTCTTGCATCCATGGACATTTGAATGTGCCATATTGTTCATAGTAGTAGCACTTCACATTACCATAGTCTCTCCCTCTAGACATCTCTCGTTGTCCACTTTTATTATGGGAAGTGTTCCTTCATCTTCAATAACTTTCCATAGTTATTGCATTTCCATTCTTGTTAGTGTGATCCCTTCCATGAATCCTTTGGTCTTCTCGTAGAACAACAATTACATCATCTAGCTTAATGATTTTTTTTTCCCGTTCAACAGTGGTATCACCATTGATTTGTGAATACGGTTAGAAAGCTAATAAATCAATTGCTTGCTCTTCATCACTTAGTATATTCAACAATTGACAAACTAGCTGCTTAAACTCATTAATAATCATGTAAATTACCTCTCTTTCCATGCTAAATATGTGTTTTCTCATTTAATAAATTATACTTAATTGCAATAATAAGAGCTAACTTAATTGTTTTTTCGGCTTTCTTCTTTATAGATTGCCACTCTCTTTTTAACCCTATCAGACTATGTTTCTTCTAAATTGATATCAAGACCTTGTTTCACCAAAAGCTCTTGTATGATACACGGCAACAAATTGAAACTACTTTTCCCATCAAAGGACAATAATTTGAATTTCATTGCATTATCCATTCTTAATAGATGCTGATGTGATAACCTTGATGGCTTCACCCTTCTTTTCCTCTTGGCAACACTTTCTCCCTTGAACCTAAAGCTTTAATACCAATTATTAGGATAACGTAGTAACCCTATAATAAGCATCTAAGAAGAAAAAAAATAAAAAATAACCAACAATGCAAATTTGATGTAGTTCAACCCCTCTAGCCTACATCCAACGATCACTCAATTAAAAAAAAAAGTTACAATTTGTAACTTTTGCATAGACAAAACTATAAAGCCTCTTTCATTACTCACCTCACACAAAAAGACCTCTATATAACTTTTTTTTTTTTTTTTGGAATATATAGGTTTCTCTCTTCTTCTTAAGTCTAAAGGGCAAAACCTATTCTATATATAAACATAAAGAACTCCTATTTCCTAATATTTCTTGTATGTTGTAATACTAATTTATTAAGTAAATTAACTTAACTACTAAGTAATATCCATTGAACAGAATTATATTGCAATGCAAATTGAATGCCAATTAGAATTTGGGTAAATATTAAACAAAAGTTCAGTTAGAATTTACTGCACATTTTTCACAAACTTTTACAATTGCATGCTCTCTTTTTCTCTCTCCATAATGTATACTCTTTATAAAGTTTTTTATTAAGTTGGTATCACCCATTAATTGAGTTTCAATTCAATTAATTTAATTTCCGTCGGTTTAAAATAAATTATACTATTTAAAGATATTTTAATCTTTTTAATTTTAAAAAAAATCAATAAAAATATACATATGATGAGATTGAAATCATATCAATTGGGTTAGCAAAACCTTAAATTTATCACTTAACCAAAGTTTTATTTTGATATTTTTATACATTTTAATTTTATTATGCAAACTTTATTACCTCAATTAATTGTATATGTTAACTTGATATCAATTCAAGATTGATAACAAAACAGTAATAAAAAATTGTATGCATTTAATATTCTTAACCTCATGTATTTTTTTTATTTAAATTTTGTTTTAAATACATTATTTCTACAAGCATACACGTGTAATAAAGTTTCTAGTATATTTAATTATTTTTCTCTTACTATCATAATTTAAATTTATATCTATCAAAGAATTCAATTATACTCCATACTAAATTTTAAATAATACATCAAAAAAATTTTGAAATTTAAATTCAAGGCATAAATTTTCAACACTTAATTTTTCAATTTATCCAACAATACCTAAAATAAAACTTTTAATCTTCCATAACTTTTTTTCTGTTTTTTTGTTCTCTCCATAGTTTTTGTTATTATCTTCTTTTCACTATATGGATAGTAATACATAATCATTAATTTAATTCCATTTCATTTATAAGCATTAATTTAATTCTATTTTATTTATAAGAATTAATTTAATTATATTATTTAAAAATTAAAAACCTATTAAAATTATAAAAAAATTAAGAAAAAAATATGATTTTCAAATTTAAAGATATCCAATTTTTTAAATAAAAAATAAAATATATATTTAAATTCTTTTATATCTTTAGTTAAAAATAAAAATAAAAATAATTACAAACTATCCATAATATTTTTTAATCACTACCTTTTTAACCACCAAATAACTCTTCCTCATACTTATTTTTAATAACATTCATTTCTTATTTTTCACAAAGTGGGTAAAAAAAAATACAAATATTCATTATTTTTAAATATAAATTTATTGTACAAACAATCAATTTTAAATTCAATCAATCTGTCCGGTGTAATATTTTATTTAGAAAAATTCCAATGACAATAGTTTTCAAACAAAAAAAATCCTCCATTATGCTAGGCAACATTTGGTGATATGGATTGAGATAGTAGCTTAGGGTTTTGTTTAATTTTGTGACATTCATTATATTTTCAAAACAGCTGCCATCCTAATAATTTTTTGAAAATGATTTTAACTTTTAAACATAAAGGATTTACATGAAAGGAATTCTTAAGTAATTATATCTATAAGATTTTTATTTAATGCAATGGATAACTACTTTCAACCAAAAATTTAAATGATAGCAAGACAAATTTAATAAGCTAAAAGGTACAAGCAAGTCTCATCCAAATTAATTCTCCCATCAAGTATTTTTCCTTTGTATTTTTCTAAAAAAGGGTAGATTAATTGGTTTTCAACTTAGTATGAACTTGATTTTGCTTTTGAAAAAAAAATAAAGAGAGAAATTGTCTTTCTTAATTTTGTCCTATAAAGATTGACTTTGGTCTACCTTCTAAGTTCTAACAACACTTTTTTTTTTTTTTTAAGATTAAGAATATTGTTTGTTTTTTAGTTTAATTGAAGAATTGGTAAATAAACTTTTTTAATTGAATGGTTCAAAATTGCTACCCCAATTATTTTTCCTCCTTGGTTACTTTTCACATCATTCTCTTAATTACTTTTTTGACTTAAATCTAAAATGAAATTTGTATTGACTTAAAAAGAAATCAAAGTCATGCAGAAATGGTAACAGTGTAAACAAATATAATAATTGGGTGATTATGAAAAAAGTTGACAAGAATATGTTGAATGTATCACTATGAGATTTGCTTTAATCCCTTACTATACCTACATTATTTTCAGTTCTTTTCACATACCTTTCCTTCCTTCTCATCTACCTTTGGAGTAAAGAAAGTTTATAGCATTTTGATCCAAGTTTGAGTATATTTTTATTTTCAGTTGGATTGTGTTTTATAATAATTTATTTAAGTGATTTTATTTGGATATATTATTTATATTTCTAATTGTAATTATATTTGTAACTTCAAAAAAATTATAATACTATATTTTTTTTCCTTTAAAAGGGGATTACAATGAACAGAGAACGAATTGTAGTTTTATTTTATTTCTAATTAAAAATTATACTAAAATTAACATGAAATAAAAAATGAGATTGGATTAACCGATTGAATTGATTGAATCATTTATCTATTTGGTTTGGTGACGTAAGTGACTCGGAAAACAATTCAAAATATTAATTTCTTTTATACAACTCAAAATATGATTGGTACTTAATGAGATTTGACCAAAATGAAAACTTTCAATTATCAACGGCATTTAGTATTTAATTAATATTTTTTCTCAAAAAAATATTTATTTAATCTTTATAAAAATATTAAATATTTTATTAAATTAATTGGTTGAGTCTCATCATTTATCAATAAATATTGGGTTGAGTTGTAAGGAGTTCGACATCCGAATTTGAGTCTGGTAAATGAAAAAATAATCGACATCCGAATTTGAGTCTGGTAAATGAAAAAATAAAGAAAACTTTAACCCTTAAATAAAGGGCTTGACTTAACCTACAAGACTAGAATAGTATACCTGAAGAGACACCAAAGGAGGACTATGAGTGAAAGTAAATAATAAAAAGAAAATCCTTAAATATTGTACATGCAAAAAACAAAAATAAAATAAAAAAATATTCAAGGGACAAAACCAAGAAACAAAGGTACATTCGACTGTGGCACATCCACCCATAAGTCTTCCCCACCAAGACCACCTTTTTTTTTTTTTTTTCTTTCCCTTTTATTTCCCCATAAAATTCTATTATTATATTCATAAACAATAAATTGTTATTATCTTATTATTACTAAGTTTTCATCTAGGGTTTCCTCTTTCTCTCAAAACATGCATGGCCACACTAATTATATCTTTTTCGGGCACTGTAATAATAAAAAACTTAACCTTACTTACTAAGATTTTCTCTTTCTTTTTCCAATTTTTTTAATTTCGAACCCTAAAAAAATTTAATAAAACAAAAAGAGAAGAGTGGAATGAAAGAGAAACTCAAAGGGAAAAAAAAACCAAAATATAAATAAACAAACAATCCCATAAGCTTTCCTTTTATCTTTCTTTCTTTTTTTTCTTTTCTCTCTGCAAACTCTCCATTGTTCTTTTGATGTGATTCTCCACCATACCTCTAAAAAAGATTGAAAGCTTAAGCTCAATACACCATGGTTTTCTCTTCTGTTCCATATCTTGATCCCCCAAATTGGCAACAGGTAAAAAACCCAGATTTTCTTTTCTTTTCTTTTCTATCCTTGGCTAGCTTCTTCTTCAAAAAAGATAAATAATATTCTTACCCCTTTTTTGATCTTAACTTGAATATACCATTTATTTTGATCTTCTTCTTTCTTATGTATATTTTTGTTTTTCTCTTTTTGTTGGGAATTTTGTAGGCACCAAGTCATCATCATCAGCAAGCTGGGGTTATCACTAGTGAGAATCATCATCATAATTCTCAGCTTCCACCACCACCGCCGCCGCCACCAGTATCGGGTGTTGGCGGTGGTGGTATTAGGCCTGGTTCGATGACGGAACGAGCTAGGCTAGCTAAAATACCACAACCTGAATCAGCTCTAAAGTGTCCTCGTTGTGAATCAACCAACACTAAGTTTTGTTATTTCAACAATTACAGCCTTTCTCAGCCTCGTCACTTTTGTAAGACTTGTAGGCGGTACTGGACACGCGGCGGAGCTTTAAGGAGCGTGCCGGTCGGCGGTGGTTGCCGGAGAAACAAAAGAAGCAAAGGAAATAATAGATCAAAGTCTCCATCAGTTGTTACCGAACGGCAACATGGTTCAAGTTCATCTTCAAGTACACTTGTTTCTAATAGTTGCACTGATATATTAACCCACATGAACCCACCAGCACCACCTCAATTACCTCTATTGCCACCCTTACACCATCTCGGCAACTACAATTCTGGCGATATCGGGCTGAATTTCGCAGGAATTCCACCACAAGTGGCGGTGACAGGCTGTGGAACTAGTGCTAGTGACATGGATTTTCAAGGCTCAACTGGATTAGTGGAACAGTGGAGATCACTTCAACAAGTTCAACAATTTCCATTTTTGACTAGCTTGGAACAATCCCAAACTGGGTTATATCCATTTGAAAGTGATGGTGTGGAGCCACCACCGAGTTATGCCGGTCATCATCAATTTCGGTCTAAGCCATTAGAGAGTGCTATTACACAGCTTGCGAGTGTTAAAATGGAAGACTCTCAACAAGGATTGAATTTATCAAGGAATTTTTTGGGAATTTCGGGCAATGATCATCAATACTGGGGCACTGCCACTGCTGGCAACCCATGGACTGACCTTTCTGGTTCCACTTCTTCTTCCTCAAACATGGTTTATTTATATGTATGAATAGATTCTTCTCTAAAAACCGAATCTAATACTTGGTTTTTTTGGTTAAATTATTTGCAGGTTTCATCAAGGAGAAATCAAGTCATAGATAAAGGGTTTTCAATGAAGAACAAGCTCTAACTTTTTGAATGAAGGAATGGGTGACTAAAAACAAGAGTTTTTAGAAAAATTAATGGTAGATATTTTCTACTCTCGAAAAAAATTATTTGTTGTGTTTCTATGTATTAATATTGTGATGATCTCTAAGGGAATTAAGTAGGGTTTTAATTTATATATATATATATGTAATTCATGGAGAGAAAAGGGTTTGGGGTACCTGACTTTCAAGAAATTAAGATAGATTATTGTCAATTTGTCATAGTTGATGATGAAAAAAACAACAATGCTTTGATCTATTATGTAAAAAAAAAAAAAAAATTGCAACCTCTTTTTTCTTTTGCTTGAGAAAAATCATTTTTTTCTTTTGAAATTTCATCAGTGACTGGAGTTTTAAGTACTTTCTAGCATAGCTGAAAGTGAGCTTCAATCCCTTTCATGCAATGGGACAATAATTTCATATTTTTTTCACTTCTTTTGCTTACACATTATGGACTTGATGACATATGAACATCTTTTTATAATCATGTCGTGTTTATTGCTATTGGAGATAAAACCGAAAATACATTAAGTAAATGTTGTTTCAGTACTTTTTTTTTTCTGTAAGATTGATTGAATTCATTTACTGCTATAGTGATCACTGATCATCAGAATCTCAGTTTTCCCTTTTATCATCTTTCTGGGCAATTTCAAATTCCTAAAATGTTTGCTTTGCCTTACATTTTTTAGGGTTTTTAACCTGAGGTTAGTTATTTTTCACCCTCCCCAATAACCCAAAAATAATAATAAATAATTATTTTGTCTTCAATGCATTTAATACTGTTTGTACATCCCTATATTACCATGCTTCAAAAAAAAAAAAAAGGATAATGGTGATTTTAAAATTAGGAAAAAAAATTAAAATATATATTTATAATTATAGGGAATTTTATCAAACAATAATAACATTGATTTCAATTTTTTGTTTTTGCTTTTTTGTATTTTTTGTATTTTTATTTTGTACTGAACTGGGAGTTTGGAAAAGAGAAAGTTTAAAAAGAAAATGAAAAACGCCAAAATCTCACTCAAAACCATGCAAAGATAAATACATATAGGATTCTCCAATTTTGTCAGCAAATTTTTTCTCTAACGTAAGACCAAAATCCAACAGTACAAATCAAGTCAAAAGTATATTATATATATAATTAAAAAAATTGAATTATCGTTTGCAAAAGGAAAAAAAAAAGAATTATCATATTTCAAAAGACTTTTTCCCTTTAAGCTTTTGTTTAGGACACATTTAAGTAGTACCAATGGTTGAATCGATCAAATCAGTTTGATTGGTTCAACCGGTTTGTATGATTCAATTAAATAAATTATCTAAAAAATATAAATTAATTAATTTTTAGTTTGATTTAACTATTTCAATCTCTTATTTCGAATTGGTATTCCAACCAATTTTTGGACCACTCAGCCTCACCAGCCTACCCAATCCGATTTTGAAAACAATTATGTTAAAGAAAAAAAATCAAATCAATCATAAAGAGTTTTAGTGTCTAAAAAATTAGATTAAAATGGTTTTATATCAAGTTTATTAAGATGTTATAGTATTAAATTAAATATATGTTTTACTATTTATTTCGTATTTTATTATTTGTAATTTATATAAAATATTTGATTTAATGCTTAATGCATGATTTTTAATTTTATTTATTCCAAGAACGTGTGAATCATTCGATGCCATTTATAATTTTAAAATTAAACGTTTTTGTTTAGGGTTTTTCCAAGTAATATTGTATAAGAGAATGGAATCTGTGTTTTGGATCTGCTTTTGCAATAACCAAGGCTGCTTACTAACATGGAATAAAGTTCTCTCTCCAAAAAAGCAAATCTCTCTCTTTCTTTTAACAGTCAGTTTTAATTCCGATTTTCTACTTCAAATTTAATCGATATTTAATATAATTTTGAAATTTAAAAATTAATAATAATTTCTTCAAAAAAATTAGTAATTCTCTATTTTAGCTTGATAATTAAATATAATTTTTAGTTGGTATGAATGTACGTATAGGCGTGAGGACAGGTTTCTCTCTCTCTGTTTCCAATGGCAGCTTTCACTTTTGAAACATCCTTGTTATATATTTCTTTTGCTTTTGAATTGGGGTTAGCTTTGCCATGAGATTCCAATGTAAGTGATTCTGATTTGTGTATGGGGTTCAGTCCATCACGTTCTTCCACATGTGCTCAATCATACATTTGACACTTAGATTCTTTCTCATCACTTCTACTATTTCTCCATTAATTCAATCCCTTAATTATTATTATTGGCTATTTTACATCAAGAGACAAAGGGTGTTTGACCTGAATATTTCGACATTTGCTTGAATTTTTTTTTTGAAGAATTATTTAGAATATTTGTCGTTTACCTATGCTATTCAAATTCCTTTAAAAAAAAATTGTTAAAGTCACTAGGATTTGTTGTGTCATCAACATGTTTTCCTTTATTATTAGCTTTTCTGAAATTTTGATAAGAAGCAAAGGAGGCTCAAGATGGTATTTTAGTCATTATATTTTTTTGATTCCTTAAAATTTGGATGAGTGAAAAAAATGACTTGAGAATGTGTTAGTAGTCTTTGCATGTGTCTCATAAATCTTTGTAATGTGATTTACAAGGTGATTGTGAAAATAATCGGCCAACGGTTAAATTTGATTTTGAGTGCCATTATATCACTGTTCCAAAATGTATTCATAGGAGGGAGATGAACGGTGATAATATTATTTTTGGCTCAGATATGATCCGCCTGATCAAGAAAAATAACTAAGGAAAATACATTCTATGAGCCCTAAAAAATGACCTGAACAAAGTCTATGATAGGTTGAGCTGAAAATTTTTAAAGGCGACCCTTAAATTAACCAAATTGGAGGAGAGGTGGGTGAACTTATTTATGACATGCGTCTCTTCAGTGTTGACGAAACTATTTTTTTCATTGAAAATCGGGGTCGACTTTAAAAACGAAAATGAAGTCGCCACCAATCCCCTTTTTTTTTGAGGTGTGATCGGATCACCTTGAAATTGATCGTTAAAATGTTTTGATTTATTAAAACGATGATTTTGGCCTACAAAATTTGAGAAAACGAGTTCAGGATTCGGTTACGCACGAGGAAGGATTTGCACCCTCGTAACGCCCAAAATTGGTACCGAATTGATCGATTAACGTCTTAATGTCGAAAATTTGAAAAGATTTTAAAATATGATCCTCTTTATTTAAAGAAAAACTTAGATGAATTGAATCAGATGCTGAGACCCGCTTATTTCGACGAAGTAAAATGTCATGCCCAGTGAGTTAGGATATGACATTTCGAATCCTCGAAACTAAGCTTGCCTTTTGACTTTTAAAACTCGTGCATTTAAATTTAAGAAGGATATTCGGTTATTTGGGTCAAATGAAAAACCGGAACCCAGTAAGTTAGGGCACAATTTCTCAAAATTCCAAATACAGAATATTGCCTTTGTTTTTAAAAATTCTTATCTCGAGATAACAAAATGTCACATCTAGTGAGTTAGAACACAACCTTTTTGAATTCTCGAAAATAAGCTTTTATTTAACTTTTATGCTTTGATTTTAAAAGGAAAATAATAGGTTTTTTAGACTCGATAAGAAAAATCGAAACCCAGTAAGTTAGGGTACGATTTCTTTCGAACCTTAGAACACGGAGAATTTGTTTATTTCAAAACAAAAATCTCATATTTGGGTATGGCTAAACGTGAAAATCTCATATTTAAAGAACAATTATGCGACATAAATTTAATTAACTAATAAAACCTAAGGATCATGATAATAATAATAAATAACAAATATGCATGCCATAACAACATTACTAAAAAATGATATTAGTGATGATAATAATAACAATTAATCCTGATAATAGTATTAACAACGAAACAAATAATAATGATAATAAAAAACACAATAAACCGAAAATATGAGCCTATTTAGAAATTCAAGAAGAAAAATAAAAAAAATATATAAATAAAATAATAAAGAATTAATGAGATAAATAAATAAATGAATAAGTGAGTAAATGAAACAAATATATGATATTAGATTTAAGTATTTTATAAGTAAAATAATATAAATTAATTAATTAGTAAAATTAATATAGAATTTAGGTAAAAATAATGAAAATAATAACAATAATATATTAATAATAATAACAAAAATAATGAAATAAATAGTCTAACATTTGAAAACATATATAAAAAAACATCAATAATGAATAAAATATCATAATGAAAATGATAATAAAAAAATAAAAAAGAAATAAGTAAAATCTATTAAAAAATAAAAATAAATATTCAATATTAAATATAATAATAATAATAATAGTAAGTAACAGTAATAGTAATAATAATAATAATGGTAACAAAATAATAATAATAATAATAATTAATATTAATATTAATAATAAAATATCAAAAATCACAAAAGAAATAAAAGAAAAGACAGAATTGAACTTAAAACCAAAGTCTGGGGCAAATCTAGAAATAAATAAAAGACAAAAAGGATCGAATCGAGTGCGCGGATAACAAGGAGGGACCCAAGGGGAAAATATCCCCGCCCTCCAAAATGCAGCACTTTACTCGGGACCAAAATGAAATCAAATAAAAAATTCAGGGCAAAATTAAAAATAAAAGAAACTTAATCGCAGAACCAATAAAAAGCGGAAGGACTGATTTGGCAATAAGACCAATAAAGAAAAAACGCGTGGATCCTCTGGCGAGTTGGGTCGCTCACTTGGGTCAGGAGGGAAAACGACACCATTTTGGGCTATTGAACTCAGCCCTAAACGACATCATTTGAGGGCTCTATAAAAGTTAAATTTTTTTTAAAAAAAAATCATTCTCTTCACATCAAAGAAAAAGAAAAGTTAAAAACTCTCTCAAAACACTCTCCCCTCCCCTCCATCCGGCAAAACTCCGGCGAGACTCCGGTGCCGTCGGCACCTCCGTACACGACGGCCGGAGCCCAAAAAGGTAAAATTTTTCTCTCTTTTTTTACTATATTTTAAAATTTATGAGTAGTAGTAGAAAAGAAAAAGAAAAAATGTTGTACATATCCAAACAGTTTTTGAAGATGAAAAGAAAATAAGAAAAAAATGAAAAAGAAGATGAACAGAACCTTTCTATTTTGCTTTGATTTTTGCTTTCCTTTTATTGATATTTTGTGCATATTCGTAAAAAAAAGGGGAGCCAATACAAATGATTTTCATTCGGTTTTATAGCCAAAATCAAAAAATGAGAATAAAATACATCATTTTTTCATTGTTCTCTCTCGCTGTGCTGTTTGTCTGTCCTTTTCGTAGGTACGGAGGTGACGTGGCGAGCGGAGGTACGGAGGTCGTACGTGCGGACATGGCAGTGTATGGAGGCGGCGGCGGCGGCGGCGGCTAAAAAAAGACCTAGTGTTTTCTTTCTGATTTTGTTTAGGTTATGGGCTAGGGTTTAGTTAGGTTGTGTATTGGGTAGTAGATTTGGGCTTTAATTGGGCCTTCTGATGTTGTAAATGGACTTTAAAATTTGGACTTATTAATGTTTTTATTTGGTTTTTTTTATTTTGGTTAATATTGGGCAAGGCCAAGCCAAAATTAGCCTATTACAAGTGTCCTATAACGTTCTTATCAATAGAGCCTCGAATGATAAAATTCATCCGAAAAAGGGGTATGAGACAAGGTGACCCGCTTTCACTTTATCTTTTTGTTCTTTGCCAAAATGTACTTTCCCTTATGATCAGCAAGGCGAAAATTGAAAAGAGAATACATGACATTAACATTAGTAGAAAGAGCATTCCCATCTCTCACCTCCAGTTTGCAGACGATAGCTATCTCTTCTTTAAAGATAACAAGGAATCATGTTTTTAGATCAAAAGAATACTCGATTGATTCTATAAATATTCAAGATTACAGATAAATTTTGGCAAATATGATGTGTTACCTTGCAACAATTGCCACCCAAAATTCAAGAGGATGTTCAAGAGTATACCGTTGGTACGAACCACGATAGAAGGAAATAAATACCTAGGAATTTAGATTGGTTTTCAAAACAATAAAAAAAAATTCTTCCAAGAATAAGATGGCGTCAAGATTATGACAATGGAAGGTGAAAAGTTCACTCTTTTGAGCCTACCAGTGCATTAGTTATCTTGCTTTAGAGTCCCTAAAAGTATATGTGAGAAAATAGATAGATTGATGTGTCAATTCTAGTGGGGATAAGACAAGGGAAGGAGGAAAATTCACTTCTTCAATTGGGACCAATTGTGCAATAAAAAAGCAATAGGTGGATTAAGGATCAAAAGATTGGATGTCATGAATAACACGCTACTTGCAAGACAGACATTAAGGATCGTCGATAAGCAAAGTTGGCTCATTGAGGAAACCTTAGTCAAGAAATATTGCAGGAGAGATGGATTCCTCTAGTGCCAATCCAAATCGAGGAACTCATGGGACTGGATAAGTATCCACGAGAACAAGGAGTTAGCACAAGAAGGCCTAACATGGAAAAGAGAGAATAGATTACGAGATATGACGGAGTTTGATGAGGAGGCAGAAAGAAGAACTATGAAGCGAATTTAGAGTTTCACTAACAGGAGATGGAGTAAGGTGAGATCTTTCTTTGAAGGAATACATTCCAAAATGGAAATTCTTATCTAGATGAGAGTTTTAAATAAAATAGGCTTATTTGGAAGAATTTAACAATAGGCATGAAAGAACTCAAAACCATATCATCATGTATTTACCAAGAGAAATTTGGAATGCACTATAGGTTTCAAAATTACTAGTCAAAATAACCATTCTCATGTGGAAGATTCTCAACAATGCATTGGTATGCAAGGAATAAATTGACAAAAGGACCGAAATAGTGGACCCAAAATGCCTCTTGTGCCATATAGAAAGAGAGTGTTGGCCCGAACAGTTGCTGAGATATAAGCTATATGCTTGGAAGAAGTGGCTAAGGGAGTCAGTACTCCTTTAAGCACTACAATAAATAAGAATAAAAGAGGGGACACAAATATTGTTTATGCGGTTCGGTTTTCCTACATCTATGAAGCCTAGCTTAGTGAGAAATATTCATTATCTTCAACACTTACAACAAATGAAGCTAAATCTATCACATATCTATTACAATCTCCTCACTTTTCATCTTCAAGACTGATACCACTAAATTTACCCTTGTGAATTTAGCAAGTAAAACCACAACATAACAGGTTTTACTATCACAATGCACTTGTAAAAACAAAGTTTCTCACTTGAACAAATTAAGTGCTATATATCTCAGTACAATAACTTATACAAATCTGTCAATTACATAGGATTTTTTGAGACTTGCTAACATGAAGAAGATCTATCACAATCCCTATTAAACAATAATTAAATAAGTTGAATACACTACGATAATAACCAACAATTAAACAAGGACTCTTGGCAACTAAGATATCAATGTTCAATCCAATTCACTATCCTCGATCTAATGGATTTGATAAGTATGACCTGGTCTTATATGTCTTGTAACACCCCTTAGCCATATCCGTCACCGGATTAGGGTTACGGGGCATTTCATAACTAACCCAACCCAAAGTAGGTATTAATACACATGTCTGTCAAATTTTTTTATTTTTTTTTGAATTCGTTATTAATCACACATTAATTTCATTCTACTTACTTTCACATAAAAAAAACTATAATATAATATATGCCATCTCAATCATCGAACATTTTAAAAGCTTTCTATAACCAAGTACACAAGCATACCATCTCCAACTTATTAAATCAATGCATCTATATATATATGTATAAAAACATATTACATACCTATCAATACATTACAATATGCCAAGGCCGATTCTCATAATCACTTATAATATATTGTTGATCAAAATTAAACTTACCAAAGGAAACTATTCATTTGATCATTGTCAAACACAAGCCAAATGTATGCATACTACATTCACCTTACTAAAACAGTTTCACAATTCTCAACACCAAGTATGCATATACCCAAACGTTATTCATATAACTTATGTTATACCAAAATCACACCATTTGCCGACTATATCCAAACTTGTAAACAACCAACTCTCATACAATTATCAAAGTCAAGTTATCAGAGTAACCCTATCTTATATTTAACTTAAGCAGATAAGCCGAACATATTATGCATGAATGTTAACGCTAAAATCATTCAAGCCACCTTTCCGTACATCAACACAACACATATAAGATGCATTTTCATATTAACCAAACATTAAGGCCGAATTCACACAAGATTAAGCCCACATAATTTAGCCATTTTCGCATGGCATAAATAAACATACATACCGTTGAAAACAATTCAAATGTATCTTAGCCTATACATGCCATAATGATTGAGATTCACTACTTCAAAAGAGTACCAAAAGAAATGATAGTATGGAGAGCTTTTGAAGTGATTTCCCGAGCACAAAATGAGCTTCCAAAAACAACCTACGCAATTAGAAAATAACCAACACAAAGTAAGCTTTCATAGCTTAGTAAAAATTAAGCAATTATTTCCATTCACATAAACTTATACAAATGAAACAAATAATTTCTTATTCACCATTAAACCGAATAATCAAAACTCCAAAAGTTGGATACATAACCACATTATAATTAATTTATATATGTAATAAATATTTTACAAGTATTCGACTTACACCCCAACCCCTATCACTCTTTAAAATTATAGAGATGATACTTACCTCTAGTATACTTACCAACCTCAAACTTAGTCATGCATGCATATACCTAGAACAATATACTCAATAATTCTTGTATATTTATTTGCATCTATAATAGAAGTCTTTAAAACAACTTCACACCTGCACATTATCAATATGATTAGCACATCTCACACATTTAGTGTCATTCATTAATACCTCTCGTAACGTATCGCTCACATAGAGCCGTTACTTCTTACTTCTAGTGACGTATCGCTCACATAGAGCCGTTACTTCATGCTTATCGTAACGTATCACTCACATAGAGCCGTTACTTCACATTTATCGTAACATATCGCTCACACAGAGCCGTTACTTCATGCTTATCGTAACGTATCGCTCACATAGAGCCGTTACTTCACAATTATCGTAACGTATCGCTCACACAAAGCTATTACTTCATGTTTATCGTAACGTATCGCTCACATAGAGCCGTTACCTCACATTTATCGTAACGTATCGCTCACACAGAGCTTTTACTTCACATTTATCGTAACGTATCGCTCACACTAAGCCGCTACTTAGTATTCCTCGTGACGTATCGCTCACATATTATAATTAGGACCGAACCTAAGTATGTATTTTTCAAACCAAATTCTTTTTCTTATAGTCTACCATTATGTTCGATCACACTCAATTAAACACATAATTTCATATTCGATCACCTCCATCATCGATTCCATATTAGTTAAACATACATTCAGCCCATGCACTTATTAAATCTTAATTCTGTCACATTGGTAAAATTTACCTATCTTTATACCCAACTCAACCATCTAATGTATGACTATATATATACATGATTATAGTGTTCATAAAATTTGGCACCCACATTTATAATTATCATAACATCATGGACACCATCAAGAGTATACAAACATCCACACATACCCGAATACCCTATCTCCCTATACAAATGAATACATATCCATTCTTTACCACAACTTGCATATTTGGCAAATTCATGTACTTAATGGTTATTCATATGTATATGTACCATCCCACATTCGATTAACACATATAATAGTTCCTATGTCTTACTTGGTAATCACAAATAAAATTATAAATGTCAATCCAACGAATGCATAATAATATAGAGTTAATTCAAATTAGTCCAATTGCTTAAATCTTACCTCAGAAGTTGACGAATTTAGCTTCCCGACTACTCGTTCAATTTTGCTTTCCCCCGATCCAATCCCGTTTCCTTATGTTCTTGATCTAAATAATTTCAATTTAAACCCATTTCAATACATTTCTATTTGATTTATCCATGGACAAACAAATGGACAATTTATAAATCCGTCCCTGATATTTCATACATTAACTTAATACATAATTTATACTCATTCGAAACATGCCATTTATACCTTAATGAGCATAAAGCCGATTGAACTTTAGGCACATTACAATCCCTATATGCCTCTAATTTTGAATCCAATCACAACATTTATAATTTTACCAAATTCACCCCTTATTGAAACCATGTTTTCAATTTAGCCCATATTATGTTTTTCACCGAATTACACCTAATTGCACATACATCCCTAAAGCCAAATCAATCCATGAACTATATAAGTTCATATACTGTCATATTTTCCATGTTTAGTTCTTCTACGATTTGTTCATAAAAAAATCACCCTAATATTCATAACTCTTCAAATTAGCCCCCAATCAACCTCATTCATCGAAAACTCCAAAGCAACAATTGTTCATCTAATATAAATCTTCCATTTCATGCCAATAATCATCTCAAAGCTCAACCTATGTTCAATGACACATCTATCATACTAAATCAATGTACAAAATTGATGTATGGGCTTGATAAAAGGGTACATACCAATCACAAATTCATGGAATTTATCAAAATTCAAACTAAAACATACCTTAAATTAAGTCTAGCTAAAGCCGAACCTTGTTGAAGTTTTTCTCCCCTTTTTTTCTTTCTAGTTTCGGTCATGATAGAAGAAAATAAGAACATGCAAATATTTTTCTCTATTTTTATTTTATCTAAATATGTTAATCATTATATTATAACATAAGATAAGATAAAATAATATATATAATGCCAACACTATTACATGCATAATGATGGCCATCCACTATCCACCTTTTTATGGTCTAATTGCTATTTAAACCTTCAATTTATAAAGCCATCAATAAATCGGCACTCACACATTTAACCACCGAATTTTCTTTTTATGCGATTAAGCCCTTTTTCCATAATTAAGCACCAAAACGATCAAATTTTAATACGAAACTTTCACTCACATCAAGTCACACATAACAAGCATAGAAAATAATATCAAAATATTTTTCTGACTCGGATTCGTGGTTCCGAAACCACCATTCCGATTAGGGTCGAAATTGAGCTATTACATGTTTCCTCAAGTGATTAATGGGATAGATACATTCCACAATATCAACACAATCTAAATATCTGGTTCAATAAATTGTCAATAACTCAAATTTGAAAACATTCTCAACTGTCGCAGTTAGCTAGGGAGTGGGCACTCCCGCAAGAACTCCTTTATCCTTTCCATACTTTTCAACAATCTCCCCCTTTGGCAATTTCTTGAACAAAACTTGTACAACACAGGAAGTTATACTGTCAAGTTACCTTAGCTCCCCCTTAGCTTATTCCCTTTATTTCCAAAAATTTAGATAATAATTAAGCAAATTAACTATCGATGCTAAGTTGATTTGTGCATCTATAATAAACCAACCATAATTATAACTAAGCTAATGAAACAAGAAAAATAAAGCAAAAATAATAAAAGCAATCCATTCACCAATGAATAAAGTTCCACTGTACCAAGTCCATCATCAACTTCATCATCAAGAATCAAAACAAAGTAGCACTAGCAAATTAAGGAATATAGTCTGTAATAGCCCATTTTCGCCCGAGCCCAATACACTCAAACCAGACAAAAAAATAAAAATATTAAACAGTCCAATTACAAAATCCAATGGGCCCAAACCAAACCTAGCCCACAACTTTAACATTCTCAAAAAAAAAAGAAGAGACCCTAATGCCCTAGGCGCACCGCGCTCCCTTCTACCATGGCCGTCTGACATCTCCATACCTGCAGACAAACAGCAAAACAGTAGCAAAAACCAAAAAAAAATATATTGTATTTGATTTTTTTCTTCAATTTTGGTTATAAAACCGAAGAAAACCTTTGTAAAAGACAGACAAAAAATATCAAAATACAATAGAGCAGATTTCAAGAGAAAAACATTCAAGGTTGCATTTTTATTTTGTTTTTATTTTCGATCTTGCTTTGCTTTCTTTTTTTTAAAAACAATATAAAATAAAAAAAGGACGAAAGCTTACCTGTATATTTTGAGCCCCGTCGCCGCAAGTGGGGGAGGTCGCCGTCCCTGATGATGGACGGTTCTCTTCGGCAATACGAAAGAGAAACCGAAAGGTTTTCTTTTATTTTCCCCTTTTTGGTCGAGTTTTTGTGGAAAACAACCCCAATCTGGGCTTTAAGCGCCAGAGCGCTCAAAATGGAAGCTTTTAAGTTTCCCGGCCACCGTGGACGGCGACACTGTCGCTGGCAACCGGTGGCCGTCACGGCTGTTTGGTGACCAAACGTTGACCGGCGTTTGACCGGACTGAGAGGGGAGAGAAAAGAGTTGAGAATTTTGGTGTTTTTTTAAGGAAGGAGAAAAAAAAAGAAATTTTTAGAAGAATTTGAGTTTAAATAGAACAGCAAAACGACGCCGTTTCATTAAGCCCCCCAGACGCCCAAAACGACGCCCGCTTACCTTGAGGATCCGCATGTTTTTATTAAATGGGATATTTCCGCAAATAGTCCCTCCGTATTTTTTTAATTTTTAATTCAATTTATTATTATTATTTTAATTTGCCCCTGTAATTTTCTTTCTGTTTCACTTTAATCCCCCTTGAAGCTGCGCATTTTGGATGGGCGGAATAATTTCCCAAATGGTCCCTACCCTTTTGTGGCGCGTTACAATTCGGTTCTTTTACTTTATTTTGTTTCTATTTTTACCCTAAAACTCTATTTTGCTTTCAATTTAATCCTTTTAGTCATTTTTGCTATTTTATTATTAAAATCAATTAATTTAACATTCCTATTACTATTATTACTAGTATTATTATTTTATTTTTCATTATTATTATTATTACTATTATTACTATTACTACTACTACTACTACTACTACTACTACTATTACTATTATTACTACTATTATTATTTTATTTTTTATTACTATTATATTATTATTATTATTATTATTATTATTATTATTATTATTATTATTATTATTATTATTACTTTTATTTATTTATTTTTACTATTATTATTTGTTTATTATTATTATTATTATTATTTTAAACTGCTTTACCTAATATTGATTCATTTATTCATTATTTGTTTACTATTAAATTTTTAATTATTTTTAGTTTTCATTTATTTACTTACTCATTATTTTTATATAATTAGTTTTTTTATTTGTTTTTGTTTTTATAATTTATCTTATTTTTATTTTTGATTATTATCATCATTTACATTAATGCATTTATTATTAGCCTGTTATGCATATTAGTACCGTAATTCATTTTTTTATATTTTACTATAAAATCGTGTTACATTAATCCTTACCAGTTACATGAAATTTCGTTTTTTAAATCCGCAATGTTTCGTATTTGGAAATTTGAAAATTTGTTCCTTAACTTACGGGGTTTCGACTTTCGTGCCGTAATTCATTTTTTTTTATATTTTACTATAAAATCATGTTATATTAATCCTTACCAGTTACATGAAATTTTGTTTTTTAAATCCGCAATGTTTCGTATTTGGAAATTCGAAAAATTGTTCCTTAACTTACGGGGTTTTAATTTTCGTGATAAATCCGAGTAAACGAACTTTTTAAAGCATGAATTTTGAACATTCTTGGGAATTAGGAAAAATCATGTTCTAACTTAGGGAACATGATTTCTTTCTAAAATCAAGATAATCGAATGTCTTCCAAAATAAACAAATTTTTCAGTATTCATTCTCGTTTCAGGTTTTAAGATGTCATGTCCTAACTTACGGGATATACTTCTTTATTCTTGATTAACGTGAAATATTCCCTCTTCTCAGAAGAATTTTCTATTAAACAAAGGATCGTTTTTTTTTTTAAATCTCTTCAAATTTTTTATTTTCAACACTCAAACATTAATTAATCAATTAGGTACCAATTTTCAACACTCGCACATAACCGACTCCCAAGCCCGTTTTCTCAAATTTTGTATACCAAAATCATTGTTTTAATAAATCAAAATATTTTATTAAAACGACCGAATTACAAGATGATCCGATCACACCTCATAAAAAAAATTGGTGGCAACTCCCATTTTTTTTATTTTTATTTTCAAAATCAAAGTCGACCCATTTTAAAAAAAAATGGTTTCGACACAGTCATCCCAAATAAAATATAAATAGTAGTTCAAAATCAATATGAAATTCATCAAAAGAAATTCTCCCCCACAAGAAATACTCCCCCTTAACAACACATCTCCCCTTACTGCTCCATCATTTCCCCACTTTGTACCTCATTCTCCCCTTTTTTGGTTAACAAATTTGCCATGTTTTTCCTCATCACAGAGGGCTAGCAAGTTAGCCCACATAGCTTTTTGTTTATCAATCAGCTTCTTTACAACTTTGGCTTCAACTCATAGACTGTCACATGTCTCTTATTGAATTCAATAGAGGAGTTGAGTTCATTAGTTATTCCTTTCCTCATGCTCGAGGGAACAGATTTGGTGCTTGCAACAATGGGCACTTCCTGGAGTAGAGCATATTCCTTAGCATCTTTTTCAGAGTCAAAACCTAAAGCTTCTTTTGTAGGCTCATTTACAATATGCTTTCCTTCAAACCATTTATGCGAGAACTTCAGCACTGCCTTCTCATATTGTTCAATGGCACTAACAGTTCTCAGATTTTGAGTGTAAAGGACTTGGAATATAAGTGAAGGATAAAGTAGAAGGAAATTGTTATAAATCTTCTATGCAAACTTAACAATCCCATCAAAGATGATTTGGCCTAGACCAAATTCAATCATCTCTACCACTTTTGTTAACAGGATAGCCTTTCTTTTATTAACAAAGTCTATTTGGCTGTTAGGAAGCCAATTTCTAGTAGTTATGGCAAATAAGATTACACTACATATGTTTGGTGATAGGCTTTGGTATAAATTGAAAATGTCTGGTTGAATTGATGTTATACTAAATGTATTTTTAATGAACCACTACATCTGCGAGCCTTGCCTAAATATGAATCCACTAGTACAAACATTAACTACAATCCAAACAATCTAAGGAATTTTTTAGTCTTAATCTTGTACTCTTTTAAGTGAATACTCTCAACACCCCAACTTTTCCTACTGCACTGATATTACACAACTTCCAAATGCTATTAGATAAGTTCTCAACTGCAACGATATAAAGTTCCTAACTGAACCAGAATGTTCTTTCTCAACTTGTACCAATAGGGAAGGATGATTTTTTTTATAATGGGATAAATTTCAAAATTATTCATGAACTATGATTCAGTGTGCAATTTGATACATGAACTTTGATTTGGTGTAATCATACTCATGAAACTTTGATTGTGGTTCAAATGTATATATGAAACTTTAATTTTGATTCAACCATACACATTTAAAGAAATAAATGCATAAATTTATTTTTATATTAGATAAACATAATTATTTCTGTATGCAACATTTATACATAAAATTATGCTATGTCAATAATCGTATTACTAAATTATGATATTTGTATCAAATCAAAATTTCATATCTAAAATTAGACATTAAACCAAAGTTTATATAATTTTAAGATGTATCCTTTTTTATATAGCTTTTGACATCCTTGATAAAATCCTCCTCCTTGAAATGAGTATAATGTAGCTAAAAAATCCTCTCATACTTTTCAATTTAATCCTTCGAACTTTTCAATTAATATCCTTTAATACAAGAAAGTACAAAACCCACAAATCTTGAACTCCACATTATTTAGTTTCCTATTACATAAAAATCCTATTTTTGTTGCTACTAAAATACGTAACTCTTAACACAACAATATTATAACATCAACAAAAGTAAAACTTAAACAAATTCGAATTAAGCTTAACCATTGAATTTAGGGTCAAATTGAAATTTCAGCTTTGCATCCTCTTAAATGTTAAATATTGAAAAATTAATTCCTATTGATTGTATGTATAAAAAATTCCTATTGGTAAGGGAAAATAGGCACTTTTAATTTAATGATGAAGATAGAAAATAACATCACTGTTCGAAAGTCAGAAAAAACAGCAACGTTATCTTGTAAAATATATATTATATCCTATTGCTTAAAAATAAAATATATTTATTAAAAATCAATAAGAGGAAACAAAGTAATGACAACCTTTTTGAATCACTTTCAACGAAAATATTTAAATTAAAGCATGTCAATCAAAGAGATATACAGAAAGAGCTTCACCAATGGCGAATATCTCAGCCACCAATTAACATTTCAAATTCAATTATTTGTACTTGAATCAATTATTAAAATATTTAAGTTTGATTCAATAAATTATCTTAATTCAATCTTTAGGTAAATTTTTTTTCTTAATTTCGAAGTTGAGTAAATTAGTCTCTTTAAAAAAAGTCAAAGCAATTTAATCTCCGTTAATTTTGAGAGTGAGCAATGGAGAATAATTAATCACAATGTTAATGATTTCAGTTAAGTGTACATGATTTTAATTGGTATAATATCAAATTTAGCCTTTAAAGTTTACATATTCTATTAATTTGGTTTTAATTTAGCAAATTTATCCGCAACATTTGTGTAAATGTTGAGGATGCATTTTTTGAATTTTTTAGAATTAAGGCCAAAATGACAAAATATGTAAACATTAAAGGCTAACTTTGTCAATATACCAATCAAAATTATGTATAATTGACGGAAAACATTAATGTCGCGATTAATTGTCTTTAGATGCTCACTTTCAAAATTCATAAAATTAAATTACTTAATTTCTTTTAGAGGGATCAGTTTACTCAATTTTAAAATTGAGAAAAACGGGAAATACGAAGAAAAAAGGTAAAGATGTTGGGATAAAAATATATACTCATAATGTTATTATTTTATATGCACTATTAACATTTATTTAATCAACAACATGCAAATTAGGAACGAGATATAGTTGATTAAAGTTTGGTGATGCATAATGGATTTGATTCCACGTACATTCAACATGCAATCAATCATATATGCAAATATTGGAAGCTTGCGCAACTAAGCACTAAGTTTTCTTTGCAAAATTGCTTTTAGATAATTACAAATAAAATGTCATAAAGAAGCAACCACACTATATATATATAGACTTATTCTTATTTTACCATTTAACTAAAATAGTTCAAACCCAACATTTTAAACCTCATCGATCCCTTGATTCAATCAAGAGTTTATTTTTAGGGTTTTGAATAATAATGAAAGAAAAAGAACTATATTTGATTGTAAAGGAATATTTTTGGTCATCATAGGCACAAATCAAAAATGGAAATCAGTTTGGTGAAGCAATATATAATCCGTCCTTTAAATTTGTCATATTTTAATTTTTAATGAATTTCTTTTAACTTTGACCTATTATTATTTAAAAATTATTATCGATAAAATATAAAAATTAATTAAAAATATTTACAACAATGAGAAATTGACAATGTATTTCTAAAATTAATATATATTATTATTTTATTTTATTTTATTATTTTTTGAAAAATAAATATTTTTATTACTCGATTAAATTAGATTAAGCTTAATTTACAGAATTGAGTGAATACTATGATGGAATCTTAATTATCAACTTTATATTTATGCCAAAAAGAATTACTATATAAACTTATTGGAATGTGATGTCATACGTAAAGGTAATTAAAAGGTATGTTAGCCTTTCCAGCTTTGGACATCATAAAATTATAAGAGAATGTTTTAAAACTTTGAAATTACTATGGCTTTGTTAGCATTTACATTCATATTTAATAAAACAAACCTATCTCTTTTTATTTTAATTATCCTTAAACAAAGGCAATTTATCTTTCTGTCTACCTCCAATTTTGATTTATTTTTTGTAGAAACTTAATAAGAGCCAACCCTTTTGAGAAACCAATTTTAGAAAGGAACTTAAGCATTGGAAATTAAAAGGGAGGAAATCCTATCTTATGGTAGCTTTTGCTTTTTGGAATGAAATTAATTTTGTCATTTATGTACTATACCCAAAACCCTTTATTATTTGACTATGGGATTATCTTAAAAGTTTGTTGAAATAAAATAGAATCATTAACTCGATTGAGCATTAGTTTGATTAGCATAAGTATTGTTGTTAATGTAGGAGGACGTGGGTTTGAGTACGCTTAAGCATATCATCCTCCTATTTGTGGATTGGGGAGGGATTATGAGTAATTCTAGACATTGTCTCAAAAGAAACATATATGATCAAAATTTATTATAAGATGATTAAAAAATACGGAATAAGAAAAAAGAATTTGGTATAAAAATAAATTTTAGAGAGAATTAAATTGCACGTATTGAAACTTAAATTTCAAAACCTCCACCTTTACCAAGAAACGAATAAAAAATTGATGAAATAAAAGAAAAAGAAAGCCAATCCTCCCATGGGATGTTTAGTGTTATATATAAATAAAATTATATTTAGTACATTTTTTATTTGTAGAATAAAATTTTTATGTTTTATTTTTATTTTTTAGAACATCTCTCCATTAAATTAAATTTATTCCTAAGTGAAATAAAAATAATCAATTTTTCTTAAGATATTCTTAATAAAATATTTAAATTTTGCTTAAAAATCTATTAATCATATTTTTATTAATGATAAAAATCTTTAATAAATGAAATTACATTTATAAATTTTATTAAAAATATAATTTAAATCTCACTAATGTTATTAATATATTATAAATTTTTTACTTGAAAATAGAAAAAGGGTTAGATATGATTTTAGTATCAAATATTGTTTTAAGTTTATAATAGTTACCTCTTTATAAAATATTATTAGCTGTAGTAGCAAGGCATATTATACTCTCAAAGACAGATGTATGTTAAAATTTGAAAATGAAATTGTTGGAAAAGATATCCACAAAACATTAAATATAATCCGTAAAATGAAGATGAATGATATCTAAAAATATTTAAAGAACTTTATAAGAAAGGCACACAATATAAATCAACAAACATAGGCTAAAAAGGATACTAATATTGAAAGAAAAAACTTCATCCTTAAGTAAATTCTCTTGCCTTTAACAAAAAGCTCCTCTCAATATAATATAAATTTCAGTACACAAATTGTTTCTACTAAGCAAACAAATTTAATTAGGATATCTTATATAGATAGGTGATAATCTTTGACCAAAAGAGTTGTGCCAATAGACTGCCAAATTTGTGGCCCTCTTTGCTCTCTCATCTTTCAAAGTGGAGTTTGATTGAACCAAAATTTGGTCCTAAAAGTACATGAAGTTTTGTATATATAATACTATAAATATGTTACCAAAGTTTAAAATAATTTATAGTTAATTGGTAAAGTTAGTAATAAATAATTAGGTTAAAGTTATATTTTAAATTGATTCAGTTTTATTTCAATTGTATCGTTGTTATTATAGTAATTAAGAGTATGTAAACTTGAGTAGTTTAAATGCGTTTTTTAATTTAAAAATTAAAAAAAATGTTCTGATACTCAGAGTGGGTTTGGATAGACGGTGTGTTTATTTGTGTTTTAGTGTAAAAATAGCGGCGGTGTGAGATTAGATATTATAGCGATACTGTAGCGTAAGACAAAAAATAAGTTAAACGCATTACACTGTAGCCCACCATCCATTCAAATCCATCCTAAAAAAAGAATTTAATCAATTAAGAAATAGAAATATATTTTAAAATTTTATTTTTAGAAACATAATGTTTTAAAAGAATACAAATACTTCTTGAAAGAATGATAAATTATATAGTATATTGGAATGTATAAAGATACTAAAGCGACATGCAAATGATAAATTATATAGTATATTGGAATGTATAAAGATACTATAGCGACATGCAAAGGGGTCCCCAACAAATTTAATATGACATCAAAATAAAATTCTAGTGACACCATATAAAAACATGATGGTCCCTACTTAATCATTTCCCTTTTTTTTTTTTTTAATTTTTTAATTAATTTTTACAAATTGAGTCATGTCTTTCACTTTAGTCTTAAAGTTGATTAGATCAGCCTTTAAATTTGTGCAAATTATCATTTGAAACATAATTATTTTGTCCTTGCAATCAACCCCCAAGAGATTGATTTTGAGACATAAATCTAACTCAAAAAGGTTTCTTTCTCCCTATTTCCATTTTACTTGTCGGTTAAGAATTTGATGGTACCAATTTAAACAATGGTGTTGTAAAAGGTTAACAGCTAAGAAGTTTGGGTTTTTGTTACACAATTATAATAAAATATGTAATAATCTGATCCAAATCCGATTTGATGATCCAATCCCAAAATTCATAATTAATTCATGGTTTAAATAACCCCAAGATGATTCATTTGAGGGGCTCCAGACAATCACTTTTTTATTCTTACTCTCTACTTCTCAACCCCCTCTCTATTCCTTTTTCTGTTGAGATTACAGGCTTAATTGTATTTTATTTAGGTGTCAAACTAAGTTTTAATTATTGCTCAAACATAGTCTTAGTTAATTTTTTTTGAAATTAAAAGTATAATTACAATTATAAATATAATATATATGAAAAATTATTATTAATCATTACAAAAATATGATTCGGGTTAATAATCGAAATATTATTCAAATAGAATCTACAAATATTATATTTATTTATCAATGAGAAACTTGAATATAAAATCTTAAAATTTTTAGAGGCTTAATCTTGATAATTAGCCAACGTTTTATTGATAATTAAAATTTATTTTTAAAAGTATAATGAGAAATAAAGTTTTGAAAAAGTGAGCACCATTATTATGTAGGATTTCAAATTTAATAATTTATATTTTAAATCAAATTCGAAGTTTTTTGGGATTTATATTAACTAAAAATAACAAATATATATTAAAAGGAATCTCATGTAATGGCATGATGATTAAAGGTATTCATTGTCCCAAGTGTAACTTGGGTTCGAATCGTACTAGTCATATTTGCTGTTCAGACTTTACTCTATTATTTAATTTCACCAAAAAGTAAAAAAGATAAACAACAAAAAATACTAAAATTTAATTGGTTGAATTGCTTGGAGCTCAACTTAATGATGATAGATGAAATTTAAATTGCTAACAGTATATATTCTTGTTTATTTATCCACAACTTTTGGGTCATTGAACCCAGCAATTTGTGAGCCCATTTCGTCTAAGTAAACCATTTATAAAATAGGCTTGGGCAATTTGAGCAAACAAATTTAATTTCAATAAAGGTCAAATTTACCCACTAAAACTATTGAATCTATTTATTTAATTTTATGTATAATTTTTATAATGTTATTAATTAGTTTAAATAATTAATATTGTTAATTTTTTAATTAAAATATTTTGTGGATATATATAATATGAATATTTTAATGGTACATTTGGTTCACTGTAATAGAATAGAGCTATAATAAAATAAAGCTGTAATTAGTAATTCAATTGTTTGATTGAATGAAATGGAATAGAAATGTAATAATATTCTTATGTTTGGTTGAACGAAATAGAACTGTAATAGCATAAGAAAAAAAAAACTAAAATGACTAGAGTACTCATAGCAAATTTCTTTCAGATAAATGATTATTGCTATTAAATTTTAATAGGATTATTATATATATATTTAATAATAAATAATAAATAATTTAATCATATTTTAATATAAATATTACTTACTATAATTTAATAAAAATAAAAATATATAATTAATAATATTTTTAAAATGATTATTTTTATATTAAAATATTAAAATATTTTATTTTTATATTTTCTCAGTCCAAGTTTTAAAGGACTAATCTGGAAATTAATTTTGTTTTGTTGTTCAAGGTTGTTGAAATAGCCATTGTTTGGTGGCTATTATGGGAAGACAAGTGATATGGAAGTAATGGCTATTCTATTGAATGAGTATTACGTTCAACCAAACAAAGGAATGGTTTACTATTCAATGAATAAGGGGAGAATTCTACTCTATTGCCCCAACCAAACTTGATGTAAGAGTTTTAAAAGCTAAGACGTGGTTTTTTTTTATCTCTTTTAAGTTTGGTCAAATTTAAATTTTCATCTTTAGACTATGTTGAATTATTGAATAATTTGATCCTCTACTTTTATAATATCATTAGTTAGTCTTAATAGTTATTATTGTTGACTATTTCAACCAAAATGCTGATGTCATTTTCTCTTACAAATTGTAGAAGTTGTAAATATGGTTAGGTAGTTATTTAGTGTAATGCCCCAAAATTTTAAGAACTTGATTGTGAAAATCTGCAGTAATTAATTTCTATATATGTGATCTTGTGCTCTGCTTTTGGGTTTAAGGTTTGGAGTTCGAGTCATATACCTAAAAGTTTTGTTATTTTAGAATCAACCCACAAGTACGCACTACCCACTTAAGTTCAATGCTATAGGAAAGGGTGACAAGAATGAGTCTGCTGGTTCACTGGTTAAACATCTGTCTATATTCTATTTGGTTCCAAGTTCGAATCCCATAGTATGCATAGGGAAAACATTTTTGCAAAATGCTGGAAATCTGGGTGGAAGTTAATTAATAATTAACATTAGTTCTTCTTCCATATTTTCTTTTCCTCTATTCTTTCCTCTTTACTTTTTTTTTCTTTTTCGATCCTTTTTTATTTTTCTTCTTTAATTGTCATAAGGAATACGGGACTAGTGAAGTTGCGCTGTTAGCATTCTCTATTGGGAGGTTATTAAGTAAGTTTTAATGTTAATTCGTTAAATTTCTGGGTTTCTCTTTTTGTTTTTCATAGTATACTTTGAGATGGTTGTTCGAGTGTGTTGTGTGAATCTCTGGTAATCAATCGCTCGGTTTCCCTATTAGGCGGGAATATTGAGAGTAGCGAATCTCATCATGTCAATTCGAGTAATTGTCGTTGATCTTCTATAAGTATTGATTTCGTTAAAAGTTCATTTTGAAACTTTTAACATAGGTATTTCGAGTATAATCGTGCATTGTTGTTGATAAACTTGATTAATTGAGTTATTGGATGGTCGTTTTAGGCTTTGGAACTTCTCTACATTGTTTCTACTTTGAAATCGTCTCAGGTGTGTATCAAAAACCTTAGTTTCTGCAAGTTTTGTCGCCGAAAATGATGGCTATCGACGTCATACGGCCAGGCACATGGTCGTGTAACTAAGCCATGTGAGCCATACAGGCGTATGGTAGGCCGTATGAACGGCTATGCAACTCACTATTTATTGAATTAAGGCCATACGAGCATATGTCTAGGCCGTGTGTGGCCATGCTAGTGTAGGGTTCACACGGCCAGGGACACGGGAGTGTGTCCAGTCCGTGTAATTTATTATTTGTAGTATAAAAAACACATGGCCAGGGATACTGGCGTGTGCCCAGACCGTGTAACTCACTGTTTGAGGTATAAAAACCACACGGCCAAGGACACGGGCATGCGCCCAGGCCGTGTAACTCACTGTTTGTGCTTAAAAACCACAAGGCCAAGGCACATAGGCGTGTGCCCAGCCGTGTGGCACGATGTTGGGTCCAATAACTGTTTCTGAGGTCGAAAAAGTTGCTAAACTTTGATTGGTTTCCTCGATATACTAATGACTAAATTTTCTTATATGAGGACTGTCTGATACGCTGAGACTGATATGAAAATCACATACTTGAATGTGCATTGTAATACCACTCTGATATTTAACTGTTTTATTAATCATGTAATGAATTAGAATGGCTGAACATATGTTATAGATAATTGCATTCTACATTAGCATGTGGTAGAAGAATGTGAAGAGAAAGGAGAGTTTGTACTAAAATCGTGGCTATGCCACAATGAGTATCACTTTGGTCCTGGCGCTTGTCGCATATTGAACTAGCAGCTAAGCTGTATTTCTGTGAAAGTGTCATTGAACACTCTAAAGGTGTGCAGGGATAGATGGGCACTAAATGTCCATAGTGGTGTGTTGGGATGGCCGAAGTTGCTGTGTAGCAGATGGAAATAGAAACATTGCATCTAAATTTAATCTGAACTAGAATAATACATGTATACATATGTAACACCTCCGCTCTGAGCCTAGATTGAACATGTTTCTATGTTAAACCAACTCTATAAACTGGAAATTCTCTATAAGCCACCGTTGTTGATTTACATTCATTTTTACGCACTAAGTTCACAACTCACCCAGTTATTATTTGGATTTCAGGTGGTAATCAGTCTTGATTGGGGTCGGTGTCTCGGAAGGTCGGTCAAACACTTAACGTTGCTTTTTAACACTACTATTAGGGATATATATTTTATGATGTTATGAATTTATGAAGGCTATGTCTTTAAATTACTATTGTGATGAATACTATGTAACTATTGGTATAATTGGATTGCGTTTGGTAGAGCGATGACTGACCTGAGAGCAATGTTCGCTTGTTTGAATTTGGTTGAGGATAGAGGACTGTTGGCAAAACTTCAGGTTAAACCGAGTTTGTGGAGCATATTTGAGTTAAACAACTGAAAGATGAGACCTTAGTGCAGCGATTGGTAGTTTCAAATAGGAACTTCGATTTTAGAGTGAATAACAATAACATGTTATGCTTCAAAGGGTGGATTTGTATACCCAATGATAAGGAGTTAAGTCATTCGATCCTACAGGAGGCGTATAACAGTCCGTATGCTATGCATCCTGGTGGGAATAAAATGTACCGGGATCTCTAAGAACTTTAATGGTTGCCTAGACTAAAATGGGAGGTGATAGCTTTTGTGTCACATTATCTGACGTGTCAAAAGGTTAAGGCAGAACATCAGTTGCCATCCGGGTTACTTCAACCAATCAAAATTCCTCAGTGGAAGTGGGAACGGATAACAATGGATTTCGTTATGGGGTTACCTTTAACCCCTACTAAGAAAGATTCAGTTTGGGTCATCGTTGACCTATTAACCAAATCAACTCACTTCCTTCCTATCTGAATATATTACTCCTTATAGAAGTTAGCTAAACTCTATATTGCTGAAGTTGTAAGACTACACGAGATTTTGGTCTCGATCATCTCTGACAGAGATCTACGATTTACTTTGCGATTCTGGAAAAAACTCCACGAGGCCTTAGGCACTCGACTTAATTTCAGCACTGCGTATCACCCCCGGACTGATGGACAATTGGAGCAGGTTATTCAAATCTTAGAGGATATGCTCCAAGGTTGTGTGTTAGACTTCAGAGGTAGTTGGGAGGAGTACCTGTCACTGGCTGAATTTGCATATAACAACAACTTCCAGTCTAGTATACAGATGACACCCAACAAGGCCTTATATGGTCGTAGGTGTAGTACCCCGTTATGTTGGACTGAATTAAGTGAACATCGAGTAGTTGGTCCTAAATTGGTATCTCAAACTAAGAACACAGTGAAAGTGATTTGAGATCGTTTGAAAGCCGCCTCCGATAAACAGAAGTCTTATGCAGACTTAAAAAGAAAGAATATCGAGTTTTCGGTAGGTAACCAGGTGTTTCTGAAAGTATCGCCTTGGAAGAAGGTTCTTCAATTTGAGCACATGGGTAAGCTGAGCCCGAGGTTCATCGGACCTTACTGTATTCTGAAGTGGGTTGGACCTATTGCGTACCGGTTAGAGTTACCGCCAAAACTGAATCTGATTCACAATGTATCTCATTTCTCAATGCTGAGACAGTATCGGTCGGATTTGTCGAATATTGTCCATGTTGATGAGATTGAATTATGATCGGATTTAACATTCGAAGAAAAACCTGTTCAGATATTAGACCGTGAAGTTAAAATGTTGAGGAAAAAAACTATTCCTCTCGTGAAGGTCCTCTGGCGAAACCACGGTACTGAGGAAGCCATGTGGGAATCAGAGGAATCAATTCCACCGCTGTATCCGTCTTGGTTTGACTCAGGTAAAATTTTGAGGTTGAAATTTCTTTTAGGGAGAGAGAGTTGTAACGCCCCAAAATTTTAAAAACTTTATTGTGAAAATTTACAGTAATTAATTTCTGTATCTGTGGTCCTATACTCTACTTCTGGGTTTAAGATCTAAGGTTCGAGTCATATCATTAAAAGTTTTGTTGTTTTAGAATCAACCCACAAGCATGCAATACCAGCTTAAGTTTAATGCTATAAGAAAGGGTGACAAGAATGAGTCTACTGGTTCATTGGTTAAACATCTATGTAATAACCAATTTTTGTCCGGGCCCAATACAGATTAGAGGCCCAAGTGATAAAACAAAAACAATAAAACCCAAATATACCAAATGTCCAATTACAAGCCTGAAATTAAGCCCAATAAATAAAAAGTCCAGTCCATTTACAGAACAAGTCCAGGGCCCAATTACAAAACCAAATATCAGGCCCAAATCAAAACAAATAATGAAAGCCGAGCCAAACAAATTCAAATCCAAACCAATTCCAGCCGAAAACCCGTCAGACCCACCAAGCCCAATCCAAGCTCTAACCCATAAACAAAATGAAAGTCCAATTAAAAACAGTCCCTTTACAAGTTAAACTCGAAGCCCAATTAACCCAAATTTACAGAGGCCCAACGGCTCAAAAAAACATTAAAATCTTTGGGAACCTTAGAGTCCTTTCCTCTCACGCCGTCTCTCCACCAGCGCCCTTCCCCATGCCTTGGTCAACCCTCCACTGACCAGCGACCCCATGCCTCTGCCACCACGGGCGTCTATCGACGCGCCTCCTGACATTCCACTCCCACGCATGTCATTCCCCGTGCCCGCACACTGCACCACGAGCACGCTTCCCGTGCCTCACTTCCACCAGCACTGTTTGCCCCATACCCTGCAGACAGAGAACAAAACAAGCAGCAGAGAAGCATGGAATAAAAATAATAGAGTACTAAGAAGATAGTGTATTTTCGGCTATAAAGCCATTCAAGTCAATGTAAAAAGGGGGGCATTCGGAGATCAGAAAAGAGGATTAGCAATAAAAATAACAAAGCATTAAGAGGTTGATTTTACATCCGTTCTCCTTCCGTATCCATTGCACATTTTACTATTTGCACTGTTTCAAATCTTGCATGAACAAGCGGGTAATAAAAAGGGAAAAGGGGGAAGACGGATACCTATTTAAAAAGGGTCCATCGAAGCCCTCGTCTCCTTCGCCGAAATCGAAGCATGAGACGGGGATTTCGGGTTTGAATCCCAGGGTGTTTGGAGTCTCAGTCTTAAACAAAAATGCAGGAGAGCACTGTTGAGTGCCACCATACGCCGATTATAATGGCGGATTGGTGGTCGAACGGTGTAGCCCACGGAATCGGCGGAGTAGCGAGGGAAGGGGACGTGAGTGTGTTTTAGGCGGCTAGGGTTTAGATCTTGAGGGGAAAGTAGAGGAGCTGAGCTTCCGGCTAGTCATTAGGCTTTACTAATCTTTTAATTTGTTTAACAAAATGGTACCGTATAGGCCTGGCCCGACTCGATCCAGCCCGCAATCCGCAGATCCGCGCGTTTCGACAATAAATGGATAATTTGCGTGTCCGATCCCTTTTATTTCTATACTATTTTAATTGAACCTGTGGTGCAGGGTTTTATTCTTTAATTAGTCTCTTTAATTTGCGCACTATTTCAATCTGGTCCGTTCCATACACTGCGTTTTCGCAACTAGGGTTATTTTCTGTTTTAGGCCCTAAACATTTGGGGCGCATTTATATTGATCCTTAATTATGTTTAAATAATCCTATTTATTATAAAGTATCCTCTAAATTTTATTTTTATTTCAATTGAGCATTTTTTAGTTTCATTTATAATTAATAAACTTATTGGTAAATTGATTTTACAAATGTCTCAACTTATTTTATGTTCATTTGTATATTTTTATTTATTACATAAACATTGGATTTTAAAATTTTCTTTCATATATTGTTTTGTTGTAGTACTATGTACAATATTTATATATTATTTTATATATACGTATGTACATGTGATCCATATTAAAATCATCTTATCTCATATATTTATTACTAGTTGTTTATTATTTTGTGTAGATATTTTTCTCATGATTCTAACTAAACAATTTATATGTTTTGAAGCTTCAACCTTCTCCATTTTTTATATTTCAAGACTTTCGTCATAAGTTATCAAATTTTATGTCATATGTGTATCAATTTGATTTCATAATATTCGTACATAAATTTGTTTCAAAAACAAGGCAATATTTGTGTGTTTTGAAGTACGGAAAATTACATCCTAACGTGCTGGGTGTCGATTTTTTTTGTTCAACTAAATACTCAAATACCCCTTTTCTTTTACATGTATTGAAAATCAAAGATGATCTCGATGTCAGAGTATAAAGGTGCTATATCCTAACGTGTTGGATATGATACTTTCATTCCTTTGAAACGAGATAATCTTGAGATTCAATCCCAATTTAACGAATTCTTTTTTAAATTTTTACCTTAGATATTTTCAAGTTTTCCACATTAGGACATTGATCAATCAATTTGGTAGCGATTTTGAGCGTTGCGAGGGTGCTAATCCTTCCTTGCATGTAACCGACTCCCGAACCTGTTTTCTCGAACACTCGTAGACCAAAAGCTCTGTTTTAATAAACCAAATTGTTTTTATTAAAACAAGGTGATCCAATCACACCTTGAATAAAAGATCGGTGGCGACTCCCTATTTTAAAAGTCGATTCCGGTTTTGACAAAAATGGTTACGACAATCTACATGTATTTTGTCTGGTTTCGAGTTTGAATCTCGTAATATGCGTAGGGAAAACATTTTTGCTAAATGCTAGAAATCTAATTAGAAGTTAATTAATAATTAACGTTAGTTCTTCTTCCATACTTTTTTTTCTTTATTCTTTCCTCTTTACATTTTTTTTCTTTTTTGATCCTTTTTCTTTTTCTTCTTTAATTATCGTAAGGAATACGAGACTAGTGAAGTTACGCTGTTAGCATTCTCTGTTGGGAGGTTATTAAGTAAGCTTTAATGTTAATTCGTTAAATTTCCGGGTTTCTCTCTTTGTTTTTCATAGTATAATTTGAAATGGTTGTTCGAGTATGTTGTGTGAATCTCTGATAATCAATATTGAGAGTAGCAAGCCTCATCACGTCTATTCAAGTAATCGTCGTTGATCTTTTATAAGTATTGATTTTGTTGAAAGTTCGTGTTGAAACTTTCGACATAGGTATTTCGAGTATAATTGTGCATTGTTGTTGATAAACTTGATTGATTGAGTTATTGGATGGTCATTTTAGGCTTTAGAACTTCTTTACATTGTTTCTACTTTGAAATCGTCTCAGGTGCGTATCGAAAACCTTAGTTTTTGCAAGTTTTATAGCCGAAAATGATGACTGTTGATGTTACACGGCCAGGCACACAGGCGTGTGACTAGGCTGTGTGAGCCACACGGGCATATGTCTAGGCTGTGTGTGGCCATGCTAGTGTAGGGTTCACACGGCCAGGGATATGGGCGTGTGCCCAGACCGTGTAACTCACTGTTTGTAGTATAAAAATCACACGGCCAGGGACACGGGCATGTGCCAAGCCGTGTTACTCACTGTTTGAGGTATAAAAACCACACGGCCAAGGACACGGACGTGTGCCCAGGCCGTGTAACTCACTGTTTGTGCTTAAAAACCATACGACCAAGGCGTATGGGGATGTGCCCAGGCCGTGTGGCATGATGTTGGGTCCAAGAACTGCTTCTGAGGCCAAAAAAGTTGCTAAACTTTGATATTGGTTTCCTCGATATACGAATGGCTGGATTTGCTTATATGAGGACTGTCTGGTATACTGAGATTGATCTGAGAATCACATACTTGAATGTGCACTGTAATACCACTCTGATATTGAACTGTTTTATTAATCATGTAATGAATTAGAATGGCTGAACATGTGTTACAGATAATTGCATTCTAAATTATCATGTGGTGGTAGAATGTGAAGAGAAAGGGGAGTCTGTAATGAAATCGTGGCTATGCCACAATGAGTATCACTCTGATCCTTGCGCTTTTCACATAATGAACTAGCAGTTAAGCTACGTTTCTGTGAAAGTGTCATTGAACACTTTAAAGGTGTGCAGGGATGGATGGGCACTAAATGTCCATAGTGGTTGGGATGGCCGAAGTTGGTGTGTAGCTGATGGAGATAGGAACATTATTGAATTTGAATGTGATCTGAACTATATCTAAACTGCAATAATAAATGTATACATATGTAACACCTCTGCTCTGAGCCTAGATTGAACATGTTTCTATGTTAAATCGAATCTCTGAACTGGAAATTCTCTATAAGCCACCGTTGTTGATTTACATTCCTTTTTAGGCACCGAGTTCACAACTCACCCGGTTATTGTTTAGATTTCAAGTGGTAATCAGTCTTGATCGGGTTGGTGTCTCGAAAGCTCGGTCAAACACTTAACGTTGCTTTTTAACACTACTATTAGGGATATATGTTTTATGATGTTATGGATTTATGAATGCTATGTATTTAAATTACTATTGTGATGAATACTATGTGACTATTGGTATAATTTGATTGCGTTATAGTAGTATGGTTTTTAGATCGGATGATGTAACTTTCCAACTTGGTCTGGACTTCTAGGCTGGGTTTTGGATGTTACATTAAGTTTGTTTAGTAAGTTGTTAGTAGAATGGTGTCTATAAGTTAACTATTATAAGCTTATTGAATTGAATCAAGTAAGAAATTCTTTTACTTTTGAATCAATTGTTCTCTTATTTCAATCAATTATTTTCTTTAGTTAATCGATCGATTGTTTCTTGTTTTAATTGATTATTTTGATATCTAGTGATATCTCAACATGGTATCAGAGCTATTGTTCACGATAGTGACTGCAGCAGAGGTTGCCGATTGATTAATCTTCTTGTTTCGTGGTCTTTCTTTGTTTTAGTTTGCTTCTACTTTCTTGCTTTTTGTTTCAAGTTTTCCTGGTTTGTTTTCTGCTGTGCTGTGTGTTTATTGGATTTCTCTATTGCAATGACCATTACAGATTGCAATGGAAGAGGTGGAGAGTCAGTCACTATGGACTTCAATAATCCAATTTATTCGCATCATTTAATGGTCATGAAAATTATATCATTTGGAGCTGATCAATGCAAATTGCTTTGTTGGCCAAGAATAAGCTTGATTTTGTTGATAGAGCTTGCACAAAAGAGTCAATGCAATCAATCTTTCAGTCACAATGGGATCAATGTAATGCGATGTTCTTTCATGGATCTTGGGATGTGTTAATATTGATCTGTCCACTGGACTTGTGTTTGCAACCAATGTTACCCAATTATGGAAAGACCTTAAGGAACGTTACGATAAGGTCAACTAATGTTGATTGACTTTCCTCCAGACTTCAAATTCACTAAACGTAAGTCCAATACTTCAATGGCAAATCAAGTTGGACCCACCAAATTGTGAACTAAAGTTTCTCTTGCAACCAATTCTACACCTTTAGCTCTGATATTTACTCAAGAGCAATACGGAATTCTCTTACTCTTGAATCGAACTTTTTTTTTGTTTAATCAATAGTTTCAATGTCTGGTGATATCTCAACACAAACATTATTCCAACAACACGATAATTTTATCATGGCAATTCTGAATACATTTTTTATTTTTTAAAAACATCATATTACATAACTAGTAAGTGAACATTTTTTTTTAATTTCAGAAATGTCACACAAGAGAATTTAACAAAAGAGTTTTAGTAATGATAACAACTTTACCTGAATTTTTATATCTAAAAAATAGGTGACTATGTTCTCGAAAATAAAAATAGGAGACTAATTCAAAATGTATAAAATATATAAAAACTTAGAACATATTTTAACATTCAAAGTTTTACTCTATAATTTAATATAAACAAATAATTAGTCTAACACTGAAAGATGCGATGAAAACCACACTAATTTATGTTAAAATTATATTAAAATTATTTTATATCAACATAAATTTAATAAATTAATAATTTGTGTTATATAATATATTTATATATACCTTGTCTAACAGCCGGAGATCGATAAGGACTTGGCCGGCCAAAACCAGCTAAGTAGCCAGTCGTTCTCCTTTTCTTAAAAAAAAATTAAATGAATTTATCATCTTAATGTATTTATTAATTTAAGATTCACCTTTCAATTTGTGGTTTTTATTTATCTTTAACTTAACCCATACGTCTGGGTTCTTTTTATAAGAATAATATAAATTTTGTTTTATTAATCTTTAAATTAAAATTCCAATACCAAAAGTTGCATATTTTTATTTATATTATAGTATAAAAGGATTTATGTCATTAACATCCTCAACCTAAAACTTTATATATACCTCTAATATTTATATTCAAACACTTTATTAAATTGTTATCACTTTTAATTAGATTACTAACTTAGTTATGAAATTACAAAAAAGATCATTTCTTTTAAATTAAATTAATATTATTATGGTGCCATCTTTAAATAAAACAATTAAAAACTGTACATCCAGAGATCGAATAAGTGTTCAATAATATTAAAATACAAATTCATTACTACTCTATCTATATTCATTATTAAATGAAGTTTTAACATAAAATATTTTATTTCACTCACATCGTGAATGTAACAAAATTTAATATACGTAGATATAATAAATTTATTCATATATATATATAACAAATTAATGATCAAATTTTCTATCAAAATTACTTTTAAATGAATCTTTCCTCTCTCTCACTTATAAATATCAAAGTTATTTCCAATTAAATCTAAATGTAGAATTTAACTTTTTTTTTTTTTTTTTATAATTGAGGATGGGGTATGAGATTGGTTAGTGAATGAAATTTGAATGATTCATTTATAACTAATTATTTTGGTTTTTTTTATTTATATAAATTTGTTTTATATAAATTTTACAACAAATATATATTTGCATTGTTCACGTTTTTTTTTCTAATTATTATTTTTATGTATTTATGTTGATTTCTCAATTCATCTCATTTTTTTTTATAATTCATCATATAATTTGATTGTTAAATTTAAATTTAATTACTTAAGAATTGGATAATTGTATTCGTTAATAAATATAAATTGAAGATGACAAAATAAAACGTTTTTCAATTGGTTTCTAGCGTTTCCTTTTTGTGTAAATATAATCCAAATTAACCTCAAAACATCAATGATAATGCCTCAAATTGATACATAATAAATTAAAAAGAAAAGAACAACAACAAAGAAATCATTATTTTAATATGTATATATTTAGCTTTTTTTTTATCAATTTAATCTTTTAAATATAATTGGTGACTCAATTTAATATTGTATTATAACTTTCATATTCAAATCCTGACAACTTTAAAGGGATAAATTATTTGTCCAATCTTGACAACCCATTCGAAATTATAAAAAATTTAAATAAAAATATTAGATAAAAAATGAGCTTGAGCAAAAGAGAAATAAGCTTATTTACAATATAGATTGAATTGAGGTTTCAATATTTAAAGTTGGAGCTTGACCTTGCTCTACCCATTTTCAAGTTATAATATGCGATTTTTATTATACATATTATTTAATTTATATTATGTGAAAATTAAATATATTCTATTATATTGTAAATATTTAGAAATTTAATAAAAGAAAAAATATATAAAGGCAGTAAATATATATAAATGATGAATATTAATTAAAATAATCATTTTTAAAATAAAAAAATGATATTAATAAGCTTAAAAAGGCTTGTATTAGTCATTTACAACTATGTGCAAGTTTGAACAAATTTAATGCTAAGATTTCGGGTCAAGTTTGAGCAATTATGTATGTTATTGATATTACGTATGGATTTGACTTGGATTGGCCAATTCAACCCATGAACACATTTAGTGTAAACCTAATAACCATTCATCCAATATTAATCTAGAGGTAAATGTACCATGGAGGCCTATATATTAGGAGTTAGATTGCATCTTGCCCCCTTAACTCACAAAATTCACAAATTAGTCCTTTTACATTAGATTAAAGAGCAAACTAGTGTTTTCTATTAAAAGTTTCGTCCATTTCTACTATTAAAAACTAGTGGGGTTGACAAAATAACCAAACAGTTACATGTACATCATTCTGATGTACATAGACCAATTTTTAACAATTAAAATGGATGAAATTTTTAATAGAATGACCAGATTGCTTTTTGATCTAACATATATAGACTAATTTGTATTTTTTGAGCAGAGAGAGCAAAATTTAATCCAAATCCTAATACAAAAACCTCAATGATACTTTTACCTAATTTAAATTGTTTAAAAATCATTGGTTATATAATTTAACAAATATGACACTCATTAGAAACAAGAAAGAGACGACATTTTCCAAGTAAAAGGAGGCTTTATATTGTTTGTAAAATATCAAATTACCAAAAGATAAAAAGCATAAAGATGGCACCTCCACCAACTTCAACAATTTCCCCAATTAAATATATTCTATTATATTGTAAATATTTAGAAATTTAATAACGGCAGTAAATATATATAAATGATAGATATTAATTAAAATAATCATTTTTAAAATAAAAAAATGATATTAATAAGCTTGAAAAGGCTTGTATTAGTCATTACAACTATGTGCAAGTTTGAACAAATTTAATGCTAAGATTTTGGTCAAGTTTGAGCAATTATGTATGGTATTGATATTACGTATGGATTTGACTTGGATCGGCCAATTCAACCCATGAACACATTTAGTGTAAACCCAATAACCATTCATCCAATATTAATCTAGAGGTAAATGTACCATGGAGGCCTATGTATTAGGAGTTAGATTGCATCTTGCCCCCTTAACTCACAAAATTCACAAATTAGTCCTTATACGTTAGATTAAAGAGCAAACTAGTGTTTTCTATTAAAAGTTTCGTCCATTTCTACTATTAAAAACTAGTGGGGTTGACAAAATAACCAAACAGTTACATGTACATCATTCTGATGTACATAGACCAATTTTTAACAATTAAAATGGATGAGATTTTTAATAGAATGACCAGATTGCTTTTTTATCTAACATATATTGACTAAATATGTTATTTTTTGAACAAAGAGAGCAAAATTTAATTCGAATCCTAATACCAAAACCTCAATGATACTTTTACCTAATTTAAATTATTTAAAAATCATTGGTTACATAAATTAACAAATATGACACTCGTTAGAAACAAAAAGAGACGACATTTTCCAAGTAAAAGGAGGCTTTATATTGTTTGTAAAATATCAAATTACCAAAAGATAAAAAGCATAAAGATGGCACCTCCACCAACTTCAACAATTTCCCCAATTATCATTACTCTTGTTTTGAAGATTTTAATGTTGGTTTTGCTTTTAGCATCGCTGGTTGTTCTCGCTACTGATACTGCAACTCTATCACTTACCTTTTACACCACCTTCGTAGAATCCAAAATTCATTTCGATGATGTCTATACTTACCGGTAAGTCCCTAATTATATACACATATTAGTTTCTTTCTTTGTTTTTGAAATTATTTACTGCATCACATGAGTTCTCTACAAGTATATATAAAGAAAATAGGATTCGAATTTATTGGCAATGGATAGTTTACTTAAGGTCGGAGTCATAGGTTTTTTTAGGGCCAGAATACAATTTCACCATTTTATTAACTTACAATTTTATCATTTTTGAAGGAACTAAACTATAATTTTATATTTTTGGGGCCAAGCGCTCCTGATGATACCGATCATTAAAATTAATCCTTCTATAATTAAATGGATCAAATTAATACGCGTATTATTAAGAAACAATCAAATAAAGTCAAACTGGAACATATTTAACATTTACTGTTTAAAAATTATAAGATTTTTTTCATTTAGAGATCAATTCTGAACAACATATTTTATTTGTAGAATCATAAAAAACTTTCAAAATATAACTCTGTTAAATAATAAATGATATTTTTAAAGCAATAAATGTTAATTCTATTGAAATTTGGTTTTATTTGACTCTTTTGAATGATACATGGGCTAAATTGATCAATTTAATAGTAGAAGGAATAATTTGATTCAATCCTTAAGGGCATTCTAGGTACATTCACTTAAGGTCCTATATATATAAATAGAGAGGGAGTGGGACCAAAATTTTTTAAATTAAAATATTTATATTTTAGAGGGACCAAAATTTATACTTTTCTATTTAATTAATAGAGTTTACATATATTGCAGATACGTGCTTGCGTCAATTATAATGGGACTCGTATACTCAGTGTTGCAAACCGCTCTCTCTTTATACCATATTGCTAATGGAAAAAGATTGATAGTTGGAGATGGTGCCTTTCTCGTTGATTTCTATGGGGACAAGGTACAATTTAATCATTCCCCAACTAATATATTTTGTATTTTTTTTCATCAATTCATTTTTACCTCCTTCAATTTTTACGTGGATTAAATTGCAACTAAGTCTTAATCATCCTATAATATTAAAACTTTGAAATTATTAAGTTTGTATTTCAAAAGGATTTTAAATTTCTACCGTGATTGTCCCTAGGGGCAAATTCAAAAATTTTGATTTGGGTGAAAAAAATTATTAATTTTTGAGGACTAAAATTTGATCAAAATGTAATTTGCATCCCATACAGCATGGGCATGTTTATCGTTATTTTTAAAATTATTTTCATATCTATACTTAAATTAAATCCCTAATTGAAATAGTATCACGAGCCAACTGAGCATTCTCTCAATTAAGAAATTATCAAACTATCCTTCAATATACTTAATATTTTTATATACAATTAATAAAAAATAATTATGATGAGATTTGAACCTTAAACATTTAACTTTACCATTTTAACCAAAACCTTATTTAATTTATATATCAAAATTTGACAAATACATTTGTTCCATATATATATTTTTTAGTGTGCCATAATCTAATATCACACATTCACACTTATAGGTTAACGTTTATTTTCTTAATAAAATATTGATGAGTATTTGGTAGATTAATAGTGTAGTGTTTTTATTCCACTAGCACCTTTAAAAAATTGATATGTATTTATTTTTTTAAATAAATAATTTTTAATAATTTATTATATCATAGCACACTTCTCAACCCTCTTATCTACTGCCAAATATTTTTCTATAAAATATATATTATATAGACATGCAAATATACTTCAATTATAACAATATAAATATGTTTACATGCAAATATAAATTTTAAATCTATTAATTAAGTTCAACAACTTAATTTAATTATTATATTTTGTTTTTTAATTTAATTAAAAATATAAAAATGATAATAAAAGTACTAAAAATTTGTTAATAAAAGCAAATACCTTGTATCAATTGATATGGATTATTAGCACATACGGTATTGAGGTATGGAGGATGATGCTAGAAAAAAATTTTGGGCCAATAAGTTATAAATTTTGATAAAAGTTCAAATGCAATTTATCAATGTATTAACTAATATTTTTATAATTTCTTAAAGAATTAAATTAAATTTTTACTATTTTTAGAAATTTAAGTGCAGTTTCCTGCCTCTGCCCTTGACCAGTATAGACCAATATTGTTAAAATGGATCGAAGCATATCGAAATTTTACTAAAAAACCTTAAATTACTTCTAAATGATCAAAAGCCAAAACTATACATATTGATTGATATATATGATTCCGATAACCATGATTTTTATCGATAGAAATTTGAAGGAATCTTTCTAAGTGCATGCATATATCCCATGTAAGAGTTTCACAGTTAATATATATATATATAATACTAATAAGAAGATCCTTTATATTTATATAAAATTTGACATCATAATAATTGGTATTACTTTTTCAATCGTATTGGTGTTATATTCATAGTAATTTTGGTGCAGGTAATATCGTATGTATTAGCCACTGGTTCGGCAGCTGGGTTTGGTGCAACCAAAGACCTAAAGGCACTTGCTGATGCGACAAATGTGGATGACCTTGATGACTATTTTGATAAAGCTTATGCATCGGCTAGTTTGCTTCTCTTTGCATTTATATGTGCTGCCATTTTATCAGTTTTCTCATCTTATGCACTCCCCAAAATGGTTAATTCTAGTAGCACTCAAAACCCGGCCTAGGCGTTATAGTCGAATTTTGAATGTTACATTAATAAGTTGAAACTTTGATAATTTATTTTCAAAGCACATCTTATATCAAAATCGAAAATCGAAGATTTTATAGAAACTCATCTCAACTCTTTGGTAGGAGAATTTGTCAAATGTATATGTGAAACTTTGAAACATTTACTTATAAAACTCGATTTTATAAAACCATCACGCTATCGACTTTATTTACTTGTTCTGAAAAATGCATTATCTTGATTTAAACTTTGCAACAAAAAAATTCTTAGAATTGTTTAACTTCGAAAATTGATCGTCTAACTTAAATTATTAGAAATCATGTCAATTTTTAGAATACTGATTAAAATACTTAACAAATCCCAAAAACCAAAATTAAAGTCCGAAAAATAGTCCAATAGTCCATAAAATCTAAAATAAGAATTTCTTAAAGAGTTTAACACAGGATAACCTAACCGAGCTCCCGAGCGTCGCCAAATCCTAAGTCTGAGGATTACCTGAAAAATATTTAAATAAATAGAATGAGCTATAAAGCTCAGTGTGTGCCTTGGCCTACAAGCCAAAATCACAACAGAATCATGCTTAGATGCATACATCAGAGCAGTTATATCAGATATTACACATGCTTAGCATGACATAATCAAACAGAAAAATCCTACCCCATCCGCTACACATCAATTTTGTCCAACCAATCACACCAAATAGGGTTACAAGAACCCATCCATCCATCACTCCATAATGTGGTCGTATGCCACTAAGATAATATGCAGATGTGCTGCCAGAATCACACTTCTTCAATCACATCCATATATCCCACCCCAAATGCACAAAAGATCATGTATATGTATCATATCATGCCACACCTACTCAAAAACAAACCAGATACATGTTTTTCATACATATGAGATAATACAACAAATCATACGAATAATCTTACTCAGAGTCTAACATCCTTAATGAGAGCATGTAGATAAGATTTTAGAATACCCACACTCGACCCGCACAAGGTCCAACAAATTGCACAAAATGGGCCCACACGCATGTCTGACCCACACACCATACTTTCCAAACAGTGTGGCCTATACAGCTAACCACATGCCCGTGTGGGTCACACGGCCCAACATGCAGCCAGTCACATAGTCGTGTCACACACACAGCCAAACACACGGCCGTATGGCATCGTCTGCCAATTTCATTTTCTCATGAAATTGCCACGTTTCATCCGATGTAACTAAAAGCACATTATAGTGCCACTCCACCCAGACCTATAACGATAGACCACTGGTCTACTTACCTTTGACCCTCTTATATAGACTCGACGTGTGCACCTTGGGACTAAAGCTAATAGTGTGTAACACTCAATGACTGGGGATAAGTCTAAGTCCTAACTCCCTCTCCTCCTTTCAAAATGGTCAATTCAGGCTGACTATTCATCTTGTCGTAACCTATTTTTTTGGAAAAAACGGGGTTCGACTTTGGGTTCTTTGAAAATGAAAATAAAACGGGAGTCACCACCGATCTTTATTTGGTGTGATCGGATCACCTTTGTTTTAATAAAACGTTTTGGTTTACTAAAACAATGTTGTTGGTCTGCGAAATTTTGAAAATCGGGTTCGAGAGTCGGTTATGTGCGAGGAAGGATTAGCACCCTTGTCACGCCCAAAATTGGTACCAAATTGATTAGTCGATGCCTTAATGTCGGAAATTTGAAAAGGTTTTAAAATACGGATCCTTTAGAAAATGTTTGGATAATTTGGGCTGGAATTTGAGATTTCTTTGTTCCGAAAGGATACAAACATCACATCCAGCACGTTAGGATATGATATTTTAAACCTTCGTAATCAAAGCTATCTCATGATTTACGAAACTAATTAAAAGGATGTTTAGTTGTTTAGTTAAACGGAAAATCGCAACCCAGCACATTAAGACACTATTCTCCGAATTTCTAAACGCAAAACATTGCCTTATTTAAAAATCTTTGAATGGAATATAATACTTTTGCAAGATGTATTTTTGTTTAATAATGTTAAACTCAGAAAATAAAAATAGATGTTCAGGTTAAAAACTAAGATTTCTTTGTTCCGAAAGGATATAAAATCACATCTAGCACGTTAGGACACAATATTTTAAACCCTCGTAGTCAAAGTCATCTCATGATTTACGAAGTTTGTTGAAAAGGATGTTAGGTTATTTAGGTAATGGAAAATCGCAACCTAGCACATTAGGGCACTATTCCCCGAATTTCTAAATACAAAACATTGCATTTTTGAAAAAAAAATCAATTTTATATCGAATAAAAATTAATATAACAATAAAATGCAGAGCGAATTACAACTTTGATGTGCATAACAAGATAATAATAAATGCATTAGTGTAAAAAAAAATGATACAAGCAGAGATAAAAGTAAGACAAGTAAATGAAATAAATAGGAGTAAATAATAATAAAGTTAAAATAATACTAAATAATAAATATCGAGAGAAAATATAATTATAATAGGAATAATGATAAAAATAGTGAGTATAATAATGGTAAAAATGTATAAAAATAATAGTAATAAAATGGAAATAATAATACTCTAAAAAAATAAAAGAGTAATAATAATAAGATTAATAATAAATAAAACAGATAAGTGATATAAATATATGTAATATTAAAATAATAATTAAAAGTAAATAGACAAATAAGCAAACAAATATAATATATAAATAATTCATAAGTAATGTTAGGTGAAAATAAAAATCCAAATACAAGGAAAATTAATCATAAAACAAATGTATAGATATATATATATATATATAATAGTAACAATAATACGACCAATGGGTATGTAAATGAAGGAAATATTAATCTTCTTAATATATATATATAAAGAATATAAAATAAATAACTAATATGATAACAATGACAATAAAGGAAAGATAATGATGAAATGATAAATAAAGCAAAAATAAATTGTAGAATGAATACGAAAATTGAGATTGAGAAAAAGAAATGGTGGTTAACTAAGTAAAATAAACCAAAAAAAGAAATTAATAAGAAAATAGGGCTGAAATTAAATGAAAGGATTAAATTAAAATTAAGTGAGATTATAAGGTATAAATTGCAAATGGTGATCGAAGGGCGCTGCAATGGGGAGGGGTCTAACGCGCAAATATCCTTTTGAAGGGATATGCACAGATTCCCTTGATTCCCAAACGGTGCCGTTTACTAAAAATTTATAAAACCATCTTTATATTTTTTTTGCCATTTGGTTCCTTTTCTTTAAAAAAAAACAGAGAACTCCCCCCAAATCGTTTCTTCTGCTAGGGTTTTTGAACCGATTCTTGTGCCGTTGTGGGTTTGGTCGGCGATGGTTGCGCGACCGCCGTGGTCGATGATCGGCGTCGTACAAGGCGGCCTTCCAAGCCTCCGACGACGGGTATATAACCCGATTTACGTTTGTTCCTTCCCTTTCTTTTTGTTATTCTTGTTTGTGTAAAAAAAAAAAAAAAACTTAAAAAGAAAAATAAAATAGAATATGCAGTATTTAAACAACAGAAAAAAGTGAAAGGCTAAAAATCACCTTCTGAAACTTTTCGTTTTTTTGATTTTCGACCTTCGTTCGTAAAGGTTTTGAAATAATGAAATAAAAACAACAGTAAATGACAATGGGAAATAAAAATGAAATCAACCTTTAATATTTCTATGTGTTTTTGCTTGCTGGGGATTCATATTTTTGTTTTTTTAATTCCGAAACCCCCTTCACCTTTCTTTTTTGATTTCGTTTATAAAGTTTTTGAAATAACAAGAAAATAAAAATAAAAATAAATAACAGTAAATAACAAAAAAAATGAAAATGAAATCAACCTTTCAGCTTTTTCTTATTTTCGATTTCTCAGTGTTTGTATTCAAAACCTCTGTTTTTTTTGTCATTTCTTCTTTTTGTTTTGCAGGCGCAAGTGGCCATGGCCGGTGGCGGCGTCAGAGTGGCAGAGGGCGGTGGCCAGAAGTAAGTGGGCAGATGGGACGGCGCCTAGGGTAGCTTTAGGGTTTTTTATTATTTTTTTATTTTCTGATTTGGGCTAGGTGGCTTTAGATTGGGTTTTTTGATATTTTTGGGCTTGGGTTTAATTTGGTGTATGGGCCGGGCAAAATTTGGGTTTTACACATCTATATACCTTAATCGTTTTTAGACCTTCAAGTGTTTTTTTTTTTCTCTATATTATGTATGGAAGATTTATGTTTTTGAAAGGTCTAGTTAATTATTAATTATTAATGGTATTGTTTCGGATGTTGAGACAGATGCGTAAAACATAAAATATAAGAATACATATAAATATTCTCTAAATCAAATAATGTTAGATGTAATGGTAAGATAAACTGCACTCTCAAAGAGAGATGCATGTTCAAATCTTGAAATTGACTTTATTAAGAGGGACACCCACGAAACATACATGAATGATACCAAAAGGCGAGAATTTTAAGGAAGGCACACCATATATATCAATAGATAAGTTGAAAAGGAAACTAATATTGAATGATGCAATTTCTCAACATGACCTGACTCTCTGACTTGAGCTTCTTGTCATCTCAACAGCCTGACGAAAGAAGTTCTTTCTTTTCAAGTTATAACAATTCCAATACAGTCAATCATTACAAGCGTTTAATAACTAACTCAACAACTAAATTGAATAGCTAGTCAACTAACAACTACGACCAACAAAGAGAGTCCACATATTTTATATAAGGTGAGACTCGAATTTAGGACCTCAAAGATATACTAGGACCTCAGCCTTGCCATTGCCAAGCAAAAGAAGAAATTATTATTTAAATAGATTGACTGATGGAAGGACCGGATTAGAATTGTATAGATTGTGCAAGGTTTCTATTTTGAAGTTTTTAAAAATTGACTCAGAATGTTTGGTGAAATTAACCCAAATCTGAGTAAATGAAAAAGATTGGTAATTGAGTTTGGAACATCCAAGCTGATTTTTTTGGAGGAAATTAGACTGCAGTGTTTTTTTTTTCTCAACCAACAAAAGTATATTAAAGTAGAAATCATCCAAACACGAAGATAAAATAGGGGAGAAGAAACAAAATAGGCAACGGAACAGTGATTAAGTCCCAAGGTTAGCATCCCAATAATGATCTAGGTTTAAGCCTGTTGATGTAATCCTTTCTTCCGATTTGTAACTTCACTGTCCGCGCAACACACAAAAAGCAAAATAGCTTCCTATATCTCCACATACTACACATACAAACCTAACATGGCAATATGCAGAACAACAAAAACAAAAAACAAGGCAAAAAAGGGCTTCCACATACAGCCTAGCAATGAGCAGCAAAAACGAGTTTCAATTGTTTCGATAAAAGCTAGACCGAGGGTTTTTGTTCCAAAATGACTAGGGATTAAATCTCTGAGGTACGTTATCGGGCCTCAGCATCATAGCTTTCCAACAAGCAACATGATATTTGGTACCAATAGAGACATAGGACCAGCCACCATTTATATTTGGACACGATCGGTACGAGCATCTAACGTTGTATCTCTTTCTAAGTGTCGTTTGCGTCCCACTTATGGTTAGGGTGTTCGGAAGCCTTGCACAAAGAAGATGTAAATTGGTTATCCTGTTCTTGCATTTATAATATGGACCTTCTATGGGCAACCGACAGGCAGTACATGGTAGATTTCGGGGAGGATCTCTGGAAATGACGAAGTTAGAGCCAGCTAGAAAAAAAGAGGGGAAATTGAAAGCAGTATGGTAAGTAAAATTGGTGCAACATTCTTCATGGAGATTGAAATTGCAGCTCCAAGGACACGAGAACCGCGGTCCGAACCCGTAATGCCCACAGATTTTGCAGATGTAAAAATCGGAAGTAGATTTCTGACAAAGATCATGCTGCGGGTGACTAGAATGGTTTACTGTTTTGATTGTGAACATGTCTCTCCCAAGGTTTGACAATGAAAAGAACTGCATATGATGGATACAGGCATGGTTGGAGCAAATTTATAGATAAAATAAGACTGTTAGTTTATAATTAAATTAGATTTTGAAACTAAACTTCAAGGAAATAAGCATCTTGATCAATTTTTGTTGAATTATTTTTTATAGTTTTAATATTGAAAATAAAATAATTAACACGTTAAAAGTGGTTGATTATGGTTCCAAAGCCGCCGCCCCTCAAGGTTCGGTATATAGAAAGGAATAAAAGTTGGAATAAGAGAGCAAGGGTCCAAGGGAGTAGTAGGTGACTTTAGTTTTTTTCTTTTTTTAAATTACAACAAACCTCGTTTGGTATAAGTAGGGACCTAAGCACAGAATTTATTATGACTAACGCGTAAAGAGTAGTCCATTATTGTGTACCATGGTTCAAGCAACCGATTTGGCTCGAAGATTTGTTCTAGATGTGAGAGAGTTTGAATAAAATATAAGACTAAAAAATTTGGGGAAAAAGTTATGTTCGTATGACCCCACTCAAATTTGTAAAAAAAAAATGTTACTGTTTTGTCATCGTTTCGCTATTATATTGCTACTATTTTGTTGTTAATATTTGGATAGTGTATAATTTTTATTTTATTTTTAAATTTGATACTATTTTAGAAGTATTTGCTTGTTAAGTTGCATTTATCTTAATATTATTTAAATATAAATAATTTTTTAATTTATTGAGAAATATTTATTTTAATGTTTGTTGTATATGTGATGTATTATATATTTTTAATTTTTTATATAAAAATAATAATATAAAAAATTAATACAAACAGACTATACTAAACTCAAGTTTTAGTATTTTTATCAGCAGATTTAGAAAAAGATTTAAACCCATTTTTTAAGCTAAACTAACCTAAAACTAAAAAGTCGACCTAAAATTCTATAGAAACTTAACCCCGCCCATGATCATGTAGTGTGAATCACGTGCGGAATTGTAAAGGTTATTTAGTAGGTTGTCAATTGCTACTGGAAAAAGATTGGTAATTGGGGATGCATGGTGCCTTTCTTGTTGATTTCTATGGGGATAAGGTACAATTTAATCATTCCCCAACTAATATATTTTGTATTTTTTTCATCAATTCTTTTTTATCTCTTTCAATTTTTATGTGGATTAAATTGCAATTAAGTCTTAATCATCCTATGATATTAAAACTTTGAAAGTATTAATTCTATATTTCAATAGAATTTTTATCGAGATTGTCTGTAGGGGCGAATTTAAAAAAATTTGTTTTGGCTAAAAAATTTGTTAAATTTTGAGGATTAAAGCTGAAAATTTTGTGTTACAATAGGTTAAATTTAATTATTATTTTTTGAGAAAGCCTAAAATTGTATTATCATTTGATCAAAATGTAATTCGACCCGGGTACAACACAGGTATATTTACCGTTATTTTTTTTTTCATTATCTTTACTTAAATTTAAATTCCTAGTTGGGTTGGTGTCACGAGTCAACTAGGCATCAACTCAATTAAAAATTACTAAAATATCCTTTTATATGCACAATAGTTATACTGTATATTATAAGTGTATTTTTTTGTATTTTTATATTAAATTAATAAAATAATTAAGATTTGAATCCACAATACAATTAATTTTAAATATTTAATTTTACCATTTCACCCAAAGCCTTATTTAATTTTTATATCAATTTTTAACAAATACGTATGTTCCATATATTGTTTCACCCACACAGTGGGTGTGCCATAATCTAGTATCACACTTATAGTTTAACTTTTATTTTCTTGATAAAATATGCATGAGTATTTAGTACATCGATAGTGTAATTTTTCTTATTCCAATAGCAATCTTAAAAAGTTGACATGTGCCTAGTTTTTAAAATATATTTTTAATAATTTATTATATCTTTATAGGACACATGTCAAACCCCTAAACCTACTTATAGAGTTTAAAAACTCTACCGAAGTGTACCAAATATTTTCATAAATTATATATTATATATGCATCCAAATATACTTTAATTTCAGACATATAAATATGTTTACATGCAAATATAAAATTTAAATTTATTAATAAGTTGAACAACTTAATTTAATTATTATATTTTCTTTTTGAATGCAATTATAAAAAATAAAAATGATAATAAAAGTACTAAAAATTGGTTAATAAAAATAAATACCTTGTATCAATTGGTACGGATTATTAGCACATAATGAAGTTAGAAAAGTTTTGGGGCTGAAATTAAGTTATAAATTTTGACAAGAGTTAAAATGTAATTTTATCATTGTATTAACTAATATCTTTATAATTTTTTAAAGAACTAAATTAAAATCTTACTATTTTAGGAGATCAAAGTATAATTTTACCATTACTAATCTATAAATTTATAGATTTTAAAAGGTAAAAAACAAATTTCCAAATTTGGTGGGCCTCCCTCTGCCCTTGACTGGTACAAACCAATATTACTAAAATGTATCGAAGCATATCGAAATTTTAACTAAAAAAATTTAGGGCTAGTTTGGATGGGCGGTGTGTTTACCTCCGATGAGATTAAAAACAGCGGTGGCGGTGAGATTAGTTCTTGTAAGCGATGAGATTGAATCAGAGTAGCGATGAGATTAAAAACAATGGTAGAGTGTGTGTTTGGATTCAAACGCAAATTAGTGTGGTGGTGAGAAATATAAAATGACTATTAAGGACATTATATTAGAATTGATATATAATAGAAGTTTTTAAATTATTTTACTTATATAAAATTATTAAAATATGTGAATTTATAAATTCATTTAATAAAATATTAAAATGTATCTTCTAATATTTTATTATAAATATTTTAATGAATTATATAATCAATTTAAATTATTTATTAGATAAAATGATTATTATTTTTAATTTTTATAGTTAAATATTATTTTATAACAATGATAAATATTATTTTCGCAAATAGTAATATTATACTTGGATCAAATTTTGAAGTATCTAAACGTGCAATGTCGAGCCTTGAGTTTGGTCATCAATGCTAAAAGGAAGAGCATAATCACATCTGTTGGGATTTTGACAAAGAGAGGAAGAAAGCAGTAACCCGATTGATGTAAAGATTAACTTCATTACTTGAATAAGCACTATGCCATATACATTAGTCCGGATTATATATGTTAGTTTTTTAGCAAAAAATTAAGGAGAAAAGGAAAAACGAATACAAAGAAGTTTGAACAAGAAGAAAAATGAATTTGATCTCCAAAAATCGAGATCTTTTGAATAAACAAAATGCTATCGCTTCTCTCGTTCAAATTGGATCTTGGCTTTGCATCTTTGGTTTGTTCTTTGGTTTCTCGCTGAGAAAACAAATAAAAACCGTATGTAACATCCCGAAATTGGGCCTAGTAGGATTGAGACCAATGGGCCTTGGGAGTAGGAGTGTTTAAATTTTTTTAGAATAAGAGAATGGCATTATTTCAAGTTGGACTTATTAAGAAGATGATTTTAGAAAGTTACGGGTTCTATGAAGTTTCGATTCAAGTTGAGCCTTAATGAAAGTTATTGTTTAAGCCTATTAAGGAGAAATAGTAAGAAGCATCAAAACTTATGGAAATAAGTGAGTAAATTGTTATCATAAATGAACTATTGGTAAAGAGGTTATGGCATCAAGTGGAGAGCATGGAGGGAAGGGGTTCAAATCCCATCTTTTGCAAAATTTTGATTTATTTTTGTGTACTCTTCCAAGTGTCAACCATGACATTATTAAAGAAAAGAAATAAAAGAAAAAGAATAAAAAAAAAGAAATGGGAGAAAAAGGAATGATGGAGAGTGATTTGTGGAAAAAAGAATGATGGAGAGTGATTTGTTGAAAAAAAAAATATATATATAATGATGAGATTTGAAAAGAATGGGGTAGGTGAGAAAAAAAAATGCATGGAGGGTGTAATAGCCCGATTTAGGGGATAGTCGGAACAGTGATCTCGAAATCACTAAACCGAGAATAGAGAAAATTATTTTTAGGTTATTCTATGTGTTATAACATGTTTATAAACATGCATGAAATTTTTTGGTGTCTCAATTTTAGCGATTGAGGGCTTAATTTCGAAAAAGGACTAAATCGCATCAAGTGCTAAAGTTTAATTTTAATTGCTAAAGGTGCCAAATAGCTATGGGCTATTAATTGGAGGCCCCAATTGTGCAATTTGGCCTTGTTTTAAGTGAGTAGGCCGGCCATGTGACATAGGGGACAATAATTTTAATTTTGGTCAAAGTAGGTGGGAATTAGGTGATAAAATGAATAGAATAAGATGAGTAAAAGATGCTATCATCTTTTACTATTCATCTATCTTCTCTCCACCGAAAATTGATGAAGAAATGGAGCTTTGGGGGTTTGAACTTTCAGCCAAGCTATCTCCCTTATTAGTAAGTGATTTTGATGGCTTTAGTTGATAATTTTTGTATTTTTGGAACCCCCAAAGCTTAAGCTAGCTAATGAGGGGACTAATTTGTAACATGGTTGAGAGTCTAGGGACTTGCCATGAGAGATTTTATCCTGGTTGCAAGGTCTCGAAGTACTTTATCAAAGGTTCAATCGAAAGCCTATCCCTCGTAATAGGTTATTCGAATTTTTGGTGTCGTGGAGAGCATCGCGTTACGAATTCCGAATAAGGTGTGTAATCTCATACCCTTCCAAATACATGTTTGAAATGGTGTGTAATCTCACACTTCTCTGAAATTTTGCATTAATGTTCTGTGATTTAGTCGAAATACCAAAGAAAACCGAAAATCGGCATCCGGAATCACTCGGACGCGCGTAGGTTCATAGTGGTAACCATGTTTTTGTAATAAAACAGTTTTGGTCAATGACAGTGACGTGATTTCCAAAAATCATGAAAAATAGGAGAAATGGAATTAGAAAGTGATTAAGATATCAAATTAAAGTGATTAAGAAATGGTATCAAAGCCCGATTCAAAACTCGGCTTTGAGGGTTTTGGGCCCAAAAACATTTTCAAAATGGGATTTTCAAAAATAGGGGTTTTTATGAAATATTTTTCAGGTTATTCTGGCATGGCACCTGTATCTCCGACCCATGATCCACGGGTAAGTAACTTTACTTGATGAATTGATTTATATGTGAATATTATGGGCTTTTATGGGAGCGTAGATTAGTGAACTAGGATCTGCATGACCCCAGGACTAGTCTACTCAAACACATGTATAAGACTTAAGGCTACTAAACAAACTCACAAGTAAGTCACCGAGTTTAGGTGTGGCAACCATCATGCGCATGTCGAGGATTGGTATTCGATAAGAGCTTGGTATTTAAGCGATCCTAGCGACTCACCTCCTCTTTACTCGAATCCTACAGTGCGTAGCTACGGTTCACCTTAACCAAGAAGACTAGTCCATAGGTTAAACCAAGTATTAAAACCCAAAGGGATTAGCCTTCTTGCTTTTAAAACCCTTAGTTTTAAAATTTTCAAACTTACCCCTTTGGTTTGTAAACCCTAAATCGATTTTGAAAGACGTTTTCTCGATTTATCAAAATTTCCAAAATGCCCTAGTGGCAAAATTACAAAAATGCCCTTGTATTGTAAAATTACGGTACTACCCTCAACTTCATTAAAATGATTTTACTTTGCAAAATACCAAAATCTCAAAATTTCAAAATGTTAAGATACTCTGCATGGGGAAATTACAAAAATACCCTGTGTTGAAAATTACTAAAATGCCCCGACTTTCAAGATTTTCGGTTTAACTCCAATTTTAATAAAATTTCCCTACTTTGCAAAAGTATACAAAAACGCTATTTTCAAGATACCCTGATTTGAAAATTTACAAAATTACCCCCGATGAACAAGATTACCAAAATGCCACTTGGTTTCTAAATTTTCATAATTCCTCGATTTTTACTAAAATGTTCTTACATTATGAAAATATCAAAACTTCTGTTTACAAATATCGAGATATCTGATTTGGGAAATTTACGAAAATGCCCTTAACGTCCCACAATTCTTGAAATAACCTCGATTTACGAAATTTTTGCAACACATCCGTTTGAAAAACAAATTTTTCCAAGATGACCCACGAGATTTTGTAAACTTTGAAATATCTTTAATTTGAAAACTATTTTCAAATTGACCCTGAGTTATTACCGAAATACTCCTATAGGAAAATGTCGAAATTACCACTGGGTTGGGAATGCTCAAGAAAGTGACATGGATGGATGAATGTGTCTTTAGTGAAGTATGTGAATGTTTGAATTAGAACAGAGAACTTGAGATGAAACTTTGATTGCTCGAAAAAACGACTTCCAGAAACTTCTGTTCATAAAATTTGCTCTTGGATAAAACAGTGGAACAAAATTTCTAATGCATAAAACTTTTAATCAGATTAAATCGCGACGCTAGATATGAGTTCTAGGGCACGTGGTTGCCGCGGACGTGGTCAAGGTGGAATGACAGCTTTATTAAGATCAGAGTGCGCAGCAAGAGCGTAGTGTGGTAGGTTAGGATGTGCGACTGTTAGTTAGTTGGAAATTTCGAGGCGAAAATTTCTTTAAGGAGGGTAGATTTGTAACATCCCAAAATTGGGCCTAGGAGAATTGAGCCCAATGGGCCTTAGGCGTAGTAGCGTTTAAATTTTTGGAGAACAAGAGAAGCTAGTAGCAAGGTGGTGTGATGCCACTTAAGAGACAAGGGGATGACGCCACAGGGAAGGAAGGAGGTCCAAGGTTCAAGTCTTGGCTTTTGCATTTTGGTTTCTTTTGCTTGGACCTTAGAATTTGGCCCATAGTTTATATTTAGTTGCGCATGGTTTAAGACACAAGAGGAGCTTGTGGCCAAGTGGCTAGCGGCGTGGATTATGTTGCAAGGGAGCACAGGTTCGAATCTCATGAGAACCAAGGGAGTATTTATTTTGCAGGATTGGACAAAGTGAGAGTTTGATTGAATTTAAACTCTCTTGACGAAGGATCCCACATCGAGAAAGACACAAAGAATGAAGGTGAAGAGCTAGCTATATAAGGAGCATCCTAGGAGGAGAGTAAACACATCTTGGAGGCGTTTGGGCACAAGAGTGGTCGGAGCGCGGATTAGCCCAGTAGTCTATCGGGTGTGTAACTCTCTCTACTGGTTGTAGAAGCGGCAAATGCCGAAATGCCGGTCACACGGCATTAGTAGCCACACGAGCGTGCGGCGCGTGTGTGGGGCTTCGACGCGATAGTTGAGGCCATCGATAGTATTCTTGTGGGTTGGGTCGCTTGGGCCTCGATGGGCGAAGTGGGCCCAATGGGCTGTGGGCCCATATGAGTAAATTGCATGATTGGTTAGTATATGTTGAACTAGACCGGTGGAAGTTATATACATGGCTAGATTTGTGCTAGGTGGGCCACACGACGTGTGGGCACGAATGGGCCGAAATCGGGTTTTAGGCCCAATCGTCCTCAAGTACAACCAGAAAATGGTAGTGAGTCGCTAGTGGCGGCATTAGGCCTTCGGAAAGGCCATTGCAGGTGTGAATTTACGAAAATACCCTCTTAGTAGGTAAAATTACGATTATACCCTTGGAGGTTGATTAGCATGATTATGTTGTTTAGTTTTGGCCGATTGTAGGGAAGGCTTGATCTCGCATATCTCGGGTTGTGGCTAGTGCTCGAAAAGTGTTAAGGAATAGGGATCTAGTGCGTTAGATCTTGATCTACTGGATTTGATAGTCGCATTAGTAACGGTGTGTAAACTAACACACTTCTTGCTTTGTATATGTTTGATAAACCGATTGATTGGTAAAACCAAAACGGTATGGTTGAGTGATACGATACCCTATGGGGTATGTGCACGGATTCGAGTAAAGTCCGTTTCATTATGAGTCTTGTTATTGATACATGATGTCATGATTTATGATGTATGTGCTATGAGATGCAACGTTAAACATGTTTGCATGATTTGAATACTATACATGAGTTGGTATGATGATGGGTGATATGAGAGGAGGGGAAGTGATATTCGTGTCGACGGACACGGTGGTTTGGTACCACATTGTGACTACGGTCACGGAGGTTTAGCACCTCCGAGGTTTGGCACCTCATGGCGTCTCGTCCCGTGGCTTAGCACCATAGTGGGTTGGCCCCACGGTTTACATTATGGGATTGACGCCCGGTGATTTGGTATCACACGATGGGTTGGCCCCATCACTTGATTCGTGACTTCGGTCACCGGTGATTTAGTATCACATTTGTGTCTTTGGGACACCAGTGGTTTGGCACCACAAGTATTGACGGATATTGTGACTTTAAGTCACCGGTGGTTTAGCACCACCCGGTGGTTTGGTACCACACGGGGTAGAGAAAGGTGTTTGGAAGGCTAGGTGGGTGCATATCGTAGCTTGTGCATGTTAAACCATTTTATGATTGGTGTATGATGTTTTACTAAACCGGAAAAAGGGCTACACTGCTGAGTCTTGGTGACTCACCTTTTTCCTTTAACATTTTCAGTGATGCGTAAAGATGGACCGGGTTCGGAGAGGACACAAGGTGGCCTATGCGAGAAAGAAGATATTTGGATTATTTTAAGCATTTTTAATATTGAGTATTTTGTTTTAAGTATGGGTTGTAATAAGGGCCTTACTATTATTTTGGTATTATTCTAATTATGGCTTGATTAAACTGAACCACTATGTGAAGAGGATTTTATCTTAGCAACCTGCTTATTCAAAATAGTATTTAATAAAGTTTAAATTCAGACAATTTTATAACACTAAGGTTTTTCATATTACTTTAAATGGACATGGTTTTCAAAAGTTAACAAACTTTCATGATTATTCTAAGTCAAAAAGATTTTCAACCATCTTTCCGCAGTGACATAACCAGATCCGGTCAAGGCCCGTGGGCCGGGTTTGGGGGTGTTACACGGTGACTCTGCCACAAATATTTTAAATGGCCTGTTGCCAAAATATTTTAAATGGCCTATTGCCAAAAATCTAGTTCGGTGGCTCTGCCACAAATATTTTAAATGGCCTGTTGCCAAAATATTTTAAATGGCCTGTTGCCAAAAATCTAGTTCAGTGGCTCTGCCACAAATATTTTAAATGGCCTGTTGCCAAAATATTTTAAATGGCCTGTTGCCAAAAATCTAGTTCAGTGGCTCTGCCACAAATATTTTAAATGGCCTGTTTGCCAAAATATTTTAAATGGCCTGTTGCCAAAATCTAGTTCGATGGCTCTGCGACAAATATTTTAAATGGCCTGTTGCCAAAATCTAGATTGGTGGCTCTGCCACAAATATTTTAAATGGCCTGTTGCCAAAATATTTTAAATGGCCTGTTGCCAAAAATCTAGTTCGGTGGCTCTGCCACAAATATTTTAAATGGCTTAATGCCTCTAGTTCGGTGACTCTGTCACAATCTAGTTCGGTGGCTCACCACAAACATAATAATTTAATTGGCTTAATGCACGCTATTGGTGTGTTGGCGGGGTGGGTTGACTTGATCCCCACGGTGTGTGATGGTTGAGTACGGGTGGTGTGTAGCGGATGGAAATTTGGCTTGGTTGGGAATTGTATATCACATGCATATTATGTTCATGTTATTATGTTATAATTGTAAATGGGCTTAGGCCCAAAATATTGCTATGTGTGTTCCGACCCAGTGGATGATGGTAAGGGGATTACACACTGAGTTCTTGTAACTCACCCCCCTTTCTCTCAACCTTTTCAGGTAACGTTCAGTGACGTGGACTTGGGCCATGGATGACTCGATGGAGACCATACTTCAGAAATGGGTTTATTTGGACTTTAGACTTCTTTCTCGTTTATTTTATTACTTTACTATTTTGGGTTAAATGTTGTAATAAGGCCTTGGATTTTCTTTCAAAATGCTTCTGCAACTCTATTCCCAAACGTCCCATTTTCGTAAATTGTTATTTCAAATATATTTTCACAACCAAAAAAGTTTTTAAAGATAATTACGTTTTCAAGTAGATAACAATTGCTTAAGTGTTTTGGGTTTTAACAAAGAGGCCATTAATCTCGAACAAGTTTTTAACAATCTCAAAGATGGTTTTTTTTTAAAAAAAAAATTTCCATGTGACACGCCAAATTCGGGCTTAACTTCTAGGCCGGGTTTGGGGTGTTACATTTAGTGGTATCAGAGCTCAGTTTGCAAAACTCGGCTGTAGTTTGGGTTCAAAAGCGTTTTCCAAAGCTGTTTAAAATTTTGATTTATAAATACATGTTCTAAAGGAAGTATGGCACCACGGGTATCCGGCACCAAGTCAAGTAAGTATATGTTATCATCTTATGATTATGATTATTGTGATATGACCGTAGAAATACTCTAGAAGTTTTGGCTTTAGGAGTAAAAACTATAGAGATTGAGACTTTAGGATACGTTTTGCGAAAACCACTTCAACTCTTATACTCCATAAGACATTGTTTAATAAACATCGAATAGTATATTGATTCATAAGACTTGTAATATGATTAAATCGACATTAGTGAATATGAGCGCTAGAAGGTGTGGGCGCGCAGACGCGCGGGCGTGGTATAGGCCGAGCGCTAAGGCTAGATTTTCAAAGACCGAGTCATGTGCACGAAAGGAGAGTGCGGCATCGTCGATGGGTGAGACGAGATCTCATGATCGAACTAAGGTTGATGAGCTGACTCAAATAGTTAAGGAGGTATTTGAAGAGGTTAAAGGAATTGGTAAAGCACTTCGAGTTGGGAGTGTGGACTGTAGGAAGAAAAGAGATCGTGATTCTTTTGGGTCACAGTGTCATTCTGTAAAGCATGTCAATACACGTCCAAACTTTCCGACTTGCGACTATTACAAAATGCGTCATCCGGGAGAATGCTGGAGGAGGTCAAGAGCATGTATGAGATGCGGGTCTAAGGAGGATAAGGCTCGGGATTGTTTCATCACCATCAAGTCAGGTATGTTTTGGTTGGATGTGATGATTGAGTGTAGAAAAATTTGAAGTATAAGTGGTAGATGACTGCTTGCTTCTGCGGTTAGACGTTTGGTTGTGTGAAAGAGGATTCAAGATTATGTTAAAAGTATATTAGTGTTATTAAGATCGGAGTGCGCAGCGAAAGCATAGTGGTGTGATTTCAGCAGTGTGTTTAATAGTTGATTGAAAATTTCGAGGACGAAAATTTCTTTAAGGAGGGTAGAATTGTAACATCCCGAAATTGGGCCTAGTAGGATTGAGACCAATGGGCCTTGGGAGTAGGAGTGTTTAAATTTTTTTTTTTAGAATAAGAGAATGGCATTATTTCAAGTTGGACTTATTAAGAAGATGATTTTAGAAAGTTACGGGGTTCTATGAAGTTTCGGATTCAAGTTGGGCCTTAATGAAAGTTATTGTTTAAGCCTATTAAGGAGAAATAGTAAGAAGCATCAAAACTTATGGAAATAAGTGAGTAAATTGTTATCATAAATGAACTATTAGTAAAGAGGTTATGGCATCAAGTGGAGAGCATGGAGGGAAGGGGTTCAAATCCCATCTTTTGCAAAATTTTGATTTATTTTTGTGTACTCTTGCAAGTGTCAACCATGACATTATTAAAGAAAAGAAATAAAAGAAAAAGAATAAAAAAAAAAGAAATGGGAGAAAAAGGAATGATGGAGAGTGATTTGTGGAAAAAAGAATGATGGAGAGTGATTTGTTGAAAAAAAATATATATAATGATGAGATTTGAAAAGAATGGGGTAGGTGAGAAAAAAAAATGCATGGAGGGTGTAATAGCCCGATTTAGGGGATAGTCGGAACAGTGATCTCGAAATCACTAAACCGAGAATAGAGAAAATTACTTTTAGGTTATTCTATGTGTTATAACATGTTTATAAACATGCATGAAATTTTTTGGTGTCTCAATTTTAGCGATTGAGGGCTTAATTTCGAAAAAGGACTAAATCGCATCAAGTGCTAAAGTTTAATTTTAATTGCTAAAGGTGCCAAATAGCTATGGGCTATTAATTGGAGGCCCAATTGTGCAATTTGGCCTTGTTTTAAGTGAGTAGGCCGGCCATGTGACATAGGGGACAATAATTTTAATTTTGGTCAAAATAGGTGGGAATTAGGTGATAAAATGAATAGAATAAGATGAGTAAAAGATGCTATCATCTTTTACTATTCATCTATCTTCTCTCCACCGAAAATTGATGAAGAAATGGAGCTTTGGGGTTTGAACTTTCAGCCAAGCTATCTCCCTTATTAGTAAGTGATTTTGATGGCTTTAGTTGATAATTTTTGTATTTTGGAACCCCAAAGCTTAAGCTAGCTAATGAGGACTAATTTGTAACATGGTTGAGAGTCTAGGACTTGCCATGAGAGATTTTATCCTGGTGGCAAGGTCTCAAGTACTTTATCAAAGGTTCAATCGAAAGCCTATCCTCGTAATAGGTTATTCGAATTTTTGGTGTCGTGGAGAGCATCGCGTTCTGGTTCGAATAAGGTGTGTAATCTCATACCCTTCCAAATACATGTTTGAAATGGTGTGTAATCTCACACTTCTCTGAAATTTTGCATTAATGTTCTGTGATTTGGTCGAAATACCAAAGAAAACCGAAAATCGGCATCCGGGATCACTCGGACGCGCGTAGGTTCATAGTGGTAACCATGTTTTTGTAATAAAACAGTTTTGGTCAATGACAGTGACGTGATTTCCAAAAATCATGAAAAATAGGAGAAATGGAATTAGAAAGTTATTAAGATATCAAATTAAAGCTTACTGTGTCTATTTTAATATGGAAGAAACGGAGAAGGAAAAGGAATTTTATATTCTAAGATATCTTGATTTTAGTGAGACTGGTTCTGATTAACTTTGGGGTTCACTGATCTGTTTTGGAAAAATCATATAAAATTGTAAAAAATTAATTATGGGTTATAATTTATATGTATGGATTCTTTAGTGAGCCTATTTTCAAGAGAAATAAGTTGGAACAGTATATGAAAACTGTACAGCGAGATATTTGAAATTAAGTTAAGAGAGGTCAGAATCATTGGACAGTGAAACAAAGGAAACTTTAAGGAATAAACTGTACTAAATGGCTAGGCCAAAAATTCTGGAAAAACTACAGTAAGAAGATATTTGAGTCTAGTTTCAAGGAAATTTTATGGATCTAAATTTCGAGTTTTCTAACTCGAGTTATAATCAATTTAGTCAGTATAACGCAGATAGACAGTTTTAAATTTTTATGCCCAAATTAGTAGTTAAGTCCAGAATTGCGAAATTACCCCGTTTGGGCCTAAAATGGATTTTTGACCCAATAGTTCCGAAGAGACCCAAATAGAATTCTGTGCCACTCGAGGCGATAGTGAATCTTCGGAAACACCGTTAAATATGAAATTTCCGAATTACCCTTGTAGGGTAAATTACCAAATTACCCTTAGAGGGTAAAATTACTGGATTACCATTGGTGGTTAAAACTACTAAATTACCCTTGGAGGGTAAATTACCGAATTACCCTTGGAGGGTATATTACCGAATTACCCTTGGTGGGTAAATTATCGAAATACCCGTGGAGGGTAAATTACTGAAATACCCTTGGGTTACAAAATTACTGAAATACCCTTAGAGGGTAAATTACTGAAATACCCTTGGGTTACAAAATTATTGAAATACGCTTAGAGGGTAAATTACCGAAGTACCCCTGGGTTACGAAATTACCGAAATACCCTTAGAGGGTAAATTACCGAAATACCCCTGGGTTGTGAAAATTATCGAAATACCCTTAGAGGGTAAATTACCGAAATACCTCTCGGTTGCAAACAAAATTACCGAAATACCCTTAAAGGGTAAATTACCGAAATACCCATCGGTTGCAAACAAAATTACTGAAATACCCTTAGAGGGTAAATTACCGAAGTACCCCTGGGTTGCGAAATTACCGAAACACCCTTAGAGGGTAAATTATTGAAAATACCCTATATGGGCCAAATGTGATATTTGCTATATGGGCCAAATGTTATATTTGTTATATGGGCCAAATGTGATATTTGCTATATGGGCCAAATGTGATATTTGCTATATGGGCAAAATGTTATATTTGCTAAATGGGCCAAATTTGCTAGATCGTTTAATGGGCCAAATTTGCTAGATCGATTAATGGGCCAAATTTGCTAGATTGCTTAATGGGTCAACTTGTGTTATGGGCCTTATGTTGAAATTATTCTATAAATATTGTTATGCTTTGTATATGCATACATGACTGCATGGGTTGGGATAAATGACGCGAGAGAAGAAAGGCACATTGCCAAAATCTAGTTCGGTGGCTCTGCCACAAATATTTTAAATGGCATTGCCAAAATATTTTAAATGGCATATTGCCAAAAATCTAGTTCGGTGGCTCTGCCACAAATATTTTAAATGGCTGTTGCCAAAATATTTTAAATGGCACATTGCCAAAAATCTAGTTCGATGGCTCTGCCACAAATATTTTAAATGGCACATTGCCAAAATATTTTAAATGGCACATTGCCAAAAATCTAGTTCAGATGGCTCTGCCACAAATATTTTAAATGGCTTTTGCCAAAATATTTTAAATGGCCTGTTTGCCAAAATATTTTAAATGGCTTTGTTGCCAAAATCTAGTTCGGTGGCTCTGCCACAAATATTTTAAATGGCCTGTTGCCAAAATATTTTAAATGGCACATTGCCAAAAATCTAGTTCGGTGGCTCTGCCACAAATATTTTAAATGGCTTAATGCCTCTAGTTCGGTGACTCTGTCACAATCTAGTTCGGTGGCTCACACAAACATAATTTTAATTGGCTTAATGCCTGCTATTGGTGTGTTGGCGGGGTGGGTTGACTTGATCCCCACAGGTGTGATGGTTGGTATGGGTGGTGTGTAGCGGATGGAAATTTGGCTTGGTTGGGAATTGCATATCACATGCATATTATGTTAATGTTATTATGTTATAATTGTAAATGGGCTTAGGCCCAAAATATTGCTATGTGTGTTCCAGGCCAGGTGGATGATGGTAAGGGGATTACACACTCGAGTTCTTGTAACTCACCCCCCCCTTTCTCTCAACCTTTTCAGGTAACGTTCAGTGACGTGGACTTGGGCCATGGATGACTCGATGGAGACCATACTTCAAAAATGGGTTTATTTGGACTTTAGACTTCTTTCTCGTTTATTTTATTACTTTACTATTTTGGGTTAAATGTTGTAATAAGGCCTTGGATTTTCTTTCAAAATGCTTCTGCAACTCTATTCCCAAACATCCCATTTTCGTAAATTGTTATTTCAAATATATTTTCACAACCAAAAACGTTTTTAAAGATAATTACGTTTTCAAGTAGATAACAATTGCTTAAGTGTTTTGGGTTTTAACAAAGAGGCCGTTAATCTCGAACAAGTTTTTAACAATCTCAAAGATGGTTTTTTTTTTTTAAAAAAAAAACTTCCATGTGACATGCCAAATTCGGGCTTAACTTCTAGGCCGGGTTTGGGGTGTTACAAACTGGGTACATACATTTCATTTAGATATTGCATGCTCCAATCTTTTTGAGTAACATTAATTTATTAATTCATGAGATCTAACTAGTATTTTATGATATACATGTAAAATAAGCTGAAATTTTCATGTCATAAGTATATAAAATATTGTTTTCAGAATTGATGCAAAGTGTCTACTTTAAACTAGTATCCCCTATAAGATCCTGTGATGGATCGAGAACTGAATGAGGCCCCTATAACATGAACTCAGATAATTAAAATGTTGAAATCCCAAGGAGAAAAAATTTGCAAAATATGAAAACCATTCACTACAGTCTAATGATGTTAAAATTAGCTCCAAACAAATTGATTACATCATGGAAGCAGAACTTCAACTGGTATAAATCATATAACAATCTAGAACATAATGATAGGACTTGGGATAGGTATCAGAAAGTAATTACAGAAGAAGAGGTAAAAATGTAATAGTTCTCCCTTCTGCTTTGCAAAGCACAATCAGATACACTGACAATGGGTAGCATATAAAGGCTATTCCATTGAGAAAGTGTGGCCATGTATTAATTAATCATAATTTTGGGGGTTAAATCAAATATGCTAATCCAACATCAAAAAGAACCATTCACATAGATGTTTCCACCATTTAACAATATATGCAACAGAAGTACTATTCATGTTTTATAATAAAAAATAATTTAAACCGTATGCCTAGCATAAACTAGGAATAAAATCAAGAAATAGCTTTGCTAATAAAAACACAATAATATCCATAATGAATAAACCCAAAACACTTAAAGTACCTTGCTTAGTGGTTTGTTAAATTTGGCGTAAAGTAGATTTCGATAGTTTAGTACCAAGGCCATTAGATTTTGTTGAGTTGAAACCATTTGACTTTGTAAAAGCAGAGCGAACCATATTTTACATTTCCAAAACCATCAAGGATTCCATTTGAAACATCTCCGGCATATGTTGAATCCATGAGTAACAAGGCATGGCTTCGATGCATAGGAAACGGAGGCTGAAAATATCCTGATGAATAATATGGTCGTTGACCAAGGCATTGCCCATCAACACCCATTAGAGCCCCAAGAGCATATGGGTTATAGCCAACAAATAGTAGACCAAGGAACCATTTTCCGATTGCACACCTCAGGGCAACAATCCAATAAAAACGAGCAGAGTCAACATATGGAATTTGTAATTCCATATTCACTAACAATGTTAAGATGCCATAAAATGAAAACAATATGAAGGGATGATGCCATAAATGTGCAACGAAGGAACTAGCAAGAAGAACATACGTAAGTGAACCATCGATGAAAAAATAACCCTTATCATCAGATTGAGTGAATGACCCATCATAACCTGAAAAAAAATCCAATTAATGTTTTTATACAAAATTAAATACGCTTGATAATTTTATCTTAAACAACAGTAAGCCAAACTGCAAAAGAAGAAAAGAATGACATATCTGCACAATAAATATAGAGTCAGGAACTAAAGCCTAAAAGTTTTGTTCCCCTCAAAACATTTATCCTTTTTTGGGGAATATGAATTAGGTAATTTAGGAACACTTTTCAACAATTGCTTTTTCATATGATTTAAAACACCTACAATATCAATGTGTTTCATCATGACCTTGGCATGCAAATCTTCTAACAAATCGATGGCAACGATGAAAGATAATATGACAAAAATCTCATTTGCAATAAAATCCATGGCTATCCTGATTCTAACATTGTGTACAAATGCCGTGTTTCAACATGAAGGATTGTTATATAATCTAACTTTATAGAACTCTATATATCCTATGACATATCAACTATACACAAGAATTATCAAAAATCATTTAATAGGATTATTCAAAAGTTTGAACATGTATTTCCAATTATTTATCAACCAAACACATATCAACATTCCAGCAGCAACATTATTTATCATTTAACCATTCAAGGCTTCACTATGAGCAACATCACACACACAATTCTCTATTTATTTAACTTGTACTTAACCCATAACAAGATGCTCACCAAAGTAATCATTCAATACATACAACATAAAATCAGTTCCTAAGCAATTAATTTTGATGAAAGCATAACATAAAGTATAACGAAAATTAGAATGCAAAAACTAAAACTAAGCCTCCATTACTTTCTCTTTTGCTTTCGCCTTGGACTTTCATCTTCTTTTGTTTCATTTTCAACATCAAATCAATAAAACAAATTAGAAAATGATGCAATTCGATGGAGTGAGACACTATCTAATCCTGAATCTATATTTACCGAAACTAAAATCTAACATTATAACTAAGATTTGGAGCTTAAAAAACATTTCAACTCTATTAAAAATCATCAAGAACCATCATAAATCTCAGCACTCTCTCACTCTACAACTCACCTAAAGCTTTGAGAAATCGCTCTTTCTCAAATATGATTCTCTGTTCTAATGTTGTTTTAAACTTAAAAACATTTGGAATCTAACCTAAAATCAATAAAAAAACACAAAACCGAAGCTCCTCTCTCAAGAATACTTATAAGAGATCTCTTCATTTATAAGGACTCTGCCTTTTAACAGCTGAAACTAGATCATATTCAGTGTGTTTTTCAAGTCCAGAAAGTGTTTCAGAGGCATTTTCAAACAAGGCTTTGGTGAAATCAAATTCATAAGCGTCATTCGGATAAAGTCTGTTCCAAATTTTTTTCGGTTTGCCATTTACATGCGCATCGAAGGGACGGCACAACATTAGTACTGTCAAGGATCTTCCCATAGAGTTCTTCACAGTCAGACTTGTAACGAACCTGATTTAAAGAGACAAGAAAATCCCAACTTCAACTTACAAAAAATAAAACAAGCAAAAAATTTCAGCTTAGAGACATACTGGGTTTAGCCTATGGCAATGCCAAATCCATTCACAATCAAGAGGAACAACCAAAGGCCCTTCCAAAATGGGTTGTTCATAACATTTATTTACTAGCAAGGTAAGCCAAGATAAGCATTGTACCTAAAAATTAGCATATCTAAAAAAATCAACAACCCAAATTTTGATTAAAAATGCACATCAATTAAAGGGGTTTTAAGGTAGGAATCAAATGCAAAACTTGGAGAAATTTAAACAAAATGAAATCCCCAAAAAGACCCAAAATTTGAAAATGGTAAAAATGATAGCAACAATCAAGAAATTGAGCTGTGAAAGTGATCACCCAAAAAGACCCAAAGAGCCAACGGTTCCTATTGTGAATGAGAAATTCAAGTTTGGTTCTTGTCAAACAATCGCAAGGTCCAAACTAATTTCGATCTTTTGAGCTTCGATCCATTCCAGTCCTTGCTCTTTCTCCATTTCCATCTCTTCTATTTCCACATAAAAACAGAATCCTATTAATAGAAAAACAAAATCAAAGAAGCAAATTAATAAAATAACATAAGAATTATAACTGATTTTTTTTTGTTCATAATTGATGATGAAAAGATTGCGAAGACTACCGGAAACGAATTTTAGTTGGCTTGTCGTTGCTCGATATCGGCTCGAAAAGGAAAGCAAAACTAGTTGCTGCCACCGTCGCTTCTTTGCTCCCTCCTCCTTCACTCGTGTTCGATATCGTTACTCTCTCTATCCCTGTTGCTGATATGCAGAACTTGTTTATTTTCCGTCGATTTCCTCAACTTCTCCTCACTTCCATTTAATCCAAACAAAGATCCATTCAATCATTGCTTAACACTAGCATCGAAATCTCAACGTGATGCTGAACCAGTGTAAGGGTTAAGGGTTTTTGGGAGGAAATCTCAATAGAATGGAATGGAATTTTTTGGGAGGAAAATGTGAAAGAGAAAAATAGAGTGATCAGAGAGGGGATAACCAGATGTAAAAAGGTTTTTTATGCATTAAAAATAACTTCAATGGATGGGTTCAATTGCTACTCAAACCTTCAGTGAAGTTTTTGGAGATCAGTGAGTTTCAGATTAATTTTGGCTGAAACGTGATGCTGAACCAAACAGCATTTCAGTGAGATTGGGTTACCAATCTCACCACACTGGAGAAAAAGGGGCATCCAAAGGAGCCCTTAAACTACTTCATATTGATTAAAAGCTGAAACGATACATATTGGTTGGTATATATGATTCCAATAACCATGATTTTTACCAATGAAAATTTGGAGGAGCCTTTCTAATTGCATGCATAAATCTCATGTAAGAGTTTCACAGTTAATCCATATATAAATACTAATAACAATATATTTTATATTTATATAAATTTTGACATCATAGTAATTCGTATTATATTTTTAATGTTATATTCATATTAATATTGGTGCAGGTAATATCGTATATATTAGCCAGTGGTTCGGCAGCTGGGTTTGGTGCAACCAAAGATCTGAAGGCACTTGCTGACGCGACAAATGTGGATGACCTTGATGACTATTTTGATAAAGCTTATGCATCGGCTAGTTTGCTTCTCTTTGCATTTATATGTGCTGCCATTTTATCTGTTTTCTCATCTTATGCGCTCCCCAAAATGGTTAATTCAGGCTGACAATTCATTTATACACCTCAATCTTTTTTAGAGCTTCAAGTTAGGTAAGGAAGATTTATATGTTTTTGAAAGGTCAAGCTAATTATTAATGTTATTGTTTCAAATGTTGGAGATAGATGCGGAAAACATAAATTAAAATATAAGAATACATATAAATTGTTTAGACAGTTTGAGGATTACATTTATGTTTATAGGAATTTTTCTTAGATTAATCCTTTTGAGGTTCGTAGTTGATTTTCTTAACAATGACGTCTTAAAAATTTAAACTCGAATCTCAATTTGAAAGTGTACTGCTCAATAAGACCCTCTTATCTTGTAATACCTTTCTACTAAAGACATGAATCAAATAATGTTTAATGAAAAGAAAAAAAATTTAAGAAGACACTTTATAAAAATATGCTTTTAGATAATTTTATAATCAGTCTATTAAACAATAAAATTATATTAGAGTTAAATAAATTAAATAATGTCACCTACATGACAAATTATAAATTATTTTATATTTCGATAATTCTATTATAAAAAAAGTAATCTTATTATGTGAACCAAATGTTTAGTTGTGACTTCTTGTATATATATAGATATGCATGGTTAATTTGAATCTTTATGGGAGGCATTTAGAGAAATGGTAAAAGGCCCGAAATGAAAGAAACTGAATCCGAGCGTAATAGAAAGCTTGAGATATTTCAACAAAGGCATAATCCTACCATAGTCCGTCCTCGCAATTTCACCATTATTCCGTAAAGCTACCGCCGTTTGATTTCCCGTCGTGTTCAACCTCGATCTCCAGTTATTATGAATCAAACTCTCCATGCATTTCGTGTGAAAGATTACTGACCAGAAGAAGAAAAATAGGGCCAGCCCTTGACCGAACTCGAGATGACCCGACAGTAACATTTCGTTGGAGCCTCTTCGTAAAGCTTGAATTCAACTCCGAAATAATTAGGGAAAATCAATGGCAGATTTGCACAACTGGGTGCAAATAATGTCCATGTCTATTGCAATAGTAAGTATAACCATTTACATAACTTCCACACGCTTGGCACAATATTGTTCCGTTATAATACAGTCGAGACGGAGGCGACCAGTAAAAAATGAAATTGCAGCTCGGGCAACATGGGTGGAAATAAGGTTCGAGAAGGCGAGGCCGGCGACATTCAGCATGAAGATCGAACCTGTAGTGCGTACCGGAACTTCGGTAACATAGTCCCAACCCTAGCTGATTGCATCCATTGCATATGTAAGGGATATCAGACATACACAAGTGAAGCCCATGCCAAGCGGGGCTAAAATTTTCCCTCTGTTATCTACATTTGTATCAACTGTTGTAAAGTTCTGCATGTAAAATAATTACTTACATGTTTATATTAGAGTATGTCTTCGCTTATATTAACGTGTTATCATAACATTTAAAGTTAATTGCGCTACACATCCGTAAACTGTGGTTTAGATTTTAAATTGGTCCTCAAATTTTAAAACATTCTTATTATTAAGTTCTCAAGTATTATTGTCATATCAATTAGATATTTCTATCAACTTAGTTGTCAATTGGATTTCTAAATGCTAGTTTCAATATAATTTGGAGTTAGGGATGAGGCTAAAAATTTTGTGTTAGGGGCTAAGATTAAATTAGAAAATTTTAGAGGGTCTAATAGCAATTATTCAATATTTTAGAACTATTTTAGAGAGAATTGCTGTAAATATACATATTATTATGTCTCGAATATAAGATTCACCACTCTATAATATAATAAACAAATAGAACTATTTTAGAGAGAATTGATGTGAAAATAAATATAAAAGTGACGGACCAAATGATCCAAGAATTTGAAATACAAGATCCAAATCTATTAAGGAGGGGCTTAAAGAAGAAACGGGCCCAAAATTCGATGGTTTCAATTTTGTAAAGCAAGTTTTACAAATAAAATATCAGCCCAAATAAGCATTAACCCAAAACTTAGACAAGTCCAATAGTGGAGTGATTTTGTGGGCCTTGAAATTTGAGATATTAAATTGTGCAAAAAGGATTTTGTTGAATTAATCTTTTTATTTGAGCTTACAAAATATTGTTTCTACAATAATAAAATGATATATTTGTATAGAAATTGGAATCAGATTAGACCAGTTAAATTAGAAATTAGTTGATATACTTTATGGAACCACTTAATAAAATAATTTATTTTACTTTTATGAATTTTTAATAATTTATTTAATTGAGATCAAACTAATGATCCAGTTGGTGGTTGAATTGATTCAACTACTATTCCGAATTTTTAACAATCGGAGACATACATCTTCCTTTCCCTATTACATATGGTACACTTACATCAAAGAAACTAGAAGAAGGTGGATTTTGTTGTTATTAACCAAGTCAAAATAATATTCATCATTACTCTATTGAAGGAGGGGAAGGGAGGATGACAGAGCTTAAACCCGCGTTATCTAAATACTAGATAAAAACTTTAAGCATTACTCTATATAAGTTTTGATACTTTATTATTTTATATTGATTTCATGATTAAATTACTCTTAATTGAATTCTTTTTTTCTAATTTTACAAGGTGATCTTCCATGGGAATATGTCTAGGACTGTTTAGACTTTGTTTGAATTATTTATTTGGTTTAATTGGATTTTGCTTGGACTATATTATTAACTGAAATTAAAATATTAATAATTGGACCCTACACTGACATTCTCTATACTATCATTACATGTTTAGTGATATAATTGAAATATCACTCTATATTAATCATCTTTAAATTTCATTCTATATTGATGATCCATATTGTTGTAGAAGTGGAGGGTTTAAATTTCATTCTACATTGACGATCCATATTGTTGTAGTAAGAGGAGGGTATAATTGGAATTTCACGCTATACAGTAGTAAGTGTTGCTGTTCGTTTGGCAATGTTGTTAACAGAGAAAGGATTGTATGAAACTTTGATTCCATGTCATCCTTATCCCTTTCCAAGGGGAGAATGACAAATCAGATTTTTCCTCCTAATTTTTAGTATTTTTAGTTGGATTTGAATTTTTTTCAGGAGAAAAAGCTAAAAATTAAGAGGAAAAATCTTATTTGTCATCTTCCCATTGGAAAGGGATAATAATAACATGGAATCACAATTTCATACATGGAATCATAATTTCATACAGTCCTTTCTCGTTGTTGACAATTCCAGACCTTATAGTGATCGATGGAAAGAGTCGTCGCTATTCCTATACTAATGAACATATCCTTCTTTATATGTAAGAGCAATTAACTAGTGAAGACGATACCTACATCAGAAGTGTTATATCACCAATGCTCATATCGTCGGTATGGACACTTGGATTTACTTTAAAAGTCAGTTTTTTTCACCGGTAATCGTTGGAATAATTGTTATTTGGCATACATAGGAAATATGCATATGGTTTGCATAAATAAGGTCGTGTAGAATATTTAGCATTCGATACATGAATGGTAATTTAAATGGTTGTAATTTGATCATATGTTGATTGTATCTTTATTATGTTAATGCTTTCGCGTTATTGACTTGAATCATGAAAATACTACTGAATGTTATCGCTCAGTGTATGGTTTGTTCATTTCGTGTGCAAATTTAGGTAAATCTCGAAGTCCCAAGGTGTGGTTCAGCATCCAAACAATGATCCTTGACTCAGTAATGTTTGTATAATCCCTCTTTTGTTTAATATATGGCCTATACCTAGGTTTGAGTCAATTTTGTATATCATATATGAATAAGTTGGTATTTAAGTAGAAATGTCTTTATAAATGTCATGTTTTGAGATGGTTGAAATTAAAATGAATTTAATACGTTATGTTATGTTAATTGTAGTGAAATGGTATCAAATGGTCAAATCGTTAAAAGTGTAGTATTTGTTATAGGTATCAAGTATGAAATGGAGTTTTGTGTAATGTGCATGTAAAGGTGTTGATTAATGGTTAGAATTGAGCATATGAATGTAGTATTTTTGGTTAAATGATTGAATGGAAGAATTGGTTGTGTTTAAGTGATTTGAATAGGTATCAAATGGACCATTTTGCAAACGGACAGTCACGTCGCGACACTGAATCGTTATTGTTGTGACGAGAAACCCCTAAATTCGCGATGTCAACCTGATATTTTGCAAACTTTACATTTTAGTCCTCCAATGGTCTCGAGTTAACCAAAGAGCTTTCGTAAGCTCTGATAAACCCCAGACCAGATTATACAATATAATATGATGATTTAATGAGCATGTTAGTGAATATAAAATATTGAACCAATAGAAATTGTAACTGTAGTTGCTCCAACAATGAATATGGCATTCTATTGTTCAGACCCGACGATCGGGTCGAGTATGGGGTGTTACAAGTTATATCAAATTAGTCTCTCTATTATTAAATGGATCAATTTAATCCCTATACTATTAAAAAGAATATAAGTCCAAATTGTATTAGAGTTAACATTTTTTGTATAAAAGATATCTTGAAAATTATTTTTTCAATTGCAATTCAATTCCAAACAAAAGATTTCATTTACAAAACTATAAAAACTTTAAAAATATTAACGATGTTAAACAGTAAAAGATATTTTTTAAATAGTAAATTTAACTCCGTTCCAATTTATCCTTATTTGATTCTTTTTAATAGTTTAGAGATTAAATTGATCCATTTAATAATATAATCCCTATAATATAAGAATCTCTTAAATACTTTCACTTATTTTTGTCACATGTTAATGGGAACTAAGAATAATTTATTGAAAATTTGTTAGAAAATAAGAGCCTTGTACCAAAATATCAAACATAAAATCTATCCTCGTACCAAAACTTGACTTTTCTTATTGAAGGAAACAAAACTTGGACTTTGATATTGTATATTACGTCTCAAACTTAAAATCTATTTACACTTTCGTTCAATTGCTAAATAGATTAATATAGAAATTAAGAAACATAAAATTATATTCCCTATGTCTCAAAAATGTCATGGTCAAATTTTTTAAAATTTATTTTTAATTATTTTAATTTTTATTAAAATTATATTTAAAAACTACTCAATTTAAAATATTTTATAATATATATTTTAAATTTTTTATCTATAATTTATTATTAAAAAATTAGATTGCTTATGCTAATTTTAATGTAAGAACCACCTTACTATACATATGTGACTTGTCAAGATTTCGTGTTGAGACATGTGTATGATATTTGAGTAAAGTTTTTCATGAGAATTGAAGGTTAATGATAAAAAATTTTCATGTGTATATGTAATGAGTTAGCATTAATGACTAAATTTATTAACGATTAAAGTTTAATTATATAATTTGATGAAATTAAAGGTTTATGACGTAAATGAAAATCAATACTAATGTAAGTGATTTAGAATGCAAACTACAAAAGTCAGTCATCAGTCAAACCTTTTCTTTTCATATTAAATCTCGTCAAGCCTGTAATTAAATACTGAAGGCCTTGGAAAGTCAAAGATTTTTTGCATGTTCTTTGGTCCCCGGTGACGCCGCCGGTGGAAAATAACATACTTTTGCGGTGACTCAGGCCGGCAGCCAGGCGGCCAGAAAAAGCCCCAAAAAAAAAAAAAAAAAAAAAGAAGAATCAACACTTCAATTTTAGCTTCAACTTCTAATTTTTCAATGAAATTCAACTTTCTAGCTTAGACTAGCAATTTCAAACTTTTCTATGTTACTTTAACTCGAGTGTTCAACGTATAAACATGTATTCGATTATATATATATATATTAATATGTTTTTCATGTTTATTAACTTTAAATTTTTAATTAAATTAATATTACGAATTAACTGCACACTAATTTAGTATAATAATTTATATTATTACAAGAATATTTTGATTTTTTATTATCTATAAAATCTAATTTTCCCATGTATTTAAATACAGGGAACGTAAATGTTGGATATAAGAATATTAGAAGAAAAATTAGGACTAGGATGGCCACGTTTTTTCTGTTGAATATAGGTAGATGAATTGGGATAAATCTCTTCTTAGTCAAAAAATACCGACAACAAATTTCATCACTTATCCCTATAAATGGAGAGCAAAGATTCTTATTGTTCATACCAAATAATCCCACACACTCTGTTTTCTCACATTTTCCGACAAGATGAATATTGTAGCCAATCAATCTTTTTTAAGCTTTGCTTCTATTATATTATTGCTGAGCTCCATTGCCATTGTGGGGGAAGCTCGTGATCCTTTCAATACCCTGACGCCCCAAAATTTTGCAGGTGGAAGGGTTTCTAATATCTTTGATATTGGCTTGTACCTTGGAGCAATCAAAGAGGCGGGTCCGAGTGGTGGTAAGGGACATAGGTTCACCGGTAGTCGCACCATCGGAGGCATTAAGAACGGCGGCCCAAGCTTTGCTGAGGGACAAAAGTTACTTAACGGTTTGGCTCTTGGAAGTTTAAAGGACTCCGGCCCGAGCCCTGGTGTAGGAAACAAGTTTACAGACGAAGGTCCGAGCCCTGGAGTAGGAAATAAGTTAACTGATAGCCGAACCATTGGTGGCATCAAGGACTCCGGACCAAGCCCTGGAACGGGAAATAAGTATACCGACTCCGGTCCAAGCCCTGGAACGGGAAATAAGTTTACCGACTCCGGTCCAAGCCCTGGAACGGGAAATAGGTTTACCGACTCCGGCCCGAGCCCTGGTGTGGGAAACAAATAAGTATATAGTTGGCACTCTTTCTGATCATTGGAGATAACACTTACGAGATGACAAAGTTTCTTAAGGCTTCAGACTATTTCTGACAAATTAAGAAACAAAGGAAACAAGCTCACTTTTAGCCAAACAATAAGATTTTTTTATACTATAAAGTTCATTTTTTTAGTTTATTATATATTTATATTTAATGTATTCACGGTATATAATTTCGTAGTGAAATAAAGTAAGATAAATTTTATTTTAGAATTTTTTTAATGATGGTTTAAATATAAATTTGTTCATTATTATTGTTTTTTTAGATAACAAATCTTGAAAGACGATGGAGAAGTCCAACCTGTTTCAAAGACGAAAAGATTACAAAACACCCATAGTAATCTTACACTCTGAATAACAACATGACTTGAAGCAGCCAACAACAGTTTAAACAATCACAATAATCTTCATCGGGCTTTAAATATCGAAGTCTCTTTATACTTTTGCCAAATCATTAGCCATACTACTACCTTGTTGATGAATAATTGCAAATTGAGCATGCAACAACTGATTAATACCACAATTGATACCAATGAATAGATTCCGCAGGATCCACGGTCTATAGCTCCTATCCAACAACCACTCCAGCACAACACTCGTGCTAGATTCAATGACTAGAGAAACTTTCTCATGCCAACCCATACTAATAAACATCTCCACGACTGTTTTTATAGATCTTACCTCAGCCATCCCTGATCTCGTAGCCTTAATTAGCCCAGATAACATAGCGTAGGACACTCCTTTATCGTCTCTCAATACCCCACCACATCCTACTTTATCCTCCATAACAACACCTGCGACATTGACCTTCTACCACCTAGAGGGAGGTGGTTTCCACAGAATAACATTCTTGTTGACTATGCTTCTCAATGAACTACATTTCATAGGCCAACACCACCAATGTCCTTCCAAAAATTGACGGTCATCATGAGTCGCCCTTGTCCCAACATAACGTTGAATCAATAACAACCATAAACTTTTATGGAGTCCTGTCAAAATCAATTACAACATAGCGAAATGAAATCATCAAAACGAAATCATCAAAACTCCCAACATGAAACCCCACCAATGGAAAATCTTGCACCTAAAACGATCAACAAATTTGCATTGAAAGAAACAGTGATTTACGCTCTCCGTCACCCTGCCACACGACGAACAACCATATTTTGACAGATCCAATCGCACACCCCATCTAGTAAAAAAATCCATAGTTGGGATTTGCTCAATTGCCATCATCCACAAGAAATTCCGAACTCTATTCGAAACCTTCAGTTTCCTAGTCTATTGTAAAAAGTGAGGATTACAAAACTACCCACCTTTTTCATGACTCCACATTAGACGATCCTCCACAACAGGATCAAGAACCAAGTTCCCTACCAATGATTTCAACCTGCTCAATATTCCTTTTTCGGATCCAATAACGGCCTAGAGAAAATATCATCCCAATTGAGCCTCACTAAACCCATAAAAGTCACCTCCAATGATCCATGAACTGTCAAATGAATTCTTTAAATCTAGAATATCCCTCCCTAGTAATTTTTTATCCGAAACCCCATTGGATGCTTACATTTCCTCACCAATCTGTTTGCCTTCCATTGATACAAATCTCTTAGAAACGAAATAATTACCTATTTGAGAGCTACTCTTATCTCATATTGTTATAACACCTTCAGAAGACTCTTCTGCTGTCGAAAATCTAAAATCAAAATTATCATCACCCCATACCTTCCTAATAATGTCGACAGTAACCGAGACTTATTTTGATTCCTGAATACAGCACATGTCCAGTTTAGCTTTGCATATCACTCTTCTAACATAGTCTTGTTTAGCCTTACCCCTTATATTCCAAGACAAAATCCTCATTTCTCCATATTGTACTCTCGTTTGTTTATTTATTTAGTGAAAAGTCAAAGCCTCCTTTACCCATGAATTTTCCCTCTTTGAGGGGTTTTTCACGTAAAATATTTGTATTTGTTCTTCTCTACTTTTATTTATTATCTTATTGTTTATATGGGTCGATCCCCAACATATTTAAAATTTATATAAATTTTTTTTTCTTTATATCAATACTATTAATTAAGCCCTTGACTGAGTTGGTGTCATGAGTTAATCGCGCACTAACTTGATTAGAAAAAATAAAAAAAACATTGTGTGAAGGTATTTTAATTTTTTATTTAAAAAAATCAATAAAAAACTTACATTTAGTGGGTTTTGAACCATTCTATTTTTATCAATGAAACATTATTTTTTATATTCACCTTATACTTTATTACTTCTATAAGTTTTATAACTGTATTTTAAATTAGTGATTTCTACACTCATATACATATGATAAAATTTCTAGTATATATATAAAGTTTAAGAATAATGTTATAAATACCTAAAAATAGAATAATGTTATAAATGATACTAAACAATTGCATAAAAATTACATAATAATCATATGAAGTTTAAGAATATTGTAATTAAGAAATTTAGGGTGTCGAAACCATTTTTTGTTTGGAAAACGGGCCGCCTTTAAAAGGAAAAAATGGAGTCGCCACCAATCTTTTTTTTGAAGTGTGATTGGGCCACTTTTGAAAACATTTTGGTCCACGAATTTTAAGAAAACAGGTTCGGGAGTCGGTTACGCACGAGGAAGGATTAGCACCCTCGCAACGCCCAAAATTGGTACCGTATTGATTGATTAATGTCCTTAATATCGAAAATTAAAAATATTTTAAAATATGAATCTTTTAAAAGAGTGTTTGGATAACCTGAACTGGAAACTCTCTTGTTTGAAAAGTTGAAATACTACATCCAAAGACGATAGGACACAATGTTTCAAACTATTGATACCAAGATCATTTCATGGTTTCCCAAAATTCATGTCTTGCAATTTAAAAGGGTATTTCATTATTTGGCCAAACTAAAAACCAAACCCAAAGACGATTGGGCACGATTCCTTGAATTTCCAATCATGAAATATTGCCTTTATTTCAAAAAAATCCGGTCAAAATCTCTGAAGGATATTTGGTAATTTGGATTTAATAGAAAATCGAGACCCAAAGCCACGATTGGGTACGAATCTCCGGCCTTCCAAACACGAAACATTGCCTTACTTTGAAAAAACGCGATCAAAATCTTTAAATGGTATTTAGTGATCTAGATGAATGAAAAAATCGAAGCCCAGCACGATTGGGTACGATTTTCCGAACTTCCAAACACACAAAATTACCTTTGTGAAACCCTTTCTTATGAATTTTTGGGAAAAATTCAGGAAACAATAGCAAAAACAAAAGATGATAAAAGGCAATTGAAATCACGATCTATCTATATGAAATGATGGGAACAAGGATAAATAAACCATACTAGTAAAAAAATAAAAATAGCAATGATGATGTTGATGAAAAAAATAAAAGTAATAATAACCCTAGTAATGAAAATAAAAATAATAGACAGAATAAAAAATAAAAAGTAATATATATATATATAAATACGTACAAACTGAAATACTAAATATATCAAATAGCTAAAAGAAATAAAATATCTATATATAACAAATAGGTATAAAGGTATATAGTTTAAAATTAATAGTAAATAAATATAATAAATATAATAGTAAGATACTAGTAGAAGTAATAATAGATATAATAGTATGTAAATATAAAATAATGAAAGTAATAAATAAAAATGTTAGTAATAACATACCATAACGATAAATATAATAATAATAAATATTAAATAGTAATAATAATATACATGTAAAATAATAGTGAGGAAAAATAATTAAAAAAAAGTAATAGGGATGGTAGACAAATAATACACAGTAAAGAACTTAAAAGCAAACATTAACACATATATAATAATAGCATATAATAGAAATAATATGGTTATAACAATAATAATATACATATAAAAGTAATAAAAAATTAAAAAATGATTAATTTAATGGTAAAATAGCCAAAATAAATGAAAATGGGCTAAATCAGATCAAAAACAGAAGCATGGGGACGAATTTAAAACAAAAAAGTGAAATAGGACACGATTAAAACCATGGTGCAAACAAGAGGGACCTATTGTACAATTTCCCATTTAAAATAAGTTTGCACATATTCCATTGCACAAAACAAAAAGAGCCGTTTATTAAGGTTTAAACCCTTAAAAACATTTTGCCCTCATTTGCTTCCTGATTCCGCAAATTAGAAAAACAGAACCCCCCCATTTCTAATTTCATTAGGGTAAGACCCTCACCGCAGCCAAGCCGTCACGGAGGCACCGACAACCGCGGTCGGGGAACTCAAGGTATATTCCTCTCGCTCTCCTTTCCTCCTTTTTACTCTTGTATTTTAAAACACAAACAAAAAGAAAAAAACAAGAAAGAAACAAGGAAGAACCCAACAGATTCGAAAATAAAACACGAATAAAAGAGACCTTTTCTTTGTTTTTGATTCTGTTCTTTTGTAAAAAGTGCTCTATAGCCTCTGTACTGTTGTTTTTTCCGTAAATCCTGTTAAAAAAAAATCCCCCCCTTTACAACAATTTTGAAGGCTTTTTATAGCCTTTTCGGTAGATCGAAACAAATAGAACTCTATCCTACTTATCCGTTGTTCTGTTATTGTTGTGCTCCCTTTTTCCTCGCAGGTACGTGGGCACGAGCCGGCGTTGGAGTTGCACACGTTGTTGAAGGGACTGCTAGGGCATACGGCGCTGAGCTCTCTGATTTGTTTTTGTTTTTTTTATTTTGGGCTTTTTGGGCTCGTTGTGTTTGGGTTTTAGGCCTGTATTTTTTGATTATTTGTTCTTGGGCCCGGGCATAAATTTGGGCTTTACAGCTGCCCCTCTTTGCTCATGTCGTGTAACAAGAATAGAGCAAAGACTTTAAGAGGACCGATTTTGCCCGGTCTTGCTGAGACCCAATTTAGTGACGCCTCCTTTCCCCAAGTAGCCCTGCTTGGACTTACTGTATTTTGTTCCGATCCGCTCCACTACTGCTCAATGGAGATAAGATCTGCTATCTTTTAGCCTGTTACCTACTGCTTTGGGGTTAGGCTGGTTCTTTAGTCCGCTCCATTGCCGATACACGGAGATAAGACTTGTAATTTTCGATCTGCTTCACTCCTGCTCAGTGAAGATAAGATCTGCTTTCTTTCAGCCTGCTTCAACCCTGCTCAGTGAAGATAAGGCTATGAGCTTCAGTCTGCCCCATTGCCGATACCTGGAGATAAGACTTGTAATTTTCGATCTGCTTCACTCCTGCTCAGTGAAGATAAGATCTGTTTTCTTTCAACCTGCTCCACTCCTGCTCAGTAGAGATAAGATCTACCGCTTTCGATCTGCTCTACTCCTGCTCAGTAAAGATAAGATCTGCTATCTTCGATCCGCTCTACTCCTGCTCAATAGAGATAGGATCTGCTATCTTCAACCTGCTCCACTCCTGCTCAGTGGAGATAAGGCTATGATCTTCGATCTGCTCCACTCCTGCTCGGTGGAGATAAGATCTACTGTTTTTGATTTGCTCTACTCCTGCTCAGTAGAGATAAGATCTGCTATCTTCGATCCGCTCTACTCACCGCCGGTAGAGATAGGATCTGCTATCTTCAACCCGCTCCACTCTCCGCCGGTGGAGATAAGGCTATGATCTTGATCTACTCCACTCTGCTTTCGGTGGAGATAAGATCTGCTTGCTTTTTGATCTGCTCTACTCCTGCTCGGTGAGAGATAAGATCTGCTATCTTCGATCCGCTCTACTCCCGCGGTGAGAGATAGGATCTGCTATCTTCAACCTGCTCCACTCCTGCTCAGTGGAGATAAGGCTATGATCTTCGATCTGCTCCACTCCTGCTTAGTGGAGATAGGATCTGCTATTTTTGATCTGCTCTGCTCCTGCTCAGTAGAGATAAGATTTGTAATTTTTTGTAACCCCCATTAATTTTGCTACATCGTCCTCTGGGGAACCTACCTGTAGAATTGATTTCATGGGGTCTATGCTTATGTCAAATGATTAGGATGTCATGAAAAATGCTCCTAACCATATGTATCATGAATGCTATGAATGGATGCAAAATGTCATGAGAATGATCCATTTTTAACACTTGGGCTGTCATTGCTTGCTGCTTATTAAGGTGATCCCTAACTTGTGTCCAACTGATACTTCTAATAGAGAATCTGAAGACGTCGTCACTGCTTAGACCCTTATCTTAAGTGCTCCGAACCCTTTAAGCCTGGTTAGTTCTAAATAACTGTCCTGTTTTAGATTCTTGTATTTTTTAGAGACTTTCAGAATAATACTTAAAACTTCCTTTGTGAAAGCATTATCAGTTCAGTAATCATTACTTCAATATGAAATGCTTGGAAAAAGATAGTAGAGATGAATGAAACTGGAATTTATTTGGGACAAAACCCGTGAAGAATGAATTGAATAAAGGCAGTAAATTTTGCCAAGGTACAAAATGAGTAAGAGTGGAATTGATGCCCCAGATATCATAGCTCGAGCTCTTCTGCACGTACTTCTTGAAGACCATTCTGAGCTCAACATGTGTCTAGGAGAACCGTGGTACTCTGTCGATGCCCCAAAATGTAACATACCTCCATACTGTTAATTCCGGCGTGGCGAAACTACTGTGTGACCCATCACGAGTTGGTCATAATTTGAGCCGCCCTTTTTCGGGTTTTTGACTCAAAGCCCCTTTGATCTCAAAGCGCCCTTTACGTGTTTTCGCCTTAGCCTCTCTCTTTTTTTTTTGAACTCAAGACGCCCTTTGCGGGTTTTCGCCTAGGCCCATTTTCATGCGAAGTACTTCTTGACTGAGTCTGCATTAATTAGATTTGGCAGACTTTTGCCGTCCATCTCGGTTAGTATTAAAGCTCCTCCAGAAAAGGCTTTCTTTACAACATAAGGTCCTTCCCAATTAGGCATCCACTTTTCCCTGAAATCCTTTTGCATAGGGAGGATTTGTTTCAACACCAAATCTCCTTCATGGAATATTCTGGGGCGGACTTTCTTATTGTAAGCCCGCATCATCCGCTTCTGGTACAATTGACCATGGCGAATGGCTCTCAGCCTCTTTTCCTCAATTAGATTTAGTTGATCATATCGAGATTGAACCCATTTTGCTTCGTCCAACTTCAGCTCTGACAAAACCCGGAGTGAAGGGATTTCAACTTCAATAGGCAAAACTGCCTCCATCCCATAAACCAACGAGAAAGGAGTTGCCCCGGTAGAGGTTCTAACCGATGTTCGATAGGCGTAGAGGGCAAGTGGTAACTTTTCATGCCAATCCTTGTAAGTCTCAGCCATTTTCCCCACAATTTTCTTGATATTTTTATTAGCCGCCTCAACTGCCCCATTCATTTTTGGGTGATATGGCGACGAGTTATGGTGCTTAATGTTGAACTGACTGCAGACTTCCGCTATCGCACTGTTGTTCAAGTTTAGTGCATTGTCAGACACGATCCTTTCTGGTATATCGTAGCGACATATGATCTCTTTCTTCAAAAACTTACTAACTGCCGTCTTCGTGACATTAGCATATGAAGCTGCCTCTACCCATTTGGTGAAGTAATCAATGACCACGAAGATAAATCGATGTCCATTAGAAGCCTTCGGTGAGATTGGTCCAATAACGTCCATCCCCCACATTGAAAAAGCCATGGGGAAGTCATAACATGAAGAGGTGAAGGAGGCACGTGTATCTTATCTCCATAAATCTGGTACTTGTGGCATTTCTTGGCGTAACGAATACAGTCTCCTTTCATTTTGGACCAGTAATACCCGAATCTCATGATTTGTCTGGCCATTGTAAACCCGTTGGCGTGCGTCCCACATACACCTTCATAGACTTCTTCCAGGATTTTCCTAGCCTCAACGGCATCGACACATCTTAACAATACCTGATCTTTTCTCTTTTTATACAGGATCTCCCCGTCTAAGACATAGTCATTGGCTAGTCTTCTCAATGCTCTCCTGTCATTTTCTGTTGCTTGATCAGGATATTCACGACTCCTCACATATCGCAGAATATCCTGATACCAAGGTTGATCATCTTTCTCCTCTTCTTCATCGATATTGTAGCAGTGGGTCGGAGTCTCATAAATACTCATTTGAATGGGCTTCATACCCTCTTGCTCGTTTACTCTAATCATAGAAGCTAGGGTGGCCAAGGCGTCAGCCATCTGGTTTTCATCACGCGGGAGGTAAAAGAATGTGATATCCTCAAACTTCTCAATTAGTTCCAAAATTAACTTTCGATAGCTGATCAATTTGGGATCTCTTGTTTCCCACTCCCCTTTTAGCTGATAGATTACCAGCGCGGAACTCCATATACTTCTAGCGACTTGACTTTGCGGTCTTTGGCTGCTCGAATTCCCATGATGCATCCTTCGTATTCTGCCATATTGTTCGTGCAGTCAAAATCTAACTTGCAAGTGAACGGATAATGGTCTCCATTCGGAGATATCAGGATTGCTCCAACTTCATTGCCAACGGCATTTGATGCTCCGTCAAAGTTTAACTTCCATGGACGATTTTCTAAGATATTTTCTTCAATTGTCGCCACAAACATCAGATCCTCATTGGGAAAATCAAAATTTAGGGGTTCGTAGTCGTCTAGCTTCCTGCTGGCTAGAAAATCAGCTATTGCACTCCCCTTCACAGCCTTCTGGTTCACGTAGACTATGTCAAACTCGGAGAGCAAAATTTGCATCGGGCCATTCTTCCATTCAAAGCAATCGGCTCCATTATGTATTTGAGAGGGTCCAATTTAGAGATTAACCAGGTTGTGTGGTACAACATGTACTGCCTCAACCTCCGAGTTGTCCAGATTAATGCACAACACAATTTCTCAATTGGCGAGTATCTCATTTCACACTCGGTGAATTTTTTGCTGAGGTAGTATATCGCCCTCTCTTTCTTCCCTATCTCGTCGTGTTGGCCTAGCACACACCCCATTGAATTATCGAATACCATCAGATACAGAATCAACGGTCTGTCAGGACTGGGCGGCATTAGCACTGGAGTATTAGACAAGTATTGTTTAATTTTGTCAAATGCCTTCTGGCACTCATCGTCTCAAATACCTGGATTGTGTTTCTTAAGAAGACGAAAGATGGGATCACACTTCTCAGTCAATTGCGCGATGAATCGAGCGATGTAATTAAGTCTTCCCAGGAAACCTCGGACTTCTTTCTGAGTACGTGACAGAGGTAATTTTTGTACGGCCTTTACTTTATCCGGATCCACTTCAATTCCTTTTTCACTGACCACGAAACCAAGTAGCTTCCCTGATCGAGCCCCGAAAGTACACTTGGCTGGGATGAGTTTCAACTGAAATTTCCTCAACCTCAAGAATAGTTTCTCAAAACTTGCACATGCTCCCCTTCCGTTCGAGACTTTGTGATCATATCATCGACGTAGACCTCAATCTCCTTGTGCATCATGTCATAAAATAAGGTTACCATAGCCCTTTGATATGTTGCCCCCGCATTCTTTAACCCAAACGGCATCACTTGGTAACAAAAAGTTCCCCATAAGGTTATGAAGGTAGTCTTTACCATGTCATCAGGATGCATCTTTATTTGATTGTATCCTGAGAAACCATCCATGAATGAGAAGAATGAAAAACCTGCCGTGTTATCCACCAAAGTGTCGATGTGAGGCAGTGGGAAATTATCTTTCGGGCTGGCCTTGTTTAGGTCCCTATAATCGACGCACATTCGTACCTTTCCATCTTTCTTAGGGACAGGGACAACGTTGGCTACCCATTCTGAGTAATTCACCACTCGTAAAAACCCAGCATCAAATTGTTTTTTGACTTCTTCCCTTATCTTTACCGCGACATCAGGTCTCATCCTTCGGAGCTTCTGTTGAATCGGCTTGCAAGCCTCCTTTATGGGGATACGATATACTGCAATATCAGGGCTCAACCCAGGCATGTCCTGATACGACCATGCAAAGATATCTTTGAACTCTAACAGAAGCCTGATGAGGTCTTGCCTTGTTTCCCTGGTGATGAGGGTTCCAATTTTCACCTCTTTCCCTTCTTCCAGAGTCACATTCTCAATTGTCTCTTTGTGAGGCAGAATCAGCTTTTCTTCCTGCTCCACCATCCTTAACAGATCCGGGGATATACTACAATCTCTGTCATCGATAAAGTCCCGAGGTTCTCCTGGGCACATGTCTAGCTCATCAGGAAATTCTAGGTCCGTAACAGCATTGTTCATGACATCGATATCTGAGGACCTATGGTAAGCATGAAAGAGTATTCAATGAAAATGAATTTAAGAATGACTTATTTATGCGTTATGATTATGAATGGGAAGAAGAGAAACAAAAGAATAACTGCACGTTATGAAAGGAAAATGCACTTTTATTGAAAGTAAAGATGCTTAAACATGGGCCTATTTCACAAAAGATTCTTGTTGTTCCTTAGGCTTGAAACAACAAGTATGTTTTGAACATTACTCTGTTTTAGTCCTAAAAACTACAGGAATTTCTTCCGCAGTCCAGTTGTCTAGAACACTTCCAGGTTTGTAGGGGCGAATGCCCGCCAAGTTTCCTCTTCTCGAACTTTCTTCAGACACAGCATTGATGTTCAAAGCTCCTATCATGTCCTCAGCTGTTTCTCTATTTACAATCTCTAACCCTGAATGAATAATTCCTCCAGACACGAATGTATTAGATATATAGGGAAAAGTCATCGAACCCCATTTGATCTCAGTACCATTCAATCGTGCCCTCCGTCTCTCACGTTTCCTTTCCAACTCCTCCTTTCTCTGTTTGGTATCTGGCCTATACCCCAGACCAAAGCGATCATGTTTGTCAACCAATCCTGGCACTCTAATCGGGCCCTGAAGGTATTTTTCGAGTCCCCTTCCAGGCAATGCTCCTTTCCTACCGTCAGCCATAGGCCCATCCTTGTGGCTTTAGGGATTTTTGGCACCGGGACCTTGCCACCTTCACTGATGAAAGTCGTATTTATAAACTCTAATGACCTGAATGAGTACTCTATAGCCTCTGCGTCATTCTCTATGTACGGTGCATTACTAGTAACAGATGCGATGATATCCTCCTCTGCGTTTATAGTTATCAACCGGCCCTCTGTCACCAACTTTAACTTTTGGTGCAATGACGATGGTACAGCTCCTGCTGAGTGGATCCACGGCCTCTCCAACAAGCAATTATAAGAAGGCTTGATGTCCATCACGAGGAAATCTACCTCGTACGTGTTTGGCCCAATTAGGAGGGGTATCTCAATCCTCCCCATCACTTTTCTCTCGGTGCCATCGAAGGCTCTCACTATATTTTGGCATGTTTTCATGTGAGAGCTATCTACAGGTAACCTGTCCAGTGTAGATAGGGGCAAGACGTTCGATCTTGCCGTCATCCGTTGTCAATTAATAGCCCAGCGATGTATACCCTTTACATCGGGTAGTGATGTGCAAAGCCTTAGTAGATCCCATGCCCCCCGGCGGTATTTCATCATCACTGAACGAGATGAAATTATCTGCGCTTATGTTATTTACAAGACGGTCCAACTTATTTACCGAAATTTCATCAGCAACATAAATTTGGTTCAACGCTTTCATTAGCGCACTACGGTGTCCTTCCGAGTTTAGCGATAAGGCGGTATTGATGTGCATCTTGGCCGCTTGTGTAATCGCTCCACAACAACATCACTCATCGTGCTTCAGGAACTTCAAAAACTCTCCGGCCTCATCCTCTGTTACTGGTCCATTAACCAGTGGTCCTGTCTTCTCGTCCCCCCTTCTCATCATAGAGGACTCGACTTTTCTAGGTGAATTGCTGGCGGCGAATCCTCTTTCGAAAACTATCACGCGGTGCAATTGTAATTCCAAGGTACTCTCTTGTCATCTTTATAAGGAAAAGTCCCGGGTTTCTGAATTACAATCCTCGGTGTATCCCTATAAGGAGAAGCTACGGGTTTTCTGATTACAATCCTCGGTGTTTTCTTATAAGGAGAAGTCACGGGTTTTTTAATTTCGACCTTCGGCGCTATTTTCACTCCGGCCTCGTCGACCCCTGGCCGTGTGATAATCACTATTGGGTGTTTGACTTTAGGGGTCCTTTCTGCAGCCCCTCCCTCTGTAGCGCATACATCCACTTCTTTAGAAAAGTCAAAGAACTCCATCTCCTTATTATCCATTAGCCCCTGTACTAGGGCTCTGAATTCGTTACATTGCTGAATTTCATGGCTGTCCTTGTCATGAAACTCACAATAGTTCCTTGAATCTGGAGATCTGTTTACATTCTCTTGCGGGACTAACCTCATTTTCTGCATCGCTTTCCAAACTTCTCTCAATGGGGTTCTAATCTTAGCAACTTCCTTCTTGGTTCTCCTCCCTCCGCTCTCAACTATCGCATTTACCCCTTTATCTGTATGATTAGGGAACGGATTTCCTCCACCAGATGGGTCATTGAAGTCTACCACCCCTGCCTTGATAAGTCTCTCGACTAGCCTTTTGAAAGAAGTACAGTTCTCTATCGAGTGACCTACTACATCTGCATGGTACTCACACTGAGCGTTTGTGTCATACCACTTAGGATATGGAGGTTGCAGCGGCTTCAAGTAAAACGGGAACATGACGTGCGCATCGAATAAAGTTTTATACAACTCCTTATACATCACAGGTATAGGAGTGAACTGAAACTTTTCGATTTTCTGCCTCGTGTTGGGTTGTTGTCCTGATGAGGCCTGCTGGCCCACGCTTACTGCTCTTGGTTTATTAATAGTAATGGGTTTAGGATAACCCGAGCTTATGTTACCCACTTCATTCTCCCTTTTCTTTGGAGCTGTTTTTCTCATGCTCTCTCCAGCTTCAATTTTCCCACACCTTATCGTGTTCTCTATCATTTCGCCAGATATTACTATGTCTGTGAAACTCTTAGTCGCGCTCCCCAGCATATGATTGATGAAAGGTGATTTCAAGGTATTTATAAAGAGCATGGTCATTTCCTTTTCTAGTAGCGGTGGCTGGACTTGCGTAGCGACCTCCCTCCACCTTTGGGCATATTTCCTAAAACTCTTACCTGACTTCTTCTCCATGTTTTGCAATGTGATCCTGTCAGGTGCTATATCAGTCACATGGCCGTAATGTTTCATGAAGGCCTGTGCCAAATCCTTCCATGATTTGATTTGAGCACAATCGAGTGATTGTACCACTTTGCCGAGCTCGATCGGACTATCCTGAAGCGATGGATTAACAATGATCGTTTGTTGACATATCCGTCATTCTCCGGCGTGAAACATGGTAATATGGGTTTCAGGCGGCTAGTCCCATTGTACTTTTCAAACTCCGGCATCTTGAACTTGAGAGGAAGTACGGATTCTAACTAGACTCACTTCCTAGCATCCACCTCGCATTGGTAATCAACACTTTCCAATGCTTTAAACTCTCTCTCCAACCATTTGCAGCGATCCTCAAACTCCTTTGGGAACTCCGACTTCGCTTTCTCCCCCTCTACGGCATCTTCGAAATCAGGAACCATGATCTTTGGCAAATTGTCTCCAAGGTTAGAGCTCGAGCCTGTCGGGAGGTTTGCCGGTACCGAGGCCCCGGTTTGATACTGAGGTCTGATATTAACAGACACTCTCGGAGGTTGCGCTTGAGAATTTACTGGGGCTAGGCCTGGCGGATAAGTAGAATTTTCATTTTCATCCCCGACATCAACCATATGGCCCTTTCCTTTATCCTGTGCTCCAGTCAACAACAGCGTTAACTGGCTCATCATACTTCTCTGGGATTCCAGCATTTGATCCCTCACGTCTTGTTGGATTTTGGCCAACTGCTCTTGCATCTGAGTCTGCAACTGGTCTTGCATCTCTTTCTGTATCTGCTCCAACCTTTCCAACCTTTGATCCATGGTTTTTGTTTTTCTTCGTGTGTAGTAGTGGTGTTCCAGGATAACTATAATATGAGGTTTAGTTAATAGTGCTCTTTTGTGATATTTTAATGCTCATGATGTGATGCAATGCCAATGCATGAAATGCAATGTAAATGAATGAATGCAAAAAGGCGTCAATTCTGGTTCAATTTCTTATAAAAAAACTTATTTAAAAAATAAAATCCTTTACATAAAACAGAGTCACATATACGACCTAGCCCTTATGCCCAAAGTTTTAACTTTTTCAAGAAGTGATACTAACTCTCGGCCCCTATTTGACTCTGAGTCATATACTACACTTAACACATCAGCTTGAACAGCTAAAGTTTGTAAATGTTCAGCCACTTCTCGTATCTGAATCACGGCTTCGCTCATAAGGTAGTCTCTTTCTCTGATTTGGTTTTGAGAACGTTGAAGTTGTTCTTCCCGTCGCTCGTTGTTTGCCTCTAATAGTTGGATCCGGAGCTCACTATTTTGCAGCGCCGTTTCAAGTGTTACCACCTTTCCTTTCAACTCTTCAATCTGATTTAGGCTTGATTCTAACTTCATTGTAGAGTCACGACTTTGACGCAATGCCTTCTCTAATTCTGCTACTCGAGCTCTTAACATATCATTCTCGCTTTGGCTCTTATCCACAGTCCTTCTCAGAGTATCCTTTTATGCCTGAGCCTCATGGAACCTCTTCTTCCACTGATCAACCTTGGCCTTCTCCTCCCGAACTTCTTGATGCCATTGTTCCGAGGTTTTACCCAGCCCAGCAGTCCTCATCGATAGATGCAACTTTTTGTAATCGGTCTTCAAACTATCCAAATCTTCTTCCGCCTTCTTTTTTCCTTTCCTCGGCTTCTCAGCCTCTGATTTCTGGATATCAATATCTAACCTCAAATTTGTTTTTTCCTCTTCCAGTTGTTCTATCTTTTTCCCTAATTCTGAATTTTTTCTTTCAAAGTCCTGCTTCATGATCTCCAACTCAGAAGGGACTACTTGCAGGTATTCCTCTATCGTTCGATCAGCATCCTGTGTCGGCCTGGGGATATTATCATTTAATCTCCTACTCCGCCATGTATTGTATTCGAGGGTTGCCATTGGACCCATTGCAACTTTTTTCATTCGGTGAATCTGTTTCCACGTATCAAAAATTTCTCGAACTCTTTTCTTATAATTATTCCCATTATACGAGAATTCGAACTGAGCTAGCCCATGCGTTACCGGTATAAACTGTCTCGATTGGTATTGCCTCAGCACTAGCAAAGGAGCATACCCAATGGCTCTCCAGATTCCTAACAGAGGAACCCAATCATAACTCCCACACTGGTAGAGAATTTCATCAGGAACGAACCAAGGAGCTCTCCATTCCACATCTTTTTCCTGAAGATTCTGAAGAAGCGCGATCCAATTCTCTTCTGATATGTCATCTCTTCTGGGTGCGGCTGCTAACTTCTTTAATGGAGAGTACTTCGCAAAGAAAACCCGACAAGAAGCTCTATCTACTTTTCAGAAATGGCTATGAAACCACACCAACAATAGTTACGCGCAGCCTATGAATCTACCCTCACCTGCTCTCCGACACGAGTTCAAAGATCTAAACGTTTCGGTAAGAATCGCTGGTACTGGCGTAACCCCCTTGTCAAGTCGATCGAACAAGTCAGTAACCGCTTCATCTATATGTCTCAGGGCTTTGGGAAAAATTACCAAGCCGTAAATACTTAGGGCGAACATGTCAACTTTCCTCTTGGCATCTGGATGTGTCACGATCAGCTCCCTCAAGCTCTCCCAAGGAATGCATTTCCCTTCACCTTTTTGTTGAATTCGTGTTGCGACCCACTGTTCACTCATCCCAGTAATACTCATCAGCTTCTTTACAAAAGTTGGTGCATTAGCGGCCCTGAAATAAACTTTGTCAACCTGAACCCTTTAGCTACGAAGCAAAGCAGTGTATTCTTCCACCGTAGGCACCAAATCTACTTCCTCAAATGTGAAACAGCTATAAGTGGAATTCCAATACTGAGTCATAGCCTGAAATAAGTGTTTGTCAACTCTGACATCCAGTAAGTAGGGTAGATCACCATAATTAAGGTAGAAAAGCTGCTTAGTGGCTTCATCCCAACAGGCCCATATATCTCTTAACTCTTGGAGCTCATTTTGTGTCACACTGATGCGAGTGAAGTCCAATAACTCTGATGTATACCCCTCGGTTAGACTATCCCCCTTCTCAAGCTGTGTTTTCTCTGACCATATACGCACGGCCGTATTATTCTCTACTTTATCAAGGAATCCGTTCTCCATAACAAGCCTTCTAACTTAGTAATTAAAATAGGAATCGACGCCTTTTAAGTATGAAATGACATGTAAATATGACCAAAATAAAACAAGTTAGTATCTCATAAAAGTGACCAAAGCAAGTAAAAAAATGTCAAACCACTACATAGGTAGCCACTAAGGTTTAGCATGGCTCTACCTAGGGTGGGCTCTTAAGGTTCACTATATGTAGTTTAGTTCTAAAGGAAGGGTACCCGAACTAGCAGATTCCTCAATCCTCACCCATTATAGGCTCATACGGATCGAGTTTAGTTCAGGGGAATACATTTCCCTATGGCCATACGGAGGTGAAAACCTCACGGAACCATAGGTACGGATGTACTCCGGAAGCAGTCCCCTAGCCCATGCGGAGGTGAAAACCTCACGAAGGCGTAGCTTCTTGCTCCCACTTAAGGGTGAGACCACACGATCATGCAATATGAATGCAAAAAATATTCTATGTGTCTTAAACCAAAGCAGATATATGACGCGACACAAACTCATGCAAATGGAAACAAAAATTTACTTTCGAAAAAAAGGACAATAATCAACCAATTTTACGGCTTGACTCTCTTATGGGTCCCCAGTAGAGTCGCCAAGCTGTCGAAACCATTTTTTGTTCGGAAAACGGGCCGCCTTTAAAAGGAAAAAATGGAGTCGCCACCAATCTTTTTTTTGAAGTGTGATTGGGCCACTTTTGAAAACATTTTGGTCTACGAATTTTAAGAAAATGGGTTCGAGTCGATTCACATTTAGGAAGGATTAGCACCCTCATAACGCCCAAAATTGGTACCGTATTGATTGATTAATGTCCTTAATATCGAAAATTAAAAATATTTTAAAATATGAATCTTTTAAAAAAGTGTTTGGATAACCTGAATTGGAAACTCTCTTGTTTCGAAAAGTTGAAATACTACATCCAGCACGATAGGACACAATGTTTCAAACTATTGATACCAAGATCATTTCATGGTTTCCCAAAATTCATGTCTTGCAATTTAAAAAGGGTTTTTCATTATTTGGCCAAACTAAAAACCGAAACCCAGCACGATTGGGCACGATTCCTTGAATTTCCAATCATGAAATATTGCCTTTATTTCAAAAAAAAATCCGGTCAAAATCTCTGAAGGATATTTGGTAATTTGGACGAATAGAAAATCGAGACCCAGCACGATTGGGTACGAATCTCCCGGCCTTCCAAACACGAAACATTGCCTTACTTTCGAAAAAACGCGATCAAAATCTTTAAATGGTATTTAGTGATCTAGATGAATGAAAAAATCGAAGCCCAGCACGATTGGGTACGATTTTCCGAACTTCCAAACACACAAAATTACCTTTGTGAAACCCTTTCTTATGAATTTTTGGGAAAAATTCAGGAAACAATAGCAAAAACAAAAGATGGTAAAAGGCAATTCGAAATCATCGATCTATATGAAATGATGGGAACAAGGATAAATAAACCATACTAGTAAAAAAAATAAAAATAGCAATGATGATGTTGATGAAAAAAATAAAAGTAATAATAACCCTAGTAATGAAAATAAAAATAATAGACAGAATAAAAAATAAAAAGTAATAAATATATAAATACGTACAAACTGAAATACTAAATATATCAAATAGCTAAAAGAAATAAAATATCTATATATAACAAATAGGTATAAAGGTATATAGTTTAAAATTAATAGTAAATAAATATAATAAATATAATAGTAAGATACTAGTAGAAGTAATAATAGATATAATAGTATGTAAATATAAAATAATGAAAGTAATAAATAAAAATGTTAGTAATAACATACCATAACGATAAATATAATAATAATAAATAATAAATAGTAATAATAATATACATGTAAAATAATAGTGAGGAAAAATAATTAAAAAAAAAGTAATAGGGATGGTAGACAAATAATACACAGTAAAGAACTTAAAAGCAAACATTAACACATATATAATAATAGCATATAATAGAAATAATATGGTTATAACAATAATAATATACATATAAAAGTAATAAAAAAATTAAAAAATGATTAATTTAATGGTAAAATAGCCAAAATAAATGAAAATGGGCTAAATCAGATCAAAAACAGAAGCATGGGGACGAATTTAAAACAAAAAAGTGAAATAGGACACGATTAAAACCATGGTGCAAACAAGAGGGACCTATTGTACAATTTCCCATTTAAAATAAGTTTGCACATATTCCATTGCACAAAACAAAAAGCGCCGTTTATTAAGGTTTAAACCCTTAAAAACATTTTGCCCTCATTTGCTTCCTGATTCCGCAAATTAGAAAAACAGAACCCCCACATTTCTAATTTCATTAGGGTAAGACCCTCACCGCAGCCAGGCCGTCACGGAGGCGCCGACAACCGCGGTCGGGGAACTCAAGGTATATTCCTCTCGCTCTCCTTTCCTCCTTTTTACTCTTATATTTTAAAACACAAACAAAAAGAAAAAAAACAAGAAAGAAACAAGGAAGAACCCAACAGATTCGAAAATAAAACACGAATAAAAGAGACCTTTTCTTTGTTTTTGATTCTGTTCTTTTGTGAAAAGTGCTCTATAGCCTCTGTACTGTTGTTTTTTCCGTAAATCCTGTTAAAAAAAAAATCCCCCCCTTTACAACAATTTCGAAGGCTTTTTATAGCCTTTTCGGTAGATCGAAACAAATAGAACTCTATCCTACTTATCCGTTGTTCTGTTATTATTGTGCTCCCTTTTTCCTCGCAGGTACGTGGGCACGAGCCGGTGTTGGAGTTGCACACGTTGTTGAAGGGACTGCTGGGGCATACGGCGCTGAGCTCTCTGATTTGTTTTTGTTTTTTTTTTTTTTATTTTGGGCTTTTTGGGCTCGTTGTGTTTGGGTTTTAGGCCTGTATTTTTTGATTATTTTTTCTTGGGCCCGTGCATAAATTTGGGCCTTACATAGGGTATGGCATGATACTGAATAGTTAGAACAAAAAATTATGTAATTTTAAAACTAACCTTAATGTTTTAGTGGTTAGACCTAAGAATACTATGTATTTGTGTTTTAATTATGTGCAGGTTGGTATTTATCTGTTTTTCTTTTTTTATAAATGTCTAGAATTATTTATTGTTTCTCGCAACTTATAAATAGGAAGGATAATGCGCTTCAATGCACCTATATTCTCTTACGTTGACAGCAATATCTATGCTAATCGAACTAAGACTCAATAAAAAATATGATTACTGTAATTAATTATTGATTCTGAAACTATAATATATCACTACAAATTAGAATAAAGGAGCCACCAAAAACTCAAGACGTGTAGTAATTGTAGTAAAATTAGAAAGATTAAAACTTTCACGTGCATAGATCAAGGTCAATTATTAGGTCAAAGAATTTAATTGTGGAAAAAATTGTTACTTTCACATGCATAAATCAAAGAATTTATGCAATTAGACATATTGAAGCTAGGTCCCATAGTAATCATGAAGAAATATTTAACCTAAAATCATGGAAATAGTTAGGAATAGTAGTAATAATTTTACAAAATAAATGGACCCATCAAATATATTGTTTAAAATGTTGGGGGTTAGTCAATAATTAGTCACACTTATCTACCAAGAATTTAAAATTTTCAAAGTTTCTCTTAGTTCCAAATATCACTTGAATGCAATTTTATGCGTCTAATATTTAATTAATTTTTAAATATATTTTAATTATTTTTATATGATTATTATATATGAAGTCGAATTTGTAGACTGTTAATTAAATGTTCATTTAAATCTGAATTATTGTTGTAGTAAAAATATATATGAATGTATGTATACACAGGGATAGACGTGCGACCATGTTAGTACACCCATCATTCAAAGCTTAGAAGAAACATTTTTTGACACTTGCGAGGAAGAAGTTAAAGCCACCTGCCATTGACTTTATGCACCTACACATACTACCATTAGCAAATAGAAATGCAAAACAAGCATTCAAAATATGTGGGACACCTTACCTAAATATGTAAGCGAAACATCCATAAGCCCCTACTGACTTCATTTATTATGATAGAGAATAATCTTAAATATGTACATCAAAATCACGTTTCACCCCCACAGACATGTTTATGCATTGAACCCAAAGACTTTAAATCTTTGCATCAGATCACTCACTTTCAATGAAATGAACCTATAAGAAACCTAAAAACCACTCCATTAGTCACCTATCACCTAATAATTTTAGAATTAATCCTAAGATAGATAGAAAGAAAATCTTAAAATTAAGGCTTCATCTTATTATCAAAATTTGAATTTGGGAGTACGTTTACTTATGCTATTAAGGGCCCTTTTTGAATAAGCGTTTATTTTTGTACAATATATTTAATTTTTTTTTTATCTCACACTATAGTATTATTATAATATTTAATATTACTGTTATCATTATTTTTATATTAATCACAGAAAAACAAACTATCTATTCAAAGGGGTGCTAAATTTGATTGGCTGATTGTCTTTCCTCTCGTGTTCACACTAGCAACACAAAACTATTAGGGTTTCAACCCTAACCAGCAGACTTGTAATGAGTTGGGCTTTGGACTTAGGACTAGAGTTGGGCTTTAAATGAACCCAGGCCCTGAAAAAGTTAAAATGGGCTTCTAATGAATTGGGACTTTAAAAATAGATTGGGCTTTAAAAACAATTCAAAAGTGGACATTGACTTTAACGAGTTAATAAAAAATGATTAATTGTGACTTCATCACATACCAAAGGTATAAACGAGGATTAATTGTGACAAATTATACCAATTATTTTCCTCCACTTTGCTGCAGATCCCTTCTCCAAGGTTTGCTCTTTTCGATTCTTCTTTTTCTTTCGTCTCTCCAGGTTTCTTCAACCCCTTCTTGGTTTCAAGAGATGTGAGTTTGAAGGGGTGTCTAGGAGGGTGGTAGGATCCAACAAAAATTTTCATTTATGTCTTATAAAAATTTTAAACATTTAAATTAGTTAAGGTAAAATTGTATTTTCCTCCTAAAAATTATAAAAATTTGATTTAATCTTTTAAAAATTATAAAAATATAGTATATTCAAATGGTGAAATTATATTTTTACTATCGTAAATGTAAAAATAGAACGTCGGTAATGACAATATATCACAAAGAAAAGAGAAAAAAAAATAAATAAAGAACACACAGATTTTTACTTGGAAACCCTTTCGGGAAAAAACCACGGGTAGAGAAGAAGAAAATTCACTATGTCGAATTCGAATGATTACAAGAGGAATTTCGACTACATCTATTTATAAGTTGAAAAAACCTAATTCTAATCAAAGTCAAATATATTATGCTAATAAATACTAAATATATTATACTCATAAATACTAAATCTTCTAGAAAGAATATATATTTTGTTTAACTTGACTTGCAAGCAATCTCTTAGAATTTGGGTCACACAACTCTAACAATCTCTAACTTGACACGAATTCTCAACGAACAAGTTTTTCACCTCTTCCATAAAACCCCTTAAGGGTTTAACTTCAACAATGAACACCAACCAAGTCTAAGTAATGCTCAAACTTGGTTATAGAAAGTTGGTTATAGAAAGTGACTTAGTCATCAAATCTACAGGATTTTCATGAGTACTAATTTTGCTCACAACAATATCACCACGAGCAATAATATCACGAACAAAATAATATCAAATATCAATGTTGTAACAGCCCAATTACGACCCTAATCGGAACGGTGGTTTCGGGACCACGAATCTGAGCCGGAAAAATTTTCTAATATTATTTTGTTTTCGTGTGTAATAATTATGAATGGGTATGTGTTGAAATTTGTGAATTTAATTGCTTTGGTGTGCTTAAATTAAGAGGAAGGACCAAATAGTTAAAGTAGTAAAAATAGCCTTTATTAAGCTAGAAGGGTTGAATTGAAATGTTTCTTGCAAGAATGGATTTGCATGTCAAATTTCCCTAAAAGCAAAGTAGTGGACGATAAGCATGCTAAGAAATTATTAGTTTATATGTTATAATAATTTAATAAGGTGAGCATGTTAATAAAATAAAGAAACATAAAACAACTAGGGGGTTCATCTTTTATCCCTTGTTCTTTATTACCGAAAATTTGCCAAAGGAAAAAGAAGTGAAAAAGCTCTCTATAACATCCTAGATTAGGGGTTGTGCGTTTGGAGCATAACTCAAGTGTTAGTAGGCTTTAAGTGTGGTTGGTGATGTTTTAAGGGTTTTTAAAACTCTAGGATTAAAAGGGAATGCATTGGAAATTTTTGAAATCTTAAGTTAAAAGGGGAAATTGGGCTAAGGAGGCCTTAAAGAAAAATTTCAAGAGTTTAGGGACATGAACTTGGGCTTAGTAAAGTGGCTTGGGACGCTACTTTAGGGGCCTTAGAGGCTTGCACAGGAGGGAAGAGGTTCGAGTAACGCGGGGCGCATCAGAGGCTTTTATTTTTTTTGAGTCAAAAAGGGAACTAGGCTAAGAGAGCTTTAAGAGAAGTTGTTGGGGATTTATGGCATAAGAAATGCCTTGGTAAAGTGGCTTCCATGCGCCACTTAAGGGTCTGGAATGACGCCTGGGCAAGGGCCTTGGTTCGAACCCCGTTGGCGGCATGGGCATGTTTTATTTTTGTTTTGGCGTTAAGGCAAGGGGGAGCTAAGGAAGGAGCTAGGGGCTATAATAGAATTGAGTTGTTTTAAAATTCATTTGAATTTAGCAGGTATTGGGTTCGAAACCTAGGGGCAGCAACAGGGATGGTTTTTATTTTTATTTTTGGCATCCAGGAGAAGAGGTCGTGGCCTGCACATGGGACTTTTAATTTGATAAGGATCAAGCTAGTTTTTGTTTTTAAATTCGGCTGGATAAATACTGTTTTTTTTATTTAGTTACTTAGTTAAGATAGAAGATAAGGGTGGCCTTATTTTAAATTGTTTTTGAATAGGTGATATGGGGATAAAATAAGAGTTTTAATAGGGATTAGATAAGGTGGCAGATTGTAGGACTCTTGAGGTGTGCTTTTCGGTCTGAAGCTTTTAAGAAGGGGGGTGCCGAAATTTGATTTTCTTTTTACCCTTTTGCACCGAATTTTAGTTGTGAGAGTATCCAACTTGTGCCAAAATTTAGAGAGTGTTCATCTTTTCTCTCTCGTTGATTTCCTTGCCGAATGCTCCTAAACTTTTGTCCATTTTTCTATTTCTTCTTTTCTCCAAGCCCTTTCTATTTTCTTTGAAGCCGAAGGTTCCATCACCCTTTTTGTAGGCTTAGCCGAATCTTGATGAGAGCATCAAAGCCGAAACTTTGATCACTTTTGAACCTAGTTGCTTCTTGGCCGAACCTACTTCTTTCTCTCAAGTTTCTTCCTTTTTCTCAAGTTGAATATTTCATCTCCATTGAGGGCCATAGCCGAATCTTGAAGTGGTATTACTCTCCTTCTTCTGTTGCTAGTTGAGAAGCCAAAAGTGTCATGGGTGGTAAGTTTTCTCCTTTAAAAGTCGATTTTGGATTCTTTCTTAATGGTGCCGAATCAAATGTTCTGACCTTGATTTTTCTTAGAGATGGTCGAATATCCATAAAGCCATGTGTTGTTCTTTTTGAAGGTAGCTAACGTGAAGAAGCATAGGAAGAGCCTTTCGGGATTTGATTTAAGCAAGGTAAGTCAAGGTGATAATTCGGCCAAAGGCCATTTTTATGGATTAATGTGTTAGGGCCAATTCTAATAATTGTTAGCAGGGATTTCAACTACGTAAGGGACAAGTGACCGCATTCGGGTTATAGGTAAGTAAGGTAGGTGATTCATGGTATTCAGCCTAAGGCCATATTTTGGTTATCGAATGTAATCGATGGTGTGCTATGGTTCATAGGAGCTAATCGACAGGCATAAGGGCAAGTTTCGGGATTCTAGATTGTGTTAGATTCAATAGATCGAGATCTCGCTAAATAATCAGGTGCGTAGTTATCGCACTGTTCTCTTGTTGTGTGTATGTGTTATATTTATAAATATATATATGATGTGAATGATAGCCGAAATAAGGGCTAAAATGGTGGATACCCATGATGGGTAATCGATTAACAAGGTCAGTATTTTATGACGTTAATTTACATATGAAATATGTATGATAATGTGATGTATGCTTATTTTAATGATATTGTGGCATGTGATGTATGTGATGGCATGTGATGTATGCTTATTTTATGACGTTAATTTACATATGTATGATAATGTGATGGCATGTGATGTATGCTTATTTGAATGATATTATGGCATGATACATGGGGCTTGGGATATGAATGTGATTATCGAAGGAAAGGGAGTACATGATGTACGTGGTCTAATGTTAGCCTTGTGCTACATTAGCGCTTGACGTTAGCTAGGTGCTACGTCAAGGGAGGTGTTGGCTAGGTGCCACATCTCGGCGGTTGATAGCTGTGTGCATCACCGTGGACTGATTGATATGTGGGATCCCTATGGGATCGGTGGCTTAGCCACGGCCTTGAGCAGCAAGTCTGCCAAGGTAAGATATGTGGATCATTATGTGATCGGTGGTGGATTAGCCACGGCCTTGGGCAGGGAGTCTGCGAAGGTAGGAGTAACGGATGGACTTAGGTTGGGTTGGGCTTCATAATTGCATAGTTAAGTGTATGGACTGTGTGGATATGGGCCAAGCCCATATGTGGAGACATGTGAAATGACTATGCACTGAGTCTGTTTGACTCACCCAATATTTTATTAAACCTTTCAGGTGATGCATAAAGCTTGGACCGGGTTGGAGTGGATACGAGGTGGCCCATGCAGAAGATGTTTTACTCGTTTTAAATATTTTATATTATCAGTATTTTGGGAATTTATTTATTGTAATAAGGGCCATTTGAGATATTTATGGATTTTGCTATGTTTTAAATTGGATTGTCGATTAAATTATTATTCGGGAAATGTTTTTAATTTTAGCAACTTATATATACAAAGTATATATAAGTTTTAATTCGGATATTTTGTAACATCAAAGTTTTACATATAATTTTAAATGGACAAGGTTTTCAAAAGACGACAAATTTTATGTTTCACTATAAGTCAAAACACTTTTCAAGCGTTTTTCCGCAGTGGCATTTCAAATTCGACCGTAGTGAATGGGCCGGGTTTGGGGTGTTACACTCTCTCATGTTCGGCTACTTCAAGCTAAATTAGGTACGTGTGTTTGATGATTTTGATAATTGATGGCATTTTTGAAATGGTTATCAAGAGCTTTATATAGCCCATGTAAAAATTTGTGTTTTGGTTGTGATTTTCATGAAGTACCATGGAAGAAAGCTTGATGATTTTAGTTGTTAAATGGTAAAATTTTGATGATAGGTGATAAAGTAGTAAATTTTGTTCTTGGACTTCTAGTGAAAATGAGGAAATTAGAATTTAGATGTTAGAATAATTAGTTGGGGAATTAAAATGAGAAAAAAATAGTTTGTAAGGACTTGTATTAGCTAGGGATACATTCAGCTCTTGAGGAATGAATTTAAATTCCATGTAATTTGTGTTTTGTGCTTAAAGGACTTAATTGCAAGAGTTGTAAATGTTAGGGGGCAAAAGGGTAAATTGCACAATCAAGTATTCATGGATTAAATTGAATGGAAATGAAATTAAATGAGCTTAATTGGAATTGTTTTAGACCAAGAACAAAAAGAAACTGGAGTGGATCGGGGAAAAGCCAAATTGAACGAGTAGCCGGGAAGCTTAAATTGTCGACTTTTGGAGGTAAGTTTTAAGCAATTGGATTAATTTGGATTATTCCTATATTACAATGTACATGTTTGAGTGACATAAATAATTTTATTTTCAATTGCCGAATAAGGCATAGGAATTATTATAGGTGATAGCCGGATGTGAATTAGTAAATACATGTGCATATGTATAACCATTAAACAATTGAGTTGGTCAAATATACAAAATTGTGGAAAGGGATAGATATATGTATTTATATATGGAAATGCGGTATTTGGATATGTGTGAATGTATATATATATACATATATATTCTTGATGATGCCAATTGTATGGTGATTGAATATACAATTATGTGTTAAATCGAGTGGCATAACGGCTCTATGTGAGCGATACGTTACGAGAAAAGTTGCATAACGGCTCTATGTGAGTGATACGTTACGAGAAAAGTTGCGTAACGGCTCTATGTGAGCGATACGTTACGAGAAATGTTAAGTGACGGCTCTATGTGAGCGATACGTTACTAGAATATTTGGTATACGAAAATGTGCGAGTATATTATGACAGGTCATTCATGAACGGTTAATGTTAGGAGAGGTAAGTAAACTTGAGGTATGTATTATACCAACTAATTTGAGATTTTTGGTAGCTTGAAATGTAAGTAAAGGATTTGGTAAGTATATGATTTATGTGTTAGTTAATTATTATGTGATGATGGCATATGGTAGGTAGTATAAGCATGTGATGTGGGTATGAATTCAACTTTTAAATTGGTTGGGATATTCGGTATGGATGTTATCAATAAACTAGGTTTCGAAATTTTCAAACAAACATATGTGTGTATATATATATATATATATATATATATATATATGAGTGTGACTTGCTTAAATCTTACTAAGCTCGGGAAGCTTATTTCGATTATGGTTGCTTATGTATTGTAGATTTCTTTTGGATGCTCATCTCTTGCTTGAGGATCATAGTTAAAGCTCGTCACACTATTGACAAAGTTTTGGTATTTCTTTCATGTAATAACTTAAGGTTTATGGCATGTATAAGCTAGCATACGTTTTGGTAAATTTTAATGATGTATATAAGTAATAGCCATGCGAAAATGGCTTGACTATCTTGTTAATCTTAGAATTTATATTTTGGCCTGATGAATATGTTTGGTTGTGGTTTTGATTGATTTTGGTTTTAACATGTATAAGTATGGTTAATGTATGGAGTTTCAATGCAATGGAGTAAGGATGTTCTAAACTAGTTAACCATACTTTGCAATGAAATAGTTTTTGGTTAACAGCAGTAACGTGATTTTGAAAAATCACCAAAAATAGGAGAAATGGAATTAATTAAAGCTTATTGTGTCTATTTTTATATGAAAGAAACATAGTAGGTAAAGGAATTTTATGGTATGAGATATTTAAATTTTAGTGAGACTGGTTCTGAATGACTTCGTGGTTCATTGTTTTATCTTGGAAAAATTTTTATAAATTGTAAAAAAATAATCATAGAGCATAGTTTATAGTATTAGAATCCTTAATGAGTCTATTTGTTATTGGAATAAACAAGAACATTATTGGAATTCTGTATAATGAGATAACTGAGTTTTTGTAAGGATAGGTCAGAACCATCAAACAGTGAAATAGGAGAAACTTTAATGAATAAACTGTACTAATTGGCCATATGAAAAATTCTGGAAAATTTATGGTAAGGAGATACATGAGTTTAGTTTCAAGGAAAATTTATGGATCTAAATTTCGAGTCTCGTAACTTGAGTTATGGTCAATTTAGTCAACATGACGCAGTTGGACAGTTTAATTTTTTTTATGCCCAGAATTAGTAGTCAAGTCTAGTGATGCCTCATACTCGACTCCGGCAACGGTCGCGGGTAAGGGGTGTTAAAATGTGTTTTGTTCTCTCATGAAAAATTTGATCTTTTGTAAGGAAGATGACACTTTGACTGTCACAAAATACTGTACTGATTTGAAGGTCTTCATTGAGTTCACTAAATAGCCCATTCAACCAAATAGCTTATTTACAAGCCTCAGTAATCACCATGTACTGAGGTTTAGTGGTAGACAAAGCGACTGTAGTTTGCAAAGTGGCTTTCCAACTAATTGCACAAACTCTGATTGTAAAGACATAACCTGTGAGAGATCTTCTTCTATCAATGTCTCCAGTAAAATCAGCATCAACATGCCCAATGACTCCATCTTTAATTCTTCCAAACTGTAAGCAAACATCAGTCGTACCTCATAAGTATCTTAAAATCCACTAAATTGCTTTCCAATGTTCTTTACTAGGTTTCGCCATGTATCTGCTAACTGCACTTATTACATATGATAAATCTGGACGTGAACAAACCATAGCATACATGAGAGATCCCATTATACTAGAGTATGGAACATGTGACATGTACTCAATTTCATCATCTGATTGTGGAGACAAAGTCGATGAAAGTGTGAAATGGGTTGTGTAATAGGCCCAATTTGCCTGGGCCCATTAACTCAATATTAATCAAATTAAAAAACCCAAAAATAGTAAATCTAAATAACAACAGTCCAAATAAAGTCCATTATCACAGCAGGCCCAATGCTAAACCAGCCTGTAGGCCCAATTGCTTTAAAAAAATTGGAAACCCTAGGGGTTTCCAGAAACCTTTAGCGTCGCACGAACCATAGCTCCCACGAGCGGTTACTCCTTCACGCGCGCCCCTACCAGTTGGCACCTGCAAAACAGATCGACAACTTGCAAATGACGATGGCAACAGAATACAACAGTGCAACAATATTTTTTATTTTATTTTTCGATTTATATTCGGTAATAAATAGGACCGAAATGAAATGAAAAAGGATCCATTTTTTTTATTTACGAAGCCACACAGATTGGAAAAAGAAAAATCAATCAAAAATCATTATTTGTCAAAGGTGATTGCAATTTTTCGATCTGTTCTATTCCTATTCAGTCATATACATATATATACACAAAAAGAAAAACCAAAAAGGGGAGAAAGGAACCCATACCTCGATTCATATGAAAATGCAGTTTTTGAGGCTCTAGCCATCGTGCGCGGTGGTCGTCGGTGATGGACTGATGGTGGTCCGACCACCAAAAATCGCAAGAGAGAAAGGCTTAAAAGTTTTTTTTTTCTATCCTTTCATTTTTTTTTAAAATGCACAAGGCCAAATGTTTTTTTTTTTTTGAAAATCTAAGCTTATATAGCCGACTAATATGACGTCATTTTTCCCTCCAGACCCGCGCGTTGACCCGACCTGGGGAAGGATTCATGCGTTTTGTAATAGAAGGGCTAATTGCCCTTTTGGCCCTTTCGCATTTTATTCTTTTTAATTAAGTTTTATTTTATTTTAATTTTGCCCAAAAATTTTGCGCAGTTTTAATTTAATCCTTATTTAAACGTTGCATTCAATAACTTGAGTAAATTGCACTTTTAATCCCTTTTAGTTTGCGCGCATTGTGTTTTAGTCTTTTTTCGATTTCATTTTTAATTTATTGCTTTTTAGCCTTCTAATTTTATCCTAATTTCAATACAATCCTTTAATTAATTAATTTAATTATTCATTTATTGATTTTTCTAATTATTCTTTTTTTAAAAATTAATATTATATATTATATATTTTAAATTGTTCTAAATATTATTTATTTCTCCTTATATGTTATTTATTTTCATTAATTTTTTATATATATATTCTTTTTATATACACATATAATTTATATTAAATTATTCTTATGTATATACTATTGATTTCATATTATTATATATATATATTTCATGCCTATTTTCATTATTTAAAATCCTTTCATACATTATTATCTTTTTATATATTATTTAAATTATTTTGCTTCCATTATATGTACACCATCAACTTTAAATTGATATTTCGTTTTTAAAAAATATTTCGTACATTATTTACTGAAGATTTCTTCTTTTATAATAGATATTTGAATAATCATTCATATATTATTGGTTTTTATTTTATACATGTAAATTATTTCAAATTCTAGCATATGTTATTCATTTGTAATTTCTCATGTGTTTTTAAATTGTTTTGTACCATATTCTAATTCCATATTGCTTTGAATATTATGTATGTTTTTGGTTTTCATATTGTTTCATATATTATTATCTCATATTGTCAATTAGTATTTGGTGTTGCTATCTTAATTTTATTTATCTATGTTTGAAAGCTTGTTATAGTTTTTTATTTTGGTTTGTTTCTTTAGTTATACTTTTTAGTTTTCATTATTTTGATCATTAATGTTTGGATATGAGCTTATTGTTACTTTGTACATGTTAATTTGTTTTTTTCTATTTTTATACTATTTTCATTCATTAATAGAGTTCGTTATCCACGTATATTGTCCCATGTCTATAATTTCGCCTTTCATTTGCAATTGTCGCATTGTGATTTTCAACTTATTGATCCAAAATTAATTATTCCATTTTATTTCAAGTCAAATTAATATGTTTTGAGCCGATTTTATAATCACTTATCGGAAAGCTTCTTAAAGTAAGGCAATATTTCGTGTTTGGAAATTTGAGAAATCGTGCCCTAACGTGCTGGGTTTCGATTTTCTGTTTGACCAAATAACTAAATATCCTTTCGAAATTTCATCCATGTTTTCTTAAATTAAAAACAAGGCAATATTTCGTGTTTAGAAATTCGATAAATCGTGCCCTAACGTGCTGGGTATCGATTTTTCGTTTGATCCCAAATAACCAAATATCCTTTTAAAATCTCAATGCATGAATTTTGAAAATCAAAAGACGATCTTGGCTTTAAAGGAAAAAATGTCGTATCCTAACGTACTGGATATGATATTTTGTTACTTTGGGACAAGAGAATCTTAAATTTCAATTCGAGTTATCCACATATCTTTAAAAGAAATTGTATTTCAAAATCTCTTCAAATTTTCAATATAAGAACATTAGTTAATCAATTTGGTACCAGTTTTGGGCGTACGAGGGTGCTAATCCTTCCTCGTATGTAGCAGACTCCCGAACCTTTTTTTTTTATTTTGCAGACCAAAATTATTTTTACAAGGTGATCCAATCACACCTAAACAAGAAAGGATTGGTGGCAACTCCATGTTTCATTTTAAAGTCGACCCCGTTTTCCAAACACAAAAAATGGTTTCGACAGGTTGCTAAAGGAGTACTAACAAGCTTAGCACTCTGCATATTGAACTTGCAAAGAACTTTCTCAATGTATCCCTTCTGACTTAGGTATAATTTACTTGCTTTTCTACATCTGAGAATCTCTAAACCAAGTATCTTCTTTGCTGGTCCCAAATCTTTCATCTCAAAATCTTCACTTAGTTGGGCTTTGACCTTTCTTATCTCTCCTTTATCTTTTACTGCTATCAACATGTCATCAACATAAATGAGTAGATACAAAAAGGAACCATCATTGTTTTTCTTAAAGTAAACACAACTGTCAAAACTATTTTTGAAATCATGAGAAGTTATAAAGGAATCAGACCTCTTGTACCACTGTCTTGGTGACTGTTTCAAACCGTAAAGAGACTTTTTCAGCAAGCAAACATAGTCCTCTTTTTCTGAGACTGTAAAACCCTCTGATTGTTGCATGTCAATATCCTCCTCAAGTTCCCCATGGAAAAATGCAGTTTTTACATCTAACTGCTCAAGCTCCAAATCATGCATTGCCACGATACCAAACAAAGCTCGAATAGAACTATGCTTCATGATCGCTGTGAATCAGAGCTTTAAAATTTATAATGAGAATGATTGAACCTGGAAACTAACTCTGACAACGATGTTAAGGCAAGTGCACCTATCGAACAGTAGTTTAGCTTAGGCAAGACCGGAATATCGAACCCAAAAGAACCAAAAGTACTAATACTAACTCTCTTTCTATTATTTATCCTAAAAATTAAGTGAAAGTTTATCTAATCTAAATTTTAACTATCAACTAAACTAAAGACACAAAGACAAAAAGAATGAATTGGGGAAAATAACTTAGAAGAAAAATTCAGTTGATTAAGACGATACCCTCAGGAAGAATCCACCTAGACTTCACTTGTTATCTAACTCTGAACTAGACGATTTATTCACTTGACTTGATCCGTAGGATTCCCTAATGTACATTAGACCCTCTCTCGAAGCGAATAACGACTAACCCTAGGTTGGTTAATTGAAATCTCTTTCTAATTAAAACCCCTAGAATCGCATTAACTCAATCTATGGTTTCCCATATTAGGTTTCACCCTAATCTGGCAAAGTTTCGTCACCCTATCTCTAGGCGCGCGAACAACTCCGCTGTAATTATGCTAGATCTATGAATAGGCAGGGACTTTTACTCCGCCACCTAAGCACATCATACTTGAATCAATACCCCGAAAATATCAACATAAGAATTAAGCACACATAATTAAGAACAAATCAAGTATTTATCATATAGTTCAGCAAACGATAACAAGATTCGTCTTAGGATTCATCCCCTTCGGATATCTGAAGGGTTTAGTTCATAACTATAAAAGAAAACATCTCAGAAGAAAAGATAAAACAAAACATAAGAAATCTCTAAAACTCCCTAAAGGAATTGAAGGAGAGATCCGCCGTCTTGAGTAGAATTCCGACTTCTTGAGATGGATCAACTGGCTATCTTCGAGTGATTCTCCACAAATCTGGTCTTTTCGGCTTGGCTCTTTGGCCTAGCTAACCGCCTTTGTAACATCCTCGAAAGGGCCTATGCATTTCCGGTTTAATTGTATGAAATGACAAGTCTTAAGTATTATGAATAAATTTTTGATATTTTTGAAAACTCAGAAATGTATGAAAATGATTGGAAATGAATATTTTTGGAAACCTGGAAATGCATTAGGACATGAACATTTTAGAAACCTAGAAATGTAAGGAAATGGTTCAAAAATGGAAAGTACACATTTCGGGAAACTTGGAAATGTAAGAAAATGGCAAGTAAACAGAGCCGATCGAAAATTTTAGGAAACTTGGAAATGACCCTAAAATGATGAGTTTTAAAGTTTAAAATAGGAAACCAAGGCAAGGGGGCCTTAAAAGAAAAAGTTGGTAAAATTTGACACATAAACGGGCTAGGAAAAGTGGCTTGAAGATGCCACTTAGGACCTATGGAAATGGCGCCATGAGTAGGAGGCATGGGCCTGGGTTCGAGTCACAAGGGAAGCAAAAAAATGAAGTTTTATTTTTGCTTCCCAGGCTAAGGGGTGGACGGCAATTGCTTCTAGAAAAGGGAGGTGTTTTATTTCCATTAATATTGCTTAATAAGGTGATAAATAAAAGCTTTTTAATTTGGATTATTTAGAAGAGATAATAAGGATTTTTCTCTATTTTATTTTAAATAAAATAGATGATATTATCACAAGGAAGAGCGGTGGCCAAGTCAAGGACTCTTGGCCTGATAATTTCGGCTAAAGAAGGAGAACTAAAGGCTATTCTCTCATCTTTTCTAAGCTCTGCCGAAATTCCCTAAGCAAACTCTCTCTCACAAATTTTTCTCCCCTTTCTTCTTCTTTTTCTTCATCTGTCAAGATGAAACCTCTTTCTGTCTAAGTCTACAATAGTCGAATCCCTGAGAGACTAAGCAAGGAAGCAGTCGACTAAGCATTAAGGGTAAGGTTATCAATATTCAAGTTCTTTTCCTTCCTATTTGATAAAAGAGAAAGACTAATCCTACTGTTGTATGATGGCCGAATCTACAAGGGGTCTATCAGGTTTCTACAACTGTTGAATACAAGGATCAAGGATCTAAGGGTTTTCGACAGACATACAAGACAAGGAATATTTTCGGGAACTCAAGGATTTAAGGTAAGAAACCTGTATAATCGGCCAAAGGCCATATTCTATGTGTTAGAGTTAGATTAAATCTAACATATGGTTGTAGGATTTTCGACAAACATCAAGGAAGCAAGGATCTATTCTAGGATCTGAATAATCATCCAATTCGGCAACAAGGTAAGTAATACAAATCCTACTAGGATTTGGTTTTTAAGCCAAATAGGTTTGTTAATATATTTTAATGATTGGCCGAATATAGGAGTGAAAGATCTAGATCGGTAGATCGTTCTTCGGGATTTCAAGGAACCTATTAAGCGAATCAGATGTGTACTCACACTAACTTTCAATATATTATGGCAATAATTATTTTAATATATGAATATGCATAAGAATGAGAATGTGGCTAAGTACCACAAATTTGGTAAAGAGTACCCAGGTACTTTCCTACTTCTGATAGGATTTCGAATATGATATATTTTGAACATGTGAATAGTAACATGAATGAGAAATAAGTATGTTATGCATGATATAATAATATTTGGGGCATTTTGGGCTATATGTGAAAGGGGAAGAAGGTGTTCACTTCGGTCTCACCAACGGAATATGGTGACTACGGTCACATAATTTGAATATGGTAACTTCGTTTACATTATCTCGAATTTGGTAACTTCGTTACATTATTCGAATATGGTGTCTAATGACACAAATTATATGGGCGATGAGCATGTCGATCGCAATGATCGCTTCGATGGTGTGTAGCGGATGGAGGGCTGACTTAGTAGTCCCCACGGTGTGACTGGCAGGTACGGGTGGTGTGTAGGGGATGGACAAATAGGCTTGGGTTTGGGTTGCATCATTTAATTGTATATGAATATGAACTTGACATGAACTTGTATGCCTGATTTGTTGAATGTTAGTATTGTGTGCACATTGAGTCTCATTGACTCACCCTTTGGGGACCATTTTTCGGTAATGAGCAATAATGGACCGGGTCGGCAGGAGCTAAAGGTGGCCATGCATAGCAAGGAAAAACTTTTATTATTTGGGATTGTTATTTTTATTAAGTACTTCAACTTTATTTTTGGTTTTTGATTGATGTAATAAGGCCATAAGGCCCAAGTTGAATTTCTTTACTTCTGTTTATTTTTACTTTATAATGTTACACATCATTTTTAATTAAGTTCAATTATATTTATTTTAATAATAATAAACCTTAAATTGTTTTTTTTCATAGCTAAATGATTTCTAAGTAAAATAAATGGGTTTTTAATCTAAGCCCAACCCAAAACGAGATTTTTCTGAAAATACACAAATTTTCTCTAAGAGACGCAAAATTTTTGCAACCGGTTTACTTAAGGAACATACCAGATCTGGTTCAGGCTCGTGGACCGGGTTTGGGGTGTTTCAGTTTGGTATCAGAGCCAGGTTTTCAACTCTCGGCCTGTGGGCTAAGGCCCAAAACATTTTTAATTCGAGCCCAAATGATTTTCTTTGAAATAAAGCAGGTGTTCTGACATGGCACCTAAGTCTCCGACCCGCAGTCCACCAGGTAAGTACCCTAACTTTATGTGTGATTCTGTGATTTATGAACTATATAAGGGTAGAAAGGCATGGAACGTAGAATAGAATGATAGGAACATGAACCCTAGGGCTAGATTACTCAAACACAAAACCACATAAGATTTAATGCACTAAACAAACCTATGGCTAAGTCACTGAGATAGGGTGTGGTAACCCCTGTACGCATGTCTAGGATTGGATCCGGAAGAGCCTGGTATTTAAGCAGTCCTAGTGACTCACCTCCTCTTCGCAAGTATCCTACCTGGTGCGTAGCTTCGGTTCACCCTAACTCAAAGGGCTCAGTGGTGTGGCAACCTCTGTGCGCATGTCTAGGAATGGTTTCAGTGAGAGCTTGGTATTTAAGCAGTCCGTGTGACTCGCCTCCTCTTCACTTGAATCCTGCCTGGTGCGTAGCTTTGGTTCACCCTGACCAAAGAGGGCTCGGACATAGGCTAAACACAATGACTAAAACTCGAAAGGGAACTAGCCATGTTTTTTTTAAAGAAAAAAAAAAGAAAAACAACAAAACCCTAGTTTTAAAACCTTTAAAATCACTCTTTTGATTTGTGGAAACTATCTTTACAAAATTTTCCAAAAAAAATTTCGATTGGTGAAAATTACAAAAATACCCTTAGTGGTAAAATTACCAAAATGCCCTTGATTCCCAAAATGTCAAACTTCTCAGTGATTTTGCCAAAACTTCATTATTTTATAAATGTTCAAAAACCTTAAATTGCAAACTATCAAAAATACCTTGATTTTGAAAAAAATTACAAAATTGCCCCAAACTTACAAAATGACCAAAATGACCCTGGTTTTCGAAAATTTTTGCAACATCACCGTTTTGGAAAATAAAACTCTCAAAAAGAACCCATAAAATTTTACAACTTTTGAAGTATCCCTAACTTACTAAATTTTACCAATTTACCCTGGCTTTTGGAAAATTACCCCCGAGGTCAAAAATTACCGAAATACCCCTAGATTTCAAAATTTTTCCAAATTTACACCGGGACTTTAAAATTACCAAAATACTTTTGACAAAATCACCGAGGAACTTTTTGTTTTGCAAAATTACGAAAATGCCCCTGTAGGACAAAATTACGAAAATACCCCTAGGTAGTGGAAAAACAACAACGATGAAAATTATAACGTTTCTCTGGATGAACGAAAGTTCATAATTGTTTGATGGATGGATGAATGAATAAAAGACTGTGTGCTTGTGTGAATACGAAAGAACCACTCCAAAAACTCTTTTCATAAAACTCCTTCGCGGGTAAATAAGTGGAACAAAGACTAATTCATAAAACTTTTTAATCAGATCTCGATGCTAGAAATGAGCTCCAGAGGACGTGGTCGTCATGGACGAGGTAGAGGAAGGATGACTGTGTCAGAACTCGTTAGATCGGGTCAGGGTTCTGACAATGAGATACCACCGCCACCACCACCCCTACCGTGGGTCTTTGAAAGAAGCAAGCTCAAACCGGGGAAGATCTTTGTGTCGCGTGTCTGCTGCGAGTTTTGGAATTGGTGGTGCGCGGTGGAAATTCGGGAACACGAAAATCTATGCCGAACGGCTCCGAGCTAATGGAGCCGAGATGTTTCGTGGAGTGTCGGGAGTGGCACCCAAAGATACCGGTGATCGTTGGTGGAAGGCGACTAACGCATCATGGATGAGCTCGACTTGACCCCGAGGAGAAGTTAAAGGGGATGGTGGCACCGCACGCGATGAAGCGTATCAATGGTGGTTAATCAGGCGAGATGGTGCCACGGCTGAGAATCTGACCTGGGAATATGTTAAGGAGGCATTCCAGAAGAAATATGTGGGAACCAGGTATATAGACGAGCAAAGAAAAGCTTTTCTGGGGTTGGTGCAAGGGAGCAAGACTGTCGCCAAATATGAGGCGGAATTTCTGAGGTTGAGCCGCTATGCTCGAGGAGTAGTGGCAACTGAGCATTAGCGCTGTGTCCGTTTTGAGGACGGGTTAAGAGATGATTTGAAACTGTTGATAGCACCGCATCAGGAGCGGGAATTCTCTGCTTTGGTAGAAAAGGCCAAGGTGGCTGAGGGTATTAAGGATCCTACCAAACAGGCTGTAGATAGGAATAAGCCCAAAAGAGGTTTTGGCCCATCTGGAAAGGGTCATAAGAGGCCTAGGGTTGATGGGCCACGGAATCAACAGGCTGGTACGGGCTGGCAGTATCGCCCTTGTGAGCATTGTGGAAAGATGCACTTGGGAGAATGTTGGAAAAAGACGGGAGGATGTTTTAAGTGTGGGTCCAAGGACCATATGCTTAAGGATTGTCCCAAGCAACCAGATGAGAGCCGACCGGTGGCTCAGAATGCTAGTCAGGCTGGTAGAGGCGGACAGCAGCCTCAAAGGGGTCGTGGTTCGGCCAACAGAGGTAATGGTGCTGGCAGAGGCCGTGATGCACAGGGCCGAGTTTGTCGGAGGGAGGATGGAGATGCGCTGGATGTTATAACCGGTACGTTCTTTATTTCTGACAAACCCTATTTTGCTCTGATTGATGTGGGCTCAACCCATTCATGTGTTGCATGTAGCGTAGTGGAAACACTAGGCCTAGACTCAGAACTCTCTGATAGACAGATGACTGTAGTAAGCCCATTAGGCCAAACCGTAGTAGCAGACAAGGTCTTTCGGAATGTACCCCTAGAGATTCAGGGAGTGAACTTTCAGGCTGACTTAATGGAGTTACTCTTCGGAGAGTTTGAGCTTATACTTGGAATGGATTGGCTAGTAGAACACCGAGCCGTGTTGGATTGTGCGGCTAAACGTATGGAACTAAGAACCCCAGAGGATGAAGTAGTAGTGATGATCGGAGAAAGGAGGAACTACTTGTCCAACGTAGTTTCGGCGCTGAAGGCCGAGAAGATGGTTAAGAAGGGGTATAAGGCATTCTTAGCCTTCATTAGTATGATAGGTGGGAAGAAGGAAGGTATTAATGGAGTTAGGATGGTAAGGGACTTCGTAGATGTTTTCCCAGATGAGTTACCAGGAATACCCCCAGATAGGGAGGTGGAATTTGGAATAGACTTGCTACCGGGAATAGGTCCTGTGTCAATCGCTCCATACCGAATGGCGCCAAAGGAGTTAGTGGAGCTCAAGGCTCAAATCCAAGAACTGTTGGATCGTGGGTTCATTCGACCCAGTGTGTCTCCGTGGGGAGCACCGGTCCTATTTGTGAAGAAGAAAGACGGAACTATGCGTATGTGCATAGACTATCGTCAGTTGAACAAACTGACCATCAAGAACAAGTATCCTTTGCCAAAGATCGATGACTTGTTACCAGCTGAAAGGGGTAGCTGTGTTCTCGAAGATAGACTTAAGGTCGGGATATCACCAGTTGAAGGTGAAGGAGGCTGACATTCATAAGACCGCTTTTAGGACAAGATACGGTCATTTTGAATTTGTGGTGATCTTTGTTGGATTGACGAATGCTCCACCGCGTTCATGGACATGATGAATCGTGTTTTCCAATTATTTGGATAGGTTCGTCGTGGTGTTCATCGACGATATTTTGGTGTACTCTAAGTCCGAAGGGAGCATGATGAACATCTCCGAGTTGTCTTTGCCGCAAGTGTTAAGGAAAAAAAGCTTTATGCCAAATTCAAAGAAGTGTGAATTTTGGCTTAAGGAGGTGGCATTCCTAGGACATGTGGTATCCGCAGAAGGAATAAGAGTGGATCCTAGGAAGATCGAAGCAATGTTGGATTGGAAACCACCTAGGTCCGTGGCTGAAATCTGAAGTTTCTTAGGCTTGGCAGGCTATTACAGAAGGTTTGTGGAAGGGTTCTCGTCTATAGCCGCACCTTTAACAAAGTTGCTAAAGAATGAAGTACCCTTTGTATGGACGGATAAGCAACAGGAGAGCTTTGAAAAGCTTAAGAAAGTGCTAACGGAAGCTCCAGTGTTAATTCAGCCGGAGGCAGGCAAGGATTTCGTGGTGTATTGTGACGCTTCGCATACGGGATTAGGATGCGTGCTAATGCAAGATGGTAAAGTGGTCGCGTATGCGTCTCGGCAGTTAAGGCCTCATGAGGTTAATTATCCAACCCATGACTTGGAACTAGCAGCAGTGGTTTTCGCCCTCAAAGTTTGGAGGCACTACCTTTATGGAGAAAGGTCAGTAATCTACACAGACCACAAGAGCCTTAAGTACTTGTTGACTCAGAAGGAGTTGAACTTGAGGCAACGAAGGTGGGTGGAGTTGTTGAAGGATTATGATTGTTCGATAGAGTACCACCCGAGCAAGGCGAATGTGGTAGCAGACGCCCTAAGTCGGAAGGTTGTGTCGGATCTAAGGGCTTTGTTCGCTCACTTGAGTTTGTATGATGATGGAAGCCTGTTGGCAGAGTTACAAGTCAAGCCCACATGGCTAAAGGAGGTGAAAGAGGGACAGTTGGCTGATAAGGACTTAAGTACTAAGTTACAGCAATTATAGCAAGGAGGGTTAAAGGACTATGGCGTCAATGATGAAGAAGTATTGTGCTACAAGGGAAAGGTCTGTATGCCGAAGGATAAGGAGTTGAGACAAAAGATTCTTCGGGAAGCGCATGGTAGCCCTTATGCTATACATCCCGGAGGCATCAAGTTGTATAGAGATCTAAGGGAACAATTTTGGTGGGCTGATCTGAAACGAGAGGTGACTGAACTTGTAGGGAAATGTTTGACGTGTCAGCAAGTTAAGGCTAAACACCAAGTTCCATCGGGATTACTTCAACCAATTGAGATTCCCCAATGGAAGTGGGAAAGAATTACCATGGACTTCGTTAGTGGGCTTCCCCTTACGCCTACTAAGAAGGACTCGGTTTGGGTGATAGTGGACCGTTTGACCAAGTCCGCGCACTTTATTTCGGTGAAGGTTGACTATTCTTTCCAGAAATTAGCAAAGTTGTATGTGGCGGAGATCGTAAGGTTACATGGAGTACCAGTATCGATCATCTTCGATCGAGACCCAAGGTTTACGTCTCGATTTTGGAAGGCACTTCATCAAGCTTTAGGCACTAAGTTAGACTTCACTACGGCTTTCCATCCACAATCCGACGGGCAGTCAGAACGGGTTATACAAGTGTTGGAGGACATGCTGAGAAGCTGTGTGATGGATTTTCGAGGAAGTTGGGAAGATTACTTGCCCTTAGCTGAGTTCGCCTACAACAACAGCTATCAGGCAAGCATTCAGATGGCACCATACGAAGCATTGTCTGGTCGAAAGTGTAGAACTCCTACTTGTTGGACTGAGTTAGGAGAACGTCGTGTTTTGGGTCCGGAGTTAGTGGCAGAAACTGAGGAGAAGGTTGAGATAATCCAGGCAAGATTGAAGGAAGCCTCGGATAGGCAAAAGTCATACGCCGACCTTAAGCGGAAGGAGATAGAGTTTGAAGTAGGGGACCAAGTGTTTCTGAAGGTCTCACCTTGGAAGAGGGTAATGAGGTTCGGTCGCAAAGGGAAGCTAAGCCCAAGGTTTATAGGGCCTTATAGAGTACTGAAGCAAGTTGGGCCAGTGGCATACCAGTTGGAGTTGCCACCAGAATTGCAGCAAATGCACGACGTATTCCATGTATCCATGCTACGTCACTATCGATCGGATCCATCTCATGTGGTACCTGTTGAAGAAGTGGAGCTAAGGCCAGATCTATCCTACGAGGAAGAGCCGATTCGAATCTTGGAACATGATGTGAAAGTTCTACGAAGGAAGTCAGTGCCTCTAGTCAAAGTATTATGGCGCAATCATGGATCGGAGGAAGCTTCGTGGGAGTCTGAAGAGACAATGTGGCAGCAATACCCTCAATTGTTTAGTTAGGAAATTTCGAGGACGAAATTTTGTTTAAGGGGGGTAGAACTGTAACATCCTGGAAAGGGCCTATACATTTCCGGTTTAATTGTATGAAATGACAAGTCTTAAGTATTATGAATAAATTTTTGATATTTTTGGAAACTCAGAAATGTACGAAAATGATTGGAAATGAATATTTTTGGAAACCTGGAAATGCATTAGGACATGAACATTTTAGGAAACCTAGAAATGTAAGGAAATGGTTCAAAAATGGAAAGTACACATTTCGGGAAACTTGGAAATGTAAGAAAATGGCAAGTAAATAGAGCCGATCGAAAATTTTAGGAAACTTGGAAATGACCCTAAAATGATGAGTTTTAAAGTTTAAAATAGGAAACCAAGGCAAGGGGGCCTTAAAAGAAAAAGTTGGTAAAATTTGACACACAAACGGGCTAGGAAAAGTGGCCTGAAGATGCCACTTAGGACCTATGGAAATGACGCCATGTGTAGGAGGCATGGGCCTGGGTTCGAGTCACAAGGGAAGCAAATAAATGAAGTTTTATTTTTGCTTCCCAGGCTAAGGGGTGGACGGCAATTGCTTCTAAAAAAGAGAGGTGTTTTATTTCCATTAATATTGCTTAATAAGGTGATAAATAAAAGCTTTTTAATTTGGATTATTTAGAAGAGATAATAAGGATTTTTCTCTATTTTATTTTAAATAAAATAGATGATATTATCACAAGGAAGAGTGGTGGCCAAGTCAAGGACTCTTGGCCTGATAATTTTGGCTAAAGAAGGAGAACTAAAGGCTATTCTCTCATCTTTTCTAAGCTCTGCCGAAATTCCCTAAGCAAACTCTCTCTGCCGAAATTTCTTCTCCCCTTTTCTTCTTCTCTTTTCTTCATCTGTCAAGACGAAACCTCTTCTCTATCTAAGTCTACAATAGTCGAATCCCTGAGAGTGTAACATCCCCAAACCCGACCCACAAGTCCCGACCGGATCTGGTTATGTCACTGCGGAAAGACGGTTGAAAATCTTTGACTTTAAATTAAAACGTGAAAATTTGTTAACTCTGAAAATCATGTCCATTTAAAATTTAATAATTAATATAAGCTTATTGAAAATTTCCGAATTAAAACATTGTTATAAATTACTATAATATGAACCTTTTGTAAAAATATCTCTGAATATAATGTAAACTTCAACAAAATTAAATAGAGTACTTTAAATAAAAAGGGGCCCTTATTACATCAAATAAAATTCCAAAATACTGATAATATAAAATACTTAAATAAAGTAAAACATCTTCTGCATGGAAATCCCCTTCTGCATGGGCCACCTTGTATCCCCTCCAACCCGGTCCGATCAACATGTCACCTGCGATGTTTAAAAAGTTGGGTGAGTCATATAGACTCAGTGTGTAATTTAACCACTGATATCCACCCACATTTAACCACAAGTCAACCCAATTAAATGCAACATGTAACTATAAACAGACGTTACCAAATTCTGGGCTTGGCCTACATTCAATCCACATTCAAGTACTGGGCTAGGCCCTTTTTCTCATCAATCCACTGATCACTGGGCTTGGCCCATTTCCACGTATGTTCCCAAAAACATACCTATCCACATGCCATATTGGGCTTGGCCCATTACCATATCTTTTCATAAATGAAATAATGCAATCATGAAACCCAACCCAAGCCTAGGGTCCATCCGCTACACACCCTCTGATCCAGCCTACCACACACCAGGGGACTATCGAGTCACCCTCTCCTTTTCCCTCCAAAAAGGCAACCAATGCCATCCACGATATAGCACGTAGCTAACATCAAACCACGATGGGGCACATAGCAACCCATCAAGCCACGATATGGCATAAAGCCGATATCAATCAAGGTAACCACGCGAACTAAATCGCAAAGATCCACAACGCGATCTCAGTCAGCGCCAATCCACGATGTAGCACAAAGCTGACATCAACCACGTACTCGAAGTACACCTTATTAATATCCATAAACATACTCATATACAAGCAAGTAATCACATTGCAACAGGTTCGATACTAACCTGATCATCGCTATACCCTTTAAGGATATATATGGCACACTTATTACTGCATTTGTTAGTAAAACATATAACACATAAAACCCGGAAATAGTGGGTTAGTTACACACCTTATAACCTGAAGCTCTAAACCTTTGATCTCGACGCTATCGTTTAGCGAGACTACCGTTATCTGCCTATCATTTTCTGCTGCACGACCACACCCCGGTGGCCAATCCCGAACTGCCGAGACGGCTCTTTTCTTAAACTTCGGGACAGGGACCTTCCCTTTCCCCTCTTGACTGGCACTTGCATCCATCGACGATACTTAATCAGAATCACACCATTAATCAACAAGTCATAATCTACTTATTAACGAGTCTAAGTCACTTATTAATATCCTTACCGAAATAATCTGAAATCCCGAAGCTTGCTATACACTTCTGCCGATTTTCCTAAATCACCATAGATAGCATGGGTCAACCGTTTATTCCCATAAAGTGGCCTATGGCCGAATATCACAAGTCACCTACCTTGATAACTACTTCCTCTTGTCCTTAACAAAGAATCGGCCACCACAAGAATTAAGATTTGGCTTCCGAGACTTGCAACAAAGTAGAGAGAATGAGAGACTGAGTGATTCGGCACTGGCACCCAAATGGGGTTGGAATATTCGGCAATGGCAAGCAAAGTGTGAAGGAGAGAAGGGAAAATAAATACATGAAAGGCTATGCGCAACTTCGGCTTTTAAACAAGTCACGAGAAAAATAGGTGAATGCTATAGTGGTTCGGCTAAGGCTTCCACAAAATTAAAGAAAAAAAGGAAGTGTTTTCCTTGACTTGGTTTCGGCAAGAGGCTATGGAAATAGTAAGGAATAATTTGGTATAAAAGAACTAGGGCTAAAATTTGGTTAAGGGATGAGCACACCCCTTATTTATAGAATTCGGCCATACCCCCCACGTGAAGAAGCCAAGATTCGGCCGCACCTACTAATTCAAATTAAATTGAATTAGTCCAATTCCCTATTTTAATCCATTCAAAATTAGTTTGAATGGTCACCAATTATCCCACTTATTCCAAATAAAAATAACACTTATCCTACAATTATCCCATAATAAAATAATCCAACAGCCACCATTATCTCTAATTTAAACTAACTAAAATAATCCTATATTATCTAAAAAAAAAAATCAAAAACCAACCTTCCAGCCGAATTTAAACACTGCCCAATAACTTTGGCCGGCCACCAATTCCTTTTAATTCTAATCCAATTCCCTTCCTATTTTATACCTTTATCAACTAAAAAAAATAAAATAAAAGAATAATCTAATAATTATCTCCTCCAGCCGAATTCGAGAAGAACTAAACAACTCTCCCATGTGCCGTCCACCCTTCAAATTTACTGCCAAAAGCATAAAAAAAAATTGAACTCCAACGCAGCCATCTTGGTTCGAACCTGGGACAACCTGCTGCTGCTCACCTTTCCCCCAATGCCCAGGCCACTCGGCCTCATTGAATTTCATGCTAAAAACCCCCATCATTTTATTTTAAATCCAACCTACTTCAGACCATTACCGCCCATAAAAATAAAATATGCAAAATGCTTCTCCAGGCGCTTGAAACCGCGCCTTCACTCCCCTCCAGCGCCTAAGTGGCGCATGAGAGCCTCTTTGCCAACTGGTCTTCCATGTCCACAAATCCTGGCCTTTTATTTTTAAGGCCTACTTAGCCCAGTCCCTTGACGCAAAAATAAAACAAAATTGCTGCCCCAGCAACTTGAACCCTTGCTCCCTTAGGCGTCACCCTCCAAAGCCCCCAAGCAGCGCCTCCACGCCACTTTGCCAGATCCTTTCTTGCGTCCTAAACTCCCCCAATTTATTTTAAGGCCTTCCTGCCCTATTTCCCCTTTTTACCCTAAAAATCTAAAAATTTTCTAAGGCATTCCTTGCCTTCTAGGGTTCTCCAAACCCCTAAAAATTCCTCCAACATGACCATAAGCCTATTAACTGCTTGGGTTGTGCTCCAAGCACATAACCTCTAAACCAGGGTGTTACAATTCTACCCTCCTTAAAATAATTTCGTCCTCGAAATTACTTATTACCGAACAATCATAACTCGCTATTCTACGCCTCTGCTGCGCATTCTGATCTTACTAAGGCTATCATACTTCCCAAACATAGTGTAACATCCCAAAAATGGGGCTATTTGGAATGTAATTATTTTTCCTATGCTCGAACTACTGTGACATTATTTATGGAATAATAAAGGATAATTAAGGGTCTTGAGTAGGCTCGGTTTAGTAGAAAATTTTATCTTGAACTTTAAAGGCAGGGAGCCTCAGCAGGAGGGTGTTATAAGAATAAATGAAGGAATTTGGACACTAAAAAGCCCTTGGTAAAGTGGCAAAAGTGAGGCCACTTAAGAGCTAGCATGTGACGCCATCAAGGGGAAGGGAGAACCTTGGTTCGAGTCACAAAAATTTCCTTTTTGCACTATATGTTGGACGGCACAAGTAGGAGAGATTTTCTCTCTTCAAACTCTTTTATTTTATTATTATTAAAGGATAATATGAGAGTTTTTATGGGATTTTCTTTATTTGTTTAATTATAGTGATAATAAGAAGATAATCAAGGATAATGGGAGATAAATGAGGATATTATATGGATTATTAGGAGATTATTATTTATTAATAGGGATTAATTCAAATTATTTGAATTAAATTAAATGATTGGTCAGGAGCAATTGGGGAAGTTTGACGAAATTTGAACTCCCTGGTGGAGTAGTGTGGACGGCAAGCTAAGGGGGAGGGTGCCAATGCTTATAAATACCACCACCCACCACCTTGCTCTTCTTTTCCATCTCTGCTTAGCCGAAAAACCTAACCCTATTTCCTTCTAATTTTTCTTTATTTTCTCAAACCCTTAGCCGAAATCCTGATCACCTCTTTCATTATTTTCTTCTTTCTTTCTCTTCTTTTACCCACATTAGCTGAATTCCATACTTTCTCTTTTATTGAACTCTAGCCGAATCTCAAGCAAGGGGTGATCTCCTTCGTTTTCTTCTTCAATCAGCCCGAGGGAAGGTAAGTGTGCCGAAACCTTATGGTTTTTCCCTTCCCATTCCTTGCCGATTTTTAGTAGGGGGTAAGTGCCGATTTTGGTAATGGTTATAAGGCTACTAAGTGTTGGTAACCGATTTCTTCTAGGTACTCAGGAAAGTAAAGCAATCGACTTAGGCCCTGATCCTTAGTATTCGATTTCGATAAGTGAGGGTAAGGACCTATGTTAGTATTCGAAAGCTAAAGGCTATGGTTGTTTATATTGTTAACTGATCAATTGTAGTTGGAAAATCAGATTCGTGATTCGGGTGCTGAAGCTAGGATTCAAAGTGATTAGGTAAGGATTCGGGTACAAAAGATGACCCCTACTTACTGTTTTGGTTTGGCCGAATGGCCCATATCACTAACACTATAATGGCCGAATATAGGGGCAAGGACTTGAGTGTGGTCGATTGGTTGTCTTCGGGATTTAGGACTATCATCAATACCAGGTGTGTACATACACACTTATAGCAGTTAATATTTGTGTTAAATATATGTTGCCTGTAAATCCGCTTGATGTAGATACGGATTTAGTACCTCCATGGTACAAGCGAGGATCCCGTAAGTCTCTCATTATCTGAGATTATTATGCTTTTGGGAAGCATGGTTTATATGTTACATGTGATAAATGTATGAGATCTATTCATGACTATTTGACTATTGTGGGTTAAACGAGTGGAGGGGCGATTATTCGTGTCGACGGGCACCGATGTTTTGGTAACACATCGTGACTACGGTCACAGAGAGGTTTGGCACCTCCGCAGGTTTGGCACCTCAATAGCGACTTATCCTCGTGGTTAACACCACCGTGGTTTGGCCCCACTTGAGATATGGGATCGCCCCGCGGTGATTTGGTATCACACGATGGGTTGGCTCCATCACCCGATTTGTGTCTACTGACACCGGTGTTTTGGTAACACATTGTGACTTTATGTCACCAGTGGTTTGGCACCACCAAAGTGGTTTGGTACCACAACGGGTAGACAAGTGGGGCGTATGGTCGCTAGGTTGGGACACATAATATTTTGCCTATTAACTGTTACATGTGTGTATGAAAATTGTTTTTAAAACGGGGGAAGGGTTACATACTGAGTCTTGGTGACTCACCTTCTCCTTTACATTTTTCAGGTGACACGTAGATCGCGGATGTGGGCCGGGTCGACTCGAGGTGGCCATGCGAAGGATTAATTTTTTTATGGACTTAGACTTTTGTTATGATATTTCTATTTCCGGTTTTTATTCTATTTGGATGTAATAAGGCCTCCTGATACTTTATTTGGAACAATTTTTATATGTTGAATACTTTGTTTTAAACTATGTTATTAATATAAATTAAAATCCCGTGTTTTCCAAATTAACACGAAAATGTTTTTATCGAGCCATCGGGCAGGGTTGAAATTTTTTTTAATAACTCGACTTAATTATGTTTTTAAAAATAAACACTAAGTATGATTTTACCAAGATAATCAAATACAAAAAGTTTTTCAACAAAACTTAGTGGGTTTTCAAAATGGTTTTCAAGGAGTTTTCCTTGTAACAAACCAGATTCGGCCATAGTGTTTGGGCCGGGTTTGGGTTGTTACAAAATTGGTATCAGAGCCCAGTTCAAAGCTCAGCTGTGGGGGCCCAAGGCCCAAAAATGTTTTGGTAGGCCTTATAGAGTGATTTTTGGTTTTTGAACAGCATGGCCTGAGTCTCCGGCACCGATCCGCCCAGGTAAGTACTACTGAACTTCTTGGTGAATTATTTCTTCTTTAGAAGGGTAGGAAGCATGGAACGTAGAGTAGACTTGTAGGAACTTGAACCCTAGGATTAGACTACTCAAACACACAGAACTAAACCAATCTATGACTTAGTCACTGAGCGAGGGTGTGGTAACCCCTGTACGCATGTCTAGGAATGGATCCGGAAGAGCCCGGTATTTAAGCGATCCTCGTGACTCACCTCCTCTTCGCAGTATCCTACCCGTGCGCGTAGCTTCAGTTCACCCTAACTCGCAGGGCTCGGTGGTGTGGTAACCTCACAAGCGCATGTCTAGAAAGGTTCGGTGAGAGCTTGGTATTTAAGCGGTCCGCGTGACCCACCTCCTCTTCACTCGAATCCTCGCTCGGTGCGTAGCTTTGTTCACCCCCGACCAAGAGGGCTCGGTCATAAAGCTAAACACAATGATTAAAACCCGAAAAGGAATTAGCCATGTTTTCAAAAAGAATGAAACAACAACAACCTTAATGTTTCAAAACTTTTCCAAAGCTGAGAACATCACTTTTACAACGTTTTTCTCGAAAAACTTGATTTGTGGAAAATTACAAAAAATACCCTTAGGGGTAAAATTACCAAAATGCCCCTGACTCATAAAATATCAGTTCAATGATTTCGCTCAAAAATTTCAACTATTCTACAAATACTCAACAACTTAGCTTTGAAAATCATCAACGAAATATTTTGGTTTTGAAAATTACGAAAACGCCCTCAAGTTGCAAAATTACCGGAATGACCCTGGTTTTGGAAATATTTACAAACATCACTCTTTGAAAAGGAACATTTTCAGAAAGAAACCCCTGAGTTTTTCAAACTGTTAAAAATACCCCTGACTTATTAAAATTTCGAAATTTGCCCCTGAATGACAAAATTACCAAAATACCCCTGGTTTCAAAACGATGCCATATCTCTAAATTTTCCAAATTTTTCAGAAAAACCCTCCAGTTTTGGGAATTTCAAAACGATCTACTTTACTAAAGTTTTAAAATTCCTTTCATTACGAAAATACCCATGTAGGGAAAATAACGAAAATACCCCTGGGTTAGAAATGGGCAGAAATGTCCGACGAGCGAATAGGTATGGAAAGTGTTAGGGAATGGATGCACGTACTCCTTTGTGTGAACTAGGTTAGAAGACTGAAGACTTGTTTGCTCGAAAGAATCCCTAACTAAACTTTCTGCATAAAACTTCTTCGCGGGTAATAAAGTGGAACAAATGCTAATGCATAAAAATTTTCTTAATCAGATTAAAAGCGCGGTAGATAGAATGAGCTCTAGAGGACGTGGACGCCGTGGACGTGGTAGAGGTAGAATGACGGTGTCTGAACCCGTCAGGTCGGGGCAAGGTTCAGAAAACGAGGTACCACCGCCACCAGTACCTCCTACTTTTAGAGCTGAGGAGCAGGATCAGACCGGTGGTGAGGCTGTATCGCAAGCGGTTTTACGAGTTTTGGAGATTATGGCTGGGGCTAGTAGAAACTTGGGAGCTTGAAAATCTGTTCCCGAGCGAATCCGGTCTAATGGAGCTGAGGTATTCCGGGGCGTGTCGGGAGTGGCACCTAGTGCCGCGGAGTACTAGCTAGAATCTACAGAAAGGATTATGGACGACCTTGATCTGTCCGACAAGGAGAAGCTGAAAGGAGAAATATCGCTCCTAAAGGATGAAGCGTACCAATGGTGGCTCACGGTCCGAGATGGAGCCACGGAAGATGATCTCACGTGGGATTACTTTAAAAATGCCTTTCAGAAGAAGTATGTGGGTACTAGCTATACGGATGCCCAAAGGAAAACTTTCCTGAGTCTAGTGTAAGGAACTAAGTCGGTAGCGGAATATGAGGCGGAGTTTTTAAGGCTGAGTAGGTATGCTAGAGGTATCGTGGCTACCGAACATGAGCGCTGTGTCCGCTTTGAGGACGGACTCAGAGATGATTTGAGGCTACTGATTGCACCGCAGCAGGTCCGCGAGTTCTCATCCCTAGTGGAGAAGGCCAAGGTGGCTGAAGGGATCAAGGAGGCTGTAAGGCAAAATTATAATAAGAATAACCAGAAAAGAGGATTTGGGTCAGCTGGATCGGGTAGTACCAATACCCAGAAACGGGCTAGGCAGAGTGGGCCGAGTCAGGAAGGAAAACCCACGACTACTAATCAGAGGCCGACTCAGTGTAACCGCTGTGGAAAAACCCATTGGGGAGGTTGTTGGACAGGTAGCAGAGGTTGTTTTGAATGTGGGTCTTTGGAGCATCGTGTCAGAGATTGCCCCCGAAAACTAGCTAAGAATTAGCCGGAAGGGCAGAACCGTACTCAAGATAGAAATGTGGGACCGCAGAGGGGTCGCGGTAATGGTCGAGGAGGAAATGGTCCGAATAGAGGTCGTGGAATTCAGGGCAGAGGTGCAGGCAACACAGAAGCTAGGCAGCCTGGCTTAGTCTACGCAGCAAGGCGTCGCGAGGAGGGTGATGCACCGGATGTAATCACCGGTACGTTTCTAATATTTGGTTTTCCTTATGTTGCATTAATTGATGTGGGTTCGACGCACTCGTACATTGCTAGTAGTGTGGTAGGAACTATAGACCTAGACTCTGAGACTACTTCTAGAAAGATGACTGTACTAAGCCCCCTAGGTTACTCTATAGTCGTAGACAAACTTTATAGAGATGTACCCCTAGAACTCCACGGGGTAGTATTTGTGGCTGATCTGATGGAACTACCGTTTGGGGAGTTCGATTTGATCCTTGGAATGGACTGGCTGGTTAAGTATCAGGCGAATTTGGATTGCGCGGCTAAGCGCATGGTTCTTAGGACGGCTGAAGGTAATGAAGTGGTTATGATAGGTGATAGAAGGAATTACCTATCCAATGTAGTGTCTGCCTTGAAGGCGGAGAAGATGGTCAAGAAGGGTTGTGAGGCGTATTTAGTTCGAATCTGTGCTTTGGAAGCTAAAGAGTCAGTAGTTGGAAAGGTTCGAACGGTTGGGGAATTCACGGATGTGTTCCCAGAAGATCTTCCGGGTCTGCCTCCGGATCGGGAAGTTGAATTCGGTATAGACTTGCTACCAGGAACGGCACCTGTGTCTATAGCACCATACCGAATGGCACCAAAGGAATTGGTGGAGCTGAAGGCTCAAATTCAGGAGCTCTTGGATAGAGGGTTCATTCGACCAAGCATATCTCCGTGGGGAGCACCTGTGTTGTTTGTCAAGAAGAAGGACGGATCAATGCGGATGTGTATCGACTACTGCCAGTTGAACAAGTTAACGATCAAGAACAAGTATGCGTTGCCTCGGATTGACGACTTGTTCGACCAACTGAAGGGTGCCTCGGTGTTCTCGAAGATAGACCTTAGGTCGGGTTACCATCAACTTAAGGTGAAAGAGGGAGATGTTCACAAAACGGCATTCAGAACTCGGTATGGACATTACGAGTTCCTGGTGATGCCATTTGGGTTGACCAACGCGCCGGCAGCATTCATGGACTTGATGAATAGGGTGTTTCAGCAGTACCTAGACCAATTTGTCGTGGTGTTCATAAACGACATATTAGTTTATTCTAAGACGGAGGAGGAGCATGACATGCATTTGCGCATAGTCTTACAAGTGTTGAGAGAGAAGCAATTATATGCCAAATTCGGTAAGTGCGAATTTTGGCTTAGGGAGGTGGCTTTCTTAGGACATGTGGTATCGACTGAGGGAATTAGAGTGGACCCCCGCAAGGTTGAAGTGGTGCTGGATTGGAAACCGCCTAGGTCAGTGGCAGAGATCCGAAGTTTTCTGGGTCTAGCGGGGTACTATCGGAGATTTATAGAAGGATTCTCCTTAATCGCAGCGCCGTTGACTAAGCTACTAAGGAAAGGTGTTCCATTTGTAATGTCAGAAAAGAGCAAGAGAGCTTTGATAAGCTAAGGAAAATTCTGACGGAAGCTCCGGTTTTGGTACAACCTGAGGCAGGGAAGTTGTTTATCGTTTATTGTGATGCGTCCCATACTGGTTTGGGATGTGTGCTGATGCAAGAGGGGAAGGTAGTAGCCTATGCATCACGTCAGTTAAGACCACATGAGTTGAACTATCCAATGCACGACTTGGAGTTAGCAGCAATCGTCTTTGCTCTGAAAATATGGAGACACTACCTTTATGGGGAGAAGTCGATAGTTTACACGGACCACAGGAGTTTGAGGTATCTCTTGACTCAGAAGGATCTAAACCTGAGACAACGTCGGTGGATTGAACTATTAAAGGACACGATTGTTCAATCGAGTACCATCCGGGTAAGGCTAACGTGGTAGCTGACGCGTTGAGCCGGAAGGTTGTGACGGACTTAAGAGCAATGTTCGCTTGGTTGAGTCTATATGATGATGGGAGTCTTTTGGCAGAACTCCAAGTTAAGCCAACATGGATTGAGGAGATTAAGGAAAAGCAGTTAGTGGATGAAGGCTTGAACGCTAAGAGGGTACAAGTTCAGGATGGTGGTTTGGAAGGGTACAATCTGTCTAGTGATGGAGTGTTGTGTTTTCATGGACGAGCTTGTATGCCAAAGGATGTGGAGTTGAGGCAGAAGATTCTCCATGATGCACATAGCAGCCCCTATGCTATGCATCCGGGAGGAAGCAAGATGTATGGGGATTTACGGAAGCAGTTCTGGTGGCCCGGGTTAAAGCGTGAAGTGACAGAGTTTGTTGGTAAGTGTCTGACTTGTCAGCAAGTCAAGGCTGAACACCAGTTGCCGTCAGGGTTGCTTCAGCCAGTGAAGATCCCTCAACGGAAATGGGAGAGGATCACGATGGATTTCATCAGTGGGCTACCCCTTACGCCCAGCAAGAAAGACGCAGTTTGGGTAATAGTAGACCGTTTAACTAAGTCAACTCACTTCATACCGGTGAGGGTGGATTTTTCTCTACAGAGGCTAGCCAAGCTGTACGTATCAGAGATAGTAAGATTGCATGGTGTTCCAATATCGATCATCTCGGATAGGGATCCCAGATTCACGTCAAGGTTTTGGAAAGCGTTGCATCAAGCTTTGGGTACACGGTTGGATTTCAGTACAGCCTTCCATCCACAGTCTGACGGACAATCGGAAAGGGTGATACAGATCTTAGAAGATATGTTAAGAGGGTGCGTCTTGGATTTCAGTGGTAGTTGGGAGGAGTACCTACCATTAGCAGAATTCGCTTATAACAATAGTTATCAAGCGAGTATTCAGATGGCTCCGTATGAGGCACTGTATGGACGGAAATGCCATACTCCTACATGTTGGACGGAGTTGGGAGAACGACAAGTCTTAGGTCCGGAATTAGTTGCGGAAACTGAAGACAAGGTAAAGATGATTCGGACTCGCCTGAAGGAGGCATCAGATAGGCAGAAGTCCTATGCTGATTTAAAACACAAGGAAATGGAGTATGCTGTAGGAGACAAGGTTTTTCTGAAAGTGTCACCTTGGAAAAAGGTGTTGAGATTTGGCCGGAAAGGGAAGCTAAGCCCAAGGTTCATCGGGCCATATACGGTGATTAAGCGAGTAGGACCGGTAGCTTATCAACTTGAGTTACCGGCAGAACTGAATCAGATCCATGACGTCTTTCACGTATCAATGTTAAGACGGTATCGGTCAGATCCATCGTACGTGGTGCCAGTAGCAGAAATCAAGGTGAATGCGGATTTATCTTTTGAAGAAGAACCAGTTCAGATCTTAGATCGAGATGTGAAGGTTCTACGTAGGAAGTCAGTGCCCTTAGTGAAAGTGCTATGGCGGAACCATGGTACAGAGGAAGCTACGTGGGAACCCGAGGATGTGATGAGGCAGCAATACCCCCACCTTTTCTAGCTAGGTAATTTCGGGGACGAAATTTATTTTAAGAGGGGTAGAACTGTAACATCCCAAAAATGGGGCTATTTGGAATGTAATTATTTTTCCTATGTTCGAACTACTGTGACATTATTTATGGAATAATAAAGGATAATTAAGGGTCTTGAGTAGGCTCGGTTTAGTAGAAAATTTTATCTTGAACTTTAAAGGCAGGGAGCCTCAGCAGGAGGGTGTTATAAGAATAAATGAAGGAATTTGGACACTAAAAAGCCCTTGGTAAAGTGGCAAAAGTGAGGCCATTTAAGAGCTAGCATGTGACGCCATCAAGGGGAAGGGAGAACCTTGGTTCGAGTCACAAAAATTTCCTTTTTGCACTATATGTTGGACGGCACAAGTAGGAGAGATTTTCTCTCTTCAAACTCTTTTATTTTATTATTATTAAAGGATAATATGAGAGTTTTTATGGGATTTTCTTTATTTGTTTAATTATAGTGATAATAAGAAGATAATCAAGGATAATGGGAGATAAATGAGGATATTATATGGATTATTAGGAGATTATTATTTATTAATAGGGATTAATTCAAATTATTTGAATTAAATTAAATGATTGGTCAGGAGCAATTGGGGAAGTTTGACGAAATTTGAACTCCCTGGTGGAGTAGTGTGGACGGCAAGCTAAGGGGGGAGGGTGCCGAATGCTTATAAATACCACCACCCACCACCTTGCTCTTCTTTTCCATCTCTGCTTAGCCGAAAAACCTAACCCTATTTCCTTCTAATTTTTCTTTATTTTCTCAAACCCTTAGCCGAAATCCTGATCACCTCTTCCATTATTTTCTTCTTTCTTTCTCTTATTTTACCCACATTAGCTGAATTCCATACTTTCTCTTTTATTGAACTCTAGCCGAATCTCAAGCAAGGGGTGATCTCCTTCGTTTTCTTCTTCAATCAGCCCGAGGGAAGGTAAGTGTGCCGAAACCTTATGGTTTTTCCCTTCCCATTCCTTGCCGATTTTTAGTAGGGGGTAAGTGCCAATTTTGGCAATGGTTATAAGGCTACTAAGTGTTGGTAACCGATTTCTTCTAGGTACTCAGGAAAGTAAAGCAATCGACTCAGGCCCTGATCCCTAGTATTCGATTTCGGTAAGTGAGGGTAAGGACCTATGTTAGTATTCGAAAGCTAAAGGCTATGGTTGTTTATATTGTTAACTGATCAATTGTAGTTGGAAAATCAGATTCGTGATTCGGGTGCTGAAGCTAGGATTCAAAGTGATTAGGTAAGGATTCGGGTACAAAAGATGACCCCTACTTACTGTTTTGGTTTGGCCGAATGGCCCATATCACTAACACTATAATGGCCGAATATAGGGGCAAGGACTTGAGTGTGGTCGATTGGTTGTCTTCGGGATTTAGGACTATCATCAATACCAGGTGTGTACATACACACTTATAACAGTTAATATTTGTGTTAAATATATGTTGCCTGTAAATCCGCTTGATGTAGATACGGATTTAGTACCTCCATGGTACAAGCGAGGATCCCGGTAAGTCTCTGTTAATACGAGATTATTGTGCTTTTGGAAAGCATGGTTTATATGTTACATGTGATAAATGTATGAGATCTATTCATGACTATTTGACTATTGTGGGTTAAACGAGTGGAGGGGGCAGTATTATTCGTGCCGACGGGCACCAGTGTTTTGGTAACACACTGTGACTACGGTCACCAGAGGTTTGGTACCTCCAGAGGTTTGGCACCTCAATAGCGACTTATCCCTGTGGTTAACACCACCGTGGGTTGGCCCCACTTGAGATATGGGATCGTCTGCCAGTGATTTGGTATCACACGATGGGTTGGCTCCATCACCCGATTTGTGTCTACGGACACCAGTGTTTTGGTAACACATTGTGACTTTATGTCACCAGTGGTTTGGCACCACCAGTGGTTTGGTACCACAACGGGGTAGACAGTGGCGTATGGCTGGCTAGGTTGGGACACATAATATTTTGCCTATTAACTGTTACATGTGTGTATGAAAATTGTTTTTTAAACGGGGGAAGGGTTACATACTGAGTCTTGGTGACTCACCTTCTCCTTTACATTTTTCAGGTGACACGTAGATCGCGGATGTGGAGCCGGGTCGACTCGAGGTGGCCATGCAGTGGATTAATTTTTTTTATGGACTTAAACTTTTGTTATGATATTTCTATTTCCGGTTTTTATTCTATTTGGATGTAATAAGGCCTCCTGATACTTTATTTGGAACAATTTTTATATGTTGAATACTTTGTTTTAAACTATGTTATTAATATAAATTAAAATCCCATGTTTTCCAAATTAACACGAAAATGTTTTTATCGAGCCATCGGGCAGGGTTGAAAATTTTTTTAATAACTCGACTTAATTATGTTTTTAAAAAATAAACACTAAGTATGATTTTACCAAGATAATCAAATACAAAAAGTTTTTCAACAAAACTTAGTGGGTTTTCAAAATGGTTTTCAAGGAGTTTTCCTTGTAACAAACCAGATTCGACCATAGTGTTTGGGCCGGGTTTGGGTTGTTACACATAGTTTCTAAATTCTCATTCAGGATCCAAATCATACAGGAAAGAGCTAACTTACAAACAAGGAAAACAATTAAAGAATATTCCAAAACAAAGGAGCTTACCCGATATCACATCCTTGGTTGACTTTGACTAGAACCACGACCCCTCGTTGCTCGAGGACAATTCTTAACGAGATGTGCCTTAGATCCGCACCGAAAGCATTCTTTACTATTCCCCCAACACTCTCCTGTGTAAGGTCTTCCACATCGAACATAAGAACGATTCTGATCCACTGGGACAAGTGCACGCACAGGATTCTCAATCCTTGGTCTTTTCTGAGCATCTCCAAATGATGCTGACGGCTCAACCCTTCTCTTATTCTCGCCCTATTCTTCTCTCGGTTTTCTCTTATAGTCTTTTTAACCTCTTGATGATCCGAGCTTTCTCTACCGTAATGGCGAAGTCCCTTTCTCTTTGCGGAGCGATCAACTCCATAACTCATCTCGCGACCCATCCTCGAATCGAACACTCCTTTCATAATCAGTAGCCACGATTCCTTTGGCGTACTGACTTAGTCGCACGAATTCCGCTTCATACTCCGCTACCGATTTATTCCCTTGTACTAGATTTAGAAACGCCTTCCTTTGCGCGTCTAAGTAACTGGCTCCTACATACTTCCCTTCAAACTTAGCCTTAAAGTAATCCCAATCCACTCGTTCTGCCGGGGCACCTTTCCTGACAGTGAGCCACCATCGATAAGCTTCGTCACGGAGTAATGAAACAGCACCTTTCAGCTTTTCCTCTGGGGTACAATCCAAGTCGTCTATAATTCTTTCGACCCCTTCTAGCCAATATTCTGCCACATTCGGAGCCACTCCCAACACTCCTCTAAAAACTTCAGCTCCGTTCGACCTGAGTCTTTCGGACACTGACTTCCGAGCTCCGTTTCCCATACCAACTCTTGCCACTTGCTGGAGCATGCGAAACATAGCTTGTGACATTGCGTCGTCCCCTCCTGCCTGATCTTGATCTTCCGCGGCCACGATCAAGCGGCACTTCATTTCATTTCCTCGACCCATGGTCGACCCTACGGTTCGAAAGCGCCATCCTACCTCTACCACGTCCCCTAGAACTCATCTCTATCGTCGCGATTTAATCTGATTTAAGAAATTTTATGCATTAGAAATTTTGTTCCACTATTTAACCACGAGCAAATTTTATGAAGGAAGGGTATTTAGAAGTAATTCTTCCGATCACGCAAAAGTTCAGTTCAAGTTTACTACTCTAGTTCAAAAATCACATTCACACACACATTCATTCATCATCAAAAACACATTCCTTCCTCAGTAAGGCACATTCAGTGGTATCCACCGCACACATTCACTATTCGAAACTTTTCGCCCGTTTCTACCCCAAGGGTATTTCTGTCATTTTCCTACCGGGTATTTTCGTGAATAATCAGAAAAATTTTGAAAGCCTTAATAAATCAGGGTATTTTGAAATTTCACAAAACTGGAGGGTATTTTCTGAAAATTTCTCAAATTAAAGGTATAACAGCATTTTTGGAAACCAGAGGTATTTCGGTAATTTTGTCAATCAGGGGTAATTTCGTAAATTTCCAAAGTCAGAGTGTCTTGAATTTTTACAAAATAGCATTTTTGAATACTTTTGCAAAGTAGGGAAATTTTATTAAGATTGAGGTTAAACCGGCAATTTTGAAAGTCAGGGGCATTTTAGTAATTTTCAACACAAGGGTATTTTCGTAAACTTTCAAAGTCAGGGTATTATTTTGAAGTATAGAATTTTTGATACTTTTACAAAGTATGAGAATTTTATCGAAACCGGGGTAATACGGTAATTTTAGAAATCAAGGGCATTGTCGTAATTTTGCCACCAGGGGCATTTTGGTAATTTTGGTAAACCGGGAATAATTTGAAATTTTTTTTTTCAAAATAAACTTTTCCTACTATCTAGAGAGTACTTAAACAGTTTTAAAATTCGAGTTTTCATGAAAACATGGCTAATCCCTTTCGGGTTTTATTTATTGTTTAGCCTATGACTGAGTCCTCTTGGTTAGGGCGAACCGAAGCTACGCACCAGGTAGGAAATCCCGCAAAGAGGAGGTGAGTCACGAGGACTGCTTAAGTACCAAGCTCTTCCGGATCCAATCCTTGACATGCGCACAGGGGTTACCACACCCTAACTCGGCGACTTAGTCGTAGGTTTGTTTAGTAGCTTTAAGTTTTATGCATGTGTTTGAGTAGACTAGTCCTAGGGTTCAACAGATCCTAGTTCACTACTCTACGAGCCCAACTAAGCCCATATCAGTTTATATAACAAACTACTTCACAAGTCTGAAGTACTTACCTGGTGGACTCGGGCTGGAGGTACAGGTGCCATGCCAGAATAACCTGAAAATATTTCATAAAAACCCATATTTTTGAAAAGCCCATTTTGAAAATGTTGTTGGGCCCAAAACCCTCAAAGCCGAGTTTTGAACCCGGCTCTGATACCAATCTGTAAGATCCCCAAACCCGGCCCACAAGTCCCGACCGGATCTGGTTATGTCACTGCGGAAAGACGGTTGAAAATCTTTGACTTTAAATTAAAACGTGAAAATTTGTTAACTCTGAAAATCATGTCCATTTAAAATTTAATAATTAATATAAGCTTGTTGAAAATTTCCGAATTAAAACATTGTTATAAATTACTATAATATGAACCTTTTGTAAAAATATCTCTGAATATAATGTAAACTTCAACAAAATTAAATAGAGTACTTTAAATAAAAAGGGGCCCTTATTACATCAAATAAAATTCCAAAATACTGATAATATAAAATACTTAAATAAAGTAAAACATCTTCTGCATGGAAATCCCCTTCTGCATGGGCCACTTTGTATCCCTCCCAACCCGGTCCGATCAACATGTCACCTGCGATGTTTAAAAAGTTGGGTGAGTCATACAGACTCAGTGTGTAATTTAACCACTGATATCCACCCACATTTAACCACAAGTCAACCCAATTAAATGCAACATGTAACTATAAACAGATGTTACCAAATTCTGGGCTTGGCCTACATTCAATCCACATTCAAGTACTGGGCTAGGCCCTTTTTCTCATCAATCCACTGATCACTAGGCTTGGCCCATTTCCACGTATGTTCCCAAAAACATACCTATCCACATGCCATATTGGGCTTGGCCCATTACCATATCTTTTCATAAATAAAATAATGCAATCATGAAACCCAACCCAAGCCTAGGGTCCATCCGCTACACACCCCCTGATCCAGCCTACCACACACCAGGGGACTATCGAGTCACCCTCTCCTTTTCCCTCCAAAAAGGCAACCAATGCCATCCACGATGTAGCACGTAGCTAACATCAAACCACGATGGGGCACATAGCAACCCATCAAGCCACGATATGGCATAAAGCCGATATCAATCAAGGTAACCACGCGAACTAAATCGCAAAGATCCACAACGCGACCTCAGTCAGTGCCAATCCACGATGTAGCACAAAGCTGACATCAACCACGTACTCGAAGTACACCCGTACCTTCTTTCATAACCCACCCATGCACATGCCACATAAAATATAATCGTGATAATGCATGCACATGCTTATTAATATCCATAAACATACTCATATACAAGCAAGTAATCACATTGCAACAGGTTCGATACTAACCTGATCATCGCTATACCCTTTAAGGATATATATGGCACACTTATTACTGCATTTGTTAGTAAAACATATAACACATAAAACCCGAAAACAGTGGGTTAGTTACACACCTTATAACCTGAAGCTCTAAACCTTTGATCTCGACGCTATCGTTTAGCGAGACTACCGTTATCTGCCTATCGTTTTCTGCTGCACGACCACACCCCAGTGGCCAATCCCGAACTGCCGAGACGGCTCTTTTCTTAAACTTCGGGACAGGGACCTTCCCTTTCCCCTCTTGACTGGCACTTGCATCCATCGACGATACTTAATCAGAATCACACCATTAATCAACAAGTCATAATCTACTTATTAATGAGTCTAAGTCACTTACTAATATCCTTACCGAAATAATCTGAAATCCCGAAGCTTGCTACTCACTTCTGCCGATTTTCCTAAATCACCATAGATAGCATGGGTCAACCGTTTATTCCCATAAAGTGGCCTATGGCCGAATATCACAAGTCACCTACCTTGATAACTACTTCCTCTTGTCCTTAACAAAGAATCGGCCACCACAAGAATTAAGATTTGGCTTCCGAGACTTGCAACAAAGTAGAGAGAATGAGAGACTGAGTGATTCGGCACTGACTCCCAAATGGGGTTGGAATATTCGGCAATGGCAAGCAAAGTGTGAAGGAGAGAAGGGAAAATAAATACATGAAAGGCTATGCCCAACTTCGGCTTTTAAACAAGTCACGAGAAAAATAGGTGAATGCTATAGTGGTTCGGCTAAGGCTTCCACAAAATTAAAGAAAAAGAGGAAGTGTTTTCCTTGACTTGGTTTCGGCAAGAGGCTATGGAAATAGTAAGGAATAATTTGGTATAAAAGAAATAGGGCTAAAATTTGGTTAAGGGATGAGCACACCCCTTATTTATAGAATTCGGCCATACCATACGTGACGTGAAGAAGCCAAGATTCGGCACCTACTAATTCAAATTAAATTGAATTAGTCCAATTCCCTATTTTAATCCATTCAAAATTAGTTTGAATGGTCACCAATTATCCCACTTATTCCAAATAAAAACAACACTTATCCTACAATTATCCCATAATAAAATAATCCAACAGCCACCATTATCTCTAATTTAAACTAACTAAAATAATCCTATATTATCTAAAAAAAAATAATCAAAAACCAACCTTCCAGCCGAATTTAAACACTGCCCAATAACTTTGGCCGGCCACCAATTCCTTTTAATTCTAATCTAATTCCCTTCCTATTTTATACCTTTATCAACTAAAAAAAAAATAAAAGAATAATCTAATAATTATCTCCTCCAGCCGAATTCGAGAAGAACTAAACAACTCTCCCATGTGTCGTCCACCCTTCAAATTTGCTGCCAAAAGCATAAAAAAAAAATTGAACTCCAACGCAGCCATCTTGGTTCGAACCTGGGACAACTTACTGCTGCTCACCTTTCCCCCAACGCCCAGGCCACTCGGCCTCATTGAATTTCATGCTAAAAACCCCCATCATTTTATTTTAAATCCAACCTACTTTAGCCCATTACCGCCCATAAAAATAAAATACGTAAAATGCTTCTCGGCGCCAAATCGCGCTTTCACTCTCCAGCGCCTAAGTGGCGCATGAGAGCCACTTTGCCAACCGGTCTTCCATGTCCACCAATCTCGCCTTTTATTTTTAAGGCCTACTTAGCCCATCCTTGACGCAAAAATAAAACAAAATTGCTGCCCCAGCAACTCGAACCCTTGCTCCCTTAGGCGTCACCCTCCAAAGCCCCCAAGCAGCGCCTCCACGCCACTTTGCCAGATCCTTTCTTGCGTCCTAAACTCCCCCAATTTATTTTAAGGCCTTCCTGCCCTATTCCCCCTTTTTACCCTAAAAATTTAAAAATTTTTTAAGGCATTCCTTGCCTTCTAGGGTTCTCCAAACCCCTAAAAATTCCTCCAACATGACCATAAGCCTATTAACTGCTTGGGTTGTGCTCCAAGCGCATAACCCCTAAACCAGGGTGTTACAGAGAGACTAAGCAAGGAAGCAGTCGACTAAGCATTAAGGGTAAGGTTATCAATATTCAAGTTCTTTTCCTTCCTATTTGATAAAAGAGAAAGACTAATCCTCTTTGTTGTGTGATGGCCGAATCTACAAGGGGTCTATCGTGTTTCTACAATCATTGAATACAAGGATCAAGGATCTAAGGGTTTTCGACAGGACATACAAGACAAGGAATATTTTCTGAACTCAAGGATTTAAGGTAAGAAACTCAGTATAATCGGCCAAAGGCCATATTCTATGTGTTAGAGTTAGATTAAATCTAACATATGGTTGTAGGATTTTCGACAAACATCAAGGAAGCAAGGATCTATTCTAGGATCAGAATTATCATCCAATTCGGCAACAAGGTAAGTAATACAAATCCTACTAGGATTTGGTTTTTAAGCCAAATAGGTTTGTTAATATATTTTAATGATTGGCCGAATATAGGAGTGAAAGATCTAGATCGGTAGATCGTTCTTTGGGATTTCAAGGAACCTATTAAGCGAATCAGGTGTGTACTCATACTAACTTTCAATATATTATGGCAATAATTATTTTAATATATGAATATGCATAAGAATGAGAATGTGGCTAAGTACCACAAATGTGGTAAAGAGTACCTAGGTACGTTTCCTACTTCTGATAGGATTTCGAATATGATATATTTTGAACATATGAATAGTAACATGAATGAGAAATAAGTATGTTATGCATGATATAATAATATTTGGGCATTTTGGGCTATATGTGAAAGGGGAAGAAGGTGTTGAGTTCGGTCTCACCAACGGAATATGGTGACTACGGTCACATAATTTGAATATGGTAACTTCGGTTACATTATCTGAATTTGGTAACTTCGGTTACATTATCTGAATATGGTGTCTAATGACACAAATTATATGGGCGATGAGCATGTCGATCGCAATGATCGCTTTCGATGGTGTGTAGCGGATGGAGGGTTGACTTAGTAGTCCCCACGGTGTGACTGGCAGGTACGGGTGGTGTGTAGCGGATGGACAAATAGGCTTGGGTTTGGGTTGCATCATTTAATTGTATATGAATATGAACTTGACATGAACTTGTATGCCTGATTTGTTGAATGTTAGTATTGTGTGCACATTGAGTCTGTTGACTCACCCTTTTTGTGGGACCATTTTTCGTAATGAGCAATAATGGACCGGGTCGGCAGAGCTAAAGGTGGCCATGCATAGCAAGGAAAAACTTTTATTATTTGGGACTGTTATTTTTATTAAGTACTTCAACTTTATTTTTGGTTTTTGATTGATGTAATAAGGCCATGAGGCCTAAGTTGAATTTCTTTACTTCTGTTTATTTTTACTTTATAATGTTACGCATCATTTTTAATTAAGTTCAATTATATTTATTTTAATAATAATAAACCTTAAATTGTTTTTTTTCATAGCTAAATGATTTCTAAGTAAAATAAATGGGTTTTTAATCTAAGCCCAACCCAAAACGAGATTTTCCTGAAAATACACAAATTTTCTCTAAGAGACGCAAAATTTTTGCAACCGGTTTACTTAAGGAACATACCAGATCCGGTTCAGGCTCGTGGACCGGGTTTGGGGTGTTTCAGCCTTCTTTTTGGTAACACTTAGGGGGTTTATATCGGCTTTCGAAATATGTTTCTTCACCTCTAAGTATCCAAATTCGAATGAAATTGCTTTTTCCAGCGACAGGGACACGACCATGGCACACGCCCGTGTGGATCGTGGCCAGGCCGTGCTCGGACTTCTTTAATGAGGCACGACCGTGTGAATCAAGATCAGGCCGTGTTCTAGTAGATTGACGTGGCTCGGCCATGTGGGCTTAAGTCCAGGCCGTGTCGATTTCCTCTTTGGCCCGATTTGATCCGTTTTAGGCTCGTTTCTTGTTCTTTTCATCCTCGGGTGCTTTCCTGAGTATAAGACATGAAAAGAAAAGATTAAGAGCACCTTTTTACATAAATCGAGGGATAATTCATCCAAAAGCATACTAAATGTGGGATTAAAATATGTTACTTTTACGGTATATCACTTCACAACTGGGGAGAACACATCTGTGAAGTCCACTCCTGGAATTTGACTGTAACCTTTTGCAACAAGCCGTACTTTATATCTGGGTTCTTCAACTCTTGGAGTCTCTTCTTTCTTTTTAAACACCCATTTACAACGAACAACTTTTTTTACCTTTAGGAAGTTTCACAAGATCCCATGTTCTGTTTTTGTGGAGTGATTCTATCTCCTATTGCACAGCAAATATCCACTTTTCTGAGTCTTAACAGTTAATTGCCTCAGAATAATTAGATGACTCTTGGTTTGCATCTATATCTTCAGCCACATTTAAAGTATAAGCAACTAGATCAACCTCAGCATACTTCTTTAGAGGTTTAATTTCTCTTCTAATTCTATTTTTGGTGATAGAGTATTGTGGTAAAGAAGCAACTCTATTCTAAATTTTTGTACTAGCTTGAGGAGTCGACTCTGTTGTAGATTTTGGATTAATCTGATGCACCATCTGCTTTTGATTTTCTTTATTGGAAGAGTCTTTAAGAGATAAGTTAGGTAGCATAGCAGTTTCATCAAAAACATCTATACTAATCACAACTTTTCTATTTTTAGGACACCATAACTTATACCCTTTTACACCAGCTTTATAACCAAGATAAACACATTTAATGTATCTCAGTTCAAATTTTTCATTATCAACATGAGCATATGCAGGACACCCAAAGACCTTTTGTGGATTACTAGATCATACCTCTTGTGGAGTCTTTTTCTCAATGGCAACGGATGGAGATCGGGTGATCAAAAAAATACAGTAGAGGCTGCTTCGGCCCAAAGCGACTTTGGTAAGTTGGCATTTGACAACATATATCGAACCTTCATCATGATCGTTCTATTCATTCGTTCTGCAACGTCGTTTTGTTGTGAAGTATGATGAACTATCAAGTGTCTCACGATCCCTTTTAACTTGCACAGTTTATTAAACTCATCAGAATAGAACTCTAAGCCATTATTTGTCAGAGGAATTTTATTTGTTTTCCTGTCTATTTTTCAATCATAGTTTTCCAAGACTTAAATGTGGAAAACACATCGTTTTTCTGCTTCAGGAAGAATGCTCAAACTTTTCTAGAAAAATCATCAACAAAAGTTAGTATAGAATTAGCTCCACCTCTCGAAGGCACTTTAAATGGCCCTCACAGATCAAATGAATATATTCCAATGTTCCCTTCGTGTTATGGATTCCTCTAGTGAATCGATCTCTCTTTTACTTCCCAAAAATGTAGTGCTCGCAGAACTTTAGTTTACAAATTCCTTGCCCATCAAGAAGTCCTCTTTTGCTCAATTCTGCCATGCCATTCTCACTCATATGCCCTAGCGCATATGCCAAAGTTTAGTAATATCATCATCTGACAAGGAAGAGGAAGCGGCAGCTGCATCACCAGTAACAGTAGAACCCTACAAAATATATAATTTGGCAGTCTTTCTCTGCCCTTTCATCACAGTGAGGGAACCTTTGGAAATCTTCAAAACTCCACTTTCAGTTGTGTATCTTTACCCTTTTGAATCAAGAGTACTCAACGAAATTAAATTTCCCTTCAATTCTGGAACATGTCACACGTCACTAAGTGTTCTGATAACTCAGTCAAATATCTTAACTTTAATCGTTCCAACACCTACAATTTTATACGAAGCATTATTTCCCATCAAAACAACACCTTCAGACACTGTTTCGTAAGTTGTAAACCAATCGAGATTGAGACTCATGTGGAAGGTGCAGCCTAAATCAAGGATCCACTCCTCGCTCACTTTAGAATTGTTGACAAAAACGACTAGAAGTTCACCATCGCTGTAGTTTTCTACAACATCAGCTTCACTAAAATTTTCTGGTTGTTTTCCCTTTTGATTTGCAGCCTCCCTTTTGATCTTGTTCTGTAGCTTATAGCACTCAGATTTAATGTGCACTTTCTTCTTGCAGAAGTTACAAGTTTTACCTCTGTTTGAAGACTTCAATCTACTCTTAGATTTACCGCGAGGATTCTATTCCTGTGTCCTTCCACTATCATCATTAGAATTCCGTTCTTGTCTCCCATGAACAATGAGGCTCTTTCCCTTAAAGTTAGGTTTAACTACAATATACTTCATCTTATCATACGAGGTCAAATAATCATAAACCTCATCAATTGTGAGAGACTCACGACTATATAAAATCGTGTCTTTAAAGGTTGAATAAGACGGGGGCAACGAAAAAAGTAGAATCAACCCTAGATCTACCTTATCATACTGAACTTCCATGGCCTGCAAGTTTGAGAGAATTTCTTAAACATTGTTAAGTGTTCGTACACAGACACCTTCCTCCAAACGATGAGCATAAATACGCTGCTTCATATGCAACTTGCTGGTTAGAGTTTTCGACATACATATTTGTTCCAGCCTCTTCCATAATGCAGCGGCGGTCTTCTCCTTCATCACATCCTGCAAAATTTCGTTAGAAAAATGCAGATGTAATTGTGTTAACGCCTTTCAATCCTTACGCTTCTTCTCTTCATCTGTTAATGTCAAAGGCATCTTATCTATCCCTAGCAAGGCATCCTCCAGATCCATCTGCGCAAGAACTGCTTGCAACTTAATCTGCCACAACACAAATCTGGTGTTACAATCTAACAACGGAATTTTATACTTCAAAGACGCCATTACCGTGATCGAGATGAACAACTAGGAAGCTCTGATACCAATTTGTAAAATAGAATGTCGGTAATGACAATATATCGTAAAGAAAAGAGAAATAAAAAAATATAGAACATACAGATTTTTACTTAAAAACCCTTTCGGGAAAAAACCACAGGCAGAGGAGAAGAAAATTCACTATATCGAATTCGAATCAAGAGGAGTTTCGACTATATCTATTTATAGGTTGTGAAAAAACCTAATTCTAATCAAAGTCAAATTTATTATGCTAATAAATGCTAAATATATTATACTCATAAATACTAAATCTTCTAGAAAGAATACATATTTTGTTTAACTTGACTTGCATGCAATCTCTTAAAATTTGGGTCACACAACTTTAACAGTAAAAGTTACAATTTAATTTTGGGCCCCTAAAATTTTTTTTGGCTTCACCCCTGTGAGTTTGCCTTTAGATTTCACCATAGAGATTAATGTGAGTATGCATGTATATTTGCGTATATATATATAATAGATTAAATAATAAAAACCAAAAGTTAAGAAAATATATCAAACAGTAATACTAAATTCTCTAAATGAAAACTCAATTCGAACTTTATCCACACTTGACTTTAACAAAATATGGTTATTATCTAAAGAATGTAATTGGTTGTAATGTAATTCCATCGTTTGGTTTGTAATTATTGATTTACTTTAGTTGGAATATAACATTTTCTTGGGAGTTACTTTCTCACAAGTAATGAAAAGTGATTTAATTAATAATTAGTGGGAGAGTTACTATACCTAGAGCTAGCAAAATAGACCTAAGCCAATAATGATCCAAGTATGAGAAAGTCTGAACTCGTAATGACTCGAATTAGATATTGATCTGGACTGAGCCAAGATTAATCCAATGCAAAACTTGAAAAATCCCAAATTTATAAATAATCAACCAAAACAAACATTATTAATTGATATAATTATATGATATTACTTAAAATATAAATAAATGATAATTATTTATTTATGAAATATATTCATAAACATTACACAGTTTTCTAAAAATTTATTACTAGCAAAAGTAATTAATAATAATTTTTTGTGTTAAATAATAAAATGAAATAAAATTTTAAAAACATTTATTATGATTATAAAATATTATTAATACAATAATTATATATTTATAAAAATATATAAAATTAATAATTATTTAAATCTATAAAATTTTTTAAATTTAATGATAATAGAAAATATATAATCTATTAACTTAATAATATGATAATTAGGGTCATAAATAGCATAAATGATTAAATATGATTTATTATGTAATACTAATATCATTACTAATAAAATTAATTATAAATCATATTTATTTTAATACAAATTAACCAAAACAATATAAATTAGAAAATTTAAAAGTTGTTTAATAACGAAAGCAAAAAAAAAAAAAAAATCCAAATAAAATATATTGATAAAAATATGTTCTTAAATTCATAAAAATATATCAATTTCAATTCTTAGTACAATTATATATAAATCAAATCATCCTAAACCCAACTCCCAAAGTTGCAAGTAAGAGCTTCACCTAAAATTTGAACTTATAAATTACAATGAAGATTCTTTAATTAAATTTTTTATATAATTTTAAAAAAAGGCGTATCAAAAATTTAAAAAAAAATTTAAAAAAGAGATTATTTTCATTAGATTTTGAGTTGCTCGAAGAATGTGCATCACTTCAAGTCACGCACAGAGATTTCTTCTGAGTGTTAGCAGATCTAGCCTGGATATGTTTATAGCCAAGACACTTATAGCATTAGATTCTCTTTTTCTTCTTCCTCTTTTTCTCTTTCTCGGTCTCCTTATTAATAACACCTTTGGGTTTTGTTTTGGGACTATTTTTGGATTCCTCGAACTTCTTGAATTTTCCTGATTGCTTCTTAAAGGCTTTGTTGAAATTTTGAGTAAGCAAAGCAATCTGTTCTTGAAGTTGAATCCAATCTTCTAATTTCAAGGGATCCAATCGTTTAATCTAATCTAAGCAAATCTTTAAAATAAATTGCTTCAAACGAATCAGTTTGTTTCGAAAGATTGTCAATCTTCAAATAAAACAAATATGTGACTTGCGAAGCATTAAAAGCAATGAGCACTGCTTATGGCATTGCATGAGTCATTACTCACATAACTACCTCAATAAATGAGTCCAACCTTTCATTATTCTCACAATTTACATAACAAAAATAAAATCCAAAATTTCAAATTTACTTTCAAACATACACGACAAACCAACATATTACAAATTAAATTTGCTGATGACCACACTAACAACACAATCAACAACATAAGCAACTTATTTAACAAAGCACACAAAATCGTAAACAAACACAAGCCTTGGACTAATTAGTTCTGAGAAATTTGAAATAAAGTGGAAACTAAAGTAAATGGCTCTCCAAGTATAGCAGAAACGACCAACTTGAGAAATGTGATCAACAATTTGATACCCGTCATTGCTTTCGAGCTTTGTCCCTCACTTGGGCGAACCACTTGTTTTGGAGCAAGATTTTGCAGTGCAAGGATTTTAATTTCCTCATTAGCGAGAACATCAAGTTGAAAATAACCCTTTTTCCAATTGTCAAGACATCCTGCTTTCAGACATGCCACATGGTAACAGAGGTTACCATCTGAGGAAACATAGGAGAAACCCTGGACTTTGCCTGATGCTCTTTCCTTTCTTTGACGTTTCAAGCATCTTGATTTGATTTTTTCGCAAAGTTTGATTACTTTTTTGGAATCCGGAAGGGTAATGGTCAAAGGAAGCTCGCGCAATGGGGATGTAAATCATAATCTCCATGAGAGCATTGGTACGAGAATCCTTGTATATGCTAGGCACAAATGTCGGAAATTCTTGTTCCTGGTAGTGGATTTTGTCGGTGAAATTGGAAGTCGCATTTTTTGAAAATTTTCTGTCGGGGGATGTCGGTTTCAAGCCCAAATCAGCATTCTTCATGAAGGATGTAATTGCAATTCATGTTGGGACAACAAATGAAAGGAACTTCACTCTTTTCCAACTTAAGCTTATGCTCTGGGTGACCATCAATATCATGTATCTCTAGCAATCCTGCCATCTCTCCAAATTGGCTTTTCTGCAAACACAAATATTGAATTGAATTGAATAAAATGGAACTGAATCATCAACACAAATATTGAATTGAATTGAATAAAATGAAACTGAATCATCAACCATATTCAAACAAGTACGTGAAACTAAGGTTATTTTCATACAAAATTTTGTTTTATTCGTAATTTGAAAGTATAGATGTCGAAACCATTTTTTTGAAAAAAAAATGGGAATCGACTTGGTTTTGAAAATGAAACGGGAGTTGCCACCGATCTTTTATTAGGTGTGATCGGATCACCTTTGTTTTAATAAAACATTTTGATTTACTAAAACGATGTTTTTGGTCTACGAAAATTTGAGAAAATAGGTTCGGGAGTCGGTTACATGCGAGGAAGGGTTAGCACCCTCGTCACGCCCAAAATTGGTACCGAATTGATTAATTAATGTCCCAATGTCGAAAGTTGAAAATTTTGAAAAGAATTTAAAAATCAATCTCTTTTTGAAATATTTTAGTTTTTCTCGAATTTAATATCAAGATTTTCTTGTTCCGAAGGAATAAAATATCACATCCAGTACATAGGACACGATGATTCTAATCTTCAAATCCAAGATCGTCTCTTAATTCCCAGGACTCGCGCATTAAAATATCAAAAGGATATTCGATTGTTTGGCCAAACGAGAGAACTGAAACCCAACACATAGGGCACGATCTCTCGAATTTCCAAACACAGAATATTGCCTTATTTTGAAAGATTTTTAGTTTTTGAATAATAGCGACTACAACATGTAAAGGCATATATTTATTTTATTTTAAAATAATATACAATGATCCAAATTGGAAAAAAGTGTTAAGGTTTAATGCACAATGCGATGGCATAATATGAAAACAAAAACGATCATAGAACGATAATACATGAATAAAACGCTATACGAATGAACAACAACGGTATGAAAATATAAAATAACAGAATACGATACATACCAAGATGGCAATCCTATAATGTGCACTATTTAAACATTAACATCAATAATCAAAGGCAAATAAATTAAGCAACATATGTAAAAATTTACAAAAAAAAGTAGAAAGTAAGTTGAAATAAATAAAATATCGAACATATAATTTGAAATGATGATAAATTAGTCTAAGATAGATAATGTATATAAAAATCTTAAAATAAACCAGATATATATATATATATAAGTTTAAAAAGTAATGCATATAAGCTTAAAATAATGATAATAATAATAATAATACTAATAATAATAATGGTAAAAGTGACGGTAATAATATCAATTGATGAATGAAATAATAAACAAAATATATATGTATATATATACGTATACAAATAAATAATAAGAATAATGATATGGTAGTAAAATAAAAAATTAAAAAGGTAAGAAATAAATAATCAAAATAATAACAATGATGTTTATAAAAGCAAGTAAAATGTTTATGATGATAATACACAGTAATAATAATAAGATAAAGCAATACAACGTAATATAACAATAAATGTAATGCAGTAACTAGTGTTAAAATGATTATTAGAAAGATAGGTGAGAATAGCAAAAAGAACCAAAATTGAATCAAAACAGGATATTGGGGTCAATAAAAAGGGGAAGGAAAGACCTCATTGTAATACGTTAAAAGCTAGAGGGACTAGGTGAGGGAATATCCTGAATTCCCCATGCGCTGCGTTTGGTGTGAACCAAATTAAAATGCAAAGGAAATAATAAGGAAAAATTAAAAAGGGAAATGCTAAAGGGATTGATCGAATGGTGCCACAAACAAAAGGGGACTAATCGCGCAATTATCCCTTTTTTAAGGGAAATGCGCAGTCTCCCTTACACAAAGCAGCGTCGTTTTCTTCCATGCTAAAAGACCCAACTCCCTTTTGAAAAAGAAAAACAAAGCAAATCTTTAACCCCAAAAGAGAAAAAACGCAGCAACCACATTTGAATCCCCTCTGCTTCTCTTCTCTCGCGACGATTGGCTTTCCTTCCGACCGATTCATCGCACCACCACCGCGCACAGTGCCGAATGGTGCGCAAGGCCAAGTTCGCTTCCTTTCTCCTTTACTTTTCCTTTTTATTCGCTTGTTAAAGGTTTCAAAAAAAAAAAAGAAAAAAGAAACAGTAAATAGCAATGAAAAGAAAATAGAAACCAAATCAACCTCTTGATTCTTACCTTTTGTCTTTTGATTGATTGTAAAGAGCCAGCCAAAATACAAAAGTTCTTTTTGGTTTTTTCTCATATTCGTTTTGGAGCTCCCCACAAAATTGTTTGCTTTCGCTTATATCACAAAATAAAAAAAAAAATCCAAAATCCCCTTTTTACATTTGGTGCTTTCTATTTCTCCCTCTTTTTCCCCTGAAATTGTTTGCTTTCGGTTTCTTATCACCGAAATAAAAAAAAAATCCAAAATCCCCTTTTTACATTTGGTGCTTTCTATTTCTCCCTCTTTTTTCCCTGAAATTGTTTACTTCGGTTTATAACCGATTTACAGACGCGATTTCTTCATTTCTTTTCGTTTGTTTCTTTGTTGTTTTTCTGCCTTGTTGTTTGTGTTGCTGCGCGTGTTTCTTGCAGGTGATGGGCGAGGGACGTGCCAATGGCAGAGGCGTGCGAGTCGTTGGTCGGTGTGCTGGTGGAGTCTGATGGCAGAGGCATGCGGCGCCAGAGGGGGGAACCCTAGGGTTCCCCGATTCTGCTTAGTCCTTGGGCCGTATTGGGCCGTCTAGGTCTTGGGTCATTTCGGGCCTATTTAGTTGGGCTCGAATGGATTGTGGTTTTGGGCTTCACTGAAGGTCTTTGTATTTCTATTTGATTTTATTTTTGGCTTCTTATATTGGTATTGGGCCCCGGGTTTTGGTAATTGGGCCGGGCAAAAATTGGTGATTACTATAGATATATACCAATTCATTGTCACTTGAATTAAAATACTTATTTTTTTGAATATTCACAATAACATTCATTGAAATTTAATGATGGGTATTAAAGAACTAAGATAATTTAAAAACCATTATTAGAATTTAAGATCTAAAGACCAAAGATTAAATTAAAACCACGTAAAAATAAATATATGTACCTATATGGTATATGCATGTATATGTATTTTTGAATATTAATCTCGTTATAGGTTCTTATTGTATCTGTACTTTTTAATACTATGTCTAGAACTAACCATAATCCTTCCCTAACTCTTAAATTGAAATATACCGTAAATGTTTCAATAACATAAGGCTCCTACCCAATAAGAATAGCATGTCAAGCCTTTTCATCCATTGATTTGATGAATTCCTTCATTCTAACCTTCCAATAGGCATTAGATAAATGCATGAAACATACTTGTTTTGTTTAAGAGGGTAGCTTTGATACAAATTTGAAAGACATCAATAATTACACGAATAAAGTAAGTAGTGATATGAGTAGAGACACATGCATTAGGCACTAGAGTGTAACTATGATAAACAAAGAAAAACATAAACAACTCTAGTTGTTTATGCAGCTTGATTTTCCTATGTATGTGACACATTGCCAAGAGAGATAATCTATTATCTTTCAATCTTGTACAACGAGCTCACCTTTGCACTTAAAGATGTAGATCATTCTCCTCTAAGTTCTCTCCTAAAAACTCAAGCAGTAAACCAAGTAAAACACTTGTTTACATTTTCAATGCACTCATTGTCGAAACCATTTTTAAAGTTTTTATAAAAACAGGGGGTCAACTTTAAAAAATAAAAACGGGAGTCGCCACCAATTCCTTTTTGCTTAGGTGTGATTGGATCACCTTATAAAATATTTTTTAAAAAAAAAACATTAATTTTGGCCTACGAAATTCAAGAAAACGGGTTTGAGAGTCGGTTACGTACGAGGAAGGATTAGCACCCTCATAATGCCCAAAATTGGTACCTAATTGATAAAATCATGTCCTAATGTTGAAAATTTGAAAAATTTTAAAATATGATCCTTTTATTAGAAAGAAAACCAAGACTTACCTATCTCAAAGAAATAAAATGTTATACCCAGTAAGATAGGATATAACATCTCATGGCTTCGAAACTAGGCTCACCTTTATTTAGAAAATTCTTACCTTGAGACACAAAACATCATATCCAATAAGTTAGGATATAACGTTTCGAATTTCCGAGAATAAGTTTTGATTTGAAAATTTATAAATTTCAATTTTAAAAGAAAAGGGATACTTAATATTTTAAGTTCAACGATAAAAATCGAAACCCAGTGAGTTAGGGCACAATTTTTCTTGAAGTCCTCAAATATTAGATATCACCGTATTTTTTAAAACTATTTGAATAAAATGCGTCAATTCAAAAGGTGTTTTTATAAAACAATAGTTTGAGTAAGATATTACATTGATACATTATGATGTACATACTTAATAGCAATTTACCATAACTACAAATTATATTAACAATTATTACTAATGAATAATTAAAGAATAATATAACATGAATAAACAGATAAAAGAACTATGCTAAAGCAATAATAAACGAATGAAAGAAAATAAATAGATAAATATGAAATATAAAATAAGCAGTGAAATATATAAAAAATATTCAAGAAATGAATTCTAAATTCCATAAACAAGATCAAATAAAAATAAGTAAATGGTATATTTAAACGCTAAATGAATATTATGACACAAAAAAATAATAAAAAGAATATGTCAATTTCGAAAACGATCTAATATATATAATACGGTATTTTAAATAAATAATATAAAAAGTTAGAGTATATGAAAATATAAAGATATTTACAATTTAATAATTTAATGCATAAAAATATAAATAATAATATATGATAAAAACGATTATAAGTAAATATTATATAAAAATTTAAAATAGAAATGTATATATAATACAGTAATCATAAAAATTAAATATATAATATAAACAATATAAATAATATATGTTATAATATAAATAAATTTTATACAAAATGAAATTTTAAAATTAATATATGATATAATATAATACTATATAATATACAAGATTTTGAAAATGTATAATATGATAACTAATATATAAATTATCAAAAATATGTAATATATAAATAATATTAAACTAAATAAAATAATAAATAGTAATAATTTAATATATATAAATAATACATATTTAAGAAAGATAATACCTAAAAAACTTTATACTATTAATAAATTAATATACAAATAGTAAAAAGTAATATAGAAAATTTTTTTATATGATAGAATAATTTAATACAATGTTAAAATAATTTAAAATAAAATAAAATAAAAAGGTTTTAAAAATAAACAAAGAAACAGGGGTTAAATAGCAATAAAAATAGATATAAAAAGACTAAATCAAAACGCGCGTTAAACCACAGGGACTTATTGGGCAATTATGCCTTCTTTCCAAAACGACATCGTTCTGATTTTGGCCTTTAGGCAGCCCAAGGGTCAAATTGAAACAAAGTATAAGTTTTAGGGCTAATTTAGTAAGAAGTAAAAATTTAAATTGGACTGAATTAAAAATACTAAAATAGCGGAAGGACCAAAGAGGTAATTAGCCCTTTTAACAAAAACGCGTGGATCCTCCCCGAGTTTTCAGGTCAACGCGCGTATCCTCCCTGAACGACGTCGTTTTATGCTTATTAACTTAAGCAAAAACAGAGCCGTTTCTTCTTGCCTATATAAGTTAAAATTCGGCCAAAAAAACATTTTAACACCGTTTTAAAAAAAATCAAAAAATTTCTCTCAAAATCCTCCCCTCCTCTGTCCGGAGTCTGGTCACCGGACTCATGGGCCACCACCTCATGCGCCACACGCGCCGCCTCAGTCGACGGCCGGAGAGTCAAATCCTTCCGTTTCAAAGGTAGTTTTCTCACCCTTTTTATTTTAATGCTATTTTGTATATAAAATATGCATGAATCGAAGAAAAAAATAAAAAATAACACGAATAACAAAAAAATCAGAAATCACCTCTGCTGTTGGTTTTTTTTTTCTGTTTATTTCAATGTATTTGTATATTTGCCTGTATCGTTCAGTGTATGTGTGTATCTCTCCAGTTTACAAATTATTTTGGGGTTCTATAGCCCCCCCAAAAAAGAAAGATTCTGTCTCGCTCCCATTTTGCAGCTTTTTCGTTCCTTTTTGTAGGTAACTGACGAGGATCTCGACGGTGACTGGGCGTGTCTCGCACTAACTATGGCGCGATTGGTGGCTTCGGCTCGAGGAAGGGGCTGCTGTCGGGGCACTTGCAGCACAGTGGAAACCTAGGGTTTCCTGCGTCCGCAAATTCTTGGGCCGATTCTATTATTAGGTTTTTAGGTGGGTTAGGTCTGTTTTGGGTGTAGTTGGGCTACGGGTATTGGGCTTGTTTTGGTGTTTGGACCATTGGTTGTAATAGGACTGTAAAAATGGACATTTGGTATTTTTTTTATTTATTATTTATTATTTTTATTTTGGTTTTTCTAAGTGGAATGGGCCCGGGCTAAATGGGCTGATTACACTCATAATCACAAGTTTCTTAATGAACATATAAGTGCTAGAACTCTTCGTACAAGACCTATACAAGTCTTAAGGATATATACTTGTTTCAACTTATTAATATACTAAATCAATTACAATTAATCTTCCCTTCTGAAAAACAATTGAATTAACATATACAATATATTAATAAAGTCTAGAATACTGAGGAAATATCATAGACAAGTCTTCAAGTAGTCTCAATCTAATCTTCTAATTTCAGGGGACTCAATTGCTTAATTTAATGTAATCCAATCTTTAAAATAAGTTCCTTGAAATAGATTGGTCTTAAGAGATTGGCTATCACATATCCAAAGTATCAGTGAGAAATACAATCCCAACATTTTGTTTCGAAATATTGCCAATTATGTGACTTGTGTAGTGCTAGGAGCATGGGCACTGCTTGTGGTATTTCACGAGTCACTACTCACTTAACTACCTCATCAAATTAGTACACATTGTATGCCTCTCATTATTCTCATAATTTATATAACAAAAAAAAAAATCCAAAATTTCAAATTTACTTTCAAACATATAGCATTAGCGAACATATTACAAAATAAGTTTGCGTATGACCACACTAACAACACAATCAACAACAAAAATCACACCCCCATTTGAATTGACTTGTTGGATGAGCAAGTTCAAGCCTTATTTAACAAAGCACACAAAATCATAAACAAACAAAAGCCCCGGACTAACTAGTTCTGAGAAATTTGAAATAAAGTGGAAACTAAAGTAAATGGCTCTCCAAGTATAGCAGAAACGACCAACTTGAGAAATGTGATCAACAATTTGATACCCTTCATTGCTTTCGAGCTTTTTCCCTCACTTGGGCGAACCACTTGGTTTGGAGCAAGATTTTGCAGTGCAAGGATTTTATTTTCCTCATTAGCGAGAACATCAAGTTGAAAATAACCCCTTTTCCAATTGTCAAGACATGCTTCTTTCAGACATGCCACATGGTAACATAGGTTACCACCTGAGGAAACATAGGACAAACCCTGGACTTTGCCTGATGCTCTTTCCTTTCTTTGACATTTCAAGCATCTTGATTTGGTATTTTCGCGAAGTTCGATTACTTCGTTGGAATCCGGAAGGGTAATGGTCAAAGAAAGGTTCGCGCAATGGGGATGTAAATCAATATCTCCATGGGAGCATTGGTACAAGAATCCTTGTATGTCCAAGGCACAAATGTTGCAAATTCTTGTTCCTAGTAATGGATTCTGTTGGTGAAATTGGAAGTCGCATTTTTTGAAAAATTTCTGAGTCGGGGGACGTCGGTATTGAAGCCCAAATCCGCATTCGTCATGAAGTATGTAATTGCAATTCATGTTGGGACATTGGTAGCGAAGTCCAAATCCTAGCTCTTTGCACCCACCACAAATGAAAGGAACTTCACTCCTTTCCAACTTAAGCTTATGCTCTGGGTGACCATCAATATCATGTATCTCTAGCAATCCTGCCATCTCTCCAAATTGGCTTTTCTGCCAACACAAATATTGAATTGAATTGAATCATCAACTAATTCAAACAAATACATGCAACTAAGGTTACTTTCATACAAAATTTTGTTTTATTCGTAATTTGAAAGTATAAATACATACCAACTCATTGTCACTTGAATTAAATTACTTATTTTTATGAATATTCACAATAACATTCATTGAATTTTAGTGATGGGTAACAAAACAAATCAAAGAATTAAACATTATCAAATTTTAGAATCTAAAGACCAAAGATTAAATTAAAACCACATAAAAAGAAATATATGCAATTAATCATTTCGTGAACACAGCTAGATGGTTAAAAGGAAAACTAGGACTCATATATAGAAAAAAAACCCTTAGAAATTCTATTGTTATAAAAACCAATATATTTATAAAAGAAATAAACTGCTTCTACAATTATGCATTAATTATAGCTAATATAAAAGGAAACAACCTTGAACGAACGTAGGAACCAAGCTGGTTAATAAATTCTTTGAAGGCTTTAATAAGCTGGAATGGAAAGAGCCATGTGAAGTTATGTATTTATAGAACAAATAGCTTCCGTATGCTCCTTCATTGGTTATTTCTTCCACACGTCTAGATCATTTTTTTTTTAATTTTGACTTTTATTATTATTACTATTATTATTTGTCAATCACACTTAGTTTTATAACAAAACTGAGGCCTAAGTTGATAGTATCGGTTACTAATTTATTGGATTTTGCCATACTTGATGGTGATTATAATTAGTATTTGTAGCTTCAAAGAAATTATTATTATTATTATTTATATTGATACATCACAAATATGAAGGAACATAATTAAATAGAAGCTTCTTGTGTTGACCCATGTCTGATTTTTGTTTTCTACGTAAAAACGATGGAGAAAGATAACAAGAAGTTTCAGGTTAAATTGTGTTCAAATCTTATTAGTTTAATTTTTTTTCTTAGAATATGATAAATGATATGAAATTTCAACCAAACAATCTCATTTTAAAATTTTTATTTCAAACAAAAAGACTTCTTCTTCCTCCGAGTTAATATATACTAAGGTAATTAAACTTGACAATTTATATTTATTTGGTATTAAAATTTTTTTGGACCTAATTGATACCTGACTAAGATCATTAAAATACGTTAATGTGATATTGATGACCAACATCATGAGGACATGGAACATCCCCATATTTTGACATGTGACAAAATTTTAAAATATTTTATATATTTATAATAAATATATTTTTATTTTTTGTCAAGTGTCAAAATATGAGGTTGCCATGTATCACCATGTTATTGGTCATTAGTGCCATGTCAATGTCAGGTCAGCATATTTTAACAATGTTAGATAGGTATCTGAAAAAAGTACCAAGTTAACTTACAGTTTCCAAGTTCAGATACTAGTGAGGTCCAAAAAAAGTTTAAGTCTTAAGTAGATATAAATTTGAACAAATTTAGGTACATACATATATATATATATTAACCCTTCTCATTAATAATAAGGTAATATATTTTAATTATGTTTAACAATTCAAATAACAAATTAAAAAACTAATTATAATAATTAAAAATACATTATTTAGAAAATTAAGTAAAAATTAAATATATAGCATTACATGCAACACATATGGCTTTAGAAAATAGTTTGTATTTAAAACAATAAGCTTAAAACCAATAAGTGTTGGGTGCAATAGTAACTGGTATGACAGATTATACTCCCAATGAGAGAACAAAGGTTCAAGGGCGGAGCCAGAGGTTAGTAGGGACTCTGTGCTCCTGAAATGAAAAATTTTAACATGAATTATAAAATGAATATAAAAAATTAAAAAACAATCAACTTAAATTAAGAATTATTAATTAATAATAATAGAATCGGTTGAGTCAAGTTCACACCTTAGAAACTTATCAAGGACTTTGATTACAAATATAACCTGAATGATTTTTTATTATCCATGATCAAGAGAAATGAACAAGTCAATGTTGCATTTTTGCCTGTCATTTTCTTACTTCTAAACTCAGCACCATGCAAGTTACGAGTTCTTGTGTATCAGATATATCTCCACAACAATATAATAATAATAAAGGTTAGTTAGATAATATTTTATTCTTCAATATTTTGTATATTTACTCCATTTTTTATTACTTTGTTTTTCTAGATCCATTCTTTTTTTTTCTGTTTAATATAATCCATGTATGCAATTACGTCCTATTTCCCTTCAAACTTGTCATTCCGATAATATCAAATTATCATTTTCATTATTTTCCCAACTTAAAGTTGAGGGTCCATGCTTCTGCTCATCTAATCAACTCCCAACATGTTTGTATTTGCATCTTTGTATAGGTCAAATTTGTTGGATTGATTTGAGGTTTGAGTTTTTTAAAATAAATATTCCGAGAATGAACTTGGCCTAGCTAGACCCAATCCGGTTAAAAGCCCATTTCAATTTTTTAAAATTAAAATTAAACAAAAATATATTAAAATTGATTAATTAGCTCTATTTTAAAGATAAAAATTATTGTCCAAATTTAGTTTGAGTTGACTCATGGATAGATCTAGGTCTATGTATGTAACGCCCCCAAATCTTAAGAACTTGTTTGTGAAAATATGCAGTATTTAATTTTTGTATCTGTAGTTCTGGGTTCTGTGATTGAGTTTAAGGTTTGGAGTTTGAGTCACATCATTAAAAGTTTTGTTGTTTTAGAATCAAACCACAAACATGCATTACCCGCTTAAGTTCAATTCTTTGTGAGAGGGTAGCAAGAATGAGCTTGCTGGTTCACTGGTTAAACATTTGTTTGTATTCTTTCTGGTTCCGAGTTTGAATCCCATAGTATGCGTATGGTGAATATTTTTGCTAACCGCTGGAAGATTGGACGGAAGTTAATTGATAATCAACTAACGTTAGTTCTTCTTCTTTCTTTCTTTTTTTTCATTATCTTTCTTTTTCCTTTCTTCCCTCTTCATTTTTATTTTTCTCTTTTTTTCCCTTTTCCCTCTTTAACTGTCGTAAGGAATTCGGTATAATTGACGTTATGAGATTAGCTTTCACTGTTGGGAGGTTGTTGAGTAAGTTTTAATGTTAATTCGTTAAATCTTAGGGTTTCGGTTCTTGTATTTTATTGTATAAATTAAAATGGTGGTTTGAATGAGTTGTGAGAATCTCTGATAGTCAATTGTTTGATTTCCCTAATAGGCGGGGATACTAAGAATAGCAAACTCATCACGCCTGTTCGAGTAATTGTTGTTGATCTTCTGTAAGTATGGATTCTGTTGCAAGTTGTGTTGAAATTTTCAACATAATTATTTTGGGAATAAATGTGCGTTGCTGTTGATAAATTTGATTAATTGCATTATTGAATGGTCGTTTTAGGCTTCGAAATTCATCTACGTTGTTAGTACTTTGGAATCATCTCAGGTGCGTACCGAAAACTCTACTTTTGAAGTTTCGAATCGCAAAAAATAGAGGCTATCAATGTCACACGGCTAGGCACACGGGCATGTGGTTAGGCCATGTGTGCCACATGGGCGTGTGGCAGGGCATGCGAACGGCCGTGTGACTCACCGTTCATGGTATAAAACTACACGGCCAAGAACACAAGCTTGTGCCCAGGCCATGTAACTCACTGTTCATAGTATAAAACCACACGGCCAAGGTCACGGGCGTGTGCCCAGGCCGTGTGACTCACTGTTGATATTTAAAATCCATACAGCCAAGGCACATGGGCGTGTGCCTAGGCCGTTGGCAGTATGTTGGATCTAAGAACTGTTTTTGAGGCCGAGAAGGTTGCCTAACTTTGGTATTGGTTTCCTCAATATACGAATAACTGAATTTGCTTATATGACACCGATCTGTGAGTTACATACTTGAATGTGCACTATACTACTGCTTTGTTAATGAACTGCATAATTAATTATATAATGTATTGGTATGACTGAACATGTGATATGTACTACTGCATTCTGCATCAACATGTTGTGGGAGATTGTGAAGAAGATGGGAGTCTGTATTGAAATTATGGCTATGCCATATTAAGTAACATTCTGATTCTGGCGCTTGTCGTTTATTGAGTTAGCAACTAAGCTGCATTTCTGTGAAAGTGTCATTGAACACTATAAAGGTGTGTAGGGACGGATGGGCATTAAATGTCCATAGTGGTGTGCTGGGATGGCTGAAATTGGTGTGTAGCGGATGGAATAGAGACATTGCATTCAAGTTTGATCTGAACTATGTCTGAATTGGAATAATACATTTATACATATGTAGAATCTCTACTTTGAACTTAGAATGAACGCGTTTCTGCATTGAACTGAATCTCTAAATTGGAAATTCTTATAAATTACATTTTTTGCACTTCATTCCATTTTACGCACTAAGTTCATGACTCATCCTGTTATTGTTGAATTTCAGGTGGTAATCAAGCTTGATCGGGTTGGCGTCGCGAAAGCTCAGTCTGATGTTAAATGTTGTTCCTAGTATTATTATTTTTAGTAGGAATATTTGTTTTACGATGTTAAGAATTTAGGAAGACTTTGTCTTTAATTTATCGTTATGTTGAATGTATGAGATTAATGGTTTAATTTGATTGCATTATGTAACACCCCTTACCCGTATTCCATGCCGGAACCGGATACGAGGCATTACTTTACTTTACTTTCTTTAACATATGACATTGGGCTGTAAATCTTCGTCTCAAGTCAAAACTTTTCATACGTTTACATAACTTCCTTATCATGGGCCTATGAGGCCCTAAACATACAATCGGAATGTTTCGGAACCAATCCGGAAACTTTTACGCACTTAGAAAATTTTTGCTTAAACAAGGCTATACGCCCGTGTGGGCAGGCCGTGTGGTCACACACGCCCATGTTCCTAGCCCATGTGGAACTTATTTTTCATTTCGAACCTACAGGGGTTTTCACATGGTTGGACACACACCCGTGTCCATGGCCCGTGTCCTCCACACTAGACACGCCCGTGTGTGAAAAACCTGGGTATTTTGTTTATGACGCCAGCATCCTCTTAAGGGGCACACGGCCAAGATACATGCCCTTGTGCTGGCCCGTGTGACGATTCGAATTCTTGCAAATTTGATGCAGGGGACACACGACTTGTCAACACAACTGGGCGTGTGTCTAGGCCATGTAGACAATTAGAAGGCTATTTTTCAAGCCTATTGCCACCCTAAAACATAAACACATATATTCCAACACAAGCATCACATAACATAGCAAGAATACACCCTAAAAAGAGTCTCTACTCATCATTCATACACTTTACATTTTAAAACTACCAATTGCATGAAACTCATCATCATTAAGGTATGAACTTGATAAATATTGGCCAATTCTCTATGGCTATTTACAAAATGAGTGTACAACATTAGCAGCCACCACTTTGGCTTCCAAATATGACATAACACAAAATGACCAAATTTCTTATACATGCTATACTCAAAATAAACCAACTTTACTATACCAAAGAATAGTTGATAGTGTGATCCGAGTTCTAACGTCCTACGATCCCCGAGTTAGCTTGGCGAAACTACAAGTAAAAGGGAAAAGAGAGGGGTAAGCATATAGCTTAGTAAGTTTGCATGAATTAATATAGCAACTTAAGTATTCATAGTAAAATTCATTCATCTCATAGAACATTAACAACATAAATTCTCAAGTGCTTAGGTACACTTACTCATACTTGCTCTTACCCATCACATATTACATTATAGTTTCAAAACTTGTAATTTTACTCATGGTACCTGTATCACTTCAACACATAATTTAGCACTTATGCAAATCTTGAACTTAAACTTAAATTATTATCATCTTTAACTCAAATGGAATTCTTTGTCATTCTTGCATAACTTAGCTGTTTATCAACTTTACATACTTAGCTCTTTTTCCCATTGAACTACTCGGAATATCGGAGGATACTCAATCTCATCATACATGTATCTCGATGCCAATGCCATGTCCCGGACATGGTCTTATATGGGATCTCCTCTTGATGCCGATGCTATATCCCAGATATAGTCTTACACGGGATCACCTCTTGATACCGATGTCATATCCCAGATATAGTTTTACACGGGATCTCTTAACTCGATGTCGATTCAATGTCCCAGACATGGTCTTATACGAGATCGTACATGGATGTCGATGCCATGTCCCAGATATGGTCTTACATGAGATCCTCCTTTGGTGTCGAAGCCATGTCTTAGACATGGTCTTACACGGGACCTTCCTTATTCGATACCGATGCCATGTCCCAGATATGGTTTTACATGGGATCTACATTTGGAGCCGATGCCATGTCCCAGACATGGTCTTACATCGGACCTTCCTTATCTCATGTGGTGACATAGGTATCCTTGTTATTTCGAATCTTCAACTGAACTTTGACTTAAAGAAATGACTCATTTCAAATTCATCAAAACATCATGAATTAACTTCATGGAATTTATATACATTTCTCATAAAAATAGAATAATTATAAGTATAATAAAATTGTATAACTTTAATTTCATACAAACATACTGTCGAAACCATTTTAAAAATTGAGTTTTAAAAACGGGGATCGACTTTGAAAACAAAATGGGAGTCGCCACCAATCTTTTTTACTTAGGTGTAATTGGATCACATTGTAAAACGTTTCATTTTAAAACATTTAATTTTGATCCACGAAAATCGAGAAAACGGGTTCGGAAGTCGATTACGTATGAGGAAGGGTTAGCACCTTCATAACGCCCAAAATTGGTACCTAATTGATAAAATCATGTCCAAATATTTGAAATTTAAAAAGTTTAAAATAAGATCCCTTATTTAGAAGGAAAACTAGGACTTACCTATTTCAAAGAAATAAAAAACACCACACCCAATAAGTTAGGATACAGCATTTTATAACTTTGAAGCTAGGTGCATCTTTATTTTAGAAAATTCTTACCTCAAGAGACAAAACATCACACCCAATAAGTTAGGATACAACATTTTGAGTTCTCAAGAATAAGTTTTTTATTTGAAACTTGAGATTTCTTTTTTCCGAAAGAATATAAATATTACATCCAGCACGATTGGACACGACATTTTTTAAACCATCGTGATTAAAGTCATCTCATAATTTATAAAAACTTTGAGCAATTTTGATTTAAAATTTGAGAGTTCTTCGATCCGAAAGAATATAAACATCACATCCAGCACAATTGGACATGATATTTTTAAACCCTCGTCATTAAGATCATCTCATAATTTATAAAACTTATTAAAAGGATATTTAGTTATTTAGCCAAACGAAAAATCGCAACCCAGCACGATTGGGCACTATTTCCCGAATTTCTAAATACCAAAACATTGCCTTATTTTAAAAACCTTTAGATAAAATATTAATTTTGCAAAAATATGTTTTTATTTTAAACAATAATAATATGAAAAATATGCATTTATATATAAATACTAAAACTAATTACAATACATTAACATTTAATATAGACAATATAAAATACAGCTAAAATAACTACACCAAGGTAATAATAAATGAATAAAAGGGCATTGTATGAACAACTATATAAAGCAATATATATATAACAATTAAAAAAATAATAAATATGAACTTTTCATGCAAGATTAAATAATGAATAAATAATAAAATAAAGAAAACGTATATAAATAAAATACGTAATGAAAATGATATATAATTAAAATAACATTAAACAAAATAAAATAATAAGTAATAAAATATATATATAATACACTAATTATAATATAAACAATATAAATAATTTTATAAAAAAATAAAGTTTTAGAAATAATATATAAATGTAACATAATAATATTTAATATACAAAATATAATATAATAAATAATAAAGAAATATATATAATAATATATAAATTATTAAACAAGTAAAATAATATATAAAATAATAATTAAATGTATAAAATAATAATACATATAAAAATATATATATGACTTAATTAAAAAGGCCACGAAATAGGGAAGGATTGAAAGTGCAAATATTCCCTCCTGACTGAAACACGCGGATCTTGGCCGCATTCGGGTCGGGTCGTTGGGCATAGACTGATACGGCATCATTTAAAGGCTATTGCCATAAGCCTAAACGGCGCCGTTTTGTTTAGTGGTGTAAAAACTAAACTAAAACAGAACAAAATCTAATCTAAACCTTCCTAAACAGAAACCTCCCAGATTCGCTTTTCTTCAACCCTCAACCGCAACCAAGGAATACCCCCATTCGACCACCAGAGCCTCACTGTAAATGGCGTTCGAAGGTATACGTAGGTCAAAAGGAGACTCTCGCACCAACTTTGAAGCCTCACCCCTCGGTCCTAGCCTATATCCCTACTCCGATTGCGACGGAGGAGACACAGGCGGAACCACCCGAAGGTAACTCTTCTCTTTTTCGTTAATGCACCAAAAAATAAAAAGAAATGCTAGAAATGGATTCAAACAAAGAAATGAATAATAGAGGAAAAGAAAAAAAATGAAGAAAGGCCACCTTTTTCGAATCCGTTTCTGATTTTTATTTCTCTTTGTGTTTTTATTGTATTTTCTTTGTTCGTGTATTTCCCCCTATTTGTTACAGATTAAGGCTTTTTATAGCCTCCAAAACAAAAGATAAAAAGAAACAAAAACATTGCCATGTTTGTTTTGCTGTCGTGTTTCCTTTTCTGTGCAGGCGAACGAAGATCTCGCGGTGATGGTGGCGCGATTCATGACTAGACGAGGGCTAGTGTTGCGGCGCGACGATCGGGCTTCTACACTTGCGGCGCGACAATTGGGTTCCTGTTTGCAGCTCGAGGGAGAAACTAGGGTTTTAGGAACCCTTAGTTTCTGATTTGTTTTGGGCCTTTTGGGCCATGTGTTGTTTAGGTCTGGGGTTTTGGGCTAGTCTGTTTAGGTGTTGGGTTCTGTATTGGGTTTGTAACAGGTTTTGTGTATTGGGTTAGTGGGTATAACTGTGTTTGGGCTTTAATGGACATTTAATTATTATTTTTTATTTTGGTTTTCAAAGGCCCGACCAAAAAATAGGCTATTACAATTGTCCCTCTTTACTCATTGTCGTGTAACGAGAATAGAGCAAAGACAATAGAAGGCCCAATTTTGCCCTGTCCTGGCCAAGCTTCGATTTCTTGGTCCTCGTCTTCTTCAAATGACTCCAACTCCACTGCATCTTCAGGGGTATTGGAATTTCATCTTGATTTTGGTAAGTTTGATAGCTTCAACTTCATGAAGGCAGTATCAACTATCTTTTGATCTGCTCCGCTGCAAACTCAAAGAGACCAGATCTGATAATTTCAATCTAATCCCTACAAACTCAGGGATCACCAGACTGATGTCTTCAATCTGCTTCCTGCAAAGCTCAGGAATGCCAGATTTACTGTCTTCAATCTGCTTCCTGCAAAGCTCAGGAATGCCAGATTTGCCATCTTCAATCTGCTTCCTACAAAGCTCAGGAATGCCAGATTTGCCATCTTTAATCTACTTCCTGCAAAGCTCAGGAATGCCAAATCTGCCATCTTCAACCTGCTTCCTGCAAAGCTCAGGAATGCCAGATTTGCCATCTTCAATCTGCTTCCTGCAAAGCTCAGGAATGCCAAATCTGCCATCTTCAACCTGCTTCCTGCAAAGCTCAGGAATGTCAGATTTGCCATCTTCAATCTGCTTCCTGCAAAGCTCAGGAATGACAGATTTGCCATCTTCAATCTGCTTCCTGCAAAGCTCAGGAATGCCAGATTGGCTATCTTCAATCTGCTTCCTGTAAAGCTCAGGAATGCCGAATTTGCTGTCTTCAATCTGCTTCCTGCAAAGCTCAGGAATGCCAGATCTGCTCTCTTTGATCTGCTTCATGCAAAGCTCAGGAATACCAGATCTGCTCTCTTCAATCTACTTTCTACAAAGCTCAGGAATGCCAGATTTGCTGTCTTCAATCTGCTTCCTCCAAAGCTCAAGAATGCCAGATTGGCTATCTTCAATCTGCTTCCTGCAATGCTCAGGAATGCTAGATTTGCCATCTTCAATCTGGATGCCAGATTGGCTATCTTCAATCTGCTTCCTGCAAAGCTCAAGAATGCCAGATTTTCCATCTTCAATCTGCTTCTTGCAAAGCTCAGGAATGCCAGATTTGCCATCTCCAATATGCTTCCTACAAAGCTCAGGAATGCCAGACTGGAATCTCCAATCTTACTACATTGTCCTTTAGAGGACATAACCAGTAGAATTCTTTTGTCTAAAAATTAGGATGCCTTGATCAAAATGCATCAAATGCTCCTAATTAGACATGCTATGATATGTAAAAATGATATGAGTATGGTTCCCATTCAAGGTGTTATCACTCATTTATCCTTCAAGGTTTCATCTTCGTTCCCCTTAAAGTATCATTTTTTGCTCAATTATTTTGCCCCGTGGTAATTCTGAGTCCACTCCACTCGAACTTTGGGACATTAAGTTTGTGCCTCCTACTGTAATAACATTTGGCTTCTTCCATCCAATCTATTACCATTCAGAGGTATAGAACTTGTATTGTTTTCCACCATTCCCATGAATGCAGGGTCTCTCAACAATGATCCCCTTTTATACTTGGCTTGACCTTGTTCGTCATTTTCTGATATGGTATCACTACCGAAATTGTCTTATCCAATAAGAATTTGAAGAGATAATCATTTTTCAATGTTTCTAGCCCTTGGGCTTGGTGAGCTTTGAACAATAGTCATGTTTCAGATTCCTATATTATTTAGAAGTTTCTAGAGTAATATGTGAAACTCCTTTTATGAAAGTGTTATTAGTCTATTTATTTTAATAAAATTCTTGAAAAAGATCACAACAATGAACATGAAAGAAATTAATCAAGAGTATAGCTCGAAGCAAATAAGCTAATCAAAGATAACCAAGGCAATGAATGAAAATTGGTTGGTGTATCTTAAAAGAATAAAATAAGCAAAGATAAGGAATTCAAAAATGGGTAGGATAAAGGCTAGGTGCCCCAGATATCGCAGCCTGAGCTTCTTTGTTCCAACTTCTTGAGGACCATTTTAAACTCAATATGTGTTTAGGATATGGAGTACTTTGTCGATGCCCTAAGACATAACATACTTCCTCATTGCTAATTTAGACGTAGCAAGACTATTGTATGCCCTACTTTTATTCAAAATTTGAGCCACTCTTTCTGGGTTTTCAACTCAAAGCCCTTTTGGTCTCAAAGCGCCCTTTGCGGGTTTTCGCCTTGGCCTCTCTTTTTTCCTTTTTTTTTTTTGGACTCAAGGTGCCCTTTGCGGGTTTTCACCTTGACCCTTTTCCCTTTCAGGTAAAATACTTCTTGTTTGAACTTGAATTTGCCAGATTAGGCATGTCTTCGCCATTCATCTCGGTCAATATCAATGCTCCTCCAAAATAGGCCTTTTCAACATAAGGTATTTCCCAGTTCGAAATATGCTTTCCTCTAAAATCATGTTGTAGAGGAAAAATCTTTTTCAACATCAGGTTTCGAATTCCCTAAGATGAACTTCTTTAACGTAAGCTTGCATCATCTGACCGTGATGGATAACTTTTAACCCTTTCTTCGATTAGGTTCAAATGACAAAACACTTCAAATCCATAAACCAATGGGTAAGATGTTGCCCCAACGAAGGTTCTGGCCAACTTTCAATAAGACAGAAGGTAACGGTAGCTTCTTATGCCAATTCTTACAAGTCTAAGTCATCTTTCATTTCATTTCATTTCTTTTTCTTTTTCTTTTTCTTTTTCTCTTTTTTTTTTTGGCAACTTTTGCTACACTATGATATGCTGCCTGATCTTTGGAAACTGTAGACTTTGACTTTGTACAGTTATGCATTCTGTGTTGGCATCTAATCCCCTTTTTCCTTTTTTTCGATGACTATCGACTTTACAATATTGGTATATAAAGCAACATTTACCCTCTTAGTGAAGTAGACGACAACCATAACGATGACTTGATGTCAACTAAAAGTATTTGACGAGATTGGTCCCATCATATCCGTGCTCTACATATGGAAAATTTGTGAAGAACTTGAGTAGGCATATGAATCTTGTCTCTTTACATTCGGCATGACTGATACCATCCCTTTCTCTGCAAATTGGTAGTGCCCAATCCTCATATTTAGGGTGCGTCTTATTAGCCTAAGCATGTCCTGATATGATCATGCAAAACGTCTTTGAGTCTTTTTGAAAATAACTCAATGATGTCTGCATTATTTCAATGGTAAGATAAGCTTCGATCTTCACCCCTTTTCTAGGCCCACAATATCCAATGACCTTTTGTAGAGTAAGGTCTGTTTTTCATCTTGTTAAATGATAAACCGTGAAATTAACATATTTTAATCCCACATTTAATATGCTTTTTAAATATTTAAGCCTCGTTTTATATAAAAAGGTGCTTTTAATCCTTTCTTTTTATGTCTTATACCCAGAAAAGCACCTGAGGATGAAAAGAACACAAAACGGGCTTAAAACGAAGTAAATGGGCCTTTCCACGAAATCAACACAGCCTGGGCCAAGGACCACACGACCGTGTCTCGACAAACACCTAAAGCACGGCCTCATCACCACCGCACACGGCCGTGCCAAAGCAGAAATCCGAACACGTCAGGTCTCGATTTGCAGGGGCGTGTGACATGGCCGTGCCTCTATTGCTGGAAAGAGCAATTTCAGTCCAAAAAGGATACTTCGAGAGAAAGAATCGCATTCCAATAGCCTATAAATATACCCCAAGTACCACCTTTGAAAGGGAGCGAAAGCTAGGCCAAGGAGCCAAGCCGAGAAGGTCAGAGTTAGGGAGTAACGCGAGGATAACCAGTTGATTCATCCCAAGAAGCCGGAATTATACTCAAGACGGCAGAATTCTCCTTCAATCCCATCAGGGAGTTTTAGGATTTTTCTTATGTTTTGTTTTATCTTTTCTCTTGTGATGTTTCCTTTTTACATTATGAACTAAACCCCTCAGATACTTAAAGGGAGATGAAACCTAGACAGATTTTGTTATTTGATTTTTAAGTTATATGATAAATTACTTAGTTTGTTCTTAATTATGTTTCTTAATCCAAATCCAATATGCTTAGGTAGAGGAGGAATAGACCCTGCCTAAGAGTAGATCCAACATAATTAAGCGGAGTTGATCGGGCGCCTAGAGATAGGGTTACGAGATTTTGCCGGATTAGGGTGAAACCTAATATGGGAATCCATTGATCAATTTACTGCTTTCCTAGGGGGTTATTATAAGCGAACGAGAGTTTCACTAATTAACCTAGGATTAGACATTATTCACCTCGAGAGAGGGTTTAGCATAGGCTAGGGAGTCTCACGGATCAAGCTAAGTAAAAGAAATCATATAATCTAAGGTTAGATAATAAGAGAAGTCTAGGTGATTCTTTCCTGAAGGTATCATAAAAATCAACTGAGTCTTTTTTAAGTTATCCCCAAATTCATCTTTTTGTCTCTGTTTTCTTAGTTTAGTTGTCATCAATTTAGTTTAAAAAACAACATTTATCTTAGTTAGGTTAAATAATAAAAAGAAAGTGAGTATTAATACTTTTAGTTCCTTTGGGTTCGATATCCGGTCTTGCCTAAGCTATACTACTGTTCGATAGGTACACTTGCCTTAATATCATTGTCAGAGTTAGTCTCCAGGTTTGATCATTCTTTTATAAATATTTAAAACTCTGATTTCACAGCGATCAAGTTTTTGGCGACGTTGCTGGGGAACTAAAATATTAAGAAAGCTCTATTTTTATTACTTTAGTCATTATTTTATTAGCAATTTATTTCTTTTGTTTTCTTAGGTTAAATTTTAATTTTTCTATTTTCTATTTTTAATTTTTTTATTCCTTTCTCTTTTCTAGGTACCTCTAGTTTATGACTAGAAGAAATCTTAGAGGACCTTTGGTATACGATAGCGATATCGAAGCAACCACTCATAGGAATCGCAGGGAAACCAAGCGAGCCCTAGATTACATAGAAAGAGAGGAGGGAAACAGATCCAATTCTACTGAAGGGATGGACGAAAACAACCCACCACTACGCGTTGTGGGAGATCAAAATGCTCTACGTACAATGTTTGATTATGCGAAACCGCATTTAACAGGAGTAGAATCTAGTATTGTTAGGCCTGCTATAACTGCTAACAATTTTGAATTAAAGCCTAACACAATACAAATGATTCAACAGTTTGTCCAATTTGATGGTTTGCAGGACGAAGATCCAAACATGCATATAGCTAATTTTTTGGAGTTCTGTGATACCTTTAAAATAAATGGTGTTTCTGATGATGCCATTCGTCTTCGGTTATTCCCTTTTTCGTTGAGGAATAAAGCCAAACAGTGGTTAAACTCGTTACAACGAGGGTCAATCACTACATGGGATCAAATGACCGAAAAGTTTCTGATGAAATATTTTCCACTGACCAAAACGGCCAAATTACGTAATGATATATCTTCCTTTGTGCAGATGGATTTAGAGACATTATACGACGCATGGGAGAGGTTCAAAGATCTCTTGAGGAGGTGCCCACACCATGGTTTACCCTTGTGGTTACAAGTCCAAACCTTCTACAACGGAGTAAACCCCTTAACAAGGCAACCGATAGATTCAGCCACCGGTGGAACGCTAAACAATAAAACTCCTGAAGCAGCCTATGAATTCATCAAAAAGATGTCATTAAACAACTATCAATGGCAAGCTTCGAGGACCAAACCGACAAAATCGACAGGAGTTTTCAACGTCGAAACCATGACCATGCTATCAATGCAACTAGAAATGATGAATAAAAAGCTTGATAGTTTGTGTTCTTCACAGATACATCCAGTCATGCAGTGCGACGCTAGTGGAACTATGGCGAATCCTGAGTACCCACCCTACCAACCAGGAGCAGAAGATGAACAGATGAACTATATAGGTAATAATTTCTGATCTAATAATAATCCTTATAGTAACACTTACAATCCAGGTTGGAGGAATCACCCAAATTTTTCGTGGGAAGGACAAGGCAATCAAGGAAATCAAAGGCAACAACCCTCCCAAAACTTCCAAAATCAGCCTTATCCACAAGACAAGAAGCCAACCATCAAAGAACGTATCCAAGAAGCTGACAGAACAATCAAAAGCAATGAAAACCGAATGGAAGAACTTGCTAAGTCAGTTAAGGAAGTAAGCAAAGCCGTTGAACAACTTGTAAAGTCAATGTCAGAACGACCGCAGGGACGCCTACCTAGTAACATCGAAATTAATCCTAAGGAGCAAATTCAAGCTATCACACTTCAGGATAGCAAGGAGATAGGTACACCCAACCCAACTCCAGAAAGTAAGGTAGACGAAGGTACAACAGAGGTAGTACAAGAAAAGCCAAAACCAGTAGTCAAGGAGTACAAACCTCGCATACCTTATCCCGCAGCATTACAAAAAGACGATTCAGAGGAGCAGTTCGGTAAGTTTCTTAAACTTTTAAAAAATTTACATATTAACTTACCTCTTCTTGAAGCTCTTTTTCAGATGCCAGGCTCGAGGAAATTTTTAAGACAGCTCTTGACCAACAAATGTAAAATAGATGAAGAGCACCACGTGGAACTTAACGCAACATGCTCAGCAATGTTACAAAATAGACTACCACAGAAGCAAAAAGATCCAGGGAGTTTTACAATTCCATGTTTAATTGGTAGTTTAAATATTGATAATGTGTTAGCTGATTTAGGGGCAAGCATAAATGTTATGCCTTATACATTGTTTAAGCGACTAGGTCTAGGGAAACCAAAATAAACTAAGATGAGTATTCAATTAGCAGATAAAACTGTTAGAATCCCTAGGGGCATTATTGAAGATGTTCTCGTAAAAATTGATAAATTTGTTTTCCCAGTAGATTTTGTTGTTTTAGACATGGATGAGGATAATTCAATCCCCTTAATTTTAGGAAGACCTTTTCTAGCAACTGCCAAGACTAAAATTGAAGTTGCCACAGGTGAGCTCATACTTTGTGTAGGTGACGACTCAATCAGTCTTCAAGCTCTCGATTCAGCTAGGTCATCAAGGAATCAAGGTAAGCAAGAAAATTCTTTCGATAATCATTTAATTTCACATTCTTTTCAGGAACCTCCAAAAAAGAGAACGGTTGAAACAGATCCTCAGTTCAGTGCCAACAGAGAATAACTTACGACGAACAAAGGACCCAAATCGATGACCTAGATGAGTGGAAAACACACTTCAAGGAAAAACTAGGGTTACATAAGGAAGAACAAGAAACACAAGTCAATGCAGAGCCAGCTCCACACAATGTAGAACCAGAGGAACCACCACAAGAACTTGTGGGGACATCAAATTACTATAAAATAAGAAACCAGGGCCTGTTAGATAAAGTCGAGCCTCACATTACCACAACAAACTCGAAGGAAAAGAGAGAACTCCTTCTTGATGTACATGATATCTTTCCACAAGGAATAGTCGAGATAAGCAATCCAAAATTTGGCACTTTTAAGGTAAACGCTTCTCAACTCCAATTTTGTCATAAAACTGAAAATATAGACATGAGGGAGGATGTTCAAACTTTCAAACCTCCCTAAAATTTTTAAATATAAGGAAAGTCTAGCTTAAGACTATAAACGAGCGCTTCTCGAGAGGCAACCCGAGTACTAACACTACTTCTTTTTGCAATTTTATTTTCTCTTTTTCTTTTCCTTTTTCAACTAACCCAAAAGTGCAGAATCCTAGATCATACGGCTTTACACACGGCCGTGTCCGTGGCCGTATGGACCACCAAAACTGCCACCTTGACAGGGTAGAGGCCGTGCAGTCAGCCCAACCACCACCCCAACATCACAGATCCAACCACTCTCAACACGGGCACCGACAGACATGGCACAGCCGTGGCACCAACTGTGTGAGGCTATCGACTTCCATACCACGACAGAACACGCCTATGCCACAAATCGTGTGAAATTACTGAGGTTACTGACTTATCGAGCACGGGTAAGACACGCCCGTGTCAGACACCAGTACCAACAAGAAAAACATCAAGAGCACGGGCGTGGAAGGATCAAGCACGTGCATAGGGTCACAACACCCTCTATAACACGATCGTGTGCGGAGGCCGTGTAAGACGACACACTCTTGGACCACGACCGTTGGAGAGTAGAACATTTGAGAATCTATTTAAACCCCTCACCTCTTTCTCTTTTCCCTATCTGATTTCATCCCTATTTTCTTTGTTTTTCATTCTTCTTCATCTCAGATTCTCCACTTATTAAGGCTCTAGATTCTTGAGCAAGCCAACACCATGCCAAAGAAACGGAGAAAGCTAGGCATAGGCCCCTTCACAAAGAACATGAGTTCATGCCGGCAGCTTCGTCTCAACACCAAGCCAAGGACCTATGAAACCATCTACCTTTCGTTTCACATTTATCTTTTCCTTTATTTTCCTTCTTTTTGACTATCTTATACTTAATTTATTTTATTTTATTTTAGTTTCTTAGTGTCAGGTTCTAAAGGCTGCTTGGGAATCACGTCACTTCCGCCACTGCCGGCACCTCCGTCGCCTTAGAAGTCACACCCACCTCGCGAACCACCTACCAATAAGGATTCTCAAGCCCCTTTATCTCCTAGACTTAGTTTATTTTCCTTCTTAGTCTCTTTCTCTTTATCTTTCTTGTCTTTATTTATATATTTAGTTTATTTTTATTAGGTCTTAATAAAGTCTGGCTACTTCTCAAAGCGCTACCCAATTTCTTCATCTAGCGCAGGAACGTTATCCCGACTGACCATCACCGCCACCAAAGACACTCATTCGGGAAAACATCCACAAATCAAGGAGTAATTCTTCCCCCTTCTCTTTTGATTTATCTTTAAAATGACATTATCTATCTTTGTACATTGAGGGCAATGTACATCTTAAGTGTGGGGGGGTGAATAGTTATTCTGAGAAAATGCCTAATTTTTCATTATTCTCAAACCCTGAGGATAAAAATGCCTAACTGTCTGCATTGTTCTCAAATCCCTGAATTTAATCTTGTTTTAGAGTAATTTTCTTATATTACTAATTAAGATGAAATTTCTAATGATTTGTGATTTTTATTGATATGTTTTGGAATAAGTCATAGTTAATTGTGTATTGATAATTAAATTTGAAGAATACTAAGGAATCAAGCATGATAAGTCTAATTTTCTAAAAATTAAAATTTTAGGTTGTCAACCGGAATTTAAATATTATCTTGAAATTTGAGATTTATAAGGTTGATGTCAAAAACACCCATAATTTTTGTGAGAAATTGAACCTTACAGAGCATACTTTCTTTTTCATGCTCACTTTTTGATTATGAGTGTATCGACTATGAATTGTTATTCTAGGACTTGCCTCGATTATACATGTCAAGACCACAGTTATGATTTGATATACCGAGATGATAAAGGCACATAGGTTTTAACCCACTTACTCTACTAAATAGCCTACCCTTATAACTAACCTTTAGTGAACCCCGTTGAGCCTAACAACCCTTTTTATTGACTTACCCGCTAATTTTAACCCAAAACCCTTTGTATTTGTTATCACCCTTTATTTTGACTACCCCTTAATCGAGATTTGATTTAAGCCAGTTATCTGAGTTTATTATTCTGGTAGTTAAATTTATCTTGTATTTAGTTTGTTCTTAAAAAAAAAAAAAATTCAAGTTTTCAAAATTAGTAATATGGAAAGTGAGCTTACACAATCAAAGACTATTTCCCGAAAGGAAAAGCTCGTATTAGTAGGATTTTTTTTATTGTTTTTAGTTGATGTAATTATTATCTTAGAAATTTTTAGGTAGGTAACTTATCAATTCAATCTCGATTCTAACCTTCTAATTTCAGCCTTTATCCACACCTTTAACCCTAGCCCCGTTACAACCTTAACAAAGACCTTTTGATCTGTTTATCATATCATTTTACAGTGGTGGAGATTTGATTTTTAGGCAAGCCTATGGGATTAACTTTTCATGTTCGACTTATGAGTGCTTAATTTTAACCCTTAAACACTTTTTGAGTGATTTGAGTGAATCTTTTGTGAGGATATCAATCCTTGTCGATTTTGAATTAAAGGTAATTATTTAGATGAAAGGAAACACCTATGTTTTTCGTGCTACAAATTTATGACTTATCTCGTTTGATTTTTTAGGAATCTTTGAGTTGAATTATCCATGTATAAATTATCTATGAATTAGGATAAGGCATTGTTGATAGAAATTATGAACCATGGAAAGTTCGTTTTAATTGTAAGTTGAGAATTTTGCTTGAGGACAAGCAAAAGCTTAAGTGTGGGGGTATTTGATAAACCGTAAAAGTAACATATTTTAATCCCACATTTAATATGCTTTTTAAAGATTTAAGCCTCGTTTTATATAAAAAGGTGCTTTTAATCCTTTCTTGTTATGTCTTATACCCAGAAAAGCACCCGAGGATGAAAAGAACACAAAACAGGCTTAAAACGAAGTAAATGGGCCTTTCTACGAAATCAACACGGCCTGGGCCAAGGACCACACGGTCGTGTCTTGACGAACACCTGGAGCATGGCCTCATCACCACCGCACACGGTCGTGCCAAAGCAGAAATTCGAACACAGTCAGGTCTCGATTTGCAGGGGCGTGTGACATGGCCGTGCCTCTGTCGCCGGAAAGAGCAATTTCAGTCGAAAAAGGATACTTTGGGAGAAAGAATCGCATTCCAATAGCCTATAAATATACCCCAAGTACCACCTTTGAAAGGGAGCGAAAGCTAGGCCAAGGAGCCAAGCCGAGAAGGTCAGAGTTAGGGAGTAACACGAGGATAGCTAGTTGATTCATCCCAAGAAGTCAGAATTATACTCAAGAAGTCGAAATTCTCCTTCAGTCCCATCAGGGAGTTTTAGGATTTTTCTTATGTTTTGTTTTATCTTTTCTCTTGTGATGTTTCCTTTTTACATTATGAACTAAACCCCTCAGATACGTAAAGAGGGATGAAACCTAGATAGATTTTGTTATTTGATTTTTAAGTTATATGATAAATTACTTAGTTTGTTCTTAATTATGTTTCTTAATCCAAATCCAATGTGCTTAGGTAGAGGAGGAATAGACCCTGCGTAAGAGTAGATCCAACATAATTAAGCGGAGTTGATCGGGCACCTACAGATAGGGTTACGAGATTTTGTCAGATTAGGGTGAAACCTAATATGGGAATCCATTGATCGATTTACTGCTTTCCTAGGGGGTTATTATAAGAGAACGAGAGTTCCACTAATTAACCTAGGATTAGACGTTATTCACCTCGAGAGAGGGTTTAGCATAGGTTAAGGAGTCTCACAGATCAAGCTAAGTAAAAGAAATCATATAATCTAAGGTTAGATAATAAGAGAAGTCTAGGTGGATTCTTTCCTGAAGGTATCATAAAAATCAACTGAGTCTTTTTTAAGTTATCCCCAAATTCATCTTTTTGTCTCTGTTTTCTTAGTTTAGTTGTCGTCAATTTAGTTTAAAAAATAACCTTTATCTTAGTTAGGTTAAATAGTAAAAAGAAAGTGAGTATTAATACTTTTAGTTCCTTTGGGTTCAATATCCGATCTTGCCTAAGCTATACTACTATTCGATAGGTACACTTGCCTTAATATTGTTGTCAGAGTTAGTCTCCAGGTTTGATTATTCTTTTATAAATATTTAAAACTCTGATTTCACAGTGATCATTAAACCATTCTTAACAAGTCAGAAGAGATGTCACTATCTCTGTCATCTTCAAAATCCTGAGATCCCCTAGACCCATATCTTGTTCAAAAAGGGAGTCAGTAACAACGTCGCTCATGACATTGATATCTGGATACCTAGGTACGAAGGCGAACAAATCCAAAGAATAAATGATTCTAAGGATGATTATTGATATGGTCATGAATAAAGAATGAAAGAATAAAAACCAAAGAATGTGCAGTATAAAATAGAAAGAATAAAAGAATATGTGCTCAAACAAGTGCATTCCACACTGGGTGTATCATCAATCTTGAATACTCCTATCTTAAGAAGTCTCTCAACTACCTTTTTGAAGGCAGTACAATTCTCTATTGAATGCCCCGTTACTCCTGCGTGGTAATCACATTGAAAGTTGGAGTCATACCATTTAGGATATGGGGGTTGTAACGGATGCAGATAATATGGGGACACTACACATGCATCTAATAAAGTCTCATATAGCTCCTTATATGTCATTGGAATTGGGATAAATTGGAGCTTTTCGAAATTTTTTCTAGGGCCTGCTTCTTGTCTCGTCGACCCTTGTTGCCCAGCCGTAACCACTTTCGATTGGCTAACAGTGATTGCCTTTGAGTACCCTTTGTTGTATATACTCGTACTATTCACCTCGTCATCCCTTTTCCTAGGAACAGACCTTTTAGTGGTTTCTCCTGCTTCAATCTTGCCACCCCTTATGGCATTTTCAATCATATTCTCCTGCTTCAATCTTGCCACCTCTTATGGCATTTTCAATCATCTCTCCTGCCATCACTATATTCGCAAAGCTCTTGGTGGTATTTCTTATCATATGAGTGATGAATGGAGCTTTCAGAGTATTGATGAATAACATAGTGGTTTCCTTCTCTAGGAGAGGTGGTTGAACTTGCATGGAAATTTCCCTCCATCTTTGTGCGTATTGCCTGAAACTCTCGTTTGATTTCTTTTCCATGTTTTGCAACATGATTCGGTCAGGCGTCATGTCTGTGACATGATTTTACTGCCTCATGAAAACTTGGGCCAAGTCCCTCTAGGAGCTAATGTTAGCACGACTGAGTTGGTTGTACCACCTAGACGCTGCACCTGTTAAACTATCCTGGAAACAATGAATCAGAAGTTGATCATTGTTCATATAGCCCGTCATACGTTTACAGAACATCGTGATGTGGGCTTCAAAGCAAGTAGTTCCATTGTACTTCTCAAATTCTGGCATCTTGAATTTATGAGGAAGTACCAAATCAGGGACCAGACTCAAATCCTTAGCGTCAATACCATGATGATGGTCAGCATTTTCCAAAGCTTGGAACTTTTCTTCTAACAACCTATAGCGATCCTCTAACTTCCCTGAAGATTTAATTCTGATTCCCTCCCTCTCTTCTATGTCCAAATCAGGGATAACGGGGTTAGTAAGGTTATCTCCTGGGTTAGATCCCGAGCCCACTTGAAAGTTCATGGGTGGTCTAGGATCAACTTGTCCTTGCTGAAACCTAATCGTGATTGGTGGCCTTTGGGGATATTCTTCAGGCTGTGTTTGTACACGTGGTGGAGTGAATCCCCTAGGAAAGTCTTCATTATCTTCAGCATTGACTATGGGACCTTTTGCTTTGTCTATTATCCCATTCATTATCTGGGCCATTTGGGCCATCATGTTCTTTTGGGCTTCCAACATCTGGTCCCTCATCTCTTGTTGGAGTTTTGCCATCTGCTCTTGCATCTAGTCTTGCATTTCTCTCTGGAATTGTTCCATCCTTTGGTCCATTTTTCTTGACTTAGCTCATGTACCGTAAGGGTGTTCAGCTTTCAGATTTTCTTTCTCTCTCTCCCTTATAATTTAAACTAATTAGACACTTTCTATAGATTTGAATGCATATGATGCTATGTAATGCAAATGCATGAATGCAAAGAAAGAGAGGCATTGATTTTGAATTCAGTTACATTAGAAAAACTTTTCTAGAAAACAAATCTCTTTACATAAAACAGATCGCATACACGACCTTATCCTCATAGTCCAAGTGAAAATATGAATCCTTTCTTCGCAAAAGTCAAGTCTTGCAAACTTCTCTTAGATGCCTCCTCTAGCTCATATTTGCTTGATTTGGGATGCGACTCACTGCTCCATGTTAGCTTCTTCAAGAATGTCGAGACGTGGTGATTCTCGATTTGTCTTTGCCAGCTTGAATCCTTGGGTAATAAAGTCTTGTATTCCTTGACTGGCTATCAGTCTTCTCTTGTTGTGTTTACTTAAACTATATTCGGAAGAGACTGTATTATAATCCACTTTATCAAAAAACCCGTTTTCTTATGACAAACTTTTCTACTTAGTAATCGAATTTGAAATCAACACCTCTTTTCTATGATGTGAATGCAATACAATCAAAACAAAAAGAGAACACGTTAGCATAGGGAAAAATAACATAAAACACCTATCAGGGTGACCACTAGGGTTTGACATAGTTCTACCTAGGGTAGGCTCTTAGGTTTTCTACATATGGTTTAGCTCTAAAGCTGAGGTACCCGAACCAGCAGATTCCTTGATCCTCTCCTATTATAGGCTTATATGGACCGAGTTCGGTTCAGGGGAATACATTTCCCTATTGCCATACGGATGTGAAAACCTCACGAAGACATAGGTACAGATGTATTCCGGAAGCAGTCCACTAGCCCATGCGGAGGTGAAAACCTCACGAAGGCATAGCTTCTCACTCCCACTTAAGGGCATGACCACAACGGTCATGCAGTGCAATGCCAAGAGATATATTTAGAACCACATGCAATAAAAGGATCTTATTTTTTAAAAAAACAGAAATTTAAATTTAAACAAAAGGACATGAAATCATCAATTTTACGGCTTGACTCTCGAAGGTCCCCAGTGGAGTCGCCAAGCTGTCGAAACCATTTTAAAAAGCGAGTTTTAAAAATGGGGATCGACTTTGAAAACAAAATGGGAGTCGCCACCAATCCTTTTTACTTAGGTGTGATTGGATCACCTTGTAAAACGTTTCATTTTAAAACATTTAATTTTGGTCTATGAAAATCGAGAAAACGGGTTCGGAAGTCGGTTACGTATGAGGAAGGGTTAGCACCCTCATAACGCCCAAAATTGGTACCTAATTGATAAAATCATGTCCAAATATTTGAAATTTAAAAAGTTTAAAATAAGATCCCTTATTTAGAAGGAAAACTAGGACTTACCTATTTCAAAGAAATAAAAAACACCACACCCAATAAGTTAGGATACAACATTTTATAACTTTGAAGCTAGGTGCATCTTTATTTTAGAAAATTCTTACCTCAAGACACAAAACATCACACCCAATAAGTTAGGATACAACATTTTGAGTTCTCAAGAATAAGTTTTTTATTTGAAACTTGAGATTTCTTTATTCCGAAAGAATATAAATATCACATCCAGTACGATTGGACACGACATTTTTTAAACCCTCGTGATTAAAGTCATCTCATAATTTATAAAAACTTTGAGCAATTTTGATTTAAAATTTGAGAGTTCTTCGATTCGAAAGAATATAAACATCACATCCAGCACGATTGGACATGATATTTTTAAACCCTCGTCATTAAGATCATCTCATAAATTATAATACTTGTTAAAAGGATATTTAGTTATTTAGCCAAATGAGAAATCTTAACTCAGCACGATTAGGCACTATTTCCCGAATTTCTAAATACTAAAACATTGCCTTATTTTAAAAACCTTTAGATAAAATATTAATTTTGCAAAAATGTGTTTTTATTTTAAACAATAATAATATGACAAATATGCATTTATATATAAATATTAAAACTAATTATAATACATTAACATTTAATATAGACAATATAAAATACAACTAAAATAACTACACCAAGGTAATAATAAATGAATAAAATGGCATTGTATGAACAACTATATAAAGCAATATCTATAAAACAATTAAAAATACTAATAAATATGAACTTTTCATGCAAGATTAAATAATGAATAAATAATAAAGAAAACGTATATAAATAAAATACGTAATGAAAATGATATATAATTAAAATAACATTAAACAAAATAAAATAAAAAGTAATAAAATATATATATAATACACTAATTATAATATAAACAATATAAATAATTTTATAAAAAAATAAAGTTTTAGAAATAATATATAAATGTAACATAATAATATTTAATATACAAAATATACCATAATAAATAATAAAGAAATATATAATAATATATAAATTATTAAACAAGTAAATAATATATAAAATAATAATTAAATGTATAAAATTATAATACCTATATATATATATATGACTTAATTAAAAAGGCCACAAAACAGGGAAGGATTGAATGTGCAAACATTCCCTCCTGGCTGAAACATGCGGATCTTGGCCGCATTCGAGTCGGGTCGTTGGGCATAGACTGATACGGCGTCGTTTAAAGGCTATTTCCATAAGCCTAAATGGTGCCGTTTCGTTTAGTGGTATAAAAACTAAATTAAAACAAAACAAAACCAAATCTAAACCTTCCTAAACAGAAACCCCCAGATTCCCTTTCCTTCAACCCCCAGCCGCAACCAAGGAATACCCTCATCCGACCACCAGAGCCTCACTGTAAACAGCGTTCGAAGGTACACGTAGGTCAAAAGGAGACTCTCGCACCAACTTTGAAGCCTCATCCCTTAGTCCTCGCCTATATCCCTATTCCGATTGCGACGGAGGAGACACAGACGGAACCACCCGAAGGTAACTCCTCCCTTTTTCGTTAACGCACCAAAAAATAAAAAGAAATTCTAGAAATGGATTCAAATAAAGAAATGAATAATTGAGGAAAAGAAAAAAAATGAAGAAAGGCCACCTTTTTCGAATCTGTTTCTGATTTTTATTTCTCTCTGTGTTTTTATTGTATTTTCTCTGTTTGTGTATTTCCCCCTATTTGTTACAGATTAAGGCTTTTTATAGCCTCCAAAACAAAAGATAAAAATAAACAAAAACATTGCCATGTTTGTTTTGCTGTCGTGTTTCCTTTTCTGTGCAGGCGAATGAAGATCTCGCGGTGATGGGGGCGCAATTCGTGGTTGGACGAGGGTTGGTGTTGCGGCGCGACGATCGGGCTTCTGCACTTGCGGTGTGACTGTTGGGTTCCTATTTGCAGCACGAGGGAGAAACTAGGGTTTCAGGAACCCTTAGTTTTTAATTTGTTTTGGGCCTTTCGGGCCATGTGTTGTTTAGGTCTGGGGTTTTGGGCTAGTCTGTTTAGGTTTTAGGTTCTATATTGGGTTTGTAACAGGTTCTGTGTATTGGGTCAGTGGGTATAACTGTGTTTGGGCTTTAATGGACATTTAATTATTTTTATTTTTATTTTGGTTTTCAAGGGCCCTGGCAAAAAATGGGCTATTACACATACCTCGGTACTCAAAATGCGGATAGGTGTTCGATTTAGTCCACAATCTCGTTCTTGCCTCGATTTCGATTTGGGCTTCGTGTTTCTTGATCTATAATAACAATTTACTTATTTAATACTCACATTGACTTAATTGACTCATAATTCATACTTTGGAAAAATTACAATTTTGCCCCTAAACTTTCACACAATTACACTTTTGCCCCTATGCTCGTAAAATGATTTTCATTCAACTTTCTTGTATTTTGACCCTAGCTGAATCATATTCTCAACTACAATAACCTTCAATTTCTACTATTTCATTCATGTATGACCATTTTTACAACTTTTACAATTTCGTCCTTTTATGCTGTTTTCATGAAAATCACTTAGAAAAAAGATGTTTACCCTACATCAAACTTTCATATTCTTCCATAAAACATCAAAATACATGCATGTCATACATGGGTAAATTTTTGAACATAAACCCTAGCTCAAAATATAGTTAGAAATAGCTAAATCGAGCTACGAGGATCTCAAAAATACAAAGAATATTAAAAACGGGGCTAGGATGCACTAACTATCAAGCTTGGAAGTTGAAGAAACCCTAGCTATGTCTTCCTTGTGATTTTCAGCCAACGTTAGGGAAGATGCACATGATTTTGGCTTTATTTTCCCTTTTAATTCCTTTATTTACCAAATGACTAAAATGCTAATAATGATTCTTCCTTGAGATTTTTCCTTCCCATGTCCATTTTTGTCCATCTTGACATATATGGTCTAATTGCCAAACAAGGACCTCTAGTAATTTTTATAATTCTATTTCATACTTACATCTTCTAGAATCTCATATTTTCTAATCTTTGCAACTTAGTCCTAATAGACAATTTGTTCACCAATTCATAAAATTTCTTCATGAAATTTTCACACAATCATGCAAACACATCATAAACCTCATAAAAATCATAAAACATATATTTCTACTTCGGGTTTGTGGTCTTGCAATCACTATTCCGACTAGGCCCTAAATCGGGCTGTTACAGCATATACTAGTTGATCTTTAGAACATCTAGGTCGGATTTAGGGTGTTACAATGTAATTTTTTTTAAATTCTATAAATAGCTCTAACATTTTTAAGATGTTATTTTAGTTTTAATTTATAATTAAAAAATAAAATAACATAAAGAATTATTATTAATATAATATAACCCAATCCCATAGGGCCAAATTCACATCTTCAAAACTTGTCTCGAACTTTGATTAAAAATTTGATTACTATATATTTTTTATTTCTCAATGTATCTACTGTAGTGAGCTCAGTAATTAATTCTCTGCATTTTATAGGCTTATTAAGAGGGTAGATGCTGGCCAAAAGTTTTAAAGTTGCTCCATACCCAAGGTGAGGACCGAACCCTTAACCACTGATTAAGGTAGGAGAAACACTTGTCATTTTACTTAACTCCCATGGTTTGATTAGTATAATTTTTAACCCATGATCAAGGGAAAAGAAAAAGTCAATATTGCATTTTCTTTTTCTGTTTTCCTAATTCTAATTATCATTATTGTTGTAGATAGCACCATGCAAGTTTAGAGTTCTAGTATATTAGATATCTCCACAACGATATAATTTTAACAAATTCTTTGTTAGATAAATTCAATGTTTAAACACGAGTTTAATATTATTAAATACTAATATGTTGCTACTCCATTTGTATTCATTATTAAATAAATTTTAAAAGAAAGTCTAGTATTATAAAATATCAATATTAATAGTAAAATTTAAATCCAGGTGGGATTAGCCCTAAATAAAAAACATCATGTCGTAGTTCGGCGCCAACAACAGCTCTAGATATAAAATATCAGCTTCAATTTATGCATGTATGCATAGTTCAATTTTGTATTGTTTTCTTATCTTGTTCATGAAAATTATCTAATATACATAATTTTTCAAACAACATGATATAATATATATATATATATATAACACTATTAAAGTTATATTACCAGTCAAATTACGAGTCGTTTTCCCTTTAAAATTAACTGTAGTTGGTAAACATTGTTATCATGTGTAGGCCATGACAATGAGAAATAACAAAGAGAAATTTGCTGTAAATTTCCCAAGAAATCGAAAGGAAAGAAAAAAAAATAACAATATGATCAATCTCAGTAGAATTGTTTAATTGGATGATATATCAACGAACCTGCTAGGAAATTGGACCTGCGTAAAAGGACTTCTCCATTAAAAAAGATTGTGAATTTTCTGGGTTTTTCTTTTCTTCCATAAATACATAACTTCCCGGGGCTCATTTTATCTCCCTCATCTTAAATCCTAGGTTTACTGAGTTTTTCTAGTTTTTCTTTTCCTAAGTATGAATTTTTTTTGTTTTAAATAAGTATAGGCAGTAGAACATAAAGTATTTGTTGCATATATCTTTCTAAGTTACATATATATGTGCACATATAAATGATTGATGGGCGTCGAAACCACCAAATATAAATTCTTAGCAATATAGAGCAGTAGGGTTGAATTCACATGGACTAGCTATCTAATTTCGCCTTTTTCCGTGACCAGAATCACTGTCGCGGCCACAGTCATGCCCAGCACCTGTGTGTAGAAAAGCTAAAACTAAAAATAAAAATGGGGGGTTTAAATTGATTAAAATAATAAAAGAAGAAAATACGAAAAATAAAATATAACATATTCAAATCTGAATAAAAAAAAAGAGAAAATAAAATAAATGGATAAATAAAATATTTTTTAAGCTTAGCCTTAGCCTTGTGTACTCCAATCTTGAACTGTTCCTTGAAATAGATCTTCCCTTCCAAGTAATAAGCTGGTTATAGCGACCAAGAATGTCCCTACCGCCAACTTTTCCTTATGTAGTAGATCTCGATACGACCTACAAACCGACTCTTGCTAATTTTCTAACTGCGATACACTTGTTCACAATTTAAGATTTCGAACACCAAACAACTCCAACCCAACGTGCACTTTTTGAATCGAAGCTGAATCAACTTTAAGGGACCAATTTGTACTATCTCATATACCGAAAAGATAGAAAATATTGCATTAAGAGGTTTTTCGAGCGGGTTCGTATCTCACAATTGTTTTCGTAGAGTAATTTTCAAGCTAAAGCAAAAGAAAGTTTAGTTAATCATGAAGAAAATCATGTTTCAAAAATGGATTTGTGGAATTGTAGAAGATGGAAAGGGGAAGGGCCTTAAAAAGTAATTAAATCAAGAGAAGGTTGAAAGTAACAAAATAAAAAATAAAAAATTGAAAGAACATAATAGAGGAGTGACGCAGGAAGGGGAAAGAAAATAAGGAATTTTATTATTTTAGAAGTCAAGTGTGTGTACTAGGTATTTGTAACATTTTTTAGTGCTAAAATTTAGTTAAATTTTTTCTAAGTATTATCACTAAATAATTCAAAATTTTATCATTAAATAATTCAAAATCTAAACTAGAATTTAAACTAATTACATAGTTGTAATACTATCAAGAATTTTTCAATCTTTATCCAGCCACTTTTTAAAAAAATCTTCAACCCTTCAATCATTATCCAATTATCTTTGAACCTTCAGTCTTTCAATCAAGCCCTCTTGTTTGCTTTTTGATTCAATTTAGCCTATTTTTGTAAGAGTTTAAATTTAGCACACCAACTTTATTCCTTATAAGAAAAACCCAAATTTAATAACATTTTATTCTATAATCAGCCAAAAAAAAATATATTAAAAATACAAATTTCTCTTCCTATCAATTATTAAATATTAGTTTAGTTGGCATTGTTGTTGTTGCAATAATCAGGAAAACGTGTCACCTCATGGTGCCTGAACAATCTTTTATGTTTACAGAAAAGCAAATTTGGAGAGATGCCAACGCTGCTAAAAACACACGATCTTGATGGTCGCCCAGAGCATGAGCTTGAGTGGAAAAAGAGCCAAGTTCCTTTCATTTGCAATGCGTGTAAAGAGCTAGGATTTGCGGTTTGCTACCAATGTCCCGACATGAAATGCAATTACATCCTTCATGAGGAATGAGGGATTCGTCATCCCACACCCCCATTTCAGAAATTTTTCGAATACTGCAACTTCCAATTTCACCCTGAAAATCCATTAGGACCAAGAAATTGTGACATTTGTACCTTAGATATACAAGGATTCTTGTACCAATGCTCCTATGGATGTTAAGAGTCACATTATTAGTAATTGAAATGGTTGTTAGTAATTGAAATGGTTAGTTAGTTCAAGAAAGTCAGTAAATCTGTTACAGAGGTTAGTAGCTGTTGAAAAAGGGTATATAAGCTCTCATCAAGAAGAGAAAGGCAGGTTAGTTTTGCAAAGCTGTAGAACAGTTTTATAATTCTTTACTTTGTAATTTCTTTGTTAAGAATACTAAAGAGAAGAGAAAGTCTTTCCTTATTAAGATCTTTTCATGGTATCTTTCGCCAGCTGATCCTTGGACGCATGGCCACCGAACCTTCCGTTGATCGTTCCTTGGTTGCGTCGTTCAACGGTGAACGAGTTGTAACATCGTTTCCTCAACACGACGTCGTTAAGCTTTTCGATGAGACCTACATGCAATGGCAACAGTAGATCAAGCTTATTCTTGATGGTTATGATCTCCTAGGGTTGCTTGACGGCACTTTAGCTCCTCCTCCTCGTTTTGTTTCCGGTCTGGATGGATCGTTGGTGTCAAATCCTTTGGCTCAAGTCTTTAAACAACAAGACCATCTTTTAACATCGTGGCTTCTTTCCACGATAAGTGCTCCTCTTCTGTCGTCCTTTATAGACACAAAGTCCGCGTGTGATGTTTGGCTCACCGTTATGGATCTCTTCGCTGCCGATACCAGAGCGAAACAATCGTGTCTGCGACATGAACTACACTCGTTACGCAAAGGTAATATGCCTATTAAAACTTATGTTTCTAGAATCAAAAACCTTTGTGCTTTATTGGAGACTTCAGGATCTCACATCTCGGAGGAAGAAAAGGTGGAGATCATGCTTGCCGGACTGCCACTAGAGTTTGAGTCTGTTGTTTCGTCGGTATATTTTGAAAAGCTGAAGCAATTTCTTATTTCTGTTGGTTTTGTCCTTTCCAAGTCTGATGCTTCGTTGTTTCTTCGAATCCAGCCTAAATCAACCCTTTATGTCTTGGTGTATGTTGATGACATTATTATTACTGGGAACTTGATTGTTGAAATTGATCGTTTTGTTCTTGTTCGATTATTGAACGATGAATTCTCACTTAAGGATATGGGTGCTTTACACTATTTTCTTGGGATCGAAGTCTGTCGAAACACATCCGGGTGGCTACATTTGAACCAAACAAAGTACATACGAGATATTCTTGATCGGGCGTTGATGTTGACTGCAAAAGGTGTTCACACACCAATGGTGAGCTCATCCACTTTGTCCAGGAATTATGGTGAACTTTTAGTCGATTCCACTGAGTACAAGAGCCTTGCAGGTGCGTTTCAGTACGTGGTTCTTACTCGTCCTGATATTGCTTATGTTGTGAATCGGTTATGTCAATTTATGCATAGTCCTACCAATGTTCACATGGCAGCACTAAAACGTGTTTTGCGATACCTCAGTGGTACTATGGATTTTGGGATTATTTTTTGGCCTTCAGATCAGTTGTCCTTGAGTGCATATGCCGATGCCAATTGGGGGCTCGATTTTGATGATCGTCAGTCAACTTTTGGGTTTTGTGTTTATTTTGGATCTAACCCTGTTTCTTGGGGGTCTAAGAAATAGCAAGTGGTCGCTAGGTCTACGGTTGAAGCAGAGTATCGAAGTCTTGCTATAGCAACGAGTGAAGTTGTTTGGTTGCTTTCTTTACTTCAAGAACTTCAAGTAAAGTCAGATGATACTCCTACCGTTTGGTGTGATAGCTCAGGTGCAATAGCTGTAGCAGCTAACCCTGTTTTGCACTCTAAGTTCAAACATGTTGAGCTAGATTTGTTCTTTGTTCGCGAGAAAGTTGCAGATTGGTCTATTATGGTCGGCAAAGTTCCGGCCTGTGATCAAGTCGCGGATATATTTACCAAGCCATTATCAGTGGCGTATTTTGCTCGTTTTCGAACTTTTCTTCAGGTTTTATCCGCGGAGAAGATGGATGAATGTTAAAAGTCACGTTATTAGTAATTGAAATGGTTAGTTAGTTCAAGAAAGTCAAGAATCATATTCAGGTTAGTAGTCATTGAAAAAGGGTATATAAGCTCTCATCAAGAAGAGAAAGGCAAATTAGTTTTGCAAAGCTGTAGAGCAGTTTTATAATTCAGTACTTTGTAATTTCTTTGTTAAGAATACTAAAAAGAAGAGAAAGTCTTTCCTTATTAAGATCTTTTCAATAGAGAACACAATTTACATCCCCATTGCACGAGCCTCCCACCGGTCATTTCCCTGCCCGATTTTGACATGAGTATCTACCTAAGCAAAAGGATTCAATCGAAATGCTTGAAATGCCAAAGCAAGAAAATATCATCAAGCAGAGTCCAAGTTTGTCCTATGCTTCTTCGGATGGTAAACTATGTTACCATTTCACCTGTCTAAAACAAGCCTCGTTTGAGGCTTGGAAAAGGGACTATTTTAATCTTGATGTTAATGCGAATGATGAGGAAAAAAGCCTTGCATTGCAAAATCTATCCCCAAAACTAGTGGTTCGTCCTAGTGGGGAGCAAAACTCGAAAGCAATGAAGGGATTCGAATTGTTGATCAAATTTCTCAAGCTGCTCTTTTCTGCTCTATTGGGAGACCACTTCACTTTATTTTCCACTTTATTTCAAAATTTCTCATAACTAGATTGTGTGTATTTGCTCTTTATTTCAAAATTTCTCATAACTAGATTGTGTGTATTTGCTTTTTTTCGCCCATTCTCAGCTATCTTTGCTTTTATTTTTTGTTTGCTTTGTTAAAGAAGATTTGAATCAGCCCACGCATGCATTAAGTGAACCAAAATTTTGGGTGTGATTTAGTTGTTTTTAAAGCCAATTAATCCTTAACTCAACAAGCATGGTTATTATTATAACAATTAGAAAGGATGTGTGCTTAAACATATTTTTTCTTTAGAAATAAGCTTTCTATAAAAATAAAACCTCAAACTTAATTTGTACTTTTTTTATTATGCAATTACAATAATGTATTGTATATGTTATATGGTTAAAAACATGAATTTGAAATTTTGGTTTAGGTTATATTTCTTATATAAATTGTGAGAATGAAATGTACCTATAATGTTTACTAGTTAGATCTATCCGAGGGTTAGGTTATGTGTCCAAATTCGAAAGTCAATTAAATATATGAAAAGATTTAGATAAAAATATTAAATTTGAAAAATTGACATTGATTAAAAAAGAAAGTTCCATTTAAGAAAAATGGGCAAAGCTTAGGCTCCCATACTCAAGTTCAAACCTAGCAAAATTTCAATCCCATTTGTAGAATTAAAAATTTTCACCGTAAACACCAAATAATTATCCATATTTTCTAAACCAAAATCTGTCTTTTGAAATTTGAATTTTTTTTTAGTGCAAAGTTGAACTAATTTTATCAGATAATAGGAAAAAGAAAGGAAAGAAAAGAAAAGATTAACATAATTGGAACTAAAAAAACCTTAAGTGAACTTGTGTTGACCTAATGATCAAAATGTTCACTGTCTCAAATTTATCTTGAATTCAAGTCGTGCTAAACACGTTGCTGTTAAGACTTTACCCTCTTTTAATTCACCTTAAGCATAGTTTGAATAAATTCTATTAATGAAAAAAATTTCATGGTAAACCTTAAGCCTTCCACTATGGACACCTGTCCATTGTTTTTTCTCTCTTTCTTTTTTTTTTTTTTAACATGAAAACATTATAAGTAAATTTCAATTCCAATCTCTCTTTTTTTTAGATTATAAGAATGGTTAAATTCTTTGATCATTAATTTGCTCAAATTTAAGATTTAATCTATATAAATATTTTAATAAAAATATTTAAAACAATATAAATTATAAAATTTAAAAGTTGTTTAATAACTAAAGCAAAAAGAAAAATATAATATCCAAATAAAATATATTAATAAAAATATGTTCTTAAATTCATAAAAATATATAAATTCAACACTTAATACAATTATATAAAAATCAAGTTACCTAGACCCAACTCCCAAAGTTGCAAGTAAGATCATCATCTAAAATTTGAACTTATAAATTACAATGAAAAATTTTTTAATTAATTTTTTATATACTTTTAAAAAATACGTATCAAAAATAAATAAATAAAATTAAAAATTCATTTTAAGTTGCTGGAAGGATGTTCATCACTTCAAATCATGTACATAGAAGAGTGTTAGCACATCCAGCCTAGATATGTTTATCTTTTTTAATAACGCCTTTGGTTTTTGCTGGGACTATTTTTGAATTCCTTGAACTTCTTGAATCTTCTTGATTGCTTCTTAAAGGTTTTGTCGAAATTCCGAGTAAGCAAAATAACTTTTTCTTGACGTTTGATCTAATCTTCCAATTTCAAGGTATCCAATTGTTTGATCTAATTTGATCCATTCATCAAAATAATTTACTTCAAATGGATTAGTCTTCAAAGATTGACTATCACATGTCCAAAGTATTAGTAAGAATTAAAGCTCAAAGACGAAAGATTTTGTTCCTAAAGATTTTAATTAGCACTAAGAGAAGTGTGACATTGCACGAGTGACTACTCACATAACTACCTCAACAAATTACTACAACCTTTCATTATTCTCACAATTTACTTTCATACATAAAGCATAAACCAACAGATTACAAATTAAGCTTGCTGATGACCACAGTAACAACACAATCAACAACCGAAATCACACCCATTTGACTTGACTTGTTGGATAAGCAAGTTCAAGCCTTATTTAACAAAGCACACAAAATCATAAACAAACACAAGCCCTGGACTAACTAGTTCTGAGAAATTTGAAATAAAGTGGAAACTAAAGTAAATGGCTCTCCAAGTATAGCAGAAACGACCAGCTTGAGAAATGTGATCAACAATCTGATACCCCTCATTGCATTCGCGGTTTGCCCCGCTCTTAGGCGAACCTCTTGGTTTGGAGCAAGAATTTGCAGTGCAAGGATTTTTCTTTCCTCATTAGCGAGATCATCAAGTTGAAAATAACCCCTTGTCCAATTGTCAAGACATGCTTCTTTCAGACATGCCACATGATAACATAGCATACCATCTGAGGAAACATAGGACAAACCCTGGACTTTGCCTGATGCTCTTTCCTTTCTTTGACATTTCAAGCATCTTGATCCTATCTTTTCGCGAAGTTCGATTACTTCGTTGGAACCCTGAAGGGTAAAAGTCAAAGGAAGGCTCGCGCAATGGGGATGTAAATCATAATCTCCATGGGAGCATTGGTACAAAAATCCTCGTATGTCCAAGGCACAAATGTCGCAAATTCTTGTCATTGGTAATGGATTTTTTCGGTGAAATTGGAAGTCACATCTTCGGAAAAAATTCTGAGCCGGTGGACGTCCGTATGCAAGCCCCAATCCGCATTCGTGATGAAGGATGTAATCGCACTCCATGTTGGGACATTGGTAGCGAAGTCCAAATCCTAGCTCTTTGCACCCACCACAAATGAAAGGAACTTCACTCCTTTCCAACTGAAGCCTATGCTCTGAGTGACCATCTTGATCATGTATCTCTAGCAATCCTGCCATCTCTCCAAATTGGCTTTTCTGCAAACACAAATATTGAATTGAATCATCAACCAATTAAAACAAACAGGTGCAAGTAAGGTTGTTTTCATACAAAATTTTGTTTTATTCGTAATTTGAAAGTATAGATACATACCAACTCATTGTCACTTGAATTAAAATACTTATTTTTATGAATATTCACAATAACTTTCATTGAATCTTAGTGATGGGTAACAAAACAAATCAAAGAACTAAGATAATTTGAAAAACATTATTAAAATTTAAAATCTAAAGACCAAAGATTCAATTAAAACCACATAAAAAGAAATAAATGCACCTATGTGTTATATGCATGTATATATAACTTAAAAAGAAATATATGCGAGTCTTAACTCCATTGACATCGGCATTGTTATTAGTGTAGAAAGACGTGGGTTCGAGTGTATTGAAAAGTATTGTCCTCCAATTTAAGGGTTGAAAAAAAATTATGAGTACTTCTAAACATTATATCAAAAGTAGCAGATATGATAAAATTTTATATGCAACTAATCATTTCGTGAGCAAAGCTATATGGTTAAAAGGAAAAAAACCTAAAGACTCGTATATAGAAAACAAAGAACCCCCTAGAAATTCTATTGTTACAAAAACTAATATATTTATAAAAGAAATAAACTGCTACTACGATTATGCATTAATTATAGCTAATATAATAGGAAACAACCTTGAATGAACGTAGGAACCAAGCTAGTTAATAACTTCTTTGAAGGCTTCTTAATAAGTTGGAATGGAAAGAGCCATGTGAAGTTATGTATTTATACAACAAATAGCTCCCATATGCTCCTTCATTGGTTATTTTTTGCACACGTCTAGATAAATTTATTTTTTATTTTGACATTTATAATTACTATTATTATTTCTATTACTATTACTATTACTATTACTATTACTATTATTATTATCTGTCAATCGCACTTAGTTTAATAACAAAACGGAGGCCTAAGTTGATAGATATTGGCTATTAATATATTGAATTTTGCAATACTTGATCGTGATTATAATTATTCAAACGGGTTGGTATTGTATTTGTAGCTTCAAAGAAATTATTATTATTGATTCGTCACAAATATGAAGAAACATAAGTAAATAGAAGCTTGTGTCACCCATGTCTGACTTTTGTTTTCTACGTAAAAACGATGAAGAAAGATAACAAGAAGTTTCAGGTTAAATTGTGTTCAAATCTTATTAATTTAAGTTTAGAATATGATAAATGATAATTAGATAGAGGTTTCCTCGCTAATTTATTTGTCTAATCTTCTTTATTATAATATCAAATTTCAACTCAACAATCTCATTTAAAATTTTTTGTTTTAGACAAAAATAAACTTCCAGAAGGAGGGAAATACTTTTTTTTTTCGAGGTATTTGAATTTGACAATTTATATTTACTTGGTATCTAAATTTTTATTTTGGATTTAACACTGTTAAAATATGTTAACGTGACACTGGTTACCAACATCATGGTGAACATGGCATCCTCACATTTTGACATGTGACAAAAATGTTAATAATATTTTACATATTTATAAAAAATATATTTTTTTATTTTTTCTCATGTCAAATATGAGGTTACCATATGTTACCATATTATTGGTCATTAGTGTCATGTTAATATCAGGTCAGCATACTTTGACAATATTAGATAGGTATTTAAAAAAAAGTACTAAGTTGACTTACGGTTTTCAAATTTAGATACTAGTTATGTAAAAAAAAAAAAAAGTTTAGGTCATAAGCAAGTATAAATTTGAACCAATTTAGATACCTACATATATATTAACCCTTCCCATTAACAATAAGGTAATATATTTTAATAATGTTTAACAATTCGAATAACAAATTAAAAAACTAATAACAATAATTAAATATACATTATTTAGAAATTTTAGTAAAAATTAAATGTATAACATCAAATGAAACGCATATGGATTTAGAAAATAGTTTGTATTTAAAACAATATCCTTAAAACAAACAAATATTGGGTGCAATGGTAATTGGTAAGGTGGATTATACTCCCAATGAGCGAACAAAGGTTCAAGGGTGGAGCTAGGGCTGGCAGGGCTCCGCCATTCTAAAATGGAAAATTTACCTTTTAATTCTTTTATACTTTATAAAATTTTAAGTTACTATATAGCAAAATTGCATGTTCACCTCCAAAAATAATAAAAATTTAATTTAATCATTTAAAAAAATTATAATGATATAGACTATAAATATGGTAAAATTGTATTTTTACTGTAACACCCTAAATCCGACCTAGACGTCCAGACAATTTGGAGAGTTGCATCATCCGTTCTAAAAGCCATACTACCATAACACAATCAAATTAAACCAACAGTCACATAGTATTCATAACAACGGTAATTTAAAGACATAGCCTTCATAAATCCATAACATCATAAAACATATATCCCTAATAGTAGAGTTAAAAAGCAACATTAAGTGTTCGACCAAGCTTCCGCGACACCTACCCGATCAAGACTGATTATCACCTGAAATCCAAACAATAACAGGGTGAGTTGTGAACTCAGTGCATAAAAAGGAATGCAATTCAACAACGGTAGCTTATAGAGAATCTCCAATTCAGATATTCAGTTCAACATAGAAGCATGTTCAATCTAGGTTCAAAACAGAGGTGTTACATATGTATACATGTATTATTCCAGTTCAGATATAGTTCAGATCAGATTCAGATGCAATGTTCCTAATCCTATCCGCTACACACCAACTTCGGCCATCCCAACACACCACTATGGACATTTGGTGCTCATCCATCCCTGTACGCCTTTAGAGTGTTCAATGACACTTTCACAGAAACGTAGCCTAGCTGCTAGTTCAATATGCTACAAGCACCAGAATCAGAGTGATACTCATTGTGGCATCTCCAGACCAAGTTGGAGAGTTACATCATCCGTTCTAAATGCCATACTACCATAACACAATCAAATTAAACCAACATTCACATGGTATTCATCACAACAGTAATTTAAAGAGATAGCCCTCATAAATTCATAACATCATAAAACATATATCCCTAATAGTAGAGTTAAAAAGCAACATTAAGTGTTTGACCGAGCTTCCGCGACACCGACCTGATCAAGACTGATTACCACCTGAAATCCAAACAATAACAGGGTGAGTTGTGAACTCAATGCGTAAAAAAGAATGCAATTCAACAATGGTAGCTTATAGAGAATCTCCAGTTCAGATATTCAATTCAACATAGAAGCATGTTCAATCTAGGTTCAAAACAAAGGTGTTACATATGTCTACATATATTATTCCAGTTCAGATATTGTTCAGATCAGATTCAGATGCAATGTTCCTAATTTCATCCGCTACACACTAACTTCGACCATCCCAACACACCACTATGGACATATGGTGCCCATCTATCCCTGCACACCTTTGGATGTTCAATGACACTTTCATAGAAAAGCAGCCTAGCTGCTAGTTCAATAAGCGACAAGCGCTAGAATTAGAGTGATACTTATTGTGGCATAGCCACGATTTCAGTACAGATTCCCTTTCTCTTCACAATCTCCCACCACATGTTAATGCAGAATGCAATTATCCGTAACACATGTTCAGCCATTCTGATACATTACATCATTAACAAAGCAGTTCAATATCAGAGTGGTCTTACAATGCACATTCGAGTATGTGATTCACATATCAATCTCAGTGCATCAGACAGTTCTTATATAAGAAAATTCAGTTATTCGTATATCGAGGAAACCAATATCAAAGTTTAGCAACCTTCTCGGCCTCAGAAATAGTTCTCGGACCCAACATCCTGCCACACAGCCTGGGCACATGTCCGTGTGTTTTTTAAGCACAGACAGTGAGTTACACGGCCTGGGCACACGCCTGTGTCCTTGGCTGTGTGGTTTTTATACATCAAACAGTGAGTTACACGGTATAGAAACACGCTCGTGGCCCTGGCTTTGTGAACCCTACATTAGCATGGCCACACATGGCCTAGACACAAGCCCGTGTGGCCACCTTTGCAGCCTTAATTCAATAAATAGTGAGTTACACGGCCGTTCACATGGCCTGCCACACGCCCACGTGCTTCGCCGTGTGGCGTCGACAGCCACCATTTTCTGCGACAAAACTTGCAAAATCTAAGGTTTCCGATAATATAATAATAACAAAGGTTAGTTAGATAATATAATATTCTTCGATATTTTGTATATATACTCCATTTTTTATTGCTTTGTTTTTCTAGATCCATTTTTTTTTTCTGTTTAATATAATCAACTTGTCATTCCGATAATATCAAATTATGATTTTCATTTCCCAACTTGATTTTTGAGGGTCCATATTTTCCTCATCTAATCAACTCCCATTTGCATATTTGTATAGGTTTGGATTGAATTGAGGTTCGATTTTTTAAAAATAAATATTCCGAGCATGAGCTTGGGCCTAGCTAGACCCAATCCGGTTAAAAGCCCATTTCAATTTTTTAAAATTAAAATTAAATAGAAATATATTAAAATTTATTAGTATTTCGGTCTATTTTAAAGATAAAAATTATTATTTAAATTTAGCTTGAGTTGACTCATGGATGGATCTAAATTAAATTCTTTAATATTTTTTTAATTCTATAAATAGCTCTAACATTTTTAAGATGTTAATTTAGTTTTAATTTATAATTAAAAAATTAAAAATTATTAATAATATAATATAATCCAACCCCATAGGGGCAAATTCTTGTCTTGGACTTTGATTAAAATTTTGATTAGTATAATTTTTTTTTTATTTCTCAATGTATCTATTAGAGTGAGCTCAGTAACTAATTCTTCGCATTTTATAGGCTTATTAAGAGGGTAGATGCTTGTCACAAGTTTTAAAGCTGCTCCGTACCTAAGGTGAGAACCGAACCCTTAACCACTGGTTAAGATAGGAGAAATACTTATCATCTTATTTAACTCCCGTGGTTTGATTAGTATAATTTTTAACCCATGATCAGGAGAAAAGCAAAAGTCAATATTGCATTTTCTTTTTCTGTTTTCCTAATTCTAATTATTATTGTTGTTTTTAGATAGCACCCTGTAAGTTGAGAGTTCTAGTATATTAGATATCTCCACAACGATATAATTTTAACAAATTATTTGTTAGATAAATCCAATATTTAAACACTTATTTAATAATATTAAATACGAATCTGTTGCTACTGTATTCATTATTAAAGGAAATTTTAAAAGAAAATCTAGTATTACAAAATATCAATATTAATATTAAAATTTATATCCTGGTCAGATTAGCCCTAAATCAAAAACATCATGTCCGTAGTTCAGGGCCAAGAACAGCTCTAGATATAAAATATCAGCTTCACTTTAGGCATGTATGTATGGTTCAATTTTGTATTGTTTTCTTATCTTATTCATGAAAGTTATCTAATACATAAATTTTCAAACAACAGAATATAAAATATATAACTATTAAAGTTATATTACCAGTCAAATTACGAGTCGTTTTCCCTTTAAAATTAACAGTAGTCGGCAAACATTGTTATCATGTATAGGCCATGACAAGGAGAAATAATAAAGAGAAATCGAAAGGAAAGAATAAAAATTGCAATATGATCAATCTTAGTAGAATTGTTTAATTGGATGATATATCAACGAACCTGCTAGGAAATTGGACCTGCTTAGAAAGGATTTCTCCATTAAAAAAAGTTTGTGAATTCTGGGTTTTTTTCTTTTCTTCTATAAGTACATGACTTCCCAGCCGGGGCTCATTTTATCTCTCTCATCTTAAATCCTCGGTTCACTGAGTATTTCTATTTTTTCTTTTCCTGAGTATGAATTTTTTGCTTTAAATAAGCATAGGCAGTATAACATACAGTATTAGTTGCATATATCTTTTTAAGTTATATATATATATATATATATATATATATATATGCAAACATATAAATAATTAAATATTAGTTTAATTGACATCGTTGTTGTTGTAATAATTAGGAACTGGTGTCACCTCTTCATGCCTGAACAATCTTTTGTGTTTGCAGAAAAGCCAATTTGGAGATACTAAATTAGCAGGTATAGCATTATTGAAATGAGCTTATCAACAGTAATAAAATTTTGAATCTGCTCCATATTCCAAGTTTCTGGCTCAACATCAATTATTTTAGAAATCTTGCACATAAACATTTATGAAATAAAAGAAAGGAAAGGAAAAGAAGGTTAAGGAAAGGACAACATTTTTATATAATTTGTTTGGATAGTATATGTAATAGGCTAATTTTGACTTGGCCTCAGTCTACAAAAATAAAATAAATTTAAACCAAAATAAATATTAATAGTTCATATAAAACCGTCTAAATTACAAAACAACAAGCCGAAATTACAATGGCTCAAACGGCCCAACAAGAAAAAGGCCTAGCCCAACAGGCCCACAACCTAAACATTTTCAACAAAGAAGAGAGGCAGAAACCCTTGGACTAGTGCCGCACGCGCCAAAACCTCTCCGCTTGCAACCTGACACGCATGCCACCACCACAATCGGCCATTCCGTTGCCACATGCAAAGAAACGAGCACGCAATAGCTAACATGCCAAACAAAAGAAGACAACGAAGAAAAAACAAAATATTTGTAATGGACAGCTTGTAAATTCGGCTACAAAAAAGCCACAACATCTCCTTGTAATTTTTACGCACACTAGCAAATCAAAAAAAAAAAAAAAAAGAAACAGAACTGAAGTTTAAAAGGTGTTTGTTTTGTTCTTTTTCTCTTGTTTCTTTCATTTTCTATTTATTTTTATTTTTTACAAATCTATTTTAACAAAAAAAAACATAAATTAAAAAGGGAAAGAGCCTAAAAGGGCATGCCGAGGGCTTGTGTTCCACCGTTGTGGATGACTGAGGTAGCCACCTTTGATGAAAGGTGGCAAAAAGTCGAAGGGTCTTTCACTTGTTCGGGGCTTTTTTTGTTTGAATATTGGAAATTTTAGCTTCAAATCGGGCTTAGGGAGATCAAAACGGCCTAAAAGGCCTTATTTTGAACTCCGGCCGCCGCAGACGGATGGTGGCCCGATGACCGGAGCCCGAAGAGGGGTTGGGAGAGGTTGAGAGGTTTTCAGATTTTTTTTTTTTTAAAAGGGTGAGGGCTGAAATGAAATTTTCAAAAAAAAAGGGCTTAAATAGCAGCCTTGAAACGGCACCGTTTCAATTGGCCCCCCAAATGCCAAAAGGGCGTCGTTTTAGCCATTTTTACCATAATTGAATGAACTAATATATATTTTTTAAATATTACATTAATTTTTACCCAAGCGCGTAAAAAGAAAATTTTCAAAATAAGGCAATATTTTATATTTGGGAGCTTCGAGAAATCGTACCCTAACTTACGGGGTTCTGATTTTCTCGTTGAACTTAAATAACCGAATATCCTTCAAAAGTTAAAATACATAAGTTTTAAATAAAAATTTAAAGGCAAACTTATTCTCGAGGGTTCAAAATGTCGTGTCCTAACTTACGGGATGTGACATTTGTTATCTCGAGACGAGAGGGTCTTTGACATTCGTTTCAATTTATTCAAGCATTTTTTTTAAATTAACATTAACAAAAAAGAGGAATCGTATTGTAAATTCTTTCAAGTTTTCAAATTTTCGACATTAAGACATTAATTAATCAATTAGGTACCAATTTTGGAAGTTACAAGGATGTTAATCCTTCCTCGCCCTTAGCCGATTCCCGAACTCGTTTTCTCGAATTTCATAGACCAAAATCGTTGTTTTAGCAAAATCAAAACATTTTATTAAAACGATCAAATTACGAGTTGATTCGATCACACCTCATAAAAAAATATTGGTGGCGGCTCTCATTTTCATTTTCAAAATAAAAAGTTGAACTTTTCAAAAATTGGTTTCGATAGTAAAAATTAATAAAGAAAAGTGAAGTGAAAAAAAATTAGAATTTTTATTTGATTAAACAGTGAGAAGTAAAGAAATGACTTAAGGAGAAGTTATAATTTAAACAGATAAAATTGACTATTGGAAGAACCATATTGGAATTGTACTTAGGGGTGGCAATGGAGTGGGGTGAGGATGGATGTTGCTAAATTTATGGTCACTCCAGAGTTGATACATTTTATTCCATCACCTGTCTTGCCCCATTTTAGATGTATAATCTTAAAATTCACTATCAACTTCATGAATATTGGATGTATTTATCTTCGGCTCACCTCACACTACTTCAATTTAATTTTATTCTATTTATTTTTAACATTTTAATATATTTAAAGTGAAGTAAATAATTAAATATAATTATTTATAAAATATTTAAAAATAAAATATATAGATTTTTATTTTTTTATTATATTATTACATTTATCCTTTTAATAGTTTTATATATAAGGATGAAATGATAATTTAATGTATTGCAATAAGGCGAGACAAGCAATTATCTTAATGTCTCCATATAAGTTTAATAGCTCTAAGTTTATGAACTAATTTATAACTTTCTTTTTATATTGTACTAATTTAGAATTTGACTTTATAAATTGGGATGCTTGGTGAAATTAACCTAAACTTTAAGTCAAATAAAATACATTGGTAAAACAATAACGGGAGAAATTATTAGGTGGATATTTCCCACCACATAAGCAATGGTCCCATCCAATTATATAATGCCATGTAAAATTATTTGTACATTATATTGCTGACTAAAAAATTTAAAAAAATTGTCCAAAAAATTCTGCTCTCTCCAACCTTCAACCATTCTGCATCAAACTCTAGAGAATCATCAAAGTTGTTTTTTCTTTCTTTCTTTTTTTTTCTTTATTTTCATTTATAGATCTTTAAGTATTTTAAGTATGGGAAGAAGCAAAAACTAAAACCTCCATGATTAAGACTCAAAATACTGATCTTTCGTCCAAATAAAACATTCTTCTTTCCCTTCATCTTCACTTATCATTGTCCTATTCCATTTCAAAAATTTTCCCTTTCCTTCGATTTCCACCTTCATATAAAGGATTGGAGAATGGAAATTTGGGATATTAGGCAAATTACAAAAATTAATTATTTAGTTTAGGGTTAATAGGGGTTTGATTTGAGGCTCAGGGTTATGAAATAATTGGGAATTTTAGATTTAGTAATTTACATAAATTAGAGATTAGGGATTTCAAAATTTTGGGATTGGCTTCAACATAAGCAAATAACAGAATGGGATTCTGTTTCTTTCTCAATTTAGATCATAAATTAAAGAAGATTTTTCATCGAAATTTCACTTTAATGAAAAAGATTGTAAGGATACTAAAGGGTGTATGGATGGAACTTTCTTTTCGTTTCATATCATTAAAAACAAGGGGGTTTTTTAATCTTTTTTCTTCATTTTTTTCATTTTCGTTGTTCAGATATGAGAATGATTGAAGGAGAAAAAAAAATTTATTTTATTTTTAATTTCTTAGTCATCAAATGACATATAAAAAAAAAAATCTTACATGGCATTATATAATTAGATGGGACCATTGCTTATATGGCGGGATAGGTCCACCTAATAATTTCCCCAATAAAGGTGTGTTTGGACAAGGGATTTGATGGAGAGATTTTATTTGTATCAAGATTTTTAAAATTTTAAAAGTGAATTTCCTCTGTAAAAAATTTGGAGAATTTCAAAAATTAGTGAATAATTTAAAGAAGAGATTTTAATGGCTCAATTTCTCTTTTCAAATTCCACTTAAGGATGTAGGTTTTTTTTTCTCTCAAAATTCTCTATAATTTTATTTCATTCAATAAACATGGTTTCAATATAAGATAAATATTAAAATTTAAAAAATAATTTTATTTAATTCTAACATATTTTTTAAGATTTTACTTCATTAAAAGTAAATATATTTTTACAAATATATTGATATACAAATTGAATGTTTTTATATTATTTATTTTTAATATAATTTTATTCTTTAATAACCTATTTTTTATTAAAATAATTATTTATCCAAATAAAGTAATTAAAGCATTTATTTAGGGAGAAATCATCCAACCACACTGACAAAACAGGGGATAAGAAGCAAAACAGCTTCGTATATCCACACATGCTCTACGTACAAAACCAAGACAACACATAAAATAAGTTTAGTACGATCATACTGACATCACAACCAACAAAATTTTTAGGCACTTACACTATCTGCTCCATTTCATGTTAGAATAACAATTGGAACATTCAGTTGGGACAGTCAAAGGTTGTGAGAATGTTGGCATATTTGACCATGAATAAAATATGCTTACGCAACAAATGAGTATGTGGTTCGTGATAATGAAAACCAAATCCATGTGAAAAATTTTAGTTCATTTAAATGACTTACTTAAAGGAGGAGAAGAAAACTCTATCCTTTTCCTGATCAGAATATTTGAAGCTACCGAAGCATTTAGTTATGAAGAAATTTATGGAATACTCATTGGAGCTATTAAATGAGATCTTAAAGTCTATCAAAATACTGTTGGAAGTCATTTTTGAAGATAGGTTTCATTGTCGACTTGCAGAGTATGCTTTGTGCTTTTATTGATAATTTTATTTGACACTCTTTATAGGTTTTAAAGGAGTGAAATTTCATGATTTGTATGTGAGAATATTTTAAGGTGAGTGATTGTAACAATTAGATTTATTATTGGGGTTGTAATTATTCATTGTGTAAAAGTAGATTGAGACAAAGTTAATAGGTGATCCAAACACAATTGTTAAATAAAATCATTCATTGATCGAGGCTCGGTAGAGTAAAATTTTTTATCCAAATTACATTAACAATTTTACTTGTTATTTGTCACCTACTTTGCACTTGACTTTGTTGATAAGCACTCTGTTCCAACTCACCGTTCCACTCTCTAATCCAATTGAAGTTGGATCGACAACAAACCAAGTTGTTTCAAAAACAAATCACACTTGAAATTAGGCTCAACTTGTTGCTTGAACAAGTTCAAGCCTTATTTAACAAACCAAACATAAACATAAACCACAACAAGCCCTGTTCTAACTAGTTCCGAGGAGGTTGAAATAAAGGGGCAATTAAATCAAATGGCTCTCCAAGTATAGCATAAACGACCAGCTTGAGAAATCTGATCAACAAAACTTCCGAGGTTTGCCCAACGCTTGATCCTTCCGTTTTTGGAGCTAGATTTTTCAGTGCAAGGAATTTACTCTGCTCATTAGTTTCAGAACCAGGTCGAAAATATCCCCTATCCCAGTTATCGCGACATGCTTCTTTCATACATGCCACATGGTAACATAGTTTACCATCCGAGGAAACATAGGACAAACATTGGACATCGTTTGAAGATCTGTTCTTCTTATCGCATTTCAAGCATTTCGATTTAAAGAATTTCAATTTGGTCCCTCTGCGAAGTTTGATTGTCATGTCGGAATCCGGAAGGAAGAAGGTCGTCGGAAGTGTCGCACAGTGGGGATGTAAACTGTATTTCCTTTTAGTTTAAGAGCAATGGTACAAGCGTCCTTGTATGTGTAAGGCACAAATGTGGCAGGTTCGGGCTACAGTTAAAGGATTTTCCCGGTGAAATTGAAACTTGCAGTTTTTGAATAATGGATTTGATAAGGGTGTGCCATCTTCATTTAAACAAGTCACATGAAGGACGTAATTGCAAGACTCCTCGGGACATTTGTAGCAATTCCCAAACCCTAGCTCTTTGCAACCGTTGCAAATGAAAAGACCTGTAATAGTTTCCAGGTCAAGTTCATGTTGGTGCTCCGTATCCTTCTGTTTATAGAGTCCTGGCATCTCCTAATTGGCTTCTCTGCAAAGCAATAAATTCCACTAATATTACTTCCATGCAAACTTTTGTTTTATTTGTAATTTCCTTCTATAAGAATTACGCTTGCACAGAAATCAAATCGGTAATTAGATTGAAATTTTCATCTCAAAATTCAAATATTTATATCCACTTATTTTTGTGAATATTCAAGGTGGTAAATTCTATTGAATTTCAAACCGAATATAGATAAATAATTATAGTTTCTTCAATTAATCATTTCTTAACCAAAGCTATATGGTGAAAAGAAAAATTAAGACGGATAAATTAATGAGAGAAGAAAAACTTGAAATCATACTATTACAAAAACTAATATATCTATATATATATAATAATAATAAAACTATTACCTAATAAGTGGTTAAACTGGTTAAATCACTTGATTCTGACTCGATCACTTAGACCAATTTAAGATCTAAAGTAAATAAATTATTAAAAATTTAAAAAAATAAAAAAAATATTATAAAAGATTAATTCGATTCCCAGTTCAATTGATTTGTACCTGTTTAATCTCTCTCAATTGATCAATATCTTAACCAATTCTCAATTCAACTAATCTGATCAGCGGATCTTCAAGGAGCTAACGAACAAAGCTGGTTTAATAAATTCTTTGAAGAATTTTAAGATGCAGAAATAAAGAGAACCAAGTTATGCATTTATAGCACGTAAAGACCAGTTGGTTTTTCCACAAGTAACACCCAACGCTCTTTCATCCTTAATAGTTATTTCTTTCCCAGTCCCCACATATAAATCATTTTCTTTTTAAATATTGACTTATTATTAAATCATAAGACATTTTATATAATAGGGCTTTTCTGTTTTAAGCATAATATAATCCCATAAAGTCATTTTATCAAAAGTAATCATTACAATTATTTTAAAAGTTAATTAAAAAATAAAATGTTTGCTTCATGATATTATTTGCTCCATAAATGAAGAGTAAACCAGCAACACAGGTCATTTATATTTTTTGTTTTGACATATTAAATCATTGACCTTACTTTTCCTTTTTCTTTTTTTATATCTGTATGATAATTAAACATATAAGCATAAGCGAAAATACTTACTTGTTTTTGCTTCCCCTTTTGGTCGTTGGAAAAAGTTTGGTCAACACGTTAGAATCTGAGTGGATTCCCAGAAACTAACATTGTCCATCTATCTTCCTTAACATTGTCCATCTATCTTCCTTCCTATTTCACGCCCAATTTCTTGGCAAGTTTGTTGATACGTCATATTGATTACCCAATTCCACTTTAGATTCATCATTATTTTCATAATAAGAATTGATTTATCAATTGAATTGGATAGATCGAAAATTATTTAAGGAATCGGTTTGAAATAAGGAGTTTAACCTATTGATTTGTTAAATGGTTGAATTTATTGGTTGGCCTGATTGAATCGATTTTCTCTATTTTAATTTTTTAAAATTTTTATAATTTATTCAATTAAATCGAACAATTGATTGAACTGGCCGAAACGATGGGACAAAAAATCAATGATCTCATCGATTTGACCATCCATCAAAATTTGAAAACTTTTGTAACAATCTGTTTTTCAGTGGCGTCGAAAATAGTGATTTCGGAACCCCATTTTCCCATAATCGAGTTCATAAATATTATTATTTAATATTTACAAGGTTAGTATGAAGTTTAATTAGAGAGTGATCCTTTACTTTTATTGAATTGATAATTAATTAAAATACAAGTGTATTGACCTTAAAGTCAATAGTGTCAGAAAATGAGGTATGAGGACATTGTTTTCATAAATTAAGCTCGTAGATATTTCTATTAAATATTTTCAAAGTTATTATATAGATAAATTAAATTTTAAATAGTTAATTTTACCAAATTAATAATTAATTAAAGTACAAATATTAAATCGTAAAAATGGTAAAAATTAAGCATTAATTTTTTTTTTAAATCAAAGGTTGAAATGGCTAGCTCACTTTTGAATTTAGTGACGGTTTGGTGGATGTTTCTTTCCATTATTATCAAAAATTGTTTAAATTAAAAAAATATTATATGTTTAACATTCAATATTTAAAAAACCCTAGAAGTCAAGAGTGCTTTGCTCAGTATCCTAGCGAAACCAGTCTCTGCTGCGGCTTGGGATGGAGGAGAGTGGTGGTAATGAAGGGTTGAAGGAGGAGGAGGTCTCCTTGTTGGCAGATGAACTCATCCAATTGTCGGTTAAAAGTTCAGTAGTGGATCCATGTGGCAAACCGGCAATGATATGTTCTGTATGGACTTAAAGGTCATATAATCTCGATAGCTTCAGAGCGCAGATGAGAAGTATCTGGCAAACAAAAAGTAAACTTGATATTCAATTGGTAGGTCAAAATCTTTTCTTGATTATCTTTGCATCTGACGACGATTTAGATTTAATAATAGAGGGTCAGCCATGGCTTTTTAGAAAGCAGTTGATTGTTTTTAACAGAATCCATCAACCAATGGAGAGGTGTAAAATTAAGCTTATGTCGTCATTGTTCTGGGTTAAAGTAGGGCCCTGTCTGCCAGAATTTGATAAAAAAGATCTAATGCATGCTATAGGTGCCACGTTTGGTGGAATTATTAGATCTGAGATTAAAGGTGATTTTTGTCGTATCAGAGTTACATTAGATGTGCTGAAACCTCTCAGGAGAGGAATATTTGTGTCTACTGGAGGCCAAGGAAAACATTGGCTTGCTTTGAAATATGAGAAGCTGCCGACGTTCTGTTTTGGTTGTGGTAGGATGGGACATGCCCTATCAAGTTGTTTGTTGCTAAAAGATGATGAAAGACAGGTAGTGCAGGACGATCCCCCATATTCAATTGCGCTAAAAGCTGAATCTAATTTTTTTGGAAAAGAATGTGTGCAGTTAAGAGCTATTACTAAAAAGGTACAGACTCAAAGCTTGTATACGGGTCAGGTAGAGAAAACCCAAGAGGTGGTTTCGACATTGCAAGGTCCTGATGGCTTGAGGTCAGTTGGTGATATAGGGTTAGTGGAAGCGGTGAAAGGGCCTGCGATTCAAGAGGTAGGAATTGTACGTAATGTGGAGGATATTTTCCAATCAGATATTCAGAATAGGAATTTGCATACAAATAGGAAAAGTAGTTGGAAGCGAGTAAACAAGGTGAGGGATGTGGGAGTTATTGAGGCAGACTGTATAGTGCAGAAGAGGAAATTGGTGGAGCTTGTTAGCGGAAATTTTAAGAAAAATGCTTTATTGGACGATACTGGAAAGAGGCAGAAATCTATTGATCAGAATTTTGTACGAATAGAGAATATAGAGTTGGTATAAGAAACTCAGGAGAATGATATTACAACCATCCAATTTATATCGGCGGTTGCCAGTAGGCAAACGGACCGGACGTCATGAAAATCATAAGTTGGAATGTCCATAGATTGGGGAATCCACGGGCAGTTCAAAGGCTTTGATTTTTGCTGAAGCAATATAACCCCAATTTGGTCTTCCTAATGGAGACCAAAATTGATTGTAAGCGAATGGAGAGGATCAGAAGGAGAGGTGGTTTTGTTTGTGGAATTGATGTGGGAGCAGAAGGATCAAGGGGTGGGCTCTGTCTTGCTTGGAGGAAAGAGTTAAAAGTGAGTCTAAAAACTTTTTCCAAAAATCACATCGATGTTTTAATTACAATTCAAGGAGAATGGAGATTTACAGGTTTCTATGGATCACCCTATGTTAATTTACAACATGATTCGTGGAGGTTATTACAGGAGTTAGGTCAAGAGCAGCAGTTTCCATGGTTGGTTAGTGGGGATTTTAATGAAATTTTCTTCTCTTATGAGAAACGTGGAGGCCAATTGAGAGACGAGAGGAGAATGGTAGCTTTTAGAGAAGCTTTGGAGGATTGTCATTTGATGGATTTGGGATTTCAGGGAACTTGGTTACATGGGAAAGAGGGAATTTACCAGATACGAATATTAGAGAAAGGCTTGATAGAGGGGTGGCTAATGCACGTTAGATGCATGTTTTTCCACAAGGAATGGTTCGTCATTTGATTCATTCAATTTCAGATCATTGCCCCCTCCTTATTCATACAGGAAATGAGGATCAGGTTAGGAGAAGGCCACGGTTTAAGTTTGAAGCATGGTGGACTCTCGAGGAGTCTTTTAAGGAGGAGGTTAGAAAGTCTTGGAAGTCATCAACTGGCACGATTTCTGAAAAATTGAGAAGTTTACAGAACTGTTTGTTAAGATGGGCAAGTCTAGTCAAGCATGATAGGGATAAGACAAAGAAGGAGCTTACAAGAGAGTTGGGAATGCTCTTAGATGGGGAGAGGAATGAAGATACATTGGCAAAACTTATTGATACCAGAATAAGTTTAAACATGGAGATTGATAAAGATGAAATGTACTGGGAACAGCGAGCAAGAGCAAATTGGATAAAATTGGAAGACAAAAATTTTGCATTTTTTCATAAATACGCCACAACTCGAAGACGAATTAACACTATCAATAGGTTGGAAACAGAGGAAGGGCAGGAAGTTACAGCTGATGTTGAGATTAGTGATACAGCCTCCAGGTGTTTTCAGAAACTATTTATGTCAAGTGGTGTGGGGGATTTTTCACATATTCTGGCGGGTATAACTCCTGTTATATCCGCTGACATTAATACAATTTTACAAGCACCTTATTCAGTGGATGAAATTAAGAAAGCGCTTAAAGGGATGGGTCCAACTAAAGCACCAGGTTATGATTGTTTTCCTGCTTTGTTTTTCCAAAAGTATTGGCATATTGTGGGAAAGGATGTAGTGGAGTTTTGTCTTGGAGTGTTAAATGAAGGGGAGGAGCTTGGTTCGGTCAATGAAACAGATATCGTGCTAATTTCAAAAACCTCATACCCTACAAGCCTGGTTAATTTTAAACCAATTAGTCTTTGCACAATTTTATATAAATTAGTGGCAAAAACAATAGCTAACAGATTGCAGGAATTTATAGGAATGTGCATTGATAGTGCTCAGAGTGCTTTTGTTCCTGGAAGGTTAATCTCGGATAATGTGCTGATTGCGTATGAGATTCTTCATACATTGCATCAAAAGCGTTTCGGAAAAAAAAAGTTTATGGCGATCAAGCTTGATATGAGTAAAGCCTATGACAGAGTGGAATGGGGTTATTTGCAGAAAGTGATGTTGAAAATGAGGTTTGCTGAGAGATGGGTAAGCTTAGTTATGAAGTGTGTCTCAACAGTCTCGTATTCAGTGAATATCAATGGGAATAGGGGTAGGCATTTTTATCCATCTAGAAGATTGCGACAAGGGGATCCGCTTAGCCCATATCTTTTTCTGATTTATAGTGAAGGGCTTTCAGCATTAATTAGGCAGGCAGTAGGAGTAGGGTCTTTTCAGGGAGTCAAGGCTAGTAGATAGGGACCAGCAATTTCTCATCTATTGTTTGCGGATGATTGTGTTCTATTTGGGGAAGCCACTAAAGAATGAGCGTATTTTTTAAAAGGGATATTGAAGCAATATGAGCAAAGTTCGGGCCAATGTGTGAACCTCGATAAGTCTACCATTTTTTTCAGTTCTAACACTTTGGAAGAGGTGAAACAAGAAGTATCAAATGTTTTGGGAATGCGGCGTTCTAATAATATCGAAAAATACTTAGGTCTCCCTAATGTGGTGGGCAAAAGGAAGAAATAATCTTTTCAAAATCTGAAGGATAAGATCAATCAGAGAATTGGCCAATGGAGTTCCCGGTATCTATCTCAGGGAGGAAAGGAAGTATTCATCAAATCAGTTCTTCAGGCTATTCCAACTTATGCCATGACATGTTTTCTTCTACCAAAGTCTTTGTGTAGGAAATTGGAAAGTATTTTTGCGAAATACTGGTGGCAGCACGGGAAAGATAAAAGGGGGATACACTGGTGTCATTGGGATTTTTTGTGCAGAACTAAGGAGGAAGGGGGTCTCGGTTTTAGAAATATGTCAAAGTTCAACATGTCCCTATTAGCAAAGCAGGGCTAGAGAATTATGACTAAGGCTGATTCTTTAGTAGCAAGAGTGCTAAAAGCCAAATATTTTTCAAATGATCACTTTTTAAATTCCAGGTTGAGAAATTCGAGTTCTTATACTTGGAAGAGTATATAGGCTGCACAAGATGTTTTGAAGAAGGGCTTAGTCTGACGTGTGGGTACAGGCAATTCTATCTCCATTAATTATGATGTATGGATTCCTGAAGCTACTAATTTTAGATTATCATCACAGGTTGATTTGATGCATGATTATTGCGTTAATTTGCTGATTGACAGTAATATACGGAAATGGAAAGAGGAGTTAGTAAAGGATACCTTTGCCGAGGTTGATGCTGCTCAAATCCTGCGAATAACCCTAGAGCTTACGCTTTACAAACCAGCTATAGAAAACTTTACAGAAAGTTATGGCTCATAAATCTACTGACAAAAATTAAAATAACAGTATGGAAGATCTCATGGAATTTTTTGCCCACAAGAGTTAATTTGCAACACAGGAGGCTTCTCGCTGATCCTCGGTGCCCACGATGCGGAGAAAGGGCCGAAACAGTTGATCATCTTTTCTGAGAGTGTCCTATTACAGTGGAAATTTGGTCAGTATTATTGTTTGGAAATATATTGGTTAATGATGACAGAACTTTTGAACAGTGGCTTATCTGGGTTTGTGAGCAGTTCAGCATGCAAGACTTTCGGATTTTTTGTTGCGCTATTTGGGCCATCTGGAGGGATCGAAACTTGATAGTTCATAATAAGAGCGTTAGTACTGGAACAGAAATTTGATCTTTTATAAAATCTTATCTGGCTGAAATTGATGGACTGGAAGATAAAAGACTCGGCAAAACAGACCACTTACAGAAATGGACTCACCCACCTCAAGAATCTGTGAAGATTAACTTTGACGGAGCTTTTGACGGTCACAATAACATTTCGGCGTCGGGAGTTGTGGTACAAGATAATGAAGGGGTCGTTTTGCTCTCGCGGTCAAAGATTCATAGCGAAGTCATTTCGACTTTTGCTGCCGAAGCTATTGCATGTAGAGAAGCTGTGCAGATCAAGGTGAATAACTCCTGGCCGTCGGTTATTATTGAGGGAGACTCCTTGACAGTAATAAAGAAGTGTAAGAGTTTTGAGCAAGACAGATCTATGATAAGCGTTTATATTCAAGATATCAAAATGATGGCATCTGGATCTAAGAAGTTTGTTTTCCAGTATGTTTCCAGAACAATGAATACTCTGGCACATAAGAGTGCAACGAACGAGCTAAGGAGGAGAATAGGGGCTTACCAGGGTAGATCGGCACAGGAGCAGGATGAACAACAGTGGTTGAGGGAGGCGGTACGTGAACCGGACCGACGGAGGTCTTCAGAGAGTAGTTTAGGAGTGGAGAAGTCACGAAATGAAGGATCTGGAAGGGGAGGCTTCTTCTGAAATGAAATCGGTTTTCAAGAAGGCATTATGAAGACAGTGATGTTTTCAGATTTCAAAGCGTTTTGATTGGGTAAAGGCTCGGTGGGTTTTATTATTTTTTTTAATTTTTTTCATTTTTTAAATTCAAATTAGGCTTCAGGTTGCTAAGAATATCTAGATATTTTGTTTGATTTCTTTTTTATTTGTTTTTGATCTGATTCGGGCCTATTATAGTTGGGCTTTGGATAGTTTCTGTTTTGTTTAGACTTTTGTCTTAAGTTCATTTTAGTATAATTAAAAGCCCAATCAATATTTTCAAAAAAAAAATATTATATGTTTAAAGCATAAAACAAAAGCCACCCATTTTATTTTTCTTTCTTCACCTCTGAAACCACCAAAAGAGAAGAGAGAAGCCATTGTTTGAAGCTTTAAAGGTTCGGTCCTATGCATGGTAAGTTTAAATTGATCTATTTTTAGTAAATTTTATATTTTTGAGATCGTGCCAACTCGATTTAGATAACTCGTGCATTAATTTGCAAAATTATTAAAGTTTACAAAAGTTACCATTGTTGAATCTTGAAGCTTTTGGTACTAAATTGTTAGATTTTAAGCTTAGATTGAAAAAGAACTAGTTTTTAAAATGAAAAATGTTAGCTTTGAACTTAAGGACTAAAAAGCAATAATTTCAAATTTAGTGTGAAATTTTTATAAATATAGTTATTACAGGGTTGTAGACTGATAGAATTGAGATTGATTTTGAAATCGAGGCTCAAATTTTACAATTATAGCTATTTCAATTTTAAGGACTAAATTAAGTAAATTACGAAACTTTAGGAAACTTTTGAAAAGTGAACTTGAATTCACTTATGGTTATAATAGAATGTTAAAATATGTTTAGAATTGATAAATTCGGGATTGGAATCAACTGGGAGATAATTGAAGAAGACAAAATTTTAGATTAGTCATTGATGTCTTGTTAGTTGTTGTTTTTGTCAGGTAAGTTCATTTGAGAGTTACTCTATTAATTGATGATATATATATATATATATAATTTTTAGTCTAATTTTTATGTATAGAAAATGTTTGACATAAAAAATGACTAAATCGAAATATATGAACTATACGATAAATATGAATGGATACGCAATTTCTAATGGATGTAAAATTGTTATACAGAGGGACAATATGTACATGTTGATACTGTAATGTTTAAAAAGTATATGGATTGTTATTGTAATATGACACGTGTTTACAGTAGTAGAAATGGAAATGATACATGTCAAAATCATTTTTTTTTTAAAAAGGGAATCGACTAGAGTTTTAAAAACGAAGATAAAACGAGAGTCGCCACCGATCTTTATTTGGTGTGATCGGATCACCATTATTTTAATAAAATGTTTTGGTTTACTAAAACAGTATTTTTGGTCTATGAAATTCGAGAAAACAGGTTCAGGAGTCGGTTACGTGTGAGGAAGGATCAGCACCCTCGTCACGCCCAAAATTGGTACCAAATTGATCAATTAGTGTCTTAATTTCAAAAGTTTGAAAAGATTTTAAAATACGATCTTCTTTTTTAAATTTAAATTTTCTCGAATTGGATATTAAGATTTTCTCGATCCAAAGGAAGAAAATATCACATCCAGCACGTTTGGACGCGGCAATTTGAATCCTCGAATCCAAGATCATCTCATGATTCCTGAGATTCATGCATTGAAAATATTAAAAGGATATTCGATTATTTGGCAAAGCAGAAAACCGAAACCCAGCACGTTAGGGCACGATTTTTCTCGGATTTCCAAACATAAAATATTGCCTTTGTTTCTCATTTTTTGAAGATTTTCTTTTTTTTTAAACGATATTTGAATGGCATGTATTATTTAGCTTGGAGTAAAATACGACAATATTAGTTGGAAAAATGTGTTGGGGTTTAATCATGATGCTATGGCACGGTAGTAAAGACAAAGGAACAACAATTCATGAATACAAAATTATACAATGAACTATAATAATGTGACAATACAAATAAATGAATCATGATACATGCAACGACAATAATCGCACATCATACAAGCACTTGTATTAATAATAGCAAACTAATGAATTAGTAGCCAAATTTAAAAGAGTCACCAAACGAATTTACACAAATAAAATATAATGCGCATTAAAATACATACGAATGAATAGTTTGAAAGAAAGAAAATTTGAAATCATCAATATACAACAAATTTTACTTAGAAAGCAAAAATTAAAACAAAGTGTATAGAAGTTCAACATAAAAAGATGTTATATTTAATAGTAATATACATATATGAATTTTGAAATTATGCATATAGAAATGATATTATATAATATCATTTGAAATAAAATTTATAAACAGTAAAGATATAATAAAATTTACGTACAATATAATGATGCATGCAAAATATTTTGAAATCCATATAAGGTTATAAACAAAAAATATATATAACAAAATGTTAGTAGTTTAAAAGAATATAAATGACCTTAATTATGATATACAAAAGAATGCATAAATGTATAAGAAATTATTTAAAGCAGATGCCAAAAGGTGCATATATATACTCCATTTATAAAGTATAAAATAATAATGTGAAGAAAACTTAATATGAATAATAAATCAATCAAAATAAATAATATACAAAAGATTTTGAAGTAAATAATGTGTATATATATATATATATATATATAAGTTTTAAGGAAATGTTTAAAATAAATAATAATGATAATAATAATAATATAATTTTTAAGGAAAATAAGTAAATAAACTAACTCATTAAACAGGTTGAGGATCACATTAAAAAAGACTGACATTTAAGGTACAAATTTGAAATAAGGAAAAGCCAATTAAGGGCTAAAGTGAAACGCGTAGAAACTCAAAGGGACTAGATGGGAAAAATTCCCAATCCTCGTGCGCACCGTTTCGTATGGGACTAAAATGGAACAAGATCCAAATTCATGGGGTCAAATTAAAAACTAAGGAATGACCAAATGGGTCAAACTGAAAATAAATAATAAAGGGAGAGGACCTACAGTGAAAATTCCCCTTTTTAGGGAAAACGAGTGGATCCTGGCTATAGGATCGGGTCGGGTTCGGGTTCCCCCAAAACGAAGCCGTTTTGGCGGCTGGAGGAACCTACTGAAACGGTGTCGTTTCTGGGGCGTATTAAAGCCTAACTTTTCTATTCCTTTCTCATTTCAGCCCTTCTCTTTTTCAGAAATGACCCCAAAATTCTCTCCCCCCTTTTCGGCGATTGAACTCCCGGCCGTTCATCGCACCACCGCGCCACCATCGCATCGGTGGCCAGCGATGCTCAAGACGGGGCCTTAACGCCCCGTTCGAAACTCCCTTTGAAGACCTAACCTCGACGCCTCCAAATCCAAGGGAATGGGCCTTCGATACCCTTCCTCGGTCAGAGCTCCGACGACGGAGAAAGGGTACTCTGACGCCGCGACCATGGAGTTTCAGTAAGGTTCCTTTCTCCTTTCTTTTCCAAATTTTTTTTTAAGATTCGAAATAGTAAAATAAAATAAATAAAAACGAAAGTAAATAATAATATAAAATAAACAAAAATGAAGACCTTGATGCTTCTGTTCAGTCTTTTTATTGCTGATTCGTAAAAAAAAAGGAAGAAAAAGATACAAATGATTGGTCTCAGTTTTATAACCTACAAATTCGCTTTTGTTGGTTTTCGTTTTGTTTTTTTGTTACTGTTGTCGTTTTCTTTTTGTTGTTTTCTCTTGGTTTTGGTGTTGCAGATGACGACGGTAGCAGAGGCGTGGGCTGCTGGTGGCAGCGGTAGAGGCATGGGGGGAGATGAAAGGTCGGCGGCGCTGAGGCTAGGGTCTGCCTGCTGCTTTCTTTTTCTATAATGGCTGTAATATTGGGCTTGTTTTGGGTTGAATTTAATTTGGGGTCTGGGCTGGTTTAATTTTGTAAATGGACTTTTTGGTTTTTGGATTATTTTATTGTTTTATTTGTGACTGCTAACTAGGCCCAAAATTGGCCTATTACAATACAAATTCGATAATAGGCCCGTGTGAATTTAGTAAACAATTGAGATAGGAATGTCATGTCATTAAGATTCGAGAAAGGAAAACGGGTGTTGTGATCAAGGATTAATTTGATGGCTGAGATCTAGCATATATTGTGGATTCTCAATAGCTTGAGTGAATAAAATCAAATTTTTCTTAGGGTGGGTTTGGATGGGCGATTGAGTGCAGTGCGGTGCGTTTAACTTATTTTTTATCTCACGCTACAGTATCTAATCTTATCGTTACCATTATTTTTACACTAACCACAAATAAACGTACCGTACATTAAATTAATTAACTCAGTTTTCAGAGTGTACAACCCTATTTTCAATTATAGCCAACCTGACCTTATCTTCCTCTTGGGCACATAAAGGTATAGCATTACTGAAATGAGCTTATCAACAGTAATAAAATTTTGAATCTGCTCCATATTCCTAGTTTCTGTCTCAACATCAATTATTTTAGAAACCTTTACACATAAACAATTATTAAAAAAAAAAAAGTCGAGGAAGAGAGAATTTTTTACGCATTTTGTTTGAATAGTTAAAATTAATAATGAAAAAGAGAAAGAATCTTTCACAAATTCTATTTGATTAAAAATAATTTATTATTTACACCAAAAAAAATTTATTATAATAACTTTTCTCAATTATTTATTAAGGAAAATGAATATATTTATAAATTATTTATTAAAAACTAATTTAAACTAGCATATAAATTATTGTATTCATTAATATAAAGGAAAGAAGAAGTTATAATTTTAATAGATAACTGATTGACTATTGGAAGGACCTTATTGGAATTGCAATTAGGGATGACAATGGAATGAGATGAGGGTGGATGTTACTAAATTCACTATTGCTCTATGGTTGGTACACTTTTCTTCATCATTTGCCATCTTATTCCGTTTCACTATAGATGTATAATCTTAAAACTTATTATCACCTCCATAAATATTGGAAGCATCTATCTTTGCCTCACCTCACTATGCTTCAATTTAATTTTTTCTATTTATCTTTAATATTCTTAAAGTCAAGTAAATATTTAAACATAAATCCTCATAAAATAGTAAAAAAATAAAATATATGAATTTTTTTTAATATTTTCTAATACATTATTACATTTACACTTCTAGTAGCTATACATATATAAGGATATAATGATAATTTAATATAATGTAACGGGGCGGTACAAGCAATTATCATAATCACTTCATACCCACTATAAAAGACAATCATCTAGTGTCCACTTTAAAAAAAAAAAATCTACTCCGTTTAGAGTAGATCGATTTGGAATTTATTGAGCCGTTTGAGTTTGTTATCCCTAGTTATACTAATGGTGTAAGGACTCTATTAGATTATTCTAAGTTAGCCGATTTAGAGCTTTCTTTTTTTTTTTTTTAGTGAACTAATTTAAAATTTGACCTTATAAATTGGGATTTTTTGTGGAATTAACCTTAAACTTTGAGTCAAATAAAATACATTGGTAAAATAATAAGGGTGTGTTTGAATGAGAAATTTGAAGGAGAGATTCCATTTTATCAAAGTTTTTAAAAAATTTTAAGTGAGTTCACTTACTTGGGTAAAAAATTTGAAAATTTTTAAAATTTAATAACTAAAATTCCACTTAATATAATTTTATTTCATTTAATACACATGATCTCACTATAAGATTAATATTAGAACTTCAAAAATCATTTTCATTTAATTTTAATATATATTTTTAAAATGTTATTTCATTAAAAATATTTATATTTTTTTTACAAATATATTGATATACATATTGATTTTTTTATATTATTTATTTTTAATATATTTATGTTCTTTTATAATTATTCTTTAATTCAAAAAAAATCCAATAACCTAATTTTTATTAAAATAATCATTTATCTAAATAAAGTAATTATAATTGCTAGCATTTTGAAAGGGATGAAATCTAAAATACTAGTATTTTTAAAAATCTTCAAAATTTTAAAATTTTTCATCCAAAACACACCCCAAAAGTTTATTTATTAACGGAGAAATCATACAACCACACACATAAAACAGGAGATAAGAAGCAAAACAGCTTCGTATATCCACACATGCTCCACATACAAAACCAAAACACACAGCGAAACATAACATGGAAATAAGCAGAACGACAAAAGCAAAACACAAGGGAAAAACAACTTCCGTAACAGCCTAGTTAGCAACGAGCAGCAAAAAAGAGCTTCAATTACGGTTTATAAGCGCAATCCGAGCAATATTGTTCCACCATGATTGTGATCTATATCTTTCAGGTTCATTTTAGTCCTTCACCATTATAGCTTTCCAACAAGCCACATGATAATTGGTATGATAAGGGGTGGGATAGGACAAACCGGCATTTATATTAGGACACGATCGGTACGAGCATTTAGCTTTGGAATGATTTGTAAGTGTCGTTTGCCTCCCACTTATAGTTAGGGTCGTGGGAAGCCTTGCACAAAGTAGATTTAAATTGGTTCCCCTGTAATTGCAGTGAAAATATAAACCATCTATAGGCAACTGGCATGCAGTGCATGGTAGAATTCGGGGAGGAGATTTGGAAATGACGAAGTTAGAGCTAGCCAGGAAAGGTTAGGAATTACTGATACGAGTGCGAGTAAAATTGGTGCAGCATTCTTCATGGATACCGAATTGCAGCCCGAGGTACACGAGAATCGGGGTCCGAAGCCGGAATGGTTGCAGACTTTGCAGATGTAATAAACGGGAGTAGATTGGCGACGAAGATCATGCGCCGCCGGGTGAGTAGATGATTAATAGTGTATAATTCGATCACTTTCGTTGGTTGGCACTTGAATATTATCCCGAAGAAATTATATAATATTAATTAATCAATACACATTGTCACAATTTATATAACACATAAAATCTAAAATTTTAAATATATATCATAAAACCAACACATTACAAATTTAGTGACGATCATACTGAAATTACAGCCAACAACATTGTTCTGCTCCATTTCATGTTAGAATAGCAATTGGAACATTCAGTCGCGACAGTTAAATGTTGTGAGATTGTTTCCATATTTGAACATGTTTAATTCTATTTGGATCATGAATAAAATATGTTTATGCAACAAATGAGCATGTAGTTTGTGATAATGAAAACCAAATCCATGTGAAGAATTTTAGTTCATTCAAATGGCTTACTTAAAAGGAGGAGAAGAGTCCATGTTTCTTTATCCTAATCAGAAATTTATGGAATAAATTCAGCTTTTAAAATGATATTTTAAAGTCTATCAAAATACTGTTGAAATTACTCTTGACTAGAGGTGTTCATGGGTCGAATCGGGTCGAATTTAAGTATGATATTATCATATTTATTTTTGCCCAAGCCTAGCCTAACTCGAAATATGGGCCTAAAATTTTGCCCAAACTCGCCCATATTTGTAAAAAATTAATTCAAGCCCATTTTATACCATTCCATATTATTTTTAAAATTTTTAAAAAATATATATTTATATTATATTATTTCAATATTTAATAACTTTATACATTTTTTTATTTATTAAACTTTTTTTTATAGTCATCTTAATATTATTTTAATGTCTACATTAGAGTAGTATTATAAATGTAGTATAAGTTTATTTTTTTAATGTGTTCTAAATTACATCATATATAAAAAAAATATTATTAAAAAAATAGATAAAGAGTAAAAAATAAAAAAACTGGGAGAGCAAAAGAGAGCATATTTTATTGATCAATGGAATGTTTACAATGCTTCTCCAAAGCCTCTATTTATAGGCATAAGAAATATAAATGAAGTAGAGATCTACTTCTAATCACTATTAGAATTTAAAGTATATCAAAACTTATCTATATCTTGATGGGCATACACTGAATAAAATATTCATAACAAATAACATAATATAAAGTATTATAAATTGAAAAACGGAATGGGCTCGGGCCTTGAATATTGAAGTCCGAACTTAACCTATATTTTAAATGGGCCTAACTTTTTGTCCAAATACATTTTTGGGACCTAATTTTTTTGCCCAAACCCTTCCAAATTTCTGGTTGGCCCTTCGAACTTGGACAAATAGCCCGAACTATGAACAGGTCTATTCTTGACGAAATAACATTGTCGACTTGCAAATCTAATTCTTAAGAGTGTTATTTTGACTGTTGCTTTGTGTTTTTATTGATAATTTTATTTGACACTCTTTATAGATTTTATTGAGCGAAATTTCAAGATTTGTATGTGAGGATATTTTGGGTGAGTGATGGTAACAAATAGATTTATTATTGAGGTTGTAATTATTGTGTAAAAATAGATTGGAATAAAGTAATAGGTGATCCAAAACCGTTAAATAAGATTGTTGATCTGAATTACATTAATAAATATTACTTGCTATTTTCCAGCTTACTTTGCACTTTGTTGATAAGCACTCTGTTCCAACTCAACGTTCTACTCTCTAATCCAACTGAAGTTGGAACGACAACAAACCAAGTTGTTTAAAAAACAAATCACACTTGAAATTTGGCTCAACCTGTTGCATGAACAGGTTCAAGCCTTATTTAGCAAACCTAGCATAAACATAAACAACAACAAGCCTTATCTAACTAGTTCTGAGAAAATTGAAATAAAGGGGCAATTAAATCAAATGGCTCTCCAAGTATAGCATAAACCACCAGCTTGAGAAATGTGATCAACGAAACTTCCGAGGTTTGCCCAACGCTTGATAGTACCACTTTTGGAGCTAGATTTTGCAGTGCAAGGAATTTACTCTGCTCATTAGTTTCAGAACCAGGTCGAAAATAACCCTTATTCCAGTTATTGCGACATGCTTCTTTCATACATGCCACATGGTAACATAGGTTACCATCCGAGGAAACATAGGACAAACATTGGACATCGTTTGATGATCGGTTCTTCCTATCGCATTTCAAGCATTTCGATTTAAAGCAATTCAATTTGGTCCCTCTGCGAAGTTTGATTCTCATGTCGGAATCTCGAAGGAAGAAGGTCGTCTCAAGTGTCGCGCAGTAGGGATGTAAACTGTATTTCCCTTTAGAGCAATGGTACATGCGTCCTTGTATGTCTAAGGCACAAATGTGGCAGATTGGGGCTGCAGTTAAAGGATTTTCCTGGTAAAATTGAAACTTGCAGTTTTTGAATAATGGAATTATTAAGGGTGTGCGACCTTCACTTATACAACCCACATGAAGGACGTAATTGCAAAGCCGCACCCAGGGACATTTGTAGCAATTCCCAAACCCTAGCTCTTTGCAACCGTTGCAAATGAAAATACCTTCCCTAGTTCTCCGCTCAAGGTCATGTATTAGGTGCTTGTTATCTTTTTGTTTACCAGTCCTGGCATCTCCTACTTGGCTTTCTGCAAAGAAATAAATGCCACTGATGTTACTTCATTGCAAACTTTTGTTTTATTTGTAATTTCTTTTTATTAGACTTGCCTAGGAATCAAATCAGTATAGATAACCTATAGTCACTTAAATTAAAAATTTCAATCTCGAAATCCAAATATTCATACCCACTTATTTTTGTCGGTAAATTACATTGAATTTTAGTGATGGGTGACAAAACAAATCAAAGAACTGATATAAATTTATAATCATTCTTAGAAATTTTTTATACGATTTAAAACTGCCTATAACCCTTCCCAACTTTCAAATAGAAAGATAAATGCATATCAGCATTCTCAAACCTACATACTTTTATAGACAACCATACCAATACTTAATAAGGTACGACTCGATCGGCAAAAAATGTCTAATTTAATTAATATTATGATACATCTATATGGGTTATACGCGATGAGCAAAAAAGAAAAAAAAAAGAGTATATATACATATATATTTAACTTAAAAAGAAATATATGCAACTAATATTATATGTTTTATAATAGTCAGAGGCAAAGCTAAGGGTGCTGGTAGGGGCCCGGCCCCCAAAATGTAAAATTATTATTTAAGCCTTTAAAATTTTTTAAAATTTTATATTACTAAAAATAAAATTACACTTTGGCCTTCCTTAAAATTATAAAAATTTAATTTAATCCTTTATAAATTATAAAGATATAGACTATAAAAAATTAAAATTTTATTTGGTCTCCCTTAAAAATTGTTCTAGCTTCGCCCCTGACTATAGTAAAAAAATATAAATATTTTAAACGTTAAATTTTGAACCGAATATAGGTAACTAATTGTAGTTTCTTCAATTAATCATTTCTTAACCAAAGCTATATGTTGAAAGGAAAAATTAAGACCGATATATTAATGAGAAAAAAAAATACTAGAAATTCAATTGTTACAAAACCTAATATATCTAAAAGAAAAATTAAACTATTACTGAATATTTTTGAAAGCGGATAGGTGGCGAAATCATTTGTTTCTGAACTGGATCAATTGGATAAATTTAAGTGGTTCAAAAAAATTATTAAAAATACAAAAAAAAAAATTCAATCTCCTGTTGAACCAGTTTTTTAATCCGATTAAATTGATTTGTATCTGTTTAAGAGCCAACCGATTTTATATCTCTCAGTCGACCAATACTTTAATCAGTTCCCAGCTCAACTAATCCGATAAACCAATCTTCAAATAAGCAACCTTCAAGGAACTAACGAACAAAGATGGTTTAATAAATTCTTTGAAGGCTTTTAAGACGCAGAAAGAAAAAGAACCAAGTTATGTATTTATAGCACATAAAGACCGGTTGACTTTTTCACAACTAACTCCCAAATGCTGTTTCATTGGTTCACGAATTAATGGTTTCCCAGTCCCCACCTATACATCATTTTTTTAAAATATTGATAAGTTTGAGATTGGTTCGAAGATATTTCAATTCCAATTATAATTATTTAAACATATATATTTTATAATTGTACTTGTATTATAACATTAAAAAATATTTATGAAAGAACATATTAAATAGAATTGAGATTATCAATTAATAATATAATATAATCCTATGGGATCAAATTCACACCATAGAAACTTAACTTTGATTCAAAAAAATTAATCTGGAATGAGTTTTTTATCCATGATCAAGATAAAAGAAAAGGGAAATATTGCAGTTTATATCCTGTCATTTTCTTAGTGCTAAAATTTTATATTATTTTAGCTATCACCCTGCAAGTTGTTGACAATATAATATTAACAAAGGTTTGTTACATGATATTTTGTTCTTCTAATTTGTTTATTGTTGTATTAAATTCGAGTATTACCATACCAAATCAAATCATATTTGAATTAAATAATATTATTTATTGTGTATTTGAAACAATTAAATATTCAAATTCGGTAGTTTTGACTAAACAAACAGTTGCGGATGACTTGACAATGAATTCCAGGTCGAAGCGACTAATCCGATCTATTTTTCACCTTCATAGGAATTCGACTATGTTTTTGTTTTACGAATATGATAATTTCTGGGCATTTCTAATAATATTAAGTGCTATTCATGTTCTGAAGTTTTAGCTGCGATTAGAAAGGGTCCAGAAAAATTTTCTAGTGATGAATCGGGTATAGAATCATTGGGAGATGCTTGGTTACAATTTCGAATCTATTATTATATGTTTGCTCTAATTTTTGTCATTTTTTATGTTGAAACGGTTTTTCTTTATCCATGGAAAATGAGTTTAGATGTATTGGGTACCTGTATTCATAGAAGCTTTCATTAAGTTTAAGTTATAACTTGTGTTTCAAATAAATAACATCTCAATATTTGAATCTATTCCAAGAAAAATAATGAATTAATTAACCATATTATATGCAAAAAATAAAAGTAAAAATTCACGAATTAATCTTCGTGAATGTATGGTGGTTGTTAATAGGACTTTTCTGTTTTAAGTATAATATAATCTCCTAAGTCATTTTATATAATATAATGTCGAGAAACAAGTATGAAGAAAAAAAAAATGTTTACTTCAAAACATCATTATAATTATTTTAAAAGTTAATTAAAAATATAAAATGTCGCCTTCATGATATTAGGTATGGATTTATTTATTCGGTAAATGAAAAGTAGATCAGCGACACTGGTCATTTTATCTGCAATATGAACGACATATGATTTTGTTTTAACAGATTAAAAAAATAAAATATATTCAATTTCATTTGATTTGAAATGATAAAATTTTAATTTAAGTTTAACATATAGAATTAGATTCATCCATTCTATTTATGTAATTATGTTTTTTATACAATGTAAGTATACACTCACACACATTACATTATTATACTGGTAGACCTGCAGATTGAACCCTAATCTCGAACATACATGACTTTAATTAATGAGCTTACTTCTTGAGTTCGATTATTTTTGTTTTTAATTCAACTCAATTTGATGAAATATTAATCAATGTTAATATGTGGAAATCTCGTGATGAACTAATGACAACACGAGTGTTGTAAACATTTTAAAGAATCCTGTGCAATATTCAAGAACCAAGCATATTGATATCAAACACCACTTTATTCGAGAATTGGTTGAGAATGGGTTTTTTTAGCTGGGGTATGCGTTTACTCAAGGCCAGCTAGCTGATTTGTTCACCCAAGCATTGGAGTCCAACAGATTCAAGAGTTTAACAAGCTTTGTTGGGGTGTGTCAAGCTTGAAAGTGTTGACAATTATGAACGGTATACGCACGACGATCCTTGATGTTGTTTCTGACTTATTTTGTGATCATCATGGTGATTTTTATCTGCTAAAGTTTTGGAGGCTAATAAAATATATATATATTTTTTCTCCAATTTTATTTTTGGTGGGAAAAAATGTTGGAACTAAGAATGAAAAATGAATGAAGGTAACAGTTTCTTGAGCTTGAAGGCTCGATACTTGCAGAAGAAACAAAATAGAATTAAGCTTGAAGAACAAAGAAAGCAAAGAAAAAGAGAGTATTGAATGAAGAAATCTGATGATTTTTCATTAATTTTGAAAGATGGCATAATGCCTATACATATACCAGACATAAGCTGGTAAAAAATAAGCAAATTTTACCTAATCACTTACCTACCTCCATTAATTACATTGAAACTTGATAACCTATACTTTGCACACTTGGTAAAGCTGATTTATCAACTCAAATGTCAACAAAATTACATCAAGTACATTACCAACCTAGTTCTAATCAAACTAAGTTACAAAATATCAATTTGAAGTAACAAAATCAGCAGCATTGCCTTCAACTGCAACATGCATGGCTCAGGCAGCTTGTTCTGCTTCTTGGCTGCTTCATGTGCTCCATGTGCTGCATGCAGGCCAACTTCAACAAAAAATATTGGAGATTTTCTCTCTTCGTATCTTGGAGGGAATTCGATTATATTGGGAGGTGACAACTTTTTCTTTCTATAAATGCTCAATCATATCTTCTCGTATCATTACTGTTGATATATATTCAATTTCTGTTGATATATATTCAATCATATCCTTACTCTTCATAAGCCTCATCAGTTTTCTTACTACCAAAGTTCTTTCTCTTGCTCAAAACTCTAACTCTCTCTTAAAGAAATCTTTAAATTTTGACCATGGAACAAATTAAGATCACTTCTACAGAGGAATATGAAAAGCGACAACAACCTCGGGAGTATATTAGTGTGGGGACATCCAATCCCCAGGTTCAAAAGGAAATTGATGAAACCTAGGAAGTTCCCACCTCTTCGAACACTTTCCAATTAGAGGTAACCCTGACTGTGTCAATGCCTTTTGTGTCAAATCCCTCTTCAGAATTGTTTGCCCCAACCTCATTAAAGATTGTGGATGAAGGATCTACAACTTCCATAGAAACACAGGTAGTTAGTCCTTTATAGGTCACTGGACACATCAACACACTTGATTAGAGGATTGATGCTCTAATCCAAGTGGTTTCTAGCTAGGGAAAACAAATTTTAACCACTGACAATACTTAGGTCAATATGGCTATAGCCATTGCTTAACCATCATAATAGATTATGTATGCCAAATGAGACAAGGATGAAATGAGATATTCTTTACGAAGCTCACAACAATGTCCACACGATGCATCCTGGTGGCAAAAAAAATGTATGATGACTCGAATCCATTGTATCGGTGGCCTATGAAAAGGGAGATAATTGAATATGGAGTGTTTGGTATGTTAGCAAGTAAAGGTAGAACATTAAGTTCCTTCAGGATTGTTGCAACATATATTGATTCCTAAATGGAAGTAGGAGCGAGTTACTATGGATTTTGTAACAGGATTGTCATTATCACTAAAAAAGAAATACTTTATTTGGGTGATAGTTGACAACTTGATGAATTCTGCTCATATTATTCCAGTGAGATTTGATTATTCGCTTGAGAAACTGGCTGAATTGTTCATCTATGAAATTGTGAGGTTATATAGACCGCCAATGTCTATCGATTCGAATTGAGATTTGAGATTTACCTTCAGATTTTGGAGTAAATTGCACGAAGCTCTAGGCACTAGATTAAATTTTAGTACAATGTTTCACCCCCAGACAAATGGTCAATCAGAGTGAGTAATTCAAATACTTGAAGTTATGTTGCAATGTTGAGTAATTGAATTTGAGTGAAACTGAGAAAAATTTCTACCTTTTGCTGAATTTGCATACAATAATAGCGCTATCAATCTAGTATGAAACTGTCACCTTAAGAAGCTTTATATGGTCGTAAGTGTCGAACTCCTCTGTGCTAGTCGAAGTTGAGTGAAAGAAAGATGACAGGAAAGGATTTGATGTGAGAGACTAAAGATAAAGTCAGGACAATACGAGATTCCTTAAAGACTGATTCTAGTAGACAAAAGTCTAAAGTCGATTTGAAAAGGAAAGACATTGAGTTTGAAGTTGGCAATAAAGTCTTATTGAAAGTCTCTCATTGGAAAAAAGTCCTGTGATTCAGTAGAAAAGGGAAGCTCAATCCGAGGTTTATTGTGTTAGGAATTAGTATGATTAACTATTAGTCATGCAGAAAACTAAAGCCCATGCCCAAGATCCATTATTTGATCATGTAATGAACATAACAAGAAATAGTTAGAAATTATACCTTTGTCACGTGATTCTTAATCCCAAAAGTGGTATAATACACAAGACGAGGACCGCAAGAGAAGTCCCTCTATCGAAAGTCCACCCCGCAACGTACTACGAATATCCAGTATACTAGTACGAAGTTGTAAGAACGATTCCTAAAACTATCTTGTGTTTTTGTTCTAAGTATTAGTGCTTTGCTATAGGTGGAAAACTCTTAATATTCTCTAGAGAAAAAGTAAGACAAAAAAAAAATGAAGAAATCACTTTAGTGCGGAGCAAGTTTTCCTCTTTTAATTACGTTGATGTTACAACGCATTAAAAACATTGATATAATGGGTATTATGGTGCATAATTAAGGGGTTATACTAACTCTTAAGTGCCCCTCCTAAAACACCTAAGTGAGCTGAAAAAGATCAAGTACAATGTGTGCTGAATTTTCAGTCAATAATACCCATCTTTAAGCCTCTTAAATGGGTGTTTAATAGGATGTTACATAACACTTATGCCACCTCTTAATACACCAATTTTAGTACATCAAAGACTATAGCATTTTAGGTAGACCATGCACTAATACTTAATCTAACTAAACTCTTTTAATTAGATGAACAAAAATATTATTTAGTCCAACTAAATAATGTACACCCTTAACTAATTTGTACACACAAAATGACATTCACGTCGCATTAGGTGTGACCCAATAGGATTAATCATATTGAGCTCGGACCGTTATCAAATAACGTTCCAGTGACATTTAGAGGTTTCTAGTAAAACATAAACATTACCCAAATCAATTAACTTAACGTCTCATAGTACACCTACAAGTAACGTATTATGACTTAGTAAAATATCCACTTGATTATTGAACATTTTTAACAATCTCCCACTTGTTCAAGAAACAAGTATAATAGTGCTATAGGATGCCTCCCACTAGCTCAACTTGTTTCAACAAGTTGTGAATCTAAAATCCTTGTCAATTACTATCTCATTTAGACATAAGGTAAGAAATTCTGTCATCCTTATATAGTCTAAACATTTCTCGGATACTAAGACGAGCTGGAAAGACAAATGATTATCCCCATAATCCATTTGAGCATGGCCATGCATTTACAGTTCCGACTCTCCGAGCGGCCTGAGATATAAACCCTAAAGAAGGTTTGACAATCCCATCTTGTCCCTCCTCTATCTGTCATGTAATTCATAACACTCCCGAGCATAGCCTTTATAGTCCCCTTTTACGGCATGATGTTTGACTATGTCAAGGAATATTAATTCTCACATACAGAATCAGTGAGAAACTCAGGTCAAAGGATTCTATTTACTAGTCATTTTGAGTTATTCTTATGACAGCATGTTCTTAAAGAATACTTAAAACGGGTCATGTCCAAATAGAAATACTCCTATTCCTATCAACGTGATTAACTAGACATCCAATGTCCCTATGATCTATGAACGAGATCATCAGCTAATCAAAATTCTAACCATTAAGGGTAACTGGCGTCCATCTCAATTAACTGGTTAGGGACAAAATGTAATCTATGTTGTCTAGTTCACATTATAGGGTTCAATTACTAGATCAAATCTAATAACCTATATAGAAATTCTAGAATACATTTTGGACATTACTTGACTCTAAACCACAATCAAGTAATAATAAAGTTCTCAACTTTTATAGATAATCATAAAATGTATATTACATTCCAACAAAATAAATATACAAGTATCCAATATACTAAAACATATAACTTATTCAGCAATAAGTCTAATACCCATCTCTGATACATGCAACTCATGCTTGTGCTGAGACAATGGTTTAGTCAACGGATCTGCTACATTATAATCCGTGTCAATCTCACATACTTTTATGTCGCCCCTGCCTATGATCTCTCGTGTCAAGTAAAACTTCCGGAGCAAATGTTTGGATTTCTGATGCGCCCTAGGCTCCTTTGCTTGGACAATTGCGCCATTATTATCACATAATAACTGAATTGGTCCAGCAACACTAGGGACCACACCAAGCTCAGAAATGAAGTTCCTTATCCAAACTGCTTCCTTTGCTGCTTCAGACGCAGCAATGTACTCCGCTTCGGTTGTAGAATTTACAATCGTGCTTTGCTTGGAACTCTTCCAACTAACAGCACCTCCATTCAGAGTAAAGATGTAACCCGACTGAGATCGAAAGTCATCTTTATCTGTCTGAAAACTAGCATCTGTGTAACCCTTTACACATAGCTCAGGCATCCCTCCAAAAACTAAGAACTTATCCTTAGTTCTGTTAAGATACTTCAGGATATTCTTGACGGCCTCCCAATGGTCAATACCAGGTTAGGACTAGAATCTGCTCGTCATACTCAAAGCACATGAGACATCTGGCCTAGTACAAATTATGGCATACATGATATAGCCTATAGCTAAAGCATATAGAACTCTACTCATCTTTTCTAGCTCATCAGGAGTCGAGGGACTCTGCTTCTTGCTAAGATAAATGCCATGTGACATGGGTAGGTAACCTCTCTTAGAGTTTACCATGTTAAACCTTTCAAGAACCTTATCAATATAAGTTCTCTGACTTAGTCCAATCATCCGTTTTGATCTATCCCTATAGATACGGATGCCCAAAATGTACTGTGCCTCTCCAAGGTCTTTCATAGAGAAACAACTGCTTAGCCAAGCCTTTACAGACTCGAGCATCGGCACATCGTTTCCTACAATTAGTATGTCATCTACATACAATACTAGAAAACAAATGGAACTCCCACTAACTTTCTTGTATACACAAAACTCCTCGGGATTCCTGATGAAACCAAACTGTTTGATTGCATCATCAAAATGAATATTCCAACTGCGGGATGCTTGCTTCAGTCCATAAATGGATTTAAGAAGCCTGCATACCTTCCTAGGGCAACTAGGATCCACAAAACCCTCAGGTTGTGTCATATACACCTCCTCTTCTAAATAGCCATTTAGAAATGCAGTTTTGACATCCATTTGCCAAATCTCGTAGTCGTAATACGAGGCTATCGCTAGGATAATCCGAATGGATTTAAGCATGGCTATTGGCGAGAAGGTTTCGTCATAGTCAATACCATGAACTTGCCTAAAACCTTTTGCAACCAGTCTAGCCTTATAAACAACTACTTTACCTTCCATGTCAGTCTTTAACTTATAAATCCACTTGCACTCGATAGGTCTAGCACCTTCGGGCAAGTCAACCAAGTTCCAAACTTGATTGTCGTACATGGATTCCATTTCAGATTTTATGGCTCCAAGCCATTTGTCGGAATCTGAACTCTCCATAGCTGCCTTGTAGGTAGTAGGTTCCTCTTTATCTAATAAGAGGATTTCATGACCTTCATGAACTAAGTAACCCTCTAAAGGATCTCTCCTAGCTAGGAGGTTTACTTGCCCTACTACTCCTACGAATAGGGACATCCACAACTGGAGGAGTTACCCCTTCCTCAGCTCCCATTAAAGAAGCAATCTCTACTCCCACTCCTACTATAGAAGTGTTTTGTGGTTGCTCATCTTGAGGAACAACATTTTCAAGATGAATATTTCTCCCACGTGACTTTTCAGAAAGCCTAAAAAGACACCTTCGCGAGCCACAAACACTTTCTGCTCGCTAGGGTTGTAGAAGTAATACCCTTTAGTCTCCTTCAGGTAACCCACAAAGAAGACCTTATCAGATCTAGGTTCAAGCTTGTTCGGTTGTAAACGTTTTACATAAGCTTGACAACCCCAAACCCTAAGAAAAGACAACTTAGGAACCTTTCCTATCCATAACTCATATGGAGTCTTCTCGACAGCTTTAGATGGAGTACGGTTAAGAACATGAGTAGCGGTAAGAAGTGCAAAACCCCAGAAGTAAGCTGGAAGATCGACTAAACTCATCATAGACCGAACCATATCTAATAAAGTTCGGTTCCTCCTTTCAGGCACGCCATTCAGCTGAGGCGTTCCTAGAGAAGACCATTGTGAAACTATTCCACAACTCCTAAGATGATCAATAAATTCTTGACTCAGATATTCGCCACCTCGATCAGATCTTAGTGCCTTAATCGTCTTGCTAAGCTGATTCTATACTTCATATTGAAACTCTCTGAACTTTTCAAAAGCTTCAGACTTATGTTTCATTAAGTAGACATAACCATATCTACTTAAATCATCAGTAAAAGTAATGAAGTACGCATACCCTCCCCAAGCCAAGATATTCATTGGGCCACATACATCAGAATGTATGATTCCCAACAAATCTTTAGCCCTTTCACCAGTTCCTGTAAATGGCGACTTAGTCATTTTGCCACTTAAACAAGATTCGCAAGTCTCATATGACTCAAAGTCAAATGAGTCTAATAATCCATCCTTGTGGAGTTTTAGAATGTGTTTCTCGTTTATGTGTTCTAAACGATAATGCCAAAGGTATGTTTTGTTTGAATCTTTTGATTTTAGTCGTTTTGCATTGTCTACATGATAGTTTGTTTTGTCCAAGTTAAGTAAGTAAAGACCATTCATGCAATGGGCAACTCCATAACAAATTGTCACTTTTGTAAATAGAAAAAAAACCATTCTTTATTACAAAAGTAAAACCTTCAGAATCAAGACAAGAAATGGAAATTAAATTTCTATTAATTGAAAGAACATGATAACAATTATTGAGTTCAAAATACAATCCAGAAGGTAAAGACAAAACATAATTTCCTACGGCTAGTACAGCTAATTTAGCTCCATTTCCAACGCGTAGGTCCACTTCGCCCTTCGCAAGGTCCCTCTTATTCTGTAGGCCCTGTACATTTGAACAAATGTGAGAACCACATCCAGTATCCAATACCCATGAATTGGAGAAAGCAAAGTTAATTTTTATCACATAGATACCTGAGGTAGTTGCGACATTTCCCTCCTTCTTGTCCTTTAAGTACTTAGGACAATTCCTTTTCCAATGCCCCTTTTTCTTGCAATAGAAGCATTCTTGGTCCAGAGTGGCTCCAGGTTTAGTCTTGGCCTTGGCAACAACCTTGCCCTTGCCTTGACTAGTAGAAGGATTCTTTGCCTTGGTCTTCTTCTTAAAGGCACCCTTCGCCTTCCTCACCATAAGAACATCTTTTTTAGGCTCTAGAGGATGAGTCTGTTCAGCAGTCTGGAGTAATCCATGAAGTTCACCCATGCTCTTATTGAGAGAGTTCATATGGTAATTTTGAATAAAATTACCAAAACCATCATGGAGTGATTGAAGAATCAAGTCAACGGCTAACTCTTCACCAATCTCAACCCCAAGGCGTTGCAAGTTCTCAATATGACTCTTCATTTTGAGAACGTGCGGTCCAACTGGATCGCCTTTCTTGAGTTGGCTCGCCAGAGTGGCTTTGAGTTCTTCAAAGCGCTCAACTCTAGCATGTTTCCCAAACATGGCTTGAAGTTGAGCCATAATGTCAAAAGCATCCTTGTCCTCGAATTGTTTTTGCAAATCGGGGACCATGGATGCCAAGATCAAACATGTGACATCATTAGATTTCTCTAGTGCGAATTCATAATTCGCTTTTGCTTGATCAGACACAGTAAGGGCGGGCTTTTCGGGAATAGGAATATCAAGCACCTCTAGCTTGTGCTCATGCCTAAGAACTATTCTTAGGTTTCGTGACCAGTTGATAAAGTTCAGTCCATTCAATTTGTCCTTTTCTAGTATAGACCTAATGCCGAAACCAGAAACATTGTTTGAAGAGTTGTTTGCCATCTACAAAAGAAGTAATAAAAGCATAAGAGATTATATTTATATGATTATTATGAATAAATCCAATTTATTCCACTAAATTAATATAAAATATCCCTTATTAATCTAGTGACACCAAGACCCACTCCCACTAATTTTAAGCAAGCTTTGGCTTGACACCTAAAACTAGTGATTGTGAGTAAAGAACTCTTTCTTAATAATCTAATTATCCTAGGTTTGACTAACTAGATAACCCTTTATCTAAAAGCCACTTGCCTCTAAGTGCCAACCCTTGACCTACTTAGTTGAGTTTAACCATTTTTTCACCTACTACTTATTTTAGGATAAAAAGTGGGCACCTCGCTTTGGCGAAACCTACCCAACTAATGATCTTAAGCTTCGTAGTGTTACTAAGTGGAAAGGCAAAATACTCAATATTATTTAGGGACCTAGATTGTTTTTATAAACTCTAACCATTATGTGAACTATGTGAGTTTGAGTCATAAACTAACAACCTAAACATGCAATCATTCAAATAAACATCCATCCAATGCAAAAATTTAAATGAAAGCAAATTAAAGAGTTTGGTTCCTAGTATGGCCCTTACACCTAATAGATCACATCTATTACATAAAATCTTGAGTCGTTACATCTCATGGCTTGACTTGAATCTCCATTCTTGGCCACCATCTCTATGTTTGACCATGACAATTGATGCTTGATCACCATCTCCATGGATTACAATATTTTACATTTTGAAATAAAATAAACTAAATAACTAAATTTATTTAATTATTACATTCAAAATGACAGTATGCAAACCGTAAACCATGGGCCATACTAGTTACCTCAAAAAATAAAAAAATAATTGCATAACAGGTATACATCCACCCACTTGATATCTTCAAGTGGCCCATACAATATAAACAATTTAAAATATAAAATTTACATAAACAATATATAAATTAATTACCATGAATAATAATCTAATTATTATAGTTTTAATTTGCATTTGAGAATCAACTGAATCAAAATTCAATTGAAATTAAGAGAAAACCACCTTTTCTTTGAAATATTGCCTAAGATCACAAGAGAAAACTTGCTCTTTTCACACTCAAAACTAGTCGTCCAGATTAGCAAATGGAACCAAACACTCTTTTCTTATCTTGCTAATTCATGCCGAACTAATAAACAAGATTAACACAAACACTACACCCAAACAGACTTTTAGCGGCGTTTTTTGGGGCTTTTAGCGGCGTTTTTAAGCGCCATTAATAATATTTGCGCCGTTTTCGAAAGCGCCGCAAAAAACACCGCTAAAGAAAACGCCGCAAAATTTAGTGGCGTTTGTTGTGAAAAAACGCCGCTAAAAGTAAAGACTTTTAGCGACGCTTTTATAAAAAATGCCGCAACAAGTATGGGCTTTTAGCGGTGCTCTAAAAAAAACGCCGCTACAGATATGGGCTTTTCGCGGCGCTTCTAAAAAAATGCCGCTACAGATATGGGCTTTTGGCAGCGCTTCTAAAAAAACGCCGTAAAAGATATGGGCTTTTCGCGGCGCTTCTAAAAAAAGCCACAAAAGGCAGGGGCTTCTAGCAGCGCTTTTCAGAAAAACGCCGCTAAAGGTAGGGGATTTTAGCGGTGTTTTTCAGAAAAACGCCACTAAAGGTAGGGGCTTTTAGCGGCGCTTTTCAGATAAACGCCGCTAAAGGTAGGGGCTTTTAGCGGCGCTTTTCATAAAAACGCCGCTAAAGGTAGGGGCTTTTAGCGGCGCTTTTCCCAAAAAAGCCATTAATAGTCATAAAATTTTAAAAAATTAAAATATTATAAAAAAGAATAAAATTAAAATATTATAAATATTAAAATATTATAAAAATATTTAAGGAAAAAATAATAAAAATTAAATATTTTTCAGCTCATAACATTTAAACCAAAAAAAGGAAATCGATAGCAAACAATATTCAACAAGAATTTTAAAAAAAGAAGCAAGGATGGATTTCTTCAACTCTTCATATCACTTTAGCAAATCACTTGAACCTGCATCTGAACCCTTTTCATCCTCGTACTCCTCACCAAGGATGGATTTCTTCAACTCTTCATATCACTTTTCATTCTCCAAGTATTGAGGATCCTTAATTACATATAGCAAATTACATATAGCAAATTATGCAACTTAGAACACAGTAGTTTCATCTAGAAAAGTATGTAGAACTGACAAGAATCTAAAATTTCTGATATGGCCCTTCTAAAATTTACATAAGATGAATGATGCATAAAAAAAGTATATTAATAGCAGCAGCAATAATAATTAGAAGTACTAGTTAATGAATGTCAAATTCAGTACCCATTTCATACGCAAGAAGGGAAGATTATCATAAATTCACAACAGAGAGATTCTTATGATATCAAGAACATTGAGGTACAACTACACCAAGCTTACTTAAAATTTTAACTTAAAACTACAAGTAGACTAGTAGGCTAAAATGCAAAACAAATGTCTGCCATTTGCCTCTACTATGACAAGTTCTAAAAACCTACATCAAGAAATCTATAATTTAATGACTCCAATGCTGTGAAAGGGAAAGAAAGATTATATTAAATTGATAACAGAAAGTTCTCATAGTATTTGCTTCAGGCAACCATTTCATGTAAATGACTCCTATACTTAGAAAGTCTTAACCCACATACCAAAGGCAAAAAAATAAAAATAAAAATGTTTACAAACCAAATCAAGAAGCTTGAATAAATTACAAGCGTGAAACAAATTGCACTTACATTGAAAGAACTGAATTGTTGGTATTGGCGTGCATGCACAAAAAGAAGAGAAAAAAGGAATACGTATCAACATCTTCAATGGAAGTCAGCCCATAAATAGTGAACTCCTAATAATTTTTTATTTAAAACTTACACAAAGGAATTGAAGGCAATCTCCAAAGAAAAAAATACTGTAATGAACAATATCACAATGTTTCTCTTGACTACATAGTTATATAACCAAAATCCAATAAAAGAGGCGTTATAAGATATCAAGTAATGAAAATGAAGAAAAGGGTAAACAACCTATAGTAAAATATCAAGTAATAATTAAATGATAATAACTATTACATTGATAATTAAAACATTATTAATAAAATAATTATAATTACAGTTATAATTATTATATAAATAATTTGTTAGGAATGTAATTTTATTGATTTAAAAATATGAGAAATATAGATAATACAAAATACTAATTCTTAATTAATCAATTTTTTCTCTTAATTTCTCAAATATACATGAGCCATACTATTTGTTAAGTCAAGATTTGTGTTGAATCAAATCGATTTTGGTTATATGCAAGTAGTATTTGTTAAGTATATACTTATGATCAATCTAGCTAAAGTACCAAAATGCTCTACTGAGCATCCAATTGCTTCTTTCTTTTATTAAAAACTGTGACCTTTGACAGGATCAAAAGTACAAATATAAACATAAAATAAAAAAATAAACAATAGTGCTGGGGGTTTTGACAGAGAACTTACATCCTTCACCCAACATATCCAGATTCTATCCGGAGTTCTTTTCAAATGCCCGAAATATATTAAGATATTCTACTCATACATTTTGAGCAAGAATAACAAAACCCAATCCATCCGAGTCACAACAAAATGGATTACAGAAACAAAGCCCTAAATTAAAGCATTATAATACACAACCAGATGCACAATAAAAGAAGATTATACATAGGAATGACATGTACTCTGTCCTAATTCAATCAACTGGACCTAACTTAATTCAACTGGGGTCGGTAGCTGAAAGGCATTTACAAACTTAGCCTAAATGCTAGATGCTGAATATTTTCAAATAGCTTATAGACTAAATTATAGTGACATGCTTTTATTGATTTCAACGAAGAATCCAACAAATAGATCCTTCTTATATGTTATCGCTTCATCACTGCAATATAAAACCCTCAAACAAATTTAAATTCAAAAGCCGGGCAACACCATACCAGTTAACAATCATTCAAGTTAACAATCTAACAAGTTTTAACAGTTAATTTCTTTAAAAATTCTATGAACTAAATAAACGGGAACGTAGTAATATTATCCAACTATTCATGCTCCCAAGCTACCTACAGCACCTTAACCCAAGTTTGGGATTATTTAGAACTAAAAAATGAAAAACCTTCACATACCATCCATGGCTGCTTTCTAGTTAGCTTTCCACCTAGTAAGATGAACTTGGTATTCAATTATTGCTCAAATGTCGCTTAAAACTCGTGAAATAAAAAAAGAAGAGAACAGAATCAACAAAGTTTCTTAATTGTTATTGGAATATTTGTAACAATGCCTACGGCCAGATCGAAGCAAAGAGAGATTCAAATGGGGCATTATTGTACTATTGAAACGTGCAAAGTTTCTTAATCATTATTGTACCTTACCTGTTACTAAATAGAAGCAATTAGTAAGAAGACATCGTAAAAAAAAAAAGCAATTAAAGCAAATCAAAATCAAATTCGATCATTACATCAACTCACGAATATCTCATAAACCTAACATTACAACTAAAGCAAAGCCACTCACTAGTTAAAAAGAGATGCTTATATAAACGAAAATGCACTAAATTATTAGCAAGCATTTGAACTTAGAAGCACTAACGAGACGCTAAAATATCTCATAAACCTAAGAATAACATTACAAGAAAGCAAAGCCACATCCTAAGCATATTATCAGCAAATACATCAGACCCATTAGTTAAAACATGTAATTCAATGCACAAAACCCACAGATAAAATCAACAAAAAAAATTGACCTCAAATACAGCATTTAACGCTATCAGTTATGGAAGGCAAAACACCCATTTCGAATTAAGCAAAGAAAAAAAGTACCTAAACAGTATAACAACCGAGAAAAATGAAGCCAAGAAATGAGTTAAAAAAAACAAAGCACGCTGTAAAGATACCTCGAAATTGACAGAGAATGGAATGGAAGAACAAAGTTAGGGTTTCGAAAATTGAGAGGATTTTTTTGCTTAATTGGGGAAGACCACCAGTTGAAGAAGACGAACACAGGAGATTTTGGAGACGAACGCAGTCCAAACCCACTAGTAAATCGTGAAAAAGTTGATTATCCAGCATTTCCTGTTGGTGAGTTCTCTTGCGAGGTAGCAAATGGCTGAGGAATTTTGTGGGGGAAGATCGGTGGCGGGAAACCGATTTGGGGATTTTGGGAGGGAAATTTTGGGACTTAGAAATTTTGGTTTTGGGGAAATGATATCAAGCGTTAAAATTTTGTGGCGTTTTATTAAAAAACGCCAGCATAATTTTTTTTTGCGGCGTTTTTATTAGAAACGCCACTATACCTCAACTTTTTGCAGCGTTTTTCTAGAAACGCCACTATATCTCATTTTTTATGGCGTTTTTAGTAGAAACGCCACTATAGCTCTATTTTTTGCGGCGTTTTTCCACTATTACATAATTATAATTTTTTTTCTCTTTTTAACCTATATTTTTTCTATGCCGTTTAATCATATAATAATTTCTTACGGCGTTTTTTTTGAAAACGCCACTAAAAATTCAAAGTGCGTATTGCTCTCTCTTTGTGCCTTTTAATTTAATTGTTATTGGATGATTTTTATTTGTATGTAAAAATATATTATATGATTATTATTGTAACTATCAACAAATAAAAACAAAGTATATCGTAGTAGTGAATAAACTATAATATTTAAAAAAATTTTACTATTAATATTATTATGTACTCCAATATTTTTATTTGTAATATACATATTTTAGTCGGCAGGTAATGGTAATATATTTAAATTTGTATAATATTTTCATTTTAATACTTATTTTTATTTTAGTTAATGTTCACCTCAATTTTTTAAATAGTTTAATTTAAATTATTAATTTAAGAAAAACAATATTGAACTGTTATTTTGTAAACAGAAATAATGACGACTTAAACTTTTTAAATTTTTTAAACATAACAACTTGTATGACAATTTCCATGTATTTCATTTTTTTATTTTTATAAACTTTTTATTTTTGAGTTTTATTTTTTTCTTTATTTTTTATATTTCAAATAATTTAATCATTTTACAAATCTCAATTAAACCTTAAAACCTAAACCATTTAATATATATAAAGTTTATCTATTTATCTATTAAATAATTTAAACTATATATAATCATAATATTAATATATTAAAATTAATTTTATCTCTTTTACGATTAGATAATAAATTATTTAATATATAAATTAAAAGACACTAGTTGTAACACCCCAAACCCGGCCTAGAAGTTAAGCCCGAATCTGGTGTGTCACATGGAAGTTTTTTTTTTTTTTTTCAAACCATCTTTGAGATTGTTAAGAACTTGTTTGAGAATTACAATTTCTTTGTTAAAACCCAAAACACTTAAGCAATTGTTATCTACTTGAAAACGTAATTATCTTTAAAGACCTTTTTGGTTGTGAAAACATATTTGAAATAAACAATTTACGAAAATGGGATGTTTGGGAATAGAGTTGTAGAAGCATTTTGAAAGAAAATCTTAGGCCTTATTACAACATTTAACCCAAAATAGTAGAGTAATAAAATAAACAAGAAAGAAGTCTGAAGTTCAAATAAACCATTTCTGAAGTATGGTCTCCATCGAGTCATCCAAGGCCCAAGTCCACATCACTGAGCATTACCTGAAAAGGTTAAGAGAAAGGGGAGGTGAGTTACAAGAACTCAGTGTGTAATCTCCTTACCATCATCCACTGGGTCGGAACACACATAGCAATATTTTGGGCCCAAGCCCATTTACAATCATAGCATAATATCATATATAACATGCATGTGTTATGCAATTCCCAACCAAGCCTGAATTTCCATCCGCTACACACCCCCGTACTAACCAACACACCTGTGGGGATCAAGTCAACCCACCCTGCCAACACACCAATAGCAGGCATTAAGCCAATTATAATATTTGTGGCAGAGCCACCGAACTAGATTGTGACAAAGTCACCGAACTAGAGGCATTAAGCCATTTAAAATATTTGTGGCAGAGCCACCGAACTAGATTGTGACAAAGTCACCGAACTAGAGTGGCAGTGCCACCGAACTAGATTGTGACAAAGTCACCGAACTAGAGGCATTAAGCCATTTAAAATATTTGTGGCAGAGCCACCGAACTAGATTTTTTTTTTTTTTTTTGCAACAGGCCATTTAAAATATTTTGGCAACAGGCCATTTAAAATATTTGTGGCAGAGCCACCGAACTAGATTTTTGGCAACAGGCCATTTAAAATATTTTGGCAACAGGCCATTTAAAATATTTGTGGCAGAGCCACCGAACTAGATTTTTGGAACAGGCCATTTAAAATATTTTGGCAACAGGCCATTTAAACTATTTTGGCAACAGGCCATTTAAAATATTTGTGGCAGAACCACCGAACTAGATTTTTGGCAACAGGCCATTTAAAATATTTTGGCAACAAAGCCATTTAAAATATTTGTGGCAGAGCCACCGAACTAGATTTTTGGCAACAGGCCATTTAAAATATTTTGTCAACAGGCCATTTAAACTATTTTGGCAACAGGCCATTTAAAATATTTGTGACAGAGCCACCGAACTAGATTTTTGGCAACAGGCCATTTAAAATATTTGTGGCAGAGCCACCGAACTAGATTTTGGCAACAGGCCTTTCTTCTCTTCGTCATTTATCCCAACCCATGCAATCATGTATGCATATACAAAGCATAACAATATTCATAGAATAATTTCAACATAAGGCCCATAACACAAGTTGGCCCATTAAGCAATCTAGCAAATTTGGCCCATTAATCGATCTAGCAAATCTGGCCCATTAATCGATCTAGCAAATTTGGCCCATTAATCGATCTAGCAAATTTGGCATTTGGCCCATATAACAAATATCACATTTGGCCCATATATCAAATATAACATTTGGCCCATATAGCAAATATCACATTTGGCCCATATAACAAATATCACATTTGGCCCATATAGCGAATATCACATTTGGCCCATATAACAAATATAACATTTTGGCCCATATAGCAAATATCACATTTGGCCCATATAACAAATATCACATTTGGCCCATATAGCAAATATCACATTTGGCCCATATAACAAATATAACATTTTGGCCCATAAAGGGTATTTTCGTAGTTTGATCCATAGGGACATTTCGTAATTCGGCCCATTAGGGGCATTTTCGTAACTCGACTCGTAAGGGCATTTTCATAATTTAGTAATCGTACCCACTAAGGGTAATTCGATAATTTACTCTCTAAGGGAAATTCAGAAATTTTACCTACCAAGGGTAATTCGGTAATTTTCGCAACCCAAAGGTATTTCAGTAATTTACCCTCTAAGGGTATTTTGGTAATTTTACAAGCGAAGGGTATTTCGGTAATTTACCCTCCACGGGTATTTCGATAATTTTGAAACCCAAAGGCATTTTGGTAACTTACCCACCAAGGGTATTTCAGTAATTTCGCAACCCAGGGGTATTTTGGTAATTTACCCTCCAAGGGCATTTTGGTAATTTTTTTACAACCCAAGGGTATTTCGATAATTTACCCTCCAAGAGTATTTTGGTAATTTCACAACCCAAGGGTATTTTAGTAATTTACCCTCTAAGGGTATTTCGATAATTTTGCAACCCATGGGTATTTCAGTAATTTACCCTCCACGGGTATCTCGATAATTTCGCAACTTAAAGATATTTCGGTAACTTACCCTCCAAGGGTATTTCAGTAATTTCACAACCCAAGGGTATTTCGGTAATTTACCCTCCGCGAGTATTTCGATAATTTCACAACCCACAGGTATTTCAGTAACTTACCCTCCAAGGGTATTTCGGTAATTTCTCAACTCAGGGGTATTTTGGTAATTTACCCTCCAAGGGCATTTTGGTAATTTACCCTCTAAGAGTAATTCGGTAATTTACCCACCAAGGGTAATTCGGTAATTTACCCTCTAAGGGTAATTCGATAATTTACCCACCAAGGGTAATTCGGTAATTTACCCTCTAAGGGTAATTCGGTAATTTCATATTTAATGGTGTTTCCGAAGATTCACTATCGCCTCAAGTGATACAGAACTCTATTTGGGTCTCTACGGAACTATTGGGTCAAAATCCATTTTAGGCCCAAACGGGGTAATTTCGCAACTAAAACTTAACTAGTAATTTGGGGCATACAAATTTAAACTGTCCATTTGCGTCATACTGACTAAATTGGCTATAACTTGAGTTAGAAAACTAAAAATCTAGATCCGTAAAATTTCCTTGAAACTAGACTCATATTTAGTTTTACTAAAATTTTTCCAGAATTTTTAGCCTAGCCATTTAGTACAATTTATTCCTTAAAATTTCCCTTGTTTCACTGTCCAATGATTCTGACCTCTCTTAACTTAATTTCAATTATCTCACTGTACAGTTTTCATATACTGCTCCAACTTGTTTCTTTGAAAATAGACTCACTAAGGAATCCATACATATAAATTATATCCCATAATTCACTTTGTACAATTTTATATGATTTTTCAAATACAGAGCAGTAAACCCCAAAGTTAATCAGAACCAGTCTCACAAAAATCAAGATATCTCAGGATATAAAATTTCTTTTCCTTCTCTGTTTCTTCCATATTAAAATACACATAGTAAGCTTTAATTTGATATCTTATTCACTTTCTAATTCCTTTTCTCCTATTTTTAGTGATTTTTCAAAAACACGTCACTACTTCTAACCGAAACTGTTTTATTACAAAATACGATTACCACTACGATCATACGCACACCCGAGTGATTACGGATGCCGGTTTTTAGTTTTCTTTGGTATTTCCACCGATTAACTGCATATTTCATACAAACTTTCAGAGAAGTGTGAGATTACACACTATTTCAGATATGTATATGGAAGGGTATGAGATTACACACCTTATTCGGAATCCGTAACGCGATGCTCTCCGCGACACCAAAAATCCGAGTCACCTATTACGAGGGATAGGTTTTCGATTGAACCTTTGATAAAGTACTTCGAGACCTTGCAACCAGGATAAAATCTCTCATGGAAAGTCCCTAGACTCTCAACCATTTTACAAATTAGTCCCCTCATTAGCTAGCTTAAGCTTTGGGGGTTCCAAAAATATAAAAATTATCAACTAAAGCCATCAAAATCACTTACTAATAAGGGAGATAGCTTGGCTGAAAGTTCAAACCCACAAAGCTCCATTTCTTCATCAATTTTCGGTGGAGAGAAGATAGATGAATAGTAAAAGATGATAGCATCTTTTACTCATCTTATTCTATTCATTTTATCACCTAATTCCCACCTATTTTGACCAAAATTAAAAATTATTGTCCCCTATGTCACATGGCCGGCCTACTCACTTAAAACAAGGCCAAATTGCACAATTGGGGCCTCCAATTAATAGCCCATAGCTATTTGGCACCTTTAGCAATTAAAATTAAACTTTAGCACTTTATGCGATTTAGTCCTTTTTCGAAATTAAGCCCTCAATCGCTAAAATTGAGACACCAAAAATTTTCATGCATCCTTATAAACATGTTATAATACATAGAATAACATAAAAATAATTTTCTCTATTCTCGGTTTAGTGATTCTGAGATCACTGTTCCGACTATCCCCTAAATCGGGCTATTACACCCTCCATGCATTTTTTTTTCACCTACCCCATTATTTTCAAATCTCATCATTATATATTTTTTTCCTTTTTCAACAAATCACTCTCCATCATTCCTTTTTCCACAAATCACTCTCAATCATTCCTTTTTCTCCCATTTCTTATTTTTTTATTCTTTTTCTTTTATTTCTTTTCTTTAATAATGTCATGGTTGACACTTGGAAGAGTACACAAAAAAAAAAATCCAAAATTTTGCAAAAGATGGGATTTGAACCTCTTCCCTCAAGTTACTTCACTTGATGCCATAACCTCCTTACCATATGCTCATTTATGATAACAATTTACTCACTTATTTCCATAAGTTTTGATGCCTCTTACTATTTCTCCTTAATGGGCTTAAACATTAACTTTCATTAAGGCCCAACTTAAACCCAAAACTTCATAGAACCCCGTAACTTTCTAAAATCATCTTCTTAATAAGTCCAACTTGAAATAATGCCATTCTCTTATTCTCAAAAATTTTAAACACTCCTACGCCTAAGGCCCAATGAGCCCAATCCTACTAGGCCCAATTTCGGGATGTTACACTAGTTATCCTAAACCCAAAAGCCTACTTTTGTACCACTAGTCCTTGAACCCTAAACCCATAACCTTTAACCCTTAAACCCTATAACCATTAACCCTTAGATATTAAACTTTAACCCTTAAACCCTATAACCATTAACCCTTAAACATTAAACCACAACCCTGAAACCATATAATCCCTAAACCATATAACCCCTAAATTATACACCTTAACTCATATATATATTACATTGCAGAAGTAATTAAAGAAATAATGTAATCTAAAATCTAAACCCTAAAACAACATAATTTTTATCTATTTTATCAAAATCCCTAATATTTAAATCCCTTAAGACTTTAACTTTATTATTTGATATGGTTTAAGCACTAAACCCAAAACCCCATAACTCTAAAATAATAAACCCTAAACTATAAACCTGGCCAAAACCCCTAACCTAACCCTTAATATTAAATCCCTAAACTATAAACCCTAAAACATAAATAATAAACTCCCGAACCTAAACTATAAAGATTAATCCATAAACTACATACCCTAAATTAAACCGTAAACCCAAATTATCATGAGAATTAATTCAATATTTTATATATGTGCAAAAAAACTTTAAAATTATTTGCGGCGTTTTTCCAGAAGCGCCGCTACTGCTTAGACTTTTAGCGGCGTTTTTTGAGAAGCGCCGCTACTGCCCAGACTTTTAGCGGCATTTTTCCAGAAGCGCCGCTACTGTCCAGACTTTTCGCGGTGTTTTTCTAGAAGCGCCGCTACTGCCCAGACTTTTAGCCGCGTTTTATGAATAAACGCCGCTATTGATCCCTTTTAGCGGCGTTTGTTAAAAAATGCAGCTATTGCTTTTTTTCTGTGGCGTTTTATTTCAAACGCCGCTACTGTATAATATTTGCGGCGTTTTTCTTTAAAACGCCACTAAAAACACCGCTAAAAGTCTATTTTGGTGTAGTGAAAATTCTATTGCCTCTCTCTTGTTTCATGCAAAGTGCAAGTGGAAAATGCAAAGTTGAAAAACCTTTTTTTTTCTTCAATGTAATCTTACGCTAAGCATACAACAGTAGCCAAAAAAAAAAAAACAAAAGCAACAAGTTGTATAGTCAACTATTGATTATATAACCATGCATTATTTCGGCTAAAGCAATATTGTAACAGTAGCATACAATAATTTTCTTTTAAAATTAAGAATCTTAAAAAATAGTCAACTATTAACCGAAAATCTGAGAAAACTAATTAATCAAGTTAGAAATTTAGAGAGAATCACTAAATTGATTCTAAATTACAAAGTTCAAAACTTTGTGATTAAAATCAATTTTAACATCCTTCCCCAAAGTTCTTAACTTTGTTTGCAAATTAAAATACATGGATTTATACTTTTACATATTGTTATGTAAAACAAACTAAATTATGCCAAAACATGCCAAATAATTTAGGACTGATACCACTGTTAGGAATTAGTATGATTAACTATTAATCATGCAGAAAACTAAAGCCCATGCCCAAGATCCATTATTTGATCATGTAATGAACATAACAAGAAATAGTTAGAAATTTTACCTTTGTCGCATGATTCTTAATCCCAAAAGTGGTATAATGCACAAGATGAGGACCGCAAGTGAAGTCCCTCTATCGAAAGTCCACCCCGCAACGTGCTACGAATATCCCTATACTAGTACAAAGTTGTAAGAACGATTCCTAAAACTATCTTGTGTGTTTGTTCTAAGTATTAGTGCTTTGCTATAGGTGGAAAACTCTTAATATTCTCTATAGAAAAAGTAAGACCAAAAAAAAAAATGAAGAAATCACTTTAGTGCAGAGCAAGTTTTCCTTTTTTAATTACGTTGATGTTACAACGCATTAAAAACATTGATATAATGGGTATTATGGTGCATAATTAAGGGGTTATACTAACTCTTAAGTGCCCCTCCTAAAACATCTAAGTGAGCTGAAAAAGACCAAGTACAATGTATCATTTGTGCTGAATTTTCAGTCAATAATACCCATCTTTAAGCTTTTTAAATGGGTGTTTAATAGGATGTTACATAACACTTATGCCACCTCTTAATACACCAGTTTTAGTACATCAAAGACTATAGCATTTTAGGTAGACCATGCACTAATACTTAATCTAACTAAACTCTTTTCATTAGATGAAAAAAAATATTATTTAGTCCAACTAAATAATGTACACCCTTAACTAATTTGTACACACAAAATGACATTCACGTCGCATTAGGTGTGACCCAATAGGATTAATCATATTGAGCTCAGACCGTTATCAAATAACGTTTCAGTGACATTTAGAGGTTTCTAGTAAAACATAAACATTACCCAAATCGATTAACTTAACGTCTCATAGTACACCTACAAGTAACGTATTATGACTTAGTAAAATATCCACTTGATTATTGAACATTTTAACATATTGGACCTTATGAAGTTCTCGAAAGGATTAGACATGTAGCATACAGATTAGCTCTACCTCCGGAATTAGATAAAATCCACACACTACAGCAAAACAGACTTTTAGCGGCGTTTTTAGTGGCGTTTAACAGAAAAACGCCGCAAAAATTATACATTAGCGGCGTTTTAAGGAAACCGCCGCTAAAAAATGAGAAATAGCGGCGTTTATTTAAAAAACGCCGCTAAAAATGATATATAGCGGCGTTTATTACTAAAACGCCGCTAAAAGTCGGACCTTTAGCGGCGCTTCCTGAAAAACGCCGCTAAAAGTCGGACCGTTAGCGGCGCTTTCTCAAAAACGCCGCTAAAAGTCGGATCTTTAGCGGCGTTTGCTCAAAAACGCCGCTAAAAGTCGGATCTTTAGCGGCGCTTGCTCAAAAACGCCGCTAAAAGTCGGATCTTTAGCGGCGCTTGCTCAAAAACGCCGCTAAAAGTCGGACCTTTAGCGGCGCTTTCTCAAAAACGCCGCTAAAAGTCTGTTCCTTAGCGGCGCTTTTGGAAAAACGCCGCAAATAATTTTAAAGTTTTTTTGGCTATATATGTCTGATTGTTTTTAAATATATATATTAAATAATTTTTTATATAATTGTAAAAGAGATAACATTAATTTTAATACATTAAAATTATGATTCTAGTTTAAATTATTTAAGAGAAAAAATTTGTTAAAAATGAAAAAATTATTAAATAATTTCTTATATAATCGTAAAAGAGATAGTATTAATTTTAAAATATTGAATATTAATTCTCATGATTGTTTTTAACATATATAGTTTAGGGTGTAAGGATTAGGATTTCTTGTTTTAATGTTTAGGGATTATAGTCCTAGGGTTTTATGGGTTAAAAGTTAGGGTTAATGGGTTTAAGGTAAATGATTAAGGTTTGGGGTAAATATTTTAAGGGTTAGGGGTTTGAGGTTTAGAGGGAAATTAATGGTTAATAGGTTACTGGTTTTAATTAGGTTTATAGTTTATGGGTTTAGGGTTAGGGGTTTTAGGGAAATGATTAATGTGTCAGTTTTTTTGAGTTTAGGGTTTATGATATAAGTGTAGAATTTTAAGGTCTAGGGTTTAAGGTTTAGGGTTTAATTTAGTTCTGTGTTTAATTTTTGCCTTAGTGTTAAAAGTTTAGCATTTAGTGTGTAAGGTGTGGGTCGTAAGGTTTAGGGGTTAATGTTTATAGTTTAGGGTTTTAGTTGTTTAGAGTTTTTGATTTAAGGTTTAGTATTTATGCTTTTAGGGTTTATATGTCTATAAGGGTTTTATGATTTAAGACTTTGTGGTTTATGGTATTTTAGGGTTTAAAGTTTATAAAGGTTTATAGTTTAGGGTTTAGATTTTGGGGTTACGTGTTTAAGGTTTTATAGGTTTTAGGGGTTTAGGGTTTAGGGTTAGGATCTGGATTTATATTTTGGGTTTCAGTTATTCTTAACAAAATCAACTCAAATAACTCGCATTTAATAATTGTCTATAAACTTAAATTTCTTTTGATTATATAATCTCGAATCTTTCATGTTAAGCTAAAAGAAAAAGAAAAATCCTTACAATTAATTAAATTAATTGCTTTTCTTAGTTTGAGTAAAAAAGTAATGCAAATAATTTTAAGTTTTGTTTGGCATCGAAAATAAAATTATGGAAAACTCTAAGTTGATAGTTTGTAAACTTACAAACTGTCTTCAACCGTTGATTTTTTATTTTTTATAATTAAGTTTAGAAAATCATATGTAAGAGTTTAAAATTAAAAATATATTTAAGAATTAATTAAATTAGGTTTAACAGCTAAGTTTCTAGTAGAATCTATTTTTTATGTTTTATTTTAAATATTACTTAAACTTTAAAATAAATAAAAAATTTGATTAAATCTTTAACAATATATTAGTATCAAGAATATTAGTGGCGTTTTTAATTAAAAACAGCCGCAAAAAAAAAAGAAATAGCGGCACTTTTCAAAAAAACGCATGCAAATAATCATTTTATTTTACCTAAAAACGCGCCAGTATTGTTAGCGTGAAGCAAAAATTGCTTAACGCTTTCTGTTCCCCCATTTGATTTCCCGAAATCCCTAACTCCATCTCTTTGCTCCTATTCTCATCTCTGTTTCCCGAAATCGAGAAATCCCTAACGCTTTCTGCGCCTTCTCTTCCTTTTCTTTTGCTTTGATTTCCAATCTCTTCCTTTTCACATCTCTTTGATTTCTGCGCTTCACATTATTTAATCTATTTGAGGTAAGTTGTGAGAACGAATCTCAATTGAAATTTTTTTATTTTCATTTCAAGATTGCCATATTTCCTGTTTCAATTTCATTTACAAATTTTCACTTTTATTTACAAGTTTCATAGTTTTTGGTTCCTGTTTCAGGGCTTCCTTTTTCACATTGTGAGAAACGGCTTCCTGTTTCACGTCGTTATTATTATTTTTGGGTTCATAGTTTCTCCGCCGTCGCCGCTGGATATTCGGGTCGTGGAGGTATTTCCTTGGTTCTTACTGTTAAGTTTTGCTCTTGTTATGACACTTGAGTGATTGACTGCTATTTCCTTGGTTACCCTATGTGTTTTAGTGTTTTTTTCACGGTTCTTCTTCTGATTTCTTATGATTAATTGCAGCACTTAAGGGATGAACTTTCTAGAATAGATGAGAGTTGGGCAAGTGCACGTTTTGATTCACTACCTCATGTTGTCCGTATCCTGACATGTTTTACGGAGAATAGGAGGTTTAACCTGTTCGACCTTTGGTCTGATTTTTACCTAGATTGATAAGTATAAGTAGTTATGATGTTTTACAGATGTCTCATTGTGTCATAGTTTATGCTTCAAGAGGGATTCTTGCTGAGTTAGAAATGGGTAGGGTCAAACATATGTTTCAGAGAATTTTGTTTTAATTTTTCTTGTCTTGTTTTTGAAGTTTTGATGGAATTTTTTCTTTTATTGATATTAGCATTTTGCTCATTGCAAGTGAACCATATTCTTTTATGTTAATTCTTTTAAGGAAAACAATGCTATTTACTAGTTATTTTAGTGCTAAAAAATTCTATATTAACTATTGACTCTAGCAATCACTATCTAGATTCTGCACTTCTTTTATTGCTGTTTTATGGTCTAACGAACTCTATTGATTTATAAAACCATTTTAAATAGTACTAACAAAATAGCATTAATTAAAATTCAATTGAAAGTAAGGGGTAATAAAGTTTAACACTCCTCAAACCATAGATATTTTTCCAAATGCTACTAAACTAAGAGAACTATTTCTTTACTCAGAGTGTGATGTCTAAAATTTTAAGTTTTCAAATATTTCTTCTTTAGTTTTTAGTTTTCAAATAATTTTTAGTTTTGATTCAATATTCCTGTTACTTATTTTAGTAAAAAATTCAAATATTTGAATTCGTTTATTCCTTTTACTTTGAAAAAATCTATTTTAAATAAATAAAGAATTTTTTATATGAAATATTTGAAAACTAAAGAATTTTTTTAGGCATTGAAGTATATTTCTTCTTCTACGTATAGTTTGTTTACACACTTCCGTTTGATATTTTGTTAATTACTTTTGCTTTGTTTGATATTGTGTTTGATATTGAAGTATATTTTGTTTGATATTTCTTCTTCTAAGTATATTTTGTTTGATATATGAGAAGTTTTGTATCTTTACTGGTATATGGCCATGTGGTGAAAATTCTTGAATTTTGATTGCGATTAGAACTATATTCATCTCTGGTTACATGAATTTTGATTACGATTAGAATTATATTCATCTCTCTCGTTAATTTCAATATGTGACTTTAAAAAGTTAAATTAAAAAAATTTAATGATGTAAATAAGTGAAATTAATTTTTCGTTCTGTATATATTTGCTGATCTGAAAGCTCTAAATTTGGCTTCACAGGTAATTTTGAAAGTGAGTTGAATTGAAGAGGACTTCCGAGCCGAGGCCTTGCTGCATTACCGTCTCCTCTCTTTGCGTCACATCATCATCGTCGCTCTCCACCGCCATGCAGACAATCGGTAAATTCAGTACTTGTATTTGGAGTTGATTTTGAACTTGAAATTAATCGTTGATGCTTGTGTTAAAGAAATGTCCTCTCGATTATTTGTTGTTTTAATGTCTAATCCACGAATACTTTGTTTATTCAGATTATATATATGTTTACATGTAAGTTACTTAAATGTGAAAAAGTATAGAGTTTAAGAACGACCAAAATCAAGAACTAAAATTGATCCTAATTGATTTAATTGCTACCAATTGGATTAGAGCTGAAAAAGTAGAAGAACTAAAATTGATTAAATTAAAATATATAAGTATTAAATTTAGAATTTAAAATTAATATAGGGAGTAATAGCAAATTTTAACTTTGTTGTCCAATATAAAGCAAATTCTCATTGTTTATGATATAGTTTTTGAGGATACACTACTTTGGGAGTTTGGACAATAATGAACACTCGAGTGCATGCCCCATGCATTAACCTTATTAACCATATTGATCAATTTAAATGCTGAAGTTATCAATTTAAAATGCTTAAGTTACTTAAATTGATCCCTTTTTTTCTATGTATATATTATGATATATATGTTTACATGTTAGTTATTGTTTGTAATTGTTTATGCTTAAGTTATTCTTTTAATATACGTCTTTAATATATATTTGTATGAAGTAATTTGATCTTATGTTGTTTGCATCTCGATTCATCGCTTCTTCTTGCTCTCCGCAATTGTTGGATTGGATTTGGTGGTAATAACTTAACAGGTATGAAATCATTATTATTCTTATTTGTATGTTGTTGCTTGCTGGAGGTTGTGCTGCAAATTGATCAATTTAAATGCTGTAAAATGAACTTTTAAACTATGGTATTCTGCTTTGTTTGATTTCTTTTCATTTTGCTAAGAATGTGCTGCAATTTGATCAATTTAAATGCTGTAAAATGAAGTTTTAAACTATGGTATTCTGCTTTGTTTGATTTTTTTTCATTTTGCTAAGAATGTTGCGATTTGCTAAGAATGTTGCGATTTGAAACCTAAACATCGACCTACTACGACTACTTACATTGAAACTAAACTAAACTTGCACACTTGGTAAAGTTGATTTATCAGCTCAAACGTCAACAAAAAATACATCAAGTACATTAACAACTTGGTTCTAATTTAACTAAGTTAAAGGTATGTAATGATATAAAGATTAACATAAACACAAAATAAAATTTAATTGTTAAAAAATGTTTAAAATTTGTTATATATTAAATTTAATTATTGTCATTTTTGGTTGTTGTTAAATTTAAAAATGTAAAAATTAATTTTTTGATTAACTTTAATTTAACAAATAATAATAATAATAATAATAATAATAATAAAAAAGACCTAAATTTTAAAAATTGTAAAATAAAATGGCTAAAATCTTGCATATAAGATGATATAAAATGATATAAAATGGTAGTAAAATTTTGTTATCAGTATAATATTAATAAAACTCATTTTTTTTCTTACTGAAAACATATTTTATTTCTTATTGAAAACAAAACTAATTTTAATTATATTATTTAACAAATTAAATATGTTTTTTATCATATTATAAAATATTATAATTAGTTTAAAAAAAGTCAAACAATATTTACAAATTATATTAAATATGATATTTTTATCATTTAAAATTAACATTTTAAAAACTTGTATTGTAATTCTAATGTTAAGCGAATTTGTAAATAAATTTATATTTTAATCTGTTTTTAATTTTAATCTTAACTGTTATAAAATTTTAAATTATCTTGAATAAATTATTTATTCCTAATTTAAAAGAGTTGTAATGTTTAAACTATATTTTAATTTTAACTTTTAATGTATTAAATTATTATTGAACTTATGATTTTTAATTTAAACTTGCATATAATGTGTAAAAGAGTTATAATTGTATTAAAGTTTGTGTTATTTTTTTCTTCTGTAAAATATTACACATTCATATAATCTATGTTATCTAAATTCATAGAATAATGTTTGATTTCAAAATGTAATATTTTTCAATGTTTTTAAAACTTATAATTTTTATTTAAATAAACAAATATTATTTAAAACTTACATAAGTAATTTAAAACATACATAACTTAAATAACTTACATAATACATGTAGTTTAATGTAATAATTAAAATATAAGCATTTAGTTTAAAGATCAAATTTCATAACTTCCGTTATACATAACTTACATAATTTTAAGATCAAATTTCATAACTTACATAATTTTAAGATCATATTTCATAACTTACATAATACATAACTTACAATGCCATGTATGATGAACCTTAAAAGAAAATTCATTTTCAAATTCAAATTCTTTTAAAAAAAAGATTCAAAGTATATAGGCTGGAAACTTGACGGGTTGCCTTATATCTCACCGTAAGATATGACGGATCCTCCCCGAGCACTTCCGAATATGAAATATCAGTTGCCGCCTGCAATTTTTTCAATGTCGAAGACAGAGAAAGAAGTGTTCTGTACGGTGTTGAAGGATATAAAGGTCCCGGATGCGTATGCATCAAATATATCGCGATGTGTGAGTCTTAAGGATCGAAGATTATATGGCTTAAAATCGCATGACTATCACATATTGATGCAAGACTTACTGCCAGTTGCTATGCGGTGTTGTATGTCGAAAAAGGTGACGGCTCCTGTAATTGAACTGTCAAATATAATGAAAGGTATTTGTGGTAAAGTTTTGAATGTTCAAGAACTTGAGAGACTACAAGATCGAGCCGCATTGACTTTATGCAATCTGGAGAAGATATTCCCGCCTTCCTTCTTCACTATTATGGTGCACTTGTTAATTCATCTTCCACGTGAAGCACTTCTTGGTGGACCCGTTTTCTATCGATGGATGTATCCCATTGAAAGGTCTTACTTTATTTGTAAAATATTCCTTCATTCAGCTCTTTCATGCCTTTAGTTGCAACTTTTGATAATGTTGTATATCGTGTTTAGGTTCCTTTCCAAATTGAAGTCATCTTCGTAATAAGCGTTATCCTAAGGATCAATAGCCGAGGGCTACTTGGCGGAGGAATGTATGACTTTACATTCGAGGTATTTGGAAGATGTTGAAACTAGAATGAATGGACCAAGTAGAAATGCTTTGGGCTCACGGATCATAATTTGGCTGAAACTTATTTATTTCAAAGTTTCGGAGAACCGATCGGCAAAGTCGAAATTACAGAATTAGACGATAGATCGTGGGTCCAAGCGCATCGATACGTTCTTTTTCATCACGAATCAATGGAACCATTTCGGAAGTAAGTTCTACAATTTGATAAATACTCATCAATTATGATTTGTTTGTCTTCTAACAAAGTGAAACCTTTTTTACCGTAGTGAGTACAAACAAATATTGAGAGCTCGTGCACGATCTCGAAGATTAAATCGACGAGAAATTAATAAGTTGTTCGCAGAATCATTCCATGAATGGTTAAGTCAAATGGTATGCAATTTAAGTTTTCATTAACAAGTAATAAGGTTTTCTCATAATAATTACTCGATTTACTTTCGACTCGATAGGTTTGGAGTCGGAATGAAGTAAATGACGACGTTAAATGGCTTTCACAAGGCCCAAACAGATTAGTTAAAAGATACAGTGGCTTCCTTATCAACGGATACAGATTTCATACAAAGTATCGCGAGAGATTGAGGAGAACCCAAAATTGCGGAATTGTTGTTAATTCTTCGATTACAAGTTATGCTAGTGCTAGGGACAGTAATCCGGTCGAGGGGAATCTGGAGTACTACGGACTTATTACTGACATCATTGAGTTGGATTACTACGGCAAATGCAAAGTTGTCTTATTTCGAGGTGATTGGGCTGATGTGAATACGGCTCGTGGAATTAAAGTCGATCAATATGGCTTTACAATGGTGAATTTCTCTCGATTGATTCACACCGGAGAACAACTAATGGACGAGCCGTATGTGTTTTCTTCTCAAGTTAAACAAGTTTTTTACTCGGAAGATCCAATTGATGAGGGTTGGTACGTTGTACTTCGAAACACCCCTAGAGACTTTTTCGACATTGGCAGTGGAAGTAGAGATGATATAGTCGAAAGATCAGAAACATTGCTTTTTCCAGAACAAAACTTAAACGAAAATATCCCTAGTACTAGTCAACAATTTCAATGGGTTCGTCAAGATGTGGACGAAGATATTTACGAAATATGATTTAGTAAGATTTTACGATTTATTATTTATATGTAATATTATAATTTTAATGTTGGGCATGTTATATAAGTTAACTATTTTAAATGTCCTATTATTGTTGTTATTTGTTACTAAAATTTTGAACTATTTTACGTGTATTGCAGGAAAAAATGCCTAGAAGACGATTATTACGAGATTTCAATATTGTTCGCGATACTCCAAATTTAGAAGAAAGAAATAGTGAAGAGCAAACAGTTGTTGGATCTTCTACTCTGCCGGACATAGATGATGAGCCTGGAGAATTTGAAAGTAATGTTAAGTTTATTTTACATGTATGTTGAATTTTATTATTGATTCATTTTTCAATTTTAATATAATAATATATTATTTTTCAGCTGAAGGTGGTGGGGCCAGCAGAGCTCTCGGGGACGTACACTACTTAAAGATTTATACGACCTAGAGCCTGCCAATCGTGTTAAAGTAAGGAGAAACAATTATGGCCAGCCTGTTGGATCTGAAGCTCGACTGTTAGGAAGCTATTTGGGCATTATTTCACGAAATGCCAATATGTTGCCCATTAACTACGAATCATGGCATCACATGCCTGATGCCAACAAAAATCAGGCTCTCGAAAATATTAAGGTACCAAAACGTGAATGTAATTTATAATACTTTAATTTAATTTTCATTTATATTAACTTTTATACTTTTTTTCTTGAGCTAGATTTAATTTAGATGTCTCTGATGACTATGTTAAGAAGACCTTGGGCAAAAATGGAGAGACAATAAAAGCACGCTCAAAAAACAATATTTTAAGAAAGACATAAGCCTCGACGAAAAAATTAAGAAATGTTCCACCGGAATGTTGAGGTACCAATGGGAAGATGCGATTAGATTTTGGAATTCAAAAAAGGAGAGGTATTACGCATTTCTAAAATCTTAGAAATTATTTGGTTTATAGTATTTACTATATATATATAATTCAAATTGCATTATGTAGGACCGTGAGCGAGTTGGAATAAGCAGTGATGACGACAATGAAATTCACGCACACGGCAGGGGTTCTAGAAGTTTTGCTTGTGTAATGAGGCCGAGGTATTATTATTTATTAATTACATCAAATATTAATTACTTTATACTATTAAATTATATTTTTACGCTAAAATGCGAAACTTCGATTGTCAAAAAGTTGGGCGCGTTCACTTTTTGACATTACGCATAGAAAGAAGGATGGATCTCCGATGACATCCAGAAAGGCAGTGAAAATTTTGGTATATTTACTTAATAAAATTTTATATTTTATAAATATTTATAATGTTTAATTATAATAGTTTAATTCATCGTTTATAGTTTTAAATTTATAATGTTAAATTATGTTGCATTCTTTCTTATTTATATATTTCGTTTCTAACTCTTTCATTGATTTATTAGGATAAACTAAAGGAGAAAAAGGCGGAGTATGAAGCGGTTGCTTCGACTGATAGTTCTGTTAATCTTGACGAGATTGATAACAGAATTATTACAGATGTTTTGGGTCCTGAAAGGTACGACTGCTTCGACTGATAGTTCTGTTAATCTTTAGTATATTTTTAATAGAATTATCACTGATATTTTTGGACTTGAAAGGCATGGTCGGGTTCGATCTAAAGGATCCGGTGTTACCCCGACCCAATATTTTGGATCCGGCTCCCAGCAGTACATGCCTTCCGGGAGTCAATCTCGTGCTGAAGTTCAGAGGCTACAAGACCAGATAGCTCAGATGCAAGAGAGCACGGTTGAGCAGAGGCAACAAATTGCTGATGTTCAAAGAAAATATGAAGAACTCCACCAGAATGACTTAAAGCGGATGCGAAGCGCGGCAGCGAGGGCAGAAGGCGGCGAGAGAGAGGCGGCGGCGGTGCGAGGGAGGCAGAGGCATCATCGATGCTAGCAGAGCGCGAAAGTACGAAGAGCTCCGAAGAAGCTCCGACCTTCGGCTTGAGCGTATGATGCAGATGTTTGAGCAGTCGCAGAAACCGTCATCTTAGACACATTTAGTTTCTCGTTGTAAGAATGTTTTGACATTATTACATTTAACATTATTGTTACAATATTATTTACAATTAATGTATTTGGTGTGATTTTTATGCTAAATTTTCTGTTTTGCGATGGAATTATATGCTATATTTACTGTTATTGGTTGGTTTTAATGCAGGAGGGGTATAATATTGAATAAATGGCACTACAGAAATCTGTACAAATTAGCGGCGTTTTTCAAAAAGCGCCGCTAAAGAACATGGTTTTTAGCGGCGTTTTTCAAAAAGCGCGCTAAAAACCATGTTCTTTAGCGGCGTTTTTGGGAAAAGCGCCACGAAAAGAACATGGTCTTTAGCGGCGTTTTTGGGAAAAGCGCGCGAAAAGAACATGGTCTTTAGCGGCGTTTTTAGGAAAAGCGCGCGAAAGAACATGGTCTTTAGCGGCGTTTTAAAACAAACGCCGCTAAAGACCATGTTCTTTCGCGGCGCTTTTTCAACATAAACGCCGCAAAATTTTGCGGCGCGTGTAATAGCGGTGTTTTTCGGGGCGCTTATAGAAGCGTCGCAAACACTTTTTGTGGCGCTTATAAACGCCGCTAAAGGCCAAAAAAAAAACGCCGCTAAAAGTCTGTTTTGCTGTAGTGACAATTTTTTTTCATGTGTTGATACTGAGAAGATATAGATCCAAAGCCTCCCATGTTTTATCTCTTGACAAAATTGTACAGTCTAATCTGTCATATGGTAAGGAACTAGTTAAAACCTTAGCTCGGGAAGTGAAAGAATTAAAAAATATGTGGTGTTGGTGAAAGTATTGTGGCATAATCATGGAGCAGAAAAGATTACTTGGGAGCTGAAAGAACTATGAGATCTCAGTACCCCCAGCTTTTCTCAAGTAAATTTCAAGGACAAAATTTCTTAAGAGGGAGAATTGTGAGAGCCCAATTTTCTATGGTACAAAAAAATATGGTTTCGAAACTCCATTTCTATAAATTGAGTCTGTAAATATTAAATATGAATATCTACGAAGATAATAAAAATATATATTGAAGATATCCTAACCCTATGGAATTTCACACTTTCTTAACATACACAACATGTCTCAATACAATTTTACATCAATTATGACATATCAAGTAAATCCACATATTCAATCTCAACCTTAACCTCAACCTCAACCTCAACCTCAACCTCAACCTCAACCTCAACCATATTCCGATATTCATCCTCAACCATAGTAATTCAATTCAATTGGTCATTACCAACTCACCTCAACACTATGTAATGCATTATGTCATGTTTATGCAACAAATAAATTGGTCTTGAATCATAGAAATACAAATCAGAATTCCGAGCTACTCACCGACGACTTTGAATTTTCTTTTCCCTCTCGATATATCCGAGTTAACGTTTGCTAAGAATAGTCACAAAACATATAGTACTATCAACTTCCAACAAATTCACAATAAATAATCAATTCATACGAGTTTTACAAGTTATTCAATTTAGTCCCTAAAACCGGGACTAACACAACTTTCAATCCAGAAATTCAAATTCAAATTTGATTTCATGTTTACTTATTAGAGACCTCCTACTTTCTATTTCTATTGAATTTCACTACATTTTTTCATTTCATTCAATTTGTTCCTTAATGAATGAAACTATCAATTAAGCTTTACAATTTAGTCCTTATCTTAATCTAAGCTTATTTTTTTTCAATTTAACATCTAAATCATTCATTCTCAATAATGGAATCTTATCCAAACTTCATAAATTGATCAAATTGATCATTGGGTCAGCTAAATCAAGCTCTCAAGATAAAAAAATTATAAAAAACAAAGAAAAATAACTAAGGACTTACTTGAAATTAGAAGCTAAAATCTTGAAACCTTAATGGCGTTCCCTTCCTTTTTCTTTTCTTTGGACGATTTGAAAAGTGAAAAAGATGATAACTTTCCATTAAGTTTATCTTTTATACTAACATTTACCACTAATTAATCTTATATAATTTAATTAAACATAGTTTAATTAGTACAATTAACCTTTAATCATAAATTAGTGGATGGTGTCATCATAATGAACTATCTCTTATTGAAAAATGGTTTATACACCATTTTGAACCTTCGATTAATAACAATTGAAGTCCTCAAGCCATTTCCTAATTAAAATCTATAGTGATTAAATTTTATGATTTAGTCCTTAAGCTATAATTATTCACTAATCCAACTAAATTACTTATCCAAATTTAAATTCATCAATACACTAACTCCATAAATTATTCCTATTTAATATTTACATATTTGATTTACAAAAACAAAGTCCCAAAACTTCATTTCTGATACTACTAGAAATCCGGTCATTGCAAAATATGTCATCAATGATCAAAGAAAAGACGCAATTACTTTTGATATTTATGATGCTGAGAAGGAAGAAGCACTTCTGGCTCAGGAAGCCAACTTCATCAGGCCCTAAGACTATCCTTATAGGCATTAGACAATGGATAATTGATGACCTCACTCTCTATATTGAGGAAAATGAAAGGCACATTGCCCGATTATGAGTAGCGGCCAAGGCTGTGAAGAAGGTTCTCGATAAGCAGAAGGCCCGCGTGTTGATTTTATAGCTCTTCTTGATAAAGATTAGTTTGGCAATTATATTGATCAAAAAAGGGGAGTAAAGGGGTGCTGTGATGTGCTGAGGGGAAAAGTACTCTGCTAAGGGGAGTTTCTGTTTGCCATTTTCTACCATTGTTGTTCTGCTGATGATATTTTCCTTTTCCTTTTTCTTTTTTTTTTTTCCAACTTTTAGACTTGTTGGATTTTGAAGTACTGTACTTCATTTTGCTACTTTTACTTTGGTGATTTTTTTTTATGATTTTATGGATGTTGATTATTATTTTTGCACAATTCTTTCTTATTCATTAGCTTGCTTGATTATAATTATGGTTTAATTGATAATTGATGTAAATTTCACGCTTGGAATTAATGATTAATTTAGATAATTATTTTCTAAGTTAAGTTTTTGAAATTAAGGGGAATATGCTAAGGGGAGCTAAGGTTTATTGACGATTAAGCTTCTATGTTGTATGAGTTTTATTCAACAAATTGTCAAAAGGGGAGCTTGTTGAAAAATATGGAATGACTGAGATGTGCATGAGGAAGTTCTCAATTCCTTACCGCAGTAGATTGTCATTTTTCCATATTTAGGAGATTGCCAATTTATTGAACCATATCTTTGAGCTGAGTTGAGAAACATATTTAGAGAATTAGATCAGATCAGGTCAAGTCTATCTAATCCCTTGGATCAAGGAACTTGGATCAAATTGGAACGTTGAGGACTTAGCTGCCAACAATCATTGTTTACCTTGATTGTTTTATTATATTGTATTTAACTAGTTTAGCTGTTGATTAATAAAGATTGTGATATATCTTCACTATGCTAGTAAGTCTCAAAAACTTTATATAATTGAGAGACTTATATATGTTATTATATTGATTTATTGAGAACACTTAATCTATTCAAGTAAGGAATTTTAAACACTTATTTAAATCCAATATTTAAACACTTATTTAATAATATTAAATACGAATCTGTTGCTACTGTATTCATTATTAAATGAATTTTAAAAGAAAATCTAGTATTATAAAATATCAATATTAATAGTAAAATTTAAATCCTGGTCGGGTTAGCCCTAAAACAAAAAACATCATGTCCGTAGTTCAGGGCCAAGAACAGCTCTGGATATAAAATATCAGCTTCACTTTAGGCATGTATGTATGGTTCAATTTTCTATTGTTTTCTTATCTTGTTCATGAAAATTATCTAATACATAAATTTTCAAACAACATAATACAAAATATGTAACTATATTAAAGTTATATTACCAGTCAAATTACGAGTCCTTTTCCTTTAAAATTAACAGTAGTCGGCAAACATTGTTATCCTGTATAGGCCATGACAATGAGATATAACAAAGAGAAATTTGCTGTAAATTTCCCAAGAAATCGAAAGGAAAGAATAAAAATTACAATATGATCAATCTTAGTAGAATTGTTTAATTGGATGATATATCAACGAACCTGCTTAGAAAGGATTTCTCCATTAAAAAAAGTTAGTGAATTCTGGGTCTTTTCTTTTCTTCTATAAGTACATGACTTCCCAGCCGGGGCTCATTTTATCTCTCTCATCTTAAATCCTCGGTTCACTGAGTATTTCTAGTTTTTCTTTAAATAAATATAGGCAGTATAACATACAGTATTAGTTGCATATATCTTTTTAACTTATATATATATATATATATATATATATAAATAATTAAATATTAGTTTAATTGACATCGTTGTTGTTGTAATAATTAGGAACACGCGTCACCTCTTCATGCCTGAACAATCATTTGTGTTTGCAGAAAAGCCAATTTGGAGATACTATATTAGCAGGTATAGCATTATTGAAATGAGCTTATCAACAGTAATACAATTTTGAATCTGCTCCATATTCCAAGTTTCTGGCTCAACATCAATTATTTTAGAAACCTTGCACATAAACATTTATGAAAGAAAAGAAAGGAAAGGAAAAGAAGGTTAAGGAAAGGAAAACATTTTTATATAATTTGTTTGGATAGTAAATGTAATAGGCCAATTTTGGAAATGACGAAGTTAGAGCTAGCCAGGAAAGGTTAGGAACTGATACGAGTGCGAGTAAAATTGGTGCAGCATTCTTCATGGATATAGAATTGCAGCCCGAGGTACACGAGAATCGCGGTCCAAAGCCGGAATGGTTGCAGACTTTGCAGATGTAATAAACGGGAGTAGATTGGCGACGAAGATCATGCGCCGGGTGAGTAGATGATTAATAGTGTATAATTCTATCACTTTCGTTGGTTAGCACTTTAATACTGCCCCGAAGAAATTATATAATATTATTTAATCAATACACATTGTCACAATTTATATCACAAATAAAATCTAAAATTTTAAATATAAATCATAAAACCAACACATTACAAATTAAGTTTGGTGACGATCATACTGAAATTACAACCAACAACATTGTTCTGCTCCATTTCATGTTACAATAGCAATTGGAACATTCAGTCGCGACAGTTAAATGTTGTGAGATCGTTGCCATATTTGAACATGTTTAATTCCATTTGGATCATGAATAAAATATGTTTATGCAACAAATGAGCATGTAGTTTGTGATAATGAAAACCAAATCCATGTGAAGAATTTTAGTTCATTCAAATGGCTTACTTAAAAGGAGGAGAAGAGTCCATGTTTCCTTATCCTAATCAGAGTATATGAAGCTTATGAAGAAATTTATGGAATAATCAGAGTCCATATTTCTTTATCCTAATCAGAAATTTATGGAATAAATTCAGCCTTTAAAATGATATTTTAAAGTCTATCAAAATACTGCTGAAATTACTCTTGACTAGATGTGTTTATGGGCCGAATCGGGTCGAATCTAAGTATGATATTATCATACTTTATTTTTGCCCAAGCCTAGCCAGCCTAATTCGAAATATGGGCCTAAAATTTTGCCCAAACCCGTCCATATTATTTTTAAAATTTTTAAAAAAATATATATTTATATTATATTATTTCAATATTTAATAATTTTATACATTTTTTATTTATTAAATTTTTTTTATATAGTCATCTTAATATTATTTTAATGTTTACATTAGAGTAGTATTATATATGTAGTATAAGTTTATTTTTTTAATGTGTTCTAAATTACATAATATATTATAAAAAATAGATAAAGAGAAAAAAAACAAAGAAACAAAGAGAGCAAAAGAGAGCGCATTTTATTGATCAATGGGATGTTTACAATGCTTCTCCAAAGTCTCTATTTATAGGCATAAGAAATATAAATAAAGTGGAGATCTACTTCTAATCATTATTAGAATTTAAAGTATATCAAAACTTATCTATATCTTGATGGGCATACACTTAATAAAATATTCATAACAAATAATATAATATAAAGTATTATAAACTGAAAAATAAAATGGGCTCGGGCCTTGAATATTGAAGCCCGAACTTGACCCATATTTTAAATGGGCCTAACTTTTTATCCAAACACATTTTTGGGACTTAATTTTTTTGCCCAAACCCTTCCAAATTTTGGTGGGCCTTCGAACTTGAATGAATAGCCCGAACTATGAACAGGTCTACTCTTGACGAAGTAGCATTGTCGACTTGCAAAATCTAGTTTTTAAGAGTGTTTATTTTGACTGTTGCTTTGTGTTTTTATTGATAATTTTATTTGACACTCTTTATAGATTTTATTGGAGCGATATTTCATGATTTGTATGTGAGGATATTTTAGGTGAGTGATGGTAACAAATAGATTTATTATCGGGGTTGTAACTATTCATTGTATAAAAGTAGATTGGAATAAAGTAATAGGTGATCCAAAACTGTAAAATAAGATTGTTGATCTGAATTACGTTAACAAATATTACTTGTTATTTTCCAGCTTACTTTGCACTTTACTTTGTTGATAAGCACTTTGTTCCAACTCAACGTTCTACTCTCTAATCCAACTGAAGTTGGAACGACAACAAACCAAGTTGTTTAAAAAAAAATCACACTTGAATTTGGCTCAACTTGTTGCATGAACAGGTTCAAGCCTTATTTAGCAAACCAAGTTGTTTAAAAAACAAATCACACTTGAAATTTGGCTCAACTTGTTGCATGAACAGGTTCAAGCCTTATTTAGCAAACCTAGCATAAACATAAACAACAACAAGCCTTATGTAACTAGTTCTGAGAAAATTGAAATAAAGGGGCAATTAAATCAAATGGCTCTCCAAGTATAGCATAAACCACCAGCTTGAGAAATGTGATCAACGAAACTTCCGAGGTTTGCCCAACGCTTGATAGTACCACTTTTGGAGCTAGATTTTGCAGTGCAAGGAATTTACTCTGCTCATTAGTTTCAGAACCAGGTCGAAAATATCCCTTATTCCAGTTATCGCGACATGCTTCTTTCATACATGCCACATGGTAACATAGGTTACCATCCGAGGAAACATAGGACAAACATTGGACATCGTTTGATGATCTGTTCTTCCTATCGCATTTTAAGCATTTCGATTTAAAGAAATTCAATTTGGTCCCTCTGTGAAGTTTGATTTTCATGTCGGAATCTCGAAGGGAGAAGGTCGTCTCAAGTGTCGCGCAGTAGGGATGTAAACTGTATTTCCCTTTAGAGCAATGGTACATGCGTCCTTGTATGTCTAAGGCACAAATGTGGCAGATTGGGGTTGCAGTTAAAGGATTTTTCTGGTAAAATTGAAACTTGCAGTTTTTGAATAATGGATTTGTTAAGGGTGTGCGACCTTCACTTATGCAACCCACATGAAGGACGTAATCGCAAAACCACACCCAGGGACATTTGTAGCAATTCCCAAACCCTAGCTCTTTGCAACCGTTGCAATTGAAAAGACCTTCCCTAGTTCTCCGCTCAAGGTCATGTAGGTGCTTGTTATCTTTTTGTTTATCCAGTCCTGGCATCTCCTAATGGGCTTTCTGCAAAGGACTAAATGCCACTAACGTTACTTCATTGCAAACTTTTGTTTTATTTGTAATTTCCTTTTATAAGTATTGGGCTTGCCTAGGAATCAAATCCGTATAGATAACCTATTGTGACTTAAATTAAAAATTTGTATCTCGAAATCCAAATATTCATACCCACTTATTTTTGTGGGTAAATTACATTGAATTTTAGTGATAGGTGACAAAACAAATCAAAGAACTGATATAAATTTATAAGCATTTTTAGAATTTTTTTATACAATATTTAAAATTGCCTATAACTCTTTCTAACTTTTAAATAGAGAGATAAATGCACTTCAACATGCTCAAATCTACATCATTTTACATTGACAACCATACCAATACTTAATAAGGTACGACTCGATCGGCAAAAAATGTCTAATTTAATTAATATTATTTTATATCTATATGGGTTATACGCGATGAGCAAAAAAAAGTATATATGCATGTATATTTAACTTAAACAAGAAATATATGCAACTAATATTATATGTTCTACCATAGTCAGAGGCAAAGCTAAGGGTGCTGGTAGGGGCTCGACCCCCCAAAATGTAAAATTACTATTTAAGCCTTTAAAATTTTTTTAAATTTATATTAATAAAGGTAAAATTATATTTTGGCCCTCCTTAAAATTATAAAAATTCAATTTAATCATTTACAAATTATAAAGATATAGACTATAAAAAATTAAAATTTCATCCGGCCCCCTAAAAAATTGTTCTAGCTTCGCCCCTGACTATGGTAAAAATTATAAATATTTTAAACGTTAAATTTCGAACCAAATATAGGTAACTAATTGTAGTTTCTTCAATTAATGATTTCTTAACCAAAGCTATATGGTGAAAGGAAAAATTAAGACCGACATATTAATGAGAAAAAAAAAATACTAGAAATTCTATTGTTACAAAAACTAATATATCTATAAAAAAAATTAAACTATTACTGAATATTTTGGAAGCGCATCAATGGTCAAATAACTTGTTTTTGAACTCGATCAATTGGATCAGTTTAAGAAGTTAAAAAAAATTATTAAAAATTCAAAAAAAAATTCAATCTCCTGTTGAATCAGTTTTTTTAATTCGATTCAATTGATTTGTACCTGTTTAAGAGCCAACCGATTTTAAGTCTCTCGGTCGACCTATACTTTAACCAGTTCCCAGCTCAACTAATCCGATAAATCGATCTTCAATTAAGCAACCTTCAAGGAACTAACGAACAAAGATGGTTTAATAAATTCTGTGGAGGCTTTTAAGACGCAGAAATAAAAAGAACCAAGTTATGTATTTATAGCACATAAAGACCGGTTGACTTTTTCACAACTAACTCCCAAATGCTGTTTCATTGGTTGATGAATTAATGGTTGTTTCTTTCCCAGTCCCCATCTATACATCATTTTTTTTAAAATATTGATAAGTTTGAGATTGGTTCGAAGATATTTCAATTCCAATTATAATTATTTAAACATATATTTTTTATAACAGTACTTGTATTATAACATTAAAAAATATTTATGAAAGAACATATTAAACAGAATTGAGATTATCAATTAATAATATAATATAATCCTATGGGATCAAATTCACACCATTGAAACTTAACTATGATTCAAAAAAATTAATCTGGAATGAGTTTTTTATCCATGATCAAGATAAAAGAAAAGGGAAATATTGCAGTTTATATCCTGTCATTTTCTTAGTGCTAAAATTTTATATTATTTTAGCTATCACCCTGCAAGTTGTTGACAATATAATATTAACAAAGGTTTGGTACATGATATTTTGTTCTTCTAATTTGTTTATTGTTGTATTAAATTCGAGTATTACCATACCAAATCAAATCATATCTGAATTAAATAATATTATTTATTGTGTATTTGAAACAATTAAATATTCAAATTCGGTAGTTTTGACTAAACAAACAGTTGCGGATGACTTGACAATAAATTCCAGGTCGAGCGACTAATCCGATTTGTTTTTCACCTTCATAGGAGTTCGTCTATGTTTTTGCTTTACGAATATGATATTTTCTGGACATTTCTAATAATATTAACTGCTATTCTTGTTCTGGAGTTTTAGCTGCGATTAGAAAGGGTCCAGAAAAACTTTCTAGTTATGAATTGGGTATAGAACCATTGGGCGATGCTTGGTTACAATTTCGAATCTGTTACTATATGTTTGCTCTAGTTTTTGTTATTTTTTATGTTGAAACGGTTTTTCTTTATCCATGGAAAATGAGTTTCAATGTATTGGGTACCTGTATTCATAGAAGCTTTTATTAAGTTTATGCTATAACTTGTGTTTTAAATAAATAAGCAGATAATGAATGTCGCATCTCAATATTTGAATCTATTCCAAGGAAAAAAATGAATTAATTAACCATATTATAAGCAAAAAATAAAAGTAAAATTCACGAATTAATCTTCGTGAGTGTATGGTAGTGGATAATAGGACTTTTCTGTTTTAAGTATAATATAATCTCCTAAGTCATTTTATATAATATAATGTCGAGAAACAAGTATGAAGAAAAAAAAATAAAATGTTTACTTCAAAACATCATTATAATTATTTTAAAAGTTAATTAAAAATATAAAATGTCGGCTTCATGATATTAGGTATGGATTTATTTATTTGGTAAATGAAAAGTAAATCAGCGACACTGGTCATTTTATCTGCAATATGAACGACATATGATTTTGTTTTAACAGATTAAAAAAATAAAATATATTCAATTTCATTTGATTTGATAAAATTTTAATTTAAGTTTAACATATAGAATTAGATTCATCCATTCTATTAATGTAATTATGTTTTTTATACAATGTAAGTATAAACTCACACACATTACATTATTATACTGGTAGACCTGCAGATTGAACCCTAATCTCGAACATACATGAATTCACTTTAATTAATGAGCTTACATCTTGAGTTCAATTATTTTTGTTTTTAATTCAACTCAATTTGATGAAATATTAATCAATGTTAATATGTGGAAATCTCGTGATGAACTAATGACAACACGAGTGCCGTAAACATTTTAAAGAGTCCTGTGCAACATTCAAGAATCAAGCACGTTGATATCAAACACCATTTTATTCAAGAATTAGTTGAGAATGGGTTTGTTGAGCTGAGGTTTGTGTCCACTCAAGGCCAGCTAGCTGATTTGTTCACCCAAGCATTGGAGTCCAACAGATTCAAGAGTTTAACAAGCTTTGTTGGGGTGTGTCAAGCTTGAAAGTGTTGACAATTATGGACGGTAGACGCACGACGATCCTTGATGTTGTTTCTGACTTATTTTGTGTGCTCATCATGGTCATTTTTATCTGCTAAAGTTTTGGAGGCTAATAAAATATTATTTTTTTTGCTCCAGTTTTATTTTTGGTGGGAAAAAATGTTGGAACTAAGAATGAAAAATGAATGAAGTTAACAGTTTCTTGAGCTTGAAGTCTCGATACTTGCAGAAGAAACAAAATAGAATTAAGCTTGAAGAACAAAGAAAGCAAAGAAAAAGAGAGTATTGAATGAAGAAATCTGATGATTTTTCATTAATTTTGAAAGATGGCATAATGCCAATACATATACCAGACATAAGCTGGTCAAAAATAAGCAAATTTAACCTAATCACTTACCTACCTCCACTAATTACATTGAAACTTGATAACCTATACTTGCACACTTGGTAAAGCTGGTTTATCAGCTCAAATGTCAACAAAATTACATCAAGTACATTACCAGCCTGGTTCTAATCAGACTAAGTTACAAAATATCAATTTGAAGTAACAAAATCAGCAGTATTGCCTTCAACTGCAACATGCATGGCTCAGGCAGCTTGTACTGCTTCTAGGCTGCTTCATGTGTTCCATGTGCTGCATGCAGGCCAACTTCAACAAAAAATCTTGGAGATGTTTCTCTCTTCGTATCTTGGAGGGAATTCGATTATATTAGGAGGTGACAACTTTTTCTTTCTATAAATGCTCAATCATATCTTCTCGTATCCTTACTGTTGATATATATTCAATCTCTATTCTCTTCATAAGCCTCATAAGTTTTCTTACTACCAGAGTTCTTTCTCCTGCTCGAAACTCTAACTCTCTCTTAAAGAAATCTTCAATTTTTGATCATGGAACAAACTAAGATCACTTCTACAGAGGAATATGAAAAGCAACAACAACCTCGGCAGTAGATTAGTGTGGGGAGATCCAATCCCCAAGTTCAAAAGGAAGTTGATGAAACCTAGGAAGTTCCCACCTCTTCGAACACTTCCCAATTAGAGGTAACCCTGACTGTGTCAATGCCTTTTGTGTCCAATCCCTCTTCAGAACTGTTTGCCCCAACCTCATTAAAGATTGTGGATGAAGGAGCTACAACTTCCATAGAAACACAGGTAGTTAGTCCTTTATAGGTCACTGGACACACCGGCACTCTTGATTAGAGGATTGATGCCATAAGCCAAGCGGTTTCTAGCCAGGGCAAACAACTTTCAACCATTGACAATACTTAGGTCAATATGGCTATAGCCATTGCTTAACCATCATTATAGATTATGTATGCCGAATGATCCAGGGATGAAATGAGATATTCTTCACGAAGCTCACAACAATGTCCACACGATGCATCTTAGTGGCAAAAAAAAAATGTATGATGACTTGAATCCATTATATTGGTGGCCAAGCATGAAAAAGGAGAAAATTGAATATGTAGTGTTTGGTATGTTATCAAGTAAAGGCAGAACATTAAGTTCTTTCAGGATTGTTGCAACATATATTGATTCCTGAATGGAAGTAGGAGCGAGTTATTATGGATTTTGTGACAGGATTGTCATTATCACTAAAAAAGAAATACTCTATTTGGGTGATAGTTGACAACTTGATGAATTCTGCTCATATATTCCGCCGAGAGTTGATTATTAGCTTGAGGAACAGGCTGAATTATTCATCTATGAAATTGTGAGGTTATATAGACTGCCCATGTGTATCAATTCGGATCGAGATCTGAGATTTACCTTCAGTTTTGGAGTAAATTGCACGAAGCTCTAGGCACTAGGTTAAATTTTAGTACAATGTTTCACCCCCAGACAAATGGTCAATCAGAGTGAGTAGTTAAAATACTTTAAGATATGTTGCGTTGTTGTGTAATTGAATTTAAGTGAAGCTGAGAAAAATTCCTACCTTTGGCTGAATTTGCACACAATAATAGCACTATCAATCAAGTATGAAAATGTCACCTTAAGAAGCTTTATATGGTTCGTAAGTGTCGAAATCCTCTGTACTGGTAGAAGTTGAGTGAAAGAAAGATGACAGGAATGGATTTGATGTGAGAGACTAAAGATAAAATTATGACTATTCGAGATTCTTTAAAGACTACTTCTGATAGACAAAAGTCTTATGTCGATCTGAAAAGAAAAGACATTGTGTTTGAAGTTGGCAATAAAGTCTTCTTGAAAGTCTCTCATTGGAAAAAAGTCATGTGATTTAGTAGAAAAGGGAAGCTCAATCCGAGGTTTATTGGACCTTATAAAGTTCTCGAAAGGATTAGACATGTAGCACACAGATTAGCTCTACCTCCAGAATTAAATAAAATCCACAATTTTTTTCATGTGTTGATACTAAGAAGATATATATCCAATGCCTCCCATGTTTTATCTCTTGATGAAATTGAACTACAGCCTAATTTGGCATATGGTAAGGAACTAGTTAAGAAATATGTGGTGTTGGCGAAAGTATTGTCCCATAATCATGGAGCAAAAAAAGCTAATTGGGAGCTGAAAGAACTATGAGATCTCAGTACCCTCAACTTTTCTCAAGTAAATTTTGAGGACAAAATTTCTTAAAGGGCATAATTGTGATAGCCCAATTTTCAATGGTACAAAAAAATGTGGTTCTGGAACCCTATTTCTATAAACTGAGTCTGTAAATATATAATATGAATATCTACGAAGATAATAAAAAACAATATTGAAGATATCCTGACCCTATGGAATTTCACACTTTCTTAACATATACAACATGTTTCAATACAATTTTACATCAATTATGACATATCAAGTAAATCCTGATATTCAACCTCAACCTCAACCTCAACCATATTCCGATATTCAACCTCAACCATAGTAATTCAATTCAATTGGTCATTACCAACTCACCTAAACACTATGTAATGCATTATGTCATGTTTATGCAACAAATAAATTGGTCTTGAATCATAGAAATACAAATCAGAATTCCGAGCTACTCACCGACGACTTTGAATTTTCCTTTCCCTCTCGATAGATCCAAGTTAACATTAGCTACGAATAGTCACAAAACATATAATACTATCAACTTCCAACCAATTCACAATAAATAATCAATTCATACAATTTTTGCAAGTTATTCAGTTTAGTCCCTAAAATCGGGACTAACATAACTTTCAATCCAAACCTTCAAATTAAAATTTGATTTCATATTTACTCATTGGAGACCTCTTACTTTCTATTTCTATTGAAATTTCATTACATTTTTTCATTTTATTCAATTTTTTCCTTAATGTATGAAACTATCAATTAAGCTTTACAATTTAGTCATTATCTTTATCTAAGCTTATTTTTTATCAATTTAACACCTAAACCATTCATTCTCAATAATGGAATCTTATCCAAACTTCATAAATTGATCAAATTGATCATTGGGTCAGCTTAATCAAGCTCCCAAGATAAAAAAATTATAAAAATCAAAGAAAAATAACTAAGGACTTACTTGAAATTAGAAGCTAAAATCTTGAACCTTATGAAAATGGCGTCCCCTTCCTTTTTCTTTTCTTTGGAAGATTTGAAAAGTGAAAAAGATGATAACTTTTCATTAAGTTTATCTTTTATACTAACATTAACCACTAATTAATCTTAAATAATTTAATAATTAACCTTTAATCATAAATTAGTGGATGGTGTCATCATAATGCACTATTTCTTATTGAAAAATGGTTTATAAACCATTTTGAACCTTCGTTTAATAACAATTGAAGTCCTCAAGCCATTTTCTAATTAAAATATATGGTGATTAGATTTTATGATTTAGTCCCTAAGCTATAATTAATCACTAATCCAACTAAATTACTTATCCAAATTTAATTAAATTCATCAATACACTAACTATATAAATTATTCCTATTTACAAAAGTAAGATCTCAAAACTTCATTTCTGATACTACTAGAAATCGGATCGTTGCAAAATATGTCATCAATGATCAAAGAAAAGACAAAATTACTTTTGATATTTATGATGTTGAGTAGGAAGAAGCACTTCTGGCTCAGGAAGTGCCAACTTCATCAGGCCCTAAGACTGTCCTTATAGGTATTAGACAATGGATAATTGACGACCTCACTCTCTATATTGCGGAAAATGAGAGGCACATTGCCCGATTATGAGTAGAGGCCAAGGTCGTGAAGAAGGTTCTCGATAAGCAGAAGGCCCGCGTGTTGATCTTATAGCTCTTCTTGATAAAGATTAGTTTAGCAATTATATTGATCAAAAAAGGGGAGTAAAGGGGTGTCGTGATGTGCTGAGGGGAAAAGTACTCTGCTAAGGGGGAGTTTCTGTTTGCCATTTTCTACCATTGTTGTTCTGCTGATGATATTTTCCCTTTTTTCTTTTTTTTTTTTTTTGCAACTTTTATGACTTGTTGGATTTTGAAGCACTGTACTTCATTTTGCTACTTTTTCTTTGGTGATTTTTTTTAATGATTTTGTGGATGTTGATTATTATTTTTGCACAAATCTTTTTTATTCATTAGCTTGCTTGATTATAATTATGGTTTATTGATTATTGATGCAAATTTCACACTTGAAATTAATGATTTTAATTCAGATAATTATTTTCTAAGTTAAGTTTTTGAAATTAAGGGGAATATGCTAAGGGGAGCTAAGGTTTATAGATGATTAAGCTTCTATGTTGTATGAGTTTTATTCAACAAATTGCCAAAAGGGGAGATTGTTGAAAAATATGGAATGACTAAGATGTGCCAGAGGAAGTTCTCACTTCCTTACCACAATAGATTGTCATTTTTCCATATTTAGGAGATTGTCAATTTATTGAACCATATCTTTGGGCTGAGTTTCGAAACATATTTGGAGAATTGGATCAGATCAGGTCAAGTCTATCTAATCCCTTGGATCAAGGAACTTAGATCAAATTGGAACGTTGAGGACTTAGCTGCCAACAATCATTATTTACCTTGATTGTTTTATTATATTGTATTTAACTAGTTTAGCTATTGATTAATAGAGATTTTGATATATCTTGATTATGTTAGCAAGTCTGAAAATTCTATATAATTGAGAGATTTGTATATGTTATTATATTGATTTATTGAGAACACTTAATCTATTCAAGTAAAGAACATTATTTGTGAGTGTGCATTCAATTGTAAAACCCATGTGTTGTGGTTTTACTAGCTAAGCTCTCAATGGGAGAATTTAGTGGTGAGAGTTCTTAAATAAAGCAACCTTAAACTTGGTTTCAATAAAACTAAATTGATGAAGCAATTTCAATGCAATTAATCGTGAATCAAAAAATTCTTTCATTCAATTATCAATAAATTTTTTGAATACATCCTATATAATTACTGAATAAGAGTTTTAACTACTACTTCAAATAAATTTTGACAATTACAAAAAAAATTCAAGTATATGAAGTATTGCTCTAGTTACTTTTCTCATGAATTTCCCTAGAAAATTCCCTTCATTCAATTTGGTACATCTATTGGTTTGGTCGACTTTGCTTAAGCTATTACATAAAAGTACCCTTAAAGATATTTATTAAGAAAATCGACTTGAACAAAAATACAAGAGCCTTCATTTTTCATTTTCTGTTTCTATTTCTATATTTGTATCAATTGAGTCTTATCATCAACTTATCATTTAGTGTTACATTAAAATTGAATTTGGATAACTTACATATAGTTTTCTTTTCTAAATTAACGGTATTTGATTGGTATATATTGTCGGAATGACAATGGAAAAAATCAGTTAGCAGAGAAATTTCCTGTAAAATTTTCTTACAATCGAAAAAAATTAAATTATGCTCAAAGTTTTTAAAATTAGATGGTGATTGAATCGATTAAGTTATTGATTTTTAGTCTTATTTTTTTTGACCAATTTAATTAGTTATCTGATTCAATTGAAAAAATTATAAAAAAATATTAAAATATTAAAAATTGAGAAAATTAATTCAAATGGTCTAACCAACCAGTTTAACAGATTCAACCATTTAGCAAATCAATCTATCTAATTTTTTTATTTCGAATTGATTCTTAATTAATTTTTTATTTAACCGTTCCAATCAATCAATTTCATCCGATTATGAGAACAATATCAATCTAAAGTGGAATTGGGTAATCAAGATGACAAATCAACAAACCTGCCAAGAAATGGACAAAGTTAATTTCTGAGAAATCACTCAGATTCTTACGTGTTGACCAAACTTTTTCCAACGACCAAAAGGGAAAGCAAAAACTAAGTAATTATTTATGCTTATGCTTATCCTTATATATTTAATTATCTTACAGATACAAAAAAAGAAAAAAATCAATTAATTCTTTACAAAAAATTGCATTTAATTAACATTTTATTTCAGTTCTTAAAATATAGTTTTTAGTTAAAATTTCTCACAGCCATTGAGTGATAAGGTGGTAACTTAAATGGGAACTTAACTGGTTTTAAATTTATTTTATGAAGGTTTAATCGATTTTTCAATTATTTTATAAGAAATTTTAGGATTAAAGCTTAAAGATAATTAAAATATTATAAAAATATAGGAAAATTTTCAAAATGTTAAAACTATTAAAATATTATGAAAAATAAGAAAAATATTTTAAAAAATTATATATTATAGAAAATTATTTTAAAAACTATTTTAAAAAGTTATAGAAAATTATATAAAAATTATTAGAACGATAAAAATTCTAAAAATTATTTAAAAATCATAAAACTTGTTAAAAATAAAAAATAATATTTTTTTGTTATTTTGAAAGTCTGTAGTCTTTAGTTTCGACAATAAGAAAATATTTTTAATTATTTTTTATTTAAAAAATCCATTGATATATATATATATATATATATATATATATATAGAGACCCGAAAGCAGTGGCTAAGTAACAGAAGAAGTGCCTACAAAAGTTGGCATTTCTTCTGTGAAAACACAAAGTAAACATGGGACATCAAAATTTGTTTACGCAGTTCAGTTTCCCTACATCTACGAATCCTAGCTTAGTGAGAAGTATTCACTATCTTCAAACACTAACAACTAATGAACTTAAATCTATCACACCCCAATAATATTTTCCTCACTCTAATACCTTTGAATACTAAAACCACGCTGAAAAGGTCAATGCATTTGGCTCAGCAATTCATGCATGAGCGACTTCAAATCTTCTTTCCCTAAATTTAAAATGAACAAACAATTAATTAATCACTAACTAGTTCTCATAAAATTGAAATAAAGTAGAAATTATAGTCAATGGCTCTACGAATATAGGTGAAACGACCAGCTTGAGAAATATGATCACCCATTTGATACCCTTCCTCGCTTTCGAGCTTTGGTCCTTACTTCGCAACACCACATGTTTTGGAGCAAGATTTTGCAAAGCAAGGCTTTTATTCTCATCATCAGCAATAACATCAAGTTGAAAATAACCCTTTTTCCAATTCTCAAGACATGCTTCTTTCAGACAAGCCGCATGGTAACAAAGCTTACCATCCGAAGAAACATACGACAAACCCGATGATCTCTTCTTGCTTTGGCATTTCAAGCATTTCGATTTGATCTCTTTGCGAAGGTAGATCTCGGTGTCAGAATCCGGAAGGGAGAAGACCGGAGGAAGGCTCTCGCAATGGGGATGTAAAACCTTGTTTCTTAAATTTCAGATACCTAAGGTGTCACATGGGTGACTTGAGAGGCTTAGGTCCAGCAAAGTGCTCGTTGTTCTCTTTTGTTCCCATTCTATTTGGTATTTGCAGTACTCCCGAAAGTTTCCAGTTTCTCGCCAATATTTTGTATTACTATTTTGTTTTTGATTGTCATCAAATTAAACGTTATATAATAATATTGGATTTAGCTCTGCATCGTATTGTAATTTGTACCCGTAATAAAAATGATGGGATTTTGTAGTAGAATGAATGAAGTTTGACAGTGGCTTATGCAGCAAGGCTCGATGCTTGCTGACCAAACAAACAAATTCAGCTTGAAAAACAAGAAAAGAGAGAGTATTGAGGGAATGAATTGCTGATATTTCCATTAACATCAATAATGGCATAATGCCAATACATATACCAGACATGAGCTGGTCAGAAAATGATCAAAAAATCACCTAAACATCCACCCAACACCACTAAGTTACATTGAAACTTGGTAAAAGAAACTTGTACACAAGAACAGAGCTGAGTTAATAGCAAAATCACTACCTAATTACATCCAACATCATACCAACTTGGTTCAAAATAAACTAAGTTACATGACATCAACTTAAAGTAACAAAATGAACCAAAATTGAATAGCTGCAATAACTTCAGCAGCATCTGCTTGGCTCGGGCTGCATGGCCTGTTCCTTGAATCCTAGTGCTACATGCTGGCCAACTTCAACACTCCTCCTTGGCTAGCATGTTGCAAATCCCCATTTCAGCTCTCAAATGTATGAGTCTTGACACACTAAGGGGCTTTGTTAAAATATCAGCTAATTGCTCTTCAGAACTGCAATGAACCAGTGTTACTTCTTGTGCTTGTTCCATTTCTCTTACAAAATGAAGTTTAATGTTGAAGTGTTTTGTCCTTCCATGAAACATTGGATTCTTTGCAATTGCAACAGCAGATTGATTGTCACACATGATCTCTGTTGCTTCCCTTTGATGAAGATTCAAATCGGCCATGATCTTTCTTAGCCAAATGGCTTGATTGACCGCTCCTGCAGCTGCCACATACTCTGCTTCAGTAGTTGACTGAGCAACAACATTTTGCTTCTTCAAACTCCAACAAAAAATGGCTAAACCAAGAGAAAAAACATACCCTAAGGTACTCTTCATGTCATCTATCGAACCAGCCCAATTACTATCAGCATAACCAACCAACTTCACGTTTATAACTTTGCTAAACAACATTCCATAGCTCAGTGTACCTTTGATGTACCTGAGCACTCTGTTGGCAGCTTGAAAGTGCTTCTCATTGCAGCAATGCATAAATCTTGAAAGCAAATATAATGTCTGGTCTAGTGGCAGTCAGATATAGCAAACAACCTACCAAGCTCCTATAGACAAATTCACTAACCTGTTCAAAGTTACCTTGGCTCGATAGTTTCTCTCCAATGGCAACTAGTGTGCTTGTTGCCTTACAATTCAGAATGGAAAACTTGTTTAAAATCTTCATAAAAAATGCCTTCTGGCTTAGGAAGATTCCATGCTGTGTTTGTGACACTTCCATGCCAAGGAAGCATGTCATTCTTCCTAGATCAGACATCTCAAACATCTGCTCCATTTTGACTTTGAAATCAGTTAGCATGTTAGGGTCTCCTCCTGTTACAAGCAAATCATCCACATACAAGGATACAATAAGTAACTATACTAAGGAAAGCTTAGACTTTCAGGCACACCTTATTATTACGGAAATTTAGATATAAAATAGTTTAATTTTATTTTGTTATACCTTAAGACTTTGGTAATGAACAATGTTTTCTGCTCCGAACTTATAATTACAAATAATTAAACTTGTTATTTGTTAATATGTGACAACACATAATTGTTTTTATTTTTACCCTTTGATTAAAATCACACAAAAATATGAAAAATAGAAAGAAAGCAAATATAATCAATACTTACTTTATTATATCTGAGTATTTGATACACATCTTTAGGATTCCATGATTTACTGTGCTTCCAAAGTTCTTTAGCTTCTTGGCGAACAATGTCCTTTCCCATCTCTTCAAGCATGTCGTGCATTGAAATACATTCACATAATCTATGCTAAGAAAAGGAATAGCAGTTATGTCAAGTAAGTTGCTTATTCCGGATACTGCACCTCTATAACATCGACTTAGAATTTATCCACCTCACTTTCCCAATCTCTTTTAGACTTTGTATACAATCTAGAACCCAAAACTTTAAGAGCAAGTGGACTCCCTTGGGCGTACCGTATAAACTTGTACGATAGATTTAGAAAATCAATAGCAGGATTCAACTGTCTAAATGCAAATATAGAAAAAAGCTGAAGAGAGTCGTTCTCGTTTGTGTATTTTATTTGCTCCTCCATTCTTAATTACTTGTTTATCTCTAGATGTTATAATGATTTTACTTCCATTCTTAAAGGAACCTGCCAGAAGCAAATAAAAGAAAAATTAGAAAACAAGAATTAAACTAAAAATAAAAATGGCTAAATTAATAAAAATCGATTGTTTCTAATATTTTAGTCCCTGGCAATGGCGCTAAAAATTTGATGGTCACTAAACTAACAATAATTACGACAAAGGCAAGCGTACTTATTAAACAATAGTATAGCTCTGGCACGAAATAAGTATACATAATTGAGAACATGAATCAAATATTTATCGCGTAAAATAGAAATTAAATAATGGGATTCATCAAATGTTTCATCTCCCCTAGGTATCTAGAGGATTAGTTCATAATCCCGAATGAAAACATCTCAAAGTCAGAAAAACCACAAGACAAAGAAATTCAATAAAACTTCTGAAGAAGTTAAAAGGAGATATTCAATCTTAAGGGAAATCCACTTCTAAGTTGGCTCTGATGGTGTTCTTCAAGTCTTTTCTTTGATCTTTTCTGCGTGCTTCCTTAAGTCTTCTTCTAATTAGTATCTATAGACTTTAAAATGCTCAGAAAGTTTAAAAATTGAGTTTTTCCACGTATTTGGGAAACAATGTGCGAAATCCACACAGACTGTCACATTGGCATGTGGCCAACCCGTGTGGAAATGCCCAGGCCGTGTGGATATTGAAAACAGCTCTTTTTGTTCGATTTTGGCTTGTTTTTCACTCCTTTCGTTCCCCTATACTCACCTAAATATAAAAAAAAATGAATTTAAAATATTAAGAGCATCAAATTCACTAATTTACATAATAAATCATCCAAAAACGCATCAAGAATGGAATTAAATACATGTTACTTTTATGGCTTATCACTTGTATATAAACTACAAAACCAACATTCAAAACATATACAATTTGGGTGAGCTACAACAAACAGCTGTCACTCTAAAGCACTTTCTAAATGACAAACAATTTATAAAGCAGAGCAAGCAAGATGTCATCCTGGTTATAAAGCACTTCATTTTCTGTCATAATCAATTCATAAGTTAAAATTTTAGTGTTAACATTTGGAAGAAAAAAATATGGTAATACCACAAAGTGAAATGAAACTCACTTATGCAACATAAGACACATGAACACCACATTTCTCCACCTTGATAGGTTCTTCTTCGCCACTCAAGTCTAACTTTTTAATGTGGAATTCAAATGATGCCTCCTGGTAACCCGTGTCATTTTTAACCATAGCACCATTGAACAAAATAAACACATGATCACCTATGTACCGCACTAACTCAAATTCCGGACTGCAAAACCACTCACTTTTGAACTTCTCATAATGACCACCAGTGGCCGTCAATTGGCATTCAAAACTACATATAAGATCTTCGTATTTATGGCCATGTGCGAAATCGGCAACAAGGCAGATGATAAAAACCAAGTATCTTCTCCCACTACACCCATTTGGGGATAGTCTCAAAATTAATGAAGAACTCATGCTCTGATACTCGAACGTATTTGCCGAAATTTCGCTCCCCGGGAAACAACAAACAAGACTTGGTGGATCACAATCAGATTCCTTTTCCCATTTCTTTACTAGGGATCCAATTTTGATCATCGCATTTGCCTCAATGTTATTAATTGAATCTTGATTCAAGTTGAAGCAATTAGAGAATAACATGAAAAATTCATGACTATCATCTGAAGATTCGAGTTCATATAGATTTTGGTTTATGAACGATACTTCTTCTAATGATGTGCAGTCATGTGCAACCAAGTACCTTAGATATGGTGGAAGCTCTGAGAGAAATTTAAGGTTGTTGCAATGATCTATATGCAAAAATTCAAGGCTTTTAAACTTAAGGATTGAATTTCCTGGGAATTCGGTTTGAGTCTCAGATAAGTATAATTCTGATGGGTTTTTTGGGAATTCGGTGATAGGGCAATGGCTAAGATACAGAGAACGAAGGAATCCCAACTTTGAAATATTGCTCGATACCTTTTTCACCCCTGACTTTCTCAAGCACAACTGTTCAAGTCTGGTGAGATGCTCAACCGAATCGGGCACTTCTTCGATTCCAGTTTCATCTAATTCTAAAGTAGAAAAGTGATTTGGGACCTCGGGAAACTTCTTGAGATTATGACATCCCTCAAGTTCAAGCGTTTTAAGATATGCCAAATGATCGAGACAAGGGTGTTCGACCAAACTTTCGCACCCATTGCAGCAAAGGCTTTTAAGGTTGATGGCACTTGATAAATTAGGGATCTTCCTTAAATTCTTGCACTGAGAAAGGTCAATTTCCCTCAAGTTAACAAGATTCTGCGCAATCAAAATATAAAATAGCTACATTATTTCATAGCATTGTCTACTTATTTTGGATTGTATCAGAAGCGAAAGAAAAATTTAAAAAAAAATATATTTTTTTAAAAGCTTTTAATAAGACTCCATCATATTATTCATTAATACATCAATTATAAATACTTTTTTTTTAAATATTGGATGAAGAAAGTAGGAAAGTATACCTGATAACCGTCTTCATTCCAAAGAAATTCCATATCGCCATGTGGTAATTTCAACACAACAAGATTGATTGGATTAAAACTTGATAGAGATTTGAAGGGATAATAATCCCAAAAAAGATACCTTAACTCGTCAGGAAGAGATACACTATCATCTTGGTCGGCAAGAAGCTTCTTTTCCGAATACTTCAAAAATTTCCCAGAAAAATAGAAGAGAATAACTCTAAGATTGTACATGTTGTCAAAGACAGTAGGACATAACTGTAGATTATCAATTTGAGACATGTCTAACTTTAACCCTTGAATTAAATCAGTCCCCTAATAACAAAAACAATTTATCAAGTATTAGTAAAAGAGAAATTTATGATCATTCCAATATATCACTCATTAAAATAAGTAACTATATTAAGGAAAGCTTAGACTTTCAGGCACACCTTTTTATTACAGGAAATTTAGATATAAAATAGTTTAATTTTATTTTGTTATACCTTAAGACATTGGTAATTAACAATGTATAATAATTAAACTTGTTAACATGTGACAACACGTAATTATTTTTATTTTTATCCTTTTGATTAAAATCACACAAAAATATGAAAAATAGAAAGAATGCAAATACAATCAATACTTACTTTATTATATCTGAGTATTTGATACACGTCTTTAGGATTCCATAATCTACTGTGCTTCCAAAGTTCTTTAGCTTCTTGGCGAACAATGTCCTTTCCCATCTCTTCAAGCATGTCGTGCATTGAAATACATTCACAATAATCTATGCTAAGAAAAGGAATAGCAGTTGTGATATCAATTAAGCACTTATCAAGTAAGTTGCTTATTCCGGACACTGCACCTCTATAACATCGACTTAGAATTTCCTCTGCATCTTCCTTTGATTCGCTTTTAAAAAGGCATGCTATGTCAAGAAATACATTCTTCTCTAGTTCATCTAGCCCATCAAAGCTTCTCTTCAAAATCTGTGAAATTTTTGGTTGGGCATATTCCTTTAATTTATCCACCTCACTTTCCCAATCTCTTTTAGACTTTGTATACAATCTAGAACCCAAAACTTTAAGAGCAAGTGGACTCCCTTGGGCGTACCGTACAAAATTGTACGATAGATTTAGAAAATCAATGGCAGGATTCAACTGTCTAAATGCAAATATAGAAAAAAGTTGAAGAGAGTCGTTCTCGTTTAATTTCAGTACCTCGTGTATTTTATTTGCTCCTCCATTCTTAAGTACTTGTTTATCTCTAGATGTTATAATGATTTTACTTCCTTCACCAAAATACTGAACTCCCAAATCATTCATTAGGTCTGAGTCATTAACATCATCAAGGACAACAATTACTTTTTTGTTGTTCAACCTCTCTTGGATAAAGCCTTGTCCAATTGAAGGGGTGCGTATATGAATTTCTTGCTTTAATAGTTCTGTAAGAAAATCATCTCGTAAAGATTCCATCCCTTGTTTCTCTATTTTCTCACTGACGTTATGAAGAAAGCAACTATCTTCGAACTTTTGAGAGGCTTCTTTGTATACAACATCAGCAAGGGTAGTTTTGCCTATACCACCCATTCCCCAAAGTCCTATTATGCGAGTGTCTTCTTGCTCAATTAGCCCCAAAATCATTTTTTTCTGATCATCTATTCCAATCAATTCTTCAGAAGCATTTCTAGAATAATTATTCATTAACTTTTTTATAACATATTCAACAATATCCTTGATGTACTCGGTTTCAGGTCTAGCAAATAATAAAAATTATATATGAGAGCTAAAACAAATATAAGTGAAATAAAATTAGAAGATGAGATAAATATAGTTACCTGTCGAATTTGCCTCCTATTATGTGCCAACCTTTTAATTTACCGACTTCAACAAAAGCAGCTTTCCATCGCTTCACTTCATCAATTGGCCTCTTTAATTCATGGTCTTCAAAGGATGTCTTAAAGCTCCCACCAATATTTCGCACATTGGAAGGATCAACATGGTAAAAGATGGGAAGAACAATATGTCCTTGAGTGTCCTTGCGGTCCATGATGTCAGAAACTTCTGCCAAGCATGATTTTGATGAAGCATAATCTACGGACAAAACGATGATTGAGAGATTTGAAGCTGCAATTGCTTGAGAAAGTGCTGATGAAAGTTGCTCCCCCTTTTCTAGGTTTTCTTCATCGAAGAAGACATTCATTCCCGTGTCTTTTAAAGCTTTGAGTAGATGAGCCGTGAAGTTAAGACGTGTGTCTTCACCTCTAAAGCTCAAGAAAACTTGATGCTTTAGTTGACGAGAAGAGTAAGAAGAAACAATTGTTCGAGGAAGTGCTTGAGAAAGTTGCTCCGCGTCTTCTAGATCTTGTTCATGGAAGAAGATATTCATTATTGTGTGTTTCAAAGTTTCGAGTAAATGAGTGATGAAGTTAAGGCATGTGTCTCTTTGAGGAGAAGAAGAGGAAGAAGAAGTAGCCATGAAGGAGTTTGGATTGTGTGATCGATGCAAAGACAGCAAATTATACCAAGGAAGCTAGGGCGGACCCTAGGCCGGATCCTGGAAAATTAAGAGAAGAAAAAGGGTATTCTCAGTTTTTTTTTTTTTTTTTTTTAAACAGATGCAAAATGATTTTTTAAAACCTTTATTTTTACTTTTATAGCCCATTAAAACGGCGCCGTTTTGGGCTTATTTCCCAGACTCCAAAACGACGTCGTTTTAAACTGACCCGAAGACCAACCCGACCCATCCTAAGGATCCGCGTGTTTTCGGAGAAATGGTCTATTTAACACTGGTCCTTCCGCTTTTTAAACATTTTTCAATATAGTCCTATTTCTTTTCTTTTTCATTTTAAATTTACCCCGTTTAATTTTAATATTTTTATTTTGGTCCCTTCAAAAGATGCGCATAGGGAAATTTGGGATATTTAACGTTCGGTCACTGTGTCTTTTTCGTGCATTACAATTTAGTCCTTTATTTTTATTTTATGTCGATTTGCCCCTAAAATATCATTTAAAGTTTCGATTTAGTCATTCTAATATTTTGCAATTATTTTATTATAATTTAGACTCTTAATTTTGCTTAGATTTCAATTTAATCCCTAATTCGGTTAATTTGACTTTATTTATTATGTCATTTATTTCAGTGTTTAATTTTACGTTATCTACGTTTCCTTTCGTTTATATATTTTTATATTTTTCCTTCTTTATTATTATTATCATTATGTTATGTTATTAATATAATAATAATTAGGTTATAATTAATACTTTTATTATTATAAATCTATATTCTTTTTACTATTATAGTTACATTATTATTGTTATTTACCAAAGAGTTTCTTTTATTTTATTTCATTTTATTTTTTGCTTATTACACTAACATCATCATCTCATTTTATTTTACCTACATGATTATTTCATTTTATTTTGCTATCACAATGTATTTATAATTTTTTTATTTTATTTTGCTATCACAATGTACTTATCATTTTTTTTTACATTATGCCCAAATAAATTAAATATACCTCGTTTTAAAAGTTATATTCATTTTATCTAATGCATATAAAATATTCAAAACCGAGACAATGTTCGTTAATTTTGGGATTTGGAGAAGTTGTGTTCCTAACTTACAGAGTATGGCATCGCCCTAGAACTGAAGTAATTGAATAAACCTATTTAAAATAGCAAAAAAGAAATTTAGGTAACAATCAAATGGCATTTATTTTAGTTTTCAAGAATTCGAGGGATTGTGTTTTAACTTACGAGATATGATCTTTCCTTCTCGATTAACTCGAAATAAGGCCCTTTTTCCATAAAACTTAATTTATTTAAGTAATTTTAATTAAAAATAGCGTCATGTAAAGTGAATTCGTGTTTTAAATTTTTTGTTCTCGACACTAAGACATCAAGTAATCAACTAGGTACCAATTTTGGGCGTCATGAGGGTGCTAATACTTCCTCGTGTGCAGGGGCGAAGCCAGGAAAATTTTTTAGTGGGGGCCGGATGAAATTTAATTTTTTATAGTTTATATCTTTCTAATTTATAAAGGATTAAATCAAATTTTTATAATTTTAGGGGGCCAAAGTGCAATTTTACCTTTACTAAGTTAAAATTTAAAAAAAATTCAAGGGTCTAACTAGCAATTTTACCTTTGGGGGGGCCGGGGCCAATGCTAGCCCCCCTGGATTCGCCTCTGCTCGTGCGTAACTAACTCTCGAGTCCATTTACCTAAATTTTTAACCAAAAATCATCATTTTGGTAAATTTAGACTCTTATTAAAATAATTAAATTATGAGGTGACTCGATCACACCTAATAGATAAAAGGATTGATGGCGGCTATATTTTTATTTTTATAAGTCAATTTCAAAAATGGTTTCGAGAAAAGGAATTCTAAAATATTCACATCCATGCGGCTTAAGTGATCTTTCGGTCAACCTATGGCCATTCAATTGCCACCGTCCAAGATGAGAGCTGAATGCAACCTTTGAAGTTTTTCCTTGCAACTTTTAAGTATACATGAACGGTTGGGGGATTAAGTGACTTTTCGAATTGCATGCAATTAATAAAATTCATGCACAATTAGGAATTTCTAAAAGCCATATTTATTGGCAGGTCTGGCTATTCATATACCTAAAGTAGTTTATATATAGCTGCCCACTTTGAAACTTGAAGAAGTTGAATCTATATTTACAATTGGAGAGATTTCTCTTGAGTTCTTGAACTTTCACCTATAGCTTATCAATACTTTTGTCTCGTGGCGTTCTAACCTTTATGAATTATACCTACGGTTCTTGTTTCTCTTGAGTTCTTAAGAACGTCTGCATGACTTATAATTTTAAATCGATTACGAGCTCACATCAATTACTAAAATAATATTTAAAACTACATTTATATTTTTAATTAAAATTATTTTAATTTATGAAATTTTGATTCACAATACGAGGTTGATCAAGTAACTCAATTCCAAGTAGAGGTGTTCATGGGTCGTGTCGAGATTTGGTTTCAAAATATTTTCTAAGTTCAAGTTCATTTTCGATGTCTCGCCCAAAAAATCTGTTTTACTATTTTAAAATTAATAAAATATTAAAACTATATTTTTAGTTTCTATTTTATATATTTTATAATTTAAAATACTTATTTTATTATTTAAATCGAGTAATAAAAAAAAAATCTATTTGTTAATATTTTTTTGGAATAGAGATCAGTCCAATTCTTTAATGCTTGCTTCCTTTGTATCAATTATGTGAAATAGAAATCAATTAATTAAGAAATAAAGTATAATTTCAGCAAGGTTATCGCATTGGTATTTGAATTATACTTTTTTTCCTAAATTGGTTGTTAGATAGTCAAACTATTAAATTTATTTAAGAAAAAGGTTTAATTCATAAATTGGTATTTAAACTATGTATTTTTTTCTCATTTTGATACCTAAATATTTTTTTTGTAATAAGTGATACCTAAACTGTTCTTTTGTTACCTATTTTACACAAAAATGTTATTTTTGTTAAAAATTCAGCCAAATAATTTGCCACATCATTAAAGCTTTTAAAAAATATTTTTTAAATTCTTTCATTTTCTTTTATAGTATTTTTCTCTCTTTCTTCTTCTTTTATAATGTATGACGATGCCAACAATGCTCGAAATTCGCCCTCCTGAGGTCAAGCTGCTACCCATTAATTCTATTTTCGAACTTCGTTGCCTGGTTGCTCAACTTGACGAGTTTGAAAAAGTTATATTATCGATTAGAACCGGATCAGAACGGGTGGTTGGGATATCGGTCCAGAGATAGGGGTTGAACCAAGCTAAAAAAATAATTGAATCATTTTTTTATTCTTATGAATTTTAAATAATTTATTTGATTGAACCAAAAAAACTGAACAAATCAAGAATTAGTGGCTTGACCAGTTCAACCATTAGTCTGATTCTAAAGAAAGAATAAAAAAGTAAAAATAGTAACATATATAAAAGAGAATGATAACATGATTATTTTGCATGATTTATTGTATTTAATTCGGTGTATTTCTGAATTAATCCCTGCTAATTTGTATTTTTATGATTTAATTCTTGTCAGGGATGCAATTGATCGAAAGCATGCTAAAAAAGGCCAAATTGAAATAAAATCATGGAAATGGGGCCAAATCAAAAAGATGGAGGAAGCCAAGGACTCATCAAGCAATTGACTTTGTAAAAAGCCAAGAATAGGAAATTCTATTTTTAGTTTATTTTATTTTTATTTATTTATTTTTATTTTTATTTTTATTTTAAGATTTTATATTAATTAATTAAGCCTATTTTTAGTAAATCCATTCGTATATATAGGGGTTATTTGTATTTGGAAATCATCAATCAAATTCTCTTTTTCTTATTCCTATTTGGTGTTTAATTGCTCTCTTTCTTTGTTTTCTTCTACTTCAATTTGGAGTAGGATTTCTAATTTTTTTTTCTTCTTTTCAAAGTCTGCGTCAGACATTTAGCCTATTTCAATTCCATTTGTTGGTTTTTCCAAAATTGGTGCAATTGCCTTCCAAGCCCCTTTCCCTTTCCAAAATTCCATCACCTTTCACACCAAGCCAAACACATTCCACAACTTGCAAGCATGAGTAAAATCATGTGACACCCTTAGGCTGGTACTCTATTCTGTGGGGAATCGTGAGATTCATATGCACGCAAATAATCCTTCCAATCGGTATTCACCTTTTTCCTAAGTATCGGGATTGATAACTCATCCCTTAAGGTTGAATTTGATTCCAAGTCAAAGTGCACGTTGGATTGGGGTCGTATTTGCCGACAGTTGGAGGTTCGAGTCGGTCGTGCTGTATTCGAGTTTCCGAGAACAAATCAAGGAAGAGGTGATCGGGTTTAAACGACCCACGCGGTTGAGGCCGTTGATTCGAGTTGGGTTCTTCAGAACGCAAGGCTACCGGAATCTTTAATCGGGAACACGTGTATCTCGGTTAGATAATCGGTAAGGGTTGGTTTGCAGGTCGTACCGGAACCAGCTACAAAAGGAAGAATTGGTGGTTAGGACGTTCTTAATCGCTATAACCATCTTATCGTTTAGAGGAGAGGATCAATTTTCGAGGATCAATTCTTGACACCGAATTACCAAGTCTAAGGCTAAGGCTCAATTACTTTGATTTCAAAAACCCGATTTTAATCTTCAATTTAATTTCTAGTTTGTTTAATTATTTTTTTGTGTTATCTTAATTATTTAGTTTCTAGACATTTTTAAAACCCCCTAATCTATTTATTTTTTAGCAGGTTCGTTGAAGTCGTGGGCTCAACCTTTTCCACGACAAACTTCTGTTCACAAGAAACACAGAAATTGACAAAAAGTCCGATCCCTGTGGAATCGACCCTACTACAACTCTACTACTATTTAGAGCTATTTGTAGGAATTATATTTGGTGGTTTTGACGCCCATCAAAGAAAATCATTTTTTATCTTTTTTCCACATGTCAATTTTTAATTGGTAATCTTTTTTTTAAATAACTTAACTGTTTAACTAACAATTGAACTAACAGAGGTGCCAACTTGGAAAAAAAATAGTTTAGGTATCACTTGCAATAAGAAATAAATGTTTAGGTATCAAAATGAGAAAAACACATAGTTTAGGTACCAATTTATGTGTTCAAATTCTTTTTTAAATAGACTTAACGGTTTGACAAACGAATGTACCCACTTGGGAAATAAGTAGTTTAGGTACAACTTCTGATATGTGAAAAGAGTATAATTTATGTACCAATTTGTGAGTTAAGTCTACTAAAAAAATTGATTGCAATAGACTTGGTAAGTCATTAAGCCCTCTCAAGTTTGAGTAGTGGTAACACCTGGCTAATCCTTTTGAGATTTGTGATTGTCCCCTCTCAACAATGTTATCTTAATGATTCGAACATAAATTATTTCTTTCGAGTGCAATATATTTTACTACTGCATTCAATAAGTAAATTTTATTAATAAAATGATGCCCATTATGACAACTGTATTACAAAATAAATAACTGATAAGTGCATAAATTTTAATTATTTGTGATATTTTCCCTTTGGTATTTTGTTCAAGTGTTTGACTATTTTATTTTGACTTATATTTTGAGTACAAAAAAAAAAACTTAAAAAGATTATTTTTGATAAATTTTGTGATTTTGACCCATTTAAAAGATCTCTATGTGGTTCTCCTTCGGCATTTTAATCATATTTTTAATTTTTGGTATTTACATATCTTCTGTTTTAATTACAAATATCTAAGTTTGTTAAATGTAGGTATCATATTTGATAGCTTAAAATATTTGACTTGTCAATTGGATTTTTTAAATCCATAATTGATTAATTATTCTAACACTTGTGACGAATAGCATGATTGAGTGTAAGCTACATATGCAATTCTTGTTATGTGGGTATATGATCTAGTTTGAATGAGCCTCGCTTGTGTGTTTACGTTGGCTAGAATTAGATCTTTCTAATTTTTAATACCATTAATAAATTAAATACTAGATGTTTTGTTATAATAGTGTTATTTATTAATAAATGATAATTTCAACGAGTTTCTTTTTGGTTATTGAGAAGCTAAGGAGAGATTGGTTGTTAGGTGCGATGTCAACAACTATAATTAATTTGTTAAAGAATGTTAAATTTATCATTGCATCGATAATCAAACCCGTTAATCAAAAGTAAGATATTATCTTTCACTTCGTTATATTGTTTTCTGTTAAAGTTCTATTTAATATAAATAGAAATTATTAAATATATTTTATTAATAAAAATTATATTATTTTAATGTAAATCTAATTTTAATATATTTTATACAACTTACACCTAATTTAATTTTTATTCTTAATTTTTATTCTATCATTTAATATTAACATTAATTTAAATTTATTTTATTGTTTAATATACTTATGAATAAATATTTTTTTATTTTTATTATATAAACATGATAACACTCTAGAATGACATGTTTTTATGTGCTAATTGTATATTAATTTTGAATGTGATTCTACTAATTTGGACTATTTATGGACTTTTATCTCGTAGGGACTAAATTGGAGACCAATGCAAAATTGAGGGCCAAAATCGTGAAATTAAAGATAAAAATGGACCAATGTGCAACAAAGGGAAAAGATGGTGCCAAAGGTGCAAACATGGAGGGCAGAGGGATTGAAATGCAAAAAGAAGAGACTTTGCTTTATCAAATTCTATTTTAATTATATTAGGATAATTAATATTAGGATAATTATCTAGGATTATTTAATTTCTTTATTTATCTCTATTTATCTTTAATTAAATTGTAATTATCTTTGGGAGTTTGAGTAGGACTAGTCCATCTACCTTAAGCATTATAAATAGGGATGAAGTGACTCATTTTGGTTGTTCATCTTTTTCTGTACACTCTTCTCCCATAAGTTTTTGTGCTTCCTTTATTTTCTTTTCAATAAAAACTCTCTTTTCCATATTTTTATATTTTATTTACTTTTCCCCTACAATTATGAGCCATTAAAAACCATCTAATTGAAGGTTGTCGAATTCCCCAAGGGGTTCTTGAGGCTTAGAACCCGCGCTTAACTTTCTCACCCAGGTATTCATCGTTTCTCTGCATTACGGGGCTGACGCTTCCGTCCAAGTCCCTTTAAAAGTAACCCTTTCAACTTATGCAAAGGCGGCCGCTTTGTGTGTTTTGGGAAGATTGCACCGTCGGTTCGTGAGCTTACTGCGTCAGAGGTTAGCGAGCCCAAGAGACAAAATGGCGTGGGATTCGCCATTGAGAAACGTTGATCTAGCATAAATGACTCCAGAAGGGCAATAGCAGGCTAGAGTCAGGCTCCCTAAATTCGTAAGGTAAAACTCTTGGAGTTGGTGGTCGTAGGCGTCCTCTTCCACTATAACAGGCTTACTTGGGCAGAAAAGGGTCATCCAAAAGCCGAAGATTGAACCCAAGGAGGAACGAGACAACCGGAGGCTAGAATCTCGCCAAATAAGAAAACTCATCTTCTTTAAACTCTCTTATTTTCCTTTTTATTTTTGTAATTTTCACGATTTTAATTTATTTAATATTCTGTTTTATTCCAAATCAAAATTATTAATTCTGTTTTTTTATTTTTCCAGGATCGCAGGTTTTCTTGGGCACGATTCTGCCCAGGATCTCGAGAAATAGGCATTTGTATAATCTGATCCCTGTGGATTCGACCCTACTTACCCTTTACTATTATTTTCGTTATTTTACAGGGAGTAGGACATATTTTGGTGCATTCAACGACGCGTCAAACATATTTTAATAAAATATTCTTAATGATCGTTTTATACTTTCAACTCATAGTCACCTTCGTGATTGAATCCAAATACATCCCATCACTAATTTTAGTCTTACCGCTGTACTAATTAATTTCATTGTTACCGCTATTTTTAATTTCATCAGAATCAATCTCTAAGCTTGCCTAGTAGCCTTAAATGAATATTTTAATGCTTTTCAATACATTTTTTCTGAGTAAAATGTAATCAAATATGAAAAAAAGAAGAAGAAGGTGATTTAGATGGGATTTATTTAGGGGAAAACTATGTATTTGTTTAAGCTAAGTCGATGACCAAATATCTAACAAAAAAATGTGAAGCTCCACTCACAAAGAAGACGAAGGAGACAAAAATGATGGAAGATTGTAAAACTTTTAAGCTGAAAATCTTTAAACTAATTGTGAGATACCACCTCCTGGTATCGAGGGTGTTCTTAATATTGCATATGGACTAATTTAACAATGTTTTTTTTAAGAAGAAAGGGATAATTTAAGAAAACAATTTTATTAATTATTTTGACCTTTAAAATATGAAGAGGAATAATAGTTTAATGTTTCATGTTTTTACGAAATGAAAATATATATGATACAGTGTCACATGATAGTTAGTGATTAGATTACGTGTCAAGTGATATTAAAATTTAATACCATTAAAAAAATACAAAATTAAAAATTTAGGTACTACATTAAACATTTTAAAATAAATATAGTGCACGAATTTGAATGCAGTTTCATTTGCATTTCATTTGCTTTTCTACCTCATCTTTGCTTTCAATTTGGTTGGCAATTAATATATGGTTGCATGTCAAGATACTCGATAATAATAGCCATAGGACAATTGATGTTGAACTTTGACAATAACTCTTTATTTTCTCTATTGGTCTGGCCACTAAATATCTTTAGCTGGGAGACATTCTAGATTCACATTAGAGATCAATAATATTTACATTTTTAAAAATTATAAACATTAGCCTAGAAAAGTGTTAGTACAAATCTCCGGTGAGAAAAATCTCAAACACACGAACGAAACTCGAACAAAAGAAGAAATAGGACAAGGCTCCAAGGCATGTATCAAACCACTTTCTTTAAGGTTATATTCGCCCCCACCTATCTTTGGTGTGCAAACGAGTTTCAAACAAATTAACCTCGAGGATACAATGAAGCCAATGGCTATTTGCGTTTTGCACTGACGAGAATAGCCCACTACACACTAAGCAATGTATGACAAGAAACTCAATTTCTATAAAGAATTTCTGCAGTAATACTTTATAGAACAATCTAACAATATTAGAAAATGAAGGAAGAAAGAAAGAATATTAGAATTTTTTGTTGGTATATCTCCAAATGAAATCTGATTCCTATTTATAGGAATTTTCATGTCTCTTCATAGAGGCATCTTTCATCAACAGGTGTCTTTCTGAATAATAATTGTAATCACCAATTTTGGCCTGGGTTCATTAACCCAGGGCCCAAAACCCGTTGGCCCATTCACAACCCAAAATTCGGCCAGAAATAAAACAAAAATTTTTAATATCCAAAGTCCATTTACAAGAAACCCGAGGCCCATTTTACACTGAAACTCGGAGCCCAATTAAACCAATTTAAAACCAAATGCAGACCAATTGACCCAATCGGCCCAAGAGGCCCAAACAAATATGAGCTTTTAAGGCTAGGGTTTTGGAACCCTAGCCACCAGCCATAAGCCCCACTATCGCCCCACCAACAGCTGCGTCGGCCACCACCACCTCACACGCGCGTTGGTCTCCACTACCCGTGGCCCCCATAACCTGCAAGAATGGACAAAAAGAACGACAAGCGATCACAACAGAAAGTAAAAACTTTGTAATTTCTTTTTGGCTATAAAAAGCCGTTCATTTTGTAAATCAAGGGAACTTTTTTTTGAGCAATCAATCAAAAAGAAACATATTCAAAGAGCACAAAAAAAAATAATAAACAGAGTAGCATAAAGGTTTCAAAGGTATTTTATTATTTTTATTATTTTTTTTTTCCTTCTCTCTTCATTTGCAAACATATACATACATATATAAATATATATATAAAAAAAACAAAAAAAAAATAAAAAAATTTTACCTCTTGGCGGTGGCCGGCGACGATCGTCGACGGCGTCGCCTATCGAGAAGAACTCCTCGATCCCTTGACTGCAGAGAGAAAAAGAAATCAAAAGTTTTTTTTTTTTTTTAACAAAATGGCGAAATGAAAAGAAGGAAAAAAAAAAGGCTTTTATAGAGGTATTAAAACGACGCCGTTTAGGGCCTGTCTCAGTGCCCCCAAAACGACGCCATTTGGCGCAACCCGACCCGACCCGACAGGATCCGCGTGTTTTGATGAAAAGGGTTATTTACCCTCTTGATCCTTCCGCATTTTCAGTTTATTTAATTAGATTTTCTGGCATTTTTAAATTTACCCCAAGACTTCGTTTTTGTTCACAATTTAGTCCTTCCTCACACTGCTGCATTCTTTCGGCAAGAGGGTCTTATTCCCTCCTTGGTCCCTCCAGATTGTGCTTGTGTGCGTTGCAAATCAGCCCTTCCCCTTTTATTTTATTTCAAATCGACCTAGAATCATGCTTTTTACCCGATTTGATCCTTTTTTATATTTTATAATTATTATTGTTATTTATTTTATTATTTTATTATTGTTACTGTATTATTATTATTGTTATTATTATTGTTATTATTATTATTAGTTACTATTATTAGTATTATTAGTCATATATATTTTTACTATCGTTGTTATTATTGTATTGTTATTGTTATATTACCACTATTATTATATATATATTTTCTTAGTATAGTATTATTATTATCTATTTGGTTTTTATTTATCTATTTATCTTTATGATATTTTGTATATATTTTAATTCTCATTTACATAATCACTACATTTTATGCTTTTCTACTCCTATTTTTATATCTATTATATATTTTCCATTACTATTATTATCATTATTATTACTACTTCCTACTGTGCATATTAGTATATTATATGTATATATGTTTCGTATCATTATTATTTTATCATTGTTATTATCAATTTTTTTTTACTTTATTATATTATATACATGTATATATTATTATTTTTTTAAACCTTCATGCATGTGTTTACGCTTATTTCATTTCACATATACTTCTTCTTTTTATCATCATTGTTCATCGCACGACTTTATTCACGTTTTGAATAACGTTTCTTTAAAACATAACCTAGCCTTTCACCAATTTCACTCAAAAACTAAAAATATTTCAAAATAAGGCAATATTCTGTGTTTGGAAATTCGAGGGACCGTATCCTATGTGTTGGGTTTCGGTTCTCTAGTTTGACCAAATAATCGAATAACCTTTTGTTATTTTAATAAATGAGTCTTAGGGATTAAAAGACGACCTTGGATTGGAGGATTGAAATTATCGTGTCCTACGTATTGGATGTGATATTTGGTCCCTTCAAATAAGGAAATCTTAATATTCAATTTTAAGAAGGCTCAAACATTTCCAAAAAGACCCAAATTTCAATTCGTTTCTAAACTTTCGACATTGGGACATCAATTAATCAACTCGGTACCAATTTTGGGCGTTGCGAGGGTGCTAATCCTTCCTCACACGTAAACTCGACTCCCCCTATTTTCTCGAATGTTCAGTAGACCAAAAACCCGCTTTAATAAATCGAAATGTTTTATTAAAACAAATGTGATCCGATCACACCTAATAAAAAAGGTCGGTGGCGACTCCCTTTTTGCCCCTTTTTTGAAGCCCAAGGTCGATACAGTTTTGTCAAAAATGGTTACGACACTTAGCGACTCATTGGGACCCGAGAGTCGTAGTAAATTGATTGATTTTTGTCCTTCGATTGAAAGTTGGAAAAATGTTTTGAAAAATCATGTTTCTCTTTGATGCATTCGCTTTTGCTATCTTTGTCAAGTTTTGGGAAATATTTTGGCATTGCATTGTATGATCAAGCGTCACACCCTTAAGTGGGAGTGAGAAGCTACTCTTTCGTGAGGTTTTTACCTCCGTGCAAGATAGTGGATCACTTTCGGGATACATCCGTACCTATGTCTTCGTGAGATTTTTATCTCCGTGCAGCCATAGAGAAATGTATTCCCCTGAACTGAACTCGGTCCATATGAGCCTATAATGGGTGAGGATTGAGGAATCTGCTGGTTCAGGTACCCTTACTTTAGAACCAAACCACATATAGAGAGACCTAAGAGCCTGTTGTAGGTAGAGCCGTGTAAACCCTAGTTGTTACCTTAAATAGGAGTTTGGTTATTTCTTGTTTATTTTTGACCTGCTACTAACTTGTTGTGCCTGGCTTTCATTACATGGCATTTCATTATAAAAAGGTGTTGATTCGCATTCGATTACTAGATAGAAAAGCTTGACATGGAAAAGGGGTTTCTCAATAGAGTGGAGGATAATGCGGCTGTCCAAGTGTGGTCCGAAAGAATACAGCAAGAAAAGGGGGATAGTTTGACAGTAGGGCATGAATCAGAGTTATGGGATTTCACCCGTATCAGCGCGGCTCAAAATGATCTGCGAGAATTAAAGGAAATATGGAACTCATGGGGAAACGAGGACAAACAACTGCTCTACTATAACTACGGTGATCTGCCCTATCTGCTTGATATCAAGGTAGACGAGTACCTACTCCGAGCTATTACCCAGTTTTGGAACCCGGCCTACAGTTGCTTCACTTTTGGAGAGGTGGATTTGGTGCCTACCGTAGAGGAGTATACAGCTTTGTTTCGATGCCCGAGATTTCAAACTGATAAGGCGTATTCAAGATTCGCTAATGTGCCGGCATTCTCAAAAAGGCTAATGAACATCACAGGAATGAGCGAGCAATGGACCATGGCCCGGATCAAGCAAAAGGGAGATTGTAAGTGCATTCCTTGGAAACACTTGAGGGACTTAATTTTGGCTCATCCCGATAAGAAGAAGAGGGTCGATGTCTTCGCTCTAAGCATCTATGGTCTGGTCATCTTTCCCAAGACGTTAGGGCATGTAGAGGATGCGGTTTCAGACTTATTCGATAAACTTGATAAGGGAATTACACCCGTCCCCGCAGTTTTAGCCGAAACCTTCAGATCACTGAACGCTTGCCGAAGAGCGGGCGAAGGGAGGTTCGTGGGTTGTGCACAGTTATTGTTATCTTGGTTTCACTGCCATTTTTGGAAGAGAGAAAAAGCCTCATGCAAAGTCTTCTTCGAGAACTACTCTCCTCTAGAGGAATTAGCGAGTGTACTAAGGCGGGACGACATATCTGGAGAGAAGTGGATAGCAATTCTCCAAAATCTGCAAGTCAAAGATGTAGTGTGGAAAGCTCCGTGGATGATCGCTGATGAGATCTTGTATCGGTGTGGAGGGTTCGACTGGGTTCCTTTACTCGAAATATGGGGAGCTGTCGCATATGCCCCGTTACTAGTGATGAGGCAGTAATCGATCGAGGCGTTTCATACCGCGACACATGGATTAGCCCAATGTGAGTTTTCATACAAGGATGACAACTATAAGAAGAGAGTTTGCGAGATATCAGAAGCATGGACCCAAACCGGGAAAATGAAGAGACTCGCCATAGGGCCCATGGCGACCCCCGAATACGATCAATGGTGGGCCAAAAGAGTCAACGACAATATCCCAAGGCCAATCCAAGGAAATACTCGACCAATAGAAGAACAGCTGCAAGTGATCCCAACTGAATTAGAAATTATCAAGCAAGATTTCGAGAGAAAGAGCCGAGAATTGGGTAAGAGGATAGAGCAGCTAGAAGAAGAAAAGATGCAGTTAGGATTAGACGTTGACGTCCATAAGTTTGAGGCTGAAAAATTTAAAAAAGGGAAGAACAAAGCCGAAGAAGATTTGGATAGCTTAAAGACAGATTACAAGAAGCTGCGCATGTCTATCAGAACTGCGGGTCTAGGTAAGACATCGGAGCAATGGCGGCAAGAAATTGAAGAAGAAAAATCCAAGACCAATCAGTGGGAGAGGAAATTTCAAGAGGCTCGGGTACGAGAGGACGCTTTGAGCAAGAACCTGTTAGAAAGCCAAAGCGAAAAAGAGAGGTTGCGCGCCCAAGTAGCAGAATTAGAAAAATCACTGCGTCTGCACCGTAGTCGTAACTCAGTCGTCGAATTAAGAGCCAGTCAGAACAAAGTCGAGGAGATGAGAGGAAAGATAGAGGAGCTCGAGACTGCATTACAAGATAGCAAAAACCGAGTAGAGCTCTTTAAAGCAAACAATGAATATTGGAAGGAGCGGCTCCACCATTCCCAAGAACAGATCAGAAACAGAGACTATGTAATGGGCGAGGCTGTGGCTCAAATCCGAGAGGTGGCCGATCATTTGCAAACCTTAGCGGTCCGGGCCGACGCATTAAGTCTGATGTACGAATCAGGATCGGAGCGAGGCCAAAATTTAGCTTGGCTCCTTAGGAAAGTTAGAGACTTAGGCATTAGAGCTAAGTCGTATATGTAATCGTCCGTTCTATGAAAGGAAATCTGTTTTTTGGAAAAGTTTATCTAATGGAATTGAATTAAATCAACACCTTTTCGCATTCATACCATGCATTTGCATTGCATTGCATACATTAGCATCATATCACCTTAATTATTCACTAAGCTTAAGATCACATAATCCGCAGCTACGACATTACGAACCTAGAATCACATCATCCCTATAGGACACGCTTAAAAACTAAAGCTATGGACGCCGAACTCAATGAGAGGATCGAAAGGATGGAAAAAAGCCAGAAAGAGTTGCAAGAACAGTTAGCCAAGTCACAGCAAGAAGCGAGGGACTTGATAATGAAATCCCGCGAGGAATCATGAGGACATAAGGATCAAATGGATAGAATGTTGGAGATATTGACAGCCATGTCCAAAGGAAAAGGACTCGCGCAAAGTCCTGACATTACAGAGCCCCACTCGAGGGATAATCAAGATCCGCTCTATCCCCCAGGTTTCACTCCACCCCACGCTCATGCAACACAAAGAGGATACCCTCAAGGGAACCCTGTAGGCCCGGAACAACAACCCATCCCACCTATACATCTGGGGCAAGGTATATACGTATCAAATGCTGGAGATAATTCTGCTAATCCGATTGTTCCAGATTTGGATGACCCGATGGAAATAGCTAAGTTAAAGAGGGATGGCCATGATGCTGAAGAAAAATATAAGAGTCTAGAGGAAAGGCTCAAGGCGGTGGAAGGTACTAGAGTCTTCTCTGCACTAAATGCTAAAGACCTTAGTTTGGTGACCGATCTAGTCCTACCTCCGAAGTTTAAGACACCAGATTTCGAAAAGTATGAGGGAACGAGATGCCCGAAGGCCCACCTTATTATGTTTTGTCGAAAAATGGCTGGATACTTGAATGAGGACAAGTTGCTAATACACTGTTTCCAGGATAGCTTGATCGGATCAGCCCTCAGATGGTATGATCAGCTTAGCACAGAGAAGATCCAGTCATGGAAGGACCTGGCAACTGCATTTTGTGAACAATATAAGCATGTTTCTGACGTGGCTCCCGACCGGCTAACACTACAAATGTTGGAAAAGAAGCCAACGGAGACCTTGCACAAAGATGCTTTCGGAGATGGAGGGATCTCTCCGTCCAAGTCGAACCCCCACTAACTAAAAGTGAGACAACGGTCCTTTTTATCAATACTTTGAGAGCGCCATTCTACGACAAGCTCGTGGGAAATGCCACAAAAGACTTCGCCGACCTCGTAATATCTGGGGAGCTCATCGAAAATGGCATCAAAAGTGGAAGAATGGAGGGCATCAAGGTTCAAAAAGCCAAAGACTGTAAAAAGAAAGAACCCGGCGCATATGGTGGGGACGGGGAGCCTCTATGCTCCTAACCCGTGATCCGACCCAAACCACGACCTCAATTTCGTCCCATCGCCGAATTTCTATTTTCCACCACCAAGCCCTTACTATCAAACACCTCCTCCTTACCCCGTTTATGCCACCAATGATCAAAGACCATTCACTATATTCCCACCAAATACCGCGCCGGCCCCAAGTCAGCCCAAAAGCGAACCAAGACCAGCAAAACCCAACCCTGAAAGACCTCAGTTTACCCCTATCCCTGTGTCGTACGGAGAGTTATGCCCAAAATTATTGGAAAAACAATTAATCTCCCCACATTACATAGCACCACTGAAGCCCCCATTCCCAAAGTGGTACGATCCCAATGCTAATTGCATGTATCACGCCGGGAACCAGGGGCATTCAACAGATAACTGTATAGCCTTCAAGAGGAGAGTTCAAGGTCTTATCGATGCAGGGATTTTACGATTTGACGGTACCGGGAATACGGCTGGAAATTCGCTCCATACTGTAGGGAACGTGAATATGACGACACAGGAGGACAAGTGGCGAGCCAAGCGTTGTGTCTCCGAGATAAAAACACCCTTGGAGAAGGTCTGGGAAGTAATGATTGAGAAAGGCATGCTCGACAAGAATTTCAAGGAGGAAAGCATGAAGGATCCAAGATTTTGCGTCTTTCACGGCATAGAGGGGCACCACATTCAATCTTGCGAGAAGTTCAAAGAGCTGCTTCAGGGTATGATGGACAATAAGGAGGTAGAAATCTGCAATAAGATGGAAGAGACTGACGAAAAGGATATATGTGCATCTGAGGGCCAATCATCAGGCCCTCCCTACAGCGCTGATCGGCCTTTAGTAATCTATTACGATGCAAAGAAGGAAGAGAGGAAGCCAAAAATGATAATCCAATTACCTACCCCTTTCCCATATAAGGATAGTAAGGCGGTACCTTGGAAATATGATGCCAAAGATCACCACGCTGGAACCACGATTTGAAACATCGGTGAGGTGGGGCATTTTACCCGCAATGGAGGTGTTATTCCCCTGAAGTGGTTGAGACAAAGAAGAAGACCATTGGCACGAGTCAGAAAGGGAAGGCACCAGTACCCGAGGCCGAGGATGAGGTTGAGGTACAATCTAAACAAGGAACTAAGGAACCGGTGAACGAGGATGAAGCACAAGAGTTCTTAAAGTTTATTAAGCACAGCGAATACAATGTCGTGGAATAGCTAAATAAACAACCGGCAAAAATTTCAGTATTATCCTTGTTGTTGAACTCAGAGCCACATAGAAACACTTTCTTTCATGAAGGTGTTAAACCAAGCATATGTACCAAGCAACGTACCTATTGAAAAACTCGATAGGTGGGTGAACAATTTAACGCGGATAATTTCATCTCCTTCAATGACGATGAAATACCGCCAAATGGTAGGGGCTCATTAAAGCATTACACATCACAACAGAGTGCAAGGGATATATAATACCGCATGTGCTTATTGACAACGGGTCCGCACTCAACGTCATGCCGTTGGCTACACTGTCTAGGATGCCCGTCGACATGTCTTACCTGAGGCCTTGTCACTCTGCGGTAAGGGCGTTTGATGGAACACAGCGGGAAGTTATGGGAAAAATCGAGATCCCTCTGGAGGTGGGCCCGTGTACGTACAATATCGAATTCCAGGTCATGGACATTGCTCCTTCATATAATTGCCTTTTAGGAAGGCCTGGATCCACTCATTTGGGCGATCCTTCATCTCTCCATCAGAAAATAAAATTTATTATGGATAACCGCTTGATTATAATCGATGGTGAAGAAGACATCGTCGCCTCACTCTCTACTGACGCACCTTATATCGAGGCAAACAAAGACGCGCCAGAATGCTCCTTCCGCTCCTTCGAATTTATCAACGCTACATTTGTCGCTGAAGGAGACAAGGTACCTACACCCAAACTGTCAAGAAACACCAAGATGGGAATCAAGTTGACCGTAGGAAAAGGCGCCCGGGCAGGGAAGGGTTTAGGAAAATATCAGCAAGGAATGGCCAGAGCGCTAAAGCCAGTACATCACAAGGCAAGATACGGTTTAGGGTTCAAGCCGGATGCCCAACAAATGAGAAAACAATGGCAAAAGATCAAGAAAGGAGGATCGCAAAAGCCTCAGGGCGGGAATTGGACTGGGAGCCTATAATGTATCCTCCGTTGTTGAAGACATTTACATCAGCAGGAATGATGTACCCGGGAAGAGATAGTTTACCAAACATGATGTTATCAATCGAAAGGAGTTTCCCGAATGTCAGTATAAATGTCATAGACAAAAGGGATGATGCGATTGGAGATGTTTCGATGATACGCCCACGTCCTCCGTGATTCACTTTGAACAATTGACCGCCGTGGACCTCCTTGTAGTCTCCAAATCCCTCTCGAGTAATGCTCGTGAGTAACCTTTTGTAGGCCCCCGAGCTATAGGGAATCCGTTATGAAAGTTCATTTTATCTATCTAGCTTTTAAATGAAACATGAATAAAGATGCATTTTGTCGTGTTCTTTTCATTCTCATTAGTTCCATATTCATTCTTTACCGTCCCTATATATTTCATACCACCATGTCACGTTATTAAGACCCAATACCTTGATGTCCCTCTATAGTCTTCTTCTTTTTTGTCTACTTTTCAGGTGCTCAGATATCAACGATGCGAACAATCCTGTTACAAGTCCTAAAATCGACTTTGAGAAAACTATTTGTGTGGGGAATTCGAGGTGAAGAAGATGCCAAGATTATGTCTCTTCCCGCACCTCACCGAGAATGATAGAACAAGAGGATAGACAGATTCCTTTTATCAAGAATCGATCGAGACAGTGAATTTAGGAAATGAAGAAAGGAAGCAAGAGGTGAAAGTCGGGACCTCCATGTCTGAAGACACCAAACACGATCTGATCACCTTGCTTCGCGAGTACAAAGACGTGTTCGCATGGTCGTATCAAGATATGCCAGGATTGAACGAGGATATAGCGGTCCATAGACTTCCACTGAAACCAGAATGCAAGCCTATCCAACAGAAGTTAAGGCGGATGAGGCCTGAAATGCTCTTAAAGATAAAAGAAGAAGTAAAGAAGCAATTTGATGCTGGCTTCCTTCAAATTTCTAGATATCCAGAATGGGTGGCTAATATAGTTCCAGTACCGAAGAAAGATGGCAAAGTCCGAATGTGCGTTGATTATCGTGATTTGAACCGAGCAAGCCCTAAAGATAATTTTCCGTTGCCACACATTGATACATTGGTAGATAACACGGCAAAGAATTCATTTTTCTCCTTCATGGATGGATTTTCGGGCTATAATCAAATCAAGATGGCTCTCGAGGATATGGAGAAAACTACATTTACGACGATGTGGGAAACATTCTGCTGTAAAGTAATGCCGTTCGGTCTAAAGAATGCCGGGGCAACATATCAAAGAGCCATGGTAACATTGTTCCACGACATGATGCACAAGGAAATAGAAGTCTATGTCGATGATATGATCGCTAAATCTCGAGGAGAAAGAGAGCATGTGGAAAACCTCCGTAAACTGTTCGAAAGACTGAGAAAAATCCAACTAAAGCTTAACCCTGCCAAATGTACCTTCGGGGCTACCTCGGGAAAATTATTGGGATTTATCGTCAGCGAGAAAGGTATCGAGGTTGATCCGGATAAAATAAAGGCCATACAAGAACTACAGCCCAGCGTACACAAAAAAAAAAAAAAAGTCGAGGATTTCTAGGAAGATCGAACTACATTGCTCGATTCATTTTTCAACTCACCAAGCAATGTGACCCGATTTTTCGACTCCTTCGAAAGCACAATCCCGAGAATGGAATGAGGAATGTCAAGAGGCTTTTGACAAGATAAAGCGATATTTATCTAGTCCCCTGCTAGTAGTACCACCAACTCCCTAAGACCGCTAATACTATATCTGACTGTGTTCGAAAACTCAATGGGTTGTGTCTTGGGGCAACATGATGAGTCAGGAAAAAGGGAACAAGCGATCTATTATCTTAGCAAGAAATTCACAGAGTATGAAGCAAAGTATCCATCGATCGAAAAATTCTGTTGTGCTCTAGTCTGGGCAACCCGGAGGCTTAGACAATATGTGCTGTATCACACAACATGGTTGATTTCAAAGCTGGACCCAATAAAATACATGATGGAATCACCCGCACTCTCGGGAAAAATGGCACGCGATGGCGAGATCCTATTATCGGAGTATGACATCGTATACGTGAGCCAAAAATCGATTAAAGGGAGCGCAATAGCTGATTTCTTAGCAACTCGGACAACAGAAAAATACGAGCCATTAAAATTTGACTTCCCAGACGAAGACTTGATATGCGTTACGGAAGAAGAATGTGAATCGTCGAAAGAGAAATCATGGAAGATGAGTTTTGATGGTGCGTCAAATGCATTGGGGCATGGGATCGGAGCAGTCTTAGTGTCACCAGAAGGGGATCATTATCCCTTTACGGCCAGATTAAATTTCTTCTGTACCAATAACATTGCGGAATATGAGGCTTGCATCATGGGGCTTCGCGCCGCTATCGAGCATAACGTTAAGGTCTTAGCAGTCTCCGGGGATTCAGTATTGGTGATTTACCAAATCCGTGGGGATTGGGAAGTAAGAGATTCGAAATTGGTCAAATATCACGATCTCGTTGTGGAATTGGTCAAAGAATTTGAAGAAGTGACTTTTAATTACTTCCCACGGGAAGAAAACCAATTGGCTGACGCCCTGGCAATCTTGGCTTCAATGTTCAAAGCAAACCGAGAAACAGAAATAATACCTCTCTAGATGAGCATATATGAGGCCCCTGCGCATTGTTTTAGCATTGAAAACGAGGCAGATGGACAACCATGGTTCCATGATATCTTAGAATATGTCAAGAATCAAAAATATCCCGAGTAAGCAAACGAGAATGACAAAAGAACGATCAGAAGATTGGCAGCGGGATTTGTTCTCGATAGGGACATCTTGTACAAAAGAGGAAAAGATCAGGTACTCCTAAGGTGCGTGGATACTGTCGAAGCCAGAAAGATACTCGAAGAGGTCCATGAAGGAGTTTGTGGAACGCACGCCAATGGTTTCACTATGGCCAGGAAAATTATGAGACTCGGTTATTATTGGTTGACGATGGAAAGTGACTGCATTAGCTACGCACGAAAGTGCCACAAATGTCAAGTTTACTGGCGATAAAATTCATGCAAAGACCTTCACCCCTTCATATCATGACTTCCCGTGGCCCTTTTCTATGTGGGGCATGGATGTTATAGGGCCAATCTCCCAAAGCTTCTAATGGACATCAATTCATTTTTGTGGTCATAGATTACTTCACAAAATGGATAGAAGGCCGCTTCATTTGCAAATGTGACAAGGACTACGGCGGTGTCTGATTCTTAAAAAGGAGATTATATGCCGATACGGTTTGCCTGAGAGAATTATTTCAGATAATGCTTTAAATCTGAACAACAAGATGATGAAGGAAGTGTGCGAGCAATTTTGAATAAAGCATCATAACTCCTCGCCTTATCGTCCAAAGATGAACGGGGCGGTAGAAGCCGCTAACAAAAATATCAAGAAAATTATTGGGAAGATGACTGAGACGTATAAGGACTGGCACGAGAAGCTACCATTTGCCCTATACGCGTATCGCACGTGTGTACGGACCTCTACGGGGGCAACTCCTTTCTCTCTAGTCTATGGAATGGAAGCTGTGCTGCCCATCGAAGTGGAAATCCCCTCTCTACGAATCTTAATGGAGTCGAAACTAGAAGAATCTGAATGGGTTCAGACTCGATATGACCAGCTGAATCTGATCGAAGAAAAACGCTTGAAAGCAATTTGTCACGAGCAGATGTACCAAAGGAGAATGATCGCGGCCCATAACAAGAAGGTGCGTCCAAGAGAATTTCGTGAAGGGGAACTCGTGTTGAGGAAGATTCTCCCTATACAAAAAGACTTTCGAGGAAAGTGGGCACCAAATTGGGAAGGACCATACATCGTAAGGAGAGCTTTCTCAGGAGGAGCCTTGATTCTCACTGAAATGGATGGGAAGGAGTTACCAAACCCGGTGAACTCAGATGCCGTGAAGAAATATTACGCATAAAAAAAAAAGGGGGGGCGTCCGAATAAATAGAAAAGGCTTAAAATGAAAACCCGGAAGGGCATCCTAAGGAAGTAAGGTTGGAATGGGTTAAACAGCAAGATCATAGTATTGAAGCGGACTCTGAAGCTCAAGGATCTTCCACATGGAAAAGCTTGCTCGAAAAGATTCAGGATGAAGAAACATGGAGAAGTCCATACGTCGGATATCTAGAGCACTTACTACAACTGAACTTGTTTTCCTTTTATAATGCTTTCTTAATTGAGTCATTCCTTGTCAATTTTCTTTGTGTGTTGCCTTTGAAATAAATATAGATACGAGGAACGCCTTTCATACCTACTTTGCCATTTTCATGCATTTTATTTATGTTTCATTTTGGAGATAGATAGTGAAATTACACACTCTAAACAAAAAGAATATGGAGCATTACCTGGATGAGAATTGGGTGAGTACAGGAGCTTCAAAGCAAGGGCAAAAAAAAAAAAAAAAAAAGATATAGGAGAAACACAGATTACTCGTAGAACCTATAGACGGGTACAAAGCCTGAGAAAAGTCAAGGGATGAAGCAGTGAATGCATGTCATCATAAGAGTCGTAACAAGAAGGGGCACATGACGCACAAGCCCCAAGACACCTGGCATAATCACGTAGGCATTTAAGACAGATACATGCATATCATGACATCATCACATATAATACATACAGGTACGCCAGTAAAGCAAGAAGTCTTGACGATAGTTGTACCAAACCGAGGAAAAGAAGGCATCCGAATACCGCCAGATGATACGCTTTCCAAAATTAACTCCTCAGGTCGCACACTGAGGTGTTTTAATTTCTGTCTTACAATTTTTATTTGCAAAAATCAAAACCTCAGGCCGCACGCTGAGGTATTTTCAATTTCTGTTTAAACTAACCCCTTAGGTCGCACGCTGAGGCATTTTAATTTCTGTCTTACAATTTTTATTTGCAAAAATCAAAACCTCAGGCCGCACGCTGAGGTATTTTCAACTTCTGTTTAAACTAACCCCTTAGGTCGCACGCTGAGGCATTTTAGTTTCTGTCCTTCAATTTATATTTGCAAAGATCAAAACCTCAGGTCGCGCGCTGAGGTATTTTCAATTTCTGTTTTTTTAATCAATTCCTCAGGTCGCACGCTGAGACATTTTAATTTCTGTCTTTCAATTTCTGTTTGAATCAATTCCTCAGGTCGCACGCTGAGGCATTTTCATTTTCGTTTTTCAATTTCTATTTGCAACTCCTCGGGTCACACGCTGAGGCATTTTAATTTCCGTCTTTCAATTTCTGTTTGAATCAACTCCTCAGGTCGCACGCTGAGGCACTTTAATTTCCGTCTTTAAATTTCTGTTTTTCAATTTCTATTTTCAAGAATCAAATTGTATTACTCCACCGAGGCATTTCCATTGTCTGCTTGTCAATTTCTGTCCTTAAAAAAAAAAAAATCTCAGTTAGGGTTGAGCCTCGGAGCACGCGCGGAGATATTTACAGATGGAAGACTAAAGTCGCGTTGAGCAAATTGAATGAAGAAGTTTCAGAGGACAAAGAAGATTGAAGCAAGAGCAAAATTGAAACTACGGGCCATATCTCTCGGAAGTAGCAGCGGAGTAGAATGAAGATCGAAGTTTCCCCCGAAGATGGCAAGGAAGTAGTTGGAAAAGTTCAGATTTACTTCCTCAAAGTCCCGATGGAGGAGAACAAAGCCCTGAAATCACGTCGAAGAAGGCACTAGCCACTGTGCCCTTGAAGAAGCAATGGAATAGGAAATGTTATCTCCCTAAAGATATAACGAAACAGTGAATCGGATTAAAGCAACGAGTTACAGTGGAGTCTGAAGCTGTTTGAAGAAGACAAGTACCAACAAGTCAAGGCTTGGCCAAGACCGGGCAAAATTGGTTCTTCTTTTGTCTTTGCTCTATTATCGTTTCACGACAATGAGCAAAGAGGGGCAGCTGTAATCACCAATTTTGGCCCGGGTTCATTAACCCAGGGCCCAAAACCCGTTGGCCCATTCACAACCCAAAATTCGGCCAGAAATAAAACAAAAATTTTTAATATCCAAAGTCCATTTACAAGAAACCCGAGGCCCATTTTACACTGAAACTCGGAGCCCAATTAAACCAATTTAAAACCAAATGCAGACCCAATTGACCCAATCGCCCAAGAGGCCCAAACAGCCTATCATTTTAAAGGCTAGGGTTTTGGAACCCTAGCCACCAGCCGCCATAAGCCCCACTATCGCCCCACCAACCGCTGCCGGCCCACCACCGCCACGCGCCGTTGGTTTCCACTACCCGTGGCCCCCATAACCTGCAAGAACGGACAAAAAGAACAAAGAGCAAGCGTATCACAACAGTAAAGTAAAAACTTTGTAATTTCTTTTTGGCTATAAAAAGCCGTTCATTTTGTAAATCAAGGAACTTTTTTGAGCAATCAATCAAAAAGAAACAGATTCAAAGAGCACAAAAAAATAATAAACAGTAGCATAAAGGGTTTCAAAGGTATTTTATTATTTTTATTATTTTTTTCTTCTCTCTTCATTTGCAAACATATACATACATATATAAATATATATATAAAAAAACAAAAAATAAAAAAATTTTACCTCTTGGCGCGGGTGGCGGCAGACGGCGCAGCGACAGCGCCGCCCCACCTGAGAACTCCCCCGCATCCCTTGACCTACAGAGAGAAAAAGAAATCAAAAAAAGTTTTTTTTTTTTAACAAAATGGCGAAAATGAAAAGAAGGAAAAAAAAAGGCTTTTATAGAGGTATTAAAACGACGCCTTTTAGGGCTGTCTCTCTGCCCCCAAAACGACGCCGCTTGGCGCAACCCGACCTACCCGGCGGGATCCGCGTGTTTTGATGAAAAGGGTTATTTACCCTCTTGATCCTTCTGCATTTTCAGTTTATTTAATTAGATTTTCCGGCATTTTTAAATTTACCCCAAGACTTCGTTTTTGTTCACAATTTAGTCCTTCCTGCTGCTGCTTTTTTTCGGCAAGAGGGTCTTATTCCCTCCTTGGTCCCTCCAGATTGCGTGCGCGTTGCAAATCAGCCCTTCCCCTTTTATTTTATTTCAAATCGACCCTAGAATCATGCTTTTTACCCGATTTGATCCTTTTTATATTTTATAATTATTATTGTTATTTATTTTATTATTTTATTATTGTTATCAGACATATTATTATTGTTATTATTATTATTATTATTATTATTAGTTACTATTATTAGTATTATTAGTCATATATATTTTTACTATCGTCGTTGTTATTATTGTATTGTTATTGTTATATTACCACTATTATTATATATATATTTTCTTAGTATAGTATTATTATTATCTATTTGGTTTTTATTTATCTATTTATCTTTATGATATTTTGTATATATTTTAATTCTCATTTACATAATCACTACATTTTATGCTTTTCTACTCCTATTTTTATATCTATTATATATTTTCCATTACTATTATTATCATTATTATTACTACTTCCTACTGTGTGCATATTAGTATATTATATGTATATATGTTTCGTATCATTATTATTTTATCATTGTTATTATCAATTTTTTTTTACTTTATTATATTATATACATGTATATATTATTATTTTTTTAAACCTTCATGCATGTGTTTACGCTTATTTCATTTCACATATACTTCTTCTTTTTATCATCATTGTTCATCGCACGACTTTATTCACGTTTTGAATAACGTTTCTTTAAAACATAACCTAGCCTTTCACCAATTTCACTCAAAAACTAAAAATATTTCAAAATAAGGCAATATTCCGTGTTTGGAAATTCGAGGGACCGTATCCTATGTGTTGGGTTTCGGTTCTCTAGTTTGACCAAATAATCGAATAACCTTTTGTTATTTTAATAAATGAGTCTTAGGGATTAAGAGACGACCTTGGATTGGAGGATTGAAATTATCGTGTCCTACGTATTGGATGTGATATTTGGTCCCTTCGAAATAAGGAAATCTTAATATTCAATTTTAAGAAGGCTCAAACATTTCCAAAAAGACCCAAATTTCTGAATTCGTTTCTAAACTTTCGACATTGGGACATCAATTAATCAACTCGGTACCAATTTTGGGCGTTGCGAGGGTGCTAATCCTTCCTCACACGTAACCGACTCCCGAACCTATTTTCTCGAATGTTCGTAGACCAAAAACCCCGTTTTAATAAATCGAAATGTTTTATTAAAACAAATGTGATCCAATCACACCTAATAAAAGGTCGGTGGCGACTCCCTTTTTGCCCCTTTTTTTGAAGCCCAAGGTCGATACCCGTTTTTGTCAAAAAATGGTTACGACAATAATGTTTTTAAAATAAAAACATAATTATTCATTTAATTATAACTATTCAAATAATATTATTTAAATAGTTATAATTCTTTTTCAAAAAATCAAAAAATATAATCTTTTGATTAATTACACCCATTCATTTATAGTTATTGGAACACTATAAATATTTGAAAATGTTCCAACAATCTCCCCCCATTTTCAAAATATTTTAGATTTTGATATTCTTGGAAATCAATTTGCATAAATGAAGGTATCTTATGATTGAACCTTCACTTAGTGAAAACATGTTAAAGTTAATCGAAATATCATGGTAGACTAAGCTTTGAACCAATTATTTCATTTGATTAACCGAACATATCTCACACAATGATTTCAACATCGGTCAATGCATAGTATCTAGGGACACTATTATGGTCATGTGTCTGTGTCCTATTTTCATGAGTGCTATTAGAGCCAAGCCCTTGAGCTCCTAGAAGCGGCCACACTTCCACTCACATAGGTAGATCCGATCAAGAGTGTTCCCGTAATTATAACACTCTAACATATTTATGTTATGGGTCCATTAAGAGTACATTACTCATCCTTCCCTTATCATTACGGGTACCTAGCACTTTAATCTTAGGATGGATTTATTTATAGTGCTAACAGTCACATATTAATGATGTACTTTGTCTCATTGAAATCAAGACATGACGTTATACCAAGCGTTGAGTCGAGTTTCCATCATGGATGACTCTAATTAATGGGCTTGAGTCCTATCCCTTTTGAGGTCCTTTTTACTACATCTCTAGCAAGACTTTTTGTCAAAGGATCTGCCAAATTTTAACTTGACCTCACAAAATTAATAGTGATCACTCCATCAGAGATTAATTGTCGGACATAACTATGTCTTAATCCAATGTGTCTAGACTTTCCATTATATACTTGGCTATATGCCTTTGCTAGAGTAGTCTCACTATCACAACGGATAGAAATAGGTGAAATTTACTTAGGCCATAAAGGTGCATCATAAAACAAATTTCTTAACCATTCTGCTTCTTTAGATGCAGCTGCTAATGCAATAAATTCTGCTGCCATGATGGAATCAGTAATACATGTTTGTTTCTTGGAACCCCAAGAAATGGCTCCTCCACCAAAAATGAAGATCCATCCACTAGTAGATGCATGATCTTCCAAACTTGTAATCCAACTAGCATCAGAATACCCTTCTAAAACTGGAGGATAACCATTATAACATAATCCATAGTTAATAGTTTTCTTTAAGTACCTAAGTACTCTATTCAATGCTTGCCAATGCAAACTACTTGGATTACTTGTGTACCTACTCAATTTCCCAACAGCATATGCAATATCTGGTCTTGTACAAGTCATTGTGTACATAAGATAGCCAATTAAACTTGCATATTTCAATTGATCAATTTTCCTACTAGCATTAGATACTAATTTTATTTGAGGATCCATGGGTGTAGATGCTGGTATACAGTTGAAAAGATCAAACTTTTTAAGCACATTTTCAATGTAATGTGATTGTGATAAAGCTATAGTAATTTCATCTCGAGTTATTTTAATCCCAAGAATAACATCTGCTATACCCATATCCTTCATAGCAAAGCTGTTTGACAAGAATTTCTTTGTGTTTTCTATTTGTTCCAAATCCATACCAAAAAATGAGAATGTCATCTACATATAAGCAAATTATGACACCTTTTCCATTTTCAAATTTTCTATATATGCACTTATCGGATTCATTTATTTTGTAGCCATTAGCTAAAACAACATTGTCAAACTTTTGATGCCATTGTTTTGGTGCTTGTTTAAGTCCATATAAAGATTTAACAAGCTTACATACCTTATGCTCTTGTCCTGGAACAACAAATCCTTCCGCTTGTTCCATGTACACTTCCTCTTCCAATTCACCATTTAAAAAGGCAGTTTTAACATCTATTTGGTGAACAACCAGATTATATATAGAGGTAAGTGCTTGTTTAAGTCCATATAAAGATTTAACAAGCTTACATACCTTATGCTCTTGTCCTGGAACAACAAATCCTTCCGCTTGTTCCATGTACACTTCCTCTTCCAATTCACCATTTAAAAAGGCAGTTTTAACATCTATTTGGTGAACAACCAGATTATATATAGAGGTAAGTGATATTAAGAGTCTAATTGTAGCAATTCTTGCTACTAGAGCATATGTATCAAAGTAATCAATACCTTGTTTTTGTGTAAAACCTTTGGCTACCAACCTTGCTTTAAACTTATCAATGGTTCCATTGACCTTCATTTTCTTTTTGAAGATCCATTTACAACCTATTGGTTTGGAACCTGGTGGAAGATCAACTAAGATCCAAGTTTGATTTCCCATTATTGAATCTATTTCATCATTTATTGCTTCTTTCCAAAAAGCAGAGTCTTGAGATTTCATTGCCTCTTCAAATATAATAGGATCAGATTCCGTATTATAACAATAAGGTATCTTATTGCATATACTTTCACCTTTTCCTTTTACAAGAAACATAATGAAATCTAGTCCAAAATCTTTAACCTTTTTAATCCTCTTACTTCTTCTTAATTCTTGATAAGATTCATCATTATTATCAGTTTGTTCCAATGGAATCTCATTCTCATTTGAATAATGAATCAATTATTGTGGTTGTAATTGTCTTGATATAGAATTAAATCTATTTTCATCAAAAATAGCATCTCTTGATTCAATAACAGTATTAATTGAAATTGAATCATTTGGTTCAATTACCATGAACCTATATGCCTTGCTATTGTGTGCATATCCTATAAATATGCATTCAATTCCTCTTTCACCTAACTTTTTATGTTTAGGTGTTGGAACTTTGACAATAGCTCTACAACCCCAAACCTTCAAATAATTAAGGTTTGGTTTCCTTTTCTTCCATTGTTCATAAGGGATTATTTTAGTTTCCTTATTAGGAACTCTATTCAATATATGACAAGCTGTTAGAACAGCTTCTCCCCCCCAAACCTTGTCCAAGACCTGAATATGATAACAATGAATTTACCATTTCAGTCAATACTCTATTTTTCCTTTCAGCTACACCATTTTGTTGTGTGTGTAAAAAAATTTGAAACTTGATGGACAATCCCAGTGGATTCAAAATAACTTGGATTATAGTATTCTCCACCTCTATCCGATCTTAAGCACTTGATAAATGATTCACACTGAAGTTCAACTTCAGATTTATAAACTTTAAATTTATCAAGCGTTTCATCTTTTGAATGCAATAAATATACATAACAATATCTAGAACAGTCATCAATAAAAGTAACAAAAAATTTCTTTCCACCTAATGTAAGAGTATTATACATGTCACATATATAAATCACTATGTATCAAATCAAGCAATTTTTTTTTCTTTTAACCTTAGGGAAAGGGTTTCTTGTAATTTTAGTCAACATACATGTATTGTATTTTTCAATATTATTATTAAAAACAGGAGTTAAATCTAACTTATACATGTCATTCAATTTTCTATAATTCAAATGACCTAATCTATAATGCCATAAACAAAAAGATTCAACCATATAAGCAGAAATAGTATTTTTATTCTTATTAATAATATTCAGTTTGAACATACTCTCATACATATACCCTTTCCCTACAAAAATTCCTCCCTTAGACAAAATAAACTTATCTGCCTCAAAAACAAGTTTGAAACCAAACTTATTTAACAGACTTCCAGACACTAAATTCTTTCTAACTTCTGGTACATAATATACATCATTTAAGGTTAAAACCTTTCCGTATGAATTGCGCTTCAATGCACCCTTTGCTTCCGATTGTCATGTGGAAGAATTTCCCATGTACAAGACATTGTCATTTTCACATTGTGTAAACTTTGTGAACATGCTTTTGTCTTTGCACACGTGTTTGGTTGCTCCGATATCAATCCACCATGTATTATCATCTTGTGCCATATTAATTTCAGATATCATTGCAACAAACTTTTCATTATTATCAGCCTTAGAAGATGCTTTCTTCTTTAAAGATCGACATTCATTCTTGAAATGTCCCGGCTTACCACAATGATAGCATGAGCCCTTTTGTTTCTTTTTAAACTTAGGTGCTCTATTGGTCTGTTTGAACTTTCTCTTGAATGGTTTAGTAGTCTGTACTTCCTCCGTAACATGCACTTTGGCATTTTCAGAATTTAGATTCTGATCTTGCTTTCGATATTCTTCTTCGATACGAAGATGATTTGCCAAAGCCTCAAGAGATATTTCCTCTTTCTTATGTTTTAGACTTCTTTTAAAGTCTTTCCAAGATAGAGGAAGTTTGTCTATTATGGAGGATACAACAATCATTTCATCCATTTTCATATCATATTGCTTGAATTGATTCAGCATCTTTTCAATATCACGGAATTGTTCCATAACAGAACGACCATCAACCATTTGATAATTATTGAAACGACTGACAAGAAATTTCTTACTTGTAACATATTCGGTCATGTATCTTGTCTCCAATTTGTCCCATAATTCTTTAGCGGTGACCTCATTTTGGTAGGTGTTGAACAAACCATCAGATAAGCCATTCAATATGTGGCCCATGCATATATAATCAGCATTGTCCCATTTTTGTCTTTCTCGAGTTGCGACAGAATGATTCGTTTTTACCTCGTCAGTCTTGGAGTATCCAAAACATAAGCAATCTTCAAAGTTGATAATAAGAAGTGCATCTTTTTCTGCCATCGTCGAAAATTGCCACCATCAAACCGATCAAGTTTGACAAAATTGGAAGCCAACTCCTTAGTGTTCAACTTTCATGAGTTATTGTAGTCATCATGATTTATAACCTTAAAATTGTTAGTACAAATCTCCGGTGAGAAAATTCTTGAACACATGAACGAAACTCGAACAGAAGAAGAAATAGGATAAGGCTCCAAGGCGTGTATAAAATCACTTTCTTTAAGGTTATATTCGACCCCACCTATCTTTGGTGTGCAAACAAGTTCCAAGCAAATTAACCTCGAGGATACAATGAAGCCAATGGCTATTTGCGTTTTGCACTGACGAGAATAGCCCACTACACACTAAGCAATGTATGACAAGAAACTCAATTTCTATAAAGAATTTCTGCAGTAATACTTTATAGAACAATCTAACAATATTAGAAAATGAAGGAAGAAAGAAAGACTATTAGAATTTTCTGTTGGTATATCTCCAAATGAAATCTGATTCCTATTTATAAGAATTTTTATGTCTCTTCATAGAGGCATCTTTCATCAATAGGTGTCTTTCTGAATAATAATATTTTTAAAATAAAAACATAATTATTCATTTAATTATAACTATTCAAATAATATTATTTAAATAGTTATAATTCTTTTTCAAAAAATCAAAAAAATATAATCTTTTGATTAATTACACCCATTCATTTATAGTTATTGGAACACTATAAATATTTGAAAATGTTCCAACAAAAAGAAGTGCCCAAAGTTCTCTTTTTCTATTTTTGCTTTGTTTTGATGCTTAAAGAACTTCTACGCCCCTAAAATCCTCTTTGTTCTAGTTGTAGTTTGACCAAGTCAAGTAGTCTTCGTAATTTCTTGATGAGACCAAGTTAATTTGGAGCTGCGAGCTTCGAAACTTGTGGGATTAATATCGCCATATATCTGAAATTGGAATCAGTCAAGTCTGGCAACTGTATATCTTTAGAGAGGTAGCTAAGAGACTTTAATCAAAGATGTGAAATGTTGAAAATGGTGACAATGTTTCCCTCTTTGCTTGACTTTGAGTGCATCAATTAAACACGACTTTAAAATTCGCAATAAGTCGAGTAGGGGACCATGCAAATGGTAGCCACTTGACTTCCAACGTCAGAAAACTTGAACCAATTGACAGGAGATAGAATACGACAATATCAGAGATAAAAAAAAATGCATATATTGCACACTACAACAAAACAGTCCTATAGCGACACTAATGGGGCGACACTTTCGTAAGTGTTGGGATAGACTGGCCAACATACGCTTTAGCCAACTTTTTTATAAGGGTTGGGATATGCATGCCTAAGGCAACGCTTAAATAAGAGTTGGCTTTGTCTAGTTCTAAGACGACAGTTTTGGGGCGACACTTTCCTAAGTGTTGGGATAGACTGGCCAACATACGCTTTAGCCAACTTTTTTATAAGGGTTGGGATATGCATGCCTAAGGCAACGCTTGAGTAAGAGTTGGCTTTTGTGTAGTCCTAAGACGACAGTTTTGGGGCGACACATTCCTAAGTGTTGGGATAGACTACGCTTTGGCCAACTCTTTGTATAAGGGTTGGGATATGTATGCCTAAGGCAACGCTTGAATAAGAGTTGGCTTTTGTCTACTCCTAAGATGACACTTTTGTGGCAACACTTTCTTAAGTGTTGGGATAGACTATGCTTTAGGCAACTCTTTGTATAAGGGTTGGGATATGTATGCCTAAGGCAACGCTTGAATAAGAGTTGGCTTTTGTGTAGTCCTAAGACAACACTTTTGTGGCGACACTTTCCTAAGTGTTGCAATAGACTACGCTTTAGTCAACTCTTTGTATAAGGGTTGGGATATGTATGCCTAAGGCAACGCTTGAATAAGAGTTGGCTTTTATCTAGTCCTAAGACGACAGTTTTGGGGCGACACTTTCCTAAGTGTTGGGAAAGACTTGTCAACATACGCTCTGGCGAACTCTTTGTCTAAAGGTGTAACGTCCCAAATTTCCTTAATTCCGGCTTTTTTTGAATGTGTAGCACCAAAAAATTGGATTTAAAACATGAATATTCTTAAAATTTTACATCATCAGTTTGTGAATAATTATATATATTCAAATTAAAAATGACTTAATAGCTTTGAGTGTGAATAAAGTTTTTAATAAAAATGCCTCAAAAAATTAATTTAGTTTAAGATTTAAGGTTTAGTGTTTAGAATTTAGGGTTTAGGGAGTAAAAAATAAAAAATGACACCTAGAAAAAATTTGAAACTAAAAACATTGAAAAATATATGTTAAAAATGAAAAAAATTAAAATTTTAATTTGAATTTGAATATAACTGCAAAAGAGATAATATTAATTTGAATATATATTAAAATTATCCTTATAGTTTAAATTATTTAAGAGATAATAGATAAACTTTATATATATTAAAATTAAAAAAATTGCTAACCCATGCATCTCTAGAGAAACAAAATTAATTAGTAAATTGAAAGTGTTTATTTAAATTTTCTAAAATATTGAAAGAATATATAATATTCAAGTTTTATCTAATTAATTTAGGGTTTAAGGTTTATAATTTAGAGTTTATGGTTTATGAGAGTTTATGGTTTAGGATTTAGTGATTATGATTTATGGTTTAGGGTTTAGATTTTTAGGTTTTAGGTTTTGAGTTTAAGGTTTTAGATGTAGTGTTTAGGGAATATCAAATGAAGACGGGAGTGGAAGAGAGGCCAATGCTATTAAAGAACGGTTTGGTCAGTGAATCAGTTAATCGATGTCAACCGGAATTGTGCTATTTTTAATCAAGTTTTTTTCACCCTTATTTGTAGGATTCTTAGAATGTCATATGTCCGTGCTCGTGTTAGAAACAAGTTTCAGACACAAATATTTCAAGTAAAATAAATAGTCAAAGGAATATAATCAACCTTTTGTATTAACCAACCATGAACTTCTTTCGGATTGATTTGATTCTTTTGATTTTTTCGATTCTATTGTAACATCATAAGCTCTGTCTTCTTTAATACAAAAAACTACATATTTTTCATCAGGAAGATATATCTAGCTCGAGTTTTCGTATTATTTAAAATTATTTTCATACACCATTATAAAATTTTACAAATTAAATGTATTATTTGGAACAAAACTAACTTAATTTAAAGGAATTTAAGAAATAATTAAACCTTCCAAATATAGAAACAAAGAAGAAAATTGGATTGAAAAAATCATTTTATTTTAATCAAAATGGCGACATTTTAATTTTTCCCCTCAAAAATTTCCCCTAAAAATTTTCTTCCAAACCCTAAATTCCTTAAAACTGGACCCAAAATTCCCCAGCTGGACCGAACCTTTTTTTAATTGCATTTTCTCTTTTTGGAATTAAGGTATTTTTATCCGTTTAAAATTTGTAACTGTTGTTTCTAATAATTATATTATTTACTTGGTTTCAAATTTGTTGGAATATGCAAGTTTTTATATTTTTTGTATTTTTGGAATTTAGTTTTCTTGTTTTTATTTTGAGAATTTTAAGTTTATTTTTAAATTTTTGAATTTAAAAATAAAAATCTAATTATTAATACCACTAAAATTCTTGTGTTAAAATTAAATTTATTATTTCATTTTTATTATTATAAATTTATTAAATGAGTATTTATTTTTCAACTAAAATATATAAAAAATACGAAAGCTTCAAAACGCACATTAACCTTTCAAGTCTATTGGAGCCCAAACGTTTTGGACTTTTTCAAGTTCCCAGCAACATTTTGCAGACAGAGATGCTATAGTTGTCCACTTTGAGCCGAAAATTCCCCCTAAAAACTACACAGTTTTTGCTTTCCCAAAATTCTTTATTTTTTTCCCTAAAATTTTCCCCAAATCCCTTATTTTTTCCCTAAACTTATCCCCAAATCCCTTAGATTTTCCCCGACCTTCTGCTGCATTGCCGTTCGGCTGAGAAAGGGGAGTTCTAGCAATCGTCAAGTTTCCTTTTATCCTATCACCATGAGAGCCAAGGTAATACTGTTTTCCTTTTGTCTCAATTTGTTCTTATTTATACAATATATCTTTGAATGATGTTTCATTTATGGCATCTTACATGATATGTAACAGTGGAAGAAGAAGCGCATAAGAAGACTAAAGAGGAAGCGCCGAAAGATGAAATAGAGATCCAAGTAGACAGAACCATCAGCCCCTCTGTTATACGAGGTTTTTCAATGTCTTAGCTAATATTGGTGTGCTTTTAGGGTCCACTTAGTCATCTGCCATTTTTATTTCTGTTTTAAGCTTTTTTCTTTTCTCTTGGGTTTCTATTGTCTTTAAAGTTGGTGCTAATCTGACAATGGGATAATGTATCGTTGTTGAGAACAGTGAATTGCAAAAAAAAAATATAGATTTTAAAATTGGAGTTTAATTTGAATTTTCTCTTCTAGTCTCCAATATAATAAAAAAAATTCTCTACTAGTCTCTAGTGTAATAGAAAGAATCCTAGTTTTGTTGCGTGATTTGTTTGAAGACAGCCTTAGACCCAAAGGCAAATTTAAAGTAATTAACTAAGGACATTGACTCTTTGCCTGCAGTTTTGCTGGAACATTGAGAACCAAGAAAGTAGTCAAAATACATCTGAACTAGAGCGTATAACTGAGTTACCCATATCTGGCATCTTTTATTTGCTTATGCAGTTAATATGGTAAGAATAAGTATTTTGAGTTAGTGAATATGATGGATATGTGCCTTGAATTTCCAACATCATTTACAACTTGGCATTAGTTGGTTTTGACAATTTGCCTAATTTTTTAACGCTTGAGATAGATCAAATTTCCACAAAGGAAATAAGAGACATATGTTGCTTGATTAACTTGTCAGGACTTTTATTATTCATGCTACTATTTGCATGGTTGTGTATTTAAAGGATATTTGATCTGAACCACTTTTTTCCAGGAATTTAACAAGATCAAACTCCTTATACACTATATTGCGCAGCGAGCAGAGCTTCTTGCCGAGTCACGAGCTTCATTTCTTTCTTTCAATATCTTATCTGAACTAAGTTCCTGCCTTTCCTTTTTCCAAGTTTTTTTTTCAAAACTAGAAGCTGCAGTTATGGCAGTAGACTTTCTCTCAAGATAAATTGATTTTTTTTTCTTTTCTATGTTTTCCCTTTGCTTTTGATATGTTAATGAATATTGTTAATGAATCTATAGAGTATGATGCTCTGGAGCTTAGTCCTAGCAATAAAGGAACACATGGCATTAGAAATAAAAGATTGGATGGTGCCGAAATGCTACCCCTTTTAAGATATATTGTTCTAATACTGGCTAGCTTGAATGCAGGTTCTGGACAATGTATGTGGCGTATAAACAAGAAAAATAAAAATAATCATTACATGACTATTGGTATTAATATTATCTTATAATAGTCAGTCAATAATGTAGTTGCAAAATCATGTTTGCATACAGAGCTTTAGTTATATCTTCATCAAATCTCAATAGAGCATTTTAGCTGTCTTCTTGTGCTTAGAAAATGAGATGTTTCATTTGATTTGCTATTTCATATCTAATGCACCTTTGAATTTTCTATATTTTACTATAACAGTTTGAGGTTGAATGAGGTCTGCAATTGACTTATAGCAAGGCTGGGGCTCGAGGGATAATGCTAAATATAGCGAGAGTCGGGAAGCAATAGTGGTGAAAAGAGAAGACTTCATGTTGCAAGTAGGTAATAAACAAAATGGATTGTTAAGGTATATGGTGTATTTGGATCTGAAGATGTTTCACTACTTGAGGCTACCCTTGTAGAAATAAGAGATCAATAGAGTTTCTTGGAATTGAAGTTGTAGTTTCAGTCTGTATTAGCTTTTATGTGGTACAATATGAATATCAATGTCCATTGTCTTAGGTGTTTTTTTAATTTGTTTACTTTTGTACATTGGGTTGAATGTGGGTGGTATACAGTTTGGCTAAATGTTTTTGATCGTTGGATCGATTTTTGTATTGAATATTCAATTTTTAATTAAATTTTAATTTTATATTTTTTAGTTGTATTTAAAGCACAATTTGTATCATTATTCACTGTAAATATTTATAAAAATATATTAATATTGAAATAATAAAAAATAGAAAAAAATTACATTATACGTGTTTATTCTAATCTTTTTAAGGTTGCTTTAAACGGGTTTATCCCAACCTTTTTTAAAAATTACCTTAGACAAGGTCTATCCTAACCATTTTAAGGTTGCTTTAGACGGGTCTATCCCAACTTTTTTTTAAAGGTTGCCTTAGATATGGTCTATCCCAACTTTTTTAAGGTTGCTTTAAATAAGTTTATTCTAACTCTTTTTTAAAAGTTGTCTTAGACATGGTCTATCCCAACCTATTTAGGGTTGCCTTAGATAGGTCTATCCCAACCTTTTTTTATAGGTTGTCTTAGATAAGGTCTATCCCAACCTTTTTAAGGTTGCCTTAGACGGTTCTATCCCAACTGTTTTTAAAAGTTGCCTTAGACAAGAACTATACCAACCTTTTTAAGGTTGCCTTAAACAGGTCTATCGCAACCTTTTTCAAAGGTTAGCTTTGACTAGGTCTTTCCCAACCTTTTTTAAAGGTCGGCATTGACTAAGCTTTTTACAACCCTTCAATAAGGGTCGGCTTATGTTGACTTATTGCGACGCTTTTTCAAAAGCGTCGCAATGCCTATACCAACTCCACTATATACAACCATTTTCGAAGCGTCGCAAAACCTATGGCAACCTTTTTTGCGTCGTCTTATGTCAAAAAAACTGTCGCTATAGGGCCTTTTTGTTGTAGTGGCACTCTAGTTCTTGTCGATGGACAAAACACTCTCAAATGCAACACAATCTCATCAATTAATAAAGCAAATGGAAGTATCCAACGTTTTCTTCCTTATTTACGTTGAAGTTATAGTTCTTCTTGTTGGGTCCCCTATGTGGGAAACCATTGGCTATAGCCCATCTTTGACTTTTCAAAGATGGTGGCTATAGCAAGTTGAAGCAAATAGTTTTGTTAGGCACCGAAAGTTTTTTTTTTTGGAAAGGGATAATTGCAATTTTGGTCCCTATTTGAATAGGTACTTTGCAAGATTGATCCCTGAACCTCAACTATAAATAGGCCTAACCATTTTTCATTTTCTTCATCCCACAATTTGCCATTCTCTACTTAAGGCATTGTTCTCTCTCCCTATTTGTAAATTTTTCACTTGTATTTTTGGAGTGAAATATATTTTTAGTGCCCTAGGACGTAGGCGAAATTTGCCGAACCTCGTTAAAATTCTGGTGTTCTTTATTATTTATTTTTCATATCTTGTGAGTGTGATTGTAGTTATTTATTGTGCTATTAAATTACGATAGAGGATATTCGCTAGGAAAGATTTGGTACTTAAGTGATCCTCGTGATCCACCTCTTTCCCTGGGAATTGAACTCGGTGTAATTTTTCAGTACAATAATTTTACTCTTTTACACGCTTCCGCACAACAATTGGTATCAGAGCTAGATTAGTACCTGGGGAGTACGATCGTTTGCGGCACTATTTACGATACGAACCTTCGCTCACGTGATACGATGGTTGGGATTGAGGAGAAAAATAGCGAGCTCGGTTATTGTTTCAAATAATTATGGAAATCAATACGAGCAAGATGATTATGTTGAATGGCACAAATTATCAACTTTGGCGGAATAAAATGAAGGACTTGTTATTTGTGAAGGCCCTGCATCTTCCGGTCTTTGCTACTCAAAAACCCGATTCGAAAAGTGATGAAGAATGGGAATTTGAGCATCAACAAGTGTGTGGCTTTATTCGGCAATTTGTTGAAGAAAATGTTTACAATCACATTGATCAGGAGACACATGCTCGAACATTGTGGGAGAAGCTTGAAAGCTTGTATGCTTCGAGTTGGGCAATAACAAGTTGTTTTTGCTGAAGAAAAAATGATGGCGTTGAAATACAAAGAAGGAACGTCTACAGCTGACCATGTGAGCGAATTTCAGAGCGTGATGAATCAATTGCTTGGTATGGGTGTCCAATTTGATGACGAGATCTTAGGGCTTTGGTTGCTTGCTACTCTACCAGACTCTTGGGAGACTTTCCGGGTTTCGCTCATTAATTCTCGCTTGGTATATTATTACCTTGGATTTGGCTAAGAGTGGTGTGTTGAATGAAGAGGTCGAAGATCGATCTCAAGGTTCTACATCACGATCCGAGGTCTTTGTTCACGAGAACGGGGAGGAACAGAGACAAAGATGGAAAGGGTAGAGATAAAAGCCAAGCAAGTCAAGACCGAGATACAAGAATCTTGAGTGCAATTATTGTGGCAAGAAAGGCCATATCAAAAATATTACTTCAAGTGGAAGAAAGAGAACAAAGATGGTGATAAACACGATCGAACGACGATGAAAAATCCGGCGTGTTGCTACCGCCACTCGTGAAGATCTGCTGGTCATTCGTGATGAGAATTTGGTCAACTTAGCATGTGACGAGGCTAGTTGGGTGATTGATCTTTGGTGCATCACTTCATGTCACGTCGAGGAAGGATTTCTTCACATCTTATACTCCCGTGATTTTGGGGTATTGAAGATGGGTAATGACGGTTTGGTTCCGGTTGTTGGTATGGGAGATGTTCACTTGGTGAGTAACAATGGAACAAAGTTAACTCTCAAGGATGTCGACACGCACCGGATATCCGCTTGAATTTGATCTCTGCGCAGAAAGCTTGATGATGAGGATTACTCAACACCTTCAAAGGCGGTGGAAAAGCGACTAAAGGCTCCTTGGTTGTGGCTCGAGGAAAGAAGAGCTCAAATTTATATTTGATGCAAGCTTGACTTCTCGAGAGACGGTGAATGTGACAGATGAATGACAAACTCAACCGAGTTGTGGCATAAAAGACTCGATCACATGAGTGAAAAGGGCTTAACTATTTAGCAAGGAAGAATCAACTTTCGAGTTTGAAGAATGCTTCATCAAGGATTGTGCTCATTGTCTAGCAGAAAGCGAGAAGAGTTTCATTCGAGCCATCCTCCTCATAGAAGATCGAGTTACTAGAGTTGGTCCATTCGGATGTCCGTGGTCCGATAAAAGTAAGGTCACTTGGCGGTGCACTTTATTTTGTGACTTTCATTGATGACTGCTCGAGAAAGCTAAGGGTTTACACTTTGAAGTCTAAAGATCAAGTCTTTGAGGTGTTTAAACAGTTTCATGCATCGCTTGAAAGAGAAACGGGAAGAAGTTGAAGTGCATTCGTGCTGCGATAATGGAGGCGAGTACACAGCCCGTTTCATGAGTATTGTCTGCGACGAGAATCGGACATCGAGAACACCACCAAAGACTCCACGATTAAATGGGTTAGTGAAAGAATGAACCGAACACTTGATTGAGAGAGTCGATGTTTGTTGTCGGATGCAAAGTCGCCAAGATCATTTTGGTGAAAGCTTTGAATCTTTCAAATACATGTGATAAATCGTCTCCTAGTGTTCCTTTGCGAGGTGATGTGCCGATATAGAGTTTGGTTTGGCAAAGACGTGTCATATGATCACCTCGTGTGTTCGGTTGTAAAGTATTTGTTCATGTTCCAAAGGATGAAAGATCCAAGTTGGATGCCAAGACTCGACAATGCATTTTTATTGGTTATGGTCTAGATGGTGAGTTTGGTTACAGACTCTATGATCCAGTTCAGAAGAAACTCGTGAGAAGCAGAGATGTTGTCTTCATTGAGGATCAGACCATCGATGACATTGATAAGACGGAGAAAGTGAATTCACAAGACAATAATGATTTGATCGATGTGAATCCGGTTCCCTAAACTCTTCACCACTCCTATACGAGATAATATGCATGGTGATGTTATCGATGACCATCGAATATAGGTGACTTTGATGCTCCCATTGATGATGTTGTGAATGATCAACAACAAGCACCTATAGCTCCACCAGCAGTTCCACTCCGAAGGTCTTCTAGAGATCGAAGATCTTCATCGCCGTATTCTTCTTCGATGAATATGTTCTTTTAACTAACGGGGAGAACCTCAATGTTATGAAGAGGCTATGGAGAGTGAATGCAAAAATCGATTGGGTTGAAGCGATGAAAGATGAACTTCAATCCTTGCATGAAAACCATACCTTTGAGTTGGTGAAATCGCCCAGGGCAAAAGAGCTTTGAAGAATCGGTGGGTTTACAGGTTGAAGCAAGAAGAGAAGTCTTCATCTCCACGATACAAGGCTAGATTGGTCGTCAAGGGTTATACTCAGAAAAAGGGGGTTGATTTTGAAGAAATATTTTCTCCAGTTGTGAAGATGTCCTCTATCAGAACCATACTGAGTTTGGCAGCCTGTTATGACTTAGAGGTTGAACAAATGGATGTGAAAACTGCTTTTCTTCATGGTGACTTGGAAGAAGAGCTTTACATGGAGCAGCCAGAGGGGTTTGTTGCACAAGGGAAAGAGGACTATGTGTGCAGATTGAAGAAGAGCTTGTATGGTTTGAAACAAGCTCCAAGGCAATGGTACAAGAAGTTTGAGTCTGTTATGGGGGAGCAAGGCTACAAGAAGACTACTTCTGATCATTGTGTATTTGTTAAGAGATTCTCTGGTGATGATTTTATAATTCTTTTGCTCTATGTTGATGACATGCTTATTGTTGGTCGAATGCTTCTAGAACCGAGAAGTTGAAGCAAGAGTTGAGTAAATCCTTTGCAATGAAGGATTTGGGGCCAATAAAGCAAATTCTTGGCATAAAGTTGACACGTGATAGAAAGGCCAAGAAATTATGGTTATCACAAGAGAGGTACATCGAGAAAGTACTTCAAAGGTTCAAGATGGACAAAGCTAAAGTGGTGAGCACTCCTTTTGCTACGCACTTGATTGAGTGTTAAGCATAGTCCTTCCACGAGAAAAAGAGAAGGAAGAGATGCAGAAAATTCCTTACTCTTCACCGTGGGAGTCCGATGTATGCAATTGTTTGTGCGAGGCCGGACTTGGCTTATGCCGTTAAAATACGATCGATCGTTTTCTTTCTAATCCAGTGAGCATTGGAATGCGATGTGAAGTGGATTATGAGATATCTTCGTGGCACTTCCAATTATGAAACTTTGTTTTCGCGCAATGAGAAACCCGTTCTTGTTGGTTATACTGATTCGCACATGGCCGAGATATTGACTCGAGGAGATCTACTTGAGTTACTTGATCACTTATGCGGGAGAGCTGGGCATGGCAATCGAGATTGTAAAAGTGTGTTGCATTGTCCACCATCGAATCGAGTTCATTGCAAAGAACCGGCGCGTGCAAGGAGATGCTTTGGATGAAGAAGTTTATGCATGAGCTTGGTTTTACTCGGGAGAAGTATGTCTGTATTGTGATAGCCGAGTGCTATTCATCTTGGTAAGAACCCAACTTTTCATGCTAGATCTAAGCATATTGATGTTCGGTACCATTGGATACGAGATGTTCTTGAAGCTAAGCTGCTAGAGCTTGAGAAGATACATACTGATGATAATGGTGCTGATATGTTGACGAAGGCTTTACCAAGAGGAAAGTTTGAAGCATGTTGTTTGATCTCAGGAATGGAGGCATACCCCACATAGTTGGAGGGGGAGATTTGTTGGGTCCCCTATGTGGGAAACCATTGGCTATAGCCCATCTTTGACTTTTCAAAGATGGTGGCTATAGCAAGTTGAAGCAAATAGTTTTGTTAGGCACCGAAAGTTTTTTTTGGAAAGGGATAATTGCAATTTTGGTCCCTATTTGAATAGGTACTTTGCAAGATTGATCCCTGAACCTCAACTATAAATAGGCCTAACCATTTTTCATTTTCTTTATCCCACAATTTGCCATTCTCTACTTAAGGCATTGTTCTCTCTCCCTATTTGTAAATTTTTCACTTGTATTTTTGGAGTGAAATATATTTTTAGTGCCCGAGGACGTAGGCGAAATTTGCCGAACCTCGTTAAAATTCTGGTGTTCTTTATTATTTATTTTTCATATCTTGTGAGTGTGATTGTAGTTATTTATTGTGCTATTAAATTACGATAGAGGGATATTCTGGCTAGGAAAGATTTGGTACTTAAGTGATCCTCGTGATCCACCTCTCTTCCTTGGGAATTGAACTCGGTGTGATTTTTCAGTACAATAATTTTACTCTTTTACACGCTTCCGCACAACACTTCTCTCATGCTTCAACTTGCATGGTTTTAATTTGCTTGGCTTAGTAACAGCAAGCCCTGTAGTTAGAGGAAATGGCACTGATCAACATGCTTTACTCCAGTTCAAAACCAAGGTAACTGGTGATCCACTCAAGATTATGGAGTCTTGGAATATTTCTGTTCACTTTTGTCAATGGCATGGTGTTACATGTGGTCGCAAGCATCAGAGAGTCACTAAATTGGACCTGCAATTCCTGAAACTCTCGGATCTTTATCACCATACATTGGCAATTTGAGCTTTCTCAGGGGGTTGAATCTTGCGGACAATGGCTTCTACAACCAGATTCCTCAAGAAATTGGTCGTTTAAGAAGGCTGGAAACATTACAACTGACCAATAACTCCATCAGAGGTGAAATTCCTTCTAATTTATCTGCTTGTTCTAAGCTTACACTGGTTGATATGAGAAGTAACCAGCTAGCAGGAGAAATACCAGCTTCGCTAAGTCTCTTATCAAACCTAAAATCCTTGAATTTTGCCAACAACAGTTTGAAAGGGAGTATTCCACCTTTGTTTGGGAACTTGTCATCTTTGGAGGAGCTTTCTTTGGCGATTAATGCATTAAGTGGGACTATACCAGAAGCTCTTGGACAACTGACAAATCTTTCATTTTTCTCGATATATCGGAAATGCAATTTCTGGTAATTTTCCTATGTCAATATTCAATCTCTCCAAAATTAGAAGCTTTGATATTGGTGCAAACAAGATTCAAGGCACTTTTCATTCTGACTTAAGAATCACTATGCCATCTATTGAGTTCTTTTCTGTAGTGGGGAATCAAATCTCTGGACAAATCCCGATTTCAATATCCAATGCCTCAAATCTGAACGTGCTTTTATTTAATGATAACAGACTAAGTGGAAATGTGCCTTCGTTAGAGAAGTTGGATAAGCTAGTTAATCTTGGACTAGGCAAAAACCATTTTGGGCATGGGAAAGAAGGTGACTTGAAGTTCCTCTGCAGTTTAGTCAATGCTACCAAATTAAAATTTCTATATACAGGCACGAGTAATTTTGGAGGGGAATTATCTAAATGCATTAGCAATTTTTCTACCACCCTTTTAAATTTTGTAATTGAACAGAACAAAATAATGGGAAGAATCCCGAATGGGATCGGAAATCTCATTAATTTGGAGGTGCTATCGGCATTAGAAAATCAGGTCCCATTCCCTTTGAAATTGGGAGGCTTCAGAAGCTGAATATATTTTTTGCTTATACTAATTTTCTCTCTGGGACTATTCCTAATTCTATTGGAAATTTAACAATGTTAATCAAACTTGCTTTAGATGAAAACAATCTTCAAGGAAGCATTCCTATTAGTCTAGGTAATTGCCAAAATTTGCTTTTATTGGACCTTTCTAATAACAATCTTAGTGGATCAATACCCCATGAAGTACTTCGACTCCAATCTTTGTCCATTTGGCTTGACTTATCTTCAAATTATTTGAGTGGTGAGCTTCCTGGTGAAGTAGAAAAACTGAAAAATCTAGGTCGATTCTATTGTTCCCAAAATAGGTTATCAGGTTTGCTCCCTAGCAACCTTGGTAGTTGTGTAAGTCTAGAGACGTTGTCCTTGGATGGCAATTTATTTGAAGGGCCCATTCCTTCATCTTGGAGTTCATTGAGAGGTCTTGTGCAATTAGATCTGTCAGATAATAATCTTTCAGGTGGGATTCCAGAATTTTTTGTTACCTTTGGGGCATTAAAATATTTAAATCTCTCTTTCAATTATTTTGATGGAGTGATACCAAGTGAAGGAGTCTTTCAGAATGCCAGAGCTACTTTTGTTGAGGGAAACAATAACCTTTGTGGAGGCATCCCTGAGTTACACTTATCAAGATGCAACTCAAAAACATCATCAACCACTTCTGTGAAATTAAAAATTGCAATCATTGTTGTGATGTTAGGAGTGGCTTTGGTTTCACTTGTCTCCTTGTCTTGTGGTTTAGAAAGAAGAAACAGCAGCATCCAAGAACAGCACGTGAAGAAAATTGGCTTTTACAATTATCATACCAAAGCATCCTAAGGGCTACCAACGGATTCTCCACACAAAATTTGGTTGGTGCAGGAAGTTTCGGTTCCGTATACAAAGGAATTCTTGAGGAGAATGGAGAAGTTATTGCAGTAAAGGTGTTTCATCTTCTGCATAGTGGAGCTTCTAGGAGTTTTTTGGCTGAATGCGAGGCTTTGAAGAACATTCGACATCGAAATCTTGTCAAGGTTTTATCAGCCATTTCAGGTATTGATCATAAAGGCAATGATTTTAAAGCCTTGGCCTATGAGTTCATGGAAAATGGAAGCTTGGAGGACTGGTTGTATCCCTCTACCAGCATGAATGAACCGAAGACGACAAGAAACCTGAATTTTTTCCAAAGAGTTAATGTGGCCATAGATGTTGCTCATGCACTTGAATATTTGCACCATTATTGCGAAACATCGATAATTCATTGTGACCTCAAGCCAAGCAATATTCTACTCGATGAAGAAATGGTTGGCCATATCAGTGACTTCGGCTTAGCAAAAATTCTTTCTGGAGATGAGCTTAACTATTCTGCTAATGAATCGAGCTCCCTTGGATTAAGAGGAACAATCGGCTATGCTCCACCTGGTATGTTCACTTTTTCTTTTCTTTCATTATTTAAAAGAAAAAAAATCCATCTAAAAGCAGTCTTGTATATTTAGAGGTTTTCCACTACAATTATTAATATATGTATTTTGTGGCGAATTAATTATAGAATATGGCATGGGAAGCAAGTTGTCAACAAATGGCGATGTGTATAGCTATGGCATCCTCTTGTTAGAGATGTTAACAGGGAAAAGGCCAACGAATGAAAGGTTCAAAGAAGGCTTAAGTCTTCACAACTTTGTCAAAGTAGCTTTGCCCGATCGAGTGGTTGAGATTATAGATGCCATTCTTCTTCAAGAGAGTACTAGAGGATGAACAGTCACCGACATCACTCTTAATGAAAACAACCTGGGAAATGACGAATATCTTCAATGCTTGAATTCGATATTCAAAATAGGACTCACTTGTTCCACGGAATCACCAAGTGAACGGATGGACATGAGTGATGTTGTTACCAAGCTTTGTTCTATTAGAGACAAGCTTCTCCGTCCAACTCGATTATATCGTGGGATTAGAACTGCATATGATGCTAAACCAACAGGTAATAATGTCTTCTTATCATAGAAAAATACTCAAATCATTTCATCACTTAAGGCACATTTCGGATACTTCTCTGATGACATGATATGCTTTAAGTAAATCCTTGCTTCTTAAGTTGCAGGTATCTAAGGTATTGTATGGATGACTTGAGATGCATGGGTCTGGTAAAGTGCTGGCTATTCTCTATTGTTCACATTTCCACTTTGAGAAAAGAGAATGAATGTGGAGTTTTTCCAGTACAGATCATCGTCAAATCAGACTTAAGTAACAATGTTGTAATTCTATTCTGGATCTTATTGTATCAATAATGTTATTGAACATGTCAATTAATATCTATTCATGGGAAGTTTATGCTGTTGAAATTGGTAAGCTTGTTTTATATCCCCAAAATGTCTTGGACTATGAGGCCCAACCATACCCCATTTGTCCCGTTTGTCCCACCACCACACCGTATGTTTTTGAAATGTTCATGGTTACATCCTTGCTCTGTTTTTCATAACACAAGGCGATCAAAATGGCTCTCGAGGTGTATGAGAAGCTGTGTTAATTGTTGAATTTGACTCGGTTATTGCTGTCTCAAGGGTGATGAATTCATCCACATGATAATTTGTGAAAACCAGCCAGAGAATGAAACCTGGCTACTCTTCTTGTCTCTGAAAACAGAGGTCGAGCATTATCTATACAAGTACCTAAAAAAACTCAAAATAATTTCAAAAAGAGTAATGACCGATCAAATGAGTCTACAGTAATATAGATGTTTACTAAGTTAACGGTGAGTGACCAAAACGAAATATTATTAAAATTGAATGGCTAAAAGATAAAACTATCTAACAACATTGTTAAATTTGAATTTCTTTTATTTCGATGAATAAAATAAAAATTTATTAAATTTGGTTCACCATGTGATTTACCCTTAATATAATTTGTTGAAATTACCCATCTGAATTTCTTTTTCCTTCTCTATTTGGTTGTGTGTGAAATAATTAGACATTTTGGGTAAAAGTAGAATCAAATACAAGTTTCCTACTCTTATTTAACTTCTTTAAGATAAAATTAAACATTTTCTTAAATAAAATAAGAATAAAATATAAAAGCTAATGCTAGCTAAATTCCTAATAAAATATCTTTATAAATAATATTTAAATAAAAATAAATAATAAAATAAAATAATCTTAAAATTTAGAAAGTCTAGTATGTCAAAATGTTACTTTCATGCCCAAATTTTGTATGTAACTCCTTCTTTTCACTTGTTCTCAATATTTTGAATTTAATTTGTAATTATATAAAAATTGAACAATAAACACTAAAATTAAAAGCATCATATTCAAAAATTAATTAAAATTAATCATAAAAAATATGTCTGTTAAGCGCATTATTAATTACAAGTGTATTTGTTTTTATGTGCTTTAAATCTGATTGAACTTTCATGAATATATCTAAACAATCATTGTCAAAATATTGATTAAATTTTGAATTGTGCTCTTTCAATCTATATGCCTTTCTCTTGTTCTTATCAATATGTCTTCCTATTTTTGGAAGACCATTTTCTTATTCTAAAACTGAGTTAGTAAAAAATGGGTTAGTGAAATCAAGAGTGATCACGCTTAATTTTTAAAATAAGGTTATGAAAATTATGTAAAGTGAAATGATCTATTTTAGTGGTTAAGCGTGTCATTTATGTGTGTGAGGTTTTGAGTTCAAATTATTTTTGGGTTCCAAATATTTTGGGTTCAAAGTGAAGTGATCCTTGAAAGTCTGGTTTAAATAAAATTTTCATGCAACTAATGATAGAATAAGTCTATAGGTTCAGCGGTAAGATGCCAGCTTATCCTTTGATTTTGAGTTTGAATCATTGTGTATGCAGACAAAATATTTTTACTTGTTCCGTCCATGTGGCAGAGTTTGAGTGGATTTTAAATTCTTTGGGAATATGATAGGATTAGGTACCTGATTTAGTGGGGGAGCTATTCTCTATCTTTTGCGTTTGAAATTTTTCCTTCTCCTTCACAGATTATTTTTCTTTTATTGTCTTCAAATGCCGTGCTTGTGTGGTTGTGCGTGACTATAGTGTCAGGTAAGGCTGTGAAAATCTTGTGGGTGATGGAGTTTTGTTTTGAGTTTTAAGTTTTATATTGAGGAATTAGCCTTTCAAGTGATTTTGGTATGTCGTATAGTCGGTTTATGCGCTGATAGGACAAGTTCATGAGACGTTCGGCAACGCTCCAACAATCTTGGCGTTGTTTTAGGTTGTTGCTTTGCAAGGATAAGTGATTAGTCTTAATGAGGGCTGGTTCTGTTTTTTGGGCTACTTGTTTGGTTTTTGCGTTCGAATTAGTTATTTAGCATACCTCTTATGATTTTTATATTTCAAATTGTCTGTTTAAATACAGTAATACTCATTCATAAATCTACATTAGAAAACATTTAGGTGTGTGACTTGATCTCGTAAAAATAGCGAATGACAAAAAATTGAAAAATCCATTGTCGACATCACACGGCGCATGCCAGGCTGTGTGGGCCAAATAAGAAAATTATATTGCATATTGAATAAGTTGAAAATGTTTTAATTACTATAATATTTGAATTGGTAAGTTAATATATTTTATATGAGAAAGGATTGTATGAAACAGTGACGCCACGTCATCTGTATCTCTTTCCAATAGATTTATGCCACATCAGTATTCTTATCTTGAATTTCAGGATTTTAATTTGGATTTGATTTTTTTCAGGATAAAAATATCAAAATTCAGGATGAAAATGCTGATGTGGCATAAATCTATTGGAAAGGGATACAAATGACGTGGTGTCACTGTTTCATACAATCCTTTCCCATTTTATATTCATCAATTCAAATAAAAAAATTATTTTAAGCTAATTACTACAAATAAAAATATAATATTTAAAAATATTTAAATATTAAATATGTAAAATTGCATGCAAGCATGTGACATTAAAAATTAGTAATGTTAAAAGTATGGGTTTAAGTTAAAGATGTGATCTTTAATATTTATCTAAAAACTTAAAAATTTACGCATAAAATGCAACTTTTCTACCATATTATTGGTGCATATTAAAATTTGTCACTGTACTTTATTTTTATTAATATTTACCATTATACTTAAATAATATGATTAAATTTGTCACACAAGTTTTATGTAATTGAATTTTCCCATAAACTTTGAATTTTACTAAATTTTGTTACTAATCTTGGTTTTTAATTCATTTTACCAATTAATATTGGTTTTGATGATTTGGAAATAAAATTTAACAAAAGAAATATCATTTCAAATGTTTTATTTTAATAGTTAATAATAAGTTGATTTATAAAATATAAAAATTAATTTAGAATTTTTATTTAATATTTATCACATAAAATTCTAAATTATTTTTATATTTTTATATTTTATAAATTAACTTATTATTAACTATTAAAATACACTATTTGAAATAATAAACTTTTTAATATATAATATTAAAAGAAAAACTTGAAAAATAAAAAAAATGAAAATGTTAAGTTTACTTTTTATGAATAATTGTTTTTATTAATTATTGATAATATATCAATTTATTATTTTTAAGTATTAAATTATAATAGTAATCGTAACTTAAAAGTACAATGACAAATATCAATCAAATAAAATATAATGGTTGGACTCATCTTTGTATAAAAAAAAAGTATAGTGGCAATTTTCAACTTTACCTTAAAGTATAGTGGCAAATTTGTACATTAATTCAAAAGTTTTAACTCATTAATTACAAATAAAAATAGGACAAAGTACAACAATAGTCACTCAATTATTCAATTCACTCTATTTTGGTCACCAGACTATTAGTTTCTTAATCCAACCACTCAATTTTGCGAAATCAAATATTTTAGTCAAATAGAAACAGAAGTCTAACGTGGGTTTTTTTTATTAGCCTAATAATAAATTTAGTCTGGCAATATTTACATATTCTATCAATTTGTTCTTAAATCTTAAAAAAAAATCAATAAATTTATCATTTCAGTTCTAATTTTAAAATTTATAAATATATATTTAAAAATATTTTTATATTTAGTTTTAAAATTTTAATTTATATTAATTACTTTTTCTCATCAACCAAAAATCTGAAAACCTAGAAATTAAAGTTTATTTTTTAATCAACCTCTTTTAATTTAGTCCGCCTATTCTTTTGCTACATTAGTTCACTTCAAATGCCTAATTAAACCCCAAAAAGAAGCTTGAAATTAACAAATTTATAAACTCAAAAAAATGGTTAGTGATGGCTGCCGATTCCACCAATATAAACCTACACCTAGTGCAAATTTTAGCAGTATAGGGAGTAGGGTCGATCCCACAGAGACTGGTTTTACTGAAAAATCGTCTATTTCTTGACCAGTTAGTGTCTCGGGCATTGTCGTGCCCACGACGTTTGGGGGAGTAAATTGTTAAACTCAAACATGCATACGTAAAAATAAAAACGTAAAAAGCAACAGATTAAATAAGAAAATAAATTGAAATAGTCTGAAAAGAAATCGATAAAACTTAGCTCAGCCTCAAGCACGGGTTTTTCCGTCTTTGACCCGATCCTCGAAATTAGATGAACTCGTCTTTCCCGATAAGCTAGTTATAGCTACCAAGGACGCCTCGGGAACCAACTCTTCCTTGTGTAAATTAGCTATGGAACGTCCTATAACTAACCCTTACCGATCGAACAACCTACGAAACGTTCGTGGTTTAGAACTCCGGCAGCTTTGCGTTCTAGAAGAGCCTAGCTCGAACCAATGCCCTCAAACATTGGGACATTTAAATCCGGTTACTATTTCCCTTGACGGAACCAAACAGCAATCCCCACTTGGCACGCCAATGTGTTCACGGAAGACCAATTAGACAATCGATCCTTTCGGAATTCCAATATGACGCTTAGTCGCACTAACTCAAACGACGTCTTTTTGACTTAGCATGACGACTTTGTGAGTTGACAAAGTCATACTCTTAATCCAGAGAAATAATAAGTATCGGAAATTTGGAATTAGATAGCTCGGGTTCGTAACTCACGGGCTTTTTGACGGGGTCAATACCGGCTTAAGGTTGAAAGGGGGTTTAGTGTCGCATGATTTCACTCATGCTTGAAGGTTGTGTTTTGGCTTGGTTTAAAGGATGATGGAATTTTAGGAAAGAATGGGGGGCTTGGAAAGTAATTAAACCAATTTTGGAAAAACCAACAATTGGATTGGAAAATGGCAGAATGTTGACGTTGGCTTGAAGGAAAAATAAAAGGAATCCTATTCTAATTTGCAATAGGAAAAGAGAGAAAAACAACTCTAAATAGGAATAGAAGAAAAGAGAATTTATTGATTGATGATCCAATTACAAATAACATCTATTTATACTAATGAATTTACTAAAAATAGGCCTAATTAAATTAATATAAAATCTTAATTAAATAAATCTTAAATAAATAAATAAAAATAAAATAAACTAAAAATAGAATTTCCTATTTTTGGCTTTTACAAAGTCAATTGCTTGATGAGTCCTTGGCTTCCTCCATCTTTTCAATTTGGCCCAATTTCCATGATTTTCTTTCAATTTAGCCCTTTTCAGCATATTTCCGATCAATTGCGTCCCTAGCAAGAATTAAATCATAAAAATGCAAATTAGCAGGGATTAATTTTAGAAATACACTGAATTAAATACAAGAAATCATGCAAAATAATCATGTTATCAAATCCCCCCTACTTAGCTCATGCTTGCCCTCACTACAGCAAAACAGACTTTTAGCGGCGTTTTTTTTGGCCTTTAGCGGCGTTTATAAGCGCCACTAAAAGTGTTTGCGGCGCTTTGGTAAGCGCCCCAAAAACGCCACTACTACACGCCAAGAAGTTTTGCGGCGTTTATGTTGAAAAACGCCGCTAAAGACCATGTTCTTTAGCGGCGCTTTTTCAAACGCCGCGAAAGACCATGGTCTTTACCGGCGTTTTTTTAAAAGTGCCGCTAAAGGCCATGTTCTTTAGCGGCGTTTTTTTTTAAACGCCGCTAAAGGCCATGGTCTTTAGCGACGCTTTTCCATAAACACCGCTAAAAGTCATGGTCTTTAGCGGCGCTTTCCTAAAACGCCGCTAAAAATCACAAAAATAAAAAAAATTAAAATATCATACTTTTAGCGGCGCGTTGGCCAAAAGCGCCGCTAAAAGTCCTAAAAAATTAAAAAAAATTAAAATATTGTACTTTTAGCGGCGCTTTTTCGAAAAACGCCGCTAAAAGTCCTAAAAATAAAAAAAATTAAAATATTATACTTTTAGCGACGCTTTTACAAAAACGCCGCTAAAAGTCCTAAAAATAAAAAAAAAAAATTATAAAAACTCCACAAATCCAATTTAAAAATATATAATTTAATACATCATAACCATAATTGATACAATTTTATACCCTAATTGCTGCACCAGCTGCAGTTTCCAGTTGAAGAACCTTCATTCCATTGACCTCCTCCATGCCCAATTTTATAGTTTAGAAATCAAAATCCACGAGAGAATAGGCAATTTCATAAAATGCATGCGACATAAGAGAATAGGCAAGATAAAGTGAATGCGAAGGAAAAAAAGTCATGTAGATTAGCATCATAGCAAATGATTAACTAATGATACGTCTACAGGATGGCGCTTAAATTCAAAAAATGCACGCTGCAAATATGTCATTATGCTTTATTTTTATCCAATCAAGTTCTTTACTTTAATTTTTATTTTATATTTACGAAGAGAAATATCTTTTCTCCCATTATAACAGCATTATCTCCCATTATCTTAAACAACTAGCATGCTTCATCTCACAATCCCTCTTTTACTAATCATTATGTGGTAAAAACCAATATTTATGTTTTTTTGATAAAAACCAAGATTTATGTTTTAACTATACTTTCACAAGCAATCCCCATTTTACATAAAATGCAAAGAGAATCTAACAAAGCGAGAAAATAGAAAGCATTGCACAAACATCATTTCCGTATAAACAAATAAGAGAATGCAAAAGTCTACATCTAATAAGGGAAAAGTGCAATAAAAAGGTACCTCTTCCAAAGCTATTGATCTTTGTTAATCCTGAAGTAAGCAAAGCAACAACTTCCGGGTCAGTCTTGGAATTAGAAGTATTTGCTTTGAAGGAACCTATATTTAGTTTCAAAATTGAATTATTTAACAATTTAAATATTGGAATAAAAAGGTAGAATAGATGATACACAAGATTTTATAAAATATTGAATAAACAAATAAATAAACTTGATCTTATACCTTCATACAAATATATATTAAAAACGTATATTAAAAGAATAACTTAAGCATAAACAATTAGAAACAATAACTTACATGTAAACATATATATCATAATATATACATAGAAAAAAAAGGGATCAATTTAAGTAACTTAAGCATTTAAATTGATAACTTAAGCATTTAAATTGATCAATATGGTTAATAAGGTTAATGCATGGGGCATGCACTCGAGTGTTCATTATTGTCTTACCATGTGAATGCTTGAACTTGTAAAAAGTATACATTTTGTTCTAACCATAATGTAATTATTGTTTCTTCTAATATATTTGTATGAGCTTAAAAGGCTTAAATATTATTATTCGCTAAGATAGTTAAGTTATTTGTCTGCATGTTTAGATTTGGGTCCAAACTCCCAAAGTAGTGTATCCCCTCAAAAACTATATCATAAACAATGAGAATTTGCTTTATATTGGACATTTCTTTTACACAAGCATCAACAGTTAATTTCGATAACTATGATCTAATGTAAAAGATCCAAGAAAATAAATTAAATAAAACGTACCGAAGAATGACTTCGATATCGTCACCAGGAGGCTGATCGGTGCTCGAACCATCAAAATTCCATAAGGGAAGTTTCGTAGGATCAGTCACTGGTTCAATAAAATAAAAGTTAAATTTAGAATTAATGTATTATTTACAGTAAATATAGCTGCATGAGTTGGTGAGGTGATAGAACATTTTACAGATTCCAATAGACAGGACATCAACTCAGATAAAAGTTAACACAGCAAAACACATTTTAAAAGAGAAAATAAGAGAGCTATAGCTACTTCCCACTGAAAATTTATTACAAATTAAAGAAATGTACCAACAGCCAAGATACACAAGTAAGTAACAAAGAATATCAATAAATTCCGACTGAAAATCTATCACAAATTCAAAAAGATGTTTTCATCAATCAATACTTCAACAAGCAATCTCAATGTCAATCAGCTTAAAGCAATATATATATATAATATACTTGCAAATATTTCTTAATTATAATATGTAAAATAAATTTTAAAATTATTAATTAAGTTCAATAATTTAATGAATGGTTATAAATTAATACACATTGGTATAAGCCGATATTAACTGAAACATATCAAATCACAATGAATTTTTAACTGAAACGAAACTTAAGCTACTTTATACTAATTCAAATTATTAAGAAAAGAAAAATAATGAATTATAGGTCAACTTCATGAATTATAGGTCAACTTACTTTCATGCTTACAAAAAAAATTTCTAAAATTAAAAAAAAAAACCCAGATTTCAATTATTAAAGATCATCTATAATATATATTATATATATGTGTATTATACTATATATAAGTAACTGACTAAACAACATTCCACTTCTAAGCAGTCTATCAATATGTCTAATAATAATAATAATAAAGTGGCAATTCCAAAACCACAAACAACTTAGATATGCAATAGAAGCAATGCCTACAAATGATCGGACATGGACTTCTGATACAAGACAAATTGAGGTGTCTTTAAGCACCTAGTGATGACATTATCAAGCAATTATCAAGCATTATCAAGCATTATCAAGTTGTTTACTGTTTTAGAATTTTGGCATTATCAAGCAACATCAGTTAAATTGAGGTGTCAGAATTAGAAGAGGAAGAAAGAAACTCAAAACGATAACAAATGCAGTTATCTTAGCCAGTTGGTGACTGCAAAGCAATTTAAAAGTAATTTTACAATAAAGCACACCTCCTGTCTAAAGGAATGTATGACATCATCTGAATATTCCAGGTTCGGGAATACCTTGACAGCAACATCCTGCGATGAACATGGTTGATTTACACAAATAGTAAGGTGATTTACATTTTTTTTCATGCTTCCTACCATTTCTATGTAAAACCAATATAAATAACTAACGAGTAAAACAGCTCATGTATAGCAGTGACATCATGGCTTCCATTAACCGGAATGGACTGCAAGTATGGCATAAGATCCCGAAATGAACTCCGGATTTTTCATATTGCACTGTCTATATTAGACTTAGGGATCAATGTAGGTAATGAACCTATAATACTCAACACCATATAAACAATTGGCTGATGGGTTTGTCACCAATTTTCCAATTTATACGAACTCAACACCATATAGTACCACCAATAATGTGTTTATTCATCCTCCCAAAAAAATATGGCAGTGAAAGGAGTAAGAGAACATACTGATGCATACCACAGACCATGATATATTGTTCCACAAGAACCCACAAGGAAAGCAAAGAAGAATTAAGTATGTACTTAAATAATTCAGGTTGTGATATTACCCACGACATCAAGTAAGAATGAAGTAGAATCAGTACAGAGTTTTAACATAAAGTAATGGCTCCAGTTATAAACAAGTTCATAATTCCTTCATGTCTCCCAGTTGCTGTTAACTGAAGGAAATTACCTTGCCCAATTTGCTCTCCGATCGTCAATTCTTCCCACAAGATTTCATAATCTACACAGTCAGTGTCCATATTACCAAGAATAAAATTGGATGTGAATCAAACAGTGTCATCAGACTATAGTATACAAGTGAGTGAATATTTGGCTTTCAATCATACGAAAATAAAACAGCAAACAAACAAAAATGTTTACTTGTGTGTTAATCCAAAGACAAAGGGAATCGACATCTAGTCTCCGTGTGTGTGTGTGTCTCAGGGGTCAAACGCTTTCCAAACTTGCTGTAAAATCATTGGGGCAACTTCAAAGGCTTGGATGAGATTCAATAAGCAATGAATTTAGCATTGAGCCAAACTAGTTTGCAATACCTTTAGTCAAGCAATCAGAAACATCTTTCACTGGAATTTGCATGATACCAAACTGAAGATGTGAAAGCAGAAACGTAACCTGCACCATCAGATGTAAACATTAAGAGAACAACCTTGGTATAAAAGAAATGCAGAATCAGATGAAACAAAAGCAAGCAAAATAAACCTTCTCTGAACATTTAAAAATGGGGCTTGAGACATTTAACCAATGCCAAGCGGTTGTATTAGTCACTTTGTCCACAAGGCAGCCATATTTGATTTAGTAAATTATTCTAAACAAGTCTCAGTTCACACTTGTGTGAGGAGAGTAATTATTCTTCTTAGGCATTCATATTTTAACCGTTCATTATTATAAGGAAGAACACAGATTGACCAAAAGACTTAATTGTTTTTAGTTAACTGTGATGTCCTTCCACTTAAGGAAGAACACAGATTTAAACGAGTGCGAAGATACAAATTCAACAAAGAAGAACGTTCAACAAGAACCAACAAGAGCATAGAACAAAAATTAACAATCAAACCTTCAGATGAAGATAACCCGCTGATTGGAGAACGACGCCTATATTGTCGGTTAGATGAGTCAGTAGAAGGCTTATGAAATGCTGTTTTTGCATCAGAACAGTTAGGCGAAGTCTGTAAATTGGAGTCCATTGCCTAAAATAATACATATTTCTACATTTCAAGTTTCAGTTTACTTTACAGTTCTGCACATGAAAAACAATGATATACATTTCAACTTGTTGATTCGAGCAATATATATATCAACTATCATTAGAATTTACCATTACTGAGTATAATTCTAACTGCAATCAAAATTCGTGTAACCAGAGATGAATATAGTTCTAACTGCAATCAAAATTCAAGAATTTTCACCACATGGCCATATACCAGTAAAGATACAAAACTTCTCATATATCAAACAAAATATACTTAGAAGAAGAAATATCAAACAAAATATACTTCAATATCAAACACAATATCAAACAAAGCAAAAGTAATTAACAAAATATCAAACGGAAGTGTGTAAACAAACTATACGTAGAAGAAGAAATATACTTCAATGCCTAAAAAATTCTTTAGTTTTCAAATATTTCATATACAAAAAATTCTTTATTTATTTAAAATAGATTTTTTTGAAAGTAAAAGGAATAAACGAATTCAAATATTTGGATTTTTTACTAAAAGAAGTAACAGGAATATTGAATCAAAACTAAAAATTATTTGAAAACTAAAAACTAAAGAAGAAATATTTGAAAAAACTAAAAATTATTTGAAAACTAAAAACTAAAGAAGAAATATTTGAAAACTTAAAATTTTAGACATCACTTGAAGTATAAAACAGTGCCTAAAAACTAGTAGACTATAGTTACTAAGACCCGAGTCACTGAAACTCGGCAACCATGGCGAGCGGAGAGACTCAGTAGTATACTTACCGGCCGATTTGCGATAGAGAAGGGCGACGGCGAAGGCGACGAGCAGAGAGAACACCGACAGCGGCGAGTTTTCAGATGAGATCGCTAGGGGATTTGGGGGAGCACTTAGGGATTAGGCGATGAGTTCTGTTTTTTTGGGGGGATAAACTGAGGAAAAGAATCGGGGTTTTGTTAAATGAATCGGGGTATAAACTGAGGAAAAGAAACGGCGCCGTTTTGTTAAATGAAATTGGCATTTTCTGGCATTTTTAAAAAACGCCACTAAATTCCCTTACAAAAACGACTGCGTTTTCAATTAACTGCTACCACTAAAACTCTAAAGAAAACGACGCCGTTTAAATTAAATTTAATAGTTTTTTGCGGTGTTTTATAGAAAACGCCGCTAAAAGTAATCTATTGTGGCGTTTTTATGGCTAACGCCGCTACCGCCCCCATGAAAACGGCGTCGTTTTCCTTTTATTAATATGTTTTTTGCGGCGTTTTTATCAAAAACGCCGCTAATACCAATAATTTTTTTAAATTTTTTTATTTATTAATTAAATTCATTTAAAATTATTTTGTTCTCTTTCTAACACTATATTTAATTTATATACTTTTCTAATTTAAGTTCTCATACCTAAATCATAAAATCCTAAATTATACACAAATTATACAGTACTATAAACCCTTATTTATACACCTTAAACCCTAAACCGCAACTCATACGTATATTACAAGGTGCAAAAGTAATTAAAAAAAAATCTTATTGCAAACCTTAAACCCTAAAAAGAATTTGATTTTTACCTCTTTTATCAAATTACTTGACACTTAAATCTCTAAACATTAACACTCTAACTCATTTGTTCGATATGGTTTAAGCACTAAACCCTAAACCCAATATATAAATCTAAAAACTAAAAATTAAACTATAAACCTGGCCTAAACCATAACCTAACCCGTACTCTAAAACTCGAAACCATAAATCTTAATTCTTAAACCCCAAACCATAAACAACGAAGCTTATAAACTATATACCCTAAACTAAACCCTAAACTCATAACCCCTATCTTCTATCCGCCATAAACCCTAAACTCATAACCCCTATCTTCTATCCGCCATAAACCCTAAAACTATAACTCCTAAACCCTAAACCTCAAACCTCAAACCCTAAAACCCAAACCCTAAACCCTAAACCTAAACTCTAAACCCTAAACCCTAAACCCTAAACCTTAAACCCTAAACCCTAAACCATAATCCCTAAACATTAAAATAGAACTCGTAAACCTTACACCTTAAATTATATATGCTAAACCATAAACCCTAAACAATCATGAGAATTAATTCAACATTTTAAAATTAATATAAGAAATTATTTAATATTTTTTTCATTTTTATCAAATATTTTTCTTTTAAATAATTTAAACTAGAATCAAAATTATATAAGAAATTATTTAATATATAAATTTAAAAACAATCAGTCATATGCATCCAAAAAAAACTTTAGACTTTTAGCGGCGTTTTTTAAGAAGCGCCGCTAAAGATCGGACTTTTAGCGGCGTTTTTTAATAAGCGCCGCTAAAGATCGGACTTTTAGCGGCGTTTTTCAAGAAGCGCCGCTAAAGATCGGACTTTTAGCGGCGTTTTTTAATAAGCGCCGCTAAAGATCGGACTTTTAGCGGCGTTTTTCAAGAAGCGCCGCTAAAGATCGGACTTTTGCGGCGTTTGACCAATAAACGCCGCTATATATCATTTTTAGCGGCGCTTTTAAAATAAACGCCGCTATTTCTCTTTTTTTTGCGGCGTTTTTTTCCAAACGCCGCTAATGTATAATATTTGTGGCGTTTTTGTTTAAAACGCCACTAAAAACGCCGCTAAAAGTCTATTCTGGTGTAGTGCCTCAAGCATGTTGTTCTTTCAAACATTAAAATTAATTCCACAATTTATTAAGAATCGAGCCTATTTTCCACATCCATAATCAATATAGACAACATAGGTAAAAATAATTAAATAAATGCTTAGAACATATAGTTTAATCAACAAAACTAGTGTTATAAAAATCGAAGTATGCGAACTAGATAATTAAATTGAGTTTGAATCGAGTAAATTGCAAGGCATTATTAATTAACTATACTTTAGAAAAAAATAAACTAGACATGGTTAAACCTTTTTACGCGAACTAGGATGACAACCCAAGCACCCTATCCCGGTTACTCAGTTCAAGCAGCCTTTATTATTGGGCTCCATTAGCGGAGTGTTATTAAGCCATCGACTCGTCACTTAAACCTTTTTACGCGAGATGAGATGACAACCCAAGCACCTCACCCCGGTTACTCAATTCGGTCACATTTTCGAGACTTTCACTCATAACTTGGGCCTTTATTTATTTATTATTTTTTCTCTCTCTTTTTTTCTTTTTTTTTCTTTTTTTTTTCGTGCACAAGCAAATATTTTTTCAAACAATCAATTAATGAAAAATCTAGTCACATACATTAACCTTAAAACACAAGTGACGATTAATCTATATACTTGAGCATTTAAATTCAAAAAAAATTTTACCCAATTGTCCAAGTTGACTAAGTATGTGATTAAAGGCTCATCGTCAAAATAAACTACTGAATGAATTCAATGCAAGATTGAACATATGCAAAAGAGAGTCATGTAGCAAAAATCAATCAACCATCCATGCATACTTACTATATTCATCCCCCCTACTTATTCTATGCTTGTCCTCAAGCATGCATCATATAATAGAAAAGGAAAATAGCAGCTCAAATAACAAGTAAAAATGAAAAGTTAAGAGTACTCCCCATGTGTGGCTTCAATGATTTTGTCGATGTTGGGGCTAACAGCTTTGCAGGATATCAAGGATTATGGAGACTTGATTAAAGTAAACAGATACTATGCACCAGGTAGGATTCCAGAGAAGAGGAGGTGGGTCATTAAGACCGCTTAAGTACCAAGCTCTCCCTAAATCCAATCCTAGACATGCATATACCCATTGCCACACCTTAACCTTATAGCAAAAAGGGGGAAAACGGCGACGGTAGTGTAGTGGCATCGGTGATGGTAGTGCGACAGCGACAGAGATGGTGAAAGCAGCATGGGTTGGTTGTGGGGGAGAGGGTTTGTTTTGAGGGTGTTTTTGGGTAAGTGTGGATGGGTTTTTTTTTTAGGTAAATATTTTTCACCAAATTAGCATGTCGTGCCCGCGCCACCACTGTTATCCGACTTTCAAGAAAAATTCATGCTCTCCATTGTTTCCCTGAAAACATCAAAAATTGAACTAAGTAAAAATTTATTTATCTACACCCTAGATTTACTAAAAATTTAAAATTAAATAAATGAGAAGAAATTTGGGTTGCTTCCCAAAAAGCGCTTTTGTTTAACGTCGTTAGCTCGACGACCTTAAATGTTATCCGTTTGGCTTATTGAGAATTAATTTCTCCATTTTGTGCACTTGGATGTCATTGCAGAAAGGTTTCGACCTCTTTCCACTATCCTTGAAGCCCTTCCCAGGTTCCTTTATCATTAGTGGATTGAGGAGTATTTGAGCTTCTTCGTTCAAATATGCATTTTTCTCTGTTGGAATACTTGTACATTCTAGAAATGATTTCAACTCTAATCTCGAGGCTTTCATGACAGCTTCACGTATTGGTTTTTGAATTATCGATAATTCCTCTTGCTTAACATCAAGATCGGCATTCCCCGCAAGGCACGCTTTGTAACTTATCATTGGGATGTCCCATATCATCATAAATATTAAACCTAACCACTTCGCCATCAAATTCCATGGTGAGTGTTCCACTCCAAACATCAATTTTCGTTCGCGCAGTACTCAAGAATGGTCTTCCAAGCAAAATGTCAGACGAATTAGTTGAGTTATCATCTTTCATATTAATAATGTAGAAATATGCAGGGAAAACTAATTCGTTAACTTTAACAAGGACGTCTTCAAGTAACCCTTCGGGATAGACGACTGACCTGTCCGCCAACTGGATTATTACTCCTGTTTCTTTTAAAGGACCCGCATTAATCAACTTATAGGTAGAATAAGGCATAACATTAATGGAAGCTCCTAAATCACACATGTCTTTCTTAATGCCTACATTACCTATCTCACAAGAAACAACAAACATACCTTGGTCCTTGTATTTGGGAGGAACTTTCTTTTGCAGAACTGCGGAGACATTTTCTCCTACATTTACTGTTTCGTTCCCTATCAACCTTCTCTTGCTAGTACACAATTCTTTAAGGAATTTCACATAACGAGGGATTTGTTTGATAGCATCGAGTAAAGGGATATTTACCTCCACCTTCCTGAATGTCTTGAGGATTTTTTTTTTCCTCCTTCTCTTTCTTATCCTTTGCAAGCCTTCTTGGAAATGGAGGTGGCATCACAATTGGTTTCTGAATTTCTGATTCTAGCCTCACTGTTGGATCCAAGGTTTGCTTTTCCCATTCCTTGTCTTGCCCACGACTTTTGGTCGGCAATTGTTTCGTAACCTTTTCGCTCTGAAGAGTTATTGCACTTACATTCTCGCCGAGGATTCGGCTCATGCGAGAAGGTAATTTACCTTGAGATTCCAAACGATTAATCGCCAATGAGTTTACTAACCTGATTAGTCAACTCCTGTATTGATCGTCATCCTCTCTGTTGATATTTTGCGAAGGTGGCAAGTCTTTCCACAATAGCTTCTAGAGGTGGCTTGGGTTGCTGTTGTGGTGGTTGCAGAGGTCTCGGTTGGTACAATTGATTATATCGGGGATTACCTCCGTAACTCAAGTTGGGGTGATCCTTCCACCCAGAATTGTAGGTGTTGGAAAAAGGATCATAACGTCTTTGAGGAGGTCCCGGAAAACCTCCGACTGCATCAACATGTGCCACTGAATTGTCGTTAAGGATTGGGCATGAATCCGTTGGATGTTCAGATGTAACGCAAATTCCGCATAGTTGGGTCGGATTCTTTTTCTCTGTAAGCAAACATTGAACAACACTGGTAAGCTTATCTAACTTATCTTCTAAAGATGAAACGTTTACCTCATGAACCCGTCTTTTGGGTTTCGAATTTGGCCGATATTGTTGCGAATTTGCCGCCATGATGGATATCAGTTCTCTCGCCCTTTGAGGAGTCATATTGACAAGCGCCCCTCCACTAGCAGCATCGATCATTTTCATTTCCATAGGGAGCAATCCCTCGTAGAAATCTTTGAAGGGAGGGATTGTTCGGTCAACCCGTGTTGAGGGCAACTTGCACATAGTTTTTTGTACCGCTTCCAATAGTCGTAGAGCGATTCATTCTCCATCTGGCGAATCCCCACTATGTCCCTCCGAAGTTCAGCTGCTCGTGATGCTGGGAAGAACCTGTCAAGAAAAACACGAGATAAGTCATCCCACGTTGTGATAGAACCGAGAGGTAAGTAAAATAACCATTCTTTTGCTGTATCAACTAAAGAAAAAGGAAAAGCCCGAAGTTTGATTTCATCTTCGGGTACTCCCTGTTGTTTCATGCTTGAGCAGGCCATGTGGAATTCTCTCAAGTGGGTATGCGGATTTTCATTCTTTAGGCCTCGAAAGGTAGGTAAAAGGTGAATCAAGCCTGATTTCAGCTCGAACGGGGTTTCTCCGGTAGGATAGTTGATGCATAACGGTGTTTGCTCGTTGGGAGCAGCGACTAGTTGACGAATGGTTCGGTTCGCCATCCTTATTGGTTCACCGAGGTTGCCTTTTGCTTCTTTTGTTTCAAGAAGTGGTTCTGTCTTAGTTCCAACCACTTCGACTTGTTTCCCACGTCAAATTGCCTCTGTAGAATTGCTTCGCTTAATTTTTTGACGTCAGATTCTAGGATCCCTTGTCCTAGTTCAGCTTCTGCTTTACCTGCGCGTTTAAGAGCTTCTGTCTCCTTTCGTCGCGCTCGTGCTGATTTCTCGATCTCTGGGTCATATTCGAGACTTCCTGATGAAGATCTGGTCATGAAGACGATTAAACAATCATAATGTTGCCAGTCCCCGGCAACGGCGCCAAAATTGATGGCTGTCGACTCCACCAATATAAACCTACACCTAGTGCAAATTTTAGCGATATAGGGGAGTAGGTCGATCCCACGTAGACCGGGTTTCTTTGAAAAATTGTCTATTTCTTGACCAGGTTAGTGTCTGGGCAATTGTCGTGCCCGCGACGTTTGGGGGGAGTAAATTGTTAAACCTGAAACAGACACAGAAAATAAAAACGTAAAAAGCAACAGATTAAATAAGAAAATAAATTGAAATAGTCTGAAAAGAAATCGATAAAACTTAGCTCAGCCTCAAGCACGGGTTTTTCCGTCTTTGACCCGATCCTCGAAATTAGATGAACTCGTCTTTTCCGATAAGCTAGTTATAGCTACCAAGGACGCCTCGGGAACCAACTCTTCCTTGTGTAAATTTGCTATGGAACGTCCTATAACTAACCCTTACCGATCGAGCAACCTACGAAACGTTCGTGGTTTAGAACTCCGGCAGCTTTGCATTCTAGAAGAGCCTAGCTCGAACTAATGCCCTCAAACATTGGGACATTTAAATCCAGTTACTATTTCCCTTGACGGAACCAAACAGCAATCCCCACTTGGCACACCAATGTGTTCACGGAAGAACAATTAGACAATCGATCCTTTCGGAATTCCAACTGTACGTTTAGTCGCACTAACTCAAACGACGTCTTTTTTGACTTAGCATGACCTGACTTTGTGAGTTGACAAAGTCATACTCTTAATCCGGAGAAATAATAAGTATCGGAAATTTGGAATTAGATAGCTCGGGTTCGTAACTCACGGGCTTTTTGACAGGGTCAATACCGGCTTAAGGCTGAAAGGGGTTTAGTGTCGCATGATTTCACTCATGCTTGAAGGTTGTGTTTTGGCTTGGTTTAAAGGATGATGGAATTTTAGGAAGGAATGGGGGGCTTGGAAAGTAATTAAACCAATTTTGGAAAAACCAACAATTGGATTGGAAAATGGCAGAATGTTGACGTTGGCTTGAAGGAAAAATAAAAGGAATCCTATTCTAATTTGCAATAGGAAAAGAGAGAAAAACAACTCTAAATAGGAATAGAAGAAAAGAGAATTTATTGATTGATGATCCAATTACAAATAACATCTATTTATACTAATGAATTTACTAAAAATAGGCCTAATTAAATTAATGTAAAATCTTAATTAAATAAATCTTAAATAAATAAATAAAAATAAAATAAACTAAAAATAGAATTTCCTATTTTTGGCTTTTACAAAGTCAATTGCTTGATGAGTCCTTGGCTTCCTCCATCTTTTCAATTTGGCCCAATTTCCATGATTTTCTTTCAATTTAGCCCTTTTCAGCATATTTTCGATCAATTGCGTCCCTAGCAAGAATTAAATCATAAAAATGCAAATTAGCAGGGATTAATTTCAGAAATACACCGAATTAAATACAAGAAATCATGCAAAATAATCATGTTATCAGTTAGGTTGACAACACCAACTCTGATGGCTTTACTCTTTGCTACAAAGATAATACCAATTTCAAGCTTTAGTGTTATCATGTTTTTATCATTTCTAGCTCAAGCATCGGAGAAAGATTGTAGGTCAAGGCTATGGCATTTGATATTTCAAACTTCATCAATTGAATGAAGGAAAAAACAAAGTGGTAAATATTGTTGAAAGTCTTTTGGAGCACAAAAATCTTAAAAATATTTTTATACTGTTTTAATTTTTTTTTTGTCAGAGTTGTGTGATCTGAATCCCATCATTTGTTAAAGAAACAAAATAAGGGGGTTTGTAGTCGCAAAAGGTCGAAGCCCACCACAGATCCCTATTAATTAAGCATAATACTGGACTGGGGTTGCAACCCGACCCCGCGATACGGACCATGTCGCACAAGTAGAATCCGTATAGAACTACACTTATTCTATTTAACATTGATTCGAATAAGGTTTTTCAACCTTTAAATAAATGTAGTTGAAACTCCTCTTGAATCATTAGTTTTTCCACATTAGTGAATTTCTTCTCATTTGTCTGTGGTTTTTACCCGAAAAGGTTTCTACAAAAAATCTGTGTCTTCTTTTATTAGGCAACTAAGGAAGAGTGACTAAAATATTTAATTTTGAAAAGCTAAAAGACTGAAACGAAAAAAATTAATCGTTGGATACAGAACAAACTGAATAGTTGAGTGACTACTCTTGTAATTTGTTTTCTTTGTTAGCAAGTTTGTTGGGTACAATGAAGCAAGATGCATGAAATATTTTTACTTGCTCACAATGGTGCAGCAAGGGAGCTTATGGCTAATAGCTCATTTTGCTCAATTTTCAACTAGAAAAAACAATACATTTATAGCCAAATACATCACCAAAATACTGCCTACTACCACTAATCATACTTTGAAACAAGTAATACTTAACTTGCACATAAGCTGATTATGTCAATCAGCACCTAAAAACATCAAAACAATACCAATTTAGTTAATTTTCAACCAAGTATCTTAACAAAGTAACTAAACAACCTTGCTATTACAGCAAGCATACGTGCTGTAGCATGTTTACAAGCCGCATGCACTTAACCAAATGCATAACAGCAGCATGGTTGGCCATTTTCAACACTCCTCCTTGGCCTCCATGCTGCAAATACCAATCATTCATCAAGGTTTTTTGAACTTGGCAGTTCTTAGATTCTTTGTTTCAAGCTGACTCTACTCAAGCAATTCATTTTCAACAGAGTTGCCCATTTCCTAGTTTCAATCAAAGTTTCTTAGGAATCCTTGGTGTAGTTTTTGCCAAATGCTTCAACCAGTGACCAATTGGATGGCTTGGCTTAAATTTCCAGTCAACTCTTTTTATAGTGCAAGACTTGGGGAGTTGTTCTTCATAATCATTACTAACAACCCAGTCAATGTCTTGTGCCATTAACATAGCACTAACCTTAGATATCTTTCGATGCCACTATCTTCTACATCTATTTGCAGGAGATGCATAAATTTCAAAGTCTTCAACAGCTACCCAATCAGTTATCAAAGCCTTTTGTTACGGTATACGAGTCAGCCTCCATCATCATCTAATGTCAGGGAGGTCTTTGATTGATTAGTTGATGGAAGAAGAGGGTTTATGATTACTGCACTGAACTGGACTGATTTTCTTAATCATATAATCAGTTTATCAAATGATTTGAAACAGTCAACCTCCACATTTAGGGAATCCCAAATTCTTTGCCACTGAAATTCCACAGTTGGAAAACTACTTATATATTGCACCCTGGTTCTTGATGATGAGCCACACAATCAAATACAAATCAACCTTTTCATTTAACAATTTGTTTCAAGTTGATGGAGCCATCAAAAAAACATTTTCAACCGTCCAGCTCTTCTTTCCTTGTGATTCTTCTCTCATTCTTTAACTTGTTGAGGGCTGGTTCAGTTGTTTGGGCTAATTGTTTGGTTTTTGGGTTCGAATTAGTTACTTGTATTTAGCATACCTCTGATGATTTTTATATTTCAAATTGTCAATTTAGGTACGGTAATACTCATTCGTAAATCTACATCAAAAAACATTCAAGTGTGTGACTTGATTTCGTAAAAATAACGAATGACAAAAAATTGAAAAATTTATTGTCGACACCACACGGTGCATGCCAAGCTGTGTGGGCCAAATAAGAAAATTATATTGCATATTGAATATGTTAAAATGTTTTAATTACTATAATATTTGAATTGGTAAGTTAATATATTTTATATTCGTCAATTCAAATAAAAAAATTATTTTAAGCTAATTACTACAAATAAAAATATAATATTTAAAAAATATTTAAATATTAAATATGTAAAATTACATGCAAGCATGTGACATTAAAAATTAGTAATGTTAAAAATATGGGTTTAAGTTAAAGATGTGATCTTTAATATTTATCTAAAAACTTAAAATTTTAGGCATAAAATGCAACTTTTCTATCATATTATTGGTGCATATTAAAATTTCTCACTGTATTTTATTTTTATTAATATTACCATTACTATAATAATATGATTAAATTTGTCACACAAGTTTTATGTAATTGACTTTTTCCATTAACTTTGAATTTTACTAAATTTTGTTACTAATCTTGGTTTTTAATTCATTTTACCAATTAATATTGGTTTTGATGAAACAAAAAAATATTATTTCAAATGTTTTATTTTAATAGTTAATAATAAGTTGATTTATAAAATATAAAAATTAATTTAGAATTTTTATTTAATATTCATCACATAAAATTCTAAATTATTTTATATTTTATAAATTAACTTATTATTAACTATTAAAATACACTATTTTAAATAATAAACTTTAAAATATAATATTAAAAGAAAACCTTGATAATAAAAAATGAAAATGTTAAGTTTACTTTTTATGAATAATTTTTAATTAATTATTGATAATATATCAATTTATTCTTTTTGAGTATTAAATTATAATGGTAAATTTATCGTAACTTAAAAGTACAGTGACAAATATCAATCAAATAAAATATAATGGTTGGAATCATCCTTGTATTAAAAAAAAAAGTATAGTGGCAATTTTCAACTTTACCTTAAAGTATAGTGGCAAATTTGTACATTAATTCAAAATTTTTAACTCATTAATTACAAATAAAAATAGGATAAAGTACAACAATAGTAATTCAATTATTCAATTTATTCTATTTTGGTCACCTGACTATTAGTTTCTTAATCCAACCATTCAATTTTGTAAAATCAAATATTTTAGTCAAATAGAAACAGAAGTCTAACGTGGGCTTTTTTATTAGCCTAATAATAAATTTAGTCTTGTAATATTTACATATTCTATCAAGTTGTTCTTAAATCTTAAAAAAAATTGGTTTCGACAAAAATTAATAAATTTATCATATTAGTTCTATTTCTAAAAAGTATAAATATATATTTAAAAATATTTTTATATTTAGTTTTAAAATTTTTAATTTATATTTACTTTTTTATAATTTATATTTACTTTTTCTCATCAACCAAACATGTGAAAAACTTAGAAATTAAAGTTATTTTTTATTCAATCTCTTTTAATTTAGCCCGCTTTTTCTTTTGCTACATTAGTTCATCTCAAATGCCTAATTAAACCCCAAAAAGAAGCTTGAAATTAACAAATTTATAAACTCAAAAAAATGGTTGGGTTGACAACACCAACTCTGATGGCTTTACTCTTTGCTACATAGATAGTACCAATTTCAAGCTTTAGTGTTATCATGTTTTTATCATTTCTAGCTCAAGCATCGGAGAAAGATTGTAGGTCAAGGCCATGGCATTTGATATTTCAAACTTCGTCAATTGAATGAAGGAAAGAATAAAGTGGTAGATATTATTGAAAGTCTTTTGGGGCACAAAAATCTTAAAAATATTTTTTTACTCTTTTAATATTTTTGTCAGAGTTGTGTGATTTGAATCTCATCACTTGTTAAAGAAATAAAATACGGTGACAAAATAAAGGGGTTTGTGGTGGTTAAAGGTCGAAGACCACCGCAGATCCCCCATTAAACATAATACTTGACTGGGGTTGCAACCCGAACCCCTCGATACGGACCATGTCGCACAAGTAAAGTCCGTATAGAACTACAATTATTCTATTTAACATTTATTCAAATCAGTTTTTTCAACCTTTAAATAAATGTAATCGAAACTTCTCTTGAATCATTAGTTTTCCCACATTAGTGAATTTCTTCTCCTTTGTCTGTGGTTTTTATCCGAAAGTGTTTCTACATAATATCTGTGTGTTCTTTTTTTTCTTATTTTGCGGTCATTCTATTACCATTATCAACGTTTATAATAACATTTTAAATTTTTTTAACATTTTTAATTTTTTTTATAAGTTTATAGGATTAGGACTAAAATGAAAAATCTTGGAAACATTGTGGGATAAATTTGTCAAATTTTTTAGATTTAAGCTCAAATTGGTAAAACGTATAAACATGGAAGGGCTAAATTTATTATTAACCTAATAAAATTGAGCTCACGTTAGACTTTTAATAGGCAACTAAGGAAGAGTGACTAAAATATTTAATTCTGAAAAGTTGAAAGACTAAAACGAAAAAAAATTAATAGTTGGATGACAAAACAGAACAAAATGAATAGTTGAGTGACTACTCTTGTAATTTATTTTCTTTGTTAGCAAGTTTGTTGGGGTACAATGAAGCAAGATGCATGAAATATTTTTACTTGCTCACAATGGTGCAGCAAGGGAGCCTATGGCTAATAGCTCATTTTGCTCAATTTTCAACTAGAAAAAACAATACATTTATAGCCAAATACATCACCAAATACTACCTACTACCACTAATCATACTTTGAAACAAGTAATACTTAACTTGCACACAAGCTGATTATGTCAATCAGCACCTAAAAACATCAAAACAATACCAATTTAGTTAATTTTCAACCAAGTATCTTAACAAAGTAACTAAACAACCTTGCTGTTACAGCAAGCATACGTGCTGCAGCATGTTTACAAGCTGCATGCACTTAACCAAAAGCATAACAGCAGCATGGTTGGCCATTTTCAACACTCGTCCTTGGCCTCCATGCTGCAAATACCAATCATTCATCATGGTTTTTTGAACTTGGCAGTTCTTAGATTCTTTGTTTCAAGCTGACTCTGCTCAAGCAATTCATTTTCAACAGAGTTGCCCATTTCCTAGTTTCAATCAAAGTTTCTTCGGAATCCTTGGTATAGTTTTTGCCAAATGCTTCAACCAGTGACCAATTGAATGCCTTGGCTTAAATTTCCAGTCAACTCTTTTTATAGTGCAAGACTTGGGGAGTTGTTCTTCATAATCATTACTAACAACCCAGTCAATGTCTTGTGCCATTAGCATAGCACTAACCTTAGATATCTTTCGATGCCACTATCTTCTACATCTATTTGCAGGAGATGCATAAATTTCAAAGTCTTCAACAGCTACCCAATCAGTTATCAAAGCCTTTTGTTACGGTATACGAGTCAGCCTCCATCATCATCTAATGTCAGGGAGGTCTTTGATTGATTAGTTGATGGAACAAGAGGGTTTATGATTGATTTTCTTAATCATATAATCAGTTTATCAGATGATTTGAAACAGTCAATCTCCACATATAGGGAATCCCAAGTTCTTTGCCACTGAAATTCCACAGTTGGAAAACTACTTATATATTGCACCCTGGTTCTTGATGATGAGCCACACAATCAAATACAAATCAACCTTTTCATTTAACAATTTGTTTCAAGTTGATGGAGCCATCAAAAAAACATTTTCAACAGTCCAGCTCTTTTTTTCTTGTGATTCTTCTCTCATTCTTCAACTTGCAGGGTTTTAACTTGCTTAGTTTAGCAACAGCAAGCCCTATAGTTAGAGGAAATGACACAGATCAACAAGCTTTACTCCAGTTCAAAGCCAAGATAACTGGTGATCCACTCAAGATTATGGAGTCCTGGAATAGCTCCATTCACTTCTGTCAATGGATCGGCGTTGCATGCGGTCGCAAGCATCGAAGAGTCACCAAGCTGAAACTTCGAATCCTCAAACTCTCTGGATCATTGTCACCCTATATTGGAAATTTGAGCTTCCTCAGGGAGTTGGATCTTGTGGGCAACAGCTTCTACAACCAAATTCCTCAAGAGATCGGTGGTTTAAGAAGACTAGAAGCATTAAACCTGGCCAATAACTCCATCAGTGGTGAAATTCCTTCCAATTTGTCTACTTGTTCTAAACTTATATTAGTTGATATGTCGGACAACCAGATAACGGGAGAAATACCTGCTTTGCTAGGTCTCTTGTCAAACCTAAAAGTATTGGGTTTTTTTAACAATAGTTTGAGAGGGAATATCCCACCTTCACTGGGGAACTTGTCATCGCTGGAGAGACTTGGTTTAACGTACAATGCATTAAGTGGGATTATACCTGAATCTTTTGGACGACTGAGAAACCTTTCATTTTTCACCATATTCGGAAATGCGATTTCTGGTATTGTTCCTGTCCCAATGTTCAATCTCTCCAATATTAGAATTTTTGATATTGGTGCAAACAAGATTGAAGGTACTCTTCATTCTGATTTAGAAATCAATATGCCTCATGTTGAGTTCTTTTCTGTAGGGGAAAACCAAATCTCTGGGCAAATTCCACTTTCAATAACCAATTCCCCGAATTTGGATGTTCTTGAATTTCATGATAACATGCTCGATGGAAATGTACCTTCATTAGAAAAGTTGGATAAATTGTTTAGGCTTGAACTAGGAGGAAACCATTTGGGACATGGGAGAGAAGGTGACTTGAACTTTCTTTGCACTTTAGTCAACAATACAAAACTAGGATTTCTATCTATAACCGAAAATAATTTTGGAGGGGAATTTCCAAAATGCATTGGCAATTTTTCTAGCACACTTCAGGGTTTATCGATGAGTTGGAACAACATTTTGGGAAAAATCCCGGATGAGATTGGAAATCTCATCAATTTGGAGGTGCTAGACTTAGCAAAAAATCAACTGTTAGGACCCATTCCCTTTGATATTGGGAGGCTTTGGAACCTAAATATATTTTACGCTCACAGTAATTTTCTCTTTGGGACTATTCCCCACTCCATTGGAAATTTAATAGAGTTAACCGAACTTGTTTTAAATTTTAACAATCTTCAGGGCAGCATTCCTTTAGGTCTAGGTAATTGCAAAAATTTGATTCTACTGGATCTTTCTGATAATAATATTAGTGGACCAATACCCCCCGAAATACTAGGACTATCATCCTTGTCCATTGTACTAAGCCTATCTCAAACTCTTTGACTGGTGAGCTTCCTGTTGAAGTAGAAAAACTGAAAAATCTAGGCCAACTGGATGTTTCTCACAACAGGTTATCTGGTTTGCTTCCAAACAACCTTGGGAGTTGTGTAAGTCTGGTCGAGCTGTATTTGGAGGGCAATTTGTTTGAAGGACCCATTCCATCATCTTTTAGTTCATTGAGGGGTCTTGAGGCATTGGATGCATCCAACAATAACCTTTCTGCCGGGGTTCCAGAATTTCTTGTGAGGTTTGGGACATTGAAGTACTTAAATCTCTCTTTCAACAATTTTGAAGGAGTGATACCAAGTGAAGGAGTGTTCAAGAATACAAGTGCTATATTTGTTGAGGGAAATAATAAGCTTTGCGGAGGCATCCCTGAGTTACACTTGTCAAGATGTAACTCCAAAACATCATCAAAAACTTCCCTTAAATTGAAGATCACAATAATTCTTGTGATTTCAGGAGTGACTTTAGTATTCTCTATTCTGCTCATAATTTGGTTTAGAAAGAAAAAAGAGAAGAAGCCAACGGCGAATCATGTAGAAAACTCCCTTCTACGGTTATCATACCAAAGCATCCTAAGGGCTACTAACGGATTCTCCCCTCAGAATTTGGTTGGTTTGGGAGGTTTCGGATCTGTATACAAAGGAATTCTTGAAGCGAATGGAGCAGTTATTGCAGTAAAGGTGCTTAATCTTCTGAATCATAGAGCTTCTAGGAGTTTCTTGGTTGAATGCGAGGCTTTGAAGAACATTCGGCATCGTAATCTTGTCAAGGTATTAACAGCCATTTCAGGTATCGATTATCAAGGCAATGATTTTAAAGCATTGGTTTATGAGTTCATGGAAAATGGAAGCTTGGAGGATTGGCTACATTCATCTGTTGGCATGAATGAACCAGAGACGATGAGAAACCTAAACTTCATTCAAAGAGTTAATGTGGCAGTAGATGTTGCTCATGCACTGGAATATCTGCACCATCGTTGTGAGACGCCGATCATTCATTGTGACCTCAAGCCAAGCAATGTTTTACTCGATGGGGAAATGGTTGCTCATATAAGCGACTTCGGCTTAGCAAAAATCCTTTCTGGAGATAAGCTTAACTATTCTACTAATGAATCAAGCTCCCTTGGATTAAGAGGAACTATCGGCTATGCTCCACCTGGTATGTTCACTTTTTTCATTTCTTTCATTATTTAAAAGATAAAAAATCGATCTAAAAGCCGTCATGTTGTATATTTAGAGGTTTTCCACTACAATTATTTATATATGTATTTTGTGACGAATTTATTATAGAATATGGCACGGGAAGTGAGTTGTCAACAAACGGCGATGTATATAGCTATGGCATCCTCTTGTTAGAGATGTTAACAGGGAAAAGGCCAACGAATGAAAGGTTCAAAGAAGGCTTAAGTCTTCACAACTTTGTCAAAGCAGCTTTGCCCAATCGAGTGGTTGAGATTATAGATCCCATTCTTCTTCAAGAGAGTGTCAGAGGAGGAACAATAGCTGACATCACTCTTAATGAAAACAACCTGGGAAATGACGAATATCTTCAATGCTTGAATTCGATATTCAAAATAGGACTCACTTGTTCTGCTGAATCTCCGAGTGAACGGATGGACATGAGTGATGTTGTTACCAAGCTATGTTCTATTAGAGACAAGCTTCTCCGTCCAACTCGATTATATCGTGGGATTAGAACTGCATATGATGCTAAACCAACAGGTAATAATGTCTTATTGTCTTAGCAAAATACTCAATCGTTTCATCACTTAAAGGCACATTTCGGCTACTTTTCTGATGACATGATGGGCTTAAGTAAATCCTTGTTTCTTAAGTTGCAGGCATCTAAGGGGTCGTATGGATGACTTGAGATGCTTAGGTCCGGCAAAGTGCTCGCTATTCTCTTTTCTTTTGTTCACATTCCACTTAAATAAACGAGAATAAATATGGAGTTTTTCCAGTACTAGATCCTCGTCAGATCAGACTTTAGTAACAATGTTGTTCTGGATCTTATTGTATCAATAATGTTATTGAACATGTCAATCAATGGCTATTCATGGAACTTTATGCTGCTGGAATTGATAATCTTGTATTATATCCCCAAAAAATGTCTTGAACAATAAGACTAGTGGTTCTTTTTCTTTTCTTTCAATGAACATAAATACTTGGGTAGGACCGTATAAAATGCAACTTTTCGACCATAATATTGGTGCATATTGAAATTTCAGTGTACTTTATTATTATTATTATTTACCACTATAATTTATTAATACGATTAAATTTGTCACATAACTTTTATTTAATTGAATTTTAGCATTAATTTTGAATTTTACTAAAATACTGATTTTGATGATTTGAAAATAAAATTTAACAAGAAAATATTATTTCAAATATTAAACAAAAATTCTAAATTAATTTATTATGGTTCAGTAATTTACAAATTAACTTATTATTAACTATTAAAATAAAATATTTGAAATAATATTAACTTATTAAAATATAATATTAAAAGGAACACTTGAAAAATAAAAAAATTAAAAGATTAAGTTTACTATTTATTAATAATTTTTTTTATGAATTATTGATACTATATTAATTTATTACTTTTAAGTATTAATTTATATATATATATTGAAATTTTTCTTCAAAATATTTTGAAATTAAAATTGAATAGTAAAATTCAATAAAAATTCAAACTTTAGTGACAAAATGCAATCAAGCAAAAATAAAATGGCAAAATTCAAGATAAAGTTAAATTATAGTGGTAAATTTATATTTAGTTTAAAAGTACACTGGCAAATTTTAATTAAATAAACTATAGTGGCCTATCGGCTGGGTTTGGATAATCTTTGTACAAACAAGAAGTATATTGGCAAATTTTAATTTTAACACAACAACAGTCACTAAATTATTCAGTTCGCTCTATTTTGGTCACATAACTTTACGAAATTAAATATTATAGTCACTCTTGCCGTCAACTTAGTAATAGACTTCTAACATGGACTTTTTTATTGACCTAATAACAATTTTAGTCCTGCAATGTTAACACATTTTATCAATTTATTTCTAAATCTAAAAAAAATCAATAAATTTAGGTCTCAATGTTTTCAAATTTTATCATTTTAGTTCCATGTCTAAAAATTACAAAATATATTTCAAAATATATTTATATTTACTTTTAAAATTTTTAATTTATATTTAACCTTTTATAATTTATATTTACTTTTTCTCATCAATGAAAAACCCAAAAATTAAAATCATTTTTTATTCAATATCTTTTAATTTAATTCTCTTTTTCTTTTCCTACATTAGTTCATCTCAAATGCCTCATTAAAACCTAAAAAGAAACTCAAAATTAACAAATTTATAAATCTAGAAAAATGGTTAGGTTGATGACACCGACTAAGACAGCCTTACTCTTTGCTATAGAGATCGTACCAAATTTAGGCTCTAGTGTTTTCGTGTTTTTACCATTGCTAGCTCAAGCATTGGAGTGAGATTGTAGGTCAAGGTTATGGCATTTGCTATTTCCAACTTCATCAATTGAATGAAAAAAGAAAAAAGAAAAAAAAGGAGGACACTATTGAAGGGCATTTTGGGTACAAAAATCTTAAAAATATTTCTATACTTTTATAATCTATATTTACTTTTTAAAAATTTTTAATGTATTTTTAACATTTTTATAATATTATATAATTAGGACTCAAATGAAAAATCTTGTAAACATTGAGGACTAAATTTGTTAATTTTTTTAGATTTAAACTCAAATTGATAGAATATGTAAACATTAAAGGACTAAATTTATTATTTGGCCAGTAAAACAAAGCTCACGTTAAGCAACTAAGGGAAGAGTAATAAACATCAAAATTAGTAGCATCATATCTAAAAATAATTAAAAATAAAAATCAGAAATATGTTAATTAAGTATCAAGTAGTTTATGTTCTATTTCGATTAAAATTTCAATGGATTTCGAATTTTCCTATGTGTTTGATATATTTCGATCAATACAAGTTTGTACCAATTTGTACCAAATCCATACCAGCTTTATTAGATGGCTGTAATGGCATAGCCCCTACCCTAAAATGTGAAAAGCTATTTAGGTCCTTAGAATTTTTAAAAAATTTTAAATTAGTAAAGGTAAAATTACACTTTGACCCCCTAAAATTATAAAAATTCGATTTAGTCTTTTACAAATTATAAAGATATAAACTATAAAAAATTTAAAATTTTATCCAACCCTCCCAAAATATTGTTCTGGCTTTGCCCCTGCCAATTTATACGATTATATATTTGCACATAAATATATTCTTGAGAATGTAATTAATATATATTTGCTTGTATATATAATATATAATTATTGTAAGAAGCCCATTTTGCCCAGGCTTTGAAATAAACCAAAAATAATAAAAATAATAGAAACCAGTTTTTTTACAAACAGTCAAATTACAGACTCCAAATAATTGACCCAATTACAATATAAGCCCAAACCTACCCATTACCCTACCTGAACTAACGGCCTATTAACCTAGACCCAAACTAAACCAACCCCCTTAACAAACTAGACCCAAACTCAGACGGCCCAAAAGGCCCAATAACTAAGCCAGCTTCAGTAGAAATCTAGGGTTTCTGGGAAACCCTTGTGCCGCAGCCTCGCACCCAGGCCAACAGAAGCGCCGCAAATGCTGCACCCATCAGCTCTCGGTCGCGTCACCATCAACGCGCACGAGCCTCGCATCATCGCCAAAATTTTTGTCCACCTGCAAAAGAAAGGAAACCAAACGCAGCAGACATGGCAACAATTTTTATTTCCTTTTTATTTTTTATTTTGAAGGCTATAAAAGCCTTACAAAAACCCGTAAATCAAACACTACACACAGAAAGAACAGAAACGATACACAGAAACATTGAATAAAAGCAAAAAAAAAAAAAAAACAGAGGTGATTTCCATATTTTAAATCTTCGTTTTCCTTTTATTATTCTTTACTGATTTTTATTTTTTTCTACAAAAACATTGATAATAAAAAAGGGTTTAAAAAATTTACCTGTTGATTTGCACTGAAAAACTGAGTTTTTAAAAACTCCAACTGTCGTATTGGGTTGCGCCGACGACAGCGCATGGCGCGCGTAGGGGCAGGAGCCCGAAGGTCCGGCGACCAACCCAAAGCAGGGGAGAGAAAGGGGTTGAGAGCATTTTTAAATTTTTCTTTAAAAAAGGGTTTCTGAAATGAATTTTAGGCTAAATTTTGGGTTATATAGATTATTCATACGGCGCAGTTTTGAAGGCTGCTCATAAAACAAAAACGATGCTGTTTTTCTCTATAAGATCTGCACGTTGACCCGGATACCTAGAGAGGATCCGCATGTTTTTTATGAATGGTCTAATTGCCATTTTAGTCCTCCCGCATTTTTTCTATTTTTTAATTCCGTTTAATTTCATTTTTTATTTTTAATTTGGCCCTAAAAGTTTAATTACTTTCCAATTTAGTCCCTCGGGCTGCATTAAAGGCTAAATTTATTACGACGCCGTTTTGAAATTTGGCATAATTTCCATTTTAATCCCTATGATTTAACGCGCATTTTAATTTACTTCTTTTATATCTATTTTAATTGCTATTTTAACCCCTGTTTCTTTGTTTTATTTTTTATCCTTTTATTTTATATTATATTTAATTATTTTACCATATTAAATATTATATATTATTTCCTTATATTTATTAAATTATTTATAGTACGAAATCCATATATATATATATTTTATATGTATTATCTTTATATATATTTAACTATTATTATATATTATTTGGTTTAATATAATTTATATTTTATTTTATATTTTATATATTATTTATTATATTATATTTTTAAATTTGTATATTATATATATTATATGTGTTGTCTTAATATATATAATTATTATTATATATTATTTGGTTTAATATAATTTTATATATTATTTTATATTTTATATATTACTCATTATATTATATTTTTTAAATTTGTATATTATATAGTATTATATTATGTTATTTTTTTTATATAAAATCTATTTATATTATATAACCTATTTTATTTTCATTATTTATTACATATGTAATTTTTATGATTAATATATTATATATGTTTTTATTATATACTATTTACTAATTATTTTTATAATCATATATATATTAAATTATTAAATTATGTATTTGTTGTAAATTTTCTTTTTATATACTTTTTATTATTTATTGAAACATTGTTTATATATGTTAAATAGTTTTAGAAATTGTCATATTCCTTTTTCCATTATGCTGTATATTCAATGTTTAATATAATTATTTATTTATTTATTCATGTTATATTATTCTTTATTATTTATTGTTAGTATAATTTGTAGTTATGTAAAATTGCTATTAAATATATATGTTGCCATATCTACTCCAAAACCATTTGTTTTATAAAACACATTTAATTACATTTATGCATTTTATTCAAAGGCTTCTAAATTCAACGATATATGATATTTGGGGACTTCGAGAGAAATTATACCCTAACTTATTGGGTTTTAATTTTTCCTCGTAAAACTTAAAATATCAAGTATCCTCTTCTTTTCAAAACCTATAAATTTTAAATAAGAACTTATTTGTGAGAATTCAAAATTGTCGTGTCCTAACTCATTGGATATGACGATTTATTATCTCGGGATAAGAATTTCAAAAAATAAGGTAATGTTTCGTATTTGGAAGTTCGAGAAATTGTGCCTTAACATGCTGGGTTTTGGTTTTTCATTCGTCCAAATAACTAAATATCCTTTTAATAAATTTTGTAAATCATGAGATGGTTTTGGTTACGAAAGTTTAAAACATCATGTCGTAACGTGCTGAATGTGATGTTTGTATACTTTCGGAACAAAGAAATCTCAAATTTCAACTCAAATTGTTTAAACTTTTTAAAGAAACCATATTTCCAAATCTTTTTCAAATTCTTGACATAAGGGCATAAATTAATCAATTAGGTACCAATTTTTGGGCGTTAGGGGGTGTTAACCCTTCCTCGTACGTAACCGACTCCCGAACCTATTTTCTGGTATTTTGTGGACCAAAAATCAATGTTTTGAAATAAAATATTTTATAAGGTGATCCAATCACACCTAGGTAAAAAGGAATTGGTGGAGACTCTATTTTCGTTTTAAAGTCGATCCCCGTTTTTCCATAGAAATTAGGAATGGTTTCGACAATTATTATTTTTACAAAAACGATATATAATTTATTAACAACCTAAAATTAAAGTATTAATATATGGATTTGTATTCGGTACATTGAAAGTGTATATTTTATTTTATTTTATAAATAACCTTGAAAAATTAACATGTTTCTCTTTATTTTTAAATATTTATTTTTTAAATATTTTACTATACTCTCGTAGCAGAATTGCATTTGTAAAGTCAAAAAACTCCACTGACAATGTTAAAAAACAGGAAGAAAATCTGATTTGTCATTCTCCTATTGAAAAAGAATAGAGATGACGTAGAATCACATTTTTATACGATCCTTTCTCCTATAGAGAGGATAATAAAACCAATAGACTTACTATACAATATTGACCACCATCATTAAAATGAAAAAAAGAAAAGATGGATAATAAAATTGAATGTATAAAATCATCTCACGACTCGAGCTTTTTGGAAGCTGTAATTAGTCATTGGGGCAATCCTAAACATTGGTTGATTGCAGTTGTCAAGCATTTGAGAAAAAGAAAACATACTTAGTATAGCAAGTATGGAAAAAGTAATATGGACCATAAAAAGCAACACCAAGTGCATGCTTTCTAACTAAAGCAGCCCCATCAGAGTAGTAGCTACATGACGTTCAGACTTGAACCAATTCACATATATAGGAGAATATCATACTTCCTAAACTACTTATATATTGCACTCTAATTCTTGTTGACGAACGGAGCACTCAGATACGAATCATTTTCATCAATTAAGAAACTGTTTCATGTTGATGGAGCTACCCAAAAAGTATTTTAATATGAAAGACCAAATGTGTAAAGCATGTTTGATATTTCATTTACTTTCAAAGTTACTAAATCACGCATCTGCTAATTTTCACGTGAAGTCTTTGGGTGTTCCTAATTTGAAAAAATAATTGTGAATGGATGTTCCTACTGAAACGATCCAGCGTTTACTTTGAAGTCACCCATTATCATTTTATTATATGTGAAATCAATGTTTAATTAAGTAAACATCACATATTAAATAAGGAGCGGTGGCCCATGCAAATGGTACCCACATTTTGACGGTATATATGAAATCAATGTTTAATTAATTAAGTAATCTTGTGGGCAACCACATCTACAACCAGATTCCTCAAGAAATTGGTCGTCTACGAAGACTGGAAACATTATATCTCACAAAATATTTTCAACAATTTATCCAATTTATTAATAGTTTGTGTATTATTTTAGTTTTTACAGCCTTTTAATTTTAATCCTTAATTTTTTTTACCTCAATCAATACTTAAAAAAAATATTTTTTTGGGTGATCAATATGAAAGCACCTTAAAAGTTAAGTGGCCAACAAGCTAGTTTACCCAATTTTGAATTAGTATATGGTAAATTTACACTTTGGTCCTCTCATAAATAAAAAATAATTTAGTGATCTCTTAAAATTATAAAAATATATACTATTAAAATGATAAAATTATTTTTTTCTATTATAAAAATAAACAACCTAATTCCAGCTCCTTCAAAAAAAAAATTTTAACTTCACCCCTAGATCTCCTTACCTTCAAAGAAAATATGGTGTTGAACCGTTCCCGATCAATTGTGACCCTACTGAAACTATCCGGAGTTTACTGTGAAGTCGCCCATTATCATTTCATTATATATGAAATCAATGTTTAATTTAAGTAAACAACATATATGCGATAAGTTAAGGAGCGGAGGCCCATGCAAATGGTACCCACATCACTTTTATAAGTCTGAACCAATTGACGCCTACTTTTAGGTAAACATCATACTTCTTTTTTCTACGAGTAGAAAATATATTGACCATAAAGACCAACCCCAAGTAGACGCATTTAACTAAAGCAGGCCCTTGACAGTGATAGAATACAATGATATCATTATTCCAAAACTATATATTGCACTCTGCTTCTTCATGATGAGCCACCCACTCTTATTTACAAATCAATCTTATCATTTAACAATTTGTTTCAAGTTGATGGAGCCATCAAGAAAACATTTTCAAGCTTCCACCTCTTTTTTCCTAATGATTCTTCTCTCATTCTTCAACTTGCAGGGTCTTAACTTGCTTCGTTTAGCAACAGCAAGCCCTGTAGTTAGAGGAAATGACACTGATCAACAAGCTTTACTCCAGTTCAAAGCCAAGATAACTGGTGATCAACTCAACATTATGGAGTCCTGGAATAGTTCCGTTCACTTCTGTCAATGGATCGGTGTTACATGCGGTCGCAAACATCAAAGAGTCACCAAGTTGAAACTTCAATTCCTCAAACTCTCTGGATCATTGTCATCCTACATTGGAAATTTGAGCTTCCTCAGGGAGTTGGATCTTGCGGGCAACAGCTTCTACAACCAAATTCCTCAAGAAATCGGTGGTTTAAGAAGACTGGAGGCATTACAACTGGCCAATAATTCCATCAGTGGTGAAATTCCTTCCAATTTATCTGCTTGTTCTAGGCTTACTTTGGTTGGTATGAGAGGCAACCAGCTAAGAGGAGAAATACCTGCTTCGTTGGGTCTCTTGTCAAACCTGAAAGTATTGGGTTTTGTCCAGAACAGTTTGAGAGGGAGTATCCCACCTTCGTTGGGGAACTTGTCATCCTTGGAGATACTTGGTTTGGGGACTAATGCATTAAGTGGGATTATACCTGAAGCTTTTGGACGACTGAGAGATCTTTCAGTTTTCGTCATATTCGGAAATGCGATTTCTGGTATTGTTCCTGCCTCAATGTTCAATCTCTCCAATATTAGAGCCTTTGATATTGGTGTAAATAACATTCAAGGTACTCTTCATTCTGATTTAGAAATCAATATGCCTCATCTTAAGTTCTTTTCTGTAGGCCGAAACCAAATCTCTGGACAATTTCCAATTTCAATATCCAATGCCACAAATCTTAATGTACTTCAACTTAATAGAAACAGGTTCAATGGAAATCTGCCTTCATTAGAAAAGCTAGATAAACTGTTTAATACCTTGAACTAGGCCAAAACTATTTGGGACATGGGAGAAAAGGTGACTTGAACTTTCTTTGCACTTTAGTCAACAATACCAAGCTAGGATTTCTATCTATAGCCAGAAACAATTTTGGAGGGGAATTTCCTGAATGCATTAGCAATTTTTCTAGCACCCTTCAGCGTTTAATAATGGGTGGGAACAACATTTTGGGAAAAATCCCGGATGGGATTGGAAATCTCATCAATTTGGAGGTGCTTGCGGTCCGAGAAAGTCAACTGTCAGGTCCCATTCCCTTTAAGATTGGGAAGCTTAAAAGCTGAAAATATTTTTTGCTCATACTAATTTTCTCTCTGGGACTATTCCCCACTCCATTGGAAATTTAACAGAGTTAACCGAGCTTGATATACATTTTAACAATCTTCAGGGCAGCATTCCTTCAGGTCTAGGTAATTGCAAAAAATTGCTTCTAATGGATCTTTCTAGTAACAATCTTAGTGGACCAATACCCCCTGAAGTACTTGGACTTCCATCCTTGTCCATTTTACTAAATTTATCGTCAAACTATTTGACTAGTGAACTTTCTGTTGAAGTAGAAAAACTAAAAAATCTAGGAAAATTGGATATTTCTCAAAATAGATTACCTGGTTTGCTTCCGAAAAACCTAGGTAGTTGTGTAAGTCTAGAGAAGTTGTTCTTGGAGGGCAATTTGTTTGAAGGACCCATTCCATCATCTTTGAGTTCATTGAGAGGTCTTGACGCATTGGACTTATCCGAGAATAATCTTTCTAAAAGCGATTCTGCAATTTCTTGTGCGATTTGGGGCATTAAAGTATATAAATCTCTCTTTCAATGATTTTGAGGGAGTAATACCAAGTGAAGGAGTATTTAAGAATGCAAGTGCTACATTTGTTGAGGGAAATAGTAAGCTTTGTGGAGGCATCCCTGAGTTACACCTGTCAAGATGTAACTCCAAAACATCAACAAACACTTTCCTTAAATTGAAGATCACAATAATTGTTGTGATTTCAGGAGTGACTTTAGTATTCTCTATTTTCCTCATCATTTGGTTTAGAAAGAAAAAAGAACAGAAGCCAACGGCAACTCATGTAGAAAATTCCCTTCTACGGTTATCATACCAAAGCATCCTAAGTGCTACTAACGGATTCTCCCCTCAGAATTTGGTTGGTTTGGGAGGTTTCGGATCTGTATACAAAGGAATTCTTGAAGCGAATGGAGCAGTTATTGCAGTAAAGGTGCTTAATCTTCTGAATCATAGAGCTTCCAGGAGTTTCTTGGTTGAATGCGAGGCTTTGAAGAACATTCGACATCGTAATCTTGTCAAGGTATTTGTTGGGTCCCCTATGTGGGAAACCATTGGCTATAGCCCATCTTTGACTTTTCAAAGATGGTGGCTATAGCAAGTTGAAGCAAATAGTTTTGTTAGGCACCGAAAGTTTTTTTTTGGAAAGGGATAATTGCAATTTTGGTCCCTATTTGAATAGGTACTTTGCAAGATTGATCCCTGAACCTCAACTATAAATAGGCCTAACCATTTCTCATTTTCTTCATCCCACAATTTGCCATTCTCTACTTAAGGCATTGTTCTCTCTCCCTATTTGTAAATTTTTCACTTGTATTTTTGGAGTGAAATATATTTTTAGTGCCCGAGGACGTAGGCGAAATTTGCCGAACCTCGTTAAAATTCTGGTGTTCTTTATTATTTATTTTTCATATCTTGTGAGTGTGATTGCGCTTATTTATTGTGCTATTAAATTACGATAGAGGATATTCAGCTAGGAAAGATTTGGTACTTAAGTGATCCTCGTGATCCACCTCTCTTCCCTGGGAATTGAACTCGGTGTGATTTTTCAGTACAATAATTTTACTCTTTTACACGCTTCCGCACAACAATTGGTATCAGAGCTAGATTCGTACGTGGGGAGTACTATCGTTTGCGGCACTATTTACGTATACGACAATCGCTTCACGTGATACAAAGAATGGTGGGATTGAGGAGAAAATAGCGAGCTCGATTATTGTTTCAAATAATTATGGAAATCAATACGAGCAAGATGATTATGTTGAATGGCACAAATTATCAACTTTGGCGGAATAAAATGAAGGACTTGTTATTTGTGAAGGCCCTGCATCTTCCGGTCTTTGCTACTCAAAAACCCGATTCGAAAAGTGATGAAGAATGGGAATTTGAGCATCAACAAGTGTGTGGCTTTATTCGGCAATTTGTTGAAGAAAATGTTTACAATCACATTGATCAGGAGACACATGCTCGAACATTATGGGAGAAGCTTGAAAGCTTGTGTGCTTCGAGGTCGGGCAATAACAAGTTGTTTTTGCTGAAGAAAATGATGGCGTTGAAATACAAAGAAGGAACGTCTACAGCTGACCATGTGAGCAAATTTCAGAGCGTGATGAATCAATTGCTTGGTATGGGTGTCCAATTTGATGACGAGATCTTAGGGCTTTGGTTGCTTGCTACTCTACCAGACTCTTGGGAGACTTTCCCGGTTTCGCTCATTAATTACGCTTGCACAGGTATTATTACCTTGGATTTGGCTAAGAGTGGTGTGTTGAATGAAGAGGTCGAAGACGATCTCGTGGTTCTACATCACACCGAGGTCTTTGAAGTTACCGAAAACGGGGAGAGAACAGAGACAAAGATGGAAAGGGTAGAGATAAAAGCCAAGCAAGTCAAGACCGAGATACAAGAATCTTGAGTGCAATTATTGTGGCAAGAAAGGCCATATCAAAAATATTACTTCAAGTGGAAGAAAGAGAACAAAGGTGGTGATAAACACGATCGAACGACGATGATGAAAAATCCGAGCGTGTTGCTACTGCCACTCGTGAAGATCTGTTGGTCATTCGTGATGAGAATTTGGTCAACTTAGCATGTGACGAGGCTAGTTGGGTGATTGATACTGGTGCATCACTTCATGTCACGTCGAGGAAGGATTTCTTCACATCTTATACTCCTGGTGATTTTGGGGTATTGAAGATGGGTAATGACGGTTTGGTTCCGGTTGTTGGTATGGGAGATGTTCACTTGGTGAGTAACAATGGAACAAAGTTAACTCTCAAGGATGTCAGACACGCACCGGATATCCGTTTGAATTTGATCTCTGCAGGAAAGCTTGATGATGAGGGATTCTGTAACACCTTCAGTGAAGGGCAGTGGAAGCTGACTAAAGGCTCCTTGGTTGTGGCTCGAGGAAAGAAGAGCTCAAATTTATATTTGATGCAAGCTTCAGCTTCTCGAGAGACGGTGAATGTGACAGTGAATGACAGCTCAACTGAGTTGTGGCATAAAAGACTCAGTCACATGAGTGAAAAGGGGCTTAACTATTTAGCAAGGAAGAATCAACTTTCAGGTTTGAAGAATGCTTCACTGAAGGATTGTGCTCATTGTCTAGCAGGAAAGCAGAGAAGAGTTTCATTCAGGAGCCATCCTCCTCATAGAAGATCAGAGTTACTAGAGTTGGTCCATTCAGATGTCTGTGGTCCGATAAAAGTAAGGTCACTTGGCGGTGCACTTTATTTTGTGACTTTCATTGATGACTGTTCGAGAAAGCTATGGGTTTTCACTTTGAAGTCTAAAGATCAAGTCTTTGAGGTGTTTAAACAGTTTCATGCATCAGTTGAAAGAGAAACGGGGAAGAAGTTGAAGTGCATTCGTACTGATAATGGAGGCGAGTACACAGGCCCGTTTCATGAGTATTGTCTGCGACAGGGAATCAGACATCAGAGAACACCACCAAAGACTCCACAGTTAAATGGGTTAGCTGAAAGAATGAACCGAACACTGATTGAGAGAGTCAGATGTTTGTTGTCAGATGCAAAGCTGCCAAGATCCTTTTGGGCGGAAGCTTTGAATACTGTAACACATGTGATAAATCTGTCTCCTAGTGTTCCTTTGCGAGGTGATGTGCCAGATAGAGTTTGGTTTGGCAAAGACGTGTCATATGATCACCTACGTGTGTTCGGTTGTAAAGTATTTGTTCATGTTCCAAAGGATGAAAGATCCAAGTTGGATGCCAAGACTCGACAATGCATTTTTATTGGTTATGGTCTAGATGGTGAGTTTGGTTACAGACTCTATGATCCAGTTCAGAAGAAACTCGTGAGAAGCAGAGATGTTGTCTTCATTGAGGATCAGACCATCGATGACATTGATAAGACGGAGAAAGTGAATTCACAAGACAATAATGATTTGATTGATGTGAATCCGGTTCCCCTAAACTCTTCACCAGCTCCTATACAGGATAATATGCATGGTGATGTTACTGATGACCATCAGAATATAGGTGACTTTGATGCTCCCATTGATGATGTTGTGAATGATCAACAACAAGCACCTATAGCTCCACCAGCAGTTCCACTTCGAAGGTCTTCTAGAGATCGAAGATCTTCTGTCAGGTATTCTTCTGATGAATATGTTCTTTTAACTAACGGGGGAGAACCTGAATGTTATGAAGAGGCTATGGAGAGTGAATGCAAAAATCAGTGGGTTGAAGCGATGAAAGATGAACTTCAATCCTTGCATGAAAACCATACCTTTGAGTTGGTGAAACTGCCCAAGGGCAAAAGAGCTTTGAAGAATCGGTGGGTTTTACTGAGTTGAAGTAAGAAGAGAAGTCTTCATCTCCGTGGATACAAGGCTAGATTGGTCGTCAAGGGTTATACTCGAGAAAAAGGGGTTGATTTTGAAGAAATATTTTCTCCAGCTTGTGAAGATGTCCTCTATCGTAACCATACTGAGTTTGGCGACTGTTATGACTTAGAGGTTGAACAAATGGATGTGAAAACCGCTTCTTCATGGTGACTTGGAAGAAGAGCTTTACATGGAGCAACCAGAGGGGTTTGTTGCACAAGGGAAAGAGGACTATGTGTGCAGATTGAAGAAGAGCTTGTATGGTTTGAAACAAGCTCCAAGGCAATGGTACAAGAAGTTTGAGTCTCATTATGGGGAGCAAGGCTACAAGAAGACTACTTCGATCATTGTGTATTTGTTAAGAGATTCTCTGGTGATGATTTTATAATTCTTTTGCTCTATGTTGATGACATGCTTATTGTTGGTCGAAATGTTTCTAGAATTGAGAAGTTGAAGCAAGAGTTGAGTAACTCCTTTGCAATGAAGGATTTGGGGCCAAAGAAAGCAAATTCTTGGCATAAAGTTGACACGTGATAGAAAGGCCAAGAAATTATGGTTATCACAAGAGAGGTACATCGAGAAAGTACTTCAAAGGTTCAAAGCATGGACAAAGCTAAAGTGGTGAGCACTCCCTTTGCTACGCACTTCGATTGAGTGTTAAGCATAGTCCTTCCACGAGAAAAGGAGAAGGAAGAGATGCAGAAAATCCCTTACTCTTCAGCGGTGGGGAGTCGATGTATGCAATTGTTTGTACGAGGCCGACTTGGCTTATGCCGTTGGTACACAATCGATCGTTTTCTTTCTAATCCAGCAGAGCATTGGAATGCAAAGATGAAGTGGATTATGAGATATCTTCGTGGCACTTCCAACATGAAACTTTGTTTCGGCAATGAGAAACCTGTTCTTGTTGGTTATCTGATTCGAACATGGCCGGAGATATTGACTCGAGGAGATCTACTTCAGGTTACTTGATCACTTATGCAGGGGGAGCTGTGGCATGGCAATCGAGATTGCAAAAGTGTGTTGCATTGTCCACCACTGAATCAGAGTTCATTGCAGCAACCGAAGCGTGCAAGGAGATGCTTTGGATGAAGAAGTTTATGCATGAGCTTGGTTTTACTCAGGAGAAGTATGTCCTGTATTGTGATAGCCAGAGTGCTATTCATCTTGGTAAGAACCCAACTTTTCATGCTAGATCTAAGCATATTGATGTTCGGTACCATTGGATACGAGATGTTCTTGAAGCTAAGCTGCTAGAGCTTGAGAAGATACATACACGATGATAATGGTGCTGATATGTTGTGAAGGCTTTACCAAGAGGAAAGTTTGAAGCATGTTGTTTGATCTCGGAATGGAGGCATACCCCACATAGTTGGAGGGGGAGATTTGTTGGGTCCCCTATGTGGGAAACCATTGGCTATAGCCCATCTTTGACTTTTCAAAGATGGTGGCTATAGCAAGTTGAAGCAAATAGTTTTGTTAGGCACCGAAAGTTTTTTTTTTTGGAAAGGGATAATTGCAATTTTGGTCCCTATTTGAATAGGTACTTTGCAATATTGATCCTCGAACCTCAACTATAAATAGGCCTAACCATTTCTCATTTTCTTCATCCCACAATTTGCCATTCTCTACTTAAGGCATTGTTCTCTCTCCTATTTGTAAATTTTTCACTTGTATTTTTGGAGTGAAATATATTTTTAGTGCCCGGGACGTGGCGAAATTTGCCGAACCTCGTTAAAATTCTGGTGTTCTTTATTATTTATTTTTCATATCTTGTGAGTGTGATTGTAGTTATTTATTGTGCTATTAAATTACGATAGAGGATATTCTGCTAGGAAAGATTTGGTACTTAAGTGATCCTCGTGATCCACCTCTCTTCCCCGGGAATTGAACTCGGTGTGATTTTTCAAGACAATAATTTTACTCTTTACACGCTTCCGCACAACATGATAATGCCGACCATTTCGTATCGATTATCAAGGCAATGATTTTAAAGCATTGGTTTATGAGTTAATGGAAAATGGAAGCTTGGAGGATTGGCTACATTCATCTGTTGGCATGAATGAACCAGAGACGATGAGAAACCTAAACTTCATTCAAAGAGTTAATGTGGCCGTAGATGTTCCTCATGCCTTCGGAATATCCGCACCACCGCTGTGAGACGCCGATCATTCATTGTGACCTCAAGCCAAGCAATGTTTTACTCGATGGGGAAATGGTTGCTCATATAAGCGAGTTCGCTTAGCAAAAATCCTTTACGGAGATAAGCTTAACTATTCTACTAATGAATCAAGCTCCCTTGGATTAAGAGGAACTATCGGCTATGCTCCACCCGTATGTTCATCGTTTTCATTTCTTTCATTATTTAAAAGAAAAAATCGATCTAAAAGCAGTCTTGTTTTATATTCAGAAGTTTTCCACTTCAATTATTTATATACGTATTTTATGACGAATTAATTATAGAATATGGCATGGGAAGCGAGTTGTCAACAAATGGCGATGTGTATAGCTATGGCATCCTCTTGTTAGAAATGTTAACCGGAAAAAGGCCAACAGATGAAAGGTTCAAAGAAGGTTTAAGTCTTCACAACTTTGTCAAAGCAGCTTTGCCTGATCGAGTGGTTGAGATTATAGATCCCATTCTTCTTCAAGAAACCGTCGAGAGGAAATGGCGTGACATACATCTTCGATGCTTGAATTCAAAGATTTCGAAATAGGACTCACTTGTTCTACCGAATCACCAAGTGAGAGGATGGACATGAGTGATGTTATTACCAAGCTTTGTTCGATTAGAGACAAGCTTCTTCGTCCAACTCGATTACATCGTAGTATTTGAACTTTGTATGCTACACAAACAGTAGGTAATAATGTCTTTTAATAGGTGTGTTTAGTGTAAAACATTTTAAAAAATCCATAATTTTGAAGGATTGATTTTTATGTATTAAGACTTATTTTTTTTCTTTTCACTTTTCTTCCCTACCAAATAAACTTAAAATTTATTTTCCTTCTACTTTCCACTTTTCCACTCAACCAAGCACACCCTAATGATATGATGTGCTTAAATAATCCAATTGCAGGTATCTAATCCAATTGCAGGTATCTAAGGTGTTGTATGGATGAACTTCAAAGAGGCTTAAGTCCGACAAAGTGCTTGATGTTCTCCAAGAAAATATAATAAATGTGGAGGGTTTTTTTTCCCTATTTCTACCAATAATTTTCTGTGTAATTTGTATAATACTTGGTTTTTGTCTTTGCATATAAGCTACTAGATTATGATGAAGTCAGACTTTAAAGAATAATGCTGGATTTTGACTTTGTATCTTATTGTATCAGTCATGGTATTGAACATGTTAGTCAATGGCTGTTCATAGGAACTTTATAGTTTTGGAATTCATAATCTTTTCCATCTAGTCGGAAAAAGGTTTATAAACATAGAGATGGAATCCTAAATTTAAAAAATTTGCCACTGAAGTGATGTGATTAGGAATTATTTAACAATATTAAAGCTATGATGGACTGGTTCTCTTAATCATATAATCATTTTATCAGATGATTTGAAATAGTCAATCTCCACATTTAAGGAATCCCAAATTGTTTTTATTATAAAATTAGTCAAACTCTCTTTTGTTTGGAATACTTAAAGAAAAGAGAATAAATATGGAGTTTTTCCAGTACTATATCAGCGTCAAATCAGACTTCAGTAACAATGTTGTAATTCTATTCTGGATCTTATTGTATCATTAATGTTATTGAATATGTCAATCAATGGCTATTGAATATGTCCAAAATGTCTTGGAATGATCATGGTTACGTCCTTGCCGTCTTTGCATAAATCAAGGCGATTAAAATGGCTCTCGAGGCGTATAATAAGCTGTGTCAATTGTTGAATTTGACTCGGTTATTGCTGTCTCAAGGGAGATTATGATGGTTTTGTGCTGGGGGGTGGTGGAGGTATCGAGGAAGGTAGAGTTTCGATACAAGAAGTTGAGTGTATAGCCTTGGGAAAGAAGCATTGAAACTGTAGTAAAGCTTAATTTGCTGGGGGATGTGATTTTTGAAACCGACAATGCAGGGCTTGTCAACAAGCTAAATATAGGTGAAGAAGATATCACTATTATAGGCAGTAGAAATTAAAAGATTAAGTTTACTATTTATTAATAATTGTTTTTATGAATTATTGATACTATATTAATTTATTACTTTTAAGTATTAAATTATATAATATATATATTAAATTTTTCTTCAAAATATTTTGAAATTAAAATTGAATAGTAAAATTCAATAAAAATTCAAACTTTAGTGACAAAATGCAATCAAGCAAAAATAAAATGGCAAAATTCAAGATAAAGTTAAATTATAAAGGTAAATTTATATTTAGTTTTAAAAGTACAATGGCAAATTTTAATTAAATAAACAAGAAGTATATTGGCAAATTTCAATTTTAACACACAATAGTCACCAAATTATTCAGTTCGTTCTATTTTGGTCACCCAACTTTACGAAATTAAATATTATAGTCACTCTTGCTGTCAACTTAGTAATAGACTTCTAACATGGACTTTTTTATTGACCTAATAACAATTTTAGTCTTGCAATGCTAACACATTCTATCAATTTATTTTTAAATATAAAAAAATCAGTAAATTTAGCTCTCAATGTTTACAGATTTTATCATTTTAGTTCCATATCTAAAAATTACAAAATATATTTAAAAATATTTTTATATTTACTTTTAAAATTTTTAATTTATATTTAACTTTTTATAATTTATATTTACTTTTTCTCATTAATGAAAATCCCAAAAATTAAAATTATCTTTTTATTCAATATCTTTTAATTTAATTCTCTTTTTCTTTTGTTACATTAGTTCATCTCAAATGTCTCGTTAAAACCTAAAAAGAAACTCAAAATTAACAAATTTATAAATCCAGAAAAGTGTTTAGGTTGATGACACAGACTACGACGGCCTTACTCTTTGCTATAGAGATAGTACCAAATTTAGGCTCCAGTGTTCTCGTGTTTTTACCATTGCTAGCTCAGGCATTGGAGAGAACTTGTAGGTCAAGGTCATGGCATTTGCTATTTTCAACTTCATCAATTGAATGAAAAAAAAAAAAAAAGAACAAAAAGGAGGATAGTGTTGAAGGTCATTTTGGGTACAAAAATCTTAAAAATATTTTTATATTTTTTATGCTTTTATAATCTATATTTACTTTTTTTAAAATTTTTAATATATTTTTAACATTTTTATAATATTATATAATTAGGACTCAAATGACAAATCTTGTAAACATTGATGACTAAATTTGTTAATTTTTTTTAGATTTAAACTCAAATTGATAAAATATATAAACATTAAATGACTAAATTTTTTTATTTGGCCAATAAAACAAAGCTCACGTTAAGCAACTAATGGAAGAGTAATAAACATCAAAATTAGTAGCATCATATCTATAAATAATTAAAAATAACAATCAGAAATATGTTAATTAAGAATCTAGTAGTTTATGTTCTATTTCGATTAAAATTTCAATGGATTCCAATTCTTCCGATGTGTTCGATATATTTCGATCAATACAAGTTTGTACCAATATGTACCAAATCCGTACCAGTTTATACGATTATATATTTACACATAAATATATTCTTAAGAATGTAATTGAGATATATTTGCTTGTATTTATGATATATAATTATTATTTTGACAAAAACGATATATAATTTATTAACAAACTAAAATTAAAGTATTAATATATGGGTTTGTATTCGGTACATTGAAAGTGTATATTTTTTTCATTTCACAAATAACCTTGAAAAATTGACATGTTTCTCTTTATTTTTAAATATTTATTTTTTTAATATTTTACTATACTCTCGTAGCAGACTTGCATTTGTAAAGTCTAAAAACTCCACTGACAATGTTAAAAAATAGGAGAAAAATCTGATTTGTCATTCTCCTATTGAAAAGGGATAAGGATGACGTAGAATCACAGTTTTATACCATCTTTTCTCTTATAGAGAGGATAACAAATCCAATATGCTTACTATACAATATTGACCACCATCATTAAAATGAAAAAAGAAAAGATGGATAACAAAATTGAATGTATAAAATCATCTCACGACTCGAGCTTTTTGGAAGCTGTAATTAGTCATTGGGGCAATTCTAAACATTGATTGATTGCAGTAGTCAAGCATTTGAGAAAAAGAAAACATACTTAGTATAGCAGGTATGGAAAAAGTAACTTGGATCATAAAAAGCAACACCAAGTGCATGCTTCTAACTAAAGCAGCCCCATCAGAGTAGTAGCTACATGACGTTCAGACTTGAACCAATTTACATAGGAGAATATCATACTTCCTAAGCTACCTATATATTGCACTCTAATTCTTGTTGACGAACCGAGCACTCAAATACGAATAGGAAACTGTTTCATGTTGATGGGGCTACCCAAAAAGTATTTCTAAATGAAAGACCAAAAGTGTAAAGCATATTTCATTGTGAATGGGTGTTCCTATTGAAACTATCCAGCGTTTACTTTGAAGTCACCCATTATCATTTTATTATATATGAAATCATTGTTTAATTAAGTATATGGAGTAAGTTAAAGGAGCGGTGGCCCATGCAAATGGTACCAACATTTTGACGGTATATATGAAATCAATGTTTAATTAATTAAATAATCTTGAGGGCAGCCACATCCACAACCAGATTCCTCAAGAAATTGGTGCCGGCCAGTTTTTTTAAATATTATACTTTAGTGTACCTAGTACCAAAAAAATTTTATTTTTTTAAATATTGTACTCTGGTGTCGGTCAGGTTAACACTAAAATTTTTTTTTCTTGTACTCTGGTGCCGCCTATTGACAGACCAGTACCAAAATTTTTTTTTCGTACTCTAGTGCTAGCCATTGACAAGCCAACACTAAAAAAAAAAATTTTTTTTTTTAGTACTCTGGCACTGGCCATTGACAGGCCAGCACCAAAAGAAATTTTTTTCGTACTCAAGTGCCGGCCATTGACAAGCTAACACAATTTTTTTTTCTTTTTTTAAGTACTTTGGTGCCAACCGTTGACAGCCATCACTATTTTTTTTAAATTTTTGTATACCAGTATGACACGCGATTTAAAAAAAATGTCCTAGTACAAACCATTGAAATGACAGAACAAAAAAATTTAATTTTTTAAAGTCTGACACAATCATTAAGCAATTATAGAGCTAAAATACAAGTAGTGCCGGCCATTGATAGGCCAAAATTTAATTCTACTGTTTATTTCAAGTCATTTTGGTGTATTTTTAAATATGAGTTATTTTTATAAATATTAAAATTTTTTGAGGTAAAATAGCCACCAACCCCAAGTAAACACATTTAACTAAAGCAGGCCCTTGACAGTGATAGAATACGATCATATCATTATTCTAAAACTATATATTGCACTCTGCTCCTTCATGATGAGCCACCCACTCTTATTTACAAATCAATCTTATCATTTAACAATTTGTTTCAAGTTGATGGAGCCATCAAGAAAACATTTTCAAGCTTCCAGCTCTTTTTTCCTAATGATTCTTCTCTCATTCTTCAACTTGCAGGGTCTTAACTTGCTTCGTTTAGCAACAGCAGGCCCTGTAGTTAGAGGAAATGACACTGATCAACAAGCTTTACTCCAGTTCAAAGCCAAGATAACTGGTGATCAACTCAACATTATGGAGTCCTGGAATAGTTCCATTCACTTCTGTCAATGGATCGGTGTTACATGCGGTCGCAAGCATCCAAGAGTCACCAAGTTGAAACTTCGATTCCTCAAACTCTCTGGATCATTGTCACCCTACATTGGAAATTTGAGCTTCCTCAGGGAGTTGGATCTTGCGGGCAACAGCTTCCACAACCAAATTCCTGAAGAAATCGGTGGTTTAAGAAGACTGGAAACATTAGACCTCTCCAATAACTCCATCAGTGGTGAAATTCCTTCTAATTTATCTGCTTGTTCTAAGCTTACACTGGTTGATATGAGAAGTAATCAGCTAGCAGGAGAAATACCAGCTTCGCTAAGTCTCTTATCAAACCTAAAATCCTTGAATTTTGTCAACAACAGTTTGAAAGGGAGTATTCCACCTTTGTTTGGGAACTTGTCATCCCTGGAGGTACTTGGTTTGACGTATAATGCATTAAGTAGGATTATACCTGAAGCTCTTGGACGACTGAGAAATCTTTCAGTTTTCGTCATATCCGAAAATGCGATTTCTGGTATTGTTCCTGTCTCAATGTTCAATCTCTCCAATATTAGAATCTTTGATATTGGTATAAACAACATTCAAGGTACTCTTCATTCTGATTTAAAAATCAATATGCCTCATCTTCAGTTCTTTTCTGTAGTGGGAAACCAAATCTCTGGACAAATTCCAATTTCAATATCCAATGCCACAAATCTTAATGTACTTCAACTTAATGGAAACAGGTTCAATGGAAATCTGCCTTCATTAGAAAAGCTAGATAAACTGTTTAACCTTGAACTAGGCCACAACTATTTGGGACATGGGAGAAAAGGTGACTTGAACTTTCTTTGCACTTTAGTCAACAATACCAAACTAGGATTTCTATCTATAGCCAGAAACAATTTTGGAGGGGAATTTCCTGAATGCATTAGCAATTTTTCTAGCACCCTTCAGCGTTTATCGATGAGTGGGAACTACATTTTGGGAAAAATCCCGGATGGGATTGGAAATCTCATCCATTTGGAGGTGCTTGTGGTTGGAGAAAATCAACTATCAGGTCCCATTCCCTTTAATATTGGGAAGCTTCAAAAGCTGAAAATATTTTTTGCTCCTATTAATTCTCTCTCTGGAACTATTCCCCATTCCTTTGGAAATTTAACAGAGTTAACCAAACTCAGTTTAAGATTTAACAATCTTCAGGGCAGCATTCCTTTAGGTCTAGGTAATTGTAAAAATTTGATTCTACTGGATCTTTCTCATAATAATATTAGTGGACCAATACCCCCCGAAATACTAGGACTATCATCCTTGTCCATTGTACTAAGCCTATCGTCAAACTCTTTGACTGGTGAGCTTCCTGTTGTAGTAGAAAAACTGAAAAATCTAGGCCAACTGGATGTTTCTCACAACAGGTTATCTGGCTTGCTTCCAAACAAACTTGGTAGTTGTGTAAGTATAGAGAAATTGTTATTGGAAGGCAATTTGTTTGAAGGACCCATTCCATCATCTTTTAGTTCATTGAGAGGTCTTAAGGCATTGGACTTATCTGACAATAATCTTTCTGGTGGGATTCCAGAATTTCTTGTGAGGTTTGGGACACTAAAGTACTTAAATCTCTCTTTCAACAATTTTGAAGGAGTGACACCAAGTGAAGGAGTGTTCAAGAATACAAGTGCTATATTTGTTGAGGGAAATAATAAGCTTTGCGGAGGCATCCCTGAGTTACACTTGTCAAGATGTAACTCCAAAACATCATCAAAAACTTCCCTTAAATTGAAGATCACAATAATTGTTGTGATTTCAGGAGTGACTTTAGTATTCTCTATTCTGCTCATAATTTGGTTTAGAAAGAGAAAGAGCAGAAGCCAACGGCAACTCATGTAGAAAATTCCCTTCTACGGTTATCATACCAAAGCATCCTAAGGGCTACTAACGGATTCTCCCCTCAGAATTTGGTTGGTTTGGGAGGTTTCGGATCTGTATACAAAGGAATTCTTGAAGCGAATGGAGCAGTTATTGCAGTAAAGGTGCTTAATCTTCTGAATCATAGAGCTTCCAGGAGTTTCTTGGTTGAATGCGAGGCTTTGAAGAACATTCGACATCGTAATCTTGTCAAGGTATTAACAGCCATTTCAGGTATCGATTATCAAGGCAATGATTTTAAAGCATTGGTTTATGAGTTCATGGAAAATGGAAGCTTGGAGGATTGGCTACATTCATCTGTCGGCATGAATGAACCAGAGACGATGAGAAACCTAAACTTCATTCAAAGAGTTAATGTGGCCGTAGATGTTGCTCATGCACTGGAATATCTGCACCATCGTTGTGAGACGCCGATGATTCATTGTGACCTCAAGCCAAGCAATGTTTTACTCGATGGGGAAATGGCTGCTCATATAAGCGACTTCGGCTTAGCAAAAATCCTTTCTGGAGATAACTATTCTACTAATGAATCAAGCTCCCTTGGATTAAGAGGAACATTCGGCTATGCTCCACCTGGTATGTTCACTGTTTTCATTTCTTTCATTATTTAAAAGAAAAAAATCGATCTAAAAGCAGTCTTGTTTTATATTCAGAAGTTTTCCACTACAATTATTTATATATGTATTTTATGACGAATTAATTACAGAATATGGCATGGGAAGCGAGTTGTCAACAAATGGCGATGTTTATAGCTACGGCATCCTCTTGTTAGAAATGTTAACGGGAAAAAGGCCAACAGATGAAAGGTTCAAAGAAGGTTTAAGTCTTCACAACTTTGTCAAAGCAGCTTTGCCTGATCGAGTGGTTGAGATTATAGATCCCATTCTTCTTCAAGAAAGTGTCAGAGGAGGAACAGCGGCTGACATACATCTTCAGTGCTTGAATTCAGTATTCGAAATAGGACTCACTTGTTCTACCGAATCACCAAGTGAGAGGATGGACATGAGTAATGTTATTACCAAGCTTTGTTCGATTAGAGACAAGCTTCTTCGTCCAACTCGATTACGTCGTAGTGTTTGAACTTTGTATGCTACACAAACAGTAGGTAATAATGTCTTTTAATAGGTGTGTTTAGTGTAAAACATTTTAAAAAATGCATAATTTTGAAGGATTGATTTTTATGTATGAAGACTTATTTTCTTTCTTTTCACTTTTCTTCCCTACCAAATAAACTTAAAATTTATTTTCCTTCTACCTTCTACTTTCTACTTTTTCACTCAACCAAGCCCACCCTAATGATATGATGTGCTTAAATAAATCCAATTGCAGGTATCTAAGGTGTTGTATGGATGAACTTCAAACAGGCTTAAGTCCGACAAAATGCTTGATGTTCTCCAAGAAAATATAATAAATATGGAGGGTTTTTTCCCCTGTTTCTACCAATAATTTTCTGTGTAATTTGTATAATACTTGGTTTTTGTCTTTGCATATAAGCTACTAGATTATGATGAAGTCAGACTTTAAATAATAATGTTGGATTTTGACTTTGTATCTTATTGTATCGGTCATGGTATTGAACATGTTAGTCAATGGCTGTTCATAGGAACTTTATAGTTTTGGAATTCATAATCTTTTCCATCTAGTCGGAAAAAGGTTTATAAACATAGAGATGGAATCCTAAATTTAAAAAATTTGCCACTGAAGTGATGTGATTAGGAATTATTTAACAATATTAAAGCTATGATGGACTGGTTCTCTTAATCATATAATCATTTTATCAGATGATTTGAAATAGTCAATCTCCACATTTAAGGAATCCCAAATTGTTTGCCACTGAAATTCCATAGTTGGAAAACTACTTATAAATTGCACTCTGCTTCTTGATGATGAGCCATGCACTCTTAAATACAAATCAATCTTATCAATTAACAATTTTTTTTAAAGTTGATGGAGCCATCAAAAACACATTTTCAAGCATCCAGCTCTTTTTTCCTTATTTTCATTGAAGTTGTAATTCATCTCTTATTCTTCAACTTGCAGGGTCTTAACTTGCTTAGCTTAGCAGCAGCAAGCGCTGTAGTTAGAGGAAATGACACTGATCAACAAGCTTCACTCCAGTTCAATGCCAAGATAACTGGTGATCAACTCAACATTATGGAGTCCTGAATAGTTCGATTCACTTCTGTCAATGGATCGGCGTTATATGCGGTCGCAAGCATCCAACAGTCACCAAGTTGAAACTTGGATTCCTCAAACTCTCTTTTGTTTGGAATATGTTACATTCCACTTAAAGAAAAGAGAATAAATATGGAGTTTTTCCAGTACTATATCATCGTCAAATCGGACTTTAGTAACAATGTTGTAATTCTATTCTGGATCTTATTGTATCAATAATGTTATTGAATATGTCAATCAATGGCCACTGAATATGTCCAAAATGTCTTGGAATGATCATGGTTACGTCCTTGCTCTGTCTTTGCATAACTCAAGGCGATTAAAATGGCTCTCGAGGCGTATGATAAGCTGTGTTAATTGTTGAATTTGACTCGGTTATTGCTGTCTCAAGGGTGATGAATCATCCTCAGGACTGTAAACATGATAATTTGCGAAGAACAACCAACGAACCCAGTGAACTACATCAGCTAAGCGATTGAAGCAAAGAAGAGAATGAAAAACCTCGAGAGAAAACAGGGCTACTCTTCTTATTCCTATGACACTGAAAACAGAAGTCGAGCATTATCTAAACAAGTACTCAAAAAAATTAAAAATAATTCTAAAAAGTGTAATGAGTGACCAAAATGAAAAATTTGTGACTAAAACAAGTGAACAGTAACATCTAATGACATTGTTAAATTAAAAAAAAAAAAACTATTTTGATGATGAAAATAAAAATTTACTAAATTTAGATCACCATAACCCAGTGCTCTTTCATTCTTTTTCCTTCTCTATTTGGTTGTATGCGAAATAATTAGACATTTTGGGTAAAAGCTTAATCAAATACCAAGTTTTCCTACTCCTCTTTCACTTCTTTAAGATAAAATTAAACATTTTTCCTAAATAAAATAAGGATAAAAGGTAAAATCTAATGGTAGCTAAATTCCTAATAAAATATCTTTATAAATAATATTTAAATAAAAATATTAAAATAAAATAATCATAAAATTTAAAAAATCTTGTATGTCAAAATACTGCTTTTATGACCAAATTTTGTACGTAACTCCTAATTTTCAGTTGTTCTCCACATTTTAGATTTGCATTACACTTATAAAAATTGAGCAATAAACATCAAATTTAATAACATCATGTCCAAAAACTAATTAAAATTAACCGCAAAAAGTATGTTAATTAAGTACATTATCAACTTAATTACACGTATATTTATTTTTACATGCTTTGAATTTGATTAAACTTTCTGATCAATTCAAAATTTCATGAATATATCTATACAATCATAGTCAATATAGTGAAGAAATTTTGAATTGTGTTCTTTCAATCTATATGCCTTTTTTTTTCTTTTGTTCTTACCAATATGTCTTCCTATTATTGGAAGACCATTTTCCTATTCAAAAATTAAACAACCATTGCCAATAGGGGTTCCATTATTTTCAATGTGGGGCTCCATACTTTCGACCCCGCTGAGAGTATCCTCAACCATTTTCTTATACTAGAAATTAATGATTTCTGAATATATAGATTTATAGATGTGAAATGAAGAAAGTGATTCAATTATTGAATGGTAAAAGTCAGCATATATCCATGTTTATTCAAGTAACTATGAAATAAGTTAAGCAAGGAAGGGCCCATGCAAATGTCATCTGCCATCGAAGTCGGAAACTTGAACCAATTCACAAGGCAATCTCAATTACAAATTAATCTCATCAAACGAGTCTAATCATCAATAAATATCAAGTAATTTATGTCCTATTTTATTAAAATTTTAATCGATTCTGATTTCTTTAATGTATTTTGACATGTTTTGATCAATATCTATTTATATCGGTGTGTATCAATTTATAGTAATTTATACGATTTTTATTTTATTTTAATCCAACTTTCAATTTTTTATCTGAACCATTTAATTTTTCTATAATTACATTTAAATTTAATAGTTATTAAATTAAATTATCAAACTAATTAATAATTTTAAAATTATAAATATATTCATATGGATGTAATTGAGATATATTTATTTGTATATATAATATGTAATTTATTGTTTTGACCAAAACAATATATAATTTATTATCAAACTAAAGTTAGAGTATAAATATAAGGGTTTGAATTAGGTATAGAGGTACTCATGGGTCGGGTTGAACCGACTTCAGGTCGGGCCTAAGCATGATATTAACATATTTTATGCTTACCCAAGTTTGACCCGGCCAAAAATATGGGCCTAAAATTTTGCCCAAACCCGTTCATATTTGCAAAAGATTAACCCAAGCCCATTTTAGTTTCACCCATATTATTTTTAATTCTTTTAGAAAAATATTTATTTAATTTAATTTTAATATTTAATAATTTTATACATTTTTATTTATTATATTTATATAGTCATCTTAACGTTATTTTAATGTTTATTAGTATAAGTTTAATTTTTTAGTGTGTTTTAAAGTACATAACATACAAAAATAACATAATATAAATTACTATAAACTTAAAAATAGGTCGGGCTAGGCCGGGCTCGAGGGCTCGGGCCTTGAAGGTTTGGCCCAAGCCCAAGCTCGACTCATATTTTAGACGGGCCTAAGCTAATTTTTTGAGCTTAATTTTTTTGCCCAAACTCTCTCAAATTTCGAGTGAGCCTTTGGGCTTGGGCAGGTAGCCCGACCCTTGAACAGGTCTAATTTAGTATATGATCGTGTATTTACATATAAATATATTCATATAGATGTAATTGAGATATATTTGCCTGTATATATAATATATAATTTATTATTTTCACCAAAATAATATATAATTCATTATCAAAATACAGTTAGAGTATAATATATATGGGTTTGTATTTGGTATATTGACAATGTATTTTTTTAATTTTACAAGCTCCCTTAAAAAATCGACATATGTCTCTTTATTTTTATAGAGTATAAATATATGAATTTGTATAGGATATTGATAATAAAATGAAATGTATAAAATCATCTCAAGACTCAAGCTTTTTGGAAGCTGAAATTAGTGATTGGGGCAATATGAGACGTTTCCATTAGGTTGCCTAAACATTGATTGATTGCAGTTGTCAAGCATTTGAGAAATAAAAACATACTTAATATAGCAAGTATGGAAAAGAAAAACATGGACCATAAAAAGCAACATCAAGTGTATGCTTCTAACTAAAGCGGCCCCATCAGAATAGGTAGCTACATGACTTTCAAACTTGAACCACTTCACATAGGAGAATATCATACTTCCTAAACTGCTTATATATTATATTGCACTCTCAAATACGATTCATTTTCATCAATTAAGAAATTTTTTCATGTTGATGGAGCTACCCAAAAAGTATTTTGAAGCTTCCAACTGTTTTTTCCTTGTTTACATTCAAGTTATAATTCTTCTCTCATACTGCAACTTGCAAGGTCTTACATGCTTTGTTTAGCAACAAAAAGCCCTGTAATTAGAGGAAACGTGACTGATCAACTTGCTTTACTCCAGTTCAAAGCCAAGATAACTGGTGATCAGCTCAAGATTATGGAGTCCTGGAAAAGTTCTATTCACTTCTGTCACTGGCGTTGTGTTACATGCGATCGCAAGCATCAAAGAGTCACCAAGTTGGAACTGCAATTCCTCAAACTTTCAGGATCTTTATCACCGTATATTGGAAATTTGAGCTTTCTCAAGGGGTTGAATCTTGCAAACAACAACTTCTACAACCAGATTCCTCAAGAATTTGGTCGTTTAAGAAGGTCGGAAAAATTAGAACTGTCCAATAACTCCCTCAGTGGTGAAATTCCTTCCAATTTATCCACTTGTTCTATGCTTACTTTCGTTCATATGAGAAGCAACCAACTAAAGGGAGAAATACCGGCTTCGTTGGGCCTCTTGTCAAAACTGATAAACTTGAGATTTTACAACAACAGTTTGAGAGGGAGTATCCCTCCTTCCTTGGGGAACTTGTCATCTTTGAAGGAACTTCATTTGGCGTCAAATGGATTAACTGGGAAGAATCCCAGATGGGATTGAAAATTTAATCAATTTAGAGGTGCTAGGGGCATCAGGGAACCAATTATCAGGCCACGTTCCCTTTGGTGTTGGGAGGCTTCACAAGCTAAAGAAATTTTATGCTGATAGTAATTTTCTCTCTGGAATTATTCCCCATTCTATTGGAAATTTGACAATGTTAATGGAACTTGCTTTAGACAGTAATAATCTTCAGGGTAACATTCCTTCAAGTCTAGGTAAGTGTCAAAATTTGCTTCTAATGGGTCTTTCTAATAACATACTTAGTGGACCAATACCACATGAAGTAATTGGACTCCAATCCTTGTCCATTTGGCTAGATTTATCATCAAACTATTTGACTGGTGACCTTCCTGTTGAAGTAGGAAAATTGAAAAATCTAGGTAAATTCTATGTCTCTCAAAATAGGTTATCTGGTTTGCTTTCAGACAACCTTGGTAGATGTGTAAGTCTGTGTCAAGAGTTGGCCTGCAATTCAGCAAAGAACCAGTAGCAGCAAAGGCAGCATCTTAGCATGGAGTTGTTAAGATAATTGTGTAATGGTGGAGTTGTTAAGATAATTGTGTAATGGTGGAGTTGTTAATTTGTTAGGAAAATGTCATTTTCCTAACCAACTATTGTATTTATATATAATTTCTTATCAATGAAAGAATATTAAGTTTTTAAGCTATCAAGCTTTGCTCCTTCAAGTTTTCTTCACTTAAGTTTCGGTTTCTTCTTCTTGTTTTTGTTGTTCACTTTTAATTTCATGCAAACTACATGCACATTGCATATTGAGTTACTGCCCTTGTTCCAACAATTAGTATCAGAGCCAACTTCTTTGAAGACCTTACTTGTTGATGTTTTTTGGTGGAAACAAAATTTAAGAAGGAAGAAACCTCATTGTTGTTGATCCATTACATTGTTGCTGAAAAATGAGCTATACACCACCTCCACCACCTATGTTTACTGGTGAGAATTATCACATCTGGTCTATGAAGATGAAGACTCATCTCCTGGCACAAGACTTGTGGAGTGAAATCGAGAGAGATACTGAGCCACCTCCATTGAGAGCCAATCCCACTATTGCTCAGATCAGGCAGCATAGTGAGGATCAAGCCAAGAAGCACAAGGCTATGGCCTGCCTACAGAATGGAGTGTCAGATGTCATTTTCACTCGAATCATGGCCTGTGATTCACCTAAACAAGCATGAGAAAGGCTGAAGGAAGAGTTCATGGGCTCGAACAAGACAAGGCAGCAACAGGTGATCAACCTTAGAAGGGAGTTTGAGAACTTGAAGATGAAGGAATCAGAGACCATCAAGCAATAGTCTGATAGAATAATGGCAACAGTGAATAACATAAGGCTCCTAGGTGAAGATTTTACTAACAGTAGAGTTGTGGAGAAGGTCATTACCACTCTCCCTGAGAGGTTTGAGTCAAAGATTTCCTCACTAGAAGACTCAAGGGACCTCACAACCATCACCCTGTCTGAGTTGGTGAACTCCCTCTATGCACTCGAGCAAAGAAGGGCCACTAGACAAGAAGAGCATCCTGAGGGAGCTTTTCAAGCAAAAGCCAATAATGACTCGAGTTCAAGTCAGAGACCAAAGAAACCTTGGGCTGACAGAAGGGAAAGATCCAGGAATCAAGTAGAAAGAAGGAAGCTTCCTCCTTGCAAATATTGCAAGAAGGCTAACCACCTGGAGAAGAACTGTTGGAATAGGCCAGACATTCAGTGCAAGAGTTGCAAGAAGTTTGGTCATCATGAGAAGGTTTGTAGAAACAGGGACAAGCCACAAGCTGAACAACAAGCTCAAGCCAAGACTGCTAAAGACTTTCTAGCTCAGGAGGAGCATGTCTTCACAGCCTCGAGCTTTGCAACCAAAAGCAAAGCTAAGTGTTGCTAGTTAGTGGATAGTGGCTACTCACATCATATGGCAGCTGATGAAGGCTTGTTTAAGCAGCTTGACAGGAGCTTCACTTTAAAGATTAAGATGGGCAATGGAAGCTTAATTGAAGCCAAGGGCAGAGGAGATGTGCTGATCAACTCAGGCTCAGGTAACAAGCTAATCACAGATGTGCTTTATGTGCCTAATATAGATCAAAACCTGTTAAGTGTTGGTCAGTTGGTCCAGAAAGGCTATTCACTAGTCTTCAAGAATGATTCATACATCATTCAAGATTATCATGCCCAGGAAATTGTCACAGTTTCTATGGCAGATAAATGCTTCATGTTTGATGTAAGTCAGCTTGAAAATAAGGCTTACACAAGCTTAGCTGACAGTGCTGGTCTATGGCATAAAAGATTAGGCCATGCCAACTTCAGATCACTTGATTTGATGCACAGACAGAATTTAGTTGAAGACATGACCAAAGTAGAATCAACAAGGGCTGTTTGTGAGGCTTGCCAACTTAGAAAACAAGCCAGGTTGCCTTTTCCAGTCAACAAGGCATTGAGAGCTCGAGAGAGGCTTGAGCTGGTGCATTCTGACATCTGTGGTCTAATGAAGACCTCTTCACTCAGTGGCTGTAAGTATTTTGTTCTGTTTATTGATGATTTAACCAGATGCTGTTGGTTTTACTTCTTGAAGCAGAAGTCTGATGTGTTCGAGGTCTTCACCAAATTCAAGGCTCAGGTAGAGAATCAGTCAAATTGCAAGATCAAGGCATTGAGGACTGATAATGGGGCTGAGTACTTGTTTGAAAGGTTTCAGAATTTGTGTGAACAGACTGGGATCCATCACCAACTAACCACTGTGTACACTCCTCAACAAAATGGAGTGTGTGAAAGGAAGAATAGAACTATAATGGACATGGCCAGATGTTTGATGTTTGAAAGCAAGTTGCCAAGCACCTTTTGGGCTGAGGCTGTCAACACCTCAGTGTACTTGCTCAACAGACTTCCAACATATGCTGTGAAGGATAAGACTTCATTTGAGGCCTGGCATGGATAGAAGCCATCAGTTTCCTACTTGAGAGTGTTTGGATGTGTGTGCTATGTGCATATACATGTTGAAAGAAGGACCAAGCTTGAGAAAAGGTCTGCTCCAGCTATATTTGTGGGCTACAGTAGCAACAACAAGGGCTATAGGCTCTATGATCCCTCAACCAAAAGGATTGTGGTTAGTAGGGATGTCAAGTTTGATGAAGCAAGGATCTGGAACTGGGATGGTTCAAATGTAATGTAGTTTGAAGAAGATTTGATAGATGGCAATTTAGAACTAGCTGAACATGAGCCTAGCAATGCGAATGTGGATGATCTACCTGTAAGGGGCACCAGAACCATTACTGACATTTACCAAAGATGCAATGTGGCTCTAGTGGAGCCTTCAAGCTTTGAAGAAGCTATCAAAGACAAACAATGGAAGAAAGCTATGGAAGCTGAGCTTGACATGATTCACAAGAATCAAACCTGGGATTTGGTAGACAAACCTGTCCAGAAGAAAGTCATTGGTGTCAAGTGGGTGTTTCGAGCCAAATTCAATGCTGATGGCTCATTGAACAAGCACAAGGCCAGGCTTGTGGTGAAAGGGTACAGTCAACAGTATGGCATCGATTTCATGGAGACTTTTGCTTCTGTGGCAAGATTGAATACCATCAAATTGTTGTTTGCTTTGGCTGCTCAAAAACAGTGGAAGATTCACCAGCTGGATGTCAAGTCAGCCTTCTTGAACGGCTACCTTAAGGAGGAGATCTATATCGAGCAACCTAATGGTTTCAAGGTTCTAGGAAATAAAGACAAAGTGTACAGGCTGAGGAAGGCATTTATGGCCTGAAGCAGGCTTCTCGAGCCTGGTATGACAGGATTGACTCCCACCTGTCTAAGCTTGGATTTGAAAAGAGCTTGAGTGAGCCAACACTTTATGTGAAAAAGTCCAACAAGAAGACTCTGTTGATTGTCTCTATCTATGTGGATGACTTGCTGGTGACTGGAAGTAAGAAAGACTTGATTGATGAGTTCAAAACACAAATGCAACATGTGTTTGACATGACTGACTTGGGAATCATGACTTACTTTCTTGGCATGGAAGTAAATCAAGACAATCAAAGTATTTTCATTAGCCAACATGCTTTTGCTTTGAAAATACTTAACAGATTCAGCATGGAAAATTGCAAGCCAGTGAGCTCTTCTATGGCTCAAGAAGAGAAGCTAACAAGCATTGGTGACTGTGAAAGAGTTGATGAAAGGGAGTACAGAAGTTTAGTTGGTTACTTACTTTACTTGACAACAACTAGACCTGATCTCTTACATGCTGTTAGCTTGCTTTCAAGATTTATGCATTGTTGCAATGTGACGTATTTCAAAGCTGCCAAAAGAGTGCTTCGATACATCGAGGGGACATCGAGCTATGGAGTAAAGTTGAAGAATGAAAATGAGCTTAAATTGGTTGGATTTTCAGATAGTGACTGGGCTGGATCTTCTGAAGACATGAGAAGTACCTCAGGCTACTTCTTTAGCCTTGGTTCGAGAATGTTTTGTTGGTGCTCGAAGAAGCAACCAACTGTTGCCCAGTCGACAGCTGAAGCTGAGTATATTGCAGCAGCAGCAGCAGTAAATCAAGCCGTTTGGCTTAGAAAGTTGTTAAAAGATCTCAATGAGGAGCAACTTGAACCTACTGAAATTCTTGTTGACAACCAGTCAGCGGTTGCCATTGCCAAAAATCCAGTTTTCCATGGGAAAACTAAGCATTTTAAGATTAAATTACATTTTGTTCGAGAGGCTGAACAATCCAAGGAAGTCAGTCTCGTGCACTGCAGTTCACAAGACCAATTGGCTGACATTCTAACCAAACCACTTGGTACATTGAGGTTTGAGCATTTGAGAAGCAACATTGGTGTTTGTTGTATACAGATCAAGGAGGAGTGTCAAGAATTGGCCTGCAATTCAACAAAGAACCAGTAGCAGCAAAGGCAACATCTTAGCATGGAGTTGTTAAGATAATTGTGTAATGGTGGAGTTGTTAAGATAATTGTGTAATGGTGGAGTTGTTAATTTGTTAGGAAAATGTCATTTTCCTAACCAACTATTGTATTTATATATGATTTCTTATCAATGAAAGATTATTAAGTTTTTAAGCTATCAAGCTTTGCTCCTTCAAGTTTTCTTCACTTAAGTTTCGGTTTCTTCTTCTTGTTTTTGTTGTTCACTTTTAATTTCATGCAAACTACATGCACATTGCATATTGAGTTGCTGCCCTTGTTCCAACAGTCTGGAGTACCTGTTCTTAGATGCCAATTTGTTTGAAGGGTCCATACCTTCATCTTTGAGTTTATTGAGAGGTCTTGAGGCACTAGACGTATCTGACAAAAATCGTTCAGCTGGAGTTCCAGAATTTCTTGTGAGTTTTGGGGTATTAAAGTATTTAAATCTCTCGTTCAACAAATTTAACGGAGTGATACCAAGTGAAGGTGTCTCTAAGAATGCCAGTGCTACATTTGTTGAGGGAAACAATAAGCTTTGTGGAGGCATCCCTGAGTTACACTTGTCAAGGTGTAACACGAAAACATCATCAAACACTTACGTTAAATTAAAAATTTCCATTCTTGTTGTGATTTTAGGAGTGACTTTGGTTTTCACTTGTCTTCTCATACTGTGGTTTAGAAAGAAAGAAACAAAACCAACAACTTATGCAGATAACTCGCTTTTACAGTTATCATACCAAAGCATCCTAAGGGCTACCAATGAATTCTCCGCACAAAATTTGATCGGTTCAGGAAGTTTCGGTTATGTATACAAAGGTATTCTTGAAGTGAATGGAGAAGCTATTGCAGTAAAGGTGTTTAATCTTTTGAATCGTGGAGCTTCCAGGAGTTTCTTGGCTGAATGCGAGGCCTTGAGGAACATTCGACATCGAAATCTTGTGCAGGTATTAACAGCAATTTCAGGTGTCGATTATCAAGGCAATGATTTTAAAGCCTTAGTTTATAAGTTCATGGAAAATGCAAGCTTGGAGGAGTGGTTGCATCCATCTGTTACAATGAATGAATCGGAGACGGTAAGAAACTTGAACTTCTTCCAAAGAGTTTATATTGCAATAGATGTTGCTCATGCACTAGAATATCTGCACCATTGTTGTGAAACATCAATAATTCATTGCGACCTCAAGCCAAGCAATATTCTACTCGACAAGGAAACGGTTGGCCACTTAAATGACTTTGGTTTAGCAAAAATCCTTTCTACAGACAGGCTTAACCATTCTTCCAGTGAGTTAAGCTCCCTTGGTTTAAGAGGAACTATTGGTTATGCTCCACCAGGTAGATTACATTATATTAGTTTCTTCTATTATTTGAAAGTGAAACATACAATCTAAAAGTAACTTATATATATTGATGATTTCCCTCTAGAACTATTTCTATATCTAATTTATGTTAAATTAATTGTAGAATATGCCATGGGAACTGAGTTGTCAACAAAAGGCGATGTGTATAGCTACGGCATCGTCTTGCAAGAGATGCTCACAGGGAGAAGACCAACTGATGAAAGGTTCAAAGAAGGTTTAAATCTTTACAAATTTGTTAAGGCAGCTCTACCCGATCGAGTGATTGAGATTACAGATCCCATCCTTCTTCAAGAGAGGGTCAGAAGAGGAGTAGTCACAGACATCACTCTAAATGAGATCAACTTGAAAAATGGCAGACGTCTCCATTGCTTGAATTTGATATTCAAAATAGGGCTTACTTGTTCTATTTAATCGCCGAGTGAGCGGATGGACATGAGCGATGTTGTTATCCAACTTTGTTCTATTAGGGATAAACTTTTCCGCCCAATTCGATTACATCGTGGGGTTCAAACTTCATACTGTTGAAGGTTGGTCAGCATGCAGCACCAAAAGGCAGCAAATTGACATGCCATGCAGCCCTAGCCATGCAGAAGCTGTTATTGCATGTGCAGCTAGTGATGTTTTGTTTATTCTGTAATCTTTAGTTAATGTAATGTAGTTTAGTTCATTTTGAATTATGTTAGATTGATATTTTATGTGATTTTGATAGCTGGTTACTTTTGCTAAGATTTCAATTTACTTCAGTGTTTAAATTTACTTTATCTACATTTCCTTTCGTTTATATATTTTTATATTTTTCCTTCTTTATTATTATTATTATTATTATTATTATTATTATCATTATGTTATGTTATTAATATAATAATAATTAGGTTATAATTAATACTATTATTATTATAAATAGATATTCTTTTTACTATTATAGTTACATTATTATTGTTATTTAACAAAGTGTTTCTTTTATTTTGTTTTTGTTTTTTATTTTAATTTCTTCATTTATTTTATTTCATTTTATTTTTTTGCTTAATACACTAACATCATCATTTCATTTTTTTGTACCTACTTGATTATTTCATTTTATTTTGCTATCACAATGTACTTATCATTTTTTTTTACATTATGCCCAAATAAATTAAATATACCTCGTTTTAAAAATTATACTCATTTTATCTAATGCATATAAAATATTCAAAATCGAGGCAATGTTCATTATTTTTGAGATTCGGGGAAGTTGTGCTCCTAACTTACAGAGTATGGCATCTCCCTAGAACCGAAGTAATCGAATAAACCTATTTAAAATAACAAAAAAAAAAAAATTAGGCAACAATCAAATGGAGTTTATTTTGGTTTTCAAGAATTCGAGGGATTGTGTTTTTAATTTATGAGATATGATCTTTCCTTCTCGATTAACTTGAAATAAGGCCATTTTCCATAAAACTTAATTTATTTAAGTAATTTTAATTAAAAATAACGTCATGTAAAGTGAAATTAATTTTTTTGTTCCCGACACTAAGACATTAAGTAATCAACTAGGTATCAATTTTGGGCGTCATGAGGGTGCTAACCCTCCCTTGTGCATAACCAACTCTCAAGCCCATTTGCCTAAATTTTTAATCGAATATCATCGTTTTGGTAAATCTAGGCTCTTATAAAAATAATTAAATTATGAAGTGACCCGATCACACCTAATAGATAAAAAGATTGATGGCAACTCCATTTTTGTTTTTATAAGTCAATTTCAAAAATGGTTTCGAGAAAGGGAATTCTAAAAGATTCACATCCATGCGTCTAAAGTGATCTTTCGGTCAACCTATGGCCATTCAACTGCCACCGTCTATAGCGGCGTTTTTTGCGGCGCTTGTAAAAACACTGCAAATAGTATTAGCGGCGCTTAAAGGCCTAAAAAACGTTGCTAAAAGGCTGTTTTGCTGCAGTGTTATACATTTTTTTTTTCTATTTTGTTGGTTGAGTTTTGTTTTTATAACCTTCCATTCATATGTTTAATGGATCATACATATATTTTTGGGAAAACTGCACCCAATGTCACTAAATAGTAGTATGTTTAATTTTAATCACTAAACTTCAAAAAGTTACAGAATAGTTGTTGATCTATTCGAAAATTTTTATTTAAGTTACTAAACTATTCAAAAGTTTTTATTTAAGTCATCGGCCACTTAAGTAAAATAAATGTAAAAAAAAACTCATAAGCTTTATTGGGAAAAAAAATTAAAATTAATTCTAAAAAAAGAAAAATAAAAGTAAAGGAAATTTAAAAAATAAATTTCTCTTATAAAAACACCACTTTTCACATTTTACTTAAAAAAACTAAAATTAATTCTAAAAGAGGAAATAAATGACTAAAATTAAAATTTAAAAAAATTAAGTGACTAAAATGAATGTAAGGTAAAATTGCCGTCAGCCAAATCAATGGCCAATGATCAAAATAAAAACATACTAAAGTTGGGAGGCTAAAACGAGAAAACCATCAAACGGCGATGCTATATTTGAGATTTATTTATTTATTTAGGTGACCAAAATGAAAATTTATTAAAATTATGAGGCTAATTGAAGAATTTACACTTTGTTTCATTATCAATAAATTTTTTCACTTACTATGAAAAAAGGAAAAAGATTGCGCGTCTTTGTATCTCCCATGGCCCAAAACATAAACTGTTTTTGTGGGACAAAGGGGTCTCAACATTGATATATTGTACTGTAGTTTAAACTTGTTATCTTTCTTAGAATCATCGAGGAAAAAGGACCTGAAATTTCTAATTAATTATGTTCGTTATGTTTGGTTCTTAAAATCAATACGAAAAGGAAAGGAAAGAAAATACGTAGAGGTGGGGAAGAAAAAACCAATGAAACAACTTTGGAAGTTAATTTGGAAACAATTGTTACGCGGTGTTTTTTGTTCTATAAATATATGGTATTAGTTGCACATCTTTCTTAGCATAATCCCCCCGCCCCAATTCTAGCATCAATTCCACCCTTTTTATTCCTCGGTTCTTTCAAGGTTTGTTTCCATTTATATTTAAGGTAAAGTTGTTGATTATATCCTACTTTTTTTTTTTTTCCTTTTCCGAATGCTCAATAAATGATTAATTGAAGTTATAATTATTTATCCCTTTTCGTTTGGAATTTTGGTGTATTTTATACCACATTAGAACATATATAGTATTATATGCATATATTTCTTCCATTTAGCTTTAGCTTAGTTGCACCGTTGTTATTGTAACAATCAGGAGAATATGGATTTGAATGTGTTTAATTATGTTTTTCTACTAATTTAATAGTTGGGAAGAAATTATGAATAAGAATAGTCATCCTATCAACAAAAAAAAAAAAAATTCAATAGCCTAATGCGTTCTATTATTAATTTCAATTCCAAAGTCAAGCCTCACTATGTGTGATTCGATCTCTAAATTTATTTTAATTTAAATATCACTATGTAAGTGCCTTGTCGAGATTTATTTTGATCTAGATCTGAAATATATATTAGAACGACAATTGATTCTTGTTATAATTATTTAGATATATTTTTTGATTTAGACTTGAATGTTGATATGAATATTCACCAAAATAAGATTATTGATGAACATAAAATTAATTAACTCAATTCGATCTGTGTTTGCAGAAAATCCAATTTGAAGAGATGCCAACACTCCTAAAGATACACGTTATTAATGGTCACCTACAACATGAGCTTGTGTGGAAAAAGAGCCAAGTTCCTTTCATTTGCGATGGGTGCAAAGAGCTCGGATTTGGGGTTTGATACCAATGTCCCCATCAGAAATGCAATTACATCCTTCACGAACAATGTGCAATTCGTCGTCCCTCACCTCCATTTCAACAATTTTTCCCAAAATGCAACTTCCAATTTCACAAAGAAAATCCTTTAGGATCAACCACCAGAGTTTGCGACATTTGTGCCTCGGATATACAAGGATTCTTGTACCAATGCACCCGTGAAGATCACGATTTACATCCCCATTGCGCAAGCCTTCCTCCGGTCTTCTCCCTTCCGGATTCCAACACCGAAATCTACCTTCGCAAAGAGATCAAACCAAGATGCTTGAAATGCCAAAGCAAGAAGAGATCGGGTTTGTCGTATGTTTCTTCGGATGGTAAGCTCTGCTACCATGTGGCTTGTCTGAAAGAAGCATGTCTTGAGAATTGGAAAAAGGGTTATTTTCAACTTGATGTTATTGCTGATGACGAGAATAAATGCCTTGCTTTGCAAAATCTTGCTCCAAAACATGTAGTTTTGCGAAGTAAGGACCAAAGCTCGAAAGCGAGGAAGGGTATCAAATGGGTGATCATATTTCTCAAGCTGCTCGTTTCGGCTATATTCGGAGAGCCATTGACCTTACTTTCTACTTTATTTCAATTTTATGAGAACTAGTTAGTGATTAATTAATCGTTTGTTTATTTTAAATTTAGGGAAAGAAGATTTGAAGTCGCTCATGCATGAATTGCTGAGCCAAATGTATAGAATTTTTTAGCGTCGTTTTAAAACTAGATTGATGAAGCAATTTCAATGGAATTAATAGTGAATTTACTTACTTCTACTTATTCAACTATTAATAAATTTTTTGAACCCATTATATAATTATCAAATAAGAATTTTAATTACTGTTCCTAATAAATCTTGACAAGTATCGACAAATTTATGTATGTCAAATATTGCTCTGGTTATTTTTTTCATGCATTTCTCTAGAAAATTCCCTCCATTCAATTTGGGAATCTATTGGTTTGATAGACTTTGCTAAGTTAGCACATAAAAGCACCCTTAAAAGATACTTATTAGGAAAATCGACCCTCCCTCCTTCTATATTTGTATAAATTGAGTTTGATCGTTAACTTATTATTTGGTGCAACATTAAAATTGAATTTGGATGAAATTACTATGATATGTGAAATTATATATGGTTTTTGTTTTTAAATTAACTGTATTCGTTCGGTATAAATTGTCATAATGACAATGGAAATAACTAGTTAGTAGAGAAATTTCTAATAAACTTTTCTTATAATCGAAATAAAATAAATTATGATCAAGGTTTTCAAAATTAAATGAATGGTCGAATTGATCAGATCATTGATTTTTTATCTCATCGTTTCTATTGATCCAATCAACTATTTGGTTCAATTGAATAAATTATAAAAAAATATTAAAATAAAGAAAATCAATTCAACCATCTAACAAATTAATCGGTCCAACTTCTTATCTCGAGCCGATTACTTAAATCATTTTCCATCTAACCGATTCCATCCTTCAATCTGCTCTTATAAAAACAATCACCGAATAAAAGTAGAGTTAGGTAATCAAGATGTATCAACAAAACTGCCAAGAAATTGGGCGTGAAATAGAAAGGAAGATAGAAGCATAAAGTAAGTAATTATTTATGCTTATCCTCATCTATTTAAATATCGTGTATATATATAGTAAGGTGAATGATAGTTTGTGAGCAATCAAATATAAAAAAGTCTTTGTAAAATAACTTTAGAAACTCAATTAATTTTTTTAATAAAAATTGCATCCAATTAAAATTTTATTTAAATTCTTAAAATATAGCTAGTTAAATTTTTTAACTGAGTAATATAACAGCTAACATGGAAAATTAATTGGTAAGATATATTACACCTTTAATAGACACTTAAATCTAAATTTTAGAGACAACATGATTGCGTGGAACAACCACAAATCTTGTTTATAAACTACAAAACCAACATTCAAAAAATATACAATTTGGGTGAGCTACAACGAACAGCAGTCCCTCTAAAGCACTTTCTAAATGACAAACAATTTATAAAGCAGAGCAAGCAAGATGTCATCCTGGTTATAAAGCACTTCATTTTCTGTCATAAGCAATTCATAAGTTAAACTTTTAGTGTTAACATTTGGAAGAAAAAAAATGGTAATATCACAAAGTGAAATGAAACTCACTTACTTATACAACATAAGACACATGAACACCACATTTCTCCACCTTGATAGATTCTTCTTCGCCACTTAAGTCCAACTTCTTAATGTGGAATTCAAATGATGCCTCCTGGTAACCCTTGTCATTTTTAACCATAGCACCACTGAACAAAATCAACACATGATCACCCGTGTACTGCACTAACTCAAATTCCGGACTGCAATACCACTCACTTTTGAACTTCTCAAAATGACCACCAGTGGCCGTCAATTGGCATTCACAACTACATATAAGATCTTCATATTTATGACCATGTGCGAAATCGGCAACTAGGCAGATGACAAAAACCAAGTATCTTCTCCCACTACACCCATTTGGGGGTAGTCCCAAAATTAATGAAGAACTCATTCTCTGATACTCGAACGTATTTGCCGAAATTTCGTTTCCCGGGAAACAACAAACAAGACTTGGTGGATCACAATCAGATTCCTTTTCCCATTTCTTTACTAGGGATCCAATTTTGATCATCGCATTTGCCTCAATGTTATTAATTGAATCTTGATTCAAGTTGAAGCAATTAGAGAATAGCATGAAAAATTCATGACTATCATCTGAAGATTCGAGTTCATATAGATTTTGGTTTGTGAACGATACTTTTTCTAATGATGTGCAGTCATGTGCAACCAAGTACCTTAGATATGGTGGAAGCTCTGAGAGAAATTTAAGGTTGTTGCAATGATCTATATGCATAAATTCAAGGCTTTTAAACTTAAGGATTGAGTTTCCTGGGAATTCGGTTTGAGTCTCAGAGTGTTTTGGGAATTCGGTGATAGGGCAATGACTAAGATACAGAGAACGAAGGAATCCCAACTTTGAAATATTGCTCGATACCTTTTTCACCCCTGACTTTCTCAAGCACAACTGTTCAAGTCTGGTGAGATGCTCAACTGAATCAGGCACTTCTTCGATTCCAGTTTCATCTAATTCTAAAATAGAAAAGTGATTTGGGACCTCGGGAAACTTCTTGAGATTATGACATCCCTCAAGTTCAAGCGTTTTAAGATATGCCAAATGATCGAGACAAGGGTGTTCGACCAAACTTTCGCACCCATTGCAGCAAAGGCTTTTAAGGTTGATGGCACTCAATAAATTAGGGATCTTCCTTAAATTCTTGCATTGAGTAAGGTCAATTTCCCTCAAGTTAACAAGATTCTGCGCAATCAAAATATAACATATCTACATTACTTCATAGCATTATTTACTTATTTTGGATTGTATTAGAAGTGAAAGAAAAATTTTAAAAAAAAAATTAAAAGCTTTTAACAAGACTCCATCATATTATTCACTGATACATCAATTACAAATATATATATTTTTTAAATATTGGATGAAGAAAGTAGGAAAGTATACCTGATAACCGTCTTCATTCCAAAGAAATTCCATATCGCCATGAGGTAATTTCAACACAACAAGATTGATTGGATTAAAATTTGATAGAGATTTGAAAGGATAATAATCCCAAAAAAGATACCTTAACTCGTCAGGAAGAGATATACTATCATCTTGGTCGGCAAGAAGCTTCTTTTCCGAATACTTCAAAAATTTCCCAGAAAAATAGAAGAGAATAACTCTAAGATTGTACATATGTTGTCAAAAACAGTAGGACATAATTGTAGATTATCAATTTGAGACATATCTAACTTTAATCCTTGAATTAAATCACTCCCCTGATAACAAAAACCAATTTATCAAGTACTAGCAAAAGAGAAATTTATGATCATTCCAATATATCACTCATTAAAATAAGTAACTATATTAAGGAAAGCTTAGACTTTCAGGCACATCTCTTTATTACAGGAAATTTAGATATAAAATAGTTTAATTTTATTTTGTTATACCTTAAGACATTGGTAATTAACAATGTTTTCTGCTCCAAACTTATAGTTACAAATAATTAAACTTGCTAACATGTGACAACACATAATTATTTTTATTTTTTTCCTTTTGATTAAAATCACACAAAAATATGAAAAATAGAAAGAATGCAAATACAATCAGTACTTACTTTATTATATTTGAGTATTTGATACAATCCATAATCTACTGTGCTTCCAAAGTTCTTTAGCTTCTTGGCGAACAATGTCCTTTCCCATCTCTTCAAGCATGTCGTGCATTGAAAAACATTCACAATAATCTATGCTAAGAAAAGGAATAGCAGTTATGGTATCAATTAAGCACTTATCAAGTAAGTTGCTTATTCCGGACACTGCACCTCTATAACATCGACTTAGAATTTCCTGTGCATCTTCCTTTGATTCGTTTTTAAAAAGGCATGCTATGTCAAGAAATACATTCTTCTCTAGTTCATCTAACCCATCAAAGCTTCTCTTCAAAATCTGTGAAATTTTTGGTTGGGCATATTCCTTTAATTTATCCACCTCACTTTCCCAATCTCTTTTGGACTTTGTATACGATCTAGAACCCAAAACTTTAAGAGCAAGTGGACTCCCTTGGGCGTACCGTACAAAATTGTACGATAGATTTAGAAAATCAATGGCAGGATTCAACTGTCTAAATGCAAATATAGAAAAAAGTTGAAGAGAGTCGTTCTCGTTTAATTTCAGTACCTCGTGTATTTTATTTGCTCCTCCATTCTTAAGTACTTGTTTATCTCTAGATGTTATAATGGTTTTACTTCACCAAAATACTGAACTCCCAAATCATTCATTAGGTCTGAGTCATTAACATCATCAAGGACAACAATTGCTTTTTTGTTGTTCAACCTCTCTTGGATAAAGCCTTGTCCAATTGAAGGGGTGCGTATATGAATTTCTTGCTTTAATAGTTCTGTAAGAAAATCATCTCGTAAAGATTCCATCCCTTGTTTCTCTATTTTCTCACTAACGTTATGAAGAAAGCAACTATCTTCGAACTTTTGAGAGACTTCTTTGTATACAACATCAGCAAGGGTAGTTTTGCCTATACCACCCATTCCCCAAAGTCCTATTATGCGAGTGTCTTCTTTCTCAATTAGCCCCAAAATCATTTTTTTCTGATCATCTATTCCAACCAATTCTTCAGAAGCATTTCTAAAATAATTATTCATTAACTTTTTTATAACATATTCAACAATATCCTTGATGTACTCGGTTTCAGGTCTAGCAAATAATAAAAATTATATATGAGAGCTAAAACAAATATAAGTGAAATAAAATTAGAAGATGAGAAAAATATAGTTACCTGTCGAATTTGCCTCCTATTATGTGCCAACCTTTTAATTTACCGACTTCAACAAAAGCAGCTTTCCATCGCTTCACTTCATCAATTGGCCTCTCTAATTCATGGTCTTCAAAGGATGTCTTAAAGCTCCCACCAATATTTCGCACATTGGAAGGATCAACATGGTAAAAGATGGGAAGAACAATATGTCCTTGAGTGTCCTTGCGGTCCATGATGTCAGAAACTTCTGCCAAGCATGATTTTGATGAAGCATAATCTACGGACAAAACGATGATTGAGAGATTTGAAGCTGCAATTGCTTGAGAAAGTGCTGATGAAAGTTGCTCCCCCTTTTCTAGTTTTTCTTCATCGAAGAAGACATTCATTCCCGTGTCTTTCAAAGCTTTGAGTAGATGAGCCGTGAAGTTAAGACGTGTGTCTTCACCTCTAAAGCTCAAGAAAACTTGATGCTTCAGTTGACGAGAAGAGTAAGAAGAAACAATTGTTTGAGGAAGTGCTTGAGAAAGTTGCTCCGCGTCTTCTAGATCTTGTTCATGGAAGAAGATATTCATTATTGTATGTTTCAAAGTTTCGAGTAAATGAGTGATGAAGTTAAGGCATGTGTCTCTTTGAGGAGAAGAAGAGGAAGAAGAAGCAGCCATGAAAGAGTTAGGATTGTGTGATCGATGCAAAGACGGAAAATTAAATCAAAGGCGACGACTTCAGTTTTGTCATTTTCTCTGAGTCAAGATTGGTGTCGCGCGGTATCTCTCTTGTGAGGATACAGGAAATTCTACCTTTTTTCTTTCTTTATATCTTTTCATCAATCATTAATCAATGTGCTTGTGGACCTTAAAAACTCACAAGTGGGAGCAAATAAATATTAGGTTACAAAGTGGAAGCGATTTGAATAAAATGAATTAAGATGTCTTTTTCGTTTAATTTTTAAATATCTCCTATTAAAACTTGGTTTGAATAAGTTTGTATTAAAAATATTATTACTTAAGTGAGCTCGATCATATCATATTTGGATTGGGCTAAAAAGACTCATGAGTGGGCCAATCATGGGCCATTTCAAGTTAATTGGACTCTAACAATATAGAAAACCCAAAGTTAAAATGAAATCCATCATTCAAGTTCCTTATTTGATATTTATATATTAGTGTTCTTATGTGCCAATATTTGGTTTTCTTCACAGTTTTGTGTTTTCATTTACAATTATGTCGTGTCTCATAGTGTTCAACTATGTTGTATTACTTTATGTTTATGTGTTTGCATTTGCTTCCTTAGCATGCGAATTATCGTTTGTTTTTGTTCAAGTATTTCGTGTGTTTAGTTATATTTTGTCTAGTCTAGTTTTCTTAGGCGTTATTTTCTTTGGACTTCGTGTGAATTGTTTTGAAATTGTGCTTATGCGATCTATTTATATTGTTTTGCAGGTACTTTGTTGACCCTACATTTTTCATGAAGACCTTAGAATTCAAGAATTAAGCAACATAAAACTTAAAAGATTCTAGCATTTAATGGACAAATTTAATGAAGAGTGTGAAAGCCCAATTTCGTCCAGCCGAGCCCAACCAAACAAAAACCAAAGCAAAATAAAAATAAAAAATAATATGGTCCAGAGTCCATTTACAAATATCAGACTCAAATTACATCAAGCTCAAGTAGCCCAAATCAAAAAAATCCTAAAGCCCATAACACCTAAATTCTTTTTTTTTAAAAAAAAAAAAACCTAATCTAGCCCTAGTGTCGCTTCACCCTAGCCTGCCACCACCAACTGCTCTGCCACCGTCGCCAACCACCCCTGCAAGAGAAAGAAAAAGAAAAACACAACAGCAAGTACAAAACAATAGAGAAATAGATAAATAATAATAGTGTAATCAACTATAAAAGCCTAAAAAACGATTGTAATGTGGTTTTTTTTGAAAACAGAAATAAAAAAAAAAAAAGAGATCAAAAACAGAATACAAAAGGTGACTTTTTTATCTTTTAGATCTATTATTTTTTTCTTTTGTTTTTATAAAAATATAAAATAAAAAAGGTAAGATACTCATCGATGTTGCTCGTCAAAAAAGGAGAAGAAACGAAACGTTTCTCTATTTTTCCCCAAGTTTGATCTGTCTTTCAGGAATTTCGATCTTGGATCTACGTTCTACGGGTGAAGGGCTTCAAAGGGGGTCTTTCGGCGTTTCCCGACAACCGGGGACGGCAGATTCCGTCACTGGCAACCGATGGCCAACGTGGGACTCGCCGGACCTTAGGCCGGATTCTGGAAAATTGAGATAAGAAAAAGGGGTTTCTAAGTTTTTTTTTTTTAAAAACAGATGCAAAATGATTTTTTAAAACCTTTTTTTTACTTTTATAGCTTATTAAAACGGCGTCGTTTTGGGCTTATTTCCCATACGCCAAAACAACATCAGTTTCAGCTAACCCGAAGACCAACCCGACTTATCCTAAGGATCCGCGTGTTTTCGCAGCAATGGTCTATTTGACCCTGATCCTTCCGCTTTTTAAGCATTTTTCGATATAATCCTATTTCTGTTCTTTTTTCTTTTTAAATTTACCCCGTTTAATTTAATTTTTTTTATTTTGGTCCCTTTAAACGATGCGCATAGGGAAGTTTGGGATATTTCCCGTTTGGTCCCTTTCTCTTTTTCGCGCATTACAATTTAGTCCTTTATTTTTATTTTATGTCAATTTGCCCTTAAAGTTTCATTTAAAGTTTTGATTTAGTCCTTCTAATATTTATGCAATTATTTTATTATAATTTAGACTCTTAATTTTTCTTAGATTTCAATTTAATCCCTAATTCAGTTAATTTGGCTTTTTATTTATTATATCATTTACTTGAGTGTTTAAATTTACTTTATCTACATTTCCTTTCGTTTATATATTTTTATATTTTTCCTTCCTTATTATTATTATTATCATTATGTTATGTTATTAATATAATAATAATTAGGTTATAATTAATACTATCATTATTATAAATAGATATTTTTTTACTATTATAGTTATATTATTATTGTTATTTACCAAAGTGTTTCTTTTATTTTTGTTTTTTTATTTTAATTTCTTCATTTATTTTATTTCATTTTATTTTTGCTTGTTACACTAACATCATCATTCCATTATTTTTTACCTACATGATTATTTCATTTTATTTTGCTATCACAATGTACTTATAATTTTTTTACATTATGCCCAAAAAAATTAAATATACCTCGTTTTAAAAGTTATACTCATTTTATCTAATGCATACAAAATATTCAAAACTGAGGCAATGTTCGATATTTTTGGGATTCGGAGAAATTGTGTTTCTAACTTACAGAGTATGACATCTCCCTAGAACTGAAGTAATCGAATAAACCTATTTAAAATAACAAAAAAGAAATTTAGGTAACAATCAAATGGCGTTTATTTTGGTTTTCAAGAATTCGAGGGATTGTGTTTTAACTTATGAGATATGATCTTTCTTTCTCGATTAACTCGAAATAAGGCCCTTTTCCATAGAACTTAATTTATTTAAGTAATTTTAATTAAAAAAACTTCATGTAAAGTGAAATCGTGTTTTAAATTTTCTGTTCCCGACACTAAGACATCAAGTAATCAACTAAGTACCAATTTTGGGCGTCATGAGGGTGCTAATCCTTCCTTGTGCGTAACCGACTCTCGAACTCATTTGCCTAGATTTTTGATCGAAAATCATTGTTTTGGTAAATCTAGATTCTTATAAAAATAATTAAATTATGAGGTGATCCGATAACACCTAATAAATAAAAAAATTGATGGCGACTCCATTTTTATTTTTATAAATCAATTTCAAAAATAGTTTCGAGAAAGGGAATTCTAAAAGATTCACATCCATGCGTCTAAAGTGATCTTTCGGTCAACCTATGGCGATTCAATTGCCACCGTCCAAGATGAGAGCTGAATGTAACCTTTGAAGTTTTTCCTTGCACCTTGAGTATAATGAACGGTTGGGGGATAAAGTGACTTTTCGAATTGCATGCAATTAATAAAATTCATGCACAATTAGGAATTTCTAAAAACCAGATTTATTGGCAGGTCTGGCTATTCATATACCTAAAGTAGTTTATATATAGCTGCTCACTTTGAAATTTGAAGAAGTTGAATCTATATATACAATTTGAGAGATTTCTCTTGAGTTCTTTACAACATTCACACCTAACTTATCAATACTTTTGTCTTGTGGCGTTCTAACCTTTATTTCTTATACCTACGGTTCTTGTTTCTGTTGAGTTCTTAAGAACATCTGCATGATTTATAATTTTAAATCGATTACGAGCTCACATCAATTACTAAAATAATATTTAAATAATATTTATATTTTTAATTAAAATTATTTTAATTTAGGAAGTTTTGATCATAATACGAGGTTGATCAAGTAACTCAATTTCAAGTAGAGATGTCCATGAGTCGTGTCGAGATTTGGTTTCGAAATATTTTCTAAGTTCAAGTTCACTTTCGGTACCTTGCTCAAAAAATCTATTTTACTATTCAAAAATTAATAAAATATTAAAACTATATTTTTAGTTTCGATTTTATATATTTTATAATTAAAAATTAATTTTAAAATATTTTTTTATTATTTAAATGGAGTAATAAAACAAAATCTATTTGTTAATATTTGTTTGGAATAGAAATGAGTCCAATTCTTTAATGCTTCCTTCCTTTGTATCAATTATGTGAAATAGAAATCAATTAATTAAGAAATCAAGTATAATTTCAGCAAGGTTATCGCATATTGGTATTTGAATTATATTTTTTTTTTCTTAAATTGGTTGTTAGTTAGTCAAACTATTAAATTTATTTAAGAAAAAGGCTTAATTCATAAATTGGTATCTAAATTATATATTTTTTTCTCATTTTGATACGTATATTTTTTTTTTTTTTGTAATAAGTGGTACCTAAACTATTCTTTTGTTACTTATTTTACACAAAAATATTATTTTTGTTAAAAAATCAGCCAAATAATTTGCCACATCATTAAAGCTTTTAAAAAATATTTTTTAAATTCTTTTATTTTCTTTTATATTAATTTTCTCTCCATATTTTTCTTTCTTTCTTCTTCTTTTATAATGTATGACGATGCCAACAATGCTCGAAATGCTCCCTCATGAGGTCAAGCTGCTACCGATTAATTCTATTTTCGAACTTCATTGCCTGGTTTGCTCAACCTGACGAGTTTAAAAAAGTTTTATTATCGATTAGAACCGGATCGGAACGGGCGATTGGGATAACGGTCCAGATATAGGGGTTGAACCGATTGACCCACAAACTAATACATACTAGTTGAACCGAACTAAAAAAAAATAATTGAATCAGTTTTCTACTCTTATGAATTTTAAATAATTTATTGGATTGAACAAAAAAACTGAACAAATCAAGAATTAGTGGCTTGACCAGTTCAACCATTGGTCTGATTCTAAATAAAGAATAAAAAAGTAAAAATAAAAACAACATATATAAAAGAGAAAATAAATTTTTTTATCTTTTTTCCACATGTCAATTTTTAATTGGTACTCTTTTTTTTTTTTAAATGACTTAACTATTTAACTAACAATTGAACTAACAGAGATACCAACTTGGAAAAAAATAGTTTAGGTATCACTTGCAATAAGAAATAAATGTTTAGGTACCAAAATGAGAAAAATGCATAGTTTAGGTACCAATTTATGTGCTCAAAATTTTTTTAAATAGACTTAACGGTTTGACTAACAAATGTACCAACTTGGGAAATAAGTAGTTTAGGTACAACTTCTGATATGTGAAAAGAGTATAATTTATGTACCAATTTGTGTGTTAAGTCTACTAAAAAAAATTGATTGCAATAGACTTGATAAGTCAATAAGCCCTATCAAGTTTGAATAGTGGTAACATCTGTCTAATCCTTTTGAGATTTGTGATTGTTCCCTCTCAACAATGTTATCTTAATAATTCGAACATAAATTATTTCTTTCGAGTACAATATATTTTACTACCGCATCCAATAAGTAAATTTTATTAATAAAATGATGCCCATTGTAACAATTGTATTACAAAATAAACAACTGATAAGTGCATAAATTTTAATTATTTGTGATATTTTTCCCTTTTGATATTTTCTTCAAGTGTTTGATTATTTTATTTTGACTTATATTTTGATTTCGCATGTATTGTGTGAAACCATTTGAAACAAAAAAAACTTAAAAAGATTATTTTTGATAGGTTTTGTGATTTTGACTCATTTAAAGGATCTCTATGTGGTCCTCCTTCGGTATTTTAATTATATTTTAACCTACAAAACTTTGATTTAGGCCTATAATATATTATTTCGAAGGGAACTAAAAGATGATCCGCTATTTCAACTCTCAATGCCTAAAAATGTCAGGAAGATGCCCAAAATAGCCTACAAGTTCTTAATAAAATATTGGCGAAAACTTTAAAAAAATTGCTCTAATTCATTAAGGACAATTTTGTCTTTTCTTCCTTATGTTAATTTTACCCTAAATGTACATTGTTTTAGGATTAGAATTATACTTAGCCACATTCAATATTATTTTATTTTTATGTTTTCTTATCAGCATCAGTTGCTAAATCTTTTTGTAGCGAAACAGATTTCAAAGTTTTGATTCTTCAAGTTTATGAGTTGTAATTTGTTTTTATTCTTTTTTTAATTTTTGGTATTTACATATCTTCCGTTTTAATTACAAATATCTAAGCTTGTTAATTGTAAGTATCATATTTGATAGCTTAAAATATTTGACTTGTCAATTAGATTTTTTAAATCCATAATTGATTAATTATTCTAACACTTGTGACGAATAGCATGATTGAGTATAAGCTACATATGCAATTCTTGTTTTGTGGGTATATGATCCAGTCTGAATGAGCCTCGCTTGAGTGTTTATATTGGCTAGAATTAAATCTTTCTAATTTTTAATACTATTAATAAATTAAATACTAGACGCTTCGTTATAGTGTTATTTATTAATAAGTGAAATAATTTCAACGAGTTTCCATTTGGTTATTGAGAAACTAAAGAGAGATTGGTTGTTAGGTTCGATGTCAACAACTATAATTAATTTGTTAAAAAATGTTGAATTTATCATTGCATCGATAATCAAAAGTAATATATTTCTTTCACTTTGTTATATTGTTTTCTCTTAAAGTTCTATTTAATATAAATAGAAATTATTAAATATATTTTATTAATAAAATTTATATTATTTTAATATAAATATAATTTTAATATATTTTATACAACTTACACCTAATTTAATTTTTATTCTATCATTTAATATTAACATTAATTTAAATTTATTTTATTGTTTAATTTACTTATGAATAAATAATTTTTTTATTTTTATTATATAAACATATTTTAATAAAATATACTTAATGATCGTTTTATACTTTCACCTCATAGTCACCTTCGTGATTGAATTCAAATACATCCTATTACTAATTTTAGTCTCACCGCTATACTAATTAATTTCATTGTTACCGCTATTTTTAATTTCATCAGAATCAACCTCTAAGCTTGCCTACTAGCCTTAAATGAATATTTCAATGCTTTTCAATACATTTTTTCTGAGTAAAATGTAATCAAATATTAAAAAAAAAGAAGGTGATTTAGATGGGATTTATTTAGGGGAAAACCATGTATTTGTTTAATCTAAGTCGATGAACAAATATCTAACAAAAAAAAAAATGTGGAGCTCCACTCATAAAGAAGACGAAGGAGACAAAAACGATGGAAGATCGTAAAAATTTTAAGCTGAAAATCATTAAACTAATTGTGAAATGCGAGTTACCACCTCCTGGTATCATTACTAGGGAGGGTGTTCTTAATATTGCATATGGAGTAATTTAACAATTTTTTTTTTAAGAAGAAAGGAGTAATTTAAGAAAAAAATTTATTAATTATTTTTTTAATTATTTTGACCTTTAAAATATGAAAAGGAATAATTGTTTCATGTTTCATGTTTTTACTAAATAAAAATATGATACAGTGTCACATGGCAGCTAGTGATTGGATTACGTTGTCAAGTGATATTAAAATTTAATACTGTTAAAAAAATATAAAATTAAAAGTTCAGGTATTATATTAAATATTTTAAAATAAATTTGCCACAATAAAATCTATTAAATTTCAGATATAAAGCCTACCATTATCTAAAATAAAATTTTTTTTATAGAGGTACATCTTACCTAACATCAATACAAATTCATAAAAGATGTGACATTAACGTCAAAGAAAACCAAATTTTTGAACACCTAAACATGAGAATAATTTGCTGCCATGTAACACCCTGGTTTTAGGGGTTAGGCGTTTGATGCTTAGCTCGGGTGTTGGCACACTCTAGGGTGTGGTTGGGTAAGTTTTAGGGGTCCTGAGAACCCTAGATAGTGGTGGAATGATTTGGAAAATTTTTAGTTTTAGGGGCGAAAAGGGGGAGCTTGGATAGAGGGGCCTTAAGAGAATTATTTGGAGGTTTATGTCACAAGAAAGGAGCTGGTGGAGTGGCAGGATGGGCGCCACTAAGGCCTTGTGTGTATGACGCCATTTGCAGGGGGAAGGGGCTCAGGTTCGAATCGCAAGGGCAGCTTTTGGGGCTTTGTTTTTGCGTCATCTTGGTGGGGGGTGGATGGACGGTTTGAAAGGCTTAAAAAGTGGAGAGGACTTGGTCAATTTTTTTTTAAATTTTGGCTAGAAGGTTTGACCCATTCAAACTATTTTGAATGGATGGTGGGGAGGTATTTTAGGAGAATTTTAGGGATTATTTTTGGGGGGTTGGAGCTTGGCTTTTAGTATAAATAGGGGGAGGGAGGTGCTTGTTTTCATTCATCATTTGCTTTCTCTCCCTTGCCGAATTTTGCTTCCCAAAATTCCTTTGGTTGCCGAAACTTCCTTCTCCAAATTCTTTTGCTCTCACATTTTCCAAGTGGCCGAACCCTTCACTCTCCCTATTTCCCTTCCTTTTTACTTCAAAAACCGAAAGTGCACCCTATACCTTTCTTTCTCTTCTCTTTGGCCGAAACCACTGTTCCCTACCCCTTGATTTTATAGATAGCCGAATCTACATCCACCACCCTTTGCCGAATTTCTTTCTCTCAACTTGTTAGCACTTTGGCCGAATGTTAGCATAGATCTCTTCGGGTTCCATTGCTGAGATACTCTGGGGTTTTAGTGGTTAGCCAAGCCTCCTTTTGTTAGCAATCGAAGTTGGTAAGGATATTGTTTTAATAAGTTGTATATTTAGTATTCGTTTAAGCCTAAGGTTTTGATGCTAAAGCCGTTTGTAGGGGAGAGGAGCCTATCGCAGGAAACCTTTCGTGAGTTGGTTAGTCAGCATTAAGTAGCGTTTCGTGAGTAGGACCGTTGTGTTTTTGAGGTGCGTAATCATCGCACTATTTCTTCGGTATTATGCTTGCTAACGTTTATACATGAGTAAGTTTGTGATATTGAAGTTATCATGATGTATATATAAATATATGATGATATGAGATGTATGCTCCTATTATATGATGATTTGATAAGATGCTTTATCACATGTGCATGGGATTCGGGTTGATCGAGGAAGGAAGGGAGTACACATTGGTGTACGTGGTCTAGTGTTAGCTTCGGGCTACACTAGCGCTTGATGAGTTGGCTGTGTGCATCATCAAGGGAGATGTTGGCTTGGTGCCCATCTCGGCGGTTGATTGCTATGTGCATCACCGCTGATGATTACGATATTTGGATCACTTGGGTTGATCGGTGGCTCAGCCACGGCCTTGAGCAGCGAGATTGCCAAGGTAAGATGTTATGGATCACGATGTGATCGGTGGGAAGTTTTCCACGGCCTTAGGCGGGGAGTCTGCTAAGGTTGGAGTACGGTTGGACAATGGGTTGGGCTGAGATGCATTCTTGCATGATTTGTTTCGATGGCTGTGTGGGTATGGGCCAAGCCCATACGGATGGAAATATGTGTTATGGTTATGCACTGAGTCAGTGGACTCACCCTTTATTTCTAACCATTTCAGGTGACACATAGAATCGGACCGGGATCGGAGAGGACACATGGTGGCCCATGCAGAAAGAAGAATTCAGATCTTTTAAAGTTTATTTGTATTAAGTATTTGGGTTTAAATGTTGATGTAATAAGGCCCTTTGACTTTCTCATTTATTTTGGGAATTTCTTTATTATTAATTTCAAATAATGGTTTGATTATTTTGATTACTATGTGCAAATGACTCAGTTTTTAGCCATTTATTTACTCAACAAATTTATAAATTAAACGAGTGTTAAAATGGACATTTCTATTCATTATCAAAGTCTAAAAGTATTTTTTTTAAGTACACGGGTTTTACCAGAAAGTTAGTAGATTTTCGAGTTTTAAATTCTAAGTAAAGAAAAATATTTTCACTAACATAACCAGATTCGGTCGTAGTGAATGGGCCGGGTTTGGGGATGTTACATGCCATGCCTTGATTGAGCAATAGAGGCAGTGAGTTATGCCATAAATTTGAACACCTAAACATGAGAAGAATTTGCTATCGGATCCTTCTGAATGTAGTTTAATATAGTGCACGAATTTGAATGCAGTTTCATTTGTATTTCATTTGTTTTTCTACCTCATCTTTGCTTTCAATTTGGTTGGCAATTAATATATGGTTGCATGTCAAGATACTCAATAATAATAGCCATAGGACAATTGATGTTGAACTTTGACAATAACTCTTTATTTTCTCTATTGGTCTGGCCACTAAATATCTTTAGAGGTAGCTGAGAGACATTCTAGATTCACATTAGAGATCAATAATATTTTAATTTTTAAAAATTATAAACATTAGCCTAGAAAGTGCCCAAAGTTCTCTTTTTCTCTTTTTGCTTTGTTTTGATGCTTAAAGAACTTCTACGTCCCTAACATCCTCTTTGTTCTAGTTGTAGTTTGACCAAGTCAAGTAGTCTTCGTAATTTCTTGATGAGACCAAGTTAATTTGGAGCTGCGAGCTTCGAAACTTGTGGGATCAATATCGCCATATATCTGAAATTGGAATCAGTCAACTCTGGCGACTGTATATCTTTAGAGAGGTAGCTAAGAGACTTTAATGAAAGAGGTGAAATGTTGAAAGTGGTGACAATGTTTCCCTCTTTGCTTGACTTTGAGTGCATCAATTAAACACGAATTTAAAATTCGCAATAAGTCAAGCAGGGGACCATGCAAATGGTAGCCACTTGACTTCCAACATCAGAAAACTTGAACCAATTGACAGGAGATAGAATACGACAATGTCAGAGATAAAAAAAATGCATATATTGCACTCTAGTTCTTGTCGATGAACAAAACACTCTCAAATACAACACAATCTCATCAATTAAGAAAGAAAATGGAAGTATCCAACGTTTTCTTCCTTATTTACGTTGAAGTTATAGTTCTTCTCTCATGCTTCAACTTGCATGGTTTTAATTTACTTGGCTTAGTAATAGCAAGCCCTGTAGTTAGAGGAAATGGCACTGATCAACATGCTTTACTCCAATTCAAAACCAAGGTAACTGGTGATCCACTCAAGATTATGGAGTCTTGGAATATTTCTGTTCACTTTTGTCAATGGCATGGTGTTACATGTGGTCGCAAGCATCAGAGAGTCACTAAATTGGACCTGCAATTCCTCAAAATCTCGGGATCTTTATCACCATACATTGGCAATTTGAGCTTTCTCAGGGAGTTGAATCTTGCGGACAATAGCTTCTACAACCAGATTCCTCAAGAAATTGGTCGTTTAAGAAGGCTGGAAACATTACAACTGACCAATAACTCCATCAGAGGTGAAATTCCTTCTAATTTATCTGCTTGTTCTAAGCTTACACTGGTTGATATGAGAAGTAACCAGCTAGCAGGAGAAATACCAGCTTCGCTAAGTCTCTTATCAAACCTAAAATCCTTGAATTTTGCCAACAACAGTTTGAAAGGGAGTATTCCACCTTTGTTTGGGAACTTGTCAACTTTGGAGGAGTTTTCTTTCGCGATTAATGCATTAAGTGGGACTATACCAGAAGCTCTTGGACAACTGACAAATCTTTCATTTTTCTCGATACACGGAAATGCAATTTCTGGTAATTTTCCTATGTCAATATTCAATCTCTCCAAAATTAGAAGCTTTGATATTGGTGAAAACAAGATTCAAGGCACTTTTCATTCTGACTTAGGAATCACTATGCCATCTATTGAGTTCTTTTCTGTAGTGGGGAACCAAATCTCTGGACAAATCCCGATTTCAATATCCAATGCCTCAAAACTGAACGTACTTTTATTTAATGATAACAGACTAAGTGGAAATGTGCCTTCGTTAGAGAAGTTGGATAAGCTAGTTAATCTTGGACTAGGCAAAAACCATTTTGGCCATGGGAAAGAAGGTGACTTGAAGTTTCTCTGCAGTTTAGTCAATGCTACCAAATTAAAATTTCTGTATATAGGCACGAGTAATTTTGGAGGGGAATTACCTATATGCATTAGCAATTTTTCTACCACCCTTTTAAATTTAGTAATTGAACAGAACAAAATAATGGGAAGAATCCCGAATGGGATTGGAAATCTCATTAATTTGGAGGTGCTATCGGCATTAGAAAATCAACTATCAGGTCCCATTCCCTTTGAAATTGGGAGGCTTCAGAAGCTGAATATATTTTTTGCTTATACTAATTTTCTCTCTGGGACTATTCCTAATTCTATTGGAAATTTAACAATGTTAATCAAACTTGCTTTAGATGAAAACAATCTTCAAGGAAGCATTCCTATTAGTCTAGGTAATTGCCAAAATTTGCTTTTATTGGACCTTTCTAATAACAATCTTAGTGGACCAATACCCCATGAAGTACTTCGACTCCAATCTTTGTCCATTTGGCTTGACTTATCTTCAAATTATTTGACTGGTGAGCTTCCTGGTGAAGTAGAAAAACTGAAAAATCTAGGTCGATTCTATTGTTCCCAAAATAGGTTATCTGGTTTGCTCCCTAGAAACCTTGGTAGTTGTGTAAGTCTAGAGACGTTGTCCTTGGATGGCAATTTATTTGAAGGGCCCATTCCTTCATCTTGGAGTTCATTGAAAGGCCTTGTCCAACTAGATCTGTCAGATAATAATCTTTCAGGTGGGATTCTAGAATTTTTTGCGGCCTTTGGGGCATTAAAATATTTAAATCTCTCTTTCAATGGTTTTGATGGAGTGATACCAAGTGAAGGAGTCTTTAAGAATGCCAGTGCTACTTTTGTTGAGGGAAACAATAAGCTTTGTGGAGGCATCCCTGAGTTACACTTATCAAGATGCAACTCAAAAACATCATCAACCACTTCTGTGAAATTAAAAATTGCAATCATTGTTGTGATGTTAGGAGTGGCTTTGGTTTTCACTTGTCTCCTTGTCTTGTGGTTTAGAAAGAAGAAACAGCAGCATCCAAGAACAATATGTGAAGAAAATTGGCTTTTACAATTATCATACCAAAGCATCCTAAGGGCTACTAACGGATTCTCCACACAAAATTTGGTTGGTGCGGGAAGTTTCGGTTCCGTATACAAAGGAATTCTTGAGGAGAGTGGAGAAGTTATTGCAGTAAAGGTGTTTCATCTTCTGCATAGTGGAGCTTCTAGGAGTTTTCTGGCTGAATGCGAGGCTTTGAAGAACATTCGACATCGAAATCTTGTCAAGGTTTTGTCAGCCATTTCAGGTGTTGATCATAAAGGCAATGATTTTAAAGCTTTGGCTTATGAATTCATGGAAAATGGAAGCTTGGAGGACTGGTTGTATCCCTCTACCAGCATGAATGAACCGAAGACGACAAGAAACCTGAACTTTTTCCAAAGAGTTAATGTGGCCATAGATGTTGCTCATGCACTCGAATATTTGCACCATTATTGCGAAACATCGATAATTCATTGTGACCTCAAGCCAAGCAATATTCTACTCGATGAAGAAATGGTTGGCCATATCAGTGACTTCGGCTTAGCAAAAATCCTTTCTGGAGATGAGCTTAACTATTCTGCTAATGAATCGAGCTCCCTTGGATTAAGAGGAACTATCGGCTATGCTCCACCTGGTATGTTCACTTTTTCATTTCTTTCATTATTTAAAAGAAAAAAAATCCATCTAAAAGCAGTCTTGTTGTATATTTAGAGGTTTTCCACTACAATTATTAATATATGTATTTTGTGCCGAATTAATTATAGAATACGGCATGGGAAGCAAGTTGTCAACAAATGGCGATGTGTATAGCTATGGCGTCCTCTTGTTAGAGATGTTAACAGGGAAAAGGCCAACGAATGAAAGGTTCAAAGAAGGTTTAAGTCTTCACAACTTTGTCAAAGTAGCTTTGCCCGATCGAGTGGTTGAGATTATAGATCCCATTCTTCTTCAAGAGAGTACTAGAGGAGGAACAGCCACCGACATCACTCTTAATGAAAACAACCTGGGAAATGACGAATATCTTCAATGCTTGAATTCGATATTCAAAATAGGACTCACTTGTTCCACGGAATCACCAAGTGAACGGATGGACATGAGTGATGTTGTTACCAAGCTTTGTTCTATTAGAGAAAAGCTTCTCCGTCCAACTCGATTATATCGTGGGATTAGAACTGCATATGATGCTAAACCAAGAGGTGATAATGTCTTCTTGTCATAGAAAAATACTCGATCATTTCATCACTTCAGGCACATTTCGAATACTTCTCTGATGACATGATGTGCTTTAAGTAAATCCTTGCTTCTTAAGTTGCAGGTATCTAAGGTATTGTATGGATGACTTGAGATGCATGGGTCTGGTAAAGTGCTCGCTATTCTCTATTGTTCACATTTCCACTTTAAGAAAAGAGAATAAATGTGGAGTTTTTCCAGTACTAGATCATCGTCAAATCAGACTTAAGTAACAATGTTGTAATTCTATTCTGGATCTTATTGTATCAATAATGTTATTGAATATGTCAATCAATATCTATTCATGGGAAGTTTATGCTGTTGAAATTGGTAAGCTTGTTTTATATCCCCAAAATGTCTTGGACCATGAGACCCAACCATACCCCATTTGTCCCGTTTGTCCCACCACCACATCGTATGTTTTTGAAATGTTCATGGTTACATCCTTGCTCTGTTTTTGCATAACACAAGGCGATCAAAATGGTTCTCGAGGTGTATGATAAGCTGTGTTAATTGTTGAATTTGACTCGGTTATTGCTGTCTCAAGGGTGATGAATTCATCCACATGATAATTTGTTAAAACCAGCCAACGAACAGAGTGAACTACATCAGCTAAGCTATGGAAGCACAGAGAATGAAGCCTGGCTACTCTTCTTGTCTCTGAAAACAGAGGTCGACCATTATCCATACAAGTACCAAAAAAAACTCAAAATAATTTCAAAAAGAGTAATGACCGATCAAAATGAAAATTTGTGACTAAAATGAGTCTACAGTGAGTGACTAAAATAAAATATTATTAGACTAAAATGAAATATTATTAAAATTAAATAGCTAAAAGATAAAACTATTTAACGACATTGTTAAATTTGAATTTCTTTTATTTCGATGAACAAAATAAAAATTTACTAAATTTGGTTCACCATGTGATTTACCCTTATTATAATTTGTTGAAATTACCCATCTGAATTTCTTTTTCCTTCTCTATTTGATTGTATGTGAAATAATTAGACATTTTGGGTAAAAGTAGAATCAAATACAAGTTTCCTACTCTTATTTAACTTCTTTAAGATAAAATTAAACATTTTCTCAAATAAAATAAGGATAAAAGATAAAAGCTAATGGTAGCTAAATTCCTAATAAAATATCTTTATAAATAATATTTAAATAAAAATAAATAATAAAATAAAATAATCTTAAAATTTAGAAAGTTTAGTATGTGAAAATATTACTTTCATGCTCAAATTTTGTATGTAACTCCTTATTTTCACTTGTTGTCAATATTTTGAATTTAATTTGTACTTACATAAAAATTGAACAAAAAACACTACAACTAAAAGCATCATGTTCAAAAATTAATTAAAATTAATCATCAACAATATGTCTGTCAAGCGCATTATTAAATTAATTACAAGTGTATTTGTTTTTATGTGCTTTAAATCTGATTGAGCTTTCATGAATATATCTAAACAATCATTGTCAATATATTGATTAAATTTTGAATTGTGCTCTTTCAATCTATATGCCTTTCTTTTGTTCTTACCAATATGTCTTCCTATTTTTGGAAGACTATTTTTTTTATTCAAAATTTAAACAACATTTGTAAATAGGGGTGTCACATCTCGAAAACTGAGTTAGTAAAAAATGGGTTAGTGAAAGATCACATTTAGTTTTTGAATTAAGGTTATGAAAATTATGTAAAGTGAAGTGATCTATTTTAGTGGTTAAGCATGTTGTTTATGTGTGTGAGGTTTTAGGTTCAAATAAATTTTTTTTGAATTTTTGTCCCAACCCCTATCCTTGAAAGTCTAGTTTAAAAAAAAATAAAATTCATGCAACTAATGATAGAATAAGTCTATTGGTTCAGTGGCAAGATACTAGCTTATTCTTTAGTTTTAAGTTTGAATCATTGTGTGTGCAGATGGAAATATTTTTACTTGTTCCGCCCATGTGGTAGAGTTTGAGTGGATTTTTAATTGTTTGGGAATCTGATAGGATTAGGTACCTGATATAGTGGGGGAGCTATTCCCTATCTTTTGCGTTTGAAATTTTTCCTTCTTCTTCACAGATTATTTTTCTTTCATTCCTTTCTTTTATTGTCTTCAAACTCCGTGCTTGTGTGGTTGTGCGTGACTAGTGTGTGAGGTAAGGTTGTGAAATCTTGTGGGTGATGGAGTTTTGTTTTGAGTTTTAAGTTTTATATTGAGAAATTAGCCTTTCAAGTGATTTTGGTATATCATATAGTCGTTCTATGCGCTGATATGAGAAGTTCATGAGACGTTCGGCAACCATCCAACAATCTAGGTGTTGTTTTAGGTTGTTGCTTTGCAAGGATAAGTGACTAAAGTCTTAATGAGGGCTGGTTCAGTTGTTTGGGCTAATTGGTTTTTGCATTCAAATTAGTGACTTGGATTTAGCATATCTATGATGATTTTTATGTTTCAAATTGTCAGTTTAGATATTGGAATATTCATTCGTAAATCTACATCAAAAAACATCTAGGTGTGTGACTTGATCTCGTAAAAATAAAAAATGGCATAAAGTTGAAAAATCTATTGTCGACGTCACACAGCACGTGTCAGGCTGTGTGGACCAAATAAGAAAATTATATTGCATATTAAATATGTTAAAAATGTTTTAATTACTATAATATTTAAATTGGTAAGTTAATATATTTTATATTCATCAATTCAAATAAAAAATTATTTTAAGCTAATTACTAAAAATAAAAATATAATATTTAAAAAAATATTTAAATATTAAATATGTAAAATTACATGCAACCATGTGACATTAATGCTAAAAATATAGGTTTAAGTTAAAGATGTGATCTTTAATATTTATCTAAAAACTTAAAATTTTAGGCATAAAATGCAACTTTTCTACCATATTATTGGTGCATATTAAAATTTGCACTGTACTTTATTTTTATTAATATTTGTCATTATACTTTTAATAGTATGATTAAATTTGTCACACAAGTTTTATGTAATTGAATTTTTCCATTAGCTTTGAATTTTACTAAATTTTGTTACTAATCTTTATTTTTTTAAATTCATTTTACCAATTAATATTGGTTTTGATGATTTGGAAATAAAATTTAACAAAAAAAATGTTATTTCAAATATTTTATTTTAATAGTTAATAATAAGTTGATTTATAAAATATAAAAAATTAATTTAGAATTTTTATTTGATATTTATCACATAAAATTCTAAATTATTTTTTATATTTTAATATTTTATAAATTAACTTTTTATTAAATATTAAAATACACTATTTGAAATAATAAACTTTTTAAAATATACTATTAAAAGAAAAACTTGAAAAATAAAAAATGAAAATGTTAAGTTTACTTTTTATGAATATTTTTTTTTATTAATTATTGATAATATATCAATTTATTATTTTTAATTTATTATTATAATGGTATTTATCGTAACTTAAAAGTACAATGACAAATATCAATCAAATAAAATATAATGGTTGGAATCATCTTTGTATATAAAAAATGTATAGGGGCAATTTTCAACTTTACCTTAAAGTATAGTGGCAAATTTGTACATTAATTCAAAAGTTTTAACTCATTAATTGCAAATAAAAATAGGACAAAGTACAACAATAGTCACTCAATTACTCAATTCACTCTATTTTGGTCACCTGACTATTAGTTTCTTAATCCAACCACTCAATTTTGCGAAATCAAATATTTTAGTTAAATAGTAACAGAAGTCTAACGTGAGTTTTTTTATTAGCCTAATAATAAATTTAGTTTTGCAATATTTACATATTCTATCAATTTGTTCTTAAATCTTAAAAAAAAATTAATAAATTTATCATTTTAGTTCTAATTCTAAAAATTCTAAATATATATTTAAAAATATTTTTATATTTAGTTTTTAAATTTTTAATTTATATTTACATTTTTATAATTTATATTTACTTTTTCTCATCAACCAAACATGTGAAAAACCTAGAAATTAAAGTTACTTTTTTATTCAATCTCTTTTAATTTAGTCCACTTTTTCTTTTGCTACGTTAGTTCACCTCAGATGTCTAATTAAACCCCAAAAGGAAGCTTGAAATTAACAAATTTATGAATTAAAAAAAATGGTTGGGTTGACGACACCAACTCTGATGGGCTTTACTCTTTGCTACAAAGATAGTACCAATTTCAAGCTTTAGTGTTATCATGTTTTTGTCATTTCTAGCTCAAGCATCGGAGAAAGATTGTAGGTCAAGGTCATGGCATTTGATATTTCAACCTTTGTCAATTGGATGATGGAAAGAACAAAGTGGTAGATATTATTAAAAGTCTTTTGGGGCACAAAAATCTTAAAAATATTTTTATACTCTTTTAATTTTTTTATTAAAGTTGTGTGATCTGAATCCCATCACTTGTTAAAGAAATAAAATACAGTGACAAAATAAGAGGGTTTGTGGTGATGAAAGGTCGAAGCCCACCACATATCCCCATTAAGCATAATACTCGACTGTGGTTGCAACCCGACCCCTGCAAAACGGACCATGTCGCACAAGTAGAATCCGTATAGAACTACACTTATTCTATTTAACATTGATTCGAATAAAGTTTTTCAATCTTTAAATAAATGTAGTTGAAACTCCTCTTGAATCATTAGTTTTTCCACATTAGTGAATTTCTTCTCCTTTGTCCGTGGTTTTTACTCGAAAGAGTTTCTACATAAAATTTGTGTGTTTTTTTTTTCTTATTTTGCGATCATTTTATTACCATTATCAACGTTTATAATAACGTTTAAGCTCAAATTGATAAAATGTATTGTTAGAATTAAGTGACCCAAATCTGTATTTAAATAAAATACAATGGTAAAATAAAATAAAAGAAAAATCCCTATAGAACTACACTTCTTTTATTTTATTTTAAATAATGTTTCTTAAACCTTATTAAACTCCATCTATTTGATATTGATTAGAATAAGGAGTTTCAATCTTACTACACTCCTATTAGAATATGGCTTTACATGCTTATAAATAGACATAGTCTATTGCTCTTGTAATTGACTCGAATTCGACATAGTGAATTTTCTTCTCCTCTACCCGTGGTTTTTTCTCGAAAGGGTTTCCACGTAAAATCTGTGTGTTCTTTATTTTTATTTCTCTTTTTTCTTTGCGATATTTGTCATTACTGACTTTATATTTTTCACAAATTGGTATCCAAGCTTCCAGGTTTTTCATCTCGATCACGGTAATGGTGTCCTTGAAGTATGAAATTCTGCTGTTGGATCGCAACACCAGATTCGCGTTGTGGCAGATAAAGATGCACGCAGTTCTTGCACAGATAGATTTAAAGGAAGCCCTGCTAGGGGTAGATAAAATGCCTTTGACATTAACGGAGGAAGAGAAGAAGCGCAAGGATTGAAAGGCGTTAACACAATTACATCTGCATTTGTCTAACGAAATTTTGCAAGATGTGATGAAGGAGAAGACCGCCGCGACATTATAGAAGAGGTTAGAACAAATATGTATGTCGAAAACTCTAACCAGCAAGTTGCATATGAAGCAACAACTTTAAGCTCATCGTTTGGAGGAAGGTGCGTCTGTGCACGAACACTTAACAGTGTTTAAAGAAATTCTCTCAAACTTGGAGGCCATGGAGGTTCAGTATGATAAGGAAGATCTAGGGTTGATTCTTCTTTGTTCGTTTCCCCCGTCTTATTCAACCTTTAGAGATACGATTTTATATAGCCGCGAGTCTCTCACAGTTGATGAGGTTTATGATTCTTTAACCTTGTATGATAAGATGAAGCATCTTGTGGTTAAATTTGATTCTCAGGGAGAGGGTCTCATTGTTCGTGGGAGACAAGATCGGAATGCTGATGATGATCGTGGAAGGACACAGGAACGAAATCCTCACGGTAAATCTAAGGGTAGATCAAAGTCGTCAAACAGAGGTAAAACTTGTAACTTCTGCAAGAAGAAAGGGCACATTAAATCTGAGTGCTATAAGCTACAGAACAAGATTAAAAGGGAGGCTGCGAATCAAAAGGGAAAACAACCAGAAAATTCTGATGAAGCTGATGTTGTAGAAGACTACAGTGATGGTGAACTTCTAGTCGCTTCTGTCAACAATTCTAAAGTGAGTGAGGAGTGGATACTTGATTTGGGTTACACCTTCCACATGAGTCCCAATCGGGATTGGTTTACAACTTACGAAATAGTGTCAGAAAGTGTTGTTTTGATGGGAAATAATGCTTCGTGTAAAATCACAGGTGTTGGAACAATTAAAGTTAAGATGTTTGATAGAGTTGTTAGAACACTTTGTGGCGTACGACATGTTCCAGAATTGAAGAGAAATTTAATTTCGTTGAGTACTCTTGATTCAAAAGGGTACAAATACACAGCTGAAAGTGGGATTTTGAAGATTTCCAAAGGTTCCCTCATTGTGATGAAAGGGTAGAGAAAGACTGCCAAGTTATATGTTTTACAGGGTTCTACTGTTATTAGTGATGCAGCTGTGGCTTCCTCTACCTTGTCAGATGATGATATTACTAAATTTTGGCATATGCGCCTAGGGCATATGAGTGAGAATGACATGGCAGAATTGAGTAAAAGAGGACTTCTTGATGGGCAAGGAATTTGCAAATTAAAGTTCTGTGAGCATTGCGTTTTTGGGAAGCAAAAGAGAGTTCAATTCACCAGAGGAATCCATAATACAAAGGGAATGTTGGAGTATATTCATTCTGATCTATGGGGGCCATCAAGAGTGCCTTCGAGAGGTGGAGCTAATTATATGCTAACTTTTATTGATGATTTTTCCAGAAAAGTTTGGGCATTCTTCTTGAAGCAGAAAAGTGATGTGTTTTCCGCATTTAAGTCTTGGAAAACTATGATTGAAAAATAGATAGGAAAATAAATAAAATACCTCCGTACAGACAATGGCTTAGAATTTTGTTTTGATGAGTTTAATAAACTGTGCAAGTTAGAAGGGATCGTGAGACACTTGACAGTTCTTCATACTCTATAGCAAAACGGCTTTGCAGAACGAATGAACAGAACGATCATGGAGAAGGTTCGATGTATGTTGTCAAATGCCAACTTACCAAAGTTGTTTTGGGCTGAAGCAGCCTCTACTGCATGTTTTTTGATCAATCGATCTCCATCCATTGCTATTGAGAAAAAGACTCCACAAGAGGTATGGTCTGGTAATCCTGCTAATTATTCTGATTTAAAGATATTTGGTGTCCTACGTATGCTCATGTTGATAATGGAAAATTGGAACCGAGATCCATTAAATGTGTTTTTCTTGGTTATAAAGCTGTTGTAAAAGGGTATAAGTTATGGTGTCCTTAAAATAGAAAAATTATGATTAGCAGAGATGTTATTTTTGATGAAACTGCTATGTTACCTAACTTATCTCTTAAAGAGTCTTCCAATAAAGAAAATCAAAAGCAGGTGAAGCATCAGATTAATACAGAGTCAGCTCCTCAAGCCAGTACAAAAATTGATAATAGAGTTGCTTCTTCACCAAAATACACTATTTCCAAAAATAGAACTAGAAGGGAAATTAAACCTCCAAAGAAGAATACCGAGGCTGATCTAGTTTCTTATGCTTTAAATGTGGCTGAAGATATAGATGCAAACCAAGAGCCGTCTAATTATTCTGAGGCAGTTAGCTGTGAAGACTCAGAAAAGTGGATGTTTGCTATGCAAGAGGAGATGGAATCACTCCACAAAAACAAAACATGAGATGCATTTAGTGCATAACTCAAGTGCTGGTAGGCTTGGAGTACGGTTGGATATGTTTTAAGGGTTTCGGGAACTCTAGGATATAAGTGAACGTTTTGGGAAAAATATTGGAATTTAAGTTAAAAAGGGGAAACTAGGCAAAGAGGCCTTAAGGAAATTTGTGTGGGATTTATGACACAAGGAAGTCATGTGGCAAAGTGGCTTGGGACGCTACCTTGGGGGCTTGGAAGGTTGCGTCAAAGGGAGTGCCAAAGGGGAGGGGGTTCGAGTCTTGTTGGCAGCAGAAAAGTGTTCTTTTATTTTGCATTTTGGCATCATGAAGGGGGAAAGGTGATGGACGGCATAGGGGCTTTGAAAAGATAAAGATAAGCTTGTTTTTGTTTTTAAATTTCAGCTAAGAGTAGTAGATAAATGTGGGTTATTTTATTTATTTTTTAAATGTTAAGATAAGAGATAAATAAAAAGAAGAAAGTGGGATTTGATAAGTGAGGAAGTAGTGGCCAGCCAAGGGGTTCTCTAGGGAGCAAATTCGGTCTTGTATAGGGAGAAAAGTGCCGAAATTATTCTTGTGAAGTGTTTATCTTGGTGCCGATTTTCCTCTCACTTTCTCTCTTCCAATTCTTTTTCTTTCAACCCCAATTCTAGTCTTTTCTTGAATGGCCGAATGACTCTTTGACATTTAGGATTTTAGCCGAAACTTTGAACCCTTTTTGATCTATTTCTCTTGTTGGCTGAATCTTCCAAGGCTCTCTCTACCATTGTGTATTTTATTAAAGTGCCGAAACACTATTACTATTCTCATAGCCGAATCCTCTAAAAGCCTTCTCTACTTTTGTGTATTTTTCTCTTCACCATTAAAATGCCGAAACTCTCCTTATGTTAGCCGAACCTTGCTTCCTTGGAGAGCCATAACTGAATGTTCCAGCACCATTTGAAAAGCCTAGCCGACTCTCAAAGTGCCTATTTTCTCTTCTTTGCCGAAAGCCTTTAAAACTGAAATAGATAGCCAAAATCTATTCTCTTTTAGTCTTCACAAGTAGACGTTGGAGATAAGTACTTCTTAAGTAATCGGTTTTGGATCCTTTTCGTTTGTGTGCCGAAATCAAGTGATTAAGGTTATAGGGCCTTTATCTAGTGTTTCTTTTGTATGTAGCCAAAGGAAGGGAGCATTAAAGGAGGTCTTTCGGGATTTGTGTGATCAAGGTAAGTAGAATGTGGTATTCGGCCAAGGGCTATTTTTTTAAGATTATTGTTATAACCGATTCTAACAGTGGTTAGCAGGGAATTTCAGTAACTTTATAATCAGTGATATTTCGGGATTTGGAAGAGATAGGTAAGTGGTTGCTAATATTCGGCCATAGGCCATATTTGGTATGTTAAGTGTTGACCGATTGTGTACTATGGTTCTTAGGGACAAATCGACAGGAGTAAGCAGAGTTTCGGGATTTGAGATCTTTTGGTAAGGATATTTAGTAAGTATAGTTTAGATTCGTTATATTTGGTTTATGACGTTGTTATTTGACCGAATGTTCTGATTAAGTGTTCTACGATGGAGGTGAATACCAGTCAAGAAGGTAAAGGGAAAGTCCCTATCCCGAAGTTTAAGAAAAGATCTGTCTCGGTGGTTTGGGATTGGCCACCAGGGTGTGGGTTAGCAGCGGGGGAAAGCTATAGGCAGATAGCGGTAGTTTCGCTTAGTGATAGCATCGGGATTGAGAGTGTAGTACTTCAAGTGATCAGGTTCGTAGTTATCGCACTGTTCTTCTGTTATTTGTGCATGTTGCTATATATGTATTTGTGTATGATGTGTATGGTAACCAAAATAAGGGCTAAGATGGTGGATACCCAAGGTGGGTGATCGAATAACCAGGTCAGTGTTTTATGTTATTAAATGATCACTGATGAATATGTGAAATGGTGATAAGCATGTTTTGTACACTATTAAATGATACTTTCGTCATGATATATATATGTATGGGGATTGGGACATGAATATTGAAGGACAGGGTGTACATTATGTACGTGGTCTGATGTTAGCCTTGTGCTACATTAGCGTTTGATGTTAGCTATGTGCTTCATCAAGGTGGGGTGTTGGCTATGTGCCACCTCCTGGCGGATGATAGCTGTGTGCATCACCGTGGAATGAGGATGACCTCGAGTCACCTCGTGGATATTGATATGTGGGGTCACTTAGGTGATCGGTGGCTTAGCCACGGTCTTGGGCAGCAGGTCTGCTAAGGTAGGTGTAACGGATGGACATTAGGTGGGGCAGGGCTTCATAATTGCATAATTTTGAATGTGGACTGTGTGGATATGGGCCAAGCCCATATGTGGAGACATGTGAAATAACTATGCACTGAGTCTATATGACTCACCCAATTTTTTATCAACATTGTAGGTGACATATGATGATCGGACCGGGCTGGAGTGGATACAAAGGTGGCCATGCACAAGCAGATTTTCATGCAGAAATTGTTTTTATTTATTTACGTATTTTATATTCTCAGTATTTTGATTAAGTGTTTATTGTAATAAGGCCCATTAAAGTATTTAAGTATTTTAATTAAGTATCTTTATTATTTATTTTTAAGATGGATTGATAACTGAATTATGATTTGGAAATGACTTATTTTCAGCAACTTACATTTTGAAATATCTATTAAAGTGTTAAATCCAGAAATGTGTGACAACGAAGTTTTACTTATAAATTTTAAATATACAAGGGTTTTACAAAAGTCAACAAAATTTTATGTTTTCACTCTTAAATTAAAAATCTTTTCAAACGGTTTCCGCAGTGACATACCAGATCCGGTCAAGGCTCGTGGGCCGGGTTTGGGGTGTTACAGTCAGCTCCTCAAGCCAGTACAAAAATTGATAATAGAGTTGCTTCTTCACCAAAATACTCTATTGCCAAAAACAGAACTAGAAGAGAAATTAAACCTCCAAAGAAGTATACCGAGGCTGATCTAGTTGCTTATGCTTTAAATGTGGCTGAAGATATAGATGCAAACCAAGAGCCGTCTAATTATTCTGAGGCAGTTAGCTGTGAAGACTCAGAAAAGTGGATGTTTGCTATGCAAGAGGAGATGGAATCACTCCACAAAAACAAAACATGAGATCTTGTGAAACTTCCTAAAGGTAAAAAGGTTGTTCGCTGTAAATGGGTGTTTAAAAGGAAAGAAGGGACTCCAGGAGTTGAAGAACCCAGATATAAAGCAAGACTTGTTGCAAAGGGTTACAGTCAAATTCCAGGAGTGGACTTTTTCATAGCCCAATTTTGCTCGGGTTAACCAACCCAATTGCCGAAGCCTAATTCAGGAATAAAATCAACAACCCAAAAGAAGTCCATTAACACTAACCCACTTTACATACCAAATACAAGGCCCAACCTAGCCCACTACAAACCATTTTAGAAACAAGACAGAAACGACAAAACCTAGGTGCACCGCACTTAGGTCTTCTGACCAGCCACTTGCTCTGACCCCTGCCGAGGCCACCTGCTCTACTGCCTTTTGCATGCCTTCCCACTTGCACCACCGAAAACCTGCAAAACAAAAAGGGAGAAATGACAGAAAGCAAATAGTAGCAAAACATATTGTTTTGTTTTTCTCTCTTTTCAGTCTCGGTTATAAAAACCGAATAAACATCAATGTGGGGGGACTTTTTTTTCCAATTAAAATTCTTTGTAAAAAGGGGCTTTTGATCTTCCAAATTCAAGAACACAAATAAAAACAGAGAGAAATCAAAAAAGTAAAAAAAAAGAACTTTGAAGGTTACTTTTTACTGTTCTTTGTTATTCAGTTTTGCTTTATTTGCTTTAAATCATTTATAAAAAAAAAGAAAGGACAAAGAGGCTTACCGGAGTTACTCCGTAACCACATCGTCGCCCCGTGGTCCATTGACGGAGGTTTCCCTCCACGATCGGGGTCGGGTACGACGGAGGGAAAAGGGGACCCTTCTTTTTGTTCTTTCGGGTTTAGCCAAGAAGGCTAGGCCTTCAATCTGACTCGAAACAGGGGCTACAGCCAAATCCGCGCACTGTCAGTTATCGTGTGTGTTGGTGATGTGACGGGCTACCGGCAAATGCGCCTGAGGAAGTCTGATCGACTGAGAGGATGAGAGGGGGAGAGTTTTCTCTGTTTCTTTTGAGTGGCTGCTGAGTTTTCTAAAAAAAAAAATTAGGGCTGAAATCTGATTTTTGGGGAAATTTTGGGGTATTTGTATCTTTAAGTGAACGGCGCCGTTTGGGATTAAAAGGGGTCTGCGCATATCCCTTTAAAGGGATATTTGCGCGATAGACCCCTCCCCATTACAACGCTGTTCAAGCAGATCTCGTTTCGCATTTATCTTTTTTTAATTTCGCCCATGAGTTTTGCGCCTTTTCTAATTTAATCCCTATTGAAACGAAGCGTTTAATAACTTAGAAAATTGCGCTTGTAGTCCCTTTTAGTTTTCGCGCATCGTATTTTAATCCCTGTCCGCCTTTTATTTTAATTTATTGCAATTTTAGTCCCTATTTTTTATTCTGATTTTAGTATAGCCCTTACTTATTTGTTTTGTTATAATTTTTACCTTTAACTTTGTTCACATTTCGATTTAAGTTCCAAATTTGTTAAACTTCAATTCCATTTCGCAAATCTGCCATTCATTTATTTTAAAACTTCTATATTCTCTATTTTAAACCCCTTTTTTTTATTTCAGCATCTGTTTTTTTAAATTTATATATATTATTTATTTCTTAAATTTAAATCTATGTTATCCATTTTAAAATTCTATATATTATTATTTACATGCTATTATGCCTTATCCATATTCTTTACTCCATTATTTAAATTGTTGTTTATCAGTATTATTATTATTATTTTGATTACTATACCTTTGTTTTATCATCATTTTGGCATCATCATTATTATTATTATTATTATTATTATTATTTATTTTCATTAATATTATTGTTATTATTATTACCATTATTTTCTTATTAAACAGTATTATTTCTTTTTCATTTACTATTATTATTATTATATTTATTATTATCACTATTATATTTCTTACTACTATTTATTTACTATTGCTACTATTATTTTTTATCTTTGCCAATTATTTCATTTTTTACTATTTCTTATTTTTAAGCATCCTATATTATTTTGTTGTTATCATTACCATTATTTTATTTTACTTTATTTTCTTATTATCATTATCATTATCATTATTATTATTATTATTATTATTATTATTATCATCATCATCATCATCATCATCATCATTATTATAAATATATTATTATCACCACTCTTTATATTATTATTACTATACTACCATTCTTACTATTATTATTTTCTATTATTACCATTGTCACTATTATTATCTTTATATATCATTAATCATTTTAACCTTATTATTACATTTAAAATTATATTATGTGGTATTATTTTCATCTTATTATTATTACTGCCATGAATTATTATTACTATCATTATTTTACTTTTTAGACATAATATTTCTTTCTTACTTTGATTATTATTTCTTACTTTATTGTTTTCTATTTTACTACCTTATTATTATTCTCATTATTTACTATCTGTATACGCATATATACCTTTTCTTCATCATTTTGTTTATCGATTGCTATTATTATCATGTTGATATTATTATTATTATTATTATTATTATTATTATTTCATCGTTATTTCTACAACTGTTACTACGTAATACTTTCAATATATTATATATCATCCTTACTTACACGTATATAAGTGTATGTGTCTTTTTATTATTCTTTTATAACATCGTGTTTTCACATTTTTACGCTTTTTTCTCGATGCATTAGTTTTATAACAACTAATATTTCGTATTAGAGATTCGAGAAAATCGAGCCCTAACTTACTGGATTCCGGTTTTCTCGTTTAAACTAAACAACGAAATATCTCCTTTTAAAATTGCCATACAAGTTTCAAATAAAACATTTGTTCTCAGGAATTCAAAATGTTGCGCCCTAACTCACTGGACACGACATCTAGATACTTCGAGATAAGTTCTTTTAAGATGAAGCCAATATTTCGAATTTGGAATTTCGAGGAATCGAGCCCTAATTTACTGGGTTCTAGTTTCTCATTCGACAAATAACGGAGTATCCTCTTCAAATATAAAACCAAGTTTTAAAATTAAAAGGCAAGCTCGGTTTTGGAAGCCTAAGGTATCACACCCTAACTTACTGGACGTGATACTTTATCTCTTCGAAATGAGAGAGTCATGTCGTCCATTCTGATTCCTTCAAGTTTCGGAGATGAAAAAGTATTGTGTTTTCGAACCATTTCAAATTTTCAACATTAGGACATCAATTAATCAATTAGGTACCAAGTTTGGGCGTGACGAGGGTGCTAACCCTTCCTCGCACGTAACCAACTCCCGAGCCCGTTTTCTCAAAATTCGTAGACCAAAAACATTGTTTTAGTAAATCGAAATGTTTATTAAAACAAAGGTGATCCGATCTCACCTAAGAAAGGTCGGTCGCGAATCCTGTTGTATTTTCATTTTCAAAACCCTAGTCGTTTCCCGTTTTTCCAAAAAATGGTTACGACAGACTTCACAGATGTGTTCTCCCCAGTTATGAAGCATAGTTCGATTCGAGCTTTGCTTGGTATTGTGGCCATGCATGATTTGGAGCTTGAGTAGTTAGATGTAAAAACTGCATTTTTGCATGGAGAACTTGAGGAAGATATTTATATGCAACAACTAGAGGGTTTTACAGTCTCAGAAAAAGAGGACTATGTTTGCTTGCTGAAAAAGTCTATTTATAGTTTGAAACAGTCACCAAGACAGTGGTACAAGAGGTTTGATTCATTTATGACTTCTCATAATTTTAAAAGAAGTAGTTTTGATAGCTGTGTTTACTTTAAGAAAAAAAGTGATGGTTCTTTTGTGTATCTACTTCTTTATGTTGATGATATGTTGATAGCAGCAAAAGATAAAGGAGAGATAAGAAAGGTCAAAGCCCAACTAAGTGAAGAATTTGAGATGAAAGATTTGGGACCAGCAAAGAAGATACTTGGTATGGAGATTCTCAGAGATGGAAAAGCAAGTAAATTATACCTAAGTCAAAAGGGGTACATTGAGAAAGTTCTTTACAGGTTCAATATGACTTTTATCGGCTTTGTCTCCACAATTAGATGATGAGATTGAGTACATGTCACATGTTCCATACTCTAGTGCAGTGGGATCTCTCATGTATGCTATGGTTTGTTCACATCCAGATTTATCATATGTAGTCAGTGCAGTTAGCAGATACATGGCGAATCCCGGTAAATAACGTTAGAAAGCAGTTCAGTGGATTTTAAGATATTTACGAGGTACTACTGATGTTTTCTTACAGTTTGGAAGAACAAGAGATGGAGTCATTGGGTATGTTGATGCTGATTTTGCTGGAGACCTTGATAGAAGAAGATCTCTCACTGGTTATGTCTTTACAATCGGAGGTTGTGCAATCAGTTGGAAAGCTACTTTGCAAGCTACAGTCGCTTTGTCTACCACTGAAGCTGAGTACATGGCGATTACTGATAACATGATTATTTTGCATGATTTCTTGTATTTAATTCGGTGTATTTTTGAAATTATTCCCTGCTAATTTGCATTTTTATGATTTAATTTTTGTTAGGGATGCAATTGATCAGAAACATGCTGAAAAGGGCTAAATTGAAAGAAAATCATGGAAATTGGGCCAAATTAAAAAGATGGAGGAAGCCAAGGACTCATCAAGCAATTTGAATTTGTAAAAAGCCAAGAATAGAAAATCCTATTTTTAGTTTATTTTATTTTTATTTATTTATTTTTATTTTTATTTAAGATTTTATATTAATTTAATTAAGCCTATTTTTAGTAAATCTATTAGTATAAATAGGGGTTATTTGTAATTGGATGATCATCAATCAATTCTCTCTTTTTCTATTCCTATTTGGAGTTGTTTTGTAACACCCCAAACCCGGCCTAGAAGTTAGGCCCGAATTTGGCGTGTCACATGGAAGTTTTTTTTTTTTTTTGAAAACCATGCTTTCATTAGAAACTCTTCTTAAAGAATTTAAAACTTTCTGCTATTCAAAACCTCAAATTTTGTTTGCTTATTTTCAAAATGTATTTTATAAAAAAAATCATTACCTTGCAAAAACATTATTACTACCATTTTCGAAAACCTTTATTTACGTTTTTTTTAGAAAAAATTCTTGTTTGAAACAGTTTAAGCAAATAATAAGTATATCAACCATAAAGCAAATAATAAAATACTCCAGAGGCCTTATTACAACATTTAACCCAAAATAGTAAAGTAATAAAATAAACAAGAAAGAAGTCTAAAGTCCAAATAAACCATTTCTGAAGTATGGTCTCCATCGAGTCATCCATGGCCCAAGTCCACGTCACTGAGCATTACCTGAAAAGGTTAAGAGAAAGGGGGGTGAGTTACAAGAACTCAGTGTGTAATCCCTTTACCATCATCCACTGGGTTGGAACACACGTAGCAATACTTTGGACCTAAGCCCATTTACAATTATAACATAATAACATGTATATAATATGCATATGATATGCAAATCCCAAACCAAACCTAATTTCCATACGCTACACACCACCTGTACCAACCAGCACACCTGTGGGGATCAAGTCAACCCACCCCGCCAACACACCAATCGCAGGCATTAAGCCATTTAATACGTAGGCACGAAGCCTTTTAATAACATGGCACGAAGCCTTTTTATAACACGGCACAAAGCCTTTTTATAACATGGCACAAAGCCTTTTAAAATGATTGTGGCAGAGCCAACGAACTAGATTTTGGCAGAGCCACCGAACTAGATTTTGGCAACAGGCCTTTCTTCTCTTCATCAATTATCCCAGCCCATGCAACCATGTATGCATATACAAAGCATAACAATATTCATAGAATAATTTCAACATAAGGCCCATAACACAAGTTGGCCCATTAAGCAATCTAGAAAATTTGGCCCATTAATCGATCTAGCAAATTTGGCCCATTAAACGATCTAGCAAATTTCACATTTGGCCCATATAACAAATATCACATTTGGCCCATATATCAAATATAACATTTGGCCCATATAGCAAATATAACATTTGGCCCATATAACAAATATCACATTTGGCCCATATAGCAAATATAACATTTGGCCCATCTAACAAATATCACATTTGGCCCATATAGCAAATATAACATTTGGCCCATATAACAAATATCACATTTGGCCCATAAAGGGTATTTTCCTAGTTTGGTCTATAGGGACATTTCGTAATTCGGCCCATTAAGGGCATTTTCGTAACTCGACCCGTAAGGGCATTTTCATAATTCGGTAATCGTACCCACTAAGGGTAATTCGGTAATTTATTCTCTAAGGGAAATTCAGAAATTTACCCACTAAAGGTATTTCGGTAATTTTGCAACCCAGAGGTATTTTAGTAATTTACCCTCATAGGGTATTTCGGTAATTTTGCAACCCAGGGGTATTTCGATAATTTACCCTCCTAGGGTATTTTAGTAATTTCACAACCCAGGGAATTTCGGTAATTTACCCTCTAAGGGTATTTCGGTAATTTTACAACCCAGAGAATTTCGGTAATTTACCCTCCAAGGGTATTTCAGTAATTTCGCAACCCAGGAAATTTCAGTAATTGCACAACCCAGGGGTATTTCGGTAATTTGCCCTTTAAGGGTAATTCGGTAGTTTTACCCACCAAGGGTAATTCAAGAATTTACCTTCTAAGGGTAGTTCGGTAATTTACCCTCCAAGGGTAATTTCGGTAATTTCATATTCAACGGTGTTTCCAAAGGCCTATTATCGTCTTGAGTGGCACAGAATTCTATTTGGGTCTCTTCGGAACTATTGGGTCAAAAATCCATTGTAGGCCCAAAAGGGGTAATTTCGCAATTCTGGACTTTATCTACTAATTTGGGCATAAAAATTTAAAATTGTCCATCTGCGTCATACTGACTAAATTGATTATAACTCGAGTTAGGAAACTCAAGATTTAGATCCATAAAATTTCTTTGAAACTAGACTCATATATCTTCTTACTATAATGTTTCCAGAATTTTTGGCCTAGCCATTTAGTACAGTTTATTCCTTAAAGTTTACCTTGTTTCGCTGTCCAATGATTCTGACCTCTCTTAACTTAATTTCAAATATCTCACTGTACGGTTTTCATATACTGTTCCAACTTGTTTCTCTTGAAAATAATCTCACTAAGGAATCCATACATATAAATTATAACCCATAATTCATTTTTTACAATTTATTATGATTTTTCCAAAACAGATCAGTGAACCCCAAAGTTAATCAGAACCAGTCTCACTAAAATCAAGATATCTCAGAATATAAAATTCCTTTTCCCTATCCATTTCTTCCATATTAAAATAGACACAGTAATCTTTAATTTGATATCTTATTAACTTTCTAATTCCTTTTCTGCTATTTTTAGATATTTTTCAAATACACATCACTGCTTCTAACTGAAACTGTTTTATTACGAAATACGATTTCCACTACGATCATACGCACTCCCGAGTGATTACGGATGCCGATTTTTAGTTTTCTTCGGTATTTCCACCGATTAATAGCATATTTCATACAAACTTTCAGAGAAGTGTGATATTACACACCATTTCAATCATGTATACGAAAGGTACGGGATTACACACCTTAATAACGAGTTGTGCTTTCCACCGATTTCAACACCTAAAATGATTAGTTGACAGAAAGTTAGTCTCTACTTTGATAATCGTAACACTTTACTAGGCTAACTCCACTTACCACGAATGTGATCTCCCTCGATCCTACCCTTTGGCTACTAAAATCCCATCCTAACAATATTTGGTGAGCGAGAGAGTTGTTAGCAATTATCCCACCTTTGGCCAAAACAAATCTTATAACAACGCTCTTACCCCACTTACTTGACGAGTCGATGATAACGATTGATTAATACCATTCACTTGTGCTCCTTCACCTTGATAAAAATCCTAAGCCCAACGGTGGCCATATCACAGAAATGTATTTAACTTAGACCCAATCAAGAGAGAAAAGAAGAACACACGATTATTAATGAAGAACTCGAATGAAACAAAGTTATTGACAAAGAGAGAACTACTACTTACCGATTCGATCAAGATGAGGTTTTCCCACACGATAGAGAATGAAAAGATGAAGAAATAGGATGATAATGGGTTCGACTATAGAGAAAATCGAACAGAAAGATGTGATTACAAAGTGATGTTGATTAAAGAAGAAGAAATGGTTGATGAAATGGTCAATAGAAGAGAATGGATGGGGAAAGTGTTTTGGTAGTTTCGGCTATCAAAGAAGATGAACAAGAGATGAATGTTTTGTCCCAACAATAGAGAAGAAAAATGCACAAAAGTGCTAGGAGGATTCGACAAAGAAAATAGCAATTTGGAGAAAATGACACAACTGATGCTATAGAAATTTTGACCAAAACAAGCACTAAAGCTTTACCAAAAGACCAAGAAAAATAAAGCTACCTCTCCTACACACAAAACCGTCCACATTTTTTCCCCTAAAAGCCAAAATTTGCCAACTACACTTTCCATAACACTCTCCCCTTTTTGTGCCACCAACCCCACTTTCCATAATTCTCTCCCTTTTTTGCTCCATGTTTTCCTCCATGTTTTGCTCCATGTTTTCCTCTATGTTTTGCTCCATTTGTCCCCTTCTCTTCTTTGAGCAAAAATAGAACTCTCTTGTTGCTTGTTATGAGAGTCGAACCCTTGCTCCCTTCAATAGCTCAACACGCCACTTGCCACCAAGCCATAAGTTCTCTTGTGTCTCTTAAATGCACCCACTTATTCTTAAGTCTTGATGCCACCTACCTTCTCTCCTTAATATGCTTAAACACAAAATTTTTATTAGGGCCCAATTCAACCGCGAGCCCTCATTGAACCCCTAACTTTCTTAAATCATCTTCTTAATAAATCCAACTTGAAAAGATGCCGTTCTCAAAAAATTTAAACATTCCTACGCCCAAGGCCCAATGGGCCTAATCCTACTAGGCTTAATTTCGGGATGTTACAATTCTACCCTCCTTAAAGAAAATTTCATCCTCGAAATTTCCAATCAACTACTAAACATACCGCTCAAATCACATCACTATGCTTTCGCTGCGCACTCTGATCTTAATAACACTAATGTACCTTTAACAAAATCTTGAATCCTCTTTCACACAACCAATGTCTAACCGCAGAAGCAAACAGTTATCAACCACTTATACTTAAAAAATTTTTCTGCACTCAATCATCACATCCAACCAAACATACATGACTTGATGGTGATGAAACAATCCCGAGCCTTATGCTCCTTAGACCCGCATCTCATATATGTTCCTTACCTCCTCCAGCATTCTCCCGGATGACACATTCTACAATAATCGCAAGCCGAAAAGTTTGGACGTGCCTTGACATGCTTTACGAAATGACACTATGACCCCAAAGAATCACGATCTATTTTCTTCTTACAGTCCCCAGACCTAACTCGAAGTGCTTCACCAAATCCTTTAACCTTTGCAAATACCTAATTAACTATTTGAGTCAGCTTATCAACCTTAGTTCGATCATGAGATCCCGTCTTAGCCACTGACGATGCCAGTACCTCCCTTTCAGGCACATGCCTCAGTGCCAAAGATCTAGCCCTAGCACCTCGGCCTTTACCGCGTCCACGTCTTCTAGCGTTCATGTTCACTAATGTCGACTTAATCTTATTACGAGTTTTATGAATCAACATACTATTCAATGTTTATTAACCAATGTTTTATGAAGTGTGAGTAGAAATGTTATTTTTGAGAATCGAATCCACATCCTAGAGTTTTAGTCTCTATAGCTTCAACTTCTAAAACTAACAGTTTTAGAGTATTCTATCTTGTGGAATTTTCTTACCACAGTAATAACACAATAATCATAAAATGAAAACAAATAATTACTTGACTTGGTGCCGGATACCCGTGGTGCCATACTTCCTTTAGAACATGCATTTTATAAATCAAAATTTTAAACAGCTTTGGAGAACACTTTTGAACCCAAACCACAGTCGAGTTTTGCAAACTGAACTCTGATACCATTAAATGTAACACCCCAAACCTGGCCTAGAAGTTAGGCCCGAATTTGGCGTGTCACATTGAAGGTTTTTTTTTTTCAAAAACCATGCTTTCATTAGAAACTCTTCTTAAAGAATTTAAAACTTTCTGCTATTCAAAACCTCAAATTTTGTTTTCTTATTTTCAAAATGTATTTTATAAAAAAATATTCCCTTGCAAAAACATTATTACTACCATTTTCGAAAACCTTTATTTACGTTTTTTTTAGAAAAAATTCTCGTTTAAAACAGTTTAAGCAAATAATAAGTATATCAACCATAAAGCAAATAATAAAATACTCCAGAGGCCTTTACAACATTTAACCCAAAATAGTAAAGTAATAAAATAAACGAGAAAGAAGTCTAAAGTCCAAATAAACCATTTCTGAAGTATGGACTCCATCGAGTCATCCATGGCCCAAGTCCATGTCACTGAGCATTACCTGAAAAGGTTAAGAGAAAGGGGGGTGAGTTACAAGAACTCAGTGTGTAATCCCCTTACCATCATCCACTGGGTTGGAACACACATAGCAATATTTTGGACCTAAGCCCATTTACAATTATAACATAATAACATGTATATAATATGCATATGATATGCAAATCCCAAACCAAACCTAATTTCCATCCGCTACACGCCACCTGTACCAACCAGCACACCTGTGGGGATCAAGTCAACCCACCCCGCCAACACACCAATCGCAGGCATTAAGCCATTTAATACGTAGGCACGAAGCCTTTTAATAACATGGCACGAAGCCTTTTTATAACACGGCACAAAGCCTTTTTATAACATGGCACAAAGCCTTTTAAAATGATTATGGCAGAGCCACCGAACTAGATTTTGGCAGAGCCACCGAACTAGATTTTGGCAACAGGCCTTTCTTCTCTTCATCAATTATCCCAGCCCATGCAACCATGTATGCATATACAAAGCATAACAATATTCATAGAATAATTTCAACATAAGGCCCATAACACAAGTTTGCCCATTAAGCAATCTAGAAAATTTGGCCCATTAATCGATCTAGAAAATTTGGCCCATTAAACGATCTAGCAAATTTCACATTTGGCCCATATAACAAATATCACATTTGGCCCATATATCAAATATAACACATATAGCAAATATCACATTTGGCCCATATAACAAATATCACATTTGGCCCATATAGCAAATATAACATTTGGCCCATATAACAAATATCACATTTGGCCCATATAGCAAATATAAGATTTTGGCCCATATAACAAATATCATATTTGGCCCATATAGCAAATATAACATTTGGCCCATATAACAAATATCACATTTGGCCCATAAAGGGTATTTTCGTAGTTTGGTCTATAGGGACATTTCGTAATTCGGCCCATTAGGGGCATTTTCATAACTCGGCCCGTAAGGGCATTTTCATAATACAGTAATCGTACCCACTAAGGATAATTCGGTAATTTACTCTCTAAGGGAAATTCAGAAATGTACCCACCAAGGGTATTTGGGTAATTTTGCAATCCAGGGGTATTTCATTAATTTACCCTTCAAGGGTATTTCGGTAATTTTGCAACCCAGGGGTGTTTCGGTAATTTACCCTTGAAGGGTATTTCAGTAATTTTGCAACCCAGGGAATTTCGGTAATTTACCCTCTAAGGGTATTTCGGTAATTTTGCAACCCAGAGAATTTCGGTAATTTACCCTCCAAGGGTATTTCAGTAATTTCGCAACCTAGGTAATTTCAGTAATTGCACAACCCAGGGGTATTTCGGTAATTTGCCCTCTAAGAGTAATTCGGTAGTTTTACCCACGAAGGATAATTCAAGAATTTACCTTCTAAGGGTAAATTCGGTAGTTTTACCCACCAAGGGTAATTCGATAATTTACCCTCCAAGGGTAATTTCGGTAATTTCATATTCAATGGTGTTTCCAAAGGCCTATTATCGCCTCAAGTGGCACAGAATTCTATTTGGGTCTCTTCGGAACTATTGGGTCAAAAATCCATTTTAGGCCCAAAAGGGGTAATTTCGTAATTCTGGACTTTAACTACTAATTTGGGCATAAAAATTTAAAACTGTCCATCTGCGTCATACTGACTAAATCGATTATAACTCGAGTTAGGAAACTCAAAATTTAGATCCGTAAAATTGTCTTGAAACTAGACTCATATATCTTCTTACTGTAAGTTTTCCAGAATTTTTGGCCTAGCCATTTAGTACAGTTTATTCCTTAAAGTTTACCTTGTTTCACTGTCCAATGATTCTGACCTCTCTTAACTTAATTTCAAATATCTCACTGTACGGTTTTCATATACTATTCCAACTTGTTTCTATTCAAAATAGTCTCACTAAGGAATCCATACATATAAATTATAACCCATAATTCATTTTTTATAATTTATTATGATTTTTCAAAAACAGATCAGTGAACCCCCAAAGTTAATCAGAACCAGTCTCACTAAAATCAAGATATCTCAAAATATAAAATTCCTTTTCCTTCTCCATTTCTTCCATATTAAAACAGACATAGTAATATTTAATTTGATATCTTATTCACTTTCTAATTCCTTTTCTCCTATGTTTAGTGATTTTTCAAAAACACGTCACTGCTTCTAACTGAAACTATTTTATTACGAAATACGATTACCACTACGATCATACGCACTCCCGAGTGATTAGGGATGCCAGTTTTTAGTTTTCTTCGGTATTTCCACCGATTAACAGCATATTTCATACAAACTTTTAGAGAAGTGTGATATTACACACCATTTCAATCATGTATACGAAAGGTACGGGATTACACACCTTAATAACGAGTTGTGCTTTCCACCGATTTCAACACCTAAAATGATAGTTGACAGAACGTTAGTCTCTACTTTGATAATCGTAACACTTTACTAGGCTAACTCCACTTACTACGAATGTGATCTCCCTCGATCCTACCCTTTGGCTACTGAAATCCCGTCCTAACAATATTTGGTGAGCGAGAGAGTTGTTAGCAATTATCCCACCTTTGGCCAAAACAAATCTTACAACAACGCTCTTACCCCACTTACTTGACGAGTCGACAAAAACGATTGATTTGTAACATCCCAAAATTGGGCCTAGTAGGATTGGGCCCATTAGGCCATGAGAGTAGGAGTGTTTAAAATTTTTGAGAATAAGAGAATGGCATTATTTCAAGTTAGACTTATTAAGAAGATGATTTTAGAAAGTTACGGGGTTCTATGAAGTTTCGGGTTCAAGTTGGGCCTTAATGAAAGTTATTGTTTAAGCCTATTAAGGAGAAATAGTAAGAGGCATCAAAACTTATGGAAATAAGTGAGTAAATTGTTGTCATAAATGAACTATTGGTAAAGAGGTTACGGCATCAAGTGGAGAGCATGGAGGGAAGGGGTTCAAATCCCATCTTTTGCAAAATTTTGGATTTATTTTTGTGTACTCTTCCAAGTGTCAACATGACATTATTAAAGAAAAGAAATAAAAGAAAAAGAATAAAAAAAGAAATGGGAGAAAAAGGAATGATGGAGAGTGATTTGTGGAAAAAGGAATGATGGAGAGTGATTTGTGGAAAAAGGAATGATGGAGAGTGATTTGTTGAAAAAGAAAAAAAAAATATAATGATGAGATTTGAAAAGAATGAGGTAGGTGAAAAAAAAAAATGCATGGAGGGTGTAATAGCCCGATTTAGAGGATAGTCGAAATAGTGATCTCGGAATCACTAAACCGAGGATAGAGAAAATTATTTTCATGTTATTCTATGTATTATAACATGTTTATAAGGATGCATGAAAATTTTGGTGTCTCAATTTTAGCGATTGAGGGCTTAATTTCGAAAAAGGACTAAATCACATAAAGTGCTAAAGTTTAATTTTAATTGCTAAAGGTGCCAAATAGTTATGGGCTATTAATTGGAGGCCCCAATTGTGCAATTTGGCCTTGTTTTAAGTGAGTAGGCCGGCCATGTGACATATGGGACAATAATTTTTAATTTTGGTCAAAATAGGTGGGAATTAGGTGATAAAATGAATAAAACAAGATGAGTAAAAGATTCTATCATCTTTTACTATTCATCTATCTTCTCTCCACCGAAAATTGATGAAGAAATGGAGCTTTGGGGGTTTGAACTTTCAGCCAAGCTATCTCCCATATTAGTAAGTGATTTTGATGGCTTTAGTTGATAATTTTTGTATTTTTGGAACCCCCAAAGCTTAAGCTAGCTAATGAGGGGGCTAATTTGTAACATGGTTGAGAGTCTAGGGACTTGCCATGAGAGAGTTTATGCTGGTTGCAAGGTCTAGAAGTACTTTATCAAAGGGTCAATCGAAAACCTATCCCTCGTAAGAAGTGACTCGGATTTTTGGTGCCGTGGAGAGCATCGCATTACGTATTCCGAATAAGGTGTGTAATTTCATACTCTTCCAAATATATGTTTGAAATGGTGAGAAAATCCCACATCTCTCTAAAATTTTACATGAAATATTCTGTGATTCGGTAGAAATATAGAAGAAAACTGATAACCGGTATCCGTGATCACTCGGACGTGCGTTTGATGGTAGTGATAATCATGTTTTGTAATAAAACAGTTTCAGTTAGAAGCAGTAATGTGTTTTTGAAAAATCACTAAAAATAGGAGAAAAGGAATTAGAAAGTGAATAAGATATCAAATTAAAGCTTACTGTGTCTATTTTAATATGAAAGAAATGGAGAAGGAAAAAGAATTTTATATTCTGAGATATCTTGATTTTAGTGAGACTGGTTTTGATTAACTTTGGGGTTCACTGATCTATTTTGGAAAAATCATATAAAATTGTACAAAATGAATTATGGGTTATAATTTATATGTATGGATTCCTTAGTGAGCCTATTTTCAAGAGAAACAAGTTGGAATAGTATATGAAATTGTACAGTGAGATATTTGAAATTAAGTTAAGAGAGGTCAGAATCATTGGACAGTGAAACAAGGGAAATTTTAAGGAATAAACTGTACTAAATGGCTAGGCCAAAAATTCTGGAACAATTACAGTAAGAAGATATTTGAGTCTAGTTTCAAGGAAATTTTACGGATCTAGATTTTGAGTTTTCTAACTCGAGTTATAGCCATTTTAGTCAGTATGATGCAAATGGATGTTTAAATTTGTATGCCCCAAATTACTAGTTAAGTTTCAGTTGCGAAAATTTTCGAATTACCCTTGTAGGGTAAATTACCGAATTACCCTTAGAGGGTAAAATTACCGAATTACCCTTAGAGGGTAAAATTACCGAATTACCCTTGGTGGGTAAATTACCGAATTACCCTTGGAGGGTAAATTACCGAATTACCCTTAGAGGGTAAAATTACTGAATTACCCTTGGTGGGTAAATCTACCGAATTACCCTTGTAGGGTAAATTATCGAATTACCCTTGTAGGGTAAATTACCGAATTACCCTTATAGGGTAAAATTTCTGAATTACCCTTGGTGGGTAAAACTACCAAAATACCCTTGGGTTGTGAAATTACCAAAATACCCTTGGAAGGTAAATTACTGAAATACCCTTAGGTTGTAAAAATTACCAAAATACCCTTGGAGGGTAAGTTACCGAAATACCTTTGGGTTTCGAAATTATTGAAATACCCGTTGAGGGTAAATTACTGAAATACCCCTCAATTGCAAAATTACCAAAATACCCTTAGAGGGTAAATTACTGAAATACCCCTGGGTTGCAAAATTACTGAAATACCCTTTGTGGGTAAATTTTTGAATTTCCCTTAGAGAGTAAATTACCAAATTACCCTAGTGGGTGGAGTGCGATTCTTGAATTATGAAAATGCCCTTATGGTAGAGTTACTGAAAATGCCCCAATGGTAGAATTACGAAATGTCTCTATGGACTAAACTACGAAAATACCCTTTATGGGCCAAAATGTTATATTTGTTATATGGGCCAAATGTGATATTTGCTAATGGGCCAAATGTGATATTTGTTATATGGGTCAAATGTAAAATTTACTAGATCGTTTAATGGGCCGAATTTGCTAGATCGATTAATGGGCCAAATTTGCTAGATCGTTTAATGGCCAAATTTACTAGATCGATTAATGGGCCAAATTTACTAGATCGTTTAATAGGCCAAATTTACTAGATCGTTTAATGGCCAAATTTACTAGATCGTTTAATGGGCCAAATTTGCTAGATCGATTAATGGGCCAAATTTGCTAGATCGTTTAATGGCCAAATTTGCTAGATCGATTAATGGGCCAAATTTGCTAGATTGCTTAATGGGCCAACTTGTGTTATGGGCCTTATGTTGAAATTATTCTATGAATGTTGTTATGCTTTGTATATGCATACATGATTGCATGGGTTGGGATAAAATTGAAGAGAAGTGCTAGTGGCTCTGCCACAATCTAGTTCGGTGACTCTGTCACAATCCAGTTCGGTGGCTCTGCCACAATCTAGTTCGGTGACTCTGTCACAAATTGATAACTTGTAATATGGGCTTTTTGTTGAAATTTACCTTATGAATATATTGCTATGCATTATATATATACATGACTGCATGGGTTGGGATAATTGACGAAGAGAAGAAAGGCCTGTTGCCAAAATCTAGTTCGGTGGCTCTGCCACAAATATTTTAAATGGCTTAATGCCTCTAGTTCGGTGACTCTGTCACAATCTAGTTCGGTGGCTCTGTCACAAATATAATTTTAATTGGCTTAATGCCTGCTATTGGTGTGTTGGCGGGATGGGTTGACTTGATCCCCACAGGTGTGATGGTTGGTATGGGTGGTGTGTAGCGGATGGAAATTAGGCTTGGTTGGGAATTGCATATCACATGCATACTATGATCATGTTATTATGTTCTAATTGTTATGGGCTTAGGCCCAAAATATTGCTATGTGTGTTCCGACCTAGTGGATGATGGTAAGGGGATTACACACTAAGTTCTTGTAACTCACCCCCCCTTTCTCTCAACCTTTTCAGGTAATGCTCAGTGACGTGGACTTGGGCCTTGGATGACTCGATGGAGACCATACTTCAGAAATGGTTTATTTGGACTTTAGACTTCTTTCTTGTTTATTTTATTACTCTACTACTTTGGGTTAAATGTTGTAATCAGGCCTCGAATTTTCTCTCAAAATGCTTCGGCAACTCTATTCCCAAACATCCCATTTTCGTAAATTGTTTATTTCAAATATGTTTTCACAACCAAAAAAGGTCTTTAAAGATAATTACGTTTTCAAGTAGATAACAATTGCTTAAGTGTTTTTGGTTTTAACAAAGAGGCCGTAAATCTCGAACAAGTCTTTAACAATCTCAAAGATGGTATAAAAAAAAAAACTTCCATGTGACACGCCAAATTCGGGCTTAACTTCTAGGCCGAGTTTGGGGTGTTACATGATTAATACCATTCACTTGTGCTCCTTCACCTTGTTAAAAATCCTAAGCCCAACAGTGGCCATATCACAGAAATGTATGTAACTTAGACCCAATCGAGAGAGAAAAGAAGAACACACGATTATTAATGAAGAACTCGAATGAAACAAAGTTATTGACAAAGAGAGAACTATTACTTACCGATTCGATCAAGATGAGGTTTTCCCTACGATAGAAAGAGAGAAATGATGATGAAGAAATAGGATGATAATGGGTTCGACTATAGAGAAAATCAAACAAAAAGATGTGATTACAAAGTGATGTTGATTAAAGAAGAAGAAAAGGTTGATGAAATGGTCAATAGAAGAGAATGGATAGGGAAAGTGTTTTGGTAGTTTCGAATCAAAGAAGATGAACAAGAGATGAATGTTTTGTCCAAACAATAGAGAAGAAAAATGCACAAATGTGCTAGGAGAATTCGGCAAAGAAAATAGCAATTTGGAGAAAATGACGCAATTGATGCTATAGAAATTTTGACCAAAACAAGCACTAAAGCTTTACCAAAAGACAAAGAAAAATAAAGCTACCTCTCCTACACACAAAATCGTCCACAATCTTTCCCCTAAAAGCCAAAATTTGCCAACTACACTTTCCATAACACTCTCCCCTTTTTGTGCCACCAACCCCACTTTCCATAATTCTCTCCCTTTTTTTGCTCCATGTTTTCCTCCATGTTTTGCTCCATGTTTTCCTCCATATTTTGCTCTATTTGTCCCCTTCTCTTCTTTGAGCAAAAATAGAACTTTCTTGTTGCTTGTCATGAGATTCAAACCCTTGCTCCCTTCAATAGCTCAACACGCCACTTGTGTAACATCCTGAAAAGGGCCTATGCATTTTCGGCTTAATTGTACGAAATGACATGTCTTACGTGTTAGGAATAAATTTTGAATATTTTTGAAAACCCGAAAATGTATGGAAATGATTTAGAAATGAACATTTTTGGAAACCTGGAAATGTATGAAAATGATTCAAAAGAGGAAAGTGAACATTTCTGGAAACTTGGAAATGTAAGGAAATGTCAAGTTTAAAAAGGCAAACGAAAATTTTTGGAAACTTGGAAATGTAAGGAAATGTTGAGTTTTAAAGTTTAAAAAGGGGAAACTAAGGCAAGGTGGCCTTAACAGAAAAAGTATGTGAAATTTGACACACAAACAGGCTTGGAAAAGTGGCCTGGAGATGCCACTTAGGGCCTTTGGAAATGGCACCACATGCAAGGGTGTTGGACCTGAGTTCGAGTCACAAGGGAAGCAAATAAAAGAAATTTTATTTTGCTACAAGGTGTAGAGAGGTGGACGGCACAAGGCTTTAATTTAGGAGCCTTTATTCTTTTATTTGTTTAAGGATAAAAGATGATAAATGAGGGATTATTCTTTATTTTTTTTAAATAAGGAGAGAAAGAGGAAAATAAGGAAGAGTGGTGGCCAAGTAAGGGACTTTGAGGTTGATAATTTCGGCTAAGTAAGGAAAGTTGCTGAATTATCTTTTATTTTAGGAGATAATTAAAGAGATAAAGCTATCAAAATAGAAGAGTGATGGCCAAGTAAGGGATTCTAAGTTAGTAAATTCGGCTATATAAGGAAAAGAGGGCCATTCATCATTCTTCCTCTCAGCCCTTCTCTCTGCCGAATTTCCTAGAGCATTTGTTCTTCTTCTTTTTGTTAGCCAAAGCCAAAAATTCAAGATATCACCATTAGCCAATTTCTTTTCTTTCCAATCCATCAAAAGCTGAATATTTGAGGGGCTTCAAGCATAGGTGCTGTCGATTTCTTCAAGAAAGGGTAAGAACAAGTTTTGATTTCTATTCTTTTCTTTTATGATTTGCCGAAATCTAGGACTAACCCCATCAATATCTTGTTGCCGAAACCTTGAAGAGATTTTTCGGGATTTACTAAGTGTCGACTACAAGGAAGGAGAAGTTCTTTTCCCGAAGGTACACCGTAGGCCGCGTGTTCCCTAGTTATTCGGTGAGTTTCGGGATTTAAAATCCACAAGGTAAGTGTCTATAGCATTCGGCCAAAGCCTAGTCTAGTATTTAGATTTGTTTCTTAAATGTTTGAAAGGCGAAAACTAACCAAGTTAATTGATTTAATGTTGGCCGATTGAAGGAAGGTATAGCACAAAGTTTTCGGGATTTGATTTATAGTGAAATCGGCACCAAGGTAAGTTTTAGGTTACAACAATCCTAATAGGATTTGGTTTTATGGCCGAATGGTCTTCATTAAATTTTTAAGTGATGGCCGAATGTAGGGAATTAAGGATCTAAGGCAATAGATCGATTTTTCGAGATTTCAAGGAATTCCTTAAGCAAATCAGGTGTGTACCCCACACTAACTTTTAATAAGAATTATGGCAATATTTAATATGTGCATGCTTATAAGAATGTGAATATGGCTAAGGTACAGTGTTACGGTACAAAGTACTTAGGTACGTTTCCTACTCCTACTAGGATTACGAAATATGTTATATTTAACATGTGAAAAGTGACATGAATGTGAATTTAAGTATGTTATGCATGATATGAATAATATGGGGCATTCAGGTTATATGAAAAGGGGAAGTGAATGTGGTGACTTCGGTCCCACTATCTGAATGTGGTGACTTCGGTCACATTATCTGAATGTGGTAACTTCGGTTACATTATATGAATGTGGTGTCTCATGACACAATTATATTATCTGGTGGCTATGCCACAAATTTTATATGGGCAATGAGCACGTCGACTGCAGCGACTGCCTTCGATGGTGTGTAGCGGATGGAGGGTTCACTTAGTGTCCCCACGGTGTGCAGGTTGGTACGGGGATGTGTAGCGGATGGCATCTAGGTTTGGGTTCGGGTTGCATCATTATTTTATATGTATATGAATATGCATGCGATATGATAAGATATGCCTGATCTATTAAATTTTAGTGTTGGTTACACATTGAGTCTGTTGACTCACCCGTTGTGGGAACATGTTTCAGGTGATGAACAGTGATGGACCGGGACGGCAGAACTTGTGGTCGCCATGCTCAGCTTGAAGTTTTATTTAATTTGGACATTTTATTTTGAATTTAAGTACTTTAAATTATTTGGGTTGTTTTGATGTAATAAGGTCTAGTATGATTTATTTCGCATGCATCTTTAATTATTTTATTGTGTTATGGAATTTTATCAAATTAAAGTTTAAGTATTTTATTAAAAAGAAACCCTAAATGTTTTGACACTTAAACCCACATGATTTTAATTAAAGATAAAGTCTAAAAAGAAATTCGGCACATATTCTAACTTAACGTTTTGAAACTTAACAATGAGATTTTTATAGAATTTATATTTCAGAAATAAATTGGTTTCCAACTTAAGCCCAACCCTAATCGAATTTTCTCCCAAAATAACTTGAAGTTTTTCAAAGTGCAAATGAACTTGAACCGGTTTTTCTTGAGGAACATACCAGATTCGGTCATGGCTCGTGGGCCGGGTGTGGGGTGTTTCAGTTTGGTATCAGAGCCCAGTTTTGAACTCTCGGCCTGAGGGTTAAGGCCCAAAACATTTTCAAAGCGAGCCCAAGTAAGTTTTATAAAAATATTTTTTGGAAATAAGCAGGTTTTTCTGGCATGGCACCCAAGTCTCCGACCCGCAGTCCACCAGGTAAGTACCCCTATCTTCTGTGTTAATTTTGGTATGAATTATAGAAGGGTAGAAATGGAACGTAGATAGTATGATAAGTATAGAAATGGAACGTAGATAGTATGATAAGTATTTGAACTCTAGGACTAGTTTACCCCAACACTTACATAAGACTTAAGGCCTAATTAAAACAAACTTGTGGTTACGTCGCCGAGTTAGGGTGTGGCAACCATTGTGCGCATGTCTAGGATTGGATTCGGAAGAGCCTGGTACTTAAGCAGTCCTAGTGACTCACCTCCTCTTCGCAGGAATCCTACCTGGTGCGTAGCTACGGTTCACCTTAACCAAGAGGACTCAGTCGCAGGCTAAACCCAATAACTAAAACCCGAAAGGGAACTAGCCGTGTTTTTATAAAAACTCTAGTTTTAAAACTCTTAAAATTATTTTTTTTAAATTGTGAGAACTATTCTTCCGAAAAAATTTTTGATTTATGAAATTACAAAAATACCCCTAGTGGTAAAATTACAAAAATGCCCTTAGTTTATGAAATTCCCAAAATACCCACAGATCTAATCAAAATTTTCATTACTTTATAAAATGTCCAAAAACCCTAATTTGCAAAATATCAAAAATGCCATGATTTTGGAAAATTACGAAATTGCCCCTAACTTACAAAATTACCAAAATGACCCTAATTTCTAAAATTTTTGCAACATCACCGTTTTAGAAAATGAATTCCCAAAGATAACCCTCAAGTTTTGTAAATTTTGAAATACCTTGATTTATTAAGATTTATAAATTTACCCTGGAATTTCAAAATTATCGAAATACCCCTGGAATTTCAAAATTACTGAAATACCCCCGGGATTTCAAAATTACCAAAATACCCTTATTGACAAAATCACCAAGGAACCTTATTTTGACAAATTACGAAAATACCCAGAGGACAAATTACAAAAATACCCCTGGGTAGTGGAAAAACAACAACAATGAAAACTACAACATTTCTCTGAATGAACGAAAGTTCATAATTGGTTGATGAATGTGAACGTGACTTTCTGAATAGTAAACTTGAGCTGAGAACTTTGTTTGATCGAAAGAACCACTTTTAAACATCTCTTTTCATAAAACTATTCGCGGTTAATCAGTGAAACAAAAGTACTAATGTATAAAACTCCTAAATCAGATTAAATCGCGACGTTGAAAATGAGTTCTAAGAGACGCGAACTTAGAGATTGTGCCTAGAAAGTATGATGGTTCTATTAAGATCAGAGTGCGCAGCGTAAGCATAGTACGGTGAGAAGTATTGTACGACTGTTAGTAAGTAATTTCGAGGACGAAATTATTTTTAAGGAGGGTAGAACTGTAACATCCTGAAAAGGGCCTATTCATTTTCGGCTTAATTGTACGAAATGACATGTCTTACGTGTTAGGAATAAATTTTGAATATTTTTGGAAACCCAAAAATGTATGGAAATGATTTAGAAATGAACATTTTTGGAAACCTGGAAATGTATGAAAATGATTCAAAAGAGGAAAGTGAACATTTCTGGAAACTTGGAAATGTAAGGAAATGTCAAGTTTAAAGAGGCAAACGAAAATTTTTGGAAACTTGGAAATGTAAGGAAATGTTGAGTTTTAAAGATTAAAAAGGGGAAACTAAGGCAAGGTGGCCTTAAGAGAAAAAGTATGTGAAATTTGACACACAAACAGGCTTGGAAAAGTGGCCTGGAGATGCCACTTAAGGCCTTTGGAAATGGGTTGTTTTGATGTAATAAGGCCTAGTATGATTTATTTCGCATGCATCTTTAATTATTTTATTGTGTTATGGATTTTTATCAAATTAAAGTTTAAGTATTTTTTTAAAAAGAAACCCTAAATGTTTTGACACTTAAACCCACATGATTTTAATTAAAGATAAAGTCTAAAAAGAAATTCGGCACATCTTCTAACTTAACGTTTTGAAACTTAATAATGAGATTTTTATAGAATTTATATTTCAGAAATAAATTGGTTTCCAACTTAAGCCCAACCCTAATTGAATTTTCTCCCAAAATAACTTGAAGTTTTTCAAAGTGCAAACGAACTTGAACCAGTTTTTCTTGAGGAACATACCAGATCCGGTCACAGCTCGTGGGCCGGGTGTGGGGTGTTTCAACTTGCCACCAAGCCACAAGCTCCCTTGTGTCTCTTAAATGCACCCACTTATTCTTAAGTCTTGATGCCACCTACCTTCTCTCCTTAATAGGCTTAAACACAAAATTTTTATTAGGGCCCAATTCAACCCCGAGCCCTCATTGAACCCTTAACTTTCTTAAATCATCTTCTTAATAAATCCAACTTGAAAAGATGCCGTTCTCAAAAAATTTAAACATTCCTACGCCCAAAGCCCAATGGGCCCAATCCTACTAGGCCTAATTTCAGGATGTTATATGTTTTTCTCTCTTTTCCTATTTCAATTTTGAATAAGATTTCTTTTATTCTATTTTTCAAGCCAACGTCCAACATTCTGCTTGTTTCAATTCTTTTTGTTTGTTTTCCCAAAATTGGTTTAATTACCTTCAAAGCCCCTTCCCTTTCCAATTTCCATCATCCTCTACAAAAACCCAAGCACTTCCACAACCTTCAAGCATGAGTGAAATCATGCCACACTAAACCCCTTTCAACCTTAAGCCGGTATTAACCCCGTCAAAAGAAAACTCGTGAGTTACAAACCCAAGCTATTCAACTCTCGATTTTCGATACTTATTATTTCTCCGGATTAAGATTATGACTTTGTCAGCTCATAAAGTCAAGTCGTTCTAAGTCAAAAAAGACGTGTTTGAGTTAGCGCGACTAGACGTACAGTTGGAATTTCGAAAGGATCGATTGTCTAATTGGTCTTCCGTGAACGCATTGGCGTGCCGAGTAGGAATTGCTGATTGGTTCCATCAAGGGAAATAGTAACCGGATTTAAATGTCCCAATATTTGAGGGCATTGGTTCGAGCTAGGCTCTTCTAGAACGCAAAGCTGCTGGAGTTCTAAACCACGAATGTTTCGTAGGTTGTTTGATCGGTAAGGGTTAGTTATAGGACGTTCCATAGCTAATTTACACAAGGAAGAGTTGGTTCTCGAGGCGTCCTTGGTAGCTATAACTAGCTTATCCGAAAAGACAAGTTCATCTAATTTCGAGGATCGGGTCAAAGGTAGAAAAACCCGTGCTTGAAGCTGAGCTAAGTTTTATCGATTTCTTTTCAGACTATTTCAATTTGTTTTCTTATTTAATCTGTTGCTTTTAACGTTTTTATTTTTTATGTCTGTTTCAGGTTTAACATTTTACTTCCCCCAAACATCGCGGGCACGACAATTGCCCAGACATTAATCTGGTCAAGAGATAGACGATTTTTCAGTAAAACCAGTCTCTGTAGGATCGACCCTACTCCCTATACTACTAAAATTTGCAACTAGGTGTAGGTTTATATTGGTGGAATCGACAGCCATCAATTTTGGCGTCGTTGTCGGGGACTGGCAACACTTACGATTATTTAATCGTCTTCATGACCAGGTTTTCATCAGGAAGTCTTGAATACGACCTAGAAATCAAGAAATCAGGATGAGCGCGACGAAAGGAGATAGAAGCTCTTAAATGCACAGGTAAAGTAGAAGCTGAACTAGGACAAGGGATCCTAGAATCTAACGTCGAAAAATTGAGCAAAGCAATTCGTACAGAGGCAATTCGACGTGGGAAACAAGTCGAAGTGGTTGGAATTGAGACCGAACCACTTCTTGAAACAAAAGAAGTAAAAGGCAACCTTGGTGAACCAGTAAGGATGGCAAACCGAACCATTCGTCAACTAGCCGCTGCTCCTAACGAGCAAACACCGTTATGCATCAATTATCCAACAAAAGGAACCCCGTTTGAGCTTAAATCAGGCTTGATTCACCATATGCCCATCTTTCGAGGCTTGAAAAATGAAAATCCACACACCCACTTGAGAGAATTCCACATGGTCTGCTCAAGCATGAAATCGCAAGGAATACCCGAAGATGAAGTCAAACTTCGGGCCTTTCCTTTTTCTTTAGTTGATACAGCAAAAGAATGGTTATTTTACTTACCCCCTGGTTCTATCACAACATGGGATGTTTTCATCCCGTGTTTTTCTTGACAGGTTCTTCCCAGCATCACGAGCAGCTGAACTTCGGAGGGACATAGTGGGAATTTGCCAAATGGAGAAGAATCGCTCTACGACTATTGGGAGCGGTATAAAAAACTATGTGCAAGTTGTCCTCAACACGAGTTGACCGAACAATCACTCCTTCAGTATTTCTACGAGGGATTGCTCCCTATGGAAATGAAAATGATCGATGCTACTAGTGGAGGGGCGCTTGTCAATATGACTCCTCAAAGGGCGAGAGAACTGATATCCACCATGGCGGCAAATTCTCAACAGTATCAATCTAATTCGGAACCCACAAGATGGGTTTATGAAGTAAACATTTCAACTTTAGAAGATAAATTGGATAAGCTTACCAATGTTGTTCAATCTTTGCTTACAGAGAAGAAGAATCTGACTCAATTGTGTGGACTTTGTTCTACATCCGAACATCCGACGGATTCGTGCCCAATCCTTAACGACAATTCAGTGGCACATGTTGATGCTGTCGGAGGTTTTTCGGGACTTCCTCAAAGACGTTATAATCCTTTCTCCAACACTTACAATCCTGGATGGAAGGATCACCTCAACTTGAGTTACGGAGGTAATCCCCGATATAATCAACCGTACCAACCGAGACCTCTGCAACTACCACAACAGCAACCCAAGCCGAGCACATCTCTAGAAGCTATTGTGGAAAGACTTGCTGCCGGTGCTGCAAAATATCAATAGAGGAAAGACGCATCAATACAGGAGTTGACTAATCAGGTTAGTAAACTCTCACTGGCAGTTAATCGTTTAGAATCTCAAGGTAAATTACCTTCCCAGACAGAGCCGAATCCTCGACAGAATGTAAGTGCTATAACTCTTCGTAGTGAAAAGGTTCTGGAAACAGTGCCAGCCAAAAGTCGTGGGCAAGACAATGAATGGAAAAAGCAAGCCTCGGATCCAACAGCGAGGCCAGAATCAGAAATTCAGAAACCAATTGTGATGCCACCTCCTTTTCTAGGGAGGCTTGCAAAGGATAAGAAAGAGAAGGAGGAAAAAGAAATCCTCGAGACATTCAGGAAGGTGGAGGTCAATATCCCTTTACTCGACGCTATCAAACAAATCCCTCGTTATGTAAAATTCCTTAAAGAATTGTGTACTAGCAAGAGAAGGTTGCTAGGGAACGAAAGAGTAAATGTAGCAGAAAATGTCTCCGCAGTTCTGCAAAAGAAAGTTCCTCCCAAATACAAGGACCAAGGTATGTTTGTTATTTCTTGTCAGATAGGTAATGTAGGCATTAAGAAAGCCATGTGTGATTTAAGGGCTTCCATTAATGTTATGCCTTATTCTACTTATAAGTTGATTAACGCGGGTCCTTTAAAAGAACCAGGAGTAATAATCCAGTTGGCGGACAAGTCAGTCGTCTATCCCGAAGGGTTACTTGAAGACGTCCTTGTTAAAGTTAACGAATTAGTTTTCCTACAGATTTCTACATAATTAATATGAAAGATGATAACTCAACTAATTAAATCGACATTTTGCTTGGAAAACCATTCTTGAGTCATCTACGAATGAAAATTGACGTTTGGAGTGGAACACTCACCATGGAATTTGATGGCGAAGTGGTTAGGTTTAATGTTTATGATGATATGGGACATCCCAATGATAAGTTACAAACTGTGCCTTGCAAGAATGCTGATCTTGATGTTAAGCAAGAGGAATTATCGATAATTCAAAAACCAGTACATGAAGCTGTCATGAAAGCCTCGAAATTAGAGCTGAAATCATTTCTAGAACGTACAAGTATTCTGGCAGAGAAAAATGCATACTTGAACGAAGAAGCTCAAATACTCCTCAATCCACTAATGATAAAGGAACCTGGGAAGGGCTTCAAGGATAGTGGAAAGAGGTCGAAACCTTTCTGCAATGACATCCAAGTGCACAAAATGGAGAAATTAATTCTCAATAAGCCAAACGGATAACATTTAAGGTCGTCGAGCTAACGACGTTAAACAAAAGCGCTTTTTGAGAGGCAACCCAAATTTCTTCTCATTTATTTAATTTTAAATTTTTAGTAAATCTAGGGTGTAGATAAATAAATTTTTACTTAGTTCAATTTTTGATGTTTTCAGGGAAACAATGGAGAGCATGAATTTTTTTTGAAAGTCGGATAACAGTGGTGGCGTGGGCACGACATACTAATTTGGTGACAGATATTTACCTAAAAAAAAACCCATCCACACTTACCCAAAAACACCCTCAAAACAAACCCTCTCCCCCACAACCAACCCACGCTGCCTTCACCATCTCCGTCACTGTCGCACTACCATCACCGATGCCACTGCACTACCGTCGCCGTTTTCCCCCTCCTTACTATAAGGATAAGGTGTGGCAATGGGTATATGCATGTCTAGGATTGGATCTAGGGAGAGCTTGGTACTTAAGCAGTCTTAATGACCCACCTCCTCTTCTCTGGAATCCTACCCGATGCATAATATCTGTTCACTTTAACCAAGTCTCCATAATCCTTGATATCCTGCAAAGCCGTTACCCCCAACATCGAAAAAATCATTGAAGCCACACATAGGGAGTACTCTTAACTTTTCATTTTTAGGGAGTACTCTTAACTTTTCATTTTTACTTGTTACTTGAGCTGCTGTTTTTCTTTTCTATTATATGATGCATGCTTGACGACAAGCATAGAATAAGTAGGGGGGATGAATATAGTAAGTATGCATGGATGGTTGATTGATTTTTGCTACATGATTCTCTTTTGCATATGTTCAATCTTGCATTGAATTCATTCAGCAGTTTATTTTGACGATGAGCCTTTAATCTCATACTTAGTCAACTTGGACAATTGGGTAAAATTTTTTTGAATTTAAATGCTCAAGTATATAGATTAATCATCACTTGTGTTTTAAGGTTGATGTATGTAACTAGATTTTCATGAATTGATTGTTTGGAAAATATTTGCTTGTGCACGGAAAAAAAAGAGAAAAAAAGAAAAAAAGAAAATTAAATAAATAAATAAAGGCTCAAGTTATGAGTGAAAGTCTAGAAAATGTGACCGAATTGAGTAACCGGGGTGAGGTGCTTGGGTTGTCATCTCATCTCGTGTAAAACAGTTCAAGTGACGAGTCGATGGCTTAATAACACTCCGCTAACGGAGCCCAATAATAAAGGCTGCTTGAACTGAGTAACCGGGATAGGGTGCTTGGCTTGTCATCCTAGTTCGCGAAAAAAGGTTTGACCATGTCTAGTTTATTTTTTTTCTAAAGTATAGTTAATTAATAATGCCTTGCAATTTATTGGATTTAAACTCAATTTAATTATCTAGTTCGCATACTTCGATTTTTATGACACTAGTTTTGTTGATTAAACTATATGTTCTAAGCATTTATTTAATTAGTTTTACCTATGTTGTCTATATTGAGTATGGATGTGGAAAATAGGCTTGATTCTTAATAAATTGTGGAATTAATTTTAATGTTTGAAAGAACAATATGCTTGAGGGCAAGCATGAGCTGAGTAGGGGGGATTTGATAACATGATTATTTTGCATGATTTCTTGTATTTAATTCGGTGTATTTCTGAAATTAATCCCTGCTAATTTGCATTTTTACGATTTAATTCTTGTTAGGGACGCAATTGATCGGAAACATGCTGAAAAGGGCTAAATTGAAAGAAAATCATGGAAATTGGGCCAAATTAAAAAGATGGAGGAAGCCAAGGACTCATCAAGCACTTTGACTTTGTAAAAAGCCAAGAATAGAAAATCCTATTTTTATTTTATTTTATTTTATTTTTATTTATTTATTTTTATTTTTATTTAAGATTTTATATTAATTTAATTAAGCCTATTTTTAGTAAATCTGTTAGTATAAATAGGGGTTATTTGTAATTGGATGATCATCAATCAATTCTCTCTTTTTCTATTCCTATTTGGAGTTGTTTTTCTCTCTTTTCCTATTTCAATTTTGAATAAGATTTCTTTTATTCTATTTTTCAAGCCAACGTCCAACATTCTGCTTGTTTCAATTCTTTTTGTTTGTTTTCCCAAAATTGGTTTAATTACCTTCAAAGCCCCTTCCCTTTCCAATTTCCATCATCCTCTACAAAAACCCAAACACTTCCGCAACCTTCAAGCATGAGTGAAATCATGCCACACTAAACCCCTTTCAGCTTTAAGCCGATATTAACCCCGTCAAAAGAAAAAAAACCCGTGAGTTACAAACCCAAGCTATTCAACTCTCGATTTTCGATACTTATTATTTCTCCGGATTAAGAGTATGACTTCGTCAGCTCATAAAGTCAAGTCGTACTAAGTCAAAAAAGACGTCGTTTGAGTTAGCGCGACTAGACGTACAGTTGGAATTCCAAAAGGATCGATTGTCTAATTGGTCTTCCATGAACACATTGGCGTGCCGAGTGGGGATTGTTGTTTGGTTTCGTCAAGGGAAATAGTAACCGGATTTAAATGTCCCAACATTTGAGGGCATTGGTTCGAGCTAGGCTCTTCTAGAATGCAAAGCTGTTGGAGTTCTAAACCATGAACGTTTCATAGGTTGTTCGATCGGTAAGGGTTAGTTACAGGACATTCCATAGCTAATTTACACAAGGAAGAGTTGGTTCCCGAGGCGTCCTTGGTAGCTATAACTAGCTTATCGAAAAAGACGAGTTCATCTAATTTCGAGGATCGGGTCAAAGACAGAAAAACCCGTGCTTGAGGCTGAGCTAAGTTTTATCGATTTCTTTTCAGACTATTTCAATTTATTTTCTTATTTAATCTGTTGCTTTTTACGTTTTTCGTTTTCTGTGTCTGTTTCAGGTTTAACATTTTACTCCCCCCAAACGTCGCGGGCACGACAATTGCCCAGACATTAATCTGGTCAAGAGATAGACGATTTTTCAGTAAAACCAGTCTCTGTGGGATCGACCCTACTCCCTATACTGCTAAAATTTGCAACTAGGTGTAGGTTTATATTGGTGGAATCGACAGCCATCAATTACTGAGGCTTGTAAAGAAGCTATTTGGTTGAAGGGACTCTTTAGTGAGCTCAATGAAGACCTTTAAATCAGCACAATATTTTGTGACAGTTAGAGTGCCATCTTCCTTACAAAAGATCAAATGTTTCATGAGAGAACAAAACACATTGATGTTCGGTATCATTTTGTTTGTGATATTATTGCTCGTGGTGATATTGTTGTGAGCAAAATTAGTACTCATGAAAATCCTGCAGATATGATGACTAAGTCACTTTAGATAACCAAGTTTGAGCATTGCTTAGACTTGGTTGGTGTTCACTGTTGAAGTTAAACCCTTAAGGGGTTTTTTTTGAAGAGGTGGAGAACTTGTTCTTTGAAAGTTCGCGATGAAGAACTTGTTTATTGAGAATTCGTGTTAAGGTGGAAATTGTTAGAATTAAGTGACCCGAATCTTTATTTAAATAAAATACAATGGTAAAATAAAATAAAAGAAGAATTCCTATAGAACTACACTTCTTTTATTTTATTTTAAATAAGGTTTTTTAAACCTTATTAAACTCCATCTATTTGATATTGATTAAAATAAGGAGTTTCAATCTTACTACACTCCTATTAGAATATGGCTTTACAAGCTTATAAATAGACATAGTCTATTGCTCTTGTAATTGACTCGAATTCAACATAGTGAATTTTCTTCTCCTCTGCCTGTGGTTTTTTCCTAAAAGGGTTTCCATGTAAAATCTGTGTGTTCTTTTTTTTTTATTTCTCTTTTTTGTTTGCGATATTTGTCATTACCGACTTTATATTTTTCACATGTATAAACATGGGAGGGCTAAATTTATTATTAAGCTAATAAAACACAGCTCTCGTTAGACTTTTATTAGGCAACTAAGGGAAGAGTGACTAAAATATTTAATTTTGAAAAGTTGAAAGACTGAAACGAAAAAAATTAATAGTTGGATGACAAAACAGAACAAACTAAATAGTTGAGTGACTGCTCTTGTAATTTGTTTTCTTTGTTAGCAAGTTTGTTGGGGTACAATGAAGCAAGATGCATGAAATATTTTTACTTGCTCACAATGGTGTAGCAAGGGAGTTTATGGCTGAAAGCTCATTTTGCTCAATTTTCAACGAGAAATACAATAGTAAGCTTTGTGGAGGCATTCCAGAATTTCTTGAGCGATTTGGGGCATTAAAGTATCTAAATCTCTCTTTCAATGATTTTGAGGGAGTAATACCAAGTGAAGGAGTATTTAAGAATGCAAGTGCTACATTTGTTGAGGGAAATAGTAAGCTTTGTGGAGGCATCCCTGAGTTACACTTGTCAAGATGTAACTCCAAAACATCAGCAAACACTTGTAATTGACTCGAATTCGACATAGTGAATTTTCTTGGGACATGGGAGAGAAGGTGACTTGAACTTTCTTTGCACTTTAGTCAACAACACCAAACTAGAATTTCTATATATAACCGGAAATAATTTTGGAGGGAATTGCCAAAAATGTATTAGCAATTTTTCTAGCACCCTTCAGGGTTTATCGATGGGTAACAACAACATTTTAGGAAAAATCCCGGATGGGGTTGGAAGTCTCATCAATTTGGAGGTGCTTGTGGTCGAGTAAATCAACTATCGTGTCCCATTCCCTTCAGCATTGGGAAGCTTCAAAAGCTAAAATTATTTTTTGCTAATATTAATTTTCTCTCTGGGACTATTCCCCACTCCATTGGAAATTTAACAGAGTTAACCAAACTCGTTTTAAATTTTAACAATCTTCGTGGCAAAGATTCCTTCAGTCTCAGGTAATTGCAACAAATTGCTTTTAATGGAACTTTCTAGTAACAATCTTAGTGGACCAATACCCCTGAAGTACTTGGACTTCCATCCTTGTCCATTTTACTAAATTTATCGTCAAACTATTTGACTGGTGAACTTTCTGTTGAAGTAGAAAAACTAAAAATCTAGGTACATTGGATGTTTCTCAAAATAGATTATCCGGTTTGCTTCCAAAAAACCTAGGTAGTTGTGTAAGTCTCTGAGTTGTTCTTGGAGGGCAATTTGTTTGAAGGACCCATTCCATCATCTTTGAGTTCATTGAGAGGTCTTGAGGCATTGGACTTATCCGAGAATAATCTTTCAGTGCGATTCTGCATTTCTTGAGCGATTTGGGGCATTAAAGTATCTAAATCTCTCTTTCAATGATTTTGAGGAGTAATACCAAGTGAAGAGTATTTAAGAATGCAAGTGCTACATTTGTTGAGGGAAATAGTAAGCTTTGTGGAGGCATCCCCGAGTTACACGTGTCAAGATGTAACTCCAAAACATCAAAAAACACTTGTAATTGACTCGAATTAGAATATGGCTTTACAAGCTTATAAATAGACATAGTCTATTGCTCTTGTAATTGACTCGAATTCGACATAGTGAATTTTCTTCTCCTCTGCCCGGTTTTTTCCTAAAAGGGTTTCCATGTAAAATCTGTGTGTTCTTTTTTTTTTTTTCTTCTTTTTTTTTGCGATATTTGTCATTACCGACTTTATATTTTTCACATGTATAAACATGGGAGGGCTAAATTTATTATTAAGCTAATAAAACACAGCTCGTTAGACTTTTATTAGGCAACTAAGGGAAGAGTGACTAAAATATTTAATTTTGAAAAGTTGAAAGACTCAAACGAAAAAATTAATAGTTGGATGACAAAACAGAACAAACTAAATAGTTGAGTGATCGCTCTTGTAATTTGTTTTCTTTGTTAGCAAGTTTGTTGGGGTACAATGAAGCAAGATGCATGAAATATTTTTACTTGCTCACAATGGTGTAGCAAGGGAGTTTATGGCTGAAAGCTCATTTTGCTCAATTTTCAACGAGAAATACAATACATTTATAACCAAATACATCACCAAATACTAACTACTACAACTAATCATACTTTGAAACAAGTAATACTTAACTTGCACACAAGCTGATTATGTCAATCAGCACCTAAAATCATCAAAACAATACCGACTTAGTTCATTTTCAACTAAGTAACTTAACAAAGTAACTAAACAACCTTGCTATTACAGCAAGAAGCATACGTGTCGCGCAGCATGTTTACAAGCTGCATGCACTTGACCAAAAGTATAACAGCAGCATGATTGGCCATTTTCAACACTCTTCCTTAACCTCCATGCTGCAAATATCAATCATTCATTTTTTTTGAACTTAGCAGTCCTTAGATGCTTTGTTTCAAGCTGACTCTGCTCAAGCAATTCATTTTCAACAGAGTTGCCCATTTCCTAGTTTCAATCGAAGTTTCTTCGAATCCTTGGTGTAGTTTTTGCCAAATGCTTCAACCATTTACCAATTGAATGCCTTGGCTTAAATTTGCAGTCAACTTTTTTATAGTGCAAGACTTGGGGAGTTCTTCTTCATAATCATTACTAACAACCCACTCAATGTCTTGTGCCATTAACATAGCACTAACCTTAGATATCTTTCGATGCCACTATCTTCTACATCTATTTGCAGGAGATGCATAAATTTCAAAGTCTTCAACAACTACCCAATCAGTTATCAAAGTCTTTTTTTTTATGGTATACGAGTCAGCCTCCATCATCATCTAATGTCAGGGAGGTCTTTGATTGATTAGTTGATGGAAGAAGAGGGTTTATGATTGATGAACTGCACTGATTTTCTTAATCTTATAAATCAGTTTATCAGATGATTTGAAACAGTCAATCTCCACATTTAGGGAATCCCAAATTCTTTGCCACTGAAATTCCATAGTTGGAAAACTACTTATATATAGCACCCTGGTTCTTGATGATGAGCCACACAATCAAATACAAATCAACCTTTTCATTTAACAATTTGTTTCAAGTTGATGGAGCCATCAAAAACACATTTTCAACCGTCCAGCTCTTTTTTCCTAATGATTCTTCTCTCATTCTTCAACTTGCAGGGTCTTAACTTGCTTCGTTTAGCAACAGCAAGCCCTCTAGTTAGAGGAAATGACACTGATCAACAAGCTTTACTCCAGTTCAAAGCCAAGGTAACTGGTGATCAACTCAACATTATGGAGTCCTGGAATAGCTCCATTCACTTCTGTCAATGGATCGGTGTTACATGCGGTCGCAAGCATCAAAGAGTCACCAAGTTGAAACTTCGAATCCTCAAACTCTCTGGATCATTGTCACCCTACATTGGAAATTTGAGCTTCCTCAGGGAGTTGGATCTTGCGGGCAACAGCTTCCACAACCAAATTCCTCAAGAAATCGGTGGTTTAAGAAGACTGGAATCATTAGACCTCTCCAATAACTCCATCAGTGGTGAAATTCCTTCCAATTTATCTGCTTGTTCTAAGCTTACACTGGTTAATATGAAAAGTAACCAGCTAGCAGGAGAAATACCAGCTTCGCTAAGTCTATTATCAAACCTAAAATCCTTGAATTTGGCCAACAACAGTTTGAAAGGGAGTATTCCACCTTTGTTTGGGAACTTGTCATCCCTGGAGGTACTTGGTTTGACGTATAATGCATTAAGTGGGATTATACCTGAAGCTCTTGGACGACTGAGAAATCTTTCAGATTTCGCCATAGCTGGAAATGCGATTTCTGGTATTGTTCCTGTCCCAATGTTCAATCTCTCCAATATTAGATTCTTTGATATTGGTCTAAACAAGATTCAAGGTACTCTTCCTTCTAACCTAGCAATCATTTCACCGTATATTGAGTTCTTTTCTGTAATCTACAACCAATTTTCTGGGCAAATCCCAGTTTCAATATCCAATGCCTCGAATTTGGAAATCCTTCAATTTTCTAGTAACCTGCTCGATGGAAGTGTACCTTCATTAGAAAAGCTGGAAAAACTGGTTAATCTTGAACTAGGCAGAAATCATTTGGGACATGGGAGAGAAGGTGACTTGAACTTTCTTTGCACTTTAGTCAACAACACCAAACTAGAATTTCTATATATAACCGGAAATAATTTTGGAGGGGAATTGCCGAAATGTATTAGCAATTTTTCTAGCACCCTTCAGGGTTTATCGATGGGTAACAACAACATTTTAGGAAAAATCCCGGATGGGGTTGGAAGTCTCATCAATTTGGAGGTGCTTGTGGTCGGAGTAAATCAACTATCAGGTCCCATTCCCTTCAGCATTGGGAAGCTTCAAAAGCTAAAATTATTTTTTGCTAATATTAATTTTCTCTCTGGGACTATTCCCACTCCATTGGAAATTTAACAGAGTTAACCAAACTCGTTTTAAATTTTAACAATCTTCAGGGCAGCATTCCTTCAGGTCTAGGTAATTGCAACAAATTGCTTTTAATGGAACTTTCTAGTAACAATCTTAGTGGACCAATACCCCCTGAAGTACTTGGACTTCCATCCTTGTCCATTTTACTAAATTTATCGTCAAACTATTTGACTGGTGAACTTTCTGTTGAAGTAGAAAAACTAAAAAATCTAGGTACATTGGATGTTTCTCAAAATAGATTATCTGGTTTGCTTCCAAAAAACCTAGGTAGTTGTGTAAGTCTACAGAAGTTGTTCTTGGAGGGCAATTTGTTTGAAGGACCCATTCCATCATCTTTGAGTTCATTGAGAGGTCTTGAGGCATTGGACTTATCCGAGAATAATCTTTCTGGTGCGATTCCAGAATTTCTTGAGCGATTTGGGGCATTAAAGTATCTAAATCTCTCTTTCAATGATTTTGAGGGAGTAATACCAAGTGAAGGAGTATTTAAGAATGCAAGTGCTACATTTGTTGAGGGAAATAGTAAGCTTTGTGGAGGCATCCCTGAGTTACACGTGTCAAGATGTAACTCCAAAACATCAGCAAACACTTGTAATTGACTCGAATTAGAATATGGCTTTACAAGCTTATAAATAGACATAGTCTATTGCTCTTGTAATTGACTCGAATTCGACATAGTGAATTTTCTTCTCCTCTGCCCGTGGTTTTTTCCTAAAAGGGTTTCCATGTAAAATCTGTGTGTTCTTTTTTTTTTTTATTTCTCTTTTTTGTTTGCGATATTTGTCATTACCGACTTTATATTTTTCACATGTATAAACATGGGAGGGCTAAATTTATTATTAAGCTAATAAAACACAGCTCTCGTTAGACTTTTATTAGGCAACTAAGGGAAGAGTGACTAAAATATTTAATTTTGAAAAGTTGAAAGACTGAAACGAAAAAAATTAATAGTTGGATGACAAAACAGAACAAACTAAATAGTTGAGTGACTGCTCTTGTAATTTGTTTTCTTTGTTAGCAAGTTTGTTGGGGTACAATGAAGCAAGATGCATGAAATATTTTTACTTGCTCACAATGGTGTAGCAAGGGAGTTTATGGCTGAAAGCTCATTTTGCTCAATTTTCAACGAGAAATACAATACATTTATAACCAAATACATCACCAAATACTAACTACTACAACTAATCATACTTTGAAACAAGTAATACTTAACTTGCACACAAGCTGATTATGTCAATCAGCACCTAAAATCATCAAAACAATACCGACTTAGTTCATTTTCAACTAAGTAACTTAACAAAGTAACTAAACAACCTTGCTATTACAGCAAGCATACGTGCTGCAGCATGTTTACAAGCTGCATGCACTTGACCAAAAGTATAACAGCAGCATGATTGGCCATTTTCAACACTCTTCCTTAACCTCCATGCTGCAAATATCAATCATTCATTTTTTTTGAACTTAGCAGTCCTTAGATGCTTTGTTTCAAGCTGACTCTGCTCAAGCAATTCATTTTCAACAGAGTTGCCCATTTCCTAGTTTCAATCGAAGTTTCTTCGGAATCCTTGGTGTAGTTTTTGCCAAATGCTTCAACCATTTACCAATTGAATGCCTTGGCTTAAATTTGCAGTCAACTTTTTTTATAGTGCAAGACTTGGGGAGTTCTTCTTCATAATCATTACTAACAACCCACTCAATGTCTTGTGCCATTAACATAGCACTAACCTTAGATATCTTTCGATGCCACTATCTTCTACATCTATTTGCAGGAGATGCATAAATTTCAAAGTCTTCAACAACTACCCAATCAGTTATCAAAGTCTTTTTTTTTATGGTATACGAGTCAGCCTCCATCATCATCTAATGTCAGGGAGGTCTTTGATTGATTAGTTGATGGAAGAAGAGGGTTTATGATTGATGAACTGCACTGATTTTCTTAATCTTATAAATCAGTTTATCAGATGATTTGAAACAGTCAATCTCCACATTTAGGGAATCCCAAATTCTTTGCCACTGAAATTCCATAGTTGGAAAACTACTTATATATAGCACCCTGGTTCTTGATGATGAGCCACACAATCAAATACAAATCAACCTTTTCATTTAACAATTTGTTTCAAGTTGATGGAGCCATCAAAAACACATTTTCAACCGTCCAGCTCTTTTTTCCTAATGATTCTTCTCTCATTCTTCAACTTGCAGGGTCTTAACTTGCTTCGTTTAGCAACAGCAAGCCCTCTAGTTAGAGGAAATGACACTGATCAACAAGCTTTACTCCAGTTCAAAGCCAAGGTAACTGGTGATCAACTCAACATTATGGAGTCCTGGAATAGCTCCATTCACTTCTGTCAATGGATCGGTGTTACATGCGGTCGCAAGCATCAAAGAGTCACCAAGTTGAAACTTCGAATCCTCAAACTCTCTGGATCATTGTCACCCTACATTGGAAATTTGAGCTTCCTCAGGGAGTTGGATCTTGCGGGCAACAGCTTCCACAACCAAATTCCTCAAGAAATCGGTGGTTTAAGAAGACTGGAATCATTAGACCTCTCCAATAACTCCATCAGTGGTGAAATTCCTTCCAATTTATCTGCTTGTTCTAAGCTTACACTGGTTAATATGAAAAGTAACCAGCTAGCAGGAGAAATACCAGCTTCGCTAAGTCTATTATCAAACCTAAAATCCTTGAATTTGGCCAACAACAGTTTGAAAGGGAGTATTCCACCTTTGTTTGGGAACTTGTCATCCCTGGAGGTACTTGGTTTGACGTATAATGCATTAAGTGGGATTATACCTGAAGCTCTTGGACGACTGAGAAATCTTTCAGATTTCGCCATAGCTGGAAATGCGATTTCTGGTATTGTTCCTGTCCCAATGTTCAATCTCTCCAATATTAGATTCTTTGATATTGGTCTAAACAAGATTCAAGGTACTCTTCCTTCTAACCTAGCAATCATTTCACCGTATATTGAGTTCTTTTCTGTAATCTACAACCAATTTTCTGGGCAAATCCCAGTTTCAATATCCAATGCCTCGAATTTGGAAATCCTTCAATTTTCTAGTAACCTGCTCGATGGAAGTGTACCTTCATTAGAAAAGCTGGAAAAACTGGTTAATCTTGAACTAGGCAGAAATCATTTGGGACATGGGAGAGAAGGTGACTTGAACTTTCTTTGCACTTTAGTCAACAACACCAAACTAGAATTTCTATATATAACCGGAAATAATTTTGGAGGGGAATTGCCGAAATGTATTAGCAATTTTTCTAGCACCCTTCAGGGTTTATCGATGGGTAACAACAACATTTTAGGAAAAATCCCGGATGGGGTTGGAAGTCTCATCAATTTGGAGGTGCTTGTGGTCGGAGTAAATCAACTATCAGGTCCCATTCCCTTCAGCATTGGGAAGCTTCAAAAGCTAAAATTATTTTTTGCTAATATTAATTTTCTCTCTGGGACTATTCCCCACTCCATTGGAAATTTAACAGAGTTAACCAAACTCGTTTTAAATTTTAACAATCTTCAGGGCAGCATTCCTTCAGGTCTAGGTAATTGCAACAAATTGCTTTTAATGGAACTTTCTAGTAACAATCTTAGTGGACCAATACCCCCTGAAGTACTTGGACTTCCATCCTTGTCCATTTTACTAAATTTATCGTCAAACTATTTGACTGGTGAACTTTCTGTTGAAGTAGAAAAACTAAAAAATCTAGGTACATTGGATGTTTCTCAAAATAGATTATCTGGTTTGCTTCCAAAAAACCTAGGTAGTTGTGTAAGTCTACAGAAGTTGTTCTTGGAGGGCAATTTGTTTGAAGGACCCATTCCATCATCTTTGAGTTCATTGAGAGGTCTTGAGGCATTGGACTTATCCGAGAATAATCTTTCTGGTGCGATTCCAGAATTTCTTGAGCGATTTGGGGCATTAAAGTATCTAAATCTCTCTTTCAATGATTTTGAGGGAGTAATACCAAGTGAAGGAGTATTTAAGAATGCAAGTGCTACATTTGTTGAGGGAAATAGTAAGCTTTGTGGAGGCATCCCTGAGTTACACTTGTCAAGATGTAACTCCAAAACATCAGCAAACACTTTCCTTAAATTGAAGATCACAATAATTGTTGTGATTTCAGGAGTGACTTTAGTATTCTCTATTTTCCTCATCATTTGGTTTAGAAAGAAAAAAGAGCAGAAGCCAACGACAACTCATGTTGAAAATTCCCTTTTCCAGTTATCATACCAAAGCATCCTAAGGGCTACGAACGGATTCTCCCGTCAGAATTTGGTTGGTTTGGGAAGTTTCGGATATGTATACAAAGGAATTCTTGAAGCGAATGGAGCAGTTATTGCAGTAAAGGTGCTTAATCTTCTGAATCATAGAGCCTGCAGGAGTTTCTTGGTTGAATGCGAGGCTTTGAAGAACATTCGACATCGTAATCTTGTCAAGGTATTAACAGCCATTTCAGGTATTGATTATAAAGGGAATGATTTTAAAGCCTTGGTTTATGAGTTCATGGAAAATGGAAGCTTGGAGGATTGGCTGCATCCATCTGTTGGCATGAATAGACCAGAGACGATGAGAAACCTAAACTTCTTTCAAAGACTAAATGTGGCCATAGATGTTGCTCATGCACTCGAATATCTGCACCATCGTTGTGAGACGCCGATCATTCATTGTGACCTCAAATCAAGCAATGTTTTACTCGATGGGGAAATGGTTGCTCATATAAGTGACTTTGGCTTAGCAAAAATTCATTCTGGAGATCAGCTTAACTATTCTACTAATGAATCAAGCTCCCTTGGATTAAGAGGAACCATCGGCTATGCTGCACCTGGTATGTTCACTGTTTTCATTTCTTTCATTATTTAAAAGAAAAAAATCGATCTAAAAGCAGTCTTGTTGTATATTCAGAAGTTTTCCACTACAATTATTTATATATGGATTTTGTGACGAATTAATTATAGAATATGGCATGGGAAGCGAGTTGTCAACAAATGGCGATGTGTATAGCTATGGCATCCTCTTGTTAGAAATGTTAACGGGAAGAAGGCCAACAGATGAAAGGTTCAAAGAAGGTTTAAGTCTTCACAACTTTGTCAAAGCAGCTTTGCCTGATCGAGTGGTTGAGATTATCGATCCCATTCTTCTTCAAGAAAGTGTCAGAGGAGGAACAGCGGCTGACATACATCTTCAGTGCTTGAATTCAATATTCGAAATAGGACTCATTTGTTCTACTGAATCACCAAGTGAGAGGATGGACATGAGTAATGTTATTACCAAGCTTTGTTCGATTAGAAACAAGCTTCTTCGTCCAACTCGATTACGTCGTAGTATTTGAACTTTGTATGCTACACAAACAGTAGGTAATAATGTCTTTTAATAGGTGTGTTTAGTGTAAAACATTTTAAAAAATGCATAATTTTGAAGGATTGATTTTTATGTATTAAGACTTATTTTCTTTCTTCTCACTTTTCTTCTCTACTAATTACACTTAAAATTTATTTTCTTTTCTACTTTCCACTTTTCCACCAAGCCCACCCTAATGATATGATGTGCTTAAATAAATCCATTGCAGGTATCTAAGGTACTGTATGGATGAACTTCAAAGAGGCTTAAGTCCGACAAAGTGCTTGATGTTCTCCAAGAAAATATAATAAATATGGATGAACTTCAAAGAGGCTTAAGTCCCCCCTGTTTCTACCAAAAATTTTCTGTGTAATTTGTATAATACTTGGTTTTTGTCTTTGCATATAAGCTACTAGATTGTGATGAAGTCAGACTTCAAATAATAATGTTGGATTTTGACTTTCCATCTTATTGTATCAGTCACGGTATTCTTATTGTATCAGTCACGGTATTGAACATGTTAGTCAATGGCTGTTCATAGGAACTTTATAGTAATCTTTTCCATTTAGTAGGAAAAAGGTTTACAAACATAGAGATGGAATCCTAAATTTAAAAAATTTGCCACTGAAATGATGTGATTAGGAATTATTTAACAATATTAAAGCTATGATGGACTGGTTCTCTTAATCATATAATCATTTTATCAGATGATTTGAAATAGTCAATCTCCACATTTAAGGAATCCCAAATTGTTTCCCACTGAAATTCCATAGTTGGAAAACTACTTATAAATTGCACTCTGCTTCTTGATGATGAGCCACGCACTCTTAAATACAAATCGATCTTATCAATTAACAATTTTTTTTTTTAAAGTTGATGGAGCTATCAAAAACACATTTTCAAGCATCCAGCTCTTTTTTCCTTATTTTCATTGAAGTTGTTTTTCTTCCCTTATTCTTGAACTTGCAGAGTCTTAACTTGCTTAGTTTAGCAGCAGCAAGCGCTGTAGTTAGAGGAAATGACACTGATCAACAAGCTTCACTCCAGTTCAATGCCAAGATAACTGGTGATCAACTCAACAATATTATGGAGTCCTGAATAGTTCCATTCACTTCTGTCAATGGATCGGCGTTACATGCGGTCACAAGTATCCAAGAGTCACCAAGTTGAAACTTCGATTCCTCAAACTCTCTTTTGTTTGGAATATGTTACATTCCACTTAAAGAAAAGAGAATAAATATGGAGTTTTTCCAGTACTATATCATCGTCAAATCAGACTTTAGTAACAATGTTGTAATTCTATTCTGGATTTTATTGTATCAATAATGTTATTGAATATGTCAATCAATGGTTATTGAATATGTCCAAAATGTCTTGGAATGATCATGATTACTGAGGACGTCACGAACAAACTAAAATACGACTGAGGCAAGTGCACTTATCGAATAGTAGTATAGTTATGGTGAGTCCGGAATATCGTATCCACAAAGACTAAAAGTACTAGTAATTACTATCTTTTTATTTTTTTTTAGGGACTATCTTTTTATTATTTAGTCTAATAATTAAAGGGATGTTTTGTTTCTAATTTAAAACTAAACTAATTAACTAACTATGAACGTGACAGTGAGTGAATTGGAAAAATATTTTAGTAAAACCAATGAAAGAGACAATACCCAAGGAGAAATCTACCTTGATTCTGAATTAAACGATTTATTCACTTATTATTAATATTGGTTTTGATGATTTGGAAATAAAATTTAACAAAAAATATTATTTCAAATATATTATTTTAATAGTTAATAATAAGTTGATTTATAAAAATATAAAAACTAATAAAGAATTTTTTTATATAAAAAAAGTATAGGCGCAATTTTCAACTTTACCTTAAAGTATAGTGGCAAATTTGTACATTAATTCAAAAGTTTTAACTCATTAATTACAAATAAAAATAGGACAAAGTACAACAATAGTCACTCAATTACTCAAATCACTCTATATTGGTCACCTGACTATTAGTTTCTTAATTAAACCACTCAATTTTGTGTAATCAAATATTTTAGTCAAATAGAAACAGAAGTCTAATATTTAATAGCCTAATAATAAATTTAATTTTGCAATATTTATATATTCTATCAATTTTGGTTCTATTTCTAAAAAGTATAAATATATATATTTAAAAATATTTTTATATTTAGTTTTTAAAATTTTAATTTATATTTACTTTTTCTCATTAACCAAACATGTGAAAAACCTAGAAATTAAAGTTACTTTTTTATTTAATCTCTTTTAATTTAGTCCGCTTTTTCTTTTGCTACATTAGTTCACCTCAAATGCCTAATTAAACCCGAAAAAGAAGCTTGAAATTAACAAATTTAAAAACTCAAAAAAATGGTTGGGTTGACTACACCAACTCTAATGGATTTACTCTTTGCTACAGAGATAGTACCAATTTCAAGCTTTAGTACTATTGTGTTTTTATCATTTCTAGCTCAAGCATCGGAGAAAGATTGTAGATCAAGGCCATGGCATTTGATATTTCAAACTTCATCAATTGAATGAAGGAAAGAAAAAAGTGGTAGATATATTATTAAAAGTCTTTTGGGGCACAAAAATCTTAAAAATATTTTTATACTCTTTTAATTTTTTTGTCAGAGTTGTGTGATCTGAATCCCATCACTTGTTAAAGAAATAAAATACAGTGACAAAATAAGGGGGTTTGTAGTGGCGAAAGGTCGAAGCCCACCACAGATCCCCATTAAGCATAATACTCGACTGTGGTTGCAACCTGACCCCCGCGATACAGACCATGTCGCACAAGTAGAATCCGTATAGAACTATACTTATTCTATTTAACATTGATTCGAATAAGGTTTTTCAACCTTTAAATAAATGTAGTTGAAACTTCTCTTGAATCATTTGTTTTTCCACATTAGTGAACTTCTTCTCCTTTGTCCGTGGTTTTTATCCGAAAGGGTTTGTACATAAAATCTGTGTGTTCTTTTTTTCTTCTTCTTATTTTGTGGTCATTCTATTACCATTATCAATGTTTATAATAACATTTTTAAAATTTTAAACATTTTTAATTTTTTTTTATAAATTTATAGGATTAGGACTAAAATGATAAATCTTGGAAACATTGTGGGATAAATTTGTTAAATGTTTTAGATTTAAGCTCAAATTGGTAAAATGTATAAATATAGGAGGGCTCATTTTATTATTAAGCTAATAACACAGAGCTCACGTTAGACTTTTATTAGGCAACTAAGGGAAGAGTGACTAAAATATTTAATTTCGAAAAGTTGAAAGACTGAAACAAAAAAAAATTAATAGTTGGATGACAAAACAGAACAAACTGAATAGTTGAGTGAAATTTGTTTTCTTTGTTAGCAAGTTTGTTGGGGGTACAATGAAGCAAGATGCATGAAATATTTTTACTTGTTCACAATGGTGCAGCAAGGGAGCTTATGGCTAATAGCTCATTTTGCTCAATTTTCAACTAGAAAAAACAATACATTTATAGCCAAAAATACATAACCAAATACTACCTATTACGACTAATCATACTTTGAAACAAGTAATACTTAACTTGCACACAAGCTGATTATGGTCCTTTGGATTGGATTTTACCCATGGTGAGATGGAATATTGGGTGAATATTCCTTTTCACTGCACTGGTTTCTTGTTTGAAAGATTTGAGATGCAGTGCAATTGAGTACTCTCACCACACTGCTGCTCTCAATTTTCATTGGAGCCAAAGGTGCTAGTGGAGAAAAAGCTGAGGTCAGTTTCTTTATTACCATTGTTCTTTGTTTTTTTTTTTCAGTTTTATAGAAAGTAAAATATTATTAGATATTATTGTATAATTTTTATATAACAATTTAATAAATATATAAATTTATTGTCATAAATAAATAAGTTTAAATATTATTTAATATAAAATAATTTAAATGTTTTTTATTATTTATTATGAATATAATTTCAAAATATTTAAATTTTATTGCATATTATTTTAATATTTTAATTATCATTTTATAAAAAGTACAATTTTATTTAATGTTATATTGTTTAATATTAATATTAATATAAATTTAATTATTTATTTTATTATAAATACTTTATAAACTAATGTCTATAATGGTCATTTCTTATTTTCATCTCACCGCTACAGCTGCGTTTAAATCCAAACACACCCCATCATTGTTTCTAATCTCACCGCTATAGTATCCAATCTCACCACTAAAGTAACTAATCTCACCGCCACCGCTATTTTTAACCTCACCGGAGGTAAACACACCGCCCATCCAAACTAAGCCATGTCAATCAACACTTAAAAACATCAAAACAATACCAACTTAGTTCATTTTCAACTAAGTAACTTAACAAAGCAACTAAACAACCTTACTGTTATAGCAAGCATACGTGCTGCAACATGTTTACAAGCTACATGCACTTAATCAAAAGTATAACAGCAACATGGTTGGCCATTTTCTGAGTCTTCACAGCTAACCACCTCAGAATAATTAGACGGCTCTTGGTTTGCATCTATATCTTCAGCCACATTTAAAGCATAAGCAACTAGATCTGCCTCGGCATACTTCTTTGGAGGTTTAATTTCTCTTCTAGTTCTGTTTTTAGCGATAGAACTCTATTCTCAATTTTTGTACTGGCTTGAGGAGTCAACTCTGTATTAATCTGATGCTCCACCTGCTTTTGATTTTCTTTATTGGAAGAGTCTTTAAGAGATAAGTTAGGTAGCATAGAAGTTTCATCACAAACAACATCTCTGCTAATCACAACTTTTCTATTTTCGTGAGACACCATAACTTATACCCTTTTTACACACTTTATAACCAAGAAAAACACATTTAATGGATCTCGGTTCCAATTTTCCATTATCAACATGAGCATACGCTGGACACCCAAAGATATTTAAATCAGAATAATTAGCAGGATTACCAGACCATACCTCTTGTGGAGTCCTTTTCTCAATGGCAATAGGTGGAGATCGGTTGATCAAAAACCATGCAGTAGAGGCTGCTTCGGCCCAAAATGACTTTGGTAAGTTGGCATTTGATAACATACATCGAACCTTCTCCATAATCATTCTGTTCATTCGTTCTACAACGCAATTTTCCTGTGGAGTATAACGAACTATCAAGTGTCTAACGATCCCTTCTAACTTGCACAGTTTATTAAACTCATCAGAACAAAACTCTAAGCCATTGTCTGTGCGGAGGTATTTTATTTGTTTTCCCATCTGTTTTTCAATCATAGTTTTCCAAGACTTAAATGCGAAAAACACATCGATTTTCTGCTTCAAGAAGAATGCCTAAACTTTTCTGGAAAAATCATCAATAAAAGTTAGCATATAATTAGCTCCACCTCTCGAAAGCACTCTTGATGGCCCCCACAAATCAGAATGAATATACTCCAATGTTCCCTTCGTATTATGGATTCCTCTGGTGAATCAAACTCTCTTTTGCTTCCCAAAAACGCAATGCTCACAGAACTTCAATTTGCAAATTCCTTGTCCATCAAGAAGTCCTCTTTTGCTTAATTCTGCCATGCCATTTTCACTTATATGCCCTAGGCGAATATGCCAAAGTATAGTAATATCATCATCTGATAAGGAAGAGGAAGCGACAGCTGCATCACCAATAACAAGAGAACCACGCAAAAATATATAACTTGCGCTCTTTCTCGCCCTTTCATCACAATGAGGAAACCTTTGAAATCTTCAAAATCCCACTTTCAAATGTGTGTATTTGTACCCTTTTTGAATTAAGAGTACTCAACGAAATTAAATTTCTCTTTAATTCTGGAACATGTCGTACGTCACTAAGTGTTCTGACAACTCCATCAAACATCTTAACTTTAATTGTTCCAACATCTGCGATTTTACACGAAGCATTATTTCCCATCAAAACAACACCTTCAGACACCGTTTCGTAATTTGTAAACCAATCCCGAGTGGGACTCATGTGGAAGGTGCAACCTGAATCAAGTATCCACTCCTCGCTCTCTTTAGAATTGTTGACAGAAGCGACTAGAAGTTCACCATCACTGTAGTCTTCTACAACATCAGCTTCACCAGAATTTTCTGGTTGTTTTCCCTTTTGATTCGTAGCCTCCCTTTCGATCTTATTTTGTAGCTTATAGCATTCAGATTTAATGTGCCCTTTCTTCTTGCAGAAGTTACAAGTTTTACCTCTGTTTAAAGACTTGGATCTACCTTTAGATTTACCGCGAGGATTCCGTTCCTGTGTCCTTCCACGATCATCATAAGTATTCTGATCTTGTCTCCCACGAACAATGAGACCCTCTCCCTGAGAGTCATTTTTAACCACAAGATGCTTCATCTTATCATACGAGGTCAAAGAATCGTAAACCTCATCAACTGTGAGAGACTCACGGCTATATAAAATCGTGTCTCTAAAGGTTGAATAAGACTGGGGCAATGAACAAAGTAAAATCAACCTTAGATCTTCCTTATCATACTAAACCTCCATGGCCTCCAAGTTTGAGAGAATTTCTTTAAACACTGTTAAGTGTTCGTGCACAGACGCCCCTTCCTCCAAACGATGTGCATAAAGATGTTGCTTCATATGCAACTTGCTGGTTAGAGTTTTCGACATACATATTTGTTCTAGCCTCTTTCATAATGCCACGGCGGTCTTCTCCTTCATCACATCTTGCAAAATTTCGTTAGAAAAATGTAGATGTAATTGTGTTAACGCCTTTCGATCATTGCGCTTGTTCTCTTCCCCCGTCAATGTCGAAGGCATTTTATCTACCCCTAGCAGGGTATCCTCTAAATCCATCTGTGCAAGAATTGCGTGCATCTTTATCTGCCACGACGCGAATCTAGTGTTGCGATCCAACAGCGGAATTTCATACTTCAACACGCCATTACCGTGATCGAGATAAAAAACCCAGAAGCTTTGATACCAATTTGTGAAAAATATAAAGTCGGTAACGACAAATATATCACAAAGAAAAGAGAAATAAAAATAAAGAACACACAGATTTTACGTGGAAACCCTTTCGGGAAAAAACCACGGGCAGAGGAGAAGAAAATTCACTATGTCGAATTCGAATCAATTACAAGAGGAATAGACTATGTCTATTTATAGACTTGTAAAGCCATATTCTAATAGAAGTGTAGTAAGATTGAAACTCCTTATTCTAATCAATATCAAATAGATGGAGTTTAATAAGGTTTAAAAAACCTTGTTTTAAAATAAAATAAAAGAAGTTTAGTTCTATAAGGATTCTTCTTTTATTTTATTTTACCATTTTATTTAAATAAGGATTCGGGTCACTTAATTCTAACAATTCAATCAATGGCTATTGAATATGTCCAAAATGTCTTGGAATGATCATGGTTACGTCCTTGCTCTGTCTTTTATAACTCAAGGCGGTTAAAATGGCTCTCGAGGCTTATGGTAAGCTATGTTAATTGTTGAATTTGACTCGTTTATTGCTGTCTCAAGGGTGATGAATTCATCCACATGATAATTTGTGAAAACCAGCCAACGAACACAGTGAACTACATCATCTAAGCGATGGAAGCACAGAGAATGAAACCTGGCTACTCTTCTTGTCTCTGAAAACAGAGGTCGAGCATTATCTATACAAGTACCCCAAAAAAAAACTCAAAATGAGTAATGACCGATCAGAATGAAAACTTGTGACTAAAATAAGTCTACAGTAATATAGAGGTTTACTAAGTTAATGGTGAGTGACCAAAATGAAACATTATTAAAATTGGATGGCTAAAAGATAAAACTTGCTAACGGCATTATTAAATTTGAATTTCTTTTATTTCGATGAACAAAATAAAAATTTAGGTTTAATTTACCCTTAATATAATTTGTTGAAATTACCATCTGAATTTCCTTTTCCTTCTCTATTTGGTTGTATGTGAAATAATTAGAAATTTTGGGTAAAAGTAGAATCAAATACAAGTTTCCTACTCTTATTTAACTTCTTTAAGATAAAATTAAACATTTTCTTAAATAAAATAAGGATAAAATATAAAAGCTAATGGTAGCTAAATTCCTAATAAAATATCTTTATAAATAATATTTAAATAAATAATAAATAATAAAATAAAATAATCTTAAAATTTAGAAAGTCTAGTATGTCAAAATATTATTTTCATGCCTAAATTTTGTATGTAACTCCATATTTTCACTTGTTCTCAATATTTTGAATTTAATTTGTACTTACATAAAAATTGAACAATAAACACTAAAATTAAAAGCATCATGTTCAAAAATTAGTTAAAATTAATTATAAAAAATATGTCTGTTAAGCGCATTATTAAATTAATTACAAGTGTATTTGTTTTTATGTGCTTTAAATCTGATTGAGCTTTCATGAATGTATCTAAACAATCATTGTCAATATATTGATTAAATTTTGAATTGTGCTCTTTCAATCTAGATGCCTTTCATTTGTTCTTACCAATATGTCTTCCTATTTTTGGAAGACCATTTTTTATTCAATTTTTTTATTCTAAAACTGAGTTAGTAAAAAATGGCTAGTGAAATCAAGAGTGATCACATTTAATTTTTGAATTAAGGTTATGAAAATTATGTAAAGTGAAGTGACCTATTTTAGTGGTTAAGCGTGTTGTTTATGTGTGTGAGATTTTGAGTTCAAATTATTTTTTTTTAAATTTTTGTTATTTCCTTGAAAGTCTGGTTTAAATAAAATTTTCATGCAACTAATGATAGAATAAGTCTATAGGTTCAGTGGAAAGATGCCAGCTTATTCTTTGATTTTGAGTTTGAATCATTGTGTATGCAGACAAAATATTTTTACTTGTTCCGTCCATGTGGCAGAGTTTGAGTGGATTTTAAATTCTTTGGGAATCTGATAGGATTAGGTACCTGATTTAATGGGGGAGTTATTCTCTATCTTTTGCGTTTGAAAATTTTCCTTCTTCTTCACAGATTATTTTTCTTTTATTGTCTTCAAATTCCGTGCTTGTGTGGTTGTGGTTGTGCGTGACTATAGTGTGAGGTAAGGTTGTGAAATCTTGTGGGTGATGGAGTTTTGTTTTGAGTTTTAAGTTTTATATTGAGGAATTAGCCTTTCAAGTGATTTTGGTATATCATATAGTCGTTTTATCCGCCGATAGGAGAAGTCCATGAGACGTTCGGCGACCCTCCAACAATCTAGGTGTTGTTTTAGGTTGTTGCTTCGCAAGGATAAGTGATCAAAGTCTTAATGAGGGCTGGTTCAGTTGTTTGGGCTAATTGTTTGGTTTTTGAATTCGATTTAGTTACTTGTATTTAGCATACCTTTGATGATTTTTATATTTCAAATTGTCAATTTAGGTACAGTAATACTCATTTGTAAATCTACATCAGAAAACATTCAGGTGTGTGACTTAATCTCGTAAAAATAGCGAATGACAAAAAATTGAAAAAACCATTGTCGACATCACACGGCGCATGCCAGGCTGTGTCGGCCAAATAAGAAAATTACATGCAAGCATGTGACATTAAAAGTTAGTAATGTTAAAAATATGGGTTTAAGTTAAAGATGTGATCTTTAATATTTATCTAAAAATTTAAAATTTCAGGCATAAAATGCAACTTTTCTATCATATTATTGGTGCATATTAAAATTTGTCACTGGACTTTATTTTTATTAATATTTACCATTATACTTAAATAATATGATTAAATTTGTCACACAAGTTTTATGTAATTGAATTTTCCCATTAACTTTGAATTTTACTAAATTTTGTTACTAATCTTGATTTTTAATTCATTTTACCAATTAATATTGGTTTTGATGATTTGGAAATAAAATTTAGAAAAAAAATATTATTTCAAATGTTTTATTTTAATATTTAATAATAAGTTGATTTATAAAAAATAAAAATTAATTTAGAATTTTTATTTAATATTTATCACATAAAATCCTAAATTATTTTTTATATTTTAATATTTTATAAATTAACTTATTATTAACTATTAAAATACACTATCTGAAATAATAAACTTTTTAAAATATAGTATTAAAAGAAAAACTTGAAAAATAAAAAATGAAAATGTTAAGTTTGCTTTTTATGAATAATTGTTTTTATTAATTATTGATAATATATCAATTTGTTATTTTTAAGTACTAAATTATAATGGTAAATTTATCGTAGCTTAAAAGTACAATGACAAATAACAATCAAATAAAATATAATGGTTGGAATCATCTTTGTATATATAAAAAAAAAAAAGTATAGTTGCGATTTTCAACTTTACCTTAAAGTATAGTGGCAAATTTGTACATTAATTCAAAAATTTTTAACTCATTAATTACAAATAAAAATAGGACAAAGTACAACAATAGTCACTCAATTATTCAATTCACTCTATTTTAGTCACCTGACTATTAGTTTCTTAATCCAACCACTCAATTTTGCGAAATCAAATATTTTAGTCAAATAGAAATAGAAGTCTAACGTGGGCTTTTTTATTAGCCTAATAATAAATTTAGTCTTGCGATATTTACATATTCTAATCAATTTGTTCTTAAATCTTAAAAAAAAAAATCAATAATTTTATCATTTTAGGTCTAATTTTAAAAATTATAAATATATATTTAAAAATATTTTTATATTTAGTTTTTAAATTTTTAATTTATATTTATTTTTTTATAATTCATATTTACTTTTTCTCATCAACCAAACATGTGAAAAACCTAGAAATTAAAGTTAAATTTTTTATTCAATCTCTTTTAATTTAGTCTGCTTTTTCTATTGCTACATTAGTTCACCTCAAATGCCTAATTTGATAACACTCTAGAATGTCATGTTTTTATGTGCTAATTGCATATTAATTTTGAGTGTGATTCTACTAATTTGGATTGGAGACCAAAGCGAAATTGAAGGCCAAAATTGTGAAATTAGAGATAAAAATGGACCAATGTGCAACAAAGGGAAAAGATGGGGCCAAAAGTGCAAACATGGAGGGCAGAGGGATTGAAATGCAAAAAGAAGAGACTTTGCTTTATCAAACTATATTTTAATTATATTAGGATAATTAATATTAGGATAATTATTGAGGATTATTTAATTTCTTTATTTATCTATATTTATCTTTGATTAATTGTAATTATCTTTGGGAGTTTGAGTAGGACTAGTCCATCTATCTTAGCACTATAAATAGGGGATGAAGTGACTCATTTTGGTTGTTCATCTTTTTCTGAAAACTCTCTCCCCAAAAATATTTGTTCTTTCCATATTTTCCTTTAATAAAAATTCTCTTCTCCATTTTTATATTTATTTTCTTTTCCACCAAAACTATGAACCACTAAAACCCTTCTAGCCGAAGGTTGCCGAAAATCCCCAAAAAGGGTTCTTGAGGTTTAGAATCCGCACTTAGCCTTCTCAACAGGGTATTCATCGTTTCTCCGCATTACGGGACTGACGCTTCCGTCCATGTGCCTTAATAAGTGATCTTTTCAACGTGTGCAAGGAACGGCCGCTTTGTATATTTTGAGAAGATTACACAGTCGGTTCGTTAGCTTACTACGTCAGAGGTTGGCGAGCCCAAGAGATAAAATGGCGTGGGATTCGCCATTGAGAAACGTTGATCTAGCACAGATGATCCCACAAGAGTGATTGTTGGCTAGAGTCAGGTTCCACTAAATTAAAATCTAAATCCTTGGAGCTGGTGGTCGTAGGCGTCCTCTTCCACTATAACTGGCTTATTCGGTTTGGGAAGGATCATCTAAAAGCCAAGGATTGAGCCCAAGGCAGATCGAGGCAACCGGAGGCTGGAATCTCTCCACATAAGAAACTTTTCTCTAAACCCTTTCTTTTTATTTTCCTCATTTTAATTCTCGTAATTTATTCTCGTAATTTCAATTCGTCTTAAATTCTGTTTTTTTATTTTTCCAGATCGAAAATTATTAATTCCGTTTTTTATTTATTTTTCAGGAACGCAGATTTTCTTGGGCACGATTCTGCCCAGGATTTCGACAAACAAGCATTTGTATAATCCGATCCCTGTGGATTCGACCCAACTTCCCCTTTACTATTATTTTTACTATTTTACAGGGAATAGGATATATTTGGTGCTTTCAACAACGCATCATAATTAAACCCCAAAAAGAAGCTTGAAATTAACAAATTTATGAACTCAAAAAAATGGTTGGGTTGTATGACACCAACTTTGATGGCTTTACTCTTTGCTACAAAGATAATACCAATTTCAAGCTTTAGTGTTATCGTGTTTTTATCATTTCTAGCTCAAGCATCGGAGAAAGATTGTAGGTCAAGGCCATGGCATTTGATATTTCAAACTTCGTCAACTGAATGAAGGAAAGAACAAACTGATAAATATTATTGAAAGTCTTTTGGGGCACAAAAATCTTAAAAATATTTTTATACTCTTTTAATTCTTTTTGTGTGTGATCTAAATCCCATCACTTGTAAAAGAAATAAAATATAGTGACAAAATAAGGGGGTTTGTGGTGGCGAAAGGTCGAAGCCCACCACAGATCACCATTAAGCATAATATTGGACTGGGGTTGCAACCCGATCCCCGCGATACGGGCCATGTCACACAAGTAGAATCCGTATAGAACTATACTTATTCTATTTAACATTGATTCGAATAAGGGTTTCCAACCTTTAAATAAATGTAGTCGAAACTTCTCTTGAATCATTAGTTTTTCCACATTAGTAAATTTCTTCTTCTTTGTCCGTGGTTTTTACCCGAAAGGATTTCTACATAAAATCTGTGTGCTCTTTTTTTTTTCTTATTTTGCGGTCATTCTATTTTTCGAAACCATTTTAAAGTTTGATTTAAAAACAGGGATCGACTTTTAAAATGAAAGTGAGAGTCGCCACCAATCCCTTTTTACTTAGGTGTGATTGGATCACTTTGCAAAATGTTTTATTTTAAAACATCTAGTTTTTGGTCCACGAAAAACAAGAAAACGGGTTCAGGAGTCGGTTACGTATGAGGAAGGGTTAGCACCCTCATAACGCCCAAAAATTGTACCTAATCGATAGAATCATGTCTAAATGTTTGAAATTTAATAAACATTTAAAATATGACTAAAACACTGAACAATTTGATTTAAAACTTGAGATTTCTTTGTTTCGAAAGAATACAAACATCACATCCAGCACGTTAGGACACGATATTTTTAAACCCTCATAACTAAAATCATCTCGTAATTTACGAAATTTATTAAAAGGGGTATTTAATTATTTAGTCAAATAGAAAATCGAAACCCAGCACGTTAGGGCACTATTTCCCGAATTTCTAAATATTAAACATTGTCTTATTTTAAAACCTTTAGGTAAAATATAGTAATTTTGTAAAATGCATTTTATTTTAAAATGATGATCTTATGAAAATATCATATTAACACATTATCAAACATCAAAAGCAATTATAACATACTAACATTTAATATAGGCAATAATAATACAAAATATGACAAATAATAATTCCTATACTATAGCAATTGCAAATACATGATGAAGTATAAACAAATACAATAAACAATAAAATGAATATGAACGCATTTCATGCAGGTTGAAAATTTTCATACAATAACCTATACTGGGTAATTTATAAATACAAAAAAATATATGTATATATGTATTGAGAAAATAAATAAAATACATTTTAAAATAAATAAATAAATTATATTTATAAAACTACATTTTTAAGAATGAATAATATACTATGTAATTTTAGATAGAATAAAATTTTATAAAATTATATAAGATATAATACTATATAATATATAAAATATATTTTTTTCTTAAAAATGTATAATATAATAATTAATAAAAATCATAATATATAATAAAATAATTAATAATATATATAAGGATTATACATAGTAAAAATAATTAGTGAATAATATATATAATAATTTTGAATAAAAACATATATACATAATATACTAATCATAAAAATTATATATGGAATAAATAATGTAAATGAAATAGGTTATATAATATAATAAACTTTATACAAAACAAAATTTTAAAAATAATATATAATATAATATAATACTATATAATATACAAAAAAATTTAAAAACATATAATATAGTAATTAATATATAAAAATAATATGTAATGAAAATAATTTCGAGCTAAATAAAGTAATAAATAATAATAGTTAAATACATAAAGATATTACATAAAAATATATATAAAAATTTATACTATTAATGTATTAATATATAAATAATAAAGAAAATAGTATAGACTATTTAATATAGTAAAATAATTTAATACAATATTAAAACAATAAAATAAAAGGATAAAAAATTAAAACAAAGAAACATGGGTTAAATAACAGTTAAAACCGATATAAAAGGACCAAATTGAAACGCGCATTAAACCACAGGGGTTAAAAGGGCAATTATGCCAAATTTCAAAACGGCGTCTTAATAATTTTGGCCCTTAATGCAGACCGAGGGACGAAATTAAAACAAAAACATATTTTAGGGCTAATTTAATAAAAAATAAAAATGCAAATTGGACTAGATTAAAATCAATAAAATTGCGGAAGGATCGAAAAGGAAATTAACCCTTTTAACAAAAATGCATGGATCCTCCCTGGGTTTTTGGGTCAACGCGCGGATCTAACCTTAAAACGGCGTCGTTTCTTTGTCTTATATAAGGCGAAATTCCGTCAAAAAAAAATTTAACATTGCTTAAAAAAAATTCTGCAAATGCTCTTAAAGCCCTAGTCTGGGTTCCACTCGTCGACTTTTCAGGCCACCGCCATGCGCCTCACGCGCCGACGCCCACGGCAGCGCACAGGTAAAATCTTCACCCTTTTTACTTGTTTTCTTTTTTAATAGTATTTATGTGTAAAAGAAAAACGTAGATTAAAAAAATAAAATAACACTAAAAAAATCACCTCGGTTAGAAAACTCTGTATTCTGTTTTGATGTCCTTTTTTTTTCTCTATTTATTTGTGTATTGAGTATTCGTATCCTCGTTTACAGGTTTTTCACAGGCTTTTATAGCCTTTCGAAATAAATAAATAAATAAGAAATAAAATGTTTGCCATGTTTGCTACGATCTGCTGCTGTTATTCTTTCCTTTTTTTAAGGTAGAGCGACGGATATGAGGCTCGCGTGGATTGCAGCGTGACTGGTGGCTTGGTGTCAGGGCTGCTTGCGGCGCGAGGGTTTCAGAAAACCCTAGATTGCTGACATTATGTTTAGTCACCGGGCCGTTTTGGTTTTGGGCTTGGTTGGGTCTGGGTAGGATAGGTCTGCTAAGTTGGGTCTGTTTAGTTTTGGGTCTCGGACTGGGGTGTAAGTGGGCACTGGTTTAGGTTTAAAATTGGGCTGATCAAGTTTGGTTTGAGTCTGGTGGGTAATCTGTTTAGGATTGGGTCTTAGGTTAGTTTGCTTTGGGCTTCTGGTAATATTTGGGCTTGTGAATGGTTTTGTAAATGGACTGTATTAATGGACATTTGGTATTTATTTTTGGCTTTTGTTTGCTACAAACCCGGGCAAAATTGGGCTTCTACACTATTACCATTATCCACGTTTATAATAATTTTTTAAAATTTTTTTAACATTTTAAATTTGTTTTTATAAATTTATAGGATTAGGACTAAAATGATAAATCTTGGAAACATTGTGGGATAAATTTGTTAAATTTTTAGGGCTAAATTTATTATTAAGCTAATAAAACAGAGCTCATGTTAGACTTTTATTAGGCAACTAAGGGAAGATTGACTAAAATATTTAATTTTGAAAAGCTGAAAGACTGAAACAAAAAAAAAATTAATAGTTGGATGACAAAACAGAACAAACTGAACAGTTGAGTGACTACTCTTGTAATTTGTTTTCTTTGTTAGCTAGTTTGCTGGGGTACAATGAAGCAAGATGCATGAAATATTTTTACTTGCTCACAATGGTGCAACAAGAGAGCTTATGGCTGATAGCTCATTTTGCTCAATTTTCAACTAAAAAAACAATACATTTAACTTGCACACAAGCATTATGTCAATCAACATTTTGCTCAATTTTCAACTAAAAAAAACAATACATTTAACTTGCACACAAGCATTATGTCAATCAACACCTAAAAACATCAAAACAATACCAACTTAGTTCATTTTCAACTAAGTAACTTAACAAAGTAACTAAACAACCTTGTTGTTACAGCAAGCATACGTGCTGCAGCATGTTTACAAGCTGTATGCACTTAACCAAAAGTATAATAGCAGCATGGTTGGCCATTTTCAACACTCCTCCTTGGCCTCCATGCTGCAAATACCAATCGTTCATCAAGTTTTTTTGAACTTGGCAGTCCTTAGATGCTTTGTTTCAAGCTGACTCTGCTCAAGCAATTCATTTTCAACAGAGTTGCCCATTTCCTAGTTTCAATCAAAGTTTCTTCGGAATCCTTGGTGTAGTTTTTGCCAAATGCTTCAACCATTGACCAATTGAATACCTTGGCTTAAATTTCCTGTTGTCAAGAATTGGCCTGCAGTGCAACATGGAACCAGTAGCAACAGAAGCAGCAGTAGTTCAGCTAGTAGCAAGCATGGTTCGGGGGAGCATATCACCTTTTGTTGATTTTGTGATCAAGTCTAATGTTTTGTAATATGATAGCTAAGCTCATAGGATAATGACTAGTTTTGATGTAATGGCTAGCATCTTAGCTATTATTTTATGTACAATCTAAATTTGCATTAGTCAAGTCTATAGGGAGTTGGTAACTCATTAGGTAATTGTCTTTGACTATTCAACTCTTGTATTTTATGTATATATTCATTTTATCAATGAAATGGTTATCAAGTTAAGCCATTAACATTTGTGTATTCAAGTTCTTTTGCTTAAGTTTCTGGTTTCTCTTTTCTTCTTTTGTTTTTCACATAAAATCATAGGCAAATCACATGCATTGTGCATGTTAAGGTGCTGCCATTGTTCCAACAATTGGTAATCAGAGCCAACTTCTTTGAGGACCTCTTTTGTTGGTGCCTTTTTTGGTGAAAACAAAACTTAAGAAGGAAGAAACCTCCTTGTTGTTGATCTGTTGTGTTGTTGCTGAAACATGAGCTACACAACACCTCCACCACCTGTGTTCACTGGTGAAAACTATCACATTTGGTCTGTAAAGATGAAGACTCATCTTCTGGCACAAGATTTGTGGAGTGCAGTCGAGAGTGATGCTGAGCCACCACCATTGAAAGCCAATCCCACCATTGCTCAGATTAGGTAGCATAGTGTGGATCGAGCCAAGAAGCACAAAACTATGGCCTGCCTGCAAAATGGAGTGTCTGATGTTATCTTCACTCGAATCATGGCCTGTGATTCACCTAAGCAAGCATGGGAAAGGCTGAAGGAAGAGTTTATGGGCTCGGATAAGACAAGACAGCAACAGGTGATCAACCTTAGAAGGGAGTTTAAGAACTTGAAGATGAAGGAATCAGAGACCATCAAGCAATACTCTGACAGAATAATGGCAACAGTGAACAACATAAGGCTCCTGGGAGAAGACTTCAGTGACAGCAGGGTTGTTGAAAAGGTCATTACCACTCTCCCTGAGAGGTTTGAGTCAAAGATCTCCTCATTGGAGGACTCAGGGGACCTCACAACCATTACCTTGTCTGAGTGGGTGAACTCCCTCTATGCACTTGAGCAAAAAAGGGCCAACAGACAGGAAGAGCATCCTGAGGGAGCTTTCCAAGCAAAAGCCAAAGATGGCTCGAGCTCAAGTCAGAGACCAAAGAAGCCTTGGACTGACAGAAGAGAAAGATTCAGGAAAGATGCAGAAAGAAGGAGGTTTCCACCTTGCAAACACTGCAAGAAGACTAATCACTTGGAGAAGCACTGCTGGAACAGGCCAGATGTTCAATGCAAGAGTTGCAAGAAGTTTGGTCACCATGAGAAGGTGTGCAGGAACAAAGACAAACCACAAGCTGAATAGTAAGTTCAAGCAAAGACTGCTGAGGACTTTCTAGCTCAGGAGGAGCATGTTTTTATAGCCTCATGCCTTGCAACCACAAGCAAAGCCAAGTGTAGTTGGCTAGTGGACAGTGGCTGCTCACATCACATGGCAGCTGATGAGGGCCTTTTTAAGGAGCTTGACAGAACCTTCACCTCAAGGATCAAGATTGGCAATAGCAGCTTGATTGAAGCCAAAGGCAGAGGTGATGTTGTGATCAACACAAGTTCAGGTAACAAGTTGATTTCAGATGTGCTTTATATGCCTAATATAGATCAAAATCTATTAAGTGTTGGTCAGTTAGTTCAGAAAGGTTATTCTTTAGTCTTCAAGAATGATTCTTGCTTTATTCAAGATTGTCATGCCTAGGAAATTGTTACAGTACCTATGGCAGACAAATGTTTCATGTTTGATCTAAGTCAACTTGAAAAGAAGGCTTACACAAGCCTAGCTGACAGTACTGGCTTATGGCATAGAAGATTAGGCCATGTCAACTTCAGGTCACTTGATTTGATGCACAAGCAAAATCTAGCTGAAGACATGACCAAGGTTGAGTCAATAGATGTTGTTTGTGAGGCTTGCCAACTTGGTAAGCAAGCCAGGTTGCCTTTTCCAGTCAACAAGGCATGGAGAGCTCGAGAGAGGCTTGAGCTTGTGCACTCTGACATCTGTGGTCCAATGAAGACTCCTTCACTCAATGACAGCAAATACTTTGTGCTGTTTATTGATGACTTAACCAGATTCTGTTGGGTTTATTTCTTGAAGCAAAAGTCTGATGTGTTCGAGGCCTTTAGCAAATTCAAGGCTCAGGCAGAAAATCAAATAGGTTGCAAGATCAAGGCATTAAGGATAGATAATGGAGCTGAATACTTGTCTGAAAGATTTCAAAAGCTATGAAAGCAGGCTGCGATCCATCATCAACTAACCACAGTGTCTACTCCTCAACAAAATGGAGTGTGTGTGAGGAAGAATAGGATTGTAATGAACATGGCCAGATGTTTGTTGTTTGAAAGCAAGTTGCCAAGCACTTTTTGGGCTGAGGCTGTTAACACCTCAGTGTACTTGCTCAACAGGCTTCCAACACATGCTGTGAAGGACAAGATTTGAGGCTTGGCATGGATACAAGCCATCAATTTCCTACTTGAGAGTGTTTGGATGTGTGTGCTATGTGTATGTACTTGCTGAAAGAAGGACCAAGCTCGAGAAGAGGTCAGCTTCAGCCATATTTTTGGGCTACAGCAGCAACAATAAGGGCTATAGGCTCTATGATCCCTCAACCAAAAAGATTCTGGTAAGTAGGGATGTCAAGTTTGATGAAGCAAGGACTTGGAGCTGGGATGGTTCAAATACAATGCAGGTTGATGAAGATTTGATTGATGGCAGTTTAGAACCAGCTGAACAAGAGTCCAGCAATGCAAATGTGGATAACTTACCTGTGAGAGGCACCAGGACTGTTGCTGACATCTACCAAAGATGCAATGTGGCCATAGTTGAGCCTTCGAGCTTTGAAGAAGCTGCCAAAGACAAGCAATGGAAGAAAGCTATGGAAGCTGAGCTTGACATGATTCACAAGAATCAAACTTGGGACTTGGTAGACAGACCTGTCCAGAAGAAAGTCATTGGTGTCAAGTGGGTTTTTTGAGCCAAATTCAATGCTGATGGCTCATTGAACAAGCACAAGGCAAGACGTGTGGTGAAAAGGGTACAGTTAGCAGTATGGCATTGATTTCATGGAGACTTTTGCTCCAGTAGTAAGATTGGACACTATCAAACTCTTGTTTGCCTTGGCTACTAAAAAACAGTGGAGAATTCACCAGTTGGATGTCAAGTCAGCCTTCTTGAATGGTTATCTTAAGGAGGAGATCTACATCGAGCAGCCTGATGGTTTCAAGGTCCTAGGAAATGAGGACAAGGTTTATAGGCTGAGGAAGGCACTTTATGGCCTGAAACAGGCACCTCGAGCCTGGTATGACAGGATTGACTCCTACCTGTCCAAGCTCGGATTTGAAAAGAGCTTGAATGAGCCAACACTTTATGTGAAATAGTCCAACAAGGAGACCTTGCTGATTGTCTCAATCTATGTGGATGACTTGATGGTAACTGGAAGCAAGGAGGACTTGATTCATGAGTTCAAAACACAAATGCAACATGTGTTTGACATGACTGACTTGGGAATCATGACATACTTCCTTGGCATGAAAGTAAATCAGACTGATCAAGGTATTTTCATTAGCCAACATGCTTTTGCTTTGAAAATACTTAATAGATTCAGCATGGAAAATGCCAAGTCAGTGAGCACTCCTATGGCTCAAGGAGAGAAGCTAACAAGTATTGCAGATTATGAAAGAGTTGATGAAAGGGAGTACAGAAGCCTAGTTGGTTGCTTGCTTTACTTGACAGCAACTAGACCAGATCTTATGTATGCTGTTAATTTGCTTTTGAGGTTTATGCATTGCTACAATGTAATCATTTCAAAGCTGCCAAAAGGGTGCTTAGATACATTAAAGGGACATTGAGCTATGGAGTTAAGTTCAAGAATGAAAATGAACTTAAATTGGTTGGATTCTCAGACAGTGACTGGACTGGATCTGCTGAAGACATGAAAAGCACCTCGGGGTACTTCTTTAGCCTTGGTTCAAGTATGTTTTGCTGGTGCTCGAAGAAGCAACCAACTGTTGCTTAGTCCATAACTGAAGCTGAGTATATTGCAGCAGCAGCAGCAGCGAATCAAGCCATTTGGCTTAGAAAGTTGCTGAAAGATCTAAATGAATAGCAAATTGGCCCTACTGAAATTCTTGTTGACAACCAGTCAGCAGTTGCCATAGCCAAGAATCCGATTTTTCATGGCAAAACAAAGCATTTTAAGATTAAATTGCATTTTGTTCGAGAGCTTGAACAATCCAAGGAAGTCAGTCTTGTGCATTGCAGCTCACAAGAACAATTGGCAGATATTTTGACCAAGCCACTTGGTACAGCAAGATTTGAAGCCTTAAGATGCAATATTGGTGTTTGTTGCATACAGACCAAGGAGGAGTGTCAAGAATTGGCCTGCAATGCAACATGGAACCAGTAGCAACAGAAGCAGCAGCAGTTCAGCTAGCAGCAAGCATCGTTCGGGGGAGCATATCACCTTTTGTTGATTTTGTGATCAAGTCTAATGTTTTGTAATATGATAGCTAAGCTCATAGGATAATGACTAGATTAATTTGACATAATGGCGAGCATCTTAGCTATTATTTTATGTACAATCTAAATTTGCATTAGTCAAGTCTATAGGGAGTTGGTAACTCATTAGGTAATTGTCTTTGACTATTCAACTCTTGTATTTTATGTATATATTCATTTTATCAATGAAATGGTTATCAAGTTAAGCCATTAACCTTTGTGTATTCAAGTTCTTTTGCTTAAGTTTCTGGTTTCTCTTTTTTTCTTTTGTTCTTCACATAAAATCATAGGCAAATCACATGCATTGTGCATGTTAAGGTGCTGCCATTGTTCCTCCACTCAATGTCTTGTGCCATTAACATAGCACTAACCTTAGATATCTTTTGATCCCACTATCTTCTACATCTATTTGCAGGAGACGCATAAATTTCAAAGTCTTCAACAGCTACCCAATCAGTTATCAAAGTCTTTTGTTACGGTATACGAGTCAGCCTCCATCATCATCTAATGTCAGGGAGGTCTTTGATTGATTAGTTGATGGAAGAAGAGGGTTTATGGTTGATGAACTGCACTGAACTGGACTGATTTTCTTAATCAGTTTATCAGATGATTTGAAACAGTCAATCTCCACATTTAGGGAATCCCAAATTCTTTGCCACTGAAATTCCACAGTTGGAAAACTACTTATATATTGCACCCTGGTTCTTGATGATGAGCCACACAATCAAATACAAATCAACATTTTCATTTAACAATTTGTTTCAAGTTGATGGAGGCATCAAAAAAACATTTTCAACCGTCCGGCTCTTTTTTCCTTGTGATTCTTCTCTCATTCTTCAACTTGCAGGGTTTTAACTTGCTTAGTTTAGCAACAGCAGGACCTGTAGTTAGAGGAAATGACACTGATCAACAAGCTTTACTCCAGTTCAAAGCCAAGATAACTGGTGATCCACTCAAGATTATGGAGTCCTGGAATAGCTCCATTCACTTCTGTCAATGGATCGGCGTTGCATGCGGTCGCAAGCATCGAAGAGTCACCGAGCTGAAACTTCGAATCCTCAAACTCTCTGGATCATTGTCACCTTATATTGGAAATTTGAGCTTCCTCAGGGAGTTGGATCTTGTGGGCAACAGCTTCTACAACCAAATTCCTCAAGAGATCGGTGGTTTAAGAAGACTAGAAGCATTAAACCTGGCCAATAACTCCATCAGTGGAGAAATTCCTTCCAATTTGTCTGCTTGTTCTAAACTTATATTAGTTGATATGTCGGACAACCAGATAACGGGAGAAATACCTGCTTTGCTGGGTCTCTTGTCAAACCTAAAAGTATTGGGTTTTTTTAACAATAGTTTGAGAGGGAATATCCCACCTTCACTGGGGAACTTGTCATCGCTGGAGAGACTTGGTTTAACGTACAATGCATTAAGTGGGATTATACCTGAATCTTTTGGACGACTGAGAAACCTTTCATTTTTCACCATATTCGGAAATGCGATTTCTGGTATTGTTCCTGTCCCAATGTTCAATCTCTCCAATATTAGAATTTTTGATATTGGTGCAAACAAGATTGAAGGTACTCTTCATTCTGATTTAGAAATCAATATGCCTCATGTTGAGTTCTTTTCTGTAGGGGAAAACCAAATCTCTGGGCAAATTCCACTTTCAATAACCAATTCCCCGAATTTGGATGTTCTTGAATTTCATGATAACATGCTCGATGGAAATGTACCTTCATTAGAAAAGTTGGATAAATTGTTTAGGCTTGAACTAGGAGGAAACCATTTGGGACATGGGAGAGAAGGTGACTTGAACTTTCTTTGCACTTTAATCAACAATACAAAACTAGGATTTCTATCTATAACCGAAAATAATTTTGGAGGGGAATTTCCAAAATGCATTAGCAATTTTTCTAGCACACTTCAGGGTTTATCGATGAGTTGGAACAACATTTTGGGAAAAATCCCGGATGAGATTGGAAATCTCATCAATTTGGAGGTGCTAGACATAGCAAAAAATCAACTATTAGGACCCATTCCCTTTGATATTGGGAGGCTTTGGAAGCTAAATATATTTTACGCTCACAGTAATTTTCTCTTTGGGACTATTCCCCACTCCATTGGAAATTTAATAGAGTTAACCGAACTTGTTTTAAATTTTAACAATCTTCAGGGCAGCATTCCTTTAGGTCTAGGTAATTGCAAAAATTTGATTCTACTGGATCTTTCTGATAATAATATTAGTGGACCAATACCCCCCGAAATACTAGGACTATCATCCTTGTCCATTGTACTAAGCCTATCGTCAAACTCTTTGACTGGTGAGCTTCCTGTTGAAGTAGAAAAACTGAAAAATCTAGGCCAACTGGATGTTTCTCACAACAGGTTATCTGGTTTGCTTCCAAACAACCTTGGGAGTTGTGTAAGTCTGGTCGAGCTGTATTTGGAGGGCAATTTGTTTGAAGGACCCATTCCATCATCTTTTAGTTCATTGAGGGGTCTTGAGGCATTGGATGCATCCAACAATAATCTTTCTGGCGGGATTCCAGAATTTCTTGTGAGGTTTGGGACATTGAAGTACTTAAATCTCTCTTTCAACAATTTTGAAGGAGTGATACCAAGTGAAGGAGTGTTCAAGAATACAAGTGCTATATTTGTTGAGGGAAATAATAAGCTTTGCGGAGGCATCCCTGAGTTACACTTGTCAAGATGTAACTCCAAAACATCATCAAAAACTTCCCTTAAATTGAAGATCACAATAATTGTTGTGATTTCAGGAGTGACTTTAGTATTCTCTATTCTGCTCATAATTTGGTTTAGAAAGAAAAAAGAGCAGAAGCCAACGGCGAATCATGTAGAAAATTCCCTTCTACGGTTATCATACCAAAGCATCCTAAGGGCTACTAACGGATTCTCCTCAGAATTTGGTTGGTTTGGGAGGTTTCGGATCTGTATACAAAGGAATTCTTGAAGCGAATGGAGCAGTTATTGCAGTAAAGGTGCTTAATCTTCTGAATCATAGAGCTTCCAGGAGTTTCTTGGTTGAATGCGAGGCTTTGAAGAACATTCGGCATCGTAATCTTGTCAAGGTATTAACAGCCATTTCAGGTATCGATTATCAAGGCAATGATTTTAAAGCATTGGTTTATGAGTTCATGGAAAATGGAAGCTTGGAGGATTGGCTACATTCATCTGTTGGCATGAATGAACCAGAGACGATGAGAAACCTAAACTTCATTCAAAGAGTTAATGTGGCAGTAGATGTTGCTCATGCACTGGAATATCTGCACCATCGTTGTGAGACGCCGATCATTCATTGTGACCTCAAGCCAAGCAATGTTTTACTCGATGGGGAAATGGTTGCTCATATAAGCGACTTCGGCTTAGCAAAAATCCTTTCTGGAGATAACCTTAACTATTCTACTAATGAATCAAGCTCCCTTGGATTAAGAGGAACTATCGGCTATGCTCCACCTGGTATGTTCACTTTTTTCATTTCTTTCATTATTTAAAAGATAAAAAATCGATCTAAAAGCCGTCATGTTGTATATTTAGAGGTTTTCCACTACAATTATTTATATATGTATTTTGTGACGAATTTATTATAGAATATGGCACGGGAAGTGAGTTGTCAACAAACGGCGATGTATATAGCTATGGCATCCTCTTGTTAGAGATGTTAACAGGGAAAAGGCCAACGAATGAAAGGTTCAAAGAAGGCTTAAGTCTTCACAACTTTGTCAAAGCAGCTTTGCCCAATCGAGTGGTTGAGATTATAGATCCCATTCTTCTTCAAGAGAGTGTCAGAGGAGGAACAATAGCTGACATCACTCTTAATGAAAACAACCTGGGAAATGACGAATATCTTCAATGCTTGAATTCGATATTCAAAATAGGACTCACTTGTTCTGCTGAATCTCCGAGTGAACGGATGGACATGAGTGATGTTGTTACCAAGCTATGTTCTATTAGAGACAAGCTTCTCCGTCCAACTCGATTATATCGTGGGATTAGAACTGCATATGATGCTAAACCAACAGGTAATAATGTCTTATTGTCTTAGCAAAATACTCAATCGTTTCATCACTTAAAGGCACATTTCGGCTACTTTTCTGATGACATGATGGGCTTAAGTAAATCCTTGTTTCTTAAGTTGCAGGCATCTAAGGGGTCGTATGGATGACTTGAGATGCTTAGGTCCGGCAAAGTGCTCGCTATTCTCTTTTCTTTTGTTCACATTCCACTTAAATAAACGAGAATAAATATGGAGTTTTTCCAGTACTAGATCCTCGTCAGATCAGACTTGAGTAACAATGTTGTTCTGGATCTTATTGTATCAATAATGTCAATCAATGGCTATTCATGGAACTTTATGCTGTTGGAATTAATAATTTGTACTATAGCCCCAAAATGTCTTGAACAATAAGACTAGTGGTTCTTTTTCTTTTCTTTCAATGAACAACAAATTCAACAGTTGTGTCGATGTATCGATATCAAACGACAAAACCCATTATGAAAATCAACCCACTATAAAAATGTAGAACCCTCGTTGACAAAGAGAGAAAAGCTTGACATACAAGAAGGGAGGGAGGAAATAAAATCATGTCAGATGAAAAGAAAAAGAAATTGAACAAAATTAAATATGAGGTGGAAATTGTTTTTTTTTTTTTTAAATTCAAATCAGATTGGGCTTTATAATTAATCAAGAAAGTAAGTGTACAGAACCAATAAACAACTATAAAAAAGAACCGGACCAAGTCATTGGAGCCCAGCATGAGAAAAACGTCTTAGCACTTAAGGCCCTAAGTTAAAGCTTCTCACAGAATACTCTAGAGTTATAATTAAAAAACTGCCACGTCCTACTGCCCAATCACATCACCTGTTCGCCTACTTTATCTGCCGCATCTGTCATTTCTTGCATTTATGGCGAAATCAGATTACCGAGGGGAGTAAAAAGCATACGAGACTGTTTAGTTTTCATTTTCAAACTCCCCTCTATCCTTTCATCTCTGCTACTGCTCAATCTGGTTCCTTCACCCTCTCGTCTTCGGCCTGTTTCTCAACATAACTGGGAACCGCTTCAATCAGGTAAATCTCCTCTCTCCTTTTCATGGATTCTGTTGCTAGCATATGGCAAGATTGTTAGCTATTCTAGGAGTATACTCGAATCTTATTTTCCTTGATTTTACCTGCATTCTGCGAATATCCTGTATGTAAACCCCGTCCATTGATTTATCAAGATCTGGACTGTTACATTTCTTGATGATAGACAACGAATCACCTTCGATTATAATCTCTTCTCTGCTTGTTTCAAGTGCTATTTGTGTTGCTAGGCGCGCACGCATGATCGCCAAACAACGAAGCGCGTAATCCACTCCACTGTGAAGTAAATTGTTTTAATTCTTTTAATTTAAGTTGAAAAAAACTTATTGATGTGGCATAAAATAATTGGGTAAGACCATATAAAATGCAACTTTTCCACCATAATATTGGTGTATATTGAAATTTTCAGTGTACTTTATTTTTATTATTATTTACCACTATAATTTATTAATACGATTAAATTTGTCACACAACTTTTATTTATATTGAATTTTAGCATTAATTTTGAATTTTATTAAAATACTAATTTTGATGATTTGAACATAAGGGCAAAACACCCAATAATACCAAAAATTTATTTAATAACGGAAAAGGGCCGGTTTCAAAATATTTACGAGGAAGGGCGTTTCCCCCAAAGCGCGTCCACGTCAAAGACGTTTTGGGGGAAATGACACCAAAGCACGCCCTCAGGGGCGCGCTTTAGCCCGAATTTTTTTAAAAAAAATTATTCTCAAATTTTTTAAAAATTTACGAGAATAAACCTTTATAAAGGCTTAAAGTGACAACACCATTTTTTTAAGGTGTCATCAATTGATAAGGAAATATAACTTACAAAGAAAATCTTTATATAGACCCAAAGTCTCATTTCCCTTGTTTTCTTGAGCAAAGTGGGATATGAGATATGTGTATATATAGACTCATGAATAGTTTTGCAGCTTTTTCCTAAACAATGTGGGATTCCTTCCTCTTTTAACTAACAACATGAGATGACATGCTACACTATATTTGATTTTTTTTTACAAAACAATTTCTTTTTTTGTATATTTTGTTAACATTTTCTTATATTATAAAAAACAAGAAACAAAACAACTCAAATATATTTTTTGCAAATCTAATTATAATTATATTACTACATCAAACTTTTTCCCGTCAATTTATACCACCTCGGTTTGTTGGGTGTAATATATGATAGTATAGAGCAGCTCCTGCCTGATTACTATGAATTAAAAATTGATATTAAATTAAATAAAAATAAAATAAAATTCGATTCGATTCGATTCGATTCAATTCGATTCGATTGTATATATTATAATTTGTTAACTTGAATTAAATGTATTTTAGTAACAATTGAAAAAAAAATCAAATTTTATAAAACCAAATCAAACGCTAGTATTAGGTATGGAGTTAATTTAAGGGTGATAGGTATTTTGATGGCTGCTTAAGTTTTTTAGCTTTTCCATTAACAAATTTTACTAAGTATTTTCTTAAAAAAATATTACAAAAAAATACTTGTAAAATAATTAATTAATTTTTAAGTTAACAAAACAGTCCATTGAAAACAATAATCAAATAATCGAAATCCCTGAATAACAATTAAATGTTTATAAATATGAATTTTTTTTAGAATGCAGTATAAATATGAAGGGAGGATAAAGTTTAAACTTATTTCATTTGAGTAGTAGGCGAAAACTTTAATCACGGTCAATTTGTAATTAATGTTTGAAAATTTTAATTTGAGCTTAATCGAATTTTACTTTTATAGTCAGATACAAACTAAAATTAAGGTACTCTTATATTTAATAAAAATCAACTTAAATTTCATACTATTTTTAAATTCAAATATAAATTAAAATTAATAATAATAATAAAATATTTTCTTTTGGTAGAAAAAGACTCGAGACTTCTACTCTATTAAATATAATATAAACAATATAAATATAATATAAATAATAATATAATTATAATTAGATTTGCAAAAAATATATTTTAGTTGTTTTGTTTCTTGTTTTTTATAATATAAGAAAATGTTAACAAAATATAAAAAAAGAGAAATTGTTTTGTAAAAAAAAAATCAAATATAGTGTAGCATGTCATCTCATGTTGTTAGTTAAAAGAGGAAGGAATCCCACATTGTTTAGGAAAAAGCTGCAAAACTATTCATGAGTCTATATATACACATATCTCATATCCCACTTTGCTCAAGAAAACAAGGGAAATGAGACTTTGGATCTAATAAAGATTTCCTTTGTAAGTTATATTTTCTTATTAATTGATGACACCTTGAAAAAAATGGTGTTGTCATTTTGAGCCTTTATAAAGGTTTATTCTCGTAAATTTTTAAAAAATTCAAGAATAGTTTTTTTTTTAAATACGGGCTAAAGCGCGCCCCTGTGGACACGCTTTGTGCCACCTTAGCAAAGTGTGTCCACGTAGGCGCGCTTTGCTGAGGTTGTAATAGCCCGATTTAGACCTTAGTTGGAACGGTGGTTTCAGGACCACGAATCTGAGTCAGAGAAATATTTTAATATTATCTTCTATGTTCATTATGTGTGAATTGGTGTGTGTAAAATTTTCGTATTAAAATTTGATCGTTTTAGTGCTTAATTTTGAAAAAAGGGCTTAATCGCGTAAAATGAAAATTTGATGGTTAAATGAGATAGTGCTTAATTGTTGTTGTTTTAATAAATGGGAGGCTTAAAGTAGCAATTTGGACATAAAAGAGAGTTAGTGGCCGGTTGGTATGCATGAAATAGTGACTTTAATTGTTTATTAATTCTTATGTGAAAGTGGTGCATTATTTAATAACATATGATAATATATTAATAATAAAACATAAACAAAATGGAGGAACATCTTTTATTTCATTCTATCTCTCCATTGCCGAAACTAGAGAATGAAGAATGAACTTGAGCTTTTGAAACTTTCGGCCATTGCATGTCTAATTAAGGTATGTAATTGAGTTTGGTTTTTAATAATTTTTATGTTTTAATATAGTTGCTTTGAATACTAGCTAGCCCAAGCTTGAATTTTTTTAATTTGATGATGTATTCATGAATTGCCGTTGTTGATAGTTTGATGAAATTTGTGTTTAGTGATGGAAAATAAATATAGGATATTAGATTGATAAGTTTAATTAAGGCATTTTTGTTGGAAATGCCTAAATAGGATTAAATTGTGAAATTTGTAAATTGAGGGGTCAAAATGTGAAATAAATAAAATGTATGAGCTTGTAATAAGGCTAGTAATATTCGGCCCTTAAGAAGTTTAGTCAAATTTTGTGTAATTTGTGTTTTGTGCAAAAAGGACTAAATTGTAAAAAGTGTAAAATATCAAGGGCAAAATGGTAATTTTCTCATTTATGAGTTTTCGGACCAAATTCAATGGAGTTATATTTGATTTAGCTAAATTTGAAATTTATAGATCAAGAGCAAAAAGAATCGGGATTGGATCGGAGAAAAGCAAAGTTAATTGAATAGTCGGGAAACCTAGTCCATCGATACTCGAGGTAAGTTTATAAGCAATTGGTTTCAAATGAATAATTGTTAAATTGAAATGTACATTTTTATATGATTTTTATTAAGTTTATACCTCAATTGCCGAATGTGATAGGGTGAAATTAAAGGTATTTGTCGAATGTGATATTAACATGTATATGTATTTATTTATATGAATTCCTTGGTTGGTTGAAATATGTATAAAGATACATACATATTTGTATATATATATATAATTTCTCTCAATGTGACATGGTGTGAGATTTAATATTTGTACTAGTTGAATGTGTGTTGGATTATGCATGGAATGTATATTTGGGGTTGAGTGAATGCTTATAAATTGAGTAGTTGTTTAACGTGTGCTATGAGATAGGGGATGATGGTATTCAATTTATTTTCTAGATGAATGTATGATTATGGTATTGAATTGATGAGAGTACATGGTTGTCTTCTAAAGCCGAATATGGTATAACTTTATTGAAGGGATAGATGGAATCGATTATGTATATCTATGATGTTTTATATCTTCTTTTAGATGTGATAATTTATGTCTATGAGAATGAGGTGGAAATTGTGAAAGGAAGATGGCACTATGTGTGCGAGAAACGGGTAATGGCACAGTGTCCGCGATACATTACCGGAAGATGGCACTATGTGTGAGAGAAACGGGTAATGGCACTATGTGTGCGATATATTACCGGTAGGTGGCACTATGTGTGCGAATCCTATTTTTCGAGCACTATGTGTGTGATATCGGTTAAATGGCATTGTGTGTGAGAAAATTATGTAACGGCACTATGTGTGCGATACGTTACGAGAGTTGCACTATGTGTGCGGGTGGACAAATTTGCTAGAGACCTAAACAATTGAATGAAGGTAACCAAGAGATGATATACAGGTAAGTAATATATGATAGTTGAATGCTTAGAGCTAATGAGGTAAGTTGTTTTGGGTTTATGAATTTTAGTAATAAGGTAAGATTATTAATTTTGGATTTGTTCGGGTTGGATAAATGGTTCATGATTATTCGGCTTTGAGACCATTTGAATGTGATAAATGTTAATCGGTGAAACATGCTATATATATGCGGTTATGTGTTAGTTAAGGATTAAGAGTAAATTGATTAAATTCTAAAAAAAATGATTAGATGCATATGGTTACCATTGCTTATTACTTACTAAGCTAAGATAGCTTACCATTGTTTAATTGACTACCTTATAGATTTTGAAGTTTACGTACGAGCTCGGGGATCATCGTCAAAGTCAATCACACTATCAACTATCTTTGGTACCCTTTTTATAAGTTGAACTTTTGGAACTATGGCATGTATAGGCTATATTACTCTTTTGAGTTTATTTTGAATATGATGTATATATTTGTATAAGCCATGCGAAAATGGCTTGTCCATCTTGTAAATATTGGAATTTTATATTTTGGCTTGATGATTATGTTTGGTTGTGGTTTTGGTTGATTTAGTTTTAGTGTATATATATATAAGTATGGTTAATTTATGGAGTTTAAATGAAATGGAGTAAGGATGTTATAAACTAGTTAACCATATTTAGCAATGAAACAGTTTTTGGTTAACAGTAGTAACGTGATTTTGAAAAATCACCAAAAATAGGAGAAATGGAATTAGAAAGTGAGTAAGATTAAAGCTTATTGTGTCTATTTTTATATGAAAGAAACAGAGTAGGAAAAGAAATTTTATATTATGAGATATTTAAATTTTAGTGAGACTGGTTCTGAATGACTTCGTGATTTCCTGTTCTGTCTTGTAAAATTTATTAAAAATTGTACAAAAATAATCATGGAGAATAGTTTATATGATTAGAATCCTTAATGAGTCTATTTTTTATTGGAAGAAATGAGAACATTGTTTGAATTTTGTACAATGATATAATTGAGTTTTTGTAAGGATAGGTCAGAACCATCAAACAGTGAAATAAGGGAAACTTTAATGAATAAACTGTACTAATTGGCTACATGAAAAATTCTGGAAAAATTACAGTAAAAAGATATATGAGCCTAGTTTCAAGGAAAATTTACGGATCTCAATTTCGAGTTTCGTAACTCGAGTTATAGTCAATTTAGTCAACATGATGCAGGTGGACAGTTTCAATCTTTATGCCCCGAATTAGTAGTTAAGTCTAGTAATGCCTTACGCTCGACTCCGGTAACGGTATCGGGTAAGGGGTGTTACAGAGGTAGCACAAAGCGCGTCCCCAAGGGCGCGCTTTGCTGTAGTTTCCCCCCAAAACGCGCTGATGTGGACGCGTTTTGGGGGAAACGGCCCTTTCCCGTAAATATTTTTCAAACCGGCCCTTTTCTGTTATTAAATAATTTTTTTGGTATTATTGAGTGTTTTGCCCTGAAAATAAAATTTAACAAGAAAATATTATTTCAAATATTAAATAAAAATTCTAAATTAATTTATTATGTTTCAGTATTTTATAAATTAACTTATTATTAACTATTAAAATAAAATATTTGAAATAATATTAACTTATTAAGATATAATATTAAAAGAAACACTTGAAAAATAAAAAAATTTAAAAGATTAAGTTTACTATTTATTAATAATTGTTTTTATGAATTATTGATACTATATTAATTTATTACTTTTAAGTATTAAATTATAACATATATATAAAATTTAAATTTTTCTTCAAAATATTTTGAAATTAAAATTGAATATTAAAATTCAATAAAAATTCAAATTTTAGTGAAAATGCAATCAAGCAAAAATAAAATGGAAAAATTCAAGATAAAGTTAAATTATAGTGGTAAATTTATATTTAGTTTAAAATACAATGGCAAATTTTAATTAAATAAAGTATAGTGGCCTATCGGCTGGGTTCGAATAATCCTTGTACAAACAAGAAGTATATTGGCAAATTTCAATTTTAACACAACAATAGTCACCAAATTATTCAGTTCGTTCTATTTTGGTCATTTAACTTTACGAAATTAAATATTATAGTCACTCTTACCGTCAACTTAGTAATAACTTCTAACATAGACTTTTTTATTAACCTAATAACAATTTTAGTCTTGCCATGCTAACACATTCTATCAATTTGTTTTTAAATCTAAAAAAAATCAGTAAATTTAACTCTCAATGTTTACAAATTTTATCATTTTAGTTCCATGTCTAAAAATTACAAAATATATTTAAAAATATTTTTATATTTACTTTTAAATTTTTTAATTTATATTTACTTTTTCTCATCAATGAAAAACCCAAAAATTAAAATTATCTTTTTATTCAATATCTTTTAATTTAATTCTCTTTTTCTTTTCCTACATTAGTTCATCTCAAATGCCTCATTAAAACCTAAAAAGAAACTCAAAATTAACAAATTTATAAATCCAAAAAAATGATTAGGTTGATGACACAGACTACGACGGCCTTACTCTTTGCTATAGAGATAGTACCAAATTTAGGCTCTAGTGTTCTCGTGTTTTTACCATTGCTAGCTCAAGTATTAGAGAGAGATTGCAGGTCAAGGTCATGGCATTTGCTATTTCCAACTTCATCAATTGAATGAAAAAAAAAAAAAAAGAACAAAAAGGAGGATATTATTGAAGGTCATTTTGGGTACAAAAATCTTAAAAATATTTTTATACTTTTTATGCTTTTATAGTCTGTATTTACTTTTTTAAATTTTTAATATATTTTTAACATTTTTATAATATTATATAATTAGGACTCAAATGATAAATGTTATAAACATTGAGGACTAAATTTGTTAATTTTTTTAGATTTAAACTCAAATTGATGGAATATGTAAACATTGAAGGACTAAATTTATTATTTGGCCAATAAAACAAAACTCACATTAAACAACTAAGGGAAGAGTAATAAACATCAAAATTAGTAGCATCATATCTAAAAATAATTAAAAATAACAATCAGAAATATGTTAATTAAGTATCAAGTAGTTTATGTTGTATTTCGATTAAAATTTCAATGGATTTCGATTCTTTTGATGTGTTTGATATATTTCGACCAATACAAGTTTGTACCAATATGTACCAAATCCATACCAGTTTATACGATTATATATTTACACATAAATATATTCTTAAGAATGTAATTGAGATATAGTTGCTTGTATATATAATATATAATTATTATTTTGACAAAAACATATATAATTTATTAACAAACTAAAATTAAAGTATTAATATATGGGTTTGTATTCGGTACATTGAAAGTGTATATATATTTTTTTATTTCACAAATAACTTTAAAAAATTGACATGTTTCTCTTTATTTTTGATGCGTCGTTGAATGCACCAAAATATATCCTACTCCTTGTAAAATAATGAAAATAACAATAAAGGGCAAGTAAGGTCAAATCCACAGGGATCGGATTATACAAATACCTGTTTCTTGAGATCCTGGGCAGAATCGTGCCCAAGAAAACCTGCATTCTTGAAAAATAAATAAAAAACAGAATTAATAATTTTCGATCTGGAAAAATAATAATAAAAACAAAATTTAAGACGAATTGAAATTACGAGAATTAAAATGAGGAAAATAAAAAGAAAGGGTTTAGAGAAAAGTTTCTTATGTGGAGATATTCCAGCCTCCGGTTGTCTCGTTCCTCCTTGGCTCCGTCTTCGGCTTTTGGATGACCCTCCTCTACTCAAGTAAGCCAGTTATAGTGGAAGAGGACGCCTACGACCACCAACTCCAAGAGTTTAAACTTACGGATTTAAGGAGCCTGACTCTAGCTTGCGATTGCTTTTGTGGAGTCATTTACGCTAGATCAACGTTTCTCAATGGCGAATCCCACGCCATTTTGTCTCTTAGGCTCGCTAACCTCTGACGCAGTAAGCTCACGAACCGACGGTGCAATCCTCCCAAAACACACAAAGCGGCCGCCTTTGCATAAGTTGAAAGGGTTACTTTTAAAGGGACCTGGACGGAAGCGTCAGCCCTGTAATGCGGAGAAACGATGAATCCCTGGGTGAGAAAGTTAAGTGCGGGTTCTAAGTCTCAAGAACCTTTTTGGGGAATTCGATAACCTTCGGATAGATGGATTTTAGTGGCTCATATTGTGATGGAAAAATAAATAAAATATAAAAATATGGAAAAGAGAGTTTTTATTGAAAAGAAAATAAAGGAAACACAAAAACGTATGGGAGAGGAGTGTACAGAAAAAGATGAACCCCCAAAATGAGTCACTCCATCCCCTATTTATAGTGCTTAAGGTAGATGGACTAGTCCTACTCAAACTCCCAAAGATAATTACAATTTAATTACAGATAAATAGAGATAAATAAAGAAATTAAATAATCCTAGATAATTATCCTAATATAATTAAAATAGAATTTGATAAAGCAAAGTCTCTTCTTTTTGCATTTCAATCCCTCTGCCCTCCATGTTTGCACTTTTGGCACCATCTTTTCCCTTTATTGCACATTGGTCCATTTTTATCTTTAATTTCACGATTTTGGCCCTCAATTTGCATTGGTCTCCAATTTAGTCTCTATGAGATAAAAGTCCATAAATAGCCCAAATTAGTAGAATCACATTCAAAATTAATATACAATTAGCACATAAAAACATGTCATTCTAGAGTGTTATCAATTTTTGAATATTTATTTTTTAAATATTTTACTATACTCTCGTAGCAGACTTGCATTTGCAAAGTCTAAAAACTCCACTGACAATGTTAAAAAACAGGAGGAAATCTGATTTGTTATTCTTCTATTGAAAAAAGATAAAGATGACGTAGAATCACAGTTTTATACCATCTTTTCTCCTATAGAGAGGATAATAAAACCAATACGCTTACTATACAATATTGACCACCATCATTAAAATGAAAAAAGAAAAGATGGATAATAAAATTGAATGTATAAAATCATCTCACGACTCGAGCTTTTTGGAAGCTGTAATTAGTCATTGGGGCAATCCTAAACATTGGTTGATTGCAGTTGTCAAGCATTTGAGAAAAAGAAAACAGACTTAGTATAGCAAGTATGGAAAAAGTAACATGGACCATAAAAAGCAACACGGAGTGCATGCTTCTAATTGAAGCAGACCCATCAGAATAGTAGCTACATGACTTTCAGACTTGAACCAATTCACATATATAGGAGAATATCATACTTCCTAAACTACTTATATATTGCACTCTAATTCTTGTTGACGAACCGAGCACTCAAATACGAATCATTTTCATCAATTAAGAAACTGTTTCAATTTTCACGTGAAGTCTTTGGGTGTTCCTAATTGAAACAATAATTGTGAATGGGTGTTCCTACTGAAACTATCCAGCGTTTACTTTGAAGTCATCCATTATCATTTTATTATATGTGAAATCAATGTTTAATTAAGTAAACATCATACATGCAATAAGTTTAAGGAGCGGTGGCCCCTGCAAATGGTACCCACATTTTGACGGTATGTATGAAATCAATGTTTAATTAATTAAGTAATCTTGTGGGCAACCACATCTACAGCCAGATTCCTCAAGAAATTGGTCGTCTACGAAGACTGGAAACATTATATCTCACAAAATATTTTCAACAATTTATCCAATTTATTAATAATTTGTGTATTATTTTAGTTTTTACAGCCTTTTCACTTTAATCCTTAATTTTTTTTACCTCAATCAATACTTAAAAAAATATTTTTTTTGGTGATCAATATGAAAGCGCCTTAAAAGTTAAGTGACCAACAAGCTAGTTTACCCAATTTTAAATTAGTATATGGTAAATTTACACTTTGATCCTCTCATAAATAAAAAAATGATTTAGTCTCTTAAAATTATAAAAATATATGCTATTAAAATGATAATTTTTTTTTTCTATTATAAAAAGAAACAACCTAATTCCAGCTCCTTAAAAAAAAACTTTTGGCTTCACCCCTAGATCTTCTTACCTTCAAATTTGGACCTTCATTGTAAAAAAGAAAAATATAGTTTCTGGCTATGAAAAGTAAACAAAGTTTATTAGAAATATGGTGTTGAACCGTTCCTGATTAATTGTGACCCTACTGAAACTATCCGGAGTTTACTTTGAAGTCGCCCATTATCATTTCATTATATATGAAATCAATGTTTAATTTAAGTAAACAACATATATGCGACAAGTTAAGGAGCGGAGGCCCATGCAAATGGTACCCACATCACTTTTATAAGTCTGAACCAATTGACGCCTACTTTTAGGAAAACATCGTACTTCTTTTTTCTGCGAGTAGAAAATATATTGACCATAAAGACCAACCCCAGGTAGACGCATTTAACTAAAGCAGGCCCTTGACAGTGATAGAATACGATCATATCATTATTCTAAAACTATATATTGCACTCTGCTTCTTCATGATGAGCCACCCACTCTTATTTACAAATCAATCTTATCATTTAACAATTTGTTTCAAGTTGATGGAGGCATCAAAAAAACATTTTCAACCGTCCGGCTCTTTTTTCCTTGTGATTCTTCTCTCATTCTTCAACTTGCAGGGTTTTAACTTGCTTAGTTTAGCAACAGCAGGACCTGTAGTTAGAGGAAATGACACTGATCAACAAGCTTTACTCCAGTTCAAAGCCAAGATAACTGGTGATCCACTCAAGATTATGGAGTCCTGGAATAGCTCCATTCACTTCTGTCAATGGATCGGCGTTGCATGCGGTCGCAAGCATCGAAGAGTCACCGAGCTGAAACTTCGAATCCTCAAACTCTCTGGATCATTGTCACCTTATATTGGAAATTTGAGCTTCCTCAGGGAGTTGGATCTTGTGGGCAACAGCTTCTACAACCAAATTCCTCAAGAGATCGGTGGTTTAAGAAGACTAGAAGCATTAAACCTGGCCAATAACTCCATCAGTGGAGAAATTCCTTCCAATTTGTCTGCTTGTTCTAAACTTATATTAGTTGATATGTCGGACAACCAGATAACGGGAGAAATACCTGCTTTGCTGGGTCTCTTGTCAAACCTAAAAGTATTGGGTTTTTAACAATAGTTTGAGAGGGAATATCCCACCTTCACTGGGGAACTTGTCATCGCTGGAGAGACTTGGTTTAACGTACAATGCATTAAGTGGGATTATACCTGAATCTTTTGGACGACTGAGAAACCTTTCATTTTTCACCATATTCGGAAATGCGATTTCTGGTATTGTTCCTGTCCCAATGTTCAATCTCTCCAATATTAGAATTTTTGATATTGGTGCAAACAAGATTGAAGGTACTCTTCATTCTGATTTAGAAATCAATATGCCTCATGTTGAGTTCTTTTCTGTAGGGGAAAACCAAATCTCTGGGCAAATTCCACTTTCAATAACCAATTCCCCGAATTTGGATGTTCTTGAATTTCATGATAACATGCTCGATGGAAATGTACCTTCATTAGAAAAGTTGGATAAATTGTTTAGGCTTGAACTAGGAGGAAACCATTTGGGACATGGGAGAGAAGGTGACTTGAACTTTCTTTGCACTTTAATCAACAATACAAAACTAGGATTTCTATCTATAACCGAAAATAATTTTGGAGGGGAATTTCCAAAATGCATTAGCAATTTTTCTAGCACACTTCAGGGTTTATCGATGAGTTGGAACAACATTTTGGGAAAAATCCCGGATGAGATTGGAAATCTCATCAATTTGGAGGTGCTAGACATAGCAAAAAATCAACTATTAGGACCCATTCCCTTTGATATTGGGAGGCTTTGGAAGCTAAATATATTTTACGCTCACAGTAATTTTCTCTTTGGGACTATTCCCCACTCCATTGGAAATTTAATAGAGTTAACTGAACTTGTTTTAAATTTTAACAATCTTCAGGGCAGCATTCCTTTAGGTCTAGGTAATTGCAAAAATTTGATTCTACTGGATCTTTCTGATAATAATATTAGTGGACCAATACCCCCCGAAATACTAGGACTATCATCCTTGTCCATTGTACTAAGCCTATCGTCAAACTCTTTGACTGGTGAGCTTCCTGTTGAAGTAGAAAAACTGAAAAATCTAGGCCAACTGGATGTTTCTCACAACAGGTTATCTGGTTTGCTTCCAAACAACCTTGGGAGTTGTGTAAGTCTGGTCGAGCTGTATTTGGAGGGCAATTTGTTTGAAGGACCCATTCCATCATCTTTTAGTTCATTGAGGGGTCTTGAGGCATTGGATGCATCCAACAATAATCTTTCTGGCGGGATTCCAGAATTTCTTGTGAGGTTTGGGACATTGAAGTACTTAAATCTCTCTTTCAACAATTTTGAAGGAGTGATACCAAGTGAAGGAGTGTTCAAGAATACAAGTGCTATATTTGTTGAGGGAAATAATAAGCTTTGCGGAGGCATCCCTGAGTTACACTTGTCAAGATGTAACTCCAAAACATCATCAAAAACTTCCCTTAAATTGAAGATCACAATAATTGTTGTGATTTCAGGAGTGACTTTAGTATTCTCTATTCTGCTCATAATTTGGTTTAGAAAGAAAAAAGAGCAGAAGCCAACGGCGAATCATGTAGAAAATTCCCTTCTACGGTTATCATACCAAAGCATCCTAAGGGCTACTAACGGATTCTCCCCTCAGAATTTGGTTGGTTTGGGAGGTTTCGGATCTGTATACAAAGGAATTCTTGAAGCGAATGGAGCAGTTATTGCAGTAAAGGTGCTTAATCTTCTGAATCATAGAGCTTCCAGGAGTTTCTTGGTTGAATGCGAGGCTTTGAAGAACATTCGGCATCGTAATCTTGTCAAGGTATTAACAGCCATTTCAGGTATCGATTATCAAGGCAATGATTTTAAAGCATTGGTTTATGAGTTCATGGAAAATGGAAGCTTGGAGGATTGGCTACATTCATCTGTTGGCATGAATGAACCAGAGACGATGAGAAACCTAAACTTCATTCAAAGAGTTAATGTGGCAGTAGATGTTGCTCATGCACTGGAATATCTGCACCATCGTTGTGAGACGCCGATCATTCATTGTGACCTCAAGCCAAGCAATGTTTTACTCGATGGGGAAATGGTTGCTCATATAAGCGACTTCGGCTTAGCAAAAATCCTTTCTGGAGATAACCTTAACTATTCTACTAATGAATCAAGCTCCCTTGGATTAAGAGGAACTATCGGCTATGCTCCACCTGGTATGTTCACTTTTTTCATTTCTTTCATTATTTAAAAGATAAAAAATCGATCTAAAAGCCGTCATGTTGTATATTTAGAGGTTTTCCACTACAATTATTTATATATGTATTTTGTGACGAATTTATTATAGAATATGGCACGGGAAGTGAGTTGTCAACAAACGGCGATGTATATAGCTATGGCATCCTCTTGTTAGAGATGTTAACAGGGAAAAGGCCAACGAATGAAAGGTTCAAAGAAGGCTTAAGTCTTCACAACTTTGTCAAAGCAGCTTTGCCCAATCGAGTGGTTGAGATTATAGATCCCATTCTTCTTCAAGAGAGTGTCAGAGGAGGAACAATAGCTGACATCACTCTTAATGAAAACAACCTGGGAAATGACGAATATCTTCAATGCTTGAATTCGATATTCAAAATAGGACTCACTTGTTCTGCTGAATCTCCGAGTGAACGGATGGACATGAGTGATGTTGTTACCAAGCTATGTTCTATTAGAGACAAGCTTCTCCGTCCAACTCGATTATATCGTGGGATTAGAACTGCATATGATGCTAAACCAACAGGTAATAATGTCTTATTGTCTTAGCAAAATACTCAATCGTTTCATCACTTAAAGGCACATTTCGGCTACTTTTCTGATGACATGATGGGCTTAAGTAAATCCTTGTTTCTTAAGTTGCAGGCATCTAAGGGGTCGTATGGATGACTTGAGATGCTTAGGTCCGGCAAAGTGCTCGCTATTCTCTTTTCTTTTGTTCACATTCCACTTAAATAAACGAGAATAAATATGGAGTTTTTCCAGTACTAGATCCTCGTCAGATCAGACTTGAGTAACAATGTTGTTCTGGATCTTATTGTATCAATAATGTCAATCAATGGCTATTCATGGAACTTTATGCTGTTGGAATTAATAATTTGTACTATAGCCCCAAAATGTCTTGAACAATAAGACTAGTGGTTCTTTTTCTTTTCTTTCAATGAACAACAAATTCAACAGTTGTGTCGATGTATCGATATCAAACGACAAAAACCCATTATGAAAATCAACCCACTATAAAAATGTAGAACCCTCGTTGACAAAGAGAGAAAAGCTTGACATACAAGAAGGGAGGGAGGAAATAAAATCATGTCAGATGAAAAGAAAAAGAAATTGAACAAAATTAAATATGAGGTGGAAATTGTTTTTTTTTTTTTTAAATTCAAATCAGATTGGGCTTTATAATTAATCAAGAAAGTAAGTGTACAGAACCAATAAACAACTATAAAAAAGAACCGGACCAAGTCATTGGAGCCCAGCATGAGAAAAACGTCTTAGCACTTAAGGCCCTAAGTTAAAGCTTCTCACAGAATACTCTAGAGTTATAATTAAAAAACTGCCACGTCCCTATCGCCCAATCACATCACTGTTCGCCTACTTTATCTCGCCGCATCTGTCATTTCTTGCATTTATGGCGAAATCAGATTACGAGGGGAGTAAAAGCATACGAGACTGTTTAGTTTTCATTTTCAAACTCCCCTCTATCCTTTCATCTCTGCTACTTCTGCTCAATCTGGTTCCTTCACCCTCTCGTCTTCGGCCTGTTTCTCAACATAACTGGGAACCGCTTCAATCAGGTAAATCTCCTCTCTCCTTTTCATGGATTCTGTTGCTAGCATATGGCAAGATTGTTAGCTATTCTAGGAGTATACTCGAATCTTATTTTCCTTGATTTTACCTGCATTCTGCGAATATCCTGTATGTAAACCCCGTCCATTGATTTATCAAGATCTGGACTGTTACATTTCTTGATGATAGACAACGAATCACCTTCGATTATAATCTCTTCTCTGTTTGTTTCAAGTGCTATTTGTGTTGCTAGGCGGCACGCAATCGCTTCAGCAACGAAGGCAGAATCCACTCCACTGTGAAGTAAATTGTTTTAATTCTTTTAATTTAAGTTGAAAAAAACTTATTGATGTGGCATAAAATAATTGGGTAAGACCATATAAAATGCAACTTTTCCACCATAATATTGGTGTATATTGAAATTTTCAGTGTACTTTATTTTTATTATTATTTACCACTATAATTTATTAATACGATTAAATTTGTCACACAACTTTTATTTATATTGAATTTTAGCATTAATTTTGAATTTTATTAAAATACTAATTTTGATGATTTGAACATAAGGGCAAAACACCCAATAATACCAAAAAATTTATTTAATAACGGAAAAGGGCCAGTTTCAAAAATATTTACGGGAAAGGGCCGTTTCCCCCCAAACGCGTCCACGTCAGTACGTTTTGGGGGAAATGACACCAAAGCACGCCCTCAGGGGCGCGCTTTAGCCCGAATTTTTTTAAAAAAAAATTATTCTCAAATTTTTTAAAAATTTACGAGAATAAACCTTTATAAAAGCTTAAAGTGACAACACCATTTTTTTAAGGTGTCATCAATTGATAAGGAAATATAACTTACAAAGGAAATCTTTATATAGACCCAAAGTCTCATTTCCCTTGTTTTCTTGAGCAAAGTGGGATATGAGATATGTGTATATATAGACTCATGAATAGTTTTGCAGCTTTTTCCTAAACAATGTGGGATTCCTTCCTCTTTTAACTAACAACATGAGATGACATGCTACACTATATTTGATTTTTTTTACAAAACAATTTCTTTGATTGTATATTTTTTTACAAAATCTCATCAATTTGGAGGTGCTTGTGGTCGGAGAAAATCAACTATCAGGTCCCATTCCCTTTAATATTGGGAAGCTTCAAAAGCTGAAAATATTTTTTGCTCCTATTAATTCTCTCTCTGGAACTATTCCCCATTCCGTTGGAAATTTAACAGAGATAATCGAACTCATTTTAACAATCTTCAGGGCAGCATTCCTTCAGGTCTAGGTAATTGCAAAAAATTGCTTTTAATGGAACTTTCTAGTAACAATCTTAGTGGACCAATACCCCCTGAAGTACTTGGACTTCCATCCTTGTCCATTTTACTAAATTTATCGTCAAACTATTTGACTGGTGAACTTTCTGTTGAAGTAGAAAAACTAAAAAATCTAGGTACATTGGATATTTCTCAAAATAGATTATCTGGTTTGCTTCCAAAAAACCTAGGTAGTTGTGTAAGTCTAGAAAAGTTGTTCTTGGACGGCAATTTGTTTGAAGGACCCATTCCATCATCTTTGAGTTCATTGAGAGGTCTTGAGGCATTGGACTTATCCGAGAATAATCTTTCTGGTGCGATTCCAGAATTTCTTGTGCGATTTGGGGCATTAAAGTATCTAAATCTCTCTTTCAATGATTTTGAGGGAGTAATACCAAGTGAAGGAGTATTTAAGAATGCAAGTGCTACATTTGTTGAGGGAAATAGTAAGCTTTGTGGAGGCATCCCTGAGTTACACTTGTCAAGATGTAACTCCAAAACATCAAAGAAACACTTTCCTTAAATTGAAGATCACAATAATTGTTGTGATTTCGGGAGTGACTTTAGTATTCTCTATTTTCCTCATCATTTGGTTTAGAAAGAAAAAAGAACAGAAGCCAACGGTAACTCATGTAGAAAATTCCCTTCTACGGTTATCATACCAAAGCATCCTAAGGGCTACTAACGGATTCTCCCCTCAGAATTTGGTTGGTTTGGGAGATTTCGGATCTGTATACAAAGGAATTCTTGAAGCGAATGCAGCAGCTTATTGCGATAAAGGTGCTTAATCTTCCAATCATAGAGCTTCCAGGAGTTTCTTGGTTGAATGCGAGGCTTTGAAGAACATTCGACATCGTAATCTTGTCAAGGTATTAATGACCATTTCGTATCGATTACCAAGGCAATGATTTTAAAGCATTGGTTTATGAGTTCATGGAAAATGGAAGCTTGGAGGATTGGCTACATTCATCTGTTGGCATGAATGAACCAGAGACGATGAGAAACCTAAACTTCATTCAAAGAGTTAATGTGGCCGTAGATGTTGCTCATGCACTGGAATATCTGCACCATCGTTGTAAGACGCCGATCATTCATTGTGACTTCAAGCCAAGCAATGTTTTACTCGATGGGGAAATGGTTGCTCATATAAGCGACTTCGGCTTAACAAAAATCCTTTCTGGAGATAACTATTCTACTAATGAATCAAGCTCCCTTGGATTAAGAGGAACGATCGGCTATGCTCCACCTTGAAAGGAGATTGAATACTTGAACTGATGATATTATTAAGAATGAATCACTAACTTCTCTGTTCTTAGTACATAGAAATATATAGGCATTAGTGCCTTGATGAATTGGTTAGCTTATAACAGAAAGCTATCCAACTTAATGAGAAGTTGTTAGCTCAAAAGAATGCTAACATACTAACTAACTATTTAGCACGTGAATTATATTATAACATTCACCTAGCTTCTTCTAGTGGTACAATCTCAAGAATATGACGAAAACGAGTAAACAGGGATACAGATAAAGGCTTAGTAAGAATATCCGCAACCTGGTCACTTGCCGGAACTTCACTAACAATCAATTCACCATTAGCCACCTTTTCACGAACAAAAAACAAATCAAGTTCAACATGCTTGAACTTGGAGTGTAGAACTGGATTAGCTGCAACAGCAACAGCACTAGTATTATCACACCATACAGTAGGAACATCAACAGAACTGAATTTTAATTCGGACAACAGAGACACGATCCACGCAATATCACTAGTTGCTGCAGCCAAACTTCGATACTCAGCTTCAGCTGTGGATCGAGAAACAACTTGCTGTTTCTTGGAACACCACGAGATAGGGGTATTCCCAAAATAGACACAATACCCTGTTATGGATCGACGATCATCAAAATCAAGACCCCAGTTCACATCTGCATACCCGACCAGAGAAAGTCTATCCAATCGACGAAAAACCAGACAATGAGACAAAGTGCCACGTAGATATCACAGAATACGTTTAAGAGCTGTCATATGTACTGTAGTGGGTGCATGCATGAACTGACATACTCGATTTACTGCATACGAAATGTCTGGTCGAGTTAACACAATATATTGTAAAGCTCCAGCCAAGCTCCGATACTCAGTAGGATCAGCAAGTAGTTCACCGTCATTTTTAGACATCATAGGAGAACTGACCATTGATGTATGAACAGGTTTCGCATTGGCCATAGAACAGCGATTAAGAAGTTCTTTAATGTATTTCTTCTGACACAAATGAAGTGTACCAGAAGCAGATTTGCTCACTTCAACCCCCAGAAAATAATGAAGCTCACCCAAATCTTTAAGAGCAAACTTGTTGTTAAGCTGTTGAACAAAGCCATCAATTTCAGCAGACGAATCTCCAGTGACAATAATGTCATCCACATAAACAAGAACATACAAAGTCAGCTTGTTAAGAACTCTGACAAACAACGACGCATCAGACTTAGAGACAGCAAACCCATTACCAACAAGAAATTTTCCCAGCTTGTTAAACCAGGCACGTGGAGCTTGTCGAAGACCATATAGAGCTTTAGTCAGTTGACACACTAGCTGTTCACCATGCGAGCCATATTTAACAAACCCCGGAGGTTGCTGCATGAAAACTTCATCAGTTAAATCACCGTTCAAAAATGCATTATTGTCATCAACTTGCCTAAGTTGCCACCCACGAGACACAGCAATCGAGATAATAACACGTATGGTCGCTCGTTTGACCACTGGACTGAATGTTTCTGTGAAATCGCATCCCAGCACTTGAGAACATCCTTTTGCAACTAACCGAGCCTTTCGCCGATCAACCGACCCATCATGATTCTTTTTTACTTTAAACAACCATTTGCACCCAATTGCCTTACGACCATACGGAAGAGGAACAAGATCCCATGTAGAATTAGCTAATAAGGCATCAAACTCAGCTTGCACTGCTTGTCGCCATTCAGGATGTGCAAGAGCTTCTTCAATCGAACTAGGTTCAAATTCAGCTATGTCAACAGATAACACCTTCGGCTTAAATATCCCTGCTTTAGACTGAGTAATCATTGAATGAGTGTTAACAGGTTCATCTACTCTCACAATCGGCAACCTTTCCAAAGAACCATGTTCTAAAGTGCTGGGCGCAGTTGGCAAGATACTGGTGTGTTCAGAAGAGCCCGAGACAGACGGTGAAGCACTAGTCGCGCTGGGAATTTGATGAACATTATCTGAAGATCCTGTAACAGACGGTAAAACACTAGTCGCATTGGAATTTTGACAAGCGTGTAGAGAGTCAACAGGAAGATTGTCACACGCTCCAGAAGACGTTGTACTATGTTGAAAAACTGGCGGTCTGATAATAGGAACATATGTAGAAAGATTCACGGGTAGAGACTGCTGACTGTTAGTAGTGCCAGAAGAAGAAAACAAAAACTTTTGTTCATCAAAAATCACATGCCGAGAAATAACAACCTTCCCATCCAGAAGTAAGCAGAAGTAACCTTTATGTTGAGAGCTGTACCCAAGAAACGTAGAAGGTTGAGAGCGATAGTCAAGCTTATGTTGAACAAACGGTCGTAAGTAGGGAAAACAACAGCACCCAAATACTCGGAGATGCCCATACTCTGGTGGATGACCATACAGACGTTGATACGGAGATTGATTACCCAGGACTGAAGTGGGTAGGCGATTAATAAGATGAACGGCACTACGAAAGGCATAACTCCAGTAGTCCATAGGCACACTAGCTTGAGCCAATAAAGTAAGACCCGTTTCCACGATATGTCGATGTTTTCGTTCAGCAACCCCATTTTGTTCAGACGTATACGGACAGGATAGTCGGTGAATAATGTCGTGTGTGGCTAAAACAGATGCAAAAGTCCTAAACTCACCACCCCAATCACTTTGAAACTTCTTAATGCACTTTCGAAACTGAGTCTGAACCATCTGTCGAAACTGTAGAAAACACTCAAGAGCTTGAGATTTTCGTTTAATCAAATAAATCCATGTAAATCGGCTACACATATCAATAAAAGACACATAGTAGAGATTCCCTTCAGACGGAACCGAAGCTGGCCCCCATAGATCGGAAGCTACAAGTTCAAAAGGCTTATTATACTTTGTAAGAGATTTTGAAAACGGTAGTTTATGTGATTTCCCTTGCTGACATGCCACACATACTTCATCAAAACAATCTTTATTGAACTGAATATGACATTTATGAAGAACATTTTGCACTATATTAGTAGAGAGGTGGCCTAATCGCCTGTGCCACAAGGTAAAAACATTATTACAGGTAGTCACAGTATTACTTAGAGTATCTCCAGAACCTGAGACATTATGCACACTAGGGAACTCATCTGGGAAACTGGCAGAAAAATAATAGAGTCCATCAAGAACTTGGCCCCGCATCAATATTTCCCGCGTCTTGATATCCTTAACCACACAATAGGAAGGGTAAAACTCAAAGAAAACGTTGTTATCTGCAGCAAACTTAGACACAGAGAGCAAATTTTTGCGAATGCTAGGCACGCACAAAACATTAGATAAGTGGAGAACTTTCTTTTCTGTAGCCAACATCGAAGTCCCAATATTAGTAATTTTAGTAGAAGCACCATTACCCATTTTAAGTGAAGAGTTACCTGTATACAGGTTGGAAGAATTAAGGGTAGATGGATTTTGACACACGTGATGAGTAGCACCGGAATCTGGGCACCAAGCTGCACTTCCCACTTGTAACAGAGCGTAAGAATTATTATTGTTAAAACTAGAGTTGTACGCAGAATTATTATTGTTAAAACTAGAGTTGTACGCAGTGGCATCAGAAAAATCAGAAGCATGCAGACCAGAAACCCTTGGAGGTATCCCAACAAATTGAGAGGAGTCATACGAAGAAGAATCCACATCAAAAACCCGAGCTCTTGGTTTTGTGCGCCTTGGGATCAGAGAATCATCTATTCCCTGAGAAAGATTGACCGTGGCATGATAAGCAGTAGGCTCAGAATCATTCAAGGGCCGTGGCCGTGAGTGAACAGGCCCACGAGGCTCACTAGTACGTCCAATAGCATGCTGGCCATGTTGAGGACTATTAAAATAAACACTTGGAGGTCCATAATCATGCCGTGCGCGTGGAAGTGAGAAATATTGTCTTTCAAGTGGCCCACGTGTAACATTTGTGGGCCCACGTGTGACCAAATGATCAACACCCACCGCCGGCCTATGACTTGGATAAGCAAACTGTTGCCTAGAATTTATAATCTGATTTTGACCAGAGACCCCCCAATTTTGACCATAGGGTTGAAAATCCCTTCTATTTCCACTAAACTCCTGACCATTCCAATCGTCAGAAAAACCATTTCCATTTAAATGATTCGACCAGCCCTCCATAGGTGGCCCCAAACCCCGATCATCACGACGCGCATACGGAGCCCAATCATCACCAGTCCGATCATCATCATTCGTCGGTGGAGTATCACGTCGGTACCGATAAAAACAACGTTGAGCATAGTGTCCGAACCTATTACAGATCTGACACTGTACACGAGGGCGAAAGGCCCGACCCCGGCCACGAGCTGTCGAGCGACCGCCACGAGGAAAGCCAACCACCTCCTGTGTTGCTGAACCGTCCACAAAATTGGCAGCAATCAAAGTGTCCTGAACAGACCTGAGTTGACGGGCTTTACACTTAAGAAGCGCATCAACAAGACGGTGGAACGGCAACGGCATCATCGACAGAGACACAAACGACATAACCGCATCAAACTCAGAGGAGAGCCCCGAAAGCATGACTGCCGTCTTTTCTTCCTCTGAGATTGGAGATCCAGAAGCAGCAAGGAGAGCACAAAGATTAGTTATTTTATCAACATATTCGCGAACCGATAAAGTACCTTTCTAGAGGGAGTGAAGAGCATGCCGAAGTTGCGTCTGTTTCATGCCAGAATCCACCGCGAAGATGCCGTTGGCAAGTGCCCACACATCACTAGTAGTGCGGACTTCCGTGAACGAAGACACTACGGAGGGGCTAATGGTCGAGAGCAGCCAAGAGGTAAGTAAGTTGTCTTGTTGAGTGAATATTGTAGCCGAAGGATTAGGAAGTAGACGTCCACCTGAATCTTGAATAAAACTTGGCGGAGCAGAGAGAGAACCGTCAAGAAATCCAAACAAACCATAACCAGTGAGAATAAGGCGTACCTGCTGTCGCCATTGAAGGAATGTGTCTCCAGCGAGTTTGACTACTTCATGACGAGGAAACGTAGTGATTAGACGCTCGCCGAAGAAAACCGATCCGCTTGGACCACCAACGTCAGACTCGGGAGAGAATGGAGGAGCCATACCAGGTCAGAACCTAGTGACTGATACCATGAAAGGAGATTGAATACTTGAACTGATGATATTATTAAGAATGAATCACTAACTTCTCTGTTCTTAGTACATAGAAATATATAGGCATTAGTCCCTTGATGAATTGGTTAGCTTATAACAGAAAGCTATCCAACTTACTGAGAAGTTGTTAGCTCAACAGAATGCTAACATACTAACTAACTATTTAGCACGTGAATTATATTATAACACACCTGGTATGTTCACTGTTTTCATTTCTTTCATTATTTAAAAGAAAAAAATCGATCTAAAAGCGATCTTGTTTTATATTCAGAAGTTTTCCACTACAATTATTTATATATGTATTTTATGACGAATTAATTACAGAATATGGCATGGGAAGCGAGTTGTCAACAAATGGCGATGTTTATAGCTATGGCATCCTCTTGTTAGAAATGTTAACGGGAAAAGGCCAGCAGATGAAAGGTTCAAAGAAGGTTTAAGTCTTCACAACTTTGTCAAAGCGACTTTGCTGATCGAGTGGTTGAGATTATAGATCCCATTCTTCTTCAAGAAAGTGTCGAGGAGGAATAGCAGGGTGACATACATCTTCGATGCTTGAATTCATGATTCGAAATAGGACTCACTTGTTCTACCGAATCACCAAGTGAGAGGATGGACATGAGTAATGTTATTACCAAGCTTTGTTCAATTAGAGACAAGCTTCTTCGTCCAACTCGATTACGTCGTAGTGTTTGAACTTTGTATGCTACACAAACAGTAGGTAATAATGTCTTTTAATAGGTGTGTTTAGTGTAAAACATTTTAAAAAATTGCATAATTTTGAAGGATTGATTTTTATGTATGAAGACTTATTTTCTTTCTTTTCACTTTTCTTCCCTACCAAATAAACTTAAAATTTATTTTCCTTCTACTTTCCACGTTTTCACTCAACCAAGCCCACCCTAATGATATGATGTGCTTAAATAAATCCAATTGCAGGTATCTAAGGCGTTGTATGGATGAACTTCAAACAGGCTTAAGTCCGACAAAATGCTTGATGTTCTCCAAGAAAATATAATAAATATGGAGGGTTTGTTTCCCAGTTTCTACCAATAATTTTCTGTGTAATTTGTATAATACTTGGTTTTTGTCTTTGCATATAAGCTACTAGATTGTGATGAAGTCAGACTTTAAATAATAATGTTGGATTTTGACTTTGTATCTTATTGTATCAGTCATGGTATTGAACATGTTAGTCAATTGTATCAGTCATGGTATTGAACATGTTAGTCAATGGCTGTTCATAGGAACTTTATAGTTTTGGAATTCATAATCTTTTCCATCTAGTCGGAAAAAGGTTTATAAACATAGAGATGGAATCCTAAATTTAAAAAATTTGCCACTGAAGTGATGTGATTAGGAATTATTTAACAACATTAAAGCTATGATGGACTAGTTCTCTTAATCATATAATCATTTTATCAGATGATTTGAAATAGTCAATCTCCACCTTTAAGGAATCCCAAATTGTTTTTATTATAAAATTAGTCAAACTCTCTTTTGTTTGGAATATGTTACATTCCACTTAAAGAAAAGAGAATAAATATGGAGTTTTTCCAGTACTATATCATCGTCAAATCAGACTTTAGTAACAATGTTGTAATTCTATTCTGGATCTTATTGTATCAATAATGTTATTGAATATGTCAATCAATGGCTATTGAATATGTCCAAAATGTCTTGGAATGATCATGGTTACGTCCTTGCCGTCTTTGCATAAATCAAGGCGATTAAAATGGCTCTCGAGGCGTATGATAAGCTGTGTTAATTGTTGAATTTGACTCGGTTATTGCTGTCTCAAGGGTGATGAATCATCCTCAGGACTGTAAACATGATAATTTGCGAAGAACAACCAACGACCACAGTGAACTACATCAGCTAAGCGATTGAAGCAAAGAGAATGAAAAACCTCGAGAGAAAACAGGGTTACTCTTCTTATACCTATGAACAGAAGTCGAGCATTATCTAAACAAGTACTCAAAAAAAAAAAAAAAAAATCTAAAAAGTGTAATGAGAGACCAAAATGAAAAATTTGTGACTAAAACAAGTGTACAGTAACATAGCCATTCGCCAAGTTAAGGGTAAGTGATCAAATTGAAATATTATTAAAATTAGGTGGCTAAAAGATAAAACTATCTAATGACATTGTTAAATTTAAAAAAAAAAAAAAAACTATTTTGATGATGAAAATAAAAATTTACTAAATTTAGATCACCATAACCCAGTGCTCTTTCATTCTTTTTCCTTCTCTATTTGGTTGTATGCGAAATAATTAGACATTTTGGGTAAAAGCTTAATCAAATACCAAGTTTTCCTACTCCTCTTTCACTTCTTTAAGATAAAATTAAACATTTTTCCTAAATAAAATAAGGATAAAAGATAAAATCTAATGGTAGCTAAATTCCTAATAAAATATCTTTATAAATAATATTTAAATAAAAATATTAAAATAAAATAATCATAAAATTTAAAAAATCTTGTATGTCAAAATACTACTTTTATGACCAAATTTTGTACGTAACTCCTAATTTTCAGTTGTTCTCCACATTTTAGATTTGCATTACACTTATAAAAATTGAGCAATAAACATCAAATTTAATAACATCATGTCCAAAAGCTAATTAAAATCAACCGCAAAAAATATGTTAATTAAGTACATTATCAACTTAATTACACGTATATTTATTTTTACGTGCTTTGAATTTGATTAAATTTTCTGATCAATTCAAAATTTCATGAATATATCTATACAATCATAGTCAATATAGTGATGAAATTTTGAACTGTGTTCTTTCAATCTATATGCTTTTCTTTTTCTTTTTTCTTACCAATATGTCTTCCTATTATTGGAAGACCATTTTCCTATTCAAAAATTAAACAACCATTGTCAACAGGGGTTCCATTATTTTCAATGTGGGGCTCCATACTTTCGACCCTGCTGAGAGTATCCTCAACCATTTTCTTATACTAGAAATTAATGATTTCTCAATATATAGATTTATAGATGTGAAATGAAGAAGGTAAAAGTCAGCATATATCCATGTTTATTCAAGTAACTATGAAATAACTTAAGCAAGGAAGGGCCCATGCAAAAGTCATCAGCCATCGAAGTCGGAAAACTTGAACCAATTCACAAGGCAATCTCAATTACAAATCAATCTCATCAAACCAGACTAATCATCAATAAATATCAAGTAATTTATGTCCTATTTTGATTAAAATTTTAATCGATTCTGATTTTTTTAATGTATTTTGATATGTTTTGATCAATACCTATTTATATCGGTGTGTATCAATTTATAGTAATTTATACGATTTTTATTTTATTTTAATCCAACTTTTAATTTTTTTATCTGAACCATTTAATTTTTCTATAATTACATTTAAATTTAATAGTTATTAAATTAAATTATCAAACCTAATTAATAATTTTAAAATTATAAATATATTCATATGGATGTAATTGAGATATATTTATTTGTATATATAATATGTAATTTATTGTTTTGACCAAAACAATATATAATTTATTATCAAACTAAAATTAGAGTATAAATATAAGGGTTTGAATTAGGTATAGAGGTGCTCATGGGTCGGGTTGAACTGACTTCAGGTCGGGCCTAAGCATGATATTAACATATTTTATGTTTACCCAAGTTTGACCCGGCCCAAAATATAGGCCTAAAATTTTATCCAAACCCGTTCATATTTGCAAAAGATTAACTCAAGCCCATTTTAGGTTCACCCATATTATATTTAATTCTTTTAGAAAAATATTTATTTCATTTTATTTAAATATTTAATAATTTTATATATTTTTATTTATTATTTTTTATATAATCATCTTAACGTTATTTTAATGTTTATTAGTATAAGTTTAATTTTTTATTGTGTTCTAAACTACATAATATACAAAAATAACATAATATAAATTACTATAAACTTAAAAATAGGTCGGGCTAGGCCGGGCTCGAGGGCTCGGGCCTTGAAGGTTTGGCCCAAGCCCAAGCTCGACTCATATTTTAGACGGGCCTAAGTTAATTTTTCGAGCTTAATTTTTTTGCCCAAACTCTTCCAAATTTCGAGTGAGCCTTTGGGCTTGGGCAGGTAGCCCGACCTATGAACAGGTCTAATTTGGCATATGATAGTGTATTTACATATAAATATATTCATATAGATGTAATTGAGATATATTTGCTTGTATATATAATATATAGTTTATTATTTTCACCAAAATAATATATAATTCATTATCAAAATACAGTTAGAGTATAAATATATGGGTTTGTGTTTGGTATACTAACAGTGTATTTTTTTTTTAATTTTACAAGCTCCCTTGAAAAATCGACATATGTCTCTTTATTTTTATAGAGTATAAATATATGAATTTGTATAAGATAATTGTCAATCCCCTAACACTACTTGTAAAGTTTAGAAACTCCAGTTACTATTATCATTAAAATGAAATATTAAGATATTGATAATAAAATCGAATGTATAAAATCATCTCAAGACTCAAGCTTTTTGGAAGCTGAAATTAGTGATTGGGGTATGAGACGTTTCCATTAGGTTGCCTAAACATTGATTGATTGCAGTTGTCAAGCATTTGAGAAATAAAAACATACTTAGTATAGCAAGTATGGAAAAGAAAAACGTGGACCATAAAAAGCAACATCAAGTGCATGCTTCTAACTAAAGCGGAGCCATCAGAATAGTAGCTACATGACTTTCAAACTTGAACCAATTCACATAGGAGAATATCATACTTCCTAAACTACTTATATATTATATTGACCTCTCAAATACGAATCATTTTCATCAATTAAGAAATTGTTTCATGTTGATGGAGCTACCCAAAAAGTATTTTGAAGCTTCCAACTCTTTTTTCCTTGTTTACATTCAAGTTATAATTCTTCTTTCATACTTGTTAGTGCATTTACTCAGGCTGATAGAGTTAGTAAATAATAGAGTTGTAATTTTGTTAGTATTAGTTGTACAAGCAGTTATGTTGTTAAGCAAAGTCTGTTAACCAGAGAGTGCTATAAAAGAATGCACAATAAACAAATCAGGCTAAGGTTCATTTTCACAAAAACAAATCTGTATTGTTTCTTCCTCAGTTTTATAGAATTCTTTTCTTCAATCTAAGTGTTCAAGGTTTAGCTATATACCTTATATTTCTTCAATACTGCAACTTGCAAGGTCTTAACATGCTTTGTTTAGCAACAAAAAGCCCTGTAATTAGAGGAAAAGTGACTGATCAACTTGCTTTACTCTAGTTCAAAGCCAAGATAACTGGTGATCAGCTCAAGATTATGGAGTCCTGGAATAGTTCCATTCACTTCTGTCACTGGCGTGGTGTTACATGCAATCGCAAGCATCAAAGAGTCACCAAGTTGGAACTGCAATTCCTCAAACTTTCAGGATCTTTATCACCGTATATTGGAAATTTGAGCTTTCTCAAGGGGTTGAATCTTGCAAACAACAACTTTTACAACCAGATTCCTCAAGAATTTGGTCATTTAAGAAGGTTGGAAAAATTAGAACTGTCCAATAACTCCCTCAGTGGTGAAATTCCTTCCAATTTATCCTCTTGTTCGATGCATATTTTCGTTCATATGAGAAGCAACCAACTAAAGGGAGAAATACCGGCTTCGTTGGGTCTCTTGTCAAACCTGATAAACTTGAAATTTTACAGCAACAGTTTGAGAGGGAGTATCCCTCCTTCCTTGGGGAACTTGTCATCTTTGAAGGAACTTCATTTGGCGTCAAATGGATTAACTGGGAATATACCTGAAACTCTTGTACGACTGACAAATCTTTCATTTTTCTCCATAGGCGAAAATGAAATCTCCGGTATTGTCCCTGTCGGAATGTTCAATCTGTCAAGTATTAGAGTCTTTGATATTGGTGAAAACAAGATTCAAGGTACTCTTCATTCTGACTTAGCAATCACTATGCCATATGTTGAGTTCTTTTCCGTAAGGGAAAACTGTTAGGACATTGGCAGCAACTTAACATGCACCATGCACTTAATGTGCATATGATTTCATGTGAAAACAAAAGAAGAAGAGGAGAAAACAGCAACTTGAACACACAAACTTGGAACACTCAAGTTAATGGTTAAAACTTGTCAACCATTTCATTGATATGCAAATATATACATAAAATACAAAGATTGAATAGTCAAAAAGACTATGGCCTAGTGAACCAACCACTCCCACTAGACTATGACTAATACAAGCTTAAGTTATACATAAAATAATAGCTAATACACCAGCCATTACATCAATTCAAATCAAACATTATAACCTATAAGCTTAGCTATTACATTGCACAAGAATTAAGCTTAGCTTCATAGGAGTAAATCAATCAAAATGAACAAAATATAGGCTGCTTTGCACTAGGTTCACTCCCTTCTTTCTTTCTTTGCTTCTTGGTTTGTTGTTGCATTGCGGGCCAAAAGTCTAACACTCCTCCTTGGATTTTATGCAACAAACACCAATATGGTCCCTCAAAAATTCAAACCGTAATGTACCAAAGGCTTGGTTAGAATATCTGCCAATTGGTCTTGTGTGCTACAATGAACAAGGCTGACTTCTCTAGACTGTTCAGCCTATCTGACAAAGTGAAATTTGATCTTAAAGTGCTTTGTCTTGCCATGAAACACCGGATTCTTGGCTATGGCAACTGCTGATTGGTTGTCGACCAAGATTTCAGTTGGCTTTGTCTGTTCTTCATTCAAATCACATAAGAGTTTTCTAAGCCAAATGGCTTGATTAATGACTACTGAGATCTTTTAAATATACTCAGCCTCTGCTATAGATTGAGCAACAGTCTGTTGCTTCTTGGAACTCCAACAAAATACACCTGAGCCAAGTGTGACGAAGTAACCAGAGGTACTCCTCATGTCATCTAACGAGCCTGCCCAATAGCTATCAGAATACCCTGTTAGTTTGAGTTTATTTTTGCTTTCAAATCTAACTCCATGTCTCAAAGTCCCTTTGACATATCTGAGTATCCTTTTAGCAGCCTTGAAGTGAACAACATTACAGCAGTGCATAAATCTTGATAGGAGACTAACACCATAAGTGATGTCTGGTCGAGTTGCTGTCAAATATAGCAAATAGCCCACCAAGCTTCGATATTCTTTCTCATCTACCCTTGCATGATCTCCACTACTGGTCAGCTTTTCTTCTTGTGCAACTGGTGTGTTGACTGTCTTACAGTTTTACATACAAAATCTGTTGAGGATATTTGATGCAAAGGCATGTTGGCTGATGAAGATGCCATAATCAGATTGACTTACTTCCATTCCAAAGAAGTATGTCATGACCCCTAAATCTGTCATTTCGAAAACTTGTTGCATTTGCACCTTGAATTCAGAGATTAATTCATCTTTGCTGCCTGTTACAAGCAAATCATCGACATAGAGGGATACAATCAGTATGGTTTCTCCTTCTGATCTTTTTACATAGAGTGTTGCTTCACTGACACTCTTCTCAAACCCGAGCCTAGACAGGTAAGTGTCTATCCTGTCATACCAGGCTCTTGGTGCCTGTTTCAGGCCATACAAAGCCTTCTTCAACTTGTAGACCTTGTCTTCATGTCCTTCTATCTTGAAGCTATCTGGTTGCTCGATGAAAATTTCCTCTTTAAGAAAACCATTAAAAAATGCTGATTTGACATCTAACTGATGAAGCTTCCATCGTTTCTGAGCAGCTATAGCACATAACAGTTTAATGGTATCCAATCTGGCCACAGGAGCAAACGTTTCTAGAAAGTCTACCCCATATTGCTAGCTGTAACCCTTGACCACGAGTTTTGCTTTGTGCTTGTTCAAGGAGCCGTCTGCATTGTACTTGGCCCTAAACACCCATTTCACACCAATCACCTTATTATGAGTTGGTCTGTCTACTAATTCTCATGTGTCATTCTTGTGAATCATCTCCAATTCAGCTTCCATTGCCCTCTTCCACTGCTTATCCTTGGCAGCTTCCTCAAAATCTGAAGGTTCAACTATTGCAACATGACATCTTTAATAGATGTTTACTATAGTCCTTGTACCTCTTGTAGGACTATCATCAACATCTTCATTGCTAGGCTCAGCTTCAACTATTTCAAGGCTACTGTCTAGATGATCTTCCTCAAACTGACTTGTGCTTGAATCATTCCAATTCCAAACCCTCTCTTCATTAAATCTGACATCTCTACTCACCAAGACTTTCTTTGTTGCTGGATCAAACACCCTATAGCCCTTGTTTGTATTGCTGTAACCAACAAATATCCCTAGAACAGCTCTTCTTTCCAGCTTAGTTCTCTTTTCTGCTGGAATAAGAATATAGCAGACACAACCAAACACCTTCAAATGTGAAACATTAGGCTTAAGTCCATGCCATGCTTCAAAAGGTGTCATGTCCTTGACAGCTTGTGTTGGCAATTTGTTAAGCAGATACACTGAGGTATTGACTGCCTCAGCCCAAAACTTGCTTGGTAACTTGCTCTCAAATAGTAGACACCTGGCCATGTTCATCACTGTTCTGTTTTTTCTTTCACATACTCCATTTTGCTGAGGAGTATACACTGTGGTAAGTTGGTGATGGATCCCATTTGCTCACATAGCCTCTGAAATTTATCAAATAGATACTCTGAGCCATTGTTTGTTCTCAAGGCTTTAATTTTGCAACCTGTTTGATTTTCAGCTAAAGCCTTGAATTTGTTGAAGGCTTCAAAGACTTCAGGTTTCTACTTCAAGAAATAAACATAGCAGAATCTAGTCAGATCATCAATAAATAGCACAAAATACCAACTATCATTCAAGGAAGGAGTCCTCATTGGTCCACAGATGTCAGAGTGAACCAGCTCAAGCTTTTCTTGAGCTCTAAATGTCTTTGTCAACTAGAAAGGGCAGTCTGACTTGTTTACCAAACTGACAGACTTCACAAACAGACTCCTTGACTTCAACCTTGCACAAATCATCAACCAAATTCAATCTATGCAGCAAATCTAATGATTTATAACTAGTATGGCCTAGCCTTTTATGCTACAGGCTAGTGCTATCAGCCAAACTTGTGTAGGCCTTCTTCTCAAGCATATTCACATCAAGCATGAAGCTCTTGTCTGTCATTGCTACTGTGATCAGTTCCTAACCATAAGGGTCTCTAACAATGCAGTAACCATTCTCAAAAGTAAGTGAGTGACCCTTTTCTACCAATTGTCCAACACTTAACAAATTCTGATCTATTTCAGGTACAAAGAGTACATCAGAAATTACTTCGTTACCTGAAGCAGTCTTGATCACCATATTGCCTCTACCCTTAGCTTCAATTAGATCTCCATTGCCTATCCTGATTTTAGAGGCAAAGCTTCTATCAAGATCTTTAAACAGCCCTTCATTAGCTGCCATATGGTGCGTGCAACCACTGTCCACTAGCCACTCTACTTTAGCCCTGCTGGTTGTTGCAAAGCATGTTGCTGTGAAGACATGCTCCTCCTGAGCTTGAAGGTCCTCAGCAGCTTGAGCCTTGACTTGCTACTGTGCAGGTGCCTTGCCCTTAGTTTTGCAGACCTTCTCCACATGTCCAAATTGTTTGCAACTCCTGCATTGGATGTCCGGTGCATACCCGACAATATATTTTACGAATGTGAGGTCTTTTGGCAGTGTTTGCATGGTGGTAGCCTCCTCTTGCCTGATTCTCTTCTTGACTTCACTTTCTTATCGAGCCATAGTTTCTTTCCTTTCTGACTTGAGTCTTCCTTTGTCTTTGCTTGAAAGGCTCCCTCAGAATGATCTTCTTGCCTATTGGCTCTTCTCTGCTTGAGTGCATAGAGAGAATTCACTAGTTCAGACAGAGAAATAGTTGTGAGGTCTCTCGAGTCCTCTAATGAGGAGATTTTTTACTCGAATCTCTCAGGAAGAGTGGTGATCACCTTCTCAACAATCCTAATCTCATTGAAATCTTCACCAACCAGCCTTATACTATTGACAGTGGCCATTATTCTATCTGAATACTGCTTGATAGTCTCAGCTTCTTTCATCTTCAAGTTCTCAAAGTCTCTCCTCAAGTTGATCAACTGCTGTTGCCTTGTCTTTTCAGACCCCATGAACTCCTCCTTCAACTTCTCCCATGCCTGCTTAGGTGAATCACAAGCCATGATTCGAGTGAATATCACATCTGATACTCCATTTTGCAGGCAAGCCATGGCCTTGTGCTTCTTGACTCGTTCCTCGCTATGCTGTTTCATCTAAGCAATGGTGGGATTAGCTCTCAATGGAGGTGGTTCAACATCACTCTCAACTGCACTCCACAAGTCTTGTGCCTAAAGATGTGTTTTCATTTTTACTGACCATATATGATAGTTCTCGCCAATAAACACAGGTGGTGGAGGTGTTGTGTAACTCATCCTGTTGCAACAAGTTCAACAATCTCGTTTTCTTCTTTCTTAAGCTTTCTTTCACAAGTCAATAACCAACAATGGAGGCGCTCAAAGATAATCGGCTCTGATTACCATTTGTTAAGACATTGGCAGCAGCTTAACATGCACCATGCACTTAATGTGCATATGATTTCATGTGAAAAGAAAAGAAGAAGAAGAGAAAATAGCAACTTGAACACACAAACTTGGAACACTCAAGTTAATGGTTAAAACTTGTCAACCATTTCATTGATATGCAAATATATACATAAAATACAAAGATTGAATAGTCAAAAAGACTATGGCCTAGTGAACCAACCACTTCCACTAGACTATGACTAATACAAGCTTAAGTTATACATAAAATAATAGCTAATACACCAGCCATTACATCAATTCAAATCAAACATTATAACCTATAAGCTTAGCTTCATAGGAGTAAATCAATCAAAATGAACAAAATATAGCTGCTGCACTAGGTTCAGCTCCACTGCTACTGCTGCTTGCTAGTTTGCTGTTGCATTGCAGGCCAAAAGTCTAACAAAAACCAAATTTCTGGACAAATCCCAATCTCAATATCGAATGCCTCAAATCTAAATGTACTTGATTTTTCTGTTAATAGGCTCAGTGGAAACATGCCTTCGTTAGAGAAGTTGGATAAACTGTATAAACTTTTCGTAAGCGAAAACCGTTTGGGACATGGGAAAGAAGGTGACTTGAACTTTCTCTGCACTCTAGTTAATAATACGAAACTAGAATATCTATATATAAGAAAAAATAATTTTGGAGGGGTATTTCCTGATTGCGTTAGCAACTTTTCTAGCACCATTATGTTTTTAGCAATAGGATGGAACAAAATATTGGGAAGAATCCCAGATGGGATTGAAAATTTAATCAATTTGGAGGTGCTAGGGGCATCAGGGAACCAATTATCAGGCCACGTTCCCTTTGGTGTTGGGAGGCTTCACAAGCTAAAGAAATTTTATGCTGATAGTAATTTTCTCTCTGGAATTATTCCCCATTCTATTGGAAATTTAACAATGTTAATGGAACTTGCTTTAGACATTAACAATCTTCAGGGTAACATTCCTTCAAGTCTAGGTAAGTGTCAAAATTTGCTTCTAATGGGTCTTTCTAATAACATACTTAGTGGACCAATACCCCGTAAAGTAATTGGACTCCAATCCTTGTCCATTTGGCTAGATTTATCATCAAACTATTTGACTGGTGAGCTTCCTGTTAAGTAGGAAAACTGAAAAATCTAGGTAAATTCTATGTCTCTCAAAATAGGTTATCTGGTTTGCTTCCAGACAACCTTGGTAGATGTGTAAGTCTTGAGTACCTGTTCTTAGATGCCAATTTGTTTGAAGGGTCCATACCTTCATCTTTGTGTTTATTGAGAGGTCTTGAGGCACTGGACGTATCTGACAATAATCTTTCAGGTGGAGTTCCAGAATTTCTTGTGAGTTTTGGGGTATTAAAGTATTTAAATCTCTCGTTCAACAAATTTAACGGAGTGATACCAAGTGAAGGGGTCTTTAAGAATGCAAGTGCTACATTTGTTGAGGGAAACAATAAGCTTTGTGGAGGCATCCCTGAGTTACATTTGTCAAGGTGTAACACGAAAACATCATCAAACAATTACGTTAAATTAAAAATTGCAGTTCTTGTTGTGATTTTAGGAGTGACGTTGGTTTTCACTTGTCTTCTCATACTGTGGTTTAGAAAGAAAGAAAAAAAACCAACAACTTATGCAGAGAATTCGCTTTTACAGTTATCATACCAAAGCATCCTAAGGGCTGCCAATGAATTCTCCGCACAAAATTTGATCGGTTCAGGAAGTTTTGGTTCTGTATACAAAGGAATTCTTGAAGTGAATGGAGAAGCCATTGCAGTAAAGGTGTTTAATCTTTTGAATCGTGGAGCTTTCAGGTGTTTCTTGGCTGAATGCGAGGCCTTGAGGAACATTCGACATCGAAATCTTGTGAAGGTATTAACAGCAATTTCAGGAGTCGATTATCAAGGCAATGATTTTAAAGCCTTAGTTTATAAGTTCATGGAAAATTTAAGCTTGGAGGAGTGGTTGCATCCATCTGTTAGCATGAATGAATCGGAGACGGTAAGAAACTTGAACTTCTTCCAAAGAGTTAATATTGCCATAGATGTTGCTCATGCACTAGAATATCTGCACCATTGTTGTGAAACACCAATAATTCATTGCGACCTCAAGCCAAGCAATATTCTACTCGACAAGGAAATGGTTGGCCACTTAAGTGACTTTGGTTTAGCAAAAATCCTTTCGACAGACAGGCTTAACTATTCTTCCAGCCAGTTAAGCTCCCTTGGTTTAAGAGGAACTATTGGTTATGCTCCACCAGGTAAATTACATTGTATTATTTTCTTCTATTATTTGAAAGTGAAACATACAATCTAAAAGTAACTTATATATACTGATGGTTTCCCTCTAGAACTATTTCTATATCTAATTTATGTTGAATCAATTGTAGAATATGCCATGGGAAGTGAGTTGTCAACAAAAGGCGATGTGTATAGCTACGGCATCCTCTTGCAAGAGATGTTCACAGGGAAAAGACCAACTGATGAAAGGTTCAAAGAAGGTTTAAATCTTTACAAATTTGTTAAGGCAGCTCTACCCGATCGAGTGATTGAGATTACAGATCCCATTCTTCTTCAAGAGAGGATCAGAAGAGGAATAGTCACAGACGTCACTCTAAATGAGATCAACTTGGAAAATGACAGACGTCTCCATTGCTTGAATTTGATATTCAAAATAGGGCTTACTTGTTCTGTTGAATCACCGAGTGAGCGGATGGACATGAGCGATGTTGTTATCCAACTTTGTTCTATTAGGGATAAACTTTTCCGTCCAATTCGATTACATCGTGGGATTCGAACTTCATATATACACTACTTAATCAAATAATGTATTCTTGTCTAGGAACCCAAATTGGTTTATATTTCGTTAAAATAATTATTTATACTAAACTGGTTCAATTTTCACATTTTAGTTTATTATTTTATTTATTGTTTAAACCCCTTTATTTTTCTGGTAGCACTGTAAAAGCCTTGGATGTGGCATAGTTTTTCTATGATGTTGATATGCAAAGATGTGCATCTTTTCCTAATGTAATTTACACCAATCTATGATTACTATGTTCTATAACAATCTAAAACAGTATAATGTTTCATGAACAATATACCTCCTGTTACGCGTTATATATTGCTTAATGTTGCATTTGATTTAGATGATTATTATAATCTTGTCTACCATTTCTTTCTTCGTGAATATCTTCTAGCTTTGCAAAACTAATACTTTTCAATACGTTTTGTGTCGGTAAATATGAAGGTTTGTTGGCTTTTTGAGCAAAGGAAAATAGCAAAAATAGAGAAAATTAGCAATCAAATTTGACTTGCAATATTTCATCATCATTTTCAAATACATATTATACAATATATAAGAGTTTTTCTTACAAAAAAACTCAATTAATCCCACTAAAACAGTCTTCAAGCTTGAAAAACATTTTGTGTACACAAAATAAATTAACTAAACATGTCATTCAGCAGCACCTAAACACATCAAGTCATTACCAACTTAGTTTATTCCTAACTAAGTATCATAACATAAAAATTGAATAAGAGATTAAATCAAAACATTGGTTTCTGCTCTTAGGAAGACAACTTGCACTTAGTCAATCCTCCAGGCTTAAACAGTAAGTCGGGCTTAGTCAGTGCATTAGGCATAGACAATACATCAGACTTAGTCAATACGTCGAGCTTAATCAATACAATACATTGGGCGTAGTCAATTACGTCGGGCTTAGTCAGTACGCCAGGCTTAGTCAATATACCGAGCGTAGTCAGTTAGCCACTTTGGCTTGTACTTTTGGCTTATACTTTTGGCATGTTAAGTGAGAGAGTTGTTGCATGGGTAGCCAATTTCTAACACTCATTCTTGGCTTCCATGCTGCAAACACCAATTTTGTTTCTTGTGTGTAGCTTTTTCAAAATTTGCAGGCTCTAATACTACTAAGTCACATCTATAATAAGGTTCAACAATAGGTCTGTGTTGGTGTTTAGAACAATAAGCAAACAAGCTCAACTAAAACTTGAGCAGTAAGGCTCGATACTTGCTGAAGAAACAAAGCAGAAATTCAAACAAAAACAAAAGCAAAGCTAAGAAAGATGAAGCATATGGAAGAAAAACTAACAAGATTTCATTCAAAAATGAATAATGGCATAATGCCAATACATAAACCAAGCTTTCAACTTGTCAAAATCAGTATGGTAACCTAACCAATACTACTACCACTAATACATTGAAACTTGAAGAGATTAACTTGTACACATAAACAAAGCTGAATTAACAGATCAATCACTATCAATATTACATCAAACATTAACCTAACATAGTTCAAAACGAACTACACTACATTACATTAACTAAAGATTCCAAAATGAACAAAACATCAATAGCTGTATATGCATTAATAGCTTCTGCATGCCTCGGGCTGCTTGGTTTGTCTCTTGGCTCCCTTTGGTGCTGCATGCTGACCAACCTTCAACAGTCTAGTGCCTTTAACAAAAAGGTCATCACAGCCTTCATTTTCAACTTCATCTTCAACTTTAATTATATTCTCAACCAAATCTGCCTAACTAATATATGATTTATCCACTGAATTGGTATAATCTCTCGAGGCGACAAAGTTACAATTTAGCACAAAACTTCTATTATTCATTGAGGCTGTCACAACTTTTTTGTCCCAATGAATCAAATATAGTGCAACATTTATCTTTAAAAACAACAGTGTATTTCTTCTCAATCAATTTGACCAATGCTTAGGAGATCATAGTCTAACTCAAGAACTAAAAACACATATGTAATTACTTTAGTACTTGTTAGAGTGCTAATTAGCACATCTCCTTTTCCTTTAGCCCCAATGACTTGACCATTTCAAGTTCTGACTTTTGAAATACAACTTCTATCAATTCACTTGAAGATGCTTTCATCTAAAGTCATGTGATTTGTGCAACCACTGTCAATCAACCAACTCTTATTGACTTTGCTGCTTGAAACAAAACAAGAGGCAGTGAACACATGCTCCTCTAGAGCTTGGTTTCCATCAGCAACCTTAGCTTGAATATGGTTCTATTGATGCTATTGTTTTTATTGCTTCTGCTCTTGGTTTTCACACATCATATGACCAAATTGTTTACAACTTTTACAATGAATATTTGGTCTGAACCAACAATACCTCTCTGAGTGATTTGTCATCTTGCAATGAGAGCATGGTGGATTTTTCTCCCTGCCAACATCTCTCTAGCTCTTCTCTGTTTTGTCTATCCAGGCTTTCTTTCCTTTTTTGTTTGAGGAGCTTGAGTCTTCCTTGTTTCTCGCTTGAAAGGCTCCCTTAGCTTACCCCTCTTATCTTCTTGCTCTTCTTTGCTCTCGAGCATATAACGCATTGATCAACTTTTTTAGTAAGATTGTTGGTAGGCCCCTCGAATCTTCAAGAGAGGATATTTTTTACTTGTACCTCTCAGGAAGTGTAGCTATAACCTTCTCAACTACCCTGTTGTCACTGAACTAGCCTCCTAGCAATCTGATGCTATTGACCACTGTCATTATCCTATTTGCATATTGCTTCACTATCTCAACCTCCATCATCTTCAAATTATCAAAATCTCTTCTGAGATTAATGAGTTGTTGCTGCTTGGTCTTATCCGAACCTTGAAACTCCTCCTTTAGCTTATCCCAAGCTTATTTGAGGGTCTCACCCATAATCTTGGTGAAAATCACATCTGAAACACCACTTTATAAGCACGACATCGCCTTGTACTTCTTAGCAACATCATCACTATGCTGCCTGATCTATGCTATGGTAGAATTCACCCTCAATGGTAGTGGCTCAACATCGACATTCACTATCTCCCACAAGTCAAAAGCTTAAAGGTAGGTTTTCATCTTTACTACCCATATATGATAGTTTTCACCATTGAAAATAGATGGTGTTGGAGGTAAGAAGCTTGTTGAAGACATTTTATTGAAACACAAAGAAGAAAATGGTCCTCAAAGATCAATGGCTCTCGATACCAATTGTTGGGTTTTTAGCAAAGGAAGAGAGCAAAAACAGAGAAAATTAGCAATCAAATTTGACTTGCTCTGTTTCATCATCATTTTCAAATACAGATTATACAATATTTGAGTTTTTCTCACCAAAAACTCAACTAATCCCACTAAAACAGTCTTGAAACTTGATAAACATTGCTTGTACACAAAATAAATTAACTAAACATGTCATTCAGTACCTAAATACATCAAGTCATTACCAACTTAGTTTGTTCTTTGTAACATCCTAAATTAGGGGTTGTGCGTTTGGAGCATAAAATTTTATGCTGTTGTGCGTTTGGAGCATAACCAAAGTGTTAGTAGGCTTTAAGAGAGGTTTGGATGTGTTTTAATGGTTCTTAAAGCTCGAGGATAAAAAGGGAATGATTTGGAAATTTTTGAAAATTTTGGGTTAAAAGTGGAATTTGGGTGGAGGAGCCCTTAAGTAAAATTTTTGGAAGGTTTTGGACATGAAAGTCCAGGTGGTAAAGTGGCTTGGGGCGCAGCTTTGGGGGCCTTGGAGGCCTGCGCAAGAAGGGAAGAGGTTTGAACTGCAAGGGAAGCAAAAGGGGAGAAATTATGTTTTTGCATTAATGAGGCGCGCGGTTAAGGAGGCTTTAAAAGAAAATCAAAGTGGTTCATGTCACAAAAAGGTGCCTGGGAGGGGTGGCTAGGACGCTAGCAGCAGGAGAGCTTCTTGGAGGTCGGGCGTTCGAGTCCCGATGGGCGCGTGCGGATGCTTTTATTTTTGCTTGGCGCTAGAGTAAAGGGAAGCCAGCGAAGAAAGGCTTAAATGAAATTGCGACGCGATATTGTCATGAAAGTCAGGCTGGCCAAGTGGCTGAGGCGTGGAAAGTGGTTCTCCAGGTCTCGGGTTCGAGACACAGGGAGCCGCAGATGGGGTTTTGTTTTTTTATTATTTTGTCTTGTTTTTCTTCCTTTGGCTGACGTGAAGGTGTGTGCATGGGGCATGCGCATGAAGCATGGGTAGTTGTTATATATTATTATTATTTTATTTTATTTTATGGGAGTATGGGGTTTTATTTTTATTATTATTTTTATTTATATTACTTTATTGAAGGAGGATGGGATGGTAATTATTTTATGTATATTATTATTATTATTAGTTTTATTATTTTATGAAGTATGGAGAAGTTGTATTATTATTATTATTATTATTTTATGTTGTGTTATTATTTTAATGATGATGGGGTAATAGTTATATTTTTATTATTATTATATTATGTATGAAAGATGGGGGTTGTCATTATTTTTATTTTATTATTATAGTTGGGTGATGGACTGCATTTTTATGTAGTATAATTTATTGTTTTTGGGGTTAGAAATTAGCAAAAGTGGGAAGCATGGCCGAATAGGGTATCTTTGGTTGTTAGAATTCGGTCATGTGGGGAGGATAAAAGCTTTGTTTTATTTCTTAATTTCGGCTATAGGAAGGAATAAAGGTTGGGTTGTTTTATTTAGTTTAAATTAATAAGATAGGGATTATGGCTATTGTATTTATTTGTTTAAGTTAAGATAGAAGACAAGGGTGGCTTTATTTTTAATTGTTTTTGAAGAAGTGATAAGGTTAATTTATTTTAAGTGGTAGATAGAAAATAATGGGGATTTTGTTTAATTAAAGAGTGGGATTATTATTTTATTTGGAAGAGTGGGGTAATTGGTATTTTATTTATTAGAAGAGTGGGATAATAATTATTATTATTATAATTGTTGGAAGAAAGGATTAAGTGATGGGAGAATAGATTGATAATGTTTTATTCTATTTCAATTGTGTTGGGATTTATCACATGGGAGCAACGGCCAAAATAGGGACTCTTTAGGGGCTTGCTAAATCGGTTTTGAGTAATAAGGGGGTGCCAAAATTCATTTAATTTTTGTTCTTTTCTCCCCAATTATTTTGGCGAATTCTCTCTGGTCCACATTGCCCAAATTCTTCAAACCCTTTTCTTCTTTCATTCTACTTGGCCGAATCCTCCTCAAGCAAGGTGCTGCGCGATTCCAATAAGTGTGGATCTTGGATTTCTAATCCTTTTAGAAAGCAAGCATTAAGAAGAATTGAGAGGTCTTCCGGGATTTAAGGAATTTCGATGAGTCTTAATCAAGTGACGATTTCGGATTTGTTTGGGAATCAAATCCGTTCAAGGTCAAGGGATTTAGCATCGTAGATCGGATCTTCGGGATCTAGGAATTTCAGAAGAAACAGGTGTGTACATGCACACTTTATAACTAATTAATGTGCTAAGTATTTTGTGTATGTGAAATCAGATTTGTGTAGATTCAGATTTTATACCATAAATGGTATAAGCAAGGATTCAGGTAAGTCTTTGTTGTTACGAGCTTACTTTCTTTATGATGCTTTTGGGAAGCATGACATATTTATTATATGTGGCATATGATATTTGGCTGATGATAAATTCAGTGTATGTTATTAAATAAACGTATTGGCATGATATCTGTTAAATGCATATCATTGATTGATGTGGGATTAAACGAGTGGAGGGGGAAGTAATATTCGTGTCGACGGACACCAGTGGTTTGGTACCACATTTCGTGACTACGGTCACCAGAGGTTTGGCACCTCCAGAGGTTTGGCACCTCATAGCGTCCTCGCGTCCACGTGGTTAATACCACCGTGGGTTGGCCCCACATTTGAGATATGGGATCGACGCCAAAGGTGATTTGGTATCACACGATGGGTTGGCCCCATCATTCGATTTGTGTCTTCGGACACGAGAGGTTTGGCACCTCCAGTGATTTGGTATCATAACTGTGACTTTGAGTCACCAGTGGTTTGGCACCACCAGTGGTTTGGTACCACACGGGGTAGAGAAAGGCGTTTGGATGGCTAGGTTGGGTGCATGATTTAATGCATGTTAATTTGTTATAAATTGTGTATGTTGTTGCACTAAATCGGGAAGGGTTACACATTGAGTCTTGGTGACTCACCTTCTCCTTAACATTTTTCAGTGACTCGTAGATCGCGGATGAGGCCTGATGGACTCGAGGTGGCCATGCGATGGAAATCTTTTTTTAAATGGACTTGAATTTTTTTTTTTACTTTTGGTTTCAATTGCTCAAGTTGTAATAAGGCCTCCTAAGATAATTTTTATTACTTTGCATATTTTGGATAATTTGTTTAAAGTACTTAGTGACTTTAAAATGGGTATACATGTTTTCTTCAATTCAAACGTAATTGATTTACCTTCGTGCCATCGGGTACATCCGACAAAATTTTAACAATCCGACTTAATCAAGTTTTAAATAACTAAGTTAAGTTTTGTTTCTTTGTACACACAAATGTTTTTTTTACGAGATAAATGAAAATGAGACATTTTCATCAAAACTCAAACCGGCTAAAGGAATTTTAAAAATGGTTTTCTCTGTGACATACCAAATTCGGTTGTAACGTTTGGGGCCGGGTTTAGGTTGTTACAAGTTGGTATCAGAGCCCAGTTCAAAGCTCGGCTGTGGGGGCCCAAGGCCCAAAATGTTTTGGTAGGCCCTTTTTGAAAATTTGTTGGATTTTGAACAGCATGGCACCGAGTCTCCGGCACCTATCCGCCCAAGTAAGTACTCCTAACCTTTGTATGAATTATATTCTGTAGGAGGGTAGGAAGCATGGAACGTAGATAGTAATAAGTACTTTAAACTTTAGGACAAGTTACCCCTAATAAAGGCATAAGACTTTAAGAGCCTAATTGAACAAACCTAAGACCAAGTCGCCGAACTAGGGTGTGGAAACCTTGGTGCGCATGTCTAGGATTGGATCCGGAAGAGCTTGGTATCTAAGCAGTCCTCGTGACTCACCTCCTCTTCGCAGGAATCCTACAGTGCGTGTAGCTTCGGTTCACCCTAACCAAGAGGACTCGGTCATAGGCTAAACACAATAAAACCCGAAAGGGACTAGCCTTGTTTTGATGAAACTCTAGTTTTAAAAATCATTACTATACTCCTTTTTAATGGAAAAAAAAATTACTTTTCGAAAATTTTCAAAATATTTCGATTTACAAAATTACCAAAATGCCCCTAGTGGCAAAATTACGAAAATACCCTTGGTTTCTAAAATTACCAGTATACTCCCGATTTCAATAAAATTTTCTTACTTTGCAAAAGTGTCCAAAATCTTGTATTTCAGAATAATACCCTGACTTTTGAAATTTACAAAATTACTCCTGATTGACAAAATTACCAAAATACCCCTGGTTTCCAAATTTTGCCATATCTTTAAATTTGGCAATTTTCAACAAAAAAAAAACCTCTAGATTTGGAAATTTTAAATATGTCTTGAATTGTTAAAGTTTCAAAATTCTTCCGGTTTATTACGAAAATACCCCTGTAGGAAAATGACGAAAATACCCCTGGGATAGAAACAGGACAGAAACGTCCGAAGAGTGAATAAATATGGAAGGTATTAGGGAATGGATGTTCTTCTCTGTGTGAACTAGGATAGAGAACTTAAAACCTTGATTGATCGAAATAATCCCTATTAAGCTTTCCATAAAACTTCTTCGCGAATAATCAAGTGAAACAAATTACTAATGCATAAAATTTCTTAATCAGATTAAAGCGCGATAGTTAGAATGAGCACTAGAGGACGTGGCCGTCGTGGACGCGGTAGGGGCAGGATGACCGTGTCTGAACCCGTTAGGTCGGGTCAGTGTTCTGAGAATGAAGTACCACCGCCACCACCACCTCCAGCTTTTGGAGCCGAGAAACGAGATCGAGCCGGAGGTGAGGCGATGCTCATGCAGGCGTGTTTGCGAGTCCTTGAGTTGGTGGTTGGGGCTAGTGGAAATTTGGGAGCTCGAAAATCTGTTCCTGAGCAACTCCGATCTAACGGAGCTGAAGTATTCCGGGGTGTGTCGGGAGTGGCACCCAGTGCAGCAGAATATTGGTTGGAATCAACGGAAAGGATCATGGACGATCTTGACCTGACTAATAAGGAGAAGCTGAAAGGAGCAGTGTCGCTTTTGAAGGATGAAGCATATCAGTGGTGGCTCACGGTTCGAGATGGTGCCACGGCAGATGATCTTACGTGGGATTACTTCAAAGTCGCTTTTGGAGAAGAAAGAAGTATGTGGGCACCAGCTACACTGATGCTCAGAGGAAAACTTTTCTAGGATTGGTGCAAGGAACTAAGCCAGTGTCAGAATATGAGGCGGAATTCTTAAGGTTGAGTAGGTATGCTAGGGGCATCGTGACTACTGAACATGAGCGTTGCGTCCGCTTTGAGGACGGGCTTAGAGATGATTTAAGGTTGCTGATTGCTCCGCAGCAGGTTCGTGAGTTTTCGTCTCTAGTGGAAAAGGCTAAGGTAGCCGAAGGGATCAAGGAGACCGTAAGACAGAAGCATGATAGGAACAAACAGAAGAGAGGCTTTGGATCGCCTGGATCGGGCAGTAATGTGGAAAAGAGGGCTAGATTTGGGGAATCAGAAAAAGCCACAAAGCTCCTTTCGATGGCCACCTCGATGTGCTAGATGCAGGAAATCCCACTCGGGAGAATGTTTGGCTGGAAGTAGAGGGTGCTTTGAGTGTGGATCAATAGAGCACCAGGTAAGAGATTGTCCACGGAAGTTGGCTAGGACTCAAGCTGAGGATCAAGGACGTGGTCAATTCAGGAGGGATGGCCAGCAACCTCAGAGGGGACGAGGTGCAGCTAGGGGTAATGGTAATGATAACGGGCGTGGCCGAGGAGTTTGAAGGTATCGAGGCGAGGCAACCAAGGCTGGTTTATGCGGTTGGCCGTCGCGAGAAGGAAGATGTGCCAGATGTGAAAACGGGTACGTTCCTTATTTCTGGAATACCCTTAATTGCTTTGATTATTGTAGAGTTTTCTTGTATTGCTAGCGAAGTGCTTGAAACCTTGAATGTGAACTTAGAGATTATGCCTAGAAGGTAAGATAGTTCGTGTTTGTATGCGAGTGAAGTAAGGAACTTGAATGCGAATCTTGAGATAGTATCTAAGGAATGTGTTAGTTTTGTTTTGATCAGTCTGCGACATAAGCGTAGTGCGGTGAGTTGAAATGTACGACTATCCAGTTAGTAAGTAATTTCGAGGACGAAATTATTTTTAAGGGGGTAGAATTGTAACATCCTAAATTAGGGGTTGTGCGTTTGGAGCATAAAATTTTATGCTGTTGTGCGTTTGGAGCATAACCAAAGTGTTAGTAGGCTTTAAGAGAGGTTTGGATGTGTTTTAAGGGTTCTTAAAGCTCGAGGATAAAAAGGGAGTGATTTGGAAATTTTTGAAAATTTTGGGTTAAAAGTGGAATTTGGGTGGAGGAGCCCTTAAGTAAAATTTTTGGAAGGTTTTGGACATGAAAGTCCAGGTGGTAAAGTGGCTTGAGGCGCAGCTTTGGGGGCCTTGGAGGCCTGCGCAAGAAGGGAAGAGGTTCGAACTGCAAGGGAAGCAAAAGGGGAGAAATTATGTTTTTGCATTAATGAGGCGCGCGGTTAAGGAGGCTTTAAAAGAAAATCAAGGTGGTTCATGTCACAAAAAGGTGCCTGGGAGGGGTGGCTAGGACGCTAGCAGCAGGAGAGCTTCTTGGAGGTCGGGCGTTCGAGTCCCGATGGGCGCGCGCGGATGCTTTTATTTTTGCTTGGCGCTAGAGTAAAGGGAAGCCAGCGAAGGAAGGCTTAAATGAAATTGCGACGCGATATTGTCATGAAAGTCAGGCTGGCCAAGTGGCTGAGGCGTGGAAAGTGGTTCTCCAGGTCTCGGGTTGAGAGACACAGGAGCCTGCGGGGGTTTTGTTTTTTTATTATTTTGTCTTGTTTTTCTTCCTTTGGCTGACGTGAAGGTGTGTGCATGGGGCATGCGCATGAAGCATGGGTAGTTGTTATATATTATTATTATTTTATTTTATTTTATGGGAGTATGGGGTTTTATTTTTATTATTATTTTTATTTATATTACTTTATTGAAGGAGGATGGGATGGTAATTATTTTATGTATATTATTATTATTATTAGTTTTATTATTTTATGAAGTATGGAGAAGTTGTATTATTATTATTATTATTATTTTATGTTGTGTTAGTATTTTAATGATGATGGGGTAATAGTTATATTTTTATTATTATTATATTATGTATGAAAGATGGGGGTTGTCATTATTTTTATTTTATTATTATAGTTGGGTGATGGACTGCATTTTTATGTAGTATAATTTATTGTTTTTGGGGTTAGAAATTAGCAAAAGTGGGAAGCATGGCCGAATAGGGTATCTTTGGTTGTTAGAATTCGGTCATGTGGGGAGGATAAAAGCTTTGTTTTATTTCTTAATTTCGCTATATAGGAAGGAATAAAGGTTGGGTTGTTTTATTTAGTTTAAATTAATAAGATAGGGATTATGGCTATTGTATTTATTTATTTAAGTTAAGATAGAAGACAAGGGTGGCTTTATTTTTAATTGTTTTTGAAGAAGTGATAAGGTTAATTTATTTTAAGTGGTAGATAGAAAATAATGGGGATTTTGTTTAATTAAAGAGTGGGATTATTATTTTATTTGGAAGAGTGGGGTAATTGGTATTTTATTTATTAGAAGAGTGGGATAATAATTATTATTATTATAATTGTTGGAAGAAAGGATTAAGTGATGGGAGAATAGATTGATAATGTTTTATTCTATTTCAATTGTGTTGGGATTTATCACATGGGGAGCAACGGCCAAAATAGGGACTCTTTAGGGGCTTGCTAAATCGGTTTTGAGTAATAAGGGGGGTGCCAAAATTCATTTAATTTTTGTTCTTTTCTCCCCAATTATTTTGGCCGAATTCTCTCTGGTCCACATTGCCCAAATTCTTCAAACCCCTTTCTTCTTTCATTCTACTTGGCCGAATCCTCCCTGAAGCAAGGTGCTGCCGATTCCAATAAGTGTGGATCTTGGATTTCTAATCCTTTTAGAAAGCAAGCATTAAGAAGAATTGAGAGGTCTTCCGGGATTTAAGGAATTTCGTGAGTCTTAATCAAGTGACGATTTCGGGATTTGTTTGGGAATCAAATCCGTTCAAGGTCAAGGGATTTAGCATCGTAGATCGGATCTTCGGGATCTAGGAATTTCAGAAGAAACAGGTGTGTACATGCACACTTTATAACTAATTAATGTGCTAAGTATTTTGTGTATGTGAAATCAGATTTGTGTAGATTCAGATTTAATACCATAAATGGTATAAGCAAGGATTCAGGTAAGTCTTTGTTGTTACGAGCTTACTTTCTTTATGATGCTTTTGGGAAGCATGACATATTTATTATATGTGGCATATGATATTTGGCTGATGATAAATTCAGTGTATGTTATTAAATAAACGTATTGGCATGATATCTGTTAAATGCATATCATTGATTGATGTGGGATTAAACGAGTGGAGGGGGAAGTAATATTCGTGTCGACGGACACCAGTGGTTTGGTACCACATTTCGTGACTACGGTCCACCGAGGTTTGGCACCTCCAGAGGTTTGGCACCTCATAGCGTCTCGTCCCTGTGGTTAATACCACCGTGGGTTGGCCCCACATTTGAGATATGGGATCGACGCCAGTGATTTGGTATCACACGATGGGTTGGCCCCATCATTCGATTTGTGTCTTCGGACACCAGAGGTTTGGCACCTCCAGTGATTTGGTATCACAACTGTGACTTTGAGTCACCAGTGGTTTGGCACCACCAGTGGTTTGGTACCACACGGGGTAGAGAAAGGCGTTTGGATGGCTAGGTTGGGTGCATGATTTAATGCATGTTAATTTGTTATAAATTGTGTATGTTGTTGCACTAAATCGGGGAAGGGTTACACATTGAGTCTTGGTGACTCACCTTCTCCTTAACATTTTTCAGGTGACTCGTAGATCGTGGATGAGGAGCCGGATGGACTCGAGGTGGCCATGCAGTGGAAATACTGTTTTAAATGGACTTGAATTTTTTTTTTTTTACTTTTGGTTTCAATTGCTCAAGTTGTAATAAGGCCTCCTAAGATAATTTTTATTACTTTGCATATTTTGGATAATTTGTTTAAAGTACTTAGTGACTTTAAAATGGGTATACATGTTTTCTTCAATTCAAACGTAATTGATTTACCTTCGTGCCATCGGGTACATCCGACAAAATTTTAACAATCCGACTTAATCAAGTTTTAAATAACTAAGTTAAGTTTTGTTTCTTTGTACACACAAATGTTTTTTTTATTTAGATAAATGAAAATGAGACATTTTCATCAAAACTCAAACCGCTAAAGGAATTTTAAAAATGGTTTTCTCTGTGACATACCAAATTCGGTTGTAACGTTTGGGGCGGGGTTTAGGTTGTTACAAGTTGGTATCGAGCCAGTTCAAAGCTCATTTGTGGGGGCCCAAGGCCCAAAATGTTTTAGTAGGCCCTTTTTGAAAATTTGTTGGATTTTGAACAAAGATGGCACCGAGTCTCCCAGGCACCTATCCGCCCAAGTAAGTACTCCTAACCTTTGTATGAATTATATTCTGTAGGAGGGGGTAGGAAGCATGGAACGTAGATAGTAATAAGTACTTTAAACTTTAGGACAAGTTACCCTAATAAAGGCATAAGACTTTAAGAGCCTAATTGAACAAACCTAAGACCAAGTCGCGAACTAGGGTGTGGAAACCTTGGTGCGCATGTCTAGGATTGGATCCGGGAAGAGCTTGGTATCTAAGCAGTCCTCGTGACTCACCTCCTCTTCGCAGGAATCCTACAGTGCGTAGCTTCGGTTCACCCCCTACCAAGAGGACTCGGTCATAAAGCAACACAATAAAACCCGAAAGGGACTAGCCTTGTTTTGATGAAACTCTAGTTTTAAAAATCATTACTATACTCCTTTTTAATGGAAAAAAAAATTACTTTTCGAAAATTTTCAAAATATTTCGATTTACAAAATTACCAAAATGCCCCTAGTGGCAAAATTACGAAAATACCCTTGGTTTCTAAAATTACCGTATTACCCCGATTTCAATAAAATTTTCTTACTTTGCAAAAGTGTCCAAAATCTTGTATTTCAGAATAATACCCTGACTTTTGAAATTTACAAAATTACTCCTAATTGACAAAATTACCAAAATACCCCTGGTTTCCAAATTTTGCCATATCTTTAAATTTGGCAATTTTCAACAAAAAAAAAACCTCTAGATTTGGAAATTTTAAATATGTCTTGAATTGTTAAAGTTTCAAAATTCTTCCGTTTATTACGAAAAATACCCTGTGTAGGAAAATGACGAAAATACCCCAGGATAGAAACAGATGAAAACGTCCAGAAGAGTGAATAAATATGGAAGGTATTAGGGAATGGATGTTCTTCTCTGTGTGAACTAGGATAGAGAACTTAAAACCTTGATTGATCGAAATAATCCCTATTAAGCTTTCCATAAAACTTCTTCGCGAATAATCAAGTGAAACAAATTACTAATGCATAAAATTTCTTAATCGATTAAAGCGCGATAGTTAGAATGAGCACTAGAGGACGGCGTGGCCGTCGTGGGCCTTGTAGGGCGGGATGACCGTGTCGAACCCGCTAGGTCGGGTCGGGTGTTGTTCGAGAATGAAGTACCACCGCCACCACCACCTCCACTTTTGGAGCCGAGAACAGATCGAGCCGGAGGTGAGGCGATGACGCAAGTCGTGTTGCGAGTCCTTGAGTTGGTGGTTGGGGCTAGTGGAAATTTGGGAGCTCGAAAATCGTTCTGAGCAACTCCGATCTAACGGAGTGAAGTATTCCGGTGTGTCGGGAGTGGCACCAGTCTGTGTGAATATTGGTTGGAATCAACGGAAAGGATCATGGACGATCTTGACCGACTAATAAGGAGAAGGCGAAAGGAGCGATGTCGCTTTTGAAGGATGAAGCATATCGGTGGTGGCTCACGGTTCGAGATGGTGCCACGGCGATGATCTTACGTGGGGATTACTTCAAAGCCGCGCCGGAAGAAGTATGTGGGCACCAGTACACCGATGCTCGAGAAAACTTTTCTAGGATTGGTGCAAGGAACTAAGCGGTCGTAATATGAGGCGGAATTCTTAAGGTTGAGTAGGTATGCTGGGGCATCGTGACTCACGAACATGAGCGTTAAGGTCCGCTTTGAGGACGGGCTTAGAGATGATTTAAGGTTCTTGATTGCTCATGCGAGTTCGTGAGTTTTCGTCTCTAGTGGAAAAGGCTAAGGTAGCCAGAAGGATCAAGGAGACCGTAAGACGTAAGCATGATAGGAACAAACGTAAGAGAGGCTTTGGATCGCTTTGGATCGGGCGAAGAATGTGGAAAAGAGGGCTAGATTTGGGGAATCTAGAAAAAGCCACAAAGCTCGCTTTCGGTGGCCACCTCGGTGCTAGATGCGTGAAATCCCACTCGGGAGAATGTTTGGTCGAAGTAGAGGGTGCTTTGAGTGTGGATCAATAGAGCACCAGGTAAGAGATTGTCCACGGAAGTTGGCTAGGACTCAAGCTGAGGATCAAGGACGTGGTCAATTTAGGAGGGATGGCCAGCAACCTCGGAGGGGACGAGGTGCGGCTAGGGGTAATGGTAATGATAACGGGCGTGGCCGAGGAGTCGAAGGTACCTTGGCGAGCGAGCAACCAAGGCTGGTTTATGCACGCTTGGCCGTCGCGAGAAGGAAGATGTGCGGATGTGAAAACGGATGCGTTCTTTATTTCTCGAATACCCTTAATTGCTTTGATTATTGTAGAGTTTTCTTGTATTGCTAGCGAAGTGCTTGAAACCTTGAATGTGAACTTAGAGATTATGCCTAGAAGGTAAGATAGTTCGTGTTTGTATGCGAGTGAAGTAAGGAACTTGAATGCGAATCTTGAGATAGTATCTAAGGAATGTGTTAGTTTTGTTTTGATCAGTCTGCGCACATAAGCGTAGTGCGGTGAGTTGAAATGTACGACTATCCGTTAGTAAGTAATTTCGAGGACGAAATTATTTTTAAGGGGTAGAATTGTAACATCCTAAATTAGGGGTTGTGCGTTTGGAGCATAAAATTTTATCTTTGTTGTGCGTTTGGAGCATAACCAAAGTGTTAGTAGGCTTTAAGAGAGGTTTGGATGTGTTTTAAGGGTTCTTAAAGCTCGAGGATAAAAGGGAGTGATTTGGAAATTTTTGAAAATTTTGGGTTAAAAGTGGAATTTGGGTGGAGGAGCCCTTAAGTAAAATTTTTGAAGGTTTTGGACATGAAAGTCCAGTGGTAAAGTGGCTTGAGGCGCACTTTGGGGGCCTTGGAGGCTGCAAGAAGAAGGGAAGAGGTTCGAACTGCAAGGGAAGCAAAAGGGGAGAAATTATGTTTTTGCATTAATGAGGCGCGCGGTTAAGGAGGCTTTAAAAGAAAATCAAGGTGGTTCATGTCACAAAAAGGTGCCTGGGAGGGGTGGCTAGGGCGCTAGCAGCAGGAGAGCTTCTTGGAGGTCGGGCGTTCGAGTCCCGATGGGCGCGATGATGCTTTTATTTTTGCTTGGCGCTAGAGTAAAGGGAAGCCAGTGAAGGAAGGCTTAAATGAAATTGCGACGCGATATTGTCATGAAAGTCGCCGCCAAGTGGTGAGCGTGAAAGTGGTTCTCCGTGTCTCGGGTTCGAGACACAGGAGCTGCAGTGGGGTTTTGTTTTTTTTTATTATTTTGTCTTGTTTTTCTTCCTTTGGCTGACGTGAAGGTGTGTGCATGGGGCATGCGCATGAAGCATGGGTAGTTGTTATATATTATTATTATTTTATTTTATTTTATGGGAGTATGGGGTTTTATTTTTATTATTATTTTTATTTATATTACTTTATTGAAGGAGGATGGGATGGTAATTATTTTATGTATATTATTATTATTATTAGTTTTATTATTTTATGAAGTATGGAGAAGTTGTATTATTATTATTATTATTATTTTATGTTGTGTTATTATTTTAATGATGATGGGGTAATAGTTATATTTTTATTATTATTATATTATGTATGAAAGATGTGGGTTGTCATTATTTTTATTTTATTATTATAGTTGGGTGATGGACATTTTTATGTAGTATAATTTATTGTTTTGGGGTTAGAAATTAGCAAAGTGGGAAGCATGGCCGAATAGGGTATCTTTGGTTGTTAGAATTCGGTCATGTGGGGAGGATAAAAGCTTTGTTTTATTTCTTAATTTCACTTATAGGAAGGAATAAAGGTTGGGTTGTTTTATTTAGTTTAAATTAATAAGATAGGGGATTATGGCTATTGTATTTATTTATTTAAGTTAAGATAGAAGACAAGGGTGGCTTTATTTTTAATTGTTTTTGAAGAAGTGATAAGGTTAATTTATTTTAAGTGGTAGATAGAAAATAATGGGGATTTTGTTTAATTAAAGAGTGGGATTATTATTTTATTTGGAAGAGTGGGGTAATTGGTATTTTATTTATTAGAAGAGTGGGATAATAATTATTATTATTATAATTGTTGGAAGAAAGGATTAAGTGATGGGAGAATAGATTGATAATGTTTTATTCTATTTCAATTGTGTTGGGATTTATCACATGGGGAGCAACGGCCAAAATAGGGACTCTTTAGGGGCTTGCTAAATCGGTTTTGAGTAATAAGGGGGGTGCCAAAATTCATTTAATTTTTGTTCTTTTCTCCCCAATTATTTTGGCCGAATTCTCTCTGGTCCACATTGCCCAAATTCTTCAAACCCCTTTCTTCTTTCATTCTACTTGGCCGAATCCTCCCTCAAGCAAGGTGCCGCGATTCCAATAAGTGTGGATCTTGGATTTCTAATCCTTTTAGAAAGCAAGCATTAAGAAGAATTGAGAGGTCTTCCGGGATTTAAGGAATTTCGACAGAGTCTTAATCAAGTGACGATTTCGGGATTTGTTTGGGAATCAAATCCGTTCAAGGTCAAGGGATTTAGCATCGTAGATCGGATCTTCGGGATCTAGGAATTTCAGAAGAAACAGGTGTGTACATGCACACTTTATAACTAATTAATGTGCTAAGTATTTTGTGTATGTGAAATCAGATTTGTGTAGATTCAGATTTTATACCATAAATGGTATAAGCAAGGATTCAGGTAAGTCTTTGTTGTTACGAGCTTACTTTCTTTATGATGCTTTTGGGAAGCATGACATATTTATTATATGTGGCATATGATATTTGGTGATGATAAATTCGGTGTATATTTATTAAATAAACGTATTGGCATGATATCCATTAAATGCATATCATTGATTGATGTGGGATTAAACGAGTGGAGGGGGAAGTAATATTCGTGTCGACGGACACCAGTGGTTTGGTACCACATTTCGTGACTACGGTCACCAGAGGTTTGGCACCTCCAGAGGTTTGGCACCTCATAGCGTCTCGTCCCTGTGGTTAATACCACCGTGGGTTGGCCCCACATTTGAGATATGGGATCGACGCCAGTGATTTGGTATCACACGATGGGTTGGCCCCATCATTCGATTTGTGTCTTCGGACACCAGAGGTTTGCACCTCCAGGTGATTTGGTATCACAACTGTGACTTTGAGTCACCAGTGGTTTGGCACCACCAGTGGTTTGGTACCACACGGGGTAGAGAAAGGCGTTTGGATGGCTAGGTTGGGTGCATGATTTAATGCATGTTAATTTGTTATAAATTGTGTATGTTGTTGCACTAAATCGGGGAAGGGTTACACATTGAGTCTTGGTGACTCACCTTCTCCTTAACATTTTTCAGGTGACTCGTAGATCGCGGATGAGGAGCCGGATGGACTCGAGGTGGCCATGCAGTGGAAATACTGTTTTAAATGGACTTGAATTTTTTTTTTTTTACTTACTTTTGGTTTCAATTGCTCAAGTTGTAATAAGGCCTCCTAAGATAATTTTTATTACTTTGCATATTTTGGATAATTTGTTTAAAGTACTTAGTGACTTTAAAATGGGTATACATGTTTTCTTCAATTCAAACGTAATTGATTTACCTTCGTGCCATCGGGTACATTCGACAAAATTTTAACAATCCGACTTAATCAAGTTTTAAATAACTAAGTTAAGTTTTGTTTCTTTGTACACACAAATGTTTTTTTTACGAGATAAATGAAAATGAGACATTTTCATCAAAACTCAAACCGGCTAAAGGAATTTTAAAAATGGTTTTCTCTGTGACATACCAAATTCGGTTGTAATGTTTGGGGCCGGGTTTAGGTTGTTACAAGTTGGTATCAGAGCCCAGTTCAAAGCTCGGCTGTGGGGGCCCAAGGCCCAAAATGTTTTGGTAGGCCCTTTTTGAAAATTTGTTGGATTTTGAACAGCATGGCACCGAGTCTCCGGCACCTATCCGCCCAAGTAAGTACTCCTAACCTTTGTATGAATTATATTCTGTAGGAGGGTAGGAAGCATGGAACGTAGATAGTAATAAGTACTTTAAACTTTAGGACAAGTTACCCCTAATAAAGGCATAAGACTTTAAGAGCCTAATTGAACAAACCTAAGACCAAGTCGCGAACTAGGGTGTGGAAACCTTGTGCGCATGTCTAGGATTGGATCCTAAAGAGCTTGGTATCTAAGCAGGTCCTCGTGACTCACCTCCTCTTCGCAGAATCCTACAGTGCGTAGCTTCTGTTCACCCTAACCAAGAGGACTTCGGTCATAAAGCAAACACAATAAAACCCGAAAGGGACTAGCCTTGTTTTGATGAAACTCTAGTTTTAAAAATCATTACTATACTCCTTTTTAATGGAAAAAAAAATTACTTTTCGAAAATTTTCAAAATATTTCGATTTACAAAATTACCAAAATGCCCTAGTGGCAAAATTACGAAAATACCCTTGGTTTCTAAAATTACCAGTATTACCCGATTTCAATAAAATTTTCTTACTTTGCAAAAGTGTCCAAAATCTTGTATTTCGTAATAATACCCTGACTTTTGAAATTTACAAAATTACTCCTAATTGACAAAATTACCAAAATACCCCTGGTTTCCAAATTTTGCCATATCTTTAAATTTGGCAATTTTCAACAAAAAAAAAACCTCTAGATTTGGAAATTTTAAATATGTCTTGAATTGTTAAAGTTTCAAAATTCTTCCGGTTTATTACGAAAATACCCCTGTAGGAAAATGACGAAAATACCCCTGGGATAGAAACAGGACAGAAACGTCCGAAGAGTGAATAAATATGGAAGGTATTAGGGAATGGATGTTCTTCTCTGTGTGAACTAGGATAGAGAACTTAAAACCTTGATTGATCGAAATAATCCCTATTAAGCTTTCCATAAAACTTCTTCGCGAATAATCAAGTGAAACAAATTACTAATGCATAAAATTTCTTAATCAGATTAAAGCGCGATAGTTAGAATGAGCACTAGAGGACGTGGCCGTCGTGGACGCGGTAGGGGCAGGATGACCGTGTCTGAACCCGTTAGGTCGGGTCAGTGTTCTGAGAATGAAGTACCACCGCCACCACCACCTCCAGCTTTTGGAGCCGAGAACGAGATCGAGCCGGAGGTGAGGCGATGATCGCAAGTCGTGTTGCGAGTCCTTGAGTTGGTGGTTGGGGCTAGTGGAAATTTGGGAGCTCGAAAATCTGTTTCTCGAGCAACTCCGATCTAACTGAGTGAAGTATTCCGGTGTGTGTCGAGTGGCACCCAGTCTGTGAGAATATTGGTTGGAATCAACGGAAAGGATCATGGACGATCTTGACCTGACTAATAAGGAGAAGGTGAAAGGAGCAGTGTCGCTTTTGAAGGATGAAGCATATCAGTGGTGGCTCACGGTTCGAGATGGTGCCACAGCGAGATGATCTTACGTGGGATTACTTCAAAGTCGCCGTAAGAAGAAGTATGTGGGCACCAGCTACACTGATGCTCAGAGGAAAACTTTTCTAGGATTGGTGCAAGGAACTAAGCCAGTCTCAGAATATGAGGCGGAATTCTTAAGGTTGAGTAGGTATGCTAGGGGCATCGTGACTACTGAACATGAGCGTTGCGTCCGCTTTGAGGACGGGCTTAGAGATGATTTAAGGTTGCTGATTGCTCCGCAGCAGGTTCGTGAGTTTTCGTCTCTAGTGGAAAAGGCTAAGGTAGCCGAAGGGATCAAGGAGACCGTAAGACAGAAGCATGATAGGAACAAACAGAAGAGAGGCTTTGGATCGCTGGATCGGGCGCGATAATGTGGAAAAGAGGGCTAGATTTGGGGAATCAGAAAAAGCCACAAAGCCTGCTCAGTGGCCACCTCAGTGTGCTAGATGCAGGAAATCCCACTCGGGAGAATGTTTGGCTGGAAGTAGAGGGTGCTTTGAGTGTGGATCAATAGAGCACCAGGTAAGAGATTGTCCACGGAAGTTGGCTAGGACTCAAGCTGAGGATCAAGGACGTGGTCAATTTAGGAGGGATGGCCAAAGAACCTCGGAGGGACGAGAGTGCGGCTAGGGGTAATGGTAATGATAACGGGCGTGGCCGAGGAGTGAAGGTACTGGCGCGAGGCAACCAAGGCCGGTTTATGCGGTTGGCCGTCGCGAGAAGGAAGATGTGCGGATGTGAAAACAGCACGCGTTCCTTATTTCTGGAATACCCTTAATTGCTTTGATTATTGTAGAGTTTTCTTGTATTGCTAGCGAAGTGCTTGAAACCTTGAATGTGAACTTAGAGATTATGCCTAGAAGGTAAGATAGTTCGTGTTTGTATGCGAGTGAAGTAAGGAACTTGAATGCGAATCTTGAGATAGTATCTAAGGAATGTGTTAGTTTTGTTTTGATCAGAGTGCGCAGCATAAGCGTAGTGCGGTGAGTTGAAATGTACGACTATCCGTTAGTAAGTAATTTCGAGGACGAAATTATTTTTAAGGGGGGTAGAATTGTAACATCCTAAATTAGGGGTTGTGCGTTTGGAGCATAAAATTTTATGCTGTTGTGCGTTTGGAGCATAACCAAAGTGTTAGTAGGCTTTAAGAGAGGTTTGGATGTGTTTTAAGGGTTCTTAAAGCTCGAGGATAAAAAGGGAGTGATTTGGAAATTTTTGAAAATTTTGGGTTAAAAGTGGAATTTGGGTGGAGGAGCCCTTAAGTAAAATTTTTGGAAGGTTTTGGACATGAAAGTCCAGGTGGTAAAGTGGCTTGAGGCGCAGCTTTGGGGGCCTTGGAGGCCTGCGCAAGAAGGGAAGAGGTTCGAACTGCAAGGGAAGCAAAAGGGGAGAAATTATGTTTTTGCATTAATGAGGCGCGCGGTTAAGGAGGCTTTAAAAGAAAATCAAGGTGGTTCATGTCACAAAAAGGTGCACAGGAGGGGTGGCTAGGGGCCTTAGCAGCAGGAGAGCTTCTTGGAGGTCGGGCGTTCGAGTCCCGATGGGCGCATGGATGCTTTTTTTTGCTTGGCGCTAGAGTAAAGGGAAAGCCAAGGAAGGAAGGCTTAAATGAAATTGCGACGCGATATTGTCATGAAAGTCAGGCTGGCCAAGTGGCTGAGGCGTGGAAAGTGGTTCTCCAGGTCTCGGGTTCGAGACCTGGGAGCTGCAGTGGGGTTTTGTTTTTTTTTTATTATTTTGTCTTGTTTTTCTTCCTTTGGCTGACGTGAAGGTGTGTGCATGGGGCATGCGCATGAAGCATGGGTAGTTGTTATATATTATTATTATTTTATTTTATTTTATGGGAGTATGGGGTTTTATTTTTATTATTATTTTTATTTATATTACTTTATTGAAGGAGGATGGGATGGTAATTATTTTATGTATATTATTATTATTATTAGTTTTATTATTTTATGAAGTATGGAGAAGTTGTATTATTATTATTATTATTATTTTATGTTGTGTTATTATTTTAATGATGATGGGGTAATAGTTATATTTTTATTATTATTATATTATGTATGAAAGATGGGGGTTGTCATTATTTTTATTTTATTATTATAGTTGGGTGATGGACTGCATTTTTATGTAGTATAATTTATTGTTTTTGGGGTTAGAAATTAGCAAAAGTGGGAGCATGGCCGAATAGGGTATCTTTGGTTGTTAGAATTCGGTCATGTGGGGAGGATAAAAGCTTTGTTTTATTTCTTAATTTCATTATAGGAAGGAATAAAGGTTGGGTTGTTTTATTTAGTTTAAATTAATAAGATAGGGATTATGGCTATTGTATTTATTTATTTAAGTTAAGATAGAAGACAAGGGTGGCTTTATTTTTAATTGTTTTTGAAGAAGTGATAAGGTTAATTTATTTTAAGTGGTAGATAGAAAATAATGGGGATTTTGTTTAATTAAAGAGTGGGATTATTATTTTATTTGGAAGAGTGGGGTAATTGGTATTTTATTTATTAGAAGAGTGGGATAATAATTATTATTATTATAATTGTTGGAAGAAAGGATTAAGTGATGGGAGAATAGATTGATAATGTTTTATTCTATTTCAATTGTGTTGGGATTTATCACATGGGAGCAACGGCCAAAATAGGGACTCTTTAGGGGCTTGCTAAATCGGTTTTGAGTAATAAGGGGGGTGCCAAAATTCATTTAATTTTTGTTCTTTTCTCCCCAATTATTTTGGCCGAATTCTCTCTGGTCCACATTGCCCAAATTCTTCAAACCCCTTTCTTCTTTCATTCTACTTGGCCGAATCCTCCTGAAGCAAGGTGCTTTTGATTCCAATAAGTGTGGATCTTGGATTTCTAATCCTTTTAGAAAGCAAGCATTAAGAAGAATTGAGAGGTCTTCCGATTTTAAGGAATTTCGGCAGAGTCTTAATCAAGTGACGATTTCGGGATTTGTTTGGGAATCAAATCCGTTCAGTGGTCAAGGGATTTAGCATCGTAGATCGGATCTTCGGGATCTAGGAATTTCGGAAAAAGCAGTGTGTACATGCACACTTTATAACTAATTAATGTGCTAAGTATTTTGTGTATGTGAAATCAGATTTGTGTAGATTCGATTTTTATACCATAAATGGTATAAGCAAGGATTCGTAAGTCTTTGTTGTTCTGAGCTTACTTTCTTTATGATGCTTTTGGGAAGCATGACATATTTATTATATGTGGCATATGATATTTGGTGATGATAAATTCGGTGTATGTTATTAAATAAACGTATTGGCATGATATCCATTAAATGCATATCATTGATTGATGTAGGATTAAGCGAGTGGAGGAAGTAATATTCGTGTCGACGGACACGGTGGTTTGGTACCACATTTCGTGACTACACGGCCACCACGAGGTTTGGCACCTCAGGGTTTGGCACCTCATAGCGTCTCGTCCCATGGTTAATACCACCGTGGGTTGGCCCCACATTTGAGATATGGGATCGACGCCGGTGATTTGGTATCACACGATGGGTTGGCCCCATCATTCGATTTGTGTCTTCGGACACCAGAGGTTTGGCACCTCCAGTGATTTGGTATCACAACTGTGACTTTGAGTCACCAGTGGTTTGGCACCACCAGTGGTTTGGTACCACACGGGGTAGAGAAAGGCGTTTGGATGGCTAGGTTGGGTGCATGATTTAATGCATGTTAATTTGTTATAAATTGTGTATGTTGTTGCACTAAATCGGGGAAGGGTTACACATTGAGTCTTGTGACTCACCTTCTCCTTAACATTTTTCAGGTGACTCGTAGATCGCGGATGAGGAGCCGGATGGACTCGAGGTGGCCATGCAGTGGAAATACTGTTTTAAATGGACTTGAATTTTTTTTTTTTTTACTTACTTTTGGTTTCAATTGCTCAAGTTGTAATAAGGCCTCCTAAGATTATTTTTATTACTTTGCATATTTTGGATAATTTGTTTAAAGTACTTAGTGACTTTAAAATGGGTATACATGTTTTCTTCAATTCAAACGTAATTGATTTACCTTCGTGCCATCGGGTACATCCGACAAAATTTTAACAATCTGACTTAATCAAGTTTTAAATAACTAAGTTAAGTTTTGTTTCTTTGTACACACAAATGTTTTTTTTACGAGATAAATGAAAATGAGACATTTTCATCAAAACTCAAACCGGCTAAAGGAATTTTAAAAATGGTTTTCTCTGTGACATACCAAATTCGGTTGTAACGTTTGGGGCCGGGTTTAGGTTGTTACATTCTTAACCAAGTGTCATAAAATAAAAACTGAACAAAAGATTAAACCAAAACATCAGTTTCCTGCTCTTAGGAAGACAACTTGCACTTAGTCAATCCTCCAGGCTTAAACAATACACCGAGCTTAGTCAATGCACTAGGCTTAAACAATACGTCAGACTTAGTAAATACAATACGCCAGGTGTAGTCAATTACGTCGGGTGTAGTTAATTACACTGGGCATAGTCAATATGCCGGGCTTAGACAGTACGTCGAGCTTAGTCAATTCGCCACTTTGGCTTATCCTTTTGGCATGTTAAGTGAGAGAGTTGTTGCATGGATGGCGAATTTCTAACAAGGTATAGAGATTTACTTGTAATAGTTTTCATATGGATCCAGGAACCTAATAGTAATAAAGGTGTCTGTAATCTGTATTAAACATGAATTCTTTGCCTTTCTATATCATCAAATTAGAAAAACAACTAGAATTATTTGAAATTAAGACTTCAATTTGGCTTTAGCTATGTTGTAGATCTTCTATCCTTAAGGATCTTGTAATTTTTTTGCACACCAAAATATAAGCGGGGTTAAATAGAACCTTAAAACATTTGGTTAATATATTATAAGTTTATTTTTATACCACATAGATGTTAACTAGTTTTAAAATGATTAAATCTTGTCAACTGAAAAGAGTAGATTCTTGACATTTCCCCATGTATATAATATGGGATATGAGGTTTGTTCTAGCTTAATCTCCTTGATGTTCTTAAGGCTGAAGAATTTTCTTATATCTGTTTGGTGTTACATAATGTTATTTTCGAAATATTAATCTTGAAAAAGAAAAAAAAAACATTGTGTTAATTTTTTGTTATTAATGGCTTCTACCTGTTGTTGGTGAAAATCACATTTGAAACACCACTTTGTAGGCACAATATCACCTTGTACTTCTTAACACAATCATCACTATGCTGCCTGATATGTTCTATGGCGGATTCGCCCTCAACGGTAATGGCTCAACATTGACATTCACTACCTCTCACAAGTCTAAAGCTTAAAGGTAGGTTTTCATCTTCACAATCCAGATATGTTCGTTTTCACCATTGAAAATAGGTGGTGGTGGAGGTAAGAAGCTTGCTGAAGACATTTTACTGAAACACAAAGAAGAAAATGATCCTCAAAGATAAACGGCTCTCAATACCAATTGTTGGGTTTATAGCAAAAGAAGAGAGCAATAACAAAGAAAATTAACAATCAAATTTGACTTGCTATGTTTCTGTTGGGTGAGGGTCCCACTATGTGGGAATCCCTCAAAACATGCCATGTTTTATGGCATTTTTTTGTCTTTCATCATTTTCTTTTGTCTTTTTTGTGGCTTGTGGGCAGCCAATATTGGTTAAAAAACGTCATAGAGCTAAAATCAATCTTTTGAGAGAAAAACAAGAGAGAAACAGGCGAGAAACAGAGAGAAAAATTGAAGCAAAATTAGTTTCTCAAGTTTGGAGCAGCTGTGATCAACTCTTCGATCGGAGGTCCATCCGTGGTTCGATTAAGGCGATATTTGGACAACAAACTAGACGACAAGGTGTTCTTGACTTTGTACTTGTCGATTTTTCATGCGAGTCTGTAGCGTCGAAAATACCCGTTTACAAAGAACTCATTGTTTTGGTGATGTTCTCCAATTTTTCTCTCTTTTGCTAAAGATTACATATTATTAGCCTTGTTAGAGTTGAATGCTTGTTGTAGGCTTAATATTGTGATCTTGTAGCTGAACATTTGATTATAGTGGAGCTTTTGATCGGACTTTAAAGTCTCGTGGTTTTTACCCTTGATTTAGAGGGGTTTTCCACGTAAAAATATCGGTGTCTCTATTTATCATTTTTGTTGCAGTTGCATTGGTTGATTTGTGGTTGATTAAGGTTGCTAGAGAACAAATATTTTTATGCTATTGTGCTTGCCATAATATTTGACAAGAGTTATAGGAGAGAAAGAACACCGTTGTGTTTAACCTTGTTCGGTTGTTCGGTTTCTTCCCAAAAAACTGGTATCAGAGCTCGGTTATTCTGTCAAATAATTATGGAAATCAATACGAGCAAGATGATTATGTTGAATGGTACAAATTATCAACATTGGCGGAATAAAATAAAGGACTTATTGTTTGTAGAGGCTCTGCATCTTCCGGTCTTTGCTACTAAAAAACCCGATTCGAAAAGTGATGAAGAATGGGAATTTGAGCATCAACAAGTGTGTGGCTTTATTCGGCAATTTGTTGAAGAAAATGTTTACAACTACATTGATCAGGAGACACATGCTCGAACATTGTGGGAGAAGCTTGAAAGCTTGTATGCTTCGAGGTCGGGCAATAACAAGTTGTTTTTGCTGAAGAAAATGATGGCTTGAAATACAAAGAAGGAACGTCTATAGCTGACCATGTGAGTGAATTTCAGATCGTGATGAATCAGTTACTTGGTATGGGTGTCAAATTTGATGACGAGATTTTAGGACTTTGGTTGCTTGCTACTCTACCAGACTCTTGGGAGACTTTCCGGGTTTCGCTTATTAATTCTACCCCAAAGGGTATTATCACTTTGGATTTGGCTAAGAGTGGTGTGTTGAATGAAGAGGTTAGAAGAAGATCTCAGGGTTCTACATCACAGTCCGAGGTGTTGGTTACCGAGAATAGAGGGAGGAACAGAGACAAAGATGGAAAAAGTAGAGATAAAGGCCGAAGCAAGTCAAGATCGAGATACAAGAATCTTGAGTGCCATCATTGTGGTAAGAAAGGCCATATCAAGAAATATTGCTTCAAGTGGAAGAAAGAGAACAAAGGTGGTGGTGATAAACACGATCGGAATGACGATGAAAAATCCAAACGTGTTGCTAATGTTACTCGTGAAGATCTGTTGGTCATTTGTGATGAGAACTTGGTCAACCTAGCATGTGACGAGACTAGTTGGGTGATTGATACTGGTGCATCACTTCATGTCACGTCGAGGAAGGATTTCTTCACATCTTATACTCCTGGTGATTTTGGGGTATTGAAGATGGGTAATGACGGTTTGGTTCTGGTTGTTGGTATGGGAGATGTTCACTTGGTGAGTAACAATGGAACAAAGTTAACTCTCAAGGATGTCGACACGCACCTTACCAGGATATCCGTTTGAATTTGATCTCTGCAGAAAGCTTGATGATGAGGATTCATAACACCTTGATGATGGGCGATAGAAGGCGACTAAAGGCTCCTTGGTTGTGGCTCGAGGAAAGAAGAGCTCAAATTTATATTTGATGCAAGCTTCACTTCTCGAGAGACGGTGAATGTGACAGTGAATGACAAACTCAAACGAGTTGTGGCATAAACGACTTAGTCACATGAGTGAGAAGGGGCTTAACTGTTTAGCGAAGAAGAATCAACTTTCGGGTTTGAAGAATGCTACACTGTAGGATTGTGCTCATTGTCTAGCAGGAAAACAGAGAAGAGTTTCTTTTAGAAGTCGTCCTCCTCATAGAAGATCAGAGTTGCTAGAGTTGGTACATTCAGATGTTTGTGGTCCGATAAAAATAAGGTCACTTGGCGGTGCACTTTATTTTGTGACTTTCATTGATGACTGTTCGAGAAAGCTATGGGTTTACACTTTGAAGTCTAAAAATCAAGTCTTTGAGGTGTTTAAACAGTTTCATGCATCAGTTGAAAGGGAAACAGGGAAGAAGTTGAAGTGCATTAAATCATCGATAATGGTGGCGAGTACACAGGGCGTTTCATGAGTCTCGTCTGCGGACGAGAATCGAACATCGAGAACACCACCAAAGACTCCACAGTTAAATGGGTTAGCTGAAAGAATGAACCGAACACTGATTGAGAGAGTCAGATATTTGTTGTCAGATTCAAAGCTCCCAAGATCATTTTGGGCTGAAGCTTTGAATACGGTGACACATGTGATAAATTTGTCTCCTAGTGTTCCTTTGCGAGGTGACGTGCCAGATAGAGTTTGGTTTGGCAAAGACGTGTCATATGATCACCTACGTGTGTTCGGTTGTAAAGCATTTGTTCATGTTCCAAAGAATGAAAGATCCAAGTTGGATGCCAAGACTCGACAATGCATCTTCATTGGTTATGGTCTAGATGGTGAGTTTGGTTATAGACTCTATGATCCCGTTCAGAAGAAACTCGTGAGAAGCAGAGATGTTGTCTTCATTGAGGATCACACTATCGATGACATTGATAAGACGGAGAAAGCAAATTCACAAGACAGTGGTGATTTGATCGATGTGAATCCGGTTCCCCTAAACTCTTCACCAGCTCCTATACAGGATGATGTGCATGGTGATGTTACTGATGACCATCAGGATATAGGTGACTTTGATGCTCCCATAGATGATGTTGTGAATGATCAACAACAAGCACCTATAGCTCCACCAACAGTTCCACTTCGAAGGTCTTCCAGAGATCGATGATCTTCTGTCAGGTATTCTTCTGATGAATATGTTCTTTTGACTGAAGGGGGAGAACCTGAATATTATGAAGAGGCTATGGAGAGTGAATGCAAAGATCAGTGGGTTGAAGCGATGAAAGATGAACTTCAATCCTTGCATGAGAACCATACCTTTGAGTTGGTGAAATTGCCCAAGGGCAAAAGAGCCTTGAAGAATCGGTGGGTTTACAGGTTGAAGCAAGAAGAGAAGTCTTCATCTCCACGATACAAGGCTAGATTGGTCGTCAAGGGTTATACTCAAAAAAAGGGGGTTGATTTTGAAGAAATATTTTCTCCGGTAGTGAAGATGTCCTCTATCAGAACTATACTGAGTTTGGCAGCCTATTATGACTTAGAGGTTGAACAAATGGATGTGAAAACTGCTTTTCTTCAAGGTGACTTGGAAGAAGAGCTTTACATGGAGTAGCCAGGGGGGTTTGTTGCACAAGGGAAAGAGGACTATGTGTGCAGATTGAAGAAGAGCTTGTATGGTTTGAAGCAAGCTCCAAGGCAATGGTATAAGAAGTTTGAGTCATGTATGGGGAGCAAGGCTACAAGAAGACTACTTACGATCATTGTGTGTTTGTTAAGAGATTCTCTGGTGATGATTTTATAATTCTTTTGCTCTATATTGATGACATGCTTATTGTTGGTCAGAATGCTTCTAGAATTGAGAAGTTGAAGCAAGAGTTGAGTAAATCCTTTGCAATGAAGGATTTGGGGCCAGCAAAGCAAATTCTTGGCATAAAGTTGACACGTGATAGAAAGGCCAAGAAATTATGGTTATCACAAGAGAGGTACATCGAGAAAGTACTTCAAAGGTTTAGCATGGACAAAGCTAAATCGGTGAGCACTCCCTTTGCTACGCATTTCAGATTGAGTGTTAAGCATAGTCCTTCCACGTAAAAATGAGAAGAAAGAGAGATGCAAAAATTCCTTACTCTTGGTAGTGGGAGTCTGATGTATGCAATGGTTTGCACGAGACCAGACTTCGCTTATGCCGTTGGTACAATCAGTCGTTTTCTTTCTAATCCAGGCAGAGAGCATTGGAATGTAGTGAAGTGGATTATAAGATATCTTCGTGGCACTTCCAACATGAAACTTTGTTTCGGCAATGAAAAACCTGTTCTTGTTGGTTATACAGATTCAGACATGGCCGGAGATATTGACTCGAGGAAATCTACTTCAGGTTACTTGATCACTTATGCAGGGGGAGCTGTGGCATGGCAATCGAGATTACAAAAGTGTGTTGCATTGTCCACCACTGAATCAGAGTTCATTGCAGCAACCGAAGCATACAAAGAGATGCTTTGGATGAAGAAGTTTATGCATGAACTTGGTTTTACTCAGGAGAAGTATGTCCTGTATTGTGATAGCCAGAGTGCTATTCATCTTGGTAAGAATCCAACTTTTCATGCTAGATCTAAGCATATTGATGTGAGGTACCATTGGATACGAGATGTTCTTGAAGCTAAGCTATTAGAGCTTGAGAAGATACATACTAATGATAATGGTGCTGATATGTTGACGAAGGCTTTACTAAGAGGAAAGTTTGAAGCATGTTGTTTGATCTCCGGTATGGAGGCATTCCCCACATAGTCGGAGGGGGAGATTTGTTGGGTGAGGGTCCCACTATGTGGGAATCCCTCAAAACATGCCATGTTTTATGGCATTTTTTTTGTCTTTCATCATTTTCTTTTGTCTTTTTTGTGGCTTGTGGGCAGCCAATATTGGTTAAAAAACGTCAGAGAGCTAAAATCAATCTTTTGAGAGAAAAACAAGAGAGAAACAGGCGAGAAACATAGAGAAAAGTTGAAGCAAAATTAGTTTCTCAAGTTTGGAGCAGCTGTGATCAACTCTTCGATCGGAGGTCCATCCGTGGTTCGATTGAGCTGATTTTTGGACAGCAGCTAGACGACAAGGTGTTCTTGACTTTGTACGGTCGGATTTTTCATGCGAGTCCTATAGCGTCAGAAATACCCGTTTTACAGCAACTACTGTTTTGGTGATGTTCTCCAATTTTTCTCTCTTTTGCTAAAGATTACATATTGTTAGCCTTGTTGGAGTTGAATGCTTGTTGTAGGCTTGATATTGTGATCTTGTAGCTGAACATTTGATTATAGTGGAGCTTTTGATCGGACTCTAAAGTCTCGTGGTTTTTTACCCTTGATTTAGAGGGGTTTTCCACGTAAAAATATCGGTGTCTCTATTTATCATTTTTGTTGCAGTTGCATTGGTTGATTTGTGGTTGATTAAGGTTGCTAGAGAACAAATATTTTTGTGCTATTGTGCTTGCCATAATATTTGACAAGAGTTATAGGGAGAGAAAGAACACCGGTTGTGTTTCGCTTCCGTTCGGTTGTTCGGTTTCTTCCCAACAGTTTCATCATCATTTTCAAATACAGGTTATACAATATATGAGTTTTTCTCACCAAAAACTCAACTAATCCCACTAAAACAGTCTTGAAACTTGATAAACATTGCTCGTACACAAAATAAGTTAACTAAACATGTCATTCAACACCTAAACACATCAAGTCATTACCAACTTAGTTTGTTCTTAACTAAGTGTCATAACATAAAAACTGAACAAAAGATTAAGCCAAAACATCAGTTTCCTACTCTTAGGAAGACAACTTGCACTTAGTCAATCCTCCAAGCTTAAACGATACCCCGAGCTTAGTTAGTGCACTAGGCTTAGTAAATAAAATACGCCAAGTATAGTCAATTACGCCGGGTGTAGTTAATTACACTGGGCTTAGTCAGTACGCCGAGCGTAGTCAATTCGCCACTTTGGCTTATACTTTTGGCATGTTAAGTGAGAAAGTTGTTGCATGGATGGCCAATTTTTAACAAGGTATAGAGATTTACTTGTAATAGTTTTCATATGGATCCAGGAACCTAATAGTAATAAAGGTGTCTGTAATCTGTATTAAAATTCTTTGCCTTTCTGTATCATCAAATTAGAAAAACAATTAGAATCATTCGAAATTAAGACCTCAATTTGGCTTTAGATATGTTGTAGACCTTCTATCCTTAAGGACCTTGTAATTTTTTTGCACACCAAAATATAAGTGGGTTAAATAGAACCTTAAAACCTTTGGTTAATATCTTATAATTTTATTTTTATACCACATAGATGTTAACTAGCTTTAAAATGATTAAATCTTGTCAATTGAAAAGAGTAGATTCTTGACATTTCACCATGTATATAATATGGGATATGAGGTTTGTTCTGGCTTAATCTCCTTGATGTTCGTAAGGGTGAAGAATTTTCTTATATCTGTTTGGTGTTACAGAATTTTACTTTCGAAATATTAATCTTGAAAAAGAAAAAAAAAACATTGTGTTAATTTTTTGTTATAAATGGCTTCTACCTGTTGTTTAGTATTAGCAGTTCACAATGAAAGAACAGGTCCTTATGATACTTCAACATGATGATCACAATGTTATATATTGTATCATAAAAAGCTGGAATAACTTTTAGCGTGTGAGTAATCAATCCCTTCAGATTTCACAGCGTGGAAGACATATTGCAGCTTTATTATTGTTTGGAGGACTAATTAACTATTGTTATAATCAACGTCAATAATGGTGGTAGAAATGATCGCAAAATAATAAAAAGGAAAAATAAGAAAACATATTGTGAAAAACCCTTATCGGAAAAGAAATCACAAGCAAATGAGGAGAAATTGACTATGTTGAAAAACACACCATATAAAAAAATTAAACAATCCTGTTATAATAAATATCTAATAGAAGAAGTTTAGTCCTATACGGATTCAACTTGTGCAGTATGGTCAGTACAGATCCCCCTATTTTGTTTCTCTATTTTATTTTTTTAACAAGTGACGGGATTCGAATCACATAATTATAACAACTATGAAGCAAGTAAAACGCAGTTTCCCACTCATATCGGATATGTACGGGGCATGCCTGGACATGCTAAAAGAAAAAGAAATCGATCCAGTGTTGTCGAGTGTCCGACCATTTTGAAGGTCTAATTATGTCTTTCAGCTACAGGTACTGGTTGATCATTGGCCTGTAAATTTATTATCATATTTATTTCTTGTAAATTTATTATCATGTTTATTGCTCAACATTGTTTGATTTAGATGAGGAGTTTTCTTGTCTAAGCTTTATTTGGTACCCGGTACCAGACGCAAAATGCAAAACGTTTTAAAATTTTATAGAAACAAGAAAATCAACTTCGGTTAAGTTCATATAAATCAACTACCTCATTGCCAAGAATTAGCAGCAAACCATTATAAGAAATTACTTGACAAGTTGAACCATGAAAATTAATGTAATTTAATTATCACGTTCTAATTATGACATGAAAAATATACAAATCTAATACAGATATATATCATATTTAATATTGTTAATATTGAGGTAAAAATATCATGTACGTCTTTGTAAAAATATCTAACTAGGGTTTTTTATGTACTATAAATAGAGGATGGAGTGACATGAATAATTACTCATCACTTCTGTAAAAAACTCCTTCCCCCTAAGGCTCTTAGCTTTTTGTTTCTTTTCCTTTCCAATAAAATTTTGTTTCATTAAACTTGTGTTTTTATTTCCAAAAAGCACGAATAACTAAACTTGTCTAGTCAAAGGTTATTAAGATTCCTCAAAAAGAATTCAAGAGATGTAGAACCCGCACTTAACCCTTCTCAATAAGTATTTATCATTTCTTCGAATTATGGAACTGACGCTTTCGTTCATACCCTTCCAAAAGTAATCTTTTCATCTTGTACAAAGGCGGTCGCTTTGTATGTTTTGAGAAGATTGCACAGTCGGTTTGCTAACTTACTGTGTCAGAGGTTGTCGAGCCTAAGAGACGAAATGGCGTGGCATTCACCATCCATGCCATTGAAAAATGATGATCTAGTATAAGACGGTCTCACAAAAGTGACGGTTGGCTAGAGTTAAGGTTCCTCTAAATAGTAAGGCTATAACCTAAGTGAAGTTGGTGATTGTAAATGTTCTTTTCCATTATAACTGGGATATTCGGTTACGTGATAGATAAGATATATTTGGTGCTTTCAATGACACACCAAATATATTGTTGTCTACAATAATCTAAACATAAGAAAATCATGAAGCACTAATAAGTTTAGATATTACATTTAAGTTTTTATTTTTTTCACTTGAACTAGTAAATTATTGATCAAGTCGCATCAATTATAAGAGAAGGAAAAATGATTTACAAATACGGACCGAATCTTAAACCTCATGCTAATAAATGGAGCTAGTGATATAAATAGCAATTATAAAAAAAATATAAAAATCAAACATTGACCAGCATTCAATTATTTGCAATAGAGAGAAAGTCTAAATACCAATCAAAGAAGCAACAGCACCCCCTAAAACAGCTTGGAGTATGAGATCCAAAGCGTACTCCATCAATGATCCTTCATTTTCCTTTCTCCCATTTGAACTTTCCCCATTTTCTTCTTTGATAAACACTAACCCATTTGTCACACCACCACTTTGTGATTGATTGAAATAACCCATTTTCCAGTTCTCAAAGTTCATATTAGTCACACACCCAACATGGTAACAGTGTTTCCCACAACTCGAAATATAAGCGCACCCTTTCAATTTCCCTTTAGAAATTTCCTAGTTTTGACATATCAAACACTCGGTCAAGGCCTTCATTTCAAGATTAAGTCTTAACTACCCACGGTTGGAATTGCCATTCAAGGTGCTTGGGAGCTTCAAACAAGGATGCAAATATGTTTCCTTGAATTTATACATGAAACCTTGAACATCTTTGCCACATGCTTTACAAGTTTTGCCTCTATTCCCTTTCTTTTTGAACTTGAAGTTGCTGTTTTTGAAGAACGAATGGGTGGCGATAGGCTTGGCCACCCGGTAATTTTCATGTAGATGAAAGTCACACTTCTTGTTATTGCATTGATAACATGAACCGAAGCCTAGTTCTTTGCATCCGTCGCACTGATATGGCGTTTTGGAATAGCTTAGCTCAAACTTGTGTCAATGGCTGAACTGGTTTGTCTCCGTGATTTTCATATCTTTTGCGTTTGCCCTTCTGCAGCTCTTCTTTTTCACTGTTTCTAAAAAGTTAAAACATGCTTTAAGGGTGTAATGCAAAGTTCAAGACGTAAGAAGCTTTAGCTTCACTCAAAATTCAGCTCGAGTTGAATTAGAATTAATTTCTAAAATTCAAGCTCGATTCAGCATAAAAATTGAACCATAATAAATTAGACTTGTTTTAAGTTCTTAAACTACTCAAGCATTAAGACACAAAAAACGTATTCACTCAAAAACACAAATTGCTCGAGTTTAAAATTTGAGTTAATAAAAATTATGTAGAATCTGTGTTCTTTTAACCAAAATCGAAATAGTTTATAAGTACAGGTATCTCATTTACACCCTAAACATACTCATATTAAACATAAATTCATTTCTAACAATCACTCAGAACACACATTCATGCAATCAATTATAATATGTTATTAACTAATTTTCTACAATATTAGAGTATCATATGTTTTAAAGATGATGATTGTAATTGGATTTCGACAAACCAACAAAGACGAAAGATCATAGTAAATTCATTGATGTGAGACCGAGCTTGGTAATACACCAGCAGGCTTTATGGGGAAAATTTTAAAGCTTTATAAGAAAACCTGAGGATTAATTTTATTAATTAACTAGTTGAAGTCTGATCTCCTTGGTTTACCGTTCTTCCAATTTTCGCATTATTTTATATATGAAAAATTAGAAAAAAAAATTATTTCTCAAAATAAGGTTTAAAAGGAGATGTATATCTGTGTTTGGATGAAAAAATTATAAGAAGAATTTCATTTGTATTAAGGTTTTCAAAATTTTAACATTGAATTTACTTATTTTAATAAATATATCAAAAAATTTAGATACTTTGAAGAGGGAATTTTAATAGGTTAAATTTATTTTTCAAATTCCATCTAAATAAGTAATTTTTCAATATTATTATTAATTGTATTTGATTTAATACATATTGCTCAAAAATTATTTTGAATATGTATACTATGCATATATTAAACGTATTCTATTATATTTAGTAAATATAACTCTATAATTATATTTTCCATATCTCCATGATTTTCTTATCTTTTGTGTTTTCCCTTCTGCAGCTCTTGATTTCACTATTTCTAAAAAATTAAAACATGTTTAAAGGTGTAATGCAAAGTTCAAAACTCTGCTCAAGCTAAATTGGAATTAATTTCTAAAATTCAATCTTGATTTAACGTATTGATTCAACCATAATAAATTCGTTTGATTAGACTTGTTTTAAATTTTTAAACTAGACAGAAAAAATTGAGTTAAATGTGTTCTTTTAACCCAAACCCGGATAGTTTACAAGCATAAATATCTCATTCACATCTAAGCATACTCATTCCGAACATAAATTCGTATCTAACAATCACCTTAAACACACATACATACAATCAAATATAATATTACTAACTTTTCTACAAAATTAGAGCACCATAGGTCTGATGCCCAGTCCCAGAGGAACGAAATTTCATAAGCTTATGCTTTACTCATTGCTCCAGAAATAGCATTTCTTCAAGGTATTGACCCAACAGCTAGAAAGAAGCAACAAATCTGATTATCCATCAGCTATCAATAATGACTTTGGAAATAGAAAATTATATTTTCTATTTTTGTTCCAGAAAGAAATGAAAGGGAGCTTAACTTTGTTTAGAAGTTGGAAATTTAAAAAACAACAGTGAATGCTGGCTCCACAATTGGGAAATATCCTTCATTTTTTTCTACATGAAATTAATCTGAAGTGTAGAAAGTGGTGGCAAATTGCATCAATTAGTTGCTTAATAAACGTTCAACATAGAATTACCAAAATTTCCTAGAGGGAAAGTGGAAAAAGATCATAAATCCATTTCTAACTTTTCATGTATATCGTCTAGCTTATTCATTGGGGCAATATAACTTTCTTCATGAGGGATTCATCCAAAAATCACGTCAAAGAATCCTTCTAGCTTATTCATTGCGGCAATATAACTTTCTTCATGGGTGATTCATCCAAAAAACACACCAAAAAATCATTTCTTACTTGCGTCGGTGTAAAAATATTATTTCTTATATTTTTATATAATTTTAAAGATCCAATTGTTAGGGATAAATCTAAAAAAAAATTAGAATAAAAAAATTGAATTATAAAATTTTGAGAGAATCAAATATAATTTCACCATATATTAATTTATAATTTAAAAGTTGCATAGCAAGTAGCAACCGTTGAATTATCAGCAGTACTTCTTGGTCGGTGGGGGCAATATGACTCTGTTTACAACGCTTTCATTACGTTCTCAATCCTGATGTTGATTGATGTCAGTTGTCGAGCATTGAGAAAAAAACATAGTATGGTAGAATGACTCGGTTGTAAAAAAAAATATTGACCATAAAAACCAACCCCAAGTAGACGCCTTTAACTAAAGCAGGCCCATGGAAATCATAGCCACATGACTTTTAAAGTCTAAAGATATCAAATACATATTGACAGTAGATAGAATACGATAATATCATAATTCTAAAACCATATGTTGCACTCTGGTTCTTGATGATGAGCCACGTACTCTCATTTACAAATCAATCTTATCAATTAACAATTTGTTTAAAGTTAATGGAGCTACCAAAAAAAAAACATTTTCAAGAGTCCAGCTCTTTTTTCCTTATTTACATTGAACTTATAATCATTCTCTCATTCTTCAACTTGCTTAGTTTAGCAACAGCAAGCCCTCTAGTTAGACGAAATGACACCGACCAACAAGATTTACTTCAGTTCAAAGCCAAAATAACTGGTGACCAACTCAAGATTATGGAGTCCTGGAATAGTTTCACTCACTTCTGTCAGTGGCCTGGTCTTAGATGCGGTCGCAAGCATCAAGAGTCACCAAGTTGGAATTGAAATCCCTCAAACTCTTCGGCTCTTTATCATTTTTTATAGTCTATATCTTTATAATTTTTAAAAGATTAAATCAAATTTTTATAATTTTAAGCGGGGCTAAAGTGTAATTTTACCTTTATTAATTTAAAATTTTTAAAAAATCTCAAGAAGCTAAATAATAATTTTACATTTTAAGGAGGTCGGACTCTTGCCAACCTCTCTAGATTCGCCACTGCTCTTTACCACCCTACATTGGGAACTTGAGCTTTTTGAGGGAGTTGAGTGTTGTGGGCAACATCTACAACGTCTAAGAATACTAGAAACATTAGAACTCATCAAGGGATAAAAAAAAATTACCTCTTTAAATTTAAATTTTTAATATTAAAAAAAATTTTGACATGAAGATAAACAAGTATAGTTTAACAATTTTTATGTATTATTTTAGTTTCTATTACTTTTCCACTTTAATATTTGATTTTTTTACTCCAATCATTACTTAAAAAATATTTTTTTAGTTGGCAAAAATAAAAGCAACCTAAAAGTTGGATGACCAAATTGTAAGGATTTTATTTTGAGTGACCAATATAAAAGCACCTTAAAAGTTGAGTGATCAACTAAGTAGTTTATCTAATTCTAAATTAATATATGATAAAATTGCACTTTGATCGTTTTAAAAATACTAAATATTTAATTTAATCCCTTAAAATTATAAAAGTATATACTATTAAAATAATAAAATTACATTTTTATTATTATAAAAATAAATAACCTTATTCTGACCCTTCCAAATATAGTATTTACTAGGCCTACTGGGTCAGTTACTCCTATTTACATATTTGAAAAGTAAACAGTTTATTAGAAATATCGTGTTGTCAATGGGGGACTCCATCCTCCATAGTTATGAACTATCCAGCGTTTACTTTGAAGTCTCCCTTATCATTGTAGGAAATAAATTATATTAGTTTTTAAGAAATTAATAATAAATGTCATACCATTAAATTTTAAAATTATAAAATTTTTGTTATACATTCATCCATATTTAATATATTTTTAATTTAATTTAAATTTAATTAAATTACTTAACAAATTAAAAAATTTAATAAATAAACATGTTTTCTTTTTTTTTATAATTTTTAAATCATTTTATTTTTTAATTTAAGTGTTATTTATTTCTTTGTTTTCAAATCGTGTTTTATTTGTATGTAATCAATTTTTTAAATTCTTTTATTTTTTTAGGCAAGTAATTTTTTTTCTTTTTTAATTTTAATAGATTTTCAAATTTTTATAAAACCAACAATGGTGGAATAATTTTTCAAATTTTGATTTTTTTTTAGTAGCGTTTTTTTCCAAGATTTTTAATGGTTGATGTTGGGAAGAAATTGAACAACCAAACGGAAGCGAAGCACAACCGGTGTTCTTTCTCTCCCTATGACTCTTGTCAAATATTATGGCAAGCACAATAGCACAAAAATATGTTCTCCAGCAATCTTAATCAACCACAAATCAACCAATGCAACCGCAACAAAAAATGATAAATAGAGTAAAGGGGAATGGTATATTTGTTGAATTCTTTTCTTCACTCTTGCATAATTTTTTAAGCTTGAGCTCGACTCACTCGAGATGTAGTTGAGAAACTTAGTTTTAAGCTCAATTAAGTATATTTTAGCATAAAATTTTCATCACTCAATTAAGTATATGCCTTTTAAAATATTTACAAATTACTTTGTTTTTAAATTGTGCCTTGGGCTTGTCCATTCACAAGAATTAGATTTGAAATATTTATAAACAATGTTGACCAACAGAAACAGCGTGATGACTAGTTAATATGATATTGTAAGTATCTTTTTTTACGATTTTTTTTATATATATAAACAGCAAAAAGTTATCTACTTTGGAAGTGAGCATGGTGATGAGTGATGACACCTTTGTTTTTCTCTCTCAAAAAAGAAAATAATGAAAGGAAAAAGAATATATTACCTAATTTCCAGCCAGGTAATTTGTAGGAAGCAAATTATAGATATTAATAAAATACTTACAGTTTCATATGAAATCTTGCTGCATTCACTTGTCGTTCAACCATATTTCTCTCGACTTTATCCAACTGTGTTGAATCTCACCTTGTTTCATGGCTTCTTATGTTTTTGACACCGACACCGACTTGAGATTGTTACTAGACAGCGCTAAAGCTATTGAAGATGGGGATCTGAAAAGCGCCGATGCTTTCCTTTAGAACATCTTGATTCTTGTTGATCGAGAGAACCGAGTATTGTGGAGATCAAAGCAGAGTGGTGAATTACTTTGTTTTTCTTGAAAAAGCTTTAGCCGCATGAATCAACAAATTTTTTTATGTTCTTTTATTTTAATTTAATTATTTATTGGGGTGGGTGGGTGTGGAGTATGTCTTTCACGAGAAAGGATTGAACTAGTTATTAGATTCATGGGGATCGAAAGCAAATATGCTTTCAAGGAAGTTCTTAGTGTGAACTGTTTGGGAACATGGATTTGAGATAATGTTTTTCGATTTGGTGTATTATGTAAACTATTCTAATAATCAGAGTCTATATATTAAGTACTAAAAGATCCAAATGTCTTTTTATTTTATGTATATGGGTAGTATAGTCTTGAGTGAGTTGAGTGGCTTTTCATCTTAGTATTTCAAAATGCACCTTCCACACCATATATCATATAAATAATATGTGAAACTTTATCACAATTTATATGTTTGAATGCACTTCTATGAGATCTCATTCACAAATGAAGAGTGTATGTGAATGTTTTTATTTTTAAAATTTGTCTAATAATGTAAGTTGTGTGAATATATACCATGTTATGAAGAGTGTATGTGATTTTTTCCTAAGCTAATAGTATATGTCCATATTGGATTGGAAGTGTTTGATTCATATGTACATGAAATTCACTTCAGAATTGACCCAAAAATAAAAGTCGAATACATATATATATGTATATATATGTATCCCCTTTTAACAAATTTGTGTTTTATTTGATGCAAACATAAGATCAATAATAGATGTGTACAAAAAGGCTTGCTCGAGATACTTCTAACACAAACATCATTCTATCAAATCAATGCTCGGTATATATAAATTTCTTATACATGTATATCATATATACTATCATATGCTAGCATTTGCATGAAAAGAATGATACATATACGTGTATATCATTAACTGGTATGAACTATGTAGTATTATCAACAAGAATCACCAAGTTGAGACAACAGATTCAAATGTTACGAATTCTAACAGTACTTTACTTTCACAAATTAACATTTCAATTTAAATTTAAAATAAAAACTTGGATTTTTTTAATTTGTGTTTGTTTGAAGGCACCTAATGGGAGATTCCTTGAGTTCCTTAATCGTGAAAAGAGTTAAAGCGTGTAGAAAAATGAGGCTTGAAAGAGGAATTACTAGGATCGAGTCCAAGAAGGTAACTTTATTTTACCTTCATTATTTTTTTCTTTATTCATTTATATTTCATTTTTCTCCTATATGTTTTAATTTGTTTCTACTTTGGTGCAACAAAGACGAAATGTCATGAATTTGAAATAGAGTTTTTGCAGAAAGGGTGATTTGTTCTAACATATTTTTCCAAGTTTCTACCAATTTTACGACATTTATTATAACTTAATTTAATATGCTATATCTATATATTACAGTGGACACCATGGCAGATTTTGAGTTTCAAGCCATATCCCAACAAATACAACAGGGTGTGAAATTTCACCAAGGTGTCTTTTTCTAAAAGAAATTTCTTCAATGCCTACCAACATGGGATCATTAAGCTTCATGAGAAACAACCAAGATTTACTGTTTGAATAGATGGAAATGCCAATTTAGCCTTTCTGTTAAGTGAACTTATATCACATGTGTGAAGCTTTACTTGCTGGATGCCATATTTGAACGTTGATAGCTAATTTTAAATATTCATTTAGTTCTGAATGAGTGCATTGCTTTCTCATTAATCATTCTGATAATTTGTTGCTTATTGCCATTGTAGCAAATCGTATGTGTTTCATATGAAAAATTTGCCCAGAGGACTGGCAGATTTTCAATCTATATTTTATATATAGTTGATGCATGTTTTTCATGCAAAAGCTAAATCTGTATCATTTTGGGATGTGGTAATATAATATAGTTCAATTAAGCTGATATACTTATGGCTATGGTTCAATTTTTGTTTATTACAGCAAAGTGGGAATAATTGCTGCCATTGGAGATTCTGTAAGAAATTTGGAAGTTGGAACTCCTGTTGCAGTCATGACAATTGGATGTTATGCTGAATTCATGAAGGTATAAGATCAAGTTTATTTATTTGTTTATTCAATATTTTATATAATCTTGTGTATCATCTATTCTACCTTTTTATTCCAATATTTAAATTGTTAAATAATTCAATTTTGAAACTAAATATAGGTTCCTTCAAAGCAAATACTTCCAATTCCAAGACTGACCTTAAGTTGTTGCTTTGCTTACTTCAGATTAACAAAGATCAATAGCTTTGGAAGAGGTACCTTTTTATTGCACTTTTCCCTTATTAGATGTAGACTTTTGCATTCTCTTATTTGTTTATACGGAAATGATGTTTGTGCAACAGTTTCTATTTTCTGCTTTGTTCCGATTCTCTTTGCATTTTATGTAAAATGGGGATTGCTTGTGAAATTATAGTTAAAACATAAATACTGGTTTTTATCAAAAAAACATAAATATTGGTTTTTACCACATAATGATTAGTAAAAGAGGGATTGTGAGATGAAGCATGCTAGTTGTTTAAGATAATGGGAGATAATGCTGTTATAATGGGAGAAAAGATATTTCTCTTCGTAAATATAAAATCAAAATTAAAGTAAAGAACTTGATTGGATAAAAATGAAGCATAATGACATATTTGCAGCGTGCATTTTTTGAATTTAAGCGCCATCCTGTAGATGCATCATTAGTTAATCTGTTTGCTATGATGCTAATCTACATGACTTTTTTTTTCTTCGCACTCACTTTATCTTGCCTATTCTCTTATGTCAGCATGCATTTTATGAAATTGCCTATTCTCTGGTGGATTTCTGATTTCTAAACTATAAAATTGGTCATGAAAGTCAATGGAATCAAGGTTCTTCAATGGAAACTATGACTGGTGCAAAGAAATTAGGGTATAAAATTGTATCAATTATGGTTATGATGTATTAAAATTAAAAAGATCTAACCATGTGTTTTTCTTATGTGATTAAGTTCTTTGATCATGCTGTTGGTATCAACGTACCTCGATCGCGATTCCTTATGTCTTGTTCATGAATTTCCATTTTAATTTTAATACATATTGTTCGTGAATTTTTATTTTAATAAGTCTTCAAATTAAATTATATATTTTTAAATTGGATTTGTGGCGTTTTTATAATTTTTTATTTTTTTATTTTTTAAGACTTTGAGCGGCGTTTTTGGTAAAAGCGTCGCTAAAAGTATAATATTTTAATTTTTTTATTTTTAGGACTTTTAGCGGCGTTTTTGGTAAAAGCGCCGCTAAAAGTATGATATTTTAATTTTCTTTTATTTTTTAGGACTTTTAGCGTTTTTTTGCTCAAAAGCTACCGCTAAAAGTATAATATTTTAATTTTTCTTATTTTCGCGATTTTTAGCGGCGTTTTTGGAAAAGCGCCGCGAAAGCCCATGACTTTTAGCGGCGTTTTTTTGAAAAAGCGCCGCAAAAGGCCATGACTTTTAGCGGCGTTTTTGGAAAAGCGCCGCTGAAGACCAAGACTTTTAGCGGCGTTTTTGGAAAAGCGCCGCTAAAGACCATGACTTTTAGCTGCGTTTTTGTAAAAGCGCCGCTAAAGACCATCACTTTTAGCGGCGTTTTAACCACAAACACCGCTAAAAGTCATGATCTTTAGCGGCGTTTTTTCCACATAAACGCCGCAAATTTTTGCGGCGGTTGTAATAGCGGCGTTTTTTGTGGCGCTTATAAAAGCGCCGCAAACACTTTTAGTGGCGCTTATAAACGCTGCTAAAGGCAAAAAAAAAAACGCCGCTAAAAGTCTGTTTTGCTGTAGTGAGTACCTGTTCTTAGATGCCAATTTGTTTGAAGGGTCCATACCTTCATCTTTGTGTTTATTGAGAGGTCTTGAGGCACTGGACGTATCTGACAATAATCTTTCAGGTGGAGTTCCAGAATTTCTTGTGAGTTTTGGGGTATTAAAGTATTTAAATCTCTCGTTCAACAAATTTAACGGAGTGATACCAAGTGAAGGGGTCTTTAAGAATGTAAGTGCTACATTTGTTGAGGGAAACAATAAGCTTTGTGGAGGCATCCCTGAGTTACATTTGTCAAGGTGTAACACGAAAACATCATCAAACAATTACGTTAAATTAAAAATTGCAGTTCTTGTTGTGATTTTAGGAGTGACGTTGGTTTTCACTTGTCTTCTCATACTGTGGTTTAGAAAGAAAGAAAAAAAACCAACAACTTATGCAGAGAATTCGCTTTTACAGTTATCATACCAAAGCATCCTAAGGGCTGCCAATGAATTCTCCGCACAAAATTTGATCGGTTCAGGAAGTTTCGGTTCTGTATACAAAGGAATTCTTGAAGTGAATGGAGAAGCTATTGCAGTAAAGGTGTTTAATCTTTTGAATCGTGGAGCTTCCAGGCGTTTCTTGGCTAAATGCAAGGCCTTGAGGAACATTCGACATCGAAATCTTGTGAAGGTATTAACAGCAATTTCAGGAGTCGATTATCAAGGCAATGATTTTAAAGCCTTAGTTTATAAGTTCATGGAAAACTTAAGCTTGGAGGAGTGGTTGCATCCATCTGTTAGCATGAATGAACCGGAGACGGTAAGAAACTTGAACTTCTTCCAAAGAGTTAATATTGCCATAGATGTTGCTCATGCACTAGAATATCTGCACCATTGTTGTGAAACACCAATAATTCATTGCGACCTCAAGCCAAGCAATATTCTACTCGACAAGGAAATGGTTGGCCACTTAAGTGAATTTGGTTTAGCAAAAATCCTTTCGACAGACAGGCTTAACTATTCTTCCAGCCAGTTAAGCTCCCTTGGTTTAAGAGGAACTATTGGTTATGCTCCACCAGGTAAATTACACTGTATTAGTTTCTTCTATTATTTGAAAGTGAAACATACAATCTAAAAGTAACTTATATATACTGATGGTTTCCCTCTAGAACTATTTCTATATCTAATTTATGTTGAATCAATTGTAGAATATGCCATGGGAAGTGAGTTGTCAACAAAAGGCGATGTGTATAGCTACGGCATCCTCTTGCAAGAGATGTTCACAGGGAAAAGACCAACTGATGAAAGGTTCAAAGAAGGTTTAAACCTTTACAAATTTGTTAAGGCAGCTCTACCCGATCGAGTGATTGAGATTACAGATCCCATTCTTCTTCAAGAGAGGGTCAGAAGAGGAATAGTCACAGACGTCACTCTAAATGAGATCAACTTGGAAAATGACAGACGTCTCCATTGCTTGAATTTGATATTCAAAATAGGGCTTACTTGTTCTGTTGAATCACCGAGTGAGCGGATGGACATGAGCAATGTTGTTATCCAACTTTGTTCTATTAGGGATAAACTTTTCCGTCCAATTCGATTACATCGTGGGATTCGAACTTCATATATACACTACTTAATCAAATAATGTATTCTTGTCTAGGAACCCAAATTGGTTTATATTTCGTTAAAATAATTATTTATACTAAATCTGGTTCAATTTTCACATTTTAGTTTATTATTTTATTTATTGTTTAAACCCCTTTATTTTTCTGTATAAAGCACCGTAAAAGCCTTGGATGTGGCATAGTTTTTCTATGATGTTGATATGCAAAGATGTGCATCTTTTCTAATGTAATTTACACCAATCTATGATTACTATGTTCTATAACAATCTAGAACAGTATAATGTTTCATGAACAATATACCTCCTGTTACGCGTTATATATTGCTTAATGTTGCATTTGATTTAGATGATTATTATAATCTTGTCTACCATTTCTTTCTTCGTGAATATCTTCTAGCTTTGCAAAACTAATACTTTTCAATACGTTTTGTGTCGGTAAATATGAAGGTTTGTTGGCTTTTTGAGCAAAGGAAAATAGCAAAAACAGAGAAAATTAGCAATCAAATTTGACTTGCAATATTTCATCATCATTTTCAAATACATATAATACAATATATAAGAGTTTTTCTCACAAAAAAACTCAATTAATCCCACTAAAACAGTCTTCAAGCTTGAAAAACATTTCGTGTACACAAAATAAATTAACTAAACATGTCATTCAGCAGCACCTAAACACATCAAGTCATTACCAACTTAGTTTATTCCTAACTAAGTATCATAACATAAAAATTGAATAAAAGATTAAATCAAAACATTGGTTTCTGCTCTTAGGAAGACAACTTGCACTTAGTCAATCCTCCAGGCTTAAACAGTAAGTCGGGCTTAGTTAATGCATTAGGCATAGACAATACATCAGACTTAGTCAATACGTCGAGCTTAATCAATACAATACATTGGGCGTAGTCAATTACGTCGGGCTTAGTCAGTACGCCAGGCTTAGTCAATATACCGAGCGTAGTCAGTTAGCCACTTTGGCTTGTACTTTTGGCTTATACTTTTGGCATGTTAAGTGAGAGAGTTGTTGCATGGGTAGCCAATTTCTAACACTCCTTCTTGGCTTCCATGCTGCAAACACCAATTTTGTTTCTTGTGTGTAGCTTTTTCAAAATTTGCAGGCTCTAATACTACTAAGTCACATCTATAATAAGGTTCAACAATAGGTCTGTGTTGGTGTTTAAAACAATAAGCAAACAAGCTCAACTGAAACTTGAGCAGCAAGGCTCGATACTTGCTGAAGAAACAAAGCAGAAATTCAAACAAAAAAAAAAGCAAAGCTAAGAAAGATGAAGCATATGGAAGAAAAACTAACAAGATTTCATTCAAAAATGAATAATGGCATAATACCAATACATAAACCAAGCTTTCAACTTGTCAAAATCAGTATGGTAACCTAACCAATACCTACTACCACTAATACATTGAAACTTGAAGAGATTAACTTGTACACATAAACAAAGCTGAATTAACAGATCAATCACTATCAATATTACATCAAACATTAACCTAACATAGTTCAAAATGAACTACACTACATTACATTAACTAAAGATTCCAAAATGAACAAAACATCAATAGCTGTATATGCATTAATAGCTTCTGCATGCCTCGGGCTGCTTGGTTTGTCTCTTGGCTCCCTTTGGTGCTGCATGCTGACCAACCTTCAACAGTCTGGTGCCTTTAACAAGAAGGTCATCACAGCCTTCATTTTCAACTTCATCTTCAACTTTAATTATATTCTCAACCAAATCTGCCTAACTAATATATGATTTATCCACTGAATTGGTATAATCTCTCGAGGCGACAAAGTTCCAATTTAGCACAAAACTTCTATTATTCATTGAGGCTGTCACAACTTTTTTGTCCCAATGAATCAAATATAGTGCAACATTTATCTTTAAAAACAACAGTGTATTTCTTCTCAATCAATTTGACCAATGCTTAGGAGATCATAGTCTAACTCAAGAACTAAAAACACATATGTAATTACTTTAGTACTTGTTAGAGTGCTAATTAGCACATCTCCTTTTCCTTTAGCCCCAATGACTTGACCATTTCAAGTTTTGACTTTTGAAATACAGCTTCTATCAATTCACTTGAAGATGCTTTCATCTAAAGTCATGTGATTTGTGCAACCACTGTCAATCAACCAACTCTTATTGACTTTGCTGCTTGAAACAAAACAAGAGGCAGTGAACACATGCTCCTCTAGAGCTTGGTTTCCATCAGCAACCTTAGCTTGAATATAGTTCTGTTGATGCTATTATTTTTATTGCTTCTGCCCTTGGTTTTCACACATCATATGACCAAATTGTTTACAACTTTTACAATGAATATTTGGTCTGAACCAACAATACCTCTCTGAGTGATTTGTCATCTTGCAATGAGAGCATGGTGGATTTTTCTCCCTGCCAACATCTCTCTAGCTCTTCTCTATTTTGTCTATCAAGGCTTTCTTTCCTTTTTTGTTTGAGGAGCTTGAGTCTTCCTTGTTTCTCGCTTGAAAGGCTCCCTTAGCTTACCCCTCTTATCTGCTTACTCTTCTTTGCTCTCGAGCATATAACGCATTGATCAACTTTTTTAGTAAGATTGTTGGTAGGTCCCTCGAATCTTCAAGAGAGGATATTTTTTACTTGTACCTCTCAGGAAGTGTAGCTATAACCTTCTCAACTACCCTGTTGTCACTGAACTAGCCTCCTAGCAATCTGATGCTATTGACCACTGTCATTATCCTATTTGCATATTGCTTCACTGTCTCAACCTCCATCATCTTCAAATTATCAAAATCTCTTCTGAGATTAATGAGTTGTTGCTGCTTGGTCTTATCCGAACCTTGAAACTCCTCTTTTAGCTTATCCCAAGCTTATTTGAGGGTCTCACCCATAATCTTGGTGAAAATCACATCTGAAACACCACTTTATAAGCACGACATCGCCTTCTACTTCTTAGCAACATCATCACTATGTCGCTTTTGATCTATGCTATGGTAGAATTCACCTCTCATGGTAGTGGCTCAACATCGACATTCACTATCTCCCACAAGTCAAAAGCTTAAAGGTAGGTTTTCATCTTTACTACCCATATATGATAGTTTTCACCATTGAAAATAGGTGGTGTTGGAGGTAAGAAGCTTGTTGAAGATGTTTTATTGAAACACAAAGAAGAAAATGGTCCTCAAAGATCAATGGCTCTCGATACCAATTGTTGGGTTTTTAGCAAAGGAAGAGAGCAAAAACAGAGAAAATTAGCAATCAAATTTGACTTGCTCTGTTTCATCATCATTTTCAAATACAGATTATACAATATATGAGTTTTTCTCACCAAAAACTCAACTAATCCCACTAAAACAGTCTTGAAACTTGATAAACATTGCTTGTACACAAAATAAATTAACTAAACATGTCATTCAGTACCTAAATACATCAAGTCATTACCAACTTAGTTTGTTCTTAACCAAGTGTCATAAAATAAAAACTGAACAAAAGATTAAACCAAAACATCAGTTTCCTGCTCTTAGGAAGACAACTTGCACTTAGTCAATCCTCCAGGCTTAAACAATACACCGAGCTTAGTCAATGCACTAGGCTTAAACAATACGTCAGACTTAGTAAATACAATACGCCAGGTGTAGTCAATTACGTCGGGTGTAGTTAATTACACTGGGCATAGTCAATATGCCGGGCTTAGACAGTACGTCGAGCTTAGTCAATTCGCCACTTTGGCTTATCCTTTTGGCATGTTAAGTGAGAGAGTTGTTGCATGGATGGCGAATTTCTAACAAGGTATAGAGATTTACTTGTAATAGTTTTCATATAGATCCAGGAACCTAATAGTAATAAAGGTGTCTGTAATCTGTATTAAACATGAATTCTTTGCCTTTCTATATCATCAAATTAGAAAAACAATTAGAATTATTCGAAATTAAGACTTCAATTTGGCTTTAGCTATGTTGTAGATCTTCTATCCTTAAGGATCTTGTAATTTTTTTGCACACCAAAATATAAGCGGGGTTAAATAGAACCTTAAAACATTTGGTTAATATATTATAAGTTTATTTTTATACCACATAGATGTTAACTAGTTTTAAAATGATTAAATCTTGTCAACTGAAAAAAGTAGATTCTTGACATTTCCCCATGTATATAATATGGGATATGAGGTTTGTTCTAGCTTAATCTCCTTGATGTTCTTAAGGCTGAAGAATTTTCTTATATCTGTTTGGTGTTACATAATGTTATTTTCGAAATATTAATCTTGAAAAAAAAAAACATTGTGTTAATTTTTTGTTATTAATGGCTTCTACCTGTTGTTGGTGAAAATCACATTTGAAACACCACTTTGTAGCCACAACATCGCCTTGTACTTCTTAACACAATCATCACTATGCTGCCTGATCTGTTTTATGGCGGATTCGCCCTCAACGGTAGTGGCTCAACATTGACATTCACTACCTCTCACAAGTCTAAAGCTTAAAGGTATGTTTTCATCTTCACTATCCAAATATGTTCGTTTTCACCATTGAAAATAGGTGGTGGTGGAGGTAAGAAGCTTGCTGAAGACATTTTATTGAAACACAAAGAAGAAAATGATCCTCAAAGATAAATGGCTCTCGATACCAATTGTTGGGTTTATAGCAAAGGAAGAGAGCAATAACAGAGAAAATTAACAATCAAATTTGACTTGCTATGTTTCTGTTGGGTGAGGTCCCACTATGTGGGAATCCCTCAAAACATGCCATGTTTTATGGCCTTTTTTTGTCTTTCATCATTTTCTTTTGTCTTTTTTGTGGCTTGTAGGCAGCCAATATTGGTTAAAAAACGTCAGAGAGCTAAAATCAATCTTTTGAGAGAAAAACAAGAGAGAAACAGGCGAGAAACAGAGAGAAAAATTGAAGCAAAATTAGTTTCTCAAGTTTGGAGCAGCTGTGATCAACTCTTCAGTCGGAGGTCCATCCGTGGTTCGATTGAGCTGATATTTGGACAACAGCTAGACGACAAGGTGTTCTTGACTTTGTACGGTCAGATTTTTCATGCGAGTCCTGTAGCGTCAGAAATACCCGTTTTACAGCAATTACTGTTTTGGTGATGTTCTCCAATTTTTCTCTCTTTTGCTAAAGATTACATATTATTAGCCTTGTTGGAGTTGAATGCTTATTGTAGGCTTGATATTGTGATCTTGTAGCTGAACATTTGATTATAGTGGAGCTTTTGATCGGACTCTAAAGTCTCGTGGTTTTTTACCCTTGATTTAGAGGGGTTTTCCACGTAAAAATATCGGTGTCTCTATTTATCATTTTTGTTGCAGTTGCATTGGTTGATTTGTGGTTGATTAAGGTTGCTAGAGAACAAATATTTTTATGCTATTGTGCTTGCCATAATATTTGACAAGAGTTATAGGGAGAGAAAGAACACCGGTTGTGTTTCGCTTTCGTTCGGTTGTTCGATTTCTTCCCAAAAAACTAGTATCAGAGCTCGGTTATTCTGTCAAATAATTATGGAAATCAATACGAGCAAGATGATTATGTTGAATGGTACAAATTATCAACTTTGGCGGAATAAAATGAAGGACTTATTGTTTGTGGAGGCTCTGTATCTTCCGGTCTTTGCTACTAAAAAACCCGATTCGAAAAGTGATGAAGAATGGGAATTTGAGCATCAACAAGTGTGTGGCTTTATTCGGCAATTTGTTGAAGAAAATGTTTACAACTACATTGATCAGGAGACACATGCTCGAACATTGTGGGAGAAGCTTGAAAGCTTGTATGCTTCGAGGTCGGGCAATAACAAGTTGTTTTTGCTGAAGAAAATGATGGCATTGAAATACAAAGAAGGAACGTCTATAGCTGACCATGTGAGTGAATTTTAGATCGCGATGAATCAGCTACTTGGTATGGGTGTCAAATTTGATGACGAGATTTTAGGACTTTGGTTGCTTGCTACTCTACCAGACTCTTGGGAGACTTTCCGGTTTCATGACATTAATTACGCCCCAAAGGGTATTATCACTTTGGATTTGGCTAAGAGTGGTGTGTTGAATGAAGAGGTTAGAAGAAGATCTCAGGGTTCTACATCACAGTCTGAGGTGTTGGTTACTGAGAACAGGGGGAGGAACAGAGACAAAGATGGAAAGAGTAGAGATAAAGGCCGAAGCAAGTCAAGATCGAGATACAAGAATCTTGAGTGCCATCATTGTGGTAAGAAAGGCCATATCAAGAAATATTGCTTCAAGTGGAAGAAAGAGAATAAAGGTGGTGGTGATAAACACGATCGGAATGACGATGAAAATCCGAACGTATTGCTAATGTTACTCGTAAAGATCTGTTGGTCATTTGTGATGAGAACTTGGTCAACCTAGCATGTGACGAGACTAGTTGGGTGATTGATACTGGTGCATCACTTCATGTCACGTCGAGGAAGGATTTCTTCACATCTTATACTCCTGGTGATTTTGGGGTATTGAAGATGGGTAATGACGGTTTGGTTCCGGTTGTTGGTATGGGAGATGTTCACTTGGTGAGTAACAATGGAGCAAAGTTAACTCTCAAGGATGTCAGACACGCACCGGATATCCGTTTGAATTTGATCTCTGCAGGAAAGCTTGATGATGAGGGATTCTATAACACCTTCAGTGATGGGCAGTGGAAGCTGACTAAAGGCTCCTTGGTTGTGGCTCAAGGAAAGAAGAGCTCAAATTTATATTTGATGCAAGCTTCAGCTTCTCGAGAGACGGTGAATGTGACAGTGAATGACAGCTCAACTGAGTTGTGGCATAAACGACTTAGTCACATGAGTGAGAAGGGGCTTAACTGTTTAGCGAAGAAGAATCAACTTTCGGGTTTGAAGAATGCTACACTGTAGGATTGTGCTCATTGTCTAGCAGGAAAACAGAGAAGAGTTTCTTTTAGAAGTTGTCCTCCTCATAGAAGATCAGAGTTGCTAGAGTTGGTACATTCAGATGTTTGTGGTCCGATAAAAATAAGGTCACTTGGCGGTGCACTTTATTTTGTAACTTTCATTGATGACTGTTCAAGAAAGCTATGGGTTTACACTTTGAAGTTTAAAAATCAAGTCTTTGAGGTGTTTAAACAGTTTCATGCATCAGTTGAAAGGGAAACAGGAAAAAAGTTGAAGTGCATTCGTACTGATAATGGTGGCGAGTACACAGGGTCGTTTCATGAGTATTGTCTGCGATAGGGAATCAAACATCAGATAACACCACCAAAGACTCCACAGTTAAATGGGTTGGCTGAAAGAATGAACCGAACACTGATTGAAAGAGTCAGATGTTTATTGTCAGAAGCAAAGCTGCCAAGATCATTTTGGACTGAAGCTTTGAATACAGTGACACATGTGATAAATTTGTCACATAGTGTTCCTTTGCAAGGTGATGTGCCAGATAGAGTTTGGTTTGGCAAAGATGTGTCATATGATCACCTACGTGTGTTCGGTTGTAAAGCATTTGTTCATGTTCCAAAGGATGAAAGATCCAAGTTGGATGCCAAGACTCGACAATGCATCTTTATTGGTTATGGTCTAGATGGTGAGTTTGGTTATAGACTCTATGATCCCGTTCAGAAGAAACTCGTGAGAAGCAGAGATGTTGTCTTCATTGAGGATTAGACCATTGATGACATTGATAAGACGGAGAAAGCGAATTCACAAGACAGTGGTGATTTGATCGATGTGAATCCGGTTCCCCTAAACTCTTCACCAGGTCCTATCCAGAATGATGTGCATGGTGATATTACTGATGACCATCAGGATATAGGTGACTTTGATGCTCCCATAGATGATGTTGTGAATGATCAACAACAAGCACCTATAGCTCCACCAACAGTTCCACTTCGAAGGTCTTCCAAAGATCGACGATCTTCTGTCAGGTATTCTTCTGATGAATATGTTCTTTTGACTGAAGGGGGAGAACCTGAATATTATGAAGAGGCTATGGAGAGTGAATGCAAAGATCAGTGGGTTGAAGCAATGAAAGATGAACTTCAATCCTTGCATGAGAACCATACCTTTGAGTTGGTGAAATTGCCCAAGGGCAAAAGAGCCTTGAAGAATCGGTGGGTTTACAGGTTGAAGCAAGAAGAGAAGTCTTCATCTCCACGATACAAGGCTAGATTGGTCGTCAAGGGTTATACTCAGAAAAAGGGGGTTGATTTTGAAGAAATATTTTCTCCGGTAGTGAAGATGTCCTCTATCAGAACTATACTGAGTTTGGCAGCCTGTTATGACTTAGAGGTTGAACAAATGGATGTGAAAACTGCTTTTCTTTATGGTGACTTGGAAGAAGAGCTTTACATGGAGTAGCCAGAGGGGTTTGTTGCACAAGGGAAAGAGGACTATGTGTGCAGATTGAAGAAGAGCTTGTATGGTTTGAAGCAAGCTCCAAGGCAATGGTATAAGAAGTTTGAGTCTGTTATGGGGGAGCAAGGCTACAAGAAGACTACTTCTGATCATTGTGTGTTTGTTAAGAGATTCTCTGGTGATGATTTTATAATTCTTTTGCTCTATGTTGATGACATGCTTATTGTTGGTCAGAATGCTTCTAGAATTGAGAAGTTGAAGCAAGAGTTGAGTAAATCCTTTGCAATGAAGGATTTGGGGCCAGCAAAGCAAATTATTGGCATAATATTGACACGTGATAGAAAGGCCAAGAAATTATGGTTATCACAAGAGAGGTACATCGAGAAAGTACTTCAAAGGTTTAGTATGGACAAAGCTAAAGCGGTGAGCACTCTCTTTGCTACGCATTTCAGATTGAGTGTTAAGTATAGTCCTTCCACAGAAAATGAGAAGGAAGAGATGCAAAAAATTCCTTACTCTTCAGCCATGGGGAGTCTGATGTATGCAATGGTTTGCACGAGACCAGACTTGGCTTATGCCGTTGGTACAATCAGTCGTTTTCTTTCTAATCCAGGCAGAGAGCATTGGAATGTAGTGAAGTGGATTATGAGATATCTTCGTGGCACTTCCAACATGAAACTTTGTTTCGGCAATGAAAAACCTGTTCTTGTTGGTTATACAGATTCAGACATGGCCGGAGATATTGACTCGAGGAGATCTACTTCAAGTTACTTGATCACTTATGCAGGGGGAGCTGTGGCATGGCAATCGAGATTACAAAAGTGTGTTGCATTGTCCACCACTGAATCAGAGTTCATTGCAGCAACCGAAGCATGCAAAGAGATGCTTTGGATGAAGAAGTTTATGCATGAACTTGGTTTTACTCAGGAGAAGTATGTCCTGTATTGTGATAGCCAGAGTGCTATTCATCTTGGTAAGAATCCAACTTTTCATGCTAGATCTAAGCATATTGATGTGAGGTACCAATGGATACCGAGATGTTCTTGAAGCTAAGCTATTAGAGCTTGAGAAGATACATACTAATGATAATGGTGCTGATATGTTGACGAAGGCTTTACCAAGAGGAAAGTTTGAAGCATGTTGTTTGATCTCCGGTATGGAGGCATTCCCCACATAGTCGGAGGGGGAGATTTGTTGGGTGAGGGTCCCACTATGTGGGAATCCCTCAAAACATGCCATGTTTTATGGCATTTTTTTTGTCTTTCATCATTTTCTTTTGTCTTTTTTGTGGCTTGTGGGCAGCCAATATTGGTTAAAAAACGTCAGAGAGCTAAAATCAATCTTTTGAGAGAAAAACAAGAGAGAAACAGGCGAGAAACATAGAGAAAAATTGAAGCAAAATTAGTTTCTCAAATTTGGAGCAGCTGTGATCAACTCTTCGATCGGAGGTCCATCCGTGGTTCGATTGAGCTGATTTTTGGACAGCAGCTAGACGACAAGGTGATCTTGACTTTGTATGGTCGGATTTTTCATGCAAGTCCTGTAGCGTCAGAAATACCCGTTTTACAGCAACTACTATTTTGGTGATGTTCTCCAATTTTTCTCTCTTTTGCTAAAGATTACATATTGTTAGCCTTGTTGGAGTTGAATGCTTGTTGTAGGCTTAATATTGTGATCTTGTAGCTGAACATTTGATTATAGTGGAGCTTTTGATCGGACTCTAAAGTCTCGTGGTTTTTTACCCTTGATTTAGAGGGGTTTTCCACCGTAAAAATATCGGTGTCTCTATTTATCATTTTTGTTGCAGTTGCATTGGTTGATTTGTGGTTGATTAAGGTTGCTAGAGAACAAATATTTTTGTGCTATTGTGCTTGCCATAATATTTGACAAGAGTTATAGGGAGAGAAAGAACACCAGTTGTGTTTCGCTTCCGTTTGGTTGTTCGGTTTCTTCCCAACAGTTTCATCATCATTTTCAAATACAGGTTATACAATATATGAGTTTTTCTCACCAAAAACTCAACTAATCCCACTAAAACAGTCTTGAAACTTGATAAACATTGCTCGTACACAAAATAAGTTAACTAAACATGTCATTCAACACCTAAACACATCAAGTCATTACCAACTTAGTTTGTTCTTAACTAAGTGTCATAACATAAAAACTGAACAAAAGATTAAGCCAAAACATCAGTTTCCTACTCTTAGGAAGACAACTTGCACTTAGTCAATCCTCCAAGCTTAAACGATACCCCGAGCTTAGTTAGTGCACTAGGCTTAGTAAATAAAATACGCCAAGTATAGTCAATTACGCCGGGTGTAGTTAATTACACTGGGCTTAGTCAGTACGCCGAGCTTAGTCAATTCGCCACTTTGGCTTATACTTTTGGCATGTTAAGCGAGAGTGTTGTTGCATGGATGGCCAATTTTTAACAAGGTATAGAGATTTACTTGTAATAGTTTTCATATGGATCCAGGAACCTAATAGTAATAAAGGTGTCTATAATCTGTATTAAACATGAATTCTTTGCCTTTCTGTATCATCAAATTAGAAAAACAATTAGAATCATTCGAAATTAAGACCTCAATTTGGCTTTAGATATGTTGTAGACCTTCTATCCTTAAGGACCTTGTAATTTTTTTGCACACCAAAATATAAGTGGGTTAAATAGAACCTTAAAACCTTTGGTTAATATCTTATAATTTTATTTTTATACCACATAGCTGTTAACTAGCTTTAAAATGATTAAATCTTGTCAATTGAAAAGAGTAGATTCTTGACATTTCCCCATGTATATAATATGGGATATGAGGTTTGTTCTGGCTTAATCTCCTTGATGTTCGTAAGGGTGAAGAATTTTCTTATATCTGTTTGGTGTTACAGAATTTTACTTTCGAAATATTAATCTTGAAAAAGAAAAAAAAAAACATTGTGTTAATTTTTTGTTATAAATGGCTTCTACCTGTTGTTTAGTATTAGCAGTTCACAATGAAAGAACAGGTCCTTATGATACTTCAACATGATGATCACAATGTTATATATTGTATCATAAAAAGCTGGAATAACTTTTAGCGTGTGAGTAATCAATCCCTTCAGATTTCACAGTGTGGAAGACATATTGCAGCTTTATTATTGTTTGGAGGACTAATTAACTATCGTTATAATCAACGTCAATAATGGTGGTAGAAATGATTGCAAAATAATAAAAAGGAAAAATAAGAAAACATATTGTGAAAAACCCTTATCGGAAAAGAAATCACAAGCAAATGAGGAGAAATTGACTATGTTGAAAAACACACCATATAAAAAAATTAAACAATCCTGTTATAATAAATATCTAATAGAAGAAGTTTAGTTCTATACGGATTCAACTTGTGCAGTATGGTCAGTACAGATCCCCCTATTTTGTTTCTCTATTTTATTTTTTTAACAAGTGACGGGATTCGAATCACATAATTATAACAACTATGAAGCAAGTAAAACGCAGTTTCCCACTCATATCGGATATGTACGGGGCATGCCTGGACATGCTAAAAGAAAAAGAAATCGATCCAGTGTTGTCGAGTGTCCGACCATTTTGAAGGTCTAATTATGTCTTTCAGCTACAGGTACTGGTTGATCATTGGCCTGTAAATTTATTATCATATTTATTGCTTGTAAATTTATTATCATGTTTATTGCTCAACATTGTTTGATTTAGATGAGGAGTTTTCTTGTCTAAGCTTTATTTGGTACCCGGTACCAGACGCAAAATGCAAAACGTTTTAAAATTTTATAGAAACAAGAAAATCAACTTCGGTTAAGTTCATATAAATCAACTACCTCATTGCCAAGAATTAGCAGCAAACCATTATAAGAAATTACTTGACAAGTTGAACCATGAAAATTAATGTAATTTAATTATCACTTTCTAATTATGACATGAAAAATATACAAATCTAATACAGATATATATCATATTTAATATTGTTAATATTGAGGTAAAAATATCATGTACGTCTTTGTAAAAGAGAAAGGATTGAATGAAACAGTGACGCCACGTCATCTGTATCCCTTTCCAATAGATTTATGCCACATCAGTATTTTTATCCTGAATTTCAGCATTTTATCCTGAATTTAAGGATTTTAATTTGAATTTGATTTTTTTAGGATAAAAATGCTGAAATTTAGGATAAAAATGTTGATGTGGCATAAATCTATTGAAAAGGGATACAGATGACGTGGCGTCACTGTTTCATTCAATCCTTTCCCCTTTGTAAAAATATCTAGCTAGGGTTTTTTATGTACTATAAATAGAGGATGGAGTGACATGAATAATTACTCATCACTTCTGTAAAAAACTCCTTCCCCTAAGGCTCTTAGCTTTTTGTTTCTTTTCCTTTCCAATAAAATTTTGTTTCATTAAACTTGTGTTTTTATTTCCAAAAAGCACGAGTAACTAAACTTGTCTAGTCAAAGGTTATTAAGATTCCTCAAAAAGAATTCAAGAGATGTAGAACCCGCACTTAACCCTTCTCAATAAGTATTTATCATTTCTTCGAATTATGGAACTAACGCTTTCGTTCATACCCTTCCAAAAGTAATCTTTTCATCTTGTACAAAGGCGGTCGCTTTGTATGTTTTGAGAAGATTGCACAGTCGGTTTGCTAACTTACTGTGTCAGAGGTTGTCGAGCCTAAGAGACGAAATGGCGTGGCATTCACCATCCATGCCATTGAAAAATGATGATCTAGTATAAGACGGTCTCACAAAAGTGACGGTTGACTAGAGTTAAGGTTCCTCTAAATAGTAAGGCTATAACCTAAGTGGAGTTGGTGATTGTAAATGTTCTTTTCCATTATAACTGGGATATTCGGTTATGTGATAGATAAGATATATTTGGTGCTTTCAATGACACACCAAATATATTGTTGTCTACAATAATCTAAACATAAGAAAATCATGAAGCACTAATAAGTTTAGATATTACATTTAAGTTTTTATTTTTTTCACTTGAACTAGTAAATTATTGATCAAGTCGCATCAATTATAAGAGAAGGAAAAATGATTTACAAATACGGACCGAATCTTAAACCTCATGCTAATAAATGGAGCTAGTGATATAAATAGCAATTATAAAAAAAATATAAAAATCAAACATTGACCAGCATTAAATTATTTGCAATAGAGAGAAAGTCTAAATACCAATCAAAGAAGCAACAGCACCCCCTAAAACAGCTTGGAGTATGAGATCCAAAGCGTACTCCATCAATGATCCTTCATTTTCCTTTCTCCCATTTGAACTTTCCCCATTTTCTTCTTTGATAAACACTAACCCATTTGTCACACCACCACTTTGTGATTGATTGAAATAACCCATTTTCCAGTTCTCAAAGTTCATATTAGTCACACACCCAACATGGTAACAGTGTTTCCCACAACTCGAAATATAAGCGCACCCTTTCAATTTCCCTTTAGAAATTTCCTAGTTTTGACATATCAAACACTCGGTCAAGGCCTTCATTTCAAGATTAAGTCTTAACTACCCACGGTTGGAATTGCCATTCAAGGTGCTTGGGAGCTTCAAACAAGGATGCAAATATGTTTCCTTGAATTTATACATGAAACCTTGAACATCTTTGCCACATGCTTTACAAGTTTTGCCTCTATTCCCTTTCTTTTTGAACTTGAAGTTGCTGTTTTTGAAGAACGAATGGGTGGCGATAGGCTTGGCCACCCGGTAATTTTCATGTAGATGAAAGTCACACTTCTTGTTATTGCATTGATAATCCGTCGCACTGATATGGCGTTTTGGAATAGCTTAGCTCAAACTTGTGTCAATGGCTGAACTGGTTTGTCTCCGTGATTTTCATATCTTTTGCGTTTGCCCTTCTGCAGCTCTTCTTTTTCACTGTTTCTAAAAAGTTAAAACATGCTTTAAGGGTGTAATGCAAAGTTCAAGACGTAAGAAGCTTTAGCTTCACTCAAAATTCAGCTCGAGTTGAATTAGAATTAATTTCTAAAATTCAAGCTCGATTCAGCATAAAAATTGAACCATAATAAATTAGACTTGTTTTAAGTTCTTAAACTACTCAAGCATTAAGACACAAAAAATGTATTCACTCAAAAACACAAATTGCTCGAGTTTAAAATTTGACTTAATAAAAATTATGTAGAATCTGTGTTCTTTTAACCAAAATCGAAATAGTTTATAAGTACAGGTATCTCATTTACACCCTAAACATACTCATATTAAACATAAATTCATTTCTAACAATCACTCAGAACACACATTCATGCAATCAATTATAATATGTTATTAACTAATTTTCTACAATATTAGAGTATCATATGTTTTAAAGATGATGATTGTAATTGGATTTCGACAAACCAACAAAGACGAAAGATCATAGTAAATTCATTGACGTGAGACCGAGCTTGGTAATACACCAGCAGGCTTTATGGGGAAAATTTTAAAGCTTTATAAGAAAACCTGAGGATTAATTTTATTAATTAACTAGTTGAAGTCTGATCTCCTTGGTTTACCGTTCTTCCAATTTTCGCATTATTTTATATATGAAAAATTAGAAAAAAAAAATTTTATTTCTCAAAATAAGGTTTAAAAGGAGATGTATATCTTTTAGGGTGTGTTTGGATGAAAAAATTATAAGAAGAATTTCATTTGTATTAAGGTTTTCAAAATTTTAACATTGAATTTACTTATTTTAATAAATATATCAAAAAATTTAGATACTTTGAAGAGGGAATTTTAATAGGTTAAATTTATTTTTCAAATTCCATCTAAATAAGTAATTTTTCAATATTATTATTAATTGTATTTGATTTAATACATATTGCTCAAAAATTATTTTGAATATGTATACTATGCATATATTAAACGTATTCTATTATATTTAGTAAATATAATTCTATAATTATATTTTCCATATCTCCATGATTTTCTTATCTTTTGTGTTTTCCCTTCTGCAGCTCTTGATTTCACTATTTCTAAAAAATTAAAACATGTTTAAAGGTGTAATGCAAAGTTCAAAACTCTGCTCAAGCTAAATTGGAATTAATTTCTAAAATTCAATCTTGATTTAACGTATTGATTCAACCATAATAAATTCGTTTGATTAGACTTGTTTTAAATTTTTAAACTAGACAGAAAAAATTGAGTTAAATGTGTTCTTTTAACTCAAACCCGGATAGTTTACAAGCATAAATATCTCATTCACATCTAAGCATACTCATTCCGAGCATAAATTCGTATCTAACAATCACCTTAAACACACATACATACAATCAAATATAATATTACTAACTTTTCTACAAAATTAGAGCACCATAGGTCTGATGCCCAGTCCCAGAGGAACGAAATTTCTTAAGCTTATGCTTTACTCATTGCTCCAGAAATAGCATTTCTTCAAGGTATTGACCCAACAGCTAGAAAGAAGCAACAAATCTGATTATCCATCAGCTATCAATAATGACTTTGGAAATAGAAAATTATATTTTCTATTTTTGTTCCAGAAAGAAATGAAAGGGAGCTTAACTTTGTTTAGAAGTTGGAAATTTAAAAAACAACAGTGAATGCTGGCTCCACAATTGGGAAATATCCTTCATTTTTTTTCTACATGAAATTAATGTGAAGTGTAGAAAGTGGTGGCAAATTGCATCAATTAGTTGCTTAATAAACGTTCAACATAGAATTACCAAAATTTCCTAGAAGGAAAGTGGAAAAAGATCATAAATCCATTTCTAACTTTTCATGTATATCGTCTAGCTTATTCATTGGGGCAATATAACTTTCTTCATGAGGGATTCATCCAAAAATCACGTCAAAGAATCCTTCTAGCTTATTCATTGCGGCAATATAACTTCCTTCATGGGTGATTCATCCAAAAAACACACCAAAAAATCATTTCTTACTTACGTCGGTGTAAAAATATTATTTCTTATATTTTTATATAATTTTAAAGATCCAATTGTTAGGGATAAATCTAAAAAAAATTAAAATAAAAAAATTGAAATATAAAATTTTGAGAGACCCAAATATAATTTCACCATATATTAATTTATAATTTGAAAGTTGCATAGCAAGTAGCAACCGTTGAATTATCAGCAGTACTTCTTGGTCGGTGGGGGCAATATGACTCTGTTTACAACGCTTTCATTACGTTCTCAATCCTGATGTTGATTGATGTCAGTTGTCGAGCATTGAGAAAAAAACATAGTATGGTAGAATGACTCGGTTGTAAAAAAAATATATTGACCATAAAAACCAACCCCAAGTAGACGCCTTTAACTAAAGCAGGCCCATGGAAATCATAGCCACATGACTTTTAAAGTCTAAAAATATCAAATACATACTGACAGTAGATAGAATGCGATAATATCATAATTCTAAAACCATATGTTGCACTCTGTTTCTTGATGGATGAGCCACGTACTCTCATTTACAAATCAATCTTATCAATTAACAATTTGTTTAAAGTTAATGGAGCTACCAAAAAAAAAAAAAAAATTCAAGCGTCCAGCTCTTTTTTCCTTATTTACATTGAACTTATAATTATTCTCTCATTCTTCAACTTGCTTAGTTTAGCAACAGCAAGCCCTCTAGTTAGACGAAATGACACCGACCAACAGGATTTACTTCAGTTCAAAGCCAAAATAACTGGTGACCAACTCAAGATTATGGAGTCCTGGAATAGTTTCACTCACTTCTGTCAGTGGCCTGGTGTTAGATGCGGTCGCAAGCATCAGGAGTCACCAAGTTGGAATTGAAATTCCTCAAACTCTTTGGCTCTTTCTCATTTTTTATAGTCTATATCTTTATAATTTTTAAAAGATTAAATCAAATTTTTATAATTTTAAGCGGGGCCAAAGTGTAATTTTACCTTTATTAATTTAAAATTTTTAAAAAATCTCAAGAGACTAAATAATAATTTTACATTTTAAGGAGGTCGGACTCTTGCCAACCTCTCTAGATTCGCCACTGCTCTTTACCACCCTACATTGGGAACTTGAGCTTTTTGAGGGAGTTGAGTGTTGTGGGCAACATCTACAACGACTAAGAATACTAGAAACATTAGAACTCATCAAGGGATAAAAAAAATTATCTCTTTAAATTTAAAATTTTAATATTAAAAAAAGTTTTGACATGAAGATAAACAAGTATAGTTTAACAATTTTTATGTATTTAGTTTCTATTACTTTTCTACTTTAATCTTTGATTTTTTTTACTCCAATCATTACTTAAAAAATACTTTTTTAGTTGGCAAAAATAAAAGCAACCTAAAAGTTGGATGACCAAATTGTAAGGATTTTATTTTGGGTGATCAATATAAAAGCACCTTAAAAGTTGAGTGATCAACTAAGTAGTTTATCTAATTCTAAATTAATATATAATAAAATTGCACTTTGATCGTTTTAAAAATGCTAAATATTTAATTTAATCCCTTAAAATTATAAAAATATATACTATTAAAATAATAAAATTACATTTTTATTATTATAAAAATAAATAACCTTATTCTGACCCTTCCAAATATAGTATTTACTAGGCCTACTAGGTCAGTTTCTGCCTATTTACATATTTGAAAAGTAAACAGTTTATTAGAAATATCGTGTTGTCAATGGGGGACTCCATCCTCCATAGTTATGAACTATCCAGCGGTTACTTTGAAGTCTCCCTTATCATTATAGGAAATAAATTAAGATTTCCTAAATATTTTAGTTTTTAAGAAATTAATAATAAAATGTCATACCATTAAATTTTAAAATTATAAAATTTTTGTTATACATTCATCCATATTTAATATATTTTTAATTTAATTTAATTTAAATTTAATTAAATTACTTAACAAATTAAAAAATTTAATAAATAAACATGTTTTTTTTTATAATTTTTAAATCATTTTATTTTTTAATTTAAGTGTTATTTATTTCTTTGTTTTCAAATCGTGTTTTATTTGTATGTAATTAATTTTTTTAATTCTTTTATTTTTTTAGGCAAGTAAGTTTTTTTCTTTTTTAATTTTAATAGATTTTCAAATTTTTATAAAACCAACAATGGTGGAATAATTTTAAAAATTTTGATTTTTTTTAGTAGCGTTTTTTTCCAAGATTTTTACTGGTTGATGTTGGGAAGAAATTGAACAACCGAACGGAAGCGAAGCACAACCGGTGTTCTTTCTCTCCCTATAACCTGTCAAATATTATGGCAAGCACAATAGCACAAAAATATGTTCTCCAGCAATCTTAATCAACGACAAATCAACCAATGCAACTGCAACAAAAAATGATAAATAGAGACACCGGTATTTTTACGTGGAAAACCCCTCTAAATCAAGGGTAAAAACCACGGGACTTTAGAGTCCGATCAAAAGCTCCACTATAATCAAATGTTCAGCTACAAGATCACAATATCAAGCCTATAACAAGCATTCAACTCCAACAAGGCTAACAATATGTAATCTTTAGTAAAAGAGAGAAAAATTGGAGAACATCACCAAAATTACAGCTGCTGAAAAATGGGTATTTCTGACGCTATAGGACTCGGATGAAAAATCTGACCGTACAAAGTCAAGAACACCTTGTCGCCTAGCTGCTGTCAAAAAATCAGCTCAATCGAACTACGGATGGACCTCCGATCAAAGAGTTGATCACTGCTGCAAATTTTCCTTCCAAGAGAAAAATTCTGCTATTCTCTCTGTTTCTCACCCGTTTTCTCTCCTTTTAAAAATTTAATTTTGGGCTCCCTCACACGTTAAAAAAAAATTGGCTACACCACCCTTAAAAGACAAAAGAAAATGATAAAAAAAAAACAAAAGAAATGCCATAAAACACAGGGCATGTAACACATGCCATAATCAACTATTAGGACCCATTCCTCCATCTTTGAGTTCATTGAGGGGTCTTGGGGCATTGGATGTATCCAACAATAATCTTTCACGTGGGATTCCAGAATTTCTTGTGAGTTTTGGGGAATTAAAGTATTTAAATCTCTCTTTCAACAATTTTGAAGGAGTTATACCAAGTGAAGGAGTGTTCAAGAATACAAGTGCCATATTTGTTGAGGGAAATAATAAACTTTGTGGAGGTATCCTTGAATTACACTTGCCAAGATGTAACTCCAAAACATCATCAAATGCTTCTGTTAAATTGAAAATTGCAATTATTGTTGTGATTTTAGGAGTGACTTTGGTTTTCACTTGTCTCCTCATCTTGTGGTTTAGAAAGAAGAAAGAACAGAAACCAACAACAACTTGTGCAGAACATTCACTTTTACAATTATCATACCAAAGCATCCTAAGGGCAACTAACGGATTCTGCATGGAGAATTTGGTTGGTTCTGGAAGTTTTGGTTCTGTATACAAAGGAATTCTTGAAGAGAGTGGAGTAGCTATTGCAGTGAAGGTGCTTAATCTTCCAAATCATAGAGCTTCCAAGAGTTTCTTCACTGAATGCGAGGCCTTGAAGAACATTCGACATCGAAATCTTGTCAAGGTATTAACAGCCATTTCAGGTGTCGATTACCAAGGCAATGATTTTAAAGCCTTGGTTTATGAGTTTATGGAAAATGGAAGCTTGGAGGACTGGTTGCATCCATATGTAAGCATGAATGAATCGGAGATGACAAGAAACCTGAACTTCTTCCAAAGAGTTAATATGGCCATAGATGTTGCTCATGCACTACAATATTTGCACCATCATTGTGAAACTTCGATCATTCATTGTGACCTGAAGCCAAGCAATATTCTGCTTGATGGGTGTTGTGTGGAAGCGTGTAAAAGAGTAAAATTATTGTACTGAAAAATCACACCAAGTTCAATTCCCAGGGAAGAGAGGTGGATCATGAGGATCACTTAAGTACCAAATCTTTCCTAGCCAGAATATCCCTCTATCGTAATTTAATAGCACAATAAATAACCACAATCACACTCACAAGATATGAAAAATAAATAATAAAGAACACCAGAATTTTAGCGAGGTTCGGCAAATTTCACCTACGTCCTCGGGCACTAACAAATATATTTCACTCCAAAAATACAAGTGAAAATTTACAAATAGGGAGAGAGAACAATGCCTTAAGTAGAGAATGGCAAATTGTGGGATGAAGAAAATGAGCAATGATTAGGCCTATTTATAGTTGAGGCTCAGGGATCAATCTTGCAAAGTACCTATTCAAATAGGGACCAAAATTGCAATTATCCCATGCCAATTGTCAACCATTAATTTTTAGTGCTTATTTCCAACTATTTCCAACTTACTTACAGCCAACTATTTTTAACTTTTCAAAGATAGTGGCTGCCAATAATCTCCACCTTGAAGATTTGATTAGGATAATCTTATCTTCACACAATTCTTTCTGCCCTTGCCAACAATATTTGATAGTGCCTTCTTCAACTGTTAAACTTGCAGGATATTGATCAAGTTCAAACAATGTTCGAACTTGGTTGCTGTTACCACCTTGGTCATCATATCTGCGGGATTATCTCAGTCTTGATCTTCTGAAGACAAATTTTCCCCTCATCAATAATTTCCCGCACAAAATGGAACCGTACGTCGATATGCTTTGTATGTGCATGATAGACTTGATTCTTTGCTAAATGAATAGCACTTTGACTATCACAATACACGTTAACATGCTCCTGAACCAATCCCAAGGTTTTAACCATACCTTGTAATCAAATAGCTTCCTTTACTGCCTCTGTTACAGCCATGTATTCAACACGTGGTTGACAATGCAATCAGAGATAGTAGAGTAGACTTCCAACTGATTGGTCCTCCAGCAAGTGTAAACACGTAACCGGTGGTTGATCTTCGTTTATCCAAATCACCGGCATAGTCAGAATCAACGTACCCAATAACACCTTCACCAAGTGTATTATCCTGCTCGAACAGTAATCCAAAATCTACGGTCTTTTGAATATACCGTAGAATCCATTTCACAGCTTGCCAATGTCCTTTTCCAGAATTATGGATATACCTGCTCACTATACTAACTGCCTGTGAAATGTCGGGTCTTGTACACACCATTGCATACATCAAGCTACCCACTGCATTAGAATACGGAACTTGCAACATGTATTCTCGTTCTGTATTCTTCGAAGGAGATAGTTGTGCAGAAAGCTTGAAATGAGAAGCCAACGGGGTACTTACAGGTTTTGTCTGCTCGTTAATGCCAAACTGCTGTAGTACCTTCTTCAAATACTGCTTCTGAGACAAGCTAACTCTGCCATGGGCTCTATCTCTACATATTTCCATGCCAAGAATTTTTTTAGCTTCACCAAGATCTTTCATCTCAAACTCAAGATTGAGTTGAGTTTTCAATCTCTCAATCTCAACTTTGCTCTTAGATGCTATTAGCATATCATCAACATATAAGAGCAAGTATATGAAAGTTCCTTCTTGTAGCTTCTAGAAATACACGCAATGGTTAAATTTACTTCTTGTGTACCTTTGCCCTTTCATGAACTGATCAAATCGCTTGTACCACTGCCTCGGGGATTGCTTCAATCCATAATGCGACTTTGTCAGTTTGCAAACCCAATTCTCTTTACCAGCAACCTTGAATCCATCTGGCTAAGTCATATAGATTTCCTCTTCCAACTCAACGTGTAAATATGCGGTCTTCACATCAAGCTGAACTAGTTCAAGATCATATTGCGCAACCAAGGCTAGCAAAATCCGAATAGACGAATGCTTCACAACTGGAGAAAACACTTCATTATAGTCTATTCCTTCTTTCTGAGCATAACCCTTTGCTACCAATCTAGCCTTGTACCGAATTTCATTTTTACCAAGAAATCCTTCCTTCTTTGCATATACCCATTTGCATCCAATTGCCTTCTTTCCCTTAAGTAGTGTCATCAATTCCCAAGTCTTATTTTGATGAAGAGATTGCATTTCTTCATTCATGGCTTGCTTCCACTTTACACCATCAGGGTTACTTATTGCTTCTGTGTAAGTAGAAGGAGCATCATCATCTGCAATTGGAAGTGCATAGGCCACTATACATCAAAGCGAGCAGGCTTACGAATCTCTCTTCTTGGCCTCCTAGATGCAATTGAATCTTGTTGCTGTAGAAGTTCTTGGGTCGGAACTTCTTCATCATTTGTTGTTCCAATATAAGCTGGATCATTATTAACCTTTTCAAGCTCCACCTGTTGCAAAGTACTACTGGTTTTGTCATCCTTTTGTGAATCCTTTAACATGGTTGATTCATCAAAAGTCACATCTCTGCTAAAGACAATCTTCCTTGTATAAGGACACCAGAGACGATATCCTTTTACTCCACTAGTTATACCCAAGAATAATGCTTTCTTTGCTCTTAGGTCTAACTTCGATTCTTTTACATGATAATATGCAGTGGAACCAAAAACATGTAAAGAATCATAGTCAGTAGCAGATTTACCAGTCCACATCTCTATAGGAGTTTTGCCATTTATTGCAGTTGATGGCAAACGTTTAATTAGATGGCACGCATATGTAATAGCCTCAAATTTAAAATTCCTTGCCCAATCCAAAGATTGGACAACATACATCGAACTTTCTCCAAGATAGTTCGATTCATGCGTTCTGCCACCCCATTCTGCTGTGGTGTATCCCGAACAGTGAAGTGCCGCACGATGCCCTCATCTTGACATACTTGAAGAAATGGATCTTTTTTGTACTCAGTACCATTATCTGATCGAAGTCGTTTGACCTTTCGACTAGTCTGAGTTTCCACCATATTCTTCCATTTCAGAAATGCATCCAATACTTCACTTTTTTCTTTTCATTAGATACACCCATACTTTTCTTGAATAATCATCAACAAAAGTAACAAAATAGTGCATACCTCCCAAAGAAGCCACTTTGGTAGGTCCCCACACATCACTGTGAACGTAGTCCGAATTCCTTTCGTATTGTGAATTGTCAACCAAACTTTACCCTCGCTCGCTTACCTGCAACACAATGTTCACGAAATTCCAATTTGCAAGAATTTGCACCTTTCAACAAGCCTTGCTTCGCCAAAGTCTGCAAAGCTTTTTCACCAAAGATGTCCCAATCGCATATGCCATAACCGGTAGCCTCTGAATCGCATCTTTCACGTAAATCGTTGATGTTGATCCAATAACTGTATGTCCATTTAAAAAGTACAAGTTATTTCTCCTTGTGCCTTTCATCACCGTCAAATTCCCAGCTGTTACCTTTAGTAATCCATCTCTCAAAGTGATTTTGAGCTCTTTAGATTCTAAGGCCCCTAATGAGATGAGATTTTTCTTCAAGCTGGGTACGTAGCGAACATCAGTCAAGACTTAGATTGAGCCGTTGTGATTCTTCAATTGGATTGTACCTACTCCTATTGTCTTACAAGCACTGTCATTGCCCATAAGAACAACTCCACCTTCTAGTTCTATAAGACTAGAAAACCAGTCCTTATTAGGACACATATGGTAAGTACATCTCGAATCCAAAATCCATTCATCCGTATGACATGCCATTGCCATGCCAACCAAGCTAAAGTCTGACTCCTCATCATGCTCCGCTAAACATGCATTAGAAATAGCCTTGCCCTTTTGTAACTTAGGACAATTCTTTTTCCAATGCCCTTTCTCACGACAAAAGGCACACTCATCTTTGGCGGGTCTCCCTTTGGACTTTCCCCTTCTACCAGGTTTACTGTTGCTTGAACGACCTCTTGCTGTTAAGACTTCTACAGTTGTATCTCTGTGATCTCTTTTATCTTTCTTTCGAATCTCAGATCTATACAACACACTGCAGACTGCATCAAATGTGATTGTATCCTTCCCATGAAGCAATGTGGTGGTAAGATGATCATATTCATCAGGAAGGGAATTCAACAACAATAATGCCTTGTCTTCGTCTTCAAATTTCTCATCCAAATTTAGCAAGTCTGCTAAAATTTTATTGAATGAGTTCACATGGTCATTCATCGACATACCGGGTGCATACGTGAATTGAAAAAGTTTCTTTTTCATATAAAGCCTATTTTCAAGGCTTTTCGTTAGAAACTTTTCTTCCAATGTATCCCATAATTTCCTCGCTGATGTCTCCCTCATGACAGAGTACTTCTGCTCTTTGGCCAAACATAGACGGATTGTACCACACGCTTGTCTATTAATCTTGGCCCACTCCTTGTTATCCATCTTGTCAGGTTTTTCTTCAAGGGCTATATCTAGCTCTTGCTGACATAAGACATCCAGGATCTCACATTGCCACATACCAAAATTATTAGTACCATCAAATTTCTCTACTTCAAATTTTGCATTGGTCACCGTAATCCTTGCTGATGACGATGCCTGTGCCATTTTTCTTCTCAATCCCAACTCATCAGATCGTGAGAATGCGATCAGTATACATGAATAGTGCCACAACCGATCGTACTCCCCAAGTACGAATCTAGCTCGGGTACCAATTGTTGTGCAGAAGCGTGTAAAAGAGTAAAATTATTGTACTGAAGAATCACACCGAGTTCAATTCCCAGGGAAGAGAGGTGGATCACGAGGATCACTTAAGTACCAAATCTTTCCTAGCCAAAATATCCATCCATCGCAATTTAATAGCACAATAAATAACTACAATCACACTCACAAGATATGAAAAATAAATAATAAAGAACACCAGAATTTTAACGAGGTTCGGCAAATTTCGCCTACGTCCTCCACACTAAACAAATATATTTCACGCCAAAAATACAAGTGAAAATTTACAAATAGGGAGAGAGAACAATGCCTTAAGTAGAGAATGGCAAATTGTGGGATGAAGAAAATGAGCAATGGTTAGGCCTATTTATAGTTGAGGCTCAGGGATCAATCTTGCAAAGTACCTATTCAAATAGGGACCAAAATTGCAATTATCCCATGCCAATTGTCAACCATTAATTTTTAGTGCTTATTTCCAACTATTTCCAAATTACTTACAGCCAACTATCTTTGACTTTTCAAAGATAGTGGCTGCCAATAATGGGGAAATGGTTGGACATATAGGTGACTTTGGCTTAGCAAAAATACTTTCTGTAGACAGGCTGAACTATTCTTCCAATCAATCAAGTTCCCTTGGATTAAGAGGAACTATTGGCTATGCTCCACCAGGTAATTACATTGTATTCGTTTCTTCTATTATTTAAAAGAAGAACATACATCCTAAAAGTAGTTTTTTTTTTTAATATTTAGAGCGTTTCTCTCTGCAATTATATTTATATTTATTTTGTGATGGATTAATTGTAGAGTATGGCATGGGAAGCGAGTTGTCAACAAAAGGCGATGTGTATAGCTATGGCATCCTCTTGTTAGAGATGTTTACAGGGAAAAGGCCTACTGATGAAAGATTCAAAGAAGGTTTAAGTCTTCACAAACATGTTAAGGCAGCTCTACCCAATCGAGTGATTGAGATTATAGATCCTATTCTTCTTCAAGAGAGTGTCAGAGGAGAAACAATCATAGACATCACTCTCAATGAAAACTGCTTGGGAAATGATAGACATCTTCGGTGCTTGAATTTGATATTTGAAATAGGACTTAGTTGTTCTGCTCAATCACCAAGTGAACGGATGGACATGAGTGATATTGTTACCAAGCTTTGTTCTATTAGAGATAAGCTTCTTCGTCCAACTCGAGTACATCGTGAGATTCAAACTTCATAAGCTACTCAATTAGCAGGTAATAATGTCTTTTACCTTAACAAAATAGTCAATCCTTTCATCACTCAAGTCGCATTTTCACTACCTTTTTTTTGATATGTTATGTTAAGATAAATCGGTTTTTCTCAAGTTTCAGGTATCTAAGGTGTCATATGGATGAATTGATCGGCTCTAGTCCAAGAAACTACTTGTTGTTCTCTTTTATTCACATTTTACTTTTAGAAGAGAGTATTGTTGTGGAATTTGTCCAAATTTCCATCGATAATTTGTATTAATATTTAGTATTCGTCATTGCATTATAAGCTACTTTATTTTCATCTAATCAGAACAATGTCAGATTTTGACTCTACATCTTATTGCATCGGTAATGCTATTGAAATTGATAATCTCGTTCTATAGTATTTGGTATTTAAATTTACTCTACATCGTTAAATTCCAGAAAAAAACCAACTAGTCCTTTCATTTTCTGAATTCAAACTAGAATTATCTATGGGCCGGGTTGGGTGTGGCCCAAAAGCCTGCCTAAAAAGTGGGATAGTTTGGATAAAAATATAAATTTGAAAATAGGTTTGAGCAAAGAATATGGTCTGTTTAAAAAATCGGTCGAACCTCAAGTAAAGCTTTTTGGTCTTTGAGCCCAACCTAGCCCGATTAGCAAAAAGGCAAAAAAATATTATTTTTTGTTGTTTTCTTGTTGTTTTGATGCTATTTTATTTTTTGTTTTCTTGTTGTTTTGCTACTATTTTACTATTATATTACTACTATTATGTTGTTATTTTTTGGATATTGTTAATTTTGTTATTATTTTAGTGGCATTTACACATGTCTTAGTGTTATTTAGGTATAAATATTTTTTTAATCTATTTTTAATTTATCAGAAAACATTTATTTCAATATTTTTAGTATTTTTTATGTATTATATTTTTAAAATTGTTTTATATAAAAAATAATATAAAAATTAATTCGGGCGAGCCGAATTAAATTTGGGTTTTAGCATTTTTATCCGGACTGAACTTGAACAAAAATTTAAACTCATATTTTGGGTTGAGCTTAACAAACAGACCTAAAATTTTAACAAGACCCTACCATGAAACATGATAAAATCTTATTCCAAGTTTCTTGTATTATTAAAACAAACAATTTTAACAACCAACACTTGAACCAAAAGATAATTTTAACAAGAACTTTTTTTATTTTGGTTAAGCAAAATGTATATACATCATACCTGCATACAAGTTACTATCACTTGGCCAATATCTTGATGGTATGTCAAGTATGTTAAGACTTTAGATGCATAAATTAATAATAATTAATGCTATTGTTTACGTTAATGCTAGTTGCATCATCAATTGCAACTTGCTTTGCAACTAAACAATGTGTAAACTTTTGCCTATATAAAAAAATCTGTTAATGTGCTTGTAATAACCAAATTTTGCCCGGGTCCTCAATTAAAAAAATTTAACCTGAGCCCAGTTGTAAAACCAAAATTGGAATCAAACAAAATACATTAAACAATCCAAAAAATAACAGTCCAATTACAAGCCCAAAACCAAACAAAACATTAGCCCAATTTGAACCCGCGTGCCTTCGACATCGCCCGTACCCTACAGACGAAGAACAAAGAAAGCAGCAGCAAAGTATGGGGCGAAACGATGGAATACTAAAAAAAAAACAACAACCAAAATGAACTTGTAAATCGGTTATAAAAAATCGAAATGAGGCCTAGGGGGACTCCGGTTACGAACACAGAGAGATTATCAAAAAACAAAAGAACTCTTGTAATCTGGCTCTTTTTACGATCTATCTTAAATCGAAAAAGCAGAAATTGCAAGATCGATTCCACTCTTATTTGCTGTTATTATCTTATTTTTATGCCTTTTATTTTACTATTTTTGAAATCTTTAATAAACAAAAATAAAAAAAGAACAAGAGGCGAAGGAGAATGAACCTGAATACAAGGGTACAACGTCGGAACTTCTTCTCCGTCGCCATAGCCGAATCGAAGGCAGGGGGTTTTCTCTGTTTCCTCTCCTCTCGTGTTCTGAGGCTTCGAAAGGAGGTCGAAGGTCCCTTTCTCTTCTTTCTAAAAGCACTGAAGGTCGGAATCTTCGGAATCTTCTTTCTCTTCTTTCTTTCTCTTCTTTCTTTGTATTATTATTATTATTATTATTATTATTATTATTATTATTATTACACTATATATGTTTGTATTATTATTGTTATTGTTGCTCTATTATTATATTATTATTATTATTATTCTTAGTCTATTTCGTATATTTATTACTATCACCATATTTACATCATTATTGTATTGTACATATTTTATTATTATCATGTTAGTATCTTTATTATTATATCATTATTATATCATTATTACCATATTTATATTAGTATATTGTATATATTGCGTATTTATTATTATTATTGCCGTTATGCTTATATTATTATTTTGTACATATTCCGCATTATCACCATCGTCATTATTATTGCTACTGTGTTTACTATTACCATTATTATTACCATACTATATGTTGCATATATTTTGTATCACTTTTATTATTATCATTATATTACCCTTATTATCATTATTATTAGCATTATTATTAATAGTATCCATATTGTGATGTTTATTATCCTCGTTGTTACTAATTCTATCATTTTTGACGTTGTTTTGCTTTTTTTTAAAATTTCTCATTTTATTTTTAATGTTTTTATTTTATTTCTATGTTTTTATTTCGACATTTTTATGATTATTTTTGTTTGCGTCATTTTATGTAAATCGATGTTTTTTAGATGGTCTTGGATTCAAAGATTTAAAATATCGTGTCCTAAAGTATTGGATGTGATATTTTATTCTTTGGGAACAAGAAGATCTTGATTTTCAATTCGAGAAAATTACGGGATGATCTTGGATTCGAAGATTTAAAATATCGTGTCCTAAAGCATTGGATGTGATACTTTATTCTTTTGGGATAAGAAGATCCTCATTTTCAATTCGAAAAACTATGAGATGATTTCCGAATCGAGGACTTAAATTATCATGTCCTAAAGCATTAGATGTGATATTTTAGTCCCTTGGGAACGAGAAAATCCCGATTTAATTTAAGAAAACACAAACTTTTTCAAAAGAAATCAAAATTTTAAATTCTTTCAAGATTTTCAAACTTTCGACATTAGGACATTAATTAATCAATTTGGTACCAATTTTGGGCGTGACGAGGGTGCTAACCCTTCCTCGCACGTAACCGACTCCCGAACCCGTTCTCTCAAATTCCGTATACCAAAATTATATTTTAATAAATCAAAATGTTTTATTAAAATAACCCGTCCCAAGGTAACCCGATCGCACCTCAAATAAAAGATCGGTGGCGACTCCCGTTTCTTATTTTCAAAACCAAGTCGATCCCCGTTTTGACAAAAAAATGGTTACGATAGCTTGGCGACTCCACTGGGGACCAAAAAGAGAGTCAGGCCTTAAATTGATTATTCTATGTCCTTCGTTGAAAGTTTGAAAATTTGCTCTGAAAAACTACGGTTCTTTACCTTCATTTGCGTCATACTATTTGATTGTGTGGTCGAGTTTCGCATGATATTTTTACATCACATTGCATGACCCTTGGGTCACACCCTTTTAAGTGGGAGTGAGAAGCTACTCTTTCGTGAGGTTTTCACCTCCGTGCAAGATAGTGGATCGCTTTCAGGATACATCTGTACCTATGTCTTCGTGAGATTTTCATCTCCGTGCAGCCATAGGGAAATGTGTCCCCCTGAACTGAACTTGGTGCATATGAGCCTATAATGGGTGAGGATCGAGGAATCTGCTGGTTCAGGTACCTTTACCCTAGAACCAAACCGCATATAGAGAAACCTAGGAGCCTAACCTAGGTAGAGCACGCCAAATCCTAGCGGTTACCTGAGTAGGTGGTTTTTTTTGCTTGCTTTAAGCTGTGATTGGAATACATACTTGTTTTATTTTGATCAAATGACATTTCCATCACTCTTAATTTATTTTTGCACATCATATGGCATGACCATTGTGGTCGCACCTTTAAGTGAGAGTGAGAAGCTACTCTTTCGTGAGGTTTTCACCTCCGTACAAGATAGTGGATCGCTTTCGGGATACATCTGTACCTATGTCTTCGTGAGGTTTTCATCTCCGTGCAGCTATAGGGAAATGTGTTCCCCTGAACTGAACTTGGTCCATATGAGCCTATAATGGGTGAGGATCAAAGAATCTGCTGGTTCAGGTACCTTTCTTTGGAACCAAACCTCATATAGCCAGCTTTAAGAGCTCACCTTAGGTAGAGTCATTCCAAACCCTAGTGACCACCCAGATAGGTACTTTGTTTATTACTCATGCGCTAACGTACTTTCTTTTGTTTTGATTGCATTGCATTGCATCATCATAGAAAGAAGGTGCTGATTAATATTCGATTGCTAAATAGAGGAGTTTGTCACAAGGAACTAAATTTCTTGATAAAATAGATTATAATACAGTGGCCCAAATATAGGCCAAATAAACAACGAGAGAAGGCTGATAGTCTACGGGAGAATACAAGACTTTGCTCGATGATTCAAGCCAACAAGGATTATTCAAGAGTGGTCGCCCCTAGACTTTTAAAGGAGCTTATGAACAATCACAGAGGATAAACGAGTGAAGAGATACGGTCCGAACCAAGCCCCAAAGAGCTAGAAGAGGCACCTACGAAGAAAGCGCACAAGATATGGCCATGATATCCAGTCACGAAGGAAGAGATTGGTGTTTTGCTTGGACTATGAGGACAAAACCGTATATGTAATCCGTTTTATTTAAAGAGCTTTATTTTCTAGAAAAGTTCTTCTAATGGAATTGAATTCATAATCAGCGCCTCTCTTTCTCCTTGCATTCGTTCCATGCATTTGCATTGCATTCATCATCTTAGAAAGGAGGTGTTGATTCGCATTGGATTACTAAATAGAAGAATTTGTCATAAGAAAATGTGTTACTTGATAATGTGGAATACGATACGGTCATCTGAGCGTGGCCTAGGTAAACAACAAGACAAAGCATTACTTGAAGATTGAAGTCGACGAGGATTGTTTGGCAGCCATACGAAGATTATGAGCATCACGGAGGACAAGTGAGTGATGAGGTACGACTTAGATCAAGCAACAAAGAGCTAGAAGAGATGTCTATTAAGAAAATTCAAGGGACACGACCATAGACATCCGGGTACGAAGAAGAAGATTTATCTGAAGATTCAAGCTGATAAGGATTGTTCGGGAGTCATTAGAAGATTACGAGTGTCGCAATAACAACTTGGATTAAGCCAACGAAGAGCTAGAAGATACGTCTGCCAAGGAGGCTTACGGGACATAACCATAACATCCGAATACGAAGAAGAGGATTTGTTCAAAAATTCAAGCTGACAAGGATTGTTCGGGAGTCATCAGAAAATTATAAACATCGCAAAAGGTAAGTGAGTGATGAAGGACAACCTGGATCAAGCAAACAAAGAGCTAGAAGAGATGGGACGTGACCATAATATTCGGGAACGAAGAAGAGGATTGGTGTTTTCACCTGGACTATGAGGAAGAGGCCATATATACGGTCCACTTTATTAAAGGAACGTATTTTCTAGACAAGTTCTTCTAATAGGAATCGAATTCATAATCAATGCCTCTCTTTCTTTTGCATTCATTTCATACATTTTGCATTGCATTTCATGCATCGGTATTACATTATATTGCATGCATCAAAACTTGTAGAAAAACCCTAATTCGGTGAAATTATTCCAGTTAAGCTAGAAGATATGGAACAAAGGTTGGAGAGATTAGAGCAAAGGCAAATATTGATGCAAGAACAGTTGGCCAAAATTCAGCAGGATATGCAAGATCAAATGAATATGATGCGCTGGTTAACCCAACTACTTGAAAAAAGAAGTACCCCAGCTATCAATAGTACGGATGATGATTCCCCGAGGAATATCCCGACTCAACCAGACACGCAGTCGCAAGGGGCACCCGTCATTATCGGACCCCAACGTCAGACTAATACCTCAACCCTGTCAAACTTCCCAATGGGCCCATGTTTTAACCCTAAGGATGATCAAGCCAAACTGGTTGTTCAGGCAGAGGCAAAAGAAAGGAGGGAGCAGACACTGAAGACCTCGAAGAAGAAAGAAAAGGAAGAGGGTAGTACAAGTAAGCATGGCAAGAGCTCTTCAGAGCTAATAGCAACAAGGCAGCCAAGAACGGTGACTACCAGTCATCAAGGTCCCCTTAAACAAGACTCTAACCCAAAGGCTAAAAGGCTCCAGTTCACGCCCATCTCGATGACATACAAGAAACTCTATCAGGATTTATTTGATGCACATGTGGTGGCTTCTCACTACTTGAAACTGATGCAATCTCCCTATCCAAAATGGTATGACCCGAACGCCCAGTGTGAATACCACGCTGGGGTTACAGGGCATTCGATAGAAAATTGCCTGGCTTTCAAGAAATTAGTGGAAAGATTCATTGGCATGGGTGTTGTAAAGCTGGATGACACGCTAAATACAGAAACATGAGCCTGGGAGTGTTTTGAACAATAGAGCTATGGAAAGGGCGTGTGTTTTTAGAGCTAACTCAGAGTAATGTCCAAACGCACAAATTGCTTTAAAAGCCCAAGAGCAATAAGAATCTTTTGTGAAATGGGCTTGTGTCCAGAATTGTTATTTTAATGAAATGCATCTTTCTAAGTAAATATTTTCATGTGTTATATTGTTTTTTTATTCATGCCCACATCATATAAATAATCATCTTTAGAATATTTTATTCTTTAGATTTTCTACCTTTACACCCACGATAGGTCCCCAGATATCAATGACACGAGTGACATTGTTACTGGCTCTCTTTTTAGTGAAATATGGGTCTAAGGGATCTTAAGACTTTGAAGATGATAGAGATTGTAACCTATCTTTTGATTTGTTAAGGATGGTAGAATAAGCGAAAATAGGCTCTACCTTGTAAAAAGGGTCAGTGGATGTTGTAAATCTAGGAAAAGGCTTAATCCGCCACAGAAATAAGGCGAGACACCAATGAGCTATTTTCAAGAATTCCAAGATATTTTTGCACGATCATATCAAGACACGACAGACTATTGAAACGTTGGGATGTTGCCAAACTTGGAACCCATGTTGATAGTTCTACAATGGCCAAGCTAATCAAGAAGTTCGAGCTACTGGTCTGCCCAGAAAGGAAAGTTACATCAAACGCCAAATCGAGGAAGACAAGACTTATAAAGGGGGCATGGATGTTACATCTGCGGGGTTATCAAATACTTCACCAAGAGGGTAAAGGTTGCTTCATATGCCAAAGTTACAAAGTCGGCAGTCGTCAAATCCAAGCTCAGAAGCAAAAAAACAAAAACAAAAACAAAAACAAAAAGCAAAAAGCAAAAAAGGAAAAAAACGAAAAAACAAAAAGTGGCAATAAAGAACACCAGAAAAAATATCAGAATCAGGCATCTTACCAGTGTAGCAAAGACTACCACAAATAATTCGAAAATTGACTGAGACTTGTAAAGGTTGGCATAGAGAAGTTACCATTTACCCTCTATATTTTTAAGAGCATCAGCTAGAACCTTCACCGGGGCAACAGAAGCTTCACTGGGGCAACACATTCCTTACCAATTTTGCCAACTAGAGTCAAATTTTGTTGGAGTTGAAGTTAGATGAGGCAAAATAGATCCAATCTGATGCGATCAGGTGTATTTGAAGAGAAAGCTATCTGTCACGATCAAATGGCGCGAGATAGTAACAAAAATGATTAGTCCTAAAATTTCCCGATAGGGCATGGGAGAAGATTCCTTCCGGGCAAAAGGGACTTCGAAAGAAAGCAAGCGCCGAACTAGGAAGGACTTCATGAAGTGAAGAAGGTCTGTTCTGGGAAGGCATGAATATTGACCAAAATAAATGGTAGAGACTTGCCCAATTTGGAGAATTCAAGTAAAAAAAAAAAGGGAGATAGAGAAAATCAGCAAAAAAGGAAGAAAGAAAAGGAGAGGCCAAGGCGAAAACCTACAAAGGGCGCTTTGAGACCAAAAGGGGTTTTGAGTTGAAAACCCAAAAAGGGCAGCTCAAATTTTGATGGGGCATACAGTAGTCTCGCTGCGCTTGAAATAACAATGAAGATACATGTTACATCTTGGGGCATCGACAAAGTACTCCTGATCCCCTAAACACATATTGAGCTTAAAATGGTCCTCAAGAAGTTGGAACAGAGGAGCTTGAGCTGCGATATCTGGGGCACTTAGCTTCCATTTTACCCATTTTAATTCTTTATTTGTGATTATCTACCAATAAATTTCCTTCTTGGTAGTATTTGCTAGCTTTGATCAAGCTTGTCTGTTTCAAACTATTCCCCCTAACCAATTTCCTTTTTGTCCACTGTTACAATCTTTTTGGGCATTTTGCATCAAAATAACGATTTGAGGACTAATAGTACTTTCATAAAAAAAGTTTCACACATTACCCTGAAAGCATCTGAATAATACAAGGACCTGAGACATGACTATTGTTCAGAACTCATTCAGTCTAAGGTTTGGAAATGTTGGAGAAACATGATTATCTTTTTGAACATTTCATTGGTTGAACAAAGATAAGAAATTTCGTCGGTGATTCGACCTCGACAAATGACAAGCGATGTCGACCCAGGTACACAATGGAATCATGGTACCATACCTCAGAGTCAAAGCGGGATGGTTGGAAGAAACCAAATGTTATTCTCCTGAAGTTGGGGTAAGAGGTATGAACTTTATGTCCCAGAAAGGGATTCTAAAATTACAGCGGGGCAAGCTTTCTGAGCAAAAAATGATCGCTTATTTGGGGTTTTTGTCAAAAAATACTGGCTGAACGAGAGAGCATTGTAACACATCGGTGATAGAACCATGTTGAACTACGAGCAATGACAACCCAAACAGTAACAAGGGTCATTCTCATGCATTCATTCATACACATTTAGTTAAGAGTACTAGATCCATTCTGATCATTGCATCTTAACCATCTGGCATAAACATGGACACAAAACTGATTTTACAACACAAGTCCCCTAGGGGGCATTGTCACAATAATGGTAAGCTCAAAGATCTTGCCTGCCTGAATGGAGCAAATATATAAAAAAAATAGCAGATCTGGCGGTCCGGAAGTTATAGGAGGAGAGTGGAAACATACAATTTTTTTTATCACCTTTCGTTTTCGAGAAGTTTCAGCAAGAAGATCCAAGTTACGGGTCTCTTCTGGATTCCTATCACCTTTCATTTTTGAGAAGTTTCAGCAAGAAGATCCAAGTTACGGGTCTCTTCTGGATTCCTATCACCTTTCGTTTTCGAGAAGTTTCAGCGAGAAGATCCAAGTTACGGGTCTCTCCTGGATTCCTATCACCTTTCATTTTCGAGAAGTTCCAGCAAGAAGATCCAAGTTACGGGTCTCTTCTGGATTCCTATCGCCTTTCATTTTCAAGAAGTTTCAGCAAGAAGATCCAAGTTACGGGTCTCTTCTAGATTCCTATCACCTTTCGTTTTCGAGAAGTTTCAGCGAGAAGATCAAGTTACGGGTCTCTTCTGGATTCATATCACCTTTCATTTTCGAGAAGTTTCAGCAAGGAAATCAAATTTACGGATCTCTTCTTTCTGAATTCTTATCACCCTGAGCCTCCAGTAGAATGAATCGAAGCAAAGAGTTACAGTGAAGTTTGAAGCTGTTTGAAGAAGACAGCAGGTCTGGCATTCCTGGCATGCAGGAGCAGATCGAAGATAACAAGTCTGGCATTCCTGACATGCAGGACCAGATTGAAGATAGCAGGTCTGGCATTCCTGGCGTGCAGGAGCGGATCGAAGATAACAAGTCTGGCATTCCTGACATGCAGGAGCAGATTGAAGATAACAAATCTCATATACCTTCCTCCCAAGCCTACAATGAGGATTAGTCCTTATTTTTTGGAAATTTCAAGCAAAGAAGATTGAGCAGGAGCGAATTGAAGCTACAGCATCTATCTCTCGGAAGTAGCGGTGGAGTGGATCAAAGCAACAAGTTACAGTGAGGCTTGAAGATACGTGAAAAAGACGAGGACCAAAAAAGTCAAGATTTGGCCAAGACCGGCCAAAAATTGGTTCTTCTATTGTCTTTGCTCTATTCTTGTTTCACGACAATGAGCAAAGAGGGGCAGCTGTAATAACCAAATTTTGCCCGGGTCCTCAATTAAAAAAATCGAACCTGAGCCCAGTTGTAAAACCAAAATTGGAATAAAAAAATACATTAAACAGTCCAAAAAATAACAGTCCAGTTACAAGCCCAAAACCAAACAAAACATTAGCCCAATTTGAACCCAATACCAGTCCCAGTTAATAGCTTACCCAACCACTAAATCCTAAACTTCTAGCCCAATACAGCCCAACCAACCCAAAATGACCCTAAGACCTGACCGGCCCAATATGAAACCCTAGGGTTCCCTCCCCACCAGCCGCCTCCACATCTCTCAGCCACCCCCCACGCGTGGCCCTTCGACTATAGCGTGCACCGCACGCGCGACGCCCAGCTTCTCGCACGCTCTCCACGCGTGCCCCTTGGGCTCCTCGTGTCGTTCCTAGTGCCCACGTGCATTGTTCCCCATGCCTGCACTTCCCAACAGCCGCACGGGTGCCTTCGACATCGGCCGTACCCTGCAGACGAAGAACAAAGAAAGCAACAGCAAAGTATGGGGCGAAAACGATGGAATACTAAAAAAAACAACAACCAAAATGAACTTGTAAATCAGTTATAAAAAATCGAAATGAGACCTAGGGGGACTCCGGTTACGAACCCGGAGAGATTATCAAAAAACAAAAGAACTCTTGTAATCTGGCTCTTTTTACGATCTATCTTAAATCAAAAAAGTAGAAATTGCAAGGTCGATTCCACTCTTATTTGCTGTTATTATCTTATTTTTATCCCTTTTATTTTACTATTTTTGAAATCTTTAATAAACAAAAATAAAAAAAGAACAAGAGGCGAAGGAGAACGAACCTGAATACAGGGGTACAACGTCGAAACTTCTTCTCCGTCGCCATAGCCGAACCGAAGGCAGGGGGTTTTCTCCGTTTCCTCTCCTCTCGCGTTCTGAGGCTTCGAAAGGAGGTCGAGGGTCTCTTTCTCTTCTTTCTAAAAGCACCGAAGGTCGGAATCTTCGGGTCAAAGAGGGTTTCGAGCAGAGCGAAAGGCCCGATATTGAGCAATACCGGCCATCGGTGCGATGGTGATGCAGTGATGCGTGGATAGGGCATGAGGACCTTGGCCGAATAGAGAGAAAATGAGAGAAGAGGGAGGGCTGCAGCTGCTAGGTTTTGAAAGAAATGAAAGCTGAGTTTTTTTAGACCAATTTAGGGTTTCTTAAGTGATGAATAAAACGGCGTCGTTCGGTTAACAGGATTACCGCACATTGGCTTTAAAAGGCTTATTTACGCAGCCAGTCCCTCCCTTTTTGCGCCGCTCATTAATCGCACCTAATTACACCTTTTTAAAATTCTTAATTTTGCCCCATTATTTCATTGAAGTTTTAATCAAGTCCCTGTCAAAACGCGCGTTTCATGAGAGGGGCTAAATTGCTCAATTGGTCCCTCTTATTGTGGCTCGCAGCGTGTTTTAGTCCCTAATTCCCTTTTTTATTTTATTTTATTGCTATTTTACCCCTTTAACTTCGTTTTGATTTCGATTTGGTCTCCTCTTTGTATTATTATTATTATTATTATTATTATTATTATTATTATTATTATTATTATTATTACACTATATATGTTTGTATTATTATTGTTATTGTTGCTCTATTATTATATTATTATTATTATTCTTAGTCTATTTCGTATATTTATTACTATCACCATATTTACATCATTATTGTATTGTACATATTTTATTATTATCATGTTACTATCTTTATTATTATATCATTATTATATCATTATTACCATATTTATATTAGTATATTGTATATATTGCGTATTTATTATTATTATTGCTGTTATGCTTATATTATTATTTTGTACATATTCCACATTATCACCATCATCATTATTATTGCTACTATGTTTACTATTACCATTATTATTACCATACTATATGTTGCATATATTTTGTATCACTTTTATTATTATCATTATATTACCCTTATTATCATTATTATTAGCATTATTATTATTAATAGTATCCATATTGTGATGTTTATTATCCTCGTTGTTACTAATTCTATCATTTTTGACGTTATTTTGCTTTTTTTAAAAAATTTCTCGTTTTATTTTTAATGTTTTTATTTTATTTCTTTGTTTTTATTTCGACATTTTTATGATTATTTTCGTTTGCGTTATTTTATGTAAATCGATGTTTTTTAGATGGTCTTGGATTCAAAGATTTAAAATATCGTGTCCTAAAGTATTGGATGTGATATTTTATTCTTTGGGAACAAGAAGATCTTGATTTTCAATTCGAGAAAATTACGGGATGATCTTGGATTCGAAGATTTAAAATATCGTGCCCTAAAGCATTGGATGTGATACTTTATTCTTTTGGGACAAGAAGATCCTCATTTTCAATTCGAAAAACTATGAGATAATCTCCGAATCGAGGACTTAAATTATCATGTCCTAAAGCATTGGATGTGATATTTTAGTCCCTTGGGAACGAGAGAATCCCGATTTAATTTAAGAAAACACAAACATTTCCAAAAGAAATCAAAATTTTAAATTCTTTCAAAATTTTCAAACTTTCGACATTAGGACATTAATTAATCAATTTGGTACCAATTTTGGGCGTGACGAGGGTGCTAACCCTTCCTCGCACGTAACCGACTCCCGAACCCGTTCTCTCAAATTCCGTAGACCAAAATTATATTTTAATAAATCAAAATGTTATATTAAAATAACCCGTCCCAAGGTAACCCGATCGCACCTCAAATAAAAGATCAGTGGCGACTCCCGTTTCTTATTTTCAAAACCAAGTCGATCCCCGTTTTGGCAAAAAAATGGAAATTAGAGAGCACTTATTCTATTCTTCATGGAAATTTATTTTTGTGTAAAATACTTGTAAACATATTGTTTTCATATTCAATTTGTAACTAAACTTTCAACGAGTAAATCATTAGACAAATCACGAAAATGTAGAAAAGAGTTTCAAATTGCATAACTTTGCTAATTTGCTCTTTTAGTTGTTTATTTAATTGAATTTAATTTACAACAAATAAATCAACACTAGCAATTTATTTTTGCTGGAGAATATTAAATTTGATTCGATAAATATAGGTGCATAATTTTTTATTATCGAGAAGTTTTTATTTTCAAAATCAAAGTAAAATTATTGTATGTCTATATTTTATTTTTTTCAAATAAAGATAATTAAATAATTATCATGAATTGATATATTTTTATCAGTTAAATATAAAATTAGTACCCGAACTTATACATTTCTCCCAGATTGGTAACTATATATTTTTTTTTGTCCCTAATTGGTATCCAAATCTTTTTTTTCTTCCACTAGTTTAGTACCTAAACCTAACTGTGTCAATTTTTTATTCATGTGCCAGCGCTGGCCATTTACCTGCTGTCACGTGTCATCCTCTTTGGTTGCAAACCAAACCAAATATTTTTTTATTTCATTTTCCTTGAAAAATTATTGTTTTAATTATTTTCTCTTTCATTTGTTCTTTAAAAATTATTCCTGTCACCATCATCTTCTACCTCACTTCTATCTCTTTCGTTTTTTCTTTTTTCTTTTTTTTTTCCTCTCAACATCTATTTCATTTTATCTATTCATAAGACATCTGTTGAGGGAAGAAAAGCAAAAATGTCTTCTTCAACAAATAAAAAAATTAAATGCTCAAAAAAGTTTTGTACCCAGAAAACAAAACCCTAGGAACTAAAAGTAAAGTCACGAGTACATCTTCTTTTCTGTTACTGCCGATGACCGTTGGGGGATTTCCCCGTCAGTTTTTCTTTTCTTTTCCTTTGTGTATCCTCCTTTTTTTTTTCCATTCGGTTTCACCAGATCTTATTCGTGTCCAGTGTCAAATTGTGTCAAACTGTCGAGTTCGGGTATCGGAGGTGACAAGGATGGAAGGTATTGATGGATGTAGATGCTTAGATGGATCTTCGGAAAGTCGTAAATCTAACAACTTATTTGACATCGTTAGCTACACTGCTATTTACTGGTGAGTAACCGAAAAGACATTACATTGAACCCAACATCTTCAAAAAAAAAAAAAAAAACAAATAAGAATCAGAGAACCCATCACATTCAAATAACAAATAGAAAACAAAAAACTTAGCACATTTAAAAAACAATAGGAAGAAGAAGAAGAAGGAGGAGAAGAAGAAGGAGAAGAAGAAGAAGAAGTTAAAGTAGGTGACACATGACAACGCGTGAATGATTAGAACTGCCGTGTCAGCAAAAAATTAACGCTATTAGATTTAGGTACTAAACTAATGGATGGAAAAATGTTCAAGTATCAATCTAGAAGTAAACAAGTGCGGATACTAATATTATATTTAACCCTATTTTAAATTAATTATGATTATATTTATAAGAATAAAATATTCCAAAACTTCAAAAGAAGCATAATTTTGAAAAATAAATATTCAAAACTCAACTCTACAACTTTAATTAAATGTGTTAAAATCATATTCGAATAAGTTAGAGGGGTGTTTTAAGATAGATTCAATTTGATATCTTCTATTTAAAAGGAAAATCATTTTTCATGATGATGCTTCAAAAAATAAAAAGAAACTTACAAATTAGAAAATATAATTATGATAATAATTTCTTTTCTCTCATCTTATCTCTTTAGCATGAAGTCATATCACATGTAGTCATCCAAAATTCAAAAATAAAAAGTTTACATTTTAGGTACCAAAATTTAGATCGGATTTCATTTTTTAAATTGGGTGAAAACAAATCCTTAACTGGAAATTTTTTAAATCGGGTGAAAATTATAAATTATATTTATTAATTACATGGAAAATTAAAAAAATTAATTGGAATGCCAACTTGGATTTTCATTACTCCGTATACCCATAGTGACCAAAATGAAAACAGATCTTAATTTTGGTGCCTAAAATGCAAACTTTTGATTTGGGTGCTTAAAATGAATATTTGTGAAAGTTGAGTGATTATTTGTGGAGTTTATCCCTTTCTCATGGAGTAAATAAAAGCAATTAGGATTTGTTTTTTTCATATTTTTTTCTTTCTAACCATTTGAAGTGTTGATAGTAATTAATATTTAATGAGTTTTTTTCCCTAAACTAAGGTAGTTATAAATTTTTATTCCCAAAATAATTTTATTTCTTAATCTAAGATACTTTTTTACTATGTCATCATCACGTGCTTCACGAAGGAAGCATAAATCGTAGTAAGGAACAGGTCTCATACGTGCCAAGTAGGCTACAGCAACATTTCTCTCCTTGTAAGCATACTCGATGCTGAAGTCCCATTGATGATGCGCACTAGAGCAATGCTATTATCATCTTCATCACTACTATTAAGCAGATGAGCTGCTTGCATATTATCAGTTTCGAGTAGTACTTTGCGATACCCTCGTTCCAAGCTAATGAGAGCCTACCAAATATGATCAACAACTCAGCTTGCAGTGGAGAAGTGACATCCAAACTCATGAAAGCTGTGATTTTAAAAGCAATGATACCGTCTTTATGATTCTGCAAAACTTTTCTTTAATAGACTTACTGTACTCTCTATGTTAGTGATAGTCACCATCTCACCAACTGGAATATGTCTGCAAGAGAATGGATATCTTGCTATATATTTTCTAATGCATTTAACCTTAACCATAAAAATATACAATTATGTGAATCTTTAAAGATGAGAAGGAGCAAAAAGGGTTGTGGTTAAAAAATGCTAAAAATTTCATTTACTCTATTAAATTTATAAGAAATAATAAAATTATATTTTTACTAGGATAAAAATATAAGAGCCCAATTTTGATCGGGCTTTGAAATAAACCAAATAAAAATAGATAAAACCAGTGTTTATTTTTTAAACAGTCCAGTTACAACATTTAGCCCAAACACATTACCCGTGGCCCAAATTAACCCAAATAGAAACCCAACTTCAGACGGCCCAAATGGCCCAGGAGCTAAACAGAATCAACAATGGCCTAGGGTTTCTGAAACCCTAGGCGCCGCTTCAGCAGGAGTCCCAACAGTCGCGCCGCTCCTCGTGCCTAGGCCAACAGTCGCGCACAAACAGCACCTCCAGACTTGCGCCGCAATTGGCTCTCGCACCCATGCAGAATATCCGGTAGTGTCACGATCTGCGCCCAAATCACTCCATCGCCGCGAGATATTCGTCAATCATCTGTGCAAACAAGGAAACAAGCAACAACAAGGCTGGCAATAACGACATTTTCCTTTTTTATTTTTATTTACAAGGCTATAAAAGCTGGATTTATTTTGTAAAAAAGGGGGACACGAAATACTATAAAAAACCCTTTGAAACAGAATACAGAGTTTTTTTGAAAATAGAGGTGATTCTTTATTTTTCGATTTGTTTTATTTTATTTTTTTATTTCTTTATTATATACGCAAAATAACAAACAAAAAAGAAGAAGAAAGGGACGAGTTTTTACCTGAGCTCCGCCACGGACGACGGCGCGTGAGGCGCGTGGCAGTAGCCTGAACGTCCGACCATCGGGACCAGACGAAGAGGGCAGAGAGCATTTCAGAGCTCTCTCGTCATTTTTTTTTAAAAAAACATTGAATGAAATGATTTTTTTAACTGTTTTTTTACTTTTAAAGCAAACGAAGAACGACACCGTTTTTGGCCCTCAGGATCCGCGCATTTTCTTTAAATGGTCTATTTATCCATTGAGTCCTTCTGAAATTTTATTGTTTTTAATTTAGCCCAATTCGCATTTTTGTTTATTTTAAAATTATCCCTAAAGTTTGTTTTGGGTTCCAATTTAGTCACTCGGTCCGTTTTAAAGGTAAAACTGAACGACGTCGTTTTGAAAAAGACTTAATTTCTGTTTTAACCCCTATATTTTAACGCGTGTTTTTATTTAGTCCTTTTAAATCTGTTTTAATTATTATTTGACCCCTGTTTTCTTCGTTTTATTTTATTTTTAGTGTATTAAACTATTTTATTATATTATATATTCTATATTATTTTCCTATATTTATTTATTAATATTGTGAAATTCATATATATATTATATGTATTATTTTATCATATAATTAATTATTACTATATATATATTATTATATTTTATCTTATATTATATTTTGTATATTATATATTATTATGTTACATTTATATATTATTTTTTAAAACTTTATTTTTATAAAATTTATTCATATTACCTAATCTATTTTATTGTTTATATTATGTATGTAAATTTATGATTAGTGTATTATATATATATATATTCATCATTTTATTTTATTTTTAATATTATTTTAATTATATATTATTTCATAAATTAGTTATTATATTATTTTATACAAAATATATTTATGTTTGATTTATATTATTTATATTATTTATTCAAAATCATTATATACTATTCTTTTTATTTATACATTGTTTGCATTATTTATATCATACATGTATGTAATATTTTTATTTTATTGCATAAAATATGTTCATATTTGTTTTATTATTTATTGTATTTGTTTATACTTCATCATGTATTCACAATGGCCTTAGTGTAGGAATTATTACTTGACATATTTTGTATTATTATTTCTTTGTTGCCTATCTTAAACGTTAGTATATTTGCATTTAATATTTGTGTTCAATAATTAATGCAATGCTGTTACATGGTTATTGTTTATTATAAAAATCCATTTTGTTACAAAATAAGGCAATGTTCTTAAAAGTTTTTAAAATAAGGCAATGTTTTGGTATTTAGAAAATCAGGAAATAGTGTCCTAACGTGTTGGGTGCGATTTACCGTTTGGCTAAATAACTAAATATCCTTTTAACAAGTTGTATAAATCAAGAGACGATTTTGATTACAAAGGTTTTAAAATATCATGTCCTAACATGTTGGATGTGATGTTTATATTCCTTTGAAACAAGAAAATCTCAAATTTTAACTTAAAGTGCTCGAAGTTTTATAAATTATGAGATGATCTTAGATATGAAGGTTTAAAAAACATCGTGTCCAATCATGCTGGATGTGATGTTTATAATCTTTCGTATCGAGGAACTCCCATATTTTAAATCAAATAGTTCGAAGTCTTCTAGAAATCATATTTTTAAAATGCTTTTAAATTTTAAACATTTGGACATAATTTTATCGATTAGGTACCAATTTTTGGGCGTTACGAGGGTGCTAACCCTTCCTCGTACGTAACCGACTCTCGAACCCATTTTCTTGTTTTTTTTCATAGACCAAAATCAAATGCATGTTTTAAAATAAAACGTTTTACAAAGTAATCCAATCACACGTAAGCAAAAAAAGGGATTGGTGGCGACTCCCATTTTGTTTTTAAAGTCGATCCCCATTTTCAAAACCTGATTTTAAAAATGGTTTCGACAAAAAATATAAAAAGATTGTTTTAGTTTTACCTCTGATTCAAATTTGGACCTTATTTGTGAAAAGGAAAAATATTAGAAATATCGAGTTGAACCATTCCTGATTAATTGTCAATGGGGGGCTCCATAATTGTGATCCTACTGGAACTATACTGCGTTTACTTTGAGGTCTCCCCTTATCATTTTACTATATTTTTTAGGCGCTAATAATAAAATATCACATCATTAACTTTTAAAAATATAAAATTCTTATTATATATTCATCCATATTTAATATCATTTTTAATTTATTTTTAATTTAATTAAATTACTTAATAAATTAAATTTTTTATTAAATAAACTAACATGTTTTTTTCTTTTATAATTTCTAAATCATTTTAGTTTCTTTTTAAAATTTAATCCTTTTTTATTTCTTTGCTTTCAAATCATGTTTTATTTGTATACGGTTAATTGTTTTTAATTTTTAAGCAGGTCTTTTTTAAAAATTTTAATCGAATTTCAATTTTTTATTAAACCACCATTGGTGGTCATAAATTTTCAAATTTTGACTTTTTACTAGTGTTTTTTCTAGATTTTTAACGGTGCTTATGATTTTTATCAGTTTTTTTTAATTTTTAATTACTTTTATCATTTTTTTCTGCCCATATAATTTCAACGTTTTTCTCCCAAAATTTTAATTATTTTAATTACTATTAATTAAATTAAAGATAATATCATATGTAATTGAGAATAAAATAATATTTATGTGTTTTTAACAATTGATGATATAACATTATTTTATTGGTTCCTAAAAATTATATATTTTAGGATATTCTAATATAAACTCTCTTTAATTTATTAAGTAGGATTTTTTTTTTTTTTTTTTTGTACAAGTAGAAAAAATATTGACCATAAAAACCAACCCCAAGTAAACGTATTTAACTAAAGCAGGTCCATGGAAATCATAGCCACATGACAGTAGATGGAATGAGATAATATCATCATTCTAAAACTATATATTGCTCTCGGCTTCTTCATGATGACCCAAGCACTCTCAATTACAAATCCATCTTATCAATTCACAATTTGTTTCAAGTTGATGGAGCAATCAATAAACCATTTTCATGTGCCCACCTCTTTTTTCCTTATGATTCTTGATCTCATTCTACAACTTGCAGGGTCTTAACTTGCTTCGTTTAGCAACAGTAGAGGAAATGACACTGATCAACAAGCTTTACTCCAGTTCAAAGCCAAGATAACTGGTGATCAACTCAACATTATGGAGTCCTGGAATAGCTCCATTCACTTCTGTCAATGGATCGGTGTTACATGCGGTCGCAAGCATCCAAGAGTCACCAAGTTGAAACTTCGAATCCTCAAACTCTCTGGATCATTCTCACCCTGCATTGGAAACTTGAGCTTCCTCAGGGAGTTGGATCTTGCGGGAAACAGCTTCTACAACCAAATTCCTCGAGAAATCGGTGGTTTAAGAAGACTGGAAGCATTATTCCTCACCAACAACTCCTTCAGTGGTGAAATTCCTTCTAATTTATCTGCTTGTTCCAAGCTTATATTAGTTGATATGAGCGATAACCAGCTAACGGGAGAAATACCTTCTTTGCTGGGTCTCTTGTCAAACCTGAAAGAATTGGGTTTTGTCCACAATAGTTTGAGAGGGAATATCCCACCTTCGTTGGGGAACTTGTCATCCTTGGAGAAACTTGGTTTAACGGATAATGCATTAAGTGGGATTATACCTGAATCTTTTGGACGACTGAGAAATCTTTCAGTTTTCGTCATATTCGGAAATGCGATTTCCGGTATTGTTCCTGTCTCAATGTTCAATCTCTCCAATATTAAAGCCTTTGATATTGGTATAAACAACATTCAAGGTACTCTTCATTCTGATTTAGAAATCAATATGCCTCATCTTGAGTTCTTTTCTGTAGGGGGAAACCAAATCTCTGGACAAATTCCAATTTCAATATCCAATGCCACAAATCTTAATGAACTTGAAGTTAATGGAAACAGGTTCAATGGAAATGTGCCTTCATTAGAAAAGCTAGATACACTGTATAAACTTGAACTAGCAGAAAACCACTTGGGACATGGGAGAGAAGGTGACTTGAACTTTCTTTGCACTTTAGTCAACAATACCAAACTAGGATTTCTATCAATAGGCAGAAACAATTTTGGAGGGGAATTTCCGAATTGCATTATCAATTTTTCTATCACCCTTCAGGGTTTAGAGATGGCTGAGAACAACATTTTTGGAAAAATCCCTGATGGGATTGGAAATCTCATCAATTTGGAGGTGCTTGTGGTCTCAAAAAATCAACTATCAGGTCCCATTCCCTTTAAAATCGGGAAGCTTCAAAAGCTGAAAATATTTTTTGCTCATATTAATTTTCTCTCTGGGACTATTCCCCACTCCATTGGAAATTTAATAGAGTTAACCAAACTTGCTTTTAAGTTTTAACAATCTTCAGGGCAGCATTCCTTCAGGTCTAGGTAATTGCAAAAATTTGCTTGCAATGGATCTTTCTAGTAACAATCAGTGGACCAATACCCCCTGAAGTACTTGGGCTTCCATCTTTGTCCATTGTACTAGATTTATCGTCAAACTATTTGACTGGTGAACTTTCTGTTGAAGTAGAAAAACTAAAAAGTCATGGTGAATTAAATGTATCTCAAAATAGATTATCTGGTTTGCTTCCAAAAAACCTAGGCAGTTGTGTAAGTCTAGAGAAGTTGTTCTTGGAAGGCAATTTGTTTGAAGGACCCATTCCATCATCTTTGAGTTCATTGAGAGGTCTTGAGGCATTGGCCTTATCTGACAATAATCTTTCTGGTGGGATTCCAGAATTTCTTGTGCGATTTGGGGCATTAAAGTATCTAAATCTCTCTTTCAATGATTTTGAGGGAGTAATACCAAGTGAAGGAGTATTTAAGAATGCAAGGGCTACATTTATTGAAATAGTAAGCTTTGTGGAGGCATCCCTGAGTTACACTTGTCAAGGTGTAACTCCAAAACATCAGCAAACACTTCCCTTAAATTGAAGATCACAATAATTGTTGTGATTTCAGGAGTGACTTTAGTATTTCCTCATCATTTGGTTTAGAAAGAAAAAGGAGCAGAAGCCAACGACCACTCTTGTAGAAAATTCTCTTTTACAGTTATCATACCAAAGCATCCTAAGAGCTACTAACGGATTCTCCCCTCAGAATGTAGTTGGTTCGGGAAGTTTCGGATCTGTATACAAGGGAATTATTGAAGCGAATGGAGCGATTATTGCAGAAAAAGGTGTTTCATCTTCTGAATCATAGAGCTTCCAGGAGTTTCTTGGTTGAATGCGAGGCTTTGAAGAACATTCGTCATCGTAATCTTGTCAAGGTATTAACAGCCATTTCCAGTATTGATTATAAAGGCAATGATTTTAAAGCCTTGGTTTATGAGTTCATGGAAAATGGAAGCTTGGAAGATTGGCTACATCCATCTGTTGGCATGAATAAACCAGAGACGATGAGAAACCTAAACTTCTTTCAAAGACTTAATGTGGCCATAGATGTTGCTCATGCACTCGAATATCTGCACCATCGCTGTGAGATGCCGATCATTCATTGTGACCTCAAGCCAAGTAATGTTTTACTCGATGGGGAAATGGTTGGTCATATAAGTGACTTCGGCTTAGCAAAAATCCTTCTGGAGATAGGCCTAACTTCTCTACTAATGAATCAAGCTCCCTTGGATTAAGAGGAACTATCGGCTATGCTTCACCTGGTATGTTCAAATTTTTCATTTCTTTCATTATTTAAAAGAAAAAAATGGATCTAAAAGCAGTCTTGTTATATATTTAGAGGTTTTACACTACAATTATTTATATATGTATTTTGTGACGAATTAATTACAGAATACGGCATGGGAAGTGAGTTGTCAACAAATGGCGATGTGTATAGCTATGGCATCCTCTTGTTAGAGATGTTAACAGGGAAAAGGCCAACAAATGAAAGGTTTACAGAAGGTTTAAGTCTTCACAACTTTGTCAAAACAACTTTGCCCGATCGAGTGGTTGAGATTATAGATCCCATTCTTCTTCAAGAAGGTGTCAGAGGAGGAATAGTTGCGAACATCACTCTTAATGAAAACAACTTAGGAAATGACATACGTCTTCAGTGTTTGAATTCAATATTCGAAATAGGACTCACTTGTTCTACGGAATCACCGAGTGAGAGGATGGACATGTGTAATGTTATTACCAAGCTTTGTTCGATTAGAGAGAAGTTTATTCGTACAACTCGGTTACGTCGAGGTGTTTGAACTTTGTGTGCTACTCAGTCAGCAGGTAATAGTGTCTTCTATCTTAGTGAAATACTCATTTGTTTCGTCACTTAAGTTTTGTTTGATAAAGTTGAAAGGAAATTGAAAAAATGAAAAATATAATTTTTCTTTATGTAAGTGTGCTTGGAGTAAAACATTTAAATATATATATATTGTAGGAACCCAATTTAGCCCGGGACCATACAAAAAATAATAAACCCGAAATAATAAAATAAAGTCCAAGTCCAGTCCAAAATATATCATTTGGCCCGATCGGAATGACCCATTACTTAAAAAGATTGAAAGTCTATCTACAAGCTTGACATATATAGAAGTACAATCTTCATGGATATGCAATCTTAGATATAATATGCAAATATTAAATATGATATGCAATCCTAGAAGTTATGGTATGCAATCTTAGAAGATATGGTATGTAATATTAAAAGATATGATTTTGTAATCTTAGAGATTTAATTTGTAGATACCTTTTAATCTTAGCCGTTGATGTAATTGATCTGTACCGTTGGATTTTGGAAGGCTCAACTATAAATAGAGGCCTCTCCCTTCATTGTAAAACACACTGGAGTTTGGAAGTAATAAGACTTCTTGAGAGCATTCACTTAAATTTCTCTCCCTCTTGCGTTCTTATTTTCTGTGGCTTGTTCTTATTTTGTTCTTCACTCATCTTCGTTTCTTTTTGAGTTGCTTCCGTTCGAGTTAGATTTTGGTGGAGGAATTTCGTTAAATCCTCATATTGCGGGAGTAAGATTGACTTATACATTTTTTAACCTTTTTTATTTATCCATATCATTTTTATACTTTTTTTATTTTTTAAAAAAATTGTTATAATATATTAATATATTATATATGTGTATTTTATATAAAAATTATTATATACTATTTATTAATTATTTTTTTATTATATATAGTTATTTATACATGTATTGGATTACTAAATTATGTATATATTTATGATAAGTTTTTTTTTTTACTTTTAATGTATATATATTAAATCATTTTAAAAGTCACCACATCATTTTAAAAATCATTTTTAATGTTTAAATATGTTATTCCATTTTTCATTTAATTTTTTTATTTCGTGAAAATTTCAATATTTGCTATATTACATGTTTATTTATATTCTTTAGATCATTTATTATTGTTTAACATAGTCCATTATATATTTATGTTATATTATCCTTTTATTATTTATTGTTAGTGTAATTTGTAATTTTGTAAAATTGCTATTAAATATATATGTTGTGATATATTCATGTTATGTTTCATTCAAATCAATCTTTTATAAAAACACCTTTTAAATTAAAGCACTTTATTTTAAAAAAAAATGGTGATATGTAATATTTTAGGGATTTCGAGAAGAATTTTGTCCTAACTTACTAGGTTCGATTTTTCTCATGAAACTTTAGGTATTACATATCCCCTTTTTCTTTATTTAAGAAAAAAATTGAGATTTACCAATTTCAACTCAAAAAACCTATTCTTGGGAATTCAAAGCGTTGTGTCCTAACTTACTGGGTTTGACGTCTTGCGTCCGGAGGTAGGAATTTTCTAAAATAAAGACGTGCTTAGTTTTAAAGTCATGAGATACTATACCCTAACTTACTGGGTATAGTATTTTATTTCTTTGGGATAGGTAAGTCTTGGTTTTCTTTCTAATAAAAGGATCATATTTGGTAATTTTCTTTATTTTCAACATTCGGACATGATATTATCAATTAGGTGCCAATTTTGGGCGTTATGAGGGTGCTAATCCTTCCTCATACGTAACTGACTCCCAAACCCGTTTTCTTGTTTTTGTGGACCAAAATCAAATGTTTTAAAATGAAACGTTTTACAAGGTGGTCCAATCACACCTAAGTAAAAAGGGATTGGTGGTGACTCCCACTTTCGTTTTTTAAAAGTCGATCCCCATTTTTATAAGCCGATTTTAAAAATAGTTTCGACAGCTTGGCGACTCTACTGGGGAAGAATAAGAGAGTCAAGCCGTAAAATCGATAATTTCATGTCCTTATGTCTGAATTTTCAAATTTGGTTTAAAAATTATGATCTTTTTATTGCATATGGTTTTAATATTTCTACATTGCACTTCATGACCATTGTGGTCATACCCTTAAGTGGAAGTGAGAAGCTACTCATTCGTGAGGTTTTCACCTCCGTGCAGGATAGTGAATTGCTTTCGAGATACATCCGTACCTATGTCTTCTTGAGGTTTTCACCTCCGTGCAGCCATAGGAAAATGTATTCCCCTGAACCAAACTTGGTCCGTATGAGCCTATAATGGGTGATGATCGAGGAATCTGCTGGTTCGGGTACCTTAACTTTAGATCTAAACAACATATAGTGAACCTTAAGAGCTCACCTTAGGCAGAACTATGTCAAACCCTAGTGATCACCCTGATAGGTGTTATATGTTATTTATTTTTCCTGTGCTAACATGTTCTCTTTTGTCTTGATTGCATTGCATTCACATCATAGAAAAGAGGTGTTGATTTCAAAATCGATTGCTAAATAGAAAAGTTTATCATAAGGAAACGGGTTTTTTGATAAAGTGGATTATAATAGGGTCTCGTCCGAATATAGTCTAAGTGAACACAACATGAGAAGATTGATAGCTGGTGAAGGAATACAAGACTTTATTACCCAAGGATTCAAGTTGACAAAAACAAATCAAGAATCACCACGTCTCGACTTTCTTGAAGAAGCTAGCGAGTATTATGGAGCAGTGAGTCGCGTCCCAGATTAAGCAAAAATGAGCTAGAGGAGGCATCTATTAGAAGTTTGCAAGACTTGACTTTTGCGAAGAAGGGATTCATGTTTTCACTTGGACTATGAAGACAAGGTCGTGTATGCGATCCGTTTTATGTAAAGAAATTTATTTTCTAGTAAAGTTTTTCTAATGTAACTGAATTCAGAGTCAATGCCTCTCTTTCTTTACATTCATGCATTTGCATTACATCACATCATATGCATTTAAGTCTATAAAAAGAGTCTAACTAGTTGAAATTATAACAGAAGTGAGAGAGAAAAAGAGGAAAAAAATCTGGAAGCTGAACACCCTTACTGTGCACGAGCTAAATCCAAGAAAATGGATCAAAGAATGGAATAATTCCAAAGAGATATTCAGGACCAGATGCAAGAGCAAATAGCAAAACTCCAACAAGAGATGAGGGAACAGATGTTGGAGGCCCAAAGGAACATGATAGCCCAAATGGCTCAGATGCTAAGTGGGGTAATGGACAAGGGAAAAGGTCCCATAGTTAACACTGAAGACAATGAGGAATTTCCTCGGGCTTTCACCCCACCGCATGTACAACCGGAGGAGTATCCTCAAAGGCCACCTGTCATGATTAGGCCTCAACAGGGGCAACCTGATACTAGACCACCCATGAACTTCCAAATGGGCTCAGGATCTAACCTAGGAGACAACCTTGCTAACCCCGTTAACCCTGATTTGGATATAGAAGAAAGGGAAGGGATAAGAATTGAATCCTCGAGGCAGTTAGAGGAGCGTTGTAGATGGTTGGAGGAAAAATTCAAAGCTTTGGAAAATACCAATCATCACCATGGTATTGATGCAAAAGACTTGAGCTTGGTCCCAGATTTGGTACTTCCTCATAAGTTCAAAATGCCTGAATTTGAGAAGTACAATGGAACCAGCTATCTTGAAGCTCACATTACTATGTTCTGTAGACACATGACTGGTTACATGAACAATGATCAACTCTTGATTCATTGTTTCCAAGACAGTTTGGTAAGGGCAGCGCCTAAGTGGTACAATCAACTCAGTCGCGCTAACATTAGCTCCTGGAGAGACTTAGCTCAAGCCTTCATGAAGCAATACAACCATGTCACAGACATGACACCTGACAGAATCACTTTGCAAAATATGGAGAAGAAATCAAATGAAAGTTTCAGGCAGTATACGCAAAGATGGAGAGAGGTCGCCATGCAAGTTCAGCCACCACTCCTAGAAAAAGAGACTACAATGCTCTTCATTAATACCTTGAAGGCTCCATTCATCACTCATATGATAGGAAGTACCACCAAGAGTTTTGCGGATATAATGATGGCAGGAAAGATGATTGAAAATGCCATAAGGGGTGGCAAGATTGAAGTAGGGGAAACCTGTAACACCCCTAACCCTTATCCGTCGCCGGGAACGGGTTACAAGGTATTATCGGACTTAACTACCAATTTGGGGCATAAAAATTGAAAGCGTCCATCAAAGATCATATTGACTAAATCGACTATAACTCGAGTTACAAAACTCAAATTTAGATCATAACATCTTTACTTCATTTCATATAAACTCTATACATTAATCATACTTATAAATATACCAAAACCAAATCAAACGAAATCATCAAGCCAAAATATAAATTCCAAGAATAACGAGATGGACAAGCCATTTTCGCATAGCTTATACAAATATATACAACTTCAAAACTAGCAATATCAAAACTAGTCTATACATGCCACATAACCAAATCTCCAAGCATTTATTTACCGAAGCGAAAATTGGATAGTGTGATGAGATCTCCTTCGACTTCCAACCCGAGCAAGTCTTTGAAACTCTATAAACATAGGAAAAGTACACAAAGTAAGCTTTGGAAGCTTAGTAAGCCATAAGCAAATAATTCACCATAGAACCATATATAATTTAATTTAAATAGGCCAAATACACATGTACAATCACTTTTCTCATATAATCCATGTTCCTCGTTAAGTAACTTCACTTGCTCATAATTCATATCATCATTCGTAAACTATCACCTTTTATAGCCTTAAGGCCAAACACTCATACATTCAATAATAGATTTCACATCGATCTATAAATCACTTTCCCATCTCAAAACAAATACATATACATTTGTTCACGTATATACATATTAACTACCTAATTTTCTTTCTCACCTTTCAATCCATATAATTCACATATAAATACATATGATATAAAAATTTTCATTTCAACATCTAAAACTTACTGTTTTAGATCAAATACACATGATTCATTATACCATCATTTATGGCCCAATATACTAGTTTAATCCATTATCATATATATGATCGATCATCCAAAGTTAATTAAACTATCACATGTACTCATATATTTGAATTTAATATAATATCACATATAACCACTTATACACAAATTCAATTCATCATCACATATGCACATACCTTTGTGGCCGAATCTATAAGGTTAATTAAATCAACTTACTTGATGATAACGGATTCGTAATTGCAATTACATATATCATGCTACCATTCAACAACTATCTAGATCAATAGGTCTCAAAAATCAACTACCAACATACCATTCATTCATTCAATCAAACTCATAGATTAATAACACCTCTCGATACTTTAATTTCGTATACAAGAACAATTTACCTCATTGATATTTAAATTACACAATTATCATACATCTCTTACCTATCTATCACTTTTCGGATAGCTCCATTCATTGGATTATATCTCCGTAAAATCCGTAAATCCGCACACACAGTGTAATTGATGTAACGTATCGCACACTTAGTGCCATTACTATTCTTATTTCTAGTAACGTATCGCTCATATAGAGTCGTTACTTAATGCTTATCGTAACGTATCGCTCACACAGAGCCGTTACTTCACGTTTATCGTAACGTATCGCTCACACAGAGCCGTTACTTCACATTTATCGTAACGTATCGCTCACACAGAGCCGTTACTTAACTCTTATCGTAACGTATCGCTCACACAGAGCCATTACTTAATGCTTATCGTAACGTATCGCTCACACAGAGCCGTTACTTAATGCTTATCGTAACGTATCGCTCACACAGAGCCGTTACTTAATTTTAAACATATGGTACTCATTGAACCGTATTACTCAATGTATGCTTCTCTTAACTTGTTATTCCCTCAATATGCATAATATATATATAATTCACATTCACTTTACACACAAGAATATACAGTTATATATGTATATTTCAAAGTGTTCAATATCCAAATACTATATTGCATTCGGCCTATACCACATCAAACCATCATCAACTCCGTTTATATGCCTAAATCTCATTATAATATCATCATTAAAATTTCCTATTTCATGCTTCTAATTACAACAACCAAGTACCATCACCTTCGACCATTTCTTATCAATTTCAAATATATATATATATATGTATATTTGGCAATGCCTTGGAATAACCATCAACATTCAATTTAAACTTATAAGTAAGCATTACTTCAAATTAATTCCATTGCTTAAAACTTACTCAAGTAGTTCCTTGAACATATCAATTACCATCTTTCACATTCGGTAATAGCAATTATAATTATAAACATTTCAATTCAGCATGAATAATTTACATTTATTTAAAATTAAGAACAACCATTTACTTATAGACTTACCTCAAGCCATAGATGATTATTCCACGACCTTCTCTTTTTTTTTTCCCGATTTATAATCAATCTATTTGTTTCACGATCAAAGCATAATAATAAATCAATATATTAACTAACTCAAATATCAAATCAAGTTCAAGGTCAAACTCAAACCGTCCTATCATTTACTTACAATTAGTAAAAACGTATTTATTCCTCACAAATGGTCAACACACACAACAATTATCCAATTCATTCCAATTTGGACAACATGAATACAGGAGGAATTTATATTAGTTCATGAAATTTAAAGTCCCAAATATTTCATATTTGGATAGCATTAAGATACTCTTTAATAAACAACATTACTATACAAAAATATGGCAGTACAATTAAATACTTAATACCAATTCAGATAGCATTCAAATCCTGCATTACAGCAGCCCAATTAATCCACTAAAACTAACTTTAATAATAATTAACAGTTAACTTATTGATGCAGTACATATTAATTACTAATTACACTCTTCAATAGCTTAATCTGACATCAATTTAGACAGCATTAATTAACATAAATTAATAGTCCACAAACACTCCAAACAATATAAACATACAGCTATTATCACCATATAACTAACTCATTAACTAAAACTTAAGACATAAATTCTCAGTAGCATTAAATTGGTCTTTTATTACCTTCTCACTACATTAAAGCGTTATCAAACACTCCTTTTCTCAAATTTCAGACATAACAAATACATCATTATTAGTCAGCCATTTACATATCATTTTTTTTTAAACATCATGAGCATCAAGCTTCCATTCATGGCTTCTTACAAAATCACAACCGAAACAAAAATTAAATCATGGGCTAATTAAAATGCAAATCAACTATCCCAAAAATGTAAGATTTATAAAAAAATTAGTCTAATTACTTACCTAAATTTGAGCATGCAAAGCCGAATGATTGAGAGCTCAAGCTCTTCTCCCTTCTTCTGTATTTCGATAATAACAAGAAAGAAATGAAGATGAACATCCACTTTCTCTTTTCATGTTTTTATTAAAATATGAATTTCTTTCTTTCTTTCTTTCTTTTTTTTTTTGCATATATCTTATCATTACTAACATTTCAACACATAAAATAAATATAATAAGGCATTTTATAATCACTTGCCGTCCACTATCATTACAAGAGAGTTAATTGCAACATAAAACCCTCTTAAAATAAAGACACATTAATTTAACCCTTCAATCAAACCATTGGCTAATTCCACCACTCATGCAATTTAATCCTTTTTTCCTAAATTAAGCATGCAAACGAGTAAATAAATTCATGAAATTTTAGCACATACTCAATCATAAATATTTAACAAGAAAATAATATTAGATTTTTTTTTTGACTTGGATTCATGGCCCCAAAACCACCATTCCGATTAGGGTCAAAATCGGGCTGTTACAACTCTCCCCCCTAGGGATTTTCGTCCTCGAAAATCTTACCAGAAAGTAGATTAAGGATTTACTTCCACACAATACATTTCAAATTCATACATAGCTTCAGATTTCAAATCTCTTTAATCTCACAATTGAAATTCTTATCTGACTTTCGCTGTACATCATCTCTAGTTGAGACTGCTTATGACTGTATTAAATTGTTTCCATTTTCTGCTCAATTTCTTTGACGATATTAATCCCTTGGATCATTTTCTCATAAAGCTCGATCCTAAAATAACAAAGTTCGGTAATTGCTTATAACAGCAATGGTCTTTCTTAGTTGCTTTGAAACTCTAAAACACAGTGACTAATAAATATTTGGAGAGTTTGAATTGCATTTTCCGATTTCAATGCAGTCTCATACTCATAGATTACTGTAATTTCCCTCAGAATCACAATATGAGTTTCAGATCTCAATCCGAAACAATGATGGTTAGTACCATGTGTAGACTTATCATCTCAGGAACAGATAACTCTATCACTTTTCAATAATAAGGATAATCTCGATACAAAAATTCATCAACACTTTATTTCTATAATCCACAAAGTCAGTAATATCACAGTTCACATTCATTCCTCAATATCATATCTCGAAATTTTGTGCATCATGTTACTCTCGTACGATCAGACTAATTGACACTGTAGGCCACTTATAACAATGCTTATACAGGCTTAGAGCTTCTCGGTATTGGCACTTTATCTCAAAGGAACAAATAATCATCGATTCCACGTCTGAAGTTCGGAATCAGAGATCAATTTATGCTGAACCCCTTTTTAACTTATAATTCACTGACACATTTTTGAATTTCACAACTTTTCTAAATAAACATTTATTTAGCCTTTAATTCAGCTAACAACTATTCATTATCTGATAAGATCAATCACGTATTCATCGCTCAAAAAGCACACAAAAGTTTCCCATTCAAAACATCCGAAACTATAATCATTTCCTCGGATAAGAATCACTTACAGACTCACAAGTTTTTCGACGATTCGAGTTAACTTTTCTGTGCCAAATTCGGATCTTTATCTGACATTAAACATTTTACACTCTTATAGTCATCATATATATCACATAACTCTTTTCATGTATCTTTAACTATATGCAATCACAAGATATCTCTGTACACTCTTTTTCATTAGAACACACTTCAAACCATTCATTAACATATGACTGAGGATCATAAACTCTTTATTCAACTCAAATGGAACTAGAACTGACATTTCGGTTGATAATGTCTTCGTGCAAAAGGAAGCTTCAACATTCGAACTAACTTTAATTTATCATAACATTTCTCAGATAGAATTGTTCCAATAGATAAAATTCTTTATTAAATCTTCAAGAATACAAATTCTTCTTCCATACTATCCTTCCATTCACACATATACATTCAAAGTTTATTTCCAGTCAGGTAGATAGATCCAGACACAAATAACCCAATTATATTTTCAATCAAATAGTTCAAATCAAACTAAACCACTAAATCAGTCTTTTGGAAGAAATCTTTTATTCTCGTTAAAAAAGGATAACCCAACCATATCGTTTCACAGATTGATCTTGATCCCCAATCATTTTTACTTTTATCAATGTCGAACTTTCACGAGAACTAGAAAAGAGTTTATAATAAAGCGGTTTCATCTATTAATCATCGATATTCTGAACTATATTCTAGTCACCTTTATCAGTTAGAAACCATTGGGCCTTAATAAGAACGACGTCTCAACCCTATAAGTAAATATTATACCTATTGTTAATGAAGTATTTGAACATAGAGAAGAATCAAATGTGATTTTATCAGTAACCTCTGCATAAACACAACTTCTATAACTCTGAGAACGGTACCGCTATACTATCACATTTCAGGCCAGAAATTATAATTATAAACGATATGGCCATTTTTGTCAAATAGATATCTCTTACAGATAATCACATAAATTCACAAGAAAACCAGAATAGCAAAATTTCAAACTCAGGATATCCGAAAATTACAACCCAGATAGAATGATATTAATTCCGATAATATCCCAGAAAGTGTCCAGAAAGGACAATGTCACTCATAAATATTGAAATCCACAGTAACATAAGTAATATAATCTTCACATACAGAGTATTAGTATCATTCAGATTTACCATCGATTTTCATATCCACACAAGGGAATAAATACCAAAGGAAGACATAGCAATATCAAACGTAACCCAAATAGATCAACCATGCTTTCGTCTATCAGTACATTTAGCTAGTGTTTTTACACGATAAGAATATTCTTTCCAGAATTAAGCAGTCACTTATGCTTCTGAGAATAAATGTACACCTAAAATGCCCACAAGGAATCATAGTAATTACCCGACTATAACCATTACACTCAGTCACCAATACAATATAAACATTATTCAACTGTCTAACTCTGTCATCGGAAATTTTCACATTATCCCATTATTAATCAGAAAAGCTTCCAGTTAATACTTTCTTTAGATAATATACCTGAATATGTCATTTAGTCGAAATTAACTTCTTATTCACCAGTGGCTCTACATAATCTGAATAATCTTCAGAACTATCCAATATTTCTTTTAGTACTGTCTTCACTTGCTGATTCATTCTCTTTTCTGACCAATTACTAATCTTTCAAGCACGAACTTCTATAACTCCACACTCATGAGCTTTTTAATCCCAAATTCTTATGGATTTCATTTTAACATTTCACTGATAAGGGGGTGAGGTTAGTAAAGCCTCAAATTTAACTTACACATACATGCATGTAACATATACTATCACAAATAGCCAGTTCATTTCTAATTTCACATTCTCAAAACATTTAGTAAGCATTTACCTATAATCATTTTTATTCTTAACACATAGTTCATAAGCCAACTCAAATTACTAATTCACAATCGAAATTCTCATATAGCATCGTAATTCAATTGTCATAACTCAAATGCTCATATAATTATAACATTTATTAATAACAAAACTGTCATTCACTTTGATTCATAACTTTACGAGTGTCAACTCATCACCAATATGTTTTCACTCAAACATTTGAGTACACATTCCATACTATCGGAATTTAATTCTGTTGGAAAGCATATCTGTCTAATTAAAACAATTTTCATCAGAGTCGGGAGATATCACACTATCACAGGTTAAATATGGCATGTATAGCTAGACTCACACACGCTACATTAGTCCTAGAATCGACTAAACCGTAGCTCTGATACCAATAAAATGTAACACCCTTAACCCTTATCCGTCGCCGAGAACGGGTTACAAGGTATTATCGGACTTAACTACCAATTTGGGGCATAAAAATTGAAACTGGCCATCAGCATCATATTGACTAAATCGACTATAACTCGAGTTACAAAACTCAAAATTTAGATCATAACATCTTTACTTCAATTCATATAAACTCTATATATTAATCATACTTATAAATATACCAAAACCAAATCAAACGAAATCATCAAGCCAAAATATAAATTCCAAGAATAACGAGATGGACAAGCCATTTTCGCATGGCTTATACAAATATATACAACTTCAAAACTAGCAATATCAAAACTGGTCTATACATGCCACATAACCAAATCTCCAAGCATTTATTTACCGAAGCGAAAATTGGATAGTATGATGAGATCTCCTTCGACTTCCAACCCGAGCAAGTCTTTGAAACTCTATAAACATAGGAAAAGTACACAAAGTAAGCTTTGGAAGCTTAGTAAGCCATAAGCAAATAATTCACCATAGAAACATATATAATTTAATTTAAATAGGCCAAATTTGGATAATCACATACACATGTACAATCACTTTTCTCATATAATCCACGTTCCTCGTTAAGTAACTTCACTTGCTCATAATTCATATCATCATTCGTAAACTTTCACCTTTTATAGCCTTAAGGCCAAACACTCATACATTCAATAATAGATTTCACATCGATCTATAAATCACTTTCCCACCTCAAAACAAATACATATACCTTTGTTCACGTATATACATATTAACTACCTAATTTTCTTTCTCACCTTTCAATCCATATAATTCACATATAAATACATATGATATAAAAATTTTCATTTCAACATCTAAAACTTACTTATTAGATCAAATACACATGATTCATTATACCATCATTTATGGCCCAATATACTAGTTTAATCCATTATCATATATATGATCGATCATCCAAAGTTAATTAAACTATCACATGTACTCATATATTTGAATTTAATATAATATCACATATAACCACTTATACACAAATTCAATTCATCATCACATATGCACATACCTTTGTGGCCGAACCTATAAGGTTAATTAAATCAACTTACTTGATGATAACGGATTCGTAATTGCAATTACATATATCATGCTACCATTTAACAACTATCTAGATCAATAGGTCTCAAAAATCAACTACCAACATACCATTCATTCATTCAATCAAACTCATAGATTGATAATCACCTCTCGATACTTTAATTTCGTATACAAGAACAATTTACCTCATTGATATTTAAATTACACAATTATCATTCATCCCTTACCTATCTATCACTTTTTGGATAGCTCCATTCATTGGATTATATCTCCGTAAAATCCGTAAATCCGCACACACAGTGTAATTGATGTAACGTATCGCACACTTAGTGCCATTACTATTCTTACTTCTAGTAACGTATCGCTCACATAGAGCCGTTACTTAATGCTTATCGTAACGTATCGCTCACACAGAGCCGTTACTTCACATTTATCGTAACGTATCGCTTACACAGAGCCGTTACTTAATTTTACACATATGGTACTCATTGAACCGTATTACTCAATGTATGCTTCTCTTAACTTGTTATTCCCTCAATATGCATAATATATATATAATTCACATTCACTTTACACTCAAGAATATACACTTATATATGTATATATATCAATGTGTTCAATATCCAAGTACTATATTGCATTCGGCCTATACCACATCAAACCATCATCAACTCCGTTTATATGCCTAAATCTCATTATAATATCATCATTAAAATTTCCTATTTCATGCTTCTAATTACAATAACCAAGTACCATCACCTTCGACCATTTCTTATCAATTTCAAATATATATATGTATATTCGGCAATGCCTTGGAATAACCGTCAACATTCAATTTAAACTTATAAGTAAGCATTACTTCAAATTAATTCCATTGCTTAAAACTTACTCAAGTAGTTCCTTGAACATATCAATTACCATCCTTCACATTCGGTAATAGCAATTATAATTATAAACATTTCAATTCAGCATGAATAATTTACATTTATTTAAAATTAAGAACAACCATTTACTTATAGACTTACCTCAAGCCATAGATGATTATTCCACGACCTTCTCTTTTTTTTTTCTCGATTTATAATCAATCTATTTGTTTCACGATCAAAGCATAATAATAAATCAATATATTAACTAACTCAAATATCAAATCAAGTTCAAGTTCAAACTCAAACAGTCCTATCATTTACTTACAATTAGTAAAAACGTATTTATTCCTCACAAATGGTCAACACACACAACAATTATCCAATTCATTCCAAGTTGGACAACATGAATACAGGAGGAATTTATATTAGTTCATGAACTTTAAAGTCCCAAAGATTTCATATTTGGATAGCATTAAGATACTCTTTAATAAACAACATTACTATACAAAAATATGGCAGTACAATTAAATACTTAATACCAATTGCGATAGCATTCAAATCCTGCATTACAGCAGCCTAATTAATCCACTAAAACTAACTTTAATAATAATTAACAGTTAACTTATTGATGCAGTACGTATTAATTACTAATTACACTCTTCAATAGCTTAATCTGACATCAATTTAGACAGCATTAATTAACATAAATTAATAGTCCACAAACACTCCAAACAATATAAACATACAGCTATTATCACCATATAACTAACTCATTAACTAACACTTAAGACATAAATTCTGTAGCATTAAATTGGTCTTTTATTACCTTCTCAGCTATATTAAAGGCAGTATCAAACACTCCTTTTCTCAAATTTCAAACATAACAAATACATCATTATTAGTCAGCCATTTGCATATCATTTTGTTTTAACATCATGAGCATCAAGCTTCCATTCATGGCTTCTTACAAAATCACAACCGAAACAAAAATTAAATTATGGGCTAATTAAAATGCAAATCAACTATCCCAAAAATGTAAGATTTATAAAAAAATTAATCTAATTACTTACCTAAATTTGAGCATGCAAAGCCGAATGATTGAGAGCTCAAGCTTTTCTCCCTTCTTCTGTATTTCGATAATAATAAGAAAGAAATGAAGATGAACCTCCACTTTCTCTTTTCATGTTTTTATTAAAATATGAATTTCTTTCTTTCTTCTTTTTTTTTTTTTTGCATATAACTTATCATTACTAACATTTCAACACATAAAATAAATATAATAAGGCATTTTATAATCACTTGATGTCCACTATCATTATAAGAGAGTTAATTGCAACATAAAACCCTCTTAAAATAAAGACACATTAATTTAACCCTTCAATCAAACCATTGGCTAATTCCACCACTCATGCAATTTAATCCTTTTTTCCTAAATTAAGCATACAAACGAGTAAATAAATTCACGAAATTTTAGCACATACTCAATCATAAATATTTAACAAGAAAATAATATTAGATTTTTTTTTGACTCGGATTCATGGCCCCAAAACCACCGTTCCGATTAGGGTCAAAATCGGGCTGTTACAAAACCACTAAAAGGTCTACTCCTAGGAAAAAAGATGACGAAGTGAATAATATGAGTACATACAACAAAGGGTACTCAAAAGCAATTATTGTTAACCAGCCAAAGGTGATCACTGCTGGGCAACAAGGGTCAATGAGACAAGAGTCGAGCACAAGGCAAAACTTTGAAAAGTTCCAATTTACGCCAATCCTAATGACATATAAGAAGCTATATCAAAGTTTGTTGGACGCACACGTGGTGTCCCCATTTTATTCAAAATTGTTGCAACCTCCATTCTCAAAATGGTATAACGAGAATGCCCAATGTGAGTACCACGCGGGAATAAATGGTCATTCAATTGAAAACTGCACTACGTTCAAAAAGCTGGTTGAAAAGTTTATTAAAATGGGAGTCGTGAATATCGACGATTTATCAAAACATGATTACTTTAACGAGGCAAGAAAGTTGAAGGAGGAGACAAGAAAGTTGCTATCCCTTGAAGAAGTCGAAAGTGAAGAGGGAATTGGGAAACAATGTTTCCAAATCCTTGTGTACTTGGGAGTGTTTTGAATAATGGGACCGTAGAAGAGATCCCTGTATTTTTAGAGTTGATCTAGAGTAATATCCAAAACATGCTTGTTGCCTTAAGCCTAGAGGCAATAAGAACCCTTTTATAAAATAGGCTTGTGTCCGAAATTTTATTTCAATAAAATGCATCTTTTTTTTGAATACATATTCTTTTATTCTTTACATTTCATACTATGCATTCTTGTGTTTTTAGAATATTCTTTCATGACCATACCAATAATCATCCTTAGAATCATTTATTCTTTGGATTTCTTGCCTTCGTACCTAGGTACCCAGATATTAACGATATGAGCAACATTGTTACTGACTCCCTTTTTGAACGAGATATGGGTCTAAAGGATCTCAGGAACAGAGATTGTGACATGTCTTCTGACTTGTTAAGAATGGTTTAACAAGATGAAAAACAGATCTTACTCAACAAAGGGTCAACGAATATTATGAGCCTAGAAAAGGGGTGAAAATTGTAACCTAGTTCATCATAGAAATGAGGCGAGACATTATTGAGTTATCTTTAAGAATTCAAAGATGTTTTCGCACGATCATATCAGGATATGCCTAGACTAATAAGATACGGGCTAAACAAAAGGATGGGGCACTGTTGATCCACCATGGAAGGGGATTGCATCAGTCATACCATAAATACTAAATTAAAGAAGACGAGATTTATATAACTCTTCTATATGTGGGGTATGGATATTATGGGGCCAATCTCGCCAAAATGCTTCTAGTTGACATCAATTTGCCGTCATGGTCGAGGGTGAATGTTGCTTCATATGCCAATATTGCAAAGTCGACGGTCATCAAATTAAAAAAAAATCAAAAAAAAGAAAGAAAAAGAATAAAGGAAGGGATTAGATGCCAGCACAGAATGCATAACTGTACAAAATCAAGGTTTATAGTTGTCCAAAGATCAGACAGCATATCCCTGTACAGCAAAAGTTTCCAAAAAAATGAAAGGTGGCTCTGTCTTATTGAACGTCGGCCAGAACCTTCGCTGGGGGCAACATCTTACCCATTGGTTTATGGAATTGAAGTGTTTTGCCAATTGAACCTAATTGAAGAAAAGGTTAAAAGCTATTCGTCATGACCAGATGATGCGAGTACGTTAAAGAAGTTCATCTTAGGGAATTCCACGAAGAAATCTGATGTTGAAAAAGATTTTTCTTCTACAAAATGATTTTAGAGGAAAGCATAAACTAGGAAGGACTTATATAGGGCCTATTCTAGAAGAGCATTGATATTGACCGAGATGGATGGTGAAGACTTGCCCAATCCAAAGAATTCAGATTCGATCAAGAAGGATTCTACCTGAAAAGGGAAGGGTTAAGGTGAAAACCCGCAAAGAGCGCCTTGGGCTCAAATTCATTCAAAAAAAATAAAAAAATTCAAAAAAAAAACAAGAATAAAAAAGAAAGGAAAGGCCAAGGTGAAAACCTGCAAAGGGCGCTTTGAGACCAAAGGGGATTTGAGTTGAAAACCCGAAAAGGGCGGCTCAAATTTTGACCAAGAAGCGAGGCATATAGTAGTCTTGCTACGTCTGAATTAGCAATGAGGAAGAATGTTACATCTTGGGGCATTAAAAAAGTACCCCGGATCCCCTAAACATATATTGAACTTAAAATGGTCCTCAAGAAGTTGGAACAAAGAAGCTCAAGCTACAATATCTGGGGCACCTCGCTTTTATCTTACCCATTTTTGAATTCCTTATCTTTGATTACTTTATCCTTTTTGAGATACACCCAAATCAATTTTTTTTATTGCCTGGGTTATCTTTGATTAAATTATTTTTCTAAGCTATGCTCCTGACTAATTTCTTTCTCATCCATTTTTTGTGTTCTTTTTCAATCATTTATATTGAAATAACGATTTATGGACTAATAACACTTTCATAAAAGAAGTTTCGCATATTACTCTAGAAGCTTCTAAATAATATGAGGAATTCGAAACATGATTATTGTTCAGAACTCACCAAGCCTGAAGGCTGGAAACATGGGAAAATGATTATCTTTTCAAATTCTTGTTGGATAAGACAATTTTGTTGGTAATATTATATCGGCAAAAATGAAAAACAAGGTCAATCCAAGTATAAAAGGGGATCATTGTCGGGATACCCTGCATTCATTCAGACATATAAATCTAGTCATTACACACATGGAATGGTGTAACAAATTGGAAGTGATACAAGTTCTGTACCTTTGAGTGGTAATAGAAATAAAAAAGGAAACAAATGTTGTTCCCATGAAGTTGCAGTGGGATAAACAAATTGTATGTCCTAAAGTTTAAGGGAAGGGACTCATAATTACAGCGGGGCAAGCTTGCTAAATGTAATGTTTGTTTTTTTGGGTTTTCTGTCCAAGATACCAGTTGAACGAGAAAGCATGGTAGCATGTCAGTGATCGAACCTCGATGAACTATAAATAATGATAAAGGGATCATTCTCATGCATACACTTCCAATTAGGAGCATTTGATTCATTTTGATTATGGTGTCCTAATCGTTTTTCAAACAAAAAAAGAGAGTGAAACACCCCAAACCTGGCCCACGAGCTTTGACCAGATTTGGTATGTTCCTCAAGTAAACCGATTCAAATTCCTTTTCCACTTTGAAAATTTTTGAGTGATTTTGGGAGAAAGTTCAAATTGGGTTGGGCTTGAGTTGAAAATAGGTTTATTTTATATTGAAATCCCTCTTATTTATGGTGACAATACATTTAGGGTTTAGTTAAAAAGAAATTTACTTAATCTTTAATTAATAATAATTTGTAAACATAATGCAAAAATAAAGAAATTCAACTATGGCCTTATGGCCTTATTACATCAAATAATTCCCAAACTTTAAAGTACTTAAATGAAATAAAAATGTCCATTAAAAGTAAAACTTCAAAGTGAGCATGGCCACCATAAGTTCTCGCTGTCCTGGTCCATCACTTGTTCATCACCAAAACATGGTCCCACAACAGGGTGAGTCAACAGACTCAATGTGTACACAACACTAAGTCATAATAGAATCAGGCATACAAATGATACACATTCAAATCATAGAATACAAGTAATGATGCATTCCCAAACCCAAACCTAATTAGCCATCCGCTACACTCCCCCGTACCAACCTGTTCACCGTGGGGACTACTAAGTCGACCCTCCTTCCGCTACACTCCATATCGCGGTCTTAGGTCACCGCATTCGTTGTCTTAGGTCACCACATTTAGATATCGCGGTCTTAGGTCACCGCATTCAGATTACTGTGGTCTTAGGTCACCACATTCAGATATCACGGTCTTAGGTCACCGTGTGAGTGGTCTTAGGTCACCACATTCACTTCCCCTTTCAAAAACCCATATGCCCCATAACATATTATGCAATTACATGCCAAAGTTCACATTCTTATTTTTATTCACATGTTACAAATAACATATTTCATATTCCTAGTAGGAGTAGGAAACGTACCTTTTGTACCATATCATGGTACCTGAGCCACTTTCATATTCTTAATAACACATATATTAATTAAACATGCCATGAAACATATTAAGAAATAGTGTGGGGTACACACCTGATTCGCTTAGCAAATTCCTTGAGATCTCGAAATCTGATCTACCGCTTAGATCCTTAATCCCTACATTTGATTAATCACTTACTAATTTAATAAAAAGCCATTCGGCCATAAATCCAAATCCTAGTAGGATTAGTATTCTTAAACTTACCTTGGTGCCGATTGACTTAAAAATCAAGTCCCGAAATCTCTGCTATACTCTTCTTGCATTCGGCCAAGCATTGAATCACTTAAACAAATTAGTTTCGGCTTTTTAAACGATTATGAAATAGATCTAGATATCAAAACAGGCCTTGGCCGAACATACCTATGTGTTTACCTTCCAAATCTTAAATCCCAAAATTCACCGAATAACTAGGGAACACGCGGCCTATGGTGTACCTTCGGGAGAAGAACTTCTCCTTCCTTGTAGTCGACACTGGGCCAAATCCCGAAACTTTCCTTCCATGATTCGGCCAAGATCAATAATAGGAATTAGTCCCTAAATTTCGATAAGTCTAAAATATAAAAGAATGGAAACCAGACTTGGATCTTACCCTTATTTGAAGAAATCGATTGCATCTTCACTTCAACCTTCAGAGATTCGGCTATGGCTAAATGATGCTCTCACAACTTTCAGCTTTTGGAGGGATTAGAAAGAAAAGAGAAGGAAGAATAAACATGGAGGATTTGGCTAGAACACAAGGTATTTCGGCTTGGCAAAAATAAAAGAAGAAGAAGATTTGGTGAAGAGAATTCGGCAGAGGCTTTCAAAGAACAGAAAATAATGCAGAATGGCCTCTCTTTTCCTTTTATAGCCGAAATTACTAACTTAGAATCCCTTACTTGGCCATCACTCTTCTATTTTAATAGCTTTATCTCTTTAATTATCACTTAAAATAAAAGATAATTCAGCAACTATCCTTACTTAGCCGAAATTATTAAACTTAAAGTCCCTTACTTGGCCATCACTTCTCCCTTATTTTCCTCTTTATCTCTTTATTCAAATTAAAAGAATTTAATCCAACAATTATCTCTTGAAAATAATGATAAATAAATCCTTTATTTATCCCCTTAATAATAAAAATTTAAAGAGAATAAAACTCTTCTTTTTAAATGCCTTGTGCCGTCCATACTCTCTGCTTCTGAAGCAAGCAAAAATAAAATTTCTTTTATTTGCTTCCTTGTGACTCGAACTCAGGCCCAATACCTTTGCATGTGGCGCCATTTCCATAGGCCCTAAGTGGCATCTTCAGGCCACTTTTCCAAGGCTGTTTGTGTGTCAAATTTCACATACTTTTTCTCTTAAGGCCACCTTGCCTTAGTTTCCTCTTTTAAACTTCAAAAGTCAAGATTTTCTAGGACATTTCCTTTCATTTCCAAGTTTCCAAAAATGTTCACTTTCCTCTTTTGAACCATTTATTTCCTAGTTTCCAGAAATGTTCACTTTCCTCTTTTGAACCATTTCCTTGCATTTCCTAGTTTCCAAAAATGTTCATAATACATTCATAACACATAAGACATGTAATTTCGTACAACTAAATCAAAAATGCATAGGCCCACTTTTAGGATGTTACAGTTCTACCCTCCTTAAAAATAAATTCGTCCTCGAAATTACTTACTAACAGTCGTACAATCATTCTCACCGCATTATGCTTACACTGTGTACTCTGATCTTAATAGAACCATCATACTTTCTAGGCACAATCTCTAAGTACACGTCCCTTAGAACTCATTTTCTAACGTCGCGATCTAATCTGATTTAAGAGTTTTATACATTAGTACTTTTGTTTCACTGATTAACCGTGAACAATTTTATGAAAAGAGATGTTTAAAAGTGGTTCTTTCGATCAAACAAAGTTCTCAGCTCAAATTCACTATTTAGAAAGTCACATTCACATTCATCAACCAATTATGAACTTTCGTTCATTCAGAGAAATGTTGTAGTTTTCATTGTTGTTGTTTTTCCACTACCCAGGGGTATTTTCGTAATTTGTCTTACAGGGGTATTTTCGTAATTTGTCAAAATAAGGTTCCTTGGTGATTTTGTCAATAAGGGTATTTTGGTAATTTTGAAATCACGGGGCCTTTCGGTAATTTTCAAATTCCAGGGGTATTTCGATAATTTTTTTACAAACCAGGGTAAATTTGTAAAGTTTAATAAATCAGGAGTATTTCAAAATTTGCAAAACTTGGGGGTTCTTTTTTTTTTTGAGCATTTGTTTTTCAAGTCGGTGATGTTGCAAAAATTTTAGAAAATCAGGGTCATTTTGGTAATTTTGTGAGTTAAAGGCAATTTCGTAATTTTTCTCCAAATCAAGGTATTTTGATATTTTGCAAATTAGGGTTTTTGACTATTTTCTAAAGTAATGAAATTTTGGATAAGTACTGTGGGTATTTTGGAAATCTCATATACCAAGGGCATTTTTGTAATTTCACCACTAGGGGTATTTTAGTAATTTTGCAAATCAAAAATATTTTGAGAATTTTCAAAATAAATTTTGCTACCATTTAAAAGAGTAGTTTAGTGATTTTAAAAACTAAAGTTTTCATAAAACAGGGCTAGTCCCTTTCGGGTTTTAGTGATCGGGTTTAGCCTATGACCGAGTCCTCTTGGTCAGGGTGAACCGAAGCTACGCACCAGGTAGGATTCCAGTGAAGAGGAGGTGAGTCACTAAGACTGCTTAAGTACCAGGCTCTTCCAGATCCAATCCTAGACATGCGCACAATGGTTACCACACCCTAGCTCGGCGACTTAGTCATAGGTTTGTTTAATGGTCCTTTAAGTCTTATGCACTTGTGTTTGAGTAGACTAGTCCTACGGTTCGATAGATTCTAGTTCACTAATCTACGTTCTATTCCATTTCTACCCTTCTACAAATCATAATATAAATCACACAAGAGATCGAAGTACTTACCTGGTGGACTTCGGGTCAGAGACTTAGGTGCCATGCCAGAAAACCTGCTTATTTCATAAAATATTTTCATAAAACTTATTTGGGCTCGATTCGAAAACATTTTGGGCTTTAAACCACAGGCCGAGAGTTTAAAACTGGCTCTGATACCAAACTTAAACACCCCAAACCCGGCCCACGAGCTTTGACCAGATTTGGTATGTTCCTCAAGTAAACCGGTTCAAATTCCTTTTCCACTTTGAAAATTTTTGAGTGATTTTGGGAGAAAGTTCGAATTGGGTTGGGCTTGAGTTGAAAATAGGTTTATTTTATATTGAAATCCCTCTTATTTATGGTGACAAAACATTTAGGGTTTAGTTAAAAAGAAATTTACTTAATCTTTAATTAATAATAATTCGTAAACATAATGTAAAAATAAAGAAATTCAACTATGGCCTTATGGCCTTATTACATCAAATAATTCCCAAACTTTAAAGTACTTAAATGAAATAAAAATGTCCATTAAAAGTAAAACTTCAAGCTGAGCATGGCCACCATAAGTTCTGCCGTCCCGGTCCATCACTGTTCATCACCTGAAACATGGTCCCACAACGGGGTGAGTCAACAGACTCAATGTGTACACAACATTAAGTCATAATAGAATCAGGCATACAAATGATACACATTCAAATCATAGAATACAAGTAATGATGCATTCCCAAACCCAAACCTAATTAGCCATCCGCTACACTCCCCCGTACCAACCTGTACACCGTGGGGACTACTAAGTCGACCCTCCTTCCGCTACACTCCATATCGAGGTCTTAGGTCACCGCATTCGTGGTCTTAGGTCACCGCATTTAGATATCATGGTCTTAGGTCACCGCATTCAGATTACTGTGGTCTTAGGTCACCACATTCAGATATCACGGTCTTAGGTCACCGTGTGAGTGGTCTTAGGTCACCACATTCACTTCCCCTTTCAAAAACCCATATGCCCCATAACATATTATGCAATTACATACCAAAGTTCACATTCTTATTTTTATTCACATGTTACAAATAACATATTTCATATTCCTAGTAGGAGTAGGAAACGTACCTTTTGTACCATATCATGGTACCTTAGCCACTTTCATATTCTTAATAACACATATATTAATTAAACATGCCATGAAACATATTAAGAAATAGTGTGGGGTACACACTGATTAAACTTAGCAAATTCCTTGAGATCTCGAAATCTGATCTACCGCTTAGATCCTTAATCCCTACATTTGATTAATCACTTACTAATTTAATAAAAAGCCATTCGGCCATAAGTCCAAATCCTAGTAGGATTAGTATTCTTAAACTTACCTTGGTGCTGATTGACTTAAGAATCAAGTTCCGAAATCTCTGCTATAGTCTTCTTGCATTCGGCCAAGCATTGAATCACTTAAACGATTATGAAATAGATCTAGATATCAAAACAGGCCTTGGCCAAACATACCTATGTGTTTACCTTCCAAATCTTAAATCCCGAAATTCACCGAATAACTAGGGAACACGCGGCCTATGGTATACCTTCGGGAAAAGAACTTCTCCTTCCTTGTAGTCGACACTGGGCCAAATCCCGAAACTTTCCTTCCATGATTCGGCCAAGATCAATAATAGGAATTAGTCCCTAAATTTCGATAAGTCTAAAATATAAAAGAATGGAAACCAGACTTGGATCTTACCCTTATTTGAAGAAATCGATTGCACCTTCACTTCAACCTTCAGAGATTCGGCTATGGCTAAATGATACTCTCACAACTTTCGGCTTTTGAAGGGATTAGAAAGAAAAGAGAAGGAAGAATAAAGATGGAGGATTTGGCTAGAACACAAGGTATTTCGGCTTGGCAAAAATAAAAGAAGAAGAAGATTTGGTGAAGAGAATTCGGCAGAGGCTTTCAAAGAACAGAAAATAATGCAGAATGGCCTCTCTTTTCCTTTTATAGCCGAAATTACTAACTTAGAATCCCTTACTTGGCCATCACTCTTCTATTTTAATAGCTTTATCTCATTAATTATCACTTAAAATAAAAGATAATTCAGCAACTATCCTTACTTAGCCGAAATTATTAAACTCAAAGTCCCCTACTTGGCCATCACTTCTCCCTTATTTTCCTCTTTATCTCTTTATTCAAATTAAAAGAATTTAATCCAACAATTATCTCTTAAAAATAATGATAAATAAATCCTTTATTTATCCCCTTAATAGCCGAAATTTAAAGAGAATAAAACTCTTCTTTTTAAATGCCTTGTGCCGTCCACCTCTCTGCTTCTGGAAGCAAAAATAAAATTTCTTTTATTTGCTTCCCTTGTGACTCGAACTCAGGCCCAATACCTTTGCATGTGGCGCCATTTCCATAGGCCCTAAGTGGCATCTTTAGGCCATTTTTCCAAGCCTGTTTGTGTGTCAAATTTCACATACTTTTTCTCTTAAGGCCACCTAGCCTTAGTTTCCTCTTTTAAACTTCAAAAGTCAACATTTCCTAGGACATTTCCTTTCATTTCCAAGTTTCCAAAAATGTTCACTTTCCTCTTTTGAACCATTTATTTCCTAGTTTCCAGAAATGTTCACTTTCCTCTTTTGAACCATTTCTTTACATTTCCTAGTTTCCAAAAAGGTTCATAATACATTTATAACACAGAAGACATGTAATTTCGTACAACTAAATCAAAAATGCATAGGCCCACTTTCAGGATGTTACAGAGAGGAGGAAATCATTCTCATTCTGCATTCATGCAAATGTCATCCTTAAAATCATTTAGTTAGGAGCATTAGATTAATTTTGATCATGCATCCTAATCATCATTCTCATGACATTCTGCATTCATGCAAAAAGTCATCCATAATACATTTGAATATACAGGACAGGTCCCCCAGAGGACGGTGTAACGAATTGAAAATTTCAGATTTTGTTCCTTAGTGGATCAAACTTAAGAATGAAATCTTCCTGAAGATAGTAAGGAAGCAAATTTAAAATTTTAGATTTTGTTCCCTAGTGGAGCAAACTGAAGAATTAAAAATTTCAGATTTTGTTCCCTAGTGGAACAAGCTGAAGAATTGAAAATTTCAGATTTTGTTCCCTAGTGGAACAAACTGAAGAATTGAAAATTTCATATTTTGTTCCTTTGTGGATCAAACTGAAGAATGAAGCCTTCCTGAAGATAGTAAGGAAGCAAATTGAAAATTTCAGATTTTGTCCCTTAGTGGATCAAACTGAAGAATGAAGTCTTCCTAAAGATAATAAGGAAGCAAACCAAAAATTTCAAATTTTGTTCCCTAGTGGAGCAAACTGAAGAATTGAAAATTTCAGATTTTCTTCCCTAGTGGATCAAACTGAAGATTGAAGTCTTCTTGAAGATAGTAAGGAAGCAAATTGAAAATTTCAGATTTTGTTCCTAAGTGGATCAAACTGAAGAATGAAGTCTTCCTGAAGATAGTAAGGAAGCAAATTGAAAATTTCAGATTTTGTTCCCCAGTAGAGCAAACTGAGGAATTGAAAATTTTAGATTTTGTTCCCTAGTGGATCAAACTGAAGAATGAAGTCTTCCTTAAGATAGTAAGGAAGCAAATCAAAAATTTTAGATTTTGTTCCCTAGTGGAGCAAACTGAAGAATTAAAAATTTCAGATTTTGTTCCCTAGTGGAGCAAACTGATGAATTGAAAATTTCAGATTTTGTTCCCTAGTGGAGCAAACTGAATAATTGAAAATTTCAGATTTTGTTCCATAGTGGAGCAGACTGAAGAATGAAGTCTTCCTGAAGATAGTAGGGAAGCAAATTGAAAATTTCAGATTTTTATTCCCTAGAAATGGTAGTGAAGCAGACTGAAGAATAATGTCTTTCTGAAAATAGTAAGGAAGCAAATTGAAAATTTCATGTTTTGTTCCGTAGTGGATCAGACTGAAGAATGAAGTCTTCCCGAAGATAGTAAGGAAGCAAACCAAAAAGTTCAAATTTTGTTCCCTAGTGGAGCAGACTGAAGAGTGAAGTCTTCCTGAAGATAGCAAGGAAGCAGACTGAAGACATCAGATCCTGTCTCACTGAGTTTGTAGTGGAGTTAGAAGCCATTTGAAGAAGACCAAGAAGCCAAGGCTCCGCCAAGACCTGGCAAAATTGGTCCATTTATAGTTTTGCTCTATTCTTGTTTCACAATAATGAGCAAATAGGGGCAATTGTAGGAACCCAATTTAGCCCCGGCCCATACAAAAAATAATAAACCCGAAATAATAAAATAAAGTCCAAGTCCAGTCCAAAATATATCATTTGGCCCGATCAGAATGGCCCATTACTTAAAAAGATTGAAGGTCTATCTACAAGCTTGACGTATATGGAAATACAATCTTCAAGGATATGCAATCTTAGATATGATATGTAAATCTTAGATATGATATGCAATCCTAGAAGTTATGGTATGCAATCTTAGATATGATATGCAATCTTAAAAGATATGGTATGTAATATTAAAAGATATGATTTTGTAATCATAGAGATTTAATTTGTAGATACCTTTTAATCTTAGCCGTTGATGTAATTGATCTGTACCGTTGGATTTTGGGAGGCTCAACTATAAATAGATGCCTCTCCCTTCATTGTAAAACACACTGGAGTTTGGAAGTAATAAGAATTCTTGAGAGCATTCACTCAAATTTCTCTCCCTCTTGCGTTCTTATGTTCTGTGGCTTGTTCTTATTTTGTTCTTCACCCATCTTCGTTTCTTTCTTATTTTCTGTGGCTTGTTCTTATTTTGTTCTTCACTCATCTTCGTTTCTTTTTGAGTTGCTTCCGTTCGAGTTAGATTTTGGTGGAGGAATTTCGTTGAATCCTCATATTGCGGGAGTAAAGTTGACTTATGCGTTCTTTAACCTTTTTTATTTATACATATCATTTTTATGCTTTTTTTTATTTTTTAAAAAACTTGTTATAATATATTAATATATTATATATGTGTGTTTTATATAAAAATTATTATATACTATTTATTAATTATTTTTTATTATATAAAGTTATTTATACATGTATTGGATTACTAAATTATGTATATATTTATGATAAGTTTTTTTTTTACTCTTAATGTATATATATTAAATCATTTTAAAAGTCACCACATTCTTTTTTTTTTAATGTTTAACTATGTTATTCCATTTTTCATTTAATTTTGTTATTTCGTGAAAATTTCAATATTTGATATATTACATGTTTATTTATATTCTTTAGATCATTTATTATTGTTTAACATAGTCCATATATATTTATGTTATATTATCCTTTTATTATTTATTGTTAGTGTAATTTGTAATTTTGTAAAATTGCTATTAAATATATATGTTGTGATATATTCATGTTATGTTTCACTCAAATCAATCTTTTATAAAAACACCTTTTAAATTAAAGCATTTTATTTTAAAAAAATACAGTGATATGTAATATTTTAGGGAATTCGAGAAGAATTTTGTCCTAACTTACTGGGTTCGATTTTTCTCGTGAAACTTTAAGTATTACATATCCCCTTTTTCTTTACTTAAGAAAAAAAATTGAGATTTACCAATTTCAACTCAAAATAACCTATTCTTGGGAATTCAAAGCGTTGTGCCCTAACTTACTGGGTTCGACGTCTTGCGTCCGGAGGTAGGAATTTTCTAAAATAAAGACGTGCTTAATTTTAAAGTCATGAGATACTATACCTTAACTTAATGGGTATAGTATTTTATTTCTTTGGGATAGGTAAGTCTTGGTTTTCTTTCTAATAAAAGGATCATATTTGGTAATTTTCTTTATTTTCAACATTCGGACATGATATTATCAATTAGGTGCCAATTTTGGGCGTTATGAGGGTGCTAATCCTTCCTCATACGTAACCAACTCCCGAATCCGTTTTCTTGTTTTTGTGGACCAAAACCAAATGTTTTAAAATAAAACGTTTTACAAGGTGGTCCAATCACACCTAAGTAAAAAGGGATTGGTGGCGATTCCCACTTTCGTTTTTTAAAAGTCGATCCCCGTTTTTATAAGCCAATTTTAAAAATAGTTTCGACAGCTTGGCGACTCCACTGGGGAAGAATAAGAGAGTCAAGCCGTAAAATCGATAATTTCATGTCCTTATGTCTGAATTTTAAAATTTGGTTTAAAAATTATGATCTTTTTATTGCATGTGGTTTTAATATTTCTGCATTGCACTTCATGACCATTGTGGTCACACCCTTAAGTGGAAGTGAAAAGCTACTCCTTCTTGAGGTAAAATATTATCTCATTATTGCTTGGGGTAAAATATATATATAATTTTAAATTAACAAACACATTTCTCTCATTTTTTCTCCTCATTATTGCAACTTTAAAGGATTGATTTTTATGTATTAAGATGAAAAATATTATCTCCCTTATTTTCTTTCTTCTTATTTTTCTTCCCTACTAATTGCACTTAAAAAAAATTTTTACTTAACCAATCTCATCCATAAATAAATTTCTACTGTTCTGATGATATGATGTGCTTAAATAAATCCAGTTGCAGGTATCTAAGGTTTTGTATGGATGAACTTCAAAGAGGCTTAAGTCCGATAAAGTGCTTGGTGTTCTCCAAGAAAATAGAAGAAAAATGGAGTTCTTTTTCCTGTTTTCTACCAATAGTTTTCAGTGTAATATGTATAATACTTCGTTTTTGTGTTCGCATCATAACTCATAAGCTACAAGATTGTGATGAAGTCGGACAATAAATAACAATGTTGGATTTTATCTTTGCATCTTAACTCATAAGCTAGTAGATTATGATGAAGTCAGACTTTAAATAAAAATGTTGGATTTTGACTTTGCATCTTATTGTATCAGTCATGGTATTGAACATGTTAGTCATTGGCTGTTCATAGGAACAAATTTTACTACTATTTATATATTTTAGTTAAACTTTCTAATTATTTTTACAAGACTCTATCATGTATTTTTTATTTAATTTTTTTAAAAATGTATAACTATAATATAATCACAAATTAAAAAAATAAATAATACATAGTCAAATAATAACAGGAATCAAATGCTAAAAAAAAAATCTATGAAATTACTAAAACCCATACGTAAAACGTGTTAAAATTTTATACAAACAAGAAACCAACTTTGGTTAAGTTCATATAAATCAGCTACCTCAGTCATATGCTGCTACATTGCCAAGAATTACCATCAAACCATTATAAGAAATTACTTGACAAGTTGAACCATCCATGAAAATTAATGAAATTTAATTATGACTTTATAATTATGACATGAAAAATATACAAATCTAATACGGATATATATCATATTTAACATTCTTGAATATTGAGGTAAAAATATCATGTAGTATTAAGAGTCAGATTGTATTTTACTTATTCGGCTCAAAAAATGGAGAAATTAGTTCTTATACATTAGATCAAAGAGTAAATTAGTTTTTCCATTAAAAATTCCATCCATTTTTACTATTCAAAATTGATTCTTGTACATCATGATGGCCTCGAAACTAACTTATATTTCGACAAAAGCAAGCGCACCTATCGAACAGTAGTATAGTTGTGGTGAGTCCGGAATATTGTATCCTCAAGGACTAAAATTACTAGTAATAACTATCTTTTTATTATCTAGCCGAATAATTAAGGGATTTTCTTTAATCTAAAATTAACTAACTAAATGACTATGAACGCAACAGAGAGTGAAGAGAAAAGCAAAAATATCTTCTTCAACAAATAAAAAAAATTAAATGCTCAACAAAGTTTTGTACCTGTTGTGCGGAAGCGTGTAAAAGAGTATAATTATTGTACTGAAAAATCACACTGAGTTCAATTCCCAGGAAAGAGAGGTGGATCACGAGGATCGCTTAAGTACCAGATCTTTCCTAGCCAGAATATCCCTCTATCGTAATTTAATAGCACAATAAATAACTACAATCACACTCACAAGATATGAAAAATAAATAATAAAGAACACCAGAAATTTTAACGAGGTTCGCAAATTTACCCTCGTCCTCTGGCACTACCAAATATATTTCACTCCAAAAATACAAGTGAAAATTTACAAATAGGGAGAGAGAACAATGCCTTAAGTAGAGAATGGCAAATGTTGGGATGAAGAAAATGAGAAATGGTTAGGCCTATTTATAGTTGAAGTTCAGGGATCAAACTTGCAAAGTACCTATTCAAATAGGGACCAAAATTGCAATTTTCCCATGCCAAATTTCAACTCAACTTTCTACCTAATTTCTACACTTTCTACCGCCTATTTTTGAAGCCTCCATCTTTGACTTTTCAAAGATGGGTGGTTACCAATAATCTCCACCTTGAAGATTTGATTAGGATAATCTTATCTTCACACAATTCTTTCTGCCTTTGCCAACAATACTTGATAGTGCCTTCTTCAACTGTTAAACTTGCAGGATATTGATCAAGTTCAAACAATGTTCGAACTTGGTTCCTGTTACCACCTTGGTCATCATATCTGCGGGATTATCTGCAGTCTTAATCTTCTGAAGGCGAATCTTCCCTTCATTAATAATTTCCCGCACAAAATGGAATCGTACGTCGATGTGTTTTGTACGTGCATGATAGACTTGATTCTTTGCTAAATGAATAGCACTTTGACTATCACAATACACATTAATATGCTCCTGAACCAATCCCAAGGTTTTAACCATACCTTGTAACCAAATAGCTTCCTTTATAGCCTCTGTTACAGCCATGTACTCGGCTTCTGTGGTTGACAATGCAACAGTGGACTGTAGAGTAGACTTCCAACTGATTGGTCCTCCAGCAAATGTAAATACGTAACCGGTGGTTGATCTTCGTTTATCCAAATCACCGGCATAATCAGAATCAACGTACCCAATAACACCTTCACCAAGTGTATTATCCTGCTCAAACAGTAATCCAACATCCACGGTCTTTTGAATATACCGTAGAATCCATTTCACAGCTTGCCAATGTCCTTTTCCAGGATTATGCATATACCTGCTCACTATACTAACTGCCTGTGAAATGTCGGGTCTTGTACACACTATTGCATACATCAAGCTACCTACTGCATTGGAGTACGGAACTTGTAACATGTATTCTCGTTCCTTATTCGTCGAATGGGATAGTTTTGCAGAAAGCTTGAAATGAGAAGCCAACGAGGTACTTACAGGTTTTGTCTGCTCGTTCATGCCAAACTACTGTAGTACCTTCTTCAAATACTGCTTCTGAGACAAGCTAACTCTGCCATGGGCTCTATCTCTACATATTTCCATGCCAAGAATCTTCTTAGCTTCACCAAGATCTTTCATTTCATACTCGAGATTGAGTTGAGTCTTCAATCTCTCAATCTCAACTTTGCTCTTAGATGCTATTAGCATATCATCAACATATAAGAGCAAGTATATGAAAGTTCCTTCTTGTAGCTTTTGAAAATACACGCAATGGTCAAATTTACTTCTTGTGTACCTTTGCCCTTTCATGAACTGATCAAATCGCTTGTACCACTGCCTCGAGGATTGCTTCAATCCATAAAGCGACTTTGTCAGTTTGCAAACCCAATTCTCTTTACCAAAGAACCTTGAATCCATCCGGGTTTGAGTCATATAGATTTCCTCTTCCAAATCACCGTGTAAAAATGCGGTCTTCACATCAAGCTGAACTAGTTCAAGATCATATTATGCAACCAAGGCTAGCAAAATCCGAATAGACGAATGCTTCACAACTGGAGAAAACACTTCATTGTAGTCTATTCCTTCTTTCTGAGCATAACCCTTTGCTACCAATCTAGCCTTGTACCGAATTTCATTTTTATCAGGAAATCCTTCCTTCTTTGCATATACCCATTTGCATCCAATTGCCTTCTTTCCTTGGCGGTGTCATCAACTCCCAAGTCCTATTTTGATGAAGAGACTGCATTTCTTCATTCATGGCTTGCTTCCACTTTACACCATCAGGGTTACTTATTGCTTCTGTGTAAGTAGAAGGAGCATCATCATCTGCAATTGGAAGTGCATAGGCCACTATATCATCAAAGCGAGCAGGCTTACGAATCTCTCTTCTTGGCCTCCTATATGCAATTGAATCTTGTTGCTGTAGAAGTTCTTGGGTTGGAACTTCCTCATCATTTGTTGTTCCAATATCACCGGATCATTATTAACCTTTTCAAGCTCCACTGCTGCAAAGTACTATCGTTTTGTCATCCTTTTGTGAATCCTTTAACATGGTTGATTCATCAAAAGTCACATCTCTGCTAAAGACAATCTTCCTTGTATCAGACACGAGAGACGATATCCTTTTACTCCACTAGTTATACCCAAGAATAGTGCTTTCTTTGCTCTTGGGTCTAACTTCGATTCTTTACATGATAATATGCGGTGGAACCAAAAACATGTAAAGAATCATAGTCGAGTGCATTTTACAGTCCACATCTCCATAAGAGTTTTGCCATTTATTGCAAATGATGGCAAACGGTTAATTAGATGGCACGCATATGTAATGACCTCACCCAAAATTCCTTGCCCAATCCAAAGATTGGACAACATACATCGAACTTTCTCCAAAGATAGTTTGATTCATGCGTTACTGCCACCCCATTCTGGCGTGGTGTATCCCGAACGATGAAGTGTCGCACGATGCCCTCATCTTGACATACTTGAAGAAATGGATCATTTTATACTCGGTACCATTATCCGATCGAAGTCGTTTGACCTTTCGACCGATCGAGTTTCCACCATCTTCTTCCATTTCGAAATGCATCCAATTATTTCACTTTTTCTTTTCATTAGATACACCCATAGTTTTCTTGAATAATCATCAACAAAAGTAACAAAATAGTGCATACCTCCCAAAGAAGCCACTTTGGTAGATCCCCACACATCACACGTGAGCGTAGTCCAAAATTCCTTTAAGTAATGTGAATTGTTGAACCAAACTTTACCTCGTCTCGCTGCCCGAACACAATGTTCACAGAATTCCAATTTGCAAGAATTTGCACCTTTCAACAAGCCTTGCTTCGCCAAAGTCTGCAAAGCTTTTTCACCAAATGTCCCAATCGCATATGCCATAACATGGTAGCCTCTGAATCTACATCTTTCGTAGAAAGCGTTGATGTTGATCCAATAAGCGTACTTCCATTTAAAAGTACAAGTTATTTCTTCTTGTGCCTTTCATCACCGTCAAATTCCCAAATTTACTACCTTTAGTAATCCATCTCTCAAAGTGATTTTGAGCCCTTTAGATTCTAAGGCCCCTAATGAGATGAGATTTTCTTCAAGTTGGGTGCGTAGTGAACATCGAGTCAAGACTTGGATTGAGCCTTCGTGATTCTTCAATTGGATTGTACCTACTCCCATTGTCTTACAAGCACTGTCATTGCCCATAAGAACAACTCCACCTTCTAGTTCTGTAAGACTAGAAAACCAGTCCTTACTAGGACACATATGGTAAGTACATTCTGAATCCAAAATCCACTCATCAGTATGACATGCCATTGCCATGCCAACCAAGCTAGAGTCTGACTCCTCATAATGTTCTGCTACACATGCATTAGAAATAGCCTTGCCCTTTTGTAACTTAGGACAGTTCTTTTTCCAATGCCCCTTTTCACGACAAAAGGCACACTCATCTTTGGCGGGTCTCCCTTTGGACTTTCCCCTTTTACGGGCTTGCTGCTTGCTTGAACGACCTCTTTGTCATTAAGACTTCTCTGCGGTTGTATCTCTGTGATCTCTTTTATCTTTCTTTCGAGTCTCGAGATCTATACAACGCATCTGTGATCGCATCAAATGTGATTGTATCCTTCCCATGAAGCAATGTGGTGGTAAGATGATCATATTCATCAGGAAGGGAATTCAACAACAATAATGCCTTGTCTTCGTCTTCAAATTTCTCATCCAAATTTAGCAAGTCTGCTAAAATTTTATTGAATGAGTTCACATGGTCATTCATCGACATACCGGGTGCATACGTGAATCGAAAAAGTTTCTTTTTCATATAAAGCCTATTTTCAAGGCTTTTCGTTAGAAACTTTTCTTCCAATGTATCCCACAATTTCCTCGCTGATGTCTCCCTCATGACAGAGCACTTCTGCTCTTTGGCCAAACATAGACGGATTGTACCACAAGCTTGTCTATTGATCTTGGCCCACTCCTTGTCATCCATATTGTCAGGTTTTACTTCAAGGGCTATATCTAGCTCTTGCTGACATAAGACATCCAGGATCTCACATTGCCACATACCAAAATTATTGGTACCATCAAATTTCTCTACTTCAAATTTTGCATTGGTCACCGTAGTCCTTGCTGATGACGATGCCTGTGCCATTTTTCTCCTCAATCCCAACTACTGTATACGTGAACAGTATCGTATACGTGAATAGTGCCACAAACGATCGTACTCCCCAAGTACGAATCTAGCTCTGGTACCAATTGTTGTGCGGAAGCGTGTAAAAGAGTATAATTATTGTACTGAAAAATCACACTGAGTTCAATTCCCAGGAAAGAGAGGTGGATCACGAGGATCGCTTAAGTACCAGATCTTTCCTAGCCAGAATATCCCTCTATCGTAATTTAATAGCACAATAAATAACTACAATCACACTCACAAGATATGAAAAATAAATAATAAAGAACACGAAATTTAACAAGGTTCGCAAATTTCGCCTACGTCCTCAAGGCACTACCAAATATATTTCACTCCAAAAATACAAGTGAAAATTTACAAATAGGGAGAGAGAACAATGCCTTAAGTAGAGAATGGCAAATGTTGGGATGAAGAAAATGAGAAATGGTTAGGCCTATTTATAGTTGAAGTTCAGGGATCAAACTTGCAAAGTACCTATTCAAATAGGGACCAAAATTGCAATTTTCCCATGCCAAATTTCAACTCAACTTTCTACCTAATTTCTACACTTTCTACCGCCTATTTTTGAAGCCTCCATCTTTGACTTTTCAAAGATGGGTGGTTACCAATAACATGGACTCTCGTTCAGTTTCAATTGCTGTTCTACTCCTGTTGGTGCTTCTTGAAACAGGTAGTTCGAATAAAAAATATCAAAGTTCACAGAATTCCAATTTGCAAGAATTTGCACCTTTCAACAAGCCTTGCTTCGCCAAAGTCTGCAAAGCTTTTTCACCAGCATGTCCCAATCGCATATGCCATAACCTGGTAGCCTCTGAATCTACATCTTTCGTAGAAACTGTTGATGTTGATCCAATAACTGTACTTCCATTTAAAAAGTACAAGTTATTTCTTCTTGTGCCTTTCATCACCGTCAAATTCCAGTTGCTACCTTTAGTAATCCATCTCTCAAAGTGATTTTGAGCCCTTTAGATTCTAAGGCCCTAATGAGATGAGATTTTTCTTCAAGTCGGGTGCGTGTGAACATCGATCAAGACTTGGATTGAGCCTTCGTGATTCTTCAATTGGATTGTACCTACTCCCATTGTCTTACAAGCACTTTGTCATTGCCCATAAGAACAACTCCACCTTCTAGTTACGTAAGACTAGAAAACCAGCCTTACTAGGACACATATGGTAAGTACATCCAGAATCCAAAATCCACTCATCGATTATGACATGCCATTGCCATGCCAACCAAGCTAAAGTCGACTCCTCATCATGTTACTCTACACATGCATTAGGAATAGCCTTGCCCTTTGTAACTTAGGGCGATTCTTTTTCCAATGCCCTTTTCACGACAAAAGGCACACTCATCTTTGGCGGGTCTCCTTTGGACTTTCCCCTTCTACCGGGCTTGCTGCTGCTTGAACGACCTCTTCTTTGTTAAGAATTCTGCGATTGTATCTCTGTGATCTCTTTTATCTTTCTTTCGAGTCTCAGATCTATACAACACACTGCAGACTGCATCAAATGTGATTGTATCCTTCCCATAAAGTAATGTGGTGGTAAGATGATCATATTCATCGGGAAGGGAATTCAACAACAATAATACCTTGTCTTCGTCTTCAAATTTCTCATCCAAATTTAGCAAGTCTGCTAAAATTTTATTGAATGAGTTCACATGGTCATTCATCGACATACCGGGTGCATACGTGAATCGAAAAAGTTTCTTTTTCATATAAAGCCTATTTTCAAGGCTTTTCGTTAGAAACTTTTCTTCCAATGTATCCCACAATTTCCTCGCTGATGTCTCCCTCATGACAGAGTACTTCTGCTCTTTGGCCAAACATAGACGGATTGTACCACAAGCTTGTCTATCGATCTTGGCCCACTCCTTGTCATCCATATTGTCAGGTTTTACTTCAAGGGCTATATCTAGCTCTTGCTGACATAAGACATCCAGGATCTCACATTGCCACATACCAAAATTATTGGTACCAGAGCTAGATTCGTACTTGGGAGTACGATCGTTTGTGGCACTATTCACGATATCTGATCTTCGCTCACGTATCTACGATGGTTGGGATTGAGGAGAAAATGGCACAGCATCGTCATCGCCAAGGACTACGGTGACCAATGCAAAATTTGAAGTAGAGAAATTTGATGGTACCAATAATTTTGGTATGTGGCAATGTGAGATCCTGGATGTCTTATGTCAGCAAGAGCTAGATATAGCCCTTGAAGTAAAACCTGACAATATGGATGACAAGGAGTGGGCCAAGATCAATAGACAAGCTTGTGGTACAATCCGTCTATGTTTGGCCAAAGAGCAGAAGTACTCTGTCATGAGGGAGGCATCAGCGAGGAAATTGTGGGATACATTGGAAGAAAAGTTTCTAACGAAAAGCCTTGAAAATAGGCTTTATATGAAAAAGAAACTTTTTCGATTCACGTATGCACCCGGTATGTCGATGAATGACCATGTGAACTCATTCAATAAAATTTTAGCAGACTTGCTAAATTTGGATGAGAAATTTGAAGACGAAGACAAGGCATTATTGTTGTTGAATTCCCTTCCTGATGAATATGATCATCTTACCACCACATTGCTTCATGGGAAGGATACAATCACATTTGATGCGATCTGCAAAGTATGTTGTATAGATCCGAGACTCGAAAGAAAGATAAAAGAGATCACGAGAGATACAATCTGCGAAGTCTTAACAACAAGAGGTCGTTCAAGCAAAGCAGCAAGCTCCGTAAAAAGGGGAAAGTCCAAAGGGAGACCCGCCAAAGATGAGTGTGCCTTTTGTCGTGAAAAAGGGCATTGGAAAAGAATCGTCCTAAGTTACAAAGGGCAAGGCTATTTCTAATGCATGTTTAGCGTAACATGATGAGGAGTCGACTTTAGCTTGGTTGGCATGGCAATGGCATGTCATAATTGATGAGTGGATTTTGGATTCGGGATGTACTTACCATATGTGTCCTAGTAAGGACTGGTTTTCTAGTCTTCGTAACTAGAAGGTGGAGTTGTTCTTATGGGCAATGACGGTGCTTGTAAGACAATGGGAGTAGGTACAATCCAATTGAAGAATCACGAAGGCTCAATCCAAGTCTTGACTGATGTTAAGCTACGCACTCCGGCTTGAAGAAAAATCTCATCTCATTAGGGGCCTTAGAATCTAAAGGCTCAAAATCACTTTGAGAGATGGATTACTAAAGGTAGCAGCTGGGAATTTGACGGTGATGAAAGGCACAAGAAGAAATAACTTGTACTTTTTAAATGGAAGTGCAGCTTATTGGATCAACATCAACGCTTTCTACGAAAGATATAGATTTAGAGGCTACTGTGTTATGGCATATGCGATTGGGACATGCTGGTGAAAAAGCTTTACAGACTTTGGCGAAGCAAGGCTTGTTGAAAGGTGCAAATTCTTGCAAATTGGAATTCTATGAACATTGTGTTCAGGCAAGCGACGAGGGTAAAGTTTGGTTCAAAGAATTCACATTACGAGAGGAATTCGGACTACGTTCACGATGATGTGTGGGGACCTACCAAAGTGGCTTCTTTGGGAGGTATGCACTATTTTGTTACTTTTGTTGATGATTATTCAAGAAAAGTATGGGTGTATCTAATGAAAAGAAAAAGTGAAGTCTCGGATGCATTTAAAAATGGAAGAAGATGGTGGAAACTCGGGTAGGGTCGAAAGGTCAAACGACTTCGATCAGATAATGGTACTGAGTACAAAAATGATCCATTTCTTCAAGTATGTCAAGATGAGGGCATCGTGCGACACTTCACTATTCGGGATACACCACAGCAGAATGGGGTGGCAGAACGCATGAATCGAACTATACTGGAGAAAGTTCGATGTATGTTGTCCAATGCTGGATTGGGCAAAGAATTTTGGGCCGAGGTCATTATATATCGTGCCATCTCATTAACCGTTTGCCATCAGCTGCAATAAATGGCAAAACTCCTATGGAGATGTGGACTGGTAAATCTGCTACTGACTATGATTCTTTACATGTTTTTGGTTCCACTACATATTATCATGTAAAAGAATCGAAGTTAGACCCAAGAGCAAAGAAAGCACTATTCTTGGGTATAACTAGTGGAGTAAAAGGATATCGTCTCTGGTGTCCTGATACAAGGAAGACTGTCTTTAGCAGAGATGTGACTTTTGATGAATCAACCATGTTAAAGGATTCACAAAAGGATGACAAAACCGATAGTACTTTGCGGCGGTGGTGGAGCTTGAAAAGGTTAATAATGATCCAGTTGATATTGGAACAACAAATGATGAAGAAGTTCCAACCCAAGAACTTCTACAGCAACAAGATTCAATTGCATATAGGAGGCCAAGAAGAGAGATTCGTAAGCCTGCTCGCTTTGATGATATAGTGGCCTATGCACTTCCAATTGCAGATGATGATGCTCCTTCTACTTACACAGAAGCAATAAGTAACCCTGATGGTGTAAAGTGGAAGCAAGCCATGAATGAAGAAATGCAGTCTCTTCATCAAAATAAGACTTGGGAGTTGATGACACTACCCAAGGGAAAGAAGGCAATTGGATGCAAATGGGTATATGCAAAGAAGGAAAGATTTCCTGGTAAAAATGAAATTCGGTACAAGGCTAGATTGGTAGCAAAGGGTTATGCTCAGAAAGAAGGAATAGACTACAATGAAGTGTTTTCTCCAGTTGTGAAGCATTCGTCTATTCAGATTTTGCTAGCCTTGGTTGCGCAATATGATCTTGAACTAGTTCAGCTTGATGTGAAGACCGCATTTTTACACAGGGAGTTGGAAGAGGAAATCTATATGACTCAGCCAGATGGATTCAAGGTTGCTGGTAAAGAGAATTGGGTTTGCAAACTGACAAAGTCACTTTATGGATTGAAACAATCCCGAGGCGATGGTACAAGCGATTTGATCGAGTTCATGAAAGGGCAAAGGTACACAAGAAGTAAATTTGACCATTGCGTGTATTTTCAGAAGCTACAAGAAGGAACTTTCATATACTTGCTCTTATATGTTGATGATATGCTAATAGCATCTAAGAGCAAAGTTGAGATTGAGAGATTGAAGACTCAACTCAATCTCGAGTTTGAAATGAAAGATCTTGGTGAAGCTAAGAAGATTCTTGGCATGGAAATATGTAGAGATAGAGCCCATGGCGAGTTAGCTTGTCTCGTAGCGATATTTGAAGAAGGTACTACAGCAGTTTGGCATGAACGAGCAGACAAAACCTGTAAGTACCCCATTGGCTTCTCATTTCAAGCTTTCTGCAAAACTATCTCATTCGACGAATACGGAACGAGAATACATGTTGCAAGTTTCGTACTCCAATGCAGTAGGTAGCTTGATGTATGCAATGGTGTGTACAAGACCCGACATTTCACAGGCAGTTAGTATAGTGAGCAGGTATATGCATAATCCTGGAAAAGGACATTGGCAAGCTGTGAAATGGATTCTACGGTATATTCAAAAGACCGTAGATGTTGGATTACTGTTTGAGCAGGATAATACACTTGGTGAAGGTGTTATTGGGTAAGTTGATTCTGATTATGCCGGTGATTTGGATAAACGAAGATCAACCACCGGTTACGTATTTACATTTGCCGGAGGACCAATCAGTTGGAAGTCTACTCTACACCCATCGTTGCATTGTCAACCACATAAGCCGAGTACATGGCTGTAACAGAGGCTATAAAGGAAGCTATTTGGTTACAAGGTATGGTTAAAACCTTGGGATTGGTTCAGGAGCATATTAATATGTATTGTGATAGTTAAAGTGCTATTCATTTAGCAAAGAATCAAGTCTATCATGCACGTACAAAACACATCAACGTACGATTCCATTTTGTGCGGGAAATTATTAATGAAGGGAAGATTCGCCTTTAGAAGATTAAGACTGCAGATAATCCCGCAGATATGATGACCAAGGTGGTAACAGGAACCAAGTTCGAACATTGTTTGAACTTGATCAATATCCAAAGTTTAACAGATTGAAGAAGGCACTATCAAGTATTGTTGGCAAAGGCGAGAAAGAATTGTGTGAAGATAAGATTATCCTAATCAAATCTTCAAGGTGGAGATTATTGGTAACCACCCATCTTTGAAAAGTCAAAGATGGAGGCTTCAAAAGTAGGCGGTAGAAAGTGTAGAAATTAGGTAGAAAGTTGAGTTGAAATTTGGCATGGGAAAATTGCAATTTTGGTCCCTATTTGAATAGGTACTTTGCAAGTTTGATCCTCTGACTTCAACTATAAATAGGCTAAACCATTTCTCATTTTCTTCATCCCAACATTTGCCATTCTCTACTTAAGGCATTGTTCTCTCTCCTATTTGTAAATTTTCACTTGTATTTTTGGAGTGAAATATATTTGGTAGTGCCGCCGAGGGGCGTGGCGAAATTTGCGAACCTCGTTAAAATTACAGTGTTCTTTATTATTTATTTTCATATCTTGTGAGTGTGATTGTAGTTATTTATTGTGCTATTAAATTACGATGAGGATATTACGGCTAGGAAAGATGCAGTACTTAGCGATCCTGCGTGATCACCTCTCTTTCACTGGAATTGAACTCGGTGTGATTTTTCAATTACAATAATTATACTCTTTACACGCTTCCGCATACCAATTGTTGTGCGGAAGCGTGTAAAAGAGTATAATTATTGTACCTGAAAATCACACCGAGTTCAATTCCCGTGAAAGAGAGAGTGGATCACGAGGATCGCTTAAATACCATCTTTCCTAGCTGAATATCCTCTATCGTAATTTAATAGCACAATAAATAACTACAATCACACTCACAAGATATGAAAAATAAATAATAAAGAACACTGTAGAATTTTAACGAGGTTCGCAAATTTCGCCACGCCCCTGGGCACTACCAAATATATTTCACTCCAAAAATACAAGTGAAAATTTACAAATAGGAGAGAGAACAATGCCTTAAGTAGAGAATGGCAAATTTTGGGATGAAGAAAATGAGAAATGATTAGGCCTATTTATAGTTGAAGTTCAGGGATCAAACTTGCAAAGTACCTATTTAAATAGGGACCAAAATTGCAATTTTCCCATGCCAAATTTCAACTCAACTTTCTACCTAATTTCTACACTTTCTACCGCCTATTTTTGAAGCCTCCATCTTTGACTTTTCAAAGATGGGTGGTTACCAATAGTACCCAGAAAATAAAACCCTAGGAACTAAAAGTAAACTCACGAGTACATCTTCTTCTCTATTACTGCTGATGACCGTTGGGGGATTTCCACATCAGTTTTTCTTTTCTTTTCCTTTGCGTATCCTCCTTTTTTTTTCCATTCGGTTTCGCCGGATCTGATTTGTGTCCAGTGTCAGATTGTGTCGAATTGTCGAGTTCAGGTATCGGAGGTGACAAGGATGGAATGTACTGGAAATGGAATACCAACCGAGGACAAACTCCGACGGAGGGGCTTGAAATTTCATGGTTTCCATGGAGTAAAGCCTGAAGAGAAAAAACTCGGTTAGAAGTTTTTGGTGGATGTAGATGCTTAGATGGATCTTCGGAAAGTCGTAAATCTAACAATTTATCCGACACCGTTAGTTACATCGATATTTACTAGTGAGTAAACGAAAAAACATTACATTGAACCCGACATCTTAAAAAAAAAAACAAATAAGAATCAGATAACCCATCACATTCAAATAAAAAATAAAAAACAAAGAACTTAGCAAATTTGAATGCGATGGGTTCTCTGATTCTTGTGGAGTAAATCCTAAACACTTCCAATAAAAAATCTATAAAAGCAATTAGGATTTGTTTTTTTCATATTTTTTTTTCTTTCTAACCATTTAAGTGTTGATAGTAATTAATATTTAATGAGTTTTTTCCCCTAAACTAAGGTAGTAATAATTTTTTATTCCCAAAATAATTTTATTTCTTAATCTAAGATACTTGTTTACTATGTAATCATCACGTGCTTCACGAAGGAAGCATAAATCGTAATATGGAACAGATCTCGTATGTGCCAACTAGTCTACACCAACATTTCTCTCCTTGTAAGCATACTCGATGCTGAAGTCCCATTGATGATGCGTACTAGAGCAATGGTATTATCATCTTCATCACTTCTAGTAAGCATAAGAGCTGCTTGCAGTTTTGAAAGATTGATTTCTATATATTAAGATGAAAAATGGTCATCTCTCATTTTTCTTTCCTATCAATTACACTTAACTTTTAGTTAAACTTGTTATATATTTATATAAACTTTTTAAATTTTTACAAGGCTCTAGCATGTATTTTTTATTTAATTTTTTATTCTTTTAAAAAGTGCACAACAATAATATAATCACAATTTTAAAAAATATAATAAAAAATAATACATAGTTGAATAATAATAACAAAAATCAAATGCGAAAAACAATTTTACAGAATTTTATAGAAACAAGAAAACCAACTTTGGTTAAGTTCATATTAATCAACTACCTTAATCACATGTTGCTACATTGCCAAGAATTAGCAACAAATCATTATGAGAAATTACTTGACAAGTTGAACCATGAAAATTAATGTAATTTAATTATGACTTTCTAATTATGATATGAAAAATATACAAATTTAATGCAGATATAGTATATCATATTTAATATTCTTGAATATTGAGGTAAAAATATCATGTAGGTCCTTGTATTAAGAGTCGGATTACATTTTGCTCCTTTTACTTAAAAAAAATAGAGAATTTAGTTCTTATATATTAGATCAAAGAGTAAATTAATTCTTCTATTCTTATAATTTACCCATAAAAATATTAGAAACCATAAAATCAATTCTTTTATGAGTTGCATTGATTTTGGACACACCTTGATCATTAACTAATCCATTGTAATTTATTTTCTTTATTTTTTCTTCCTTTCTTACCGAGTCACCCAGCTCCAAATGCTTCAACCATAGACCAATTGAATGCCTTGGCTTAAATTCCCACTCAACTCCCATAATGGAACAAATATACTAGTGGGGGCAAAAGTATTTAGTGAAAACAACTCCTATTATTAAGCTAAATTTATTATTAAGTTAATAAAACAGAGCTCACGCTAGATTTTTATTAAGTAATATAGCGAGTTGCCCATTTCCTAGTTTCAATCAATGTTTCTTCGGACTCCTTGGTTTAGCTTTTGCCAAATGCTTCAACCATTGACCAATTGAATGCCTTGGCTTAAATTTCCAGTCAACTCTTTCTATAGTGCAAGACTTGGGGGGTTGTTGTTCATAATCATTACTAACAACCCACTCAATGTGATGTGCCATTAACATAGCACTGATCTAAGATATCCTTCGATCCCACTATCTTCTACATCTATTGGCAGGAGATGCGTAAATTACAAAAGTCTCCAACAGCTAGCCAATCAGTGGAGGTCTTTGATTGATTAGTTGATGGAAGAAGAGGGTTGATGATTGATGAACTGGACTGGACCGGTTTGCTTAAACATATAATCAGATGATTTGAAATAGTCTATCTGCGCATTTACACCATGTTTGGTTGGGGGAATAGGAATGCATTCCCCCCAATTCGGTGGACCCACCACCAAACATTAGTTTGGTTGGCCGTAATGGCATTACAGCCTGATTCCATTCAGTCTCTATTACAGTACAGGGACGTAATAGCTATTCAGAGGCTTGGGGTCTGATTAGCTATTCCATGCTGTCGGGTAAAAATATTTTTCCCTATTTGGACCAAAAAATCCCGTCTCTCATCTTCTTCCTGTCTCTCATCTTCCTGGTTTTCACTTTCACAGACAATTTCATCCCAAAGTAAACCCTAGAGAAATTAGCTCCTTAGTCGACGACAAGTCAAGCATCCATTCACCACATTCATCTTCCTTCCCGTTGAAGCTCCTTATTTACGGTAAGTGATGGCCTTTGATTCCTTTTTTTTTCCCTCTAATTTTCTTAGTTAGAGAAGTTCAGTGTGAAAAGCCATAGGTGTTCTTTCTGTGAAAGCTTGCCCAACCTAGTAATAAAGGGGGCACGCTAGGCGCTCACCCTTTTTGTCTTGCTAGTGAGACATGCCCTCTTTCTTTCTGCTCTTTCTATTAGCCAGTTCCAGTAGCGAGCGGTTCGTGATTGGCATTCGGGTTGGCTAGTTTCGGGTTGCCATCAGCAATGACATCAATAATTCAACATTCAATATCATCTCTTTTCTTTTCCCCTTCAATTTTGTTTTCGTAAGAAGAACAGCTCCTCTTCTCTTTCTTTCTTTCTTCTTGTCAACACTGTTGCTGATATGGTGAAGGCTTGTAACAAAAATCAGTGAGTTTAAAAACTGCAAATCAGTGATATTTTCTTTCTTTCTTTCTTTCTTCTTATCATTTGTTTGGGTAAAAATATAAGTTCGAAAATAGGTTTGAGCAAAAAATATGGTCCGTTTAAAAAATCGGTCGAGCGTCCTTGAGCCCAACCCAGCCGGAATTAGAAAAAGGTAAAAAAAATGTTACTTTTTTTGTTGTTTTCTTGTTGTTTTGATGCTGTTTTCTTTTTTTGTTTTCTTGTTGTTTTGCTACTATTTCACTATTATATTATTCGGATTGAACTTGGATAAAAATTTAGACCCATATTTTAGGTTGACCTTAACAAATGGACCTAAAATTTTAACAAGACCCGGCCATAAAAACATGATAAAATCTTATTCCTAAGTTTCTTGTATTATTAAAACAAACAATTTTAACAACCAACACTTGAACCAAAAGATAATTTTAACAAGAATTTATTTATTTTGGTTAAGCAAAATATATATACATCATACCTACATACAAGTTACTATCACTTGGCCAATATCTTGATGGTATGTCATTAAGACTTTGGATGCATAAATTAATAATAATTAATGTTATTATTTACGTTAATGCTAGTTGCATCATCAATTGCAACTTAATTTGCTGTTTTAGTTGTTTATTTAATTGCAACTTAATTTATTTGCTCGAAAATATTAAATTTGATTCGATAAATATAGATGTATAACTTTTTATTATCGAGGAGTTTTTTATTTTAAAAATCAAAGTAAAATTATTATATGTCTATATTTTTATTTTTTAAAATAAAGATAATTAAATAATTACCATGGATTGATATATTTTAAAGAGTTAAATATAAAATTAGTACTCGAAATTGTATATTTCTCTCATATTGGTACCTATATTTATTGTGTCCCTAATTAGTACTCAATTTTTTTTTTTTTTGTTCATGTGGTAGTACTGGCCATTTACGTGCTGTCACCTATCATCCTCTTTAGCTGCAAACCAAACGAAGTATTTTTTCTTTCATTTTTCTTGAAAAATATTGTTTTAATTATTTTTTCTTTTATTTTTTCTTTAAATATTATTCCTGTCATCATCCACTTCTACCTCACTTCTATCTGTTTCGTTTTTTCTTCTCTTTTTTTTTTTTTTCAACATCTCTTTCATTTTCTCTATTCATAAGACATCTTTAAATGTCTTCTTCAACAAACAAAAAAATTTAAATGCTCAAAAAATTTTTGTACCCATAAAACAAAACCCTAGGAACTAAAAGTAAAGTCACAAGTACATCTTCTTCTCTATTACTGCCGATGACCGTTGGGGGATTTCCCCATCAATTTTTATTTTCTTTTCCTTTGTGTATCCTCCTTTTCTTTTCCATTTAGTTTCGCCATATTTGATTCGTGTCCAGTGTCAGATTGTGTTGAACTAAATAAAAAATTATAATTACCAATTTAGGAGAAGTAAACAAGTTCAAATATTAATGTTATATTTCACCTTATTTTAAATTAAATATGATTATATTTTTGAGAATAAAATATCTCAAAACTTCAAAAGAATCATCATTTTGAAAAATAAGTATTTAAAACTCAACTCTACAACTTTAATTAAATGTGTTTAAACCATATTGGCATAAGCTAGAGGGGTGTTTAATGATAGATTCAATTTGATATCTTCTATTTTTTAAAAAAAAAAATCATTTTTCATGATGATGCTTCAAAAAATAAAAGAAAAAATATAATTATGCTCATATCAGTTGTGGTCATCCAAAATTCAAAAATAAAAAGTATACATTTTAGGAACCAAAATTTGGATCTGATTTCATTTTTATCACTATGGATATAAGGGTCCAAGCTGACATTCCATAGTTGGGTGAAAACAAATGCCTAAGTGGAAATTTTTTAAATTGGGTGAAAATTATAAATTATATTTATTAATTATGTGGGAAATAAAAAAAAATGGAATGCCAACTTGGATTTTCATTACTCCTTATACCCATAGTGACCAAAATGAAAACAGATCTTAACTTTGGTGCCTAAAATGCAAACTTTTTATTTGGTGCTTAAAATGAATATTTATGAAAATTGAGTGACTATTTGTGTAGTTTACCTTTTTCTCATGGAGTAAATCAAAATCAATACAAGCAATTAGGTTTTGTTATTTTCATATTTTTTTCTTTCTAACCATTTAAAGTGTTGATACTAATATTTAATGAGTTTTTTTTTCCCCTAAACTAAGGTAGTTATAAAATTTTATTCCCAAAATAATTTTATTTCTTAATCTAAGATACTTGTTTACTATTGTTAGACTTTTGGCCTGCAATGCAACATCAAACCAGCTAGTGCAGCAGCTATATTTTGTTTATTTTGATTGATTTACTCCTATGAAGCTAAGCTTAATTCTTGTGCAATGTAATAGCTAAGCTTATAGGTTATAATGCTTGATTTAAATTGATGTAATGGCTGGTGTGTTAACTATTATTTTATGTACAACTTAAGCTTATATTAGTCATAGTCTAGTGGGAGTAGTTGGTTCACTAGGCCATAGTCTTTTTGACTATTCAATCTTTGTATCCTATGTATATATTTGCATATCAATGAAATGGTTTCTAAGCTTTTCATTAACTTGTGAGTTCAAGTTGTTTGTTCTCTCATCTTCTTCTTTTGTTTTCACATAAAATCTTATGCACTTTGTATATGGTGCATGTTGAGTTGCTGCCAATATCCTAACAAATGGTAATCAGAGCCAATTATCTTTGAGGGCCTCCATTGTTGGTTATTGACTTGTGAAAGAAAGCTTAAGAAAGAAGAAATCGAGATCTATCTTTAAATCTGTTGCAACAAGTTACACAAACACTCCACCACCATGTATTCACCGGTGAGAACTATCACATATGGTCAAGAAAATGAAAACACATCTACAAGCACAAGACTTATGGAGTGCAATTGAAAGTGATGTCGAACCACCTCCATTGAGAGCTAATCCCACCATTGCTCGGATGAGACAAAGACAAATGAGGAACGAGCCAAGAAGCACAAGGCCATGGCTTGTCTTCAAAATGGAGTATCAGATGTGATATTTACTAGAATCATGGCTTGTGATTCTCCTAAGCAGGCATGGGAGAAGTTAAAGGAGGAGTTCATGGGGTCTGAAAACAAGGCAACAAAGAAATGATCAATTTGAGGAGAGACTTTGAGAACTTGAAAATGAAGGAAGTTTGAGACTATCAAGCGATTCGATGCAATAATGGCCACCACAATAGTATAAGGTCAGCTTGGTGAAGATTTTAGTGAGAGCAGGGTCGTTGAGAAGGTGATCACCACTCTTCCTGAGAGATTCGAGTCAAAAATCTCCTCATTGGAGGACTCGAGAGACCTTACAACAATTTCTTTGTCTGAATTGGTAAACTCTCTTTATGCACTTGAACAGAGAAGAGCCAACAGGCAAGAAGACCATTCTGAGGGAGCCTTTCAAGTAAAGACCAAGGAAGACTCAAGTCAGAAAAGTAAGAAACCATGGCTTGATAAGAAAGTGAAGTCAAGAAGAGAATCAGGTCAGAGAAGACTATCACCATGCAAACACTGCCAAAAGACCTCACACTCAGAAAAATACTGCTGGTACAGACCAGACATCCAATGCAGGAGTTGCAAACAATTTGGACATGTGAAGAAGGTCTGCAAAAATAAGGGCAAGGCACCTGCACAGCAGCAAGTCAAGGCTCAAGCTGCTGAGGACCTTCAAGCTCAGGAGGAACATCTCTTCACAGCAACAAGTTTTGCAACAACCAGCAGGGCCAAAGTAGAGTGGCCAGTAGACAGTGGTTGCACGAACGATATGGCAGCTAATGAAGGACTGTTTAAAGATCTTGATAGAAGCTTTGCCTCTAAGATCAGAATAGGCAATGGAGATCTCATTGAAGCCAAGGGGAGAGGCAATGTGGTGATCAAGACTGCTTCAGGTAACAAAGTAATCTCTGATGTACTCTTTGTACCTGAAATAGATCAGAATTTATTAAGTGTTGGACAACTGGTAGAAAAAGGTCACTCACTTACTTTTGAAAATGGTTCCTGCATTGTTAGAGACCTTTATGGTCAAGAATCGATCACGATAGAGTGATGATGCATGTGAGCTTCATGCTTGTTATGAATATGCTTGAGAAGAAGGCCTATACAAGTTTAGCTGATAACACTAGCCTGTGGCATAAAAGGCTAGGCCATGCTAGTTATAAATCACTAGATTTAATGAATAGATTGAATTTGGTTGATGATCTGTGCAAGGTTGAAGTCAAGGAATCTGTTTGTGAAGTCTGTCAGTTTGGTAAACAAGTCGATCGCCTCTTTCCAGATTGACAAAGCATTTAGAGCCCGAGAGAAGCTTGAATTGGTTCACTCGGATATCTCAGGACCAATGAGGACTCCTTCCTTGAATGATAGCAGGTATTTTGTGCTATTTATTGATGATCTGACAAGATTCTGCTATGTTTATTTCTTGAAGCAGAAATCTGAAGTCTTTGAAGCCTTCAACAAATTCAAGGCTTTAGTTGAAAATCAAACTGGTTGCAAAATTAAAGCCTTGAGAATGCATAATGGCTCGTGAGTATCTATCCGACAAATTTCAGGAAGCTATGTGAGCAAAATGGGATCCATCACCAGCTCACTACAGTTTATACTCCTCAGCAAAATGGAGTATGTGAGAGAAGAAACAGAATAGTGATGAACATGGCTAGGTGTTTACTATTTGAAAGCAAGCTACCTAACAAGTTTTGGGCTGAGGCAGTCAATACCTCAGTTTATCTTCTCAACAAATTGCCAACACAAGCTGTCAAGAACATGACACCTTTGAAGCATGGCATGGACTTAAGCCTAATGTTTCACACCTGAAGGTGTTTGGTTGTGTTTGCTATGTTCTTATTCCAGCAGAAAAGAGAACTAAGCTAGAAAGAAGGGCTATTCCAGGGATATTTGTTGGTTACAACAATACTAACAAAGGCTATAGGGTGTTTGATCCAGCAACAAAGAAAGTCTTGGTGAGTAGAGATGTCAGATTTAATGAAGAGAGGATTTGGAATTGGAATAATTCAAGCTCAAGTCAGATTGAAGAAGATCATCTAGACAGTAGCCTTGAAATAGCTGAAGCTGAGCCTAACAATGAAGATGTTGATGATAGTCCTACAAGAGGTACAAGGACTATTGCAGACATCTATCAAAGATGTGATGTTGCAATAGTTGAACCTTCAGATTTTGAGGAAGCTGCCAAGGATAAGCAGTGGAAGAGGGCAATGGAAGTTGAATTGGAGATGATCAACAAGAATGATACATGGGAGTTAGTGGACAGACCAAGTCATAAGAAGGTGATTGGTGTAAAATGGGTATTTAGGGCCAAGTACAATGCAGATGGCTCCTTGAACAAGCACAAAGCAAGGCTCGTGGTCAAGGGTTACAGTCAGCAATATGGGGTAGACTTTCTAGAAACGTTTGCTCTCGTGGCTGATTGGACACCATTAAACTGTTATGTGCCATAGCTGCTCAAAAATGATGGAAGCTTCATCAACTTGATGTCAAATCAGCATTCCTTAATGGTTTCCTCAAAGAGGAAATTTTCATTGAGCAACCGGATAGCTTCAAGATAGAAGGACATGAAGACAAGGTTTATAAATTGAAGAAGGCTTTGTATGGCCTGAAACAGGCACCAAGAGCCTGGTATGACAGGATAGACACTTACCTGTCTAAGCTCGGGTTTGAGAAGAGTGTTAGTGAAGCTACACTCTATGTAAAAAGGTCAGAAGGAGAAACCATGCTGATTGTATCTCTCTATGTCGATGATTTGCTTGTAACAGGCAGCAAAGATGAGTTAATCTCTGAATTCAAGGCACAGATGAGCAAGTTTTTGAAATGACAGATTTAGGAGTCATGACATACTTCCTTGGAATGGAAGTAAGCCAATCTGATTATGGCATCTTCATCAGCCAACATGCCTTTCCATCAAAAATTCTTAACAAATTTTGCATGCAAAACTGTAAGACAGTTAGCACACCTGTTTCACAAGGAGAGAAATTGACTAGTAGTGGAGAACATGCAAGAGTAAATGAGAAAGAATATCGAAGCGTGGTGGGCTGTTTGCTATACTTAACAGCAACTCGACCAGACATCACTTATGGTGTAAGTCTTCTTTCAAGATTTATGCACTGCTGTAATGTTGTTCACTTCAAGGCTGCAAAAAGGATACTCAGATATGTCAAAGGAACTTTGAGACATGGAGTTAGATTTGAAAGCAAAAATGAGCTCAAACTAACGTGGTATTCGATAGTGATCAAGGCGAAGCTCGTTAGATGACATGAGGAGTACCTCTGGTTACCTCTTCACACTTGGCTCAGGTGTATTTTGTTGGAGTTCCAAGAAGCAACAGACTGTTGCTCAATCTACAGCAGAGGCAGAGTACATTGCAGCATCTGCAGCTGTTAACCAAGCTATTTGGCTCAGAAAACTCTTATATGACTTGAATGAAGAGCGCAGAAAAGCCAACCAAATCCTAGTCGACAATCAATCAGCAGTTGCCATAGCCAAGAACCCAGTGTTTCATGGCAAGACAAAGCACTTTAAGATCAAATTTCACTTTGTCAGGGAGGCTGAACAGTCTAGAGAAGTCAGCCTTGTTCATTGTAGCTCACAAGACCAATTGGCAGATATTCTAACCAAGCCTCTTGGTACATTAAGGTTTGAATTTTTGAGGATCATATTGGTGTTTGTTGCATACACATCCAGGAGGAGTGTTAGACTTTTGGCCTGCAATGCAACATCAAACCAGCTAGTGCAGCAGCTATATTTTGTTTATTTTGATTGATTTACTCCTATGAAGCTAAGCTTAATTCTTGTGCAATGTAATAGATAAGCTTATAGGTTATAATGCTTGATTTAAATTGATGTAATGGCTGGTGTATTAACTATTATTTTATGTACAACTTAAGCTTATATTAGTCATAGTCTAGTGGGAGTAGTTGGTTCACTAGGCCATAGTCTTTTTGACTATTCAATCTTTGTATCCTATGTATATATTTGCATATCAATGAAATGGTTTCTAAGCTTTTTCATTAACTTGTGAGTTCAAGTTGCTGTTCTCTCATCTTCTTCTTTTGTTTTCACATAAAATCTTATGCACTTTGTATATGGTGCATGTTGAGTTGCTGCCAATATCCTAACAACTATGTAATCATCACGTGCTTCACGAAGGAAGCATAAATCGTAATAAGGAACAGATCTCATATGTGCCAACTAGTCTGCAGCAACATTTCTCTCCTTGTAAGCATACTCGATGCTGAAGTCCCATTGATGATGCGTACTAGAGAAATGGTGTTATCATCTTCATCACTACTATTAAGCATATGAGCTGCTTGCATATTATTAGTTTCGAGTAGTTCTTTGCGATACCCTCGTTCCAAGCTAATGAGAGCCTACCAAATATGATCAATAACTCAGCTTGCAGTGGAGAAGTGACATCCAAACTCATGAAAGCTGTGATTTTAAAAGCAATGATACCGTCTTTATGATTCTGCAAAACTTTTCTTTAATAGACTTACTGTACTCTCTATGTTAGTGATAGTCACCATCTCACCAACTGGAATATGTCTGCAAAAGAATGGATATCTTGCTAAATATTTTCTAATGCATTTAACTTTAACCATAAAAATATACAAGTACGTGAATCTTTAAAGATGAGAAGGAGCAAATACGGATTGTGGTTCCCTAAAGCTAAGTAACGGTATCATTCTCTTCTTGAAAGCATTCAAAATAGTTTTATTGATTAGTCAAATTCAAAATACTAGGCCTACGGGGTCAGTTCCTGCCAATTTACATATATGAAAAGTAAACAAAGTTGATTAGAAATATCGTGTTGAATCTTTCCTGATTAATTGTCAATGGGGGGCTCCATAACTGTGATCCTACTGGAACTATACTGCGTTTACTTTGAAGTCTCCCCTTATCATTTTACTATATTTTTTAGGCACTAATAATAAAATATCACATCATTAACTTTTAAAAATATAAAATTCTTATCATATATTGATCCATATTTAATATCCTTTTTAATTTATTAAGTAGGATAATTTTTTTTTTTTTGTACAAGTAGAAAAAATATTGACCATAAAAACCAACCCCAAGTAGACGTATTTAACTAAAGCAGGTCCATGGAAATCATAGCCACATGACAGTAGATAGAATGAGATAATATCATCATTCTAAACCTATATATTGCTCTCGGCTTCTTCATGATGACCCCAGCACTATCAATTACAAATCCATCTTATCAATTCACAATTTGTTTCAAGTTGATGGAGCCATCAATAAACCATTTTCAAGCGTCCACCTCTTTTTTCCTTATGATTCTTCTCTCATTCTTCAACTTGCAGGGTCTTAACTTGCTTCGTTTAGCAACAGCAAGCCCACTAGTTAGAGGAAATGACACTGATCAACAAGCTTTACTCCAGTTCAAAGCCAAGATAACTGGTGATCAACTCAACATTATGGAGTCCTGGAATAGCTCCATTCACTTCTGTCAATGGATCGGTGTAACATGCGGTCGCAAGCATCCAAGAGTCACCAAGCTGAAACTTCGAGTCCTCAAACTCTCTGGATCATTGTCACCCTACATTGGAAACTTGAGCTTCCTCAGGGAGTTGGATCTTACGGGCAACAGCTTCTACAACCAAATTCCTCGAGAAATCGGTGGTTTAAGAAGACTGGAAGCATTAGACCTCACCAACAACTCCATCAGTGGTGAAATTCCTTCTAATTTATCTGCTTGTTCTATGCTTATATTAGTTGATATGTCGAACAACCAGCTAACGGGAGAAATACCTTCTTTGCTGGGTCTCTTGTCAAACCTGAAAAACTTGGTTTTTTTTAACAACAGTTTGAGAGGGAGTATCCCACCATCGTTGGGGAACTTGTCATCCCTGGAGAAACTTGGTTTGACGTATAATGCATTAAGTGGGATTATACCTGAAGCTCTTGGAGAACTGAGAAATCTCCGGCTTTTCTCCTGTATGGGAAATGCAATCTCTGGTATTATTCCTGTCACAATGTTCAATCTTTCTAATATTAGACATTTTGATATTGGTACAAACAAGATTCAAGGTACTCTTCATTCTGATTTAGAAATCAATATGCCTCATGTTGAGTTCTTTTCTGTATGGGGAAACCAAATCTCTGGACAAATTCCAAATTCAATATTCAATGCCACATATCTTAATTTTCTTCAACTTGATAAAAACAGATTCACTGGAAATGTTCCTTCATTAGAAAAGCTAGATACACTGTTTAACCTTGGACTAGGAGGAAACCATTTGGGACAACGAAGAGAAGGTGATTTGAACTTTCTTTGCACTTTAGTCAACAATACCAAACTAGGATTTCTAAAGGTCGCCGATAATAATTTTGGAGGGGAATTTCCTGAATGCATTAGCAATGTTTCAAGAAACCTTCGGGGTTTAGGAATGGGTGGGAACAACATTTGGGGAAGAATCCCGGATAGGATAGGAAATCTCATCAACTTGGAGGTGCTTTCGGTCTCAATAAATCAACTATCAGGTCCCATTCCCTTTAATATTGGGAGGCTTCAAATTAAAGCTAAAACAATTTTCCGCTGACGATAATTTTCTCTCTGGGACTATTCCCCACTCCATTGGAAATTTAATAGAGTTAACCGAACTTGGTTTAAGTTTTAACAATCTTCAGGGCAGCATTCCTTCAGGTCTAGGTAATTGCAAAAATTTGATTCTAATGGATCTTTCTCATAACAATCTTAGTGGACCAATACCCTCCGAAATACTAGGACTATCATCCTTGTCCATTGTACTAAGCTTATCGTCAAACTCTTTGACTGGTGAGCTTGCTGTTGAAGTAGAAAAACTGAAAAATCTAGGTACATTGGATGTTTCTCAAAATAGATTATCTGGTTTGCTTCCAAAAAACCTAGGTAGTTGTGTAAGTCTAGAGAAGTTGTTCTTGGAAGGAAATTTGTTTGAAGGACCCATTCCATCATCTTTGAGTTCATTGAGAGGTCTTGAGGCATTGGACTTATCTGACAATAATCTTTCCGGTGGGATTCCAGAATTTCTTGTGCGATTTGGGGCATTAAAGTATCTAAATCTCTCTTTCAATGATTTGGAGGGACTAATACCAAGTGAAGGAGTATTTAAGAATGCAAGTGCTACATTTGTTGAGGGAAATAGTAAGCTTTGTGGAGGCATCCCTGAGTTACACTTGTCAAGATGTAACTCCAAAACATCAGCAAACACTTCCCTTAAATTGAAGATCACAATAATTGTTGTGTTTTCAGGAGTGACTTCAGTATTCTCTATTTTCCTCATCATTTGGTTTAGAAAGAAAAAAGAGCAGAAGCCAACGACCACTCTTGTAGAAAATTCTCTTTTACAGTTATCCTACCAAAGCATCCTAAGGGCTACTAACGGGTTCTCCCCTCAGAATTTGGTTGGTTCGGGAAGTTTCGGATCTGTATACAAGGGAATTCTTGAAGCGAATGGAGCAGTTATTGCAGTAAAGGTGTTTAATCTTCTGAATCATAGAGCTTCCAGGAGTTTCTTGGTTGAATGCGAGGCTTTGAAGAACATTCGACATCGTAATCTTGTCAAGGTATTAACAGCCATTTCCAGTATTGATTATAAAGGCAATGATTTTAAAGCGTTGGTTTATGAGCTCATGGAAAATGGAAGCTTGGAAGATTGGCTACATCCATCTGTTGGCATGAATAAACCAGAGACGATGAGAAACCTAAACTTCTTTCAAAGACTTAATGTGGCCATAGATGTTGCTCATGCACTCGAATATCTGCACAATCGTTGTGAGATGCCGATCATTCATTGTGACCTCAAGCCAAGCAATGTTTTACTCGATGGGGAAATGGTTGGTCATATAAGTGTTGGAACATTTTTAAAAATTTATAGTTTTCCAATAACTATAAATGAATGGGTATAATTAATTAAAAGATTATATCTTTTGATTTTTTGAAAAAGAATTATAACTATTTAAATAATATTATTTGAATAGTTATAATTAAATGAATAACAATGTTTTTATTTTAAAAAAACATTATTATTCGGAAAGGTACCTATTGATTAAATATGTCTCTATAAAGAGACATGAAAATTCCTATAAATAGGAAGCAGATTTCATTTGGAAAACGTACAATTCTAATATTCTTTCTTTCTTCCTTCATTTTCTAATATTGTTAGATTGTTCTATAAAGTATTACTGCAGAAATCCTTTATAGAAATTGGTTTTCTTGTCATATATTGCTCGATTGTGTAGTGGGCTATTCTCGTCGATTACAAAACGCAAATAGCCATTGGCTTCATTGTATCCTCGAGGTTAATTTGCTTGGAACTCATTTGCACAATCAAGATAGGTGGGGGCGAATATAACCTTAAAGATAGTGATTTGATACACGCCTTGGAGCCTTGTCCTATTTCTTCTTACATGCTCGAGTTTTTGTTCGTGTGTTCGAGATTTTCCTCACCGGAGTTTTGTACTAACAATTTTAAGGTTATAATTCATAATGACTACCGCAACTCACGAAAGTGGAACACTAAGGGAGTTGGCTTCCAATTTGTCAAACTTGATCGGTTTGATGGTGGCAATTTCCGACGATGGCGTAAAAGATGCACTTCTTATTATCAACTTTGAAGATTGCATATGTTTTGGATACCCCAAGACTGAGGAGACTGAAACGAATGCATGTCGCAACCCGAGAAAGACAAAAATGGGACAATGCTGATTATACGTGCATGGGCCACATATTGAATGGTTTATCGATGGTTTGTTCGACACCTACCAAAATGAGGTCACCGCTAAAGAATTATGGGACAAATTGGAGACAAGATACATGACCAAGATGTTACAAGTAAGAAATTTCTTGTCGATCGTTTCAATAATTATCAAATGATTGATGGTCGCTCACATGGAACAATTTCGTGATATTGAAAAGATGTTTGAATCAATTCAAACAATATGATATGAAAATGGATGAAATGATTGTTGTATCCTCTATAATAGACAAACTTCCTCCATCTTGGAAAGACTTTAAAAGAAGTCTAAAACATAAGAAAGAGGAAATATCTCTTGAGGCTTTGGCAAATCATCTTCGTATTGAAGAAGAATATCGAAAGCAAGATCGAAATCTAAATTCAAGAAAATGCCAAAGTGCATGTTACTGAGGAAATACAGACTACTAAACCATTCAAGAGAAAGTTCAAACAGATGATAGAGCACCTAAGTTTAAAAGAAACAAAAGGGCTCATGCTATCATTGTGGTAAGCCGACATTTCAAGAATGAATGTCGATTCTTAAAGAAGAAATCGTCTTCTAAGGCTGACAATAACGAAAAGTTTGTGGCAATGATATCTGAAATTAATATGGCACAAGATGATAATACATGGTGGATTGATACTGGAGCAACCAAACACGTGTGCAAAGACAAAAGCATGTTCACAAAGTTTACACAATGTGAAAATGACAATGTCTTGTACATGGGAAATTCTTCCACCGCAGCAATCAAAGGCAAAGGGTCCGTTGAACTGCAATTCACTTCTAGAAAGGTTTTAACCTTAAATGATGTATATTATGTACCGAAGTTAGAAAGAATTTAGTGTCCTGAAGTCATTAAATAAGTTTGGTTTCAAACTTGTTTTTGAGGCATATAAATTTATTTTGTCTAAGGGAGGAATTTTTGTAGGGAAAGGGTATATGTATGAGAGTATGTTCAAACTAAATATTATCAATAAGAAAGAAAATACTATTTCTGCTTATATGGTTGAATCTTTTTGTTTATGGCATTATAGATTAGGTCATTTGAATTATAGAAAATTAAATGACATGTATAAATTAGATTTAATTCTGCTTTTAATAATAATATTGAAAAATGCAATACATGTATGTTGACTAAAATTACAAGAAACCCTTTCCCTGAGGTTAAAAGAAAAACAAAATTGCTTGATTTAATACATAGTGATTTATGTGACATGCATAATACTCCTACATTAGGTGGAAAGAAATATTTTGTTACTTTTATTGATGATTGTTCTAAATATTGTTATGTATATTTATTGCATTCGAAAGATGAAGCGCTTGATAAATTTAAAGTTTATAAATCAAGTTGAACTTCAATGTGAATCATTTATCAAGTGCTTAAGATCGGATAGAGGTGGAGAATACTATAATCCAAGTTATTTTGAATCCACTGGGATTGTCCATCAAGTTTCAGCCCCTTATACACCACAACAAAATGGTGTAGCTGAAAGGAAAAATAGAGTATTAACTGAAATGGTAAATTCAATGTTATCATATTCAGGTCTTGGACAAGGTTTTTGGGAGAAGTCGTTTCTAACACTTTGTCATATATTGAATAGAGTTCCTAATAAGGAAACTAAAATAACCCCTTATGAACAATGGAAGAAAAGAAACCAAACCTTAATTATTTGAAGGTTTGGGGTTGTAGAGCTATTGTCAAAGTTCCAACACCTAAACGTAAAAAGTTAGGTGAAAGAGGAATTGAATGCATATCTATAGGATATGCACATAATAGCAAGGCATATAGGTTCATGATAATTGAACCAAATGATTCAATTTCAATTAATACTGTTATTGAATCAAGAGATGCTATTTTTGATGAAAATAGATTTAATTCTATATCAAGACAATTACAATACAACAATTGATTCATTCTTCAAATGAGAATGAGATTCCATTGAAACAAATTGATAATAATAATGAATCTTGTCAAGAATTAAGAAGAAGTAAGAGGATTAAAAAGGTCAAAGATTTTGGACCAGATTTCATGATGTTTCTTGTAGAAGGAAAAGGTGAAAGTATATACAATAAGATACCTTATTGTTACAATACAGAATCTGATCCTATTACATTTGAAGAGGCAATGAAATCTCAAGACTCTGCTTTTTGGAAAGAAGCAATAAATGATGAGATGGATTCAATAGTGGGAAATCAAACTTGGATCTTAGTTGATCTTCCACCGGGTTCCAAACATATAGGTTGTAAATGGATCTTCAAAAAGAAAATGAAGGTTGATGGAATCATTGATAAGTTTAAAGCAAGGTTGGTAGCCAAAGGTTTTACACAAAAACAAGGTATTGATTACTTTGATACCTATGCTCCAGTAGCAAGAATTGCTACAATTACACTCTTAATATCACTTACATCTATATATAATTTGGTTGTTCACCAAATGGATGTTAAAACTGCATTTTTAAATGGTGAATTGGAAGAGGAAGTGTACATGGAACAACCTAAGGATTTGTTGTTCCAGACAAGAGCATAAGGTATGTAAGCTTGTTAAATCTTTATATGGACTTAAACAAGCACCAAAACAATGGCACCAAAAGTTTGACAATGTTGTTTTAGCTAATGGTTATAAAATAAATGAATCCGATAAGTGCATATATAGCAAATTTGAAAATGGAAAAGGTGTCATAATTTGCTTATATGTAGATGACATGCTCATTTTTGGCACGGATTTGGAACAAATAGAAAACACAAAGAAATTCTTGTCAAACAACTTTGCTATGAAGCATATGGGTGTAGCAGATGTTATTCTTGGGATTAAAATAACCCGAGATGAAAGCAGATAGCTTTATCACAATCACATTACATTGAAAATGTGCTTAAAAGTTTGATCTTTTCAATCAGTATACCAAAGATTTACACCCATGGATCCTCAAATAAAATTAGTATCTAATGCTGGTAGGAAAATTGATCAATTGAAATATGCAAGTCTAATTGGTTGTCTTATGTACATAATGACTTGTACAAGACCGTATATTGCATATGTTGTTGGGAAATTGAGTAGGTACACAAGTAATCCAAGTAGTTTGCATTGGCAAGCATTGAATAGAGTACTTAGGTACTTAAAGAAAACTATTAACTATGGATTGTGTTATAATGGATATCCTCCAATTTTAGAAGGGTATTCGGATGCTAGTTGGATTACAAGTTTGGAAGATCATGCATCTACTAGTGGATGGATCTTCATTCTTGGTGGAGGAGCCATTTCTTGGGGTTCCAAGAAACAAACATGTATTCTCGATTCCACCATGGCAGTGAGAATTTATTGCATTAGCCGCTGCATCTAAAGAAGCAGAATGGTTAAGAAATTTGCTTTATGATGTACCATTATGGCCTAAGCCAATTTCACCTGTTTCTATCCGTTGTGATAGTCAGGCTACTCTAGCAAAGGCATATAGCCAAATATATAATGGAAAGTCTAGACACATTGGATTAAGACATAGTTATGTCCGACAATTAATCTCTGATGGAGTGATCACTATTAATTATGTGAGGTCAAGTGAAAATTTGGCGGATCCTTTGACAAAAAGTCTTGCTAGAGATGCAGTAAAAAGGACCTCAAAAGGGATGGGACTCAAGCCCATTAATTAGAGTCACCCATGATGGAAACTCAACTCAACGCTTGGTATAACGTCAAGTCTTGAGTTCAATGAGATAAAGTACATCATTAGTATGTGACTGTTAGCACTATAAATAAATCCATCCTAAGATTAAAGTGCTAGGTACCCGTAATGATAAGGGAAGGATGAGTAATGTACTCTTAATGGACCCATAACATAAATATGTTAGAGTGTTATAATTACGGGAACACTTTTGATGGGATCTACCTATGTGAGTGGAAGTGTGGCGCTTCTAGGGGCTCAAGGGCTTGGCTCGACAAAGACTCATGAAAAGAGGACACGCACACATGGCCATAATAGTGTCCCTAGATATTATGCATTGACCGATGTTGAAATCATTGTGTGAGATGTGTTCGGTTAATCAAATGAAATAGTTGGTTCAAAGCTTAGTCTACCATGCAATTTCGATTAACTTTAACATGTTTTCACTAAGTGAAGGTTCAATCGTAAGATACCTTCATTTATGCAAATTGATTTCCAAGAATATCAAAATCTAAAATATTTTGAAAATGGGGGGAGATTGTTGGAACATTTTCAAAAATTTATAGTTTTCCAATAACTATAAATGAATGGGTATAATTAATTAAAAGATTATATCTTTTGATTTTTTGAAAAAATTATAACTATTTAAATAATATTATTTGAATAGTTATAATTAAATGAATAATAATGTTTTTATTTTAAAAAAACATTATTATTCGAAAAGGTACCTATTGATTAAATATGTCTCTATAAAGAGACATGAAAATTCCTATAAATAGGAAGCAGATTTCATTTGGAAAACGTACAATTCTAATATTCTTTCTTTCTTCCTTCATTTTCTAATATTGTTAGATTGTTCTATAAAGTATTACTGCAAAATCCTTTATAGAAATTGGTTTTCTTGTCATATATTGCTCGAAGTGTGTAGTGGGCTATTCTCGCCAAGTGCAAAACGCAAATAGCCATTGGCTTCATTGTATCCTCGAGGTTAATTTGCTTGGAACTCATTTGCACAATCGAGATAGGTGGGGGCGAATATAACCTTAAAGATAGTGATTTGATACACGCCTTGGAGCCTTGTCCTATTTCTTCTTCTGTTCGAGTTTTTGTTCATGTGTTCGAGATTTTCCTCACCGGAGTTTTGTACTAACAATAAGTGACTTCGGCTTAGCAAAAATCCTTTCTGGAGATAGGCCTAACTTCTCTACTAATGAATCAAGCTCCCTTGGATTAAGAGGAACTATCGGCTATGCTCCACCTGGTATGTTCACTTTTTCATTTCTTTCAATATTTAAAAGAAAAAAAATGGAACTAAAAGCAGTCTTGTTATATATTCAGAGGTTTTACACTACAATTATTTATATATGTATTTTGTGACGAATTAATTACAGAATACGGCATGGCAAGTGAGTTGTCAACAAATGGCGATGTGTATAGCTATGGCATCCTCTTGTTAGAGATGTTAACAGGGAAAAGGCCAACAAATGAAAGGTTTACAGAAGGTTTAAGTCTTCACAACTTTGTCAAAACAGCTTTTCCCGATCGAGTGGTTGAGATTATAGATCCCATTCTTCTGCAAGAAGGTGTCAGAGGAGGAATAGTTGCGGACATCACTCTTAATGAAAGCAACTTAGGAAATGACATACGTCTTCAGTGCTTTAATTCAATATTCGAAATAGGACTCACTTGTTCTACGGAATCACCGAGTGAGAGGATGGACATGAGTAATGTTATTACCAAGCTTTGTTCGATTAGAGAGAAGTTTCTTCGTACAACTCGGTTACGTCATGGTGTTTAAACTTTGTATGCTACTCAGTCAGCAGGTAATAGTGTCTTCTATCTTAGTGAAATTCTCATTTGTTTCGTCACTTAAGTTTTGTTTGATATAGTTGAAAGGAAATTGAAAAATTATAATTTTTCTTTTCGTAAGTGTGTTTGGAGTAAAACATTTAAATATATATATAATTTTAAATTAACAAATATATCTCTCTCATTTTTTCTCTTCTCATTATTACAACTTGAAAGGATTTATTTTTATGTATTAAGATAAAAAATATTATCTCCCTTATTTTCTTTCCTCTTATTTTTCTTCCCTACTAATTGCACTTAAAAAAAAATCACTTTTCCACTCCATCCTCTCATCCCTCCACTTTTTTACTTAACCAATCTCATCCATAAATAAATTTCTACCGTTCTAATGATATGATATGCTTAAATAAATCCAGTTGCAGGTATCTAAGGTTTTGTATGGATGAACTTCAAAGAGGCTTAAGTCCGATAAAGTGCTTGGTGTTCTCCAAGAAAATAGAAGAAAAATGGAGTTCTTTTTCCTGTTTTCTACCAATAGTTTTCAGTGTAATATGTATAATACTTCGTTTTTGTGTTCGCATCATAACTCATAAGCTACAAGATTGTGATGAAGTCACACTTTAAATAACAATGTTGGATTTTATCTTTGCATCTTAACTCATAAGCTAGTAGATTATGATGAAGTCGGACTTTAAATAACAATGTTGGATCTTATTGTATCAGTCATGGTATTGAACATGTTAGTCATTGGCTGTTCATAGGAACAAATTTTACTACTATTTATATATTTTAGTTAAACTTTTTAATTATTTTTACAAGACTATCATGTATTTTTTATTTAATTTTTTTAAAAATGTACAACTATAATATAATCACAAATTAAAAAAATAAATAATACATAGTCAAATAATAACAGGAATCAAATGCTAAAAAAAAAGATCTATGAAATTACTAAAACCCATACGTAAAACGTGTTAAAATTTTATACAAACAAGAAACCAACTTTGGTTAAGTTCATATAAATCAACTACCTCAGTCATATGCTGCTACATTGCCAAGAATTAGCAACAAACCATTATAAGAAATGACTTGACAAGTTGAACCATCCATGAAAATTAATGAAATTTAATTATGACTTTCTAATTATGACATGAAAAATATACAAATCTAATATGGATATATATCATATTTAACATTCTTGAATATTGAGGTAAAAATATCATGTAGTATTAAGAGTCAGATTGTATTTTGCTTATTCTGCTAAAAAAATGGAGAAATTAGTTCTTATATATTAGATCAAAGAGTAAATTAGTTCTTCCATTAAAAATTCCATCCATTTTTACTGTTCAAAATTGATTCTTGTACATCATGATGTCCTCGAAACTAACTAATATTTCGACAAAGGCAAGCGCACCTATCGAACAGTAGTATAGTTGTGGTGAGTCCGGAATATCGTATCCTCAAGGACTAAAATTAATAGTAATATCCATTTTTTTATTATCTAGCCGAATAATTAAGGGATTTTCTTTAATCTAAAATTAACTAACTAAATGACTATGAACGCGACAAAGAGTGAAGAGAATAATCGAATGAATAAAGATAATACCCAAGGAGGAATCCACCTAGACTTCACTTATCATTTTGACTCTGAATTAAATAATTTATTCACTTCACTTGATCCGTAGAAATCATTAAATTATGTTAATATCTCTTTCAAGACTAAGAACAACTGACTCTAGGTTGATTAATTGAAATATCTTTCTAATTAAAACCCCTATTGTCGCATTAACTCTATCTATGGATTCCCTTATTAGATTTGACTCTAATCCAGCAGATTTATGTCATCCTATTTCTAATATTGCAATCAACTCTGCTTAATTATGCAAGATATTCTCTTAAACAGGGACTTTTGCTCCACTGAATAAGCACATAAAACTTGAATTAATATTCCTGAAAATATCAAAACAAGGGTTAATAACACATAATTAAGAACAAGAACAAGTATTTATCACGTAATTCAGATTTATTGAATAATAAGATTCATCTAGGTTTTATCCTCCCTAGGTATTTAGGGAGTTTAGTTTATAACGTAAAAAGAAAACATCATAGAATTAAGAAAACAACAATTCCTCAAGAAATCGGTGGTTTAAGAAGACTAAAAGCATTACACCTGGCCAATAACTCCATCAGTGGTGAAATTCCTTCCAATTTATCTACTTATTCTAAGCTTACTTTAGTCAATATGAGAGGCAATCAGCTAATAGGAGAAATACCTGCTTCTTTGGGTCTCTTGTCAAACCTGAAAGTATTGGGTTTTGTCCACAACAGTTTGAGAGAAGTATCCCATGTTGAGCATTGGCCTGCAATGTAACAATTGACTAGCAGCAACAGTAGCAGAAGCTCAACATGCAGACAAGCTTGGATCAAGTGAAGCTGTTCATTTTGTTGATTTTGTTACCATGTAACTTAGTTTAGTTGCATTGTAATTTGTTTATGAAGTTAGTAGGATTAGTTTGTGATATGAATTTGATGTAATTGCTGATATGTCAGCTAGCTTTTACTTGTAATTCAAAGTTGTATTAGTTAACTCTAGTAGGAGTAGTTATGTCATTAGGTAATAGCCATCTAGACTATGCAACTTATGTATATATTTTTACTTTCAATGAAATCAAAGTATAGTGTTTTTTTTTCAGCCATTGTTTCATAGCTCAAGTCCTCTTTGTTGTTTGTTTTGTTTCTTCCAAATTCTTAACTGTTTCAAAGCCTATTTTGAATGTTACTTTGCTGCCATTATTCCAACAAATAGTAATCAGAGCCTGCCTTCTTTGAGGACCTTATTGTTGGTGTTTTCTCTGTCGAAGCAAAGTTTGAGAAGGAAGAAATTGTTTTTGTTGGTCTGTTTATTTGTTGCTGAAACATGAGCTTCACACCACCACCACCACCTGTATTTGCTGAAGAGAACTACCACATTTGGGTAGTTAAGATGAAAACTTACCTCCAAGCACATGATTTGTGGAGTGTAATCAAGAATGTTGTTGAGCCACCTCCATTAATAGTCAATCCTATCATTGCTCATATTAGGCAGCATAGTGAGGAGCGAGCCAAGAAGCACAAAGCCATGGCTTGCCTTCAGAATGGAGTGTCAAATGTAATCTTCACTTGAATAATAGCCTGTGACTCACCTAAGCAAGCTTGGGAAAGGCTGAAGGAGGAGTTCATGGGATCAGATAAGACAAGCCAGCAACAAGTGATCAACCTTAGAAGAGAATTTGAGAATTTGAAAATGAAAGAGTCAGGGGCTATCAAGCAGTACTCTGATAGGATAATGGCTACTTTCAATAACATTAGGCTCCTTAGAGAAGACTTCTGTGAGAGCAGGGCTGTTGAGAAGGTTATCATTACTCTCCCTGAGAGGTTTGAGTCAAAGATCTCCTCAATGGATGACTCGAGGGACCTCACTACCATTTCTTTATCTGAGTTGGTAAACTCATTGTATGCACTTGAGCAGATAAGGGCCAACAGGCAAGAAGAGCATCTTGAGAGCAAAGGCCAAAGAAGGCTCAAGCTCAAGTTAGAAAGCAAAAAAAACTTGGGTCGATAAAAGGGAAAAATCAAGAAAAGATACAGGGAGAAGGAGGTTTCCACTATGCATACACTGTAAGAAGACCAATCATTTCAAAAAATATTGCTGGAACAGGCCAGACATTCAGTGCAAAAGTTGTAAACAGTATGGTCATCATGAGAAGGTGTGCAAGAACAAGGATAAGGCACAAGCTCAGCAACAAATTCAAACTAAGGCTGCTGAGGACCTTCAAGCTCAAGAGAAGCATGTTTTCACTACTTCATGTTTGGCAACCACAAGTAAAGTCAAATGTAGTTGGCTTGTGGATAGTGGCTGCTCACATCACATGGCAGCTGATGAGAGTCTGTTCAAGAAGCTTGACAGGAGTTTCACCTCAAGAATCTGAATTGGTAATGGGAGCTTGATTGAAGCCAAAGACAGAGGTGATGTTGTGACCAACACTGGTTCAGGTAACAAAGTTATTTCAGATGTGCTCTTTATGCCTGATATAGATCAAAATTTACTTAGTGTTGGTCAGTTGGTTGAAAAAGGTACTCACTAGTTTTCAAGAATGATTCATGTGCTATTGAAGACTCTTATGGCCAGGAAATGGTCTCAGTATCTATGGCTGCTAAATGTTTTATGCTTGATGTAAGTCAGCTTGAGAAGAAGGCTTATACAAGCCTAGCTGACAGTGCTGGCCTATGGCATAGGAGACTAGGTCATGCTACTTTTAAGTCACTCGATTTGTTGCACAAGCTAAATTTGGCTGAAGACATGACCAAAGTTGAGGCAGCAGATGCTGTTTGTGAAGTATGCCAGCTTGGTAAGCTGGCTAGACTTCATTTTCCAGTCAACAAGGCATGGATAGCTTAAAAGAGGCTTGAGCTAGTGCACTCGAATGTTTGTGGACCAATGAAGACATCTTCTTTGAATGGCAGTAAGCACTTTGTGCTGTTTATTGATGACATAACCAGATTCTGTTGGGTCTATTTCATGAAACAAAAGTATGAGGTATTTGAAGCTTTTGGAAAATTCAAAGCACTTGCAGAGAATCAAATAAGGTGCAAAATCAAGGCCTTGAGGACAGATAATGGTTCTGAATACTTGTCTGATAGATTTCAAAAGTTGTGTGAGCAAGCTGGGATCCATCATCAGCTAACCACAGTGTATACTCCTTAACAAAATGGAGTATGTGAAAGGAAGAATAGGATAGTGATGGACATGGCCAAGTGTTTGCTATTTCAAAGCAAACTTCCAAGCATTTTTTGGCCTGAGGCCGTCAACACCTCAGTGTACCTGCTCAACAGGCTTCCAACACATGCTATGAAGGACAAAACACCTTTTGGGGCATGGCATGGATACAAGCCATCAGTTTCCTACTTGAAAGTATTTGGATGTGTGTTATACACTTACTCCAGTTTAAAGAAAAACCAAGCTTGAGAAAAAGTCAGCTCCAAGCATATTTATTGGCTACAGCAGCACCAAGAAGGGCTACAGGGTATATGATCCCTCAACCAAGAAGATTCTGGTAAATAGGGATGTCAAATTTGATGAAGAGAAGACTTGGAGCTGGGATGGTTTTAATGCAAGTCAGTTTGAAGAGAATTTAGTTGATGGCGGCCTAGAACCAATAGAAAATGAAGTTAGCAATGCAAATATGGATGATCCTCCTGTGAGATGCACCAGGTCCATTGCTAATATTTATCAGAGATGCAATGTGGCTATAGTTGAGCCTTCGAGCTTTGAAAAAGCTGTCATGGACAAGCATTAGAAGAAGGCCATGGAAGTTGATATAGCTGCTTAGAAACAGTGGAATATTTATCAGTTGGATGTTAAGTCAGCTATCTTAAATGGCTTTCTTAAGGAGGAGGTTTTCTTTGAGCAACCTGATGGTTTTGAAGTCCAAGAAAATGAGGATAAGGTCTATATACTGAAGAAAGCACTTTATGGCCTGAAGAAAGCACCTCGAACCTAGTATGACAGGGTCGATACTTACCTGTCTAGGCTCGAATTTGAGAAAAGTATGAGTGAGCCAACACTCTATGTGAAGAAGTCTCAAGATGAAACATTGCTAATTGTTTCAATTTATGTGAATGATTTACTAGTGACTGGAAGCAATGATGACTTAATCTAAGAGTTCAAAACACAAATACAAGAGGTGTTTGATATGACAGACTTGGGGATTATGACTTACTTCCTTTGTATGGAAGTGAACCAGTCTGATTAAGGCATTTTCATCAGTCAGCATGCCTTTGCTTTAAAAATTTTCAATCAATTTTGCATGGCAAATTGCAAATCAATGAGTACACCATTGGCTCAAGGGGAGAAGTTGATAAGTCTTGGAAACCAAGAAAGGGTTGATGAAAGGGAGTACAGAAGCTTAGTTGGTTGCTTGATTTACTTGACAGCAACCAGACCTGATCTCATGCATGCTGTTAGTTTACTAACGAGATTTATGCATGTTTGTAATGTGGTGCATTTCAAAGCTGTTAAGAGGGTGCTTAGATACATTAAAGGAACATTGAGCTATGGGGTCAAGTTTGAGAAAAGGAAAGGAGCTTAGGCTGGTTGGTTACTCTGATAGTGACTAGGCTGGCTCTGTTGATGATATGAAGAGCACCTCGGGCTACTTCTTTACTCTTGGTTCAAGTGTGTTTTGCTGGAGCTCAAAGAAGTAACAAACTATTGCTTAATCCACAGTTGAAACAGGGTACATTGTAGCATCTGCAGTAGTTAATCAAGCCATTTAGCTTAGAAAGCTGCTATCTGATTTAAATGAAAAGTAACTTGATCCTACTGAAATTTTGGTTAACAATCAGTTAGCAGTTGCCATAGCCAAGAATCCAGTTTTTCATGGCAAAACAAAGCACTTTAAGATTAAATTTCAATTTGTTCGAGGGGCTGAGCAGTCCAAAGAAGTTAGTCTTGTTCATTGCAGCTCACAAGATCAATTAGTTGATATTTTGACAAAACCTCTTGATACTACACGATTTGAGTTTTTGAGAAGTTCAATTGGTGTTTGTTGCATACAGTCCAAGGAGGAGTGTTGAGCATTGGCCTGCAATGAAACAATTGACCAGCAGCAGTAGTAGAAGCTCAATATACAGACAAGCTTGGATCGAGTGAAACTGTTCATTTTGTTGATTTTGTTACCATGTAACTTAGTTTAGTTGAATTGTGATTTGTTTATGAAGTTAGTAGAATTAGTTTGTGATATGAATTTGATATAATGGTTGATATGTCAGCTAGCTCTTACTTATAATTCAAAGTTGTATTAGTTAACTCTAGTCGGAGTAGGTATGTCATTAGGTAATAGTAATCTAGACTATGCAACTCATGTATATATTTTTACTTTCAATGAAATCAAAGTAGAGTTTTTTTTTTCAGCCATTGTTTCATAGATCAAGTTCTGTTTGTTGTTTGTTTTGTTTCTTCCAAATTCTTAACTTTTTCAAAGCCTATTTTGAATGTTACTTTGCTACCATTGTTCCAACATCCCACCATCGTTGGGTAACTTGTCAACCTTTTACAATTATCATACCAAAGCATCCTAAGGGCAACTAACGAATTTTGGATGGAGAATTTGATTGGTTTTGTATACAAAGGAATTCTTGAAGAAAGTGGAGTAGCTATTGCAGTGAAGGTACTTAATCTTCTAAATCATAAAGCATCCAAGAGTTTCTTCACTGAATGCGAGGCCTTGAAGAACATTCGACATCGAAATCTTGTCAAGGTATTAGCAGCCATTTTAGGTGTCGATTACCAAGGCAATGATTTTTAAGCCTTTGTTTATGAGTTTATGGAAAATGGAAGCTTGGAGGACTGGTTGCATCCATATGTAAGCATGAATGAATCGGAGATGACAAGAAACCTGAACTTCTTCCAAAGAGTTAATATGGCTGTAGATGTTGCTCATGCACTACAATATTTGCACCATCATTGTGAAACATCGATCATCCATTGTGACCTGAAGCCAAGCAATATTCTGCTTGATGGGGAAATGGTTGGACATATAAGTGACTTTAGCTTAGCAAAAATCCTTTCTGTAGACAGGCAGAACTATTCTTCCAATCAATCAAGTTCCCTTGGATTAAGAGGAACTATTGGCTATGCTCCACCGGGTAATTACATTGTATTCGTTTCTTCTATTATTTAAAAGAAGAACATACATCTTAAAAGCAGTTCTTTTTTTAAATATTTAGAGCGTTTCTCTCTGCAATTATATTTATATTTATTTTGTGATGGATTAATTGTAGAGTATGGCATGGGAAGCGAGTTGTCAACGAAAGGCGATGTGTATAGCTATGGCATCCTCTTGTTAGAGATGTTTACAGGGAAAAGGCCTACTGATGAAAGATTCAAAGAAGGTTTAAGTCTTTACAAACATGTTAAGGAAGCTCTACCCAATCGAGTGATTGAGATTATAGATCCTATTCTTCTTCAAGAGAGTGTCAGAGGAGAAACAATCATAGGCATTACTCTCAATGAAAACTACTTAGGAAATGATAGACATCTTCAGTGCTTGAATTTGATATTTGAAATAGGACTTAGTTGTTCTACTCAATCACCGAGTGAACGGATGGACATGAGTGATATTGTTACCAAGCTTTGTTCTATTAGAGATAAGCTTCTTCGTCCAACTCGAGTACATCATGAGATTCAAACTTCATAATCTACTCAATTAGCAGGTAATAATGTCCTTTACCTTAACAAAATAGTCGATCCTTTCATCACTCAAGTCGCATTTTCACTACCTTTCTATTGATATGTTATGTTAAGATAAATCATTGTTTCTTAAGTTTCAGGTATCTAAGGTGTCTTATGGATGAATTGATCGGCTCTGGTCCAAGAAACTGCTTGTTGTTCTCTTTTATTCACATTTTGCTCTGAGAAAAGAGAATAGTTATGGAATTTGTCCAAATTTCCATGGATAATTTGTATTAATATTTAGTTTTCGTCACTGCATTATAAGCTACTTTATTTTCATCAAATCAGATTTTAAATAACAATGTTGGATTTTGAATCTACATCTTATTGCATCGGTAATGCTATTGAAATTGATAATCTCTTTCTATAGTATTTGGTATTGAAATTTACTCTACATCGTTAAATTCTAGAAAAAAGCCAACTAGTCCTTTCATTTTCTGAATTCAAACTAGAGGGGGTTGGGTGTAGCCCAAAAGCCCGCCTAAAAAGTGGGATAGTTTGGGTAAAAATATAAGTTCGAAAATAGGTTTGAGCAAAAAATATGGTCCGTTTAAAAAATCGGTCGAGCCTCAAGTAAAGCTTTTTGGTCCTTGAGCCCAACCCAGCCTGAATTAGCAGAAGGCAAAAAAAATGTTATTTTTTTGTTGTTTTCTTATTGTTTTGATTCTATTTTCTTTTTTGTTTTCTTGTTGTTTTGTTACTATTTCACTATTATATTACTATTATTATGTTGTTATTGTTTAGATATTGTATAATTTTGTTACTATTTTAGACGCATTTACACATGTGTTAGTGTTATTTAGGTATAAATATTTTTTAATCTATTTTCAATTTATCGAAAAACATTTATTTTAATATTTTTAGTATTTTTTATGTATTATATTTTTAAAATTGTTTTATATATATAAAAAATTAATTCAGTCGAGCCGAATTAATACTAGTTGCATCATCAATTGCTACTTGCTTTGCAACTAAACGATGTGTAAACTTTTGCCTATATAAACAAATCTGTTAATGTGCTTATGTAGGAATTAGAGAGAGCAGTTATTCTATTCTTCATGGAAATTTATTCTTGTGTAAAATACTTGTAAACATATTATTTTCATATTCAATTTCTAACTAAACTTTCAACGTCTAAATCATTAGACAAATCACGCAAATGTAGAAAAGAGTTTCAAATTGCATAACTTTGCTAATTTGCTCTTTTAGTTGTTTATTTAATTGCAACTTAATTTACAAAAAATAAATCAACACTAGCAATTTATTTTTGCTCAAAAATATTAAATTTGATTCGATAAATATAGGTGCATAATTCTTTATTATCGAGGAGTTTTTATTTTCAAAATCAAAGTAAAATTATTATATGTCTATTTTTTTATTTTTTTCAAATGAAGATAATTAAATAATTATCATGGATTGATGTATTTTAAAGAGTTAAATATAAAATTAGTACTCGAACTTATACATTTCTCCCAGATTGGTAACTATATGTTTTTTTTGTCCCTAATTGATATCCAAATCTTTTTTTCTTCCACTAGTTTGGTACTTAAACCTAATGTGACAGCGCTGGCCATTTACGTGCTGTCATGTGTCATCCTCTTTGGTTGCAAACCAAACCGAGTATTTTTTTTCTTTCATTTTCCTTGAAAAATTATTATTTTAATTATTTTTTCTTTTATTTGTTCTTTAAAAATTATTCCTGTCACCATCATCTTCTACCTCACTTCTATCTCTTTTGTTTTTTTCTTCTTTTCTTTTTTTCCTTTCAACATCTATTTCATTTTATCTATTCATAAGACATCTTTTGAGGGAAGAAAAGCAAAAATGTCTTCTTCAACAAATAAACAAAATTAAATGCTCAAAAAAGTTTTGTACCCAGAAAACAAAACCCTAGGAACTAAAAGTCAAGTCACGAGTACATCTTCTTCTCTGTTACTGCCGATGTCCGTTGGGGGATTTCCCCATCAGTTTTTCTTTTCTTTTCCTTTGTGTATCCTCCTTTTTTTTTTCCATTCGATTTCGCCGGATCTGATTTGTGTCCAGTGTCAGATTGTGTCGAGCTGTCGAGTTCGGGTATCGGAGGTGACAAGGATGGAAGGTATTGGAAATGGAATACCAACCGAGGACAAACTCATACTAAGGGGCTTGAAATTTCATGGTTTAAAAAATTAGAAAATATAATTATGCTACATGTAGTCATCCAAAATTCAAAATAAAAAGTTTACATTTTAGGCATCATTTTTATCACTATGGATATAAGGGGCCCAAGCTGACATTCCATAGTTAGGTGAAAACAAATGCCTGACTGGAATTTTTTAAAATTGGGTGAAAATTATAAATTATATTTATTAATTACTTGGAAAATAAAAAAAATAATTGGAATGCCAACTTGGATTTTCATTACTCCTTATACCCATAGTGACTAAAATGAAAACGGATCTTAACTTTGGTGCCTAAAATGTAAACTTTTTATTTAGTGCTTAAAATGAATATTTATGAAAATTGAGTGACTATTTGTATAGTTTACCCTTTTTTTCATAGCATAAATCCTAAATACTTCCAATAAAAAATCTATAAAAGCAATTAGGATTTGTTTTTTCATATTTTTTTTTCTTTGTAACCATTTAAAGTGTTGATAGTAAGCATTTAAATGTATTCTACTATATTTATTAAATAAAATTGTTTTTTCATATCCTGCTAATTCTTTCCTTCATATGTCGGGAGACTTTTTTTTTTCTTTTTTTATGCAAATTCAACATATTTCTAAGGATCACAATAGAGTTGCAAGTTATATGGTTAAAATTGTCAACTTAAATTACAACAGCTTACCGTTGTTTGAAAAACCTCTGATCTTGATCCAAAAATTACTTAATAACAATCTTGCTACTATGTCCAATGTCGCTTGTTAGTATTTTCTTTTCCTTGTAGTCACTATTTTTACTGTATTTTTCTATAATAATAATAATAATAATAAACCTTATTTTTCAACTTTCTAGAATTGCATAGTTTCCAAAGGCCATTGTATTTAATAATATACTTTTATCTCAAGTTTTCAAAATAAATAAATATCTATTGGTCAAACTTAAAAAGAATTCAAAAAATTTTTTTTCTCTAGATTGTTTACTTTTTGGAACTTAAAATAATTACAAATTCAAAATATTAAAAATATTAAAAATTTTAATAAAATTCAAAAAATATTTTATTATAATCATATTTTATTAAATTTGAATAAATTTTTAATATTTAATCAATTCGGTTATTAAAATATATAAAGTCAAACTCATCGACTTAATTGACTCACAATTATTATTTTTAATTTAATTCGGTTATCAATTCGATTTGTCAGCAATGCCCACATCTATTTGAATCGGATAAATTTCGAGGTCAAAATTTTTTTTAGGCGAGAGTTGGAACGTCCCAAAATTTGTGTTTTTGAATTTTTAAAAAAATTGTCAAAGTGATTAATTTTGTTTAGTGGTTAAGAGTTGTGAGTAGTATGTGAGAGATTCTGGGTTTGAATCATTTTTCTTTAAAGTTTGTTAATTTTTGCCCTACCCTTGACTTTGGATACTAGGGTTATATATTATTTTTGATCAATGGATGATAAAGTGAGTTTACAAGTTCAATGCTAAGGCTTCAGCTTACCCTTTGGTTCTATGTTTGGATCCCTATGCGGGCAAATGAAATTTTTTTTTCCTAATTCCCTTGCTTGTGTTACCAATGTAGTGGAGGTGGGGTAGATTTTTTCCCAAGAATTGACTAATCAACTATTGGTTTACCCTTCTTCCAATTTTCGCATTATTTTATATATGAAAATTTAGAAAAAAAAATTAATTCTAAAAATAAGGTTTAGGAGATGTATATTTTTTAGGGCATGTTTGGATGAGAAATTTATAGAAAGAATTTCATTTGTATTAAGGTTTTTAAAATTTTAAAATTGAATTTACTTGTTTTGATAAATATTTAATATTTGGATAAATTGAAGAGGGAATTTTAATACCTTAAATTCAAAATTCAAATTTCATTGATTTTTCAAAATTATTATTAATTGTATTTGATTTAATACATATTGCTAAAATAAAATTTTAAACTTCAAAAATTATTTTTTATATTACTATCTTTTCTACAAAATTAGAGCATCATAGGTTTGATGGCCAGTCGCAGAGGAACGAAATTTCATAAGCTTATGCTTTACTCATTAATTGCTCCAGAAATGGCAGTTCTTCAAGGGTATTGACCCAACAACTAGAAAGAAGCAACAAATCTGATTATCCATCAGCTATCATATGACTTTGGAAATAGAAAATTATAATTTCTATTTTTGTTCCAGAAAGAAATTAAAGGGAACTTAAATTTTAGACTTTGGGAATTTAAGCAACAATAGTGATGGTGGCTCCACAATTGGGAAGTATCCTTCATTCTTTTTCTACATGAAATTAATGTGAAGTGTAGAAAGTGGTGGCAAATTGCATCAATTAGTTGCTTAATAAATGTTCAGCATTGAATTACCATAATTTCCTAGAGGGAAACTGGAAAAAGATTATAAATCCTTTTCTAACGTTTCATGTATATTCTCTAGCTTGTTCATTGGGGCAATATAACTTTCTTCACAAGGGATTCATCCAAAAATCACGTCAAAGAATCTTTCTAGCTTATTCATTGCAGTAGTATAATTTTCTTCATGAGCGATTCATCCAAAAATCACGCCAAATCCTTTTTTACTTACATCTGTCTAAAAATATTATTTCTTATATTTTATATAATTTTAAAGATTCAATTGCTGGGGGTAAATTTAAAAATAAATTAAAATTAAAAAATCGAATTATAAAATTTTGAGACACTACAGTGTAATTTCACGGTATATTAATTTGTAATTTGGAAGTTGCATAGCAAGCAGCCGTTGAATTATCAGTTGTACTTCTTAGTCGGTGGGGGCAATATGACTCTGGTTACAATGCTACCGTTACGTTCTTAATCCTGATGTTGATTGATGTCAGTTGTCGAGCATTGAGAAAAAAAATATTGACCATAAAAACCAACCCCAAGTAGACGCCTTTTACTAAAGCAGGCCCATGGAAATCATAGCCACATGACTTTTAAAGTCTAAAAATATCAAATACATATTGAGAGTAGATAGAATACGATAATATCATAATTCTAAAACCATGTGTTGCACTCCGGTTCTTGATGATGAGCCACGTACTCTTATTTACAAATCAATCTTATCAATTAACAATTTGTTTAAAGTTAATGGAGCTGCCAAAAAAACACATTTTCAAGCTTCCAGCTCCTTTTTCCTTATTTACATTGAACTTATAATTATTCTCTCATTCTTCAACTTGCTTAGTTTAGCAACAGCAAGCCCTCTAGTTAGACGAAATGACACTGACCAACAAGATTTACTTCAGTTCAAAGCCAAAATAACTGGTGGCCAACTCAAGATTATGGAGTCCTGGAATAGTTTCACTCATTTCTGTCAGTGGCCTGGTGTTAGATGCGGTGGCAAGCATCAGAGAGTCACCAAGTTGGAATTGAAATTCCTCAAACTCTTCGGCTTTTTATTAAAGGCGAAGCCAGGACAATTTTTAGGAAGCCAAATGAAATTTTAATTTTTTATAGTTTATATCTTTATAATTTTTAAAAGATTAAATCGAATTTTTATAATTTTAAGAGGGCCAAAGTGTAATTTTACCTTTATTAATTTAAAATTTTTAAAAAATCTCAAAAACTTAAATAATAATTTTACATTTTAAGGAAGTCAGACTCTTGTCAGCCCCTCTAATTTCGCCACTACTCTTTACCACCCTACATTGGGAACTTGAGCTTTCTGAGGGAGTTGAGTGTTGTGGGCAACATCTACAACAAGATTCCTCAAGAAATTAGTCGTCTAAGAAGACTGGAAACATTAGAACGCATCAAGGGATAAAAAAAAACTTATCTCTTGAAATTTAAAATTTTAATATTAAATTTTTTTTAAAATTTTTTGACAAAGAGATAAACAAGTATAGTTTAATAAGTTTTATGTATTATTTAAATTTCTATTACTTTTCCCCTTTAATCTTTGATTTTTTTACTCTAATCATTACTTAAAAAATATTTTTTTGGTTGACAAAAATAAAAACAACCTAAAAATTAAGTGACCAAATTATAAAGATTTTATTTTGGGTTAACAATATAAAAGTATCATAAAAGTTGAGTGATCAATTAAGTAGTTTATCTAATTTTAAATTAATATATGATAAAATTACACTTTAATCGTTTCAAAAATACTAAATATTTGATTTAATCCCTTAAAATTATAAAAATACATACTATTAAAATAATAAAATTATATTTTTATAATAATAAAAATAAATAACTTATTCTGACCCTTCCAAATATAGTATTTACTAGGCCTCTCTGGTCGGTTTTACGCCTATTACATATTTGAAAAGTAAACAGTTTATTAGAAATATCGTGTTGTCAATGGGGGGCTCCATCCTCCATAGTTATGAACTATCCAGCGTTTACTTTGAAGTCTCCCCTTATCATTATAGGAAATAAATTATATTAAGATTTCCTAAATATTTTAGTTTTTAAGAAATTAATAATAAAATGTCATACTATTAAATTTTAAAATTATAAAATTTTTATTATACATTCATCCATATTTAATATATTTTTAATTTAATTTAAATTTAATTAAATTACTTAACAAATTAAAAAATTTAATAAATAAACAAACATGTTTTCTTTTTTCTTTTTATAATTTTTAAATCATTTTATTTTTTAATTTAAGTGTTATTTATTTCTTTGTTTTCAAATCGCGTTTTATTTGTATGTAATCAATTTTTTTAATTCTTTTATTTTTTTAGGCAAGTAATTTTTTTTCTTTTTTAATTTTAATCGATTTTCAAATTTTTATAAAACCACCAATGGTGGTATAATTTTTCAAATTTTGATTTTCTTTTTAGTAGTGTTTTTTTTTTCAAGATTTTTAATGGTTGATTTTATTTTATTTTTAAAATTTGTTCTTATGATTTTTATCAGTTTTTTAAAATTTTTAATTTCTGATTTAAGTATTAATCAAATTTTATTTAATTTTTATGATGTTATTTTTCGCCATATAGTTTCAATATTTTCTCCTAAAATTTTATTTATTATAATTAAAATTAATTAAATTAAAGATAATATTGTATGTGATTGAGAATAAAATAATATTTATATCTTGAAATATTCATAAAATAAAATTATTTTATTAATATCTAAAAATTATATATTTTAAGATGATGTTAATAAAAACCAACCCCAAGTGGAGGCATCTAACAAAAGCAGGCCATGGAAATCATAGCCACATGACAGTAGATAATATCATAATTCTAAAACTATATATTGCACTTTGCTTCTTCATGATGAGCCAAGCACTCATTTACAAATCCATCTTATCAATTAACAAATTGTTTAATGTTGATGGAACCCTCAAAAAAACATTTCCAAGCGTCCAGCTCTTTTTTCCTTATGATTCTTCTCTCATTCTTCAACTTGCAGGGTCTTAACTTGCTTCGTTTAGCAACATCAAGCGCTGTAGTTAGAGGAAATGACACTGATCGACAAGCTCTACTCCAGTTCAAAGCCGAGATAACTGGTGATCCACTCAACATTATGGAGTCCTGGAATAGCTCCATTCACTTCTGTCAATGGATCGGTGTTACATGCGGTCGCAAGCATCGAAGAGTCACCAAGCTGAAACTTCGAATCCTCAAACTCTCTGGATCATTGTCACCCTATATTGGAAATTTGAGCTTCCTCAGGGAGTTGGATCTTGTGGGCAACAGCTTCTACAACCAAATTCCTCAAGAGATCGGTGGTTTAAGAAGACTAGAAGCATTACACCTGGTCAATAACTCCATCGGTGGTGAAATTCCTTCCAATTTATCTGCTTGTTCTAAGCTTTCATCAGTCGATATGATGGGCAATCGACTAATAGGAGAAATACCTGCTTCGTTGGGTCTCTTGTCAAACCTGAAAGTATTGGGTTTTGTCCACAATAGTTTGAGAGGGAGTATCCCACCATCGTTGGGGAACTTGTCATCGTTGGAGAAACTTGGTTTAACGGATAATGCATTAAGTGGGATTATACCTGAATCTCTTGGACGACTGAGAAATCTTTCAGTTTTCGCCATATTCGGAAATGCAATTTCTGGTATTGTTCCTGTAGCATTGTTCAATCTCTCCAATATTAGAGGCTTTGATATTGGTACAAACAAGATTCAAGGTACTCTCCATTCTGATTTGGAAATCAATATGCCTCATGTTGAGTTCTTTTCTGTAGGGCAAAACCAAATCTCTGGACAAATTCCAATTTCAATATCCAATGCTTCGAATTTGAATGTTCTTGATTTTGATGATAACATGCTCGATGGAAATGTACCTTCATTAGAAAAGTTGGATAATATGTTTGACCTTGAACTAGGAATGAACTATTTCGGCCATGGGAGAAAAGGTGACTTGAACTTTATTTGCACATTAGTCAATAAAAGCAAACTAGAATACCTATCTATAGTCAAAAATAATTTTGGAGGGGAATTTCCCGAATGCATTAGCAATTTTTCTAGCAACCTTCGGGGTTTAGGAATGGGTGGGAACAACATTTTGGGAAAAATCCCCGATGGGATTGGAAATCTCGTTAATTTGGAGATGCTAGAGGTAACACATAATCAACTATTAGGACCCATTCCCTTTGATATTGGAAGGCTTTGGAAGCTAAATATATTTTACGCTGAAAGTAATTTTCTCTTTGGGACTATTCCCCATTCTATTGGAAATCTAACAGAGTTAACCAAACTTGTTTTAGATTTTAACAATATTCAAGGCAACATTCCTTCGAATCTAGGTAAGTGCCAAAATTTGCTTTTATTGGATCTTTCTTATAACAATCTTAGTGGACAAATACCCCCCGAAATACTAGGACTATCATCCTTGTCCATTGTACTAAGCTTATCGTCAAACTCTTTGACTGGTGAGCTTCCTGTTGAAGTAGAAAAACTGAAAAATCTAGGCCTACTGGATGTTTCTCACAACAGGTTATCTGGTTTGCTTCCAAACAACCTTGGTAGTTGTGTAAGTCTGGTGGAGCTGTATTTGGAGGGCAATTTATTTGAAGGGCCCATTCCTCCATCTTTGAGTTCATTGAGGGGTCTTGGGGCATTGGATGTATCCAACAATAATCTTTCAGGTGGGATTCCAGAATTTCTTGTGAGTTTTGGGGCATTAAAGTATTTAAATCTCTCTTTCAACAATTTTGAAGGAGTTATACCAAGTGAAGGAGTGTTCAAGAATACAAGTGCCATATTTGTTGAGGGAAATAATAAGCTTTGTGGAGGCATCCTTGAATTACACTTGTCAAGATGTAACTCCAAAACATCATCAAAAGCTTCTGTTAAATTGAAAATCGCAATTATTGTTGTGATTTCAGGAGTGACTTTGGTTTTCACTTGTCTTCTCATCTTGTGGTTTAGAAAGAAGAAAGAACAGAAACCAACAACAACTTGTGCAGAACATTCACTTTTACAATTATCATACCAAAGCATCCTAAGGGCAACTAACGGATTCTGCATGGAGAATTTGGTTGGTTCTGGAAGTTTTGGTTCTGTATACAAAGGAATTCTTGAAGAAAGTGGAGTAGCTATTGCAGTGAAGGTGCTTAATCTTCTAAATCATAGAGCCTCCAAGAGTTTCTTCACTGAATGCGAGGCCTTGAAGAACATTCGACACCGAAATCTTGTCAAGGTATTAACAGCCATTTCAGGTGTCGATTATCAAGGCAATGATTTTAAAGCCTTGGTTTATGAGTTTATGGAAAATGGAAGCTTGGAGGACTGGCTGCATCCATATGTAAGCATGAATGAATCGGAGATGACAAGAAACCTGAACTTCTTCCAAAGAGTTAATATGGCCATAGATGTTGCTCATGCACTACAATATTTGCACCATCATTGTGAAACATCGATCATTCATTGTGACCTGAAGCCAAGCAATATTCTGCTTGATGGGGAAATGGTTGGACATATAGGTGACTTTGGCTTAGCAAAAATCCTTTCTGCAGACAGGCTTAACTATTCTTCCAATCAATCAAGTTCCCTTGGATTAAGAGGAACTATTGGCTATGCTCCACCAGGTAATTCAATTGTATTCATTTCTTCCATTATTTAAAAGAAAAACATACATATTAAAGGCCATTTTTTTTTTTTTAATATTTACTGTGTTTCTCTCTGCAATTAATTCTATATGTTATTTTTGATTAATTAATTATAGAATATGGCATGGGAAGTGAGTTGTCGACGAAAGGCGATGTGTATAGCTATGGAATCCTCTTGCTAGAGATGTTTACAGGGAAAAGGCCTACCCAAGAAAGATTCAAAGAAGGTTTGAGTCTTCACAAACATGTGAAGGAAGCTCTGCCCAATCGAGTGATTGAGATTACAGATCCCATTCTTCTTCAAGAGAGTGACAGAGGAGGAACAATCATAGACATCACTCTCAATGAAACTCGTTTAGGAAATGACAGACATCTTCAGTGCTTGAATTCGATATTTGAAATAGGACTGACTTGTTCTGCTCGATCACCGAGTGAACGGATGGACATGAGTGATGTTGTTACCAAGTTTTGTTCTATTAGAGATAAACTTCTTCGTCCAACTCGAGTACATCATGAGATTCAAACTTCACAAGCTGCTCATTTAGCAGGTAATAATGTCTTCTTGTCTTAGCAAAATAGTCAATCCTTTCAACACTCAAGTCGCATTTCCACTACATTTCAGTTGATATGATATGTTAAAATAAATCGTTGTTTCTTAAGTTTCAGATATCTAAGGTGTCATATGGATGAACTGATCGGCTTTGGTCCAGGAAAGTGCTTGTTGTTCTCTTTTATTCACATTTTGCTTTGAGAGTTTGTCCGATTTTCCATCAATAATTTGTATTAATATTTGGTTTTCATCATTGCATTATAAGCAACGATCAAATCAGATATTAAATAACAGTGTTGTATTTTGACTCTACATCTTATTGTATTGGAATTGGAAGTGTCTGTCAAAATGTTTGACTTTAGAAATCAATAATGTAGAATATTGGACATGACACTTGATGAAATAAAGTAATACCCTTCAATTAGTGTTTCACTCTTTAAGGCATAAGTTACAATGCTTCTTTCAGGTAACAGAACTTTGTCAATTCCATCAAGCATCAGCAAAAGTCGATTTCCCATTGATAATTTCCATATTTTATGTTAACGTCATTAAATTCCAGACAAGAGCCAACTAGTTGGCTTTTGACTTTCTGAATTCAGACACGAGACAATCTTATTCCAAGTTTCTTTATTATTAAGACAATCCATTTTAACAACAATCAATTGTTGAGCCAAAAAGATAACCACTCGTCATAACATATGACTTTTTTATTTTGGTTAAACAAAACGTATATAAATTAGTTATACACAAAGATGGAACCTTGTACATCGTACCAACATAATTTGACTCCACACAAGTTACAATCACTTGGCCAATATCTTGATGGCATATCAAGCATGTTAAGGCTTTAGATGCATAAATTAATAATAATTAATACTATTGTTTACGTTAATGCTAGTTGCATCATCAATTGCAACTCGCTTTGCAAGTAAACGATGTGTAAATTTTTGCTATATTTCTTGGAATATTTTTTTATCAAAAAAATCTTGTTGAATTTCTTACATCCCTTTGAGGGTTTTGAGCAACAATATACAAGATTGAAATTGATTTGTGATTGTTGAAGATATGTGCTCGAGAAAAGACATTATTTAAAGAGTTTTAGTGAGATCCTATTACCATGTTTAAAGAGATGTTATTTTATAGAGGTTCAGTCGATAAAGACAATCTCTTTTTATGATATGTCTTAAAAGAAGACTATGTGTCAACAATTGCCTATTTAAAAAAGACTTATTAATGTGTTTATGTACAAATTAGAGAGAGCACTTATTCTATAATTAGAGGAATTTTTTTTAGTGCAAAATACTTATAAGTCGATTCTTGTGTTGATCTTTGTTATTTTGCTCTTTCAGTTGTTTATTTAATTGTAATTTAATTTACAACTAATAAGTAAATCAACTTAATTTGCTTATCGAGAAAATGGATTGTGGATATGGATTTGAACTTTAAGAAGATTTCCGAGGAAGATGTAGCGAAACTAGAGTTGTCTTTCACGTTGAAGGAGATTAAGGAAGCGGTATGGAGTTGAGACACCAACTGATTAGTGTTAATTTCACATTGGTTTATACAGAATGGTAATGGCATGGCTACAGCGTTGGCTATTGCTGGGGTGAGAAGATCAGCATTAGTTAAAGCTTGGCGGTGATTTATTCTTAATTATTTATTAGTAGTTTGGTCAGATGTTGGATGTTTTGTTTCTTATTTAATTGGGTGTTTTGTAATTTTGACTAAGGATGAGGTTGATGTTTCTCAATGTCTTTCTATTACTAATATATGCACATCGACTGAGAAAAAAAAAGGTAAATCAACACTAACAATTTCTCTCTTTTTTTCTCAAAACTATTAAATTTGATTCAATAAATATAGATGCATAATCTTTTATTATCATGGTGTTTTCTATTATCACAATCAAAGTTCAAAATTATTATAATATATATATATTTAAATATAATAATTAAGTAATTACTACCGATTGGTATACTTTAAATTAATTATGATTATATTTATAGGAATAAAATATTCCAAGCATATTTTTTAAAAGTAATTATCAAAACTCAACTTTTCAACATTAATTAAATGTGGTAAACAATTATTCAGATCTTTTTAAAATATAATTTTACTAATTCAATTTTTTTTTTCAAATTTGATATCTTCTAATATTTCAAAAAGAATCATATTTCATTATGATGCTTCAAAAAAATTGAAAGAAAACTACAAATTAGAAAATATAATTATGATAATAATTTCTTTTCCCCTATCTTATCTCTTTAGTAGGGTCGTTAGGCACTTAAAATAAAAGATTTACAGCACTGAAGTTTGGATTTATTTTTCATTTTTATCTCCAAAATATTTTTTTATATTTACTTTTTTTTCATCAATCAAACATATGAAAAACATAGAAATTAAAGTTATTTTTTATTAAATATCTTTTATTTTGGTCACCTTTTTCTTTTGCTACATTAGTTCCTCTCAAATGCCTAATTAAACCCTATAAAAAAAACTCAAAATTAACAAATTTATAAATCTAGAAAAATAGTTGGGTTGACGACACCAACTCCAATGGTCTTAATCTTTGCTACTGAGATAGTACCAATTTCAAGCTCTAGTCGTAACACCCCTTAACCCTAAATCGTTGCTGGAACAAAGTTATGAAGCATTACCGGACATATCAGACAATTTAAGAATAATTAATAAATTAACATACATAGTATAATTTAATCATTAAGTTCTTGTAATGGACCCTCGAGGCCCAAAACACGTATTAAAAGTGGTACGGGACTAGTTCGAGTACTCCTAATTTTTTTTTGAACTCAATATAACCCCTTTATAAACCTCTAGCCATCCCTGCAAATTTTCAAACCGCAACCAATTTGCAACCAATATAACAAACCATATGTTTACACACTCAAACATACCTAACTATGCCTACAACATTAATTTAACAATTTATCTACTTGATCACTCATGAATAACTTTTTAATTGAACTAATAATTTCATTCATTTCCCATTTTAGTTTCATGGCACAATTTACGTAATATGCCATACTAATTCATTTCATACTTATAACCCATATTAGATATCATTTTACAACCAAAGTTTCAAAACTTAAGGACATAATTTATACCAAAAGAGGGATTACATCACCAAATTGTCTCTAACGTCGGGATTGATCTGGTTGCTGAACTGGGACCTTTGACTTCTATTGACCTGCGCAATGAAACAACTGTATACTGAGTATGCATGCCTATACTCAGTGGTATTACCATAATTCAAACTATAATAACATATAATAATGTATAAACATATAAATATCAAACATATAATAATTTATATATATAATAATTCATACTTTAACTTTCAAATTTTCAATTAATCAAATTGATATCACATATCATCAAACTGCATTCAATCATCTCATGAACCTTTGGTTCATGTCTTTCGTTTTCAGTCTCCATTCAATTCACAATTTCAACTTTCTCATTTCTTCAATAAATCAATCGATCAATTTCATTCGTTTTATCATTTCATTTTCTTACCCCTATTAACAAGACTCAGACCTTGGAAGATATAAGGATTCCAACCAAACATACCAAAATAAATAGTCCTCCCAAACACACCAGAAAAGCATTAAATGCCTCTTCGGACAATCCAAAAAAATAAAGTAACATCAGTATCTCCTCGGCTAAGCCAAAAAGTCTCCTGAACTCTTCCAAATCCTATGGCATGCCAACTGTATCCGACTCAGCCCGACTAGTTAATAGGGCATTCAAATCATTTCTCAATTCAATCTCATTTCAATTCAAAACGGTTTAATCACAATTCAATTTAATACATTTTCCACTTTCTAATCAATAAACAATTTAAATACTCAAACATATTCATACTTCATCTCAATTTCATTCATGTCAATAGTAATACTTACCTTATAATTTACTTTCCTACATAAAAATTTAAATATAACATTAACTAAATAGTAGTTTGAGTTATAGTAATATAAATCCAAAATTCGCGATTACTCCTCGATGATCTTCTCTTTTCCTTTCTTTATGGATGCCTCGAGTGTGATATTAGCTACGAAAAATTAAGATAATTTCATAATAACATCCAAACAAAAAAAAAGATATGAATGATGATGATTGATTAGTAGAGTAGGTGAGGGAGTGATTATGGGAGACAAAAGGAAGGATGGAGAGTGAATTGGGGAGAAAAAAAAAAGAGAAGTGGGAGACAAAAGGAAGGATGGAGAGTGAATTGGGGAAAAATTTGGCCAAAAATTTTGGATGTGTATGGGGAGAGTTTCGATCATGAGGGTGGTGTTATCTTAGAGGGTGTTTTTGATTTGATTGAGGGGTATGCCGAATTCTCTTGTGTGGTTTTGAAGAAGAAAAAAAAAACATTTGCCAAGTGTGTAATTGTGACATTTTGGGTCTTTTCTCCCTTTGTTAGTCTTTCTTTCCTCCATTCTCAACTCTCTCCATTTTTCTTTCTTCTTGCCGGATCTCATATCCTTGTCTCATCCGTAGCCATAAGTCAATCGGTGGAAATCGGGATTATCATCGATTAAGGGACGAAATCACTCGATGTTCTCTACTTGTTAATCCTTCGGAAATAGTGGTGCCGACGATCAAGAAGGTTTAGTCCTTACCGAAATCAGGTGTGTAATCTCATACCCTTCCAAATACATGTTTGGAATGGTGTGTAATCTCACACTTTTCTAAAATTTTGCATGAATGTTCTGTGATTTGGTCGAAATACCAAAGAAAACCGGACATCGGCATCCAGGATCACTCGGGCGCGCGTAGGTTCATAGTGGTAACCATGTTTTTGTAATAAAACAGTTTTGGTCAGTGACAGTGATGTGATTTCGAAAAATCATGAAAAATAGAAGAAAGGAAATTAGAAAGTGATTAAGATATCAAATTAAAGCTTACTGTGTCTATTTTAATATGGAAGAAAGGGAATAGAAAAAGGAATTTTATATTCTGAGATATAAGTGAATTATGAGTTATATTTTATATGTAAAGATTCCTTAGTGAGTCTATTTCTATTAGAAACAAGTGGGAGCAGTATATGAAAACCGTACAGTGAGATATTTGAAATTAAGGTAAGAGAGGTCAGAATCGTTGGATAGTGAAACAAGGGAAATTTTAAGGAATAAACTGTACTAAATGGCTTGGCCAAAAATTCTGGAAAAATTACAGTAAGAAGATATATGAGTCTAGTTCCAAGAAAATTTACGGATATAGATTTTGAGTTTTCTAACTCAAGTTATGGTCAATTTAGTTAGTATGACGTAGATGGACAGTTTAAATTTGTATGCCCCAAATTACTAGTTAAGTTTTAGTTACGAGATTACCGAATTATCCTTGGAGGGTAAATTACCGAAATATCCCTGGGTTGCGAAATTACTAAAATACCCTTAGAGGGTAAATTACCGAAATATCCCTGGGTTGCAAAATTACTAAAATACCCTTGGAGGGTAAATTACCGAAATACCCTTGGATTGCAAATTACGAAAATGCCCCTAATTGGTCGAATTACGAAAATGCCCCTTATGGGCTGAATTACGAAAATGCCCCTAATGGGCCGAATTATGAAAATGCCCCTAATGGGTCGAATTGATAGATTGCCTTAATGGGCCGATTTGCAAAGTGTTACAATGGGCCGAATTTTTGTATTGAATCTTTGAATTAATTATTGTTGTTTATAAATATCATGATTTACTATGTATGTTGCATTTGCATATTTTGCATGGGATGGGAATAATGTAAAAGAAGAGAAGTGTAGCCTGTTGGCTTTGCCACATTTTGATTCTGGTAGCTCTGCCACATATTCTGGTGGCTCTGCCACAAATTTTGATAATGGCTATGTGCCAATTTAAATATGGCTTTGTGCCATAGTGATTAAGGATGTGTGCCGATTATATTACCATATATGATTTTGGTGGCTCAGCCACAAATATTATAAATGGCCATTGGCCTGCGAATTAATACTAATGGCTTAATGCCTGCATATGGTGTGTTGGCGGGGTGGGTTGACTGATGATCACCCACAGGTGTGTTGGTTGGTACGGGTGGTGTGTAGCGGATGGATTATTAGGATTGGGTTGGGAATTGCATTACTTTCACATGATATTATAGATACATTATTATGTAAATGGGCTTAGGCCCGAGATATTGTTAAATGGGCTTTGGCCTAAGTTATTGTTTAATGGGCTCAAGCCCAAGTTTTTGCTAAACGGGTTCAGACCCAGTGGATAATGGTAAGGGGGTTATACACTGAGTTCTTGTAACTCACCCCCCTTTCTCTTAACCCTTGTAGGTAATGTTTGATGATATGGACTTGGGCTATGGATGACTCAAGGGAGGCCATACTTCAGAAATGGTTTATTTGGACTTTAGACTTCTTTCTCGTTTATTTTATTACTTTACTATTTTGTGTTAAATATTGTAATAAGGCCTCTGGACTATTTTTATTTTGCTTTATGGTTGGGATGTTTTTATTATTTTTCTTAAATTGTTTAAAAAGGGAATTTTCTGAAAAACTTAAATAATGGTTTCCAAAATCGATTAACAAATGGATTTTCAAAATAAACTTTTACAAATATTTTTATGCATCAGAGATATTTCCTTCGAACTTTATTAAAATCAGTTTTACTTTATTTTTAATATTATTTTAATTTGGGTTTAACATTATGTAATAAGGCCAATGGGGTTTATTTTTCTTTAAATTTCCATTTTCAGTTATATGCAAACTATAAACGATAAATTTCTGGATCTTCTTAAACAATGACAGCAACGGTTTTAAATTAAGCTTCCGCAACAAAAGGCTTTAAGGATAATAATGTCTTCCAAGGATGATTTCTAATAAACCACATTTTGAAATAAGCAAACGAAATCTGAGGTTTCAAATAGCAAAAAGTTTTAAATTCTTTAAGAAGAGTTTCTAATGAAAACATGGTTTTCGAAAAACTCTTCAATGTGACGCGTCAAATTCGGGTCTCACTTCTAGGGTGAGTTTGGGGGGTTACACATTAATACACTATTAATTGAATTTCTATTCAATTTTCTACTTTAATTTCAATTTAGTCTTAACTAAATTCGCTTACTTTTCTATCTCAATTCATACTTTATTTCTACTCAAATTTCAACCAAACTTAGACATAACTATCTAAATTTCATCATAAAACCCTAATTTCAAAATTCTTGCAATTTAGTCCCTGCTATGTAAAACTAATAGCTTCTTTTACAATTTAATCGTTTAATCAATTCTAACTAAAAATTCATTCAATTAAACCCCTAATTTAACAATTTGTTCAACATGAATCATGTTCAAAAACCTAAGAACTTCCAAAATTTCAACTTAAATTCAACAAAACTTTGTTCTAAAGCTTCTAAAACATCAAAATTAAATAAAAAAGACTTAATTGACTTGCCAAATTAAACTCCAAACTTTAAAACCTTAGTTTTTCCTTTTCTTTTTCTTTTCTTCTTTCCTTTCTCCGTATTTCGTAAGCTTCTATTTCTTTTCTCCTTTTGTTTCTTTTGTTATATTAATTTATTTATATAATAATAATAATAATAATAATAATAATACAATAATATTTAATTCATAAATATCTTTTATTTAAATTATAAGAAAATATTTTATTTTATTACAAGTGTATTTATATATATTTTACACATGTACCATTAATTATTATACAATTGTCTTCATTTTAATTTATTTTAATAATAGTAATAATAATTTAATAATTTAATATAAAACTATAATAATAATTATAATAAATATCTATTTAATAACAAATACATATATCACCATTTGTCTTTCTTTTATTTATTTATCATACAAAAATCTTATAATATAATTATTTAATTAATAAATATCTTTTAATAACAATTTTAAATAAATAAATATTTATAATACAAGTGTGTATATATATACATTATTACACTTGTACAATCTTATCACCATGCGCTTCTCTTAATTTATTTTATTTCATAATATAATAATATTAATAATATTATTTAAATAGAAAATCATAATAATAATTGTAGGGCCCAATTTTAGAACTCGAGGACCAAACCACCCCAAACGAAGCCAGGCCCAAGAACAAAATTTTAGCCCCAAAAACACAGCCCAAATGGCCAAAATTTGCAAAGACAGAAAACTTCAGGAAGCTGCTAGAGTCCCCACGCCACACGACCCTTGCCAGCAAAGCCTTCCTCCGCATCGTGCGCCATCACGCACGCCACCTACAGCCTCCGTATACCTATAAAATAGAGGAAAATTGTTTGTAAAAATGGCTATATAAGAGCCGGAATAACAGTATAATAGGGACTTTTTTTTGATGATTTATGAAAAGAATACAGAATACATTTTGAAAATACGCAAATCGATCCAAAACAAACACTGACTCAGTCAAGGTTATTATTATTTTCTTTCTATTTCATTATTTTTGAATACCGTCATTCTCTATTTTATTATATTCTATTTTTTCAAAACTATAATACATATAGATTATATTTTATAAAAAAATAAAAAGGATTTTACCTTGCTTCTTCCAGCCCCTGTAACCGGTGAGTGTGTGGCGGTCTCGTGGCATCGAAGCGGCTTGCACTAGCAGAGGGACGAGGTTTTCATTTAGAGGATTTTAGGGTTCGACTTTTGGCCTTCTGTTTTGTGACAGAAGAGTAAAAATGGAAGGGGTTTAAAGGAAACGGCGCCGTATGAGGGAAAAGGGGCTGCGCTTTTACCCCTAATGGGTAAATTTTGCCTTTGGTCCTCCCTTCTGGCACCCCGTTTCAATTACGTACAATTCCAGTTTTTTATATTTTAAATCTCACCCTAGTTTTAATCTGACATTTCAATTTGGCCCATTTTCAAACGCACCGCTTTTGGTGAAAGGATTAATCGCTATTTTGGTCCCTACAGGTTGTGCGCGTATTGCAATGTCCCCCTTTTACCTTCTTCTATTTTAAATTAGGCCCAAAGATTCTGTTTTTATTCAATTTAATCCTTTTTTTTATTTTTTTCCACAAATTGATTATGTTTCAATAATACTTACTGTTTAATATTATTATTATACATTTATTACCACTTTCATCACTATATTTACTATTATGATTCTATTATTATTCCTAATTTGGTATTACAGTTGTTTTACCATTACACTTACTATTTTATTTTATTTTCTTTGTTATTATTGTTATTCTATACTATTTACTTTTATTATTATATTCACCATTAATCTTACTTGCTTTACTACTGCTATTATTATTGTTATATATTATTACTATTATTTTATTATTTAATGCTATTTTTATTATTACTAATATTTTTATTTATTACTTTTATTATTTTTATATTTTTATTTGTATATTATTATTATATCTATATTTTATTATCAATATATCTTTATTTTTACTACTGCTATCTTTTTTATTAGTGTTATTTTATTACTACCCTTTTTATATATTCTTATTTCATCTATTTTATTCAATACTTTTCGTTCATTTCCCTTGTTTTTGACTTTTCTTCTTATTATTTTTTATCTTAATCCACATTTGTCTACCTTTTATTTTACTAACCTTCTCTTATTTATTCGCTAATTATTTTGCTTAGTATTGTTATTGATGTTCTCGTCCATCTTATGTCCATTACATAGATTAACTGCGATTTATTTTCACAAATTCGTGTTACACTAGTTTTATTGGATACATTATAGTTTTCATTTCAAAATAAGCAAACTCTTCGTGTTCTAAGGTTCGTAAGGAGTCGTACCCTAACTTAGTGGGTTTCGATTTCTCTTTCCGGGTCTAAAGAACCCATTGCTTTCTTTTTAACAGTTGAATAAAAACTTATTCTTGAGAATTCAAGATCGCCGTGTCCTAACTTACTGGATGAGACGTTTTGTTATCTCGAGATAAGGATTTCAAAAAATAAAGGCAATATTCTGTGTTTGGTATTTTGGAAAATCGAGCCCTAAATTACTGGGTTCTGGTTTTTCATTAGACCCCAAATAATCGACTATCCTTCTTAGATTTAAACACATCAATCTTGAAAGTCAAAGGACAAGCTTAATTTTGGGAATTTGAAATGTCGTACCCTAACTCACTGGGCGTGACATTTTACTCCCTCGAGGTAAGAGGGTCTGATTACTCATGTTTTATTCAATTTTTTTCCCCTTTAAAATAAAAAGAACCGTATTTCAAAACCTTCCAAATTTTCGATATTAAGGACATTAATCAATCAATACGGTACCAACTTTAGGCGTTCCGAGGATGCTAATCCTTTCTCGTGTGTAACCGACTCCCGAGCCCATTTTCTTAAAATTCATTAACCAAAATATTTTCTAAAGTGGCCCAATCACACTTTTAAAAAAAAGATTGGTGGCGACTCCGTTTTCCTTTTTTAAAGTCGGCCTGTTTTCAAACAAAAGATAGTTTCGACAGCTTGGCGACTCCGCTGGGGACAAATAAAAGAGTCAAGCCGTGGAATTGATTGATTAATGTCCTTTTTAAAATCAGATTTTAACTTGTTTTTCTATCACATTTTTTTTATATTTTATGTGTCTGGGATACATTTGCATCATATTGCATGATCGTAATGGTCACACCTTTAAGTGAGAGTGACAAGCTACTCCTTCGTGAGGTTTTCGCCTCCGTGCAGGATAGTGAATCGCTTTTGGGATACGTCCATACCTATGTCTTCGTGAGGTTTTCACCTTCGTGCAGCCATAGGGAAATGTATTCCCCTGAACTGAACTCGATCCATATGAGCCTATAATGGATGAGGATCGAGGAACCTGATGGTTCAGGTACCCTTGCTTTAGAGCCAAACCACATATACAGAGCCCTAAGAACTTACCCTAGGTAGAGATATGCCAAACCCTAGCAATCACCCAGATAGGTGCTGTATTATTTTTCGCATGCTTGAATTTTATTGTTGCTACATGATACTGACTTGCTATGTTTTATTGTGATTGCATGTTATTTCATTTAAAAGAGGTGTCGGTTCATGTTCGGTTACTAATTTAGAAGGCTTATTATGGAGAACGAGTTCTTCGATAAAGTAGAGGATAATTCGGCCGTCCGAATATGGTCAGAGCAGACATAACTTGAGAAAGGGTACAGTATAGTCGAGGGATATACATCAGAGTCATGTAACTACACCCGCATTAATGTGGCGCAAAATAACCTTCGATAATTAAAAGAGATATGGGACCAGTGGGATGAATATGCTAAGCAGTTGTTCTATGGAAATTATGGGGATTTGCCTTACTTACTTGACATCAAGGTAGACGAGCACTTATTTTGGGCCCTCACTCAGTATTGGAATCCTGCCTATAGTTGTTTTACCTTTGGAGGGGTAGATTTGGTACCCACTGTCGAAGAATATACAGCTTTACTTCATTGCCCGAGGGTCCAAGTTGATAAGGCCTATTTAAGAGCCGCTTGTGTCCTAACTTTTTTGAAAAGACTGATGAATATTACAGGGATGAGTGAACAGTGGATTGCAGCGAGGGTCAAACAAAAGGGTGAGTATAAATGCATCTCATTGAGGATTTTAAAGGTTTTGATTCTAGTGCATCGTGATACGAAGAAGAGAGTCGATATTTTTGCTTTGAGTATCTATGGTTTGATGGTTTTCCCTAAGGCATTAGGGTATGTAGATAAGGCGGTCTTGGATCTCTTCGATCGACTTGACAAAGAGGTCACACCCATTCCTGCAATCCTTGCTGAAACATTTAGATCTTTGAGTCCTTGTCGGAGGGCAGGTGAAGGTAGATTTATAGGATGTGCACATCTATTAGTGGTTTGGTTCCATAGCCATTTTTGGAAGGTGGATAAAGTTTCTTGTAATGGCCTAAAATCAAGGTTATCGGAACAATGGTTTCGCAACCATAAATCCGATTTAAAGAGAAATTTATTTCAATATATTTGCATGAATATTTATATGATAGGAAATATTTTTATAAATATTTATAAAATGTTAGTAATGTGGTATTAAAATTTCGTTAGAAAATTTTAACGTTTGGGTAGGTAATTAAATGAAAAAGACTAAATTGAAATAGAAGTAAAAGTTGAATTATAGATTAAAAGAAATTATAAAGGACCAAAATGGCAATTAAGCCATTTTGTATAGTTGAGGCGGCGTATTGTATAAAAATCTGAGATTTTTTTTTAAAGATAATTATTATTATAAACTAATATATATATATGCTATAAAAGAAAGGAGAAAAGAAACAAAAGCATAAAACAAAAAGAAGAACAGAGAGCAAACGTGAAGGAAAGAAAGAAAAAGAGAAAAGAAAGAAGAAAAGAGAAAATAAAAAGTTTGAAGCTTGGATATTTAATAGGTAAGTTAATCTAGTCATTTTCTTTTAATTTTGATGCTTTATAAGTTTTAGAACAAAGTTTTGATGAATTTAAGTTGAAGTTTTTGAAGTTTTAAAGTTGGTGAATATAGCATATGATGAATAAAATGATGAATTGGTGGTTTAATTGAAAGAATTTGAGGTTAGAATTGGATAAAGGACTTAATTGCAAAACAAGCTATAAGAAAATAGTTTTGGGACAGTAGCAGTAGAGTAAGTTTGAAAATTTACCAAAAATCGTAGAAGTGGAATTAGATGTTGAGAAAGATATGAAATTAAATCTTATTGAGTCTATTTTCATATGAAAGAAACAGGGAAAGAAAAGAAATTCTCTATTTTGAGATATTTAGATTTGTGTAAGACTGATTTAGAATGAATTTAGGTTCTTCTATTTTAACTTCAGAAAATCATAAAAAATTGGATAAAAATAATTAGGGGTTTAAATTTATATGTTTAGAATTCTTAATGAGTCTATTTTCAATAGAAATAAACAGGAACATCATCTGAATCCTGTATGAAGAGATAAGTAATTTTTAGTGAAGAAGGGTCAGAACTGTCAAATAGCAAAATAGGAGTAACTTTAAAGAATAAACTGTACTTATTGGATAAACCAAAAATTCTGAAAATATTATGGGAAGAAGATATGTGAGTCTAGTTTCAGGGAAAATTAACGGTTCTTCATTTAGATCTCTGTAGTTTGAGAAATAAATAATTTAGTGACTATGACTCAAGTAGACATATTTGAATAAACTATAAATAATAAAATTATAGTGAATGCTAACATGTGAACATGAAAAGTATTGAATGGATGATTGAATTTATTTATTTAGATCCGGAAAACTCAAGTACAAAGCTAGATCGAGGAAAGGAAAAAGTCCCGGAGTAGTAGATTTTGTGTACGAACAAGTATCGAGGTAAGTTCGTGTAACTTGAATTATATTCTTAAATGTTTGAAATGTATGTTATTGATATGAATATGATTTGAATGTCCATTGTATGAAAGTTGATGAAACATTGATATATTTGATAAAAAGGGGAAAGAAATTTTGGTTGAATGAAAGGAAAATTCGATGGATCTCTGAAAAGGAATTGACGGTAAAAAGGGATCTAGCCCGGACGGGTGATCCTATCCTGATATAGCCCTCCCGAAGAATATGTGGAAAATGGATTTAGCCCGGACGGGTAATGTAACACCCCAAACCCGGTCAATACACCACAACCGAATCTGGTATGTTACGGGGAAAAACGTATTTGAGAGGTTAAAGGTTTGATGAAAACTCTTTGCTATGTTTTGTACTTGTAGAAATCTTGGGCTTGATTGTTTTAAAACCGACAGTGTATTTGAAAACCCGGGAATTTTGAAAACTTAGTTGAACCTACAAGTAAAACAAATTTATCTCATTTAGTAATCCGAATAATTCCTTTTTAGTTGCTTAAACATTTTGTACTTAGTGTGGAAAAAATCCCAAGTTTGGAAAAACATTTGAGTTTCATTCATTTTAAATTACAGCGTGATACCCGATGGTAAAGTTTAAAACATATCGTTTTGTAGTTTGAAAACCTTTTTCTTACCAAGTTTTAACCAATATTAGTCCAATAATTTGTTAAGGCATAATTGAAATCAAATCTATGCATATAAGTAATCAAAGCATAATTTTAAAAAGGCCTTTTACAATCCCAACAAAACCAAACGAAAATAAATGAAATAAAGTACCAAGTTTTAAATCAGTGCAACTCCGAATTTATTCATGGCATGGTCACCTCGAGTCCACCCGGCTCCATGTCTGCGATCTAAGTGTCACCTGAAATGATAAGGGAGAAGGTGAGTCGCAAGACTCAGTGCATAAATCCCTCTCCCGATTAATGCAACATACTAACACACACCGTACATAGCAATACAAATAATGCACCCAATCCTAGCCATCCATACTCCATTTCTACCCCGTGTGGTACCAAACCATTGGTGGTGCCAAACCACTGGTGACCCAAAGTCACGATATCCATAAGTGTGGTGCCAAACCACTGGTGACCCAAAGTCATGAATAATCCAATGATGGGGCCAACCCATCGTGTGATACCAAATCACTGGCGTCAATCCCGTATTATCATCTGTGGGGCCAACCCACTGTGGTACAAAGCCACTGGGACGAGACGCTATGAGGTGCCAAACCTCTGGTGTCCCAAAGACATGAATGTGATACCAAATCACTGGTGACCAAAGTCACGAATCCAATGATGGGGCCTACCCATCGTGTGATACCAAATCACTGGCGTCAATCCCATAATATCAACCGTGGGGTCAACCCACTGTGGTGCAAAGCCACTGGGATGAGACGCTATGAGGTGCCAAACCTCTGGTGACCCAAAGTCACAATAAATCAATCTGTGGTACCAAACCACTGGAGGTGCCAAACCTCTGGTGTCCCAAAGACACGGATATCATATTCCCCCTCCTCTCATATCACCTAATATTATACCGACTCATGTAAAGTATGCAAATCATGCAAATCATGCTAACATGCCCAATATCGCATCTCATAGCACATACATCATAGATCATGATATCATATGTCAACAACAGAACTCGTAATGAAACGGACTTACCCGAATCCGTGCACATACCCCATAGGGTATCATATCAATCAACCATACTGTTTTGGCTTTAACAGACAATCAGGTTTATTAAACATATTACTAAGCAAAAAGTGTGTTAGCTTACACACCTGTTAACCCGCAAGCTTTAATCCCACAGAACCGATCTAAGACCCACGATTACCTTGCTCCTAAATTCGGCCAAACATGGACATTAGAACCAAGGCCATTCGGCCAACCCAAATAACTCAAAGGGTTAACGTTTGAACCCTTACCTTACACTCGATTTGGTTTCCTACCAAATCCCGAACCAACCTATGGTTCTCCTTTAACAATCGGCACACCCTATTAAGAGGAATAGTTAATCCTTTGAAGACTTTGATTTAACGAAAAACTAAAAGAATGAACTAATAGAACCAACCCTTACCACCACTTACCAATCGACTACCCAACGATGGAGGCTTCTTAGCCAAACCAAAATCGACAAAGAACAAGGGAGAGGGGAAATAGCCATTCGGACAAGCACTTACCTTCTTCAACGATTGAACAACCAAACAAAATCAATACCCCACTCAAGATTCGGCCAAGATGAAGACTACTAGGAGAGGGGAGATTCGGCTAACTCTTTAAACAAAAGGAGAAGAGGATTCGGCTTTAGGTGTTTAACACACTTATGTTCGGTTTGAGTGGAAAAAAAAAGAGAAAAGAAGATGTGAAATGAGAATAGAGTTTCAGTAAAAGGGTATTGAGAAAGAAGATGAAAGTTTGAAGGGACAAGATGAGATGGTTTCGGCTCAATAGAAATGGAGAAAACAAATGGAGAATTCGGTTTAGAAGGAAAGGTAAGTTTCGGCACTTATGAAAGAAAGAAAAGCAAAATATGTGAGGAAGAAAATGGCTATTTCGGCTTAGCACAAATGAACAAAAGAGAAAGAGTTGGAAGAGAGCATTCGGCCACACACACAAAATCAAGAGAAGCAATGCAAATTTCGTCAAGCTTAAGTTGTTTGGGGTTTTCGGCTTCAAGATGGAAAAATGGAAGAATTCTCTTGGAAAAATTCGGCTAGCTATACAAAAGAAGGAATTTTGCTTTGACACCAAAAGACTGAAAATGCACAAAAAAATCCAAAGTGAATTTCGGCACACCCCACTTACCCACTTACCAAAACCGGCCACTCCCCCCATGAAGCATCCAACATTCGGCCATCACCTACAAACACTCCCCTCCACAAATTCAAACTAGTTTGAACTAGTCCACTTCCTTAATTTACTCTCCACCCACCATTTGAACAATTTGACTTAGTCTATGGCAGAGTTTGAACTGCCCACAACTTCTCCTCCTCCATGCCGTCAAAATGGAAGCAAAATGTAAGCATTCTGCAGCTTGAACACAGGACCTCTTCCCTTGCAAGTGGCGTCACACACACCAGCTCTAAGTGGCGCCTATCTTGCCACTCTACCAGCTCAATTCCTGTGCTAAAATCCACCAAAGAATACTTATAAACCCCAGCTTCTTCAACTCCTCACACCTAGAGCTAAAAACTAAAATTTTCCTACCACTCAGGCTCACACCAGGCTTACATCTAAGTCCTAAAACAACACAAACAACAACATTGCAGACCAAACACATGCAAACAATGCCGTAACAAAAATAGCCCCTAACCCGGGATATTACAGGTAATTCGAATTAGGTCCAATTTAGCTGGGTAGTAATTCGGATCCAAGCTCATTAGAGTAATTGTCGCGCGCAGGATTTAGCCTGGACCGTAATCCCGACAATACTCTATGAGTTTATATTACAGAGGATTTAGCTCGACCGTAATCCCGCTGCAAAGATGAGGTTCGCGGGAGTGTGCTCTCTGAAATGAAAATGTGCGCACTGAATATGAATTGACGGACCCGAATTTGTACACTAAAGTGTACCTCTGAAAATCTATCGAAATTCTGAGTAATTCAACGGGATAAATATAAAAAAATATTAAAGAAATGGAAATCATGGTATTGATGAGCTCATCAATCATGGTGTGTATATTATTGATATATGAAAATTAATGGACTAACTTGAATGTTGAGTTTGTGAATGTTAGGGTAATAATGTATCGAATGAGTATATGAATGTTTATTGCTTATATTGAAAATACTAGATAAGTAAAATTCTTGTTACATGGGCTTACTAAGCACAAAGTGCTTACCCTATTTCCTTTTTCCCCTGTTTTGTAGTATTAAGAGCTCGGAGGTCGGATCGGTGGGAGACTCATCACACTATCAACCCCAATATTTCGGTATTTAAAGAAACTTTAGTTTAGAAATGAATGGCATGTATAAGCTAATAAAATAAATGTTTAATATGAAATGAATGTAAGGTCAGCCATTGGTATGACTTGTGTGTTAAAATTATCTTATAAATATGCATGAATTATTTTGAAAATGTGTTGAATTGGAATGGTCCCGATTCAAAATTTGCAGAGAAGGCTAGATAATTATAAAGGGATTATATAAAAATAATAATAAAAAAATTCGTAAACTCTAGTAATGCCTCGTACCTTATTCTGACAACGAATACGGGTAGGGGGTGTTACATTTGTTGGTATCAGAGCTATGGTTTAGTCGGTTCTAGGACCGATATAGCGAATACGGATTAGCTATACGTGCCATTTAAATAATTTTTTGATATTGTGATATCTCCTGACCATTTAAATTTTGTTTTCCTTATAGTAATGTCAGCTGACCGAGCTCAATCTGAGGAAGCTAAGAGTTATGCTCCAGCTTCAGTACAAAGAGAAGAAACTAGCAGTAGAAGGCCCGGTATAGAGGGTCAAGGGGAGGAGGCCAAAATAGCCTTCTTTCAAATGATGAATAAATGGCTTACTCAGCACATAAAAACTAACCCTACAGTGCAGCAAACTCAAGCTCCCCCTCCTGTTCCTCCACCAGTTCTCGAGATTCCACAGGGTACAAGTACTGAATCTGTCAGAAAGGGAAAAGCTCCAGTTGATAAAATCCAAAATATGGGGCCGAAAAATTTCGAGCAGCAATTGATGATGATCCCGAATGGACTGAATTTTGGTTAGAGAATACTACTCAGGTTTTGGAAGAATTATCTTGCACACCAGAAGAATGTTTGAAATGTGCCGTCTCACTGCTAAAAGACACATCTTATCATTGGTGGAATACTAAAGCTTCAGTTGTTTCGAAAGAAGAACTTACATGGGAATTCTTCCAGACCGAGTTCAAAAAGAAATATATCAGTCAGAGATTCCTTGATCAGAAAAGAATTTCTTGAGCTAAAACAGGGCAATAGATCTGTATCTGAGTATGAAAGAGAATTTGTTCGGTTGAGTAAATATGCTCGAGAATGGGTACAATTAGAAGCTGAAATGTGTAAACGATTCGAAGAAGGGTTGAATGAAGAAATTAAACTCCTTATTGGAATTTTTGATATTAGAGAGTTTGCTACACTGGCAGAGCGAGCTTATAAAGCAGAAGAATTGAGCAAAGAAAAGAAACAGGCTGAGAGGGAAGCTCGAATTTTTAGTAAAAGACCAATGGGAAAATCTCAATTTTCTGCTCCAAAGAAATTAAAGAAGTACCAGGATCGTTCTACCTCAGCCACTAGGTATTCGGACAGAAAGCGAGGTTCACAGCGCATTAATCCAAGACCTTCCACTCCATCAGTGACCAGTGTTGGCAGTGTTGGTACCCCTAAGCCGAGATGCCAGTATTGTAATAAAGCTTATTTTGGTGAATGTCAATTTAAGAGTGGGGCTTGTTACCGGTGTGGTTCTTTTGACTATTTCCTCAGAGATTGTCCAGAAAAAAGTGAAAAAGAAGCTGAATATATATCAAAACTGAGTAATCCATCTTTGAGGCGTAGACCATCTCAACCATTCGGTAATGTCAGTGGTAGCCGAGGAGCTACAAAAGATACTACAAGTAGGCCTGAGACACGAGCACCTCCTAGGACATATGTCATTCGTACCAGAGAAGATGCCTCAGCACCCGATATTATTACTGGTACATTTTCTTTACTTGATACTGATATTACTGCATTAATTGATCTCGGTTCTATGCATTCATATATATATGTAAAGCTTGCATGCGTTAAAGATTTATCTGTTGAACCTACTGAATTTGTGGTTAAAGTCTCAAACCCCTTTGGCCAATCTATTTTGGTGGATAAAATTTGTAAAAATTGTCCACTGATGGTAAGAGGTTATTGTTTCCTGGCTGATTTGATGTTATTGCCATTTGATGAGTTTGATGTGATATTGGGCATGGATTGGTTAACTCAGCATGATGGAGTAGTAAACTGTAAATAGAAATATATTGTGTTGAAGTGTCAGAATGGTGAATTAATTTGGGTTAAATCCGATCGACGCAGGATTATCGATGTGATTTCGATTCTTCTTCGCTCGCAGGTATGTCAAAAAAGGGTATGATGCTTTTCTTGCTTATGTATTAGACACCAAGGTATCTGAGTCGAAGATTCAGGTAGTGCCAGTGGTATGTGAATTTTCTAATGTGTTTCCAGAGGAGTTCCCAGGGTTGTCACCAGAAAGGAAAGTGGAATTCTCTATAGATTTGATTCCAGGAACTACTCCGATTTCCATAGCTCCGTACCGGATGGCTTCTACAGAATTAAAGGAATTAAAGACACAGTTACAGGAACTTGTTGATAGAGGTTTTGTCCGACTGAGTCATTCACCTTGGGGTGCTCCGGTTCTGTTTGTGAAAAAGAAAGACGGGTCTTTGAGATTGTGTATTGACTACCGGCAGCTCAATAAGGTAACTATAAAGAATAAGTACCCATTGCCCCGGATTGATGATTTATTTGATCAGTTGAAATGTGCCACAATATTCTCGAAGATTGATCTCCGATCAGGTTATTACCAGCTACGGGTAAAAGAGTCAGATATGCCAAAGATAGCTTTCAGAACCAGGTATGGGCATTATGAGTTTATGGTTATGCCGTTTGGGCTGACTAGTGCACCTGCAATAATTATGGATCTGATAAATCGAATATTCAGACCGTACTTAGACAGATTTGTGGTAGTATTCATTGATGATATTTTGGTTTATTCTCGAGATGAAGAAAAACGTACGGAACATTTGAGAATTGTGTTGCAAATTCTGCGAGAGAAGCAGTTATATGCTAAATCCAGTAAATGTGAATTTTGGCTTCGAGAAGTGGGTTTTCTTGGACATATTGTTTCTGCTGAAGGCATCAGGGTAGATCCAAGTAAAATCTCAGCTATTATCAATTGGAGTCCACCGAAGAATGTATCTGAAGTTTGAAGTTTCTTGGGTTTAGCTGGCTATTATCGGAGATTTGTACAGGGATTCTCTATGATAGCTTTTCCGATGACTCGATTATTATAGAAAGATGTAAAGTTTGAGTGGACTAATGAATGTCAGCAGAGTTTCAACCAATTGAAAGATCTACTAACGAAAGCACCAGTATTAGTGCAGCCTGAACCTGGTAAGGAATTTGTTATTTACAGTGATGCCTCATTAAATGGTTTAGGTTGTGTCTTGATGCAAGAAGGTAAAGTAATAGCCTATGCTTCAAGATAACTTAAACCACATGAAAGAAATTACCCGATACATGATCTTGAATTAGCCGTTATTGTATTTGCACTGAAGATATGGCGGCATTATCTGTACGGTGAGAAATGTCATATTTATACTGATCATAAGAGCTTGAAATATTTGATGACACAGAAAGATTTGAATTTAAGACAGCGCAGGTGGCTTGAACTGATAAAGGACTATGATTTAATTATTGATTATCATCCGGGTAAGGCTAATGTTGTGGCTGATGCTTCGAGTCAAAAATCTCTGTTTGCTTTACGAGTTATGAATACCCGGTTGTCACTGACTAATGATGGTTCAATCATAGCTGAATTAAGAGCTAAACTGATATTTTTATAGCAAATATGTAAAGCTCAGAAGAATGATGAGAAGTTACAGGTTAAACGGGCACAATGTGAGTCTAATACTGATTCTGAATTTCAAGTTGGGGTTGATGATTGTTTATTATTTAGAGGTAGGATATGTGTACCCAAGAATTCAAAGCTCATACAGAAGATTTTACATGAGGCTCACAGTGGTACTATGTCTGTACATCTGGGAAGTAATAAAATGTATAATGATTTGAAAAAGATGTATTGGTGGCCAGGTATGAAACGTGATATTTCTGAGTTTGTATCAAGATGTTTGATATGTCAACAGGTCAAAGCAGAACATCAGGTACCTTCAGGGTTACTTCAGCCAATTACTATACCGAAATGGAAATGGGAAGGAATCACTATGGATTTTGTATCGGGGTTACCGTTGTCTCCGAGGAAAAAAGATGCTATTTGGGTGATTGTTGACCAATTGATAAAGTCAACGCACTTTATTCTGGTACGTATGGATTATTCTTTAGATAAACTGGCTGAATTGTACATATCTGAGATTGTCAGGCTACATGGAGTGCCTGTCTCCATTATATCGGATAGAGATCCTCGTTTTACATCTCGTTTCTGGGACAAATTGCAAGAAGCCTTGGGTACTCAGTTGTATTTCAGTACTACATTTCATCCTCAGACAGATGGCCAATCTGAACGTGTAATTCAAGTATTGGAAGATATGCTTCGATGCTGTATACTAGAGTTTGAAGGTAATTGGGAGAGGTATCTACCTTTGATTGAATTTGCTTACAATAATGATTATCACCCAAAGATTAAAATGGCTCCGTATGAAGCTTTGTATGGTAGAAAATGTAGAACACTATTATATAGGACAGAGCTCAGTGAAAAAAAGATACATGGGGTTGATTTAATCCGGGAAATAGAAGAAAAAGTGAAGGTTATTCGGGATAGTTTAAAAGCAGCTTCCAATCGCCAAAAGAGATTGAATTTCAGGTCGGTGACATTTTTTATCGGGTTTTTTCCAAGAATTACTCTCTGTTAAAGGAGTTAGCAGTCACAACCAAAAGAGATGACATATCAAAAGAAAATTGGATCGTGCTTCTTCAGGATCTACAGAAGGAGGACGTTGAGTGGAGAGCTCCTTGGTTGATTCCCGACGAAATTCTTTACTGATGTGGGAGTTTTGATTGGGTCCCTCTATTGGGAATCTGGGAAGCCGTTGGGTATGCTTCTATACTTGTGCTGAGGCAATATAGATCAAAGTAATTTATACCAGCGACGCATGGGCTAGCTCAGTGTGAATTTACGTATGGAGGAGATAAGTACAAGAAAAGGGTTTAACAAATTTTTAAGGCTTGGAATCAGACTCGCCGGATGAAAAGAGTTGTTGTAGGTCCTATGACGACTCTCGAATATAATGCTTGCCGGAGTAGGAGGATCAAAGATAATGTCCCCAGACCGACACAAGATGGTGCTCGACCGATAGAGGAATACCTGCAAGTAATCATTTTCGAGTTGGAAATCTTGAAACAATACTTTGAAAGTAAAAATTCAGAGTTAGGGAAAAGGATAGAGCAGCTGGAAGAAGAAAAAGTGCACCTAAGGTTAGATGTTGACATCCAGAAATCAGAGGCTAAAAAACTAAGAAAAGGGAAAAGGAAAGCTAAAGAAGATTTGGACAGTTTGAAGACTGACTACAAGAAATTGCATTCATCAATAAGGACTGTTGGGTTGGGAAAAACTTCAGAACAATGGTGTTAGGAAATTCAAGAAGAGAAGGCCAAGGTCGATCAGTGATAGAAGAGGTTTTATGAGGCTCAAGCACAAAAGGATACTCTGAAAAAGATTGTGAATGAGAGCCAAAACGAAAATGAGATGTTAAGAGCTCGAGTAGCAGAACTAGAGAGTGTATTGTGTCGAAGCCGTAGCTCTACGGTGAAGTTGGAATCAAGCCTAAACCAGATTGAAGAGTTGAAAAGAAATGTGGTAGAGCTTGAAACGGCACTGTAAAATAGTGAGCTCCGGATTCAATTGTTGGAGACAAACAACAAGCGATGGGAAGAACAACTTTAATGATCTCAGAACCAAGTCAGAGAAAGAGACTACCTCATAGGTGAAGCCGTGGTTCAGATACGAGAAGTGGCTGATCATCTACAAACCTTAGCGATTCAGGTTGATGTGTTAAGTGTAGTATATGATCTAGAGTCAGAGCAGGGTCGAGAGTTAGCTTTTCTTCTTAAGAAAGTTAAAGCTTTGGGCATAAGGGCTAGGTCATATATGTGACTCTGTTTTATGTAAAGGATTTTGTTTTTTAAATAAGTATTCTAAAAGAAATTGAATCGAATCGACTCCCCTTATTTTTGCATACATATCATGCATCTGCATTGCATCACATCATATGCACTCAATATCATAAAAAAAACCTATTAACCAAAGGTCGTATTATAGTTATCCTGGAACACCGTTACTACACCCGGAAAAAACGAAAGCTATGGATTAAAGAATAGAAAAGTTAGAGTAGATCCAGAAGGAGATGCAGGACCAATTGCAGTCTCAAATACAGGAACAGTGGGTTAAGATCCAACAGGACATGAGGGATCAAATGCTGGAATCCCAGAAAAGTATAAAGAGTTAGTTAACACAGTTGTTGACTAGAGGGCCTGGTAAAGAAAAGAGTTCCGTTAACACAGTTGTTGACACTTTTATCTTTCTTTCGAGTCTCAGATCTATATAACGTACTGCAGACTGCATCAAATGTGATTGTATCCTTCCCATGAAGCAATGTGGTGGTAAAATGATCATATTCATCAGGAAGGATATTCAACAACAATAATGCCTTGTCTTCGTCTTCAAATTTCTCATCCAAATTTAGCAAGTCTGCTAAAATTTTATTGAATGAGTTTACATGGTCATTCATCGACATACCGGTGCATAGGTGAATTGAAAAAGTTTCTTTTTCATATAAAGCCTATTTTCAAGGCTTTTCCTTAGAAACTTTTCTTCCAATGTATCCCACAATTTCCTCGCTGATGTCTCTCTCATGACAAAGTACTTCTGCTCTTTGGCCAAACATAGACGGATTGTACCACAAGCTTGTCTATTAATCTTGGCCCACTCCTTGTCATCCATATTGTCAGGTTTTACTTCAAGGGCTATATCTAGCTCTTGCTGACATAAGACATCCAGGATCTCACATTGCCACATACCAAAATTATTGGTACCATCAAATTTCTCGACTTCAAATTTTGCATTGGTCACCGTAGTCCTTGCTGATGACGATGCCTGTGCCATTTTTCTCCTCAATGCCAACTACTGTATACGTGAACAGTATCGTATACATGAATAGTGCCGCAAACGATCGTACTCCCCAAGTACGAACCTAGCTCTGGTACCAATTGTTGTGCGGAAGCGTGTAGAAGAGTATAATTATTGTACTGAAAAATCACACTGAGTTCAATTCCCAGGAAAGAGAGGTGGATCACGAGGATCACTTAAGTACCAGATCTTTTCTAGCCAGAATATCACTCTATCGTAATTTAATAACACAATAAATAACTACAATCACACTCACAAGATATGAAAAATAACTAATAAAGAACACCAGAATTTTAACGAGGTTCGGCAAATTTTACCTACGTCCTTGGGCACTAACAAATATATTTCACTCCAAAAATACAAGTGAAAATTTATAAATAGGGAGAGAGAGCAATGCCTTAAGTAGAGAATGGCAACTTGTGGGATGAAGTAAATGAGCAATGGTTAGGCCAATTTATAGTTGAGGTTCAGGGATCAACTTGCAAAGTACCTATGCAAATAGGGACCAAAATTGCAATTATCCCATGTAAAATTCAACTTTCAACTTTCAGTGCCTAACTTGCTACACTTTCCACACTTTTTACAGCCCCTATCTTTGACTTTTCAAAGATGGGCTGCTGCTAGTAGAGTCGTTATAGAATACTCAAAAAAACAACTCGAAAAATACCCAAAGAAGGTTTAAGTCTTAACAACTTTGTCAAAATAGCTTTGCCCGATCGAGTGGTTGAGATTATAGATCCCGTTCTTCTTCAAGAAAATGTCCGAGGAGGAACAGCTGCCTACATCACTCTTGATGAAAACAACCTGGGAAATGACATACATCTTCAGTACTTCAATTCAATATTCGGAATAGGACTCACTTGTTCTACCGAATCACCGAGTGAGAGGATGGACATGAGTAATGTTATTAACAAGCTTTGTTCAATTAGAGACAAGCTTCTTCGTCCAACTTGGTTACGTCGTGGTATTTGAGCTTTGTATGCTACTCAATCAGCAGGTAATAATCTCTTATCTTAGTAAAATACTCTTTTGTTTCAAATCGGAAAGATGAAAAATTAAAGGGTAGAAAAATAGAAAGATGGAATTTTTTTTTAAGTGTGTTTGGTATAAAACATTTTTTAAAAAAATGCATAATTTTAAACTAATAATTCACATTATTGTAATTTTGAATGATTGATTTTTATGTATTACGATGAAAAATGAATCTCTCTTATTTTCTTTCCTCCCACTTTTCTTCTTTACCAATTACACTTAAATTTTATTTTCTTCCCACATTTCCACTTTTCCCTACCAATTCTACTATTCTGATGATATGATGTACTTAAATAAATTCAGTTGCAGGTATATCTAAGGTGTTGTACGGATCAACTTCAAAGAGACTTAAGTCTGACAAAGTGCTTGATGTTCTCCAAGAAAATAGAATAAATATGGAGGTCTTTTTCCTGTTTTCTGCCAATAATTCAGTATAATTTGTATAATACTTGGTTTTTGTGTTTGCATCATAAGCTGCTAGATTATGATGAAGTCAGACTTTAAATAACAATGTTGGATTTTGATTTTGCATCTTTTTGTATCAGTCATGGTATTGAACTTGTTAGTCATTGGCTGCTCATGATAACTTCATATTTTTTAAAGTATAATCTTTTTTATACTAAAAAAAAGTTAGACATGAGTACATTCATAAAGTTTATAATTTGCATTTTGTTCAATTTACTCAAAAAATGAGTGAATTAGTCTTTATATATTAAACTAAAAAGTAAATTAATCTTTTTGTTAAAAAATTTATTTATTTTTATTGTTAAAAATTGCTTCTTGTGCATTATTGTGAGGTATACATGACACATCATGAGGAATTATCTGATTATTTCATCTTCTTTTAATTTAATATATAAAAACTAATTTGTTCAATTTTTTAAGACATACGTTACAATGCTTTATTTCGAACAACAGGACTTTGTCACATTCTTTCAACATCAACAAAACTAGATTTCCTAGTAATAATTTCCATCTTTTAATGTATTTTGGAGTTCAAACCATCCACAAAAATTATGCGATTGATGAAAACAAAATTAAAACAAGTTTCTCATTGGCACATGGTCTGGACAAAGCGTATTAAAATTTTATAGAAACAAGAAAACCAACTTTGGTTAAGTTCATAAAACCATTATAAGAAATTACTTGACAAGTTGAACCATGAAAATTAATGTAATTTAATTATGACATGAAAATATACAAATCTAATACGGATATATATATCATATTTAACATTCTTGAATATCGAGGTAAAAATATCATGTAGGTCTTTGTATTAAGAGTCGTATTGTATTTTGTTTCTTGGAAATTAATTTTTATACATTAGATCAAAGTGCAAACCGGTTCTTCTATTAAAAATTTCATCTATTTCTACAGTTCAAAATTGATCCCTATATGTCAAAATGAGATACACATGGCACGACATGTGTAACTGTTTGGTTATTTTGTCAACCATACTAATTTTTTAACAATAAAAATGATTCTTTCCAACAAAAAGACTTTGCCACATTCTTTCAGCATCAACAAACTAGATTTCCTACTAACTGCTAATAATTTCCATCTTTTATGTTAGGATATGTTCACATCAATATATTTTCAGACAAGAACAAACTAGTTAGCTTCTGAATTTTGAATTTATACATGATTAAGCCTCATTCCAAGTGTTTTGTTATGTCAGTTTTCTCTTGAAATATACTATTGTCTACAATAATTTAAACACAAGAAAATTGTCGAAACCATTTTTTTGAAAAAGGGGGTCGACTTTTATTTTAAAAATGAAAGCGAAAAAAAGGGAGTCGCTACCAATCCTTTTTGATAAGGTGTGATCGGGTCAACCCGTAAAGTAGTTGGTTTTAATAAACGGTTTTGATTTATTAAAACAACGCTTTTGGTCTACGAAATTCAGAAAGATGGGTTCAGGAGTCGGTTACGCATGAGGAAGGATTAGCACCCTCGTAACGCCCAAAATTGGCACCTAGTTGATTAGTTAATGTCTTAGTGTCGAAAATTGAAAATTTGAAGAAATTTTAAAATACAATCCTTCGTTAAAATATCGCTTAATTGAAAACTTCTTCAGAAAAGGGTATATTTCACGTTAATCGAGAAAAAAATATTATGTCCTGTAAGTTAGGACACAATGTCTTAAATCCCCACAACGAGAATAAACACCGAATTTTATTTATTTTAAAAGATATTCGATTATCTCGGTTTTAGAAAGAAATCATATTCTGTAAGTTAGAACACAATCTTTCCTTAATTCTCGAGCATATTTAAAACTCGTACTTTAAAAATGTTCATTTATTCCGATTCATAGAGAAAATCGAAACCTCGTAAGTTAGGGAATGACTTTTTGAATTCCAAAATATGAAAGATTGCTTATTTTGAAAAACGAAATTTTATGTATCAGTTGCTTATTTTAAAAAACAAAATTTTATGTATTGGATAAAATGTAACGTGATTTTGTAGTGGAATGTAAGATGAATTACAGTGCTAATATACATAACACAATGATGCAATATCGTAAACAACAATAATAAGAGCAAAATTAAATAATGACAAGATAAATAAATAAGAAATAAATAGGCTTATTATGAAAAGAGGTAAATAAACAAAGTGTAATAGGCCAATTTTGGCCAAGGCCCAATAAATAAAAAAAACACACAAAACACAAGTTTAGTTTTTTTTTTTTACAAATCCAATTAACAAATTAAAACCCAAATCAACCCAAAACCTAATACAAAGCCCAAATAATTAATAGCTCAATACAGCCCTAGCCCAATAGCCTAAACCTAAAATCAGAAAAAACAAACCTTAGAAAACCGTAAGCTGCCGCCGCCACCGCCGCTCCCTTCTTGCACCATACCTCCACGTTAACCACCAGCTGGCCTCCGTACCTGCAAAACAGACAGTACACAGAAGCAACAACAAGAAGAAAAAACAAAAAAAAATTTTGTAACGACAGCATGTATTTTTTCGGCTATAAAAAGCCACCAAAACGCATGTAATTTTTTTTTACAAAAGAGGATTTGAAATACAAAGACAACAATCTTTTCTAAAGGTGTTTTTTTTTATTCTACACTTTTTAATTTCATGATTTTATTTTATTTAAAAAAATAAAATAAAGAAGAAAAAAACTTACCTTTTTTCACATTTGTGCCATAATGGATGGCCGAGGTTAGTCATTTTCGATGAAAAACAGCGTCTTGTGGGCTTGGGGGGCTCGGAAGGCAAAAAATGGCCCTTTTTACTTTTTTGGCCACTGTGCACGGCGACACCGTCGGCGGCGGCCGACAGCCGTCATGGTGGTCCGCTTGGCCAGACTTGGAGCACGGGAGAGAGAGGGTTGAGAAGTTTTCTTCTTCTTTTTTTTTTTTTGAAAAGGGTGTTTGAAATTAAAAAAAGAAAACTGAATTTTTTGGTTTAAATAAGGAAGCAAAAAGGCGCCCTTTTGGGTTAGGAACCCAGGCACCAAAAGGCGCCATTTAGGCTTCAACCCGTACGCCGACCAGACCCGACCCAGTCTCAGGGTCGGCTTGTTTTCGATGGGAGGGCTAATTGCACTTTTAGCACTTCTACTTTTTTATTATTTTACAATTAAGTTTCTTTTAATTTTAATTTTTGCCCATTAATTTCTTTCGTTTCTAATTTGGCCCGCTTGAAACGGCACATTTTGGGGGATGGGATTATTTCCCATTTTGGTCCCCTGTGTTATTCGCATGTCCAATGTGGTCCTTTTCTATAACATCCTGAAATTTAGAATTTTGTGTTTTGCATTATATCATGCAATAGGCTAGTGTTAATTGTATATGTTTAGGGGTCCTAATAAGGCTTGGGGTTGAGTTGGGCCTTAGTATAATTTTTGTATTTAAGCACTTTAAGGAGAGATAGTAAGAGGCATCAATGCTTAAGGAAATAAGTGTGTATTTTGTTAGCATAAATGAACATATGGCAAGGAGGTTGTAGTGTCAAGTGGAGAGCATGGAGGGAAGGGGTTCAAATCCCATCTATTGCAACTTTTGGGATTTAAATTTTTGAGCTTCTCTTGCGTTGCATGGTAAGTGTCGACCATGGCATCAAAGAAGGAAAGAAATAAAAAGAAAATTGGAATGATAATTAAAAAGATAAGGTAAGGAGGAAAACAAGGGAAAAAGGAAGGAAAGAAATAAAAGAAAAATGGAATGATGACTAAAAAGATAATGGAATGATTACTAAAAAGATAAGGTAAAGTGGAAAACAAGGGAAAAAGGAAGGAAAGAAATAAAAGAAAAAGGTAAGGGAGAGAACATGTTAGCCAAATTTTTCAATAGTTATTTGGTAAATTTTGGTGCTTGTAAGGCTTGCTTTCTTTTAGCATTTTGGTGTTCTCTTTTTCCAATTCTTTCCCTTTGCTTGCCGAAATTCTAAAGCCATTTGTTCACCTTATTTTGATCATCTTCTCTTTGGTGATAGCTAAACTCCCTAACACTTCTTCTCTATCTCTTTTCTCTATTCTCACCATTTCTTTTATTTTCTTGCTTTTTCATTTGTCAATAATATTTGAAGGCCGAACCTTCCTTGTCCTTTTCTCTCCATTAACCGAATCTTATATTGTTGTCTCATCCGTAGCCAGTAGTCAATTGGTGGAAATCGGATTCATCATCATTAAGGTAAGGAGTTTCTTCTTGGATTTTTCGTTATATCTCTACTCGGCTATGTTGCAAATCAGATCGAAGTTTCGACTAATCGATTATTTTTAAGGACGAAATCACTCGATATTCACTACTTGTTAATCCTTCAGAAATAGTGGTAAGCCGAATCTTACCCCTAAACAACTACTTTCTCTCATCGTGGTATTTTTCCGATCGAGTGTTAGGGTGTCATAGGCGCCGACAATCAAGAAGGTTTAGTCCTTGCTGAAATGTTCTGTGATTCGGTTGAAAGACTGAAAAGCCGCAAACTGGCATCTGTGACCACTCGGGCGTATGTATGTTCGAAGTGGTAACCATATTTTGCAATGAAATAGTTTTGGTTAGCAGGAGTGATGTAATTTTAAAAAATCACTGAAAATAGTGGAAATTGAATTACAAAGTGAAGGAGATATGGATTGAAATATAATTGAGTCTATTTTCTTATAAAAGAAACAGAGCAAGCAAAGGATTTGTATATTTTGAGATATTTAAATTTTTGTAAGACTGGTTTAGAATGATTAAGTGATCCCCTATTTTGACTTGGAAAAATCATTATATATTGTAAAAAAAATAATTATGGGACATGGTTTATATTATTAGAATCCTTAGTGAGTCTATTTTTATTTGGAGTAAACAAAAACATTATTTGAGTTCTGTACAATGAGATATCTGAGATCTTGTGAAGAGAGGGCAGAACTATCAAACAGTGAAACAAGAGAAAATTTAATGAATAAACTATACTAAATGGATAAGCCAAAAATTCTGGAAAAATTATAGTAAGAAGATATATGAGTCTAATTTCAGGAAAAATTTATAGATCTAAATTTTGAGTTTCCTAACTCGAGTTATAGTCAATTTAGTCAACATAACGCAGATGGACAGTTTTAATTTTTATGCCCCAAACGAATTACCCTTGGTGGGTAAAATTTATGAAATACCCTCAGGTTGCAAAATTACTAAAATACCCTTGGAGAGTAAATTATCGAAATACCCCCAAGTTGCAAAATTACTAAAATATCCTTAGAGGGTAAACTACCGAAATACCCCTGGGTTGCGAAATTACTAAAATACCCTTGATGGGCCGTTTTTACCAAAATGCCTTAACGGGCCAAATTGCTTAAATATCTTTAAAATTTTTTATTTACCGAAATTACCTTATGGGCCAAATTATGAAAATGCCCCTATGGGTCGATTTACCAAAATACCCCTAATGGGTCGATTTACTAGAATGGCTTAGTGGGTCGAATTACAAGTGCTATAATGGGCTGATTTATCGTAATAAATTACTAGATTAAAGAGTTTTGTTTATATATGTGAATATTATGCTTTATTATGTATGTTGCATCTACATATTATGAGTGAAATCATGCGACACTAAACCCTTTTCAGCCTTAAGCAGGTATTGACCACGTCAAAAAACCCATGAGTTACGAACCCGAGCTATCTAATTCCAAATTTTCGATACTTATTATTTCTCCGAATTAAGAGTATGACTTCGTCAACTCATAAAGTCAGGTCATGCTAAGTCAAAAAGACGTCATTTGAGTTAGTGCGGCTAGACATACAGTTGGAATTTCGAAAGGATCGATTGTCTAATTGGTCTTCCGTGAACACATTGGCGTGCCAAGTGGGGATTGCTGTTTGGTTCCGTCAAGGGAAGTAGTAACCGGATTTAAATGTCCCAACGTTTAAGGGCATTGTTTCGAGCTAGGCTCTTCTAGAATGCAAAGCTGCCGAAGTTCTAAACCATGAACGTTTCATAGGTTGATCGATCGGTAAGGGTTAGTTATAGGACGTTCCATAACTAATTTACACAAGGAAGAGTTGGTGTCCGAGGCGCCCTTGGTAGCTATAACTAGCTTATTGGAAAAGACGAGTTCATCTAATTTCGAGGATCGGGTCAAAGACGAAAAAACCCGTGCTTGAGGCTGAGCTAAGTTTTATCGATTTTTTTTCGGACTATTTCAATTTATTTTCTTATTTAATCTATTACTTTTTACGTTTTTATTTTCTGTGTCTGTTTCAGGTTTAACATTTTACTCCCCCCCAAACGTCGCGGGCACGACAATTGCCCAAACACTAACCTGGTCAAGAGATAGACGATTTTTCAGTAAAACCAGTCCTTGTGGGATCGACCCTACTCCCCATACTGCTGAAATTTGCACTAGGTGGAGGTTTATATTGGTGGAATCGATAGCCATCATTTTGGCGCCGTTGCCGGAGACTGGCAACACTTACGATTGCTTAATCGTCTTCATGACCAGATCTTCATCAGGAGATCTCGAATACGACCCAGAGATCGAGAAATCAGCACGAGCACGACGAAAGGAGACAGGAGCTCTTAAACGCGCAGGTAAAGTAGAAGCTGAACTAGGACAAGGGATCCTAGAATCTGACGTCGAAAAATTGAGCGAAACAATTCGTACAGAGGCAATTCGACGTGAGAAACAAGTCGAAGTGGTTGGAACTGAGACCGAACTACTTCTTGAAACAAAATAAGCAAAAGGCAACCTTGGTAAACCAGTAAGGATGGCGAACCGAACCATTCGTCAACTAGCCGTTGCTCCCAATGAGCAAACACCATTATGCATCAACCATCCTACAGGAGGAACCCCGTTCGAGCTGAAATCAGGCTTGATTCACCTTTTGCCCACCTTTCGAGGCCTGAAGAATGAAAATTCGCACACCCACTTGAGAGAATTCCACATGGTCTGCTCAAGCATGAAACCGTAGGGAGTACCCGAAAATGAAATCAAACTTCGGGCTTTTCCTTTTTCTTTAGTTGATACAACAAAAGGATGGTTATTTTACTTACCTCCTGGTTCTATCACAACGTGGGATGACTTATCTCGTGTTTTTCTTGACAGGTTCTTCCTAGCATCACGAGCAGCTGAACTTTGGAGGGACATAGTGGGGATTCGCCAGATGGAGAATGAATCGCTCTACGACTATTGGGAGCGATACAAAAAACTATGTGCAAGTTGCCCTCAACATGGGTTGACCGAACAATCCCTCCTTTAGTATTTCTACGAGGGATTGCTCCCTATGGAAATGAAAATGATTGATGCTGCTAGTGGAGAGGCGCTTGTCAATATGACTCCTCAAAGGGCGAGAGAACTGATATCCACCATGGCGGCGAATTCGCAACAATATCGGCCAAATTCGGAACCCACAAGACGGGTTCATGGGGTAAACGTTTCATCTTTAGAAGATAAGTTGGATAAGCTTACCAATGTTGTTCAATGTTTGCTTACAGAGAAAAAGAATCCAACCCAACTATGTGGAATTTGTGCTACATCTGAACATCCGACAGAGATTCGTGCCCAATCCTTAACGACAATTCAATGGCACATGTTGATGCTGTCAGAGGTTTTCTGGGACCTCCTTAAAGACGTTATGATCTTTTCTCCAACACTTACAATCCTGGGTGGAAGGATCACCCTAACTTGAGTTATGGAGGTAATCCCCGATATAATCAATCGTACCAACTGAGACCTCTGCAACCACCACAACAGCAACCCAAGCCATCTCTAGAAGCTATTGTGGAAAGACTTGCCGTCGATGCTTTGCAAAATATCAACGAGAAAGATGACGCATCAATACAGGAGTTGACTAATCAGGTTAGTAAACTCTCGCTGGCAGTTAATCGTTTGGAATCTCAAGGTAAATTACCTTCCCAGACAGAGCCGAACCCTCGACAGAATGTAAGTGCAATAACTCTTCGTAGCGAAAAGGTTCTAGAAACAATGCCAGCCAAAAGTCGTGGGCAAGACAAGGAACGGGAAAAGCAAACCTCGGATCCAACAGCGAGGCCAGAATCAAAAATTTAGAAATCAATTGTGATGCCACCTCCTTCTCTAGGAAGGCTTGCAAAGGATAAGAAAGAGAAGGAGGAAAAAGAAATCCTCGAGACATTCAGGAAGGTGGAGGTAAAAATCCCTTTACTCGATGCTATCAAACAAATCCCTCGTTATGCGAAATTCCTTAAAGAATTGTGTACTAGCAAGAGAAGATTGATAGGGAATGAAAGAGTAAATGTAGGAGAAAATGTCTCCGCAGTTCTGCAAAAGAAACTTCCTCCCAAATACAAGGACCAAGGTATGTTTGTTATTTCTTGTGAGATAGGTAATGTAGGCATTAAAAAAGCCATGTTTGATTTAGGGGCTTCCATTAATGTTATGCCTTATTCTACTTATAAGTTGATTAATGCGGGTCCTTTAAAAAAAAACAGGAGTAATAATCCAGTTGGCGGACAGGTCAGTCGTCTATCCCGAAGGGTTACTTGAAGACATCCTTGTTAAAGTTAACAAATTAGTTTTCCCTACAGATTTCTACATTATTAATATGAAAGATGATAACTCAACTAATTCGTCTGACATTTTGCTTGGAAGACCATTCTTGAATACTGCGCGAACTAAAATTGATGTTTGGAGTGGAACACTCACCATAGAATTTGATGGCGAAGTGGTTAGGTTTAATGTTTATGATGATATGGGACATCCCGATGATAAGTTACAAACTGTGCCTTGCAGGAATGCTGATTTTGAAGTTAAGCAAGAGGAATTATCGATAATTCAAAAACCAGTACGTGAAGCTGTCATGAAAGCCTCGAGATTAGAGCTGAAATTATTTCTAGAACGTACAAGTATTCCAACAGAGAAAAATGCATACTTGAACGAAGAAGCTCAAATACTCCTCAATCCACTAATGATAAAGGGACCTGGGAAGGGCTTCAAGGATAGTGGAAAGAAGTCGAAACCTTTTTGCAATGACATCCAAGAGCACAAAATTGAGAAATTAATTCTCAATAAGCCAAACGGATAACATTTAAGGTCATCGAGCTAACGACGTTAAACAAAAGCGCTTTTTGGGAGGCAACCCAAATTTCTTCTCATTTATTTAATTTTAAATTTTTAGTAAATCTAGGGTGTAGATAAATAAATTTTTACTTAGTTCAATTTTTGATGTTTTCAGGGAAATAATGGAGAGCATGAATTTTTCCCGAAAGTCCGATAATAGTGGTGGCGCGGGCACGACATGCTAATTTGGTGACAAATATTTACCTAAAAAAAAACCCATCCACACTTACCCAAAAACACCCTCAAAACAAACCCTCTCCCTCACAACCAACCCACGCTGCCTTCACCATCTCCGTCGCTGTCGCAGTACCATCACCGATGCCACTGCACTACCATCACCATTTTCCCCCTCTTTGCTATAAGGTTAAGGTGTGGCAATGGGTATATGCATGTCTAGGATTGGATCTAGGGAGAGCTTGGTACTTAAGCGGTCTTAATGACCCACCTCCTCTTCTCTGGAATCCTACCTGGTGCATAGTATCTGTTCACTTTAACCAAGTCTCCATAATCCTTGATATCCTGCGAAGCCGTTACCCCCAACATTGACAAAATCATTGAAGCCATACATGGGGAGTATTCTTAACTTTTCATTTTTACTTGTTATTTGAGCTGCTGTTTTTCTTTTCTATTATATGATGCATGCTTGAGGACAAGCATAGAATAAGTAGGGGGGATGAATATAGTAAGTATGCATGGATTGTTGATTGATTTTTGCTACATGATTCTCTTTTGTATATGTTCAATCTTGCATTGAATTCATTCAGCAGTTTATTTTGACGATGAGCCTTTAATCTCATACTTAGTCAACTTGGACAATTGGGTAAAATTTTTTTGAATTTAAATGCTCAAGTATATAGATTAATCATCACTTGTGTTTTAAGGTTGATGTATGTAACTAGATTTTCATGAATTGATTGTTTGAAAAATATTTGATTGTGCACGGAAAAAAAAGAGAAAAAAAGAGAAAAAAAGAAAATCAAATAAATATATAAAGGCTCAAGTTATGAGTGAAAGTCTCGAAAATGTGACCAAATTGAGTAACCGGGGTGAGGTGCTTGGGTTGTCATCTCATCTCGCGTAAAAAGGTTCAAGTGACGAGTCGATGGCTTAATAACACTCCGCTAACGGAGCCCAATAATAAAGACTGCTTGAACTGAGTAACCGGGATAGGGTGCTTGGGTTGTCATCCTAGTTCGCGTAAAAAGGTTTGACCATGTCTAGTTTATTTTTTTCTAAAGTATAGTTAATTAATAATGCCTTACAATTTATTGGATTCAAACTCAATTTAATTATCTAGTTCGCATACTTCGATTTTTATGACACTAGTTTTGTTGATTAAACTATATGTACTAAGCATTTATTTAATTATTTTTACCTATGTTGTCTATATTGAGTAGGATGTGGAAAATAGGCTCGATTCTTAATAAATTGTGGAATTAATTTTAATGTTTGAAAGAACAACATGCTTGAGGGCAAGAATGAGCTAAGTAGGGGGGATTTGATAACATGATTATTTTGCATGATTTCTTGTATGTAATTCGGTGTATTTATGAATTAATCCCTGCTAATTTGTATTTTTATGATTTAATTCTTGTCAGGAACATAATTGATCGGGAACATGCTGAAAATGGCTAAATTTAAAGAAATCCATGGAAATAGGGTCAAATCAAGAAGATGGAGAAAGCCAAGGACTCATCAAGCAATTGACTTTGTAAAAGCCAAGAATAGGAAATTCTATTTTAAGTTTATTTTATTTTTATTTATTTATTTAAGATTTTATATTAATTTAATTAGGCCTATTTTTAGTAAATTCATTAGTATAAATAGATGTTATTTGTAATTGGATCATAAATCAATAAATTCTCTTTTCTTCTATTCCTATTTGGAGTTGTTTTTCTCTCTTTTCCTATTGTAAATTAGAATAGGATTCCTTTTATTTTTCCTTCAAGCCAACGTCAACATTCTGCCATTTTCCAATCCAATTGTTGGTTTTTCCAAAATTGGTATAATTACTTTCCAAGCCCCCCATTCCTTCTTAAAATTCCATCATCCTTTAAACCAAGCCAAAACACAACCTTCAAGCATGAGTGAAATCATGCGACACTAAACCCTTTTCAGCCTTAAGCAGGTATTGACCCCGTCAAAAAACCCGTGAGTTACGAACCCGAGCTATCTAATTCCAAATTTCCGATACTTATTATTTCTCCGGATTAAGAGTATGACTTCGTCAACTCACAAAGTCAGGTCATGCTAAGTCAAAAAAGACGTCGTTTGAGTTAGTGCGGCTAGTCATACAGTTGGAATTCTGAAAGGATCGATTGTCTAATTGGTCTTCCGTGAACACATTGGCGTGCCAAGTGGGGATTGCTGTTTGGTTCCGTCAAAGGGAAGTAGTAACCGGATTTAAATGTCCCAACGTTTGAGGGCATTGGTTCGAGCTAGGCTCTTCTAGAACGTAAAGTCGCCAAGTTCTAAACCATGAACGTTTCGTAGGTTGTTCGATCGGTAAGGGTTAGTTATAGGACGTTCCATAACTAATTTACACAAGGAAGAGTTGGTGTCCGAGGCGTCCTTGGTAGCTATAACTAGCTTATCGGAAAAGACGAGTTCATCTAATTTCGAGGATCGGGTCAAAGACGAAAAAACCTGTGCTTGAGGCTGAGCTAAGTTTTATCGATTTCTTTTCGGACTATTTCAATTTATTTTCTTATTTAATCTGTTATTTTTTACGTTTTTATTTTCTGTGTCTGTTTCAGGTTTAACATTTTACTCCCCCCCAAACGTTGCGGGCACGACATTTGCCCAGACACTAACCTGATCAAGAGATAGACGATTTTTTAGTAAAACCAGTCCTTGTGGGATCGACCCTACTCCCCATACTGCTGAAATTTGCACTAGGTGTATGTTTATATTGGTGGAATCGACAGCCATCACAATTCCCGTTCATTTTATTACTTTTACTATTTTGGGTTCATTTTATTTTGTTTTATGTTTGACGTACTTATTATCTTGCTTAAATTGTTTTAAATGTGATTTTTTCTAAGAACTTAAATAAAGATTTTCCAAAATAGATTAACAAATGGTTTTTATAACAAACTTTTACAAATACTTTAACTCAGAAATCTTCTCTCGAATTATCAACAATATTTTCAAAAGTCATGGTTTACAAGATCTCTAATTCAAATTATCGTTTTTATTAATCAACCTTCGAGGTTAGTAGAACTTTAACAAATATTTCAAATCAAACTCGTTTTCTTGATTATAACAAAATAATACCTATTTTAGTACGAAAAAAAAGGATTTAACATGTTTTTCTAATGTGACATATCAGATCCAGTCATAACGCATGGGACGGGTTTGGGGTGTTACATTTTCTTTCTTTTTATTTCGGATTTGCCCCAAAGTTTTGTTTTAAGTTCAAATTAGTCCTTTTTTTGGTTATTTTGGCCATTTTTTTAATTAATTAATTTAATTTCATTATTATTATTGTTATTATCAACATATTATTCTTATCAATGTATTATTATTATTATTATTATTATTATTATTATTATATGTTCATTATTTTTACCTAAATTTTATACTTGTTTATACTGATTTATTTAATTTTCATTCTTTCATCTTCCAAATATTTAAACTTAACTTTGTCTATATGCATTTTATCTATTTACTTATTACCATTTGGTTTCATTTTTCATTTGTATTTTTTTATTTTATTCCTTTTTATTTTCCTTTTTTATTATTTTATTTTTACTTAATTAATATTAGGTTTAATTAGCTAATACCATTACTTATTTTACTTATATCATCGTGTCATGCATCATCACTTTATTATTATTGCAATCACACCGCGAATCATTTTAAATTTTCGTTCTATCACGTCCCAAATAAAATCATCGACATTTGAAATGTTATATTCATTTTCACATAATCGCATGAAATTTTTTTTCTTAAAAGTATGTATTGTTTCGTATTTGAAAATTCGAAAGGTCATTCCCTAACTTATAGGGTTTCAATTTTCTTGACACATCCAAAAAACTGAACATTTTTAAAATTTTTATTTATTTTCATATTCTCGAGAATCAAGAAAATATCGTGTTCTAACTTACGGAATAAGATTTCTTTCTAAAATCGAGATAATTGAATATCTTTCAAAATAATTTTTTGGTATTTATTCTCGTTTCGGGAATTTAAGACATTGTGTCCTAATTTATGGGACATAATCTTTTTTTCCCGATTAACGTGAGATACGCCCTTTTTTGTAAAAAAGTTTTCAATTAAGCAATGTTTTAACAAAGGATTGTATTTTTAAAATCTCTTCAATTTTTTGATTTTCGATACTAAGACACTAATTAATCAACTAGGTACCAATTTTGGGCGTTACAAGGGTGCTAATCCCTCCTCGTGCATAACCGACTCTCGAACCTGTTTTTTTTTTTAATTTAGTAGACCAAAACCATTGTTTTAATAAATCAAATCTATTATTAAAATGACCGAATTACGAGGTGATCCGATCACACCTCATAAAAAATGGTTTTTACACAAAGGAACTAATAAAATATTAAAATAAAAAACTAAAAATGTGCAAATAGATAAAAGGATAAAAACGAATAAAACAAATGATAATAATAATAATAATAATAATAATAATAATAATAATAATAATAATATGAGTACTAAAAATAACAATAATGAAAACAGTAAAATAGAAGGAGTAATAAATAGATATATGAATCAATACTAACAAATAAAGAAACAAATAACATATAGAAAGGGAATGACATCGATCATTCATTGTGACCTGAAGCCAAGCAATATTCTGCTTGATGGGGAAATGGTTGGACATATAGGTGACTTTGGCTTAGCAAAAATCCTTTCTGTAGACAGGCTGAACTATTCTTCCAATCAATCAAGTTCCCTTGGATTAAGAGGAACTATTGGCTATGCTCCACCAGGTACGTAATTACATTGTATTCGTTTCTTCCATTATTTAAAAGAAGAACATACATCTTAAAAGCAGTTTTTTTTTTTAATATTTAGAGCATTTCTCTCTGCAATTATATTTATATTTATTTTGTGATGGATTAATTGTAGAGTATGGCATGGTAAGCGAGTTGTCAACGAAAGGCGATGTGTATAGCTATGGCATCCTCTTGTTAGAGATGTTTACAGGGAAAAGGCCTACTGATGAAAGATTCAAAGAAGGTTTAAGCCTTCACAAACATGTTAAGGCAGCTCTACCCAATCGAGTGATTGAGATTATAGATCCTATTCTTCTTCAAGAGAGTGTCAGAGAAGGAACAGTCATAGACATCACTCTCAATGAAAACCGCTTGGGAAATGACAGACATCTTCAGTGCTTGAATTTGATATTTGGAATAGGACTTAGTTGTTCTGCTCAATCACCGAGTGAACGGATGGACATGAGTGATATTGTTACCAAGCTTTGTTCTATTAGAGATAAGCTTCTTCGTCCAACTCGAGTACATCGTGAGATTCAAACTTCATAAGCTACTCAATTAGCAGGTAATAATTTCTTTTACCTTAAAAAAATAGTCAATCCTTTCATCACTCAAGTCGCATTTTCACTACCTTTCTGTTGATATGTTAAGATAAATCGTTGTTTCTTAAGTTTCAGGTATCTAAGGTGTCATATGGATGAATTGATCGGCTCTGGTCCAAGAAACTGCTTGTTGCTCTCTTTTATTCACATTTTGCTTTTAGAAAAGAGAATTGTTGTGGAATTTGTCCAAATTTCCATCGATAATTTGTATTAATATTAGTATTCGTCATTGCATTATAAGCTACTTTATTTTCAACTAATCAGAACAATGTCGGATTTTGACTCTACATCTTATTGCATCGGTAATGCTATTGAAATTGATAATCTCGTTCTATAGTATTTGGTATTTAAATTTACTCTGCATCGTTAAATTCCAGAAAAAAACCAACTAGTCTTCATTTTCTGAATTCAAACTAGAATTATCTATGGGCCGGATTGGGTGTGGCCCAAAAGCCCGCCTAAAAAGTGGGATAGTTTAGATAAAAATATAAATTTGAAAATAGGTTTGAGCAAAAAATATGGTCCGTTTACAAAATCGGTCGAGCCTCAAGGTAAAGCTTTTTGGTCCTTGACTTGAGCCAAACCAAGCCCGATTAGCAAAAAGGCAATAAAAATATTATTTTTTTTGTTATTTTCTTGTTGTTTTGATGCTATTTTATTTTTTGTTTTATTGTTGTTTTGTACTATTTCATTATTATATTACTACTATTATGTTGTTATTGTTTGGATGTTATTAATTTTGTTACTATTTTAGTGGCATTTATACATGTCTTTGTGTTATTTAGGTATAAATATTTTTTTAATCTATTTTCAATTTATCGGAAAACGTTTATTTCAATATTTTTAGTATTTTTTTTGTATTATATTTTTAAAATTGTTTTATATAAAAAATAACATAAAATTATTAATTCGGGCGAGCCTAATTAAGCTTGGATTTTAGCATTTTATCCGGACCGAACTTGAACAAAAATTAATTTAGACTCATATTTTGGGTTGAGCTTAACAAACAAGACCCTACCATGACACATGATAAAATCTTATTCCAAGTTTCTTGTATTATTAAAACAAACAATTTTAACAACCAACACTGGAACCAAAAGATTTATTTATTTTGGTTAAGCAAAATGTATATACATCATACCAACATACAAGTTACTATCACTTGGCTAATATCTTGATGGTATGTAAAGCATGTTAAGGCTTTAGATGCATAAATTTAAAGCGCGTTTTTGGGGGGAAACAACAACAAAGCGCGCCCTTGAGGACGTGCTTTAGCCCTGCAATGGTCAAAATCCAACGGCCAATTTTTCCCTAATGGTCAAAAAAAAGTATAAACCCCCCCAACCCTTTATTTTTTTCACACTTCAATCCTTTCTCAATATTCTCTCAATTTTCTCTCAAAGTTCTTGAAATTTACGCTCAAATTTCAAAATAGTCCTTTACTATTTACGAAAAAGCCCTTTATAATTTTTTTAATTTATTTTTTTTAGAAAATTTTAAATTTTTTTATCGGATTACAATGGCCAGGGAATTACTTCACCTAGACAACAGGCACATCTCCGTCGAGCAAATGCAAATGGTACGTTTTAATTTTAATTTTTCAATATTATTTAATTTTTTTTCAATTATGCAATTTTAATTATTTTTTAACAAGCACAGTCTGTAGATCGGGTGTTTGAATGTTATATTCGCAACATGCATGGTCCCCCATCGCTGTTGATCGAGAATTACCTACGGGAAGCGGGTTTTTGGCACGTGGCCATGATAGGCCGGGGGTTCAAGTTGGAGCCTCCTTTGATCAGCGCGTTGATAGAAAGGTGGAGACCCGAGATGCACACTTTCCATCTGCCATGCGGAGAGTGTACCATCACTCTAGAAGATGTGCAATTGCAATTGGGATTACCGGTGGACGAGTCGGTAGTCACCGAGTCCGCAATATCTACCGATTGGATGGCCGTATGCTACGAGCTTCTGGGTGCCATTCCGGATAGAATTCAAGGAGCTCGGATCGATATGGCCTGGTTACGAGACACATTCCCGGTGTCGAACGAGAGTTCGACCGAAGTAGAAAGAATACGGTATGCTCGGGCATACATTCTTCAGATTATTGGAGGCTATCTGATGCCGGACCTCTCCAGAAACCTCGTCCACCTGAGATGGCTCCCGAAACTTGTTGATTTTAGAGCAGCCAGTGAATTGAGTTGGGGGTCTGCCGTGCTATCGAGGTTGTACCGGGAGATGTGCGGGGCGACGCGGCCGAGTAAAGCAAAAATCAGAGGTTGCCTATGACTACTGCAGTCATGGGCATGGTTTTGATTTCCATTTTTACGTCCTCGACTCGACCAGCCATATTCATTCCCACTGATAACGAGGTAAATTTAATATTATATTTTACAATTATTTCGTATATTTATAGTATAATTGCATGCTAAAAGTTTATTGAATTAGATGGAACCATTCAGCGAGTCATGTTGGAATACCTAACTCGCTTGAGGATATACGGCTCCTATTGGACCAACGGTCGGAATCACAAGTAAGTTTCGAATTTCATTATTATAATTTAGTACTTCGTATGTAGTGTCTAGTATTATGTATATAACTAATATTTTGGTAATGTTAATATAGTTTCAATGGACGCCGTACGAGGATCCGAAAATTCGGGCAGTAATTCTGAAGGAGTTCTTCGAAAATTCAAACAGTTGGCACGTTAAGGTCCCATTGATCACCTACGCGACCGTGGAGATGCACCAGCCAGATCGGGTTCTACAGCAATTTGGATTCCGGCAACCGATTCCTGTGCCACCTGAAGTGCTCGATGATGAGCACAAAGTGGACTTACGACAGCCGCACATGGATTGGCCAAGATTTTGGTCAGGTCATATCGAGACGTGGGAGAATCGGTATGACTTTTTACCTATCCGGGAACCGATCATCGTTCCTAAGTTAGTGTGTATGCCGGAGTACATGCCATGGTTTAGGATCCATAACAAGTCGTATCTGTTGTCGGAAGAAGAGAGGCGATGGCAATTTCGCGAGCGAAAGGAACGTCGGGCCCCTTTAAATCCAAGGAGAATGGGTGATGAGACGGGGCCATCAACAGCGCCGACACAGTCACCAGGCCTAGCAACAGCGTCTATATAGTCACCAGGCCCATCAATTCAGTCGACAACACCGACATCACAGCGTCTACCATTTATGCCAGGTGCATACCCTACCCCTTATATGTATCCTCCTAACCCATATATGTTTCAGTTTCCCAGTCCCACCCCAGGTTGGAATACATGGTCGGGTTCAAGTCCGTTCCCGACTACTCCCACAGGCCAGCCGATCGTGAGGCCGACGTCGCATGTGGGATCTGAGGAGGCATCATCGGGGAGCACTTCTTTTACTACCAGGCTCTTTCGTCGTATGGGATGCAGTTACCCCGTCGTGGTTTATGCAAACACCTCTGGGGTCATTATTTTATCAATGTGGGTCATCATCGCAACACCCAGAACCAGACCCACTGCCGGAGGAACCCGATTCCCCACCCGAGGTTCCACGACCCCCGCCCGAGCTAGAAGAAGGAGGAATCCAGCACGTAACCGCCGACTGCCCCCGTGTGGCACTGGTTCCCACCGGCATCAGCCCTAAACCCTCGAATTTTATTTTGTTATTGTAATTTAATTTTTATTTGTTATTGTAATTTAATTTTAATCTCTTTGATAAAATTGAAATGGTTTAATTTTTTTTGTAATTAAATTTTAATATATTTAATAAAATTTGAGTTTAATTTTTTTAATTTAATTTTAATATGTTTGATAAAATAGAAATGGTTTTTTAATATATTTAATAAAATTTGAGTTTAATTTTATTTTTTTTGTAATTTAATTTTTTTAATTTAATTTTAATATCTTTGATAAAATAGAAATGGTTTAATTTTTTTGTAATTAAGTTTTAATATATTTAATAAAATTTGAATAAAATTTAATTTTAATAACTTGAATAAAATAAAAGTTCTTGTACAAAAGTTCACCGTTTTCCTCCAAAAAAATAGAAATTACATAGCCACCAGGAGACAAAAAAGCTAAGAACACGGTCAACTATTCCGATTTGGACACGAGTGAGATGTATGGCCCAGGTTCCTACACCATCCGCAAAGCCAACTTTGGTTACTCTTTTCTCGGATATCCATATTGTTGCGTATTCTAGTCGAGCAAGGTCAACCTTTTGGTTTGCGTCTCAATTGTCTATCCGGCAATAGCTTATACAGTGCAAGGGATACCGACAGCCACTTACGTTCATCTAGGACTGGTGGGAATACGTGTCTCCACACATTGTACATGTTTTTTGATTTATACACTTCGTCGACATAGCTCATGGGATCAAGACGGAGATTCTGACAAGCCGCAAGTACATGAGCGCATGGGTAACGAAGTGCATCAAATATCCCACAGTCGCAGGTCCTATTTGTCAAGTGTACACGATAATGCCCGCCAACAATACCTTGGTTCGGTCTGTCAAACTCCGTGACACGAAACCATAGGCTGTCGCAATTGTGACACACTATGTGCATGGTGTTGGCCCGTGCCTTCCCACGATTTATTTCTTGCAAGACCTTCGAGCTCTATACATGGACTCCTTGCATCTGCCTTCTATAACTCGTTGCTCTCTTCGAAAATAGTGCCGCTAAATGAAAATATGTCTCTCGCACAACCGATGTAATCGACAGATAACGGGTTCCTTTTAGAATAGAATTTAAGCATTCGGCCAGATTTGTGGTCATATGACCATATCGTAGGCCACCATCATATGCTTGTGTCCACCGTTCGAAAGGAATATTGCACAGGTAGTTTGCGCCTTCGGCGTTATCTGAGCGCAAACTGGCCAACATCTCGTGAAAACAGTCTTTATTGATCTCGTACCCTGCCAATATACGTTGATAGCGAATATTACATACCACTCTTCAATTGAGAATAAATTGAATATTACAAACGAAATTATATTAATAGATATTTCATACCCATATCGGTCACTTGCTGTTTCTGTCTTTTAGATCGATGTTGCCCATAGCAGTTGGATGAAACATGCCTTAGGCAATATCGATGGTGTGTGCGATGCCATATGCTTCCCTGGCGTTCTATTGCCACAAGTATTCCTGGGCCTCGATCCGATATAACGCATATGTCAGGTTGGGAGCAGACATGCTTCCTTAACCTAAATAGGAAGAAGTCCCAGTCATCAGCTGACTCCCCCGGTGTTATTGCGAACGTAATCGAAAAGATTCTCCCACAGCAGTCTTGTGCCACAGCTAGCAATAGCCGATGCGTATATCTACCATACATAAAGGTACCGTAAATTTGTACCAATGGCTTGCATTATATAAATGCATCTCGGCATTGCTTAAATGTCCAGAACAGACACTTGAACACTGCGCATCCACAGAGCAGACGATCGTTGTAATACGCTGGTTCCGTTTCAAGGTCTGTTGTGCTACCTGGGACATATCTCTCCAGCACCTAACACCACTGCCACACTTCATTATATGAAACGTCCCACCAATCGTGCAACTTTTCTAATGCCTTCTGCTTGGCTATCCAAGCCTTTCTGTAAGAGGGTGTGTACCTCAATTGGCTACGAATATTGCCAATTAATGCCGGCATCATAGTCTTGGGATCAGCCTTCACCGTCAGGATTATTAAGTCAGCCAACATGTCTGAATCCATCCTCAAATGATCTTATGTTACACCTGTCAACGAAGTACATTAAATAATGCAACATTACATAATATTAATGTTATTCGAAATTATTAAACACATAGTGGTACTGTACCGGCAAGACATGTATGTAGACCTTTGTACTTTTTGATCTCCCACAACCCTGTCCTTTTCCTCAACGACGCCATGATTTTCCATGAACATGTGCCGTCTTGCACTGCACACTTCGCCTTGTACTTATCAAGCTTGGATTTAACCACATTGTAGTTAACCCCGCTCCTGATGCTGTATTATTTCAATGCAGCAAGAAAAGTATTCTTGTTGGAAAACTAGTTACCAACTTTTAATTGGTCCGAATCCAACGAAGAATTTGTCTGGTCATGCGTCCGGTGTGATAGTTCAGGAAACTCCAATGCATCATCTTGAGATAGATCGACATTATGCATGTGGGCTGGAGGCGAGTACGCCCTGAATAGCGGATCTTCTTCTTTTTCGTCTGAACCGCCTTCAACGTCTTCAGGTACAATTGGAACGGGCTCTGGTTCAGAAAATAATCCAATTTCTGCACCGTCGGGCCCTGGCTTCTGAGGTGGATCCACATCGGATTCATCGTCCGACCCTCCATAACCTGCAACAAATGAGGACCCCTCACCGGTGGATGTCATCGGGAGTACATTATCCCTCCTTAAACATCTTTCGTAAAGATCCCAATCATATGTGGATTGCCAACAACTAGAAGTTGGTGACGTCCCCCAATACGTATTTCTATCATCAAACGTCGAATGACAGATCTGCATGTCCCATCCACCAACCGAGTGTCATGCAGGGGTTATGTTTTCCATACTACCATCGCACACAGGCACTTCTGTGTTTTGCCTCCCACTTACAAAGTGTCGACTTGGGGTTGTGTATTCCCCTCCAACAGAATCTGGTCATATCATCAATGAACAAAACAAAGTACCTACTGCCACTCAGTGAAGGGGTCTTCATTGGTCCACAAACATCAGAATGCACCAGTTCAAGTCTTTCTTGAGCCCTCCATGCCTTGTTGATTAGAAAAGGTAGTCTTGCCTGCTTACCAAGCTGGCATACTTCACAAACAGTATCTGCTGCCTCAACCTTGGTCATATCCTCAACCAAATTTTGCTTGTGCAACAAGTCGAGTGATCTGAAATTAGTATTGTCTAGTCTCCTATGCCATAGGCCAGCACTATTAACTAGGCTTGTATAAACCTTCTTCTCAAGCTGACTTACATCAAGCATAAAGCATTTCTCAGCCATTTGTACTGAGACCATTTCCTGGCCATAAAAGTCTTTAATGACACAAGAATCATTTTTGAAAACTAGTGAATAACCTTTTTCAACCAACTGACAAACACTAAGTAAGTCTTGATCTATATTAGGCACATAAAGCACATCTGAAATTAGCTTGTTACTTAAACTAGTGTTGATCACAACATTACCTCTGCCTTTTGCTTCAATCAGGCTCCCATTGCCAATTCTGATTCTTGAGGTGAAGCTCCTGTCAAGCTCCTTAAACAAGCTCTCATCAGCTGCCATGTGATGTGAGCAGCCACTATCCACAGGCCAACTACATTTGACTTTTCTTGTAGTTGCAAAGTATGAGGCAGTAAAAACATGCTCCTCCTAAGCTTGAAGGTCCTCAGCAGCCTGTGCTTGATTTTGCTGCTGTGCTGGTGACCCTTTGTTCTTGCAAACTTTCTCTACATGACCAAACTGCTTATAGCTCCTACATTGAATGTCTGGTCTGTACCAACAATACTTCTCCAAATGTGTGGTCTTTTGGCAGTGCTTGCATGGTGGAAACCTCCTATTGCCTAAATCTCTCCTTGGCTTGTCTTTCTTATTTAGCCAAGGCTTTCTTGCTTTCTGACTTGAGCTTTCTTTGGCCTTTGCTTGGAAAGCTCCCTCAGGATACTCTTCCTGTCTGTTGGCCCTTCTCTGCTCGAGTGCATAAAGGGAGTTCACCAACTTAGACAAAGAAATGGTTGTGAGATCTCTTGAGTCCTCCAATGAGGAGATTTTTGACTCAAACCTCTCGAGGAGAGTAGTGATCACCTTTTCAACAACCCTGCTTTCACTAAAGTCTTCACCAAGTAGCCTTATGCTATTGACAGTGGCCATTATCCTGTCTGAGTATTTTAAATATAATTAAATAATTACCATGGATTGATGTATTTTAAAGAGTTAAATATAAAATTAGTACCCGAACTTGTACATTTCTCTTAGATTGGTAACTATAGTTTTTTTTGTCCCTAATTGGTATCCAAAATCTTTTTTTTTTGTCCACTAGTTTAGTATCTGAACCTAACGGTGTCAATTTTTTGTTCATGTGGCAGCGCTTGCCATTTACGTGCTGTCACAAGGGAGAAGCCAGAACAAATTTTTAGGGGGGCGAATAAAATTTTAATTTTTTATAATTTATATCTTTATAATTTGTAAATGATTAAATCAAATTTTTATAATTTTGGGGGGCCAAAGTGCAATTTTATCTTTACAAATTTAAAATTTTTAAAAAATTCTAAGAGCCAAAATAACAATTTTATATTTTAGGGGGGGCGCGGCCCATGTCTACCCCCTGGCTTCACCCCTGCTGTCACGTGTCATCCTCTTTGGTTGCAAACCAAACCAAGTATTTTTTCTTTCATTTTCCTTGAAAAATTATTGTTTTAATTATTTTTTTCTTTCATTTGTTCTTTAAAAATTATCCCGGTCACCATCATCTTCTACCTCACTTCTGAGGTGAAGCCAGGAGGGCTGGCATGGGCCCCGACCCCCCTAAAATGTAATATTTCTATTTAGGCTCTTAAAATTTTTTAAAAAATTTTAAATTAGTAAAGATAAAATTGTACTTTGGCCCCCCCTAAAATTATAAAAATTTAATTTAATCATTTACAAATTATTAATATATAAACTATAAAAAATTAAAATTTTATCCGCCCCTAAAAAATTATCCTGGCTTCGCCCCTGCCTCACTTCTATCTCTTTCATTTTTTCCTCTTTTATTTTTCCTTTCAAAATCCATTTCATTTTATCTATTCATAAGACATCTTTTTAGGGAAGAAAAGCAAAAATATATTCTTCAACAAATAAAAAAATTAAATGCTGAAAAAAGTTTCGTACCCAAAAAACCAAACCCTAGGAACTAAAAGTAAAGTCACGAGTACATCTTCTTCTCTGTTACTGTCGATGACCGTTGGGGGATTTCCCCATCAGTTTTTCTTTTCTTTTCCTTTGTGTATCCTCCTTTTTTTTTCCATTCGGTTTCGCCGGATCTGATTCGTGTCCAGTGTCAAATTGTGTCAAACTGTCGAGTTTGGGTATCGGAGGTGACAAGGATGGAAGGTATTGGTGGATGTAGATGCTTAGATGGATCTTCAGAAAGTCGTAAATCTAACAACTTATCTGACATCGTTAGTTACGTTTCTATTTACTGGTGAGTAACCGAAAAGACATTACATTGAACTCAACATCTTCAAATAATAATAATAATAATAAGAATTAGAGAACCCATCACATTCAAATAACAAATAGAAAACAAAGAACTTAGCACATTTAAAAAACAATAGGAAGAAGAAGAAGAAGAAGAAGAAGAAGAAGAAGAAGAAGAAGAAGAAGAAGAAGAAGAGGAAGAGGAAGAAGAGAAGATAAAAAGGAGAAAACTAAAAATGAAAAAGAAAAATGAATCGTAAAATCTGATTTGTTTTAGATAAAAGAGAAAATTGTTTTATTATTTTTTAAAGGAAAAATAATTAAAAGAAAAAATAAAAGAAAAAATAATTAAAAGGGTTTAGTTTGCAGTTAAAGTAGGTGACATATGACAACGTGTGAATGATTAAAACTGTCATGTCAGCAAAAAATTAACACTATTAGATTTAGGTACTAAACTAATGGATATCAATCTGGATAAAAAAATTATAATTACTAATATGAGAGAAGTGAACAAGTTCGGATACTAATATTATATTTAACCTTATTTTAAATAAATTATGGTTATATTTATAAGAATAAAATATTCCAAAACTTCAAAAGAAGCATAATTTTGAAAAATAACTATTCAAAACTCAACTCTACAACTTTAATTAAATGTGTTAAAATCATATTCGAATAAGTTAGAGGGGTGTTTTAAAATAGATTCAATTTGATAGCTTCTATTTAAAAAAAAATCATTTTTCATGATGATGCTTGAAAAAATAAAAAGAAACTTACAAATTAGAAAATATAATTTAGGTACCAAAATTTAGATCGGATTTCATTTTTATCACTATGGATATAAGGGTCCAAGCTGACATTCCATAGTTGGGCGAAAACAAATGCTTAACTGGAAATTTTTTAAATCGGGTGAAAATTATAAATTATATTTATTAATTACATGGAAAATTAAAAAAATTATTTGGAATGCCAACTTGGATTTTCATTACTCCTTATACCCATAGTGACCAAAATGAAAACAGATCTTAATTTTGGTGCCTAAAATGCAAACTTTTTATTTGGGTGCTTAAAATGAATATTTGTGAAAGTTGAGTGACTATTTGTGTAGTTTATCCTTTTCTCATGGAGTAAATCCTAAATACTTCCAATAAAAAATCTATAGAAGCAATTAGGATTTGTTATTTTCATATTTTTTTCTTACTAACCATTTAAAGTGTTGATAGTAATTAATATTTAATGAGTTTTTTCCCTAAACTAAGGTAGTTATAAATTTTTATTCCCAAAATAATTTTATTTCTTAATCTAAGATACTTGTTTACTATGTCATCATCACTTGCTTCACGAAGGAAGCATAAATCGTAATATGGAACAGATCTCATACGTGCCAAGTAGTCTACAGCAACATTTCTCTCCTTGTAAGCATACTCGATGCTGAAGTCCCATTGATGATGCGTACTAGAGCAATGCTATTATCATCTTCATCACTACTATTAAGCAGATGAGCTGCTTGCATATTATCAGTTTCGAGTAGTACTTTGCCATACCCTCGTTCCAAGCTAATGAGAGCCTACCAAATATGATCAACAACTCAGCTTGCAGTGGAGAAGTGACATCCAAACTCATGAAAGCTGTGATTTTAAAAGCAATGATACCGTCTTTATGATTCTGCAAAACTTTTCTTTAATAGACTTACTGTACTCTCTATGTTAGTGATAGTCACCATCTCACCAACTGGAATATGTCTGCAAGAGAATGGATATCTTGCTATATATTTTCTAATGCATTTAACCTTAACCATAAAAATATACAATTATGTGAATCTTTAAAGATGAGGAGGAGCAAACAGGGATTGCGGTTAAAAAATGCTAAAAATTTCATTTACTCTATTAAATTTATAAGAAATGATAAAATTATATTTTTATTACGATAAAAATAAATAACCTAATCTCGACCCTTAAAAAAATTGATCTAGTTTCACCTCTGAATATTCTAGCCTTCAAATTTGGACCTTCTTTGTGAAAAGGAAAAATATTAGAAAAATCGAGTTGAACCATTCCTGAATCCTCATTAATTGTCAATGGGGGGCTCCATAATTGTGATCCTACTGGAACTATACTGCGTTTACTTTGGAGTCTCCCCTTATCATTTTACTATATTTTTTAGTAACTAATAATAAAATATCACATCATTAACTTTTAAAAATATAAAATTCTTATTATATATTCATCCATATTTAATATCTTTTTAATTTAATTTAAATTAAATTAAATTACTTAATAAATTAAAATTTTTATTAAATAAACTAACATGTTTTCTTCTTTTATAATTTCTAAATCATTTTAGTTTCTTTTTAAAATTTAATCCTTCTAAATCATTTTAGTTTCTTTTTAAAATTTAATCCTTTTTTATTTCTTTGCTTTCAAATCATGTTTTATTTGTATACAGTTAATTTTTTTTAAATTTTTAAGCAGGTATTTTTTAAAAAATTTTAATCGAATTTCAATTTTTTATTAAACCACCATTGGTGGTCATAAATTTTCAAATTTTGACTTTTTACAAGTGTTTTTTTCTAGATTTTTAATGGTGCTTATGATTTTTATCGTTTTTTTTTAATTTTTAATTACTTTTATCATGTTTTTTTCTGCCCGTATAATTTCAACGTTTTTCTCCCAAAAATTTAATTATTTTAATTACTATTAATTAAATTAGAGATAATGTCATATATAATTGAGAATAAAATAATATTTATGTGTTTTTAATAATTGATGATATAACAATATTTTATTGGTACCTAAAAATTATATATTTTAGGATATTCTAATATAAACTTTCTTTAATTTATTAAGTAGGATAAGTTTTTTTTTGTACAAGTAGAAAAAATATTGACCATAAAAACCAACCCCAAGTAGACGTATTTAACTAATGCTTAGTTTGGATGGGCGGTGTGTTTACCTCCGGTGAGGTTAAAAACAGCGGTGGCGGTGAGATTAGTTCTTGAGCGGTGAGATTGAACACTGTAGCAGTGAGATTAGAAACAAAGATGGAGTGTGTATTTGGATTCAAACGCAGCTGTAGTGGTGAGGTGAGAATATAAAATGACTATTAAGGACATCAGATTAGAATTGATATATAAACTTTTACAAAATTATTAAAAATATGTTAATTTATAAATTCATTTAATAAAATATTAAAATGTATCTTATAATATTTTATTATAAATATTTTAATTAATTATATAATTAATTTTTATAAAAATCCAATTAAAAATAGTATTTAATATCATGAAAATACAAACAATATTATTATAATGAAACATTATTTTTAAATTTAATAAAACTAAAATTTTAAATATAAAAGAGATTGGGATAAAAGATAAAATGAGATATATTTTATCAGAGTTCTATGTCGTGTTGTGTTGAAATCATGAAATGCAGATGTTACCGTTAGTATTTTCTTGTATTTTCCATCTCTGGTTTTAATCACATATGTTTTTTTGCTAACAATGGTCAATGGAATTCCTCATGCCAAGCAGAAATTTATGGCTAAAAGAGAAAGGGAAAGACTTGCAGCAAATTGTATTAAAACTTGGGAGGTAACATGACAAAACAGGGTTGATAAAAAAAAAATTTAAATCAAATAGCAGTCATTATTTCAGGTTAACCCTAAAACTAGGATTAGAATATAAAAACATTTTAAACATTCCACCAAACAGGGTTGGCATTCTAATTCTTGCCTCTTTCTTGCTAAGAATTTTCCTTTTAGTACTCTCTACAATGTTAGTACAAATCTCCGGTGAGGAAAATCTCGAACACACGAACAAAAACTCGAACAGAAGAAGAAATAGGACAAGGCTCCAAGGCGTGTATCAAATCACTATCTTTAAGGTTATATTCGCCCCCACCTATCTTCGGTGTGCAAACGAGTTCCAAGCAAATTAACCTCGAGGATACAATGAAGCCAATGGCTATTTGCGTTTTGCACTGACGAGAATAGCCCACTACACACTGAGCAATATATGACAAGAAAACCAATTTCTATAAAGGATTTCTGCAGTAATACTTTATAGAACAATCTAACAATATTAGAAAATGAAGGAAGAAAGAAAGAATATTAGTATTGTACGTTTTCCAAATGAAATCTGCTTCCTATTTATAGGAATTTTCATGTCTCTTTATAGAGACATATTTAATCAATAGGTACCTTTCCAAATAATAATGTTTTTTTTAAAATAAAAACATTATTATTCATTTAATTATAACTATTCAAATAATATTGTTTAAATAGTTATAATTCTTTTTCAAAAAATCAAAAGATATAATCTTTTAATTAATTATACCCATTCATTTATAGTTATTGGAAAACTATAAATTTTTGAAAATGTTCCAACAATCTCCCCCCATTTTCAAAATATTTTAGATTTTGATATTCTTGGAAATCAATTTGCATAAATGAAGGTATCTTACGATTGAACCTTCACTTAGTGAAAACATGTTAAAGTTAATCGAAATTGCATGGTAGACTAAGCTTTGAACCAACTATTTCATTTGATTAACCGAACACATCTCACACAATGATTTCAACATCGGTTAATGCATAATATCTAGGGACACTATTATGGCCATGTGTCTGTGTCCTCTTTTCATGAGTGCGCGTCGAGCCAAGCCCTTGAGCCCCTAGAAGCGGCCACACTTCCACTCACATAGGTAGATCCCATCAAAAGTGTTCCCGTAATTATAACACTCTAACATATTTATGTTATGGGTCCATTAAGAGTACATTACCTATCCTTCCCTTATCATTACGGTACCTAGCACTTTAATCTTAGGATGGATTTATTTATAGTGCTACTGACACATACTAATGATGTACTTTATCTCATTGAACTCAAGACTTGATGTTATACCAAGCGTTGAGTTGAGTTTCCATCATGGGTGACTCTAATTAATGGGCTTGAGTCCCATCCCTTTTGAGGTCCTTTTTATCGCATCTCTAGCAAGACTTTTTGTCAAAGGATTCTCCAAATTTTCACTTGACCTCACATAATTAATAGTGATCACTCCATCGAGAGATTAATTGTCGGACATAACTATGCCTTAATCCAATGTGTCTAGACTTTCCATTATATATTTGGCTATATGCCTTTGCTAGAGTAGCTTTGACTATCACAACGGATAGAAACAGTGAAATTGGCTTAGGCCATAAAGGTACATCATAAAGCAAATTTCTTAACCATTCTCGCTTCTTTAGATGCAATGGCTAATGCAATAATTTCTGCTGCCATGGTGGAATCGATGAATACATGTTTGTTTCTTGAAACCCCAAGAAATGGCTCCTCCACCAAGAATGAAGATCCATCCACTAGTAGATGCATGATCTTCCAAACTTGTAATCCAACTAGCATCCGAATACCCTTCTAAAACTGGAGGATATCCATTATAACACAATCCATAGTTAATAGTTTTCTTTAAGTACCTAAGTACTCTATTCAATGCTTGCCAATGCAAACTACTTGGATTACTTGTGTACCTACTCAATTTCCCAACAACATATGCAATATCTGGTCTTGTACAAGTCATTATGTACATAAGACAACCAATTAGACTTGCATATTTCAATTGATCAATTTTCCTACCAGCATTAGATACTAATTTTATTTGAGGATCCATAGGTGTAGATGCTGGTATACAGTTGAAAAGATCAAACTTTTTAAGCACATTTTCAATGTAATGTGATTGTGATAAAGCTATACTGCTTTCATCTCGGGTTATTTTAATCCCAAGAATAACATCTGCTACACCCATATCCTTCATAGCAAAGTTGTTTGACAAGAATTTCTTTGTGTTTTCTATTTGTTCCAAATCCGTGCCAAAAATGAGCATGTCATCTACATATAAGCAAATTATGACACCTTTTCCATTTTCAAATTTGCTATATATGCACTTATCGGATTCATTTATTTTATAACCATTAGCTAAAACAACATTGTCAAACTTTTGGTGCCATTGTTTTGGTGCTTGTTTAAGTCCATATAAAGATTTAACAAGCTTACATACCTTATGCTCTTGTCCTGGAACAACAAATCCTTCCGGTTGTTCCATGTACACTTCCTCTTCCAATTCACCATTTAAAAATGCAGTTTTAACATCCATTTGGTGAACAACCAAATTATATATAGATGTAAGTGATATTAAGAGTCTAATTGTAGCAATTCTTGCTACTGGAGCATAGGTATCAAAGTAATCAATACCTTGTTTTTGTGTAAAACCTTTGGCTACCAACCTTGCTTTAAACTTATCAATGGTTCCATCAACCTTCATTTTCTTTTTAAAGATCCATTTACAACCTATATGTTTGGAACCCGGTGGAAGATCAACTAAGATCCAAGTTTGATTTCCCACTATTGAATCCATCTCATCATTTATTGCTTCTTTCCAAAAAGCAGAGTCTTGAGATTTCATTGCCTCTTCAAATGTAATAGGATCAGATTCTGTATTGTAACAATAAGGTATCTTATTGTATATACTTTCACCTTTTCCTTCTACAAGAAACATCATGAAATCTGGTCCAAAATCTTTGACCTTTTAATCCTCTTACTTCTTCTTAATTCTTGACAAGATTCATTATTATTATCAATTTGTTTCAATGGAATCTCATTCTCATTTGAAGAATGAATCAATTGTTCTGGCTGTAATTGTCTTGATATAGAATTAAATCTATTTTCATCAAAAATAGCATCTCTTGATTCAATAACAGTATTAATTGAAGAATTCTCATTTGAAGAATGAATCAATTGTTCTGGCTGTAATTGTCTTGATATAGAATTAAATCTATTTTCATCAAAAATAGCATCTCTTGATTCAATAATGATATTAATTGAAATTGAATCATTTGGTTCAATTACCATGAACCTATATGCCTTGCTATTATGTGCATATCCTATAAATATGCATTCAATTCCTCTTTCACCTAACTTTTTACGTTTAGGTGTTGGAACTTTGACAATAGCTCTACAACCCCAAACCTTCAAATAATTAAGGTTTGGTTTCCTTTTCTTCCATTATTCATAAGGGGTTATTTTAGTTTCCTTATTAGGAACTCTATTCAATATATGACAAGTCATTAGAAACGACTTCTCCCCAAAAACCTTGTCCAAGACTCAATATGATAACATTGAATTTACCATTTCATTAATACTCTATTTTTCCTTTCAGCTACACCATTTTGTTGTGGTGTATAAGGGGCTGAAACTTGATGGACAATCCCAAGATTCAAAATAACTTGGATTATAGTATTCTCCACCTCTATCTCGATCTTAAGCACTTGATAAATGATTCACATTGAAGTTCAACTTCAGATTTATAAACTTTAAATTTATCAAGCGCTTCATCTTTCGAATGCAATAAATATACATAACAATATTTAGAACAATCATCAATAAAAGTAACAAAATATTTCTTTCCACCTAATGTAGGAGTATTATGCATGTCACATAAATCACTATGTATTAAATCAAGCAATTTTGTTTTTCTTTTAACCTCAGGGAAAGGGTTTCTTGTAATTTTAGTCAACATACATGTATTGCATTTTTCAATATTATTATTAAAAACAGGAATTAAATCTAATTTATACATGTCATTCAATTTTCTATAATTCAAATGACCTAATCTATAATGCCATAAACAAAAAGATTCAACCATATAAGCAGAAATAGTATTTTCATTCTTATTGATAATATTTAGTTTGAACATACTCTCATACATATACCCTTTCCCTACAAAAATTCCTCCCTTAGACAAAATAAATTTATCTCGCCTCAAAAACAAGTTTGAAACCAAACTTATTTAATGAGACTTCCGGACACTAAATTCTTTCTAACTTCTCGTACATAATATACATCATTTAAGGTTAAAACCTTTCCAGTGAATTGCGGTTCAATGCACCCTTTGCCTTTGATTGTCATGCGGTGGAAGAATTTCCTATGTACAAGACATTGTCATTTTCACATTGTGTAAACTTTGTGAACATGCTTTTGTCTTTGCACACGTGTTTGGTTGCTCCAAAGATCAATCCACCATGTATTATCATCTTGTGCCATATTAATTTGAGATATCATTGCCACAAACTTTTAAGTTATTGTCACTTTAGAAGACGATTTCTTCTTTAAGAATCGACATTCATTCTTGAAATGTCCCGCTTACCACAATGATAGCATGAGCCCTTTTGTTTCTTTTTAAACTTAGGTGCTCTATCAGTCTGTTTGAACTTTCTCTTGAATGGTTTAGTAGTCTGTATTTCCTCCGTAACATGCACTTTGGCATTTTCAGAATTTAGATTCTGATCTTGCTTTCGATATTCTTCTTCAATACGAAGATGATTTGCCAAAGCCTCAAGAGATATTTCCTCTTTCTTATGTTTTAGACTTCTTTTAAAGTCTTTCCAAGATGGAGGAAGTTTGTCTATTATGGAGGATACAACAATCATTTCATCCATTTTCATATCATATTGATTGAATTGATTCATCATCTTTTCAATATCACGAAATTGTTCCATAACAGAACGACCATCAATCATTTGATAATTATTGAAACGACTGACAAGAAATTTCTTACTTGCAACATCTTCGGTCATGTATCTTGTCTCCAATTTGTCCCATAATTCTTTAGCGGTGACCTCATTTTGGTAGGTGTCGAACAAACCATCAGATAAACCATTCAATATGTGGCCCATGCACATATAATCAGCATTGTCCCATTTTTGTCTTTCTCGGTTGTTGCAACATGCATTCGTTTTCAGGTCTCCTCGTGTCTTGGGGTATCCAAAACATATGCAATCTTCAAAGTTGATAATAAGAAGTGCATCTTTTACTCGCCATCGTCGGAAATTGCCACCATCAAACCGATCAAGTTTGACAAAATTGAAGCCAACTCCTTAGTGTTCCACTTTCGTGAGTTGCGGTAGTCATTATGAAATATAACCTTAAAATTGTTAGTACAAATCTCCTGGTGAGGAAAATCTCGAACACACGAACAAAAACTCGAATGAAGAAGAAGAAATAGGACAAGGCTCCAAGGCGTGTATCAAATCACTATCTTTAAGGTTATATTCGCCCCACCTATCTTCGGTGCAAAACGAGTTCCAAGCAAATTAACCTCGAGGATACAATGAAGCCAATGGCTATTTGCGTTTTGCATCGATTTAGAAATAGCCCACTACACACACATCGAGCAATATATGACAAGAAAACCAATTTCTATAAAGGATTTCTGCAGTAATACTTTATAGAACAATCTAACAATATTAGAAAATGAAGGAAGAAAGAAAGAATATTAGAATTATGCGTTTTCCAAATGAAATCGCTTCCTATTTATAGGAATTTTCATGTCTCTTTATAGAGACATATTTAATCAATAGGTACCTTTCCGAATAATAATGTTTTTTTTAAAATAAAAACATTATTATTCATTTAATTATAACTATTCAAATAATATTATTTAAATAGTTATAATTCTTTTTTAAAAAATCAAAAGATATAATCTTTTAATTAATTATACCCATTCATTTATAGTTATTGGAAAACTATAAATTTTTGAAAATGTTCCAACATACAAGAGACAGATGAGATGAATCAGGGCTCAAATGATGGGTGGATTACGGATCCTTCTTCCCCGATAAAACAGAGCAATGAAAAAGCCTTCTTTGTCCTCAACCGGGTCATCCGAGCAAATGTTCAACTACAAAGCAATAACGCAGCATGGATTTTAACTAATTAACACACATAGATACCGATGTCCAAAAAGCGACTAAACACGGACATGGATATTGTGGGATAAATCATCAACTTACACCTTCTAGAAATGAGAAGACCATGACGGTGCCAATGTTGCTAGTCGAAAACCATGAGATGCAAAGAAGGGGTAAAATAGACTTGACAACATCTTCATTTTCAATTTGGTGGATGGAACAAGTGTCTTTGTAGACTATTCTCTCTACTTGTGGAATCAGTAGTTGAGAATGTAAAACATATAATCAACCCATAATTTAAATGCCACATAAATAAAAGCATAAACATATATATACTTAACGATGCGATTGCATGTGTTAGCGCTTTCTTTTGAAAGGAGGCCACTTGGTAAGTCTCTCTGTTTCATCAACATTTGCTAATTGACTTTGATAATTTAATATATAGATAAGAGAGAAAACAAGGAGCAATTTGGACAGAGTTAAAATCTATGAGCAACATAATTTTCACATTGTAATGAAATAATTGTAACTCAAAACTCATTTGATAATAAATACTTAAATAGGAAACTAACTTGGTATGACAATATAAGCAATACCAAATAAGAAGTCCGCATCAAGAACACTTGCTTCTAGAAATTTTATGATTGGAAAGATAGTGAGAGATAGCCCCAAAGCTCACTATGTTTAACAAATTGAAAACTAAAATGAAGAGAAAATACTATAACCACTAAAAAAATAAGGAAGGAAGCTATTACCACACTACAAAGATGCACATAATTACCCGCAGCATGAGATGGAAGCAGATGGTCCAATCTCTCAAAGAATCAGCATACTGCATCCAGAGCGGGGAAGGATCTAAAAGAATGGCACGGACTCGCAACGTCAATTTGCTTGAGAACTCGAAGAATAAGTAAGATCAGTAGCATTAAAAGAAGCTAGAGGAGAAAGACATTCGATGTTTAAAACTAGTGAATGGAACTTCACACCTCACTTTGAGGTGAGTCGCTTACCTTCAATTGAAAGCACAATCAAGCTAACAAAAAAGAGCCATGCTACTAAAACTCATCTAGTTTCCACTTCTAAGACTCAAACAAGTTTAAGTATTGCACAAAGATCTCGCTTTTTTGAAAAAGGCATGTCTAACCTATTTTAACTCGGGACACAAACGAGTGCATGCTTACCTTGGAGTATGGAGGATCTTTTGGGTCTAAACTTAGAAAATCGCAAACGAAAAATTTCATTATCTACAACCAATTAAGAATAACATACCACAAAGAAAAAATTTAATTGAAGCAAGGATGATGATTAACAACATATGCGAGGAGTTGACTGAAATGAAAACAAAGAATCATAAAACACGGATTTGAAAATACCAATTCTTTCTTCTCGAAAAATTTTAATTCGAAGCAAGGATGATGATCCAAAATTTTCTTCTTGAAACCGTAAAGTTAATAACCACCAATTCTTTCTCACTTGTATTTGAAAATACCAGATCCCGCTCTTTCTCACAAATCGCAGACAAAGCAAACAAATCTTGCATTTTCAACACAATCCCATGAACCAAAGGGAGCTAGATAAAAATCTTAAACCACGGTAAATCAAAACGCGGCACAGCAAGGCATATCTAAACTCTAAAGCCCCATACTTCATATTTAAAAGAATGAACTTTAGCATCACAACATTAAATCAAGCTCGATACTAACCCCCGAATACACTAATACTCAACCACTAATCACAACAAGCGCACAACTACTGCACTTTCAAAACAACCCCATGAACCATGGGGAGCTCAAAAAAAAAAAAACATAGATCGGCATATCTAATCTCTATACTCAAAATTCCCATACTTCAAATATATATATATACATTTTTCCAGTCAAGAATGAACTTTAGCATCACCGCATTACCACAAAACCGGCCAATTAATCAACCTTGTCTTGTTCTGATGGTAAGTTCCATAAAAATTTAATCAATAAACTCCTACATTTAACCAAGTATTCATTTAAACCTGGTAGTAACATATCAATGTCTTAAGCAGCTAAAACATACCCAAAGCTACAAATTCTTCTCCAATTTGATTTAGGCCAAGCAAATAAGCAAATTGATTTTAAACAAAAAAAAAAAAAAAAAAAAAAAAATTACCTAAACAATTTTCTCCAATAATAAAACATGATCAAAAACACAAAGGGCACAAATTGTTGGAATCCCCTATGAGCAAATTAACAACCCGTAAGACGCTTACAAATAAGAGGCGACTCATTTTTCAAACTTCATTTCGCGTTCGAGAACTGCAATAGGAATAAGTCGCATTGAACCCTCTTTTTGAAAACTCGCAACATATTCAGAGTTAACAACATGTTCTGTAAATTTAGCTTAAAATAAGCTATGTTAAAACTAAACTAAATTGCAAAGAAAGCAGAAAAAACCAATATCATATGTTTTTTATCGAATTAATTTTTACCAATCCTACAACTTATAACAAAAAAATACATTATAAAGGGGTTTTGTTTTTTGGTAAGAAGGAAATCACAAAACAAAATGAAACAAAGACCACGAGAAGAAAAGACATGCGAAAAGTTGTATTGATGCAAAGGAGAAAAGGAAATTAAATGATGAAAAATAGAAGAGGTAGGAGGAAAGTACTGGATGGAGAAGAAGGAGATGAAGAACGGGTAATTGCAGAAAATTTATCTGAAGAGGAAATCATAAGTTTGAAGGAGATGTTCAAAAATGGGTATTTTTGTCTGTCAAAAATACCTACTGCCCCAATTGCTCTAACTGCTGCTCTCATCTCCAGTCCCGTTTCAACACAGCAGTGAGATTGAAATCAATTTTCACTGCACTGAAATGCTGAACCAAACAGCAGACCAGTGAGTTTTGTACCCCAACTGTACTTCACTGATGCTAAACGGTGAACCAAAGGAAGCCTAAAGCAGGTCCATGGAAATCATAGCCACATGACAGTAGATAGAATGAGATAATATCATCATTCTAAAACTATATATTGCTCTCGGCTTCTTCATGATGACCCACGCACTCTCAATTACAAATCCATCTTATCAATTCACAATTTGTTTCAAGTTGATGGAGCCATCAATAAACCATTTTCAAGTGCCCACCTCTTTTTTCCTTATGATTCTTATCTCATTCTTCAACTTGCAGGGTCTTAACTTGCTTCGTTTAGCAACAGCAAGCCCTCTAGTTAGAGGAACTGACACTGATCAACAAGCTTTACTCCAGTTCAAAGCCAAGATAACTGGTGATCAACTCAACATTATGGAGTCCTGGAATAGCTCCATTCACTTCTGTCAATGGATGGTGTTACATGCGGTCGCAAGCATCCAAGAGTCACCAAGTTGAAACTTCGATTCCTCAGACTCTCTGGATCGTTGTCACCCTGCATTGGAAACTTGAGCTTCCTCAGGGAGTTGGATCTTGCGGGAAACAGCTTCTACAACCAAATTCCTCGAGAAATCGGTGGTTTAAGAAGACTGGAAGCATTATTCCTCACCAACAACTCCATCGGTGGTGAAATTCCTTCTAATTTATCTGCTTGTTCCAAGCTTATATTAGTTGATATGAGCGGTAACCAGCTAACGGGTGAAATACCTTCTTTGCTGGGTCTCTTGTCAAACCTGAAAGAATTGGGTTTTGTCCACAATAGTTTGAGAGGGAATATCCCACCTTCGTTGGGGAACTTGTCATCCCTGGAGGTACTTGAGTTGACGTATAATGCATTAAGTGGGATTATACCTGAAGCTTTTGGACAACTGAGAAATCTTTCAGTTTTCGACACACTCGGAAATGCGATTTCTGGTATTGTTCCTGTCTCAATGTTCAATCTCTCCAATATTAGAGCCTTTAATATTGGTATAAACAACATTCAAGGTACTCTTCATTCTGATTTAGAAATCAATATGCCTCATCTTGAGTTCTTTTCTGTAGGGGGAAACCAAATCTCTGGACAAATTCCAATTTCAATCGCCAATGCCACAAAGCTTAAAATACTCGAATTTAATGGAAACAGGTTCAATGGAAATGTGCCTTCATTAGAAAAGCTAGATACACTGTATAACCTTGAACTAGGAGAAAACCACTTGGGACATGGGAGAGAAGGTGACTTGAACTTTCTTTGCACTTTAGTCAACAATACCAAACTAGGATTTCTATCAATAGCCAGAAACAATTTTGGAGGAGATTTTCCGAATTGCATTATCAATTTTTCTAGCACCCTTCGGGTTTACAGATGGCTGAGAACAACATTTTGGGAAAAATCCCTGATGGGATTGGAAATCTCATCAATTTGGAGGTGCTTGTGGTCGCAGAAAATCAACTATCAGGGCCCATTCCCTTTAATATTGGGAAGCTTCAAAAGCTAAAAATATTTTACACTAATATTAATTTTCTCTCTGGGATTATTCCCCACTCCATTGGAAATTTAACAGAGTTAATCGAGCTTGGTATACATTTTAACAATCTTCAGGGCAGCATTCCTTCAGGTCTAGGTACTTGCAAAAATTTGCTTGGAATGGATCTTTCTAGTAACAATCTTAGTGGACCAATACCCCCTGAAGTACTTGGACTTCCATCCTTGTCCATTGTACTGGATTTATCGTCAAACTATTTGACTGGTGAACTTTCTGTTGAAGTAGAAAAACTAAAAAGTCTTGGTGAATTAAATGTTTCTCAAAATAGATTATCTGGTTTGCTTCCAAAAAACCTAGGCAGTTGTGTAAGTCTAGAGAAGTTGTTCTTGGAAGGCAATTTGTTTGAAGGACCCATTCCATCATCTTTGAGTTCATTGAGAGGTCTTGAGGCATTGGCCTTATCTGACAATAATCTTTCTGGTGGGATTCCAGAATCTCTTGTGCAATTTGGGGCATTAAAGTATCTAAATCTCTCTTTCAATGATTTTGAGGGAGTAATACCAAGTGAAGGAGTATTTAAGAATGCAAGTGCTACATTTATTGAGGGAAATAGTAAGCTTTGTGGAGGCATCCCTGAGTTACACTTGTCAAGATGTAACTCCAAAACATCAGCAAACACTTCCCTTAAATTGAAGATCACAATAATTGTTGTGATTTCAGGAGTGACTTTAGTATTCTCTATTTTCCTCATCATTTGGTTTAGAAAGAAAAAGGAGCAGAAGCCAACGACCACTCTTGTAGAAAATTCTCTTTTACAGTTATCATACCAAAGCATCCTAAGGGCTACTAACGGATTCTCCCCTCAGAATGTAGTTGGTTCGGGAAGTTTCGGATCTGTATACAAGGGAATTGTTGAAGCGAATGGAGCAGTTGTTGCGGTAAAGGTGTTTAATCTTCTGAATCATAGAGCTTCCAGGAGTTTCTTGGTTGAATGCGAGGCTTTGAAGAACATTCGTCATAATAATCTTGTCAAGGTATTAACAGCCATTTCCAGTATTGATTATAAAGGCAATGATTTTAAAGCCTTGGTTTATGAGTTCATGGAAAATGGAAGTTTGGAAGATTGGCTACATCCATCTGTTGGCATGAATAAACCAGAGACGATGAGAAACCTAAACTTCTTTCAAAGACTTAATGTGGCAATAGATGTTGCTCATGCACTCGAATATCTGCACAATCGTTGTGAGATGCCGATCATTCATTGTGACCTCAAGCCAAGCAATGTTTTACTCGATGGGGAAATGGTTGGTCATATAAGTGACTTCGGCTTAGCAAAAATCCTTTCTGGAGATAGGCCTAACTTCTCTACTAATGAATCAAGCTCCCTTGGCTTAAGAGGAACTATCGGCTATGCTCCACCTGGTATGTTCACTTTTTCATTTCTTTCAATATTTAAAAGAAAAAAAAATCGATCTAAAAGCAGTCTTGTTATATATTTAGAGGTTTTACACTACAATTATTTATATATGTATTCTGTGATGAATTAATTACAGAATACGGCATGGGAAGTGAGTTGTCAACAAATGGCGATGTGTATAGCTATGGCATCCTCTTGTTAGAGATGTTAACAGGGAAAAGGCCAACAAATGAAAAGTTTACAGAAGGTTTAAGTCTATCCCATTCTTCTTCGAGAAGGTGTCAGAGGAGGAATAGTTGCGGACATCACTCTTAATGAAAACAACTTAGGAAATGACATACGTCTTCAGTGCTTGAATTCAATATTCGAAATAGGACTCACTTGTTCTACCGAATCACCGAGTGAGAGGATGGACATGAGTAATGTTATTACCAAGCTTTGTTCGATTAGAGAGAAGTTTATTCGTACAACTCGGTTACGTCGTGGTGTTTGAACTTTGTATGCTACTCAGTCAGCAGGTAATAGTGTCTTCTATCTTAGTGAAATACTCATTTGTTTCGTCACTTAAGTTTTTTTTGATATAAAATGAAAAATATAATTCTTCTTGTGTGCTTGGAGTAAAACATTTAAATATATATATATAATTTTAAATTAACAAACACATCTCTTTTATTTTTTCTCTTCTCATTATTATAACTTTAAAAGATTGATTTTCATGTATTAAGATGAAAAATATTATCTCCCTTATTTTCTTTCCTTCTATTTTTCTTTCTTACTAGTTGCACTTAAAAAAAAATCGTTTTTTCACTCGTTCCTCTCATCCCTCCACTTTTTTACTTGACCAATCTCATCCATAAATAAATTTCTACTGTTCTGATGATATGATGCGCTTAAATAAATCCAGTTGCAGGTATCTAAGGTTTTGTATGGATGAACTTCAAAGAGGCTTAAGTCCGATAAAGTGCTTGGTGTTCTCCAAGAAAATAGAAGAAAAATGGAGTTACTTTCTCCTGTTTTCTACCAATAATTTTCAGTGTAATATGTATAATACTTCGTTTTTGCGTTCGCATCATAACTCATAAGCTACTAGATTGTGATGCAGTCAGACAATAAATAACAATGTTGGATTTTGTCTTTGCATCTTAACTCATAAGCTAGTAGATTATGATGAAGTCAGACTTTAGATAACAATGTTGGATTTTGACTTTGCATCTTATTGTATCAGTCATGGTATTGAACATGTTAGTCATTGGCTGTTCATAGGAACAAATTTTACTACTATTACTATTTATATATTTTAGTTAAACTTTTTAATTATTTTTACAAGACTGTATCATGTATTTTTTATTTAATTTTTTTAAAAATGTACAACTATAATATAATCACAAATTAGAAAAAATAAATAATACATAGTCAAATAATAATAACAGAAATCAAATGCTAAAAAAAAAAATTCTATGAAATTACTAAAACCCATACTTAAAACGTGTTAAAATTTTATACAAACAAGAAACCAACTTTGGTTAAGTTCATATAAATCAACTACCTCAGTCATATGCTGCTACATTGCCAAGAATTAGCAACAAACAAATTACTTTGACAGGTTGAACCATCCATGAAAATTAATGAAATTTAATTATGACATGAAAAATATACAAATCGGATATATATCATATTTAACATTCTTGAATATTGAGGTAAAAATATCGTGTAGTATTAAGAGTCAGATTGTATTTTGCTTATTCTGCCTAAAAAATTGGAGAAATTAGTTCTTATACATTAGATCAAAGAGTAAATTAATTCTTCCATTAAAAATTCCATCCATTTTTACTGTTCAAAATTGATTCTTGTACATCATGATGGCCTCGAAACTAACTAATATTTCGACAATGTGAAGTGCACCTATCAAACAGTAGTATAGTTGTGGTGAGTCCGGAATATCGTATCCTCAAGGACTAAAATTACTAGTAATAACTATCTTTTTTATTATCTAGCTGAATAATTAAGGGATTTTCTTTAATCCAAAATTAACTAATTAAATGACTATGAACGCGACAAAGAGTGAAGAGAATAATCGGATGAAAAAATACAATACCCAAGAAAGAATCCAAATAGACTTCACTTGTCATTCTGACTCTGAATTAAATGATTTATTCACTTTGACTTGATCCGTAGAAATTCCTAAATTATGTTAATATCTCTTTTAAGACTAAGAACAACTGACTCTAGGTTGATTAATTGAAATATCTTTCTAATTAAAACCCTATTGTCGCATTAACTCGATCTATGGATTCCCTTATTAGATTTGACTCTAATCCAGTAGTTTATATCATACTATTTCTAAGATTGCAATCAATTCTGCTTAATTATGCAAGATCTTCTCTTAAACAGGGACTTTTGCTCCACTGAATAAACACATTAAACTTGAATTAATATTCCAGAAAACAACAAAACAAGGATTAAGATACATGATTAAGAACAAGAACAAGTATTTATTACGTAATTCAAATTTATTAAATAATAAGATACATCTGGGTTGCATCCTCGGGGACTTTAGTTCATAAAGTAAAAAGAAAACATCATATAATTAAGAAAACAACAATTACTTAAGAAATCGGTGGTTTAAAAAGACTGGAAGCATTACACCTGGCCAATAACTCCATCAGTGGTGAAATTCCTTTCAATTTATCTGCTTGTTCGAAGCTTACTTTAGTCGATATGAGAGGCAATCAGCTAATAGGAGAAATACCTGCTTCTTTGGGTCTCTTGTCAAACCTGAAAGTATTGGGTTTTGTCCACAACAGTTTGAGAGAAGTATCCCACTATTGGCTATAGCCCATCTTTGAAAAGTCAAAGATGGGGGCTATAGCAAGTTGGAAGCAAATTGGCAATAGTTAGGCACCGAAAGTTTTTTTTGGCATGGGATAATTGCAATTTTGGTCCCTATTTGAATAGGTAATTTGCAAGTTGATCCCTGAACCTCAACTATAAATAGGCCTAACCATTTCTCATTTTCTTCATCCCAACATTTGCCATTCTCTACTTAAGGCATTGTTCTCTCTCCCTATTTGTAAATTTTCACTTGTATTTTTGGAGTGAAACATATTTGGTAGTGTCCGAGGACGTAGGCGAAATTTGTCGAACCTCGTTAAAATTCTGGTGTTCATTATTATTTATTTTTCATATCTTGTGAGTGTGATCGTAGATATTTATTGTGCTATTAAATTACGATTGAGGGATATTCTGGCTAGGAAAGATCTAGTACTTAAGCGATCCTCGTGATCCACCTCTCTTTCTTGGGAATTGAACTCAGTGTGATTTTTCAGTACAATAATTATACTCTTTTACACGCTTCCGCACAACAATTGGTACCAGAGCTAGATTCGTACTTGGGGAGTACGATCGTTTGTGGCACTATTCACGTATACGGTACTGTTCACGTATACAGTAGTTGGGATTGAGGAGAAAAATGGCACAGGCATCGTCATCAGCAAGGACTACGGTGACCAATGCAAAATTTGAAGTAGAGAAATTTGATGGTACCAATAATTTTGGTATGTGGCAATGTGAGATCCTGGATGTCTTATGTCAGCAAGAGCTGGATATAGCCCTTGAAGTAAAACCTGACAATATGGATGACAAGGAGTGGGCCAAGATTAATAGACAAGCGTGTGGTACAATCCGTCTATGTTTGGCCAAAGAGCAGAAGTACTCTGTCATGAGGGAGACATCAGCGAGGAAATTGTGGAACACATTGGAAGAAAAGTTTCTAACGAAAAGCCTTGAAAATAGGCTTTATATGAAAAAGAAACTTTTTCGATTCACGTATGCACCCGGTATGTCGATGAATGACCATGTGAACTCATTCAATAAAATTTTAGCAGACTTGCTAAATTTGGATGAGAAATTTGGAGACGAAGACAAGGCATTATTGTTGTTGAATTCCCTTCCTGATGAATATGATCATCTTACCACCACATTGCTTCATGGGAAGGACACAATCACATTTGATGCAGTCTGCAGTGCGTTGTATAGATCTGGGACTCGAAAGAAAGATAAAAGAGATCACAGAGATACAACTGCAGAAGTCTTAACGGCAAGAGGTCGTTCAAGCAGCAGGAAGCCTGGTAGAAGGGGAAAGTCTAAAGGGAGACCCGCCAAAGATGAGTGTGCCTTTTGTCGTGAGAAAGGGCATTGGAAAAAGAATTGTCCTAAGTTACAAAAGGGCAAGGCTATTTCTAATGCATGTGTAGCGGAGCATGATGAGGAGTCAGACTTTAGCTTGGTTGGCATGGCAATGGCATGTCATACTGATGAGTGGATTTTGGATTCGGGATGTACTTACCATATGTGTCCTAATAAGGACTGGTTTTCTAGTCTTACAGAACTAGAAGGTGGAGTTGTTCTTATGGGCAATGACAGTGCTTGTAAGACAATGGGAGTAGGTACAATCCAATTGAAGAATCACGACGGCTCAATCCAAGTCTTGACTGATGTTCGCTACGTACCTAGCTTGAAGAAAAATCTCATCTCATTAGGGGCCTTAGAATCTAAAGGGCTCAAAATCACTTTGAGAGATGGATTACTAAAGGTAGCAGCTGGGAATTTGACGGTGATGAAAGGCACAAGAAGAAATAACTTGTACTTTTTAAATGGAAGTACAGATTATTGGATCAACATCAACGATTTCTGCGAAAGATGTAGATTCGAGAGGCTACCAGTTATGGCATATGCGATTGGGACATGTTTGGTGAAAAAGCTTTGCAGACTTTGGCGAAGCAAGGCTTATTGAAAGGTGCAAATTCTTGCAAATTGGAATTCTGTGAACATTGTGTTCGGGCAAGCGACGAGGGTAAAGTTTGGTTCAACAATTCACAATCGAAAAGGAATTCGGACTACGTTCACGATGATGTGTGGGGACCTACCAAAGTGGCTTCTTTGGGAGGTATGCACTATTTTGTTACTTTTGTTGATGATTATTCAAGAAAATTATGGGTGTATCTAATGAAAAAAAAAAGTGAAGTATTGGATGCATTTCTGAAATGGAAGAAGATGGTGGAAACTCAGACTGGTCGAAAGATCAAACGACTTCGATCAGACAATGGTACTGAGTACAAAAATGATCCATTTCTTCAAGTCTGTCAAGATGAGGGCATCGTGCGACACTTCACTGTTCGGGATACACCACAGCAGAATGGGGTGGCAGAAAACATGAATCGAACTATACTGGAGAAAGTTCGATGTATGTTGTCCAATGCTGGATTGGGCAAGGAATTTTGGGCTGAGGCTGTTACATATGCGTGCCATCTAATTAACCGCTTTGCCATCACCGCAATAAATGGCAAAACTCCTATGGAGATGTGGACTGGTAAATCTGCTACTGACTATGATTCTTTACATGTTTTTGGTTCCACTGCATATTATCATGTAAAAGAATCAAAGTTAGACCCAAGAGCAAAGAAAGCATTATTCTTGGGTATAACTAGTGGAGTAAAAGGATATCGTCTCTGGTGTCCTGATACAAGGAAGATTGTCTTTAGCAGAGATGTGACTTTTGATGAATCAACCATGTTAAAGGATTCACAAAAGGATGACAAAACCAGTAGTACTTTGCAGCAGGTGGAGCTTGAAAAGGTTAATAATGATCCAGCTGATATTGGAACAACAAATGATGAAGAAGTTCCGACCCAAGAACTTCTACAGCAACAAGATTCGATTGCATATAGGAGGCCAAGAAGATAGATTCGTAAGCCTGCTCGCTTTGATGATATAGTGGCCTATGCACTTCCAATTGCAGATGATGATGCTCCTTCTACTTACATAGAAGCAATAAGTAACCCTGATGGTGTAAAGTGGAAGCAAGCCATGAATGAAGAAATGCAGTCTCTTCATCAAAATAAGACTTGGGAGTTGATGACACTACCCAAGGGAAAGAAGGCAATTGGATGCAAATGGGTATATGCAAAGAAGGAAGGATTTCCTGGTAAAAATGAAATTCGGTACAAGGCTAGATTGGTAGCAAAGGGTTATGCTCAGAAAGAAGGAATAGACTACAATGAAGTGTTTTCTCCAGTTGTGAAGCATTCGTCTATTCGAATTTTGCTAGCTTTGGTTGCGCAATATGATCTTGAACTAGTTCAGCTTGATGTGAAGACCGCATTTTTACACGGTGAGTTGGAAGAGGAAATCTATATGACTCAAACGGATGGATTTAAGGTTCTTTGGTAAAGAGAATTGGGTTTGCAAAGCGACAAAGTCGCTTTATGGATTGAAGCAATCCCCGAGGCGATGGTACAAGCGATTTGATCAGTTCATGAAAGGGCAAAGGTACACAAGAAGTAAATTTGACCATTGCGTGTATTTCCAGAAGATACAAGAAGGAACTTTCATATACTTGCTCTTATATGTTGATGATATGCTAATAGCATCTAAGAGCAAAGTTGAGATTGAGAGATTGAAGACTCAGCTCAATCTTGAGTTTGAAATGAAAGATCTTGGTGAAGCTAAGAAAATTCTTGGCATGGAAATATGTAGAGATAGAGCCCATGGCAGAGTTAGCTTGTCTCAGAAGCAGTATTTGAAGAAGGTACTACAGCAGTTTGGTATTAACGAGCAGACAAAACCTGTAAGTACCCCGTTGGCTTCTCATTTCAAGCTTTCTGCACAACTATCTCCTTCGACGAATACGGAACGAGAATACATGTTGCAAGTTTCGTACTCCAATGCAGTGGGTAGCTTAATGTATGCTATGGTGTGTACAAGACCCGACATTTCACAGGCAGTTAGTATAGTGAGCAGGTATATGCATAATCCTGGAAAAAGACATTGGCAAGCTGTAAAATAGATTCTACGGTATATTCAAAAGACCGTGGATTTTGGATTACTGTTCGAGCAGGATAATACACTTGGTGAAGGTGTTATTGGGTATGTTGATTCTGACTATGCCGGTGATTTGGATAAACGAAGATCAACCACCGGTTACGTGTTTACACTTGCTGGAGGACCAATCAGTTGGAAGTCTACTCTACAGTCTACAGTTGCGTTGTCAACCATAGAAGCCGAGTACATGGCTGTAACAGAGGCTGTAAAGGAAGCTATTTGGTTACAAGGTATGGTTAAAACCTTGGGATTGGTTCAGGAGCATATTAACGTGTATTGTGATAGTCAAAGTGCTATTCATTTAGCAAAGAATCAAGTCTATCATGCACGCACAAAGCATATCGACGTCATTTATTCCATTTTGTGCGGGAAATTATTGATGAAGGGAAGATTCGCCTTCAGAAGATTAAGACTGTAGATAATCCCGCAGATATGATGACCAAGGTGGTAACAGCAACCAAGTTCGAACATTGTTTGAACTTGATCAATATCCTGCGAGTTTAACAGTTGAAGAAGGCACTATCAAGTATTGTTGGCAAATGAAGAAAGAATTGTGTGAAGATAAGATTATCCTAATCAAATCTTCAAGGTGGAGATTATTGGCTATAGCCCATCTTTGAAAAGTCAAAGATGGGGGCTATAGCAAGTTGGAAGCAAATTGGTAATAGTTAGGCACCGAAAGTTTTTTTTAGCATGGGATAATTGCAATTTTGGTCCCTATTTGAATAGGTAATCTGCAAGTTGATCCCTGAACCTCAACTATAAATAGGCCTAACCATTTCTCATTTTCTTCATCCCAACATTTGCCATTCTCTACTTAAGGCATTGTTCTCTCTCCCTATTTGTAAATTTTCACTTGTATTTTTGGAGTGAAATATATTTGGTAGTGTCCGAGGACGTAGGCGAAATTTGTCGAACCTCGTTAAAATTCTGGTGTTCATTATTATTTATTTTTCATATCTTGTGAGTGTGATCGTAGATATTTATTGTGCTATTAAATTACGATTGAGGGATATTCTGGCTAGGAAAGATCTGGTACTTAAGCGATCCTCGTGATCCACCTCTTTCCTGGGAATTGAACTCAGTGTGATTTTTCAGTACAATAATTATACTCTTTTACACGCTTCCGCTCAACACCCACCATCGTTGGATAACTTGTCATCCTTTTACAATTATCATACCAAAGCATCCTAAGGGCAACTAACGGATTCTGCATGGAGAATTTGATTGGTTCTGGAAGTTTTGGTTCTGTGTACAAAGGAATTCTTGAAGAGAGTGGAGTAGCTATTGCAGTGAAGGTGCTTAATCTTCTAAATCATAGAGCATCCAAGAGTATTAACAGCCATTTCAGGTGTCGATTACCAAGGCAATGATTTTAAAGCCTGGGTTTATGAGTTTATGGAAAATGGAAGCTTGGGGGACTGATTGCATCCATATGTAAGCATGAATGAATCGGAGATGACAAGAAACCTAAACTTCTTCCAAAGAGTTAATATGGCCATAGATGTTGCTCATGCACTACAATATTTGCACCATCATTGTGAAACATCAATCATTCATTGTGACCTGAAGCCAAGCAATATTCTGCTTGATGGGGAAATGGTTGGACATATAGGTGACTTTGGCTTAGCAAAAATCCTTTCTGTAGACAGGCTGAACTATTCTTCCAATCAATCAAGTTCCCTTGGATTAAGAGGAACTATTGGCTATGCTCCACCAGGTAATTACATTGTATTCGTTTCTTCCATTATTTAAAAGAACATGCATCTTAAAAGCAGTTTTTTTCTTTAATATTTAGAGCATTTCTCTCTGCAATTATATTTATATTTATTTTGTGATGGATTAATTGTAGAGTATGGCATGGGAAGCGAGTTGTCAACGAAAGGCGATGTGTATAGCTATGGCATCCTCTTGTTAGAGATGTTTACAGGGAAAAGGCCTACTGATGAAAGATTCAAAGAAGGTTTAAGTCTTCACAAACATGTTAAGGCAACTCTACCCAATAGAGTGATTGAGATTATAGATCCTATTCTTCTTCAAGAGAGTGTCAGAGGAGGAACAATCATAGACGTCACTCTCAATGAAAACCGTTTGGGAAATGACAGACATCTTCAGTGCTTGAATTTGATATCTGAAATAGGACTTAGTTGTTCTGCTCAATCACCGAGTGAACGGATGGACATGAGTGAAATTGTTACCAAGCTTTGTTCTATTAGAGATAAGCTTCTTCGTCCAACTCGAGTACATCGTGAGATTCAAACTTCATAACTCAATTAGCAGGTAATGATGTCTTTTAACTTAACAAAATAGTCAATCCTTTCATCACTCAAGTCGCATTTTCACTACCTTTCAATCTTTTGATATGTTATGTTAGATAAATCATTGTTTGTTAAGTTTCAGGTATCTAAGGTGTCTTATAGATGAATTGATCGGCTCTGGTCCAAGAAACTGCTTGTTGTTCACTTTTATGCACATTTTGCTTTGAGAAAAGAGAATTGTTATGGAATTTGTCCAAATTTCCATCGATAATTTGTATTAATATTTAGTTTTCGTCATTGCATTATAAGCTACTTTATTTTCATCAAATCAGATTTTAAATAACAATGTTGGATTTTGACTCTACATCTTATTACATCGGTAATGCTATTGAAATTGATAATCTCATTCTATAGTATTTGGTATTGAAATTTACTCTACATCGTTAAATTCCAGAAAAAAGAGAACTAGTCCTTTCATTTTCTGAATTCAGACTAGAACTATCTATTGGCCAGGTTGGGTGTAGCCCAAAAGCCCGCCTAAAAAGTGGGATAGTTTGGATAAAAATATAAGTTCGAAAATAGGTTTGAGCAAAAAATATGGTCCGTTTAAAAAGTCGGTCGAGCCTCAAGTAAAGCTTTTTGGTCCTTGAGCCCAACCCAGCCCGAATTAGCAAAAGGCAATTATTTTCTTGTTGTTTTGATGCTATTTTCTTTTTTGTTTTCTTGTTGTTTTGCTACTATTTCACTATTATATTACTACTATTATGTTGTTATTGTTTGGATATTATATAATTTTGTTACTATTTTAGAATCATTTACACATGTCTTAGTGTTATTTAGGTATAAATATTTTTTAATTTATTTTTAATTTATCAAAAAATATTTATTTTAATATTTTTAGCATTTTTATGTATTATATTTTTAAAATTGTTTTATATAAAAATAATATAAAAAATTAATTCGGGCGAGCCGAATTAAGTTTGGGTTTTAGCATTTTTATCCGGACCGAAGTTGAACAAAATTTTAGACCCATATTTTAGGTTGAGCTTTACAATCGGACCTAAAATTTTAACAAGACCCAGCCATGGAAACATGATAAAATATTATTCCAAGTTTCTTGTATTATTAAAACAAACAATTTTAACAACCAACACTTGAACCAAAAGATAATTTTAACAAGAATTTTTTTATTTTGGTTAAGCAAAATGTATATACATCGTACCTACATACAAGTTACTATCACTTGGCCAATATCTTGATGGTATGTCAAGCATGTTAAGACTTTAGATGCATAAGTTAATAATAATTAATGCTATTGTTTACGTTAATGCTAGTTGCATCATCAATTGCTACTCGCTTTGCAACTAAACGATGTGTAAACTTTTGCCTATATAAAAAAATATGTTAATGTGCTTATGTAGGAATTAGAGAGAGCACTTATTCTATTCTTCATGGGAATTTTTTTTTTTTTTTGTGTAAAATACTTGTAAACATATTGTTTTCATCTTCAATTTGTAACTAAACTTTCAACGAATAAATCATTAGACAAATCACGCAAATGTAGAAAAGAGTTTCAAATTGCATAACTTTGCTAATTTGCTCTTTTAGTTGTTTATTTATTACAACTTAATTTACAACAAACAAATCAACACTAACCATTTATTTTTGCTCGAAAATATTAAATTTGATTCTATAAATATAGGTGCATAATTTTTTATTATCGATGAGTTTATGTCAATATTTTTATTTTTTTCAAATAAAAATTATTAAATAGTTATCTAACTGGTATCCAAATCTCTTTCTCGTCCACTAGTTTAGTATCTGAACTAAGGGTGTCAATTTTTTATTCATATGGCAGCGCTGGCCATTTACGTGGTGTCACGTGTCATCCTCTTTAGTTGCAAACCAAACCAAGTATTTTTTCTTTCATTTTCCTTGAAAATTTATTGTTTTAATTATTTTTTCTTTCATTTGTTCTTTAAAAATTATTCCTGTCACCATCATCTTCTACCTGACTTCTATCTCTTTTGTTTTTTCCTCTGTTCTTTTTTTTCCTTTCAACATCTATTTCATTTTATTTATTCGTAAGACATCTTTTGAGGGAAGAAAAGCAAAAATGTCTTCTTCAACAAACAAACAAAATTAAATGCTCAAAAAAGTTTTGTACCCAGAAAACAAAATCCTAGGAACTAAAAGTCAAGTCACGAGTACATCTTCTTCTCTGTTACTGCCGATGACCGTTGGGGGATTTCCCCATCAGTTTTTCTTTTCTTTTCCTTTGTGCATCCTCCTTTTTTTTTCCCATTCGATTTCGCCGGATCTGGTTTGTGTCCAGTGTCAGATTGTGTCGAACTGCCGAGTTCGGGTAACGGAGGTGACAAGGATGGAAGGTATTGGAAATGGAATACCAACCGAGGACAAACTCATACTGAGGGGCTTGAAATTTCATGGTTTAAAAAATTAGAAAATATAATTATGCTCATATCACATGTAGTCATCCAAAATTCAAAATAAAAAGTATACATTTTAGGCATCATTTTTATCACTATGGATGTAATCACCAATTTTGGCCCAAGTCATTAACCTCGGGCCCATTGCAAGCAAATTAAATCCAAAAAGCCCAAAGGCCCAAAACTTAAAGTTTTTTTCAGAAAAACTTTTAGGGTTTTTGTTGAAACCCTAAAATGATGCGCCGCAAGCCCCCTGGTGCGCCGCTCCACTGGCCATTGTCGGCCACCGAATCCCACCACCACGCGCGCACCATCGACCCACTCAACGCACCATCGCCGCTCCATCTCTCCCTGTTTTCGGCCACTATCACACCTGCAAGAACAGACAAAAATAACAGCAAGCAGATCACAACAAAAAAATAAAACTTTGTAATTTCTTTTTTGGCTATAAAAAGCCATTCATTTTGTAAAACGGGGGTTCCTCCGAAATTTCAAAAGAAATTCCAGCAATAAAAAGAAAAAAAAACAAATCAATACAAAAACAAGAGTATACATTTTAGGCATCATTTGACCCTTCCGCTTTTCTTCGCCCTTCTAATCTGTCCTTTTCACTTTTTGAATTTGGCCCCACATTATTTTCTCCTGTTCCAATTTAGTCCTACGCAAAATGCAGCGCATAGGTCGCGAGGATAATTTCCTGGGTGGTCCCCCATTCTTTGCGCGCGTTGCAAATAAGCCCTCCCCTCTTTATTTTATTTCGAATTGTCCCCAAAATCATCCTTTTTGATTCAATCTGACCCCTTTTTAGTATTTTCGTAATTATTATTATTTATTTATATGTTGTGCATTAGTATTATTACTACTATATTTATATTATTACTTTGTACATATATTGTATGTATATTATTATTGCTATACTTATATTATTTTTGTACATATTTTATACCATCGCATATTATTATTATCATTATTATATTATTATTATCATCATTGTTATTAGTATTATTATTATTACAATGTTATGTTATACATATTTCACATTATTATTATTACTAATTATTATTATTATTATTATTATTATTATTATTATTATTATTATTATTATTATTATATATTTTCCATTACTACTATTATTATATTATTATACTGTACATATCTCGCATTATTACTATTATCATTATTGTATTATTACTTGTACATACTAACTTTATCACTATTATTGTTACTAATTCCACCATTATTGACTTCAATGTCATATATGACGTGTATTATGTGGTCGTTATGCCAAATTCGTGTCACATCATCATTATTCATCGCACGACCCTATTCACGTTTTGAATAACGTTTCTTTAAAACATAACCTAGTTTTTCATCAATTTCACCCAAAAAACTAAAATTTTTTTTAAAATAAGGCAATATTCCGTGTTTGGAAATTCGAGGGACCGTGCCCTATGTGTTGGGTTTTGGTTCTCTTGCTTGACCAAATAATCGAATAACCTTTTGTTATTTTAACAAATGAGTTTTAGGGATTAAGAGACGACCTTGGATTTGAGGATTGAAATTATCGTATCCTACGTATTGGATGTGATATTTGGTCCCTTTGAAATAAGGAAATCTTAATATTCGATTTTAAGAAGACTCAAACATTTCCAAAAATTAAAGACCTAAATTTCTAAATTCGTTTCTAAATTTTTTTTAAAAAACTTTCGACATTGGGACATCAATTAATCAATTCGGTACCAATTTTGGGCGTGACGAGGGTGCTAACCCTTCCTCGCATGTAACCGACTCCCAAACCTATTTTCTCAAATCTTCGAAGACCAAAAATATTTGTTTTAGTAAATCAAAATGTTTTATTAAAACAAAGATGATCCGATCACACCCAATAAAAGGTCGGTGGCGACTCCCGTTTTCTTTATTTTCAATACCCCAAGTTCGATTCCCGTTTTTGTTAAAAAAATGGTTACGACAGCTTGGCGACTCCGCTGGGGACCTTGAGAGTCAGGCCGTAAATTGATTGATTTTTGTCCCTTTGATTGAAAATTTGGAAAATTGTTTTGAAAGATCGTGTTTCTCTTTGATGCATTTGCTTGTGCTATAGTGTCGAGTCTCGTAAAATACTTTGGCATTGCATTGCATGACCATTGCGGTCACACCCTTAAGTGGGAGTGGGAAGCTACTCTTTCGTGAGGTTTTTACCTCCGTGCAAGATAGTGGATCACTTTCGGGATACATCCCTACCTATGTCTTCGTGAGATTTTTATCTCCGTGCAGCCATAGGGAAATGTATTCCCCTGAACCGAACTCGGTCCATATGAGCCTATAATGGGTAAGGATCGAGGAATCCGCTGGTTCAGGTACCCTTACTTTAGAACCAAACCACATGTAGAGAGACCTAGGAACCCACATTGGACCGAACCACGCTAAACCCCTAGTAGTCACCCCAATAGGTGTTTTATGTTTGCTTATTTCTCTTGCACTAACATTTTTTTGTTTGCTTATCCCCTCTTACATTAACATGTTTTCTCTTGTTTTGATTGCATTGCATGTCATTTCACATTAAAAAGTGTCGATCTCCGTTTGGTTACTAAGATAGAAGCCTGTTATGGGGGACGAATTCTTTGATAAAGTAGAGGATAACGCGACCGTGAGTATATGGTCAGAGAAGATACAACTCGAGAAAGGGGATAGTCTAGCCGAGGGATCCAAGAGGTTTCAGCACAAAGGGATGCTCTGAGAAAGACTGCAAGTGAGAACCAAAGGGAGAAGGAGACACTGAAAGCTCGATTAATAGAACAAGAAAAGACGTTTGGCCGAAGACGCGACTCTAAGGCAAAGATAGAACCCGATCGAAGAATTAAAAAGGAAGGTGGTAGAGCTCGAAATGACACTGCAAAATAGTGAGTTCCGGATTCAACAATCTTAGAATCGGGTCAAAGAGAGGGATTATGTCATGGGCAAAGCTGTAACACAGATACGAGAAGTGGCTGAACATCTACAATCCTTGGCGGTCCAAGCTGATGTATTAAGTATAATGTATGAATCAAAGTCGGACACAGGCGAGTTAGCCTCGTTCCTCGAGAAAATTAAAATCTTGGGCATAAGGGCTAGGTTGCATATATGATTCTGTTTTATGTAAAGGATTTTGTTCCTTAAATAAGCTTTCTATAAAAAATTGAACGGGAACCGACGTTTTTGCATTCATTTCACGTATTTATATTGCATTTCATTCATTTGCATACATCACATCATTTGCATCAAAGAGGAGCCTAATTGGTTAAAATCGTGATAGAATTTACCCTGGAAACCGACGAAAACCAACCTATCATACACTATTACAACACTCGTCGTAAGGCAAAGGCGATGGACCAAAGAATCGAACAATTTCAGAAAGAGTTGCAAGAGCAGATGACGAAGTTTCAGCAAGAAATGAAAGACCAGATGATAGAGGCTCAACAGGATATGATGACCCAAATGACTCTGATAATAAATGGGATAGAAAACAAAGGAAAAGACCCTACAACTAGTGTCGGGGAAGAAAGCGAAGACCATCCCCCAGGATTTACTCCACCCCATGGAGTCTGGCCTCAAAAGGAATTTACGGGCCCAGAACAACCACCTGTACCCCCACCTGCCTATCTAGGGCAAGGAGTATTCGCATCAAATCATGGGGCTAACCCTGCAGACCCTATTGTCCCAGATTTGAATGATCCTATGGAACTAGCCAAGTTAAAAATGAAGGACCAGGATGCTCAAGACAAGTACAAGGATTTGGAAGAAAGGCTCAGGGCGATAGAAGGAACTAGAGTCTCTTCTGCAATGAGTGCCAAAAAGCTCAGTTTGGTTCCCGGTCTGGTCTTGCCTCCAAAATTTAAAGCACTGGACTTTGAAAAATATGATGGAACAAGGTGCCCAAAGGTGCATCTCACCATGTTTTGTCGAAAAATGGCTGGTTATGAAGATGAAGACAAGTTATTGATACACTGCTTTCAAGAGAGCTTGATCGGGTCAGCCCTCCGGTGGTATAATCAGCTCGGTAGAGAGAGGATCCAATCATGGGATGATTTAGCTACAGCATTCTGCGAGCAATACAAGCACATCTCTGACATAGCATCTGATCGCCTAACGCTACAGATGATGGAAAAGAAGCCATCAGAGACCTTTAAACAATATGCTCAAAGGTGGAGGGACGTCTCGGTTCAAGTAGAACCCCCACTGACCAAAACTGAGATCACAGTCCTTTTTATTAACACTTTAAAAGCGTCATTCTATGACAAGCTGGTAGGAAATGCCACAAAGAACTTCGCGAATGTCGTGATATCCAGGGAACTCATTGAAAACGGCATCAAGAGCGGAAAAATAGAAGGGTCCGAGAAGAGGTCAGCACTTGTAAAGAAGAAAGAGCCTGAAACCCATATGGTGGGGACTGGGAACCACTACGCTTCTAATCCGTACCCAATCCAACCACAACCTCAATTCTGCCCACCTCCAAACGTCTATTTTCCTCCCCAAAACCTCTACTATCAAACCCCTCCTCCTTATCCTGTCTATGCCATCGATGTCCAAAAACCACTCACCATATTCTCACCAAATACCATGATCGCTCCAAGCCAACCCAAAAATGAACCAAGGCCGACGAGACCTAATCCCGAAAAACCTCAGTTTGCCCCTATTCCCATGACATACGGTGAATTGTCCCAAAATTATTGGAGAAATAATTAATAGCACTGCATTACATAGCACCATTGAAACCTCCATACCCTAAATGGTACGATCCCAATGCTAGTTGCATGTACCATGCGGGAAACCGGAGGCATTCCACAGATAATTACCTAGCCTTTAAAAGAAAGGTTCAAAGTCTTATTGATGCGGGCATTTTACGATTTGATGGGGTCGGTAATTTGGCTAGAAATCCACTCCCAAACCATGCTAAATGGAACGTAAATGCAGTGACGGAGGGATGATGCAATTAATGAGGTTTCACTGATACACCCTTATCTTCTCGGGTTTGTTTTGAATAATGAGACTGCATAGGGATCCATGTATTTTAGCTAATCTAGAGTGATATGTTTCCAGAATTGTTATTTCAATAAAATGCATCTTTATTTTCCTCGCATTTCATACTCTACATCGTTTTATTTTCATATCATGCTTTTAATTTTCTACTTCCAAGCCCACAATGGGTCCCCAGATATCAATGACATGAGCGACAATCATTCATCGACTCCTTTTAGAGAGATATGTGTCTAGAGGATCTAAGAACTTGGAAGATGACAGAGATTGCAACTTAGTTCCTAAGTTGTCAAGAATGGTAGATCCCAGCTTACGAAGTGCCAGCAAACACTACAAGGGAGATGAAGATAGAAGCTTAACTTCCTACAGGAACAAGGCAAGGAATCGTGGAGTTATCCCCAAGAATTCAAAGATATTTTCGTGTGATCACGTTAAGACACATCGGGACTACTAAGGCACGAGTATGTTGTCAAAGCTAAGGAAGTCACAGATACTTGAAGACCACATGCTGATGGTTCTACCCTGATTAAGCCAATCAAGAAGTTTGAGCTACTGGTCTGCTCAGAAAGGAAAATTGCATCAAACGCCAAATCGAGGAGGACAGAACTTATGTGCCTCTTTCTACATGTGGGGCATGGACGTTATCAAGCTAATCTCCTCGAAGGCTTCTGGTCCGCATCGATTTAGTTTTGTGGAAGTCGATCTCTTTACTAAGAGGGTGAGGGTCGCTTCATGTGCCAATATCACAAAGTCGATAGTCAGTAGATCTAAAAAAAAAGGGGGGGCAACAAAACAGAGATTGTTTGGAAGATAACCTAAACTTGTGAATGTTGGCATATAGGAGTTACGTACCCTTTCCCAGGACCTCTGCTGGGGCAACGCGTTTCCGGGGCACGGGCCAAGCCCAAATTGGGTGAGGCGAAACGGATCCCGATATGATCAAGTGAATGTGTAGAGAAGATGTTGAGAGATGTCCGTCACAATCAGATGAAGTAAGTTTTTAACAAAAAAATCGCCTTAGAAAACTTCATGATAGGGTTTTGAAGAAGATCCTCTCCATGCAACAAGAACTTCAGAAAAAAGAAGATGCCAAGCCAGGAAAGACTTTAGGTAGCAAAGAAGGCCTATTCTAGGGAAACAAAGATATTGTCTGAGGTAGGTGACAAGGACCTGTCCAATCTGGTGAATTAAAAAAAACAAAAAGAAAACAAAAAAAAGAAGAAAAAGGAAAGGCCAAAGTGAAAACCCGCAAAGGACACTTTGAGACCAAAGGTAAGTTTGAGTTGAAAGCCCAAAAAAGGGCAGCTCAAATTTTGATGGGGCATACAGTAGTCTTGCTATGCTTGAAGTAACAATGAAGGGGAATGTTGCGCCTTGGGGCATCGACGAAGTACTCCGAATCCCCTAAACACATATTGAATTTAGAAAGGTCCTCGAGAAGTTTGAACAGAGAAGCTCAAGCTGCGATATCTAGGGCACCTATGTCCATGTTACCCATTTTAAGTATGCTGCTTTTGTCTTTTCAAAATACACTCTAAATAAATTTGCTTCTTCACTGCATATGCTAGCTTTGATTAACTTGTTTGATTTGAGACATACTTCTAATAAATTCCCATTCCATCCATTATTTGAGCATTTTACATTAAAATAATGATTATTAGACTAATAATACTTTCATGAAAGGAGTTTCGCATATTACTCTGGAAACCTCTAAACAATACAGGAGTCTGAAACAGGATTATTGCTTAAAATTCACCAAGCTTAAGGGTTGGAAATATCTGAGTCCAAATTAAGGTGGCTGAACAAAATGACAAGGTACCGTGTCAGTGACACAATCCTGACGGGAAATGGGCATTGTTAACCCAAGAACGTGACATTCTGCATTCATGTGAGCATCACGCATACACATCTGGTTGGATCACCTAAAGAATGATCGTCGGAAGGAAGCTGATACAGATCCTGTACCTTTGAATAACAAAAGCGTGAGTTTAAAAAGAGACAAATCCTATGTTTTAGAGTCACAGTGGGATGAATGGAAGATGTCCAAATCTGATACCCCAGGTCACAATGAGATGAACCCTGAAGCTATAGTGGGGCAAAATGGTAATATACGAGAAACGCAGATTACTCCTGAGGTTTGAAGGACGGGTACAGAACCTGAAAGAAAAGTCAAGAGTCAAAGCAATGAATGCAGGTTACCATGAAAGTCGCAATAAAAGAGATACATGACGAACAAGCCTAGGGCGCATGGCATAATCATGTAGGCATAAAAGCATTTAGGACAAACACATGCATATCATGACACCATCACGCATGACACATACAGGTACGCCAGTAAAGCAAGAAGTCTCGACAATAACTGCACCAAACCAAGGAGAAAGAAAGCATCCGAATTCCACCAAATGACATATTTTGAGATTCCGGTTACAAATATCAACTCATATTCAGAGAGAGGTGAGTTGAGCCTCGGGTCGCACCCTGAGGTGTCTTTTAATTTCTTTTCAAAATATCAACTCATATTCAGAGAGAGGTGAGTTGAGCCTCTGTCATACCTCCGAGGTGTCTTTTAATTTCTTTTCAAAATATCAACTCATATTCGAGAGAGAGGTGAGTTGAGCCTCTGGTCACACCCCGAGGTGTCTTTTAATTTCTTTTCAAAATATCAACTCATATTCGAGAGAGGTGAGTTGAGCCTCTGTCACACCCAGAGGTGTCTTTTAATTTCTTTTCAAAATATCAACTCATATTCGAGAGAGGGTGAGAGTTGAGCCTCGGGTCACACCCTGAGGTGTCTTTTAATTTCTTTTCAAAATATCAACTCATATTCAGAGAGAGGTGAGTTGAGCCTCGGGTTACACCCTGAGGTGTCTTTTAATTTCTTTTCAAAATATCAACTCATATTCAGAGAGAGGTGAGTTGAGCCTCGGGCCACACCCTGAGGTGTCTTTTAATTTCTTTTCAAAATATCAACTCATATTGCGAGAGAGGTGAGTTGAACCTCGGGCCACACTCGAGGTGTCATTTAATGTTTATTTTTCAAAATGTCAACTCATATTGTGAGAGGTGAGTTGATGCATCGGGTCACACGCGGAGGTACTTATAGACGAAAAACTGAAGTCGCTTTGAACAAATTGAATGAAGAAGTTCCAGTGGACAAAGAAGATTGAGCAAGAGCAAATTGAAGCTACAGGCCATATCTCTCGGAAGTAGCAGTGGAGTAGAATGAAGATCGAGGTCTCCCCGAAGATAGTAAGGAAGCAGTTTGAAAAATTCAGATTTATTCCCTCGAAGTCCCGATGGAGAAGATCAAAGCCCCGAAATCACATCGAGGCTGATCAAGGCACCAGCTACTGTACCCTTGAAGAATCAATGGACTAGGAAATGTCATCTCCTTGAAGATATAATGGAACAGTGAAGCGGATCAAAGCGACAAGTTACAGTTGAGTTTGAAGCTGTTTAAAGAAGACGAGGACCAACAAGTCAAGGCTTGGCCAAGACCGGGCAAAATTGGCTCTTCTATTGTCTTTGCCCTATTATCGTTTCACAACAATGAGCAAAGAGGGGCAGCTGTAATCACCAATTTTGGCCCGGGTCATTAACCCCGGGCCCATTACAAGCAAATTAAATCCAAAAGGCCCAAAGGCCCACAACTTAGAGTTTTTTTCAGAAAAACTTTTAGGGTTTTTGTTGAAACCTTAAAATGATGCGCCGCAAGTCCCCTGGTGCGCCGCTCCACTGGCCATTGTCGGCCACCGAATCCTACCACCACGCACGCACCATCGACCCACTCAACGCACCATCGCCGCTCCATCTCTCCCTGTTTTCGGCCACCATCACACCTGCAAGAACAGACAAAAATAACAGCAAGCAGATCACAACAAAAAAATAAAACTTTGTAATTTCTTTTTTGGCTATAAAAAGCCATTCATTTTGTAAAACGGGGGTTCCTCCGAAATTTCAAAAGAAATTCCAGCAATAAAAAGAAAAAAAAAACAAATCAATACAAAAACAAGAGTGAGCAAAAGGTGATTTTTCTTTTTATTTTCTTTTTCTTCTCCTCGAATCTGTTTGTATACATACTTAGATTTTCATTTTTTCTTTTATCTTTAAATATATACATACACATACATATTTCTTTAAAAAATTAAAAAAATTAAAAAAATATTTTTTCGCCACCACTCACGGTGTACGTGCGTAACGACAATCCACGGCGGCTCCCCCTCGCCGAAAATCGCACCTACAGAGAAAAGGGGAGAAAGGAATTAGTTTTTTTTAAAACAGAAAAGAAGTGAAGCAAAAACAAAAAAATGACTTATATACTTGGCCTAAACGGTGCGTTTTGGCAACCCCCCTAGTGCCCAAAACGGCACCGTTTAGGGGTGACCCGCGCGCATGACCCGACCCGGCCGGATCTCACAGCATTTTTGAAGGGTCTAATTGCGCATTTGACCCTTCCGCTTTTCTTCGCCCTTCTAATCTGTCCTTTTCACTTTTTGAATTTGGCCCCACATTATTTTCTCCTCTTCCAATTTAGTCCTGCGCAAAACGCAGCGCATAGGTCGCGGGGATAATTTCCTGGGTGGTCCCCCATTCTTTGCGCGCGTTGCAGATAAGCCCTCCCCTCTTTATTTTATTTCGAATTGTCCCCAAAATCATCCTTTTTGATTCAATTTGACCTCTTTTTAGTATTTTCGTAATTATTATTTATTTATATGTTGTGCATTAGTATTATTACTACTATATTTATATTATTACTTTGTACATATATTGTATATTATTATTGCTATACTTATATTATTATTGTACATATTTTATACCATCGCATATTATTATTATATTATTATTATTATCATTATTATTAGTATTATTATTATTACTACAATGTTATGTTATACATATTTCACATTATTATTATTTTATTATATATTTTCCATTACTACTATTATTATATTATTATACTGTACATATCTCGCATTATTACTATTATCATTATTGTATTATTACTTGTACATACTAACTTTATCACTATTATTGTTACTAATTCCACCATTATTGACTTCAATGTCATATATGACGTGTATTATGTGGTCATTATGTCAAATTCGTGTCACATCGTCATTATTCATCGCATGACCCTATTCACGTTTTGAATAACGTTTCTTTAAAACATAACCTAGTTTTTCATCAGTTTCACCCAAAAAACTAATTTTTTTTTAAAATAAGGCAATATTCCGTGTTTGGAAATTCGAGGGACCGTACCCTATGTGTTGGGTTTTGGTTCTCTTGCTTGACCAAATAATCGAATAACCTTTTGTTATTTTAATAAATGAGGCTTAGGGATTAAGAGACGACCTTGGATTTGAGGATTGAAATTATCGTATCCTACGTATTGGATGTGATATTTGGTCCCTTCGAAATAAGGAAATCTTAATATTCGATTTTAAGAAGACTCAAACATTTCCAAAAAAGGCCTAAATTTCTAAATTCGTTTCTAAATTTTTTTTAAAAAACTTTCGACATTGGGACATCAATTAATCAATTCGGTACCAATTTTGGGCGTGACGAGGGTGCTAACCCTTCCTCGCATGTAACCGACTCCCGAACCTATTTTCTCAAATCTTCGAAGACCAAAAATATTTGTTTTAGTAAATCAAAATGTTTTATTAAAACAAAGGTGATCCGATCACACCCAATAAAAGGTCGGTGGCGACTCCCGTTTTCTTTATTTTCAATACCCCAAGTTCGATTCCCGTTTTTGTCAAAAAATGGTTACGACAATGGATATAAGGGGCCTAAGCTGACATTCCATAGTTGGGTGAAAACAAATGCCTAACTAGAAATTTTTAAAATTGGGTGAAAATTATAAATTATATTTATTAATTACATGGAAAATAAAAAAATAATTGGAATGCCAACTTGGATTTTCATTACTCCTTATACCCATAGTGACCAAAATGAAAATAGATCTTAACTTTGGTGTCTAAAATGTAAACTTTTTATTTGGTGCTTAAAATGAATATTTATGAAAATTGAGTGACTATTTGTGTAGTTTACCCTTCTTCTCATAGCGTAAATCCTAAATACTTCCAATAAAAAATCTATAAAAGCAATTAGGATTTGTTTTTTCATATTTTTTTTCTTTCTAACCATTTAAAGTGTTGATAGTAACCATTTAAATGTATTCTATTATATTTATTAAATAAAATTGTTTTTTCATATCCTGCTAATTCTTCCCTTCATATGTCGGGAGATTTTTTTTTTATGCAAATTCAACATATTTCTAGGGATCACAATAAAGTTACAAGTTATATGGTTAAAATTGTCAACTTAAATTACAACAGTTTATCGTTGTTTGAAAAACCTGTGATCTTAATCCAAAAACTACTTAATAACAATCTTGCTACTATGTCCAATATCGCTTGTTAGTATTTTATTTGCCTTGTAGTCGCTATTTTACTGTATTTTTTTATAATAATAATAAAAAAGCCTAATTTTTCTACTTCCTAGAATTGCATAGTTTTCCAAAGGCCGTTGTATTTAATAATATACTTTCATCCCAAGTTATCAAAATAAATAAATATCTATTGGTCAAACTTAAAAAAGAATTCAAAAAATATTTTTTTTTTCTCTAGATTGTTTACTTTTTGGAACTTAAAATAATTAAAAATTCAAAATATTAAAAATATTAAAAATTTTAATAAAATTCAAAAAATATTTTATTATAATCATATTTTATTAAATTTGAATAATTTTTTAATATTTAATCAATTCAGTAATTAAAATATATAAAGTCGAACTTATCGACTTAATTGACTCAAAATTATTATTTTTAATTTAATTCTGTTATCAATTCGATTTGTCAGCAATGCCCACATCTATTTGAATCAGATAAATTTCGAGGTCAAAATTTCTTTTAGGGCAGAGTTGGAACATCCAAAAATTTGTGTTTTTGAATTTTTTTTAAAAATTGTCGAAGTGATTAATTTTGTTTAGTGGTTAAGAGTTGTGAGTAGTATGTGAGAGGTTTTGGGTTTGAATCATTTTTCTTTAAATTTTGTTAATTTTTGCCATAGCCTTGACTTTGGATATTAAGGTTATATATTATTTTCGATCAACGAATGATAGAATGAGCTTATTGGTTCAATACTAAGGCTTCAGCTTACCCTTTGGTTCTATATTTGGATCCGTGTATGCAGAGGCGTAGCCAGGGGGGCTGGCATGGGCCTCGGCCCCCCTAAAATGTAAAATTACTTAAAAGGCCTTTAGAAATTTTTAAAAATTTTAAATTAATAAAGGTAAAATTGCACTTTAGCCCCCTTAAAATTATAAAAATTCAATTTAATCCTTTACAAATTATAAAGATATAAACTATAAAAAATTAAAATTTTATCCGACTCCCCTAAAAAATTGTTCTGGCTTCGCCCATGCGTGTACGTGCAAATGAAAAGATTTTTTCCTAATTCCCTTGCTTGTGTTACCCATGTAGTGGAGGTTGGGTAGATTTTTTCCCAAGAATTGACTAATCAACTTTTGGTTTACCCTTCTTCCAATTTTCGCATTATTTTATATATGAAAATTTAGAAAAAAAATTCTAAAAATAAGGTTGAGGAGATGTATACATTTTAGGGTATGTTTGGATGAGAAATTTATAGAAAGAATTTCATTTGTATTAAGGTTTTCAAATTTTTAAAATTAAATTTATTTGTTCTGATAAATATATTAAAATATTTGGATAAATTGAAGAGAAAATTTTAATAGCTTAAATTCAAATTTCAAATTTCATTGATTTTTCAAAATTATTATTAATTGTATTTGATTTAATACATATTGCTAAAATAAAATTTTAAACTTCAAAAATTATTTTTAATATTACTAACTTCTCTACAAAATTGGAGCATCATAGGTTTGATGGCCAGTCCCAGAGGAACGAAATTTCATAAGCTTATGCTTCACTCATTGCTCCAGAAATGGCAGTTCTTCAAGGGTATTGACCCAACAACTTAGAAAGAAGCAACAAATCTGATTATCCATCAGCTATCATATGACTTTGGAAATAGAAAATTATAACCATTTTTGTTCCAGAAAGAAATGAAAGGGAACTTAAATTTTAGACGTTGGGAATTTAAACAACAATAGTGATGGTGGCTTCACAATTGGGAAGTATCCTCCATTCTTTTTCTACATGAAATTAATGGGAAGTGTAGAAAGTGGTGGCAAATTGCATCAATTAGTTGCTTAATAAATGTTCAGCACTGAATTACTATAATTTCCTAGAGGGAAAGTGGAAAAAGATCATAAAAATGTTTCATGTATATCCTCTAGCTTGTTCATTGGGGCAATATAACTTTCTTCACAGGGGATACATCCAAAAATCACATCAAAGAATAATTCTTCTAGCTTATTCATTGTGGTAATATAACTTTCTTTACTAGTGATTCATCCAAAAATCACGCCAAATCCTTTCTTACTTACATCCGTCTAAAAATATTATTTCTTATATTTTATATAATTTTAAAGATCCAATTGTTAGGGATGAATCTAAAAATAGAGATCACAGTGTAATTTCACGGTATATTAATTTGTAATTTGGAAGTTGCATAGCAAGCAGCAACCGTTGAATTATCAGTTGTACTTCTTAGTTGGTGGGGGCAATATAACTCTGTTCACAATGCCACCATTACGTTCTGAATCCTGATGTTGATTGATGTCAGTTGTCGAGAATTGAGAAAAAAAATATTGACCATAAAAACCAACCCCAAGTAGACGCCTCTAAGCAGGCCCATGGAAATCATAGCCACATGACTTTTAAAGTCTAAAAATATCAAATACATATTGACAGTAGATAGAATACGATAATATCATAATTCTAAAACCATATGTTGCACTCTGGTTCTTGATCATGAGCCACGTACTCTCATTTACAAATCGATCTTATCAATTAACAATTTGTTTAAAGTTAATGGAGCTACCAAAAAAAAAAAACATTTTCAAGACCCCAGCTCATTTTTCCTTATTTACATTGAACTTATAATTATTCTCTCATTCTTCAACTTGCTTAGTTTAGCAACAGCAAGCCCTCTAGTTAGACGAAATGACACCGACCAACAAGATTTACTTCAGTTCAAAGCCAAAATAACTGGTGACCAACTCAAGATTATGGAGTCCTGGAATAGTTTCACTCACTTCTGTCAGTGGCCTGGTGTTAGATGCGGTCGCAAGCATCAGAGAGTCACCAAGTACGAATTGAAATTCCACAAACTCTTCGGGGCCCACTTTATCAAAGACGAAGCCAGAACAATTTTTTAGGGGACTAGATAAAATTTTAATTTTTTATAATCTATATATTTATAATTTTTAAAAAATTAAATAAAATTTTTATAATTTTAAAAGGGGTCAAAGTGTAATTTTAATTTTATTAATTTAAAATTTTTAAAAAATCTCAAGAGTCTAAATAACAATTTTACCTTTTAAGGGGGTCAGACTCCTACCAGTCCCTCTAAATTAGCCACTGCTCTTTACCACCTTACATTGGGAACTTCTTCCTTTGGTTCACCGTTTAGCATCAGTGAAGTGCAGTTGGGGTACAAAACTCACTCGGTCTGCTGCTTGGTTTCAAGATTTCAATCAAAGATGAAAATTGATTTCAATCTCACTGCTTTGTGTTGAAACGGACCCGAGATGAGAGCGTGATTAGAGCAATTAGCGCAGAGAGTATTTTTGACGAGACAAAAATACCCATTTTTGAACATCTCCTTCAAACTTATGATTTCCTCTTGAGATAAATTTTCTGCAATTACCCGTTCTTCATCTCCTTCTTCTCCATCCGTACTTTCCTCCTACCTCTTCTATTTTTCATCATTTAATTTCCTTTTCTCGTTTGCATCAATACAACTTTTCGCATGTCTTTTCTTCTCGTGGTCTTTGTTTCATTTTGTTTTGTGATTTCCTTCTTACCAAAAACAAAAACCCTTTATAATGTATTTTTGTTATAAGTTGTAGGATTCGGTAAAAATTAATTCATAAAAAACATAGCAATATTGGTTTTTCTGCTTCTTTGCAATTTAGTTTAGTTTTAACATAGCTTATTTTAAGCTAAATTTACAGAAACATGTTGTTAACTCAAATATGTTGCGAGTTTTCAAAAAGAGGGTTCAATGCGACTTATTCCTATTGCAGTTCTCGAACGAAATGAAGTGAAAAATGAGCCGCCTCTTATTTGTAAGCGTCTTACGGGTTGTTAATTTGCTCATAGGGGATTCCAACAATTTGTGCCCTTTGTGTTTTTGATCATGTTTTATTATTGGAGAAAATTGTTTAGGTAATTTTTTTTTTTTTTTTTTTTTTGTTTAAAATCAATTTGCTTATTTGCTTGGCCTAAATCAAATTGGAGAAGAATTTGTAGCTTTGGGTATGTTTTAGCTTGCTTAAGACATTGATATGTTACTACCAGTTTAAATGAATACTTGGTTAAATGTAGGAGTTTATTGATTAAATTTTTATGGAACTTACCATCGAGAACAAGACAAGGTTGATTAATTGGCGGTTTTGTGGTAATGCGGTGATGCTAAAGTTCATTCTTGACTGGAAAAATGTATATATATATATTTGAAGTATGGGAATTTTGAGTATAGAGATTAGATATGCCGATCTATGTTTTTTTTTTTTTTGAGCTCCCATGGTTCATGGGGTTGTTTTGAAAGTGCGATGGTTGTGCGCTTGTTGTGATTAGTGGTTGAGTATTAGTGTATTCGGGGTTAGTATCGAGCTTGATTTAATGTTGTGATGCTAAAGTTCATTCTTTTAAATATGAAGTATGGGGCTTTAGAGTTTAGATATGCCACAGCCGCTTTTGATTTACACTGTGGTTTAAGATTTTTATCTAGCTCCCTTTGGTTCATGGGATTGTGTTGAAAATGCGATGTTTGTTTGCTTTGTCATGATTTGTGAGAAAGACGGTGGATGGTATTTTCAAATACAAAGTGAGAAAGAATTGGTGGTTATTAACTTTACGGTTTCAAGAAGAAAATTTTGGATCATCATCCTTGCTTCGAATTAAAATTTTTCGAGAAGAAAGAATTGGTATTTTCAAATCCGTGTTTTATGATTCTTTGTTTTCATTTCAGTCAACTCCTCGCATATGTTGTTAATCATCATCCTTGCTTCGAATTAAATTTTTTTGCTTTGTGGTATGTTATTCTTAATTGGTTGTAGATAATGAAATTTTTCGTTCACGATTTTCTAAGTTTAGACCCAAAAGATCCTCCATACTCCAAGGTAAGCATGCACTCGTTTGTGTCTGAGTTAAAATAGGTTAGACATGCCTTTTTCAAAAGGCAGATCTTTGTGCAATACTTAAACTTGTTTGAGTCTTAGAAGTGGAAACTAAATAAGAAGAAAAAAAAAAAACTGAACCTAAGAGAGTTACCCTAAGATGGTGTCGGCCTCACCTAATCGACCAACCGATGAAGGCGGAACGTTGGGGGGAAAACCCCCAGAAGCCAACAATCACTTTAACCTAACTACTGAAACCCAGATCCACCAAACGGTGACACAAACTATACCCCCCACGAACAACTCCCAGCCACCCCGCACCTTCCGTGAATCCTTGGTAGGAGCGACGAATCAAACAACCAAAACCTTTCCTCGTGGGACAGATCTTCTAGCTTGCAATATGATGAAAGTGATACGATTTGCAGACGACCCCTCTCAGGTAGAAGTACTTCTAGATCCGAAACTATATGAGGAGCTCTGCAGACCGTGGCGTGAAACGCTCATTGTGAGGCTGCTGGACAAAAAGGTAGGTTACCAAATGCTAATCAGGAGGCTGCTCACACTCTGGAAGCCCAAAGGTACTATTTCTTTCATTGATGTAGGGAATGAGTTCTATGTTGTGAAATTTGCCCAAAAAGAAGACTACACTACTGTTCTCACCAATGGCCCGTGGATAGTCCATGATTCCTACCTCACAGTGAGGCCATGGACGGCAGGATTTAGACCGGAGGAAGATGACCTAAGTACTACATTAGTCTGGATTCGAATCCAAGGCTTACCTCTAGAAATGTTTGACGAGGACGCGTTAAAAGCAATCGGATCGGTGGTGGGAAAACCGGTCAAAATTGACATACACTCTGCCCTAACCTCAAGGGGAAAGTTTGCCCGTGTGTGCGTTGAACTTAGCTTAAAGAAACCCCTAGTCTCGAGAATTCGGATCCTCGGCAAGCTCTTCACAGTCCAATATGAAAGCCTTCACAATATCTGCTATAACTGCGGCAAAATTGGCCACCTCTCAGACTCATGTCTGAACAGAGCTGAGAAGGCAGGAAGCACAGAAATGCACCAGACAGTAAACAACAGGGAGACTGCACAAGGCATAACTAAACCCCAAACCTGGGAGGAGAAGTCCAACGAAGTTCATAACCTACCACCAAAAACCTCTACGCTAGAACAGTATGGAGAATGGGTCACGGTGGAGAAGACGAAACGGACCCCAAAGTCACAAGCGATGATATTTGGCAAACCACCTATGAACAACATACATGGAAATCTCAAGCAGACCATCATTGGGTCAAAGCACACAAATGAAAATACAAGAGAACCTCAGTCAACCGCGACAGGCTCGGCCAACCCCTTTGCGGCATTGGAAACTCCCCACCAAGTAAGCATCCACTCTCCTCACCCAATTCCCCTAATTGATATATCGAATAATGTGGACAACAGGAACGGCAAAAGGCCAGGTAAGCTACAGAGAGCTACTATCAAGAAGACCAGAACAGAGGGAAGGAAAAACCCACCCACAATTGCGCTAAGACCTGTCCAAGAGGAACCACAAACAGTAAACAATACAGCCCAGAAAACCACTGAATTTACCCCAAATTCGAGCAACATGTTCCAAATTTCTACCACTACTCGACCCGAGCTGCTCAACAAGCCAGAAGGTAATAGCAGCAGTGAAGAACCAATAGGAGGAAAACACACCAAAATGAACCAAATGACGGGGCTCCATATACTACCAACACAGATAGATGAGAACCCGCCCAAACCACCGGATCCACTTTCAGCTATACAACCGCTGTCACAAACAACTCACACGGATACGAAGGCTGATCAGAAGCACACCAAAATGCCAATGAAGCAGACATTAAAGGATCTACCTCCAAGCTACGAGGAAGAAACATTAATGACAATGGATGAGGACCCCTCGCCAAGCACAGTGAGAAGCTATTGCCCGGCGAACGAAGCCTAAATACACTCGCTTAACCATGCTAAGTCAAGCCCTGTATTTCTTAATTACTTGTTCACTAATGAAGGACAATAATAATAATAATATCATCACATGGAACTGCTGTGGTGCAGGCAATCCGAGCTTCCGCATGAGATTTCGAGAGCTTGTTAAACATCATAAACTGATGATGGTTGCAATCCTGGAGACGAGAGTACCCTCCCCGAAAGCTAAGTCAGCATACACAAGACTCAACCTTAAGGGACATCACTTTGTAGAAGCAGAGGGGTTCAGTGGAGGAATCTGGCTCTTCTGGGATACAGACGTGATCCAAGTTACTATAATCCACACTCATGCCCAATTTATCCATTCCAAGATTAAACAAACCAATGATTTGGAATGGTTTTTTACAGCAGTTTATGCTAGTCCCAACCGGCAAAAATGGTAGGAACTTTGGAACGAACTTAGAGCGATAGCAGAAGGAACTAACCTGCCTTGGCTCCTTGCGGACGACTTTAACTCCATTGTTTCAAGCAATGAGAAAAATGGAGGAGCACCGTTCGATCATAATAGTTCAGCACCCTTTAGAGATGCCATCAATGATATCCGCCTCATTGATTTTGGCTTTGTAGGGATTCCGTTCACATAGGCCAGGGGAAACTCGCACCGAACAAGAATTCAATGTAGGCTCGACAGGACCCTCGGTAATATTGCGGCCAGACATAAATGGCCAGAATGCCTGATTCAGCACCTCCCAAGGCTAAATTCAGATCACTCCCCACTTCTTATACGGCTTCTTGGCAATCCATCCTCTAACCATGATTTGAGACCGTTTCGATTCCAGACAGCATGGCTTCAACACCCCAAATTCCGAGCCTTTGTCCAAGATAACTGGAAGGCTACCGACCACGTAACCGATGCCCTAGAGGATACGAGCAAGCAATGTTCGCGCTGGAATATCTCTAGTTTTGGCAACATATTTACTAGGAAAAGAAGGCTCGAGGCACGGATTGAGGGCATACAACGCACCCTCCAAACCCGTTTTGTTCCGGGTCTTTGGAAACTCGAAAAACAGCTTAAAGAACAACTTGACCTGACACTCCACCAAGAAGAGACACCATGGTTTCAGAAATCAAGGGAAAGATGGATAGTTCAAGGGGACAGAAACACGAAATATTTCCACACAGCCACACTAATCCGAAAAAAAAGGAATAAAATTGAAGGGCTAAAAAGTGAGACGGGAGCATGGATCAATGATCCCGTGACTCTGAAGAAAATGGCAGTGGACTACTTTCAGAATCTGTTCACACCCGACAGAGTTACAAACCAGACTACTACTAGAGGCGACTTTCCCGGGTTAACCGAACCTGAAAAGGAAGCACTGAACAGAGCCTTCTCCATTGAGGATATCCGAATAGCTCTATTCCAAATGCATCCCAATAAAGCCCCCGGACCGGATGGATTCCACGCCCTTTTCTTCCAGCAATTTTGGGACACTCTAAAGGAGGCAATGTGCAGCTACTTACTCCGATCCTCAATGGCAATGCATCCCCCGGAAAGGTGAATGGTACCTTACTTACTCTCATCCCGAAAAACGAAGCCCCCCAAGATCTTACACAGTTCCGACCGATCTCCCTCTGCAACGTACTGTACAAGACCATCACTAAATGCCTTGTCAACCGAATCAAGCCAATCCTGCCGAATCTCGTCTCCCCGAACCAAAGCAGCTTCGTCCCCAAACGACACATTACGGACAATATTATCATATCACAGGAAGTTATCCATACGATGAGAAAGAAGACTAATCACCGCCATTGGATGATCCTTAAACTAGACCTCGAGAAAGCTTATGACAGAGTTAGTTGGGGCTTCTTACGCGACACCCTTGATGTCTTGAAATTACCGAGAGGTTGGGCTGACAAGATCATGAAGTGCGTCGAAACTACAACCATTCAAGTTCTATGGAATGGTGAAAAAACGGCCAGTTTCAAACCGGGACGCGGCCTGCGACAGGGAGATCCCCTTTCCCCCTATCTCTTTGTGTTAATTATGGAAAGACTCTCACATCTTATTACCCATGCCTTGGTAACCAAAAAATGGAGACCTATAAAACTAAGTCGTAATGGGCCACCACTCACTCACCTATTTTTTTGCAGATGACCTAGTACTGTTCGCGGAAGCTAGCATAGAACAAATTGACATTATAAAAGAAACGATGACCCACTTCTGCGAAGCCTCAGGACAGAAAATTAGCCTTGCCAAATCTGTGATGATGGTCTCTGCGAACACTGAAGAACAGAAAGCAATGGAACTTGCCAACCGAATGGGAATCAAGCTCACCAAGGACCTTGGGAAATACTTAGGTGTCCCGACCATTAATGGACGAATCACTAAAAACACTTTCAGGGAAGTTGTCTCAAGAACCCACAAGCGTCTTGAGGGATGGCAAACGCAATTCCTCTCTTTCGCAGGCCGACTTACCCTCATTAAATCTGTAACTTCTACAATTCCTATGTATACTATGCAAACTTTACCCCTACCAGCTAGTACTTGTGACGAACTAGATACTGCTAATAAACGCTTTCTATGGGCAGGGGATCCTACGAAGAAGTCCATCCACCATACCAGTTGGCGTACGGTGTGCACGGCGAAGGATAGAGGTGGCTTAGGGCTCCGATCTATGAGACAAGCAAACCTAACATCCCTGGCGAAGCTCGGATGGCGCTTCCTTACAGAAAATGACAGCCTATGGGCACGTGTGCTGGCTGATAAGTATAAAGTTAAAAACTATTCCCCGCGCTCCCTGATCAAGAAGCATGGCCAATCACCCATCTGGAGAGGAATAGTGAAAGCGGCGCCCATCTTACATCAAGGCTCAGTACGAGTAATGGCCGGAGGGCATGAAACGAACTTCTGGGAGGATGCATGGTCGGGAAATGGCTGCCTCATCGATCAGACACAGATACCTATTCCTCCGACTCTCCGGCACAAAACAGTAGCGGAATTTTGGGATACTAATCAAGGTTGGAAATGGAATGAACTCGCACCACTCCTCCACCAGAACGCCTTACTACAAATAGCCCCGATCTCACTGGACCTTACTCCCGGGGTAAAGGATAGGCTTTCATAGAAACACACACTGGATGGTAAATTCACATTCCGATCAGCTTATGAGTCAATCTCAAGAAATAACGAATTGGAAGCGGATATGACATGGAAAGCGATTTGGAAACTCAGAGTACCGGAAAGGATCCGCACATTCCTTTGGATGGTGCTCCATGGACGGATACTGACTAATGAACGCCGCACCCGACTGGGCCTTGCCCAAACAGCGCAATGCGAGAGATGTAATACGCCGTTAGAAGATATGGTCCACCTTCTAAGGGACTGCCCAACCTCCAAAGACCTTTGGCTCAGCATGGTCCCAAGGCATCTACAAGAGCGCTTCTTCGGCTGTGGAATCCGCGAGTGGCTTAGAACAAACATCATCTGCCGTAGTTGCGCCGTTCAGGAGACCGGATGGAATGTGCTCTTCGCAGTCTCACTATGGTGGCTCTGGAAATGGCGGAATGAAACAATCTTCCAAGGGAAGACCCCCCCTTACAATACTCCTATCTTCATCCTCCAACAAGTCAAGTTTATGAACTCATCATTTGCTTCTACGTGCAATACAGGTCCACAGGCTCGAAGACAGGAGCGACTGGTCAATTGGAAACCCCCACCACCAGGTTGGACGCTGCTCAATACGGATGGAGCATCCCGAGGCGACCCAGGCCGTGCGACAGCAGCTGCATGTATCCGGGACGAAACGGGCAGCTGGGTAGTTGGAAATGTCACCAACCTAGGTACATACACCGCACTTCAAGCGGAGCTAATGGCTATTCAGATAGGACTTAACCTTGCATGGAACTGGGGCATACGAAAATGCATTCTAGAGTCGGACTCCGAGACTGCAATAACATGGCTCAGGACAAAACCAGAACCAAGCCACCAGTTAGCCCACCTAATAAGAGAATGCCGACAACTAATAAGCAGATCGTGGCAACTACAAATGAGACACATCTACCGTGAGGGAAACCGGGTTGCTGACTGGTTAGCCAAGTTCGGATTCTCCCTCTTACCAGGTGCCCACCTATTTCCTCACCCACCAAGAGGTGTGATTGACACTATACTTGAAGATGCATCAGGTCATGCAGTGATTAGAAGAGTGCTAACCCGCGAAATTGAACAAGACCCCTAGAGCGTGAAGCTCACCATTCCTGACCAAAAAAAAAAAAAAAAAGTGGAAACTAAATGAGTTTTAGTAGCATGGCTCTTTTGTTAGCCAGTTGTGCTTTCAATTGAAGGTAAGCGACTCACCTCGGAGGTGTGAAGTTCCATTCACTAGTTTTAAACATCGAATGTCTTTCTCCTCTAGCTTCTTTTAATGCTACAGTCTTACTTATTCTTGAGTTCTCAAGCAAATTGACGCGTTGCGAGTCCATGCCATTCTTTTAGATCCTTCCTACTCTGGATCTGCATGCAGTTCTCTGAGAGATTGGACCATCTGCTTCCATCTCATGCTGCAGTAATTATGTGCATCTTTGTAGTGTGGTAATAGTTTCCTTCCTTATTTTTTTAGTGGTTATAGTAATTTTCTCTTCATTTTAGTTTTCAATTTGTTAAACATAGTGAGCTTTGGGGCTATCTCCTCACTATCTTTCCAATCATAAAATTTCTAGAAGCAAGTGTTACTGATCTGGACTTCTTATTTGGTATTGCTTATATTGTCATACCAAGTTAGTTTCCTATTTAAGTATTTATTATCAAATGAGTTTTGCGATTACAATTATTTCATTACAATGTGAAAATTATGTTGCTCATAGATTTTAACTCTGTCCCAAATTGCTCCTTGTTTTCTCTCTTATCTATATATTAAATTATTCAGTCAATTAGCAAATGTTGATGAAACAGAGAGACTTACCAAGTCGGCCTCCTTTCAAAAGAAAGCGCTAACACATGCAATTTATCTTTATTAAGTATATATATGTTTATGCTTTTATTTATGTGGCATTTAAATTATGGGTTGATTATATGTTTTACATTCTCAACTCTGATTCCACAAGTAGAGAGAATAGTCTATAGCACTTGTTCCATCCACCGAAAAAATGAAGATGTTGTCAAGTCTATTTTACCCTTACTTTGCATCTCATGGTTTTCGACTAGCAACATTGGCACCGTCCATGGTCTTCTGCTTCTAGAAGGTCAGTAAGTTGATGATTTATCCCACAATATCCATGTCCGTGTTTAGTCTGCTTTTTGGACATCGGTATCTATGTGTGTTAATTAGTTAAAATCCATGTCTTTGCGTTATTGGTTTGTAGTTGAACATTTGCTCCGGATGACTGACCCGGTTGAGGACAAAGAAGGCTTTTTCATTGCTCTGTTTATCGGGGAAGAAGGATCCGTAATCCACCCATCACGAGCCCCGATTCATCTCATCTGTCTCTTGTAGAGAGTACTAAAAGGAAAATTCTTAGCAAGAAAGAGGCAAGAATTAGAATGCCAACCCTGTTTGGTGGAATGTTTAAAATGTTTTTATATTCTAATCCTAGTTTTAGGGTTAACTTTGAAATAACACTGCTATTTGATTTAAATTTTTTTATCAACCCTGTTTTGTCATGTTACCTCCCAAGTTTTAATACAATTTCTTTGCAAGTCTTTCCCTTTCTCTTTTAGCCATAAATTTCTGCTTGGCATGAGGAATTCCATTGACCATTGTTAGCAAAAAAACATATGTGATTAAAACCAGAGATGGAAAATACAAGAAAATACTAACGGTAACATCTGCATTTCATGATTTCAACACAACACGACATAGAACTCTGATAAAATATATCTCATTTTATCTTTTATCCCAATCTCTTTTATATTTAAAATTTTAGTTTTATTAAATTTAAAAATAATGTTTCATTATAATAATATTGTTTGTATTTTCATGATATTAAATACTATTTTTAATTGGATTTTTATAAAAATTAATTATATAATTAATTAAAATATTTATAATAAAATATTATAAGATACATTTTAATATTTTATTAAATGAATTTATAAATTAACATATTTTTAATAATTTTGTAAAAGTTTATATATCAATTTTAATCTGATGTCCTTAATAGTCATTTTATATTCTCACCTCACCGCTACAGCTGCGTTTGAATCCAAATACCCATCCACTGCTGTTTCTAATCTCACTGCTACAGTGTTCAATCTCACTGCTACAGTAACTAATCTCACCGCCACCGCTGTTTTTAACCTCACCGGAGGTAAACACACCGCCCATCCAAACTAAGCCTAAGAAGACTAGAAACATTAGAACTCATCAAGGGATAAAAAAAATTTATCTCTTGAAATTTAAAATTTTAATATTAATTTTTTTTTGACTAGGAGATAAACAAGTATAGTTTAACAATTTTTATGTATTATTTTAGTTTCTATTACTTCTCCACTTTAATTTTTGATGTTTTTTTACTCCAATCATTACTTTAAAAAAATATTTTTGGTTGGCAAAAATAAAAGCAACCTAAAAGTTAGGTGACTAAATTGTAAGGATTTTATTTTAAATGACCAATATAAAAGCATCTTAAAAGTTGAGTGATCAACTAAGGGCTAGTTTGGATGGGCTGTGTGTTTACCTCCGGTAGAAACAGCGGTGGAGTGTGTGTTTGGATTCAAACGCAGCTGTAGCGGTGAAGTGAGAATATAAAATGACTATTAAGGACATTAGATTAGAATTGATATATAAACTTTTACAAAATTATTAAAAATATGTTAATTTATAAATTCATTTAGTAAAATATTAAAATATATCTTATAATATTTTATTATAAATTTATAAATTCATATTTTATATATTTTTCAAAAATAATAATAACTTAAAAAATTAGAATAATTTAAAATATGTAAAATTACTAAAAACACATATTTTATACATAACAAGTGATTGTCTAGACAATTATATATTAAAGTTGATTCTTGATGTAAAAAGATTCTTTATATATAGTTTTAAAGATTTTTTTTATTGGGAGTTCAATTGGGAATGAAACAAAATTATTATAAATATTAAATTAAATAGTTAAATAAATTATAAGATTCAAAATGAAAATTTCAGGTACAATTAATAGACAAATTAATAGATGAAATACTAGAGTCTTCTCTTTAAGATCGATAGAACATTCAAAGTTGTTGGTGGATCAATTTCATTGACCACATCCTTGATATATAAAATTAAAAGACACAATGTTAATATTTTAAACATGAATATTAGTTGTCAAAAATGTTTGCCGTTTAATAAATAGATCAATTTATGCACCAAGATAAAAAATAGAAAAGGTAAAGTAGAGGGAATGGGAAATGGGCATCATCCCCCACAAAAAAAAAGAAAAGGTAGTGGCAAAAAAGTTCTTTTTCTACACACTTGCAATGATGGTCAATTTTGGTGATGGTGAATTGATGCCTGCTGCCTCCAATCTCCAGCACCTTCACCTCCCTTTCCTTTTCTTTTCCCTCTCTCTTAACTCCCTTCTCTTCTTCTTCTTCTTTTCCTTTCTACCCATGCGGCTGTTGGGCTGTCTTGAAACTCGGCGTTTGGAAGTCCTCTGCTTCTCGTGACTCTGCTAACACCATTCTTCGTACTAATCTCGTTTATGACTCTGGTATTTTCTTACTTTCCGCTTTCTCTTCAGCTTTTGGCCTTTTGTTTTTCTTTTTCTCTTGTGTGCTTGCTATCTCTTCTTTCTCTTCTTTTGTATTATGTTTTCTGTTTCTTCTTTTAGTTTCTAAATTGGGAGTTACAATTGAAGAAATGAAACAAAAAAATAAACTGTAAATTTCCTTTTTAATATCTTCTCCTGAGGATATTACAATTTATGATGATTGGGGGTAGGTGGTGAAAGAGGAAAGATGATTTCGTTGCAAGGACCGGTGATTTGCCCAACCGTTCGGAGCAAACAATTTGGGGTTTACATGCCACCGGCGAACGGGCCTTTTCCGAGAGTAAAATTGTACATGCATGGATATTTTTGAAGAAGAAGAAAAAGATGTGGAAATTACAAAGATGGCTTCCACCATTAACAACTGATCGAAGAATAAAAAACAGAAGGAAGCTTACCCATATATATCTTGAAGGTAAGCAAAATGGGTATTTTTGTCTGTGAAAATCACCTACTGCCCCAATTACCTTCAACTGCTGCTGAATTCTCCAGTCACGTTTCAGCACACCAGTGAGTTTGAAACTCATTTTCACTGCACTGAAATGTTGAACCAAACAGCAGTGCAGTGAGATTAATATACTAATCTCACCACACTGGAGGAAAACGGGCATCCAAAGGAGCCCTAAGTAATTTATCTAATTTCAAATTAATATATAATAAAATTATACTTTAATCGTTTCAAAAATGCTAAATATTTGATTTAATCCCTTAAAATTATAAAAATATATACTATTAAAATAATAAAATTATATTTTTATAATAATAAAAATAAATAACCTTATTCTAACCCTTCCAAATATAGTATTTACTAGGCCTACTGGTTCAGTTTCTGCCTATTTACATATTTGAAAAGTAAACAGTTTATTAGAAATATCGTGTTGTCAATCAGGGGCTCCATCCTCCATAGTTATGAACTATCCAGCGTTTACTTTGAAGTCTCCCCTTATCATTATAGGAAATAATTTATATTAAGATTTCCGAAAAATTTTAGTTTTTAAGAAATTAATAATAAAATGTCATATCATTAAATTTTAAAATTATAAAATTTTTATTATACATTCATCTATATTTAATATATTTTTAATTTAAATTAAATTTAATTAAATTACTTAACAAATTAAAAAATTAATAAATAAAAAAATGTTTTTTTATTATTTTTAAATCATTTTATTTTTTTTTAATTTAAGTGTTATTTATTTCTTTGCTTTCAAATCGTGTTTTATTTGTATGTAATCAGTTTTTTTTAATTCTTTTCTTTTTTTAGGCAAGTAATGTTGGATTTTGATTTTCCATCTTATTGTATCAGTCATGGTATTGAACATGTTAGTCATAACTTCATATTTTTTAAATTATAATCTTTTTTATACTAAAAAAGTTAGACATGAGCACATTCAAAAAGTTTATAATTTGCATTTTGTTCATTTTACTCAAAAAATGAGTAAATTAGTCTTTTTATATTAAATTAAAAAGAAAATTAGTCTTTTTGTTAAAAAATTTATTTATTTTTATTGTTAAAAATTGTTTCTTGTGTATTATCGTGAGGTATACATGACACACCATGAGGAGTTGTCCAATTATTCCATCATCCTTTAATTTAATGTGTAGAGACTAATTTGTTCAATTTTTTAAGACATACGTCAGGGGCGCAGCCAGGAGGGGGCTGGCATGGGCCCCGGCCCCCCTAAAATGTAAAATTGATATTTTAGTTCTTAAAGTTTTTAAAAATTTTAAATTAATAAAGGTAAAATTGCACTTTAACCCCCCTAAAATTAGAAAAATTTAATTTAATCCTTTACAAATTATAAAGATATAAATTATAAAAAAATTAAATTTTATCCGACCCCCTAAAAAATTCTTCTGACTTTGTCCCTGACACACGTTACAATGCTTTATTTCGACAACAGGACTTTGTCACATTCTTTCAACATCAACAAAACTAGATATCCAAGTGATAATTTCCATCGTTTAATGTATTTTTGAGTTCAAACCATCCACAAAAATTATGCGATTGATGAAAATAAAATTAAAACAAGTTGTTCATTGGCACATGGTCTGAACAAAGCGTATTAAAATTTTATAGAAACAAGAAAACCAACTTTGGTTAAGTTCATAAAACCATTATAAGAAATTACTTGACAAGTTGAACCATGAAAATTAATGTAATTTAATTATGACATGAAAATATACAAATCGAATACGGATATATATATATATCATATTTAACATTCTTGAATATCGAGGTAAAAATATCATGTAGGTCTTTATATTAAGAGTCGTATTGTATCTTTATATTAAGAGTCGTATTGTATTTTATTCATTGGAAATTAGTTTTTATACATTAGATCAAAGAGCAAACCGGTTCTTCTATTAAAAATTTCATCCATTTCTACGGTTCAAAATTGATCCCTATATGTCAAAATGAGGTACACATGGCACGACATATATAACTGTTTGGTTATTTTGTCAATCATACTAATTTTTTAACAGTAAAAATGATTCTTTCCAACAACAAGATTTTGCCACGTTCTTTCAGCATCAACAAAACTAGATTTCCTACTAACTACTAATAATTTCCATCTTTTATGTTAAGGATATGTTCACATCAATATATTTTCAGACAAGAACAAACTTGTTAGCTTCTGAATTTCTGAACTTATACATGATTAAGCCTCATTCCAAGTATCTTGTTATGTCAGTTTTCTCTTGAAATATACTATTGTCTACAATAATTTAAACACAAGAAAACTTTGATGGAGAACTAATAAGTTTAGATATTACATTTAAGTTCTTACTATTTCATTTCAACTATAAAATTGTCGACCAAAATTGATACTTACATTACAGTGGGAGAAGAGAGAAAGAGTTTACAATCACAATGATTGTTTTGGGCTTAGGCCCAGACTATACTTGCCTACGGCATGATTGGCTATTTGCTTATATGGGGTTACACAATGAGTTTTCGTAAATTCACCCATCTGTTTATCTGTATAGGTAATCCCCATTCTTAGGCGGATCAATGCTGCGAGGGATTCGGAGGTGGCCACACAATCGCAATTGCTTCTATATTTGACTTTTTATTTACAAAAAATTTAATTTGGGTATTTGTTTTTGTAATAAATGCCTCTTTAAATTCTAATTTTTAAGTTGGGATTTTAATTATTTTAATTCATATATGAGAGTAGTAGGACGCAGATTTTCAAAAGATAAATGCTTTTATATTTTTGTAACATACTAAAAAGCTTTCCGCATCAAACATTGTTTTAAAGTATAGTAACAAACTAAGATAATCAATATTCTGCTAAAAACAACTTGAGTACTTTAAATGAACAGAATACCCTGACATTTCCGTTAAGATTATAAATGAGATTTAGTACAGAACGGGTTTTCCAATGAAACTATGTTTTCGAAAAATACTTCAATGTGATATCGCCATATTCGGCCATAACGTTTAGGTCGGGTTTGGGGTGTTACACAATTGGAGAATAGGTAAAAATCCTTTTTTTTTATATTTTTGATATATATATTATATAAAATAGTTTCAGGAAAAAAAGAAGAAAATAAAAATAAAATAAAGAGATACCCTTAGCACGTTTCAGACTTTGGTTTCTCTTCTTCAATCCGCTGGTTGTTTTTTATTGTTTCGTATGTTTGAATCTATTTTGATTGTATTCCCCAAAAATGTTCGAAAAAATTACAAAGGATTTAGATGGCTTTTATAGCCATTTACAACTTATTATTTTTCAATCTATTTGTCACTTCTGTTGCAAGCAAGTGGGCGGTGGCCAGTGGCGATGCTGTAGTGGCAGTTAGTCAGGGCTGCAAACCTAGGTGCGGCGCACCTAGTGTTAAAGTTTTATTTTTTTCTGCTAGGGTATTGGGCTGCTAGGGTTAGGTTATTTAGGCCTTTGCTTGTTGGGTTTAGTTTTGGATTGGGTTTGTTGGGTTTTGGGTTTGTTTGGATTAGGTTTGTTTTGAGTTTAGTTTGTAAAATTGACTGTTTGTTGGGCCCAGGTAAATTAAGCTTATTACAAAAACTATGATGGAGAACTAATAAGTTTAGATATTACATTTAAATTCTTACTATTTCATTTCAACTATAAAATTGTTGACCAAAATTGATACTTACGTTACAATGGGAGAAGAGAGAAAGAGTTTACAATCACAATGATCGAATCCTACACCTCATGCTAATCAATTAAGTCCTTGATATGATTAGCAATTATTTAACAATATTAATGAGTAAAAAAATTATAAAAATCAAACATTGACCAGCATTTCAATTATTTGCAATAGAGAGAAAGTCTAAATGCCAAGCAAAGAAGCAACAGCAACCCCTAAAACAGGTTGGACTATGAGACCCAAAACATACTTCATCAGTGATCCTTCATTTTCCTTTCTCCCATTTGAACTTTCCCCATTTTCTTCTTTGTTAAACACTAACCCCTTTGCCACACCGCCAATTTGTGATTGATTGAAATAACCCATTTTCCAATTCTCAGAGTTCATATTATTCACACACCCAACATGGTAACAATGTTTCCCACAACTCGAAATATAAGCCCACCATTTCAATTTCCCTTTATAAATTTCCTTGTTTTGACATATCAAACACTTGGTTGAGGCCTTCACCTCAAGGTTAAGTCTCAATGACCTTCCGTTGAAATTGCCATTCAAGGTGCTTGGGAGCTCCAAACAACAAGGATGCAAATATGTTCCCTTGGATTTATACATGAAACCTTGAACATCTTTGCCACATGCTTTACAAGTTTTGCCTCGTTTCCCTTTCTTTTTTAACTTGAAGTTGCTGTTTTTGAAGAACGAATGGGTGGCGATAGGCTTGGCCACCCCACAATTTTCATGAAGATGGAAGTCACACTTCTTGTTATTGCATTGATAAGATGAACCGAAGCCTAGTTCTTTGCATCCGTCACACTGATATGGCTTTTTGGAATAGCTTAGCTCGAGCTTGTGGCGATGGCTGAAATGGTTTATCTCCGTGATTTTCATCTCTTTTGCGTTTGCCCTTTTGCAGCTCTTGTTTTCCACTGTTTCTAAAAAGTTAAAACATGCTTTTAAGGGTGTAATGCAAAGTTCAAGACGTAAGTGAATCAGAATGAATTTCTAAAATTCAAGTTCGATTCAATATAAAGTAACAAACTTGCTTGATTAGAATTGTTTTAAGTTCTTCAACTACTCAAGTATTAAGACACAAAAATTCGAGTCATTCGATAACTCAAATTGCTCGAGTCTGAACTTAACTCAATAATAATTAATTATGTCAAATTCATATTCTTTTAATCCAAACTTAAATAATTTATAAACACAAATATCTCATTTACAACCTAAACATATTCATATCAAACATAAATTTGTATATAACAATCACCCTAAACACACGAACATAAATTTTCTACAAAATTAGAGCATCATATGTTTTAAAGATTATTATTGGAATTGGATTTCGACAAAGCTAATCAAGGTAAATTAACAAAAAAAAAAAGCAAGTAAAATCATGGAGATAAGTAATAGCGAGGGCTATGAAGACTTACCAGCAACAAAGACGAAAGATTATAGTAAATTCATTGGTGTGAGACCCAGCTTGGTCAATTCACCAGTAAGCTAATAGGGGGAAAATTTAAACCTTTATAAGAAAACCTGAGGATTAATTTTATTAATTAATTAGTTGAATTCTGATCTCCTTCATTTCCAGGAAAGTTCAAATTTACATTATGTTATGAGAATTTTTTTTTCTATTTCCAATTTTCCCAAGAATTGACTAATCAACTATTGGTTTACCCTTCTTCCAATTTTGGCATTATATTATATATGAAAAATTAGAAAAAAAAATCTAAAAATAAGGTTTAAAAGGAGAAAATAAGATTTAAAAGGAGATGTATATCTTTTAGGGTGTTTTTGGAAGAAATTTATAGGAAGAATTTCATTTGTATCAAAATTTTCAAAATTTTAAAATAGAATTTATTTATTTGAATAAATATATTAAAATATTTGAATAATTTAATAAAATAATTTTAATAGTCCAAATTCATTTTTTAAATTTCATCTAAATACGTGTTTTTTTAAAATTACTATTAAAAATTAAACTTCAAAAATTATTTTTAATATGTATACTATGCATATATCATGCTAATTCTATAATGGTATATTTTCAAAATAAACAAATATCTATTGGTCAAACTTTCTTTTCCAATTTGGAGGTTGCTCTTAGTTGAATTGTGTAATATAGATTATAAATAACTCCCAATTTTCCAAAAAAAGGAAAAGTAAAAATAAAATTTTGAAAAATATTTTTTTCTAGATTTTTTACTTTTTGGAACTTAAAATATTTATAAAAATACAAAATATTAAAAATTTTATAAAAATCAAAAATTAAATATATTTATAATATAATATATAATATAATTTTAATTACTTTAACCCAAAGTTCAATTACCCAACCCAACCAACAATCCATTAATACTAGCCCAATATTTATTTATTTTTACTTAACACAAAGCTAATTAGCTGATGAATTTAATTAAAGTTAAATTACACGTAAGGTGAAATTTATATTTTGGTTATTAGACTTTAAAAAGTTAAAAGATTGTCAGTAATAGTAGCGGAGCATAATAGCCCCTTAAAATAGTGAATTTTTAGTTTAGGCCCTTTATAATTTATAAAATTTTAAATTAATAATGATAAAATTGTACTTTGACCCCTCCAGAAATGATAAAAATTTGATTTAACCCTTTAAAAATTATAAAGGTACATGCTTATTAAAATGATGAAATTACATTTTTACTATCATAAAAATACACAATTTAGTTTCCCCCTCCCCAAAAAAAAAAAATTTGGGATCCGCCACTAGTCACTAAACTATTCAAAAGTTTTCATTTAAGTCACTGGGCTATTAGAATCGTTCTTGTATGGCCTTCTCTGGTCACACCACCTATGCCAATCGAAAGATCTCCTTCCATTTCTCTTGAAAATCATGAATATGCAAACCAAAATCTAGATAGTTGTCTTCTTCGATCTCTGAAACCGTCAGATCAACTTGAATCTAATGTATGTTCTTCTCATCATCAATGAATTTTGACCTACCGTACCGATGGTTGAATAATTTCCATGTTTTATGTTAGGATATGTTGACATCTAACAGATTTTCAAACAAGAACAAACTAGTTAACTTTTGGCTTTATGAATTTATACATGATTAAGCCTCATTTAATGTGTTTTGTTATTTCTATTTTCTCTTGAAATATACTATTGATCTACAACTAGAAAATTGTCATGCTTATGACAAAATTGATCAACTCGCATATTCCGACATTAAAATATTTTTTTATACAAGTCAATAATTATATTACAAGGAGGCAAAAAAGAGAGCGTTTACAAACACAGGAATCAAACTCTAAATTTCATACTAATCAACTTGAAACATACTAAAGTTTGCCGGTCTAGGAATGATGTGATAAGCGATTATTTAACAACATTAATGGGTACAAAAAGTAAAAATCAAACATTGGCCAGCATTCAATTATCAGCAATAAAGAGAATAGTCTAACTAATCCAGGAAGAAACAACAGCCCCTAAAACAGCTTGGACTGTGATATTCAAAGCATATCGCATCAATGGCCATTCATTTTCCTTTCTCCCACTTGAACTTCCCCTATTTTCTTCTTTGATAAACACTAACCCATTTGTCACACCACCGCTTTGTGATTGATTGAAATAACCCATTTTCCAATTCTCAATGTTCATATTATTCACACACCCAACATGGTAACAGTGCTTCCCACAACTCGAAATATATGCCCACCCTTTCAATTTCCCTTTAGAAATTTCCTTGTTTTGACATATCAAACACTTGGTTGAGGCCTTCACCTCAAGGTTAAGTCTCAACGACCTTCCGTTGAAATTGCCATTCAAGGTGCTTGGGAGCGTCAAACAACAAGGATGCAAATACGTTTTCTTGGATTTATACATGAAACCTTGAACATCTTTGCCACATGCTTTACAAGTTTTGCCTTGTTTCCCTTTCTTTTCATACTTGAAGTTGATGTTTTTGAAGAATGAATGGGTGGCGATAGGCTTGGCAACCCCACAATTTTCGTGAAGATGAAAGTCACACTTCTCGTTATTACATTGATAACATGAACCGAAGCCTAGTTCTTTGCATCCGTCGCACTGATATGGCGTTCCGGAATAGCTTAGCTCAAGCTTGTGGTGATGACTGAAATGGTTTATCTCCGTGATTTTCATATCTTTTGCGTTTGCCCTTCTGCAGCTCTTGCTTTCACTGTTTCAAAAAAATTAAAACATGCTTCAATCAAACTCGCTTGATTGGACTTGTTTAAAGTTCTGAAACTACTCGACATAAAAAATCGAGTCACTCGATAGCTCAATTTGCTTGAGTTTGAGCTTGATTCGATAATAATTGTGTCGAATCTGGATTCTTTTAACCCAAACCCAAATTATTTACAAACACAAATATCTTATTTACACCCTAATCATACTCATTCCAAAGCATCTAACAATCACCTTAAACACACATACATGCAATCAAATATCATATACTACAAACTTTTCTACAAAATTAGAGCATCATATGTTTTAAAGAAGATGATTGGAATTGGATTTCCACAAAGCTAATCAAGGTAATTAAAAAAAAACAAGTAAAATCATGGAGATAATTAATAGGGAGGGCTATGAAGACTTACCAGCAACCAAGACAAAAGATTATATATAGTAAATTCATTGGTGTGAGACCGAGCTTAGTAATTCAGCAGCAGGCTTTTAGGGGGTAAATTTAAAGCTCTATAATAAAACCTGAGGATTAATTTTATTTATTGATCAGTTGAAGCCTGATCTCCTTCATTTTCAAGAAAATTCAACATTATATTATGTTAATGAGAATTTTGTCTGTTTCCAATTTTCTCAAAGAATTGACTAATTAACTATTGGCTTACACTTGTTCCAATTTTCCAAAAGGCTTCACAAGTAAACGTGGGGATTAATTTTATTAATTGGTTAGTCGAAGTTTGACCCTCCTTCATTTCCAAGAAAGTTCAAATGTATATTATGTTAATAACAATTTTTTATGTTTCTAATTTCTATTGTTATAATAAATGTCAATAAAAGCGATAGAGCGATTGCAAAGTGATAAAAATAAATAGATTTTTTATGAAAATCCTTTCGAAAAAAAAATCACAGGCAATGGAGGAGAAATTCATTAATGTTAAAAAACGAAGGATATAAGAGCAGTTTCGTCTACATAAAGTTGAAAACCCCTATTCTAATAAAAGTTAAATAGAAAAAGAACAGTTATATACAGATTTAACTTGTGCTATATGGTCTGTACTGAGGGAGCGGATTGCAACCCTAGTCCAATTTTGTGCTTAACGGGATCTGTAGTGGGCTACGGCTCTCGGCCTTTCGCTCCCACAAATGCTCTTATTTTATTACTGTATTTATTTCTTCAACAAATGACGAAATTCAAATCACGCAATCTCTAACATCTACTAATTAGCTATTGGCTTACCCTTGTTAAAGGCTTTACAAGAAAACCTGAGGATTAATTTTATTAATTGATTTGTTGGAGTTTGACCTCCTTCATTTACAGGAAAGTTCAAAATTATATTATGTCATGAAAATTTTCTTTGTTTCCAATTTTCTCAAGAATTGACTAGCCAACTATTGGCTTACCCTTCTTCCAATTTTTCGAATTATTTTATATATGATAATTAGAAAAAAGAAATTATTTCTAAAAATAAGGTTTAAAAGGAGATGTATATATTTTATGGTGTGTTTAGATGAAGAATTTGTAGTAGGAATTTTATTTGTACGAAGGTTTTCAAAATTTTAAAACTAATTTGAGTAAATATATTGTAGAATTTCAATATTTTTAAGTAATTTCAAGATGAAATTTTAATAGTTTGAATTCCACCTAAATAAATGATTTTTCAAAATTACTACTAATTTTATTTTATTTAATACACGTGGTACTACTATCAGATAAAAACTTAAACTTCAAAAATTATTTTTATTTAATTACAATATATATATTTTATTTTATTTTATTAAAACTATTTATAAATTTTTACAAATATAAAAATATTCATATTTAATGTTTTATATTTTCATATTATTTAAAATTCTTCATCAAAACACACTTTTAAGGTTTTAGTAGAAAAAATAAAACATACGGGTTTTTTTAATAAATATAATATATATAAAAACTATTATATATATATAAACTATTATTTAATTGTGTGATTGAGTTTGTATTACAAGTCAACTCGACATCAATTTAATCAAAGAATTACTAAAAATACCCTTACATATTTTAAATAAGTTGTATTATAATTATAAGAATACTTTTGCCTTTTCCTTATTTATAAAAAAGGATAAAAATTGAAAATATAAAAATTTGAACCCAAGTCACCGACATCAATTAAATCATTTTTTACCTCTTCAACTAAAGTTTTATTTTAATATTTTTATGCATTTCAATTTTATTACACAAATTGGTTCACCTACATTGTTTGTATATATTGATACTGTCACTGATTGAGTTAGTATCACAAGTCAATTCGACACCAATTCAAGAAAAATGGCAATACCATAATGAACAATTGGAGTGCATTTAATTTTCTTAATATGGTATATTTACGTATTTAAATTTCTTTTTACTCACAATTTAAACTAAATTTTTATTTCAATTTCGTACATATTACATATGTCTTGTTATTATTTGTCGAAACCATTTTTAATTTTTTTTTTAAAAACGGGGATCGACTTTAAAAACGAAAATGGAGTCGCCACCAATCTTTTGTAGAGGTGTGATCGGGTCACATTGAAATTAATAAAAAAACATTTTGATTTATTAAAACAAAGATTTTGGTCTACGAAATTCGAGAAAACGGGTTCGGGAGTCGGTTACGCACGAGAAAGGATTAACACCCTCGTAACGCCCAAAATTGGTACCTAATTGATTAACTAATGTCCTAATGTCGAAAATTTGAAAAATTTAAAATACGATCCTTTTTATTTGAAAGAAAACTTGAATAAATCAAATTGTACGCCAAGTGTAACATCCTAAAATTTTGAATTTTATGTGTTGCATGAGATTTTGCGTGAGGCTAGTTAAATTATTAATTGTGTATGTTTAGGGGTTCAATGAGGGCTCGGGGTTGAATTGGGCCCTAGTAGTAAAAAAAAAAAAATTGTGTTTAAACCTATTAAGGAGAGATAGTAAGTGGCATCAAGGCTTAAGGAGATAAGTGTGCATTTTGTTAACACAAGTGAAGCTAGTAGAGGAGTGGTGTGGTGTTGCATGTATGGGCTTGAGGGGAGGAGTTCAAATCCCATGGAGTGCAAAATTGTTGATTAAGTTTTTGTACTTCCTTCCTAAGTGCCGGCCATGGTTGTAATTATGGTAGGGGAGATTTTATTTTTTTATATATTTATTATTTTGGAAAGAATCAAAAAGAAATATGGCATGGGGTGGGGACAAATGGAGCAAAACATGGAGGAAAATAAGGAGAAAAAGGGGAGATATGTTGGCCTTTTTCATGGGTGATGTTTTGGAAAGTGTTTTTAGTCAACACTTGCCCCTTTTGGCAAAGCAACACACGATTTGGGAGGGGTCTTGGAGTAGCTGAAATTTTCTTTAGTCTTTTGGTAGAATTTTGGTGCTTGTTAAGCCAAATTTCTTTTAGCATTCACATGTGTTCATTTCTCCAACTCCTTCTCTCATTGTCGAAACTTCAAGCAGTAGTGAGTATTATTTTTCTCTTCTTTTCTTTCTTGTCTTGCTGAAATCACCTAGCATTTTTGGTCCAAATTATTTTCACTCATTTTCCTTTTGAAAACTGAAACTAAATAAACACTCCTTCTCTATCTTTCTTTTCCTTTTCACAAAAAAAAAAAAATTCTCCAACCCTTCTTTCATCTTTTCTAATCCTTACTTCTATTAGCCGAATCTCATACCCTTGTCTCATCCGTAGCCATAAGTCCAATCGGTGGGAAGCGGATTCATCAACATTAAGGTAAAAAGTTTTGTCATGGTTTATTTCGATCTCTAATTGCTCGGTTATTTTGCAAATCTGATCGAAGGTTATGACTAATCGATTGTTTTAGGGATTAAATCACTCGCACTTCTCTACTCGTTGACCTTTGGAAGTAGTGGTAAGTCGAAATCCTCTCCCTAAACAACTACTTTCTCCCATCGTGGTATTTTCTGATCGAGTGTTATGGTGCCATAGGTGCCGACGATCAAGAAGGTTTAGTCCTTACCGAAATCAGGTGTGTAATCTCATACCTCTCTAAATGTTTGCATGGAATGTTCTATGATTCGGTCGAATGAATGAAAAGTCGTAAACCGGCATTTGTGACCACTCGGGCGTACGTATGTTCGAAGTGGTAACCATATTTTGCAATAAAACAGTTTTGGTTAGTAGAAGTGATGTGATTTTAAAAAATCACCAAAAATAGTGGAAATTGAATTAGAAAGTGAAAGAGATATGGATTGAAAGCTAATTTAGTCTATTTTCTTATAAAAGAAACAGAGCAAGCAAAGGATTTGTATATTTTGGGATTTTTAAATTTTTGTAAAACTGGTTCAGAATGATTACGTGATTCCCTGTTCTGACTTGGAAAAACCATTATAAATTGTAAAAAAAAAATAATTACGGGACATGGTTTATATTCCTAGAATCCTTAGTGAGTCTATTTTTATTTAGAGCAAACGAAAACATTATTTGAGTTCTGTACAATGAGATATCTGAGATTTTGTTAAGAGAGGCGTAATCACAAACAAAGAAACAAGGGAAACTTTAATGAATAAACTGCACTAAATGGCTAAGTCAAAAATTTCGGAAAAATTACAAGTAAAAAGATATATGAGAGTTTCAAGAAAAATTTACGGATCTAAATTACGAGTTTCCTAACTCGAGTTATAGTCAATTTAGTCAGGATGACGCGGATGGATAGTTTTAAATTTTTAGGCTCCACATTAGTAGTTAAGTCGAAGTTGTAAAATTACCGAATTACCCTTAGTGGGTAAGGTTACCGAATTGTGAAAATGCCCTTATGGGCCGAATCGTGAAAATCCTAAAGGGCCAAATCAATAAGATTGCTACGTGGGCCAAAATGATATATTTGCTAAATGGGCCGATCTGAAAATATGTGAAATGGGCCAAGATAATATTCTGCTTAGTGGGCCAAATTAATAAATTGTTATAATGGGCCATAAAATTTGTAAGAAATATCTGAATGCATTATTATGAATTGTTATGCATTATATACATGAATTGCATGGGATGGGATAATGATGAAGAGAAGTTCTGGTAGCTTTGCTACATAAATCTGGTGGCTCTGCCACAAATCTGAAAAAATGGCAATGCCATATAAATTTTGTTAATCTGGTGGCTTGTCCACAAATTTGATAAATGGCTTAATGCCTACTATTGGTGTGTTGGTGGGGTGGGTGACTAAAGCTCCCCACAGGTGTGTAACATCTTGAATTTATGGGCCTGTGCATTTTGTGTAGTGTATGTTAAAAATATTAAGGATTTGAGGTGCAAATAGGGCTCAGGTTTGGGCTGAGGCTTTGATTAAATATTTTGTTTAGACACTCTAGGGGCTTAAAGTAAAGTTTTGGTAGCTTATTTGACATAGTGAGCTTGTGGCCCGGAGGGAAATGGTGCCACTAGTAGGAAGGGGAGTTGGCGTCACTAGTGCATGAGGAGGGCCCAAATTTTGGTTGCTTGAAGCCCAAGCTATAGGGCCAAATTTCGGTACTTAAAAGGGGACTAGGAGGGGACGGCACAAGGCTAATTTTTAGGGAATTTTACTATGTTTAAATTATGTGGATAATAAGCAGATAATGAAGAAAGGAGTTAGTGCTAATTAGGGCTATTTTTGAGGAGATAATGGATTAAGATAAGGGAAAAGATGAGAGCTCATCCAGGAGGCTTGAGTTGGCCGAAAATCAAACTCTGTGAAGGAGGGGAAATCAGTTTAGTATAGGCTAAGTATATGCCGAAGTTTGCTGTCAAAGTTCTCATCATTTTTCTCTTTTCTCTGTAGAAATTCCTACTCCATTCTCCCTCTCTTTTCTTTTTTTTCAGTTGGCCAAATCCTCTGATAGATTCCTTTCTCATCTCTTTCAGACACTTTAGCTGAATCTTCAAGCCTCTCTTTGCTTTCCTTTCCCTTTTCTTTTTAGCCGAAACCACATCAGTTCATCTTTTCTGGGATTTTCATAAAAGCCGAAAGCGTGAGATCTCGTCTCCTGCGATTGCCGAAATCACTCTGAAGTGTCTGCTTATGTCGAAACCTGAAAGGAATTTTAGGTAAGTATTGATTTGTGGGATCCAAATCTTTTTCGGCTTTTCAAAGTCTCTAGCCGAATGGCTATTTAGTGACTAATCTATTGTTTTTCTCTTATTTTCGGTATTCCGAGATCTGAAGAGGAGTCAATCGCGTAGATCTCCAAGTCATAGTTCAGTAACACTCGAATAGTGTTACGTTCGGGATTTCAAGGTAAGGAGATCTATTGATTTTTAACGTCTAAATTTGGGTATTTATTAACCCTTGGCCGAATGTAGGGGAGCCCAAATCTTCGTATTATTCCGGCTTTTGAGCAAGGTTTTAGACTAAGGGTTGTAGATCCGGATAGCAAGGATATTGACTAAGAGTGTAGTACTACGTTGTAATATCCTGAAAATGGGCATATGCATTTATGCTTAATTATATGAAATAGCATGCTTGAGTGTGTTGTGAATGTGTATTTATGAATGTTTGTGAACTTTAGAATAATAGGAAATGCCTTAGAAAATTTTTAGATTTTAAGTCTAAAATGAGAAACTAGGCGAAGGAAGCCTTAAAGAAAATTTTAGGAGTTAATGGACATGAAAGTGGGGCTGGTAAAATGGCTACAATGCGCCACTTAGGGCCTTGGTGGATGACGCCGTGAGCAGGGGAGAAGGGCCTGGGTTTGAGTCTTGATAGCAGCATAAGTGTGTCTTTATTTTGCTCTTTGCGTCAAGAAGGGAAGCCGGGATAAGGAGGCTTTAAAAGAAATTATGGGGAGTTGATGACACAAAAGAATCAGCAGCAAGGTGGCTTGGGGCGTTTGCGTCAAAGGGGCTTCAGGAGGGCTCAGGTTCGAATCACTTGGGCAGCAATGAGTGTGTTTTATTTTTGGCATGTGACGTCAAGGTGGAGTGGGGGTGTTGGACGGCACATGGGTTTTATAAAGAGAAGATAAAGTTTGGATTTATTTTATTTGTTTAATTAGGTAGATAAATGTGGGTTATTTATTTATTTTATTTATCTTGAGTGGGTTGGTAAGGGAAGTGATGGATTATTTTATTTTTATTAAGGTGGTAATGGGAGGAAAGTGAGAGATAATGGTGGTATATGTTCATTAATTTTTAAATGAAGTAAAATGTGGGATATGATAAGGAAGGAGGTAATGGCCGGCCAAGGGGTTCTTTTGAATGGCAAATTCGGCCATGTAGTATGAGGTAATGTGAAGGATTATTTTTTTATTTTATTTGTTAAGATAATAAAGGAGAAAAATGTGGATGATGGCCGAATATAGGGACTCTTTTGCTGACCATTTTCAGCTTTGTAGTGTATTAAATTTTGGTTGAAAGGTATTCATCTTTTTTTTTCTTTTTAGTGCCTAGCCGAATTTCTTCTTTCTTCCTCTCCTAGTTTTCTTTATTTTCTTTCAACACCAAAAATTCCTTTCTATTTCTTTTAAAAGCTGAATGCTCCTAGGTTTCTTCCGTTCTTCTTTCCTTCAACTTCAAACTGCTCTTTTAATAAGCCGAATATTTCAACCCTCTTTTAAAGGCCATAGCCGAATATTGCTAAGGGTTCAAGCAAGGGTTCCATCGAATTCATCAGTAAGGGTAAGATTAAGTTCGACTCCCATTCTATTTCTTTTAGGCCTGTCGAAATTCAGGAACTAATTCCTCAAATTGTTCTATGGCCGAATCTATGAAGGGTTATTCGGGATCTCAGCCTATTATCGATTTCTAGGAGGAAGGTTACGGGTTTCCAAATCGCAAGGTAAGCATCTTTGGACAATCGGCCATGACCCTATTTTAGTAATTAGGTTTGTTTCTTTAGTGTTCAAAAGCCGAAAACTAAATTGTGAGGTGTTTGATGTTAGCCGAATAGGCTTTTACTAAAGATACTAAGTGTGGCCGAATGTAGGGACTAAGAATCTAAGGCTTTAGATCGGATTTTCAGGATTTGGAGTGAAAGCATTAAGTAAATCAGGTGTGTACCCCACACTAAAATCCTAATCGATTTAAGGTTATGTTTTAATATATAAGTGTTTATAAGAATGTGAAAAATATGGCTAAGGTACCATGCTATGGTACAAAGTACTAAGGTACGTTTCCTACTCCTACTAGGATTATGAATATATGTTATATTTAACATGTGAAAAGTGATAAGAATGTGAATTAAGGCATGATATGTGTGAAATGGGGCATTCGGGTTATATGAAAAAAAAGGGGAAGTGAATGTGGTGATCTAAGACCACGATATCTGAATGTGGTGACTCCGGTCACAATTATTTAATCTGGTGGCTATGCCACGAATTTTATAAGGGCGATGAGCACGTCGACTGCAGCAACTACCTTCGATGGTGTGTAGCGGATGGAGGGTTGACTTAGTAGTCCCCACGGTGTGCAGGTTGGTACGGGTGACGTGTAGCGGATGGCTAACTAGGCTTGGGTTTGGGAATGCATCATTAATTGTATACTATGAGATGAATGTGTATGATTTATTATGCTTGAATCTATTTGGACTTAGTGTTTGTGTACACATTGAGTCTGTTTGACTCACCCCGTTGTGGAACGTTTTTTCAGTGACGAACAATAATGGACCTGGGTCTGGGGAGCTTGTGGTGGCCATGCTCAGCTTGAAGTTTGTTTAATTTTGGACTTTTACACTTTAAGTACTTTGAATTTAAAGTTTGGAATTTATCTTGATGTAATAAGGCCATAGTAAACTATTTTATTTTTGTTTTATTTATTATGTTACGAAATTTTAATTATTCAGGATTAAGTTAATTTAATTTAAAATAAACCCTAAATGTTTTGTCGCCTTAAATAAATAAGTTTCAATATAAGATAAACTTGTTTTAACTCGAGCCCAACCCAAAAACAATATTTCTTTCAAAATGCACAAGTTTTTCCTATGTAACAAAAAAATTTTGTACCGGTTTTCTTCGAGGAACATACCAGATCCGGGCAAGGCTCGTGGGCTGGGAATGGGGTGTTTCATACGCGATATCAGGTGTGTAACTTCTCACACCATTAGATTGATTGCTAATATATATATATGTAATAAATCTGCTATACTCTGTTAAATGCCGAAATCCCGGCATAACGTTTGGAAACCCGAGAAGGGTAAAGGCTAAATATCAGGTTAGTGATTTCTGCCATTCATTAGTGAATGTTTCTGTTAAAAAAACGATATGTTTTATATGTCGAATTTTTATATATGCTTGGGGTTGGGTGATTGATGAAAGGGGAAGTGATCTGTTCTGGTGGCTTATGCCATTTCAGCCTGGTGACTCTGTCACAACTCTGCTTCTGGTGGCTTTTGCCATTTCAGCCTGGTGACTTTGTCACGACTTTGACGATGAGCAGCTAACTGCAGCATGACTGCCATCGATGGTGTGTAGCGGTGTGGGTTGATTGTAGAAATCCTCAGTGGTGTGATTGGCAGGTAAGGGTGGTGTGTAGCGGTTGGAAACCTAGGATTTGGGTTGGGTTTTATGTATGTATCTACTATATTATGTTCTATATTCTGATCTGTGGGCTAAGGCCCAATCTGATGGTGCACGAGGGTTGCACACTGAGTTTCGCGACTCACCCTTTTATTTTAACACTTTCAGGTAACACTTAGTGCCTCAGACCGGGCTGAAGAGGAGAGCAAGGTGGCCATGCGATAGAGTACTGAGGATTCAGCAAAAGACTTTACTTTATTTATCTATTCTTAAGAAATTTGTTTTAAGTGGGTTTTATATTTCATTGTAATAAGGCCTTGGGCCACTAGACTATTATTTATGTTTTGGTTTTATGTTGGGCTTTCATTTCTGGGCATTTAAATTTTATGTTTAAACTAAGCTAAGACATGTACGAAATTTCGGTTTCTATCTAAAATTCACCAATACATTTTATAACTTTATATCTTATATGAAATGATCAATTATTAAGTTTTCAGTATAAATATTTAAACCTACTAATTGCTTTTCAAAGTGCCATATCTTTTTGTAAAATTTCCTTAGTGGCATACTAGATCCGGTTGTAGTGTTTGGACCGGGTTTAGGGGTGTTACAAGGTGTGTTGGTTGGTACGGGTGGTGTGTAGCGGATGGAAATACTAGGTTTGGTTTGGGAATTTCATATCATATGCATAATATATATATGATAAATTATTATTTTTGTAAATGGGCTTAGGCCCAAATAATTGCTTAATGAATTTGACCCAGTGAACAACGGTAAGTGGGTTACACACTGAGTTCTAGTAACTCACCCCATTTTTTCCTTACCCCTTTCAGGTAATGATCATTGATGGAGACTTGGGCCATGGATGACACGGTGGAGGCCATACTACAAAATGGTTTAATTTGAAAATTAGATTTCTTTTAGTACTTTTAATTACTTGCTATTTTGAATTAAGGTTGTAATAAGGCCTCTGTATTAATTTTTGTTTCGTTTATTGTTTGATGAATTTATAAACTGCTTTAAATATTACAAATTGAGATTTTATTTCTCTAAAAACTTAAATAAACGTTTTATTTTAAAAAGAAGAATATATAAAAAGGATTTTATAAAAATTTTCATATTTTTAACTTGGAAATTTATTCTTAAGATTTTCATCAATTCTTTTCGAAAGATATTTTTTTCATTTAGTTCTTTTAAAATTTTCTTGAACTGTTAACGTTATTTTCAAAGTTAACGAATTATAAGATCTTACATCTCAAATTGTCTATTTATCAATCAAATCTTTTACTCAATAAATACTTCGTCAAAACTTTGAAATCTCTTTAAGGAATTAAAGTATATTTATTATGTGTGACATGTCAAATCTGGCCTTAACGCATAGGCCGGGTTTGGGGTGTTACACCAAGACCCATTTATCTCAAAGAAATAAAATATCACATCCAATGAGTTAGGATGCAACATTTCAAGGCTTCGAAACTAAGCTTGCCTTTATTTCTAGAAAATCCTTATCTTGAGACAACAAAACATCATATTCAATAAGTTAGAACACAACATCTCGAATTCCCGAGAATAAGTTTTTATTTAACTTTTTGAAAAGAAAGTAATAGGTTCTTTAGATTTGAAGAGAAAAATCGAACCTTAGAACGCAGAGTGTTTGCTTATTTTGTAAATCGGATAAAATGTAATGCGATCGTAATAAAATGAAAAATGAATTTAAAATAAAATGTAAAACGATTTACAATGCTAGCTAGTATAACAAAATAATGATGATAAAATATAATAACAATAATAAAGGTAGAAATAAAATACAATAAAGCAAAAGCAAGATAGGCAAATGAAATAAAATAAAAGAGAATAGTAGCAAAATGGAAGCTATATAAAATAATAATAAAAATATAGAATAATAATAATAGTAACAAAAATGCAACAATAATAATAAAATATATTAATAAACGAATAATAGTAAAAAATAAAAATAATATTAGTAATAATAAGAATAATAATAATAATGAAAATAACAGTAATAATGTTGATAATAAAATAATAATAAATTTAATTATATAAAAAAATAATAGTAGTAGTAATATTAAAATAATAATTATAATAGTAAAATAATAATATTAAATTAGTAACAATAATGGTAATAATAATAATATTAATAGTAAATGAAAATAATAATAAATATAATAATAATGAATATGGTAATAATAAAATAATAATAATAATATGTATATAGAAATAATAAATAAAAAAATAATGTTAAAACCATGGCAAAATAACAAAAATAACAAAAGAAAATAAAGAAGGACCAAATTAAACTTAAAAACGAAGCTTTGGGGCAAATTTTAAAATAAATAAGTGAATTAAGGCCCCCTAGCAACGCGAGCAAAAAGGGGAGGACCAAATGGGAGATATTCCCGCCCTCCTAAATTGCGCCGTGTGTCATGGGATTAAAATGAAACAGTAAGTAAAAATACAGGGCCAAATTAAAAATAAAAAGGACTTAATTGTGCCATGCCTCAAAAGCGGAAGGACCAGGGCTGTAAATGGCCCAAAAATTGGAAAAAAAAGCATGGACCCCTTCGGATCGGGTCAACTATGCGCGGGTCCTGGCCAAAACGACGTCGTTTTAGGGCTATAGTGATCAGCCCTAAACGACGTCGTTTAGGATGTTTATATAAGTAAAAAATTAAAAAATTTCATCATCTTCTTCATTCTTAAAAAAGAGAGAGAGAGAGATCTCTCCCTTTGTCTCCTCGGGCCAACTTCTGGCAGAACCTCTGGCAAAGACCACCGCCATCTGCAGTCATGCGTGGCGGTCAGAATAAAAAAAGGTATTTTTTCTTTTATATTCTATTTAAATATATATATAGTAAAAAAAAGAAAATAGAATCGAAGATTTTGTATATAGGCAGATTCGAAAAAGAGGAAAAATAAAAAGAAAAAGAAATAAACATTGTTCTTCTCTCTGTATTGATTTTGTTTTCTATTCAACAATCTTTGTGTATTGTATTGTATATATGTGTGTCTTTACATCAAATATATTCGGCCTTTTATAGCCACTGTCAAAATACAAGTGCTGGTATTTTCTTTTTTTTTCTTGCTATATTCGCGTTTCTCTGGCTTTTCTTTCCCTTTTGTAGGTGAACGGCGCAGATCACGGCGACGAGGAGCGCCATCCGCGTGCTGATTGCGGTGCGACCAAGGGGCCTGTGTTTGGGAGCTGCGGGCGCCTAGGGTTTCAGAAACCCTAAGCTTTTGATTCTATTTGGGTATTAGGCCCTTTGGGCCCCGTAGGTTTGTATCTTGTTGGGTTTGGGTGTAATGGGTATTAGGAAGTCTATTTGGGCCTGTAAATTGGACTGTAAGGGATTGGACATTTGGTTTATTTTAGTTTTTTTTATTATTTATTTTTTTTGGTTTGTACGGGCTCGTGCAAATTGGGCCTATTATATTATTTATTACATCTATATCCCCACAAAAAAAAAATTGGCATTTATCGATGGTCCAACATATGGAACTAAATTCCTAAAAATCGTTTGTATGGCATCTTAAATTCTATACCGACGGGAAAAAGTATTACTCTGACGAAAAGGTGACTGTCAGGAAAAGGTTCGTCTGTATAACCTTATACTGATGGATCATCGTCGGTATAGTCATTTATCTTATACTTGTGTCAATCCCCACTCATCAGCACCCCATTGTTGTAGCCATTAGAACATCACCTCCAGCTTTAAAACCTCCATCAATTCTAAGAGTTACCTTTTCGCTTAAATCCATTTCAATGAGTGTCTGCAAAAATATCAACAGTCCAAAATTTATTTTCTGAAAGTCAATTTTTGTGAAACAACTTGACCATGTATCAAGGTCAATAAGACATGATCATTCAAGCTTAAATGTTTTCTTTTCTTTTGATTTCAAATCTGAACAAACTCAAGCTTCAATCTTTGACCTTAAACATGTAGACAACTAGCTGCTTTACAAACAATTGCAGAAGATTAATAAAGGCAAGGCCCTAATTTTTATAGAATGTTTATAACAAATTAACAAGACTTTTAAGGCATGATATTTATGGACATCTGAGTCTGGGATCATTACAATGACTAGAAAGCTTAAGCAGTGCCCAACAGAAATCAATTATTCCTCCAAAAAAGAAAGGTGATTTGAATGCGTACCTCAACCAAATAACGTTAATTGAAGGAGCAGAAACCTGTGTACTAGAGCTAGGTTGAGTTGAATACCTAAAACATTATACTTGAACCATGAATACTTACCAATTATTCCCCCTAGTTGAGTAGATGCCAAAGGTGGGAAACCTAAAGACATTAACCAATGGTGAAATACTAGCATTCTTAGTGACAGGGGGGAAGCAAGATAATTTTGTTGGAAGGGGACTGAAATTAAATTGTATAATTTTACGATAACAAAAATGTAATTTCATCTTTTTAATAGATTATATTTTTATAATTTTTAATGGTTAAATCAAATTTTTATCATTTTTGAGAAGTCAATGTGTAATTTTATCATTACTAATTTAAAATTCTATAAATTATAAAGAGATCTAAATGAAAAAATATTTATGAACATAAGGTTATAAAAGTTTAGGAACAACATATATTATGTGTTTTAACAGCAAAAAACCATAAGGTTTAGGAACAACATATATTATGTGTTCTTATATCTCTCTCTAAAGAACAAAGATTGAACAATGCGGTTCTAGCTAGTACAACAACTTCTCAAAGAAGCACGTATATTATGTGTTTAGATAATTGTTCGACTGTATAAATTATTTCAATTACAAATTATTGATGTATCAAGGTTTTAGCAGTAAATTTCATCTGTTAGTATACATGCTTATCAGTAAATGACATTTTTATTTACTATGTATTAGATACATACGCGTCTGATAAAAATTCTAATAAATTATGAAATGTATGAAAATTGAATATGTCTAGAATGCATGTATTAAAATGGTGTTGCTAATTCTTTGGAGAGAGCCTACTTTTCAACTTTTTAGAATTCCACAGTTTTCCAAAGCCCATTGTACTCTATAACCATAAAATTTCATCCCAAGTTTTTAAAATAAATAAATATATTTTGGTCAAACTTTCTTTTTGAATTTGGAGGCTGCTCTCTCTATAAAATAGATTATAAATATTAAAAAAAACAATAAAAGTAAAATTTTAACAAATAAAATTTAGAAAATTTTCAATATATATATTTTCTAGATTTTTACTTTTTGAAACTTAAAATAATTAAAAACACAAAATATTAAAAATTTTATAAAATTCAAAAAATAATTTATTATGAGTATTGTTGCCAATGCTGAAAAACGTGGGTTTGAGTACGCTGAAGCGCATAATCTTCCTATTTATGGGTTGGGAAGAGGCTATGGTAGAGATGTTCATGGATCGAGCTACCCATCCAAGCCTGAAAACCCGTTCGAAATTTGAAAGAGTTTGGGCAAAAAAATTAAGCCATTTTAAATATGGGTCGGGCTTGAACATTCAAGGCTTGAGCCCAATCCTAACCTGACCCATTTTAAGTTTATAATACTTAATATTACATTATTTTTATATATTATGTAATTTAAAACACGTTAAAAAATAAATCTATACTAAATATATAATATTACTTCAATGTAAACATTAAAATAATGCTAAGATGACTATATAAAAAAATTTAATAAAAAATATATTAAATTATTAAATATTATAATATATAATAAAAATATTTTTTAAATTAAAAAAATAATCAGGACGACCTAAAATGGGCTTGGCTTAATCTTTTGCAAATATGAACGGATTTAGGAAAATTTTTAGGCCCAGATTTCAAGCCGAGCCGAGCTTGGGCAAGTATAAAATATGTTAATATCATGCTTAAACCTGGCTCGAACCCGACCCAACCTGGCCCATGAGCACCTCCATGTTATGGGTAGTTTTACGCATTGTACTAAAAAGAGCAGATATGATCAGAACTTATAATGAGATTATTAAAAGAACAATTTATTATAATCATATTTTTAAAAATTTAATCTACTTAAGCAATGGATTATCGATTATTAAAATATACAAAGCCGAACCAACTAACTTAATTGACTCACAATTATTATTTTTAATTTATTTCAAATATATTTATAATACAATATAATATATAATTTTAGCTACCTAAACCCAAAATTCAAGTACCCAACCCAACCAACAATCCATTAATACTAGCCCAAAGCTTTATTTATTTTTACTTAACACAAACCCAATTACCCAATCAATTTAATTAAAGATAAACCCATTAAACTATTAGTAAATTTATATTTTGATCACTAAAATTTTAAAAAGTTATAAAATGATCACTAGACTATTCAAAACTTTTCATTTAAGTCACTAGACTATTAAAATCACTGTTGTACGGCCTTATTTGTTCGCATCACCTATACTAATCAAAAAGTCTCCTTCCTTCCCTTTCTCTTGAACATCATGGATCTGTAAACCAAAATCTGACAACTTTCTTTTTTGATCTCCAACACTGACTATCAAATCAACTTGGAGCTTACTAGCCTAACTTTTGAAAAAAACTTAATTAGCTCTGTGACTTAAATGAAAACTTTCCAATAGTTCAATAACAAATTTGAAACTTTTTAAAGTTAAGTGACCAAAATGTAAACTTACTAAGAGTTTAGTGACCTTGATTGTAGTTTACCCTTTAATAAATCAACCCAAGCCCAATTAAAAACAATCGGTTGCTCCCAAGCCCGTCTCTGTTTGCAGATACCAAACCCTAGCTCTTTCCCACCCAAAATCCCAAACCCATCCCACTTCCCACCGGGTGCTTCCCTTCACGCTGCTTTCTTCATCGTCTCCATCAATTGCTTGCTTCACTTTTCACTTAGTGGCTAGCTATTTTTTTTTTTCAAAGGTCGGTTAAAGACTTCAAATTTGGATTAATTGTTTACTCTGTATTTAAATTTTGAGTTTTTATATGTATTTGGCAGTAGGCGTATGAGGCTTCAAAATTTACCTTTTTCTTTTTCAGTTGAATTGTGATTGTTTAACTTGATGCACTGCTGTTGGTGTTAAAATTGATATTTTTACCTTAAAAAAAATCATTGTACAGGAAAAGAAAGAATTAAAAAAATTAAGTCTAATTGTGCTGGGAATATATGTAATCAATAACTTAGGTCTTTAAACAGAATTAAAAAAAAAGAAAAACTCTTTCGTATCTGGCTGGTAGCAAATTTTATCATGTTTATGTTACTATTATTTATTTGTAGTTGATTAATTTTTTTTTGGATTTTTTTTTCTGCTTTTAATTTGAATTAATGAATTTGGTTGTTATTAGTTCCTCGATAGAATTAGGGTTTTAGGGTTAAATTTAGACTTTTCCATTTATTTTGCTGGCTATTTTGATTTTGTAGCATTGCACCATATTCATAAGTTGCTTCATCTGCAGTTAGGTTTTAACCGTGAAGTTCTGGTGATTGCTTGCTTTACCTTACCTGAAAATGTCATCATTAAGGAATGCTATCAGCAGACGTGCTCACAAGGAACGAGCTCAGCCGTGAGTCTCAGCTTTTTTTTCCCTTTATTATAGCCATGCATTCTACATAACTTTTCCTTATTGTGCATTTGCTTTCGTGCTGTTCAATACCTGGTTATATTTTAGGTCATCGAGGAAAAAATTTGGGCTTCTTGAGAAACACAAGGATTATGTCGTCCGTGCGAAAGCATTCCACAAGAAGGAAGAAACATTACGGGCAAGTTTATTTGTTTATTGCATTCAATTTCTTGCTGCTTAGATTATAGTGAGTGCTCACTATTTCTTCCTTTTTTTTGTGCTCTTTTTGTCGATTTGCTCTACAGAAACTCAAGGAGAAAGCTGCATTCAGAAACCCAGATGAATTTTACTTTCAGATGATAAAAACGAGAACCGTGGATGGGGTTCATAAACCTGAGTAAAATACAGCTTTCTTGTTTACACTGTTCTCTATTCGGGCTTGCAAATCTAGAAAGCTTATTTGGTCTTCTTTTCTTATTTTCCAAATTCTTTATTTGTATAGGAGTCGGGCTAACAAATACACTCAAGAAGAACTCATGCTAATGAAGACTCAAGACATAGGATATATACTACAGAAATTGCAAAGTGAAAGGAAGGTACCAATGAATGATTTTTGGTTTATCAGGGGGCATATGATATTTTCCTACATGGTTATGGTGATGAAAACTATGTGCAACTAATCATCCCTATTATTTTATTCTGCTGCAGAAAATTGAGAAGCTAACTGCAGTGTTGCATTCTGTTGATAATCATCCATCTAATAGACACATTTACTATGCCGAGGATAGGTTTGATTTTTTAATATCAGTATATCACCATTTTTTTTAATTCGTTGTCTCTGGTTGTTATCTAGAAAAAGAAATTGTGAGCTGTTGTTTTACAAGACTAGTATAGGGTGATAACCTTTCAAGTAAAAAAGTGATTTACCTTTAGTTTACCTTCTTTGAAATTCAACCAAAAAGTTCCTACTTATCTTCTATTGTTCTGCCACATTCTTTATATGATATCCATCATGACATTTGGTTGTTTAAGCTCTTTGGAATTTTTAGTAACATTTATCATATTAATTTGTGATACTTCTATAGTGTCAGAAATGCATCCATGATTGGCCAAAAGAGAAAAACAAAAAAGAAATATAGTTGAAATTGCTTGCTTTTGTTTTCATTGACTAGAACAAATACCCTGATTTTGCATCTGTGTTTGCTTTCATCGGTATGGTTGTTGGACCAGTAAAATTAGTTTAAATATAGTTCTTGAGCCCTAAGATATAGAACAGTTTAGCGGTATATGTTCTCTTTATCTTCACAAACTGGAAAGAAAGGAGACCTTTTGATGAATCAAAGTAAACTTCATACTTATTGATACTATATATTGTTTTGAAGTATAAGAAATATGTATTCATATATATTCTTCTTTACAGGGAAGAAGCTAGAGAATTACAGTCACAAGCTTCACAAAGCAGAGTTACTCCCACTTCTGGTGATATCCCTGATCTTATTAAAAGGTTAGTTAATTGACAATATTTTACATAGTGTGTTTGGTAAATAACTGGAATGGCCATTGACAATATGTTCACTGCCATAAGTTGTCTTCATCTTGACCATGATTTCCCGTCTTTACACATTTTTGTTCTTTCACATGTAGGAAGACAGCTGCTTCTTACAGGGAATTAGAAGCCAGGAAGAGTAGAGTGAATCAGCTGGAGAAGCTATATATGGAAATGTCACTGAAGAAGGAATTACAGGTACGGGTAATATTTTAGGGTTTAATTGCATCAGACGTCCTCAAACTATAGTCCAGAGTCTAAACTATTATCCAAATCCAAACTTCAAAACATAGTAATTGAGCCCTTATGGTATCATTATTGTATTAATGAAGTCCTTCTGGCAACCTAACCATCAGCATAGGCATTAAATATTAGCTTTGATTTTGATGTTGAGCATGTTTAAAACATGAAAAACAAATTTAAATACATATCTACTTATTGGATAGATAGTGTGGGTTTCAAGTGTTGAAGAAATGGAACTCACTTTAGATTCATGCTGCTCATACGATAGGTATACATGTATTTAAAATTCGAGCACGTGTTTTAAATATGATTTATGTCAAATCTAAACTTGCATTTAATTTCTAAGCTGGCGTTAGACTGATGGAAGGGCATGATTGATATGATATTGATGCTTTGATAACTCAATTAAATCGTTTCGAAAGCTTATAAACCAATTTAAAATCTAGATTATAGTCTAGGAACATCAAGTGCAATCAATCGAATGTTTTAAGAAAAATTTAATATAATGTGGACAATGCATTTAAAATTTCGAATCGATTTCATTGTACAGAAAAAGGGTCAGAAGCGGAAACTCCGTGAAGACGAGTTAGTATGTCCAACCTCCAAGCCAGTGTATAAATGGAGATCAGAAAGAAAGAGGTGACAAAGATGGTTGTGTTGGTGAAGAAGGCAATTTGGCTTTAGCAGCTTTCCCCATGTTGTGAGAGAGATCTAAGCCATAAATATTGAAAGTTTTGCATTGTTATGATTTTCAGGGGCATGGGACCAATTATATATGATATGAGAATTATTATTACTTAAATGAGTTTGTTATTATTATTATTATTATTATTATTATTATTATTATTATTATGTCTGAACTCTATTGAATTCAATTTAATCCTAAATATTTGACAATATAAAGTATCCAAATACTTTTGGCAATTTGTTTTAAAGATCCAAACTCAAGTGAACCCAGTCGATTGGTCTTCCCCGACAAGCTCCATTATTTTGACGGCAACCTTGGTTCCACTTCACTGGCGAACCTGCTGGAACCTGAGTACCTCAGCCTTGCTTGCTTGGGTCCTGACGACCAGTTTCCTCGGTCCCAGACTTCAGGCAAGGGGGGCTGGTTGTATGGTGGAGTTTAGAGTCTGCTTTCCATAGGCTTGGATTTGGCCTATTTGGTCCGGTGTCTTACATGTTTGGGCTTGTGGGCCTTTTCTATGTACCTTTGATTGTTTAACGAAGTTTAATTGCTTTCAAAAATAACTTATCAAGTATGCAATTGATTTTTGGTAGGTTCAAATATATCTTATTCTTAAATTTTATATATGTAACATAATGTAATGAATATAGTAAAGCATGCTATTTAATTTTACAATCCTTTTAATAATTTTATAAATGTTTTTAAATTAAATATGTTAAAAGAATTCTTAAAAATGAGTGATTAAAATGTTTAGCGTGGGTTGTACAATGTTATAAAAAAATAGATTGAAGATCAAATTACTCGAATTATTTTGATCATCAATTTAACAATAATTAAATAAATACTTAAAAATTTATAAAATAAAAAATTATAAATTGATTTAATTGTAGAATTTTTGTTCTGATTATTATTTTTTTACAGTTGCAAGTAGTTCACTTAGAAATTGGTTGAATTCCTTTGTCTGAAACCGGTATATCGATTGGTTTTTGTTCTAACCAATCAACAAAGTGCACATTTCTACTACTTCTCTGATGATATAATGTGCTTAAACAAAACCTTGTTTCTTTAGTTGCAGGTATCTAAGTGTTGTGTGGATGAACTTCAGAAAGGCTTAAGTCCGACAAAGTGCTTGATGTTCTCCAAGAAAATAGAATAAATATGAGGGGTTTTTTTTCCCTATTTTCTACAAGTAATTTTCAGTGTAATTTGTAAAATATTTTATTTTTTCCTTTGCATCATAAGCTACTAGATTGTGATCAACTCAGACTGTTGGTGTTTTTGTATCGAGAGAGAGATTACAACAAGAAAACCTAGCAGATGAAATAAAACTGCTTGTATATTTCCTATTGATTTTCATTCCAAAAATTACAATATATAGGTGAAGTGGTTACAAGTAATCAACTAATCCTACCAAGTCAACTTGGAAAAGTAAAGATAAAACTTATACACAAACTGATTGGAAGAAATCAGTACCTAAAAACCTCATTTCAATGCTAACTCTGTTTGTTTTTAGCAAGATAACTTTAACAAATAGGCTAAATAAAATCATCATTCCAGCAGATGCAAACCCTACTCTCACTTCATTTGTGGGTTCGCCAAAACTTTTATAAGCTCGCACTTTGATGAGCTTGCAACTTAGGTTGAGCTCGCATTTTTGAATGATTTCGTGTCTTTGAGTGAGCTCGCAGTTGTTGATGAGCTCGTAGTTGTACTTGAGCTTGCAGTAATGTTGCAGTGTTGCAGTAATATGCTACTGCATTAAGACCAGCTCCATTTCTGCACTTCAAAACAGTGTTGCAGTGTAATTGAGCTAAATTTGCAGCTGGTATTTTGTTGCAATGCAGGCCAAATCTTAACACTCCTCCTTGGACTGTATGCAACAAACACCAATTTTTCCTTTCAAGGTTTCAAACTTGGTAGCTCCTTTCAAAAGATCTGCTGAAAATGGTGCATTTGTATTGCTTGAAACTTCAGCGATTGCAGTAGAGTTTGCTTTCAACATTTCTGCAACCTGACCATGCATGCCATTTTCTTGGCCATGGAATATCATATTGCTTGCTAGAACCGTAAATGCATTCTCAACCAAATGGAAAACAAGACCCTGCATGCTGACAAGCTCATCAAAAGGTACATCCTTAGCACCATCAGCATCATCCAGACCATCAAACATCTGTTCAACATGAGCTTCAAGATGAGCTGCTTGCACTTCCCAACGTGCAACCACATTTTCAGCATTCCTTCTGATCATTTGACTGACTCCACCAATAGTTTGTGCTCCATCAGCATCTTCACCATTTCCATCACTAGCTAAATTCCTATTAGCTTCACCAGCATCTTCACCATTTCCATCACTAACTAAATTCCTATTAGCTTGTCCTAAGGGTCATCTAGCAGCACGAGCACCATTCCTATTCACTTCATCTTCTCTCTCAACATCTCCTCCAAGCTCTTGCAAATGTTGAAAATAATCCCTCAAAGAAATGGCTCCAAGAAAAATAAACACAATGCTAGCAGATAGTAGGATCCCATGCAAATAATCAGTAAGAATGATTGTGGTTGAAATATGGCTCAAGAATAATCTCTGAGGTTCACCAAAACTCCTCACAAAAGCCAATTGCCATATCCAAAAAGTAATGAAAGGTATAATGAGGAGCCAAACTGAAAATACAAAACTAAGGCGCAAAAAGAACTGTAGAACGTGACAAGCTTCCATAGCTTCTTGCCAGCAACTTTCTTTTACAGCTTCATCATAGCAAGAAGGCTCCACCAAATTCATTTTTTGCAACTGACTAGGAGAATTGTAGTTCACATGCCCCAGCCTCCTATGCCATAAGGTTGCATCATCAATTTGACTTGCATATGTTTTAGCTTGCAGCTGATTCACATCCACAATGAAGGTTCTGTCTTGCACACTACTGTTGTTAACACCTGACTAGTAGCACTTTTGATCACACAAGTTTTACCTTCAAAAACTAAAGAGTAGCCCTTCTCCAGTAGCTGACCAACACTCAGCAAATTTTGATCAATGTCAGGTACAAAAAGAACCTCAGAAATGGTTTTGTTAGCTGACTTGGTGCTTATCACAGCCTTACCCTTTCCTTTTGCCTCCAAGAATTGACCATTGCCTATTCTGACTTTGGACTTAAAGGTGGTGTCCAACTCTTTGAACATGCTTTTATCAGAAGCCATGTGGTGGGTACATCCACTGTCAACCAGCCAGATTTTGCTCACCTTGCTTGAGCTTGCAAAGCAAGATGCTGAGAAAACATGCTCTTCCTGCACTTCAACATCTTCAACAGCCTGAGCTTGGTTTTGATACTGTTGTTGTGGTTTAGGCTTGTTTTTGCAAACTTTTTCAATGTGATCAAATTATTTGTAGCCTCTACATTGAATATCAGGTCTGAACCAACAGTATTTTTCAAGGTGAGTGCTTTTTTTACAATGCACACAAGGTGGAAACTTCTTCTTGGTAGTCTCTTTCTTCTTCTTTTCTGTCCAAGGCTTCTTGCCTTTGAAATTTGAGGTTGAACTTGTGCCTTCTCTGCTTTTGGCTTGAAAGGCTCCCTCAAGGTGCTCTTCATTTCTGATGGCTCTTCTTTGCTCTTGAGCATAGAGAGCATTTATCAGTTCAGTCAAGGGAATGGTTGATAGGTCCCTTGAATCCTCCAAAGAAGAAATTTTTGCTTCATACTTCTCTGGCAAGGTTGTTATGACTTTCTCAAATACCCTTTGATCACTGAACTCATCCCCAAGCAGTTTTATATTGTTGACAGTAGCCATGATTCTGTCAGCATACTGCTTAATGGTTTCTGAGTCCTTCATCTTTAAATTCTCAAAGTCCCTTCTTAGGTTGATTAGTTGCTGCTGCCTGGTCTTGTCTGACCTTTGAAACTCCTCCTTGAGTTTATCCTAAGCCTCCTTCGGAATAGCACAAGCCATTATCCTAGTGAAGATAACATCTGAGACTCCACTTTGAAGGCATGACATGGCCTTGTACTTCTTAGCACAGTCTTCACTATGCTGCCTGATTTGAGCAATGGTCGAGTTGGCTCTCAATGGTGGTGGCTCAGTGTCATGTAGAACAATCATTTGCCTGCAGATATGTTCTCATTTTAACTGCCCAAATATTGTAGTTTTCACCAACAAAAACAGGTGGATGAGGTGGTGAGAAACTTATGTTTTACAGCAACCAAAAACAACAACCAACAAAAATAGCTTCTGCTTCTTGTTTCAAACACAGGCAACTTAGAAATAGTACACAACCAAGGCCCTCAAAGATAACAGGCTCTTGATACCATTTGTTGGAGTTTTTGTATCAAAGAAAAAACAAACAAAGCAAAAACAGAATAAGAGGCTTTCAGAAAAGCTGAATGAATCTCTTATCAACTATTTTTTTCATTCAACCTTGATAATATATCAATTATACAAGAAAATTTTTTACGGTTACAAAAGGCTAACTACTCCCACTAGTACATTGACTAAAACTAAGATTAAAATATACAAAGTAGCTAGCTGATATACTAGGTATTAAATCAATATAAATCAAACAACTTATCCTACTAAGCGATTTCATCAAAACAAATCATATCCTACAAACTTAGCTATCACATTACAAAAGAACTAGACTAAGTTCTATAGGAACAAAATACACAAAATATGCTGCTGCATTAAGACCAGCTTCATTTCTGCACTTCAAAACAGTGTTGCAGCGTAATTGAGCTAAATTTGCAGCTGGTATTTTGTTGCAATGCAGGCTAAATCTTAACAGAGATTCAAAGCATACTACATTAATAACCTTTCATTTTCCTTCTCCCATTTGAAATTTTTGTATTTTCTTCTTTGATAATCACTAACCCATTTGTCAAGATTGAAGATTCCCAGTTGATTTCTAAGGAAATATGGGTTTTTTTATTTCTTTCGGATATACTGTATCTTAGATGTTTTTATGTTTAAGCATGAACTAATTTTCTAAATACCTAGGGGAGATGAATCCTATAATAGATTATATCATTTGATTTTTATTTTTCGAAATAAATACTTAGTTTCTTATTCTCAATTATGTGTGGTTAATTTTTAGTTTAATATTTCTAAACTATTAATCCATGTTTGATGTATTTAAATCGGAAGTTGAATAAACCTTGTTTAGGAGTAGATCATACGCAATTGAGTGAAGTTGCATGCAATCCTAGAATTAAGACAATATAAATCCACTAAATTAGAGTAAAATCTAATAGGAGAATCCATAGCACGAGTTAATGCCATAATAGGGGTTTTAATTAGAAAAAAATTCAATTAATCAACTTAAAGTCAATTACTTTTACGCTTGAAAGAGATATTTGTATAATTTCGAGATTTCACGGATCAAGTTACTAAGTAAATAAATTGCATAATTTAGATTAATAGTAACACATGAAATCTAAGTGGATTCTTTCCTATGTTTTATTTCACTTCTTGGTTGTTAATCGTTTATTTTTCTGATTAGTTTTTTTGTGGTGTTTAGTTATTTTTAGTTTTTAATCAATCACTCGAATTATTTGATTAAACAATAGAAAGATGGTAATTACCAGTACTTGTAGTCTTTGTGGGAACAATATATTTGTTCACCGTAGCTATAGTATTAATTGATAGGTGCACTTGCCTTAGTAAAATTTTTAGTTAGTTCACGAGGCATCAGGAGCGTCAAACAACAAAGGGTGCAAATATGTTTCCTTGGATTTATACATGAAACCTTGAACATCTTTGCCACATGCTTTACAAGTTTTTCCTCGTTTCCCTTTCTCTTCGAGCTTGAAGTTGCTATTTTTACAGAATGAATGGGTGGCAATAGGCTTGGCCACCCCACAATTTTCATGAAGATGAAAGTCACACTTCTTGTTATTGCATTGATAACATGAACCGAGCCTAGTTCTTTGAATAACACCCCCAAACTCGGCCTAGAAGTTATGGCCAAATCTGGAATTATTACGTATAATGATTGAAAATTTGGTTTTCGTGTATCTTGAAAATCATCGCAAACTCTTAAAATCTCGGATTATTCGAAAACATATCTTATCTAAATATTTTATTGAAAACGATGTTTGTTTATATTTTCTAAAACTTATGATTTTGCAGCAAAAACCCTTACAAAGTTGTATTGTTTTTTTTTTTTTTGAAAACACGGTTTGTAATTTGAAACCCGTTGTTTTTGCAAAAAACAATCATTGTCAATAAAACGTTTAAATAATTAAATCCCAAATTAAAAGTATTTAAAATGAACACAAAACTTTAATAACCGAGCTCCCGTTACACCGACCTGCCTAAGCCTGAAGATTGCCTAAAAATATCCATCAAATAGAATATGAGTTTTTGAAACTCAATGTGTAACAAATAAGGTAACAATTAATTTATATAAGACAAATTTTACAGAAACAAAACCATATCAGAGCAGAACAAATACAAACATACTTTCCTACCCCCGTCTGCTACACACTATCTCCGACCGTCCCAACACACCACATGGGGGTATGAAACACTCATACTACCCTACACACCACTTAGTGTCATTAAGACACTTTTTAGATATTTGCAGCTATGCTACCAGTATAATGGGCAAGATAGCGCCTCTTACAAAGACACTTCCTCCACATAACATAACCCGTCCTTGATGTAGTTATAATCATAACAAAAATCATACATGCTACAGTTATACACGCATGTCATAACAGATAGCCTATTACAAGATTAACTTATCATATGTTATAATAAATACACGTACATATAATAGAAGTATACTAATAAATGGCCATATTCTATGTTTTACAGATTATTTGATCACATACCGACCCCACGGAAGGCCCACGATCGTTGAGAATGATGTGTACGATCCTGGAGAAAATTTCAAAATTTTAGGCCCTTACGCCCGTGTGGCCTCCAGGACCCAACTGGCCCAAACCGTGTGTCACACACGGCCTACCACACGTCCGTGTGGCGTCGACAGTGTTGTTATTTTCTCGTCCACAACTTATCTCAACTAACCCCCTAATCTTTAGATTCTTTTCTCTTCCTTTCTTATTTAGTGTTCAATTTCAACCCAAACTCTACAAGCTGAGCATCCCACAAAGTCATTAACAAAAACAAAATAATCCCAGTTGCCCTGACAAAATTTGAACCAAAGACCTCTAACACATTAACAAGGCCCTTAACCATTGAAGCAACTATTTATCACATGACAAGATTTCACAAATTACAAATAAAAACTTTGGGGCGTTACACTTTACATTTATGGCACTGATATAGCGTTATGGAATAGCTTAGCTCAAGCTTGACCAGACGCGAAGGCAAAAAAATATTTTACAGGGGTCAAAATGAAATTTTAATTTTTAACAGTCTATATCTTTATAATTTTTAAAGGATTAAATCAAATTTTTATAATTTTAGAGGGGACAAAGTGCAAATTTACCTTTACTAATATAAAATTTTAAAAATTTTTAAATGGCCTAAATAGTAATTTTCTATTTTAGGGGAGTCGGGGCCCCTGCCAACCCCCTTTAGATTCGTCTCTGAGCTTGACTCAAAATTCGGCTCGAACTAAATTAGAATTAATTTCTAAAATTAAACATAAAGATTGAACGTAACAAACTCGTTTGACTAGACTTGTTCTAAGTTCAGAATAGCTTGACTAGACTTATTCAAACATTAAGAAACAAAATATCAAGTCACTCAATAGCTTGAGTTTAAGCTTGACTCAATAATAATTGTGTCAAATCTGTGTTCTTTTAGCTCAAATCCGGATAGCTTACAAGCATAAATATCTTATTTAGACACTAAGCATACTTATTTTGAACATAAATTCGTATCTAATAATCACCCTGAACACACACATACATACAATCAAATATCATATATTACTAACTTTTCTACAAAATTAGAGCATCATATGTTTGATGCCCAGTCCCACAGAAACGAAATTTCATAAGCTTATACTTTACTCATTGCCCCAGAAATGGCAGTTCTTCAAGGGCATTGACCCAAGAACTAGAAAGAAGCAACAAATCTGGTTATCCATCAGCTATCATATATATGACTTTGGAAATAGAAAATTATATTTTCCATTTTTGTTCCAGAAAGAAATGAAAGGGAACTTAACTTTGTTTAGACGTTGGAAATTAAAACAACAATATTGAATGGTGGCTCCACAATTGGGACCCTACTCAGAAGTATCCATTTTTTTTTCTACATGAAATTAATGTGAAGTGTAGAAAGTGGTGGCAAATTGCACCAATTAGTTGCTTAACAAACGTTCAGCATTGAATTACCATAATTTCCTACGGATAAATCCATTTCTAACATTTGATGTATATCGTCTAGCTTATTCAATGGGGCAATGACTTTCTTTATAGGGGATTCATCCAAAAATCACCCCCAAAGAACCCTTGTTACTTGTAAGAAAATTAAAATAGATTTAAGGAGAGAGGGATCTATTTACAACGTATAGAAACACCCTTTCTTATATTTCTATACGATTTTAAAGATTAAATTAAAAAAAATTAGGGGAGGGAAATTGAATTATAAATTTTTTAGAGATGATAATACAATTTTATCATCTATTAATTTATGATTACATTATTTTTTAAGGGACTTAATAGAATTTTTTTTATTTTAAGGGATAAAGTGCAATTTAACTATATATTAATTTGTAATTTAACTATAAATTTTTATATGATTTATAATTTTATCATTGGGGACTTAATAGAATACTCCCTTAAATTCGCCCCTGCCAACTTATGCATATGTAAGTAATTTTTGAAGGACTTAAAAGAATTGGTATGCATGTAAATGGATCTGTCCCTCAAATATAAAACAGCACAGCTTAGTCGTTGGGGGCAATATGACTTTGTTTACGACGCTTCCATTACGTTCACAATCTTGATGTTGATTGATGTCAGTTGAAAAAAAACATAGTATGGTAGTATGACTCAGTTGTGACAAAAAATATTGACCATAAAAACCAGCCCCAAGTAGACGCCTTTAACTAAAGCAGGCACATAGAAATCATAGCCACATGACAGTAGATAGAATACGATAATATCATAATTCTAAAACTATATGGCTCCATAGTTGTGAACCAACCGAAACTATCCAACGCTTACTTTGAAGTCTCCCCTTATCAGTTCATTATATATGAGATCAATGTTTAAGTAAACATCATATATGCTATAAGTTAAGGAGCGGTGACCCATGCAAATGCTACCCCACATCACTTTTAAAGTCTAAATAATTGACGGTAGATAGAATACGATAAAAACCAACCCCAAGTAGACGCATTTAACTAAAGCAGGCCCATGGAAATCATAGCCACATGACAATAGATGCAATACGATAATATCATCATTCTAAAACTATATATTGCACTCTGGTTCTTAATAATGAGCCATGCACTCTCATTTACAAATCCATCTTATCAATTACCAACTTGTTTAATGTTGATGGAGCCATCAGAAAAACATTTTCAAGCGTCTAGCTCTTTTTTCCTTTTGATTCTTCTCTCATTCTACAACTTGCAGGGTCTTAACTTGCTTAGTTTAGCAACAGCAAGTCCTGTAGTTAGAGGAAATGACACTGATCAACAAGCTTTACTCCAGTTCAAAGCCAAGATAACTGGTGATCAACTCAAGATTATGGAGTTCTGGAATAGTTCCATTCACTTCTGTCAGTGGCCTGGTGTTAGATGCGGTCGCAAGCATCGGAGAGTCACCAAGTTGGAACTTGGATTCCTCAAACTCTCTGGATCATTGTCCCCTTACATTGGGAGAGCTTCCTCAGGGAGTTCGACCTTGCAGGCAACAGATTCTACAACCAAATTCCTCAAGAAATCGGTGGTTTAAGAAGACTGGAAGTATTAGTCCTCAGCAATAACTCCATCAGTGGTGAAATTCCTTCTAATTTTTCTGCTTGTTCTAAGCTTATATTAGTTGATATGACAAACAACCAGCTAACGGGAGAAATACCTTCTTGGCTGGGTCTCTTGTCAAACCTGAAAGAATTGCGTTTTGTCCACAATAGGTTGAGAGGGAATATCCCACCTTCGTTGGGGAACTTGTCATCCTTGGAGAAACTTGGTTTGCAGAATAATGCATTGAGTGGGATTATACCTGAAGCTTTTGGACGACTGAGAAATCTTTCATTTTTCTTCATAGGCGGAAATGCGATTTCTGGTATTGTTCCTGTCTCAATGTTCAATCTCTCCAATATTAGAGGCTTTGATATTGGTACAAACAACATTCAAGGTACTCTTCATTCTGATTTAGAAATCAATATGCCTCATCTTGAGTTCTTTTCTGTAGGGGGAAACCAAATCTCTGGACAAATTCCAATTTCATTATCCAATGCCACAAATCTTAATGTACATGAATTTAATGACAACAGATTCAATGGAAATGTGCCTTCATTAGAAAAGCTAGATACACTGTATAACCTTGAACTAGGAGGAAACCATTTGGGACATGGGAGAGAAGGTGACTTGCACTTTCTCTGCAGTTTAGTCAATAATACCAGTCTAGAATTTTTACATATAGGTGCAAATAATTTTGGAGGGGAATTTCCGAAATGCATTAGCAATTTTTCTAGCACCCTTCGGGGTTTAGCAATGGGTGAGAACAACTTTTTGGGAAAAATCCCGGATGGGATTGGAAATCTCATAAATTTGGAGGTGCTAGACTTATCACAAAATCAACTATTAGGACCCATTCCCTTTGATATTGGGAGGCTTTGGAAGCTAAATGTATTTTACGCTCATATTAATTTTCTCTCTGGGACTATTCCCCACTCTATTGGAAATTTATCAAAGTTAATCCAACTTGATTTAAATTTTAACAATCTTCAGGGCAGCATTCCTTCAGGTCTAGGTAATTGCAAAATTTTGCTTCTAATGTATCTTTCTAGTAACAATCTTAGTGGACCAATACCCCCTGAAGTACTAGGACTCCCATCCTTGTCCATTGTACTAGATTTATCGTCAAATTATTTGACTGGTGAACTTTCTGTTGAAGTAGAAAAACTAAAAAATCTAGGTCAATTGGATGTTTCTCAAAATAGATTATCTGGTTTGCTTCCAAAAAACCTAGGTAGTTGTGTAAGTCTAGAGAAGTTGTTCTTGGAAGGCAATTTGTTTGAAGGACCCATTCCATCATCTTTGAGTTCATTGAGAGGTCTTGTGGCATTGGATTTATCTGACAATAATCTTTCTGGTGGAATTCCAAAATTTCTTGTGCGATTTGGGGCATTAAAGTATCTATATCTCTCTTTCAATGATTTTGAGGGAGTAATACCAAGTGAAGGAGTATTTAAGAATGCAAGTGCTACATTTGTTGAGGGAAATAGTAAGCTTTGTGGAGGCATCCCTGAGTTACATTTGTCAAGATGTAACTCCAAAATATCAGAAAACAGATCCCTTAAATTGAAGATCACAATAATTGTTGTGATTTTAGGAGTGACTTTAGTATTCTCTATTTTCCTCATCATCTGGTTTAGAAAGAAAAAAGAGCAGAAGCCAACGACAACTCATGTAGAAAATTCTCTTTTACAGTTATCATACCAAAGCATCCTAAGGGCTACTAACGGATTCTCCCCTCAGAATTTGTTTGGTTCGGGAAGTTTCGGATCTGTATACAAGGGAATTCTTGAAGCGAATGGAGCAGTTATTGCAGTAAAGGTGTTTAATCTTCTGAATCATAGAGCTTCCAGGAGTTTCTTGGTTGAATGCGAGGCTTTGAAGAACATTCGACATCGTAATCTTGTCAAGGTATTAACAGCCATTTCAGGTATCGATTATAAAGGCAATGATTTTAAAGCCTTGGTTTATGAGTTCATGGAAAATGGAAGCTTGGAGGATTGGCTACATCCATCTGTTGGCATGAATAAACCAGAGACGATGAGAAACCTAAACTTCTTTCAAAGACTTAATGTCGCCATAGATGTCGCTCATGCACTTGAATATCTGCACCATCGTTGTGAGACGCCAATCATTCATTGTGACCTCAAGCCAAGCAATGTTTTACTCGATGGGGAAATGGTTGGTCGTATAAGTGACTTCGGCTTAGCAAAAATCCTTTCTGAAGAATGGCCAAAATATTCTACTAATGAATCAAGCTCCCTTGGAGTAAGCGGAACAATCGGCTATGCTCCACTTGGTATGTTCACTTTTTTCATTTCTTTCATTATTTAAAAGAAAAAAATATATATCTAAAAGCAGTCTTGTTGTATATTTAGAGATTATCCACTACAATTATTTATATATGTATTTTGTGACGAATTAATTATAGAATATGGCATGGGAAGCGAGTTGTCAACCAATGGCGATGTGTATAGCTATGGCATCCTCTTGTTGGAGATGTTAACAGGGAAAAGGCCAACGAATGAAAGGTTCAAAGAAGGTTTAAGTCTTCATAACTTTGTCAAAGCAGCTTTGCCCGATCGAGTGATTGAAATTATAGATCCCATTCTTCTTCAAGAAAGTGACAGAGGAACAGCGGCGGACATCACTCTTAATGAAAACAACTTGGGAAATGACATACATCTTCAGTGCTTGAATTCAATATTTGAAATAGGACTTACTTGTTCTACCGAATCACCGAGTGAGAGGATGGACATGAGTAATGTCATTACCAAGCTTTGTTCGATTAGAGACAAGCTTCTTCATCCAACTCGGTTACGTCGTGGTGTTTGAACTTTGTATGCTACTCAATCGGCAGGTAATAATGTCTTCTTATCTTAATGAAATACTCATTTGTTTTATTAATTAAGCTTTTCTTGATAAAATGGAAAGATGGAAAGTATATATTTTTTTTCATAGGTGTTTTTGGTATAAAACATATAAAAATTGAATTATTTTGAACTAACAAACACATCTCTGTCAAATTTTTTTTTCTTTCACTTTCCTTTCCTACCAATTACACTTACATTTTTTTTTTTTTCTTTTCCACTCAAAGCCCACCACATTCCTACTACGTGCTTAAATGAATCCTTGTTTCTTTAGTTGCAGGTATCTAAGGTGTTGTGTGGATCAACATCAAAGAGGCTCAAGTCCGACAACTTGCTTTATGTTCTCCAAGAAAATAGAAGAAATATATGGAGTTCTTTTTCCTGTTTTCTATCAATAATTTCCAGTGTAATTTGTTTAATACTTCGTTTTTGTCTTTGCATCATAAGCTACCAGATTGATTTTTACTTTGCATCTTATTGTATCAGTCATGGTATTGAATATGTTAGTCAATCGCTATTCATGGGAACTTTATCTTTGTGAAACTGAAAATCTTTTCTATATTAAAAATGCTAGAATTGAACACATTTAACAAATTTTTAATTTGTATTTTGTCCATTCTATTAAAAAAATGAGTAAATTAATCTTTATATATTATAACAAATTAGTTTTTTTGTTAAAAAAATTTATTCATTTTTATTGTTAAAAACTGGTTCTTGTATGTTGCCGTGAGGTACTAGCCATATAAAGTTATTCGATTATTCTATTGTCTTTTAATTTAATATATAGAGATTAATTTGCTCAATATTTTAAGACATTACAATGCTTTCTTTCCAACAGCGGGAATTTGTCGCATTAACAACAGGAATTTGTCGCATTCTTTCAGCATCAACAGCACTAGATTTCCTAGTAATAATAATTTTCATCTTCTAAGTTGGGATACGTTGACATCAATAGATTTTCAGACAAGAACAAACTAGTTAGCTTCTGATTTTCAGAATTTATATATGATTAACCCTCGTTTCAAATGTCTTGTTATGTCAGTTTTCTCTTGAAATATACTATTTTCTACAATAATCTAAAGACAGGAAAGCTGTAATGATTTCACTTGAACTAAAAAGTTATGATGGTTTATCTCAGCCGGTAGAGCGCTTATGGATTTCAACATGCGGACGTGGGTTCGGATCCCACGGTCATCAACGTGATTATATTTTTTGTTCTTATCAATCTCCAGTACATTTTAATCCTTTGAGAATTAGAGTTGGAGGTTAGTTGCAAGATCAAGTGGTGTACAATATTGTTCGAAATAATGTTGAGAATTGCCAACCATTCCAAAAACAATACAATGATTTCTTATTTGGTTTCTCCATTGGATGTCTTAACATGAAGAGATGGAATGAACTCAATGAGTTTTTCAATCAAACTCGGTACAAATTCATGACATCTATGTTATTTTAAAATAATAATTATGATATTAGCTGTTAATTTTTTTTTCTGTTGTTGATGCATCGTTGAAAGCACTAAATATATCCTATTCCCTGTAAAATAGTAAAAATAACAGTAAAGGGGAAGTAGGGTCGAATCCACAGGGATCGGATTATACAAATGCCTATTTCTCGAGATCCTGGGCAGAATCGTGCCCAAGAAAGCTTGCGATCTTGGAAAAATAAAAAACAGAATTAATAATTTCGATTTGGAATAAAACAGAATATAAAATAGATTGAAATCGTGAAAGTAGATTGCGAAAATAAAAAGGAAAATAAGAGAGTTTAAAGAAGAGTGAGTCTTATTTGGCGAGATTCTAGCCTCCGGTTGTCTCGTTCCTCCTTGGGTTCAATCTTCGGCTTTTGGATGACCCTTCTCTGCCCAAGTAAGCCAGTTATAGTGGAAGAGGACGCCTACGACCACCAACTCCAAGAGTTTTACCTTACGAATTTAGGGAGCCTGACTCTAGCCTACTACTGCCCTTGTGGAGTCATTTATGCTAGATCAATGTTTCTCAATGACGAATCCCACGCCATTTTGTCTCTTAGGCTCGCTAACCTCTGACGCAATAAGCTCACGAACCAACGATGCAATCCTCCCAAAACACACAAAGCGACCGCCTTTACATAAGTTGAAAGGGTTACTTTTAAGGGGACCTGGACGGAAGCGTCGGCCCCGTAATGCGGAGAAACGATGAATACCTGGGTGAGAAAGTTAAGCGCGGGTTCTAATCTTCAAGAACCTTTTGGGGCATTCGACAACCTTCGGCTAGATGGTTTTTAGTGGCTCATAATTGTGATTGAAAAATAAATAAAATATAAAAATATGGAAAAGAGAGTTTTTATTGAAAAGAAAATAAAGGAAACATAAAAACGTATGGGAGAGGAGTGTACAGAAAAAGATGAACAACCAAAATGAGTCACTCCATCCCCTATTTATAGTGCTTAAGGTAGATGGATTAGTCCTACTCAAACTCCCAAAGATAATTACAATTTAATTAAAGATAAATAGAGATAAATAAAGAAATTAAATAATCCTAGATAATTATCCTAATATTAATTATCCTAATATAATTAAAATAGAATTTGATAAAGCAAAGTCTCTTCTTTTTGCATTTCAATCCTCTCGCCTCTCCATGCTTGCACTTTTGGCACCATCTTTTCCCTTTGTTGCACATTGGTCCATTTTTATCTTTAATTTCACGATTTTGGCCCTCAATTTTGCATTGGTCTCCAATTTAGTCCCTACGAGATAAAAGTCCATAAATAGGCCAAATTAGTAGAATCACATTCAAAATTAATATACAATTAGCACATAAAAACATGTCATTCTAGAGTGTTATCAGTTGTAGAGCCAAAATTACATTTGGTTTAAATGCTCTTATTGGAAGAAAAGAGTCTGAAACTAAAAAGACTTTTTGGGTTGATGTTTGGTATTCACATAATGCTCGAGATCTCATGAGTTATATAATTTCCAAAGGATATAAAATTGACTTTTATGAATTAGGTATTTAATTAATATTTTTATATTTTCAAATTAGTTTATATACGATTGACTTTCATCAAATGTAATTTTCTTTTCTTTTTTTAGGAAATGAATTGTGTGGATCAGAGTTAGTGGTAGGATTGAAGTCAAACAATATGCAAAAGATATGACAACACTTAAAGTGTATCCAAATCCTAAAACTCAACTTAAGGTTTAGGCCCAGGAGGTTTCTATGACAAGAAATGATTCGATACTTTTTTGGATGCTTCAAGACATGCTTCAAGTAAAATATTTTTTTGATTAATTTATTATTTTACCCTGATTTGTTTAATTTTATTGATGATTAATGCAGGCAATAACCCAGATGTGGTTCGTCATGTCCAAGATCCATTTTTCTTGACTCAAATTGCTCAAACATTTAAAGATGTTTCAAATGCTATTGACAAATTTGCACCATGGTCTGGTGCATGGGTTAGTGAATCGGGTGGAGCTTATAACAGTGGTGGCCAATTAGTGTCGTATACATTTGCATTTGGCTTTTGGTAAGTATTTTTTAAATCTTTTATTAGTTGATTATTTTTAAAACCCTATTAAAATCTAATGATTAACTTATAACTCCAACAGGTACTTGGACCAATTGGGAATGACATCAGTTTATAACCACAAAGTTTATTGCAAACAAGCTTTGACCGGGGGCAATTACGCTCTTCTTAATACTACCACATTCGTTCCTAATCTAGATTATTACGGGTAACTTTCCTATATTTTCCACTGTATTTGTTGTTAATTTCATTTGTTTTAATTTTATTTGTTGAAATATCTTTTGCAGTGCGCTTTTGTGGCATAAAATTATGGGGGGTAAAGTTCTTTCCGTCACGCATAAGGGTTCTCCATATTTGCGTGTATACTCTCATTGTGCAAAAAAGGAGGTAATTTTTATTATTTTAGTCGACTCAATGAATTTTAATTTATTTTTTATTTATTAATTTTTTTATTTTGTTGCAGCCGGGGATTTCTTTCGTTTTCATCAACTTATCGAAAAATACCTTATTTGAAATCGATCTTTTCCATTATCTAAATTTAAATGGTGGGAGTCCAAATTTTAAATTTAAAAGACATAAAGAGCGAGAAGAGTATCATTTGACTCCAAAAGATGAAAAAATCTTAAGCAGTGTCATATTATTTAACGGAACACCATTAGAACTTTCATACACGTTGGAGATACCAGAGTTGAAGCCGAAGGGTGTGGATGGTTTGAAACCCATTAGCATCGCTGTTCATTCAATCGCGTTGGTAACTATAAGAGATTTCAACGCACCAGCATGTTCTTAGGATTGATGGTTTGGATTTAAAGTGTTCAAAAAATGGAACTCAATTTAGTTCCATGCTGTTCTTACGATAAAATTTGAGTACATGCTTTAAATATGCTTTATGTCAAATCTAGTGCAAATGTGTAATCAATCCAACATTTAAAGAAAATTTCAATATAATGTGGACAATGCATTTAAATTTTAAAATCGATTTCATGGTGCAGAAAAAGGGCCGGAAGCGGAAACTCCGTGAAGACGAGTTAGTATGTCCAACCTCCAAGCCAGTGTATAAATGGAGATCAGAAAGAAAGAGGTGACAAAGATGGTTGTGTTGGTGAAGAAGGCAATTTGGCTTTAGCAGCTTTCCCCATGTTGTGAGAGAGATCTAAGCCATAAATATTGAAAGTTTTGCATTGTTATGATTTTCAGGGGCATGGGACCAATTATATATGATATGAGAATTATTATTACTTAAATGAGTTATTATTATTATTATTATTATTATTACTATGTCTGAACTCTATTGAATTCAATTTAATCCTAAATTAATATTTGACAATATAAAGTATCCAAATATTTTTGGCAATTTGTTTTAAAGATCCAAACTTAAGTATAAAGTGAACCCAGTCGATTGGTCTTCCCCGACAAGCTCCATTATGTCGACGGCAACCTTGGTTCCACTTCACTGGCGAACCTGCTGGAACCTGAGTACCTCAGCCTTGCTTGCTTGAGTCCTGACGACCAGTTTCCTCCATCCCAGACTTCAGGCAAGGGGGGCTGGTTGTATGGTGGAGTTTAGAGTTTGCTTTCCATAGGCTTGGGTTTGGCCTATTTGGTCCCATGTCTTACATGTTTGGGCTTATGGGCCTTTTCTATGTACCTTTGATTGTTTAATGAAGTTTAATTGCTTTCAAAAATAGCTTATCAAGTATGCAATTTGATTTTTGGTAGGTTCAAATATATCTTATTCTTAAATTTTATGTGTAAAATAATGTAATGAATATATAAAGCATTACATTTAATTTTATTGTAAAAATATCTGTCCTTTTAACCTTTTAATAATTTTATATTTGTTTTTAAATTAAATTGTTAAATCTTAAAAACGACTGATTAAATTGTTTAAGATAAAAGATCAAATTACTCAAATTATTTTCATAAACGGTTTAACAATAATTAATTAATTAATTAAAAAATCATAATTTAAATTTTATTTAAAATTATAAATTGATTTAACTGTAGATATTTTTGTTCTGATTATTTTTTTTACATGTTGCAGCTAGTTCACTTAGAAATTGATTGAATTCCTTTGTCTAAAACCAGTATATTGATTGACTTCCATTCTAACCGATCGGCAATGGCGGAGCCTAGTAGAGGCGCAGGGGGTCATGGGCCCCCAATATTTAAAATTTTTACAATTTAGCCCTTTATAGATATACTATAGCCCTTCCAAAAATATAAGTAGGCCCCTAAGGTGTAAGATTTTTATAATTTATTAAAAATATTATTTTTTTTGGATCGATTGTTTTTACATTAAAATCGATTGTCATGTTAGAATACTGCATCTTTTGAATAAATTGTTATGGTAGAATACTCCTACTTCTTCTTTTGAATCGGTTGTTTATATGTTTAAATCAATTGTTATGTTAGAATACTACTATTTTTCAATCGATTATTTATATGTTTAAATCTATTGTTATGTAACACATCCAATTTTAGCTCCCAAAAAAATTAATATTTTGGCTCAGCCACTTCTAACTACACCACACTTATGGGTGCTGCACAGAACTCTTTTGAGGATATGAGTTGTTGTGATCAAGTTCCAAATTCAAAAACTTACTCAATTTTGGTGAGAGGCGTTAGAACTATATCATGCAATCAAAACAGTGAGCTGGAACCGTATATTGTCCACTATAATATCCTACTTAATGGTATGACTGAAGTTGCTAGGGAAGAGAACCATTTTCTCACATCTTTGTCGCCGGTTTAACATGATTCGGGGGTATTCTTCAAAGCAATGACCTAACAAGAGCTCTTCATGAAATGGTAAATAGATGCAATCATGTTAGTGGACTTGTCTTGGAAAATTGTAGAAGATCAACCATCAGGCATTATGAAAATCATGTAACAATGAAGGGAAGGTTTAAAGTAAATGCTAACACTCTACAACAGCATGGTTTGCCTTTCTACAAGTAATCTTAATATCATTAAACTGATTTTTTTTTTTTTGTTATATATGATTTACAGCATGGTATGTCATTCTGCAAGTAATATTAAAGTGCCTTGCGAAGTGGCCAACTGGAGAAATTTTTTGAAGAAGTCATTTTTCAAGCATGCCAAGCCTCCTCGGGTTTCTCCGAAGAAGCTATTAGCTGATCTCCAACCACTGTTGAATCCTGTGAAAGCTCTTTTCTGCACAACAATTACTATCGAACAGAATAGCTTCATCAGCAGAACAAGGGCACTAGTACCTGAAACTTTGTATACAAGATTTGAAAGTGCAGGCATAAATGCTGATGTTTGATGATGATGAAAGAACCGAAAGCAAGCCTTGTAGGGATGGATTCACAAGAACGGGGCAATGCAAGCAATTGCTCCCACGGTCAACGTCTTTTTATTTTTTTATTCTTATTTGACTTATCAATCTCCAGTACTTTCCCTAATCAATTTTAACTTTTTCTCATCTATAAAATCCAATTAAAACTCTATGATAAAAGTAAAATCCAACTAAAACGTATCATATTTCGACAATTTTAATTAAAATAAAATACAAACACAACTAAAAGCTTATGATAAGTTAAAATAATTAAATTACTGATATTATTTATTACTTTCGAGAGTTATAATACAAATAAATCTTTCAATTGTTTCAATTTAACTTTAACTCTAATTTATTTGAATTCATTTTCAAATGTATTATTGATCTATAAATAGTCAATTGATTCGTTGGTTTTCATCATATCAATTTATTCTAAGTTTTTTTTGTTTTTTTCCAATGATGAGTTACAGAAGTATATCCTTTTTTGTCGTGCTTTTGTCATGCCTTTTGGTCTCAAAAGCTGAAAAAGTTAGAGTTGTGGTTGAAGGAGCAACTTCCATTGCACAAACCGATGAAGATTTTATTTGTGTTACCCTTGATTGGTGGCCTACAAACAAGTGTGATTACGATCAATGTCCGTGGGGTCAAGCTGGACTTTTTAATTTGGTAATTTTATTTTATATTTTGAGTATATATTGATTAAAGACTATTTATTTACTCTCAAGTTTATTAAATTGTATTATATATCCCATATGCAGGATTTGAAAAACAAGATTCTTGAAAATGCCGTAAAAGGTGAGTATTGGAGTTGTTCTAATGAATGTTTTGTTTACTATTTTTTCTACTAGTATGGGCAGCTTCTAATATGCTAATTAACTTTGGTGAGTAATTATGGTTTCAGCATTTCATCCTTTGAGAATTAGGGTTGGAGGTTCGTTGCAAGATCAAGTGGTGTACAATGTTCGAAATAATGTTGAGAATTGTCAACCATTCCAAAAACAAGACAAGGGCTTCTTATTCGGTTTCTCCATTGGATGTCTTGACATGAAGAGATGGGATGAACTTAATGAGTTTTTCAATCAAACTCGGTATAAATTCATGACATATATGTTATTTTAAAATAATAATTATGATGTGAGCTATTCATGTTATTTTTATGTTGCAGAGCTAAAGTTACATTTGGTTTAAATGCTCTTATCGGAAGAAAAGAGTCTGAAACTGAAAAGACTCTTTGGGTTGGTGATTGGTATTCTCATAATGCTCGAGATCTCATGAGTTATACAATTTCCAAAGGATATAAAATTGACTCTTATGAATTAGGTATTTAATTAATATTAATATTTTTATGTTTTCAAATTAGTTTATATATTACCGACTTTCATCAAATGCAATTTTCTTTTCTTTTTTTTAGGAAATGAATTGTGTGGATCAGGAGTTAGTGCTAGGATTGAAGCTAAACAATATGCAAAAGATATGGCTACACTTAAAAATCTTGTAAAAGAGATGTATCCAAATCCTAAAACTCAACCTAAGGTTTTAGGCCCGGGAGGTTTCTATGACAAGAAATGGTTCGATACTTTTTTGGATGCTTCAGGACATGATGTTATTGATGGAGTTACACATCATATTTATAATCTTGGACCCGGTATCTATCTATATATCAATTAAAATATTTTTTGATTAATTTATTATTTTGCCCTGATTTGTTTAATTTTATTGATGATTAATCTAGGCAATAACCCAGATGTGGTTCGTCGTGTCCAAGATCCATTTTTCTTGACTCAAATTGCTCAAACATTTAAAGATGTTTCAAATGCTATTGACAAATTTGCACCATGGTCTGGTGCATGGGTTAGTGAATCGGGTGGAGCTTATAACAGTGGTGGCCAATTAGTGTCGTATACATTTGCATTTGGCTTTTGGTTAGTGTTTTTAAAATCTTTTATTAATTGATTATTTTTAAGACCCTATTAAATAATGATTAACTTATAACTCCAACAGGTACTTGGACCAATTGGGAATGACATCAGTTTATAACCACAAAGTTTATTGCAGACAAGCTTTGACCGGGGGCAATTACGCTCTTCTTAATACTACCACATTCGTTCCTAATCCAGATTATTACGGGTAACTTTCATATATTTTCCACTGTATTTGTTGTTAATTTCATTTGTTTTAATTTTATTTGTTAAAATATCTTTTGCAGTGCGCTTTTGTGGCATAAAATTATGGGGAGTAAAGTTCTTTCCGTCACACATAAGGGTTCTCCATATTTGCGTGTATACTCTCATTGTGCAAAAAAGGAGGTAATTTTTATTATTTTGGTTGACTCAAATAATTTTAATTTATTTTTTATTTATTAAATTTTTTGTTTTATTGCAGCCCGGGATTTCTTTCGTTTTCATCAACTTATCGAAAAATACCTCATTTGAAATCGATCTTTTCCATGACCTAAATTTTAATGGTGGGAGTCCGAATTTTGAATTTAAAGGACATAAAGAGCGAGAAGAGTATCATTTGACTCCAAAAGATGGAAATATCTTAAGCAGTATTGTATTGTTGAACGGAACACCATTGGAGCTTACAAGCTCATTGGAGATACCAGAGTTGAAGCCAAAGCTTGTGGATGGTTTGAAACCTATTAGCATCGTAGCTCATTCAATCGCGTTTGTAATCATAAGAGATTTCAATGCACCTGCATGTTCTTAGGATTTTATTTCTTAGCATCGTAGCTCATTCAATCGCGTTTGTAATCATAAGAGATTTCAATGCACCTGCATGTTCTTAGGATTTTATTTCTTTTAGACCAAAATTTATTAATTTTATTCATTAGGTAAATTTAGGATTTCTTATTTGTGAGGAACAAGATTTATTAATTTTATTGTTAGTTCAATTTAGGTTACCATATATTTTTTTAATTTTTAATTTGTTCCTTCTGAAGAAAATAAAATTTCCTTTTTATTATTATTTTACCATTCGTTTCCTTTTCCTTTTTTTTAATTTATTTGTCTTTTTTTTTACAATTTTTTAATTTTTTTAAAATTAATAAATAAACAGTAAATGAAAACAAACTTTCTTAAATAAATAAAATCATGCCCCTTTGCCTTTATCTTCAATTAATAATTTTTGTGTTCATGAATTTAGATCCACCTATATTACAGGTGTCTGTGAACCAGTTGAGTCGGTTTTGGATTAAACTTTTATATGGATATGGTATGGTGTTATTCATTGTTACTTAAACTCAATACGGTCTAATATATGAGCCCTCAATTTTGTGTAAACTCGATTACTTTTTGTAAATAGTTAACTCAAATCTATTTAAATCTTTGATAACATACTTATATTAAAGAGTTTTAGATTCTCGTGTATTATTTTTTATTTTTTTAAAAATATTTTATTTGTTTATATGCTTTTTGTTAAAAAAATTAAGCTTAGTAACATATTTTTTAATGCTTAATTACATTGTAATATTATATATATTATAATTAATATAATTTTATGTGATAAAAATTGCATAATATATAACAAATACAACATTTAACATTTAACATGGACCAACTTTTAATATTGAAGGTGAAGGCATATATACATTTTAAACTCGATTAAGTTTTTTTTTTTTTTCCAAAGAAAATTCGAAGTGCTAACATATGTTTTTTTTTTTTTTACTTGATAATATTTTAATATTTACAAATTTTATCAATTTAATCCTAAATATAAAAATTTAATTCTCAATTTATTTTAATTTAAATTCTAACAAAAAAAATTACAATCAAACAGATAGTGGCACTATCATGTCATTACGTTTCATTCAACAAATAGTCAACTGAGTAGTGGAAGGAAGTAAAAGATGGCGACTTGCAGGAATATGCAGGCGACTGCAATGTATGCTTTTCTTCAATTAACTCTTCCCATCTTTTTAATCCATCTTTATTAACTCGTTTGTTAATTAAATAATTTGTTCATAGAAATACAACATTGAATATAAATAATAAGGTTTATTAACTTGACTCAACTTGATTCTATTTTTTTTTTACTCGATTTGTTTCAGTTTGAAAAAATTTCAAATTAAATTCGGTTGCTAAAATAAGATTTATTAACTCAATTAATTCAAAATTTATTAACTCGATCTTACACTTTCATGCCTATAACTTAGTTTGTCTCATTATCCATTATTCCATATTACAGGAATGAACCCAATCCAGAATATGAACCATAAAAGAAAATACATATTAAACCGATCACAGGAATACCAATTACCGTACCTATTATCCAAAGAGGAATACTTCCAGTAGTATCGACCATTTATCCCACTTCCCTCCGCATTTCATCAAGTGGTCATGCTAAAGATATAAACAGTCATAGACAATTATGAGATACAATCCTTCTGAATGGGATAAGAGAATTCCTACTATTATTTAGTATTCTACTACTCTCTTTTTTCTTAATTGAAGAAATAAGTGGAAAATAAAATAGCAAGTACAAAAATGAGTAATAACTCCCGGTAGAGACTGGTATGACTCAATTCAACATTTTGTTCGTTCGGGTTTGATTGTGTCATAGCTCTATAATTAATTCGAATTAGATTTATCGTTGAATGAACTGCATTGCTGATATTGACCCCAAAAAAGAAATGGTAGGTACAGCTAGCTCGTGAACAGGCAACCATCGCACTGTAAAAATTGAATAGGTCCGATCTATGGTCATTGGGTCCTCCTAAAAGGATCTACTAAATTCATCAAGTTGTTCCAAAGAATCAAAAGGCCAGTTATTACTGGAATTCCTTGTTGGCTCTCTGTACAATATTCGTTTGGACGAGGGCTTCCAAACTCATCATAAGCTAAACTTGTGCTGACGAATAACCAACCTGCGATAAATAGGGAAGGTATAGTAATATTATGAATGACCCAGTATCAAATACTAGTAATAACAACAAAAGAATGTTCTCTTGTACTTCCAAACATGCCGAGCTCCACATATTCTTGTAGGGGATCGATTCCGTAAAAGATAGGATCAGTAAATGGAAATTCATCGAAACTCAATCTTTATGAAATCGACCATATTATACCAAAAATATTTTTAGAGTATACCGAATCAGTATAGATTCGACTCAATCGAATACTCATCATTAATGCCAAATATCCATATATCCTTAATTCTTTGTTAGAATACTACTCTTTTTGAATCGATTGTTTATATGTCTAAATCGATTGTCATGTTAGAATACTACTTCTTTTGAACCGGTTGTTTATATGTCTAAATTGATTGTCATGTTGAAATACTACTTCTTTTGAATCTATTTTTATGGTGGAATATTGTTGGAATACTGCTTTTTATATGTTTAAATCAATTATTATGTAGCACGTTTAATTTTAGCTTGGCCCCCATAAGATTAACATCCTGGCTCCACCACAGTTGATAAATTTGATTTCAATAACATCAGCGTAAGATATAAAATCTATATTTATACTTTATATTAAGTGACTAATTGAGTTAATTTCACATATATCTTAAGGTCCGTTTGTTTACATGTAAAAGGTTTTACGGAAAATGTTTTCTGCATTTTCTTGTGTTTGTTTCACAGAAAATAGTTTGGTCAATGGAAAATTACATTGCAATGAATCTAAATTTAACATAATATTTTTAATATAAGCAAAAACAATGTAAAATATAAAAGTATAGATAAAAATAAATTCAATTAAACAATGAAAAAAATAAGAAAATCTCAAATGTATGTTTGTTTAATTGAAAACAACTTTTATAAAATATTTTTTAAGAAATCTACCAAATAATAGAAAATATTTTTACATAGATTCATCCAAACAACAAAAAATATTAGCTTTGTCAGAAAAGTAAATCATTTTCTAGAAATCATTTTTCGAAAGTAATTTCCAAGCCTTAACTCAATACTACCCAATTCAATTGAGAAATTATAAAATATTAAATTATTTTAAAAAATAAAAAATATATTATAATGATTATTTTAGTTTTTTTTATATGTTGAAATAAAATTTTAAAAATTATAGATAAATTTTTAATATCTTTTAACTTTATAATTTCAATCAAGCTTTTATATAAATATTTTATAAATATATGGTAATTAGATATTTTATTATTTATTTACGCCATAATCTTATTTTATATTAAAAATTCTCAACTTTGAGAAAAGCTTTTCTAAAATTTCGTTTAAAATTTGCCGACCGACTCTCCAGCTCTCCTCCCACATCCTCGCCGCCGACCAAGCCTCTCCTCCTCTTCCTTCGCCTCCAGGCCCTGGCCCAAGATTTCTCTTGCCTTGAAGTTTCCGAAAGTCCAGGAAATTAAATAAGGTAATTTTAAAAGCCCTAAGCTTGAAGGTTGATTTCTACTTGAGACATTAGATTTTCAGTTATCTGATCTCTGCTATATTTGACTTTTGTGTGTTTCATTCAACTGTTTTTTTCTCGGTCTCATCTTATAATCTCTCTCTGTTAGCTTTGTTGAGAAGCGAATTTTTTTAAAGCTATCGAGTTAAGAGGAAATTCAGTCTTTTTCCCTCATTGATTTTCTGGTTTAATTGTAGTTTATGGTTTATTTAATTTTTGTTCAATTGTAATGCCTGCTTAATCGTCATTGTTTTTTTTCGTCAATTGTAATTTCTGCTTAATTTATTTTTCCAGACCTAGCTAGGGTTTTCGATTTGTTCGCGAATGGGAAAAAATGATTTCTTAACCCCCAAAGCAATCGCAAATAGAATCAAAGCCAAAGGTCTCCAGAAGCTGAGATGGTACTGTCAAATGTGCCAAAAGCAATGCCGAGACGAAAACGGATTCAAATGCCATTGCATGAGCGAATCTCACCAACGTCAAATGCAGATCTTCGGGCAAAACCCTGACCGGGTCGTATCTGGGTACTCTGAAGAGTTTGAACGGAACTTCCTCGAACTTATGAAACGGAGCCACCGGTTCAGTCGGGTCGCTGCCACTGTTGTTTACAATGAGTTTATTAATGACCGACATCATGTTCATATGAATTCGACCCAATGGGCTACATTAACTGAGTTCGTTAAGTATTTGGGAAGGACCGGGAAATGTAAGGTTGATGAGACACCCAAAGGTTGGTTTATTACTTATATTGATAGAGATTCAGAGACGCTTTTTAAGGAGAAAATGAAGAATAAAAGGATTAAATTGGATATGGTAGAGGAAGAGAAACATGAAAGGGAAATTCAGAAGCAAATTGAGAAAGCTGAGCAGTTAAAAAACCCTTCGGAAGCTGAGGAGAACGAGAAAAAAGCTGTAATCAAAGAGGTGAATTTAGAGAATGGAATGAAAATAGGGTTTTCTTTAGGAGGAGGAAGTGTTGTGAAAGGTGAGAAAGGGGAGAGTTCGAGTACAGCACGGTTGGTTTTTGAAGATGAAGAGAACGAGAAGATGAAGGCAAAGGCAAGGATTGAGAGGAAAGAAAATAGTGGGAGAAAAAATGCTTTGGAAGAGTTGATGAGGGAAGAAGAGAAAGCAAAGGAGAGGAGTAATAGGAAAGACTATTGGCTTTGTGAGGGGATCATTGTGAAGGTGATGAGTAAGGCATTGGCGCAAAAGGGGTACTATAAGCAGAAAGGAGTTGTGAGGAAAGTTATCGATAGGTATGTAGGTGAGATTGAAATGCTTGAGAGTAAGCACGTGTTACGAGTTGACCAAGAAGAGCTCGAAACTGTGATTCCACAAATTGGGAGTATGGTAAGGATAGTAAATGGAGCGTATCGTGGGTCAAGTGCAAGATTGTTAGGTGTGGATACAGAGAAGTTTTGTGCAAAGGTGCAGATAGAGAAGGGAGTATATGATGGCAGAGTGCTTAAGGCTATCGAGTATGAGGATATTTGCAAAGTTGCTTAATGAGTTATGCCTGGAATTCTGGCTTACAGTGATGGAATTTAATGTTTATGCTCTTTGTCAGCTGTTCGTCGAAAAAAAACTCCGTAGTTTTGCAATGCATGGTTCTTGTTTGGTAATGTATCCTTTGCTTGATAAATGCTAATATTCCTTGTTGAAACTTTTTATCAGTTATCTGGAGAACTTTCAGCATTCTACCTCTACATTTGTTACACCTTGTGATGCCTTGTTGTTTTGTAGCTTGTGAATTTGATAATATTTGCCTCCAAGTTAATGTCAAATCTGTGGAATGTTTGTTGTGTGGTAAGGTGGTAGCCAACCTTATGAAATGTGATCTAGGTTCCCATTGATAACAAAGCCGAATATCCAACTGAAATAGCTAGACTTCTGCCTATAGCAAAACTTGTTTCTGCTAGAAATTTTGTTTCATGCAGTTTTATTAAAGTGTTGCAATGCTTAGTGGCCTTAAGCATCTGGTACATATAATGTTATAAGTAGGATTTAAAAGCTGACTCTAGTGTCTATCAAAGCTTGTTAATTAGGTTTAAATTAGTATGTCAAGGCATTCCAAGTTCTGTTTATGTTGATTGGATTTTGCATAGACTTGTTCACCGCCTAGATCAGATTGTGATCCGATCTGTTTTCCTCTCTGTTTTATATCATCTTATTCAAGCTCGGGTCCGAGTTCGATGATTCGTTTTAGTACTAATAGTCTCCAAAACTTGTATATGCAAGATGGCTTTTTCACTATAATGCTTTGAACAACCACTGTGGAGATTAGCCAGGTGGCTAAACAAAGGCCTTCTTATGATCAACTGTTTTTGATGTTTTATCCCTACAAAGTTATGGGCAGGCCTAAAGTTTATATTAGTCATTTACAAATACGGGTGAACTTGGGTAATATTTTAAGCTCATATTTTGAGTTTGAGTCAAGTTTTAAAAAGTATAAAATAGATTAATATTAAGGGTGTGTATCCAATCGGATTGGATCGGTTCGGTTTGTTTTTTTATTTTTAGCTTGTTTTTTAGTTGGAATTTTTTTTTCTAGTTGAGATACTTGTAATTTTATTTCCTTCAATTTGATTAAATCAAAAAACTGATTTAGTAAAAAAGTTAAGTTTTTTTATAATTCAGTTCACTTCAATTTTTTTTTATACATTCTTAATTAATATCATATTTAAGTTTGATCTAACCCGAATTTAACACCTGGCGGATAAACACTCTTGGTTTAAATTATTTCGGCAGCCTGATGACATGATGGGGCAACCGCCTCTACTTGGGAAAGGGTGGAGGGTCGAACCCCTACCCCTTACCAGTCCATGCTTAGGTTGTCAAAAATAAAAACAGAAGGGTGAGTGGTGAATCGGCCATAGACCTTGAATGAATTGATGGGTGAATAACTTGTTAATTAGTTGGCACCTCTTTAATTTAGTAGTGGATCAACCTCCAACTACTCTCATCAGTAAATGGTTTTAAATTTAAATCCCATCTAATAAATATTATTAATCAAGTCTTTCCTCAAGAATGCATAGCATCATATTATTGTATGCCGTAGTTCTTGGGTTGGAATTTCACCGGCAACTCACTCCTTTCACCTCAATTTGACTCCTAAATTAATATTATTGTTGAAAATTTCATGACTGTTTTTTGGAAGAAGTTTGTGAAAGGTGATTGTTGGAAATTGATGAATCTCTAAATAAATTTAGTATTGTTTTAACGTTTCCAAAAACTCGAATATTGGTATGTCTCGTTGAATTACCATAGAAAATGAAGAGTTCACCATTAATAGGGTTTAAACTTGTACCTTTAATGAGGCATAAGTGTAAGTTTAGCACTACTTAAGCCAGCTCATCGACAAATGCTTTATACTTATATTATCGGGCATGGGTTGCTATGCGAATGGTTCACATATTAAGATATCCGATGAGACACTCAAATTTTATCTTCAAACGCTCAAGTTTTCAAGAAAATTAAAAGACAAAACTCTCGAAACAGAACCTGTTGAGGAGTCTATCAACCTTGAGTGAATTTAACTTCATAATCCTCTCAAAGTAAAAAAAAAAAAAAAAAAAAAAAAAAAAAAAAAAACTTAATAAATGTAATTTTTTAATATTAATATTTCTATACTACATTTAAATAAATAATTATTAATTTAATTAAATCAATTCAAATTATAAAAAATCATTCCGATCTCCACTTATGAAATAAGCTTTTTTTTTCTTTTTTGGATATAATCATAAGACTCTTTGTCGTGTTATAGACTATTTTTAGTATACTTATAAGTGTTTTTATCCATTCTACGATTTAAACTTAATCCTATTCAATTTAGGTAACTTATTGGCAATAATATTTAAACCGAACTCGTTAGATTGATAGTCAATAAATCAGAAGAAAGGCATTAGACAAATTCAACTAGTTGAATCAAATTTTTTAATAAATTATTTAATTAGTTAAATAGATTAAATTAATTAATAATCTAATCAATTCCAACACTGATTCTAAAAACCTAAAATAAAATTGAAAAATAAAACACACATCATCACCGTTAAAACCGTGAACTCACACATCATCACCGTTAAAACCGTGAACCACTACCAAATGGTCCCCTTGAATCAATCAAGTCAGCCATTAAAGCTAGCGGTGTGGTCATCGGCCTAGATAAGTTAGCTCTCCTACCCCAACCAGACGCCTTTAATATTATATATATAATCATATATACAATACACTCTATCCCATTTCCATCACATGCCCCATTCCATAAACTGTCACCACCTTCGCTTACTTTCCTTTCAAAGTTCTAATCTTTGAGATCTCCGAAGATCCAAAGATCCAACTCTCCCAAACCTTAAAAAGCTTCAAAGGGTTTCTCCCTTTAGCCATAACAAAAACTGGGTCTCATTTGTTTTGATCTCAAAAAGGATGAAGGTCACTCTAGTTTCTCGGAGTGGGAGAGAGTTCATCAAAGGTGGCCTTGAGCTTAATGACTCGGTACTGTACTTTTTTTCCATCTTTCTTATGATTTATTTGTATTTTTTAATAGTTTGCTTTGAAAGAAAAAAAATGAAAAGAAAGGAAAATTTATTGTTTTTTTCTTTTCTAAAAAATTGTTTTGCAGGCTACTGTGGCCGATCTGCAGGAAGCAATTCACAAGAGAAGTAAGTGATTTTCTTTTAGTAGTAAAAAAATTAGCTTAATTACTTGCTATGTTTGTTAATTAAGTTTTTCTTAATAAACTAGGAGGAAATATTCAATATAGTCTCTTCTCTTTAACTCTGTATTGGTAGGGAATAATTGCTTGTTTGTGGGAACTTCCTGTACTTTTTGCTTGTGTTTTTGTTTCGGGTTTTCTCTTTGCTTCAAATATTTGCAACTAGAGTCAATAATATGCTCTTTTTACCCCTTTTTGTTCCATGATTGTGCTAGAGATTCATTGCTCCTAATGTGTTTTATTTTCATATTGTATTTCATGAATTTATGATGTTTTTACTTTGTGACTCTTGAGTGATGTAAGTAACTAAAAACGTTGAATAAAGCGATTTTCGAACTAGAAATTTTATACTGGGGTTGGGGAAGCTAAAAGATTTGGTGTTAAAATGGACTAATTTGAAGTATTATATTTTTAGAGGGGATAGAAATACAATTAGACCATTTAACCAAGGGGGACCAAGGCCCCTGCCTTCCCCTCTAGTGATGTTTCCTTTGGGATACTTGACTGATATCACAGAGGTAAACATTTTTTTGGTTCCTTAACATGTATTCTTCTAGAGGGTCACTACATAAAGTATTAAGTAAAGGGGTTCTATGGGAATTTTTAGATTTGTCATCGGAGCTTCTGATTGCTGATGTTTTGACTTAATTCCTCAAGAGATGTGTGTTTTTTATTGCATCAGTGTAGGTTTCAATAGACGATAGTTATTTAGAGTCTTCCTAACTGAGTTCTCGTGTGTTGTACTAACAGCTAAAAAGTTCTATCCTTCAAGACAAAGACTAACACTTCCTGTGCCATCGGGATCAAGGGAGAGGCCTGTCGTCCTTAACTACAAGAAGAGTCTCAAAGACTACTGCGATGGAAATGAGAACACCTTAACCATAGTGTTCAAGGACTTGGGTCCACAAGTGTCGTATCGAACACTTTTCTTCTTCGAATACTTGGGTCCTTTGATCCTCTACCCTGTCTTCTACTACTTCCCCGTATACAAGTACTTTGGATACGAAGAAAAGCGTGTCATCCACCCCGTTCAAACATATGCTTTATATTACTGGTGTTTCCACTACTTCAAACGAATCATGGAAACATTCTTCATCCACCGTTTCAGCCATGCAACGTCCCCTCTATCAAACGTTTTCAGAAACTGTGCTTATTACTGGACCTTCGGTTCATACATTGCTTACTACGTCAACCACCCACTTTACACACCTGTTAGTGATCTTCAGATGAAGACCGGGTTCGGGTTTGGTATAGTTTGTCAACTTGCAAACTTCTATTGTCATATTATACTGAAGAATCTACGCAGTCCTGACGGTAGTGGAGGGTATCAAATTCCTCGCGGGTTTCTGTTCAACATTGTGACTTGCGCGAACTACACAACAGAGATTTACCAATGGTTGGGTTTCAATATCGCTACACAGACCGTTGCTGGCTATGTATTCCTTGTGGTTGCTACCTCTATCATGACGAATTGGGCCCTTGCAAAGCATCGTCGATTGAAGAAGGTATTTTTCTTTTACCTTTCGAACTACTAAATCAAATAGTTTTCGTGCATACCATCTAAGTTGCCTTCATTTTAAGCTGAAAGTTGATTGGATTGAACATATATTGGCTTTTATTTAGTTTGCCTAGCACATGCTGGATTCAGATTTCTTTAAGTAGTTTCATTATGCTAATCAAATGCATATGCAAAGCTTTCTGTGTATAAACTTCTGTAAGTTCATATACGATACATCTGTGCTCAGATCGAACATAGGCAAAGCAATTCATATCGTAGCAAATTAACTGTTTGGCAATCTGCATATCATCTTGGATAAGTTCTTTAAGGCCTATGCTCGGGGCTTATACTTTAGTTTTCATTGCGGTGCATTATTCCGTCCATTGTCTATTTTTAAGTTTACCCTTACCTTTTACTTCTTGTCGTTCACAGCTATTCGACGGTAAAGATGGAAGGCCGAAGTACCCCCGAAGATGGGTTATTCTTCCTCCATTCCTGTAGAACGATCGATGAGCATCGTACTTTTCAAGAGATTAAATTTACGACGTTGAAACATGGTTTCTGAGTTCATTGAAAGATCAATTCTTGTTAAACCAATATAATTTACTTGACATGCATTAGGATGCTTTTTTGCTTATGTAAAATCATTGCTGGTTTAAACTATTGCTGTTGGTTATTATTTCAATTGATGGGTTTTCATTTTCTTATTTTAAATCTTGCTGTTCGGTTCGGTTCAATTTGATTCAGTAATTTTTGAGTGGAGCAAATTAACTCAATTTGTGTGACGGTTTACATGCATTTTATATTAATATGATACTATTTATTTTATGTATTTATAAAAGAAAATTTTAAAAATATCACAATAATAAAAGGATTTTTAAAAAATTCAAAAAATAGTATGTAGTATATATAAATTATTATGGAGCTTTTATATTTAAAAATTTAATATTTTAGTACGTATTTTTTATAAAAAAATAATTTGACTATTTTTAAAAAGAAAATATTTTATTGACTCTTTCCACCATATCATCCATGATTCTTTTTGATTATTTAACAACATTTTAGCAATTTTTTCTATATTATTGATACATAATTTTGGTAAATTTTTTATCTTGAACCTCCAACTTCAAACCCCAAACCCTAAACTCGAACCAAAATTTCGAACCTCGAACTTAAACCTTGAACCTCAAACATTGGACCTTAAATCCTAAACTCGAACTCTGACACAAGCACAGACATCAAAATCCTAAATCTCAAACTCTAAACTCAAGATTTATGGTTTATAATTTAAGGTTTGGGATTCAAGGTTTAGGCTTTAGAGATTGAGTTTGGGCTTCAAGATAAAAGAAAAATAACAAAATCATGTATCAAGGAAAAAATTGTTGAAATATCATTAAATAAATTTGGAGAGACCATGAATAATGTGACGGGAAGAATCTATAAAATAATTTTTTTTCTTTTTAAAAGATTGAGAGTTAAATTTAATTAAAAAAATTAAAGTAATAAAAAATATAAACTCGGAATATCTTTTGAAAACCATGAGCTGTAAGTTACAAAAATCATAGTCAATGATGGGATTACAACAACCACCTATCTCTCAACGACTCCAAATTGTGGGACTTATTATGCTAACACTTTGATGACTTATTATTACATTTTATTTTTACAAGTCATCTACTAAGCATCATATATACAACAACAAAACTAACTCAACTTGATATAAAAATATATAAAATATTATCTATTTATAAAAATATTTATATATATATTATCAAATCTAAATCTCAACCGTTGAAAAACAAAATCTAAATTTATGAAAATTAATTTAGTAGGTAACCTACTTTTGATCTTTATTAATTTGAGGATTGAATTCAACATCTTTTAGGGTAATTTACAATAAAGGTCACCTAATTGTGGTTTTCTTTTTGCCACTCAATTATAAAAAGTTACAAAATAGTCACTCAACTATTAGTAAATTTCTTTTTTGGTCACCTAATTATGAAAAATACAAAACGGTAACTCAACTATTCAATTATCTTTTTTAGTAACCCAATTATCTTGGATTTTTGGATGTTTTTATTTTACGTTGAATAGTTGGGTGATTAAAAAAGAAATTTACTAATAATTAGGTGACCGTTTTGTAACTTTTTATAGTTGAGTGACCCAAAACGAAAAAAAAACTATAGTTGGATGTCCTCTTTTTTAGTTTACCCTTTTTTTTAAAAAAAAAAGCAATTAAAAAAAGCATCTTTAAATTGTGACAGTTATAGTTGGTTGGAAGGAAAGAAATACCGTTAACCAATTAAGTTATTAAGGTATAATTATGATTTTAACCTCTACTATGCTGAAATTTGGAAATTAATCCTTCTACTTTAGTTTAATTTAATTTAATTTTTATCTTTTTAATGTTATTAATTGTTTGTTGTTATAATTAAAGTGACCATGTGAAATATGTTTAGCATTTGAATAATAAGTAAATTTATTATTAGTTGAACACGATGAATTAGATTTTTACTGAAAATAAATATCTGTAATTTTTGTAAAATTCAAAAATGCAAATTTGCTTCAAAATTTGGAAGTGTTTATTATCATATAAAACTCGAGTATTACTTTCTAAATCTAGATTACTTAAATTATCCTCCAAATATTTGAATTATGTCAAATTAGAAAAGGATTAAATTCGAATTTCAGTACAGTAGAGTGGCTAAAACAAAAGTTAGACCATTTATAGAAACAAGGCATCATTATGAATCACTAAATTTTAGTTATATTTTCTTTTTATCTGAAACAAAAATGGCTGGCCGGAAAAGCGTGAGAATGAGTCAATGAGAGCCTAAAGAATCGTTCTCTCCATAAAGATTTGAAAGGCCAATATTGATTCCCATTCCCTTTAAATATTTGATTTTTGGTGTTTCATTCACATCATCCCCTTGTCTTTCGAAATATTTCCTCGCTCTCTCTTTTATCCTCACTTTCTCAGCCATCAAAGACACCCTTTTTTTTCTTAAGGTTCTTTCTCAATCTCCTTTTCTGGGTGGTTTTTTCATTTTGGCATTGGTTTTTCTGTGGTTTTATTTGTTTTGATCAAAATGAAGAAAATGAATCCCATTTTTTGGCATTGGGTTCGTTTCATTTTCGTGTTTCAATGGTGTTTTCTAAAGGATGCTTGAATCTTGATTTTATAAATCTGTTTTTTTTTTTTTGAAGTCAGAAAATTGGATATTTAATGGAAAATGTAAGCATTTTTTGGCATTGAGTTCGTTTCATTTTCGTGTTTTAATAATGTTTTCTAAATGATACTTGAATCTTGATTTTATAGTTTCTTTCTCTTTCTTGAAAAAAGGGTAGAAAATCGGATACTTAATTTAGAACTTAAGCATTTTTTTTTTATAATGGATTTGCTATGAATTGCAGGTTGTAAAAGATGGCAGATGGTGAGGATATTCAGCCACTTGTTTGCGACAATGGAACTGGAATGGTGAAGGTAAAAATAAAAAAAAAATCATTGAAACCCTGAAAAATTATGTTTTTCTAATCAAAATTCATGTTAATTCTTAATGTTAATGTTCTTATATGTTCATGTTTTAGGCCGGATTTGCCGGTGACGATGCTCCGAGAGCCGTGTTCCCTAGCATTGTTGGCCGGCCTCGTCACACCGGTGTGATGGTTGGTATGGGCCAAAAAGATGCATATGTTGGTGATGAGGCTCAATCTAAAAGAGGTATTTTAACATTGAAATACCCTATTGAGCACGGTATTGTGAACAATTGGGATGATATGGAAAAGATTTGGCATCATACATTTTACAACGAGCTTCGTGTTGCCCCGGAAGAGCACCCGGTTTTACTTACCGAAGCTCCCCTTAACCCGAAAGCTAACCGTGAGAAGATGACTCAAATCATGTTCGAGACCTTTAATGCACCTGCTATGTATGTTGCCATCCAGGCTGTGCTCTCTCTGTATGCTAGTGGTCGTACAACCGGTAAGCATCGTATGATACATTGATAGTATGTAGCGTTTCGAGTTTATTTGAATCGTGCTTATGTGAAACTAAAATGTAAAGTTCCCAATACCATAGGATATCTCTGTTTTTGATTGTCTTGATATTGGTATAATGGCATCTGTTTGGTTCTGCTCGGAGGATTGTTACGACTAATGAGCTGAATTCGGTTGAATGTATTGACATTTTTTATGTAGGTATTGTGTTGGATTCGGGAGATGGTGTTAGCCACACAGTCCCTATTTACGAGGGTTATGCCCTCCCGCATGCTATTCTTCGTCTCGATTTGGCTGGTCGTGATCTTACCGATAACTTGATGAAGATTCTGACCGAACGTGGGTATTCATTCACCACCACAGCTGAGCGGGAAATTGTAAGGGACGTGAAGGAAAAGCTGTCATACATTGCTCTCGACTACGAACAAGAGCTAGAGACCTCCAAAACAGACTCATCGGTAGAGAAAACCTACGAATTACCCGACGGTCAGATTATTACCATCGGTGCTGAACGTTTTAGATGCCCTGAAGTGCTTTTCCAACCATCTTTGATCGGTATGGAAGCTGCAGGCATTCACGAGACAACATACAACTCCATAATGAAGTGCGACGTGGATATTAGGAAAGACTTGTACGGTAACATCGTCCTCAGTGGTGGTACAACCATGTTTCCCGGTATCTCCGATAGGATGACCAAGGAGATCTCCTCATTAGCACCCAGCAGCATGAAGATCAAGGTTGTTGCACCACCTGAGAGGAAGTACAGTGTCTGGATCGGTGGCTCGATCTTGGCTTCCCTAAGCACCTTCCAACAAGTAAGCTAACCGTACTTGCATACATAATCATCTAGTTACTTGCTCGATAATCTTGAAAATAACCCGGTTTGCTTGCTGTTTTGTTTGCAGATGTGGATTGCCAAGGCGGAGTACGACGAATCCGGTCCGTCAATCGTTCACCGCAAATGTTTCTAAACAGTTCAATGGGAGAAAATGATCAAAAAGAGAAAGCAATGACTGCTATTAGTGCAGCTCTGCTTTGTTCTACCGTTCTTTTTCATCTATTTGTTTTATCGTCATGAACTTTGAGAGAAAGCGAGGGGTTTCATTGTCTTCTAATTCTTTTATTTGTTATAAATGAATTTGATGTTCACAAGCATTTCATTTTTTATTTCTGGTTTATGCACTTGAATAAATCCATCATCGAAATTTCACTTAATCAATTTCAACAATACTAAAATAAGTGAGTAAGGTTAAACTAATCTAGAAAATGTTTCTTTTATTGACTTTATCCCATATTGGTAAAACTCTCCCGAAACATAATCTAAAATCAGATCTTCATTATCTAAAGGAATCCGGAATGTGAGTGATTTACTAATTAAACCTTCATGAATCCATTTTGTTGTTCTTTTATTCCAGGTAAACTTCCTTGACGTATCAACTATCGTAGGGCAGGAGGAGTTCTATTAGACAACCCATGCTTTTTTTTTTTTTGCACAAATGGAGAGTTTCGAATACAATTTGTATACCGGACGGATTACCATATATAACACAAAATTTCTCCACTGATTCCCTCTAGTCGAGCCTCCCGGTCTGTCATTATACCCCAAGAAGTAGAAAGATTTACAAAGAAATATTGACATTAATTCAATAAGTTAAAATTGAGTTTATTTTTTTTAGAAAAAAACTCATCGAAAATAGTGATCTATTTGTTGTCATTTATATGGCTATTAATGTTTGGTGATTAGAAAAACTGATGTCAAATAATTTAGTGATTAAAAAAGAAAAAATAAAAAATTTAATAATTAAATTTGTATTTATTTGTACTCTACATTTGATGGTTACATATTTACTTATACTACACTCTTAAACTTTAAAAAAAAAGAAAAGAAAAAAAAGGAGAAAAATTATTTTTCAAGATTACATAACTATAATGTTTTAGTTTTTCTTTTTCAAACTTGTATTATAAATTACTTCAAGAAAAAAGGTGTAGCGTAAATGAATCATTGTTATAAATTATGGTAAAACCACAATTTGGCATAATAAATTATTTATAAAAAGTATACCCATCAAATCATGATACATTTATTTATTGCTTTTAGTAAAAGAATTATTAACTTCAAAAAATTATTATGCGAAATCAAATCAATTTTTAAATATCTATAAGAAATATTTATCGTATTTTTAATCAATTTTTTCTATTGTGATATTAAATTTAAACTATTTTTTTTATCTCTAGCGCTACCCTCTTTAACTTCTATTCTGATGAACTAAATATCTTTCATAAGTAATCATAAAAAGCAGGAAAATCCCAACAAAACATACATACTATTCCCTCATTTCTATCGAATCGATCATAACTACTACCTACATTTCAAAAAATCGTGCACCACAAATAAGAACTAATAAAGAGGCCTGTGATTTTATAGAAAGACATCACGATTCCTTATGGAAAAAAAAACTATTTACTGAGACGAAAATAAAGATATCAAATTTCTACCAAGATAACTAGAAATTCCAACTAATAAAAACCTAATGAACTAGAAAAAAGGATAAAGGCCTAGCAAAAATTGTTTGTTTTTCGAGATTCCACTATAAATTCTATCCATATAGATTCTGATCGCCAATTCATATATATTAGATCCAGTTGCATTTTATTTGAATTGAGATAATAACCAAAAAAAATTGTTAAATATATTTTAAGAGGCTCAATCCACAAATTGATATCTAAATTATGTCCTTTTTTTTATTATTATTTTGATACCTAAATTTTTTTTTGTTCTAAGTGGTATTCTGTTAGTTCAATTATTAGTAAAACCGTTACATTTATTTTAAAATAAAAAATTGAAATGTGGTAAAAAAAAGATAAACAAAATTATTTTCTCTTATATATATATTTTATTTCTTCAGAACCAGATCAATGGTTGAACCTAACAAACCACAAATTTTTGGTTTGATCAAATGAATTATTAAAAAATTCATTTAAATAAAAATATTTAAAAAAAAAAAGAAAATTAGTTCAACTAGTTTTTTTAGCTTTGTTCAATCAGTCTATTTTGGTTCACGGGTCAATTGGTTCAACCTCTTATTTCTGAACTAGTACACCCAATGATTCTCGGTCCAATTCTAAAAACATTGGTTTTAATCAATGAAATAACTTTTTTTTTTATTCTGTTAGGCAGAGCAAGCAGGTGTTGAAGTTTAAAAATAGAATTAATCATTAGCATGTTGACCTCGAGAAGGCAAAGTTCGAGCATTTTTTGTATTGCCAAACATTATAAAAGAAGAAAGAAAAGAGAGAGAGAGAGAGAGAGAGAGAGAGAGAACTAATTTGTAAAAGAAAAAGAGTTAAAACATATAATCAAAGTTTATATGATGTGGTAGGTTATTATTGGTTGAATGATATACCATTTTGATATAAATGGAGTAATAGAAGAATAATTTAAGTATCACTTGTAATAAAAAAAATATAAATACTAACTTAAGAAAAAAAAAGTTCAACAATTTGACCAATGAACGTACCAATTTGAAGAAAAAACTAATTTAGGTACCGCTTGACTACAAAGAAATTTAAGTACTAAGATGAAGAAAAGTGTAATTTAAATATCAATACCTTTAATTTATTTAATATTAAAATTACTTGACAAATAAGTAAAGAATGAAATCAATCCAAAAATCTCAGTCTCGCCAGTTTAGATTTCCGATATGGTTTTTAAAACATTAGAATTATCATTAACTTCAATCCAAACTCAATCCTTCCCGATTTAATTATAAGAAACCAACAACTAAACTTTAAAATATTCAAACTAGAAATGAACCAAATCAGCAATAAAATAATGGATTCGAGAAAATAATTCAAAATTACTTCAACTCGAGTCAACCTGATCCAAAAATTAGATTAACAAATCTAGATAATTCAAAGTTGAAACAAGGATGATTCCAACTCAAAACATACCAAAATGCATAATAAATTGAACCTAAAATAATCTAAAAATTTCAAAATCCGAATTGATGCAATTCAAAATCATGCCTGTCCTAGTTTGAAAGGATATATGAACACAGAAACAAAAAGATAGTATCGTTCTGGAATTCAAGAAGTTGGAACGGTAAAAATGTATGAAAATATTTAAGTGTTGCCTCAATATTACAACTGAAAAAAACTGCATGTTCTGGCCGTGATATTGTATAATGAAAAAAGCTAGGATAAGCTGCAATCAGCTAACGGTAAATTCCTTTTTTCCCAAAAGAATGCTTTCAACCTAATGTTATCGAATCGGCTACATTGCTTCTCTTCACTCATTGTTGCTTGAAGGATTAGGAAAAATCGCAAACTCAGGAGTTAATTTTCCACATTTGAGTTCTGTATCCGACAGACATGAGGGCAAGTTCCCAAAGCATGTTTGGTATGCTCAATAGGTTTACCTTGGATCCAGGAATTTCGGACCAGTTTACGGATATCTCCAGCACTGGAATACGAAACCATTTGCAGAGGAAAACTAATTCAACATCGAAACACCATCTGCACATGTAATAATGATAGGTCAATCATGGCAAATTTCGAAGACAAAAGTTGCAAATTTGTTCGAATTGAGAGATATCAAGGAGAAGAGATGCAGAAGGTAGAGAAATTCTTGAGTTCTTCAGGTTTTGATAGAAGGAAGTCGAAAGTAGTGTTCTCAAAACAAGGGAAGTATGGAAGGATGAAACTAACACGAACCGAAAGTCAATGAGAAAATCAGCATGTGTCAGATGGCATTACACTAATCTAAGCACGTAAGAGATTTGCTTCGAATCTTTTCATGACAAGACAAGCACTACTGATGCTTGCAGATAAGGTGATCAGCGATAGAAACATGCCGTACATAAAGTACTCGATTTGAAACTGGGCATGTGTTTGATAGTATACACCAAATCTAATCATGCAGTATAGAACTATAAATCAGCTTTGAAATTTTATGATGCGATAAGCATGCAGTAATGCTAAAGGATAAGGTGATTGATAGTGTCTCCAAGGTTGGAATCACCTTTTCAAACGGATGTTCGTGAAAAGCTTCCTTGCTGCAGACCTAGTAAACATCTTAAAACCGCACTGCATTGTATGAAGATAACGAAATCAGGGAAATATTTATAGAGAATTCAGTGTATAATTCAATTATGCTAGTAATACCGAACTTATGTACTTTAGGCCAAAACAGAACGGAAACCTATACAATGAAGGAACATACCTGTGTATCACGAATTCCAGGACCAGCAGTCAAGAGAACCGCAAGATGAAAACCCTTCATCAAAAAGTTGCGGTACCACTTCCTCTGAAACATAGATCGAACACATTCAAATAGAAGAATGTGGAACTTAGACAAGAAAAATCAAAATATGACTAAACAGCAAGCATCATTTCTGATAAACTTAACTGTAGCAATAGCCTTCTCTTCAAGATGTGCACGAGAACCAAATGCCACTATTGGGATATCAGATATTTTAAAGGTTGTGTCACAAGCAGCTGAATCCCCACGATGTTCTTTTCTGGCAACTGCATGGATCTGAATTGGAAAACATCAGATAACCTATACCACGCAGAATATCACCGGCTCGAGTAGCCAACCATTTTTATGTACCTGATTTTCTAGCTTTTCTAGGTCAGTAACCTTGGTGGCTCCATCAGCATCCAGCATTAGAAGTAATTCACCGCGTGAATGTAGCATTCCCTGTTTTACAATGCTTTCATAGAGGTAAAGTGCTTTGATCAATTGTTGTCATGCATGAGCAGGAAAGCATAAAAAACTTTCAATAGCATCAAAAATATGTTTGCGAATATCCAAATGAATGGCTTAGGTCAGACTCACTTTTCTGATTGCCTCTCCTTTTCCATGGTTTTTACCAAGAAGGATAGCCCTTACTTTGTCTACACCATACTTCCTTACAAAGTCGAAAGCTACTCTGTTCGTTCCATCCCTACTTCCATCATCAACAATCAATACCTGCATCTCATTCATGTAAGAGAGAATGCTGAAATAGACTTCACAAAGACAATTTAGCAATTCCGGTTAATTAGAAGAGGCAAAAGAGTACCTCGTAAGAAAATGATTTATCCTTTGCTTCCCGTTTTTTAAGGTAACTGCAAAGTAACAACATCACATCATTACTAATTAACATCAGAATATTTTTCAGTGATAACCAAGTACACAGTTGTAAATCATTTCAGTGAAATATGTCTAAAGAAACCAAATTTTCAATCCTAAAAATTAATAAATCACTCATCATGAAGTAAGAGCTCCATCTGTTACTTAAGAAACCATGCTCTACCATTCTACCAATTTCAGATAAAATATTAGCACCATAAAGCGTAAGCCAAGAAATAATGAATGGCAGCCCACTGTCAGTACCAACATCATTTTCGGAAAGCAAATTTCATCGAGTTTTATTGTTAGTGATGTGAAAATCAATCTCGCCAATAACCTTGCATTGTGGCGCCCAATGTTCTTGTCCGGATTGACATGTTTATATTTCAAGATATCACTGACTATTAGAAATATACATCCTGCACTATGATATGGAAAGCCTAGTTTCGTTCTCACATACCAATACCATCCTACTGAAGCACATAAGTGCAAACATTAAGGGGTGTTTAAAAGAGAATCACTAACGTACTTCATGGTTTCATTGAGGGCACCAGGAAGTCTATGCTCTTCATTGAAAGCGGGAATTATCAATGACAAGTATTTCTTTGCTGGATCGAATATATCAGGACATGGAACCTGGAAAAAAAGATGCATCCGGCCTTAGCATTTGTACTCAAATCATATATAAACAGAGTGAACTCGAAATCGGTGATAGAAAATTCGAAATAAGTACCATCATTTCTCAGACATGTTTATAAGAAAATAAGTTAAAAAAAAAAGAAAACTATCAATTCTAACTGTTTTAATCATTTCTAGTCACTTATTTGCTTAAAATGAAATGAATTATAAAAACAAGTTTAATTCTAATGAAATTTATCAGTACTAATAACTATTTAGCTTCCACAGAGTTGACTTTTACGTTAATTTCCTAACCAAAATCACAAGAAAAAAAACAGAAGAGGCAAAACTTGACAATTTTCTCGGCAACCAAACAAGCGATTAAGCAGAACGCTCCAAATAATAATAAACCAGAAAAGAAGAAGAAGAAGGGATTACCTGTTTCAGTGATTTCGGATCCTCAAAGATGGCGGGCGCGTCAACATGACTAAATTTAAAAAAAAAAATGAAAAGAAAGAGAAATTAAACTAAAATCAAAATGAAAACCGAAAAGGAGAAAATTAGGTTAGAGAATAAGTACGCATTATTAAGACTTCTTCTATAAGCTTCAAAAACGATTACAGATACTAAACCTAAAACAACGGTTAAAATCAAAGCAGCCAAAATCGTGAATAAGAACTCCATAATTTTTTTTCTCCCAAGCTTTTTGCTGTTGCAGGCAGCCGCGAAAGATTTTATTAGTGTTTTTCAGCTTTCCGTCAAGGAGGACAGAAATTCATACATCTTCTATAAGTAAAAATTTATTACAGACACGTCCATCCAGGCCCGTCTAGCTCAGTCGGTAGAGCGCAAGGCTCTTAACCTTGTGGTCGTGGGTTCGAGCCCCACGGTGGGCGTTTTTTCTTTTTTGTTTTTCCACTGAAAACAGAGAACCCAAATATTGTAACGGGCCTCTTTGTTTGCTCTTAATAGACCGGGCTTTTGAGATTTTGGGTTCGGCCGGGTTAACCCAATTATTATCATTATTAATTAATCTCTCATTTCTCAAATGCATAATCTTTTCTAGTAACTATGAGTTACGAGCATTATCCAAATTGTTCTGAACATATTTTATCCAAATTTGGTCCTCCATTTACTTTTCAAATTTTAAAATTTTAGTCCCGTCAAATGTTAATTGTTAAATTCATTAAGTTAAATTTTGTTATTTTCAAAATCTTGTGCATCAATCATATTATCATGTGTAATGTCATGTTAGCTTGTTATTTTCACATAGTACTCACTAAAATTCAGCTCATGGAATAATGATTATCATTTGCATCAAAGACTGAAATTTCATAATTTGTTACTTAGAATGACCCAATCGAAAAATATGGACTAAATCTACAACTGTACCTATAGTAGAAGACTAGTAATTGAATTTAAACAAATAAATTTAATAGCTATTGTTTCGTCAAGACTAGAATATCAAAATTCGATAAATACAAGTGTGACACCCTACTCCCGATCTGGTTATCGGTTCTGAATGTATGATGGCATATTACGTTTTTCGGAGCAACTTAAACTATCTCAATTAAGTTACGAAATAATTATAACATATAAAAACGTCATAAATCAAAACCTTTTCAATTACAAATAAAATCATGCATTATAGATGTCTAACAACCTTATTAACATGTCTCGAGCTACTCAGATTCAGATGGAGTAGTCAAGACTCAAATCCATACTCAACCTATCAAAACCTAGTTGTGTGTCTCAAGACATGAAGACTATGTCTCAAGACATGCTTTCCCTATTTTAAATCCCTAATTTCGATATTTTCTATCTTGATGTCAAAGGGCAAGAATGTTAAAAATGCATATTTATTTCTTGCACAATGACACAAAATGTAACTACATAAAATCATTTTAACATCCAATCACTAAACATCAATTCGCATAAAAAACACATTCAATCATTTAAAGTTATATACTAATGCACCAATTAAATATATATATCTAACTATGATCATTACTCACACACACTTAGTTTAGTACAAATTTACTAATGTGATCTATTCAAATTATCAAAATAACTTATAATTCTAGGTACATACCAATACAGGACGTAAGACAATAAGGACAATACAAACAATGTTGAGTTTCTTTGCTCAACGTGTAGAATTATCCATTTCCATAGGCTAGTAATTAATGATTAGGTTCGATAAAGTTTTAGTTGATTAACAAATTAATCAAGATGACATCGAAATTAAAATAGTTTTGTCCTATTCCAAGTCTCAAGATAAGTATTTTTTGTCTTGGGATAACCAAACATCGAAATTAAATTAAGAAAACAAAAGAGGTTGGTTTCTAAACCAGTCTCGGGACTTGAAGAGTTTTGTCTTGAGACAGAGACTCTAAAGTCTCGAGGCATATTATAGTTAAAGCAAAAGAAAAATAAAAATAAAATAAGACTTGACTTGAGACATGAAGATCTCTGTCTCGAGACACAATACTAGAATTTGATAAAAAAAGAGTTTGGATTTGAATTCTAACTATATCCATAACTTATAACCCTTAAATGTTTAGAATATATTTAATGTAATATTCAATATATTTATATGATTGTTTGAGAATGTATGAAAACTATAATTGCTTGAATGTTACGTTACATGTTATTTGTGGTGATTTAGTCTAAGTTGCTCCCAGCAACATAATGCGATGTCACACATTCGAATCCAACGACCAGATCGAGTATGGGATGTAACAATAGGGACTAAAATTGACCAATTCAAAAAGTACAAGTACTAAAAATGATCAAATTAAAGTATAAGGACTAAACCCATAACTTTTGCAGAGTACAAGGAGTAATGGCAAAATTTAACCATGAAAGAACTATGGATTGCAAAGGTTTTGTCAATACTTCAGCTGGTTCAATCCTCCGATGAGTCCTCGTTCAAGGGTAATTATAATCGGTTTGTTAATGAAAATGAAGAAATTGGAGGGGGAAAGAATTTGTTGCACCCAAATTTGTTGATAGAGACTTGACTTCAAGCTGGATCTTGAGGTGAAGATGGAGCCTGATTGGGATTTGTTGCTTGAGTTCTACCTCCACTACCATGTTTTCTTCCTTTAGTTCGGGATTGAGATGTATTGGATCTTTTACTGCCTCCAGCTTTTCCTTTAGAAGTTCTCACATTGTGGCCTAATTAACCACATTTCTTGCACTTCATATGCATGCCCTTCCTCCACCATCCTTCACCCATAGTTGCGGTTTTATCTACTGCCTGGTGGCCTCCTTAGCACTGGTGGCAGTACTGGTTCCATATTCTGAACCGTTCTCCATTGTGTTGCTCATCTGGCTGGATTGATGTGGTGTGAGTAGATACTTATCTGAGTATTCTTGCTGTAATAGTGGTGCACATAACTCTTTGGCCTATCTTGTATCATCATTGTAATACCCAAATTTTATCCGGGCCTAAACCATCAAAAACCCAATAAAAAATAATAACAAACAGTCCTGAAAGTCCATTACATATACAAACCCAAATCCTGAACCCAATTACAAAATGGCCCAACTAAAACAATGCCCTAGCCCAATCCCAAAACGGCCCACCACGAATTGAAGGAGGTGGGAACCCTAGGGTCCGTTTCCAGCGCCGCCGCGCGTCCTCCACACGCGCGCGACGCTCCAGCTTCCATGTGCACCGCAGCACTGACCCCCACTACCGCAACCCACTCAGCCACCAACACCGTGCCCACGTGCTCGCAACGACGACCTCATGCGCGCTCTGCCGAGGTGCCGGATCTGCGAGAAGAAGACAAAGAACAAAGCAAGGCCACAATACAAAAACGACTTGTATTTATTTATTTATTTTTACATACCGTTTTCGGCTATAAAGCCAAGCAAAAAGAATGTAATAAGGGTCTTTTTTCTCTTTTAAAAAAATCAATCGAAAATACAAAAACAGATTCAAGGCAACACGAAGTCAGTAGTAGAAATCAAAAAATCTGAAACGCCGAAATCGGAGAAGTAATTTTCGAAGGTATATTTTCACTATATTTTCTCTTTTACTTTCCTTATTCAGAAATATATACATATATATATACACATAAAAAAAAAGGAAAAAAAAGCAAAAAATAAAAATCGACCTTTCTTGATTTCGCCATCACATGTGTGATGGCCAAACGGTGAAACGGCGCCAGAATCCTCCCTTTCAAACCCTAGCGAGAGAAGAAAGTAAACTCCCTCTCCTTTTCAAAGAACACGGCGAAAATGAGAAAAAGAAAGAAAAAAATGGACATTTTATGCGATAACCCGAACGACGTCGTTTAGGGCCTAGGCTGGTGGCTCCAAAACGGCGTCGTTTCAGGTAACCGACCCGTGACCCGGCCTATAACCAGAGGATCCGCGTGTTTTATGTAAAAGGGATAATTACCCTTTTGGTCCCTCCGATCTTTTAAGTTCTAGCGATCAGATTTTTAGTCATTTCAAATTTGCCCCGAAAGCTTATTTAGTTCGCAATTTGGTCCCTGCCAAGATGCCGCGTTTTATGAGAAGGGCATAATTGCCATTTCGGTCCCCTTCCTTTCATGCGCGTTTCACGAAAGCCCTTCCCTTTCTTATTTATTTCGAATTCGCCCCAATACTCTGCTTTAAATTCAATTTCCCCCCTTTTGACTAATTTCAATTATTTATTATTAAACTTTTATTTTTTTTTTGGTTTTATGATTTATATATTATTACACCCCATATTTAACCTTAAAATTAATACTATATTGTTATTATATTTATTATTACTCCTAGTTATTATTCACGGTTACTATTATTTTTATCATACTATTATTTGTTTATACATACTTACTATATTATTTTATTTATTATATTTATATGATTAGGTTATATATTTTGTATCCCCCTTACCCTTTATTATTATTACTGAACCATTATTTTATTATTACACTATTATTATTATATTTTCATAACTATTACATTTATATTAATATATTGTATATATTATGTATATTATGTACATTATTATTAATATTTATTATTATTATTATTATGTTTGTTACTTTGTTACATTACATATATACGTACATATTATTATTTATTTAACTTTCGCTCATACATTTGTGCTTATATCATTTCACGTATACTCTTATTTTCATTCGTATCATCACATTTTTTTTTTACAAATTCGTGCTCCATTTTATCCAATACAAAATTGATTTCTTTTGTAAAGGCAACATTTCGTATTTAGAAATTCGAGAAAATCGTGCCTTAACTCACTAGGTTTCGATTTTTCTCGTTTAACCTAAATAGCGAAATATCTTTTAAAATAAAAAGTTTGAATAAAAATAAAAGCTTATTTTCGAGAATTCGATATGTTGTGTCCTAACTTCTTCGGGCGGGGCATCTCGTTATTTCGAGATAAGATTTTCCAAGCGAGGCAATATTCATCTTAGATCCGAGGATTTTTTTTTTATTTTTTAAAATCTATTTTCCAATTTTTAACTTTTGACATAAGGACATTAATTGATCGATTTGGTACCAATTTTGGGCGTGACGAGGGTGCTAACCCTTCCTCGCATGTAACCGACTCCCGAACCCATTTTCTCAAATTTCCGTAGACCAAAAGCATTGTTTTAGTAAATCAAAATGTTTATTTAAAACAAAGGTGATCCGATCACACCTAAAAGATCGGTGGCGATTCCCGTTTTTATTTTCAAAACCCGAGTCCGATTCACGCCTTTTTTCAAAAGGGGATGGTTTCGACAATCATCATCACTAAAACGACATGGATGCATGGAATACTTGTGGAAAGAAGCAGTAGAGGTGTTGGTAACATAAATGAGTTTTAGGGATAACAACTCAGTAAATGGTATTACCAGTTAGATCCCACTTTCTACATGAACAAGTGTGGTCATCCAAGTTAGCCACATATTGGTTTGATGGACCACATGCAACTTGGTACATTGGCCTATCAACATGCCTTGGCCAGCGCCTGTAAGCAGCCAATTAACACAAAGCAGACAAATAAGATATGAAGGAAGCAGGCAACTAAGCAACCAACATTTTCATGAACTAAGCAGCCAAATAAAGTTAGCATAAGTAGCCAAATAAATGCATGAATAAGCATCTAGACTTTCTCCTTGAGCTTTGGATTGAACATTCATCCCTAGAACTCTCTCATAACTCATGACTGAATTTAACACGTTTGAGTCTCCTTTTTTGTTGATATTTTGATTTTCTAATTTCTTTGATTTATTTTGTCCCTTTGCTTTGTAAGTCTACAAGTGACTGATCCTTTTTGTTTTTGTTTTTGCAACTTTTATTTGCTTTTATTATGGCTGTCGCGATATTTGATTGTTGGTTCAATGTAAAGGTGTGTGATTAGCTTGATTATAGATTTTCTTGAGTTATGATTTTGATCAGAGGAAATTGGATTATAGGTGAGACATGGGGTTGATTGTGGATTTATCACCTCTAATTTAATTTTGCTTTTTTTTTATCCTTTCACTTAAAAATTTAAAAGAAAATAAATTTATCCACTAAATTTGATCGAAAATATACAAAAAAATGAAAACACCAAAAAATTTAAAAATGATATTTTTTACATTTTTTATTCTTTTAAAATTAACCCTCAATATCACAAAAAACGCAAAACTAAAAAAAAAATTAAACTACACGGAGTGTAAATGTTTATTGTTAATTTTTTAGAATCAAAACTAAATTGACACAATTTATAAATCTTGAGTGTTAAAGTTACTATTATATTAATTTTAAAAGTTATAAATTATTTTTCGTTAATTATTTAATTTCTGGTGACTAAAAAAAGTTAAATAATTAAGCGAGTAAAAGGGAGAAATTTTGTTAATAATTGGGCAAAAACCTATATAAATTACCCTTTTCTTTTCCTTTTTACTTTTATGGACATAAAAGGATTGGGTAGAATGGAAAGGTTGGTCCTCCACTCTTTTCTTCTTTATTATTATATATTTTATTTTCTCAAGAAATAAATATTTTAATCATCATCATCATTATCATCAAACTGTAAATTCATGCACCTTCCATCACATTCTGCAAATGAAATTGCAGGCCCTGACGGTGTTGGGGGGGCCAAGGAGGCACCGCAGCCAGGCTGCTCAGCCGCTTGGTTTCACGGGCTTTGTTTCAAAGAGCACATTTCACAAGAAATTCACCATCGTTTTTGAGGCAAAGTTTTGGACGTATTTAAGCTATGAAAAATGAGATATTATTAATAAATTAATATTTGGAACTTGGAAATGTATTGATAAATAAAAACAATAATAAAAAGTACATTTAGGGTTTTCTCTTCTTCTTTTTTTATTTGCTGAAAACATGTGTAGTCAGTTCATGCAATAATTTAATCTAATAATTTAATTGTTAAATTGAATTTAGAATTTAATCTGATGATTAAAATAATATTTAAAAAAAAATCAATTTTTATCATCAAGTGAGTATAATATAAGATATAGAGTTGAATTACTTTTTGGGTTTGAATTTTGCAAGAGGCTTAAATTTTAATTTATAAATTAGTCTTGATATTTTTTTTGAAAATTTAAAATTTTAAGTTTTAATATGAAAATAATTGCTAAATTCAGGGACTAATTTAGATAAAAAAATAAATTTAACAATGTTAAAGAGACTTAATTCTTATAAATAAAAGTATAAGAGCTAGATTCTAAATTTATGTAAAATATAGGGACCTATTATATATTTTAACCATTTGATAAAGTTTGCATAAATCATGCCTAGAAGTTGGACTTTTTATTAAACTAACCCAAAAAAATTAATTAATTATCAAAATAACCCACCTTTTTAATTAAATACCAAAATGACTCAAAAGCACAGTAAATTTAGGTGGAGCCAAATTAAATGGCTCCACCAAGTTGCCATGTCAGCATAGGGGATTAAAAAATAATTTTTTGGTGGAGCCATTTTGAATGGCTCCACCTGTATAAAATCTGAGGAAATCTTGTAAAATCTAAAAAATTGGGGGCCTTTAAAACAATTTTCCAATTTTTGGTGGAGCCATTTGAAATGGCGCCACCACCTTTATAGCTTGTTTTTTTTTAATTTTGTCTTTTTTTACTTTTTTATGTATTTAAAAAGTTAAGGGCCTAAAAAGTAATTTTCCCTTTTTTGGTGGTGCCATTTGAAATGGCGCCGCCACCCTCGTGAAACTTTTTTTTTTACTTTTATATTAATTTCTTATTTTATTTTATTTATTAAATTTATATTATTAATTTTAAAAAATTTGTAATGTGTATTTAAAATGTTTTATAATATATTTTTAAAAATTTTAAATAGTATTTTAAATAAATTTTTTAACTTTAGATATATTTTAGTAATTATTTTAAATATTATATTTCTTATTTTTTTCAAGTTTTTGAAAAGTTTGGGGGACTTAAATTTTTTCCATTTTTTGAGAGAAAAGTTATGTATTTTATTGTTTTATTTGTATTTTTTATAGTTAATGTTATATTAAAAATAATTGTTGTATTTATGTTTTTTTTTGTTGTACAGATATTAAAATGTCTTCTGGAGCAAATACGGATCACACATCATCGATGATCGACGAAACAGTAAAATTATTTATAATTAAAATAAAAAATCGTTTTAGTTACTTATTTTTTCTTGCTAATCGCTACCCTGTTGAACGTATTTAAAATTTAAGTCCCCAAACTTTTCAAAAACTTGAAAAAAGTAAGAAATATAATATTTAAAATAATTACTAAAATATATCTAAAGTTAAAAAATTTATTTAAAATACTATTTAAAATTTTTAAAAATATATTATAAAACATTTTAAATGCACATTATAAATTTTTTAAAATTAATAATATAAATCTAATAAATAAAATAAAATAAAAAATTAATATAAAAGTAAAAAAAAAGTTTCAGGAGGGTGGTGGCGCCATTTCAAATGGCACCACCAAAAAAGGGAAAATTATTTTTTAGGCCCTTAACTTTTTAAATACATGAAAAAATAAAAGAAAAGACAAAATTAAAAAAAAAAAAAAAGCTGTAAAGGTGGTGGCACCATTTCAAATGGCTCCACCAAAAATTGGAAAATTATTTTAAAGGCCCCCAATTTTTTAGATTTTACAGTATTTCCCTTGTATTTTATACAAGTAGAGCCATTCAAAATGGCTCCACCAAAAAATTATTTTTTAATCCCCTATGCTGACGTGATAACTTGATGGAGCCATTTAATTTGGCTCCACCTAAATTTACTGTAGCTTTTGGGTTATTTTGGTATTTAATTAAAAAGGTAGGTTATTTTGATAATTAATTAATTTTTTTGGTTTAGTTTAATAAAAAGGCCCCAGAAGTTTGAATGCTAGAGTAAAAAAAAAAAAAAAAAAAAAAGCAATATAATTGTTGAAAAATTTCCCAGAAAAAAAGTATACACTACTGCAAATTTTTTCATACTACAATTTTTTTTTTCTCAAAGATTTAAGGAAAACTAATAACATGAACAAAGATGATCCAACAAATAAACCAATTCCCCATTAAGAAAAAAAGAAGAAAAATTAGTGAGCCATTGCAACTGGATCACTGTAACTAAGGCTTCTCTGATTAGGCATAGCAAGCATAGCAGTATGATCCATGAAATCATTGAGTTCAACAACAGATTGCAAAACAATCCTCAAATCATCAGCACAACGAAAACCCACATTTCCATTACCTCTAACTGCATAAACATAGAATGTTAAGCACCCTTTCCTGAACTTAAACCTCGCCATTTCACACCCTTTCAATCCCCTTATCAGCTTCTTATTCACTTCACCAAGCGGGATCTCATTTGGCCAAATCTTATCCACCGCGATTTTCATGGTTTCCGATTCGAAAACGAACAAAAGCACCTTCGATTTCTTGGTGCCTAGACCCAAAGTGAGTGTGTGCCAAGCTTGGTGAGCTAAGATGGTGAAATTGGTAGGCAAAAAAGCTGTGGTTGAAGGGAAAGGGATTTTGTTGTTGGGGGGTTTGTGTGATGGTGGGGTGAAATCGAGGAGCTTGAGTAGTTCGAGTGGCTTTGCTCGTCGGATTGTGAAGGATTTAACTATGAACTGACCACCGAATCTTAGACCTTTCACTTCAGAACTTGGTTTGAATGAGAATTCTGAGGTTGGTTTTGTGGTTTGATCATTGGGGTGTTCATGTTTTTGCTTCTTCTTCTTCTTTTTCTTTTCTTCCATTTGCGTTTGCTTTCAATGGGTTTTGTTTTTTGGGGTAGTGGGATTAAGTTTGGTGGAAGAAAGGCTTTATTGTTTTGAGTGTGATTTACAAAAAACCAATCTAAAGCTTTTAGGTGGGGTGAACTTGTTTGTTGGCTTTTTTGTCATTTGCCTTTTCATTTTTTAAATAAAATAAACACATTATCTAGATTAAAAAAATTAATTTCCTGACCCCAAACTATGATCTAAATTTTAAATTGATGGATAAACTTTAAATATTCAAATTAAATTTTTAAATGGTCATGTTGAATCACTAATAAAGATTAGGTGTAATAATAAAATACATTACACTTTTAAAGATAACTCCGATTTGAGAGAACAATGTTGAGAGGCATAGTCTTTATGGATAGTAAAATGGACATAAAGATCATCAATTAAATACTAAATTACCAGTTTAGATTTAATATGGAGTATATTTAAAACACGCGAATCAAATTATAAATTCGTATATATCTACTACAAGAATAGCTTGAATCTGATGTTAAAAAAAATAGAAAATATCGATAAAATTTAAGAAAAATATTTCAATTTCTATAACATTTTATATTCAAGTTATCCGTGCAATTTGACCCATGTATTTTAAATATATTCGACATTAAATTTTAACTAAAAAACTAACTGAACGACTTGATATGATATTGATACTTTAAAATTAAAGTCTAAAAAATTGTAATATTTATTTTTAAAAAATCAAAGAATTTGCAAATGTTAAAATTAAAACTTCAAAATTATTAAATATTATATTGTAAATTGATAAGATGGATTAGTTAGACTAAATCTCAAATCATCTAAAAAGTCAAAAAGAAGGCCATGGCTATACCACTTTGCATAAATTTGAACATCTTTTGTATTATATTTTATATGTTACCATTTTGAATGTTGGTTATGTATGGCAATGCCATTCTTTTATATTATTTAAATTAGTTGGTTAACAACTTTGTTCTTTCTCTATATAAAAAAACCCTTTGCATTGTATATTAATTTTTAAAAAAAATCTAATATATTTGTGAAATTATCGAAAAAATTTTAAGTTAATACAATGTTAAAACTATCCATAATTCATTCTAATCCTTAAATAGGAGGATAAATAACTTAAGCATGCTCGAACTTACATTCTCATATACTAACAACAATGCTAATGTAAAATGAACTAAGACTCAATCGACTAGTAGTGTATTAATTTTTGTTTGACATATTTTATTATAAATTAATTTATGTTAAATTATTTTTTAAAGTTTTTTTTTTTTTTTACTTTTTCCCTTTTTGGAAATGAAGTAGGTTAGAGATATTGAGTACCCCAACATATTTTTTCTTCCTTTTTCATCTTTACATGTAATCACCTTTATGAATTATGCCCTTACCCCAATTCACATGACATTATCTTTGCATAGATATAACATATAAAACTCATGGAGGTAATGTATTTAAAAATAAATAAATTAATTTATGTGTTAGATTAAAGAGTAAATTAATTTTTTTAATTAAAAGTTGTATTTATTTGTACCGTTAAAAACTGGCGTGATTGACTGAATAACCAAACTGTGGTATGTGGCATGTCATGTATACCTCATGTGGACGTACAAAGACCATTTTTTAACCGTAGAAATAGATAAAAGTTTTAATAAAAAAACTTTACTCTTTGATTTAACGTATATAGATTAATATGCCTAATTGTTGAGTAAAAAAATTAAAATGCAATCTAAATCTTAATATAGGAACTTCTATTATAATTTATTTAATACTAGGTGTGTATATGTAGATTTGATTACTTATCAATATATAAGTCTATCAATAGATTATGAGATTATAACGTTGGATTTTATTGCGAAAATTCTAAAAATTTTACAAAAAAAATAAAAAAAAACACAATAAATAAGGATAGTAACATAAACGTTGATTTTTGTAAATTATAAAAATTAAATTAAATATGATTTTAATGGTTTTTTAATTGGTTTCACTGATTTTTTACTAATTTATCTTTTTTTTTTTCGATTATATGGTATCAGTTAAACTGCCAATCCTATTTGTTTCTGATTTAATAGATCGTTCTAATTTGAGTCTGGCAACTACGTCTGTCTATTTTTATTTGAATTGAATTAGATGTTTAGTTTAACATTTCTATTGATTGATCCTGATTGCAATTGTTGATATAATTGTAAGTAGTAACTTTAAAAAAAAATAGTTACAAATAATTTTTTTTTAAAATTTTAAATTAATTTTTTCCACCACAAATTAAAATTGATTTTCCAATAAAATAAAACAACATAAAATCAACATTTGTGACTTGCATGACTAGAATATTTTATGAACCATTTAAAATTAAATTTTTTTTTGTTAAAAAATCAATAAAATTAAAATCATAATACCCAATAATAATGAAATTAAAATAAAATTACAACAAAATTCAGTATTAAAAAGTCATAGTTTAATGATAAAATTTAGATTAATATAAATCTCATTTTCCTTGTAGGTTGGAGTTGTAAAGCAAAGCAATAAAGTCATTCCTATTAAAGTTTTTTCCTTCAAAAAGCCGTCACCATTGCCTTTAATCATTCATAGGAAACAGCTTTCATAGGTCCATTAAGAGGACCAACTAAAAGCAAAAAGTCTTGCATACAAGGACCACCAATGGAGCCTAATAATAATTTTTTAAAAAAGAAATCCTACTAAATTTCTTGTCTCCTCATTTTTTTTCATTTAATAATATTTTTAGAAATTATAATTATAATTTATGATCCTATCTATTTTTTTTAAAGACAATGTCTAAAACTATCTATAGCCCTTCATCTAACCCATAAATAAGAGGATAATGTACTTCAATATACTCGAATCCACGTCCTTCTGCATTGGCAACAATATCCATGCCAATCAAGTTAAGACTTAATTGATGAGATGATGTTAGACCAACTCATGGGCCGGACCACCTGGCCTCACTCGAAAAGTGAGAGAGTTTGGGTAAAAATATAGGATCGAAAAATGGACTTGGGCAAAAAGATAAGGCCCATTTAAAAAATAGGCTGGGCTTTAAGTAAGGAATTTTTGGCATGGGCTTGACTCGGCCCAAATTCACAAAAGGAAAAAAAGATGCTATTTTGTTGTTGCTTTCTCCCTATTTTGCTACCATTTCACTATTATGTTACTACCATTATATTGTTATTGTTTGGATATTATATAATACTTGTTTTATTATTAATTTTGTTATTATTTTAGAGCTATTTGCATGTTAAGTTGCATCTATGTTAGTATTATTTAAGTATACATATTTTTTAAAATTTATTTTCAATTTGCTGAGAAATATTTATTTTAATGTTTTTAGTATTTTTTCTTTTTATTATATATTTAAAAATTATATAAAAAAATAATACGGGGTGGGCCGAGTCTGGATTTTAGCATTTTTATTCGAAGCGAACTCGGACCTAACAAATAGATCTAAATTTTTAATTGGACCTAGCTCGAACCCAACTCGACCCGACCCGACCATAAGCTCCTCTAGATGAGATTCTTAAGAAGAAAGCATTTCCCCTTTCATTGTAAATTCAAGCACCAAAATTTGATGGTTAATTAGGTAGCAAAGAGCCAAAGAGGTTGATGAGCATAAAGTTAGCTTATAAGAATGTTGATTGCAATGCTATTTTTTATTTTATAAATATATAAAAAATAATTGTAATTATATAATGCATATGCTTAATTAACAAGTCTACTAAATAATTACCAATGATTCATCATGATTTTAGACTAATAATGTTTTCCTTTTGCAATAAACCACCGACACTGCCCCCTTAGGGAGACATTATAATCGACATTATACTTTAAGATCTTTGAAAATTATTTATTTAACTTTTCAGAAAAATAATTTGGTAGATTTGATACTTCTATTTCTCCTTTTAATTTTAAAAATTTTATGATAGGTAACCAAAGTCCCCATCTCATCTCTTTAATCTCAAAATTCTCATTCCAACATTTTTCTTAGAGGGGGAGAATTTAGAATTTTTTTTGGGTGGAATTGAATATTAAATTCTTGAGAGATCAAAATATAAAAATTATATTATTTCTGAAGGGATTAAACATGATTTTCTTTATTTTTAGAGGCCAAAGTGTAATTTTATTATAAATTAATTTTAAATATAATTTAATAAGGACTTATATGACAATTTTTAAAAATTTCCATTTTAGAGGGTCATGGCCCCTACCTACCCTTCAGATTTACCTTTGCTCTTAGATATGATTTGAAAACGCTAATTTAAACATAACTTACGCTAATTTGAGAATTTTGTGTTAAAAGTTGAGATAAAACCAGGGGCAAAACTAGGGTCCGGGTAGGGCTCGACCCCCCCCCCCCAAATATTTTTTTTTCCATTTAAACTCTTTAAATTTTTTAAAATTTTAAATTAATAAAGGTAAAATTATACTTTGACCCCCTTAAAATATAAAAATTTAATTTAATCCTTTAAAAATTATAAAGATATAAGCTATTAAAATAGTGAAATTGCATTTTTACTATCGTAAAAATCACAATTTAATTTCAACTCCTAAAAAAGTTTTTAGTTTCGTCCTTGAATAAAATTATAATCAAAGGGTTAAAATTTTTATATTGAAAAGGCTTCAATTGAGTTATTAATTTTTTGTAAGGGATCAAAAATACAATATTTTTATTTAAGCAAGAGATTAAAAAAATTAAATTAAATCGTTAATATTTAGGATGTGCCAACAATGAAATTGTTTCATTTAACCAAGGTGGCTTCATATATGTATTAATGTATATTTATATTTAAATCACTAGCATAAAATTAACATCTCCCAAAAATTATTAGGTTTTGCGTCATTGTCATGGATTACCCAAGGATTCAGTTTTGAAAAAAAAAAAAACATAATAATTTATTTCAACCTTTAATTTTATAAAAAAAAATGTGGTTTTAGTTATTATTATTTTTAGTCGTTAAACTTGCGTTGTTTGTAAAATCACTTTAAAATGGATGGAAAAGTTAACGTTTATTAACTTTGTTAATATGATATACACGTGGATTGCCACGTCAGTAATTAATTAATTTTTAAAATTAAAATTTTTAAAAAATATAAAAAGTATTTTAAAAAAATTAAAATTATTAAATGAATATTAAAATATATTATTTTTAATATTTTTAAAAAAATTTAAAGTTAATTAATTGCTACCGTGGCATACATATGGCAATTTATGTGTATGCCACGTCAGCAAAGTTAATAAACATTATATTTTCCACCCATTTTGGGTGTTTTGACAAATAATACAAGTTTAAGAACTAAAAGAAACGAAAAATAAAATGAAGGGCCAAATAAATTATTATTCCAAAATTTGTAACTTATAAAACTAAAATCAAATTCAACGTAATATATTCATTTATTATCCAAATTAAAATCGAACCAAATTCAATAAAAATCCAATCAAAATCGATAAATTAATTTTTAATTTTATTAAGGTTAAAATATGCTATAAGTTCCTGTACTTTTTGAAAATTAGGAATTTAGTTCCTATAATTTTATTTCATGGAATTTAATCACTCTACTTTTTAGATTTCAAAATTCAGGTCCAATTGTTAAATTTTTTTATTAAATTTGTTGCTATGACATTTTTGAAATAAAAAAACTCACTTGGTAACCATGTAATTAAAAATTAACTTTGTAATTAATTTGAATTTAACAAAAAAGTTAACCGTGTTAACAATTAAATTGAATTTTAAAATCTGAAAAGTAGAAAGACTAAACTCCATGAAATATAAGTACAAGGACTAAATTCTTATTTTTTGAAATATACAAATACTTGTGTCACATTTTAACATTTTATTAATTTTATCTTGGTCCCGTCTTTTGTCAAACATTTCTTCCATTTTCAATCCATTTCTATTTTACAAACCCCATTTATTTGAAAAAAAAGGAATAACATGTTTATCTTTTTTATCAATTTGATCTTTATTTCTTTTGAGCTAAATTTGGTCTTTGTTTCTTTTTTTGAGCTAAATTTGATTATTAACATTAAAAGAGAGTCAAATTTTTTTAACGAAAATATTGACTAAAACATTAAGCTTATAATGATATTGGCATGGAAACCTATAACAGTCCAAGTATACTTCATGATGACATGAGATTTTGTTTTATATGTCACGTCAATAAATAATTTAAAATTAAAATAATAATAAATTAACATGAAATATATGTAAATTATCATGTAAATTGCTGTATTTAAAAACTTATTAATTTTAAAAAATTAATAGTTAAATTTACTGCTTAATTTAACTAAAAAAAATTAAAACCCAAATGATAAAAGCAAAATTTATCTTTAAAGAAAAAAACCTTTACTACTGTTTTGAGGTATTCATGGCATGCAGCGACTTTGAGGTTGACTCATCCAACGAACGGTGGGCCATTTCCGAATAATGCAGTCAGTTGTCCTACACTATTATTGAGATGATCGTTCATGATTTAACCCATGATAGCCTCAATTTTCTGATTTAGCTCATTTAGGAGTGGAAAATAGATGTTAAATTCAATTTGAAAACCCGAGTTACCAAGATGTTAAATTCAATTCTACAGTGCAGCAGCAACTGTGAAAATATAAAGATCAACATCAAAGAATTTTTTAAATAGTTTAGCTTCTCTATGTCCATGAGGTATTATCATGAAAGATGATCCAATTTTGTTTCCAATTTTGTACAAAGTGATTTAAGTTTTATCACACACCAAGATAGCATTCTCACTTTTAGATTCGTTCTTGGCATTTGTTGGGCTTTAAGCGAAATAATAAATTGGGTCACTTTTAACAAAAATTATAAAATGTAATACAATAAAAGTTGAAAATTTTTTGGGGCCCTAGGAGATAAAACGTTTACGGTGAAAAATTGAAAGCCCTAGGCATTTAATTTATTTATTTTAGTCTAAACTTTTTTCTCATATTAAAAGCTGAAATTTCTTTCCCACATTGAAAGCCCTAATTGTATATGTCTGATTGGTCCCTCCGTTAGCTCAATAAAAGCTTGATCAGATTGCATTTGAATCAGAAGGAAATTCTACGACTTAGGAAATAATTTAATTGAGTCGATTTATTCGATGCAAAATTAAATTGGGCTATCGTGAGAATTGTTCAATTAGATAATTTGATTAAAAAAATTTCTTGAAAAATATATTTTGAAAAATATAAGGATTTTTGGGAAAATTAATTTTGATCAAGCAAAATTAATTTAATCAAATTAATTAAAATAAATATAATATTTTTAGAAATTAATTTTCAAGTAAGATAATTGGCCAATGGGTAATTGAACTTGAAGATTGGATTTGAGATCGAAAATTGGAACTGAGAACCAAAAACCGAGATCGAGACCCAAAAATTAGTTGAACTGGGTTTGATATGTGAAATCGGGCTGGCAGTCTAATTGATGGTTGGATTGGACCGATTGAGCCGTCACTAACCCAAACAGAATCGACAATAGCCGAATTGACTCGGGGTGCCGTGAGGGTGTCGCGCTTGCGATGACACCACCGGGCATGATAGTGCCGACGACTGCGACGACGAAAATCTGGTAGCTGGCGGATGGTCGGTGGCGGTGGTTCTTCGGTGTTTGAGCAGTGGAAAAATCACACTCCTACTAGGATTCTACCGAATAATTTGATTTCAGATTAACTACTCAAAAATAATATTATTTTAATAAATTTAATATTAAATTTAATTTAGACTTATCTTGATAATGATTATATTAATTTAATATTAAAATGATTAAGTTTAATCATAGTTGAACTCTCTAATATCTCTTTATATAAAAAGAGCCATGCGTCGTTTATTTTTACACACTAAAAGAAAGTTGTAGAGAAAAAATTCTCTGAAGAAACTACTTCAAAAGACTTTAGAGATATTTTTCTTATTTATAACTTGACCTAGAAGTTTAGATAAATTACAAAATTACCACACTTGGTAGACGTGAGCTTGAGGATAGCGGAGAAGACTACATGGTTGAAGCGTTCATCCTAGACAAATAAAAAATGTACAATTTTAATTAAGTATTTATTATTTTAGATATCAAAACCAAGTAATTATTTTTAGAAAAATTTTTAAAACTCTGTATTTTCCCTTAAACTTATTTTCTGCTGTGTTTTTCAAACCCGATTTTCCAACAAGAACTTCATGGGCCTGATCTCCTGTTTGACATCACTTGTGCAAGTATAGTTCGCACATCTTCCTGGTTTACTCTTACCATGCCTTGTGTTGGCTCAACTTAAAAATTCGTACACTTTCTGCATTGTCACAATCTTCCATTTTTATCACTCGTGCTATAGGCTACAATGCGGAATGATTTCGCTTACCGATTTGCAATGATGTCATACAAGACGAATTATTACCTCTTTTGCTAGCAGGACATATGCGAATTATCTTAACAATTATTATCATTATGGATTAATGTACAACGAATTGATTCCAGAAACTCATGCATGGAGATTCACACTTGGAGAATTTTTACATGCAGATTTACATATAAAACCTTATATACGCGGACTCGAGTTTGGTGATTACATACTTGCAGACCATACTTGCGAACCTTTATATGTAGAATCATAATCAAAGATTCATATATGCGGGTTCATACTTGTGAACTCATTCTTAAATGATAGTCACTGCTAGACTCTTGTTTGGCGGATAGTTACTGCGGCCTCTTGTTTGGTGGATAATAATTATGAACTCTCGATTTAAAAATAGTCCTTGGCAGACTCCTAGATGAAAGATTATCCCTGTGGGTTTTGGCTTGAGAAAAATAATTTATACGAACTCTCGTAGCTTGAACATAAGGATAAGCCCATGCGATCTCTTGCTTGGATAATAGTTCATACCGATTATTGTGAAAGATAATCATTTTGAAATCTTAAACTTGCAACATGAATATAAGATCAATAGGCTGCCATAGCTTGAATCATAAAGATAAATCTAGCGGGCTGTTACACATACAAATTCATAAAGAAGATTCATGGATGCGAACTCATATATGGAGGACTTATATATGGTGGACTCATACATGCAGATCCATAGGCAAATATTTACATATAGCTGCAGATTCATATACGCGAACTGTTCCGTGGACTTTTGTATGGAAAACTTCTACGTATAGCTTTGTCATGAAGCTTAGAGAACAAATCCAACAAACTGTCGTAACTTGAATTATGAGATAAGTCCAGCGGACCGCCTTATCTTGCGTGTGCCCATAGTCATGAGACTTGCTTACATGAGGCTTTAAGCCTTAGACTCCGCAGAGTCTCATACTTGAAAGAACCCACGTAAGGTTTTCATAAACATGTGCATATATATCTCCCTACAATCCAATCGAGCCTCCGTAAAACCAAAATCATGCGCATAAACCTCCGTAAAACCAAAATCATGCGCATACATTCTCTATACAACCCACTCAAGCCTTCGCAAAACCAATAACATGTGGCACAAAGCGCACAACATGACATTTCTTCATATTCTACCCGCCATTACATGCCTCCACACTCCACATAACATTCATTTTCACGACTAACACATAACAAGCATTCAACTAAACATACTGTTAATAACACAACACAAATCATACCAAACATATCACCTATCAGACCATTTCAATGATAGCCTCTTCAATAATTATTTTACCAGTAACAATTAATCAAAACAACAAACTTATACATACAACTAGACATGTGTTTTTAGATCAACACTTTGTATGCTTCAACAGTACAACAAACATCCCACAACAACAAAATATTGATATACATAAAACAAACACTGAGGATTTGAGTTCAGAAACTCACCAGCAACCTGAAAGTTGATACCGACTACATCTGCTTAAATCTTTCTCTTATCGCTTGAGCCTCATCTTTCTTGGTTAGCTAAGCATAATAACCATATCTAGGGGCGAACCAGAACAACTTTGTAGGGGGCTAAATGAAATTTTAATTTTTTATAGTCTATATCTTTATAATTTTTAAAGGATTAAATCAAATTTTTATAATTTTAGGGGACCCAAAGTGTAATTTTACCTTTACTAATTTAAAATTTTAAAAAAAATTAAAGGGCCTAAATAATAATTTTTCATTTTAGGGGGGACCAAGGCCCTTGCCAGCCCCCAAGCTTCGCCTTTGACCATATCAGAATCAAAACGAAGATATACATATGTAAGGAAACAAGGATCCATTTGCATGCAGAGAAACTTTAAAGGTTAACTATAACCTTAATCATCACAATACAAATTCAATGAATTAAACTGAAATCCTCGATTTTTCTTCCCTTTTCCTCAATCAAAAGATACAGAGAAGTTAGAAAGATTACCAGTTTACTAAATTCTCAATTTCATAAGCTAATACATTAGTTTCTCCCTCTATGCAGACTGCTCCTTAATTTTTTTTCTCTTACAAAACTAGCCAAAGAAGAAGATAGAAGAAAGAAAATGAATATAGAAAAGAGAGAGTGCTCCCAGGAGAATGACGTCTATCTCCTATATAACCTTTTTACACTCGTTCACCAAAACCAATTCATCAACATCAAAATTAATGTTTCTCTTCATAATGTTTCCTACTAAAGAAAATACCCAGTTCTAATGTAACAAGACTAATAGTTAAAATCTAACCAATTACCAAATCAGTTAGCAAGATTCATGGAATTACACTAAAACCCTCATAAACAAAAAGTCCTATAATTAGATACCCAAAATTACTGTTGTACTTATCCTTGAACATTTCCGGGTGTGACATATATTGTTTTCAACTTGCTGAAATACTAGATCAATTACAATCAATCACCCCATCAAAGAAACAACTAAAGAAGCATAAGCAATATCCTAACAAAGTCCAAGATGTTGTCAAAATATCCAAGATATGTCTTCAAGATAGTTAGATCCAATCTCATTAAAACAAGGGATTCGATTGCTTGATCCAGTTTGACCATATCTTCAAGATATACTCCTTCACACGAATTGATCTTCAAATATAAATCATTGCACGCCTAAGATATCAATAAAGATTACAACCCAAAGATTTATTTCAAAAGATTTTCAATTTTAAATAAATCAAGTAATGAAAGTTTCACAGTGCCAAGTGTAATTGGAATTGTTTGTGGCTTTGTTCTCGTAACAGCCTCAACAAATATATATATCAAGTTGTGTATGTTTAAAGTTTTAATAATATATATATATATATAAAGATAGTAAAATAAATGTATTTATAAGAGTTTAAATTAAATTAGGATAATCTAAAATAAAATTTTTTTTTAAGCATCTACTACTAATATATCATATCATATTTGTTTAGAGAATAATCAAGAATATAATACATAAATCGACACCAAATTAATTTTCATTAGTTTTTAAATTTACTTAATAAACAAACAAAAATGAATACCCAATCTTTAATACCTAAGTTCTAAACCCTAATTCTTACTCTAACCCCAAGCTTAAATCATAAATTTTGAAATTTTAAATTCTAAACCTTAATTTAATCTTAACCCTAAACCTTAAATACTATTTTACTATTATTCAATATAGTTTTTAATTGATGCACAAAATTAGACCAATTATAGTTAAAATAAAGCTTAAAAGGTAAAAAAGGCACTTGTAAAGTAAATAAAAATAAATTGAACCCTTAATTGAAAACCTCACTAAATTGAGGTTATAAAAAAAAAAAAAAAACACTAGTAATACATTAATTCCTCAAAATTAATTTTTCCATGAAAGACGTAACGTTTGTTAAGGATATAGTGATTTGGATAAAAAAATTTAAAATTTTGAAGATTTTCGGAATGATAACAATGTTAGTATTTGTGATTATTTCGGTTGATAAAAAATATATTAATAAAAAAATTAGGTTAATAAAATTTATTAAGTTAAAAAATTATTATAAAAGAAGAAAATGATATTGAAAATAAAAAAAATGCAATATGAATATCATTATAAAAATATATAAATGTTTTAATAATGTAAAATATTAGAACTATTGGAATTAAATAAAAAATTATATTTTAAAGTTAATATTTTTTATTTTAGTGTAGGACCACATGTTTTAAATGAAAAGAATTTTGAAAAACCACCTATTTAGTTAGAATTTAAATAGAGAATTTGAGTTACTCAAAACCCGTTTTGAAAATTCTTAAAACTTTTAAAACTCTATTAAATTTACCCAAGCAAGTAAGTTCATTCGTAAAATTTTAAATGATGACATGGATGATGATACTATAGTTGACGTGAAAAAATAATGATGTGGCAAAATACAATAATTAAATAAGTAGTTTAAAAATTTTAAAAATTGGTTTAATCGTTATTTTTTATTTCGATTTTCGATCTTTATCAGTTCCGAACAATTTACTCATAAATTGATTCAATCACTATGTCCATATCAATATATTAATCGATTCTAATTGCCAAACCCTTCAAATTTTTTATAAAAACCCTTCAAATTTATCAAACCAAAAATTTATTATTCATTTCTAATTGCCACTAAACTCTTCCAGTCCAATTGGTGTGATAAATTCCTAGCCCCACCCCTGAGTTACTTGGATCGGCTTCTCTGAGTACTACACCAGTGCCATTAAAATCACAAGCGCTTTTAAGTTCACCTGCCTCCCGATAGTAAGAACTCATGGAAAAATCTGCACAACTCACTTTGTCCGGATATTCACAAGCCCATCCCGTTTGAATCGGACTGCAATCGATGCCTTGACCGCATGTCCAGTCCAAGTTTTCCTGCAATTCTTGAGCACTAGCATCCACATCCTACACACAACATTTTCTTCTTACCATTGCTTTTGGAAAGTCTAAGGGATTTCCAAAGGGTTTCAACCGCCGTGGCCGAGGAGGAAGAGGAGGAAAGAAGCACTGCTCAATGATTTCATGTTTCTAATTTTATTTTTATTATTCTATTTTTTTATTCCAATTTTTATTTGATCCTTGATTTTGATTTTGGGTTATAATTTGTTTGTGTATATATATAGAGAGAGAAGATGAATCAACCATGAAATGTAATTTTGTCAATTAGGGCTTTTCACATTTCAAAATATTCCAAAATTAAGCTTTTTTTTTCTTATTTCTTTTTTGAGATCCTATTTTTTGTGTGTAATTGAAATTGTGGTTTTTATAATGTTTGTAAATTTTAATAATAATTAAAGATAGTGATCTAAGTTAAATTCATTATTTGGTTATTGAATTTTATTTTTGTTTTATGAAGCTAAATTTCTTTTTTGAAAAAAAAATAAAGTAACAAATATTATTATAAATATGTTTTTGTCTTTTAATTTTTTATATAAAATATTTAAATAAAAATAATTACTCTAAAAATTATACATTACCTTCAATTTAATATGCAATATCATGAAATTTTTTTGATTTAGTATAATTTTATAAAAAAAATTTAATTTTGATTTAATTTTTACTTACCACGAGTACTTTTGAGATTTTTTACAACAATGTCATACTTTTTTATTTCCTTATAGCCTTTGTAATTATTTATTGATCTGTGCTTTTTTTTTTTTTTTTTTTTTTTTGATGTATGCGTATCTAGTTTTTCTTGGGTTTAATCACTTACATCATTCTAATCTAAGATGGTTGGAAAAGTACCTTAATTACGTAAGGCATAATTTCGACACTTATAAATATTGATATTAGGGTATTTTTTCCAAAACTATGTAGGAATCTAATTCTCATTTTTTGGGACATGATAAATTGATCCGACATTGACCTCGACACTTACGTTGTCAAGGTGGATATTATTTATTAGAGATTTCTTCAAGAATTTTGTACTCTAGAAAATTTATGCTCTCAAATTTAGAGATTTTATTGCGTATTATTTTGTATTTTGCCATAGTATGAAGAGAATATCTGGTCCGAAGTACAGATGGCTGGGGTCTAAGAGAACAGGTGCTCATTTAGTTGCAATCATACTTAATCACGATTTTGATGTTGAGGCCCCATCCAACTGACAGTTGTTGAATTGAGATATATGTGAAGGTCAAAAATGAAGATCATGGATGCATAATTTATGATTATCCATCGGCATCAAGGTTCCCAAGTTTACAAAAGCACTCCCTCAAACTTCCAATATTTTCCTACTTAGGAGTTGGCAATGATCGAGATGTACAAGATGTTTTAATTGCTGTTAAATTCACCATTGTCGATGCTAATTGAATGGATTCCACAATATCATACTATCAGACGATGATGCCTCAAATGAATCGATTTAATCATGCCACCCAGCGATGCCTACAACATCCGGTAGGAGATATCAAAGGGGTTGAAGAGTGAGACATTATAAGGTTGGGTTGTCAAGTGGTGGTAGGATGCAGACTCGAATTGAACCGATCTGGTTATTTAAGATGAAGATGCTTAATGATACAGTTGAAGATGAAATTGAGTCTCCATTGAAGCTTTTCTGGATCCTAATTTTATCTTGGTGATGTCATTAGCGAAATGGGAGGATCCAAAGCCATAGTTAAAGTTGATGTTGACGATAACAAAATAAAAGTAGTATCAAATCTAATTAAAATTAACTCTATAAAGTTTTTTTATTTATTCAAAATAGACATCTAAAAGAGATCAACACAATCGTCACCGACATCGGGCAACTCTATGATCTAACCTAGAATAAATAAACCATAATTGTTTCAAAGATGTTGCCATTTCATCAAAGAATATACAATCTTACATTGCACGATAAGGATCTATTTATTTCGTAAAAGCTATTCTAAAAAAAATAAAATTCGTCACTCAATAATTGATCTTTTTACTTGCAATTCTTCAGACATAGCGGCAGTTGCCATAACCTACATAAAAAATAATTTCACAGTTAAAAGAATAAAATTAGAATAATATTTTTTTATTTAATTATTTTTATTTTTTGAAATTAATAATAATTTCATTATTAATTTCAAATTTAATTTATGATCAATATAACATTGCACTTTAACTTTAGTAATCAAATTAAGTTCACTTGGGTGGATCCAAACTAATTATAATATATTGTAAGATTCTTAGTCGCAATAATTGAAACTCGATCGCTTAATTTTGCCCCAATCTCTAAAATTTTTAAAATTTTGAATTGAATTTAACTCATTTATTTTAATAATTTAAAAATAAAGTGTAATGGATAACGCTAATAATATACTTTCGTTATAATTAAATTTGTGATATTCGAGGTTGACGCTTTTCAGAGAAGCCATTTAAGTGTCATCCATTTGGAGTTCACAGACTTCTCAACAGGTTGGAATTGTCCTTAGGATGACCTAGGATTTTGTCTTCTAATTTTATCGAGAGTCTGAGCTCTAAGCGAAGTTCACAAAACATGAGCGCATCTTTGGATCAGGCACTACCAAGGAAATGGTGGTCATTTGCCATTGATAGACCACCATTTCCTTGGAAGGTGGTTAGTGTCATACATGGTTCGATTTCATGAAGAGCTCTTGCTCTATGAACCTTGCCTAAGGCTCGGGCTCTCGACATAATCAGGAGACAAAAGAACGAATTGAGCTGGGGACAATATTGAATTGTTGAAGGTTAGTCGACTTCAGACGAACAATAATTTGAAGACTTTTTTGAAAAGAATCAACCTTCTCTCAACAAAGTTTGATTGATAACATATTTAAATTTAATTTTTAAATCAGACAAGTAGAGAAACTATAATTTTGAAATTAAAGGTAGAGAGACTAAATTTCAAAAATCAAGATAAAAATATACTAAATTCAATTCAAATAATCTCAAATATATATATATACATATATATAACCATTATTTCTTAATTCCATCGAAACTAAAATTTTAATAATTCAACTAGGAGAGTAAATGAAATACTAATACTTGCAAGCTATTCAAGCTCTATTTGAAAAAGAAAAACTTGAACTAAATTTTATAATTGTCAAGCTAAACTCAAGCTCAAGTTATCAATCGAACATAGTTCTAGCTTAATAATACTTAGATCAAGCGGTTCGCAAGCCTTAACAAACTTTTCATTTTAAATATTTTTATATTGTTAAATTACATTGTGTACAAGCATAATCGAGCTACTCGATTAGCTCAATTTTATCTCAACCTAGGATCAAACTTAAAAATAGATATTCGATCAAACTCAAATTGAATATTATGTTTCGAGTTTTGAGTCAAACTCAAACTTATGTGAGAATTTATCCTTTAAATTTTAACCTTTCATTTGGAAAAAAATAATTCCTACGACCTCAAAAATAAATGAAATAAAAGAAACTAATATTATTTTATGCTTACTTGGATCAACGGTGGTGACTTGACCGGTGCCGCTAAAATCACAGGCGCTATCAGCACCCAACTTTGACTTAAAGTAAGAATTCATGGCAAATGCTGCACGAGATCTCACGGTGGCCGGTTCAACACAAACCCCACCCGCTTGAATCGGACGGCAATCGATTCCTTGACCGCATGCATAATCCAGGTTATTCTGCAATTGAGCATCGGTAGCTTCGGGTTTGGGCACACAAAACTTGTTAGCATTGTCTGCTGGTGGTGCTGGCATTGGTTGAACCGGCTTTGGTAGTGGCTGGCCAGGCTTTATCAAAAGAGGAAAATTAAGAACAATTAATGAAGCTATTCAAATCATAAACGTCAAATTCTGTTTAGTCTTTTCACTATACTAAACTGTAAAAACTATCTTTGAAATAAAAAAAAATGTGGTTTAAAATCTAAATTAGTTTATTTATCCATATTAAATCTTAATATCACTGTCGGAATATGGATATATTAAAATTTCTATTCGATATCCAAATCCATATTTAGTAAGTCCAAAAAATATTTAAAAGGTTAAAGTGAATAATAGTTATTAATATTTGATTTTTTTATCTAAAAATGTAAAATATACTCAGATAAGAATCCAAATTCATAATTCACAAAAGGTAATTTTAATTCGAATAATAAATATCTAAGAATTACTATTTATATATTATCCACATTGAATCCATTTTAAATAATAATTAAGATATTTAAATCTGATTCCACCAAAACCATTGCAAATATCTATAAACTCGTACTATCCAATGCCATAAATAAAAAATCTCTAAGCATAATAGGAGGACCAAAATCACAATTTAACATTTTTATGGTTTTTAAGTATAATCTTACCTTGACTTCGACATCAAATCCAGGATTACTAAGATTAGGTTGAAGACCATCACGCAAAGCACCAGACGTATACACCGGCGAAAAACCCGGTTGAAACAATCCCCAATTCTTCTCAGTAAGCGGACCCGGTTTCTGATTCTCATTAAACAAAGCAAAAATATAAGTCTCGAACTTCCTGTTAGGCATCAATGGCGTCCCAACACCCGAAACTATTTTCCTAATCAAATGCCCATTGTACGAAGCTGCATTATCCATGTCAGCAGCTTTGTTCCCTGGATCACCCAATGAAGGCCAACCGGTCTCGCCGATGACGATATCGACGTCTCCGAAACCGAGTGCCGACATAGCAGAGTAGGTTTTGTCCAAAAGAAAATCCAAGGCGTTACTGTACGTTTTTTTGCTGGCGGGGTCGAAAACGCCGGGGGTTTTCCTGAAAACGGCGAAATCGATGTTGTTGGACATGACGTTGAGTTCGAAGTATGGGTATGGGTTGATCATGAATGGGGATTTGTTTTGTTGATGGAATTCGAGAACTGGTTTGAAGAAGGTTTCGGTAAGGTCGATCCTGAACCTGGCTAAACTTGGGACTGGCAGACCTTGGAACATGTTAAGGGCATGAGCTGATGTAACCTGATGAATGAATAAAAACATTATAAATCATGGATAAATATTAAAATTATACATAATTTTTTTTTATCAAAGGTGTAATATTATACATGAATTTTGATTATGTATGAAATTTATATATGAAATTTTATATTGATATATTGCATACACTATTGAATTAACACTATTTTATATTGATATATTACATACGCAAATAATTATATTAATCTGAAAATAAATGTATATATATATTTTTAAATATGTATAATTGTATCAAATTAAATTGCATGTATTATATTATATATTGGACCAAAATTATTGTATAAACTTGATGTTTATCCATATATATTAAAAACCAATGGCGTATCCCCGCCAGCCCCCTAAAATGAAAAATTATTTATTTAGTCATTTAAAAATTTTAAAAATTTAAATTAGTAAAGGTAAAATTACATTTGTATCCCCTAAAAATGATAAAATTTTGATTTAATCATTTAAAAATTATTTTGGCTATTAAAAATTACAATTTAATTTCGGCCCCTAAAATTTTTTTTTAACTTCACCCCTGTTAAAAACATTAATTACATATTGATCGAGTTTTAATTACTTTTGCAATAACAAAAAAAATAAAAAATTTACGCCTGCTTAAGCGTATATTACCTTCCATTTACATTCCTTATGAACGTATTTAGGGCAGCCTTTGTTGTATAAACTATGAACCAGTGTTATAATTAAGTGTAAGTATTTTATATACTATTAATGAATCAAATCATCAGACATCATTATAAAATAAGCTATATAAATTTAATTTAATTTAATTTAAGTTTTTATGATATGTCATCAAATCATGCCTAAAATTATTTATTGTTTGTGCGTCAAATATAATTAAAAAAATTTATTTATAGTGTTGTATGAACAATATAATATAAAGCATGTACCAAACCTTAATATCTTGGAATTGAGGCCCTGCTTTACCCAATGCTTCGGTAAGAGCTCTCATTGCTGGCACAAGACCATTAATATGAGCCGGATTATCAAGAAGCACAACTTCATTGCCAACAGATATATATTTTATCTTAGTTTGTGGATGGAAAGGTTGAATATTGGCGTTCACCCATGCCGAAGCCGCCTCTTCGTTGGCCAAATTAGGGATTTCGCCGTTCGGAATGGTGACCGTCATCGTGATGCCGGTGTTGGCGAAGGCTCGAAGTACGTTAGGGTTGGTGTCGAAGATTTTGACGCTATCGAAAATAGTTTTCGTTTTGATGAAGTTGGCAACTTCGGTTGGTGAAGGGAGGTTATCTGCAACCATGCCATAGTTAACGCCGATGGCGGCGGTGGAAGAGAAGAGGTTGAAGACGGTGGTTGAGAGGGAAAGGAAGAGTTGAAGGCTGGTCAATGACTTCATCGTTGCAATTTTATTTGACCCTTGATTTTACTTTGGGGTTATAATTTATGCATATATATATATAAGGACACTTGGAAAATGTAGTTTATGATGAATATTTTGACAAATGGGGAACTTTGAGAATTAACAGCTTCATCCATTAATGCATCACCTTTCAAATATTCCAAAATTAGATAGTTTTCTTTCTTTAATCCTTTTATTTGGCTATTGTTTTTTTAAGAATAGATATTAATTAAGTTTTCTCCATTACAAAACTTTTATACTAACTTAAGTATCAAAGAGTAACCCGAAATATTTTTGCAAAAAGTGTAAAGCTCAACTTACTATCTCGAAAAGATATTCACCAGTCCAATCCATCACTACGTAAACAAATGAAGTTGTCTGTATGAACCTATCCTCAATCCATCTTGCCCTCGGCAAAAACTTACTCCACACCCTTGCCTAACGAGGCTAGTATTGATGGTGGAAAATATCACATATCGATTAATAAAAAATTGGATTATGACTATATATAAAAAGAATCATCTTCTCTCATGAAGCACCTTTACTCGAAAGATAAAATCATTAGAACAATCTTCGACCTTTATAGCAAGTGTATTTAGATAATCCTTATATCAATATAACTCATTTCTTTTCAATTTGTTTATATGTATTAAGATTCCAAACTTTGTAAAGGGACCCAACCCATTACAATGTAACCATGTATTCCTCCGTTGGCAATTGAATTCTTGAGATCAAACCTCACAATCAAACACACTTAGTTAAGACGTTATGATCTCTTCATGACCTCTTTATTTCTATTATAAAAAATCTTAATTTTATGTATAATTATCATCGAGTTTACCAATATAGTTTGAAAATGATTTAGTTGATTTGAATAAGTTTCTTTTATTCTTTTTTTCGCAACTATAATGGATGGATTGCTAACCACGCATTTTTTTACGACACAAACATCGAAAAATGTTAATGAGGTTTTTGTAATTTTTTGCTTAATAAAGTTTTTGAAAAATACATAAAATCATTGAAATGTATTAGATTTTTAATACAATAGGTTCGAGTGCACTAAAGCGCATTATCCTTCTATTTATAGATTGAAGAGGGGCTATGGGTAGTTCTAGACATTGTGTCAAAAAGAACAAATATGGTTAGAATCTATAATAAAATTGTTCAAATTTTTTTAATATAATTATAAATATGAAACTTTGATTTGGTATACTTATATATATATATTTTTGGATTTAATTCTAGATATTAAGAAAAACAAATAAATTAAAAATTGCGTTGAGTAAATATAATTGTTTAAGAAACCAATAGGTGGAAAATTCAAGCATAATTTTTTTAGAAGAAAAATTTTGAGAAATTTGAAAATATGGTGGACTTCGTATGTGTCAAGTTGCAAGTATGTCCTGAGATAATAAAAAACTAGATGGTAGCATCATTTGTTACTTTATTATGAGTTTGGTTAAAGCAAATCCAGTGGTACCATCGCAGTTTTGATCACCGAGGTTCGCAGAAAGTTTGACTATATTATTTCGTATACGAAAGCATGGATGGCAAAGCAAAATGCTATTGCATGAATCTATGGAGAATGAGATAGATCATATAATGAGCTAGCTACCGGTATAAATGCTATCCAAGATTTCGTCCTTGGTGTTGTCGTTGTCATGGAAATGCTTCCTTCATATTATGAGAATCATGATGTTCAGGGAAGCGCATATTCCGCTGTCTTTCTTCGACTTTCGAGCCGTGTATCAAAGGGTTTAGGTACTGCAAACCGATGATGAAAATACACGACACTTGTTCGGAAAATACACTGCTAGAAAGTATAAACGAGAGAATTCTAAAAGAAAAGAATCTGAGATTTCGTTTCTATTTCTCTGTTTTGTATCTTATGAGAAAACCTTTTCTCATTCATTCGTACATCGACTTTTTATAGAGAGTCGAACCAACTGCTCTTTTAGCAACCTCATAACAGCCTAACCAACTGAAAACAATTCTTTGACTAACTCTATTGACTAAGGTAAGTGATATTCTATCATGCACCACCCAGCTTCACTTCTTGTGAGACACACAAAAGGTTTCGAAACCGAGTAAAAATCGTCACGGACAAAGGTTCCGTAAAGATATCGGTGACCTGATCACACGTAGGAACTTCTCCTACCAGAAGAGACCCATCGGCAACCTTTTCACGGACAAAAAACAAATCTAGTTTGACATGTTTGAACTTGGAGTGTAAGACAGGATTTGCCGCAACTGCTACCGCACTTGAGCTATCACACCAGAGAGCAGGTGTATCATCAGACATAACTCGTAATTCTTGAAGTAACGAAAGCAACCACGCCATCTCACTCGTTGCCACAGCAAGACTCCTATATTCAGCTTCAGCCGTGGACCGAGAAACTACTTGCTGCTTCTTAGACACCCATAAGACTGGGGTCTGTCTGAAGTAGACACAGTAACCCGAGGTAGAGCGCTGGTCGTCAAAGTCAAGTCCCCAGTTTGTATCGGCATAACCAACCAAAGACAAACGGCTAGAGGAACGGAAGACTAAGCCAAAATCCAGGGTGCCAGACAAATACTGCAATATTCGCTTTAGAGCCACCATATGAGTCGTGGTAGGACGATGCATGAACTGACAAATTCTATTTACAGCATACGCAATGTCTGGCCTAGTCAGAACAATATATTGGAGAGCACCAGTAAGGCTCCTGTACTCAGTTGGATCTTCCAGAGGACCGTCCAAGTATTTCACGAATATACTTCCGTTGGCATAAATGGAGACAGTCTTTCGCACGAGTGACCTCGAGCCCAAGAAAGTAATGAAGATCACCCAAATCCTTAAGTGAAAACTCACTATTCAGCAACCGAACAAACCAGTCTATAGACGTGGAAAAGTTGCCAGTGACTATAATGTCATCTACATAAACAAGAACATAGAGAGTTGAGTCATCTATTATTCGCATAAACAACGACGAATCAGACTTGGAAACTATAAATCCCAGCGATATGAGGAACTTTCTGAGCTTCTCAAACCAGGCGCGAGTAGCCTGTCTAAGACCGTACAAGGCTTTTTTCAGATGACACACAAGAGGTTGTCCATCAGAGCCACACTGCTCATATCCTAGAGGCTGATGCATAAAAACCTCAGTGTCAAGCTCACCATTTAAAAAGGCGTTGTTGATGTTGACTTGCCTCAATTGCCACCCTCTCGAGACAACAATGGTCAAAACAACACGCACAGTAGCAGGTTTTACCACAGGACTAAACATTTCTTTGAAGTCACACCCAGGAACCTGAGAGCAACCTTTTGCTACTAGACGAGCTTTCCGACGAGCCACAGTACCATCCAGATTTCTCTTGATCTTGAATAGCCACTTACACCCGATAACCTTGCGACTTTGCGGTCGCTGAACAAGCTCCCAAGTAGAATTTTGAATAAGCGCATCATATTTCGCCTGAGCTGCAGCCCGCCATTCAGAGGAAGTCAAGGCTTCTTCTATTGTAGAAGGTTCAACAGCCTCGACAGACAAGGCTTTCGATTTGAAAATTCCAGCCTTCGACCTAGTCACCATTGGGTGGATATTGTCCTTAGGTAAAGGTAGTGTCTGAGTTTCAGAAAAGGAATTAAGGCCTCCGTCATATGGAAGATCAGGCTGAGAGTCAGGATGAGAGGAGCTATGAGAATCTCGAACAGATCCAACCTCAGGTTGAGCAGGGACAGGAGAAGGCGAGAATGAACAATCACCTTGTTGAGAGCATATAAGAGAAAAATCGGCAACCGAGGGCTCTGCAGAACCGGGCACACCAGCTCGCACCACAGGAATGAATGTTGAAACAGGCTGATTTGCAATCGGCAATGACGACTCCGGTGTTGAGAGAAACTTATTCTCATCAAACACCACATGAGTCGAAACAATGATCCTGCCAGTCGGTAATAGACACAAATACCCCTTATGTTGAGAACTGTATCCTAAGAAAGTGGAAGGTTGAGACCGAAAATCCAGCTTGTAGGTCAAAAACGGCCGTAGATAGGGATAGCAACAACAGCCAAATACATGCAGATGATCATAAGTCGGATCGTTCCCATAAAGAGCTTTAAACGAAGATTGTCCCTTCAGAACAGGAGTAGGGAGACTATTTATGAGATGTACTGCACAACAAAAGGCATAGCACCAAAACCGCATGGGTAGACTTGCTTGAGCCAACATTGTGATGCCCATGTCAACAATATGACGATGTTTTCGTTCCGCAACACCATTCTGCTCAGACGTATGAGGACACATCAAGCGATGAATAATCCCCTGAGAGGCCAAAAGAGGTGTAAACGCTCTATATTCACCGCCCAATCACTTTGAAACTGTTTGATGTTCTTCCCAAACTGAGTTTTGACTAATTGTTTAAACTGAACAAAACACTGCACAGCCTGAGATTTCTGCCGAAGAAGATAAACCCACGTAAACCGAGTACACATATCAACAAATGAAATATAATACCAATTATTCCCGCAAGAAACAGAAGCCGGACCCCAAAGATTAGAGACAACTAAATCAAACGGGCTTGTGTATTTAGTAGTAGACGTAGGAAACGAAAGTTTATGAGCCTTCCCTCTTTGACAGGCAGAACATATACTATCAATACATGTATCAGATTGAACGACAACATTACACTTATTTAAAACACTTTTGACAATAGTAATAGAAGGATGGCCAAGCCTATTATGCCACAACTTCAACACATTACAATCATCAGTTTTATTTTGGTGTAAAGTAGAAGGAATAACCGGAGCTTCAACAGTCTGAGCGGATAGAGTCGGTAGAGAGAACTGGTACATCTCTGATACCATGCTAGAAAGTATAAACGAGAGAATTCTAAAAGAAAAGAATTTGAGATTTCGTTTCTATTTCTCTGTTTTGTATCTTATGAGAAAACCTTTTCTCATTCATTCGTACATCGACTTTTTATAGAGAGTTGAACCAACTGCTCTTTTAACAACCTCATAACAGCCTAACCGACTGAAAACAATTCTTTGACTAACTCTATTGACTAAGGTAAGTGATACTCTATCATACACCAACCAAACGATGTTCAAAATGTAGAAATGAAGGCTACCATAGGCGCCACTATCATATGAGGCACCAATAAGGTAATTTTATCCGTATCTAATTGAATTTTGTTTGTATAAAATATAGAGCACGCCATTCATTGAGCGCGCCTTAACCTGAACGAATGTTTGCCTCGAGACCCAACCTCTCGCTATCATCCAGATCACCCATTCTTTATCTAGGGCATGCATGCTCGCCATCGCCATTGTCCTACTTGCCAACATCCTCCTACGGGCACCTAAGGACACATGTCACCCTTAAGGGGATAATGTGTCGCCACTCATAATGCCTAATTTACCCTAGTACGTCACATCAATAAACCGTGCCTTATAAATACGAAGAGGAGCCTCTGTGAGAGAGGGATAGAGAAATTAACACTCAACACATTTATAAATTGTTTTCTCCTCTTATCTAATTAATTAACTAGGGAAAATATTAAAATTTGAGTTGTCTTTATTTCAGATATTAATTTTTTATTAAATATTTTGGTTATTAATTAAACTCTTCATTTATGCTAAATATAAATTTAAAATGAAGTTATTATCTTTTACATGTAATTTGATTTAATGTTATATTATTATGTAAATTAATTAATAGTTTAGTGAATATTAAGTTTAATTTTTACAATGTAAAAAACCTAATAAAATAAGCTCTATTGAATGAAACAAAATAAAAGTAGTATCAAATCTAATTAAATTTTACTCCATAAAGTTTCTTTTATTCAAAATAAACACCTAAAAGAGATGTACACAAAGATGTTGGCATTTCATCAAAGAATATACAATCATACATTGCAGGATAAGGATCTACTTTTTTTCGTAAAAGCTATTCTAAACCAAATTTCGTCACTCAATAATTGATGTTTTTACTTCCAATTCTTCAGACATAGCGGCAATTGCCATAACCTGCATCAAAAACAATTTCACAGTTACATAAATAAAATTAGAATAATATTTTTTATTTAATTATTCTTAACTTTTAACATCTCCGTACTAAAATTTTGAAATTTAATGTCATTCTTTTAATTTAATGAATTTAACTCATTTACTTTAATAATTTTAAAAAAGAAAGTGTAATGGATAAGACTAATAACGTACTTTCGTTATAATTGAATATGTGACATTCTGATATTTAAAACTCCTATTTAAAAATTAAAATTTTTTGAGGGGAAGTTGATGCTTTTCAGAAAGACTTTTTAAGTGTCATCCATTTGGAGCTCAAAGACTCCTCAACAAGTTGGAATTGTCCCCAAGTCAACCTAAGATTTTGTCTTCTAATTTTATCGAGAGTCTTAGTTGTAAGCGAAGTTCACAAAACATGAGCACCTCTTTGGATCAGGCACCTACCAAGGAAATGATAGTAGGACCACCATTTCCTTGATAGGTGGTTAGTGTCATACATGGTCTGATTTCACGAAGAGCTCTTGCTCTGTGAACCTTGCCTAAGGCTCGAGCTCTCGACATAATCACGAGACAAAACAACGACTCGAGCTGAGGACAATATTGCCTTTGTGAGGGTCAATTGACTTCAGACAGAAGATAATTTGAAGAGGTTTCTGAAGGAATTGCCCTCCTCTCAAAAAATTTCAATTGATAGTATATTCAGATTTAACAAAAATCAATAATAGTATTATCTATAGGACTTCAATTTTTAAATCAGACAAATAGAGAAATTATAATTTTGAAATTAAAAGTAGAGAGACTAAATTTTAAAAGTTTAAAGACTACATAAATTGAGTATAAAATTAGACTAAATTCAATTCAAATAATCTCAAATATATATAAAAAAACTATTGTTTCTTAATTAGATCCATCGCTACTAAAATTTTAATAATCCAAATAGGAGTGTGAATGAGATACTAATGCTTGTAAGATATTCAAGTTCAATTTAAAAAAAAAAACAATTGAACTTGATTTGATAATTATCAAGCTAAACTCGAGCTCAAGTTATCAATCAAATAGAATTCTAGCTTAATAATACTTGGATCAAACAGCTCGCAAGCCTTAACAAACTTTTCATTTTAAATATTTTTATGTTGTTAAATTATATTATGTACAAGCAAAATCGAGCTTGAATAGCTTGATTGTATCTTAACTTAGGATCAAGCTTAAAAATAAATATTAAATTCAAATTGAATATTATGTTTCAAATTTTAAGTCAAATTCAAGCTTATCAATATGTGATATTACCTCGACTCCCTTACACCCAATTTTTAACCTTTCATTTGGGAAAAATAAAATTCCTACGACCTCAAAAATAAATGAAATGAAAGAAACTAATATTATTTTATGCTTACTTGGATCAACGGTGGTGACTTGACCGGTGCCGCTAAAATCACAGGCGCTATCAACACCCAACCTTGACTTAAAGTAAGAATTCATGGCAAATGCTGCACGAGACCTCACGGTGGCCGGTTCAACACAAACCCCACCCGCTTGAATCGGACGGCAATCGATTCCATGGCTGCATGCATAATCCAGGTTATTCTGCAATTGAACATCGGTAGCTTCGGGTTTGGGCACACAAAACTTCTTAGCATTGTCCGCTGGTGGTGCTGGCATTGGTTGAACCGGCTTTGGTAGTGGCTGGCCAGGCTTTATCAAAAGAGGAAAATTAAGAACAATTAATGAAACTATTCAAATCATAAACGTCAAATTCTGTTTATTCTTTTCACTATACTAAACTGTTAACTATCTTTGAAATAATGGATATTGATATATATTTGATTTCATTATCCAAAAATGTAAAGTCTACACGAATAACAAATAATCGAATCCAAATTCATTATTCACAAAAAGTAAATTGGATTCGTGTAATAGATATATGAGAATTAATATTTATATTCACATTGAATCCATTTTAAGTAATAATTAAGATATTTAAATCTGAGTCCACCAAAACCAACTAAGATATTTGCAAATATCTAAACTCGTACTATCCAATGCCATAACTAAAAAATCTCTAAACATAACATAAGGACCAAAATCACGATTTAACATTTTTATGGTTTTTAAGTATAATCATACCTTGACTTCAACATCAAATCCAGGATTACTAAGATTAGGTTGAGGACCATCACGCAAAGCACCAGACGTATACACCGGCGAAAAATCCGGTTGAAACAATCCCCAATTCTTCTCAGTAAGCGGACCCGGTTTCTGATTCTCATTAAACAAAGCAAAAATATAAGTCTCGAACTTCCTGTTAGGCATCAATGGCGTCCCAACACCCGAAACTATTTTCCTAATCAAATGCCCATTGTACGAAGCTGCATTATCCATGTCAGCAGCTTTGTTCCCTGGATCACCCAATGAAGGCCAACCGGTCTCGCCGATGACGATATCGACGTCTCCGAAACCGAGTGCCGACATGGCAGAGTAGGTTTTGTCTAAAAGAGAATCCAAGGCGTTGCTGTATGTTTTTTTGCTGGCGGGGTCGAAAAAGCCGGGGGTTTTCCTGAAAACGGCGTAATCGATGTTGTTGGACATGACGTTGAGTTCGAAGTATGGGTATGGGTTGATCATGAATGGGGATTTGTTTTGTTGATGGAATTGGAGCACTGGTTTGAAGAAGGTTTCGGCAAGGTCGACCCTGAACCTGGCTAAACTTGGGACCGTTAGACCTTGGAACATGTTAAGGGCATGAGCTGATGTAACCTATGAATGAATAAAAACATTATTAGTCATGGATAAATATGAAAACTATACTTAAATTTTTATTAAATGTGTAATGTCATATATGAAATTTGATTATGTACGATTTTATATATGAAATTTTATATTGATATATTGCATATGTAAATAATTATATTAATCTGATATAAAAGTAAATGTATATATATTTATTTCTTTAAATATGTACAATTGAATTCAAATTAAATTTTCATGTATACATGTAAATTACAATTTAAATTTCATATAGATAATTACATCAAATTATATATTAGACCAAAGTTTATGTATAAACTTAATATTTATTCATATATATTAAAAACATGTTGATCAAATTTTAATTTAATTAATTACGTTATTTTTGAAATAATAAAAAAGAAAATGAATTTAATCACACTTAATCACATATTATGTTTCAGTTACATTCCCTTACCAATGAATTTAGCTTCGCCCTTCTTGTATGAACTATGAACCAATGTTATAATTAAGTGTTAGTATTTTATATACTATTAATGAATCAAATCATCATACATCACTATAAAATAAGTTATGCAAATTTAATTTAATTTTTTATGATACATCATCATTTAATTCATAAATTTAATTTAATTGTTTGTGCGTTAAATATAATTAAAAAAATCATTTATAGTGTTGTCTGAACAATATAATATAAAGCATGTACCAAACCTTAATATCTTGGAACTGAGGCCCAGCTTTACGCAATGCTTCGGTAAGAGCTCTCATTGCTGGCACAAGACCATTAATATGAGCCGGATTACCAAGAAGCACAATTTCATTGCCAATAGATATATATTTTATCTTAGTTTGTGGATGGAAAGGTTGAATATTGGCGTTCACCCATGCTGAAGCTGCCCCTTCGTTGGCCAAATTAGGGATTTCGCCGTTCGGAATGGTGACCGTCATCGTGATACCGGTGTTGGCGAAGGCTCGAAGTACGTTAGGGTTGGTGTCGAAGATTTTGACGCTATCGAAAATAGTTTTCGTTTTGATGAAGTTGGCAACTTCGGTCGGTGAAGGGAGGTTATCTGCAACCATGCCATAGTTAACGCCGATGGCGGCGGTGGAAGAGAAGAGGTTGAAGACAGTGGTTGAGAGGAGAAGGAAGAGTTGAAGGCTGGTCAATGACTTCATCGTTGCAATTTTATTTGACCCTTGATTTTGTTTTGGGGTTATAATTTACGCATATATATATATATATATATAAGGACACTTGGAAAATGTAGTTTATGATCAATATTTTGACAAATGGGAAACTTTGAGAATTAACAGCTTCATCCATTAATACATCACCTTTCAAAGTATTCCAAAATTAGATAGTTTTCTTTCTTTAACCCTTACTATTTGGCTATTGTTTTTTTAAAAATAAATATTAATTACATTTTCTCCACTACAAATTTTTTATACTAACTTAAGTATCAAAGAATAACTTGAAATCAAAGATTTTGCAAAAAGTGTAAGCTCAACTTACTAGCTCGAAAAGATATTCACCAGTCCAATCCATCACCAAGAGGACGTAAACAAATGAAGTTGTTTATATGAACCTATTCTCAATCCATCTTGCTCTTGACAGAGGAAAATATCACATATCGATTAATTAAAGATTAAATTATGACTATTATAAAAAGAATCATCTTCTCTCATGAAGCACTTTTTTTTCAAAAGATAAAATCATGCGAACAATCTTCGACGTTTAGCAAGTGTAGTTAGACAATCCTTATATCAATATAACTCATTTCTTTTCAATTTGTTTATATGTATTAAGATTTTTAACTTTGTAAAGGGACCCAACCCATTACAATATAATCATGTATTCCTCCATTGGGAATTGAATTCTCGAGATCAAACCTCACAATCAAACACTCTTAGTTAAGACTTTATGATCTCTTCGTGACCACTTTATTTCTATTTTTAAAAAAAAAAAATCTTAGTTTTATGTATAATTATCATAGAGTTTACCAATATAGTTTGAAAATGATTTAGTTACATATTTGATTTAGTTCAAATAATCTATATCATTCATTTGAATAAGTTTTTGGATAAATTACACTAATAGTCACTCAATTTTAATGCAATTGACAAAACAATCACTTTTATGTCAATTCAATCACTCAACTTTCTAAAAATAACAAATCAGTCACCAACGTTATGAAAAAGTGACAATTTAGTCACCCATTAACATTTTCCGTTACAGGCCTAACGGGACAGGTGGTGTGGCTATTAACTTGCCACGTTGGACGAGACAAAGTTGAGAGACTGTTTTTTTTTCGTCATTCCTTTTTGTTTTTTTAATAATGGCCCAATATTTTTACTTTTTCATAAATGACCCAATATGTTTATACTTCTTCTTCACCATCCCAACTGTAATAACCAATTTTGCCCGGGCCCATTCCAAAATAATAAAAACAAAAAAATAATAACCAATGTCTAGTTTTACAAGTCTGTTTACAAAAATTAAATAGATAACCCAATGGCCCATTACACCCAATAGCCCAGAACCCAAACTAATACAGACCCAAGCCTAATTACCTACCCAGGCCCAATCTAAACCTTGGCCCAAATGACCTAGTTGGTTTGCGGGCGCAGGAAACCCTAGGTTTCCACTGCGCCGCAACACCCCAGCCTCGCGCCGCAAGTTTTGCCTTAGCACTTTGCAGCCCTCCTTCGCGCTGCAAGCGCCGCAGCCACCGACGCTCATCAGACCGCGATTCGCGAGAGTAAAGCTCTATCACCGCCGCTCTCTTCGTTATCAACCTGCAAAAAAAGAAAGAAAACAACAGCAGAAATGGGCAATATTTTTTTTCCTTTTTTATCTTTCATTTCGATGGGTTATAAAAACCCATCAAACATGTAAACAAAGGGGGGGATACGTACACGAAATACACTGTTATACACAAAACAGAGAGAATACACAAACAAATACAAAAATAAAAGAGCAAAATTTCACAACAGAGGTTTTTTTTTCTTTCTGTTTTTATTTATTCATATTATTCTTTATTTTTATCTTCTTTTGTTCTTTTTCCTGTAAATAGTAAACAAATAAGCAATAAAGAAAGGGTGATTTTACCTTGCAACGACGAAGCTTCAACCTTCGGCCACCATTCGCGGTGGCGCGTGAGGCGCGTGGCTATAGCCCCGAAGGCCTGAGGATCAAAGCCCAGACGAGAAGCTTTGAGAGAGTTTCTAATTTTTTTTTTAAAACAGGTTTCTAAATGAATTTTTTGCCTAAGTTTTAGCTTATATAACATTTAAAAAACGACGCCGTTTATGCTTGTAGGATCCACGCGTTGACCCGGTATCCAGAAGAGGATCCACGCTTTTTGGTTAAAAGGGCAATTTTCCATTTCAGTCCCTTTGAAATTTTATTTGTTTTAATTTTACCCAATCTGACTTTTTTATTTATTTTAAATTAGCCCAAAAATTTACACTTTGTTTCAATTTGATCCTCTGGTTCCTTAAAGGCTAATAAGCAGAACGACGCCGTTTTGAAATTTGGTATTATTAACTTTTTAACCCCTGTATTTTAACGTGTGTTTTAATTTAGTTCTTTTAATATGTTTTAATTGCTATTTTAATCCATGTTTCTTTGTTTTATTTTTTTATCCTTTTGTTTTATATTATATTTAATTATTTTACCTTATTAAATATTATATATTATTTCGTACGAAATCTATATATATATTATGTATTATTTTTTTATAATATATATTTAATTATTACTATATGTATTATTTTACTTGTTTAATAATTTATATATTATTATATTTTGTATATTATATATTACTATGTTACATTTATATATTATTTTTAAAACTTTATTTTTATAAAATTTATTCATAGTACCTAATCTATTTTATTGTAAATTTATGATTAGTGTATTATATATATTTTTCATCATTTTATTTTGTTCAATATTATTTTAATTATATATTATTTTCATAAATTAATTATTATATTATTTTCTACAAAATATATTTATGTTTCATTTATATTCTTTACATTTTATTTTATTTATTCAAAATCATTATATATTATTCTTTTTATTTATACATTGTTTGCATTATTTATATCATATATGTATGTAATATTTTTTATTTTATTTATTAATCTTGCATGAAATATGTTCATATTTGTTTTATTATTTATTGTATTTGTTTATACTTCATCATGAATTCACAATTGCCTTAGTGTAGGAATTATTATTATTATCTCTTTGTTGCCTATCTTAAACGTTAGTATATTTGCTTTTAATATTTGTGTTCGATAATTAATGCAATGTTGTTACATGGTTATTGTTTATTATAAAAATCCATTTTTTGCAAAACCATTATATTTTTAAAAGTTTTTAAAATAAGACAATGTTTTGGTATTTACAAAATCGGGAAATAGTGCCCTAACGTATTGGGTTGCGATTTTTCGTTTGGCTAAGTAGCTAAATATCCTTTTAACAAGTTTTATAAATTATGAGATGATCTTAGTTACGAGAGATTTAAAAATATCATGTCCAATCATGCTGGATGTGATGTTTATATTCTTTCGGATCGAAGAACTCTCAAATTTTAAGTCAAAATTGCTAGAAGTTTTTATGAGATGATCTTAGTTATGAGGTTTTAAAAATATCGTGACCAATTGTGCTGGATGTGATGTTTATATTCTTTCGGAACAAAGAAATCTCAAAGTTTTAAATCAAATAGAAAACTTATTCTTGGGAATTCAAAACGCTGTATCCTAACTTATTGGGTGTGATGTTTTGTATCTCGAAATAAGAATTTTCTAAAAAGATGTATCTAGCTTCGAAGCTATGAGATACTGTATCCTAACTTATTGGGTGTAGTTTTCTTATTTCTTTGAGATAGGTAGTCTTGGTTTACCTTCAAATAAAAGGATCATTTTTTTTTTAACTTTTTTAAATCTCAAACATTTGGACATGATTTTATCAATTAGGTACCAAGGGTGCTGACCCTTCCTCGTACGTAACCGACTCCCGAACCCGTTTTCTTGTTTTTTTTTTCGTAGACCAAAATCAAATGTTTTAAAATAAAAACGTTTTACAAGGTGATCCAATCACACCTAAGTAAAAAGCGATTGGTGGCGACTCCCATTTTGTTTTAAAGTCGATTCCCATTTTTCAAAAACCCGATTTTAAAATGGTTTCGACACCAACAATATTTGTTTTCACATATGGTGATTTGCTTCAATCTACCATCAATCTCTTTTCTTTCCTTCTCTACCATCCAATCTCTCCCCATCCAAATTTTTTCATGCCAAAACCCAAACCACAACTTCCAATCTATGCCCTCGTGACTGCCGTTGTTGGGTCGCAAAACCACTGCTTCCAATCTTTTGTTGCCAAAACCAGAAACTAATATTGCAACCCAATTGTTTATGGAAATGTCACAATGAGCTACCCATTTCAATTACCAACCCAACCTCCCAACTGCAATGACCATTGGTTTGAAGTCGACTGCCACAACAACAACCGGATCGTTTTAACCCTAAACGATGGCAAGTTCTACATCCAAAGCATCTAGTACGAATACTATACGATCCGAGCAGGTGGGTAGTGTAGTATTCTCAATGGTAGATCAGAAAGGTAATGAAATGGCTTCAACTTTGGTGGTAACGGGGATTAATCGTGGTGACATGTTTAAGGCTTGGTGGTGAGTATTAGCTTTGATGTCGAATATTTGTTTTCAGTTGTAGGAAATGTTTCATTGTGGTATTTTGTAAGTTGTTCCTTTGAATGTTATTCTTGTTATATTTACAACAGATCAATTTGAATGAAGAAAAAAGAAGAAGAATGGAGATGACTTGATATGAGATGGTGCATTTGGCCAGATACATTGAAGAAAAGCTCTCGATCGTTCTTGTCATCGGAAATATTCTTTGTGAAGCTTGCCCCACTATCGTCGCCGTGATCCACAACCTCATGTTGTTGTTGAACCACTCTGGAATTTTTCTCTTCTTCTTCTCCTCCTCTTTTTCTTTTTCTTCTTCTTCTCTACTTTTTTTTCTTTTACTGCCCAGCTCAGCTAGGGTTTTAAATTGGGGTCGTTTACACAGTGGAGTGACAGATCATCTTTCCATTATGTCTGTAACGGAAAATGGGTAATAGGACGGATTTATTATTTTTTGAAAGTTTAGTGACTGAATTGAAATAATAGTGACTGTTGGTGTAATTTATCCTAAATTTTTTTATTCTTTTTTCTAAACCATAATGGATTGCTAATGACGCCTTTTTTATGAGACAAACATCAAAAAATGTTAATGATGTTTTTTTAATTTTTTGCATTAATAAAGTTTTTGAAAAATACATAAACCTATTAAATGTATTAGATTTTTAATACAATGGGTTCAAGTGCATTGAAGCGCATTATCCTCTTATTTATGAATTGGGGAGGGGCTATGGGTAGTTCTAAGGATTATGTCAAAAAGAGTAAATATGATCAGAACTTATAATGAGATTGTTCAAAAAAAATTAATGTAATTATAAATATGAAACTTTGATTTGGTAAAATTATATACATATTCTTTTTTTGGATTTAATTCTATATATTAAGAAAAACAAATAAATTAAAAATTGCATTGAGTAAATATAATTGTTTGTATATGTAATAGACTTGTTTAGAAGTTGGGTCGGGTGCATGCAAAGCATCTAGATTCTAGACCAATTTTTCAAGCTCGGGCCTTGCCTAAAAATGGACATAATTTTCTGCCCAAGCTTGATCCAAATTAAGAAAGGTAAATCTGGACCCGACCTAATCCATCCATATTCGGTTAGTGATTCAATATAAAAAATATATAATAATTATTTAACATATATAATTAATATAATGAACTTTTATCTCATAATATATATCTGGACCAGGCTCGGGCTAAAAAATTCTTACTTAAGGCCCGACTAATTAAAAAGTAAGTTTTAAATTTTATCCAAGTCCATTTTTCGAGTATGATATTTTTGTCCAAATAGATGACCCAACCTATATACAACATGTCGATTACAATTTTTGAAAATTAAACTAAAATTAAAATTAGATATACAATCACCATGCATGATATTTTATATTAAATTAAAATTGGTTATGCCAACCGAAAAGAATTTAGTCCCAATTCCCACAAAATTAGCATATCCAAAAATATAAGTCTCACAAATGTTTAGTTGAACCTGGTAGTTTTGAACCTCACAATAGTACATGTCATAGATCAAAGTATAAGATTGACAAAAGAGCGAGAGATCGTTCCTATCGAGCCAAAGGTTACTAGATTCAACCAATTACTATGCACCGAATGACATGACCTTTGGAGAGATTCATCATCATTCTACGACTCTGTCCAAGTATTTTTTCACCATGCTTCACTTCATTTGTTTAATCATTAAACAAAATCACAAAGCACAAACTCCGACACCCTCCATAACTTTGTTCTTATTTTTTAGGCCCCTCAATCTTTGTAGCTCAAACCTCCCCTCCATCTTCCTTCTAAGTTTGGTATTAATTAATTCAAGTTTGATGAGATATCTACAAACCAAGATTGATTAATGGTTACTTTATGGAAATGAATTTGTGCTTTATATATAAAAATTTTGTTGAATTTTGATAAAAGTTTATTGTTGAGGAAAGTTCTTTTTAAGTGGCTGTTGAAGTGCTAATAGAAGTGGCCATTACGGCTAACACTTTGATGGCTAACATAATTTGTCATTTTTAGAGTTGACAATCTTTTCAACAAATCAATTGGGCAACAATTTGGATGATTTTGTGAACATGTGTTATCTCATATTTGAAAATTTATTTTGTGGAGTAACAAATATTTGAAGAGTGAATCAATCTGAATCAAGTAAATCAGATCCCTTATTTTGTGTATATTGACGTGACTAATTTAAAGACTTATCTTGAAATTTTTTTATTTATTCTATATTTTATGAGGATATTTGTAAAGCCATTTTATTAGGTTATTTTGGTGGGATATTGATTGTAATTGATCTTTGTTTTAGCAAACCTTAATCTCTTATATATTTGAGGTTTGTGTAAGTTAGAACTAAGTAGTTTTTATAGCGCTTTACTCTTCATTGAGGAACTTGTATTTGAGAGTGCCTTGAGAGTGAAACACAAGTTACCTAAGTTTTCAAGAAAAGATCTTAGAGATGAGTGATCAAGATCTTTAGATAGAAGAATGAAATTGTTATATCGAGATGTGATAGGATTTAAATCACTTGTATTTAGATTAAAAATAGTAGATTTACTTATTGAATTAGGCTCACAAATATAGTAAAACCGATTTGCATAAACAATTCTCCTATATTCTATTTTTCTATTGTTTATTGCAATACCATTTGAAATGCCCACTTCTACTGCACTTCAATCATCAAGCACTATATTTTCCTTAAGCAATTATTTACTATAAGTGCCAACAATTCCTATATCTTTTACAATAAATAACAATAGTAGTTTTCAAAATAAAGCTATTATATATATATATTTCGTAACAAAAACAAAAATAAAATCAAGTAGTCAAATAATATATTTAACTTAGATCACAATCTGTAATTCTTATAAAAAATTACAAACACCCTATATAATGTATGCAGATGAAAAATTCTATGGACAATTTTTCTCTAAATAATTGGAGTTAGAAGAATGAAAGCTTGGTTAATAATTTGAAAATCTAATTTTGGAATATTTTGAAATGTCAAAAGCCTTAATGGACTAAACTATTAAGTCTCAAAGTCCCCCATGTGTCAAAATGTTGATCATAAACTACATTCAATGGTTGATTCATCTTCTCTATATATACACACAAATTATAACCCAAACTAAAAAAACAAATTGGAATCATGAAATCATTGAGCAGTGCTTCTTTCCTCCTCCTCAGCACGGTTGTCTTCCACCTCTTCTCCTCCGACGCCGCGGTTGAAACCGATTCTAAACCCCCTATAATTTCCAAGCGTGATTCGAAATTAAGCCAAAGCGATGGTAGGAAGTTTTGTGTGTCGAAACCCGAAGCTAGTGATGCTCAATTGAAAAAAAAACTTGGATTGGGCATGCAAGCAAGGCATCGATTGCAGTCCGGTTGAACCGGGAGCGGTTTGCGATGATCCGGCCAGCCTGAGGTCTCGTGCAGATTTTGCCATGAATACTTACTATCGAACGAGAGGTGAAACTAAAAATGCTTGTGATTTTGAAGGCACTGGTCGACTCATCGATACCAATCCAAGTAAGTTCAAATACTGTTATTTGAGGGGTGAGGCTAGGAATTCATCCAACCAGTGGGATATCGACTACTATATTGGTCTAATCATAGGGATTGAACTAACTTCTGAATAAACCGATTGAAACTGATAAAAAATCGAAAAAAAAAAAACAAGCGAATAAACCAATTTTATATAATTTAAAATATTCTTTACTTTTAAAATTATTTATTGAATTATCATTTTAGTCTCCTCAAACGTAAAATTATTCAACAGGCTTGATTTTACCTGTTATAATATTGAGAGACGTCCTAGCTTTTTTCTATAGTCGAAAGAGAAAATTTTAAGAGTGAGATTATGGCATCCAAAGGAAACATACGATTAAATTATGGGTTTAAAGTTGAGAAAACCCAAGGATGAATTGGTTAAAGTAAGATTTTTTATTTTTTTAGACATCTTTTTCTTTATTTAATTGCGTCTTTATTTTTTGATGCAGGCTATGGCGAATGCACATATCTTTGAAGGATCGTCCTTTGGTTGACACGTGGGCCACTTTTTATTATATAAGAAAATGGTCAATTTCCATGTTTAGTCCTTATATTATACTTAAATTTAAGATTATACACCAACGGTCAAATTTCAAATTTGGTCTCTATACTACACTCAAATCTAAAATTTAATCTTTACGCTTCATACTTTATTTTGATTAAAATGTTGATGTAACTCTTAAGTGTTGTTACCACTATCAAAATTACTTGTAAAATTAAAGTTCATTATAATGCTATCTTTTTATTACATGGCTACTAATTGAGTTTTTTCTTTTAATTTCAAAATGTCACACCAATGAATTTTGCAAAGGCATTTAATGGTGTTAATTGGATCTAAATTTTTAAATTCGAAAAATAAAGCGATTGAATTCCTAAAAATAAAAGTACGAAGACTAAATTTTAAATATATAAAAAGTATAGAGATTTAAGTATATTTTATTATGGTATTTACTCTATAAGTTAACCCAAAATAATTAATAATTAACCCAACACAAAGTGTGGTAGGATCGATACTAGTAATCATATATAAGAAGGTCCAAAAGACCTTCCTCTGTTGACACGCATGTTTTTTTTTTTTTCAACATTATTAAAAATGGTTACATTTTAGTTTTTGGTAGTTCTATTATACCTAAAATTAAGATTTAATTTTATTCTTTAATTTCTAACATCATCTTGTTCGTATATTTTTATAATGTTATTATTAGCTAGTCCCAATAGTTAATATAGTTAACTCTTCGATTAAAATATCATGTACGGTTATATATAATTTAAATGCTCTAAGAGTGATTGATATGTGACTTCCTATTTCTTTTAGGTTTGTATTGCTTTTTCTTAACATTATAAGGCAATGGTCAAATTTTATATTTGGTCCCTAAATTATGTTGAAACTTGAGATTTAATCTATATCCTTTATTTTTTTTTACATAATTTGGTCTCTCTACTTTTGTAGTGCCATTAGTTTAGTCTAAATAGTCAATATTGTTAACTATTTCGATCAAAATCAAATTTTATCATCCCAAGTTTGAATGCGTGTTTTTAATAAGAATCCTAATTAGTATTTTCAATGTTATTTTTATTTTTACATGACTGTCAAGTGAATGTTTTTTTTTTAATTTCAAAATGTTACACCAAAGAATTTAATAGAAGAATATCAATGGTGGTAACAACTGAACCTAAATTTTTAAATTCTTGAAAATAAAAGTTCTAAATTCTACATGTACAAAGTGTATAGGGATTTAGATCATATTTTAACCTTTAAGCTTTTACTTTATAATCTGATACAATCAAATAATCACCACAACGCAAAGAGTGGGCTAAAAACCTTACTTCGAACCTTCTTTTTGTGACACGTGATTTTTTACATTTTAAAGAATTGTTACATTTTAGTTTTGGTCCTTTTATTGTACCTAAAATTGAGATTTAATCTTTATACTTTAATTCTTAACATAATTTGGTCAATATATTGTTATTATGTTATTAATTAGTCCCAATAATTAATATAGTTAACTTTTCAATTAAAATTATTACGTAGTTACGTATAATTTGAATATCCTAAGAGTGTTTGGTACATGGCTTCCTATTTCTTTCAGGTTTGCATTACTTTTTATTGACATTATAAGATAATGGTCAAATTTTAAATTTGGCCCTTAGTGTATGTTGAAACTTGAGATTTAATCCATATACTTCATTTTTTGACATAACTTGGTCCCTCTAATTTCATAATGTCATTAGTTAGTCTAAATAATTAATATTGTTAACTATTTCAATCAAAACACTGATGCCAATTTTTTTTATAAAAAAAAACACTATTTCAATAGAAAAAATTAGTTTATCATCACAAGTTTGAATGTGCATTTTTGAGAAAAAAATACTTAATTAATATTTTCAATGTTATTTTTATTTTTACATGACTATCAAGTGAATTTTTTTTTTATTTTCAAAATGTCACACCAAAGAACTTAATTGAATAATTTCAATATTGGTAACAACTGAACCTAATTTTTAAATTCGAAAAGTAAATGACTAAATTTCAAATATACGAAGTGTGGGGACTTAAAGCATGTTTTAACCTTTGGGACTTGAATAGTCCACCATAACATTTCTCTTGACTTGCTTGTATTGCTTTGGATGTACACCTTCAATTGTTTTATGTATCCTTAATGTATCCACATAGTCCATTTTGATGGATAACATAATTGTACATATCATCATTTGAATTGCCTCTGTATTTGTTAGCGTTTTAATTTGTTGAACTGACTTTTTGTCTGCTTTAAGAATACTTGAGTTAACTAAATATCATTCTTAGGTTGCATGTAAGATAGTTCGGGTACAATTTCGAAATGTTACTACCATGTTGACTTTTTGTCCAATTTAGCCAAAGGGTCATCTCTTTTTGCATTCTTTTTGTGTTCGTTGGGGACAAGGAAAGAGTTAAGTGTAGGGGAGTTTGGTCTGCCATAATTTGATATGTCAAATTAGGCTTCCCTGTTATACTTAAGGAGCATGTTTTCGAGCAAATTAGTATATTTTACGTAGTTTAGCGTAGTTTGTCGGTTTTCTCTTTAATACATGTTTAATGTGTTTTTGTGCTTATTTTGAGACTCAAATTGGCCAAATGCCCCATTTGGACCCTAACGATTGATTTAGTGTTGTAGGAACTTGATAGTGGCCCGATTTGGAGCGAAAACATCACCAAGGAGGGGGTATCGCGATATCCAAGGTTGGGTATCATGGTATCCACACTGTGTATCGCAATACCCAACACTTCAAGGGAACTCCCCATTTTCAAGACTTTCCTTGGTATTGCAATATTCAGGCATGGGTATCGCGATATCATTGTTGTGATGGGACAAAATTAACATCAGGGATAGTCCATATCTGACCAAAACACCAATAAAAAAGACACATTGAGGGGCATTTTGGTCATAAAAATTGGTCAAAATTGTTGCTAAAAAGAGTTGAAAATTGACAAGAGAGAGAGGAGATATTAGACAAAAGTTTTAGGATAGTTTTCCTTAGTTTTTATTTTCATCTTCTTTAGGGTTTCTTCTTCTCTATAATTGTAGCACTTAGTTTTCTGCAGTTTCTTTGTTTTCCTAGCATTTTCTTAGGTAGTTGAGTTAGTTATAACTATAAATTAGGTTTATTTACATGTTTAGTACCTTAAACTTTGTTGTAATCACATTTTAATCTTGAGTTTAATGCTATTTCAGTTTGCTTTCTTTTTATCTATAAAAAATCCAACATTTCATCTTTTTTGTATTTATCGAGGTTTATTTCAATGGTTTTCATGGTTGTTTCCTTATTGTTTGTTAGCTTAGAAATGGTAATGAGTGGCTAAATACTTAGGAGTAATTGATGGAAATGTTGGGTAATTGATTTTTGGGTTCGGGGACTAAATTGCAAAACTGGACTAAATCAAATAGACTTAAAAACTTAGGATTGACGCCCCTAAGGGAAAATTAAGATAAGTGAGACCAAGAGGAGATCTTATTGGGCACCAATTTGGTAAGTCCCTGGTTAGTTGGTGAGGTTAGTTGGTGAGGTCGAGAGATAAACTAGACTAGTTTTTCCAATTTGGTATTGTTGAGGCTGAGAGGTAAAATGATGCCAATTTAGGAGTAATAACAATTTAGATTCCTAATTTGAAAGTAACCATCCACATGTAAATCAACCAATCGCTCTCTGTTATTGTGTTTGCTCGTATTTGATAGTTGTACTATTTGTTTTCTTTACAATTTAGTCCTTTGCAAATTTTAGGTAATTAATTGGTATAAGCACACTCTTAATGGCCTGTCATATTATAGTATCTAGCGAGTAGTTGTTTAGACTCTTTATTTGCATGTTTTTAGCTATAATTCACTTAATCATCGACTCATTTGGGTTCAATCCAAAGAATTCCCGGAGTACTCTTGTAGCCCATTGTACAAATTATATTACAACTGACTTGTCACACTTGCAGACATCACACACAATTATTTGGGTATGATTGTTATTTTAGTGTTGATTCTTGCTCAACCACGGTGTTTGTGCACCGAGGGTTGGCGAGGCCACCATTTATCAAATTAAAATAATTAATTAATTATGAGTTATTGAATTCAAGTAATCAATTTATAAGTTTACGATGTTCCAAATTCATGGTAGAATATTTGATTAGGGAACTTAATAGTTTATTGAATTAATATTTTTAAATCCCCTCATTAAAGATTATTTTCATTTGTTAAAATATGATTAATAGATTTTTTCACATGAAATTTAATCATTTTATTGCAATAATATTGTAATTAAGATCATTTTCATTCAATGTCAAGGAAAGGTGGCACCCTCTAGCGACTGGCTGGGTTAAGATAAATGTTGATGGCTCGGTTTCAAGGAACAGTTCAAGGGCGGCAATAGGTGGGGTGATGAGAGGACCAAGCGGTGGGTGGCTTGTTGGGTTCAGAATGAGAACAGGTATGTCTGATATCTTTTCTATTAAAGCTAAGGTTGTGTTAGAAGGATTGAAATTAGCTTGGAACAAAGGTTTTAGATAGGCTGAATTGGAATGTGATGATGTGTTATTAGTTGATATTTTGCGAAATGGACTTGCAGCAATAAGTAGTATCGTCAAAATTAGGTTGATACATGAATGGTGCTCCAAGGATTGACAAATTAAGTTTCGTCACATTTCACGGGATAGTAATAAAGTTGCAGATCAGCTAGCTAAGATGGATGAAGACAAAATTAATTGCTTGGTCACGCTTGAAGGTCCACCCCTCTCTATGCGGGATCTGTTGGAGAAGGATATCTATAATTCAAGCATGGATGAGAGTTGAAGCTGTTAAGCTTGTTCAATGAGACATGTTCTAATCTATTCTTGTACCCCCCCAAAAAAAAAGGGTATAATTTTGTTGTATACCTATTTGGTTGTTATAGCGGATGGTTGTTATAGAAAGGGTTGATTGCATCTTCTTTTATTAAAATTTTAAACATAAATAAATTAATATATTTTGTTGAGGTGATGAGCAGTGCCACGAGTAGTTGCAACTACACTTGGCATTGCATAACCTTAAAAGTTTGCCTTATTTAAAATTGACAATGTTTTGAAGCAAATCTTTAGGTTGTAATCTTTGTTGATATCTTAGACTGTGTGATATTCAAATTTTGAAGATTGATTCATTTGAAGGAACATATCTTGAAGATTGAATCAAATCGGATTAAACAATTGGTTTTTTTGCTTGCCTTGAAAACTTATCTTGGATATCTCAATAATATCTTCGATTTTATTATGATATTGCTTATTCTTCTTTAGTTGGTACTTTAATGAAATTATTGATTATAATTGATCTAGTATTTTAACAAATTGAAAACAATAGATATTTTTTAAATTTGTATATTTAATTATTTATTAGAAATATTTGTTGCGAGTGCATTTTGTAATCGGATAAAGCTATTATATACAGGGGTGAAGCCAGGGGGCTGGCATGAGCCCCGGCCCCCCCAAAATGTAAAATTGCTATTTAGGCCTTTAAATTTTTTAAAAAATTTTAAATTAGTAAAGGTAAATTTACACTTTGGCCCCCCTAAAATTATAAAAATTCAATTTAATCCTTTACAAATTATAAAGATATAAACTATAAAAAATTAAAATTTCATCCGCCCCTAAAAAATTGTTCTGGCTTCGCACCTGATTATATATATATATATATATGCATATTTACGTAACAAAAATAAAATTAAGTAGTCAAGTAATATATTTAACTTAGACCACAATCTCGAATCTTATTAAAAAAAAAAAACAAACAAACACCGTATATAATAATCACATAGTTTAATGTATTCGGATAAACAAGCTTATGGACAAATTTTCTCTAGATAATAGGAGTTAAAAGAAAGAAAACTTGGTAAATAATTTGAAAATCTAATTTTGGAATATTCTGAAATGTCAAAAGCCTTAATGGACTAAACTATTAATTCTCAACGTTCCCCACATGTCAAAATGTTGATCATAGACTACATTCCATGGTTGATTCATCTTGTGTATATATACACCCAAATTATAACCCAAAATAAAAATCAAGGATCAAATAAAAATAAAGTTAGAATCATGAAATCATTGAGCAGTGTTTCTTTCCTCCTCCTCGGCACCGTCTTTTTCCACTTCTTCTCCTCCACCGCCGTTGAAGCTGCATCCAAGGGTAAATTATTGCATGTTGAAGATAAGATAGCGAAAGACGAAGATAAGAGGTATTGTGTGCCGAAACCCGAAGCCAGTGACGCTGCATTGCAAAAGAACCTAGATTGGGCATGCGGTCAAGGCATCGATTGTAGTCCGATTCAACCAGGTGGAATTTGCGGTGATCCAGCCACTGTGAGGTTTCGTGCACAATTTGCCATGAATTCTTACTACCGGAAGGAAGGTGGCATTGATAGTGCTTGTGATTTTAGTGGTACTGCTCAAATCACCCATGTCGATCCAAGTAAGCTCAAATATATTTTTTAGGAAGTAAATTTAATTATAACACTAAAATCAAAGAAGAAAAATCAAAGACATTGTTTAATTTTATTTATTTATTTGCGTGTTTATTTTTTGGTGCAGGTTCTGAAAAATGCAAATATGTTTGAAGGCTTAAAGGTTTTGTTTATCTCGAAAAAAGAGGATAGATTTATTTAGTAAATATATATATATATATCGCAAAAACAAAAGCTTATGTAATTAAAATATATATTATTACGTATTTGCAAAATAACAATTTCTAACATTCAAATATCTTCGTTTTTATGGACTATAGTTTTCATTCACCATAAAATAATTTCAAAAGGAAATGTAAAAGATAATTTGAAAATAGATTCTTACGAAATGAATAGATGTAATTCTAGATATTAAATGATGAATTGCAATATCTTGTGGATAATAAAATTTTAGCAATATTTGATTGAATTTACTTAATATCTAGGGGAAAAGCCAATTGAATCTTAATTCGATTGGCATAGGCATTGTTGCCAATGCATGATTAATGGAGTCGAGTGTGTTGAAACGCATTATCCTTTTATTTATGGGTTGGGGAGGGAATATGGGTAGTTCTAGACATTGTGCCAACAATTTTACTTTATTTATTCTAATATTGTTATTGTAATATATATTTAGTTCATGATTTTTAAATAATATGTAATATTTTTATTTAAACTAATTAAATATATGAAAAAATATTCTTATAAACATTATTTATTAAAAAATAATTTATATAATTAATTAATTTTTTGAGAGACTATATAATTATATATATTAAATTTAATTTAATGTCCTTAATAGTAATTTTGCTTTCATATTATAATTTATCTTACCACCATTGTTACATTTGCATCAAAACGTTGATTCCAACATTGATTTTAATCTCACTGTTATAGGACTCAAACTCACTATTATATTATTTAATTTTGTAACACCCTAAACTCGGCCTAGAAGTTTAAGCCAAATCTGGAGGAGTTACACCAACGCATTGAAAACTAGTTCCGACAAGAATTTAGAAAACACTCAGACTGTTATTTGATTTGTAGCGGAAAATCCTTTTGGAGTTTAACTTTGAAAATTGAAACCCATTTAGGTCGACTTAAATGCTTTTGAAGTTTCACATTCAAAATTATCAATTACTAACAAAATTAGCAAAAAACCAAGATAAATTCAGAATCAAACTACAAACCCAAACGATTAAAAACATATTTACATCAGTGCAAAAACAATCCGAGCTCCACATGTCGTCCAGTCCTAAGTTAGAGCTTACCTGAACACACAAAGATAAAATCAATTGGTGAGCTATAAAGCCTCGTGTATAACCAATATCAATTACAATTAACAAAACATATTATATAAATCAGAGTAACAATGAGAACTTAATAGCGAGTATAAAACCAGAACGGAACGGACTAGAGTATCACAGAGGTTGCCATCATGTTAATATAACAGAACAACACAAACCCACTAGCACAAGACAAAGTAGAATGGAACAGAGCTACGCAGAGGATGTATGTTTATGTAGCTGTAACACCCCAAACCCGGCCCATTCACTACGACCGAATTTGAAATGCCACTGCGGAAAACGTTTGAAAAGATTTTTGACTTGGAGTTAAAACATGAAAAGTTATTGTCTTTAATAAAACATTGTGGATTTAAAGCTCTAAATAAATTAAGTTATTACAATTTCCCGGATTAAAACTTTAATATACTTTAAAAATATGAGTTGCCAAGAGTAAAAGCATTTCCAAATAATAATTCAATCGTCACCTTGCTTTAACATAATAAAAATACTCAAATAGAAATACTTAAATACTTTAATGGGCCTTATTACAATAAACACTTAACCAAAATACTGAGAATATAAAATACGTAAATAAAAAAAAACAGTTTCTGCATGAAAATCTGCTTCTGCATGGCCACCTTTGTATCCACTCCAGCCCGGTCCGATCATCATATGTCACCTGCAATGTTGGTGAAAATTTGGGTGAGTCATACAGACTCAGTGCATAGTTATTTCACAGGTCTCCACATATGGGCTTGGCCCATATCCACACAGTCCACATACAAGTCATGCAATTATGAAGCCCAACCCAACCTAATGTCCCTCCGTCACACCTACCTTGGCAGACCCGCTGCCCAAGGCCGTGGCTAATCCACCGACCAACTGAGTGATCCCGCATATCTTACCTTGGCAGACCCGGTGCTCAAGGCCGTGGCTAAGCCACCGATCACTTAAGTGATCCCACATATCAATCAGTCCACGGTGATGCACACAGCTATCAACCGCCGAGATGGGCACCTAGCCAACACCTCCCTTGATGAAGCACAGAGCTAACATCAAGCGCTAATGTAGCACAAGGCTAACATTAGACCACGTACATAAGTATGTACACCCCTTTCCTTCTTTGATCATATCCCAAGCCCCATGTATCATGCCACAATATCATTAAAATAAACATACATCACATGCCATCACATTTTCATACATATATCATATGTAAATTAACGTCATAAAATACTGACCTTGTTAATCGATTACCCATCATGGGTATCCACCATTTCAGCCCTTATCTCGGCTATCATTCACATCATATACATATTTATAAATATAACACATACACACAACAAGAGAACAGTGCGATAACTACGCACCTGACTATTTAGCGAAATCCCGATCTATTTGGATCTAACGCAACCTAGAATCCCGAAACTCTTTATCCCTGTTGATTTGCCTCTAAAAGCCATAATCACAATCGGTCAGTTCTTAAACCCATAAAATGGCCTTTGGCCGAATGTTGACAACCCCTTACTTGCTTATCCGAATCCCGAAATATTTGCTTACTTCCTTCCTAAGTCGAAGTCCCAAATCTGCCACTTGCTCCTTGCTGAATCGAATCCCTTAAAGAAACTCCTTGATGCTCCTTTCCTTCGGCACTATCAAAGCACTCCCAGCGAAACAGCTCTTAGACTCCAAAGAGAAAGATTTCGGCACTTGAATGGTGAAGGGGGATCACGCCAAAGTGAAGAGAATTTATGCTTAGAGGATTCGGCAACAAAGAACAGTGGTAGAGGGGTTTCGGCTTTTGTCAATAATGATTAGGAAAAAGAAGAGAAAAGGAGGAGAATAGGTACTTAACACTTTCGGCTTTGGGTCACAAGAAGAGAAAACAAGTTGAATCCTCAAGTGTTTTCGGTACAAAGAAAATTAAAGAAGCAAAAGAGATGTCAAAGAGGATCACTCCCCCTTATAAAGAATTCGGCTACTTCCCCCCCTTCATGGCCGAATTTACCAACCCAAAGAGACCCATATTCGGCCACTTCATCCTTTCCTATCAATTCCCCCACATTTTCCTCCTTATCACCTTAATTAATAACACACACAAAAAAAAAAAAAAACAAATAATCCACCACATTATCCCTTATCTTTCCATTTAAAATAAATAAAATAAAACCACACTTATTCAAAATAAATTAAATAACCCACATCCATCCACTATCTTAATATTTAAAACAAATAAAACAAAATCCTCAATTATCTACCCACTTAAAATAAATAAAATAATCCACACTTATTCAAAATAAATTAAATAACTTACATCCATCCACTATCTTAATATTTAAAACAAATAAAACAAAATCCTCAATTATCTACCCACTTAAAATAAATAAAATAATCCACACTTATTCAAAATAAATTAAATAACTCACATCCATCCACTATCTTAATATTTAAAACAAATAAAACAAAATCCTCAATTATCTACCCACTTAAAATAAATAAAATAATCTACACTTATTCAAAATAAATTAAATAACTCACATCCATCCACTATCTTAATATTTAAAACAAATAAAACAAAATCCTCAATTATCTACCCACTTAAAATAAATAAAATAATCCACACTTATTCAAAATAAATTAAATAACTCACATCCATCCACTATCTTAATATTTAAAACAAATAAAACAAAATCCTCAATTATCTACCCACTTATAATAAATAAAATAATCCACACTTATTCAAAATAAATTAAATAACTCACATCCATCCACTATCTTAATATTTAAAACAAATAAAACAAAATCCTCAATTATCTACCCACTTAAAATAAATAAAATAATCCACACTTATTCAAAATAAATTAAATAACCCCCATTCATCCACTATCTAAAATAAAATAAACAAAACAAGGCCACCATTATCTTCTTATCATCTCTTATCTTACCCATTAAAATAATAAAAATAAAATAAAATATAGTCACCATTATCCTAGCCGAATATTCAAAATAAAACCAAAGCTTATACTTACCTCTTCAAAGCCCCACATGCCGTCCACTACTCCTGTCACATGCAAAAAAAGAAAAAAAAAAACCCAACTCATTTGCTGCCTACATGGTTCAAACCTGAGTCCTCTTACCATAGCTTAAGGCGTCGCTTGCCCAAGCCACTTTGCCAAGGCATTTTTTTTTTTGTGACATAATTCACCCAGAATTTCTTTTAAGACCTACTTAGCCCAATTTCCCTTCTTTACGCAAAATACAAAAATAAAACACTCCCATGCTGCCCTCAAGACTCGACCCTCTTCCCTCCTGAAGCCCTCTTGCACCTCAGCGCCTCAAGCCACTTCGCCAATTGATTTCTTGTGTTCTAAACTCCACAAAATTTCTTTTAAGGCCTCCTTGCCTAGTTTCCCCTTTGTCTTAGCGCCAAAAGAAAAATAAAATTACACTACTTGCTGCCAAGGTGATTCGAACCAAGGCACTTCCAATTGCTTGAGGCGTCAATCACCAAGGCCCTAAGTGGTGCATTCCAGCCACTTTACCAAGGTGATTTCTATGTCCAAGAACTCCCAAAAATTTCCTTTAAGGCCTCCCTGGCCTTGCTCCCCTTACTAACTCAAAATCCAAAAATTTTCCAATGCATTCCCTTTTAATCCTAGAGTTTTAAGAACCCCTAAAACACATCCAAACCACTCACTAAGCCTACTAACTCGTGAATTATGCACCAAATGCATAGCCCCTAATTTAGGATATTACAGCAGATGTGGTATTTTTCAAAATCAATCGGAATGTAGATTTATTAGAAAACATCCTACCCAACTCCGCTACACACCAAAATAGAGTTCCTCCAGAACTCGTATAGTCAAATCACACCAATAGATAACCGTGAAATGTGCCACCAGAATTTTGCATTTAAAACTGCCAGATCGGATAAATATGGTCAAGCCATTAAATTACAGCCAAACAGCCAAGCCACTAAACTGCCAGATCGGATTAGGGTTTGTGACTGTTTTGATTAGGTAAATTTTGTATGAGATTTAATTTGTTAATGATTGTTTATTATTGTATTATTTAATTGTTTGATAGTTCAATTGTTGTAATACAATAATTATTGGTATCGAAAGAACTATAATGCAAAGTACAATATATGTGGCTAATACAAATGGTTATATGATATGGAACAATTATGGAATATTAATTGGTTTAAATTACAAGTATATGGTTATTTGATATGTGTACAAAAATGTTCAAAAGAATGAAAAAGATTGAATACATGATACAGGGCCCATGTGAACTCAGTGAATAACTAGGATACAAATGACATATCATTAGGGTTTATCAGGCACTATGTGCCATTGATTACAATTATTAGATGCTTTGTATCGACGTTACTATTATCAGGCACTCTGTGCCAGTGTTATATTTATCAGGTACTATGTTCTAATGGTGGATACCATACCAGTGGCTAGAATCTAGCATTTGTTGTAGATTTTCGACAACTTGTGTGAGTAGCATCGAGTAATGGTTAATGTCCCTATTGTTAGCTTGTGTGATCATTATTATCTCATGTATCCGAGGTATATTCGTTATAGTTCTCCGAACGATGAAATTAAACGTGATATGAAATGAAATTGTTTAAATAATGTGAATACTGAATCTACATTGGATACATGAGAATGGAATGAAATAAATGTTGTACTTGCTAAAGATTTTTTATATAGATTAAATGGTATTGTTGGAAGTGTTATTTATTCGTGTGTGATAATCTCACCTATTGTTGTTAAATTTTGATAATAAGGAACTGTATAGTAGCTAGTCCATTTAATTAAATGTGAATTGAGGTGAGTTATATTGTTTTAAATTATGAATGATAAACAAACAAAATGATTTGAGTTATAATTGGTCAAATGTGTTTTGGATAGTATTAAAGATAAACTGTTATATTATAAGCATGTGTAATATAATGTATTAATTTCTGGAAGTGTGAAGTGAAGTACTTGTGGATGTAACAAGATTCCAAATGATATCCGTACTTGTTATATTAGGTTTTCATAATTGAATTGTAAATTTATCAAGATAGGTTAGATGAATTTCTTACGAGCTTACTAAGCATTCGTAATGCTTATCTTGTTTGCTTTTCTGTCTCTGAATAGGTTGTTTTGTGGAATGTATCATTCGGATCAACTTGAAGTTCACACTATCCAATATCTGATTTAGTAATCTTTATTTATTCCAGATTTGGTTATGTGGCTTGTATATAGGGTTGTATTTGCGTTTAAATTATTTTGGATGTTCACGATCTTGTTCTAATGATGTTGATGATGTTAGATGATTTGGTATTATTATGTGAAATGAAGTGGCAAGTGAATAGCTAACTTGAAATGTGATTTACTCAAGCTAATGGATATGCATATGTGAATGAGATTGAAACTTATGTATTGGTTCATTTTGATGTGGATATAAGTGTAATGTTTGGAAGTGATGATCTTGTTTTGGTTGATTTGTAACATGAGTTGCACATATGTTTTGGTCAATATGGTGGATTTTACTTGATGAGTTTTGACACTTAGAAAAGATGAATTTTATTGATGAAATATTGGTATTTGAAATGATGAACATGTGTGAATGTTAAGTATGAATATTGAGGCCTGAATGATGATGAATGGTAAGATATGAATTTTTTATTTGAGGTATCAGTTGTGGCATATTGGTTAGACACTTAGGATGAATGATATAAGGATTGTTTTGACATGATTTTGATGTCTTTTAACAGGATGAGAAATGGTCTATTGCATGGTTGTGGTATATTGGGATCATTGGTGTGGTAACTTGCCTTGTATAGTACCACACTGTCTGACACATGATTGTGTGCCATACATTAGCATATGACAAGATTGTGTGGTATGTATGTTTAAGGTAACAAATGATGCACATGGTCACAGTCTCTCACATGGCCCGGAGACACAGTCGTGTGAATAGTTACAAAGTTTTACAATTAGGTCCAACACAATCACAATTAGTTACACGGCCTGTCGACATAACCGTATGACTCTACATACACGGTCTTAGTTCACATACATGGTTGGGCTACATAGTTGTGTGTTTTAATCCCACACAGCCTCAGTCTGTCACAAGGCCTAGCCACACGGTCATGTGACCCATGTTTTTTCTTTTTGCCTATCTTTTTATAAAAGTTTCAAATTGGTCCTGACTTGTTTCCTAGTTGGTCTAAAAGCTTCGTAAGCTAATTTAGAACTCGAATATGTTCATAAATCATATTTTTCTTGGATTATATCATGTTTATTATTTAATGGAATGTTTAAAGCTTAATTTATTTGTGATATGCTTGGTTAACTATGGTAGCATCTTATAGCTCAGGTCCGACAACCGTACCGAGTGAAAGATGTTACACATGTATTTAGCTCAATAGCAACAGTAGACATGCTTATCATGTATTCAATTCAATAATAATAGTAGACATGTTTATCATGTACTTGGTTCAACAATAACAGCAGGCATGCATCAGTAATACAGAGGTAAGAATAACAATATCAATGGATTAGAAAGACAGTGACAATAGACATGTAATATTCACATATCATCATTATTCAAATAGCATTTCAATCATCAAATCATAGATTGTAGCATGTTTATAATAGCATTTTAACTTTTAAAGGCCAAAAATTTTTTTACCAACTTTTAAGGGGCCCCAAATTTTTTTTTTTTGTTTTTTTAGCTTTTAAGGGCCCAAAGTTTTTTACAAGCTTTTAAGGGACCTAAAAAGAATTTCTCCAACTTTTAAGGAATCTAAACCCTCATTTTCTTGTTTTGCCTTGGGCCCCAAAAATGTCAAGAACAGGCTTTACATTGTAACTCAAAATTAATTTCATTGCTCCTATTAATTGTCAACTTTGTAACTTTCATTCTTGAAACACTATAAATAAGAACCTTTCACAATTGGTGAGGGGAGCTTTGGGCACTTTAGCATTCTAACTCTCAAAAGATATTTTGAAAACTCTCTAAACCTGCTCATTTGCTCAACCTTTCCCCACTGTACCAGCCACTACATGTCACCACATTCAGTGCTATTCTTCCTCTTTTCTTTATTCTACTACATCTTATTCACTTATTTACAATGTTTTTTCTCTCCACCAAAAAACCCAATACATGTCTACGCAATTTGAGCAGACTTCATACAACCTCATATCTTTGTGCAGCCCACAGTTTAAGACACTTTATTTAATTGATTTCATTGCAAAAATTTACTCTTTTTTGTCCAAAATTAAGAAGATAGTTGAAGATTAATGAAGAATGTACGTTCATAAAGAATGCTAATCAACAATTGTAATTCATGCATAATAGGTAGACCCATGTGAGAAATTATCCTCTACAACATATTTCCCTGCAATCAAAATGATTTTACATAATCTCTCATCATTAAATGTCATACCAAATACTTATAGAAATTTAAAAAATTAAAAACAAATTAAAGATATAAATACAATTTAAAACTAAAGTGTGCATTGCATTTTGTCCTCTCTTCTCGTTTTCTTTATCTTTTTCTTATAATTATAATATGTTAAAACGATTTTATCCTCCGAAAAATGATCATCTTTCTTTATCGGATTCAGAAACGGAGTCCGATGACGAGTTAGATAGTCATATTCCCGACCAGCACTTAAATCGCAAAAGTAGAATTAATAATAGACAAAAATCTATTAAAAGGGAATTTAAGAGATCAAATTATAAGAAGGAAATTACTGTTGTTAATGGAGAAAGCTGTCAAGATAAGGAAGCATTCAAGAAAGAACCAGGTTGATTTCTACACATATGCTAAATTGATTTCATTTTTGTTAGCTAAAATTTTATTATTATTCTTAAATACTTCAATTTTTTTAAATTTCTTTTCCCTTTGGTATGAATTAATTATTTTGTTGGAATTATGTGTATATAGTTTTTCTTTTTATCTCCTATTATGCTAGAAAATTAAGTGGAAAAATAAGAAAAAAATATATCAAGAATGTATTTATCATAACTATTTTTCTTATGCTAGAAATTTATGTTATTCAGATCATTTTCATGTCCAATCAATATTTTTTTCTTATCTTATGATAGAAAATGAAGTGGTAAAAGAAGCAAAAAAAATATCAAGAATACATGAAGAAGTTCCCGGTACCGGAGCCAATTTCAGTGTCTGTTTCTCTCAAACCGTCATCATTTATCACATGGGAAAAACTGGGAGAATCAATGAAGCAAAAATATGAGCAACCTTTGCATTATCTAACCCAAATTCTCTTGAAACAATGGGATGAATCAAGTGGCAATGACATTAACAACAACAACATTGAAGTGATGATAATGAAGAAGCAACCTATTGGCAATATTATTGATCCACACACAGCAGAAGCAACTGTGTGGGTTATTGAAAATTTTAATAGGCAATTTGTCTCTCATCATTACATTGCTAAAATTTGGCTTTCTGATCCAAATTATCATCATTTTGTCGATGATTTGCAAAATCACTCATCCTTTAATTAGTGTTGAAAACTCAATTTTTATTAAATTTTTAAATAAAATGTTGTTTTTGTTTTGAGTTCAATTCTTGCAATTTGATATATTGAACAATTAGGTTTGTCATCTTGTTCAAGATTTTGAGAACAAATTGTTAATTTATGATAAAAATGACTTATTCTATAATATTTTACATACGACTAAAAGGAAATTAAATTTGCCCATTGAGAACGAAAAAATATATGCATATATATATTAATAGAGTATAAATTATGATTATCAATTTAATTAAATATCATATAAAAATTGTATACTTTTATACTTATTCAAACGATTTTTTTAAATCAAGCTTAAAATAATTTCTTAAAATAATTTAGGACATATATGGAAAAATCCACTTTAGAAAAAAAAAAACCATAAGGACAATTAAAGAAAGAAACGGGTAAGAAAAGGAAACATTTCACAAATAGTGACCCAAATTTTTTTTAAAAAATAGAAGGGTTCATACATGGTCAATGCCAACTCAGAGTCAGTTAATTGCTAAATATTTTTTTGCCAATAAATACTTTTAAATTGTTACCATGAAAAGGTGTGCATATACCATAAATGGCTCAATATTTAATGTTTTAAACAGAAAGCTTTTAATCACTTCTAAAAATTGTAAATTTTACTTTTGCTGACTCGGATTTCTACACAAATGGCAATGAGAATCCGTTTGGATTTATTAGATGTATATCAGCAATAATAATATGTCTGTATTTGGACAAGAACTATAAAGTTTTTTAATATCTTGATTAATTTCAATTTAAATCCAATAATTTAAACTCTTTTTTCTATTAAGTCCCTCCAAGTATGTCTTACTCCTTAATTAACATCCACTTCCACTTTTTTTAACTTGTTGTCCATGTTTTAAATAGCTTTTTGCGAAATTCTATATCAAGAACTACTCATTTTTATGGGAATTTTATTAAGATATTTAAAAAAAAAATACAACTATTATACAATTTAAGTGCATAGATTTCTATATTGATAACACATCACGAAACATATAATGATTCATTTACTTAAAAATTAATTCATCTACTACTAAACTAACTGCTCTGAATCACTGCATAAAGATTTTAACAGTTTATCTACTATTAGATTAATTGCAATGTAATTGTCTGTGCTTGTCTTTTTAAACAAAAAAAATTTAATTCATAATGCAATTGTTTAATCAATATTTTTATCTTTCCGATGCTTAAGTTAAAAAACCAAAAGTTAAAAAAAAAATGTGTGCAAGTTTTAAAATAAAAAAAAACACGTGGTATATAATTTTATGCAACGTACGTATTTTTATTTATGCATGCACGTTGCACGTCCAAATTGAGATAGGGGTATATCAATAAAATACTATGCTTCCTCAACCAAATTATTGAATAATAGCTTAAATAAAAGAAATGAAACAATCTACTAGGACTAGTTTAAAAACAAGAGCAAAATTAAGAGCAAAAATTGCAAAATCCTAGAAAAAGAGAAGCACACCAACCCTCTAAAGGCCTATAAATAGTGCCAAAAAAAAAAAAAAACACTAGGCAACAGCACATCCATAAACATTTTAGCATTAGCATTTTAGTGGTCATGACTTCAAGTGTTGAGTCAAGCTCAAGAAGGAATGCAACAACGGCAGATGCTGAACCGGAACAATTGTCACCGCTATCGATAATCACTTTGCATAATGTAAAAGTTTGGCATCATCTAAAGAGAACCAAGAAGCTACCAGGAGGCGCTATTAGGTATTTTGACAATAGTGACCCCCGCTATAGTTGGCTGTTGGATGGTTGGTTGGCTGAAGAGTGTCGTGTGCCGTCAGGCAGGCTGTACAGGGTAAAACCTTTGATAATCCACACATATGTACATACAAATATATATGATTCCATATATACATGCACATAAATTTTATAGATCTTTTAGTTTTATTTTGTCAAGCAAATGATATTTCTATGTTGTTTAGATTGTTAAAATACAATATCTCAACTTAGAAATACATAGAAAATGGGGAAAAAAAACTAGTCTTCTATCATTTTTATCTTATTTTATGTGGTTGGATTCAAATTTTAATACTAAATTCTATCAAATTCATATAGATTGATACAAAATGTTGATATTTTATGTCAATTTTTTATTTTCCTTTAATTATTATTTATAATTCTATTAAAAATATAATTGTTAAAGTAAGTTATTGAACTTAATAATTTTAAAATTTATATGCATATATATTTATTTATATTACGTAATTGAGATATATTTGCATCTACGATACATATTTTATTTAAAAAATTAAACTACAAATATATATGTGAAAAATACTTGAAAATACAGAGAAATCTAAAATAATAAATTAAGATACACTAGTACTATCAATAAGGCCTTGGCAGCCTTGGCATTGTTGTAAAAGGTTGTGGCCCCAGGCCTTTATAAGGCCTTGGCATTGTTGTAAAAGGTTGTGGCCCCAGGCGTTGAAGGCTTGGGTTTCAGTCCCACCATCTACTTGTGTAATGTGTGGGTTTGTCCCTTATCTTGTGCATATGACTTATGTCAATTTTGTCTAGATTGTTATTGTTAAAGATACACCCTTTTGTATGTTTTGCGGTAAATAAATATATAATGAAAAATTTGCATTAATAAGAAATGGTTGATGATGATGATGGGTGCAGATTATTAAGACCCGGGCTTGGCTTCAATCTCGCACAAAAACTAAAGTGTTGTGTACATGGGAAAAAATGGGTGTGATCTTCATTCATCCTTGATTAATATTCGTAAAAATAAATTACATTTTTTCTAGAAAATGAACATATTTTATTAATCATCTCTTTTAATATTTTTCTCGATCATTCTTTTTATCTCTAATCCATGGTGTAATGTTTTAAATTTGCGGGGTTAAAGATGTTCTTAATTTACTGAGGTTGAAGAAATTTTTCTCAAGCAAAGATTAAGTAATTGTAAATTTTAGGAAGAAGTTTGATCTTCCATATGAGAACCGGGAGCACAATGATAGACTTTTTTGTTTAACTTCTTGGTTGTCATCTATATTTCTCTAGTTCTGCATCAACTTATGGAAAATAAATTTATCCTTAAAGTGCACGGTTAAGTAATATCTGCTAATTTTCTTAGATAGAAGCTTATTATTATTTGAATTAATCTGTTTAAGGGTCAAATCTAAATTCCTCTCAATATTTAAGATTTGAATAATGGTTAAATCATTAGAGTAGAATGTCCCTTGCATTCCATATGGAAAGAAGAAGAATTGCGGCTGATGATGTGTTTTATTTGAGAGACAACCTAGAAGCTTCAACGGAGTCAAGGAACCAACATAGACAACTAGTATTGAATTCAATATTCGGTCGTATGAATCAATTGCTCAAGCTATCTTCAAGTGGATTTGGAAGTCGATATCAAATCCATTTAGATTTATTAGATGTATAGTAGCAATAGTAATATACCTGTATTTGGACTAGAACTACAAAGTTTTTTAATATCTTGGTTACCTTCAATTTAAATCCAATAATTTAAACTCTTTTTCTATTAAGTCTTGTGCTACTCCTTAATTAACATCCACTTCCACTTCTATAATTTGTAATCAATGTTCTAAAATAGCTTTTTGGGAAATTGTATATCAAGAAAGGCGAGAATGGCGGATGCCAAGCTGAAGCAGTTGTCGCCGCTATCGGTGACTAATTTGCAGATAGTTCTTTACTGTGGGGGTAATGGGTAGTTTTTTTTAATTAATTATCCTAAAATTTCTCTAAACAAAATCTGTCTGAACCGTTCAGTATCCCACCATCTTCCCACTCTCACGTTCCTCTCTCCCACTTCTCAATCTTTTACTCATTTTGTTTGTATTGTGAAAGTGCTTTAGACTAGGCTTTTGACCTGTCCAAAGCTCATAAGGTGTTTTTGCAACTGCTTTATTGGGTACTCTGTTTAGAATGTAAGCTGTTGTCTTTAATGCTTCTCCCCAGAAGGACTCAGGTAAGGTAGAATGAGCAATCATGCTCCTTACCATATCCTTAAGAGTTCTATTTCGTCTTTCAGCTACACCATTCATACTAGGTGATCCTGGCATGGTGTACTGTGGGACAATACCGCATTCCTTTAGGAATCTCGCAAATGGTCTTGGACATTGTTCACCTGAGCCATCATATCTACCGTAGTACTCACCACCACGATCAGATCTGATGTTTTTAATCTTTTTGTTGAGTTGATTCTCAACCTCAGCTTTATAAGCTTTGAACACGTCTAAAGACTGAGATTTCTCATGAATAAGATATAGGTACCCATACCGTGAGTAATCGTCTATGAATGTTATGAAATATTGTTGACCATTCCAAGATGTCGTAGGGAATGACCCACAAATATCTGTATGAATTAATTCTAAGGCGTCTGAAGATCTGTTGGCACCCAATCTCTTGGTTTTGGTCTGTTTTCCCTTAATGTAATCGACACAGACATCAAAGTCTGTGAAGTCAAGGGATTCTAAAATACCATCAGACACAAGACGTTCAATTCTAACTTTTGAGATATGACCTAAACGCTTATGCCATAATGATGCTGAATTTTCCTTATTTAATTTGCGTTTAATACCACGTGATTCCACATGCAAGGTTTCATTATAGGATGCAATTGTTTCTAGCAAATAAAGGTTGTCATAAGTATTTAAATAACCAGTTCCAATAACATTTGAATTTAAAGACAAATTAAATTGATTGTTTCCGAATGAACAATTGATCGTTGAAATCAGAGTTTTAAAATTTATAAAAGAATGATCAAAACCTGAAAACTAACTCTGACAACGATTAAAGGCAAGTGTACCTATTGAACAATAGTATAGCTTAGGCAAGACCGAATATCGAACCCAAAGAAACTAAAAGTACTAATACTAACTTTCTTTTTATTATTTAGCCCTAAAAATATAGTGATGTTGTTTTAAACTATATTGACGAAGACTAAACAAAGGACACAAAGACAAAAAGGATGAATAGGAAAATATCTTGAAGAAAGACTCAGTTGATTACGACGATACCCTCAGGAAGAATCCACCTAAACTTCACTTATTATTTAACCCTAAATTATATGATTTCTTTTACTTAGCTTGATCCGTAAGACTCCCTAACCTATATTAAACCCTCTCTCGAGGCAAATAACGTCTAACCCTAGGTTAATTAGTGGAACTCTTGTTCACTTATAATAACCCCCTAGGATAGCAGTAAATCAATCAATGGACTCCCATATTAGGTTTCACCCTAATCCGGCAAAATCTCGTAACCCTATCTCTAGGCGTTCGATCAACTCCGCTTAATTATGTTAGATCTAATCTTACGCAGGGTCTATTCCTCCTCCACCTAAGCATATTAGATTTGGATTAAACAACATAATTAAAACAAACTAAGTAATTATCATATAAATTAAAAATCAAATAAAAAGATCCATCTAGGTTTCATCCCCTTCAGGTATCTGAAGGATTTAGTTCATAATGAATAAACAAAACATCGCAAGAGAAAAGATGAAACAAAACATAAGAAAATCCTAAAACTCCTAGAAGGAATTGAAGGAGAATTCCGTCGTCTTGAGTATAATTTCGACTTCTTGGGATGAATCAACTGGCTATCTTCGTGTTATTCCCTAACTCTGACCTTCTCGGCTTGGCTCCTTGGCCTAGCTTTGCGCCTCTTCAAAGGTGGTACTTAGGGGATATATAGGCTCTTAGAATGCGATTCTTTCTCCCCAAGTATCCTTTTCCGACTGAAATTGCTCATTCTGACGACAGAGGCACGACCATGTAGCACGCCCGTGTGGATCGACTTCAGGCCGTGGTAGGATTTCTAACTTGAGGCACGGCCGTGTAAATTGGGGAAGAGACGGTGTTCTAGATGTTTGGCATGGCACGGCCGTGAGGCTTGAAGTCCAGGCTGTAACATCCTAGATTAGGGGTTATACGTTCGTGCCTAATTCATGAGTTAGTAGGTTTTGGCAGTGTTGGAAGTGTATTAAGGGTTTTTAGAATTCTAGGATGGAAGAAGAAAGCTTTGGAAAATTATTGGTTTTTAAGTAAAAAGGGGAGCCAGGTAAATGAGGCTTTAAAAGAAACTCCGTGTAAAGTATGACACAAGGAACCATGTGGTAAAATGGCATGTTTTATGAATTATAAATGTGTTATGTGAATTCTAGAAATAAGGCAATGTATGGAAATGTAAGGAAATGTAAGGAAATGTATGGAAATGTATGGAAATTATGGAAATGTAAGGAAATGTAAGGAAATGTGAGGAAATGTATGGAAATGTAAGGAAATGCAAGGAAATGTAAGGAAATGTCTTGTCTTAGAAATGTAGGGAAACGTCTTGGAAATGTAAAGGAATAAAGAGGAAAGTGAACATTTATGGAAACTAGGAAAATGATTTAGAAATGATTCAAAAAAGGAAAGTGAACATTTCTGGAAACTTGGAAATGTAAGGAAATGTCAAGTTTACAGAGCCGAACGAAAATTTTAGGAAACTTAGAAATGACTTAGAAATGTCAAGTTTTAAAGTTTAAAATAGGAAATTAAGGCAAGGTGGCCTTAAAAGAAAAAGTTGGTGAAATTTGACACACAAACAGGCTTGGAAAAGTGGCCAGAAGATGCCACTTAGGGCCTATGGAAATGGCGCCATATGCAAGAGGAATGGGCCTGGGTTCGAGTCACTTGGGAAGCAAATAAAGGAGGTTTTATTTTGCTTCCATAAGCCAAGGAGTGGACGGCAAGGCTTCTAGAAAAAGGGATGTTTATCCTCTTTAAAATTTGGCTATTAAGGATAAATAAAGGATTTTTTTAATTGGAGAGATAAATGATGATTTATCTTAAGTATTTTCAAAAGGGAATTTATTTATCATAATTTCCATGAGATAAAGGCTGGATTAAACTCTTTTATTTTATGATAATTAAAGGATAAAGCTATCAAATTGAAGAGTGGTGGCCAAGTAAGGGACTCCTTAGCTGATAATTTCGTCTATAAAAGGAAGGAAGGAGGATACTCATCGCTTTTCTTTTTTTCTCTGCTCTGCCAAAATTCTTAGGGTTCTCTCCTCTTCTCTTTTCTTTTCTAGCCGAATTCCCTAGCCTCCCCTCTCTTTTATTCAAAACCAAAAATACAATCCAACCAAGCCGAAATTCTGCCAAAGCCGAATCTTTGTTGTGACAGAAGGGTGTTGCCGATTTCATTCAAAAAGGTAAGATAAGCTATTATTTGATTTTCAATCTCTCTTTAGCCGAAATATAGGAATCTAACTCCTTTAGAATTCCATGGCCGAAATTTGGAAGGTTTTCTTCGAGATCTAGTAGTTGTCGACTACAATGAGAAGTACAACGAAGTTTCAGGATTTCTAAGACTCAAGGTAAGTCATATGGATATTCGGCCATAGGCCATTTAAAGATGATTAAGTGTTAGAAATCAATCTAACATGTGCTTATAGGATTTTCGACAGACTTATAAGGCAAGGTTTTCTGGATTTGAACAAAAAGGAAATCGACACCAAGGTAAGTGTATAAATCCTACTAGGATTTGGATTTGTGGTTGAAAAGGTTTGTTAATATGTTTAAATGATTGACCGAATATAGGGATTAAGATCTAAATCAGTAGATCAGTTCTTCGGGATTTCAAGGACTTCATTAAGCGAATCAGGTGTGTACCCCACACTACTTTGTAATATGAATTATGGTTATATGTATTAAAATATGTGTTAATGGAAATATGAACGTGGCTAAGGTACCATGTTATGGTACTAAGTACTTAGGTACGTTTCCTATCCTACTAGGAATATGAAATATGTTATTCGTAACATGAGAATATTATACGATTGTGAACTCTGGTATATTATGCATATTAATATATGGGGCATATGGTTGTATATTGAAAGGGGAAGTGAAAAGTGGTGACTTAAGACCACGATGTCCCTGAAAAGTGGTGACTTACGACCACGATGTCTGAAAAAGTGGTGACCTAAGACCACGATGTCCGAAAAGTGGTGACCTAAGACCACGAGATCACGGTGACTTAAGCCCGCAATTTGGTGTGTAGCGGAAGGAGGGTCGACTTAGTAGTCCCCACGGTGTGACTGGCAGGTACGGGGGTATGTAGCGGATGGACAATTAGGTTTGGGTTTGGGAATGCATCATAACTTGTATTCATGGTTCTGAATGTGTAACTCTTGTATGCCTAATTCTATTATGATTTAGTGTCGTGTACACATTGAGTCTGTTTGACTCACCCCGTTGTGGGACTATTTTCAGGTGACGAACAGTAATAGACCGGGCTCAGCAGAAGCTTAGGTATGGCCATACACAGCAAGGAATTTAATTAATGTGGATTTTATTTTTATCAAGTACTTAAACTTAAAGTTTGGGGAATTGTTTGATGTAATAAGGCCATAAGGCCATAGTTGGTTTTCTTTAATTCTTTTACTCTTATTTATAATGTTTACAAATTATTATTTATGGATTCAAGTAAATTTATTTTGAAGTAAACCCTAAATGTTTATCACCTTAAATAAATGGATTTCAATGTAAGATAAGTTGGTTTTCAATAAAAGCCCAACCCAAACAATATTTTTTTTTAATCACACAAGTTTTCTCTAAGTAACAAAAGAATTTGAAACCGGTTTTCTTGAGGAACATACCAAATCTGGTCAAAGCTCGTGGGCCGGGTTTGGGGTGTTTCACAGGCCATGTTGAACTCATGATATGGCCCATTTACTCCGTTTTGGGCTCGTTTTACGTTCTTTTCATCCTTTGGTGCTTTCCCAAGTATAAGACATGAAAAGAAAGGATTAAGAGCACCTTTTTACATAAATCAAGGGATAAATCATCCAAAAGCATACTAAATATGGGCTTAAAATATGTTACTTTTATGGTTTATCAACAATAATAACCAAATTTGTCCAATGAAGAAACAGAAACTAAATTCCGTCTAAATGATGGTACAATATAGGTGTCTTTTAAATCCAAATAAAAACCAGTTCCTAATAACAACCTAAAATGCCCAATCGCTTCCACTTCTACCGATTTTCCATCGCCCACAAAGATGTGTCTGTCACCATCACTTGGCTTTCGGTAACTCAGGCAACCCTGCATAGAAACACTTATGTGAGTAGTAGCACCAGAATCTATCCACCAAGTGTTTCTAGGTACTGAAGCTAAATTAATCTCTGAAAAGACCATATTAAGAATTATACCTTTCTTTGCATGCAAAGCATGATATTTGGTACAATCTTTCTTTACGTGTCCAGACTTATTACAAAAGAAACAACTCTCTGTAGCTTGTTGTTGTTTCTTTTGAGCTGGACCCTTAGCAGCTTCATTCTGATATTTTCTTTTCTTGCCCTTGTCTTTAGGGGCACTGGACAAATGAACACTTTCAGACTTATCACGCTTCAACCTTTCTTCCTCTTGCACACAAAGAGAAATGAGCTCATTTAGGGTCCATTTCTCCTTTTGACAGTTATAACTAATTTTAAATTGATTAAACTGTGCAAGAAGCGATACCAAAACCATAAGAACAAACAATTCCTCAGAAAGCTTGATCTTAAGTGCCTTAAGTCTTGAAGCAGTATAGAACATCTCCATAATGTACTCCCTTACGTTTCCTTAACCCTTATACTTCATAGACATCAAAGAAGTCAGAAATGATGTCATCTCAACCTTATCATTTTTAGCAAAACGTTTCTCAACTTCATCAAGGAAACCCTTGGCCTGAGTAATCTCTTTAGATTTTATGCCCCTAAAGGATTCTGGAATGTTGTGTTTCATGATCATAAGACTCATGCAATTTGAACGATCCCACCTCTCAAAATCTCTCTTAACATCAGGGGTGCTTTCCGCAGTGAGAGGTGCAGGTTGTTCTTCCCTTAGTGCAAGGTCTATGTCCATACAGCCAAGCACTATAAGTAAGTGCCTTTTCCATTCCTTAAAATTAGTCCCATTAAGCATGGGTATAGAATTTATATTAGCAGATATTGTGGCAGCAGAAGATGAATTAGCTGAATATAGAACAAAAAACAAGCTTAAATCAATATTCATAAGTAAACAATATGTCGTAACCATTTTTTGGAAAAACGGGATTTGACTGGGGTTTTGAAAACAAAAATAAAACAGGAGTCGCCACCGACCTTTATCAAGTGCGATCGAATCACCTTTGTTTTAATAAACACTTTTTATTTACTAAAACAATGTTTTTGGTCTACAAACTTTGAGAAAACGGGTTCGGGAGTCGGTTACGTGCGAGGAAGGATTACCACCCTCGTCACGCCCAAAGTTGATACCAAATTGATTAGTTAATGTCCTAATGTTGAAAATTTGAAAAGATTCGTAAATACGATCCTTTTTTACTTGAACAAATCGAGAGGGACGATAAGACCTTCTTATTTCGAAAAGATAAAGTATCGTATCCAGTAAGTTAGGGTATGACGCTTTGGACTCCCGAAATTGAGCTTGTCTTTGATTTTAAAACTTGGCTAAAAATTTCAAGAAGATATTCCGTTATTTGTCAAATGAGAAACCGGAACCCAGTAAGTTAGGGCTCAATTTCTCGAAAGTCCAAATACGAAATATTTCTTTTACTTTTAAAAACTTATCTCGAGTATCTAGATGTCGTGTCCAGTAAGTTAGGACGCAACATTTTGAATTTTCGAGAACAAGTATTTTATTCAAAATTTATATAACGATTTTAAAAAAGGTATTCCATGATTTAGATTAAACGAGAAAAATCGAAACCCAGTAAGTTAGGGCTCGATCTTCCCGAATCTCTAATACAAAATATCGGTTGTTTATAAAAACTAAGGCATCGAGAAAAATTAGCGTAAAAATATGAGAACACGATGTTATACGTAAAAAAGGGACACGTACACATGTATACGCATAAGTAAGGATGATGTATAATGCATTGAAAGTATTATGCAGTAGCAATAGTAGGAATAACAATGAAGTAATAGTAACATGATGATAATAGCAGTTAATAAACAAAATGATAAAGAAAATGTATATGCGTATATGATAGTAAATAATGAGAATAGTGATAAGGTAGTAAAATAGAAAACAATGAAGTAAGAAATAATAATCGAAGTAACAAAGATTATGTCTAAAAAATAAACGATGATAGTAATAATAATGCAGGGCAGTAATAATAAGTCCTTAGACCCTTCTAGACACATATCTCACTAGAAAGGGAGTCCGTAACAGCGTCGCTCATGTCATTGATATCTGGGACCCATCGCCGGTATGAAAGCAATTTCCAGAGAATGAATGGTTATTTATGAATGAAGAATAAAAGAATATTCAATAGAATGTATAGCATGGAAAAGAAAAATATTGGTTCAAAAAGATGCATTTTACTGAAATAGTAATTCGGAACACGAGCCCATTTCACAAAAGAGATCTTATTGCTTCTAGGCTTAAAGCAACAAGTATACTTCGTACATTACTCTAGGTAAGCTTCTAAATACTATAGGAATTTCTTCCATAGTCTCATTGCTCAAAATGCTCCCAGGTTCATGCTTCTGCTTTTGGTGCGTCGCCTATCTCCACAACACTCATTTTGATGAATTTTTCCACCAACTTCTTGAAAGCTGTGTTCTATCGAATGCCCTGTAACCCCCGCATGATACTCTCACTGGACATTTAGGTTATACCATTTTGGGTATGGAGGTTGCAGTGGTTTTATATAATAAGGAGCTACAACATGCATATCAAATAAGTTCTGGTATAACTCCCTATACGTCATGGGAATAGGAGTGAACTGAGGTTTTTCTGAATACGCTCCTGGATTGGGTTTTTGCTTTGAGGGGACCAGGTGACTGGTAACTGCCTTCTTTGGCTGGTTTACTGTAAACGGCTTCGAATAACCCTTGGTATACCCACTCGTGCTAGCCACATCCTTATCCTTCCTCTTCGAGGCTTTTGAAGCCCCTTCTCCCTTTTTCTTTGCCTCTGGTAGGCCAAAAACAACGCGATTGACTTGCTCATTACCAGGGCCCATAGGAGAGTTTAGCAGCACTGAGGTATCAGTCCTATACTGAGATCCGATAATGACAGGTACCACGCAAGAATGCGCGTCTGGTTGAGTTGGGACACTTATTGGGGAATAAATGATGTCTTCATCATCGTCCAGATTGTTGGCCACTGGGTCACTCCTTTTTTCAAGTCCTCCGGCTAGTAACTGGGTTAGCTGGCCCATCATGTTCTTTTGGAAGTCTAGCATTTGTTCCTGCATTTCTTGTTGAATCTTGGTCAATTGCTCTTGCATCTGCATTTGCATTTGCTCTATCCTCACCAACCTTTGTTCCATGTTTTCCAAGTTAACTGAAACATTTTACCTAATTAGGGTCCCTTTGTAAAAGTCTAGTGCAAATGAATGCGATGTAACGCGAATGCAATGTAGTGCGAATGCATGAATGCAAAGAGGTATCGATTCTGATCAACTTCATTTTAGAAAACTTTATTAGAAAACAAGTTCTTTTACATAAAACAGACTACTATATGCTTTCGTCCTAAGTCCTAAAGGTTTTGATTTCCCAAGCAATGGAGCTAGCTCTTGACTGTGATCAGACTGTAGCCCATATTTTATGCTTAACATATCCACTTGTAATGCCAAAATCTATAGATGACCAGCTACCTCTTCCATCTGAACCATCATTTCCCTCATGAGGTAATCTTGACTTTTTGATGATGAAGTTCTTCTTTCCAACACTCCTCTCTTGTTTCAAGAAGCTTGATCCGCAGTTCACAATTGTGTAATGCTGATTTTAACTCTTCGATCCTACACTTCATTTCCTTAATCTTGTTCAGACTTAACTAGATTGCAGAGTTACAGCTTCGAGGGTAGTGAAGAGACTGTCCAAGCTTAGCATCAATTTTTCAGAAAAGTATTGATCATTTACTTTAGCTAACGTCGTACTCCGAGGGATTCTTCCGCTTCCATGACTCATAACGATTAGAGTTTTTCTAGACAAAGAAAGAACTGCGGAGCTCCAGACATTTTAGATTGTATATGTTCAATAGCTTTTCCAATTCTAACCCCAGATGAAAGTCGTCTATTCTTGTTCGTCTCTTTGAATCTATCAAATGGGGTCAATACAAATTCCTTTCATTTCTCCACACAAATCAAATCCCTTACAATGTTTGTTTGGATCATAACGATGAGCCAAGAAGTTCACAACAGCCTATCTTTCCATCCTAGATGGTTCCACCAATTCCAACGCCCATTCTTTGGAAAGAAATTTCCATCATTGCCCCTTGGTACTGACAGAATACGACCTTCGACTTGGGTGAAATTAGTGCTAATAGAAACACCACAAAAACGCAGCATCGACTCAGCACTATGGTTGCTCCCCTGTGAAGCATTGGATAAGACTTTCATTCTTTCTTGAGGCTTCTGTCTTAACCACAGAAGCTCTCTAGTTAGCGCTTTGTCAATTGCAAATACATTAAGGAATTGAGCTCCAAAGGGATATATGTAGGCCGTTTCGGCTCTCCAGCATTAAAGCATGGCTAGTCTGCAGAGAAGCGCGACTATATGTTGTGATGGTCGAAAATAATTATAGATAATAGTCTCTGGATTCTCCGCTTCACCATCGACATTATTCATACTTTTCTGCTTCAGTGAAAATAACTGATCTTTGCACAGCTGCTCACTCAATCCTGTGATCTTGTATTCGTGATTGACTTTTGTCATCAGGTTCTTAAGGCTTCGTTTAGCCATGGTCCAGTCCAGGATCTATGGCATTACGATTGGCAAAGAATCCACAACCGGACTAGGATGAATATTCAGGGAAAGGCATCTTTGAGTGGCTATGAAGCTTGAATGGAAACCCCTATAGCCAAGGGCACCTCTTCCAATGTCTGTGAAGTTGTTCTGATTATCTTGAAAGATTGGCAAACAAGTAGGCATCCCTGTTTCGCAGCATGCTACCTTAAAATGACATCCATCACCCTTAGTGCTTCTTGAGAGTTTTCAGATTCCTGTCCGCGCCGAGCATTTTGAGTTGCTTGCATGGGTGTCTTTGCAACAAAGCTGATTTGACTGATAAGGCCGTTTAATTCTCTTCCTGTCTTGCCTCTTTGAGTCATGAGGTCTTGCATTACCTTTGTTTCTGTTAGATGTAATATCCTCAAATATAACTGTAAACTCATGCTTGTTATTTGGAAGAGCACCAACAGTAAATAAACCTTTCTCCCCATCGTAAGCAAAGTCTTTTCCAGCCAATTCATTGTTACAGGTCTCTTGCACTCTGCCAATCTCTTTCCTTCCAACACCATTGCCGTCTACAGGGTGACCATATTCACATGAAAGAGAAAATGGTAGAAGTGTCTATCCGTATCCTCCCCGCTCACTTTGAAGTGATTGGTGAGTATAATTACTTTCTATCTTTTAGTTCCAAAACCCTGCCTTGCCATAAAATGTCGTATAATCTTCTTCCCATCCAATTCAGTTTTGATCGGAACAACATCAGGAAGCACAAGTGGCTGAGAATTTAGCACTGCCCCATTTCCTCTTGCTCAAATGGATCCGTACCCTTCTAACTGCCTAGGTTCTAACTATACGAACGACTGCATTGTCTTCCACTTTATCAAGGAACCCGTTCTCCATAACCAGCTTTCTGACTCAGAAACTGACTGTGAATCGATACCTCTAAAGAAATGACATGATATGCATGAAAATAAAATACAACGAGTTAGTATCACAGAGTATAAAACAAGTGAAAATGACCAAACACCTACCTGGGTGACCACTAAGGTTTGACATAGTTCTACCTAAGATGGGCTCCTAGGGTTCACTATATGCGGTTTAGTTCTATAGTTGAGGTACCCGAACCAGCAGATTCCTCTATCCTCACCCATTATAGGCTCATACGGACCGAGTTCGGTTCAGGGGAATACATTTCCCTATGGCCATGCGGAAGTGAAAACTTCACGAAGACATAGGTACGGATGCATTCCGGAAGCGATCCACTAGCCCATGCGGAGGTGAAAACCTCACGAAGGCATAGCTTCTTGCTCCCACTTAAAGGTGCGACCACAACGGTCATGCAATGCAATGCCAAAGTATATCAAAAGCTTAGAGCATATAAGGGCATATAAATACAGCGATGAAGATCGTGACACAATGCATATAAAATGCAAAGAAAGGATCGTATGTTAAAACAAAATTTCAATTTTCGACAAAAGGACAAAAATTAATCAACTCGTGGTTTGACTCTCTTTAAAGTCCCCAGTGGAGTCGCCAAGCTGTCATAACCATTTTTTGGAAAAATGGGATTCGACTGGGGTTTTGAAAACAAAAATAAAATAGGAGTCGCCACCGACCTTTATCAGGTGTGATCGGATCACCTTTGTTTTAATAAACATTTTTTATTTACTAAAATAATGTTTTTGGTCTACGAACTTTGAGAAAACGAGTTCGGGAGTTGGTTACGTGCAAGGAAGGATTAGCACCCTCGTCACGCCCAAAGTTGGTACCAAATTGATTAGTTAATGTCCTAATGTTGAAAATTTGAAAAGATTCGTAAATACGATCCTTTTTTACTTGAACAAATCGAGAGGGACGATAAGACCTTCTTATTTCGAAAAGATAAAGTATCGTATCTAGTAAGTTAGGGTACGACGCTTTGGACTCCCGAAACTAAGCTTGTCTTTGATTTTAAAACTTGGCTAAAAATTTCAAGAAGATATTCCGTTATTTGTCAAATGAGAAACCGGAACCCGGTAAGTTAGGGTTCGATTTCTTGAAATTCCAAATACGAAATATTTCTTTTACTTTTAAAAACTTATCTTGGGTATCTAGATGTCATGTCCAGTAAGTTAGGACACAACATTTTGAATTTTCGAGAACAAGTATTTTATTCAAAACTTATATAACGATTTTAAAAAAGGTATTCCATGATTTAGATTAACCGAGAAAAATCGGAACCCAGAAAGTTAGGGGTCGATCTTCCCGAATCTCTAATACGAAATATCGGTTGTTTATAAAAACTAAGGCATCGAGAAAAATTAGCGTGAAAATATGAGAACACAATGTTATACGTAAAAAAGGGACACGTACACATGTATACGCATAAGTAAGGATGATATATAATACATTGAAAGTATTATACAGAAGCAATAGTAGGAATAACAATGAAGTAATAGTAACATGATGATAATAGCAGTCGATAAACAAAATGATAAAGAAAATGTATATACGTATATGGATAGTAAATAATGAAAATAGTGATAAGGTAGTAAAATAGAAAACAATGAAGTAAGAAATAATAATCGAAGTAAGAAAGATTATGTCTAAAAAATAAACGATGATAGTAATAATAATGCAGGGCAGTAATAATAAGATGAAAATAATACACGTAATATAATTTTAAATGTAATAATAAGGTCAAAATGATTAATGACATGTATAAAAATAATAATAGTGACAATGGTAATAATAGAAAATAATGATAGTAATACTTAGTAAGGATGGTAGTATAGTAATAATAATAATATAAAGAATGGTGAAAATAATATATTTATAATAATGATAATAATAATAATAATAATAATATTGGGACAATGATGATAATGAGAAAGTAAAATAAAATAACGTAATGGTAATGATAATAACAAAATAATATAGGATGCTTAAAACTAAGAAATAAAAAATGAAATATTTGGCAAAAAAAAATAAAAAGAAATAACAATGGTAATAATAATAAAAGAATTAATAATAAATATGATAGTAGAAATAATTATAAGATTAATAATAATATTACCAATAATAATAATAATAATAATAATAATAATAATAACACTATAATTATGAGAATAAACAAATAAGGACTAAGCTGAAATTAGGATAAAATTGAAGTGCTGAAATCGCAATAAAAATAAAAGAAATGGGGTATGGACTTAAATGGAACGCGTGCAAACCGAAGAGGACCGAACAGTAAATTTCCCAGGCCTAGATGCGCATCCATGGGTCAAGGACCCAATTGAAAACCCCAAGAGCTTTAAGGGCAAAATCTATAAAAAGAAAAAAAAACAATAAAAAGGGCTAATTGGATAGCGCTGCAATGGGGAGGGATCCATCGCGCAAATATCCCTTTAAAGGGATTTGCGCAGTCTTCCCCTTCAAAAGGCCACACAGTCCGTTTTATTCAAGGTTAAAAGACCCAAAGTTTTTTTTTAAAACACAAATTAACCCTAATTTCTTTTTAAAACACAGCAGCCAACCTTTCTCCCTCTCATCTCTTCCCTCTTCTCCTACAAAAGGGCACTGCTTCGTTTCGTCAAAATCTGCACGCAAGCGGTGGCCAAAATTGCGCAAAGATAGGGTTTTCTGGCTCCTTTTCGAACGGGTCGCAAGACGGGACCCTCCAAACCCGCGAAAACCGAAAGCAATAGTTCCATTTTCACCCCCCATTCTTGCCCGATTCCGACCGGAGAGAAGCCTCCGATGATGGACCACGGGGATATGTTGTGACTGCGAGATAACTCCGGTGAGCCCTTTTCTCTTTTCCTTTTTTATTGTTTTATTATTTCGATTGAAAAAAATTTAAAAAGGAAAATACCAAATGGATCGAAACAAAAGTCGAAGCAATATTGAACGGTCGAAAAGGAGAAAGACTAAAGAAGCACCTCTTTCTATTTGGTTTTCTTTTTCAAAATGCTCATAAAAGTTCGTTTTTTCTTCAGAGAAGAAAAGCCCCCCTTTCTTGTACATTCAAAAAATCCCCTCCTCTTTTTTCTGATTTTCTCTTCGTTTTTGTATGTCAAAATCCCCCCTCTTTACATTCGTCTTCAAACCCCCTTTTACATCCCTTTGAAATGTTACAATATATTAGTATTTCTACTGCTTTTGCTTGCGTGTTGTGTTGCTTTTGTCTTGTTTTGCAGGTGCTAAGGCGTTGGAGCAGGTCGGGCGGTCAGAGCAAGTGGCCTAGGCTGCGGTGCCACTTTCATCTAGGGGCTAGGGTTTTTTCATTCTGTTCTTTTCTGTTCAGTTGTTTTGGGTTTGGCAATTGGGTTTCGTTTGTCTGTTGTGAAATGGGCCGGGCAAATGGGCTCGTATACAATAAATTCAGGATAATGGCTAATCCCATCTCCAGATACCAAACACAACATTAATATCAAGTCTTTGGACAGTAATATTAACAGTAAGCGGTACTCTTATTGTAGCAATCAAACATTGACAATAAATTATGTCAAACAATGAATTAATCTTTGGAGTAACTTATTGCTCACATAAAATACCTTATAATTGTCACACGTTTATCACCACAGATGTCGTTGAAATTCTGCCAAATATTAACTTACCTTTGGGTCAATTAATAAACGCATGAATCACAAAAACATATAATCATCTTAATATTTCAAATAAACTAATCTACACAAAAGAGGTCACATTGGCGACATTTTGTTTCAACTAATTTATTTAAAATATTAGATATCCTTAATTAAAAGCCAAAATCTGAATTTATTTGTTTCAAAATATTTACCTTAATTTCATCTTTCAATCAAATTGAAAGATAATTATATATATAAATTTCCAAAACATGCATTAAACCAATCAAAGCATGCATATATTATATAACAAAACATATAATTAAAATAACAATCACATGCCTTGTAAATATCAAACTAGATTATATTTATAAAACCTTAAAACTTTATTTAAAGAATCAAAACCCAAAATTATTAAGAATCTCAAAGATTCAACATAATATATAATTAAAATATCAAATCCATAAAGAATAAATTCTTTCTCAATGATTCAACATGACAAAGCTCTGATACCACTTGTTAGATTTGTAAAATAAATCTAAAATAAAATTTAATAAACCAGGATCTATCATGTCAAATCATCAAGAATAAATCAAGAATAAAACTAAATGTGGAAGCGTACCTGAATCCATGAATTCCTTGTAGTTTTATCGGATTTGGGGATTTGATCTTCCAAATTAGCACACAAGAAATTCAAAGAAGATATGCTCTTTCTTTCCTAATGATGGGATATTAGAAAAGATATCATGTGTGTAATTTGGGGACCATAACCCTAATATTTATAACCTTAGCATATTAGTTCTAATCAAATTCTATTTAGCCCATCATTAATTAGAATTTGATTAGAAGAGTATCTACACATATTTATCCCATACTTTATTTCATAATTAGAAGCCCAATAGAATTCTAACCAAATTAGATCACTTTTAATTTGGGCTAACCTATCATGACAGTAGATAATAACATGTAATTATCCTTATTATATATGTGATGTCCAAATTTTCCAACATGTATTTCACGATTAACTCTTTAGTGTTAAAGAAAAGTTTTCTGATATTGTTTTCACAAAATTTGTAACTCTTCTTCTGTGTCTTTATTTATTCGTTTCTTTTCATTTTTGTCACCCTCCCATCTTTGGGCTATTATTCTGACTTGAGTCATCGCTCCATTGGTCTTCTGTTATTAGCAGTTAGTAATCGTAGTTCGTAATTTATGTGTTTGTCAGGATAAGTGGATTGTTTTCCTTTTGGGTAGTGTTATTTGTTGTTTCACTTCTTTTTCTGTCGCCTGAAAGGTAAGGAAATTGTTGAGTTTGGTAGTGGATGTTAGTCAAATTTCTTAATGTGTTTCGCTAGGTGAAGCACTTTTGGCGCGGAACTCTCTTCCAGCAAATTGAGATTGTCGTCATCTCTCTCCTTTAGGGTAAGGGACTGATTTCATTCATCTAGGTCGTATTCAATGGCGGATTTTTTAGCATAAAGGTGCCCCTTTCTGATAACCCCTGTTAATACTTGACTTATTCCAGATGCATCCTTGACCTTTTTTATTCTATCCTGCTGATTTGACATCATCGATAATGGCCACACAACCGGACATGCCAACTTTCAACTACCTTGGGCAAGATTGCATATGTTTCGCGAAATGGCGGAGTTTGTTATCAACTTATCATATCACCCAAACACTTGTGCCCTCGTAATTAAACTTGTAAAGAAAATACGGCTCTTTAGAGGAAAATCGCTCCCTTACATCCTCGTATGCGGCCTTTGAATACAAAGTACTTGTGTGTGAGAACTTTTGGGTTCTAATCCTTCCATTGAATTTTTGTTATTTTTGTTCTAACCCCTATCTTTGAACATCTGGTTTATATATTATTTTTACTCAATAAATGATAATAATGAGTTTGTTTGTTCAGTGGTAAGGCTTTAACTAATTTAAAGATTATGTGTTTGAATCCCTATGTGTGCAAAGTTAAAATTATTCTAGCTTTTTAAGCTCTAAGGAAAATTTGATAGGATAACTAATTAGATTTAGTGGCGGTAATGGGTAGTTTTTTAAAATTTAATTAAAATATTTGTTTTCCCTATTTTTCTCCCACTTGTTTCAGGTTACCCTACTTCTCTTCCCTCACACACTCTCTCCCTTTTATTGTTTCACATTAGTCCATTAAAGTTGTCCAATTTTTCTTTTCTGTTCTTCTTTCTTTTCCTTTTCCAATCTTCTTTTTTCTTTTTCATCGTTATTTACTGAGCTATTCAAAATTCGGTAGTGGGTGTTGTGATTCTATCGTTTACACCTCGCTTTTTATGTAAGTATCATTTAATCTTTTTCACTTTCGGGGATTTCTGTTACCTTTTGCTAATTAGGGATTTATGTGTAGTGTTTTGTATCTTTGATTGTGTGGGTTTTTTAGGTGGAGATCACGAGGCGATTAATCCTTTGGAAAATTAAGACTTGTAAGGGTGCTGATTTCATTCTAGCGTAAGTGTTTTAATGCCAATTTGGGACTGTTGTGGCTATTTGAGTTGATCTTATTTTGGTTTGATTAGTATTTTAGGAAAATCAAAGACCATATCCTCTTAATCTATTCTCTTCCATGGGCTAATTCGTTAAGTGAATGATGTTTTTAGGTAATGGAAAACTCGATTCTTGAATCTAAATCAAAATTTGACCAAGTGTGAGACTCAAACTTATAAAAACGACGATCAACAGAAAATCGACAAACTCACTATCGGAGTCACACGAAAATGTGGTAAACCATGTGATAGGCCGTGTGAGACCATGTGACCCGCACGGGCATGGCTATTTGGGCTGTGTGGGCCACATGAGCATGTGTTAGGCCGTGTGGGCTATACGAGCTAGGCCAGTTCGACGTGTGGGCCCATTTTCTGGAAAAATTGTCACTTAGGTCCATTTGGACCTATGATTCCTAATTAGATTCTTCATAGGGTCTAATTTGCTTAATAAGACTTGAAAACAAGTTATATGTTAAAATGCTTATGTTTGTGATGTGTTTAAGGTATGTGAATTATGTATGTATGATATGTGTTTTGTCAATTCTGATAGCATGTTTCTGTTTTGTTATGTTGTGTTTGAGCATATGATGTCTGAACATGTTAAATTCTATGCCTCTGAATTTTCTACATGACCATGCATGTGAAGTTATGGCAAATCCGATTTGCATTGGTTGAGAATGTGACATCTTCTCTGCGAAGCGTGGAGTTCCATGCCTTCTGACTTCTATTATTGTAGACTGCATGTTCTATATTCTTTTCATTCTGATTCAATATATGCATGCCATGTCTCGTTACATGGGGTCTGGGATAATGTCTAAATGAGGAAGTTCTTGCAGTTTAATAATCTGCACTATCTGGTTATTTATCCATATTTCTGTCTGGCATCTTACCTGCAATATAGTGGCTTTACCATATATCAAATCTGGCAGTTTTAATTGAAACTCTTGTGGCATTAACCACAATTATCTGTTGGTGTGATTGGATGGACGAGTTCTCGGAAACTTTATTTGGTGTTTAGCGAAGTTGGGTAAGAAGTTTCTACAAAATCTACATTATGTTTTCTGAAAAAGTATTGCATTGGCATAGGCATACATTCTTAGTTTTTTTCAATTGATTGATATGAAATTCTCTGCGATTCTATGATTTGATTGTGATGTTGTTTGTGTTCTCTGTTTGAGTTTGGTTATACACTGAGCTTTATAGCTCACCCTTCTGTATTTGACTTTTCAGGTAATCGGCAATCTTAGAAGTGGATAGCATGCGGGAGCTCGGAATTGTTTTCCCACTTAAGATGGTTTCAATTATTATTAATTAAGTTTCTGGACATTTGGCTTCTGGACTAAGTTTCCGGATTTAATTTTGGTGTTGGGTATTGTTATTTAGTTACAGTTTTCTTGCATGGTTTCTGTTGATAAACAATCAATGCTGGGCTTTCAAAATTAAACAAACTAAGATTTTTCCACTGCAAGAATTTAAATTGGGTTTTATGAAAGTTAACAACGTAAGTTTTTGAATATACAAAATCGAAAAAAATTATACGTTTTCAATTGTAGAAATCACGGTTTTCAAATATTAACCCCAAAATTTTTCGCTGCTTTTCTAAATAAATGATTAAGTGATTATGTTGTGAAATAAGTGTTTTCAAACTTGAGATTTTCTAAAACTCGTATGAGGTCAGCTAAAATTTTAGATTTTTTTATCACACGATTTCTAAGTTGGATTTTAAATTGGTTTTTCAAATGTATTGATGTAATTTCTCCAGATTCAACCATAACATGTAGTCTTGGTTTTACATTTAATGCAAATGTATTTTTGAAGTTCTATTTTCCTTCATATATTTGATGGACCACACTTTTATATTTAATCTATATACTAAATCGAAATGGAAAATTAAATTGAAATGGGAAATTTTGTCTTACTTTTTTCTTTTACTATAAATAATTAGATTTTAGTTTTGTTCCCTCTAATATAATTTAATTTTGAAATTCAACATTTATAACTAAATTTCTAAAATAATTTGATCCTAATTTATAAGATGTCATTAATTAATCTCAATTATTAATATCATCAACTTTTTAATTAAAATATTATATAATTATATATAATTTGAATACTTTAATAATTTTATAGATTAATAAGTGGTTTCCCCTTTCTTTTAGGTTTGTCTTACTCTTTTTAACAATGATTAATTTCAAATTTAACTCCTAAACTATTTTGAAACTTAAAATTTAATTTACATACTTTAAATTTCGACATAATTTAGTCCCTTTAATTCTATAATGTTATAATTTAATTTAAATAGTTAATCCTGTCAACTTTAAAAAAATACTTAATGTTTTTTGGTAATTAACTTTAAAAAAAATATTTGACAAGTGTTTCTAAAAATTTAATTTTAAAACAACAGTTACATAATACATGCTGACTCGGATTTGACTCAGATTTCTACACAAATGGCAATGAGAATCTATTTAGATTTATTAGCAATAATAATATGTCTGTATTTGGACAAGAGCTACAAAGTTTTTCCTTTTATATCTTTGTTAATTTCAATTTAAACCCAATAATTTAAACTCTTTTTCTATTAAGTCCCTCCAAATATGTGCTACTTAATTAACATCCACATCCAATTCTTTAACTTGTAATCAATGCTCTAAAATAGCTTTCTGGGAAATTGTATGTCAAGAAACGCGAGAACGGCAGATGCCGAACCGAAGCAGTTATCACCGCAATCGGTGGCCACTTTGCATATAGTAAAAGGTTGGCCTCATCAAAAGAGAAATAGGAAGCCACCTGAAGGTACTGTTAGGCACTTTGACAACAACGACCCCCGCTATAGTTGGTTGTTCGCTGCTTGCTTGGCTGATGAGCGCCTTGTGCTCTCAAGCAGGCTCTATAGGGTAAAACCTTTGATAATCTATAGATATATACATACAAAGACATATGATATATGCTTCCATATATACATGCATATAGATTTTATAGATCTTTTAGTTTTATTTTATCAAGCAAATGAAATGGTCGTGAGATTTCAACGGTCAAATCAGAGGTATCTTCTTTTTCTTGAGAGTTTATAAGTACAAATATAAAAAAAATACTTGCACAAACAATTACAAATAAAATCAAACCAATAAAAAACACAAACAAATTAGATAGAACCCACACCTGACAATTCTGTATGATAGAACTATAGACTCACATATAACAATTATACATAGTAAAACACGACCCATAACTTTGAACTTTACTAATAATACTAAAGCCTCCTTGACAACAGGTAGTTTATGGACTAGAATTTGGATAGTTGCTTTGCTCTTTTTTTCTTAAAATATCTATAATTAGCTAACTCTTTTGTATGTTTTGCAGTAAATAAATATATAATGAAATTTTTACATTGATAAGAAATGGTTGATGACAATGATGGGGGCAGTATTATTATGACCCAGCTGGGCATTAGTACCGCACAAAAACTGAAGTACTATGTGCATGGGAAAAAATGGGCGTCATCTTCATTCATCCTTGATTAATTCAGGTAAAATAAATTATACCTTTTTCTAAAAAAAGAACATTTTTTTATTAATCATCTCTTTTTAACATTTTCCTGATCATTATTTTTATCTCTAATTCATGGTGTAATGTTTTTAATTTCTTATCAATCTATATGAATTTGATAGAATCTAGTATTAAAATTTGAATCCAACCACATAGAATAGGATAAAAATGATAGAGGACAATTATATTTTTAATAGAGTTATAGAAAATAAAAATAATTAAAGAAAAATAAAAAAATTGAAATAAAATATCAAAATTTTGTATCAATCTATATGAAATTGATCAAATCTAGTATTAAAATTTGAATCCATCCACATAGAATAGGATAAAAAAGATAGAACACTAGTTGGTTTTCCCCATTTTCTAAGTATTTTTCAGTTGAGATGTTGTATTTTAAGAATCCAAACAACATAGAAACATCATTTGCTTCACAAAATAAAACTAAAAGATCTATATGCATGTATATATGGAAGCTTATATCATATATCTTTGTATGTGTAGATGTTTAGAATATCAAAAGTTTTACCTTGTAGAGCCTGCTTGACGGCACACGACGCTCTTCAGCCAACCAACCAGCTAGCAAACAACTATAGAGGGGGGTCGTTATTGTCAAAGTGTCAAAGCTACAGTGCCTCATGGTAGCTTCCTATTGCTCTTTTGATGAGGCTGACCTTTTACTATCTGCAAAGTGGCCATCGATAGCGACGACAACTACTTCTGTTCGGCATCCGTTGTTCTCGCCTTTCTTGACATACAATTTCCCATAAAGCTATTTTAGAACATTGATTACAAGTTATAGAAGTGGAAGTGGATGTTCTTTTTTTCCTTAGTCAATATAAAGATAAGAAAATAGAACGAAATTGGCAAAATCCATCCTCTTTCAAAGACGACAAGATTACAAAACATCCATAGTACTCTTACACTTTAAAGAACAACCCGACATGAAGCAATCAACTACAACTCAATCAATCTCAAAAAACACCAACAGGCTTCAAATAGCGAAGATCTCCTTATACCTGTTTTTGCCAGAGCATTATCCATACAATTGGCTTGCCAAAGTATAATTATGAATTGAACAAGCAACAACTGATTAATGCCACAGTCAATACCAATGCATAGTCTTCGCAACATCCACGGTCTATAGCTCCTATCCAACAACCACTTCAAAACAACATACAAGCCAAATTCAATAACTAAAGGAACTTTCTGTTGGAACATTTTCAAATATTTATAGTGTTCCAATAACTATAAATGAATGGGTGTAATTAATTAAATGATAAATCTTTTAGTCATTGGTCAAAAGTTATATCATTTGATTTTGAAAAAGAATTATAACTATTCAAACAATATTACTTGAATAGTTTTAAAATTAAATGAATAATTATATGTTTTTTAAAGATATTTTGTAACACCCATGTCCTCTTCTGTTATCAGAATAGGGTTACGGAGTGTTACTATACAAGTCGTAACATTTCACTTCAATTAGCATCCAATCATAAAAATAATTCCATAAATTCAGATAAGATTCAACATGAAATAAATCAAACATTTACGGGTCTTAAACCGAGCCTTTGAAGCACTAAAAATAAGTTACAAACATCCTGGGATCAAATAGAAACAAATCAGAATATTCAGGGAAAGTTTTAAAATAAAATTCAAAACAGGAGTCACACAGTCATGTGGCACTACCCAAGCCATGTGGTGTAGGGACATGGTCGTGTGGCCAACCGTACCCCAGACCGTGTATCATTTGAAATGAATCCACACGGTCGTGTCGCAGGCCGTGTGCTAGCTAGTGTAACAATCGAAATACCCTCACACGGTCGTGTCTCAGACCGTGTGGATACTACACTTAAACACGCTTAGGGAACATGCCCATGTTGGTTGCCCGTGTGTGACACACGACCGTTTGATAGCCCGTGTTCCAGGCCGTGTGTATCCAAAATTAACCCAAAACATGCTCTTTTCTTCCCCCATATGCATACATACCTAAACATACTCAAACATGCAATCAAATAGGTCATTTGACACCTTCAATATCAATCTGCTCATATAATATAATAAATCCTAAGCCTAACCAATATGTCATTCATTACAATTCACTTCCATATTTTCATATACAAAGCACAACTAACACAACAAAATCTTACATCTATATCATTTCATATCATTAGTCATCATAGTGTCATTGTATTTCATTCTTGATCAACAAATTCTACCTAAGTAAAACATGCATACCTACATAGGTCATCCAAACATAAAAACACAAGTTAAAGGTATAATTTGCACAAACCAAGTACTTATGCATCATATTCAAAAGGAGTCCTATTACATGACATATACCAAACCAAAAGCTAAGTCTACCAAAAATTCTCGGATAGTATGATCCTTCAAACTGATCTGATCTCCCGATCCATAAAACATATTTACAAAAAAACAAAACAAATAATACAAGCAAGCTTTCATAAAGCTTAGTAAGTTCGTCGATTGAACGGTAAAGCTTACCAAATCAACATTATAATAATTCAACTAAAAGATTAATGAACAGATTTCTTGTCAACGAGATTATTATCAAAATTCCTGTCAACCACAGCTCCCAACAAGTGAGTAATGCTTAAACATTAGTTCAAATCAATTTTCCACATTTCAATAACATCCTTATTTCTTACTATCACAATGCATAATCTTCTTAACATATAATAATAATACAACATTTACCATTTTTACACATATATACTATTACAAACCACTTATCGTTTCACACATCACATTTAGATCCTCATTTGTTTTCATCCTAAAAATACTGTAAAGATGATTAAAACCCCAGTACACATTTCCTATTGTACCATAGTCCAACTATGGTCTTACATATGCATTGCCACAGCCCTATCATGGTCTTACATTCATAGTGCCATACTCAGTTATGGTCTTATCATCAGAATGACATAGCTCAGCTATGGTCTTACATATAAACACTGTCATGGACCAACCATGGTCATACGTCCATAGTGTCATAACCCAGTTATGGTCTTATCATCAGAATGACATAGCCCAGCTATAGGCTTACATATATACACTGCCATGGTCTAACTATGGTCTTAAATACTTCAATTTTTTTATTATTCTTAAATACTTCAATTTTTTTTAATTTCTTCTCCTTTTTCTATGAATTAATTATTTTGTTTGAATTATATGTATATAGGTTTTCTTTTATTTTCTATTATGCTAGAAAATTAAGTGGAAAAATAAGCAAAAAAAAAAAAATCAAGAAAGTATATATCATAACTATTTTTCTTATGCTAGAAATTTATGTTATACATATTATTTTCATGTCCAATCAATATTTTTTTTCTTATCTTATGATAGAAAATGAAGTGATAAAAGAAACAAAAAAAATATCAAGAATACATGAAGAAGTTCCCGATACCAGAGTCGATCTCAGTGTCTGTTTCTCTCGAACCGTCATCATTTATCACATGGGAAAAACTGAGAGAATCAATGAAGCAAAAATATGAACAACCATTGCATTATCAAACCCAAATTCTCTTGAAATAATGGGATGAATCAAGTGGCAATGGCATCAACAACAACAACATTGAAGTGATGATAATGAAGAAGCAACCTATTGGCAATGTTATTGATCCACACACAGCTGAAGCAACTGTGCGGGTTATTAAAAATTTCAATAGGCAATTTGTCTCCCATCATTACATTACTAAAATCTGGCTTTCTGATCCAAATTATCATCATTTTGTTGATGATTTGCAAAATTACTCATCCTTTAATTAGTGTTGAAAACTCAATTTTTATTAAACTTTTAAATAAAATGTTCTTTTTGTTCTAAGTTCAATTCTTGCAATTTTGATATATTGAACAATTGGGTTTGTCATCTTGTTCAAGATATTGAGAACAAATTGTTAATTTCCGATAAAAATGACTTATTCTATAACATTTTACGTATGACTAAAAGGAAAATAAATTTGCTCATTAAGAATGGAAAAATATATGCATATATATATATATTAATAGAGTATAAAATATGATTATCAAATTAAATAAATTAATAGAGTATAAATTTGCTCCATGTTTAATGTTTTAAACAAAAAGCTTTTAATCACTTCTAAAAATTGTAAATTTTACTTTTGCTGACTCGGATTTCTGCACAAATGGCAATCAGAATCCATTTGAATTTATTAAATGTACATCAGCAATAATAATATGTCCGTATTTGGACAAGAACTATAAAGTTTTTTAATATATTGGTTAATTTCAATATAAACCCAATAATTTAAACTCTTTTTTTCTATTAAGTCCCTCCAAATTTGTGTTACTCCTTAATTAACATCCACTTCCACTTTTTTTAACTTGTTGTCCATGTTCTAAATAGCTTTTTGCGAAATTCTATATCAAGAACTACTCATTTTTATGGGAATTTTATTAAGATTTTAAAAAAAATTAAATACAACTATTATACAATTTAAGTGTATAGATTTCTATATTGATAACACATCACGAAACATATAATGATTCATTTACTTAAAAATTAATTCATCTTCTACTAGACTAATTGCTCTGAATGCACTGCATAAAGATTTTAACGATTTGTCTACTATTAGATTAATTGCAATGTAATTGTTTGTCCTTGTCTTTTTAAACAAAAAAAAAATTTAATTCATAATGCAATTGTTTAATCAATATTTTTATCTTTCCGATGCTTAAGTTAAAAAACCAAAAGTTAAAAAAAACGTGTGCAAATTTTAAAATAAAAAAAACATGTGGTACACAATTTTATGCAATGTAGGTAATTTTTATTCATGCATGCACATTGCACGTCCAAATTGAGATAGGGGTATATCAATAAAATACTATGCTTCCTCAACCAAATTATTGAATAATAGCTTAAATAAAAGAAATGAAACAACCTACTAGGACTAGTTTAAAAACAAGAGCAAAATTAAGAGCAAAAACTGCAAAATCCTAGAAAAAGAAAAGCACACCAACCCTCTATAGGCCTATAAATAATTATTGGCATCAAAAGAACTACAATGCAAAGTACAATATATGTGGCTAATACAAATGGTTATATGATATGGAACAATTATGGAATATTAATTGGTTTAAATTACAAGTATATGGTTATTTGATGTGTGTACAAAAATGTTCAAAAGAATGAAAAAGATTGAATACATGATACAGGGCCCATGTGAACTCAATGAATAACTAGGATACAAATGACATATCATTAGGTTTTATCAGGCACTATGTGCCATTGATTACTATTATTAGATGCTTTGTATCGACGTTACAATTATCAGGCACTTTGTGCCAGTGTTATATTTATCAGGTACTATGTTCCAGTGGTGGATACCATACTAGTGGCTAGAATCTAGCATTTGTTGTAGATTCTCGACAACTTGTGTGAGTAGCATCGAGCAATGGTTAATGTCCCTATTGTTAGCTTGTGTGAGAATTATTATCTCATGTATCCGAGGTATATTCGTTATAGTTCTTCGGACGATGAAAATAAATGTTCATACATTGTCAATGCCAGCTCAGAGTCAGTTAATTGCTAAATTTTTTTTGCCAATAAATACTTTTAAATTGTTACCATAAAAAGGTGTGCATATACCATAAATGGCTCAGTATTTAATGTTTTAAACAGAAAGCTTTTAATCACTTCTAAAAATTGTAAATTTTACTTTTGCTGACTCGAATTTCTACACAAATGGCAATGAGAATCCGTTTGGATTTATTAGATGTATATCAGCAATAATAATATGTCCGTATTTGGACAAGAACTATAAAGTTTTTTAATATCTTGGTTAATTTCAATTTAAATCCAATAATTTAAACTCTTTTTTCTATTAAGTCCCTCCAAATATGTGTTACTCCTTAATTAACATCCACTTCCACTTTTTTTAACTTGTTGTCCATGTTCTAAATTAGCTTTTTGTGAAATTCTATATCAAGAACTACTCATTTTTATGGGAATTTTATTAAGATTTTAAAAAAAAATTAAATAAAACTATTATACAATTTAACTGTATAGATTTCTATATTGATAACACATCACGAAACATATAATGATTCACTTACCTAAAAATTAATTCATCTACTACTAGACTAATTGCTCTGAATGCACTGCATAAAGATTTTAACGGTTTATCTACTATTAGATTAATTGCAATGTAATTGTTTGTCCTTGTCTTTTTAAACAAAAAAAATTTAATTCATAATGCAATTGTTTAATCAATATTTTTATCTTTCCGATGCTCAAGTTAAAAAACCAAAAGTTAAAAAAAAAAGTGTGCAAATTTTAAAATAAAAAAAACACGTGGTACACAATTTTATGCAACGTACGTAATTTTATTCATGCATGCACTTTGCACGTCCAAATTGAGATAGGGGTATATCAATAAAATACTATGCTTCCTCAACCAAATTATTGAATAATAGCTTACATAAAAGAAATGAAACAACCTACTAAGACTAGTTTAAAAATAAGAGCAAAATCAAGAGCAAAAACTGCAAAATCCTAGAAAAAGAGAAGCACACCAACCCTCTAAAGGCCTATAAATAGTGCAAAAAAAAAATACTAGGCAACAGCACATCCATAAACATTTTAGCATTAGCATTTTAGTGGTCATGACTTCAAGTGTTGAGTCAAGCTCAAGAAGGAATGCTACAACGGCGGATGCCGAACCGGAACAATTGTCGCCGCTATCGATAATCACTTTGCATAATGTAAAAGTTCGGCATCATCTAAAGAGAACCAAGAAGCTACCAGGAGGCACTGTTAGGTATTTTGACAATAGTGACCCCCGCTATAGTTGGCTGTTGGATGGTTGGTTGGCTGAAGAGCGTCGTGTGCCGTCAGGCAGGCTCTACAGGGTAAAACCTTTGATATTCCACACATATATACATACAAATATATATGATTCCATATATACATGCACATAAATTTTATAGATCTTTTAGTTTTATTTTGTCTAGCAAATGATATTTCTATGTTGTTTAGATTGTTAAAATACAATATCTCAACTTAAAAATACATAGAAAATGGGGAAAAACAACTAGTCTTCTATCATTTTTATCTTATTTTATGTGGTTGGATTCAAATTTTAATACTAAATTCTATCAAATTCATATAGATTGATACAAAATGTTGATATTTTATGTCAATTTTTTATTTTCCTTTAATTATTTTTTATAATTCTATTAAAAATATAATTGTTAAAGTAAGTTATTGAACTTAATAATTTTAAAATTTATATGCGTATATATTTATTTATATTACGTAATTGAGATATATTTGCATCTATGATACGTATTTTATTAAAAAAATTAAACTACAAATATATATATGAAAAATACTTAAAAATACAGAGAAATCTAAAATAATAAATTAATATACACTAGTACTATCAATAAGGCCTTGGCGGCCTTGGCATTGTTGTAAAAGGTTGTGGCCCCAGGCGTTGAAGGCTTGGGTTTCAGTCCCACCATCTACATGTGTGATGTGTGGGTTTGTCCCTTATCTTGTGCATATGACTTATGTCGATTTTGTCCAGATTGCTATTGTTAAAGATACACCCTTTTGTATGTTTTGCGGTAAATAAATATATAATGAAACTTTTGCATTAATAAGAAATGGTTGATGATGATGATAGGTGCAGTATTATTATGACCCAGTTGGGCTTCAATACCGCACAAAAACTAAAGTGTTGAGTGCATGGGAAAAAATGGGTGTGATCTTCATTCATCCTTGATTAATATTCAGGTAAAATAAATTACATTTTTTTTCTAGAAAATGAACATATTTTATTAATCATCTCTTTTAATATTTTTCTGATTATTATTTTTTATCTCTAATTCATGGGGTAATGTTTTCAATTTGCAGGGTTAAAGATGTTTTTAATTTACAGGGTTGAAGAAATTTTCTGAAGCAGCAGTTAAGTAATTGTAAATTTTAGGAAGAAGTTTGATCTTCCATATGAGAATTGGGAGCAAAATGATAGACTTTTTTGTTTAACTTCTTGGTTGTCATCTATATTTCTGTAGTTCTGCATCAACTTATGGAAAATAAATTTATCCTTAAAGTGCACGGTTAAGTAATATCTGCTAATTTTCTTAGACAGAAGCTTACTATTATTTGAATTAATCTGTTTTAAGGGTCAAATCTAAATTCCTCTCAATATTTAAGATTTGAATAATGGTTAAATCATTAGAGTAGAATGTCTCTTCCAGCATAAAGGTGCCCCTTTCTGATAACCCCTGTTAATACTTGACTTATTCCAGATGCATCCTTGACCTTTTTTATTCTATCCTGCTGATTTGACATCATCGATAATGGCCACACAACCGGACATGCCAACTTTCAACTACCTTGGGCAAGATTGCATATGTTTCGCGAAATGGCGGAGTCTGTTATCGACTTATCATATCACCCAAACACTTGTGCCCTCGTAATTAAACTTGTAAAGAAAATACGGCTCTTTAGAGGAAAATCGTTCCCTTACATCCTCGTATGCGGCCTTTGAATACAAAGTTCGGCGAATAGATGAGAGCTACCCCTTTCCTGCGGAACGGTACGCGTATGTCGGCCTTCCTGACTTTCAGCGTTTAAATAGCCCAAGAAGGTAATCCATTAGGCAGATGGACCAAGCGGGCAATCCTCTTCATTTGTGAGTTCTTGGCTGACTTCGCGGAACAGTCCGTCTTTGGTGAACCTTCCACACAAGATAATCCTTAGCGGTTTTTCGCATTAAGATAGTCCCTAGCCGATTCTCCGGTATAGATAGTTACTGGCATCTCCTATATAGATAGTCTCTTTTGTTTAACTTCCTGGTTGTCATCTATATTTATGTAGTTTCGCGTGAACTTATGAAAAAATTTATAACAAACTTATCTTTAAATTGCACAGTTAAGTAATATGTGTTTATTTGAATTAATCTGTTTATGGGTCAAATCCAAATTCCTCTCAATATTTAAGGTTTGAATAATGGTTAAATCATTATTTGAGGCCTGGACTTAACAACTTTTTCTACATTAAAGCTTAATTTTTTTTTGGTCTAAGTTATGCTCTGAAATTAGTAATTATTTTTATATCGGGTCTAAACTTGGCAATTGCAATGTTCAAGCTCCAATGTTATCAACCCATAGAATAATTTTTAATTATGTTTACATATCTTATTGTCTTATGTGATGATCAATTAATCTTATTTTAAAGTTCAAATTTAAGAAGTTATGCTGATAATAAATCAAATAATTTTTTGATATTATCTGGGTAAAGTTTATAGTAGTCTTTGCATTAGGTTACTTAGATTTTCACCCTTTCCCTGAAAAACTAAACATATTTTTTCATATACGTTAAATGAAAGAACAAACAATCACTTAATTAAAATTGTGCAATTAAATTCTTATTTTGATGTTTTGTATATAAAGCATAATAATAATTTAGCACTCAACCTTGATAGCTTTATTCAATTTTACCCCTAAAAATTGTCTTTAAATACTTCGTTAGTGTTTTATACAAAAGGTATAGTAATAAATTTAGTCACCATCAACCTTTATTTATAAATTTATTCGACTTGACTCCTTTTTTTATGTAACACAATTTTGTCTTATATTTCACATCCAAAAGTAATATAAAAAACATAAAAAAATCTAAAATAATAATTCAAAATTTATGAAAAAAAAAACTTGTCACATCCCAAAAAATCGAGTTACTGGAACTAAGAGGGGTTATGTTCGACTTTTGAATTTAGGTTGTAAAATATTGTAAAGTGAAGTGACATGTTTCAGTGCTTTAAGTGTTGTAATTGTGTGTGAGAACTTTTGGGTTCTAATCCTTCCCTTGAATTTTTGTTATTTTTGTTTTAACCCTTATCTTTAAACATCTGGTTTTTATATTATTTTTACTCAATAAATAATAATGAGTTTGTTGATTCAGTGGTAAGGCTTTAACTAATTTGAAGATTATGTGTTTGAATCCCTATATGTGCAAAGTTAAAATTATTTTAGCTTTTTAAGCTCTAAGGAAAATTTGATAGGATAACTAATCAGATTTAGTGGGGGTAATGGGTAGTTTTTTTAAAAATTTAATTAAAAGATTTGTTTTCCCTATTTTTCTCCCACTTGTTTCACGTTACCCCACTTCTCTCCCCTCACACACTCTCTCCCTTTTATTGTTTCACATTAAACCAGTAAAGTTGTCCTATTTTTCTTTTCTTTTCTTCTTTCTTTTCCTTTTCCAATCTACTTTTTTCTTCTTCATCGTTATTTACTTAGCTATTCAAAAATTCGGTAGTGGGTGTTGTGATTCTGTCGTTTACATCTCGATTTAAAAAAAAAAATTAAATACAACTATTACACAATTAAGTGTATAGATTTCTATATTGATAACACATCACGAAACATATAATGATTCATTTACTTAAAAATTAATTCATCTACTACTAGACTAATTGCTCTGAATGCACTGCATACAGATTTTAACGATTTATCTACTATTAGATTAATTGCAATGTAATTGTTTGTCCTTATCTTTTTAAACAAAACAAAAATTAATTCATAATGCAATTGTTTAATCAATATTTTTATCTTTCCGATGCTTAAGTTAAAAAACCAAAAGTTAAAAAAAATGTCTGCAAATTTTAAAATAAAAAAAAACACGTGGTACACAATTTTATGCAACGTACGTAATTTTTATTCATGCATGCACATTGCACGTCCAAATTGAGATAGGGGTATATCAATAAAATACTATGCTTCCTCAACCAAATTATTGAATAATAGCTTAAATAAAAGAAATGAAACAACCTATTAGGACTAGTTTAAAAACAAGAGCAAAATTAAGAACAAAAACTGCAAAATCCTAGAAAAAGAAAAGCACACCAACCCTCTAAAGGCCCATAAATAATTATTGGCATCAAAAGAACTATAATGCAAAGTACAATATATGTGGCTAATACAAATGGTTATATGATATGGAACAATTATGGAATATTAATTGGTTTAAATTACAAGTATATGGCTATTTGATGTGTGTACAAAAATGTTCAAAAGAATGAAAAAGATTGAATACATGATACAGGGCCCATGTGAACTCAATGAATAACTAGGATACAAATGACATATCACTAGGGTTTATCAAGCACTATGTGCCATTGATTACAATTATTAGATGCTTTGTATCGACGTTACAATTATCAGGCACTTTGTGCCAGTGTTATATTTATCAGGTACTATGTTCCAGTGGTGGATACCATACTAGTGGCTAGAATCTAGCATTTGTTGTAGATTCTCGACAACTTGTGTGAGTAGCATCGAGTAATGGTTAATGTACCTATTGTTAGCTTGTGTGAGAATTATTATCTCATGTATCCGAGGTATATTCGTTATAGTTCTTCGGACGATGAAAATAAATGTTCATACATTGTCAATGCCAGCTTAGAGTCAGTTAATTGCTAAATATTTTTTTGCCAATAAATACTTTTAAATTGTTACCATAAAAAGGTGTGCATATACCATAAATGGCTCAATATTTAATGTTTTAAACAGAAAGCTTTTAATCACTTCTAAAAATTATAAATTTTACTTTTGCTGACTCGGATTTCTACACAAATGGCAATGAGAATCCGTTTGGATTTATTAGATGTATATCAAAGAATAATAATAATATGTCCGTATTTGGACAAGAACTATAAAGTTTTTTAATATCTTGGTTAATTTCAATTTAAATCCAATAATTTAAACTCTTTTTTCTATTAAGTCCCTCCAAATATGTGTTACTCCTTAATTAACATCCACTTCCACTTTTTTTAACTTGTTGTCCATGTTCTAAAATAGCTTTTTGTGAAATTCTATATCAAGAACTACTCATTTTTATGGGAATTTTATTAAGATTTAAAAAAAAATTTAAATGCAACCATTATACAATTTAACTGTATAGATTTCTATATTGATAACACATCACGAAACATATAATGATTTATTTACTTAAAAATTAATTCATCTACTACTAGACTAATTGCTTTGAATGCACTGCATAAAGATTTTAACGGTTTATCTACTATTAGATTAATTGCAATGTAATTGTTTGTCCTTGTCTTTTTAAACAAAAAAATTTTAATTCATAATGCAATTGTTTAATCAATATTTTTATCTTTCCGATCCTCAAGTTAAAAAACCAAAAGTTAAAAAAAAAAGTGTGCAAATTTTAAAATAAAAAAAACACGTGGTACACAATTTTATGCAACGTACGTAATTTTATTCATGCATGCACGTTGCACGTCCAAATTGAGATAGGGGTATATCAATAAAATACTATGCTTCCTCAACCAAATTATTGAATAATAGCTTACATAAAAGAAATGAAACAACCTACTAAGACTAGTTTAAAAACAAGAGCAAAATCAAGAGCAAAAAATGCAAAATCCTAGAAAAAGAGAAGCACACCAACCCTCTAAAGGCCTATAAATAGTGCAAAAGAAAATACTAGGCAACAGCACATCCATAAACATTTTAGCATTAGCATTTTAGTGGTCATGACTTCAAGTGTTGAGTCAAGCTCAAGGAGGAATGCAACAATGTCGGATGCCGAACCGGAACAATTGTCGCCGCTATCGATAATCACTTTGCATAATGTAAAAGTTCGGCATCATCTAAAGAGAACCAAGAAGCTACCAGGAGGCACTATTAGGTATTTTGACAATAGTGACCCCCGCTATAGTTGGCTGTTGGATGGTTGGTTGGCTGAAGAGCGTCGTGTGCCGTCAGGCAGGCTCTACAGGGTAAAACCTTTGATAATCCACACATATATACATACAAATATATATGATTCCATATAGACATGCACATAAATTTTATAGATCTTTTAGTTTTATTTTGTCTAGCAAATGATATTTCTATGTTGTTTAGATTGTTAAAATACAATATCTCAACTTAAAAATACATAGAAAATGGGGAAAAACAACTAGTCTTTTATCATTTTTATCTTATTTTATGTGGTTGGATTCAAATTTTAATACTAAATTCTATCAAATTCATATAGATTGATACAAAATGTTGATATTTTATGTCAATTTTTTATTTTCCTTTAATTATTTTTTATAATTCTATTAAAAATATTATTGTTAAAGTAAGTTATTGAACTTAATAATTTTAAAATTTATATGCGTATATATTTATTTATATTACGTAATTGAGATATATTTGCATCTATGATACGTATTTTATTAAAAAAACTAAACTACAAATATATATATGTGAAAATTACTTAAAAATACAGAGAAATCTAAAATAATAAATTAAGATACACTAGTACTATCAATAAGGCCTTGGCAGCCTTGGCATTGTTGTAAAAGGTTGTGGCCCCAGGCCTTGAAGGCTTGGGTTTTAGTCCCACCATCTACATGTGTGATGTGTGGGTTTGTCCCTTATCTTGTGCATATGACTTATGTCGATTTTGTCTAGATTGCTATTGTTAAAGATACACCCTTTTGTATGTTTTACGGTAAATAAATATATAATGAAAATTTTGCATTAATAAGAAATGGTTGATGATGATGATGGGTGCAGTATTATTATGACCCAGTTGGGCTTCAATACCGCACAAAAACTAAAGTGTTGTGTGCATGGGAAAAAATGGGTGTGATCTTCATTCATCCTTGATTAATATTCAGGTAAAATAAATTACATTTTTTTTTTCTAGAAAATGAACATATTTTATTAATCATCTCTTTTAATATTTTTCTGATCATTATTTTTTATCTCTAATTCATGGGGTAATGTTTTAAATTTGCAGGGTTAAAGATGTTTTTAATTTACAGGGTTGAAGAAATTTTCTGAAGCAGCAGTTAAGTAATTGTAAATTTTAGGAAGAAGTTTGATCTTCCATATGAGAATTGGGAGCAAAATGATAGACTTTTTTGTTTAACTTCTTGGTTGTCATCTATATTTCTGTAGTTCTGCATCAACTTATGGAAAATAAATTTATCCTTAAAGTGCACGGTTAAGTAATATCTGCTAATTTTCTTAGATAGAAGCTTATTATTATTTGAATTAATCTGATTAAGGGTCAAATCTAAATTCCTCTCAATATTTAAGATTTGAATAATGGTTAAATCATTAGAGTAGAATGTCCTTTGCATTGCATATGGAAAGAAGAAGAATTGCGGCTGATGATGTGTTTTATTTGAGAGACAACCTAGAAGCTTCAACGGAGTCAAGGAACCAACATAGACAACTGGTATTGAATTCAATATTCGGTCGAATGAATCAATATTCAAACTTGTATTGCTCATTTTGTTTGTATTTCACGATTAATTCTTTAGTGTCAAAGAAAAGTTTTCTGATATTGTTTTTACAAAATTTGTCATTCTTCTTCTGTATCTTTTATTTATTCGTTTCTTTTCGTCTTTGTCGCCCTCCCATCTTTGGGCTATTATTCTGACTCGAGTCATCGCTCCACTGGTCTTCTGTTATTAGCAGTTAGTAATCGTAGTTCGTAATTTATGTGTTCGTCGGGGTAAGTGGATTGTTTTCCTTTTGGGTAGTGTTATTTGTTGTTTCACTTCTTTTTCTGTCGCCTGAAAGGTAAGGAAACTGTTGAGTTTGGTAGTGGATGTTAGTCAAATTTCTTAATGTGTTTCGCTAGGTGAAGCACTTTTGGCGCGGAACTCTCTTCCAGCAAATTGAGATTGTCGTCATCTCTCCTCTTTGGGGTAAGGGACTGCTTTCATTCATCTAGGTCGTATTCAATGGCGGATTTTTTAGCGTAAAGTTGCCCCTTTCTGATAACCCCTGTTAATACTTGACTTATTCCAGATGCATCCTTGACCTTTTTTATTCTATCCTGCTGATTTGACATCATCGATAATGGCCACACAACCGGACACGCCAACTTTCAACTACCTTGGGCAAGATTGCATATGTTTCGCGAAATGGCGGAGTCTGTTATCGACTTATCATATTACCCAAACACTTGTGCCCTCGTAATTAAACTTGTAAAGAAAATACGGCTCTTTAGAGGAAAATCGCTCCCTTACATCCTCGTATGCGGCCTTTGAATACAAAGTTCGGCGAATAGATAAGAACTACCCCATTCCTGCGGAACGGTACGCGTATGTCGGCCTTCCTGACTTTCAGCGTTTAAATAGCCCAAGAAGGTAATCCATTAGGCAGATGGACCAAGCGGGCAATCCTCTTCATTTGTGAGTTCTTGGCTGACTTCGCGGAAAAGTCCGTCTTTGGTGAACCTTCCTCACAAGATAATCCTTAGCGGTTTTCCGCATAAGATAGTCCCTAGCCGATTCTCCGGTATAGATAGTTACTGGAGGACTTATGAAAGATAAATTTATAACAAACTTATCTTTAAATTGCACAATTAAGTAATATGTGTTTATTTGAATTAATCTGTTTAAGGGTCAAATCCAAATTCCTCTCAATATTTAAGGTTTGAATCATTAGTTGAGGCCTAGACTTAACAATTTTTTCTACATTAAGGCTTAAATTTTTTTGGTCTAAGTTATGCTCTAAATTTAGTAATTATTTTTATATCGGCTCTAAACTTGGCAATTGCAATGTTCAAGCTCCAATGTTATCAACCCATAGAATAATTTTTAATTAAGTTTACATATCTTATTGTCTTATGTGATGATCAATCAATCTTATTCTAAAGTTCAAATTTAAGAAGTTATGTTGATAATAAATCAAATAATTTTTTGATATTATCTAATACATTGGGTAAAGTTTATAGTAGTCTTTGCATTAGGTTACTTAGATTTTCACCCTTTCACTAAAAACCTGAACATATTTGTTCATATACTTAAATGAAAGAACAAATAATCACTTAATTAAAATTGTGCAATTAAATTCTTATTTTGATGTTTTATATATAAAGCATAATAATAAATTTAGCACTCAACCTTGATAGCTTTATTCAATTTTACCCCTAAAAATTGTCTTTAAATATTTAGTGTTTTATACAAAAGGTATAGTAATAAATTTAGTCATCATCAACATTTATTTATAACTTTAATCAATTTGACTGCTTTTTTTATGTAACACAATTTTGTCTTATATTTCACATCAAAAAGTAATATAAAAAACATAAAAAAATTAAAAATCATAATCCAAAATTTATGAAAAAAAACTTGTCACATCCCAAAAAACCTGGTTACTAGAACTAAGAGGGGTTACATCCGGCTTTTGAATTTAGGTTGAATTTAGCTTTTGTGTGAGAACTTTTGGGTTCTAATCCTTTCCTTGAATTATTGTTATTTTTGTTCCAACCCCTATCTTTGAACATCTAGCTTATATATTATTTTTACTCAATGAATGATAAGAATAAGTTTGTTGGTTCAGTGGTAAGGCTTTAACTAATTTAAAGATTATGTCTTTGAATCCCTATGTGTGTAAAGTTAAAATTATTTTAGCTTTTTAAGCTCTGGGGAAAATTTGATAGGATAACTAATCAGATTTAGTGGGGATAATGGGTAGTTTTTTTAAAATTTAATTAAAAGATTTGCTTTCCTTATTTTTCTCCCACTTGTTTCACATTACCCCACTTCTCTCCCCTCACACACTCTCTCCCTTTTATTGTTTCACATTAGTCCAGTAAAGTTGTCCAATTTTTCTTTTCTTTTCTTCTTTCTTTTCCTTTTCCAATCTTCTTTTTTCTTCTTCATCGTTATTTACTGAGCTATTCAAAATTCGGTAGTGGGTGTTGTGATTCTATCGTTTTCATCTCGATTTTTAAGTAAGTAACGTTTAATCTTTTTAGCTTTTGGCGATTTCTGTTACCTTTTGCTAATTAGGGATTTATGTGTAGTTGTGTTTCGTATCTTTGATTGTGTGGGGGTTTTTAGGTGGAGATCGTGAGGTGATTAATCATTCGGAAAATTAACACTTGTAACGGTGCTGATTTCATTCTAGGGTAAGTGTTTTAATGCCAATTTGGGGTTGTTGTGGCCATTTGAGTTGATCGTATTTTGTTTGATTAGTATTTTAGGAAAATCAAGGACCATATCCTCTTAATCGATTCTCTTTTATGGGCTAATTCCTTAAGTGAATGATGTTTTTAGGTAATGGAATACTCGATTCTTGAATCTACATTGAAATTTGACCAAGTGTGTGACTCAAACTTATACGAACGGCGATCAACAAAAAATTGACAAACTCACTATCGGAGTCACACGACAATATGGTAGACCATGTGATATGCCGTGTGGGACCATGTAACCCACACGGGCTGGGCTATTTGGGTTGTGTAGGCCACACGAGCGTGTGTTAGGCCGTGTAGGCTATACAAGCTAGGCCAGTTGGGCGTGTGGGCCCATTTTCTGGAAAAATTGTCACGTAGGTCCATTTTGACCTGTGATTCATAATTAGATTCTTCGTAGGGTCTGACCTGCTTAATAAGACTTGAAAACAAGCTATATGTTAAAATGCTTATGTACGTGATATGTTTAAGGTATGTGAATTATGTATGTATGATATGTGTTTTGTCGATTCTGATGGCATGTTTCTGTTTTGTTATGTTATGTTTGAGCATATGATGTCTGAACATGTTAAATTCTATGCCTCTAAATTTTCTATATGACTATGCATGTGACGTTATGGCAAATCTGGTTTGCATTGGTTAAGAATGTGACATCTTCTCTACGAAGTTCCATGCCTTCTGACTTTGTTGTGTCTCTAACTAACTACGATCACAATAAAGGCAAGCTCACCTATCAAACAGTAGTATAGTTATGGTAAGACAGGAAGTATCGTATCCACAAGGACCAAGAGTACTAGTAATTACTATCTTTTTATTATCTAGCCTAAGAATTGGTGTGATTTCTTTTAAACTAAAACCAATTAATTAAAACATGACAAAGAATGAATTAGGAAAATACTTTTAGACAACTTTTGTGATGGAGGCAATACCTAAGAAAGAATCTGTAACATCCTAAAATTTGGCCTAGTAGGATTGGGCCCAATGGGCCTTGGGCATAGGAATGTTCAAAATTTTTGAGAACAAGAGAACGACATTATATCAAGTTGGACTTATTAGGAAGGTGATTTTAGAAAGTTACGGGGTTCTATGAAGTTCCAAGTTCAAGTTGGGCCTTAGTAAAATTTTGTGTTTAAGCCTATTAAGGAGAGATAGTAAGTGGCATCAAGGCTTATGGAAATAAAAGAGTAAATGGTTAGCAAAAAATGAGCATATGGTAAAGAGGATGTGGTGTCACATGAAAGGCTTTAAGGGAAGAGGCTCAAATCCCATTGTGTGCAAATTTTGACTATTATTTTTGCACTCTTTCCTTAAGTGTCGGCCAAGCATGTAAATATGGCAAGGTGGACTTTTTATTTTTGGCAAGATGGCTAAGGAGAATAGGAAAGAATGATGCTGAGGAAAGAAATCAAAAAAAAGGGGAAAGTAGGGGGAACAAGTGGCCTTTTTCAAGGGAAATGTTATGGAAAGTATGGTTGGCTAATTTTGACCATTTTGATCATGTATGTGGACGGTTTTGAGGCTAAAGGGGGGTAGCCGAATTTTTGTTGATGTTTTGGTAAAGCTTTAGTGCTTGTTTTGGCCAAAATTCCTTCTTACATTTTTGTGCCATTTCTCTCAAACTTCTTCTCCTCTTTGCCAAAACTTCAAGCCATTAGTGAGCATTTCTTTTCTTCAATTCTTTCTTGTTGCCATAGGTACCAAACCATTAAGACTAAACTATTTTCATTCATCTTCTCTTGAAAACCAAAAATTGATAAGCACCCCTTCTCAACCTTTCTTTTCTTTTCACGAAATTCTCCAACTCTACTATCTTTTTCCTCTAATCCATACCCTCATAACCGAAACTATTCTTGTTCATTTTCTTCCATAGCCGAAACTCACAATCCACAATCACTCCTTCATAATTTCTTTCTCGTTTGAGGTGACATTCCTTCTTCGATTAAATCGGTAAGTGAATTCTTTTCTATGATCATATTCTTTTCTCTTTAGCCGAATAAATATCTATCACTATTCGGTTGTAAATCATGATCGTAACCGAAGATGGTGTTATCTTCCACTTCTTCATGTCTTAATCGCCCTCTTTTCGTAGTGCTTTAAGTGGGAGACCGTGTATTTCTAGCCGAAGTCAAATGGTGGAAATTGGATCCAATATCGATAAGGTAAGGGGATTCATTTTGGATTTTTCGCTATATCTCTATTTGGCTATGTTGCAAATCAGATTGAAGTTTCAACTAATCGATTATGTTTTAGGGACAAATCACTCGATATATTCTACCTTCGAACATAGTGGTAAGTGATTCAAGTGTAAGTGATACGAAATCTTTTGGAAATCCGAGGCTAACTTTTGGTTGGTATTGTTCTAGGTCATTGACGAGTGGCTCGTTAGGAAATCGAAATCAGGTGTGTAATCTCGTACCTTCCGTATACATGTCTGAAATGGTGTGTAATCTCACACTTCTCTAAAAGTTTGTATGAAATATTCTGTGAACCGGTTGAAATACCGAAGTAAATCAGAAACTGGCATCCGTAATCACTCGGGCGTGCGTATGATCGTAGTAGTAATCATGTTTTGTAATAAAATAGTTTCGGTTAGAAACAGTGATGTGTTTTTGAAAAATCACAAAAAATAGGAGAAAGGGAATCAGAAAGTTAATGAGATATCATATTAAAGCTTACTATGTCTATTTTAATATGGAAGAAACAGAGAAGGAAAAGGATTTTTATATTCTGAGATATGTTAATTTTAGTGAGACTGGTTCTGATTGACTTTGTGGTTCCCTGATCTATTTTGGAAAAATCATATAAAACTGAACAGGTTATAATTTATATGAATGGATTCCTTAGTGAGCCTATTTTCATTAGAAACAAGTGGGAGCAATATATGAAAACCGTACAGTGAGATATTTGAAATTAAGGTAAGAGAGGTCAGAATCATTGGACGGTGAAACAAGGGAAAATTTAAGGAATAAACTGTAGTAAATGGTTAAGCCAAAAATTCTAGAAAAATTTTAGTAAAAAGATATATGAGTCTAGTTTTAAGGAAAATTTACGGATTTAGATTTCGAAATTTCTAACTCAAGTTATAGTCAATTTGTCAGTACGACGCAGATGGACAGTTTTAAATTGTTATGCCCAAATTAGTAGTTAAGTTTGGATTGCGAAATTACCGAATTACCCTTAGTGGGTAAATTACCGAATTACGAAATTGCCCTTACGGGCCGAATTATGGAAATGCCCCTAAAGGGCCAAAATACGAAATTGCTTATGGGCCGAATGGACATATTGATTAATGGGCCAATCTGATATTTTGCTATGTGGGCCAAATCGATATATTTGCTATGTGGGCCAGTCCGATATATTTGCTATGTGGGCAAAATTGATATATGATTATGTGGGCCGATTGATATTTGCTTAATGGGCCAATTTTGATAAATTGTGATAATGGGTCATAATTTTGTAATAAATATCCGAATAAATTACTGTTGTTATATTGTGATTTGTTATGCATTATATACATGTTTTGCATGGGATGGGATAATGATGAAGAGAAGTTCTAGTAGCTCTGCTACATAAATCTGGTGGCTCTGCCACAAATCTGAAAAATGGCAATGCCATGTAAATTCTGTTAATCTAGTGGCTTGTCTACAAATTTGATATAAATGGCTTAATGCCTACGTTTGGTGTGTTGGCGGGGTGGGTTGACTAAAGATCACCCACAGGTGTGTTGGTTGGAACGGGTGGTGTGTAGCGGATGGAAAACTAGGTTTGGTTCGGGAATTGCATATCATATGCATATTATATATATGATACATTTATATTATTGTAAACGGGCTTTGGCCCAAAATATTGCTAAATGGGTTTCGGCCCAATGGATAACGGTAAAGGGATTTCACACTGAGTTCTTGTAACTCACCCCCCTTTCTCTTAACCCTTGTAGGTAATGCTTGATGATATGGACTTGGGCTATGGATGACTCGAGGGAGGCCATACTTCAGAAATGGTTTATTTGGACTTTAGACTTCTTTCTCGTTTATTTTATTACTTTACTATTTTGGGTTAAATGTTGTAATAAGGCCTCTGGACTATTTTGATTTTGCTTTATGGTTGGGATGTTTTTACTATTTCTCTTAAATTGTTTAAAAAGGGAATTTTCTGAAAACTTAAACAATGGTTTCCAAAATCGAATAACAAATGAATTTTCAAAATAAACTTTTACAAATATTTTTAACACGGATACTTTCTCTCGAACTATTAACGATATTTTCAATAGACTCGGATTCTTTAATTTTTATCGTCGTTTTCAAAGTCATGGTTTTGTAAGATCATTAGTTCAAATTTATCGATTTATCAATCAAATCTTCGAGGTAGTAGTATTTTATCAAATCAAACTTGTTTTCTTGATTTTAACAAAGCAATATTTTAGTACGAATAAAAATGATTTAACTTGTTTTTGCTCCTGTGACATACTAAATCCGCTCGAAACGCATGGGCCGGGTTTGGGGTGTTACAGAATCCACCTAGACTTCACTTATTACTTTTGATTCATATGATTTATTCACTTGACTTAATCCGTAGAAATCCCTAATTTATGTTAATATCTCTTTCAAGACTAAAAACAACTGACCCTAGGTTGATTAATTGAAATTTATTTCTAATTAAAACCCCTATTGTCGCATTAACTCGATCTATGGATTCCTTTGTTAGATTTGACTCTAATCCGGCAGATTTTAGTTGCCCTATTTCTAGGGTTGCAATCAACTCCGCTTAATTGTGTTGATCTACTCTTAAACAGGGACTTTTGCTCCTCTGAATAAGCACATTCGACTTGAATCAATAACTTGAATTATCAAAACAAGAATAAGAACTCACAATTAAGAATAAGCACAAGTATTTATCTTCTAAATCAAATAATAATAAGATCCGTATTTGGTTTCATCTCCCTCAGATATCTAAGGGATTTAGTTCATCCTAATAGAGGGAAACATCTTAAAATAAGGAAAACAACAAAACAAAAGAAAACCCAAAAACTTCAAAAGAACTTGATGGAAGATCTTCAGTCTTGATGGAGATCCTTCTTCCGAGCTACTCCCGACGGCTGTCTTCGAGTATTTTCTTCCTTATATTCAGTGTCCTCCTTTAGATCACCCCTTAGGGTGTTTATATAGACTTTGGAACGCCTTTCTTGGCCCACAAGTAGCCTATTCCGAATAGAATTAATCTTTGATACGGCAGGCACACGCCCGTGTGACACGCCTGTGTTTGACTCCTTGGATTATGCTCGCTTCTGTTAGCCACACACGGCCGTGTGGTCTGCCCGTGTACGTTGGTCCATGCCGTGTTGATTCATGATATAGACTCATTTTGTCCCTTTTTGGCCCGTTTCATGTTCTTTTCAACTCCTTAAGGTCTCGTGAATATAAAACATGAATTTAAAGGATTAGGAGCATCGAATTCATCAAATCTAATGAAAATTCATCCAAAATTAAGCTAAGAATGGGGTCAAAATATGTATAAATTATGGTTTATCAAATATCCCCACACTTAAGGCGTTTGCTTGTCCGCAATCAAAATCCTCAACTCACAATTAAAATTAACTTCCTCAATTCATAATTCTCATTAAAAATGTCTTATCATAATTCATGGATAATTCATACATGGATAATTTAACTGAAAGAGTCCTAAAGATTCAAACAATCTAAGTCACAAATTTTGTAGCACGAAAACATAGGTGTTTCCCCTTATCTAAATAATTACCTTTGATTCAAAACCGACAAGGATTGACATCCTCACAAAGGATTCACTCAAATCACTCAAAGTGTTTAAGGTTCAAAAACTAAGCACTCAAAAGTCAAACATAAAAAGTTATTACCATAGGCTTGCATGAAAACCAAATCCCCACCACTATAAAATGAGATGATATACATATCAAAAGGTCTTTGAATAGGGTTGTAATGAGGCTTAGGTTAAAGATGTGGATAAAGGCTGAATTAGAGGGTTAGAATCGAGATTGAATTGATAATTTACCCAACTAGAAAAATAAACTAATACTGAATAATTACATCAATTGAAATAACAAGAGCTTCTTCTCAAAATGTGAAATTAACTGCTTAAGCTCAAAAAACATAGAACTGGTAATAAACTTCTTCTCTTTTTTTCTTTTTTTTTTAAGAATAAGTAAGAAAGAATTTACAACTGAAATACTATTCATAGTTAGGCAACTGATCAAATCAAATCTCGATAAAAAGGGAGTCAATAAAAAGGGAAAAATTCTTAATGAATCAAAAATAGTTAAATTATGGGTTATCATTAAAGGGGAAAATCAAGAGACAATGGTTAAAGCTCAAAGGGGTTCACTAAGGGTTAATTATGTGGGTAGGATATTTGGAGTAAGTAAGTTAAAACCTAGGTGCCTTTATCATCTCAGTATATCAAATCAAGGGTGTGGTCTCGACATGTATAATCGAAGCAAGTTCTAGATTAACAAATCAATATTGACACACTCATAATCAATAAAGTGAGCAAGAAAAGTGTATGATTTAAAGGTTCAAAATCTCACAAGAATTATGGTTTTTTTTATGTCAACCTTGTAAATTTCAAACTTCAAAGTAATATTTAAATTTAGGAAAACAACCTAGAAATTTTTAATTCTAAAAATTGACTTATCATGCTTGATTCTCTAATGTCTTAAAGTTTAAACCATCAATGCACAATTACCTTTGACTTAATCCAAAACATATCAATAAAAATTATAAGTCAATAGAAGTTTCATTCTAATAGTAATATGAGAAAATTACTTAAGAACAAGACATAATTCAGGGATTTTCAAATAATACTGTAGTTAACCCCTCCCCCCCACACACACTTAAGATGTACATTGTCCTCAATGTACAAAGATAGATAATATCAATATATATAAATCATAAGATAGGGGAAGAAGTGAAACTTCTTGATTTTTGGATGGAGTCAAGGAAAAGAAATGGTAAAGTTGGGCAGAGGTGAAGATGGGGAGGATACTCCGGTGGTGGTGTGGTCGTTCGTTAACAGCCCTTAAACCTAAATTAAGGAAATCAAAATATAATAATATAAATTAAATACAAGAAAGATAAAAGAAAAGAATTTAAAAATGAAAATAAAAGAAAAAGAAAAAAATAAAAGAACTTGATGGGTGATCGCTGTAAATCAGAGTTTTAAAATTTATAAAAGAATGATCAAAACCTGAAAACTAACTCTGACAACGATTAAAGGCAAGTGTACCTATCGAACAGTAGTATACTTAGGCAAGACCGGATATCGAACCCAAAGGAACTAAAAGTACTAATACTAACTTTCTTTTTATTATTTAGCCTTAAAAATAGAGTGAAGCTACTTTAAACTATATTGACGAAGACTAAACTAAGGACACAAAGACAAAAAGGACGAATAGGAAAATAACTTTGAAGGAAAACTCAGTTGATTATGACGATACCCTCAGGAAGAATCCACCTAGACTTCACTTGTTATCTAACCCAAAATTATATGATTTCTTTACTTAGCTTGATCTGTAAGACTCCCTAACCTATATTAAACCCTCTCTCGAGGCGAATAACGTCTAACCCTAGGTTAATTAGTGGAACTCTCGTTAAACATAATAACCCCTAGGATAGCATGGCGATCAACGGACTTCCATATTAGGTTTCACCCTAATCCGGTAAAATCTCGTAACCCTATCTCTAGGCGTTCGATCAACTCCGCTTAATTATGTTAGATCTACTCTTAGGCAGGGTCTATTCCTCCTCCACCTAAGCACATTAGATTTGGATTAAGCAACATAATTAAGAACAAACTAAGCAATTATCATATAACTTAGAAATCAAATAACAAAGTTCATCTAGGTTTCATCCCCTTCAGGTATCTGAAGGGTTTAGGTCATAATGAATAAAAAGAACATCACAAGAGAAAAGATAAAACAAAACATAAGAAAACCCTAAAACCCCCTGAAGGAATTGAAAGAGAATTCTGCCGTCTTGAGTATAATTCCAGCTTCTTGGGATGGATCAACTGGCTATCCTCGCGTTATTCCCTAACTCTGACCTTCTCAGCTTGGCTCCTTGGCCTTGCTTTGACTTTGGTTTCGGCTTCTATCGAACACCTCCTTCAAGTTGCCCCCTTGGGTGTTTATATAGACTTTGAGATGCCTTACTTGGCCTCCAAGTATCCTAATCCGAATAGGATTCCTATTTGGGTGTTTGAATAAGCTTTGGAATGTGTTTCTTTGCCTTCAAGTAACCTTTCCCGAATGAAATTTCTCTTTCCAGTGACAGGGACACAGCCATGGCACACGCCCGTGTGAATCATGGCCAGGCTGTGTTTGGACTTTTAATGAGGCACGGCCGTATTTTTCGGGGTCTAAGCCTTGTTCTAGTAATTTAACGAGGCACGGCCGTGTGGCTTGAAGTCCAGGCCGTGTCGATTTCGTGAATTGGCCCATTTGGCCTGTTTTAAGCCTGTTTTACGTTCTTTTCATCCGTGGGTGCTTTCCTGAGTATAAGACATGAAAAGAAAGGATTAAGAGCACCGTTTTACATAAATCGAGGCTTAAATTATCTAAAAGCATGCTAAATGTGGGCCTAAAATATGTTACTTTTATGGTTTATCAATGGGAGATCTTCAGTCTTGATGGAGATCCTTCTTTCGAGCTGCTCCCGACGGCTACCTTCGAGTATTTTCTGGCTTCTATTCAGTGTCCTCCTTTAGGTCACCCCGTAGGGTGTTTATATAGACTTTGGAATGTCTTTCTTGGCCTACAAGTAGCCTATTACAAATAGAATTAATCTTTGATACGGCAGGGACACGCCCGTGTGACATGCCCGTGTTTGACTCCTTGGACCGTGCTCGCTTCTGCTCGCCACACACGGTCGTGTGGTCTACCCGTATATGTTGGTCCAGGCCGTGTTGATTTCTAATGTAGGCACATTTTTTCCCTTTTTGGCCCATTTCATGTTCTTTTCGACTCCTTAAGCTTTCCTGAAAATAAAACATGAATTTAAAGGATTAGGAGCATCGAATTCATCAAATCTAATAAAAATTTATCCAAAAATAAGCTAAGCATGGGGTCAAAATATGTATAAATTATGGTTTATCATACTTCTATTATTGTAAAACCGTATGTTCTATATGCTTTTCATTCTGATTCAATATATGCATGCCATGTCTCATTACATGGGGTCTGGGATAACGTCTAAATGAGGAAGTTCCCTTAGTTTAATAATATGCACTATCTAGTGATTTATCCATATTTCTGCTTGGCATTTTGGCTACAATATAGTGGCTTTACCACATATCAAATCTGGTAGTTTTAATTTCAACACTTGTGGCATTAACCACAATTATCTGGTAGATTTAATTTCAACACTTGTGGCATTCCACAATTATCTGTTGGTGTAATTGGATGGATAAGTTCTGGGAAACTTTATTTGGTGTGTAGCGGAGTTGGGTAATGATCATGTGTCAAGAGTCTTAATATTTATATAATGAAAGATTGAGCCTAGAAACTAACTATCACCACGATTGAGGCAAGCGCACCTATCGAGCAGTAGTATAGCTTAGTAGCAAGACCGGAATGTCGAACCCAAAGGAACCAAAAGTACTAATACTGACTTTCTTTTTAATATTTAGCATAAGAATTAAAGGAATTGTTGTTTAATCTAAAATTAACTAACAACCAAGCTAAAGATGCTAAGACACAGAGAATGAATTGGGGAAATACTTGTGGGAAAAACCAATTGACTAAGACAATGCCCGAGTAAGAATCCACCTAGACTTCACTTGTTATTTAACTCTGAACCAGATGATTTATTCACTTGACTTGATCCGTAGGATTCCCTAATTTATATTAATACCTCTCTCAAGGTTACTAACGTCTAACTCTAGGTTGATTAATTGAAATCTCTTTCTAATTAAAACCCCTAGAATTGCATTAACTCGATCTATGGACTCCCATATTAGGTTTGACCCTAATCCGACAGATTTTCGTCATCCTATCTCTAGGGTTGCAATCAACTCCACTTAACTATGCTAGATCTACTCTTAAGCAGGGAATATTCCTCCACTGTCTAAGTACATCAATACTTGAATCAATATCCTGAAATATCAAAGCAAGAATTAAGAACACATAGTTAAGAACAAATCAAGTACTTATCATATAGTTCAAAAAACAATAACAAGATCCGTCTTAGGTTTCATCCCCCTCAGGAATCTGAGGGGTTTAGTTCATAATCATAAAAGAATACATCTCAGAAGAAAGTATAAAACAAAACATAAGAAAACCCCTAAAACCCCCTGAAGGAATTGAAGGAGAGATCTGCCATCTTGAATATGATTTCGGCTTCTTGAGATGAATCTTTCTTCGAGTAAATCCCACAATTCTGGCCTCTCTGGCTTGGCTCCTTAGCCTACCTAAACACCCCCTCAAGGTTGGCCTCTAGGGTGTTTATATAGGCTTTTGGAATGTCTTTCTTTGCCTTTAAGTATCCTTTTCCAAGTGAAATTCCTCTTTGTCATGGCAGAGACACGCCCGTGTGGCACGGCCGTGTGAATCGAATCCAGGCCATGGTTGAGTCTGCTAAAGAGGCATGGCCGTGTGGCTTGGGCCCAGGCCATGTTGATTTCTTACTTTAGCCAATTTGGTCCATTTTTTTCACGTTTCTCGTTCTTTTCCTCCTTCTATGCTTTTCTAAGTACAAAACATGAAATTAAAGGATTAGGAGCATCAAATTCCACAATTCAAGGGATAAATCTTCCAAAAGTATGCTAAATGTGGGATTAAAATATGTATATATTATGGTTTATCAGGTAAGAAGTTTCTGCAAAATCTACATTATGTTTTCTGAAAGGCATAGGCATGCATTCTTAGTTTTGTTCAATTGATTGATATGAAATTCTCTTTTCCTCTATGATTTGATTGTGGTGTTGTTTGTGTTCTCTGTTTGAGTTTGGTTATACACTGAGCTTTATAGCTCACCCTTCTGTATTTGACTTTTTAGGTAATCGGCAATCTTAGAAGTGGACAGCATGCGGGAGCTCGGATTTTTTTCCCACATAAGATGGTTTCAATTATTATTAATAAAGTTTCTAGACATTCGGTTTCTAGACTAAGTTTAAGGATTTAATTTTGGTTTTGGGTATTGTTATTTAGTTAAAGTTTTCCTGCGTGGTTTCTGTTGATAAACAATCAATGCTGGGCTTTCAAAATTAAACAAACTAAGATTTTTCCACTACAAGAATTTAAATTAGGTTTTATGAAAGTTAACAACGTAAGTTTTTGAATATGCAAAATCGAAAAAAATTATACGTTTTCAATTGTAGAAATCACGATTTTCAAATATTAACCCCAAAATTTTCCACTGCTTTTCTAAATAAATGATTAAGTGATTATGTTGTGAAATAAGTGTTTTCAAACTTGAGATTTTCTAAAACTCGTATGACGTCAGCTAAAATTTAAGATTTTTTTTATCACACGATTTCTAAGCTGGATTTTAAATTGGTTTTTAAAACATATTGATGTAACTTCTCCAGATCCAACCATAACATCTAGTCCTGGTTTTATATTTAATGCAAATGTATTTTTGAAGTTCTATTTTTCTTCATATATTTGATGGACCACACTTTTATATTTAATCTATATACTAAATCGAAATGGAAAATTTTGTCACGTGGCACATTCGAAGCTCACTTTACTTTTTTCTTTTATTATAAATAATTAGATTTTAGTTTTGTTCCCTCTAATATATTTTAATTTTGAAATTTAAAATTTATAATTTAATTTCTAACATAATTTGATCCTAATTTATAAGATGTCATTAATTAATCTCAATTATTAATATCATCAACTTTTTAATTAAAATATTATAAAATTATATATAATTTGAATACTCTAATAATTTTATAGATTAATAAGTGGTTTCCCCCTTTCTTTTAGGTTTGTCTTACTCGTTTTAACAATGATTAATTTTACATTTAACTCCTAAACTATTTTGAAACTTAAAATTTAATTTACATACTTTAATTTTGACATAATTTAGTCCCTTTAAGTCTATAATGTTATAATTTAATTTAAATAGTTAATCCTGTCAACTTTAAAAAAATTACTTAATGTTTTTTTGGTAATTAACCTTAAAACATATTTGACAAGTATTTCTAAAAATTAATTTCAAAACAGCAGTTACATAATACATGCCGACTCGGATTTGACTCAGATTTCTACACAAATGGCAATGAGAATCTATTTAGATTTATTGGCAATAATAATATGTCTGTATTTGGACAAGAGCTATAAAGTTTTTCCTTTTATATCTTCGTTAATTTCAATTTAAATCCAATAATATAAACTCTTTTTCTATTAAGTCCCTCCAAATATGTGCTATTTAATTAACATCCACTTCCAATTCTTTAACTTGTAATCAATGTTCTAAAATAGCTTTCTGGGGAATTGCATATCAACAAAGGCGAGAATGGCAGATGCCGAACCGAAGCAGTTATCACCGCTATCGGTGGCCACTTTGTAGATAATAAAAGACCGGCCTCATCAAAAGCGCAATAGAAAGCTACATGGAGGTACTGTTAGGCACTTTGACAACAACGACCCCCTACTATAATTGGTTGTTAGTTGCTTGCTTGGCTGATGAGCGCCTTGTGCTGTCAAGCAGGCTCTACAGGGTAAAACATTTGATAATCTATACATATATACATACAAAGATATATTGTATATCCTTCCATATATACATGCATATAGATTTTATAGATCTTTTAGTTTTATTTTTTCAAGCAAATGAAATGGTAGTGAGATTTCAACGGTCAAATCAGAGGCATGTTATTTTTCTTGAGAGTTTATAAGTACAAATATAACACAATACATGCACAAACAATTACAAATAAAATCAAACCAATAAAAAACACAAACAAATTAGATAGAACCCACACCTGACAATTCTATATGATAGAACTATAGGCTCATATATAACAATTATACATAGAAAAACACGACCCATAACTTTGAACTTTACAGATAATACTAAAGCCTCCTTGACAACAGGTAGTATGGACTAGAGTTTGGATAGTTGTTTTGCACTTTTTTTTTCTTAAATTGTCTATAATTAAATAACCCTTTTGTATGTTTTACAGTAAATAAATTTATAATGAAAATTTTGCATTGATAAGAAATGGTTGATGACGATGATGGGTGCAGTATTATTATGACCCAACTGGGCGTCAGTATCGCACAAAAACTTAAGTATTGTGTGCATGGGAAAAAATAGGCATCATCTTCATTCATCCTTGATTAATTCAGGTAAAATAAATTATACCTTTTTCCAAAAAAAAGAACATTTTTTTATTAATCATATCTTTTAACATTTTCCTGATCTTTATTTTTATCTCTAATTCATGGTGTAATGTTTTTAATTTTTTATCAATCTATATGAATTTGATAGAATCTAGTATTAAAATTTGAATCCAACCACATAGAATAGGATAAAAATGATAGAGGGCAATTATATTTATAATAGAGTTATAGAAAATAAAAATAATTAAAGGAACATAAAAAATTTGAAATAAAATATCAAAATTTTGTATCAATCTATATGAGATTGATCCAATCTAGTATTAAAATTTGAATCCAACCACATAAAATAGGATAAAATGATAGGAGACTAGTTGTTTTTCCCCATTTTCTAAGTATTTTTCAGTTGAGATGTTGTATTTTAAGAATCCAAATAACATAGAAATATCATTTGCTTGACAAAATAAAACTAAAAGATCCTTATGCATGTATATATGGAAGCTTATATCATAAATCTTTGTATGTGTAGATGTTTAGACTATCAAAGGTTTTACCTTGTAGAGCCTGCTTGACGGCACACGACGCTCTTCAGCCAACCAACCAGCTAGCAAACAACTATAGAGGGGGGTCGTTATTGTCAAAGTGTCTAACAGTGCCTCTTGGTAGCTTCTTATTGCTCTTTTGATGAGGCCGACCTTTTACTATCTGTAAAGTGGCCATCGATAGTGACGACAACTGCTTCTGTTCGGCATAGTCGTTCTCGCATTTCTTGACATATAATTTCCCATAAAGCTATTTTAGAACATTGATTACAAGTTATAGAAGTGGAAGTGGATGTTCTTTTTTTCCTTAGTCAATATAAAGATAAGAAAAAATAGGACGAAATTGGCGAAATCTATCCTCTTTCAAAGACGACAAGATTACAAAACATCCATATTACTCTTACACTTTAAAGAACAACCCGACATGAAGCAATCAACTACAACTCAATCAATCTCAAAAAACACCACCAGGCTTTAAATAGCGAAGATCTCCTTATACCTGTTTTTGCCAGAGCATTATCCATACAATTGGCTTACCGAAGTATAATTATGAATTGAACACGCAACAACTGATCAATACCAAAGTCAATACCAATGCATAGTCTCCACAACATCCACGGTCTATAGCTCCTATCCAACAACCACTTCAAAACAACACACAAGCCAAGTTCAATAACTAAAGGAACTTTCTATTGGAACATTTTCAAATATTTATAGTGTTCCAATAACTATAAATGAATGGGTGTAATTAATTAAAAGATAAATCTTTTGGTCATTGGTCAAAAGTTATATCATTTTATTTTTGAAAAAGAATTATAACTACTTAAACAATATTACTTGAATAGTTTTAAAATTAAATGAATAATTATATGTCTTTTAAAGATATTATGTAACACCCATATCTTGTTCTGTTATCATAATAGGGTTACGAAGTGTTACCGTACAAGTCGAAAAGTTTCACTTCAATTAGCATCCAATCATAAAAATAATTCCATAAATTCAGATAAGATTCAACATGAAATAAATCAAACATTTGCGGGTCTTAAATCGAGCCTTTGAAGCCCTAAAATAAGTTACAAACATTCAGGGATCAAACCAAAATAAATCAGAATATTCAGGGAAAGTTTTAAAAAATTTCAAAACAGAGGTCACACGGCCGTGTGGCACTACCCAAGCCGTGTGGTGCAGGGACATGATCGTGTGGCCAACCGTATCCTAGACCATGTATCATTCGAAATGAACCCACAAGTTCGTCTCGCAGGCCGTGTACAAGCCCGTGTAACAATCGAAATACCCTCACACGGTCATGTCTCAGACCATGTGGATACTACACTTAAACACGCTTAGGGCACATGCCCGTGTGGGTTACCCGTGTGTGACACACGGCCGTTTGATAGCCCGTGTTCCAGGCCGTGTGTATCCAAAATTAACCCAAAACATGCTCTTTTCTTCTCCCATATGTATACATACCGAAACATACTCAAACATACAATCAAATAGGACATTTGACACCTTTAATATCAATCTACTCATATAATATAATCAATCCTTAGCCTAACCAATATGTCATCATAGACACCTCAATATTTCATTACAATTCACTTCCATATTTTCATTTACAAAGCACAACTAACACATCAAAATCTCACATCTATATCATTTCATATCATTAGTCATCATAGAGTCATTGTAGTTCATTCTTTACTGTCAGCAAAGTGGCCACCGATAACGGCGACAACTTCTTCGGCTCAGTATCCATCGTTCTCACCTTTCTTGATATACAATTTCCCATAAAGTTTCTTCTAGAACATTGATTACAAGTTAAAGAAGTGGAAACGAATTTTATTTTTTTTGCTTAGTCAATATAAAGATAACAAAAATAGAAACAAGTTTGTGAAATCCAACCTCTTTCAAAGACGACAAGATTACAAAACATCCATAGTACTTTTACGCTTTAAAGAACAACCTGACATGAAGCAATCAAATCAACTCAATCAATCACAAAAAACACCACCAGGCTTTAAATTGCGAAGATCTCCTTATACATGCTTTTTCCAGAGCATTATCCATACAATTTCCTTGTCAAAGTATAATTACAAATTGAACACGCAATAGTTGATTAATACCACAGTCAATACCAATGCATAGATTCCGCAGCATCCATGGTCTATAGCTCCTATCCAACAACCACTTCAGAACAACACACAAACTAAATTCAATAACTAAAAGAACTTTCTCATGCCATCCCATACTATTAAACATCTTCACGGCTATTTTTGTGGCTCTTCCTCAGCCATTTTTTATCCTGAAACCTCAATCGTCCCAAAGAACATAGCATAGGCCACTTCTTTATTGTCTCTCAATATCCCACAACAACCAGCTTCAACCTCTATTACAACACCTGCGACATTGAACTTCATTCTCCCAGGGGGAAATGGCTTCCACAGAATAATGTTCTCGTTAACTATGCTTTTCAATGAACTACTTTTCGTAAGCCAACACCACCAATACACTTCTAACAATTGAAAGTCATCATGAGCCGCGCTTACCCCAACATGACTTTGAAATCGATATCAGCCATAAGCTTTTATGGAGTCCTGTCAAATTCACATTACAACATAGCAAAACTAAATCATCAAAACTCCTAACAAGCTTCCATTGAAAACCCAACCAATGGAAAATCATGCAAATATTTGGATGAATTTAATAAAAAAAGAGTTTAAATTATTGGATTGAAATTGAAATTAACCAAGATATTAAAGAACTTTGTAGTTCTTATACAAATACAGACGTATTATAATAGCTAATATACATCTAATAAATCCAGATGGTTTCTCATTGTCATTTGTGTACAAATTTGAGTCAAAATCTTGTGTGTTTGTAACACCCTAAAACCCAGCGTAAATGTTATGGCCGAATCTGGAAATGTTACGAATAAGGGTAAACTGATCTTTACATGGTAAAAACATCATATAGTATGTTACTAGAAAGGAGTCCTTATGTTATAAAACATATCCATTTAATATTTTCTTAACTAAAACTGTCGATAGTTTGTTCTTTAAAAAAAACTTAATTCGCAACGAAAATCTTAAGTGTCATTATGTGTCAAAAACCAAGTGTGTGTTTTCCAAAATGTTTGTTTGCGTGAAACCATTATTTACGAAAAATCATTTGTTGTGCATTGTAGAAAACATAATCAACCAAAAACAACAACAAAACCCAATAGAAATCAAAAAGTCCAAAAATTACAAAACTCTTAAGAAAAACCAGAAATTAAAATAAAATCAATAACTAAAAGATAGTTTCTAGACTAGTGGTCATCGCTGAGCCTCCGTCGCACCACCCTGCCTATGTCCAAGGATTACCTAAATTGAGCAAACAAATAGATGTGAGTTTTCAAAAACTCAGTGTGTAACTTAACAGAGACATACATACACATAAACTCATATTTATCATGTAGTAGATCAGATACGGACATAAGTCCTTAACAGAACCAGATAATATCATAATCAAATTATAGAAACATACAGATATGCAAAGTCCTACCCCCATCCTCTACACACCATCTCCGACCATCCCAACACACCATATGGGGTATAAAACACCCACCCATCCCTACACACCACAGAGTGTCTTTATGAAACTTATCAGAATAGTTTGCAGTCAGGCGGCCAGTATATCAGCGAAATGTTGCCTTGTAGAACACTTCCTCCACATATACAGTTCTCACCCCATACATCGATACAAATAACAGATAATAGATATAACAGAATTAACATGTCCCGTATCCTCATATACAGATACCATACATGTTATTACGAAACAATCAAATCATGTATATCAATTTCTAAATACTCAAATTAGTCTATCAATTTAGTAGATACCATGCATTAGGTTTGTTTTGCCCTTACCGACTCTACGGAAGGCCCACAGTTGATCGAAACAATGTGTGCAACCCTAGGGAATAGTTTAGAATTTTGGGCCTACATGCCCGTGTGGTATGCTCGTATGGGCCCACACGCCTGTGTGGTATGCTCGTGTGGGCCCCTAAATCTAAATCGGCCTAGGCCGTGTGACCCACACAGCCACACATACTCCTGTCACACGGTCGTGTGTCCTACCACACACCCGTATGGCATCGACAGACCAATTTTTTAGCTTTCACCGAACCCCGATTTCTCATGTTTTCGTTACACACCTGATTCGGTTTTTATGCGAAACAATCCTAAGACCACCAGAACCTAAAAATCGACAATACACGGCCCAAAATCAGCCCTTAATCTTCAATTAAATTGAAACGAATAAATCAACTACAGTGAAACTCAAGTATTCATCACTCACCCAACTTCCAAATGATCCCAACTACACTTCCGCAGGAGGAGAGTTTCGCTCCTCACGATTCACTGCTACCAAATTAATACTAATGAAAGACACCATCGACTTAGATCAACCTTAACAATCGCCACTAACCTGTGTAAAATCTCACTACCTCTACTTATTTAGCCACACAAAGAGATCAAAAATCTGAAGCACCGCGATTTGAATAGAAGATTATGATAAAAACCAGCAGAAAAGAATAAGAAAGCTTTTGACAGAGGGAGAATAGAAGAACGTCAAAAAAAGGAGAAGTTTTGGGAAAAAAAATCAAAATTTAGCACATATCTTAGCTTCCCCCACTACTCCACTAACAACCCAACTAACTCAGAATTTCACTACCACCGAACTTCTATCACACAACCGAAGCAAACCGTCAAGGATAAGGCTAACAATAAAATATAAGCCAAACCGCCAAGGATAAGGCGAGGGTCAAAAATAACAGAATTTTCCAAAAATGGGACTTGAACCCAAAACCTCAAATACACATTTATATCACTTAACCACTGAAGCAGATATTCATTTATGATAAAACTCACAGAAACAAAGTTAGTTTAGTTTGGGCGTTACAGTGTTGGCCTAATAATCAGGGTATTCATCGCCCCAAGTGTAGTTTGGGTTTGAGTTGCACGACTAAAAAAAATCCAAATTAACATTTATTATGTAACTGTTGTTTTGAAATTAATTTTTTAGAAACACTGGTCAAATATTTTTTCAAGGTTAATTACCAAAAAAACATTAAGTAAATTTATTAGTTTAGTTATTGCTTATAGATTTATACTGACTTTAAGATTTTCAGTTCATTTGAAATTTTTAGTGTTTTCAAGTTCTATTATATGTAAATCATGTATGAATTTGTAATTCAAAATTTAAATATATATAGAGAGAGGGGTTATCATAAGTATATTGATGTGGTCATTACAACAATGGGAATTCTGAGCGTGTGATGATTGATATCGACTTCTGAAGCCACTTCGAGATAGTTTGAGCAATTAATTCATGCGACTGAATATTGAATTCACTACCAGTTGTCTATGTTGGTTACTTGACTTGATTGAAACAATTGCTTTATATACTATTTTATAAAATAAAAAAAAGTAACATAGACCAAGAACATGAACCGGGGAAGTAACAAAGCAACTAATATACTATTTTTTATTGTTGTATATTTGTAATCAAAATCATATATGAAGAAGAAAGAGGACAAAATTCAAACAACTAATTCTCCAACCTTATAAAAATATTAGGTTTACTGGAAAACAAATAACGATATATATTGGTAAGTCTAAATAGCTTAGATTAACAATTTCCAAGTGTGAATGGAATACAATAAATGATATGAATGAGTTTGTTGGTTCAGTGGTAAGGCTTTAACTAATTTAAAGATTATGTGTTTGAATCCCTATGTGTGTAAAGTTAAAATTATTTTAGCTTTTTAAGCTCTGGGGAAAATTTGATAGGATAACTAATCAGATTTAGTGGGGGTAATGGGTAGTTTTTTTAAAATTTAATTAAAAGATTTGTTTTCCCTATTTTTCTCCCACTTGTTTCACGTTACCCCACTTCTCTCCCCTCACACACTCTCTCCCTTTTATTGTTTCACATTAGTCCAGTAAAGTTGTCCAATTTTTCTTTTCTTTTCTTTTCTTCTTTCTTTTCCAATATTCTTTTTTCTTCTTCATCGTTATTTACTGAGCTATTCAAAATTCAGTAGTGGGTGTTGTGATTCTGTCGTTTATATCTCGATTTTTGAGTAAGTAACGTTTAATCTTTTCAGCTTTCGGTGATCTCTATTTCCTTTTGCTAATTAGGGATTTATGTGTAGTTGTGTTTCATATCTTTGATTGTGTGGGGGTTTTTAGGTGGAGATCGTGAGGTGATTAATCATTCGGAAAATTAACACTTGTAACGGTGCTGATTTCATTCTAGGGTAAGTGTTTTAATGCTAATTTGGGGTTGTTGTGGCCATTTGAATTGAACGTATTTTGGTTTGATTAGTATTTTAGGAAAATCAAGGACCAGATCCTCTTAATCGATTCTCTTTTATGGGCTAATTCCTTAAGTGAATGATGTTTTTAGGTAATGGAATACTCGATTCTTGAATCTACATTGAAATTTGACCAAGTGTGTGACTCAAACTTATAAAAACGGTGATCAACAGAAAATTGAAAAACTCACAATCGGAGTCACACGACAATATGGTAGACCATGTGATATGCCGTGTGGGACCATGTAACCCACACGGGCTGGGCTATTTGGGTTGTGTGGGCCACACGAGCGTGTGTTAGGCCGTGTGGGCTATACGAGCTAGGCCAGTTGGGTGTGTAGGCCCATTTTCTAGAAACATTGTCACTTAGGTCCATTTTGACCTGTGATTCATAATTAGATTCTTCGTAGGGTCTGATCTGCTTAATAAGACTTGAAAACAAGCTATATGTTAAAATGCTTATGTACGTGATATGTTTAAGGTATGTGAATTATGTATGTATGATATGTGTTTTGTCAATTTTGATGGCATGTTTCTATTTTGTTATGTTATGTTTGAGCATATGATGTCTAAACATGTTAAATTCTATGCCTCTGAATTTTCTATATGACTATGCATATGACGTTATGGCAAATCTGATTTGCATTGGTTAAGAATGTGACATCTTCTCTGCGAAGCGTGAAGTTCCATGCCTTCTGACTTTGATGTGTCTCTAACTAACTACGATCACAATAAAGGCAAGCTCACCTATCAAACAGTAGTATAGTTATGGTAAGACAGGAAGTATCGTATCCACAAGGACCAAGACTACTAGGAATTACTATCTTTTTATTATCTAGCCTAAGAATTGGTGTGATTTCTTTTAAACTAAAACCAAGTAATTAAAACGCGACAAAGAATGAATTAGGAAAATACTTTTAGACAACTTATGTGATGGAGGCAATACCTAAGGAAAAATCTGTAACATTCTGAAATTTGGCCTAGTAGGAAGAATCCACCTAGACTTCACTTTTTACTTTTGATTCATACTATTTATTCACTTGACTTAATCTGTAGAAATCCCTAATTTATGTTAATATCTCTTTCAATACTAAAAACAACTGACTCTAGGTTGATTAATTGAAATTTATTTCTAATTAAAACCCCTATTGTTGCATTAACTCGATCTATGGATTCCTTTATTAGATTTGACTCTAATCCGGCAGATTTTAGTCGCCTATTTCTAGGGTTGCAATCAACTCCGCTTAATTGTGTTGATCTACTCTTAAACAGGGACTTTTGCTCCTCTGAATAAGCACATTCGACTTGAACCAATAACTTGAATTATCAAAACAAGAATAAAAACTCACAATTAAGAATAAGCACAAGTATTTATCTTCTAAATCAAATAATAATAAGATCCGTCTTTGGTTTCATCTCCCTCAGATATCTAAGGGATTTAGTTCATACTAATAGAGGGAAACATCTTAAAATAAGGAAAACAACAAAACATAAGAAAACCCAAAAACTTCAAAAGAACTTGATGGGAGATCTTCAGTCTTGATGGAGATCCTTCTTCCGAGCTACTCCCGGCGGCTGTCTTCGAGTATTTTCTTCCTCATATTCAGTGTCCTCCTTTAGGTCACCCCTTAAGGTGTTTATATAGACTTTGGAACACCTTTCTTGGAGCACAAGTAGCCTATTCCGAATAGAATTAATCTTTGATACTGCAGGGACACGCCCGTGTTTGACTCCTTGGATCGTGCTCGCTTCGCACCACACATGGTAGTGTGTGGTGGTGCGCTCGTGTCACGTTGGTCCAGTAGTGTTGATTTCTTATATAGGCTCATTTTGTCCCTTTTTGGCCCGTTTCATGTTCTTTTCAACTCCTTAAGCTCTCCTGAATATAAAACATGAATTTAAAGGATTAGGAGCATCGAATTCATCAAATCTAATGAAAATTCATCCAAAAATAAGCTAAGAATGGGGTCAAAATATGTATAAATTATGGTTTATCAAATATCCCCACACTTAAGTGTTTGTTTGTCCTCAAGCAAAATCCTCAACTCACAATTAAAATTAACTTCCTCAATTCATAATTCTCATTAATAATGTCTTATCATAATTCATGGATAATTCATACATGGATAATTTAACCGAAAGAGTCCTAAAGATTCAAACAATCTAAGTCACAAATTTTGTAGCACGAAAACATAGGTGTTTCCCCTTATCTAAATAATTACCTTTGATTCAAAAACGACAAGGATTGACGTCCTCACAAAGGATTCACTCAAATCACTCAAAGTGTTTAAGGTTCAAAAATTAAGCACTCAAAAGTCAAACATGAAAAGTTATTACCATAGGCTTGCATGAAAATCAAATCTCCGCCCCTATAAAATAAGATGATACACAGATCAAAAGGTCTTTGAAAAGGGTTGTAATGAGGCTTAGGTTAAAGGTGTGAATAAAGGCTGAATTAGAGGGTTAGAATCGAGATTGAATTGATAATTTACCTAACTAGAAAAATAAACTAATACTGAATAACTACATCAATTGAAATAACACGAGCTTCTTCTCAAAATGTGAAATTAACTGCTTAAACTCAAAAAAAAATAGAACTAGTAATAAACTTCTTCTCTTTTTTTTTTTTTTAAGAATAAGTAGGAAAGATTTACAACTGAATACTATTCATAGTTAGGCAACTGATCAAATCAAATCTCGACAAAAAGGGAGTCAATAAAAAGGGAAAAATTCTTAATGAATCAAAAATAGTTAAATTATGGGTTATCATTAAAGGGGAAAATCAAGAGACGATGGTTAAAACTCAAAGGGGTTCACTAAGGGTTAATTATGTGGGTAGGATTTTTGGGGTAAGTAAGTTAAAACCTAGGTGCCTTTATCATCTCAGTATATCAAATCAAGGGTGTGGTCTCGACATGTATAATCGAAGCAAGTTCTAGATTAACAAATCAATATTGACACACTCATAATCAATAAAGTAAGCAAGAAAAGTGTATGCTCTAAAGGTTCAAAATCTCACAAGAATTATGGATTTTTTTTTGTCAACCTTGTAAATTTCAAACTTCAAAGTAATATTTAAATTTAGGAAAACAACCTAGAAATTTTTAATTCTAAAAATTGACTTATCATGCTTGATTCTCTAATGTCTTAAAGTTTAAACCATCAATGCACAATTACCTATGACTTAATCCAAAACATATCAATAAAAATTATAAGTCAATAGAAGTTTCATTCTAATAGTAATATGAGAAAATTACTTAAGAACAAGACATAATTCAGGGATTTTCAAATAAAACTGTAGTTAACCCCCCCACACACTCAAGATGTACATTGTCCTCAATGTACAAAGATAGATAATAGCAATATATATAAACCATAAGATAGGGGAAGAAGTGAAACTTCCTGAATTTTGGATGGAGTCAAGGAAAAGAAATGGTAAAGTTGGGTAGAGGTGAAGATAGGGAGGATACTCCGGTGGGGGTGTGGTCGTTCGTTAACAGCCCCTTGAACCTAAATTAAGGAAATCAAAATATAATAATATAAATTAAAGACAAGAAAGATAAAAGAATAGAATTTAAGAATGAAACTAAAAGAAAAAGAAAAAATAAAAGAACTTGATGGGAGATCTTCAGTCTTGATGGAGATCCTTCTTTCGAGCTACTCCCGACCGCTGTCTTCGAGTATTTTCTGCCTTCTATTCAGTGTCCTCCTTTAAATCACCCCTTAGTGTGTTTATATAAACTTTGGAATGCCTTTCCTGGCCCACAAGTAGCCTATTACGAATAGAATTAATCTTTGATTCGATAGGGACACGCCCGTGTGACATGCTCGTGTTCGACTCCTTGGACCGTGCTCGCTTCTGCTCGCCACACACGGCCGTGTGGTCTACCCGTGTATGTTGGTCTAGGCCGTGTTGATTTCTAATGTAGGCTTATTTTGTCCCTTTTTGGCCTGTTTCATGTTCTTTTCGACTCCTTACGCTTTCCTGAAAATAAAACATGAATTTAAAGGATTAGGAGCATCGAATTCATCAAATCTAATGAAAATTCATCCAAAAATAAGCTAAGCATGGGGTCAAAATATGTATAAATTATGGTTTATCATACTTCTATTATTGTAAAACTGCAAGTTCTATATGCTTTTCATTCTGATTCAATATATGCATGCCATGTCTCATTACATGGGGTCTGGGATAACGTCTAAATGAAGAAGTTCTCATAGTTTAATAATCTGCACTATCTACTGATTTATCCATATTTCTGTCTGGCATTTTGGCAACAATATAGTGGCTTTACCACATATCAAATCTGGTAGTTTTAATTTCAACACTTGTGGCATTAACCACAATTATCTGTTGGTGTAATTGGATGGATGAGTTCTGGGAAACTTTATTTGGTGTGTAGCAGAGTTGGGTAATGATCGTGTGTCAAGAGTCTTAATATTTATATAATGAAAGATTGAGCCTAGAAACTAACTATCACCACGATTGAGGCAAGCGCACCTATCGAACAGTAGTATAGCTTAGTAGCAAGATCGGAATGTCGAACCTAAAGGAGCCAAAAGTACTAATACTGACTTTCTTTTTATTATTTAGCATAAGAATTAAAGGAATTGTTGTTTAATCTAAAATTAACTAACTACCAAGCTAAAGATGTCAAGACACAGAGAATGAATTGGGGAAATACTTGTGGGAAAAACCAATTGACTAAGACAATGCCCGAGTAAGAATCCACCTAGACTTCACTTGTTATTTAACTCTGAACCAGACGATTTATTCACTTGACTTGATCCGTAGGATTCCCTAATTTATATTAATACCTCTTTCGAGGCTACTAACGTCTAACTCTAGGTTTATTAATTGAAATATCTTTCTAATTAAAACCCCTAGAATTGCATTAACTCGATCTATGGACTCCCATATTAGGTTTGACCCTAATCCGGCAGATTTTCATCATCCTATCTCTAGGGTTGCAATCAACTCCGCTTAACTATGTTAGATCTACTCTTAAACAGGGAATATTCCTCCACTGTCTAAGCACATCAATACTTGAATCAATATCCTGAAATATCAAAGCAAGAATTAAGAACACATAGTTAAGAACAAATCAAGTATTTATCATATATTTCAGAAAACAATAACAAGATCTGCCTTAGGTTTATCCCCCTCAGATATCTGAGGGGTTTAGTTCATAATCATAAAAGAATACATCTTAGAAGAAAGTATAAAACAAAACATAAGAAAAACCCTAAAATCCCCTGAAGGAATTGAAGGAGAGATCCTGCATCTTGAGTATGATTTCGGCTTCTTGAGATGAATCAACTGGCTTTCTTCGAGTAAATCCCACAATTTTGGCCTCTCTGGCTTGGCTCCTCGGCCTACTTGAACGCCCCCTCAAGGTTGGCCTCTAGGGTGTTTATATAGACTTTTGGAATGTCTTTCTTTACCTTTAAGTATCCTTTTCCAAGTGAAATTTCTCTTTGTCATGGCAGGTACATGCCCGTGTGGCACGGCCGTGTGAACCGAATCCAGGTCCTGGTCGAGTCTACTAAAGAGGCACGACCGTATGCCTTGGGCCCAGGCCGTGTTGATTTCCTACTTTAGCCAATTTGGTCCTTTTTTTCCCGTTTCTCGTTCTTTTCCTCCTCCTATGCTTTCCCAAGTATAAAACATGAAATTAAAGGATTAAGAGCATCAAATTCCACAATTCAATGGATAAATCATCCAAAAGTATGCTAAATGTGGGATTAAAATATGTATATATTATGATTTATCAGGTAAGAAGTTTCTGCAAAATCTACATTATGTTTTCTGAGAGGCATAGTTATGCATTCTTAGTTTTGTTCAATTGATTGATATGAAATTCTCTTTTCCTCTATGATTTGATTGTGGTGTTGTTTGTGTTCTCTGTTTGAGTTTGGTTATACACTGAGCTTTATAGCTCACCCTTCTGTATTTGACTTTTTAGGTAATCAGCAATCTTAGAAGTGGACAGCATGCGGGAGCTCGGATTTTTTTCCCGCATAAGATGGTTTCAATTATTATTAATAAAGTTTTTGGACATTCGGTTTCTGGACTAAGTTTTAGGATTTAATTTTGGTTTTGGGTATTGTTATTTAGTTAAAGTTTTCCTGCCTGGTTTCTGTTGATAAACAATCAATGCTGGGCTTTCAAAATTAAACAAACTAAGATTTTTCCACTACAAGAATTTAAATTAGGTTTTATGAAAGTTAACAACGTAAGTTTTTGAATATGCAAAATCGAAAAAAATTATACGTTTTCAATTGTAGAAATCACGATTTTCAAATATTAACCCCAAAACTTTCCGCTGCTTTTCTAAATAAATGATTAAGTGGTTATGTTGTGAAATAAGTGTTTTCAAACTTGAGATTTTCTAAAACTCATATGACGTCAACTAAAATTTAAGATTTTTTTATCACACGATTTCTAAGCTGGATTTTAAATTGGTTTTTCAAACGTATTGATGTAACTTCTCCAGACCCAACCATAACATCTAGTCCTGGTTTTATATTTAATGCAAATGTATTTTTGAAGTTCTATTTTTCTTCATATATTTGATGGACCACACTTTTATATTTAATCTATATACTAAATCAAAATGGAAAATTTTGTCACGTGGCACATTCGAAGCTCACTTTACTTTTTTCTTTTACTATAAATACTTAGATTTTAGTTTTGTTCCCTCTAATATATTTTAATTTTGAAATTTACTATTTATAATTTAATTTCTAACATAATTTGATCCTAATTTATAAGATGTCATTAATTAATCTCAATTATTAATGTAATAAGGCCATTTTGCCCGAGCCCATTTTTATCCAGAAAAAACAAAATAAAAATCAATAAATAATAAATGTCCATTTTATGTTACAGTCCAAATACACTTGAATCCCGTTACACCCTTAGCCCAAAGTTAAACACTAAAACAAATCTTACCAAGACCAAAACCCGATTGGCCCAGCTAAACCTAATCAGGCTCGAACCAGTGCAGCCTAAAAAGGCTCGGAACCAAGGTCAGAAACAAGGGTTTCTGAAACCCTAGGGAAGCATCGCGCCGCAGCACCCCAGCCCCTGTCTTTGCGCCGCAATCAGCGCCCCGTACCCAGCAACCCTCCATCGCTCCGAAAGTCGCGCCTAGTCATCGCCGTGTTCATCATCACCTACCTGCAAAAGGAAACAAACCAACAGCAAAAATGGGGAAACAGAAGCAAATGGAGATTTATTTCCTTTTTTGGTCTTTCATTTTTGGGTTATAAAAACCCCTTTGTAAAACCTGTAATGGACACGAATACACAAACACACGAGAATACAGGAAAAAATACACAGAGACACAGAGAAATAAAAAAACATTGAGACAGAATATAGTTTTTTTTAAGGTGATTATTTGTATCATTTTATTTTGTTTTTTTCCTACATTTATTCTTTTACATATAAGTACTGTAAAAGAGAAAACAAACAGAGGCAAGGATCTTACCTGTGCGCCGCCACGCGAAGCGGCGCGTGTGGCGCGTACCCACGAGTCCGATGGTTGGAGTCCAGATGACAGAATGAAGCTTCAGAGAATTTTTAATTTTTTTTTAAATCAGACTTAAAATGATTTGTTTTGTTTGAACTATCTTTTATATAGAAAATGAAAAACGGCGTCGTTTTCCCTTACCAGGATCCGCGCGTCGACCGATATCCAGATGAGGATCCGCGCATTTTTTGAAAATTGGATATTTGACATTTCGAGCCTTCCGCAATTTAATTAATTTTAATTTAGCCCAATTTGCATCTTTATATATTTTAAAATTATCCCTAAAAGTTTGTTTTCGTTCCAATTTTGTCCCTTGATCCGTTTTAAAGGTAAAATCGGAACGACACTGTTTTGAAAAGAGGTTTAATTGCCATTTTAATCCCTGATATTTAGCGTGCGTTTTTGATTCAATCTTATTAATTTGTTTTAATTGCAGTTTTAACCCTGTTTTCTTTATCTTAATTTTATTTTTATCCTTTTTATTTTATTTTATTATTTTATATTATAATAGTTTGATCACATTAAAATATTCTATATTATTTTCTTATATTTATTAATTTATTTATATATATTATGTGTTTTATTTATATATTTAATTATTATTTTATATATTATTTTACTTGCTTAATAATTTATATATTTTTATATTTTTATATTATTTATTATATTATATTTTGTATATTATTTATTATTATGTTACATTTATATATTATTTCTAAAACTTTATTTTTATAAAATTCATTTATATTATCTTATTTATTTTATTGTTTATACTATGTATAATTAAATGTATTACATATATACATATATTTTCATTATTTATTATTTTATTTAATATTATTTTTATTATATATTAATTATTATATTATATATATTTTATACATTGTTTAATTATTCATTTTATATATATACGTTTTCTTTTATTTTATTATTTATTCACTATTTAATCTTGCATGAAAAATTCATATTTATTTAGTATTTTTAATTGTTTTATATATATTGCTTTATATATTTTATTTATCTATGTAATGCCCTTTTATTTATTTATTATTTTATGATTATTATAGTGTAGTTATTTTAGTTGTATTTTATATTGTATGCTATTGTATTATAATCGTTTTTAATATTTGTGTATGATAGTTTATAAATGCGATATTGTCACATGGATTATTGTTCAAAATAAAAATACATTTTTACAAGCTTACTATATTTTAAAATAAGGCAATGTTTTGGTATTTAGAAATTCAGAATATAGTGCCCTAACGTGTTGGGTGCGATTTTCCGTTTGGCTAAATAACTAAATATCCTTTTAACAAGTTTTGTAAATCGTGAGACGATTTTGATTACAAAGGTTTTAAAATATCATGTCCTAACGTGTTGGATGTGATGTTTATATTCCTTTGGAACAAGAAAATCTCAAATTTTAACTTAAAGTGCTCAAAGTTTTTTTAAAGAAATCATATTTTTAAATACTTTTAAATTTCAAACATTTGGACATGATTTTATTGATTAGGTACCAGTTTTTTGGGCGTTATGAGGGTGCTAACCCTTCCTCATACGTAATCGACTCCCGGACCCCTTTTTTTTTTTTTTTTTTTTTTTTTTTTACATGGACCAAAATCAAATGTTTTAAAATAAAATGTTTTACAAGGTGATACAATCACACCTAAGTAAAAAAGATTGGTGGCGACTCCATTTTCATTTTTAAAGTCGATCCCCGTTTTCAAAACCCGATTTAAAAATGGTTTCGACAATTAATATCATCAACTTTTTAATTAAAATATTATAAAATTATATATAATTTGAATACTCTGATAATTTTATAGATTAATAAGTGGTTTCCCCCTTTCTTTTAGGTTTGTCTTACTCGTTTTAACAATGATTAATTTCAAATTTAACTCCTAAACTATTTTGAAACTTAAAATTTAATTTACATACTTTAATTTTCGACATAATTTAGTCCCTTTAATTCTATAATGTTATAATTTAATTTAAATATTTAATCCTGTCAACTTTAAAAAAAATACTTAATGTTTTTTTTTTTGGTAATTAACCTTAAAAAATATTTGACAAGTGTTTCTAAAAAATTAATTTCAAAACAACAGTCACATAATACATGCTGACTCGGATTTGACTCAGATTTCTACACAAATGGCAATGAGAATCTATTTAGATTTATTAGCAATAATAATATGTCTGTATTTGGACAAGAGCTATAAAGTTTTTCCTTTTATATCTTCGTTAATTTCAATTTAAATCCAATAATATAAACTCTTTTTCTATTAAGTCCATCCAAATATGTACTATTTAATTAACATCCACTTCCAATTCTTTAACTTGTAATCAATGTTCTAAAATAGCTTTCTGGGGAATTGTATATCAAGAAAGGTGAGAACGGCGGATGCCGAACTGAAGCAGTTATCACCGCTATCGGTGGCCACTTTGTAGATAGTAAAAAATCGGTCTCATCAAAAGAGCAATAGGAAGCTACATGGAGGTACTGTTAGGCACTTTGACAACAACGACCCCCTGCTATAGTTGGTTGTTAGCTGCTTGCTTGGCTGATGAGCGCCTTGTGCTGTCAAGCAGGCTCTACAGGGTAAAACATTTGATAATCTATACATATATACATACAAAGATATATTGTATATGCTTCCATATATACATGCATATAGATTTTATAGATCTTTTAGTTTTATTTTTTCAAGCTAATGAAATGGTAGTGAGATTTCAACTGTCAAATCAAAGGCATCTTATTTTTCTTGAGAGTTTATAAGTACAAATATAATACAATACATGCATAAACAATTACAAATGAAATCAAACCAATAAAAAACACAAACAAATTAGATAGAACCCACACCTGACAATTCTGTATGATAGAACTATAGACTCACATATAACAATTATACATAGAAAAACACAACCCATAACTTTGAACTTTACTAATAATACTAAAGCCTCCTTGACAACAGGTACTATGGACTAGAGTTTGGATAGTTGTTTTGCTCTTTTTTTCCTTAAATTGTTTATAATTAAATAACCCTTTTGTATGTTTTGCAGTAAATAAATATATAATGAAAATTTTACATTGATAAGAAATAGTTGATGACAATGATGGGTGCAGTATTATTATGACCCAACTGGGCTTCGGTATCGCACAAAAACTGAAGTATTGTGTGCATGGGAAAAAATAGGCGTCATCTTCATTCATCCTTGATTAGTTCAGGTAAAATAAATTATACCTTTTTCCAAAAAAGGAAGAACATTTTTTTATTAATCATCTCTTTTAACATTTTCCTGATCTTTATTTTTATCTCTAATTCATGGTGTAATGTTTTTAATTTTTTATCAATCTATATGAATTTGATAGAATCTAGTATTAAAATTTGAATCCAACCACATAGAATACGATAAAAATAATAGAGGGCAATTATATTTGAAATAAAACATCAAAAAAGTTTGTATCAATCTATATGAAATTGATCCAATCTAGTATTAAAATTTGAATCCAACCACATAAAATAGGATAAAATGATAGGAGACTAGTTGTTTTTCCCTATTTTCTAAGTATTTTTCAGTTGAGATGTTGTATTTTAAGAATCCAAACAACATAGAAATATCATTTGCTTGACAAAATAAAACTAAAAGATCTTTATGCATGTATATATAGAAGCTTATATCATATATCTTTGTAGATGTAGATGTTTAGACTATCAAAGGTTTTACCTTGTAGAGCCTGCCTGACGGCACATGACACTCTTCAGCCAACCAACCAGCCAGCAAACAACTATAGAGGGGGGTCGTTATTGTCAAAGTGTCTGACGGTACCTCCTAGTAGCTTCCTATTGCTCTTTTGATGATGCCGACCTTTTCCTATCTGCAAACTGGCCATCGATAGCGATGACAACTGCTTCTGTTCGGCATCCGTCGTTCTCGCCTATCTTGACATACAGTTTCCCATAAAGCTATTTTAGAACATTGATTCCAAGTTAGAAGTGGATGTTTTTTTTTTCCTTAGTCAATATAAAGATAAGAAAAATAGAAGGAAATTGGCGAAATCCAACCTCTTTCAAAGACGACAAGATTACAGAACATCCATAGCACTCTTACACGTTAAAGAACAACCTAACATGAAGCAATCAACTACAACTCAATCAATCGCAAAAAACAGCATCGAGCTTTAAATATCGAAGATCTCCTTATACTTGTTTTTGCCAAAGCATAATCCATACAATTGGCTTGTCGAAGTATAATTATGAATTGAACACACAACAGTTGATTAATACCACAGTCAATACCAATGCATAGACTCCGCAGCATCCACGGTCTATAGCTCCTATCCAACAACCACTTCAAAACAACACACAAGCTAAATTTAATAACTAAAAGAACTTTCTGCTGGAACATTTTCAAATATTTATAGTGTTCCAATAACTGTAAATGAATGGGTGTAATTAATTAAAAGATAAATCTTTTGGTCATTGGTCAAAAGTTATATCATTTGTTTTGGAAAAAGAATTATAACTACTCAAACAATATTACTTGAATAGTTTTAAAATTAAATGAATAATTATATGTCTTTTAAAGATATTATGTAAAACCTATATCCTGTTCTGTTATCATAATAGGGTTACGAAGTGTTACCGTACAAGTCGAAACATTTCACTTCAATTAGCATCCAATCATAAAAATAATTCCATAAATTCAGATAAGATTCAACATGAAATAAATCAAACATTTACGGGTCTTAAATCAAGCCTTTGAAGCCCTAAAATAAGTTACAAACATTCAGAGATCAAATCGAAATAAATCAGAATATTCGGGGAAAGTTTTAAAAAAATTCAAAACAGAGGTCACACGGCCGTGTGGCACTACCCAAGCCGTGTGGTGCAGGGACATGGTCGTGTGGCCAACCATATCCTAGACCATGTATCATTCAAAATGAACCCACAAGTTCGTGTCGTAGGTCATGTGCTAGCCTGTGTAACAATCGAAATACCCTCACACGGTCATGTCTCAGACCATGTGGATACTACACTTAAACACGCTTAGGGCACATGCCCGTATGGGTTACCCGTGTGTGACACACGGCCGTTTGATAGCCCGTGTTCCAGGCCGTGTGTATCCAAAATTAACCCAAAACATGCTCTTTTCTTCTCCCATATGTATACATACCGAAACATACTCAAACATACAATCAAATAGGTCATTTGACACCATCAATCTACTCATATAATATAATCAATCCTAAGCCTAACCAATATGTCATCATAGACACCTCAATATTTCATTACAATTCACTTCCATATTTTCATATACAAAGCACAACTAACATATCAAAATCTCACATCTATATCATTTCATATCATTAGTCATCATAGTGTCATTGTAGTTCATTCTTTACTATCAGCAAAGTGGCCACCGATACCGGTGACAACTTCTTCAGTTCAGTATCCATCATTCTCACCTTTCTTGATATACAATTTCCCATAAAGTTTTTTTTAGAACATTGATTACAAGTTAAAGAAGTGGAAATGATTTTTTTTTTTTTTTTGCTTAGTCAATATAAAGATAAAAAAATAGAAAGAAGTTTGCGAAATCCAACCTCTTTCAAAGACGACAAGATTACAAAACATCCATAGTACTCTTACACTTTAAAGAACAACCTGACATGAAGCAATCAAATACAACTCAATCAATCACGAAAAACACCACCAAGCTTTAAATTGCGAAGATCTCCTTATACATGCTTTTTCCAGAGCATTATCCATACAATTTCCTTGTCAAAGTATAATTACAAATTGAACACGCAATAGTTGATTAATACCACAGTCAATACCAATGCATAGATTCCGCAGCATTCATGGTCTATAGCTCCTATCCAATAACCACTTCAAAACAACACACAAACTAAATTCAATAACTAAAAGAACTTTCTCATGCCATCCCATACTATTAAACATCTTCACGGCTGTTTTTGTGGCTCTTCCTCGGCCATTCTTGATCCTGAAACCTCAATCGTCCCAAAGAACATAGTATAGACCACTTCTTTATCGTCTCTCAATATCCCACCACAACCAGCTTCAACCTCTATTACAACACCTGCGACATTGAACTTCATTCTCCCAGGGGGAAATGGTTTCCACAGAATAATGTTCTCGTTGACTATGCTCCTCAATGAACTACTTTTCGAAAGCCAACACCACCAATATCCTTCTAACCATTGAAAGTCATCATGAGCCGCGCTTACCCCAACATGACTTTGAAATCGATATCAGCCTTAAGCTTTTATGGAGTCCTGTCAAATTCACATTAAAACATAGCAAAACTAAATCATCAAAACTCCCAACAAGCTTCCATTGAAAACCCCACCAATGGAAAATCATGCACATATTTGGAGGAATTTAATAGAAAAAGAGTTTAAATTATTTGATTTAAATTGAAATTAACCAAGATATTAAAGAACTTTGTAGTTCTTATCCAAATACAGACGTATTATTATAGCTAATATACATCTAATAAATCCAGACGGATTCTCATTGTCATTTGTGGACAAATTTGAGTCAAAACCTTGTGTGTTTGTAACACCCCAAAACCCAGCGTAGACGTTATGGTTGAATCTGGAAATGTTACGAAGAAGGGTAAACTGATCTTTACATGGTAAAAACATCATATAGTATGTTACTAGAAACTACTCCGTATGTTATAAAACATATCCATTCAACATTTTCTTAACTAAAACCATCGATAATTTGTTCTTTAAAAAAAACTTAATTCGCAGCGAAAATCTTAAGTGTCATTATGTGTCGAAAACCAAGTGTGTGTTTTCCAAAATGTTTGTTTGCGGAAATCGTTATTTACGAAAAATCATTTGTTGTGTGTTGTAGAAAACATAATCAACCAAAAACAACAACAAAACCCAAAGGAAATCAAAAAGTCCAAAAATTACAAAACTCTTAAGAAAAACCAGAAATTAAAATAAAATTGATAATTAAAAGATAGTTTCCAGACTAGTGGTCATCGCTGAGCCTCCGTCGCACCAACCTGCCTATGTCTAAGGATTACCTGAATAGAGCAGACAAATAGATGTGAGTTTTCAAAAACTCAATGTGTAACTTAACAGAGACATACATACACATAAACTCATATATATCATGTAGCAGATCAGATACTGACATAAGTCCTTAACAGAACCAGATAATATCATAATCGAATTATAGAAACATACAGATATGTAAAGTCCTACCCCCATCCTCTACACACCATCTCCGACCATCCCAACACACCATGTGGGGTATAAAACACCCACCCATCCCTACACACCACATAGTGTCTTTATGAAACTTATTAGAATAGTTTGCAGTCAAGCAACCAGTATATCAGCGAAATGTTGCCTCATAGAACACTTCCTCCACATATACAGATCCCACCCCATACATCGATACAAATAACAGATAACAGATATAACAAAATTAACATGTCTCGCATGCTCATATACAGATATAACAAAATTAACATGTCTCGCATGCTCATATACAGATATCATACATGTTATTATGAAACAGTCAAATCATGTATATCAATTTCTAAATACTCAAATCAGTCTATCAATTTAGTAAATACCATGCATTAGGGTTTGTTTTGCCCTTACCGACTCTACGGAAGGCCCACAGTTGATCGGGAACAACGTGTGAGACCCTGGGGAAAAGTTTAGAGTTTTGGGCCCACATGCCCGTATGGTATGCTCGTATGGGCCCACACGCCCGTGTGGTATGCTCGTGTGGGCCCACACATCCAAATCGGCCTAGGCCGTGTGACCCACACGGCCACACATACTCCTGTCACACGATCGTGTGTCCTACCACACACCCGTATGGCATCGACAGACCATTTTTTTAGCTTTCGCCGAACCCCGATTTCTCATGTTTTCGTTACACACCTGATTCGGTTTTTATGCAAAACAATCCTAAGACCACCAGAACCTAAAAATTGACGATACACGCCCCAAAATCAGTCCTTAATCCTCAATTAAATTGAAACGAATAAATCGACTACAGTGAAACTCAAGTATTCATCACTCACCCAACTTCCAAATGATCCCAACTACACTTCCGCAGGAGGAGAGTTTCGCTCCTTACGATTCACTGCTACCAATAATCCACAAATTAATACTAATGAAAGACACCTTCGACTTAAATCAACTTTAACAATCGCCACTAACCTGTGTAAAATCTCACTACCTCTACTTATTTAGCCACATGAATAGATCAGAAATCTGAAGCAACGCGATTTGAATAGAAGATTATGATAAAAACCAGCAAAAAAGAATAAGAAAGCTTTTGACAGAGGGAGAATAGAATAACGTCAAAAAAAGGAGAAGTTTTGGGAAAAAAATCAAAATTTAACACATATCTTAGCTTCCCCCACTACTCCACTAACAACCCAACTAACTTAGAATTTCACTACCATCGAACTTCTATCACATAACCGAAGCAAACCGTCAAGGATAAGGCTAACAGTAGAATATAAGCCAAACTGCCAAGGATAAGGCTAGGGTCAAAAATAACAGAATTTTCCAAAAATGGGACTTGAACCCAAAACCTCAAATACACATTTATATTACTTAACCACTAAAGCAGATATTCATTTATGATAAAACTCACAAAAACAAAGTTAAATTAGTTTGGGCGTTACAGTGTTGGCCTGATAATCAGGGTATTCATCGCCCCAAGTGTGGTTTAGGTTTGAGTTGCACGACTAAAAAAAATCCAAATTAACATTTATTATGTAACTGTTGTTTTGAAATTAATTTTTTAGAAACACTTGTCAAATATTTTTTCAAGGTTAATTACCAAAAAAACATTAAGTAAATTTATTAGTTTAGTTATTGCTTATAGATTTATACTGACTTTAAGATTTTCAGTTCATTTGAAATTTTTAGTGTTTTCAAGTTTTATTATATGTAAATCATGTATGAATTTGTAATTCAAAATTTAAATATATAGAGAGAGAGAGGGGTTATCATAAGTATATTGATGTGGTCAATTACAACAGTGGGAATTCGGAGCGTGTGATGATTGATATCGACTTCCGAAGCCACTTCGAGATAGTTTGAGTAATTAATTCATACGACCGAATATTGAATTCACTACCAGTTGTCTATGTTGGTTACTTGACTCGATTGAAACAATTGCTTTATATACTATTTTATAAATAAAAAATAAAGTAACATAGACCAAGAACATGAACCGGGGAAGTAACAAAGCAACTAATATACTATTTTTTATTGTTGTATATCAAAATCATATATGAAGAAGAAAGAGGACAAAATTCAAACAACTAATTCTCCAACCTTATAAAAATATTAGGCTTACTGGAAAACAAATAACAATATATATTGGTAAGCCTAAATAGCTTAGATTAACCATTTACAAATATGAATGGAATACAATAAAATTTGAAGCACATATCAAGCTAGGCTTGAACAATTATGTATGATATTGATACCATTCATGGATCCAGCTCAAACCTGACCCAGCACATTAACATCTCTAAAATGGTAGTGAGATTTCAGCAGTCAAATTAAAGGTATCTTTTTTTCTTGAGAGTTTATAAGTACAAATATAAGACAATATATGCACAAATAATTACAAATAGAATCAAACTAATAGAAAACACAAACAAATTAGATAGAACCCACACCTGACAATTGTGTATGATAGGACTGCAAACTCGTATATAAAGATTATACATAGTAAAAATCGAAAATAAATACTCAAAGACCCATATCTTCGAACTTTACTGATAATACCATAGTGTTGTTAATAACAGGTTTTATGGAGTAGAGATTGGATTAACTAACCCTTTTGTATGTTTTGCAGTAAATAAATATATATATAATATGAAATTCTTAAATTAATAAGAAATGATTGATGATGATGATGGATGTAGTATTATCATGACCCAGCTGGGCGTTAATACCGCACAAAAACTAAAATACTGTGTGCATGGAAAAAATGGGCGTGATCTTCATTCATCCTTGATAATTCAAAAGTAAAATAAATTATATGTTTTTTTCTAAAAAAAATATTTATTTATTTTTTATTAATGAACTCTTTTAATATTTTCCTTATCATTGTTTATCCCTAATTCATAGTGTAATGTTTCTAATTTGCAAGGTTGAAGAAATTTTCTGAAGCAACAGTTAAGTAATTTTAAATTTTAGGAAGAAGTTTGATCTTCCATATGGGAATTGGGAGCACAAAGATAGACTCTCTTGTTTAATTTCTTGGTTGTTCTCTATATTTCTGTAGTTTTGCATTAACTTATGAAAAATAAATTTGTAATAAACTTATCTTTAGATTGCATAATTAAGAATATCTGCTGATTTTCTTTGATAAAAGCTTAATATTATTTGAATTGATCATTGTTCAAATCTAAACTTCTCTTAATATTTAGGGTTTCAACAATAGTTAGATCATTATTTGAAATCTGAATTCGACAGTTTTTCTTACATTAAAGTCTAACTTTTTTCAATCTAAATTATGCCTTGAACTTTGCGATTGTCAAGTTTAAACTCGAGTTCAAGCCCCAATATGATCAATCCATGAAATAATTTTTAATTATGTTTACATATCATATAATCCTATGTATTGATCAATTAATTTTATTATAAAGTACTTTAAATTTGAAAAGTCATTGATAATAAATTAAATAATTTTTTGTTATTATCTGATACCTCGAGTAAAGTTTGTAGTAGTCTTTGCATTATGTTACCGATTGCATTTTCATCCTTTCACAATAAAATGTATATATTTGTCCATGTATATTAAATGAAAGAACAAATAATCACTTAATTAAAATTATGTTTATTTTGATGTTATATAAATAATAAATTTAACATTCGGCCTTAAAAACTTTAAATCAATTTTACTCCTAAAAATTGTGTCCTTAAATACTTAATTAGTGTTTTCTACATAAGACATCATAACCCATTTGATTTGTCTAACCATGTCCTTTTAACCAATGAACTTCATAAGTAAAATGCTTATTGAACAATCATCAAATTTCATGGATTAATGTTTATTACACTCAACCCATCCATAGACCACACTGAATCAACCAATTTAAACCAGTCTGATTCCACATATCAAACTATTCACTCCCCAAGGCTTAGCCTCTAACAACATCCCTCTATATGCATAGTATCGCAACAAAACTTCTACTGTGATATTAAATGGTTAATTTTTAATTTTGATTTTTAATATATTTAAACGTGAAATCTAATATTTATAGTTTAATTTCTAACATAATTTGATAATAATTTTTAGGATGTTATTAATTAGTTTAATTTATTAATATCATCAACTTTCAATTAAAATATTATATAATTTGAATGCAGCTGCTTCTTTTTTAAGTTCGCATTACTTATATTTTGACAATGGTTAATTTCAATTTTAACCCTTAAACCTATTATTTTGTAACGTAAAATATAATTTGAATGCTTGAATTTCTTATATAATTTAGTCCCTTTACTTCTATAATATTATTAACAATTAAAATATCGATATTAATTTTTATTAAGAACACTATTTTTAAGCAAAAATCCTACTAAGTAAACACTATTTTTTTTAAACATTATTTTTATTAGACTAGATGCCTAACAATAAAAGAGTAACTTTCAAAAAAAATAAGTAAAGTAACATAGACCATGAACATGAACAGGGAAAGTAACAAAGCAACTCATATACTATTGTATATTTGTAATCAAAAGCATATCTTTCACAATCAAAATCATATATAAAGAAGAAAGAGGACAAAATTTTAAGAACAAATTTTCCAACCTTATAAAAATATTAGGCTTAGGGAAAAACAATAACAATCTATAATGCCTTTCGGACCGCAGCAGTTCTCGTACATCGATACCGTTACATACCTGTGCTTAGAATATCGAAGACAAGCAAATGGCTCCCCAGCTCGAGATGTGAAACAAAGACGTCTCAACGACAAAACGTGGCGGCGGCGTGTTATTGACTCAATCGATCATCAGCTGTATGAACCTACCCCTCATTCCGAGATTCGCTCTTATTTCGCTACCAAGAAAAAGAATAGCTAAAAGGAGAAGAAGAAAAAAAGCCGCAATACAGTTCATTCTCTCACAAAAATAAAAGGAATTTCAATCTTCCAGATCAAGATCTGTACATATCAGAGAGCCCTGAATGAAGAGCGTCGTGCCCTGTCATGCTTCAATCTTCGGCCATTATCGATGTTTATAGGTTTCAATAGTCGTTCTGCTTCTAATTCGGATTGAAGGGAAGGTTGCAACCTCCTTAAATGTCCTTTGCATTGCTTATGGCAAGAAGAAGAATTGCCGCTGATGTCGTGCTCGAGAGGAGCAAATTGTCGTTGGTAGGGTGAGTACCACTTTGCTTGCAAATAAGCAAGAGATCTCCATGGAGGGAATGGCATCGAGTTTTGCTTGAGAGAGGACCTAGCAGCTTCAACCATAAGTTGAAGCAACTGTTTCAACCGAGTCAAGGAACCAACATAGACAACTGGTAGTGAATTCAATATTCGGTCATATGAATCAACTGCTCTAGCTATCTCGAAGTGGCTTCGGAAGTCGATATCGATGATCACACGCTCGGAATTCCCATTGCTGTAATTGACCACATCAATGTACTCATGATCACCTACATATATATGTCATAATTGGTTTTGTCAAAATTAATATCATTTTACTGATTCATGCATAAATGAAAACTATTTGCCGGAAGGGTGCCTAGGAATGACACAAAATATAACAATACTTTTCATCATGAATGGTAGGGATAAAATCTCCAATACGGGAAATAAGGGTAGCAAATACCGCGGTGCATAGATTTTCCACCATATGCAAGACATCTAGAAAGAATAAGCTCAAAATCGATCCGGTTTTCTATCTTCTAGACAACAACAAACTCAAGTTTGAAATGATCTAGAAACAAATTGAAACAAATACGCTTATACATATAGAGAGAGAGAGGAATCGAAAGCAGCTTGGGAAAATTTAGGATTCAGAGCCTATTAGCATACCTCCAGGGACTTTGCCACTACGCTGCCACCTTGATACACAAACGGCAGCATCATACCCAGAAAGCCTCAACAGCTTTACAAGGGAATACCTTATGCAACTGGCATTACATGGACCCGACTTCACAGAGTGTAGGTCCGTCTCACCCATCGATAATATAAGTGAATGAACCACAGACAACAAGTCCATATCATAGTGACACACAGAGTGCTTATAGTACTGCAAAACAACAGAGCAAAACAAAAGAGAATTAGATGAAGAATAAGATTCAAGTAAATGCTTTCTATAGTAAAAGAATATGTTAAAAGGACAACAGCGAACGTGATATAATGAGAAGAAAAAGCAGATTTACACATTAACAAGGCAACCTTATGGGAAACTTAACATTTCAGTGTGTTATATAAACTCAGATATCGACATCCGACATTTATCATCATATATTCATATTTCGATACAACTTCAGCCTAGCCACCCCAATCAACCAATACACTTTAGCTTATTCCACTGATCAACCTCAGTTTAAAAATTTTATGAGGATTGATTCAAGAGAAACAATTCATGATACAGATATTAAAAGTGTGAAATCGAAAGGTAACATGGGAATAGATATACATATCAACCCAAACAGAACTCTTTCCTCCTCCTCTAGTTGCAACAATCATAATTTTATACTAATGAAGTGGCAAACATGGATAAAACAACCATTATCAAAGAAGAGACCAGGTAACAAAAGGGTCTCAAATAAGTGAGGCAAATCATAAATTCACAATACCAATAAGCATATCTGAATTATGAACAAATAACCATATACAGCAATTTCTAATGAATTGACATATTCTTCAATCCCCAAACATGTAAACAACGTTTTTATTATTGTTTATATGAAGAAAAAAATTATTAAAGCTTCATATTTCAAGCTCAATATTATGGTTTGCTGTTATATTATGAAGGCATATTTACCAAAAAAATTCATTTCTCATTCTCAAAAGAGGTCCATTCAAGAACCCATGATATTCAAACTTGCAACCTAATATAAATATATATATATAATAAAAATAAAAGTAAATTTCCTTAGGATTTTCAGCTCCATGGCTTTATCTTAGACCAAAAAATTAACCGTAATAATGAAAATAAACAATTTCAAAAAGAGAGAACGTAAGCTTCAAGCCTTAAACCCTTAATTAAGCTAGTTCTTCCACATATAAATTAAAACAAAAAATATATATATCAAGAAGAAGATAACGGTAAAACCCAAAACCCAATGTTGAAAATAAATTTTTGAAAAAAATTAACGAAAAACCTCATATTTCTTAAAACAAATCAAAATGAACTCCTAAAAGAAGGAAACAAATTCATCTCAAAAGGAAATAATTAATAGATAATACTAACAGAGATTTTATCAGCGAGGTGGATAAGATCGGAGAAGCCGGACTCGCTATCGCTACTACACCAAGAATCGGCACCGGCGCTCCCACCGTTATTTTCCAGGAAATCACTAACCATTAAAGCCAAATCATGTTCACTTTCATTGCTAAACCCCCACAAACTATTATTATTAGAATTACTATTGTTATTTTTATGATCCCCCGCGGATATCCATAAACTGCACTCCATCATCGTCACAACACACCGCCGCCACCTTCGCCGTCGTCCGATCACAATTTTCCCCGTCCCTCCTCACACCGACAACCAAAAAAGGGGGTGGCGTTCTCGTAATTTTGATTGCAAACTAGGGGTTATTTTATTGGGGGATAAGGCAAAGAACAGAGAGGAAGAGAAAGGGGAAATTGCAAACGAAATATTTGACGATTGAACGGAGAAGAATTTTTATTTTAAAATGGCGGAAATGTGAAATGACGTAAATGGGTTCCAGTTTTTCTGTTATGACAGAGATGAAGTTAGGTTTTTTTTTTTTTTTTTTTGAATTATTATCATATTTTTGTTGGATAACTAACATTTATTTATGGTAATATTTTTATATTAATTGTAGTATTTTTTTATTTTTCTGATACATTTTAATTATTAAAAATAGTAAATTTCTTAATATAATAATTTTTAGAAAAATACAAATCATAATAATATATAGATTTCTTTTATTCTAAATAAGGTTTCTGTACAAAGACGTGATTAAGGGTTCATTCATTTGAAAACTACTTTTTTGGGGGGGATTTTTGTTGTGATTTTTTTTTATTTACTTTAATTTTTTTTAAAAAAAAAAGATGCATATTATGACATATAGTTTTTTATTAAATATGAAAAAAGATTTTTTTTATAAATAATCTTAGGTAAACAAGAAATATAAAATAAAAGTAAAATAGAATTCCGTATGTTGACTCAATAGTTAAGATGTTTACTATCTCAGGCATGATTTAAATTCAATTTTTATTAATTATATTATTATTAAAGTTTTATCTTTTTCTTATAATTCAAAAAAAAAAAATAGCAAAGTAGAAAAGTAGAATTCACAAGCCTCTAACTAAAAAGCTTCATTGGTTAGTAATACTAAATAGATCATCACATTCTTTATGTGAAAATCATAATTGATTTTCTTTAAATAATAGGTAAGGTGAGTGATATAAAATTAAAAATTGAAATAAAAAATTTGTGGTTGAATTGATAACCGAACCTATTGAACAATCGGTCCAGTTTTTAAAACATCATGCAAGGCTCGTTCCCTTTTTATACAAAAAAAAATTTGAATCTGACCATATTCTAAAAATAATAATATAAATTAAATGAATTGTAGGTTTTTTTTTCCTAAAAAAATATAATTACAATAAAAAATAATACCTATTGAAAAACTACAATTAAAATTAAATTATTATAACACAAAAATAAACCGAAATCAAAATAGATTTTATTACTCATGAAAACTTAAATTAAAATTAATTGTTCGAGTGCGTTAAAGTGGATTATCTTCCTATTTAAATGTTGGGGAGAAATTATATATAGTTCTAGGTTAGGAGAAAAGTCAGAAAATTTTTTTAAGAGGGGCCGAAATTAAATTGTAATTTATATGATAGTAAAAATGTAATTTCACAATTTTAATAGTATATATCTTTATAATATTTAAACGATTAAGTCAATTTTTTTATCATTTTGGGGGGCAATGTGCACTTTTACCTTTACTAATTTAAAATCTTAAATGACCTAAATGGAAAATTTTCCATTTTACGAGGGCCGGGGCCCTGCCAACCCCATAGATTCGCCCCTATTCTAGGTATTTTATCAAAAAGAACAAATATGATAAGAACCAATAATTATATTAATGTTCAAAATATATATATACATATAATTTATACAAAATAAAATTGAAAGACTCAAATTTATTATTGTCCTAAATTTTATTGTACAAATTTTATTGCCTCTGTTATTGAGAATTGGCTTTAAATATATGGTGAGTTATGAAATTCAACCAAAAGTCCTATAACTCTTTAATTTGCAATTAATAATTGAATGCACCAAACTTGGCAATACCCTTTTTGTATAACATTAATTTTTTTTTTCAATTCCCAAAATGTTAAAGTTTTCATAAATCACCAACTTTTAGGTCTAGGAATTTGAGCTAACTTAAGCTTTAATTTTTCTTTTCCAAATTCAAATTACATTTAATAATAAAATTAAACCAATTAAATCGGTTGAATTATTGATATTAATTAAAAATAATTGGTAAAAAATAGAAATCAACAATTTTAAAAAGAAATATGTTTTTATTTTTTATTTTTAACAAAAAAATAAATATTTTTTAAAATCTAAATTTTAAGTTTTTTTATTTTTATTCCAAAACTATCTTTATACTTTTTAAGTTTTCAAAGTGATTGAAATTAAACAGCTCAACCCATTGAATGGAAAACCAAAATTTCAATTGATTCCACCTCTAATTTAGTTCTTTCAAGACTTCAAGTTGTGAAAATTAAAAAGAAAAAAATAAAGGGGCAAAACAACAAATTGTAATATAAAATAAGGATAGAGTCAACTTGATATTTTTTTTCATTTTAGTTTTTAAAATTCTTTTTGTTCGAATTACTACCTAAACGGGACTATTTTTCTTAATTTTAGCTCATTTGATAATATAACGCTTTAATATTATTCCACGTTATCACCTAAAAATTATAATTTTTTTAAAAATTAATTAGTAACATAATATAATTTTATAATGTCATATTATCACATAAATTAAAATTAAAAAATTATTAAATTCAAATACTAATGTAAACCAGAAAAACTGAAAAGCTAAATTAAAAGAGTCAACGAATTTAAGACTTAAATGTTATTTTATCCGTAGAAAATAATGTAACCTAACAGGACAAACTTTAGTAAAAAAACTTGGTGGTCCAAATTGGGTTAGGACCAAGTTAGCACCTACCTTAAATGGAATAGGAAAAGAAAAGTGTACATATTCATAAATGATAACATCATCATCATTATTATTATTATTCTTATTATTATTATTACAACAACAACAAAAAAGGTTTGAATGATTATGACTTTTCCCATCACATCATTATAATTTTTTAGTCATTCATACATAATTTTAATTTTTTTTTACTGTAAACTTTAAACTCCGAACATTAAATACTAAACTCTAACCTTTATATTTGATCTTGAATCTTAAATCCTAAATTTAGATTTAAGGTTTGGAGTTTAAGATCTAGAGTTTAAGATTTAGGGTAAAAAGATTATCAAAATTATATATTAATGACATGAAAATTAAAATATTATTAAACAATTAAAAAGAGACCAAAAATAATATAACAATAAAGGTCCATAAAATAATTTTCATATATATATATTATAATTAGTTCTATTTTATGAACTCAGTCAAATTTAAATATATGAATTTATGAACTCTTACAATTGACCTTCAAAAAAAGATGAATTATAATTGAATATGAAAGAAAATTCAACTTTTTTATTCGTTGACCGAAGGCTTCTTCCAAATAAGTCCAAAGCTTCTTCCAAATAAGTCCAAAGTCTTTTTGGGTTTTGTAACACTCCTAATCCATATCCGTTGTCGGAATATGGTTTCGAAGTATTACCGAAGTTTACCAATTAAACAGACATAAATTTCAAACATTTTTTATCATATAATATTCAGGTCAGAAATCAATTAAACTCATACATACTGTCCCTTATTCGAGCCCTTGAGGCCCAAGATACGCGTTAGAACAGGTCGAGACTAATTTGGAAACTTAGAGAATTTTTCGAAAAATATTAAAAAATTTTAAAGCTGCAGGGTTCACACGGCTAGGAGACATGCCCGTGTCTTAGACCGTGTAGGCATTTGAAATAGGGACACACGGCCTTGTCTCAGCCCATGTCCGTACCCGTATAACTCTTTGACTTGGGTCACACGGCCAAGCCACACGCCCGTGTGCCAAGCCGTGTACCCTTTCGAAATGGCCTTGCATGCCCGTGTGCTAGTCGTGTGTCTCACACAGCCAAGTTACACGCACGTGTGTCTGGCTGTATGGAATAAAAATATACCTTAAACAACAAGTTTACCATTCCCTGAAGATTGGATATTAAGTAATTCAAAAATCATTCGTCTAACCTATTCAAAACACGATCAAACACATCCAAAACATTTCAAAACAATCATCCTAGGTGCCTAACCAATGTACCCTCATTGGTACCACAATTATTTCATCAAATTATATTATCTAAAAATCATTTAAAATTCAAATTATAAACTTACCAAATTCAATCCATTTTGCCTAGTTCATAAGCACTTAAACATCAACTTAAATTCACATGCACATATCTAAATTTGGTTCAAATTACCATGCCATAATATGGCTTCAAACACAAGCACATATTTATATGTATATACCAAACTAATATTAAACTTATAACCTCATTTACAATCAAACCACAAAAAAAAAAACTATTATTTAGACACCCTAGATACATGCCGACAAAAAAGGTAAACATCACCACATTTGAGTTCGGGATCGTTGTTGGATGCTGAATCAGCAATCAAAAGTTAAATACCTAACATGCGCACGAATAACAAAACCATACGTTGAATAAAAACTTAGTGGTATTTCTATAATCTGAATATTTAAAGACAAAATAATATAATAGACACAATAATTAAATATTAAGCACAATTGAATATTTAAAATCCACATTTATTTATATAATAGCATTAACCATTCAATACTCAAATCATAAATACATCATTTTATATCATACTCAATTCTCATCACCTGTTATATAATAGATTTTTGCAATTTGATCCACATATCATTTGAAACAATAACAATATCCAATTCATGAATACATAATTCAAATGTCTCATTTTCATGTTTCAATTCACTATCCCATTTTCAATTCACATACAATATCATCCGATATCAATCATAGTATCATTTTATTTAATTACCTCTATTAACACAACTCAAATTCGGACAGATACATGGATCCAACCAACACACCATTTTAGCACCCAGTGCCTCATCAGATAATCCGAAGTAATATTGCGCCCAACACTATATAAATTTGACACCCAGTGTCTTATCGGTTAAACCGAAGTAAATTGGCATTCAGTGCCTCATCGACTCGAAGTCGAAGAAATCCCTGAACTCTTCCAATCCTATGGCATGCCATTTATATCCAACTCAGCCCGATACAGTTAATAGAATTTCAATTCACTTTTCAAATACAACCAATATCCAATTATCATAGTTGCACATATATATTCATAATATATATATTCCAATTCAATTCAATCAATATAAATTCAATAAATTCATCACATACCAAGTCAATTCATTTCAATTATAAAATACAATAGTTCCCACCTCAACACTTAACATATGCATTAAATTGAATTATAACAATTAACAACTAAATTCGGATTATAGAAATACAAACCAAAAATTTTGAGTTATTCGATGTCGAATTTATCTTTCCCCTTTTTAGTCGAGGATCCTGGTACGACGTTAGTTACAGAATTAAAACAATTAAAAATTCATCAATATAACACAATTAAATTTCATATTGAATATTTCAATTTTAACCCGATATTTGCTTAATTTTCAATTTAGTCCTTAAACCGAGACTAACTTTATTTCTTTATAATTAATCCTATATTTTCATACAAATTCCCCTTTAAACTAAATTTAACTCCCTATTTTCACTTAAATTCCTAAATTTCAAAATTTTCACAATTTAGTCCATATTACTCAAAATTTACAATTTATTTTACAATTGAATCCTTTTTCATTTCTAACTTTTAAATCTATCAATTTAATCCCTAATACTAAAATTATTCAACATTAACAACATTTAAAAACTCAATTATTGCTAAAATTTCAATGTAGATCGGGTAGTACTTAACACCGGAATTCCAAAAACATCAAAATTACAAGAAAAATGGACTAAATTAACTAACTAATTCAACTTGTAAACTTTGAAGCCCTTGGCCGTGCGTGACTTTCGTTTTCTTTCTAATTAGTATGGCTTTCTCTCTTTTTCATTTACCTATTTGTTTTATTATTATATTATATTATATATATACTTAAATATTAAGTAAACATATTATAATATATATTTTAACTGTAATTTATTAATAATATATATAATAATTTTACATTTTATGTCGCCTCATTAAAGAACAATAGTATAATTGCTTCTTTAGTCCCTTTAATTATTCTTTAATCTATAATTTAACTTTCACCCTATATGTAATTTAGTCTTTATACCTAATTACTCTTAATTCATGCAATTCACTTAACTGAAACCTAATTAACTAGTCAATTAGTTACGTAAATATTTATTGTGAGTCCGATTTACAGAACAGAGTCTCGAGAATGCACTTTCCGACACCCCTGACTATCGGGTCGTTACAGGTTTGATCCACAAAAACTAAAAGACAAATAAACCTTTTTTTTTCACATTTTTTGCATTTTTTTTTCCAATTATTTCTTTACTATAATTTTGTAAAAAAAAAATTAAGCCAATAAAATATGGCTACATAAGATAAAATAAATAATCAGGAAAAATATTAATATTGCTAATAAAAATAGTTTTCTTTGAGTTACTCCAAAAAAAAATTGTTTTAATATTCTCATATATGAAAGACACTTGTATTAGCTTAGAGTTGACATATCTACATACCTAAACCATAGCCCGGTCGTGTTATGATTAAAAATAATAAAATATTAACTTAATTTTATATTAATATTCATATATTATAATTGATTTTTTTAAAAACTATTATTAAATAATATATTTTGTTCCTCGCAAAAGAAACTAGAAAACAGAACAGCAATTTGCATTGGCTCTAGGCAGCTCATTGATAAACTTTTTTATTAGTATTAGTATGATTATTAGGTTAATTGTTTTTTCGACTACGGGTAAAATTTATTAAATTTCTATATTTTTCGTATATATAAATTTTAATATTTAAATTTTTTTAAATTTCTTAAATGTGATATATTAAAATTTAAAAAAAATACTTAATAATGAATTGACAAAAAAAGAAAAAAAGTACTATAATGGCAGCCGGCTTGTTTGTAATGTCGGTAATCATAGGTGCAACAAATGTTGAATCTCCATGGAAGGGGAATCTAATAATTGCATGAAAAAGATGGAGCTTAAACAAGGGAATCAAAAGGAATGTTTTAAACAAATTTAGTTGGCAACAGAAATGGAGAAAGAAAAATCTCTGGAAGCTGGGGAAGTGTCTACTCAACTGGATGATGTTGATGGAGGTGGTTCCCGTATGGAGGAGGATCGTATCACTAAAAAAGTTCGCTTTAAAGAAGGAATACACGAAGAAGCCATGGACGTGGTGGTCGAAAACGCTTCAAATCCAAAAATTTCGTGGAAAGATAAACTCCTAGGGACCAAATCAGTTTCTCCAGAAGACGAAAGATCGCTCTCCCTTTCAGACGAAAGTGTTGAAGATCTTGAATTCTTGGAGGGAGACATACGTATATCCACTGTCAATGGTACTCCAGCAATAGATTTCTCGGAAAGGATTCAACAAATTCTATTCAAAGAAATGGAATCAACAGTAGTGATCAAATTGCTTGGAAGAAATATCGGGTACGAGGCTCTTTCTAACCGAATCAATAGCTTATGGAATCCATCCAAACCTTTTCATCTCATGGATATTGAAAATGGATACTATTTAGCTAAATTCCATTCTGCACATGATTACATCAAAGTTCTATCTCAGGGGCCATGGTTGGTTTACGGGCAATACCTGACAGTTCAACCGTGGACCAAAGAATTTGATTCCTCTCAGCCTTTTCCAAGCATAGTGTTGGCTTGGATCCGACTACCAGGTCTCCCGGGATTTTTATACAAGAAGGAAATTCTACTGAAAATAGGTGGACTCATTGGGAAAGTCGTACGGCTAGATATTAACACCGACAACAGAACCAGAGGCCGCTTTGCTAGAATGGCAGTTTACATCAACTTGAACAAGCCTTTGACGGCTCAAGTTCTTGTAAATGGCATGAAACAAAGAGTGGAATATGAAGCGTTGCCGGCAATCTGCTACAAATGTGGAAAATATGGCCACACCAAGGAGCTGTGCCCTTTGTTACGAACGGAGGCCGCACCGGGGAAAACACAAACGGAAAACATATCGGCGCCGGCAGAGCAAGGAGGAGAGGGAGACACGTATGGGCCCTGGATGGTGGTCAACAGGAAATCAAGGAAAAATATTCAAAAAAATAATATTTCTATTAAAATCAACAACGAAAATGGGGTGCGAGATATAATATGGCGGGGCGGATCTCGAACCAACAAAGAAATACAAATTGGAAGGAGCTAAAGCGGTCAAGGAATTGCTTCTACCACTCAAAACGTTTCCCGATTCAATGCTCTAGCAGAGCATGCGCATAGCAAAAATGTAGCCGTTTGGAAAAAAAAGTTGCCAGACAACATAGAACATAATAAAATGCAAGCCACCAACAAAGAGGGCCCACCATGCATAAAGACAAAATATTCTCCTACTAAAAGTTTAATTCCATGCGTTGGAAAAAGCTTAATTCCATGTGTTGGAAAAAGCTACTCATTGAATAATGAGGTCATGGGCCAGGCACTACAAGATAAAGACAAAGCTTTAGAAGAAAGGGGCCCACCACAACATACAAGTGATGCAATGCCAATTAAATTGAGAGAAAACCCCATCGGGCCAGCTTCTCCTTGCGCCAATAAGGACCATTTGACCAACGAAGAAGGGAGTTCTTCCTTACAAAATCTTATTAATTTTTTTAATAATAGGCCGGTTATAGGAAATACAATATTGCATGAAAATGACGCCTACCAACGCATATGTCCACTTTCGATGTGCGGGAACCTAATGGAGCGATGGCCATTCCATGCCCTCTAAATTTGGATCAACATCGTCTACATTGGTTGAAGTCCAAATGATGACTCTATTGGCGCTTTTAATGATATTAGGCACACACACAGTCACATTTAAAGAGCAAGGGCCTAATGTCGAGTGATCAAGAATCGGGTTTCCTAAAATCAACGGGGTAAGGAAAGTGGATTTGGTCACTAGGAAAATTAATAAAAATACACATGGAAAAGCAATCCTCAATAAAAATAAGAAATCCTCTAAAAGTCCTTTGAGTGAATCTATGACCAGGTTAGCCGAGTCTCTATCCATGTCAACAAATGTGGACCCAGACGAAGTTATCCTGAACACTGGTAAAAGTACTTAAGTCTGTTTTTTTATTTCTTGCTTGGATCGATTGGAATCTCATTTTTTACAGGTTGACAAAGTTCTACTTTCTTTATTATTTTCTCCCAAGCATCATGAATTCTAATCTCTCTATTTTTTCTTGGAACCGCATCGGTGTGCCAGAATAAATTCCTCCGAGCTTTAGTGAGTACAATTTTGAGTACAAACCAGATATTGTATGTCTACTGGAACCGAGAGTTAGTGGCCATAAAGCCACCTCCATTATCGATAAATTGGGTTTTGATCGCTCTCACCGTATTGAATCTGTAGGTTTTTCAGGAGGCATATGGGTTGGTTGGAAGGATTCTATTACCATCAGCATTATCCACAACCACCCTCAATTTATGCTTCTTAATATAAAGGTCAATGCGATTAACAATAACAATGGCTTTTTATTTTTGTTGTCTATGGTAGCCCGATAGAACTAAAAGACAAGCCTGCAGGATGAACTAATGGACGTCTTACCTCAAGATCCCCGCCATGGATGATTTTGGGTGACTTTAATGCTATTCTATCCCCGAGGACAAAAAAAGTGATCGGTCAACAGTAAGAGATGCAACCTATTTGGTAACTTTGTTGATACTTGTAATTTGCAGGACCTTGGTTATATAGGACCATCCTACACCTGGCAAAGAAGAAACACTTCCGAGAGGTTGGATAGAGCATTGGCTAATGATGCTTGGATTTCTGCTTTTCCACATTCCCGGTTTATCACCTCCCGCATTAAATCGGACCATGGACCCATTCTCCTTAAAACCAGGCCCACCCTTAACGCCCCAAGAGGGAGACCCTTTCGCTTTCTTGCAGGATGGACAGAGCACGCAAATTTCAAGGATTTGGTCTCGAACAAATGGAAATATTCAGGCAACATGGCCCTCACGCTATCTGAATTTACATCACATGTCAAGGATTGGAACAGGCACACCTATGGGTTTATTGGCACTCGTAAAAAACAACTCTTGAGATCTCTTTGGAACATCCAAAAAGCTTTAGATCAGACGACTTCTAGAAGACTAGCCAATCTAGAGCTGGAGGTTCGAGATGAGCTGGAAAATGTACTCAACCACGAGGAGCTCCTATGGAAACAAAAATCTAGATGCGACTGGCTCCAATTTGGAGACAGAAACACCAAGTTTTTTCATAGCCGAACGGTACAAAGGAGGAAATTCAACCGCATTTTGTCCTTACGTCTCAGCAATGGGGAGTGGAGCTCAGAGCAGGACATTCTCAGAGATGAAGCCGTTAAGTTCTTTGAGAAGTTATACGGGGAAACCACGACAACCACTACTAATGTCCCTTCTAATATCTTTCCCCAGCTCAAGAAGCAAGATATCGAATTTCTCGATAAAGGGGTATCTAAGGAGGAGATCAAGAAAGCCCTTTTCGATATGGCGCCATTAAAAGCACCAGGCAGTGATGGATTTCATGCACACTTCTTCCAAAGTCAATGGGATATAGTTGGGGGAGCAGTTTGCGAGTGGGTACAAGGAGTTTTCAATGGCAACAACATTGAGAAGGATCTCAATAACACTCTCATTGTCCTTATACCAAGAAAGAATGCCTGGATGATTTCAAATCAATTTCACCAATCAGCCTTTGTTCAGTTTTGTACAAGGTGGTGATGAAGGTGATTGCCAATAGACTCAAAGTGGTATTCCCAAATTACATATCTCCACAGCAAGCAGGATTTATAGCAGGGAGGAACATATCAGATAATATCATCATAAAGACAGAAATCATACACACTATGCGCAGCAGGAGAGGTAACAAGAAGTGGATGGCCATTAAGTTAGATTTGGAGAAAGCTTACGACAAGATCGGTTGGAAGTTTATAGAGGTCTCAATGGACGCTGCCGGGATCCCAGAGAGACTTAAAAGGTTATTATGAATGCCATCTCATCATCCACTATGCAAATCCTTTGGAATGGTGTCCCATCTCGACCCTTTAAACCTACAAGGGGGATTAGACAAGGATGCCCGCTATCTCCGTACCTCTTCGTTCTGTGTATGGAGTGGTTAGCTCACCTCATCAACTCAGAGATGAACACCGGCAAGTGGCGGCCTATTAGACTTTCCCAGATCGGACCGCCCTATCACATCTCTTTTTGCGAGATGATCAGTTATTTTTTGCAAAGCGGAAATGGATCAAGCCCTCTTGCTAAAGGAGCTCCTAGGACGGTTTTGCGACCTTTCAGGACAAAAAATAAGTGCTAGAAAGAGTAATATATTCTTCTCAAAGGGTGTGGATAGCAACCTAAGCGATCAGATCAGCCAACTTCTTGGTTTTCAGAAAGTGCTTAACCTAGGAAGATATTTAGGGGTACCTCTCCTACATGACCGCGTCACTAAGAGTACTTTAAATTTCGTGATCGAAAAAGTGAGAAACAAGCTCCAAAAGTGGGATGCGAGGAAACTTTCCCTTGCAGGGCGCATCACTCTGGCCCAATCTGTCCTCTTAACTATCCCTAGTTACTTTATGCGATCCTTAGCAATTCAGAAAGGGTGTGTGTGATGAGGTAGAGAAGATAGCCGAGACGGTTTATCTGGGAGGATCACCGGCAACACAAAAAATCGCCTTGGTTGGATGGGAATCCATTTGTCAACCCAGAACTTATGGAGGGCTCGGCCTTAGGCATCTCCAAGATCATAATAAATCCTTTCTTATGAAAATTGGGTTTAATCTGGCCACACGTCAGGATGCCCTATGGGTTCAAGTTCTCCGCTCGAAGTATGGATGGAAAAACCAGCTTCCTGTGATTATTACTAAGAGCCAAAGCTCGCACCTGTGGAAATCTTTATCTAAGGTGTGGCCCCTCATTCGTGAAAATCTCATGTGGTCTGTTGGGGATGGCTCTACCATCTGTGGCTGGAAAGACAATTGGATACCTGATATTGGACCATTGATATCATATGTTTCGCTTCAAAACCAGCTCAACTTGGGCAAAGACTCAAGGATTGGGTTCTCCGATGGTTCTTGGAATATAGATATGCTTCGTCTTTGGCTACACGAGGACAAATTGAAACGTATTGTAAGCATTCCTCCACCCTACCCGCACGGTGGCGAAAGATAGAATCATTTGGGCCGCGCTTCGATGTCGGGATCGTTCTCTATCCGTCTTATTGGACCTTAAAAGAAAATTCTTGGAGACCTAAAGGCGATATCCGGAAAGTCATCCGGAAATATCAAGGGCCCCAAAGAGTCGTGATTTTTCTATGGCTTGTGGCGAATCGAGAGACTCTTAACCAACTCGAGAGATGCGAGAGGGGATTGCCCACAGCGTTGCTTGCCTACTAGATGCGACCATAATCTCGAAGACATCTTGCATGTTCTACGTGATTGTCGACGCCAAGGAAGCTTGGAAGCTCATAGTCCTCCAGAAAACAACACGAGTTTTTTCTCGACCTCTCTACAAACTTGGTTCACTACTAATCTTAGTTGTCATTTTAAAATGCAGGGACAAAGATATTACTTGGTCGTGCTGCTATTTGGGATCATAGCTTGGCGAATTTGGAAGAATAGGAATCTCTTCATCTTCCAAAGCATAGATGGAACGCCACTTCGACTCATTAAAGCTTCACTCAGCTGGGCACAAAATCTTGAGGCCATTATCACTAAACCCAGGGTTGTCGAGATTTCTCCAGAGCTCCATCAAAACTGCTCTGACAATTGGGTTCTTCTCTCTTCTGATGGAGCAGTGGCTAGAATATCCTAAACGCCGCAATGGAGGAGTGCTACGTGATCGGGATGGTAATTGGATCTTAGGATACACTCATTACAGGGCAACGCTCACCAATGGAAGCGAACTATGGGGGCTGCATGATGGAGTATTCATCCTACTGAATAAAGGATACAAGAAGGTCAAGCTCCAAACTGATAATCTTGAAGTAATCAGGGCCTTGACTAGAGGAGACATGGTTTACTCGGAAACTACACTTCTCAGAAGGATCAAAAGACTATTGCTCTTAGCAGACCAATGGGAAATTAAGTATGTTCCCAGGGAAGGTAATTCAACCGCATGAACTTTGCGAAGATAGGACTCTCTTGGCGATTGCTCTCCGAATTTTTGAACTGCCACTGATATCGTAGCCACGCCTCTCTCTTTCAGACAAAGCGTCTACAATGTCTTTTAGAAATCTTTAAGCTATTTTTAATCTTTCACCAAAAAAAAAAAAAAAAAAAAAAAAACAAGGGAATCAAATTATTCCCTTACAAAAGAAATGCAAATGCCAATTCATCCTACCTTTGCTTATTCCCAAGGGAATGGGACTATGGTAGGTGGAGTCAATAATGCAAGCTTTCCACAACTAATTTCTCCACTAACATCCAAATCCATTCATCATATCTACATTTAAACATGTTTATGGGACATGGTTTTAGATTAATTAAATCATTGGTTTCTAATTTGATATGTTTGATTAAATAAATCATTAAAATTTTTATAAAAATATTAAAAATAAATTAAACTGATTTTTTCTAATATAATTCAATCGATCTATACTTGTTTGCAAATCAATAAATTTAATCACTCTAATCAAGCTAATATCCTAATCAATTTCAAGTCTAACCAATAAGTTCAAATTATTTCAAATTCAGACCAGTTTGGGTTCGAATCATTTTGGGTTTGACTTTCCAAGTAAAAGTTATTATGTCTCCAAATCATTTCAAGTTATTTCAAATCACTACAAATTCAAATTGTTTTAAATTCAAATCGATGAAATTGAGTTTGAATTCAATGAGATTACCTTTTCAAGTTTAGATCATAATTAGTAGGTCGACTAACACCTATTTCTAATACACATCTAAATTTATATAAATAAATAAACAAGTCCATATTCAACTTATCAATTTCTAACACTCATACTTAAATCTGAATAACATAAATAAATCTAAAACATTTGAAAGTAAAACTCAATTATCCCATAGAGATAAAATCACAGAGGATAGAAAATACATAAATTATATTAGTACAAGTAACACTTTTCTCCTGAATCCCTATACAACTTCGGTGGCTAAGATTTTGAAACACCTACAAGCTTTGTTTATTGACACATACTCAAACTCACAGCTCAATCAACAACAAAAATCATGTTAAGGATTCATTTTCATTAATTTAATAATTTGCTTTCCTAGGTAGTTGTGGATGAGAACAAACCTTTTTCCCTTTGTTTTTTTACGCATTTAAAGTTATTATAATCTGACTTTATCAATTTAATCGGTTTAATCAATTAAAACAAAAAAATTTTAAAAAAATTTGTAAATAATAAAAAATTTCAATTCAACTGCTCAATTGATATAAAATATTTCAAATCAATCAACTCAATACTTTATTTTAATCAATATCCTGATGTTTCCTAATAGACTAATCTAATCTAATTCAAACCACTATACTTCAATCATATAAACAAAACAGAAAGTAGAGAGGGACCCACAGCATGTGGCTAACAAACAGCCATCAAGCTAGATGAGGGAACATTAGATAAACTTTCCTAGAGTTTTCTATTAGGTTTCTAAGGTTTTATCCACACCTGTCTCTTGGGGTGTCTCCATCTTTTTCTAAACACCATGTGGACCATTTGGCACAAAGGATATCCTTTAATGACTACTTGCAACAAAGGATAGACATTTGGCACAATGGATGTGATAGATACAAGGAATATGCCATGGACAATTTCTGTGGGGATTCAAGTTTATTTTATATATATATACCAAACAGCTCACCATGCTAATACTATTGAATTAAATAAATGGACATTTCTATTTTTTTTCAGGTATGCTTACTCTAGTATTCAATATGAAAAGGAAATGTCTATCCAAAACAGGTACAGCCTAGCCTTAGACGACAAGAATAACACAATCATTTATATCGCAATTGCCAAACCTTTCTTTCCACAATTCAGTGCCAAATGGCCCAAATCTCCCTTCTAATTGTCAGCAATAATGTAGTGATGGCAACAGGGCAGAGCACGGCACAGCAGGGCAGGATGGATTGGAATTTTAGCTGCCCAGACCCAGCTCGAACCATCACCACCATGCCCTGACCCTAACCCTACGAATTCGACCCAACAATTTAATAAAGATTCCGACCCAATTATAATTTTATTTGTTTATTTTTCCTTCAAAGCAATTTGATGATATAAATTTATTAATAATGCGTTAACATTGATAATCTTGCAAATATATATACATGTATTTTGCAAACAAATTTTGCTACGCTTACAAACATATATATAATATTATATACGTATACAGTTGGGCTATAATTTTGAGAAAGGAAGCAGAACATGAGTTTATATCAAGATTTAAAGCTAGCAATTACAATGTTGTGCTGTTAATCAAGTGTATATTAAATAATTCAAAAAAGTTTTTTAAAAAATAAATAAGGTAACATCATAGGAGATAGTAGGAACGGGAAATCTAACTAAAATATAGAGAAGGAGCAGGGCAAGACGGTAAATAAACCTGAACCTGACCCTAACCCAAACCCAATCTCAAAAAAGTCCAAATTTATTGAATCGGGTTAGGTTGGAACACATTGATTTCAGGTTTTTTTCCATCCCTAAATGCATATGGATTATCACAACGGAGAATTTATTTACTCATTGAATTGGGATTGGTTAGTATAATATAGTGACCCCCCTGTGGTGTACATTACTCTCACTTGTTCATGATTAAAATACCTTAGGCAGCCTCATTTTGAGACCAACAAATGCAATTGTCCCAACGATATTTTCCCTCCCCCATAAATCATATCAACATCCATCTCGAGTTAGATTTTCAACTCTTATAAATTGTTTTCCATGACAAACAACATGCAATTTTCCTAGTTTAGCGGTGCATTCTCATCACACGCAACATCCACTAAAATCAGTCCCAGGCCTAAAGGTTACACAGAAAGAAGTGACCACATGGGATTAGAAAATGCAATAAATGATATGATGTAGTTGACAAGAGTTAATACTCCCCATCATACAATACAAAGTAATGAGATCTTCACAGTTTTGTGGGAATAACAACTTTCAAGGCTATTACAATAAGTTAATAACTTTACACGACAAGGGTCTAAAACAAATGCCACAATTATTTGAAAGCTGTAAAGAAAATTGCACCAAGTAGGATTCTTAAGTACCTTCATGAGTGGCTGGCTGAAGTTTCCATTTTCAGCACAGTAAAGGAATTAAAAGTGAAAATGATCTGTTATCTCCTCAGTTGCCGCTGCAAAGCAGAAAAAAAAAGACATGTTACGTTCATAAAATTCTTAAATCATGATCATCTGGCAAACTCATTTGTCACCCTTAGACATTTTTACATAACATGATAAGAAGTTAGCAGGCAAAGAATAAAATCTTTCCAGAAAATATATGTAGACCAATGGTCAAAATATTATTCATTTCATGTTTGACCTTTAAATAAGACACGGGCAAATAGCAAACAAGAACATACTCTTGGCTCATTGTTAGCTGCTCGGGTCTGTGCACTAGATGCTCTATCTACATCTGGTATTTTCTCTGGATTATCATGCTTATAAAATGCCTGTAAGGCCCTCCCCACGAACGGACGAATTATATTCACTTCCATAGCAGATAAATTTGGAATCTGGCCAATTTCAAGAGATTAGAGGCAAAGATATTAAGGGTGAAACAAAGATCAGTGAGGAAATCCAGTTCATCTGAAGCATAATAGGAGGAAAAAATTTTAGCAATGTGCCTAAATATTGGCGATAATAAGTGTCAACAAATTCACAATGGCGGGATAAAAAACCATACTTTCACAGCAGATGTCCCACTGAACTTCTCCAAGCTAGTCTCAACTTTATGAATCCGTACATCCCTTATGTCTTCAATAAGAGATCTCACCTGTAAAATGGATTCATGACAATCTACTCGCAAAAGTCAAAGGAAAATAAAAATAAGCTTAAAATAATCCTCTAGCTCACCATGTACATGTCAGGAATGTCATCACGTGCACTGCCATCCACAAAAAAGCAAAGTACTTAAGACTTCATAACGTTAAATTGTATGATAGTAAGAAAAATGTCGAGGAAGGCTTACTGATCAAAGAGAAGTCTAGATATCTCCACATAATGAAATGGAAGCACCTGAAATGCCCCTTGAGATTCTCGTTCTCCTTCCAAAACCCGTGTCAAATTTTCTAGTCCACAACAAAAAGTAAGAAGAAACTTGCAACATATTCAAAAGGCAGAACTGTAAAATAATACCCCAACCAATAACCTAGCATATTCTCAACTCAACTTCTAAAGCCCTACTTAAACGCTACATGTTCCCCAAACAATGAAGTTTAAACACATCATGATAAATGGACTTGTCTAGATAAAAACTCAAGACCTCTTCTTGTGCTTATAAGCTATTCGAGTTCAACTCGGGAAAAAAAACAGTCAATTTCATCTCAATTATTGTCTAGTCAAGCTCGAACTATTAAGCGAGCCAAATTAGAATATCTTAATGCTTGAACTCAAATTAGACTCAAGTATCTCCTAAGCCTAATGTTTTCTTTATTTTAGATTTTGTTCGTATTGAAAATTTTCTATTCAAAACACAAACTCAAGATTAAGCTCAAGTATAAATAATTGAGCTCGAAATTGAACATGAGAGTTGAGATCATATTTTACTATTTAAACAAACTTAATTGAGCCAGCTAAAACAATTTGATCTTTATTCCAAGTCAAGCTCAAGCTTTAAGAGTTAAACTTGATCCAATTCGATCTAAGCTTCAAGCCTCAAATTTCAAGTTGACCACAAGCTCGAATTGCTTACAAGGTAAACTCCAGTTACATCAATAGGAAGAAACAACGAGGTATTATATTACGCCCGCGAAACATTTCAAGAATTCCATCATTTTACTTAATTCGTTGTCAAATCGTGGTGGCACTAGAGAAACATTAAGCAAACCAAAGTAAATACCAAAACCATCTCCTATTTGAGCATACAGATGAAAATATATGAAACAATTTAACTTAAAAGGTGACTAACCAACTGACATCCACTGAGGAGGCCGAATCGCGCATTTTCCTCTCTTCTTTAAAGCCACCGCGAGCCACAACGGCACCTGGGATGCTATTTGCGGTAAAAATGGACCAAAATCACCCTGTCATTTCATCATAACCATAATCAAAAACAAATTACCCAAATAATCTTTAAAAAAAGGGATGGGACAAACAGATTTGAAGATTACGCAGATGAAATTGAGAGGATCCATTCGCATGTTTGGGACAATCTCTATCAGTTCATCTTCAGCCATAAATTCCACCTAATTTAACCAAACAAAACGAAAGGTTAAGTACAATGACCACTTCAAAACAGTAGAAAGAGCAACGAAAGAAGGGCGGGAAACCTCTTCGGCTGAGAAAAGGGAAATATGAGGATCAGATTGGCCAGCCATGTCCGCAAAGCAATCTAGGGTTTTTCAAGTCCAGAAATTGGATGAACTGGGCAATAATTTAGGTTTCAGAGATTAATCAACTGGAAAACTGACTCCGAAAACCAAAAGGAAATGCAGAACTGAGTTGAGACTCGCCCGAGTTGAAATACTGAGTCTAAGAATCGGTGTAGACGGAACCCTAAATACCTCTTTCTCTGTCGTCTTATTGGCGGGAAACTATGCAAGCATCACAACGCGCCAAACCCAAAACAACGATTTTAAAAATTTTCAAAATATTTCTTCGATGAAAAAATAAATTAAATCATAATAATTCAAACATGAAATACAATAGTTATCATAATTTTAGAATAAATATTTCTATTTTCTATTTATGTTTATCTCTTTTTTTATAATATTTCAAAATAATTATTATAAATTAACTTCCTTAAAAAATAATCAAATTCATCATTACATCAACAATCACATTTAATATAATATCATGATTTATTTGATAAAAATTAATGACAATTTAATCGTCGTTCTAATTTTAAATAAAAAAATATTTATAAAATAATACGAGAATCTGGGCAAAAAACCAGAAAATACCAAAAAATAACAAAAATTACCGGAAAGTATAGGGTTGAAAATTAATGACCAGGAAGGGCAATTTCCCAAAATCGCGTCCCCGTCAATAGCGTTTTTGGGAGTCTGTTTAAAGCGCGTCCCGGGGCGCGCTTTAGGCATGACGGTCAAATTTTTTTGACCGTTGGGGGCCCAACGGTCGAAAAAAAAACCTATAAATACCCCCGAACCCTTCATTTTTTCACAATTCAATCCTTTCTCATTTTTCTCTCAATTTGCTATCAATTTGCTCTCAAATTTCTCTCAAATTTACGCTTAAATTTCAAAATAGTCCTTTACTATTTATAAAAAGCCCTTTATAATTTTTTTTTAAACCTATTTTTGGAAAATTTTTAAATTATTTATCGAGTACAATGGTCGGGAATTATGTCGCCTAAGCGAGGACCACATTGCCATCCAAAGAAAAGAAAATGGTAAGTTTGAATGTTAATTTTTCAATATTATTAAATTTTTAATTATGCAATTTTAATTAATTTAGAATTTTATAATTTTATAATTTTTAAGCGATCAGTAGATCGGGTGTTGCAATGTTATATTCATGAACATGCCCAGTCCCCATCGCCATTGATCGAGAATTACTGCGGAAGCGGGTTTTTGGCACGTGGCCACGATAGCCCGGGGTTCAAGTTGGAGCCGCCTTTGATCGGTAGCGTTGATAGAGAGGTGGAGACCGAGACGCGCACTTTCCATTTGCCATGCGGAGAGTGTACCATCACCTTGGAAGATGTGCGATTCTGATTGGGATTACTGGTGGGGCGGTTCGGTAGTCACCGGGTCGTAACATCTCTCGATTGGATGGCGTATGCTACGAGCTTAGGGTGCCATTCCTGATAAAATTCAAGGAGCTCGGATCGATTTGGCTTGGTTACGAGACGCAATCCCGCGCCAACGAATGAAGGTTCGATCAAGAAGAAAGAATATACGGTATCTTGCGGGCATACATACTTGAGATAATTGGAGGCTATCGATCTGGGACCTCTCTAGAAACCTCGTCCACGAGATGGCTCCTGAAACTTGTTGATTTGAGCGTAGGTGAATTGAGTTGGGAGTCCGCCGTCTTATCGATATTATACCGGGAGATGTGCGAGCGTATTTGCAGAGTAAACAAAAAATCGGAGGTTGCCTATCACTACTGCAGTCATGGGCATGGTTTCGATTTCCATTTTTACGTCCTCGACTCGACCAGCCATATTCATTCCCACTGATAACGAGGTAAATTTAATATTATATTTTACAATTATGTCGTATATTTATAGTATAATTGCATGCTAAAAGTTTATTTAATTAGGTGGAACCATCCAAGGAGCAGTCATGTTGGAATACCAAACTCGCTTGAGGATATACGGCTCCTGTTGGACCAAAGGTCGGAATCACAAGTAAGTGTCGAATTTCGTTATTATAATTTAGTATTTCGTAGGTAGTGTCTAATATTATGTATATAACTAATAAGTTGGTAATGTTAATATAGTTTCAATGGACACCGACGAGGATCCCAAAATTGGCGATAATTCCGGAGGAGTATCTCCAAAATCCGAACAGTTGGCACGTTAAGGTCCCGCTAATCACCTACTCAACAGTGGAGATGCACCAGGTCGGATCGGGTTCTGCGGCAATTTGGATGCCGCAACATTTCGGTGCCTCTGAGGTGCTCGATGATGAGCACAAAGTGGACTTACTGCGGCGACACACGATTGGCCAAGATTTTGGTCGAACATATCGAGGCGTGGGAGAACCGGTATGACTTTTTTACCTAACCGAAACCGATCATAGTTCCAGAGTTAGCGTGCGTGGAGTACATGCCATGGTTTAGAATCCATGGCATGCCGTGATCTGTTGTCCGGATGAGGAGAGAGCGGCTAATTCGCAAGCGCGAAGGAACGTCGGGGCCCTTTACATCGAAGGAGAATGGATGATGAACCGGGCCCAAGAGCGCGTACAGAGTCACCGGGCCCATCAACAGCGCCTACACAGTCACCGGGCCCATCCGTTCAGCTAACAACACCGACATCACAAAGATCCACGCTTTATGCCGGTGCGTACCTTGCCCCTTATATGTATCCTCCTAACCCATATATGTTTCCTTTTCCTTGTCCCACTCCAGGTTGGAATGCATGGCCGAGTTCGAGTCCGTTCTCGACAACTCCCGTTGGCCAGCCGATCGTGAGACCGACTTCGGGTGTGGGATTAGATGAGGTGCCGTCGGGGAGCAGTAGTTTCTACCAGGCTCCTTCACCGTACGGGATGCAGTCACCCCCGCCGTGGTTTATGCAAACACCTCCGGGGTCATTATTTTATCAAGGTGGGTCATCATCGCAACACCTAGAACCAGACCCACTTCCGGAGGAACCCGAATCCACGCCTGAGGTTCCACGACCCCCGCCGGAAGCTAGAAGAAGGAGGAATCCAGTAGCAGTAATCACGACCACCCGATCGTGGCACTAGTTCCCACCCCACATCAACATTGATTAGGATAGGCTTTTTATTTTATAAATTGTAATTTAATTTTTTTATTCTTTGAATAAAAAAGTTGTTTTTAATTTGTGTTTGTAATTTAATTTTAATATCAAAAGTTGTGTATTTTTTTGTATGTAATATAATTTGAATTTTTGAATAAAATAAAAAATTATTTCCTATTTTATATTCTTTTAATTTAGTCCTCTTCACTAAATTAAAATTGAGTTTTTATGAGAAAATTGAGTTCTTTGATAAAATAAAAATTATTTCCTATTTTATATTCTTTTAATTTAGTCCTCTTCACTAAATTAAAATTGAGTTTTTTGAGAAAAAATTGAGTTCTTTGATAAAATAAAAATTATTGCCTATTTTATATTCTTTTAATTTAGTCCTCTTCACTAAATTAAAATTGAGTTTTTGCAGAAAATTGAGTTCTTTGATAAAATAAAAAATTATTTCCTATTTTATATTCTTTTAATTTAGTCCTCTTCACTAAATTAAAATTGAGTTTTTTGAGAAAAATTGAGTTCTTTGATAAAATAAAAAATTATTTCCTATTTTATATTCTTTTAATTTAGTCCTCTTCACTAAAATATAGTTGAGTTCTTTGCAGAAAAATTGAGTTCTTTGATAAAATAAAAATTATTTCCTATTTTATATTCTTTTAATTTAGTCCTCTTCACTAAATTAAAATTGAGTTTTTTGAGAAAATTGAGTTCTTTGATAAAATAAAAAATTATTTCCTATTTTATATTCTTTTAATTTAGTCCTCTTCACTAAAATATAGTTGAGTTCTTTGCAGAAAATTGAGTTCTTTGATAAAATAAAAAATTATTTCCTATTTTATATTCTTTTAATTTAGTCCTCTTCACTAAATTAAAATTGAGTTTTTTGCAGAAAATTGAGTTCTTTGATAAAATAAAAAATTATTTCCTATTTTATATTCTTTTAATTTAGTCCTCTTCACTAAAATATAGTTGAGTTCTTTGCAGAAAATTGAGTTCTTTGATAAAATAAAAATTATTTCCTATTTTATATTCTTTTAATTTAGTCCTCTTCACTAAATTAAAATTGAGTTTTTGAGAAAATTGAGTTCTTTGATAAAATAAAAAATTATTTCCTATTTTATATTCTTTTAATTTAGTCCTCTTCACTAAAATATAGTTGAGTTCTTTGCAGAAAATTGAGTTCTTTGATAAAATAAAAAATTATTTCCTATTTTATATTCTTTTAATTTAGTCCTCTTCACTAAATTAAAATTGAGTTTTTTGAGAAAAATTGAGTTCTTTGATAAAATAAAAAATTATTTCCTATTTTATATTCTTTTAATTTAGTCCTCTTCACTAAAATATAATTGAGTTCTTTGATGAACCGTTGTACTAAAAAAAAAAAAGAAAATTACATAGCGTGCAAGAGACAAACAAGCTAATAACACGGTCAACTATTCCGATTTGGACACGAAATGAGATGTATGGCCCGGTTCCTACACCATCCGCACCGCTTACTTTGGTTGGTCGGTTCTCGGATATCCATATTGTTGCGTATTCTAGTCGGGAAGGTCGACCTTTTGGTTTGCGCCTCAAATTTCTATCGGCAACGACTTATACGGTGCACGCGATACCGATGGCCACTTACGTTCATCCGGGATCGGTGGGAATACGTGTCTCCACACGTTGTACATGTTTTCTAATTTGTACACTTCATCGACATAGCTCATGGGATCAATCGGAGATTCCGACAAGCCGCAAGTACATGAGCACATGGGTAACGAAGTGCATCAAATATCCACGATCGCATGTCCTATTTGTCAAGTGTACCGATATAATGACCGCCAACAATACCTTGGTTGGGTCTCACAAACTCCGTGACACGAAACCATAGGCGTCGCGATCATGACATCTTGTGTGCATGGTATTCGCACGTGCCTTCCCACGATTAATTTGTTGCAAGACCTTACGGCTCCATACATGGCCTCCTTCCATTTGCCCTCTATAACTCATTTGCTCTCTTCGGAAATAGTGCCGCTAACCGAAAATATGTCTCTCGCACAACCTAGTAATCGGCGGATGATGACGGGTCCTTTCGAAACGAAATTTATGCATTCGGCAAGGTTTGTGGTCATATGCCCATATCGTAGAGCCACCGTCATATGCTTGTGTCCACTGCTCGAAAGGAATATTGCAAAGGTAGCTTGCGCCTTCTGCGCGTTATCTCGGCGCGCAAAAGCGGCGACAGATCTCGTGAAAACGGTCTTTATTGATCTCATACCCTGCTAATATACGTTGATAGCGAATATTACATACCACTCTTCAATTGCGAATAAATTGAATATATCAAAAGAAATTTTATTATTAGATATTTCATACCCATATCGATCACTTGCCGCTTCTCTCTTTTAGATCGATGTTGCCCATAGTAGTTGGATCGACATGCCTCGGGCAATATCGATGGTGTGTGCGATGCCACATGCTTCCACTGGCGTTCTATTGCGCAAAGTATTCCAGGGCCCCGATCCGATATAACGCATATGTCAGGTTGGGGGCAAACATGCCTCCTTAACCTGGATAGGAAGAAGTCCCAATCATCAGCTGATTCCCCCGGTGTTATTGCGAACGCAATCGGAAGGATTCTCCCGCAGCCGTCTTGTGCCACGGCTAGCAATAGCCGATCGTATATCTACCATACATGAAGGTACCGTCAATTTGTACCAATGGCTTGCAATATGTAAAAGCATCTCGGCATTGCTTAAATGTCGAGCAACGAGCGGCTTGAACATCTGCGCATCCACGGGCGATTTATCGTTGTAGTACGCCGGTTCCGTTTCAAGGTCTGTTGTCTTTGCACAGGACATACCTCTCCGACACGACACCCACCGCCACACTTCATTATATGAAACGTCCCACCGACAGTGCAATTTTTCCAACGCTATACTTGGCTATCCAAGCCTTTACGTAAGGCGTGTACCCCATTTGGCTACGAATATTGCCAATTAAGGCCGCCTTTGTAGTTACGGGATCGGCCTTCACCGTCGGGATTATTAAATCACCAACATGTCCGAATCCATCCTTGGATGATCTTACATTACACACTGCCAATGAAGTACGTTAAATAATGCAACATTACATAATATTAGTCTTATTCGAAATCATTGAACACATAGTGGTACTGCATCTGCGGTAAGACATGTATGCGGACCTTTGTACTTTTTCACCTCCCACACTCGTCCTTTTCCTCAACGACGCCATGATTTTCCATGAACATGTGCCGCCTTGCACTCGCACACTTTGCCTCGCATACCTATCGAGCTTTGATTTAACCATAGTGTAGTTAACCACATTCACGATCTTTGTATTGTTTCAATGCGGCAAAGAAAAATATTCTTGTTGGAAAACCGGTTACCAACTTCTAATTGATCCGAATCCAACAAAGAATTTATGCGGTCACGCGTCGTCGGTGTGGTAGTTCGAGAAACTCCAATGCATCATCTTCGATTAGATCGACATTATGCATGTGCGCTATTGGAGGTGAGTATGCCACTGAATAGCGGATCTTCTTCTTCTTCGATCGAACCGCCTCAACGTCTTGGTACAATTGGAGCGGGCTCCGGTTGAGAAAATAATCCAACTTCGCACCATCGTGCCCCGGCTCGAGGTGGATCCACATCGGATTCATCATCCCATCCTCCATAATCGCAACAAACGAAGGCCCCACCGGTGCATGTCGCTTCGGTAACAACGAGGCCCTCATCGGTGGATATCGTCGGTAATACATCATCCTCCTTAAACATCTTTCGTAATCTATCCCAATCGTATGTGGATTGCCATCCACTAGAAGTTGATGACCTCCCCAATACGTATTTACGTCATCCGACGTCGAATGACGAATATGCATGTCCCATCCACCAACCGAGTGTCGTGCGCAGGGTTATGTTTTCCATACTACCACCGCACACGGGCACTTCGTGTTTTGCCTCCCACTTACAGAGTGTCGACTTGGGGTCGTGTATTCCCCTCGAACGATACTAGATGTTGAGTCGTCGCAACGGATCACTTGGAGATGAAAATTCCACATATACCTCGATATAGGGTGAACCATCGGCAAGATGAGTCTCCACCATCGCCTCAAGGCTCAGAGGACCTTTGATGTCGAATGAGTCATATCTCACCGGATCAACCAAGCACAAAATCTATACTTAATAGATGAACTTTCATTAGCGTTGTTCCAGAATATTTTACGCCTAATTCTTTTGCGAAGTTCTACCAAATCGACGTTCCGATTAAAACTCAATCGCTACTGTGTTCTCCGATAAGAAAACAACACCATTTTCGATTATCACGCACTTCACCATCGTAGTAAATAACAAAGATTAATACGTTCACTCATTGCAAGTGGACGGTGTAAAAGAGTAAAATTATTGTACTAAAAAATCACACTAAGTTCAATTCCCGGAAAGAGAGAGGGATCACAAGGATCACTTAAGTACCAAGTCTTTCCTAGCCGAATATCCTCAATCGTAATTTAATAGCACAATAAATAACTACGATCACACTCACAAGATATGAAAAATTTTTGCCTACGTCTTCTGGGCACTAACAAATATATTTCACTCCAAAAATACAAGTGAAAATTTACAAATAGGAGAGAGAGAAACAATGCCTTAAGTGAGAATGGCAAATTGTGGGATGAAGAAAATGAGAAATGGTTAGGCCTATTTATAGTTGAGGTTTAGGGATCAAACTTACAAAGTACCTATTCAAATAGGGACCAATATTGCAATTACCCCATACCAATTTTCACATCACATCAACTTTCGGTGCCTAATTTTGGAGCCATTTTCTTCCCACTTGCTGCCACCATTTTTGCCGGGAAAAAAGCCTAAAGCGCGTCCCCGGGGGAGCGCTTTAGGCCGCACTCCCCCAAAAACGCGCTGACGGGGACGCAATTTTGGGGGAAATTGCCCTTTCCGGTCATTAATTTTCAACCCTATACTTTCCGGTAATTTTTGTTATTTTTTGGTATTTTCTGGAGTTTTGCCCCGAGAATCTTTTATTATTAAATTATTTTTGGTTTAAAATTATTTGTTAATCGTTCATAAATATAATAATTGATTACTAACGCATCCAATTATATATTAATGGCATAATCAATTAAGATGAGAACATATGGCAATGGAAACAGAAGGAAATTCATGACATTCAACGTTGACAACCTAAGTTGACCATGAACAAGCAGCCAAGAATTAGAGTTAGTTGTTCGTTTCTACACAGAAAGAAAAACATCACAGTTTTCCTCAATCCTCATCTTCCTCGAAATCTGAGTCATCATTAACTTCTTCCTCAGTCTCGGAATCGCTAACAACATAAGTTGTCTTGGTCCGGTTGGCCCTTTGTGGTCTAGCTCTTGGTTCCACAACCACAGCTACTTCTTCATCTTCATCGCTATCGATTTCCGGCATTGAAGACAGTGAAGAACTGCTCGTCTTCCCCAAAACCGAACCGCTTTTCTTGTTGAACGGTGACGCCCTCATTTTCCTCACCTTCTTTTCAGGCGATATCCCTGAACCCTCAGCTTCTGCTGCAGGTTTCAGCATTTGTGTCAAAAGCTTTTGTTGCTTGCCAGCTGCTGGACCTCTTTTCTTTGCTGCTGCAGGTGGCTTACCGGCTTTTGGAGCAGCCGGTTTTCGTCCTCCTTTCTTTGTTGCTGCTGGAGCTGGCTCGACAACCTCCAATTCTCCATCGCTGATGTTGATTTCGCCTATGCTCTCGGATAGAGAAATGACAGGATTCTTCTTAGTAGCAGCTGCCCTTTTGGCAGGCCCTTTCTTTCCAGCAGGTTCTTGAAACAATTCAGTTTCCATATCTGTGAGACAAAAATAACATAAGCTCAAATTCGTCATGATTATACAAATATAACATAAGCTCAAATTCAAGTATGGCTTAAATACCAGCGGAATGATCAGGAGAGGAATCAATATTATGCTTGGCAAGTCGCTCCCTTAGATCAGGAATATCAAAGTCCTCGTCATCATCATCATCACTATCATCCTGCAAATAAACATACAAGTAATAAAAAGTCATCAGTGGAAAGAGCAACAGGCATATATATAATCATATATAGGAAACGAAGAACCGGACCTTCTTTGTCTTCTTCTTTGCATCAGCCCGGCCTTTGGGTTTAACAACAGCAGGAACATTTTCTGTAAAACAAAAAGAACAACCTTGATGAATAAAATGAAGTACGAGAGTAAAATGGGAAATAGTAAATAGAATCACAAGCAAGCTGACCTGCTTCCATTGCTGTCGTAGACGAAATTTCTGAGGCTTCGGAAACTTGTGTGTCATCTTTCTTGTTTACCTTCTTCGGGTTTTTAGGTGCCACCGGTCTTCGAGCTTTCTTGCTAGCTACACCTCCCTTCGCCCTGTTTTTGTTGTTCTCTTCTTCTGCCTCCAGGTCTGCTTGATCTTGCTCCTGATTATAAGAAACAGAATACATCAGAACACTGGTAAATGACAAGTACACAATTTAACTAAAAACTAGTTCTTGGTACATACGTCAAGTTGCTTCTCGAGTTCCTCAAGATCTTTCATCCATAAAGACTTTGGAGTGTGTTTCCTCAACTCTTCAACCTCATGCTCAAGTTTATCCCTATCAGAACAAAGCTCTTGGACCTTCTCAAGGGTCAGAGTACCTATTGCCATGGATAAGAGATAGTCATAATCACTTGCCCTTGTTGCTTCAGGGCTAAGTTCAGGTTCCCCTTCATGATCAATATCCCCCGCCACTGCTACTTCAACAGCTTTCGTTTTCTTGGGGAAAGGAGTAAACCCTTTTTCTTGCAGCTCAAGGAACAAGTCAGCTCTCTTCCTATTGTTCACAATGATGTTCCCCTTAACAACATCAAGGATAAACCTGACTTTGTTATCCATTTTCAATAACTCGAGTTCAAGAGTGTCCAACATATGTTTCTGCAGCAAATGATACAAATTTTAATCAATATCACTGTTCAAACATTTAATTACTCAGAATAAGCTCAAGTGAGACTCACCCTCCGTTTCTCGTAAAATTCGAGCCTCAAGTGATAAAATTCGTCAAGTACTGCAGTAAAACAAATTATGGTCAGATTGCGACAATTTACATTGTATTCTTACTACATTAAAATACGTAAAAGTGTGGCACATACTTTCCTCAGGGGTGTCATATTTCTTAATCATCCCTCTCGAGTCAAACAAGTGCATGTTACTTGTGCTAACAGTTGTTGTTAGCTTAAACTTCTTCATCAAACCCTCTTGCTTGGCCAACATCATGTTCTCTTCAGTCATGAAGACCTCAAAATGTACAGTTCTATCATCACTGTATTGCTTAAATTCCTACAAGAGATATACTAACATATCAGATGAAAGTTTTTAAAAGAAATAACAATCAAAAGTAGAGAAAATTACCTTAATGAATGAATCATTTGCTGTTATGACGGATTCCAAAAATTCCTTATAATCTTGAGTCCACCTACGGATTGGAAGTTCAGTTATTTTCAGTGTGGTCTCATCAACCTCCTCTACAGTCCCACTTATAGTGTAGGTAACACCAGATTCTTTTGATGCAGTTTTCTCAATAGTCCCTTTGAAACCTCGGTACCACGGATGCATGGGCTCCATTGGTTCACCATTCAGCAAACGCCTCACATTTGCCACTATATCTCTTGGATTATAGTTCGGGATATAAGAGCTCCATCCTGTCCCAATTCCTTCACTTCCGTTCACGAGAACCATTGGTATAACAGGTACATACCTGAAAAACAAGAACAAAGGAACTGATTTCAATGTATATACGATTAATCAACAAAGCATTAGGTACAATGAAGTAAAATTTACCAGGAAGGCTCAATGGATTGGCCATCTTCATTCAAGTAATTGAGCAGCCCATCATCATCCTTGCGGAACAGATATCGAGTAATGGTAGTAAGATTGGTAAAAATGTACCTTGCACTTGCTGCATCTTTGCCACCCTATGAAATGTAAAAGAAGCAAGCATTACATATGTGGGAAAAGTAGTAAACATACTGATAAGATGACATAAACTGATACAATTTCTCAACCAAGATGAACATCAACTAACCTGGTTACGAGTACCAAATTGACCCCCAGGACGAAGAAGGTTTATGTTGTTACTGCCCACAAAATCCTGGGCCATTCCAACAATGGTACTACAAAGACTCTGCTCACCATGATGGTAAGCAGAATGCTCCGAAACATAACCCGAAAATTGAGAAACCTTTGCCTCATGTACAAAATTCCTCTTGAAAGCACAGAAAAGGATCTTCCGTTGACCAGGCTTCAAGCCATCAACCATGGAAGGAATTGATCTTTGAAGGTCAGCCATGGAAAACAGAATAAGTTCCTTATTAATGAAGTCGCTATAATTGATGAGTTTCTCATTGTGATCAAGGTGAGTGCCCGGCTGCAACACACAGACGTAAGAAAATTCCACCAATATCAGAATTTAGATTCTTTGAAATCAATGCATTTTAAGTTCAAAAATATATATATAACTATTGCATACCTCAAACTGTCGCAGCCAATTCTTCCTTGCTTCTATCTTCTTCTTACTAAAAGCAAGCTCGATTGCATCACCATCCCTATCTCCTTCCCATACAAACTCTTTCATGTGCTTATCAATATCTTTGAAGTATTTCTTCCCTTCAGGTCCCGTGCTTGTTCCCAACCCCTACAACATGATAGCATTAGTGAAAAAACGCTACAAGACCATGAAGAGGTTAACACCAGAAATAAATACACAAACCTTATAGTACTTTATTTTCCAGCTCTTTGCATTATTCCCCAAACTTTCCTTCCAAGCTTGGTACTCAGGCATAGTATAAAAACATAACTCCTCCTCCTGTTTGTTGACTTTGCGAGTAGCCTATACAAAGAAAAAGCATTAACAAAGGACTCTACAAAACATCAAACATGTACATTATTACTAACCAAAGACAAATACTGACCTTCACAATAGGAGTTATAAACTCAACCATGAATGATTTAACTTTTAGCAAAGAAGGCCAGAAGGAATGAATAAAATTGATTAGCAGCCCTTTGATATGAGAACCATCATGATCCTGAGAAAAGTGCAGAGTTTAAGATTATTTACAGCAAAATGATAGTTATTAGCATGATGGCAAATGAAGATAGTAACTGGAAACAAAATAAGGTGAGAAAACTGCTTCGAAGCACTAAACCTGATCAGTCATTATCATCAAATGCCCATATCTCAAAGATTTGACATCAGTATACTGCTTGTTCTGCTGCAATCCAAGAATTCGCTTAAGATTTTGTATTTCAGCATTCTCCATTAACTGCTTATGGCTGGCTTCCCTCACATTCAGTAGTTTACCTCTCAATGGGTAAACACCATAGTGGTTTCGACCTACAACAGAAAGACCAGCCACCTGCAACAACAAAAAACCATTAAGAAATCAAAACTACCCTAACATAGTTACATTGTGTAAAGAGAAATGCAGCATAATTATAAATTTATTATGAGATTTTAAAAAGGCGGCAACGTACAGCAAGAGATTTTGCTGAATCCCCTTCCGTCAATATCAATGTGCATTTGTCAGAATTCCTTCCTCCAGCTTCATTAGCATCATCTAGCTTGGGGATTCCTCGAATACTTCCTGACTTAGTTCCATCAGTCTTCTTAAGATCTTTGCTATGTTTGAATTCTGCCCACTGGAGCAAATTATCCACAACTCCAGACTTCGCAACTGCAATCAATTCACCAGCCGTGTAGCACGTAAGTAAATAAATTTATCGCTAACCATGACTTTAATACAAGTGAGCTATATTAACAAACCTTTCTTCAAAAAATCTTCAGGAAGTTCACATTTGGAGCCGAAGCTGCTCTGACGAAGAGTCAAAGTTTCCTTGGTTTGCGAATCAAAAGCAGGGTTGTCAATAAGAGCATTGACAAAAACCCACAGATGATTCTTCACATTATGTGCTTTGACATTAGCATTCTTGTTCTTCTTATTTACAGCATTCATCACATAATTAGATATCTGGTTGGTAACATAGTCAACATGGGTTCCACCCTTGATTGTAGCAATACTATTGACAAAGCTGACCTGGTAAGTACGGCAAAATCAAGAACATTAGCATAAACTACTCTAAAAATATAATCTCCGAAACTATTGAAGAAGCTGACCTGTTGAAACTGCCCTTCGCTGAGACTAACACAAACTTCCCATCTTGCATTAACCTTCTCAGAAATCCTGGTAAAACAAACATCTTCAAGTGATTAAGACACATTCAATTGTAACATAAACCAAAAAAAAAAAAAAAAAATCACCAAATGAAATTCATAGTACAGACCTTGGGAGAGGTTCGCTCTTATTTTTAGAGGCAGCACTAAGGTAAAGGTTGACATAATCAAGAAATGATTTCACGGCAATGCGTTTCCCATTCAGCTCTACCTTCACGGTCTTGCCAAGACAACCAGCTAAATCAAACACCCTCTTCCTCATTAATGCAACCACATCATCCTCCAAGTGAGTCATGTTAAATTTGGCCAAGTCTGGCTTAAATGTAACCTTTGTCCAATTCTCACCCTCTTTACATTTTGTTATAGCAGGCTCAGTTTTGTTTCCCATATTGTTTTTAAATACCTACAAGAAAAACAACAGTTCACCTTAGTTCAAACCATTTCCAAGGAACCAAAAAAAATACTATTCATAACAACTGAAACATTAAACCTAAATTATAGATGTAGTTTCGTTTCATATTCCAAACCACATCCACGATAAAAGATAACTATCACTTAAAGCTTCAACCATGGCAACAGATACACTACAGCGAAATTTCATATCAACAATCAAGTAGGAAAACCCACATCCATACACGCATTTTTTTTCTCATTTTTGCTTCCCAAGCCTGGAACCAGGAAAAATCGATCATAAAGTAAGCATATTTCAAATCACATCCTCAGTAAACAAAACCATTTGCTTATATCTTCAACCATAGCAATTAATAGACAACATGGAAACTTTCAAATTAATAATCAAGTAGAAAAATCCAACATCTATGTTATACTCGATTTCGCTTTCCAAAACAATAACCTAAAAGAAATGAAAAGAAAGAATACCTGCTTATACTTCTTCTGCCGTTTTCCATCAGCAGTTTCGATAACAAACTCAGTCGAAAATATATTCGTGAGCTTAGCTCCGTACCCATTTCTCCCACCGGTCGTCTTTTTAACATTGTCGTCATAGTTACTGCTAGTCAACAAATGGCCGAAAATCAACTCCGGGACATAAACCTTCTCCTCCTGATGAATCTCAACGGGAACTCCATCCCCGTTATTGTAAACGGAAATCAAGTTCTGCTCCGCATCAATCACCACTTTAATGGAATCCATGGATGGATCCCGTTGTTTATTATCGGCGGCATTGACTAAGATCTCGTCGAAGATCTTGTAAAGTCCCGGGACGTACTTTATGTCTCGGTGGACCATCTCATCATTCTCGTACACCCATAGACGCTGAGTGTGCTGTTCAATGGAACCGATGTAGGTATCGGGTCGGAGAAGGATGTGTTCTAATTGGGTCTTCTTTTGGTAGGTTTCCTCTATAGTTTTGGAGGCTTTAGTGTTTACATTGTTGCTGCTTTGCAGCGGGAGCTTCGAATCTGCAACCATGGTGGATTAGGGGTTTTTTTCTTAGGAGGAGGAACTTTTTCTTCTTCTTCTTCTTTTTTTTGGGGGGGGGGTGGGAGGGGGATATGTTGGTCGGAGAGTAACGTTACAGAGAGGGAGGGTTTAATTTGAGGAAGGGGCCGAGCAATTTTGAATTTGATAATTGAATTTTTTGGGCGGGATTTTTGAAATTTGAAAATTTAAATAATTAAAATATAGCTTTGGTCAGCGTTTGGAACCACGATGAGAAGTGAGATGATCGGACGGTTGTGGTTTGGTTTGGTGTAATTTGTATTAAATGAACTTTAGATTCCGTTTGTTTCGCTCAAAATTATTCGAAAAAAATTTGCTTTACTTAAAAATACTTTTTTGATGTTTTGAATAAATTTATGTAAAATATTTCATGTTATTTAGTAAATTTATTAAAAATATTTCATAAAAATTATTTTTAATGGAATAAAGATACATTCGATACTTTATTATATTTTTATTATTTAATTGAGTTTATTTCATAATCATATTTTAGTTTCAATTAATCTTATTTTATTTAATTAAGCTTAATTGTTAATTTCGTACCTTAGATAATATAATTTTATAGATATAAATTTATATTTAATTAAGTTAAAAGCTGTAAATATTTATTTTGAATATTATTTGGATCAGTAAATGTGAGTTTTGATGGACGGTATATTTACTAGCGGTTAGTGTAAAAACAGCGATGGCGATGATATTAGATATTGTAACAATACTGTAGCGTAAGAGAAAAAGTAAGCTAAATGCACTACATCGCAGTCCACCCACCATCCAAACCCACCCTATGTTAAAAATGTTTTAATTTGATAGAAATTAAAGTAAGGAACAATTTGTAAAATTTGTAAATTTTTGAATTCTAAGAGTCCGTTTGTTTGACTGAAATGGTTTCTTGAAAAATATTTTTAGAAAATAACTTACTTTTCTGAAAAAATTAATATTTTCTAGTGTTTAGATGAATCTGTGTAAAATATTTTATATTGTTTGACAGATTTCTTGAAAATATTTTATAAAAGTTGTTTTAAATTAAACAAACATACATTCGAGAATTTATTTTTTTTATTATTTAATTGAACTTATTTTATATCTATTAAATTTATATTTCACATTATTTTTACATATATTGCACTAATTTATTTATAAATCTTCAGTTTTCATACAACAATACATAAAATCTTGAAATGACATGATCGTATTTGTAACATTTGGAGTAACTAAACTCTAAAAATCAAAACATCTTCACTTTTAAACCTCCTGTCCTAGTAAATTATTAATTACCAATGGAGTAACATATTCCCAGTAACACAACAAGCTGATAATAATCGAGTTAATTCATAAAAGTCTATATTATCCATTATTTTCCTTCATACACTCTACGTTTTTCCTTCTGGGCAAAGGCACCATGAAAAATTACGTTTTTATTTTAATTTTCGTAGGCAAACCCATACCAAAACACAGAAAGTATAACATAAATAAACACTACTAGAGTGACAAATGGTTTGATATCGAGTCTTCAGTTGACATTAGTCTCGAGTTTGATCTCTGAATTAATCTCTTACCCCCTTCCCTTCATAAATAAAAAGTGGTATTTATGCAAAGAAACCTTCAACAGTTGATTTCGTCACTTGAGTGACTTGTTTAAAAGGAAGGGATAGATATGGCCAGAATTACATTTTGAGAATAATACGAGATTTCTTAGTGGCCTTTGGTGTTGGAACCTATCAAAAGACATAAAGATAGAATGGAAGAAAAATGTTTGAATAATGGAATCAAGTCATAGCAAGGATTAGCAATCTTGATCAAATATCAGTATTATCATCCTCCTTCAAGGAACAAATATAAGTGATAGATAGACAGTAGTTTTGGTAGTTAGGTGCAATCCTTTAGAATTACATCTTTTCCCTCATTACCAATCTATGCTCGTGAGCTGAAATTAATTATCTTTGTGCAAAATATGAGGTTCCATTAGATGTCCAAAATTCAGAGCAAGGCAAATGCTTTTGAAAATTAAATAAAAATATATATAGCATAATAAGGAATACTGTGGAACTAAAATATGAAGAGATAAACTTTATATAAGCAAATCCAACTTTCCGGCATAAATGCTCCAGGTATCCGAGTGAATGCTTAGAAATATCATGACGACAAGGAGTGCAAGTGCATGAAGTAAAGTAGGATGGCAAATGCTAATAAAAATACAACCTTCACTCTCTATTTGTCTATTCAATGATTTTAAGGACAATAGTTATCAAAGTAACTGCATTTTTAAGTGCATTCCCAACGAACTCACAATCAAATAAGCCTGATATGGCCATTAACTTTTTCATCTAAAAGGACTAGCAAAATTGGCATTGACAATAAATAGACAACAAATATGAAAGCAAACATTTCTTTTGGGATAAAGGAGTTATAGCTAAAAGCCTAAAAGATACCCTATAATCAGTTTCTGAATATGAAAATCAGCAAAGGTAATACGAATACACTCTAAATTGTAATGTAATAGCACAGTTGGTTGTCTTATCTTTCAGGGAATTTTAATTTTGTTTCAGAATCTGTAACTCGAGTTAAAGATTGCATTGAATGGTATCATTATTGGATAAATTCACCAATAGGAGTTGTATAGGGCAAATGTTTGAAATTAACAGTAATGCCGTACAGTTAGAGACCCATTAAGATCATCACCATCACAAACAGAGAAGACAATATTTGGCATTGCATTCTATCCAAAAAAACAACTAACATAATTTCACCATTACAAAAATAAAGGTTTGACATTTTGCCTTGTACCAGAGAATAACATGAAAATATTCATTTCCACAATCCTAATCCCAAAAAACAGAATTGAAGACAAATCAGAAATATCCCAAATAGAATTAAAAAAAAAAAAAAAACCCAAATGTTACCTATTTGGTGGCCATAGCGGTAGAGGCACCGTCTGAAATCGCTACTGCCGAAACCGCTATTATGTTTTACAATAAGTTGTATGAATTTTTTTTAAAATTCACGATCGCGATACCCGTAGTGACTGTAATAGCATCTGTTATGTCTGCAACCGCGATAAACGCAACGCGACCGAAAACACGGCTGCGACCACAATTTAAATCCCTGGTCCATATTGGGGATCAGTTTAGTCCACGCCTCTGTGAATGTGGCATCCGCAAAGGGAGCCACTAGCAGATCAGTGAAAAATGGTTGAGCCCTTGCTGCCAAAATGGGTTGACGGGCCAATAGCATTGATGCTCAACGCAACATTCTGGGAAGGGGTTGGTGGTGATCGCTCGGCTATCGCAAGGTTGGAGATAGCGTCTGAGAAGAAGGGTCATTCAATCTCTTTCTTCACTCTTTTTTGTTTTGGTACTTTGCATTTGTGAAACCGTTACTGGCTGACGGAAGCAGTGTATTAGGTTGGCAAGAACGGGCAAAGGGAAAACTTTGGAAAATGTCTTACCAAAATAAAATCTGTAAGACATTTTCCTAAAATAAAGGTTTTTCTTTTCCCGTGTTTTATAAAATTTACTGTGGGAAATTATTTTCAGCCAAACAATATGATTATGAAATATGTAAATTTGGACAGCTAAGCATAAAATAGTAAAGTTTGAAACTATAGGGGCTAAATTGTAAAGATGTTAAAACTTGAGTTTCAGGACAAATTTACATTTTTTGAGAATTTATAATTTTGAAAAATAGAAGATGAAAGTTTAACTGTTCAAAAATCAAGGGCTAATTTTTGAAATATTGACAATTTTAGTTGCAAGGACTAGATTATAAAATTTGGAAATTTTAAAAAATGAATTGTTTTGCAAAACTATACAAAATGAGGTTTTGGACTAAATTGTATAAGAAGAAAATATATTTTTGAGGAATTAAATTACAAAATAGTAAAAATTTAGATTTTAAGGACTAAACCATAAAAAAATATAAAATTAGAATATAATGAATTATTTTCTTCGACGATGAAAAGAGCTTTTACCTTTTTGTTTTTTTGACAATGAAGACAGTAAACAGAGCTTCATTATTTTGGAAAATACCTTACGAAAAATATTTTGGTAAGTCATTTTCCTTAGAAAAGCCTTGATTTTATCATTTTTTTAAAGAATGATTTTCTTTGGTAATTCATTTTTCACCAAACTAACACGATAAAAAAATGAAAATGTTTTATGAAAAACATTTTACATGCAAACAAATGAACCCTATGAAACTTTTTAAAAAACTGTAACCACTATAATTAATTAAATTGATGATTTTTTATTTGAGATTTTGATTTTTTTTTAGTTTATTATAGTTTGTTCTATTTTTAGTATACATTATTGGTAAAAATCATATTTCCCAATCCATTTGACTAGTCCTAATATATACTAAGGGAGAGTTTAGTTATGGTACTATAGCAGAATGATTTCATAATTAAATAAATTGTAATTAATAGATAAATAGTTAAAACTTAAGTACAAATTATTTAAGTCCTAATTATACATGTTCAACCGGTTCATCCGCTAGCTCTAGATAACCCAAAACAATTTGCATTTAGAACTAATAATTGTTACATGAATGAAAACAATAAGTAAGATAAATGGATCTTATGAATCACTATCTATAGTGAATGTGTTTTGACACTAAATACAAAAGATGACTTAACAATTAATTGTTATTTAATTGATTGTAATTAAATAATTGAAGTTCGAAATGAGAATTAAATTAATTAAAGTCATGGTCGACTTGTTGAATAAGACAAATAAATTAATTTTCTCATTGATTCTAAAACGGTAAAGTTGTTAAGGCTTTAATGAAATTAGAATTGAGTTGAAAAATAATTTAATTGAAAATTTAATTTAATTAATATTTTGGTATGTATAAAAAAATAATTTAATTGAATAAATTATAATGTTTGGATAAAAGTCCAAATAACACATATAACTGTACATAATACAATAAAGGCCCATTAGGCCCAATAAAATGGAAGGAGCGACAAACCCTAATATTCGATAGGGAGTGTCATTGCCCTTGTGTTCCAATTCTAGTGGAGCACCATTTTTTTATTAAAATATTGTTATTTATTTACACTTTATTCAATCAAAACTTTTGTAAAAAATTTATATAAATAAAAACCATGTTCAAACATATTTACACTTGTGATAGTTTATTTTTAGAATAAAAATTATTTTATGGGGAAATCTCATAGTTTCCATTTATATAAAAATTTTCATTTTGTGCACTTGGTTCATTTTATTTGGGCCAACTTTCAAAGCAAATTGGGGTTCGATGATAGGAAATAATATCAATCGATTAAAAGTTGAGAAACGACCTAAAACACCTTATACAAACCACAAGTTCTATTTTATTCAAAAGATTATTGCTATGAATATCATAAAACCCGATTTTAAGAAAACAATTTAAGCTTCCATTATGCTTAAAAACATTACTTTCCAAACCAAATTTTCTAACACAACGTACTTAGGGCTAACCATCGGTTCACTTGACCTACGTCCCCTCCCCCCATTCCTTCACTCTTTCCCTTCTCTTCTTCCATCCCTATCTCCCTCCCTAATTGTTTTCTTCCCTCCCGACATTGGTCCTTTCTTCTCCTATTTCCATCTTCTTCAACCTCTCAAGCTCTTAATCAACATTGCTTTGATCACCGTGGCCTCTCTTGCATAAACAATTTTCTTAGCCTAATTTTTTTTCTTCCAAGGGTTAGAATACACCCCCAACTACCATAAATGTCCACAAACTTGTTCATTGGTATAACAACTCATTAAGAACACTTCAATACTCAGGAGATAAACATCCAAGTATAGAAATCAAGAGAGAAGTCTTCAATTCTTGATTTTCTTCTTTTTCTCTTATACATATCTCTTAGGTACTCATTGACAGATATTTTTATCATTTTCAATTCCATTATTCAAGAGAGATAACACTTGTAAGCATACACCTTTGAGAAGTCCTTATTGTTTACATCTTTCCTCTTTGTTGTAAAGAGTTACTTAAGGTTTTTGAGGATTTAAAACCTTAAGCAAATGGTGAAAGGTTTCTAGTTGAGCCACAAAAGTTAGAGGGTTGCATTTAAGAAATAAAAACTAGGAGAAGGTTGGTTCTAGTTAAGTAATAAAAACTAGGAGAAGGTTTTATCTTACCTTTTGTAAAAAGATAGAAATTGTAAATGTTATACATTTTATTTGAAAGATAGCAATTGTTACAGTGAGTTGGAAAAATCCATTTAAGGTATACTACGGTAGTAGAGGTAACGAACGTGTAACACCCCAAACCCGGCCTAGATGTTATGGCCGAATCTGGCGACATTGAATGGAATTTTAAATCGAGTTTATCAAGTTAAAACTAATTCAGTTTATTATATTTTGTTACTCTCTTCGTTAATTTCAAAATTATTTTCTCGTTCATTTGATTAGTTTAAAATCAAGTTCAGTAGCGAAAGTTTTTTAAACCGTGATATTTTAAGAAAACCGTTCCCGTTTAGGAAAAACGTTATGTTTACTAAACCACGTTTTCATTGCAGTTTAGAAATTCATGAAAACAATTTAAAAATCCCAAAACAAAAGCAAACAGTCCAAAAGTCCAAATTACAATAAAATACCCCAAAAATAATAGAAATTAAAAACCTTAAATAGAATTAACCCGGTTCAAATGTTATTTGGTCACCGTTGAGTCCTCTGCCCGCACTGATCAGTTTAAGTCCGGGAATTATCTATACAGATAAAATAGGAAGAGGTGAGTTTACGTGAACTCAGTGTGTAATCCCCACAGAAGACATGCATACAGTCAAACAACAACAAACAGTCAAATGCAGTCTGGGCCTAAGCCCATTTCAGTTTCAGTGGCAGTTCAGGCCTTAGCCCATTTCAGTTACATTATTAGATATACATTAATCAGTAAACAGAATCCTACCCAACCAGCCTCTACACACCATCTCTGTCCATCCCTACACTCCATGTGGGGTTTAAAACATCTACCCATCTCTACACTTCAAGTAGTATCGAATGTGGTACATAATCAGTAAATTGCAGCTCAGCTGCCAGATAATAGGCTTAAGAGCCTTTCAGTACACTTCCTCCAAATATCAACATCCCAACTCAATGCAATGCAACATACAATATATGACATGCTAATACATGAATATCAGTTATACTTTCAGTTCAGTATTCATTCATATAATCATCATGCTCAGTACATACATCATACATACAGTTCATGCATTTAAGAGTTTAAGTAGTGCTTACCGACCCTACAGTAGGTTTACAGTTGACTTGGCGACCCGTGCAACCTTAGAACATCTTTCAGTTAAATGGGCTCACATGCCCATGTGGCCTATACAGCCCAATTTGGCATTGGCTGTGTGGATCACACGACCTAGCCTAGAATCTCACACGCCCGTGTGTACTACCCGTGTGGACCCACACGGCCCAAATCAGTCTAGCCCGTTTGTCGCACACGGCCTACCTGGCCATCACACCGCAGTGTCTTGCGTGCATGGCCTGGCCTCGTCGATCACATGCCCGTGTTAAGGCACACAGCCTACCATACAGACGAATACACACCCATATGGCGTCGACATGGGGTACTCGACTTTCACCGGAACCCCATTTTCTACATTTTCATGTACACACCTGGTTTGTTTTTACAGCAATTGCAATTCTAAGACCACCAGAACCTAAAATTGACCAACAACCCACCGTATTAGTTGCTTAGATCGAAACTAGAATCGAAACCAAGTCCTTCCACATTCCAATAGACAATCGAATCCCTTACCTCAAAACGAGCATGACGATTTCGCGTAACTATAGTACCGATGAGAAGTCCCTAGCCCTTAGATTTGTTCTTAAGCACAAGATACACAACTTTTAACATAATAAAAAATCCAACCCTTGCACAAAGCTTTCGAAGCACTTACCAAACACCACGCGAAACCAAACATTTGCACAAACGAATATGGATTGAAAGAGAGTAAAAAAAGAAAGAAATCGAAAGGAAAAAGAAGATGAAAGGGAAAAGCAGAATTTCGACAGAGAGGAAGGAAAGAAAAAATAAAGGATGATGCCACAATCCCCCATATCTCTCCCACTAAACCCACTATGTAACCACTTACTAAGAATTCATGTTCAACCGAAACTCTCTCAGTTAAATGAGCCAAAAATAAACTCCCTCACTCGCGCAAGGATTCGAACTCCAGACTTTCAACACACTAACACACATCTTAACCACCTAACCAGCAAACCCATTTTAATATATTTCTACAAATAATTAAATATAAGCCCACTAAACAAATATAGGGCTTTATTACAAAAATAACAAAATGTACCAAAGCTAAGGCTTAAACTTGAGACCTCTCATACACCCTCAGAACACTTAGCCATTGAAACAAATACACAATTACATTATATTTTACAAAAGTCGAAATAGAAATTTTTGGGGAATTATAGAATGAGTGATAAAAAGGTAATAATTCGATCACGTTAATGGTTATTACGTAAATTTTAAAAATTGGATGGTCAAAACATGATTTTATATAAAATTTAAGAACAATTGATGTGATTTACCCTTTTAATATTTAGTCAATACCATGAGAAAGCAACCTTACAATAGAAACCACATCTAACTTCACGAAAAATATTCTCAAAAAGAAAAATTCACAAAATATAAGATTTCATGATTTGTGGCCAAGAAACAACAAAAATGTTGAAATATTTCAATAGTGTTCATTAAAATGTCATTATCACGCATAATATAAATTAAATAAAATATTGGATGAAATGTTAAAATTATCAAAGCTATAAAATTCATTATGTATTAAGTTTAAATCGTACTATTAATAATTTTTTATTAATTTAGAAAATATAAAAAATAAAATATTATTATGAAATAAATAAAATTTAAATAATTTCTCAATTGAATTGGTCTCGATTAACTTGTAAGTCCAACTTGATTAAAGACTAAAAAATACATATAAATTAGTAAAGTAATATTATTTCAACATATTATTAAAAAGATAATATTATGATAAATTAAATTTTTTGAATAGTTTCTGATTATATATGTTTTTTTGACATAATACTTATAATTATCCATAGTTTCTATCCAACTTTAAAATAAGATAATAATATATTTCAACGCATTTTAAGCCACGTCTTCCTCCACAGACAACAATGCGCTTGTACCAATAAAGAAAAGACTCGATCAACTATAGGAAATCAATTTAAACCTATTTCCACTTATATTTCAAGGGTGTTTTTTACATTCTAAAAGACTAATATTTCAAATACATTATAAAATCAAGCAAAATTCATATTAGTAAGAAAAATGAAAAAAAGATTTAAAAGATGAAGATTAATATATTATTTTATTTAAAATAACGATAACATGCAAAAATATAAAAATCGATATCTTATTTACATTTTCCAATATATTTAAAAAGAAAATAATTGATTGGCTAATAGGTAGCAAAATTCATAAAAAGTAACTAAAATAAAATGCCCACCACAATCATCAAAGTTGCGCATGACCCATGATGCCGAAAACGCATCAGTATCGAGTGGTGGACGTTAAAGGTTCCGTACCTAATCATGTGGGCCCCACTATAGACGGGCCTCAAAAATCCGAAAACCCGATCCGTCTTTCAGTTTTACTTAATTACCCCTAATCTCTTCTAGGAATATTCGAATAAATTTGATATAACAGTACTTTCACTTTAATATTTTTTAAAATTTTTATATATCAATCTAGAAGCGACCAAAGCCAAGGCCAAAAATTTGCTCAAGCTTTGTTGAGACTTTGAACTGAGCTTTGCTGAATTTTCGTGATCGTCGAGAAAGAAAATTATGGGAAGGAAATTCTTCGTCGGCGGAAATTGGAAATGCGTGAGTATTTCTCTTCGGATTTTTGCATTATTTTTTATTTTTATTTTTTTGCGGAAATATTTCAAGAATTTGATTGAGATTAGAATCGGGTGATCTATTTTCTGTTTGATTTTACAATTATTATTTAATCGTGTTAGGGAAAAGTTGCTATTCTTGATAGATCTTTAATAATATAACGATGTATGATTTTTCTTGTTCGGTCATATAAACAAGTGAACTTGATGTCTAATTTGAAGCGATAATTTTTTTTGTAGAATGGAACCACTGAGGAAGTGAATAAGATTGTGAGTACTTTGAATGCTGGAGAGGTGCCTTCTCAGGATGTTGTTGGTAAGCCAATTGATATACTATTAAAAAAAAATCAGGTTGAGTTTGGAAAATTGGATTTCGAAAGAGGGATTTAGATTTGAAAAGTAGTATAAATTGTGTAAAAAAGCACATTAAAATGTTTCATTCATGATTATTTTCCAAAGCCATGGATTTGTTGGATGACTATTCATTGGTGAATTTGAAATACCTGTAAGTATTTGTGAATGTGAAAATCATGTTTTATGCATTTCAAAAGGTAATCATATTGAATTTTAATTAATTATATATTATGCTTGCGTTCCATTCTCACAATTTATAAAGAAATAAAAAAATTTAAAATTCATGCTCTCAAACATAGCGTTTGAATTTGATTTGTTGTACTGTGGTTTCTTTTCTTTTTGGAGGGGCTAAAATGTACTGCAGTTTTGAAGCATTTATCATTGATGGAAACACTAAAATTCATAAAAAAGTGTTGTCTATTTGCTTTTTTTCATTTTCTTATAAAAGAAATTTATAGAGTATGCACCGTGGATCTACTCAAATTTCATTATTGTTTTTCTGTTTTCTTTGGGTTTAATTTAATCATACAGTTACCTAGTAGTTTTCTGACTGATTTCCTTGATAAGCATTGGATTTGGTAATTGTATCAGTGATGTTTTGCCTCTTGTATTGTTATACTTGTTGTTTTCTTTGCTACAATTAGTTTCTCTATTATTGTTATCAAAACTCAAAAGGGATGATATAATGGATGGCTAATTTGGGGTAACATGCTATCCTTATACAGAGGTTGTGGTTAGCCCTCCATTTGTGTTCCTTCCTTTGGTCAAAACTTCACTGAGACCTGATTTCCATGTCGCTGCACAAAATTGTTGGGTCAAGAAAGGAGGTGCTTTCACTGGTGAAGTTAGGTATGCCCTCATTTCCTTTATACTATTACTTTTGTTTTAGCCTTTCCATACCTTTTATTTTGTTCTTCAATTGACTTTCCCTTTTGATTCTTTGGGTTAAGATACGATTCTGCTTTCGCTTAACCAGACATTTAGTGTCATTTTTCTGTTTCATAGGAACAAATAAAATATTGACAGGTGAAGAAAGGATGATGTATATATATATTTGAGGCTTTGAGCAAATGCTTCATATCAGTGAAATTTGATACAGCCATTAGTTTGGTTTGCTTTACGGATGAGAGATCTTTTAAGTTATGAATTCTTTTTTAATTTTCAGTGCGGAGATGCTTGTCAATTTGAGCATTCCTTGGGTTATTATTGGTCATTCTGAGAGGAGACTTATTTTGAAGGAGTCAAATGAGGTAACGTGTTTGATCGGACTATAAATACTAACATCTGTTATATTTCCAATACTATGACTCATACTCATTTTTTATTATCAGTTAAACTTTCAGCATTTTGTTAACTTTACAATTTTGGTTCATTTGTTTTAGTTCGTTGCGGATAAGGTTGCTTATGCACTTACTCAAGGCTTGAAGGTGATAGCTTGTATTGGGGAAACACTTGAGCAACGTGAAGCAGGATCTACTGTGGCGGTTGTTGCTGAACAAACTAAAGCAATTGCAGGTATGTATTTAATGCCTTCTTTACCTTTATAAAGCCCCTGGTGCAATGTAGCAGATGTTGTGTCAATGACTTGGTGTCACCAATATTTGTTAATTATTTAGATGCTATAGTTGTTCTATCACATGCATTGTTGCAGCGATTTCTTTCTGTATGTTCTATTCTCACTTCTTTTGAGAGAAGTCTATTTTGAACATCTAAACATTATGAAATATTTCATGCCTTTCTGCATTGTACTCTTGTTGCTGCATATTTATTTAGTGTCAGATATTTTTATTTTCAAAATAATGTTTGTTTATGACTGTATTCCATTGATATTCATGTGAAAATGAGTGGTTACTCACCTTGGTATCAGTATATTTCAGTACACACCCTGGTCTTTTTTAAAAAATGCTATTTTTGCATCACTAAATTGAGACTGCTACAAAATCTAAGCATAGGTTGGGTTTCCTGTATAATTTCCAATGGCAGCAAAAATATCAAACTGGACTGATGTCGTTTTGGCATATGAGCCTGTGTGGGCTATTGGAACCGGGAAGGTTGCTACTCCAGCTCAAGCCCAGGAAGTAAGTTAGGCTGTTTTTATTTTAGAACCTCATCATTATTATGTATGCAATATAGAAAAACCTTAGGTCATAATTTGCGTTTAATTTCTAGGAATAATGAGGATTGTCTTATACATAATTTTCCTTTGTGAAGTTTTACTTACAAAGTTTTTATGTCTGTAATAGGTACATTTTGAGTTGAGGAAATGGCTTCAGGCTAATGTTAGTCCTGAAGTTGCTGCATCAACCCGGATTATTTATGGAGGTATTTCACATCATCCTTTTTACTCTTGCCTCTCTTTTTGAGACTTCATATTCTTAAGATATTCAACTTAATAGTTCATAAACAAAAATATGTTTCTGTAAAATATTAAGAAAGGCTTGCCTTATTTACAGGTTAAATAAGAAAGCTAGATTCTCAAGTACCCATGTTGCTTCAATATATTTTTTAAGTACCCGTGTCCACGACTATGTGTTTGACTCGTATTCGGATATGACTCTCTAATGGCCCTCTGAATATGTAAAAACTTCAAAAAGACTGAATACACCCATATTGGACACATGCTAGTATCTAACATTCACACCCGAGTCCTAGTAACATAGCTTTTAACAAATAGTGAATACAAGGTTTAACCCAGTTGTGGTGCATTCAACCACCTTAACTAGGTGGCATCCAATTGGTTTAGGATTCGAATCTCAACATCTGTAGTCTCCTTTCGCATTCCTAAACTGTGACCTTTTTTATACAAAAATCCCTTAATCTATAGCAAAATACAAGCAGCATTTTCTTCCCGGTTTCTTGCTCTTGTTATGAACTGGATGCCCTATTATTTTCAGGGTCCGTCACTGCTGCAAACTGCAAGGAACTAGCAGCTCAGCCTGATGTTGATGGTTTCTTGGTCGGTGGAGCTTCACTTAAGGTAAAAAAATATTGATACTTCTCCTCCTCTCCTTCTCTTCTATTTATTTCGGTATGATATTTATCATGTTATGTTGTACTATCGGCAGCCGGAGTTCATTGATATCATAAAATCTGCTGAGGTGAAGAAGAATGCCTAAGGTTTTCGGTTGGAAGCTTTGAGAGTACTTGCAGTAGCTGTTGCTTGGGAATGGAAGGTTTAGGATCTGTTCCATAAGAAGAGTTTTATAAAGAAAATGAAATACTAATTTTCAAGGAATAATTCATGCTTTTATTCACACCAGTACCTTAAACTGGATTTTCTGTACTATTAACAATTTTAGTGTTTCCCGAGAAATGCATTTTTCATTTCAATAAGTTTTATTTCCATGATTTTCTTTTATCGCAGTCCAGCCATGCATTTGTACACACACACACACGTATTCTATTTGTACGTTAGAAAATTAGCATTGCAATTACGTATTTGTAGGGTGTAATCGGGTTGACTTCAGCTTAAATTCAATTCAAAACTTGGCTAGAATTTAATAAACCAAGTATCAATTTTTTATTCGAAATTGAGTAATTTATAAATAATAAAAAAATAAATTTATCTTACTATATATATTTGAATAATTTTATTATAGGTTCTGATCATATGGATTTTGTTTAACACAATGCCTATAATTATCATAATACTTCTTTTAATAAATAAGAGAATAATGCATTTCCGTGCACTTAAATTTACATCATTTTGCACTGATAACAATATTTTTTTTCTCGAAGTTTTGTATAAATTTTTATCTCATATATTTATTTTTTTAATCTTATTATTCTATTTTTAAATTAAAAAAACTTCTACCGAGGATATTTATCAAAACTTAAGTATATATCTCGAAACTTGTAATTACCAAGCCAAAAGAATTATTATTTCTCTCTTTCATATATAATATATTATTATATATCAATAATATATAAATAATTTAAAACCATAAGCTTATGAAAAATAATAAGATATTTACATTTATTTATAAGGTAAGTGTGAGATAAAGAAGTGTTCTCTAATTGAGGTGGGATCAAAAATTGATTGTGTAAACAATTGTCACATGCATGGAATTACAGTGTACATTTTTTAATTTAAAAAAAAATTATATATATAATTTTTTTTGCTAATAATATAATAAAAAATAAAAATATATTTTTTGTGATCATATTTATTTAATCAGACTTCAAAAACATAACAATATTGAACTTTTTTTTTATATAATTATTTTCAACAAAATAAAATTTATAATTACTTAAATAATTTATTTGATGTTTGACTGAAAGATGTTTCTTAAATTTCAAAAGGCTGAAAACAACGAGGTAATTGTGATTTAGGAATATTGAGCCCTTTAAAAAATTTAAGAAAACATGGATGGGTTTAAAAATGAATTTACCCATTCATAAAAGCTATAAATTTCTAATTTATTACCTTAAGTCCATTTTATTCTAATTACCTTAAGTCCATTTTATTTCAATTAACGAACGAATGCTTCTTTTCTTCTTGTTTATTTATTTCTAAATTTATTATTTTAAATTGACAAAAAAGTTAAAAGCAATTTTATTGTTTTAAATAAATGATTATAACGCTTGTGTTTTAAAAAATTATTTATAACCATTAATTTAGAAAAATATTCGTGTAATGATCACGATATATGTTTAATTAATATATAATTATATAAATTTAAAATTAATTTATTTTTATTTTAAATTTAAATATACATTTGAAATAATATTATTTAAAAAAATTCAAATATTTAATAGTTTTATAGAATTAAATGTTAACCCTTTAATATGACATTATTTTTTCTCATCAATTTTATAAAACTTGTATAATGCAAAGTGTGTAATTTAAATATTTTAAATATTTAAATTTATAAATTGTCGATATTATTCAAATAATGTATTATAATTTTAAAATAACAAAATTTGTAAAAAATAACACAATTGTCATATGTTATCATAATAGATGTCAATAGATTAGGTCTCCATGTCACGTAAAACCTAAAACTTTGTAATAATATATATATGATGAGACTTATTTTTTCTAAATTATAAAATATTTGTGAAATGATAAAAATGCTATAAAATTGTAAAAGTTCATATTTTTCAAAAATTCTAAAAAATTCGGAAATTCTAAAAGGAATCTAAAAAATTAAAATGAGAAGCCCAAAACAAATAATACCATGCAATAAATTTACCTTCAACTTTGCAAATAAATAAATACGCTTAATATAATATTTGGTATACTTAAATTTTCTTTTACCTAATTTGGTACTCGAACTTGGCATTTTTATCTTCTAATTTTGTACCTAAGCTTTTTTTTAGGTTGAAATTGATATCTAAATTTATTAAATGTTATAAAAATTACACAAATTACTAATAGTGTTTTTTTTTGTCGTGCTATAAAAATATTGTCAAAGTAAATTCATGTTAAAAAAATAGGTATTGAGCTATGATTAACGAATTAATATTAAATAAAAAAAGATTTTTAAAACCCCAAATTAAAAGAAATTCATTATTTTTAATTAATTAAAATAATAAAATAAATAAAACTAAAAGTAATTGAATATATAAAGTACAAAAAAATATCATATCATCTATCACATGTTGGTCATATATCAATTATTTTTGCTACCTTCTGAAAAAAATATTTTTAATATATTGGAGTAATTTGTAAAGCATCTGAAAAGTACCAAATTGAACAAAAAAACTTAGGTACCAATTTAGGAAAAAAAGATTTAAGTTCAGGTACCGAATTGAACCTCAAAAAGATTATCTACCAACTTAATAAAAAGTGTCAAGTATAGGTACTAAATTAAGAAAAAGTGTTAAGTTTGGGTACAAAATTGGACCAAAAAAAAGTTTAGGTACCAAATGTTATATTAAGCCAAATAAATAAAAGAAAAAAAACCGGCCCAGCTCAAAATTCAGCCCCATATATAAGCTAAAAACAAAACCTCGAAAACAATTCATTTACGCATACAGCAAGAGCAAAGAAAAGCAGGGACACGAAACAAAGGGAGTCGTGTTCGTGCATTGAAGAACAAGAGTCGGTGACTGGTGAGTCCAGTTCCACTGTTCTTTATTTTTAATTTTGTTTTAATTTCATTTTTTAACATTTAGTTATTCGAGTCTTTTATGTTTATTTGCAAATCCCTAATTCATTTTTTGTTCCTCTTTATTTTGTTCTAGGGTTTGGTTTTAACGTAAACCTAAGGAGTTTGATTTTATTTTGGTTTTAGGGTTTTTGAGAAATGGAAGATTCAGAAAAGAGAAGGCACCGTGAGAGAAGAGATAGGGATAGGGATAGGGATCGAGAACGGCGTCGTTCCGAGAGGGAGAAAAGCAGCGATTCCGATAGAGAAAAGGAGAGGGAAAAAGAAAAGCATCGAGATAGGGGAAGGGAAAGGAAAGATAGGGAACGAGAGAAGGAAAAGGAAAGGGAAAGAGCTAGGGAGAAGGAAAGGGAAAGGGAAAAGCGTGAAAGGGAAAGGGAAAGGGAAAGGGAAAGGGAAAGAGAAAGGGAGAAGAGGGAAAGAGAAAGAGAAAGGGAAAGGGAAAAAGAGAGGGAGAGGGAAAAGAAGGCGAGGGAAAAGGAGAAGAGGAGGGAATATAATAGTGATGATAGCAAGGAGGAGAAGGAACGACATAGGAAGCGGCGAAGGAGGGAACGGGATGACGAAGATGACTGTAACGATGATTATAAGGAGAGGGAGAGTAAATCGAATAGGGGAGAGAGTCCTGCTAGGAAAAAGAGTGGTGAAGATGAGTTGGAGAAGAAAGGGAAGAAAAGTAGGGAAGAGGAAATGGAAGATGAGCAGCGTAAATTGGATGAGGAGATGGAGAAAAGGAGGAGGAGGGTTCAAGAATGGCAGGAGTTGAGGAGGAAGAAGGAAGAAATGGAGAGGGAGAAACGTGGGGAAGGGAATGCGGTTGAAGAGGAGGAGGCTAAGGTTGGTAAAGCTTGGACTCTTGAAGGGGAATCTGATGATGATGAAGCGGCTTCTCCGATGAATGCGGAGATGAGTATGGATGTTGATGATAATGAGAATGCTAAGCCTGATGGTAAGGGAACTGGAGATGCAATGCTTGAAGGTGGGAATTCTGAGGATGGAAAAGATAAAATGGTTGTTGACCAAAATGGGGATAATGGGGTTGCTGAGAATGATGATGAAATTGACCCATTAGATGCTTTTATGAATTCAATGGTGTTACCTGAAGTCGAGAAGCTAAGTAATGCAGTTGTTGATCCTCCTCCTAGTGATAACAATGGGAACCTGAAGACTGATAAAAAGGATGGCTGGAGTAATGGTGGACAGCAGCAGCAGAAGAAAGGTTCGAACAAGGCACTTGGGAGAATCATTCCCGGTGAAGATTCGGATTCGGATTACGGGGATGTTGAGAATGATGAAGAGAATTTAGAAGATGAAGACGATGATGAGTTCATGAAAAGGGTAAAGAAGACAAAAGCTGAAAAACTATCGATTGTAGACCATTCAAAGATCGATTATAAACCATTCAGGAAAAATTTCTATATTGAAGTTAAGGAGATATCTAGAATGACACCTGAGGAAGTGTCTGCTTATAGGAAGGAATTGGAATTGAAGTTACATGGAAAGGATGTGCCGAAACCAATCAAAACCTGGCATCAAACTGGACTCACAAGTAAAATATTAGAGACAATAAGGAAGCTAAATTATGAGAAGCCAATGCCAATTCAAGCTCAGGCACTGCCTGTAATCATGAGTGGTCGAGACTGCATTGGTATAGCAAAAACTGGCTCTGGTAAAACCCTTGCTTTTGTGTTACCTATGTTAAGGCATATTAAAGATCAGCCACCTGTAGTAGCTGGAGATGGGCCTATTGGACTCATTATGGCACCCACAAGGGAGCTTGTACAGCAGATTCATAGTGACATAAAGAAGTTTACCAAGGTAATGGGAATCAGATGTGTTCCTGTCTATGGGGGTTCTGGTGTTGCCCAGCAGATTAGTGAATTAAAAAGGGGAACAGAGATTGTTGTATGTACTCCAGGTAGGATGATTGATATACTTTGTACCAGTGGGGGAAAAATTAGTAATCTTCGTAGAGTGACATACTTGGTTCTGGATGAAGCTGACAGAATGTTTGATATGGGTTTTGAACCTCAAATCACTCGAATTGTTCAAAATATTCGACCTGATCGCCAAACTGTACTATTTTCTGCTACTTTCCCTCGCCAGGTTGAGATTCTGGCACGGAAAGTGTTGAATAAACCTGTTGAAATTCAGGTTGGTGGGAGAAGTGTTGTGAACAAGGACATAACCCAGTTGGTTGAGATGAGGCCAGAAAGTGAAAGGTTCCTAAGATTGTTAGAACTTCTAGGTGAATGGTATGAGAAGGGGAAAATTCTGATTTTTGTCCACACTCAAGAAAAGTGTGATGCTTTGTTCAGGGATTTGCTCAAACATGGTTACCCTTGCCTGTCACTTCATGGGGCCAAGGATCAGACTGATCGGGAGTCCACCATTTCTGATTTTAAGAGCAATGTTTGCAATTTGTTGATTGCAACAAGTGTTGCAGCTAGGGGTTTAGATGTAAAGGATCTTGAATTAGTGATTAATTTTGATGTCCCAAATCATTATGAAGATTATGTTCACCGTGTTGGTAGGACTGGTAGAGCTGGGCGGAAAGGCTGTGCTATCACATTTATCTCTGAGGATGATGCAAGATATGCACCGGATCTCTTAAAAGCTTTAGAACTCTCTGAGCAAGTTGTTCCTGATGACCTGAAAGCTCTCGCAGATGGCTTTATGGCAAAAGTCAATCAGGGACTAGAGCAGGCTCATGGAACAGGTTATGGTGGAAGTGGTTTTAAATTCAATGAAGAGGAGGATGAAAAGAGAAAAGCAGCAAAGAAAGCACAAGCAAAAGAATATGGGTTTGAGGAAGACAAGTCAGACTCGGAAGATGAAGATGAAGGGGTGCGGAAGGCAGGCGGTGACATCTCACAGCAGACAGCACTTGCTCAGATAGCTGCCATGGCTGCTGCCTCCAAAGCTAGTACTGCTTTGATGCAAAATCCTCTATCATCTGGCCAACTGCTTCCCAATGCTGTATTGCCTATTTCTCTTCCTAGTGTACTTGGTGTCTCAATGCCTGGGACTGCAGCAGTTGTTCCTGGTAGTGGGCTGTCTGGTCTTCCAAATGAAGAGGCTGCTCGAAAAGCTGCACTGCAAGCTGCTCTCAATTTACAGCATAACCTAGCAAAGATTCAAGCCGATGTTATGCCTGAACATTATGAAGCTGAGTTGGAGATTAATGAATTCCCACAAAATGCTCGATGGAAGGTTACCCACAAGGAAACTTTGGGCCCAATATCGGAATGGACTGGAGCTGCCATTACTACGAGGGGCCAGTATTTCCCACCTGGTCGGATTCCAGGACCAGGAGAACGCAAGCTTTACTTGTTCATTGAAGGACCTACCGAGTTATCTGTTAAGAGAGCTAAGGCAGAACTGAAACGGGTGCTGGAAGACATCTCACACCAGTCCTTGCAACTTCCTGGTGGGACTCAACCCGGCAGATACCAAGTTTTGTAGATGTAAGAACTCATATCCAACTTATTATAGGGATAAACTTTCTACATTAGCTTTTCCGTATATCTGCATTGTTTGTTGTTCATATTCAAATTTTTTACCCTTTAATTTATGCTTTAACTGGTTACTTGTTGCAAAAGTTCGCTGTTGCTTAAGTTTCTAACAAAAGTGGAACTGTAGTTCTTCTAATAAGAAAGTCAAATAGGAGTTAAGTATGGAACCTAATATATTTATTAAAGGCAAGTCTGGATTGATCTTGGCTTTATCTTTGGTACAAGGAATAAACTAGTAAAATACACGCTCTTCTCTTGCATAGATTGTTGGATTTGTGGTCGGACTTGTCACTCAGACCCAAAAGTCAATCTTCATGATGGCGTTCCTCTTCGTGTGATTCAAGACTCGCATCCTCTTCGGGGTATGAAACTAAACGATATTTGTTAAGTAAAAAATGGCCATAGTACTAGTGCTATTATTCTGAAGGGGAAAAACTAATGGATTTTTAGGTGGTTTGCTAATTAATTGACATATATTTGACTGAGGCAACATAATTTGGTAGAATTAATTCGTTGGGAAATAAGTAATTTAACTAAATGAATCTATAAGGATGTGAAATAAGGACTTTTGTCATGCATCGGGTAAGTTTTATTATCTTATATATCAAGGACTGATTCCTTTGTTTTATTTCCAGATGCTTGGTGTAATCCCCTGTCAATCAAGTGACAGCTTATGACATCCATAAGTTATATTTCTCTTTGATTTTCTTTCTAACTGTCAAATTGTGACGTTTGAGACTCATGAGCTCTTCTTGAATGATCCTATTAATTCTTGTGACTTGCTTTTGATTTCTCTCTCTATATATATGCAGTTATTTGGTTAACTTCATAAATCTCTGGTAGAATCATAAACAAATATGCTGTTTCATATTGTTGTCGTTTCTGATGTTTCAGAAGTTTTCTTATTCTCTCTTCCTAGAGTCTTATGCTATTTTATGTTTCAATTTCTTGTCGCAGAGATTATATCCATTACTAGCTCTCATCTTCATTATGGGAGGAACTTTCGCAAAAGTACTAGCTGATAAAGGCTGATTTTCTTACATGCATGGTTAACCTTTCATTTAATAATGGTGATTAACAAGGCTTCTTTTTTTTTTTTCCTTTTTATTTTTCTTTCTCTTGTTTTTCAGGTCTGAGACTGGAGATGTAAGCCTATTATTTTCAGATTTTTGGAGCACGTTGTTTCGGGTTTTGTGCATTCTGATGCATTGCCTCGGTCAACCTGATCTCAAATTCACTAGTCCTTTTGTCAAATTTATATGGATGGTGGTTTGAATCCTGCTTCTGAGTGCTTGCTCGAGAAATTGGTGTTAACTGAAAGTCAAATCATGGAACAAGATGCTTTAGTTCCAGAACCATATGAAATGATGAAGTTTCTTTTCTTTTATGGTCAAAAAGTATTCGATGATGTTCCTATACTATTAAATTACTCTTTTGATGAGGAAGATGATGTATTTTTTTTCTTTTTTCATGTCTTAGGTGTTACTGATAACATTATGCTCCGTAATGCGAACTTCCATGCTATATCTCAAGAGGATCAATCTGAGATTGCATTTTGGTTTATGTGGATGTTCTTGGATCTTGGAAAGTTGACTCTTTAACCATATTTTGTTCTTTAACTGAGTTTTTTCCTTTCTTGAAGGTAGTATATATGTCTGATCTGAAGTTGTGAACAGCATATAGCAAAAGCCTGCAGGGTTGCTTGGTTGGGGTTCTATTTGTGTGTTTCTGGTACGATTTTGCCAGTATGATGGTCAGCTTTTTTGGACAAACGGACTTGAGCTTCTCAGACGAAAAGGTATCCATGGTGCATTCTAGGTTGATGTTTTTGGATCTGCATAATACTCTCTGCTTCTTGCTCGATAGTCAATATGCTTTTCGTGCTCTGCTTCTCAGTTGTTTTGGACATGTATACATGATTTATTGTGTATATATCTTGAGTGCTTGTTGTTGAATATTATGTGTTGCATCGATTGTACAGAGTAATATTGAGATTCAAACGAATTGGTTAAACACTAACTGTGACAAGTTACAATCACAGCACTTGTTCCCACTTTTGAGTTTTGTTCGTCAGCTAGAACAAGCATCTTGTTGAAATCTTTTGTTTAATTTTCTAATGGCACAGATCAAATTGGGCGGATAAGGTTTCTTTCGGCCAATCATATGTTCGCTGCCCCATCTAGATTTCGACCGGAGCTAGGTGAGCCAGAAGAGTTATTTTTTATTTGTCGTTGTTAAGCAGTAGTACATTGACACAACATGTGAGCTCTGTTTAAGCATCTCATTTATATCATCATATCCCCAGATTAGTTCATAGCTTGGATTATGCTTACAGATTCTTCGTCGTAGTAGTATTTTCCGACTTGATTAGTTGGTTAAGGGTTTTGAGACTGAAAACAGATCAGTGTTTCCCTTGTTGATGTGGCTCCTCCACAAACAGTGAATGTCGACCAACCAGACTGGTCGAGTTTTTCTAAGACAAAAAGTAAAAGGTTTGTATAACCAATCAGAATAATATTTGAGGGAAAATATAAAGTCCATATGCAACTTGATTAGTCGGTTAAGGGTTTTGAGATTGAAACAGATCTGTGTTTCCTTTGTTGATGTGGCTCCTCCACAAACAGTGAACCTGACAGACCGGACTGGCTGAGTTTTTCTGGGACAAAATGTAGAAGGTTTGTATAAACAATCAGAATAATATTTGAAGGAAAATATGAAGTCCATATGCAACTTGATTAGTCGGTTAAGGGTTTTGAGATTGAAACAGATCTGTGTTTCCCCTGTTGATGTGGCTCCTCCACAAACAGTAAAATGTTGACCGACCGGACTGGTCGAGTCTTTCTGGGACAATAAGTAAAAGGTTTGTATAGGCTATCAGAATAATATTTGAGAGAAAATTCGAAGTCCAGATGCAACTTGTGGTCAACTCAGGTCAGTATAATAAAAAACTTTAAAGCAGCGTAGCGAAGATTTTGTTTATAGCATTGTTGTTGATAACAGCTTGAGGACAAAGCCTGCATTTCACTATTAACAAAGTTTAGCCTTATACTAAATCATTATGATTTGGTTTAGGTTGGTCCATTCTGACTCAAATTCCTAATCATAATTTACATTTGATTTAACTTGATTTTATCATAGAGGTTCAATTTAGGCCCTATTTGTGTTGAAAAAAAATTAAAAAATTAAACTTCAGTAATTTATTTTAAACATGTTTGATAATTCACAATAAAAATTAAAAGATAGGTTTTTCCTTTAAAATGGTGTAAAAAGTTGTAAGTAAATCTTCTAATAGAGAGTAGATTTAATTATTTTTTAATATTCTCAGTATATAATTTTAAGTAAAATACCAAATAAAATTTATAATTTAAAAAGAACTTAATTTTTTTATTACTTTTTTAGTACGTATACTTATATTCAATATAAATTCTAAAAAAATTGAATTTGTAATAATTCAATTTAAAAATAATCTAAAGTTGCAATCTTAATTGGCTACATTTGTTCGATTTAATTTTGATTTTAATTTTTCAAATCAAAAAGTGGTTGTTAATGTTTATGGTCAAAACTTGTATGCAGTCATATATATTACCAAATTTATATAGTATATTCTCTTTTAGTATGCACTATAAACAAAAAAAAAAAAATACCAATTATTTCAAACCCTAAAATATTTATTATCTCAATTTCTAAAATTACCTTTAGCACAATAAGTTCTTCCTTTTTGGTTCATTTTCAACCAATCTCTCTGACTATTGAAAATAATTCATATAATAATTTTGATATTATTCCCATTTATATATATATTCCCATTTATAAATTACAATTGTCTCACGACCCTTTTATAAGTACCTTTCGGTATTAGTTACACGATCCACTGATTTATTAATATTTCTAAACTAGAAATTAGCAATAAATTAAAATTTTAATAACTTTTAGTCATTCACATTATTTGTAGGGGTGAAGGCAGGGGCTGGTATGGGCATTGGCCCCCTAAAATGTAAAATTACTATTTGAGTTTTTAATTTTTTTTTAAAATTTTAAATTAGTGAAGGTAAAATTGCACTTTGGCCTTTCTAAAATTAGAAAAATTCGATTTAATCTTTTATAATTTATAAAGATATAAACTATAAAAAATTAAAATTTTATCCGGCTCGCCCTTGATTATTTGTTTTTAGCAAAGTTTTTTTTTCTACTTATTTTGAGGAGTCCTTATTTTGTGTTAGAGTTTTATTCATCCTTTCAATTTTCGAAAATAAAGATTATTTTCATTTTGATATTTTGGAAAATGAAAAAATTGAAGAGAATATGATTGATTGAAAATTTCAAAAATTATTGTTGAGAAATGAAAATAAAAATATGTAAAAATTAAAAAACCAACTTTTTTAAAAAATTATTGTTGACTATTTTTAAAAAATGCTTTCTAAAGCTGGAGATAAATTAACTCTGATTCAAAGTAATGCAAATTTTTAACCTTTTTAAATACAATTCTAATATCGGTTTGAGTTTTAGCTTGATTGGTATGAGCATTGTTGCCGATGTATGAAGACGTGGATTTGAGTGTGTTAATGCACATTATCTTTCTATTTATGTGTTGGGGGGTTATGGGTAGTTTTAAGCATTGTGTAAAAAAGAATAAATATGATCATAAGTTATAATGATATTATTTAAAAAAAAAAAAATCAAATGTAATATATATTGGTAGGAATTCATGTAAGTTTAGGGAATTTTATAGTAAAATTGGTTCAAACATGTTTTAATGTTTTTATTATTGAATAAAGCAACTATTTTATTTTTATTTATGAAATGTGTTTTTTAATTTTTAAAAAAATAAAAAAAATATTTACTAATGGAGGAAAGTTTTTACTTGTTATAGAAGTATAAAAAAATTGATCACTTTCTTTCATATATATGATATTATTTTGTTGTTTAGTGTCTTTTTATGTGTGTTCTCTTGGGGAGAAGAATCGGGTATTTATCTGACATAGTTATTATTCATGGAATTGATGTTCTAGGTAGGCTCCATGCATGTCGACATATATGCTATCCTAGAATTAATATGTGTTCGTTGATCCAGGTGTTCGCCAGTTCACTCGTTTAGCTTCGCATCCTCTGTTTCGAGCACTCAGGGACGTGTGAACCCTTAACGTACCCACCTGGTGGGGTCCAAACTCGGGTCATGGGTCAGTAACCTGAATTATACTCGAGTTTCAGGCTGGCAATACCATAACAATATAGTCCACCTGGCGGTTCTAAGAAGGGTTATAAAGTGGCACTTAGTGGCACTTATTATAACTAATATTTAAAATTTGAATGGCTTACCAAGCATGCATTGATCACAAGAGTCTAACATTTACCTCGCCACATGTACGAGGGGATTATACCCTTCAGTTTTATCGTCTTTGGTTATTTGAATTGTTAAAGTATAGGGGCAAAAAATCTTTAAAAGAGGGGGTTATGAAGTCGTAAAAATCAATGTTTTAAACATTTTCGTCAGTTACGATCGACGAGGAACATTTTCTTTAGGGTAAATTTTTGCGAATTTTTCCACTTTGGGTATTCTTTGCCCTTCTGTTACTATCATGCCTAGAACTAGGGAAGGCAGTAGTTGTCGGGTAATTTCGAGCTATCCATCACAATAGCGTGTGGCGGGGGTTCATGTCGAGGTTAATTTCTACGCTTGTACTACGAAGAAGGAGGACATGTTTCGAGCCTTAGAAGTGCGAGGGATTAAAATCACCAATTTCGTGTATGATTTTTCAATTCCTATGAGTTCGCATTGTCTGAGCGACACCAATGACAAGAGTTTTCTACTTCCCCTCCACGTAATAAAGGTTGGTTTTCATTTGCCTCTTCACCATTTCTTTTGCCACCTACTTGAAGATTACGGGATCACACCTGGCCAGTTGTCTAGGTTCTCGTGGTGGACGCAATGGCCTATTTTTTCGATTGTTGTCGACGTGATGAGGTACCACTGCTCGTTGTTTTTCAAAACTTGTACCAACTGAAGGCCCACAACCTAGGGAGTTAATCAGGTCTCTACTACTTCACCCTCCGCAAAGACATGGAATCTATAATTTTTAATAAGTGCTCTAACTTTCGTTTGAATTGGGGCAAGTATATTAGGGTGAAGTGGAAGCTCATCGATGACTTCGGTTTTCCCACGGGGTGGTCCTCGCCAAGTAAGGACATGTATTTAATTCAGTAGAACATTATGACTAGAGAGGGTTGGGCACAATTTAAGAGACTCCGCAAGGGTCGAGTTCTAAATTTAGAGGATGTCTTAATCACAATGAATGTATTCTGATTCTATCTGAAGTAGCTGATGCTGTTGGGGTGCAGTCTAAGAGGTTCACGTGGCCACATAGGGCCAAAGATGAACTGAGACTGATATTGTTGGATACAAAGAAGAACTAATAAATTACTTCTATAGTTATTGTAAAATGAGGCCTCTTCCTTGGTTCTCACTGCCTTTGCCACATGTGGAAAGTGGTGCGAACCTTAACTTGCTTACTGCTATTTCTAATCTTAGAATTGTTGGAAGTGCATGCACAACTTGCGACAATTAGGACAGTTTGGAGGAGTTTATTAGTTTGCCGCGCGAAATCGACGAATACATGGACGTGCAATCATTATAGTTGACTTATCAATTGGAGGAGAAAACTTGTTATCAAGGATTAATTCGAGACCGAAGCAAAAATCAATCCCGAAGTTAGAATATCATCACATCAATTTATTCGATTTAATTTCGTTTCTATTTATTTTTATTGTTATTTCAATTTCAATTATCTCTATTATTTTTACTTTTATCATATTTAAATTCCCTCTTTTACTTTTGCACAGATTGTAACACGTTGTAGGCACAACAACTGCCTGGCATGGAACCTGATTAAGTCAAAACAACAATTTTAGATATCGCGATCCTTGCAAAATCGATCCTACTTCTTTTATTGCTATTTATATATTGTTTAAGGATAGGAATATTATTTTTGGTAGATTCAACATCCATCGCTTCCCAATGAAACAACATCTATTATGTCAAGATTTTTCTTTGTTCAATATTATGTCAAGATTTTCCTTTGTTCCATATTATATTATGGGCAAGATCTACCATTGAAAATTACACGCATTATATTTTAGTAGCATAAGTGATAATTGTGCTTTGTTACGCTAATATTATGGTACATAAAATTAACGAGTGTAAACTAATTCAGTTGTGTTATTTATTTATAAGAATTTAAATTAAGAGTAGGGAAAAACCATTAGTGTTGCAGTAATAACCATTATATTTATATACTTTGATTCAAGATTTTATTTATAAATGCAAATTTAATATAGTTTATATATATAATGGTTAGAAATTTCATTTTTTTTATATATTTTTTTTACAAATGACAATTAATCATTAATAACGATTACAATTCAAAGAAATTCCTAAATAGAAAAAGAGATAATGCATTCAAATCTCCATGTAACAGTACCAGAGTTGAGTTTACATAATTTTTTAAATGTTTACGTGTATATATATATATATTAAGTTTGACATAGATTATTCGTAATTTGGGTTGACTTAGAAAATTATTCTATGAAATGGATTGCATTTTTCTCTTTTTATTAAGAATATGAATAAATTAATTTTTATATGTTACATCACAACAAATAAATCGTTTTATTAAAAAAATATATTTATTTTATTGTTAAAAATTAGTCTTTATATATTACATGTAATTGTATGATTTTTTTATTAGTCATGACAGTTAACTAACAAAAAAGGCTGACGTAAAATCACATCATATGTTTACTATATTTAAAAAGAATTAAATATAGGATAAGAAACCGATTAAACTTATAAATTTAATAACTAATGAAAAATATAATTATTAATGATAAAAAATCATTTTTAAAAAGACTTATCATAAATATATATATTGTTTAAAATATTTTGAAAATTTCGATTCACAGATTTAAAAAAAAAATGTAATTAAATTATATCCAAAATAATTTGAAATTTTAAAAACTCCAATTAATTCAATCCAAATTAATTTAATTTTAAACCAATCCAACATGTTGAGCTGAAGTGTTTAATTTGATTCCAAATCAAGAAGTAGTATTCTAACGAATACGAAACGACAGAGTTTTGTGGATGGCTAATTTTGTTATTGCCGATTTGTTTAATCCACAATGTAGGTCTTAATATTATTTTATTCTCTAATAAAGAAAAATCATTCGTTGGTAGAGGATAAATAACTGAAAATTGAAGAAATTTTATACTAGTATTGTTGATACATGGAGGTTGGTGATGGTTCACACGAAAATGTTGAGAGAGTTGCGTATATTGGTTTTTGAGTTTTACGGGAAAAATTGAAGGTTTTCGAATAATATTGATAGAGTTTTTACAGTTTTATACGGATTATTTTAGATAGTTATTTTGTTAAAAAGAGTTAATAGTTGACTTATAATGGACTTCTCACGCATATATTTTGATATGATTGAGAGGCTTGTTGTTTCACTAATCGGTTTTTAGGTCGAACCGATATGATTTCTGAGCCCTATTGAACATGCAAGAGACATATGTCAATGGAAAACCTAAACTTTGTAGACGTGATGATTAGATGTTTTAGGGTGACATAAGTTAGGCAAGCCCTTGTTTTCCTTCTTTAGATCAAAATAGTTAATTTGAGCGAAATTATTACATATAAGTAAATACTTTGGAAATTATTTTTTCCTTTTTATATGTTGAGTTTTTTTGTTTAATTTTGTAATGGTAGTGGAGGCATTGGATTGGAAGTTGTTATAATGATAGTTTGAGTTTGATTCCAAGTAACCTCATTCTCTTTCTCTAATTATTAAAAAAAGTTAATCTTATCTATAATTTAAGATTATTTTATTATTTAATAAAAATATTATTATAAAAACAAGAATTTTAAGATTCAAGTTGGAGTCTTGTGTAATTTTCTTTTTCCAGTTTAACTTAATTATAATTAGTTAAATTGAGTTTAATTAATTTTTAAATTAATTATTTAATTCAATGATTGTAATAATTAATTACGGTAGAAATTATTAATATAATTGATTAACTGTACCTTAAAAAAAGTTTATAGAGAAAAATAATTACAAAATAAAGGAATTTTGAGCAAAATGAAAGTAGCATAGGTGAGCATTTGTTTTTTACTTTTATATATATATTAGCATAAAGACATATAAAAATATATTTATAAGAAAATATAAGAAAAATTAAATTAAACTTTTAGTTAAAATGATATTTCACAAAAATACGTAATTTTTTTTAAGTATTTTGTAAAAGTAATGGTTATTTAATCATTTTTTAATTAAGTTGGTGTTCGATTGGCTTAAAACATCAGCTCAATTAGGAGCTTAAATAATGCATTGCTTTTGAAACTAGAGTGGTGATCAAATTCTCAATTTAATTTTAATTAAAAAATTATTAAAAATTCAAAATTTTTTTAAAATAAAAAAATAAAAAATTCAATTTAACTACCGAACCAATCAAATTTTTTTATCATAATTTATATCGATTTACAAATCTTTTAATTATTTTCTTTATTTTGACTAATATATCAAACAATTTCGCATTTAATCAATCTGACTTCTTGGTCTAATCCAATTTAACGACCTTAGTAGTGTATATATATATATTTTGAATATATAAGAGAAGACCAGCTAATTGGCTTGACCAGAAAAAATAATAGGTGAAATTGAAAACTACAATTATATATATATATAAAATACACCGTACGTGAACCTTATCCGTCACCGTCAGGCATAAATTTCCTCTTTGCAATTTGCAATTTTCTATTTAACCTCAAAAATAAAAAAAATTAAGAAAACTGAATTTTTTTCATTGACTTCTTTATCAATTGTATGAAAGAAAAAATAACTGTGTTTGGAAATAATAATAATTATTATTATTCATAAATTTCAGATGCAATAAATTTTTTTTGTCAGTATTGCAATAATTATTATATATTAGAAAAATAATTATACAATTTTAATATATTAAATAATCTATACATAAAGCTTTTGATATATTTATCAAAATTATATTAATTTTTATATTATATTAGGTTTGATCACAAATAAAAATATTTTAATAAATGATTATTAATAGAGTGATAATAAATTCTTATTTGAATTTGTTGGTACTGTTCTTGAATTCCTAAATAATAATTTTTATAATAATATTAATTACCCTTTAAAGGGGTATTTTAATAATTTCACAATGGAGTTTAAATATTGTTTTATATGTACAAACATTATCGTATAGACTTGATTATTGGTCGGATCATTCATTCAAGCCCAAAAGCTTGTCTGAAAAGTAGAAGAGCTTGGGCAAAAGTATAGGCCCATCAAATAGGTTTTGGCAGAAAATGGGCAAAACCTTAGATAATATTTTTGATCCGGGCTCGGCCTGAATTTATCTAATTTTTTTTCTTGCTGCTATTTATTGATGTTTTTATGTCATTTTATTGTTATATTACTACTATTTTATTGTTGTTATATAGCTAAGTTACAATTATCTTAGCGTTATTTAAATATAAATATTTTTTAATGTATTTTTAATTTATTCAAAAAGATTATATTAATATTTTTAGTGTATTTGATGTATTATATTTTTAAAATTTATTTTTATATAAAAAAATTAATACATGCAGACGGGCTTAAATTTAATAATTTTTATTTAGATTAGACTTGAACAAAATTTATAATCATTTTTCGAGCCAAGTCTAACCTTAAAAACAAGCATAAAATTTTACATAAACTCAACCCAAACCTATCCAGCTTATGATGATGTCTATTACCGTACCAGAACATGCTTTTTAATTAAGGTAGATGCTTTGTCCACCAACTTTATTCTTTTGGGTTCATTTTCAACCGATCCTTTTGACTATAGAAAAATATATAATAATTACATAAAGCTACAAGTTTCAGTTCTTCCGCAGTAGCAATAGACGGATTTGTCCTTAAAATTCCTTCCAGAAATCTCTTATATATAATACTCATTCAAGCTCTGTAAGTATGAATACATTTCGTTGTTCCTATTCATAGAAGTTTCGATGTTAGGTTATTGTACAAAATGTCTTTGGATTATGGTAAAAATTTCAATTTAAAATCCAAACAATACATTTCCACCATTACTATACCATCATATAATCAAACCTAAGCAAAAGGACAAACTCTACGGATCTTTTTGTAGCACATAAATGTAGCTTAAAAGCCAAGCAGTTCAAGTCAACCCTGTTTTTTTGATCTTTCTTTCAAACATAAAACCCTTAGCCCACCATTTTGCTTTGCCCCCTTTCCCATCTCATCCATTTATGACTTTTATTACAATGGGTGTTTTTTTTTTCCCTTTTTTTATTTAATTCTTTTTGTTTAGCCAGTCAATGCTTTCAAACAGGATAAGTCATTCTGGTGGGGGTGACACCAATGGAAACCCTTTTCAACTTTTCACACTATATTCCCTTTTGTTTCACTGCTTTTTTGGGTATTGCTTGCACCAGTTTTCCTCTTAAAATCTGTATATTCTCTCTTCCTTTTCCTTGTGGAGAAGATTGTCAAAGACCCTTTAGCTTTGTTTCCATATGGGGTCTTGTTTTAGTTCTAGAATCAAAGCTGCTGAGAGCCCTCTCCACCATGGTAATACATGGTTTCTCTCTTTTTCCCCCTTGTTTATGAACTTATAAGCCCTTTTTGATGTTTAGGTGTTTGATATTTTGCTTACAGGGGTAAATTTAAGCAGTAAAATGTCGCCTGTTTCGGTGCCTAGATCAGAGGGGGAAATTTTGCAAGCTTCTAATTTGAAGAGCTTTAATTTCAATGATCTAAGAACAGCTACGAGGAATTTCCGACCGGATAGTGTTTTGGGTGAAGGTGGGTTCGGTTGTGTTTTCAAGGGTTGGATTGATGAGAATACATTTACAGCTTCTAAGCCTGGTACTGGCATGGTTATTGCTGTCAAAAGGCTTAACCAGGAGGGTTTTCAAGGCCACCATGAATGGCTAGTAAGTTTCTGATATGTATGTATGTATGTGCCCAGTTTGATCTATTTGACTTGAATTTGGATATGTTTTTTGGATACCATCCTTCAGATATATGGAGAAATGAAATATAGTTTGAAATTGCTATCAAGAGGTTAATAAAGAGGATTTTCAGGGCCACCATGAATGGCTGGCTGTATCTCTCTCTCATATATATATGCAGATGTATGTTTTCCCTAGTTTAATCCTTGAGCTATGCAGTGGTTTCAAATAAGCTTTTACTATATATATTTTTGTGTGTGTATGTATATTCCTCAGTTCAACCCTCGAGGTCTGTAGTGGTTTCAAAGTCCTTGCTTTGTCCTTAGGTTAGGCTTTTACCATATGTATACGGGGAATAAATCTGTATCCGACATTTGAACTTGGTCATGTTGGAGACAAATCTGTATCTGCTCGAGTCCAAGTAATGTAGAGTTGAACAACAATAGTGAAAAGAATAAACTTATTGAACACCTTTAGATGTTAAAAAGCACTAAAATTGCTGTCAATAGGTTAATCAGTAGGGTTTGCAGGGCCACCATGAATGGCTGGCAGTATCTCTCACATGAATATATATTTGGCATTATCCATGTCCGTTTTATGGTCCATGTTTGAGATCCGTGGCTGTCCCTTCCAACAATGTGGTCTCCGAGGTTCGAACATCCATTTCTCATATATATATACACATCTATGTTTTTCCTAGTTTAATCCTTGAGCTATGCAGTGGTTTCAAATCCTTGAGATCGACACATATTTGAACTTGGGTATTACCATATTAGTATGATTCTCTAAACTTACAAAAACTTGAACGTAGTTATGTTGGAGACAAATCCGTATCCGCTCAAGTCCAAGTAATGCATGCTTGAACAACAATGGTGAACATAATGAACTTGTTGAGACATTCTTAGATGTTAAACAAAGTACTGTTTTGTTTGATGAAATAGTTTGTTAATTTTTAATGATTCATTTGGCTTGTAGGCTGAAATCAACTATCTGGGTCAGCTTGATCATCCTAATCTCGTGAAATTAGTCGGTTATTGCTTAGAAGACGATCATCGGCTTCTTGTTTACGAGTTCATGCCGAAAGGCAGCCTAGAGAATCATCTTTTTAGAAGTGAGGAAATCATTCATTTCACTCTCCCTTTATCTAAATTGGTTCAATTGTTTCGAGTTTCAATGAATAATCTTTTAACAATGAAACAGGGAATTCTTATTTTCAGCCACTTTCTTGGAACCTTCGGATGAAGGTTGCTCTTGGTGCCGCCAAGGGCCTTGAATTTCTACATTCTGACGAGGTGAAAGTCATATATAGAGACTTCAAAACTTCGAACATCTTGCTTGATTCGGTAATGACAACTTAATAACTGAAGTTCTCGATTTGTACTTTTAGTTCCTGCAGTTTTCTCATATCTTTTTCCCAATGTAAAATGACAGAACTATAATGCAAAACTCTCTGATTTTGGTCTGGCCAAAGATGGACCAACTGGTGATAAAAGCCATGTCTCAACTCGGGTCATGGGAACCCATGGCTATGCAGCTCCTGAGTATGTAGCAACAGGTAGCTTTTTAACTCGAATCCATCGTCATTTGATTGCAAATAATGTTTTAATGTAAAATTTGTTCTTATGAAGGCCATCTGACTGCGAGAAGTGATGTCTACAGTTTTGGGGTTGTTCTTCTTGAAATGTTAACCGGCAAGCGAGCAGTAGACAAGAACCGACCATCTAGAGAACATAATTTAGTTGATTGGGCTAAGCCTTACCTTACTAGCAAACGTAAGTTTTTTCAAATTATGGATGCTCGTATTGAAGGCCAATACACACCTGAAGCAGCGTTAAAAGCTGCTTATCTTGCGGTGCAATGCCTATCTACGGAACCGAAGGTTAGACCAAAAATGACCGCGGTAGTGAAAGCACTAGAGCAACTTCAAGACTCCGGTGGCGACAAAGGGGTCCATCAGAATGCAGCAGTTCATAGTTCTTGTCCGAATTCAAGGTATGCTCCGAAGAAAAATCCCGACGGACCCCAGCCATCTGCATCTCCATTAAGTACGTAAATCTGAAAACAGTCCGATGCATTGCTTTTATTATTACAGTTGATTTTCTATCTTGAACTCGAACATATATATTCCGGCTACCGATCACTGTACAGCTCTCGAATTCAATAATATCCGAAATCCCAGTGTTCCATTTCGACTCATTTTGTGTTATTACCGGTAAATGCATGCATGTTTAAAGATGTTGATATTCAGATCATTGCATCATCTTTAAATGGCGCATTTATGTTTCGAGTTCAAATCCTACCATATGTAATTCCCGATTTACGGGTTTTTTTGTATATAAAGAAAATGAAAAAGAACCTCCAAAATCACAAAAAGCATAGAAGTACGAGGAGAGAGTGAGTACGATATTCTGACTTTTCAATTTTCTCGAAGCATATATTTATTAGTGACATTTGTGTCCGAATATAAATTTTTTAATTTAATAATTGAGAGAATATATTTTATAAATGACTTTCATGTCCAAATGTAATTTTTAGGATTTAAATTTCTAAAAGTAAAAATAGGGGACTAAATTTCAAATGTATGAAGAGTTCAGGGACTTGAAGATATTTTAACTTATAGAGAAGCAGGCCGACAGGGCCCAACACAGAGGTCCAGAAACAGAAAAACATTAACATATAGTACACACTACACACAGTGTGAGATCAAAAACTCCGGAAAGCAAAATCTTCCTTTTTCTATTCTGTCGCTGTTTCAGATTTGTCCTCCAAGGTAATCAATCTATGTTCTTCCAAATTGAAAATTCTTGGATTTTTTGGGCATTTTTTTGCTATTGATTATTAAATAAATTTGATCTTCAGATTATAGTTTAGGTCAACTTAGTCAATACTCAAAGAACTTTTTTTTTTTTGTTTCTTTAATTTTCTTATCTACCAAACAGAAAGTCTTGAGATTATTTGTTTGAATCTTAGGGTTTTCTTTTTTCATAATTATGCGAGATTTTGAATCTGGGTATTTTATGAGTTAACAAAATTTAGCCCTTTTTTAATGGATTTTTTTTATCTGAATCTTTACTGTATTGAACCCTTAGAGTTATTGCATCGCATGAATTAGCAAAAACTTGTTTGAACGAAGAGGGAAAAAAATTCTGGGTTTTCTCTCAAAATAAGAAAAAAAAAAAAAAAACTAGGTTATATGGGTTAATTTTATTTGCTTCTTTTGAAAGTTATTTAAATGGAGTTTAATGTATTGGGTTTTTGAAGGCTTTTAGGATGAGGAGATACAGTCCCCAATACAATAGTCCTCCAAGGAGAGGCTATGGGGGTAGAGAAAGAGGTTTTCCTAGGAGGGGATATGGTGGTGGTGGTGGTGGTGGTGGTGGCGGCGGCGGGTATGGCAGAAGGAGGGAACAGAGTCATGGAAGCCTTTTGGTTAGAAACATTCCTTTGGATTGCAGGTAAACCTTTTATTATAATCCTTTTTTGGAGTGTTGGTTAAATGATTTGTTTTAATATATGTTTGATTTTGTTTGCAGACCCGAAGAACTTCGAATTCCTTTCGAGAGATTTGGGCTCGTTAGGGATGTTTATATCCCTAAAGACTACTACACAGGGTTTGTATTGTACCCTTGAAAGTAATTTTGGTTTATCAAGCATTGATCTTTTCCTATGTTTTAATTGAAGTTTAAACGTTCTAGTTCATGGTTTTGTTTTGATTAAGCTCGTACTTTTATATTGAACGAGCATACTGATATGTCTTTTTCTAGTTTTCTGGCTTTTAGGATCGGCAAGTAGGATGTTTATACTTTTCGTTGCTTCCTTTTTTGTATTTTCATCTTTGACCTTTAGTTGTCGTATGTAGGAAGTTATTTCCTTCGAGTTGCTTTCTGCACTATTTCTTAAAGCAATTAAATTTTTTTTTTCCTTTGCCTTATTCCGTAGTGAATTAAAATTTGAACTGGTTTGTCAGGGGGGTTAATATTGGTTTGAAGTAAAAACAAGCCCAAGCCCCACATTTGATGAAGGCCTACTGTTTATGATTGCTTAAACATATTGTGATCCGAGGGTGTTAAGAGTAATGATCATATGAAGAATGTTCCTTTATGAAGCGAAACTATATAATTACACAAATCAATAAAGGTTTTGATTGGGGAAGAAGATTGATTCCTGACCAAATTGAAGCAAATTTGTCGATATCAAGTGCTTCTTATATTTACGAGCTTGTGAAGAATTTTCAGGTCACTTGCCTCTTTTGAAGTTCCTTTGATATTGACTGTTAAGGGAAAAGGTCAGCATTTAGCGTATTTTATTTAAATCTGGAGCCGGTATTAGATATGTAAAGGTATAATACTAAGTAAATGAAGTTGTTGTGGTAACATTGTATTTTAGTTTTTTTTTTTTTTTTTTTTTTTTTTTTTTTTTTTTTTTTTTACTTGTGTTGGCTTATTTTGTTCGTTTCAAACTATCATGTTTAAGTGAAGGATTGGTGCATCCTTTTTGCAGACAACCTCGAGGGTTTGCATTTGTACAGTTTGTGGATTCTTATGATGCTTCTGAAGCTCAACGGCGCATGAATGGGAAAATATTTGCTGGGAGAGAGATATCGGTTGTTGTGGCTGCAGAGACAAGGAAAAGGCCTGAGGAAATGCGCCATAAATCTAGGGTTAGGTACTCTCGTAGTCTTTCTCTCCCACTCTCTCACGCACACACATACATGTGCATGCACACATTCGTGCACATGCTGTTTTTTGTTATTTTACTTGTATTTACGTAAGGATTTATCTGGCATGTAATTCTCCAGAGGACCATCAGGCTATGGGGGACGATCATCTTATTATGGTACGTGGCCTACATGGGCATATTCTATTAATTTTGCCATGTGTTTGGACTTTGAAGGATCCTAGGTGCGGCAGATACTGGTGCAAACTAACTTAGTCATTTGATATGTTGCAGGGCGTTCTCGGTCTCGTTCACCATCCCCTATGCGTTCTCCTCACCATCCTTCGAGTTCTAGAGGCCGCTACCGCTCGAGGTAAACCATCAAATTGCTACACATCCCTTTTACCTTTTAACAAATAAGGTGATCGTATATTTATTTGTCAGGTCATACTCACCTGCTCCAAGACGACGAGGAAACTATTCTGTTTCACCAGGTAGAAGGCATGAAGAACAGCCAAGGTCTCCAATAGGTCCTCCGCAAGAACGAGATGGTGATTACAATCACAGATCATATTCTCCAGGATATGAAAATGCCGATGGAAATGGTTATGGCGAGTAAGTGGAAGTCTATTTCATTGTTTCAACTGTTTTAGCTGTCTTTTACTCCAATCTGTATGCCCCTTTGTTTTGGTTTGCTGTTATAAAGAAGTGACCTGTTACGGTGCATGGTAAAACCATACTACTATACGGCTTTGGGTTCTCAATTCTTGTGCAATGAGAGTTCATTGTTGGTGATTTTCTCTTATGTTTAACTCGACTGTTGTGGCTTATTTCGAATGTTCCATTTGTAGGAAATCCGCATTTGAGCCCGAGAACTCTCGGGCTGCATGGAGGCGATCTCCATGTAGATCATCAAGGTCTCCAGGTAGATATTCAAGGTCTCCTTCTGGGTCTAGATCGAGATCGGCCGACCTTCACGTAGGCATAGCAGATAAGTAGCAAACTTTAGCCTTTGGGTGCATATGGCATCTATATCAGATGATGGATTCAGTGGTGATTAGTCTTTTTGTGTGCTTTTATCTCTATCATTTTGAATGGAACATCTAAATTTGTGGCTTGATTTCATATTTGTTCTATCTAAACACTGTAATGAAACAACAACGACGTTTGAGTTTGAGTTTTGAGTTTCGGCTCTTCTAAATCTAGTTTTCGTGCTTGGCATTCCGGTTTGAGGCTAGAGTTGAAATCTATGTTATTTGGGCTCAGGAGTACGAGTCCGGCATGTCTATGCTTTTTTTTAACAGTGCCATGATTGTTGGAACTGGACGGTATATAGGTCTGGGCAAAGGATTGAGCCGTCTTTTGAGCGAACCGCTCGCGATCAGTTGAATCAGGCCAAAATTCCAGTTGAGTCAGTAATTGAACTGGGTTTAAGAAATATTTTTATGGATTTTAAACAAATATTTAATTAAAACTAGACCAGTTAAATCATGAACCGGTGGTTTAATCAGTTCAATCACCCCGATTTTAAAAGCCTTAAACAGTGCAAAATTTGGTATTGGGCTTGATTTTAAGGTTAATTACTTCACGTGTTTCGTCTTGTATTGATTGGATCATTGTCAGTATTAGCTTGAATATGGCATGAAATATATATAGAATATGTGAATTAAATTATGAAATATATGTATATAATACAGTGATAATTTGTATATGAAGTATTAAGAGAAATAAGCAACTCTCTTCGTATTTATTGTAATTGTCCGTGTCGTATATATTTACGTATTTAAATTTTGATTTATATGTTTTAGATATGTTTTACGTTAAATTTGAGTTAGCATTTTACATTCAAGTTGGAAAGATTCGGTTGATACAATAAAATATTTTCATTGTTTATAGGAAATTTTCTCTAGTGCAACAATAAAAATAAAGGGTTAAAATGTTCTAAATTCACGTACTCTTTAACACGTGGAATTTAGTTTTTTCATTCATTTCAAAGAATTTAATCATTTTATTTTTTTATATAAAAATATAAGTCTAATTATAAATATTGTTAAATTTTATTAATTAAATTTAGGTTCATTTTAACATTACTTTTTTAATCACACTACCGAATTTTGAAATTTAAAAATAAGATGATTAAATTTTTTGGAAACAAATAATATAAGGACTCAAATTTTAAAATTATGAAAGAGAATAAGGATTTAGAGGAGTTATACAGTAGCTTCCTTTTTTTGAGGGGTGGCCCATCCCTCTGCGCCGCCCTCTGCTTAATCTTTTAAAAAGTATTATAAAGAAGAATATTTCGTATTTTAGAATTAAAAATTTAAAAAGAAAAAGACATAATCATCAGTTCAGTCAGCTATCAAATCTAAAAAGATTTATGTTACTTTAACGTTTCATTTCTTTTTATTTTTAAAAATTTAATTCAATTATAAAAGTACGTAAATTTTTTTAAATCGGTATAATATTTATATTTATTTATAATTTAATTTAGTTTTTAAATAAGAATATTAATATTAGCTGAATTAAAATTTAATCAGTAAATTTAAAAATAATTTAAATTTAAAATCAGTCAATAAAAAACTTCAACTTCAAATCCAAATATTTTTAATAAAAAATAATAATTCTAAAATTGATTTGAAAATTTTAAAATTCAAATTGATTTATGGAATTTGACCTAAGCATTAAATTTAAATTAATTATCTCAAAATCAATCCAATTGCTGAATCTAAATGTAAATATAATATATATTTACATAAACATCTACTGGTACCTAATCAATAACTAGCAGCCTTTTGAGATGGTGTATAATAATGGGCATCCACCTTGTTCTGACCAAGTCCCACATCCATAAAAATCAAACCAAGTTTGGGATATTTAAAAAGCAAGTTGGTCTGACTAAGATAAATAGTTAAAATTAAATACCTTATATTTATTTATCAAATACGGTATATTTTTATATGCTTTTAGGATAAATATTTTACTTTATTCTTTAATAAATTTTTTGACATAATGTCAAATTTAACTCTTAATATTTATATTTTTTATCAAATTAAAATTTCTTTTTATTTTATATTTTTTAAAATGAACACTCTTAGAAAAGAATATTTTATTTTATTTTAAAGAAAAGCAAAATTTTAATTTAATAATTAAAAATTTTAAATTCGAAATAATTGAATCACTTAAATTTTTTTGTACAATATGAATCACATAATCGTTGCCACTCATGTGTAAAATCACGATGATCTAAATCATACAAACTTCATGATGAAACCAACTTTAATTAAATTAATTGAATAAAAATATTTTTTAAAATAAATAATTAAATCTTTAAAATTTAAATTTTACTATCTTTTCTTTACAAAAAATTAAGAAGTTAGTCCCTCAATTAGTGTTTTAATCTTGAACTTTATAAAAATTGAGAATTTAATCTAATTGGATAATATTGTTAAACTTTATAATTAAATTATTGAAAACCCATAATTTAGCAATTTATATTACTTTTAAACAAAAATTACCTATTCAAGTTTCTAAGTTTAACAACTAAAATAACTTTTTAATTTTCATAAAGTACGAGGATGGAATTTTTACTAATTAATGTATTGAAGGATAGGGATAAATTCATATTTTAAAAATGGATAAAATAACATTTAGTCCTTGAATTTAATAAAAAATTTCATTTTATCCATATCAGCCTCGAAACATGGCAATTTTTTTCTCTAAATTGGTCCTAAACATATATTTCATTAAAGCATGATGACCTAACACTACGAGAGTATGTTAAATCATCGCTTGAATATTTTTTAAAATTTTTAAAGATTTCTACCATATTTTAACAAATTGTTTAAATGCTTTTATAATTTTTTAAATTCTCATGTGATGATGTGGCATTTTGTGTTGTCAGAAACTAAATTGAGAAAAGTTGTCAAACTCCGAGTCTAATGTGGACAAAAAAAAATATTCAAAGATCAAGTTGAAACAAAATCAACAAGTTTAAGGACTAAATGTTGATTTATCCCAAGGAAAAAATTCTAACATTCATCAGACTCTCTTTTAGTTGTCAGGGTCACGTTTTCTACATGTGAAAAGACCCGTCAGCCTATCAACGCTTCCATTGCCAAATTTTTCCATTTCTTCTATATAAAGAATCCAAAGAGTCAATGGACTTAAAAAGGTCCAAAAGTTTTCATTCAAAAGAATCTCTCTGAGAAAAAAAAAAGCATCAAATTCAAGGATGGCTGTTGGAATATTGGAAGTGTTCTTGGTTAGTGCAAAAGGCCTTCAAGACTCAGATTTTCTGGGTATGTAATTTTATTGGAACTTCAATTTCCTTTTTTGGATTTATCAGTTTATATTATCAAATTCTTCCTTTGTTTCATTTTCTTGCTCAATTTCTGTTTTTTTTTTTTTCAAGTTTTCATCATGTTTTTTAAATGGAAATACAGAGAATTAAGAGAAAGAGAAATGGTTTTTGATTTCTGCATGTCCTTTGCTTGGTCAATGAACAGAACCCATTTCTAGTCAATTAAGATCTAGTGATGGGTGTTTAAATTTTTTTAATTGGATTTTATAGAAAATAGCATAGCTAGAAAACCTTAAAATTCCTTGTTGTCATTATTAAATCTTAACTTTCTTTCATGTTATTAAAATATTGATTTGAGTTTAGTTAAGTTAGTTCATGCTGCAGCTTAATATTGAACATTTGTAATATAGATTTTTCAAAAATTTAAACTATGGGTTTCTCTGCACTAAAAAAAAAAAAAATGGTGAAGTGAGCATGATCTGATTCTTATGTTCTGGATTTTTCCCAAGCTGTAAATCCACATTGTTTCCAGCATTTAACATCCTGGAAAATGGGAAAAAAAAAGTCGTGATTGGTGCAAGATTAGAGAATAATGTGACTTTTTGCAGATGAACTAATGAATTTTTTTTCCTTTTTGTTTTTGTTTATGATTGGTAGGTGATATGGATCCATATGTTATAATTCAATACAAAGGTCAAGAACGCAAAAGCAGTACGGCCAGAGGTAATTATTAAGTCTTTTTTCCTTTATTTTAAACCTCTTGACTTCTAAATTACTTGAATTCAGGGTTAGTGTCGGACATGGATATATGTTGAATACGAGTATGCTCAATTTTCTTGTTCAGTTTTTTAATATATGTAGAGAATAATACCTTTGTATCCCATGTCTAAATATGTTTTGGATATAGGTATTTTACATGGTTCAGGTTTGGGTTTGAATTTATTCGAGTTTTGAGTTGTTTAGGGTTCGGTTCATTTTGAGTTTGGGATATTTTTGTTGTCCTTCTATCACCAGTTCATTACATCGTTGCATGGTTAAATGACTTGGACTCAGATGCGAATGCCATAAATGAGCATGTCCTAATACATGTCGGACATAAATACTTTAACAAAAATAAAGAGCCGGACTGATTAACTTCTACAAAAATTACCTAAAGGGTCAAATTTTGAGCAGGTGATGGATCTAGTCCATCATGGAATGAAAAATTCACATTCAAGGTGGAGTATCCAGGGTCAGGTGGTGACTACAAGCTAGTTCTTAAAATCATGGACAAAGACACCTTCTCTTCTGATGACTTTGTAGGCCAAGCCACGTAAGTATACTAACATTAATCGTCACTGTTTTATAGCTAAATTACTCCAACTCGCATCCGTAGTCCGAAATTTTTTCATATATGTGTACTATAAGAAAATAAAATGTCTGGAAAAACAAGCTTGGTAGTTTCATAGCATTCTCTTTTAAGAAGTTGCAAGGTCGAATCTCAGCATATGCAACCCTTTTCTCTATCTTGAAGCTCGAAAAAGAAATTGTAGAACATTTTTCATTTTCATGTTTGCAGCATATTTGTGAAGGATTTGTTGGCAATTGGAGCAGATGAAGGAAGTGCTGAACTACATCCTACTAAACATAGTATAGTTAATGCTGAACAACGTTATTGTGGAGAAATTGTAGTTGGTCTTACTTTCACCAAAAAGGTATTTAACTTTTTTTTCATGGAAATTGAAAATACTTTCTATCAAGGCCAGAAATTTTATCAGGGGTTGAGATTGAATTACAAATTTTAAAGGATCAAAGTATATTTTTACAATTTTATTAACCGATAGATTCACAAATTTAGAGGACTAAAAGATGAATTTTATCAAACCAAGGTGGGTCAAGGTCCCTATCTATCCCCTTGATATTACCCCTTGCTTTTTAGGAAGATTAGCCTACCCTATTTCGTATTCGATTTTTTATAGAGTTATCTATGGATCGAGTAATCTGTATTAGTCAATCGGACAATCTAGTCTGAATTAAAAAATGAACCGGTCTAATTTTTTTAGATGCACAAAAAAAAAATTGTCTTTTTACCACCTATTGTTTTAAATATGTATAAAATATGAACATTTAATTAACTAATGGCATTTATCTACTATTGATTTTATTTTTCTGGATTTGTACTACAGGAGGAAAATGATGAAGAAGAGTATGGAGGTTGGAGGGAAAGCGATTATTAAGTGGTTAATTTTTGAAAACTATTATTTGTGTTTTTATCACTTTTACTTAAAGCTCTGGATTTTTATTTATTTATTTTTAAAGCTTATGGAATGTTTATCTTGTTATATTTTATTGTGAATTTTGTTTTGAATAATCTCATTCCAAGTTTGGTTAACTTATAAATATGAGGATAATGCGCTTTAGCGTATTCGAACTCACATCCTCCTATATTGACAACAATGTCCATGCCAATCGAGCTAAGACTCAATCGGTCATTTTATTGTGAATTTTACTTCCCTTATACTTAGTTTTATTATATAATTAATTAAAAATTATTTGAACTTTGAATATGATATTATTAGGAGAATTTTAAACCTCGTATATAAATAGTAAAAATAAACATGAGAATATTAAATAAAATTATTTAAGATCTTTATAAATCTAACATTCTATTATCAATTAGGCCCGTAAGTTGAAATTAAAATTTTAATTTGAATTTAAAACAACCAAAATTTGAAACTAATCAAACTTGAAATGATTTGAGCTGACGATTTGAATTGAAAAACTGGAGAGCTAAAATTATAATGACTCGAACTCAAAAACAATTCAAATTTAAAACGACTCAAATATAAAATTGAATAAATGCAATTTAAATATTTTTTATTTCAATTTTTTTTTACCTTTTAATTTGATTTGATTTTTGTATTTTTTTCTTATTTAATTTCTACACTTTTCAGAATTCAAAAGGATTTAGAAGTTGGGTTAAATAATAATAACTCAAAATTTTTGGGTCTAATAAAAAATAATGGCTAATCAAACTTAACAGTAAACCTAAGCCGAACATAAAGTGAAGTAAAAATGTAAAGCCCACGTTTTTTTTGGTGCTTCACCAAAGACTTAAACAGCTACTGGGCCTTAGTCAAGGTTCTAGTTGGAAAGCAACCAATATCCCACATCGCTAAAGAATTAAGAAATTTTATTATTTATATAGGCGAAAGAAGCTGCATATGGTTGTCCCTTCGGGGACATCCGATAAAATTGGAACGATACAGAGAAGATTAGCATGGCCCCTGCGCAAGGATGACACGCACAAATCGAGAAATGGTCCAAATTTTTTTCTTGATTTTTTTTTTTGCCATTTTTTACAGCTCTGTTTCCATTTCTTTGGCCTTTGTTCACTTGAGAATTTGGAATTGGAGGGTCTTTTTCCTTGTTTTTAAATTGATTTTCTCTGGTTTTGGTCTGTTTTACACCCTTGAACACTGAATATTTCAATAGCATTTTTTTCGGGGCAATTTTTAGATGTCTGTTTCCATCTCTTTCTCTATTTTCTTTGCATTTGTATGCTCAGTTTGATCATTGATGTATTTTCATGGGTTTATTTTTCTGCACTTAATATTAAAAATTTAGAGTTTTTCATTTCTGGCTTTATCTTTCTTTTTGCAATTTTTCTCGGTTTTTATGTTCCTCTTTTTGGGTTTGATTTGTTTTAAATCTCAATACCATCTTTCTTTTTTGCAAAATTTTCTGGGTTCGACGTTCATCTTCATGGGTTTTATGCACTGAAGATTGCAATTTAAAGTTGTTTTTACTGGGATTGGTCTGTTTTACTCTCTTGAGCAGTGAATACCTCAATAATCCTTTATTTAGATTTTGTATAGCTTTTTTTTTTGTTTTTAAAAGTTTTAAGTAACCAAAGGACCCTTCAATTTCTAGAGTTTAAATGGATGGAAAAACATATATTTTTATAATTAAATATTTATATTATGCAACTTCATGTCCAAATATGTTGGCTTTGTATGGTAATTTCACTTATCATTGATCTCATTTCACTTGATAGTTTGATTCCATGGATTCTTTGTAAAGCTTTACAATTAGAACAATGTGATCTTCACAAGAATTTCTATACATGCATGGTGCTCAATGGAAGACTTTTAATGTTGTTGATGTGCAGGGTTTGAATGATATATTGGTATTGGGGGAACTCGATCGAAAAGCTTTGAAAGTCGCTTTCTCCTTGAAGTTCCTGGTCGAAGATCAGCACGAAACGTGCTCTAAATTATGTTCATTATGGAAACAGAATGTGCATGATCGGAAATCTCAGCCGTTTAAGATGACCCATACTTGAGCAACTTGCAGCTATCTATATGGTGCATGCACCAACTATTGCTTTTATGTTTTTGCTTTGGTACTTTTCTTTCTCATAACTTTCACTTGCATGCACTCATTCACCATAGTGTTTGAGATGATCACCTGGAAAAAACTTGCATTCACCGTTATTCGATTACGGTCTGAACCATTTGAGAACGTTCCCTATTCTCAAAAAGTATAATAGGCCGGAAATCTGTTGTTCTATACTATGTGCTAGATATGTATGTCAAAATTTGGGCTACAAGAATCGAGTCTGTTTATTCCTTACACTTAAAATATTCTGTGATGACTTCTCGGAACAAAGACTACGAGAAGCTGGAAAGGGTTGAGAAATGAAAATGATGATGTCGCGACTGTGTTGGCAACTGTTTTGGTTCCTCAAAAAGACACCAAATACTGTTCCAATAATGCTTTTTATCTCATTAGGAAGAGTCTCCATCTTAGCTTCTTCCACTTCCAATACATAGTTCAAGCTCAAGCTCAAGAGATAGTTCATGTAATCTAGCCAATTTACACACAGCAGATGGGGTGGTTGGTTCACTAGTTTTCATTTTTGAGAAGTCCCTTTTTACAGATGGAGAAGCCAAAAATTTTAGCTTTTTTCATAGCAGAAGGACTTTTACCTGGTGTTTTACTTTTTTATCCTTGTTTTATTTCTTCTTCCCAATAGACGTTACAGTCCTCTTTTTTTCCCCTTTTCTTTGTCTGATTTTTCCTCTGGTTCCTCTGTTGATTTTTCACTTATCTTCGATCTTTCGGTGGTGGGTGCTTTTCCATACTCTAATTTTCCTTCAATTCTCTTTATTCCAACTGATTCTTTGCCTTCTCCCATTCGGTTCCTTGCCTTTCTCTCTGAATGTGTTTTGCTGCTACATAAATTTCCCTTTCCGCTTTTGTATTTTTTCTACTTACCTTTTGTTGTTGAATCAAAGTCAGGTGTGAGGGTGCTTTGAGTTCCAGTAGTTGCTTACCTTCCGGGCGGACTTCTTTCAGGTTGTTATCGTAGATCGTGGGTACGTTCTTTCAGGTTTGTAATCCTTCCCGATCGTCTTTCTTGCTTACGGCATTTCCTTTGCCTTGAGACTGGGAAACCCCTGAAGTGAAGCTAAGGGTTGAAGTCTCTTTTCTTTTTCCGAGCCTTCTTCTTTCAATTAAAGACTTGGTCTTTTAGTATATCGTTAGTGAAGTAGTTATATATTTGCTTAGGCCATCCGTTCCCATTAGTCATTGTAAAGAGGCTAGACACGATATCTATCAAGGCATGGCTGCCAACACTATTAGCTTAAAACTTCTTGTTGACTCAACTAGCCAAAGAGTTTTATTTGCAGAATCTGGGAAAGAATTTGTCGATTTTATGTTCAAGATTCTGTCATTACCTGTTGGTACTGTCATAAGGCATCTCACCAAAGAACAGATGGTTGGTTCCGTTTGAAAACTTTAGACAGCAATTTTAATGTTAGTTTTACTCTCCATTTTAGCATTTAGGCATTTCATTTATGTTATGTAAAAATCACTGTGAAATAGATTATTTGGTATGTTTCAAACTGCATTATTTTGATTACCTATAGTACAAATTCACTAACTTTTAAGGTATTTCATGTCTCAGTTAAAGGAGTCTTTAATCCTGACTGGTGAATCGCCATAAGAGACTGTTAGTTACAAACTTGCAAGTAATTTTCTGTGCCCTTTACTATCTTCAGGAAATGGTTGCTTGGAACTTTTTCTTTTTTCTGTTAGATGATTGCAATGACGTTGTTGTTGTCAATGTTTGATGTTAGCCATCTTGTTTATATCATGTTACCAGTGATTTTGTGACTTATGGCAGTAGTTGTTCCTGGTGGTTGCCAATATGTTTTTTTACATTACCATTCTTTTTTACCAGTTCAAACCAAAACCAAATTCAAGAGGTTCCATTGCCTACTGTAAAATGTACTCTGCTACAAATTGTGATCTTGAAATTACCCCCCTTCTTGCTCTTTGACATCAAATATTGGTCCCCAAAGTTTTTTAGTTGTTTAAATTTGTGTTTTTGCAATGTATGTATCTATGTATCTATGTTTAGGTCACAAATTCGTATTCTAACTATAGTTTTGGCATTCTTCCTTTTGATCAGAAGCTGTTGGTACTATTTGTTTCAAATTGACTTGCACCACTTCAATGAGGCTTAAGAAAACTAATTATGATCTTTCATCTGGCCATGATTATCAAAACGCTATATTGTGCTGCTTAAGCACATCTAATATCTCTGTGCCAGGAAACTGTGACTTTTTGTGTGATTGTCAATGAGCATCCTTTTGCATTTTCTTCAATGGATACTGCTGCTAACGTTTTGCCCCACCCCTTTTCTTAAATATTCTCAAGGGATATTTGGAGAACACGGATAAAGACAGGATCAGGAGATTAGTATGTTTAAAACCTCCAACCGAGTTTTAGGCTGAGAACACCCTACTGTCACAGCCCATTTGGAGGCAGTAGATTCAGGGTCCTGTGCTCTACTGAAAGGCATGGTATATCCTCTGCTGTAGTATGTATTTACTATGCGAGTATTGTGTAATATCAAGCTTCCTATTCTGCATTACAGATATTTTTCAGTTCTGGGTTGGAGCTTATGGAACTGTTAGATGGACATTGTGATATCCTCGCATTGATAGGATACCAGTGAAATGTTTTTTTTATTTGAAGTTGTGACTTAAGATCAGTTTGAAGACATAATTGTACTTTATTGTTATTTTCATGACCTTACTAACTTGAGAATATATATATATAACGCAAATAATTTGGTATTGTGCTTTCCCTGTAACACATATGTACAGAACTTGTTACGTTGTTTCAACTGGAATTATTATGAAGTGCTTATGAAATGATACCAATTGGGATTTTGGACTTCTCTCAATCTATAGGTTTTTACTTTTTAGTATTTATGATATTTAATTTGAAATTGGAATTATAAATTGATATTTTTAGTATTTATAAATTGGAATTATAAATATCTATAAATTGATATTTATGAAAATCGCTAAGGTGATACATTTTTTTTCTTTTTATTACTAATTTGGTAGAGTTGAAAATAGAATTTGATTGTTTAGTAAAATGGTACTTCTCAAAAGCATTGCCAAACTAGCCCTAAATTGGAACATGTTGTACTAACCCTCAGCTTCGCCACCGATCAACATCTGAAGCAACTTGCAGTCTCCTTTAAGAGATGAGTATGCGACTAGTTCGATCAGCATTTGCAATCCTTTTCTCTTTGGGGGGGGCATGTTTGCGGCATATTTGTGAAATAAAAGTGGAATGGTTAAATTATAAATGTACGATGAGTTTAGGAATTTGAAGCACATTTGAACCAACTAAAAATAATCAATGTTAATCCTGGCCACTAATATCAGATCAACCATGGTCAGAAACTATCCCACATCGCTAAAGAACTATAGCGGAGAAGCATTTATATAAGCGAAAGGAGCAACACATAAGTGTCCCTTCGGGAACATCCGATAAAATTGGAACGATACAGAGAAGATTAGCATGGCCCCTGCGCAAGGATGACACGCACAAATCGAGAAATGGTCCAAATTTTTTTCCTTTTTCTTTTACAGCTCTGTTTCTTTTTTTCCTGGGTTTGGTGTTCACATTCATGGGTTTTGTGCACTTAAGATTGCGATTAGAGTTTTCTTTCTTTCTTTTACTGGGTTTGGTCTGTTTTACTCTCTTGAACAGTGAATTTGATTTTTTTTTTTTTGCCATTTTTACAGCTTTGTTGCTTTTCCACCCTAGGTTTAGTTTTCATGTTCGTGGGTTTCGTGCACTTAAGATTGCAATTAGAGTTTATTTTTTCTTTTTACTGGGTTTTGGCCGGTTTTACTCTGTTGAATCGTGAATACCTCTAATTTTCTGGGAAAAAATTGGTGTTTATATATTTGTTGGTCAACAGTGCTAATTTTCTGATATATTGGCCAGGATTGAAGGAAGAAGGTCCAATTTTGGTTTTGATCTCTACTACTATCTTAAGATTTAAAAAGAAATTCAATTGAACAATTTCTTCCAATAAAATTAAACAAGAAAGCCCAGAGATTGACCTGCACACTTAAACATGTTTCTCTTTGAAAAAAAAAATTCAAACGGGGTGCTTTTTCAACAATTCGGAGTTTGGAGTTGCGGGTGATAGAGACTCCGGTATTCAACAATCTACTACGCGCATTGGGAACTCTGTAACTAGCAAGATGAACAGGGTAAGTGATTGCTGGTCTATTGAAGGCTTTACAAACTTATAATAAGTTCGATATCATTATGTGATGCATAGTTTTTATCCTCAGCTTTTGAATGAGGCTAACAAGATCATGGATCAAATGGAGTTCTTAACAGCACAAAACAAGAAACTGCTTGCCACCAATGCAGCTCAGTCGAAATATTTAGAGTCACGAGCGGAAAATTCAGAGCAGAAGGCCAAGGATGCTCAAAAGAAAATAGTTGAGCTCGAGAGGTAGCTCAAGGCTAAGGCAGAGGAAGCTGCACAAGTGAGCAATAAGCTTGAGGAGTTTGGTAACTCATTGATGGACCAGATGATAAAAATTCAGAAAACACTAGGACCCTTTGACTCAACAGGCATCAACTTTGATAGAGCGAAGATATCTAAGGTTTGTTCTGTGTTCCTTTTTGATACTATGATACTTCTATGTCGGTTTTAGATCGAATCGATGATATGGCTGGACTATGGATTACGCAGGAAGAGGAACTTCAAAATAGGATAATTCAACTGGAGAAAGAATTATCTTGAAAACAAGCATTGGACTCGGAAGTTGAGCGTCTAAGCGGATCATTGGATGTAATTGGCAAAATGGAAGATGGAGATTATGTAAATGTTCTAAGGAAGCTGGAGGAATACCTTAAGGATGTAGAGACATTGAATCGATTTCTTATTGCAAGAGAATATCGGAGCAATGATCAGGTGCAGGAAGTTTGAGAAAGATTGATCACTGTAAGCTATTTTTCTTCACTTGCTAAAATGCTTGCCACTCGAATTTCATTGCAAGAACCCCGAAATTCTTCAAACATTTGGTCTTATATGTTAATAGATGGTAATTGCGTTGCAAACTAATGGTTTCTACTGTTGTCATGGTGTAGTATATTATGGAATCTGAATCAACCATTGGAATCAAAAGAATGGGAGAACTTAATCCAGAACCTTTTTTAGACAAATGCGAAATTTGCTGTTGACGACTGATGTTTGAAGTCCGAGCAATTATTCTCGTTGTGGGAACAACATATCAGAAGTCCACTGTGGCATCCTTTCAAGAGCATTCGTACATCATATCTTGATTATCTTTTTTGTACTTTATATATGAAAGTCTGCACATTATAGACTACTCATCTTGTGGTAATGATATTCAAATGAGAAATCGTTCTTCATTAAACCGTAAATCCTTTTCCTTTACGCATCATTGCTGCAAGTGTTGCAGAACCACTTCGAAACACATCAGGGTTTTTATCGACGAAAACCCTTATGGAATGATCTTTTGAGGTTTGGGTTCATAGGCAACTTTCAACATGGGCACATTAGTAACCAGTGTAGTTTTACTTTCTTTTTTTGTGTGAATCAGTTAACAGTTGATGAAGATAATGAAGGATTGAAGGGTGAAACGATCTACATGGTCGTAACTGTTGCATTACTGGAAATGGTTCCAAGTGGGAGGTACATAGTTTTTGAACTTAACAGAATTTCAAAGATGATCGAAAAGCCAGCTTAAAAGAAGCTATTGAGATCCTCATCCACCATTTACAGAACAAACTGAGTCGATCCCTGTACTTCTCGAACTGATGGTAAGCTGAGCTGTTCCTGGTACCAGACTATCAACAGGCCAAGCTAATCCCAGTATTTTGTTTAACCCTCAAACATCCTGCATGGAAGCAAGTTATTCATTTTCTAAAATGTTCCAATGAAAAACACTATGAATTACTTGAATTGCTCATATGTCCTATGAATTACAAAAGAAAGTTGCTGAATTCTCATCGATAACATACATACATACATACATAGATATTAATGAAGTATGTTCCTATATAATATCAATATTGGGATTTACCTTTTATAGAGAAACATTATTGATTGGTAATATACATTGGTTCCAAGGCAAACTCAAATATTTTAAAATTTAACCTACAACTGGGGCAAATCAAACTTAACAGTAACATTATTGATTGTAAATATGAAGTCAAATATGGAAGTAACATTGGTTTATATCTTCTTCTTTTTTTCTCTAAATTCTAAAAATCAAGTTGGGATAAGTGATAAACACTGAGCTTGCCATGTTAAACCACGTTTTTATTATGTGCCACTCCAGAAACATCGGGCCTCTAATCAGGCTGGCATAGTCAGGACGTCCCACAATGCTAAAGAAATTTAATGCAGAAGCATTTATATAAGCGAAAGAAGCAGCGTATAATTGTCCCTTCGGGGACATCCGATAAAATTGGAACGATACAGAGAAGATTAGCATGGCCCCTGCGCAAGGATGACACGCACAAATCGAGAAATGGTCCAAATTTTTTTCCTTTTTTTTCCCACATTTTTACAGCCCTGTTTCTTTTTTTTTTTCCGGGGTTTGGTGTTCATATTCATGGGTTTTTGTGCACTTAAGATTGCAATTAGAGTTTTCTTTCTTTCTTTTACTGGGTTCGGTCTGTTTTACTCTCTTGAACTGTGAAATTGATTTTTTTTTTTTGCCATTTTTTCAGCTTTGTTGCTTTCTTCCCCCTGGGTTTAGTTTTCATGTTCATGGGTTCCGCGCACTTAAGATTGCATTAGAATTTTTTTTTCCCCTTTTTACTGGGTTTTGGCCAGTTTTACTCTGTTGAACCGTGAATACCTCAAGTTTTCTGGGAATAAATTGTTGCTTATATATTTGCTGGTCAACAGTGCTAATTTTCTGATATATTGGCCAGAATTGAAGGAAGAAGGTCCAATTTTGGTTTTGATCCTTCTACTACTATCTTAAGATTTAAAAGAAATTCAATTAAACAACTTCTTCCAATAAAATTAAACAAGAAGGCCCAGAAATTGACCTGCACACTTAGACATGTTTCTCTTTGAAAAAAATTCAAACAGGGTTCTAAAATTTGCAATGTGTTCTATGTAAATCAAATGATATCCTGAATTTTGCTAAGGGTGTTTCATATCCTTGAATCCCTTTTTTGCTTGGCAAGTGATTCATTGAGTTTTTGTAACCAAATTTCATGTTTCTTTTTTTAGTATGGGAATTTGTGGGAAAATGCTTGGCAATATGGAAATGAAACCAATTTCCATTTCCAAAGGCACCAGCAAAGTGGTGAAGCTTATTGTTGAAAAATTCTTCAATAATGTCAATAATGAAAAAGTAGAAAATGGAAAAACAGAGAATAATTTTGGTTCTTCATGCTATTTGTAGTTATAATGAATGAATTTCTTTGATTTTAGTAACTAATATTATGATTCCAACATTTGGGGTTTTACTCTCAATATATGAACTTGGCTTTGCTTCTTAGTGTTATTGTTGAACTTGTTAGGATACCTCTATCTTAATCCATTTATGTGATTTGATAATGATATTCGCAGGCACTTAAATCTTCCATTGAAATGGAGAACACCAACTACGAGGAGGAGCTGAAGAATGATCGCAGGCTTGTTTGCAGTCTCATATATGAGATTAATTGCAGAAAGGAACAGTTGTCCCAAATGGAACGTGAATATAATGAGATGACCGCAACTCTTCGAGGACTCATCAATGGCCTCATAGCAAAAATTAACTCCAAGGACAGTAATCTGTGGGGTTGGGGGCTTCAATATAATGTAACCGTGAGACAGTTGAAGGGCAAGAATGCTGCGTTGCTCCGTGCGTTTGCTGAAGGTACTTTAGATTATATATGTGTATGTAGTGAGCAGAATACTATGTGTTAATTGAATCGTTTGGTACCCCTTGATTGATCTTAGGGAAGGGGATATAAATGCCAGGATTGGAACCCCAAACTTAGCTTTTATTACGGGAACCGGATCAATTTAGGCTAGGATAAGCTTAATGTGTTCGGAACCAGATAGGAACATAATATATAGGAACACTTTGGCCATACGAGGCTAATGCTTATATGATTCGCATTACAGACTACATGCTCCTAGTGTTAACTCTTCTGTAAGTACTATTAGTTGAACAGCTTTATGATGTATTAATCTATAAAATCTGGCTGTCATATTATGAAATTGCATACAGTTTGACCACCTTTATTATCATTGCATTTTCTCATGCTTGTTCTTCTATGCAGAAATTCGAAAAGGAAAAGCTGGAAACTTTAAGCTAAGTTGTTTTCCTTCACTTGCTAAAATGCTTGCCTTGTGAGACTTGAATTTCGATGCAAGAATCTAATTATGTGTTGATAATCGAATACATAATTGAGTTTCTTGAGCATGAGTATCCTTGAGTAGCAAATGATGGCACAAGTTGATTTTATCCTTCTGTTTTTCCTGTATATATCCCATGCAATATCAAAATACTGATTGACTGGTTTCTACTGCTATCATTCATGATGTAGTATATGCAGGGATTTAATGCCTCTCAATCAACCATTGGAATCAAAAGAATGGGAGACCTTAATCTGGAACCTTTTATAGATGAATGAAGATGATGAAAGATTGAAGGAACTGAGGAATGAATGCGGCGATATGATTACTGGAAATGGAAGAGTATAATCCAAGTGGGAGATACGTAGTTTCCAAGCTGTGGAATTTCGAAGAGGATAAAAAAGCCAGATTAAAAGAAGCTATCAAGCACCTCATCCCCGAGCGAAGCATACAATAAGTTGATCCCTCTACTTATCGAGCAGATGGTAAGCCGAGCTGTGAGCTAACCCCAGTAATTTGCTTAAACATTTACACGAGTTTCATTGCTATGTTAATCTATGTACTAACAGTATTATGAAGTAAGGCAATTTTGTGTACATTATATTGGGATGCAAGCGGAATACCCATTAATCAGCGTCAACCATACATACATATACATATACATATATATATATGAAGTTAAGAATGTAAGTGCTGTTAAATGGTACATTACTCAGATTGGTAATATGTTGGTGCCGAATGTTCTAAAATTTAACCAGCATTACTGGTAATATATTAGTGCCAAATTTGACTAATTATTGTTGATAAATCTTCAAAAATTTCAGATTCGATAAAGATAAAATGGCAATAATGAATAAAAATACTAACTTTTTGATATCTTATTTAATGAAGGGAAGTTGAATATGGAAACTAAATCGACCTAAGGGAAATAAAAGCAAAATATGGAAAAGTTTTCTCGGGAAAACAAGCGTTATACTTCATATTTCTTGATGATTGTCTAACGCCGCCAATTTTCCCCCTTAAGTTTACAGCAAGAAGAAGAAGAAAAAGAAGACAAACGGCAACGTTAAGCCATTTTCATCACAGGTTAATTTTTTTGTAATTTAAACATTTTTTGTATACATTTTGTTACCTGTATATTATATGGTTTTGAAGTTTCCATAGCCATTTCTACCTTTCCAAAATGGTGTCTTTTTACTTGTTTTTTACTGGGTTGACATTTGTTCCATAGAATAAATTTCTTTGATTTTAGGGTTCTATATGTATTTTTTTTGTATGAATTTGAACTTGAGTTAGCCATAAAAATTCCACCTTTAATCTCAATATATGAACTTGGCTTTGCTTCTTATGGTTATTATTTGTTTAATTTTTTAGGATACCTTCTTGAGATCTGATTATTTAATCCATTTATGTGATTGATAATTATATTTTCAGGCACTTAATCTTCCATTAAAATGGAGAAAACCAACTACGAGGAGGAGCTGAAGAACGAGCGAAGGCGTGTTTGCAGTCTCTTATACGAGATTGATCGCAGAAAACAACAGTCGTTCGAAATGGAACGTAAATATAACAAGATGATTGCGACTCTTCAAGGACTCGTTGATGGCCTCGTAGTGAAAATTAACTCCAAGGACAGTTGTTTGCGGGATTGGGAGCTTCGATATAATGAAACCGTGAGACAGTTGAAGGGCGAGAATGCGGCGTTGCGCCGTGTGTTTGCCGAAGGTACTTTAGATTATATATGCATACATTAGTGAGCAGAATACTATGTATTAATCGAATCAGGTGGTACAATGAACGACATGTCGTCTTTCGATGTTACACGGTTTGCATCTAGAGCTTTGATTGATCTTAGGGTCGTTTTTTCGGTATGAAAGAAGTCACGGATTAAGGATTGGAAGGGGATAAAATTTTCGGGATTCAAATCCTGAACTTAGCTTTTATTACTGGAACCAGATAAATTTAGGCTTGGATAAGCTTTAATTTGTTCGGCACCTTTCCAACTTGTTTTCTTTTATGCAGAAAATCGAAAGGAAAAGGCTGAAAACTTTAAGCTGAGGTGTGAACTTAGACGGCGAACCAAGGAACTCGAAGATTATAAATCTCGGAATGATAACAATATGGAACGAAGAAGCTTGTTGAATGAAATTGAAGCGGTTAGCATACTCAGTCTTAATTTTCGTTTTTGATATATGAACTATCTTTTATCGAGATTCGCTGGGAAAACCTGCAGTTCAATTGTTGATGGTTATGATTTGTCGAGTGGGCATTTAACAATGTGGATTGTATCTGATACAGCAGAAAGAGAATGTGCCTTGTCGAGATCTTGTTGAACCCGACAAAACGAGCGAGCAGATTGCTGCTCTAAAGGAACAATTGGAGGAAACATCAGAGGCATTGAAAGATATGGAAAGCCGATACAGTTGTCTTACGGTGAAACAAGTCTTAACTAATCGAGAACTGCAAGATGCTCGAAAAGAATCAATAAGTGTATTTCCTCATTTTCCTTTGTTTTCTTGGATGTTTTATTTCTTCAGGTGCAAGAAATACCTCTTCAGAATCGGGTATGAAAGTGTTAAACCGAAGACTTCTCTGGTTCTTGATATGCAGGGTCTAAATGATGTATTGACAAGCCGAACAACTCTTGTAGTAAAAAGAATGGGAGAGATCGATCAAAAAGCTTTTGAAGTTGCTAGCTCTGGGAAGTTCCCGAACGAAGATTGGCAAGAAACGTGTGCTAAATTATGTTCATTATGGCAACAAAATGTGCAGGATCCGAAATGGCACCCGTTTAAGATGATCAATATCCGAGGCAACTTGCAGGTATGGTGCATACACCAACTATTCTGTTATCCGGTTATCGAAAATCTGTTTTTCTACTAAACGTGCTAAACATGTATGTCAGAATCGAGCCAGTTTATTGCTCAAACTTATATATATTAAGGGGATGGCTACTCGGCAGTGCAGGAAATAGTAGACGAAGACGACGAGAAGCTGAAGGAGTTGAGAAATGAATATGGTGATGTCGTTTACGAGGCTGTTAGGACCGCATTGATGGAAATGAACGAATATAATGCGAGCGGAAGGTATGCAGTCCCCGAGATTTGGAACAGAAAGGAAGGAAGGAAAGCCACCATGAAAGAAATCATTCAGTACGTAATTGGGCAACTGAAGATTCATAAGCGTAAACGAAAGCGAATTCCGTGATCTCGATCCGGCTATTTTCATGGTAAGCTTAGCTATCCTTTACTGTCAATCACTAATCATTTTACCATTCATGTTCGCTTTTTACATATCATGAAAATTAATCATTTCGAGATTTGTGATTGTCATTCCTAACAACTTTGTTTTCAATACTTTTTAATATCATTTTAGATTTTAAAATTCTTTTCCAAGTTTAAATACTAATATATATATATTATAGCCCCATGTTATTCAATATCTAACATTATCTAACCTTTAAACTAATATAAACAACTTATAATGTTATGAGTTTTTTTTTTCCCCTTTTTTATCTTCAAAAATTGTGAATCAAAGGCAATTAGATCTGTGGTTTTTGGATTTGAAAACCTTATCAACTTCAACATAAATCAATTCAATCCTGTTTGATCATAAAGATTCGATCATTTAAATTCGTTTGATTCAAACTCAAATAAACTCGAAATGATCTTATTAGAAAATTTAAACTTCAAATTAATATGAAACTGATTTGGATGAAATGATCTGAAAATTTCTAATTTTGAACTATTCTGATATAGATCTAGCTATTGCCCAAGAACCTTGGATAATTACCTTCTTCCTAAAAGATATGTTGCAGTCCACTCGATTATTTATTGAGGATTCTTTTTCTGATGTGCGATTAATGACTTTGATTATGTTTTTATAAATTTTAATTTTGAAAGTAAAAATAGAGAAACTAAGTTTTAAATGTACGAAGTGTATAAGAACTTCGAGTATATTTTAATCTTCAAATTTTTACTTTATAATTTAATACAAATAAATAATGAATCCAATGCGAAACATGAGTGAACCATATTAGTTATTGTATCGTCAATTTTTATATAATTCCCATTCAGCTTAATATAGTATCTAAGTTGATTATTAGTAGCAAGTCAAAAAAAATATTTTGAGGGTTGAAATTAAATTGAATTTTTTTTGCAAAAGTGAAAATGTAATTTTATTATTTTAATAGTCTATATTTTTATAATTTTATAATTATTAATTTAAAATTTTATAATTATAAAGGGCCTAAATGAATTTTTATTTTATTTTAAGGAAACTGACATTGGTGATTATAATAAGAATCAAATTTTGACCTATGAGGTTATACATTATTTTTCAGTATTTTCTTTTTCCGTTTTGGGTAACATTTTCCCTATGTATTCATTTAGTTGCCTTACAAATTATGTACATTATTGTGAAGAAACTCGATGTATTATTCTTCAATACTTACCTCGTTTTTTCTTACCCTTTATTTGCTAATAAAACACAACGTTTACATTGGGACCATAATTTCATGAAGAAATGGAAAAGACTTTGCCATTCCCTAATATCCTTCTCTAAGCAAAGGAGGCTTATGTACTAGTGACAAATGGGTTTATTTCACTCTCTCTTCGGATTAGGATTATCTCTTATTTGAACCAGTTTAAGTTTGAGTATTTAGAATTTGGATAATTTCGAGTTTAGATTGTTTTAATTTAAAATGAGTGTTTAGACTAGTTGATCCGCGAATCAGTTGAACAAATGATCGAGTTAATTTTTTTAAAATATATAATTTTTAATTTTTAATAGTTTATTCAATTAAACCAGCTGGACTGATTGAATTGAATAGAGGTGGTTTCTATTGCACACAATTTAATGAAAGACTCGTACAAGGTAAAATGCACAGAAATTTACAGTAATGATTTAAGGTTTAGGTAAATAATTTAATGAAAAATAGACATGATTAGTGGCGAAGCCCCAGTCCCTCTAAAATAGAAAATTTTTCATTTAAGTCTTTTATAATTTATAAAATTTTAAATTAGTAATAGTAAAATTGCACTTTCCTCCCCTAAAATTGATAATGATTTAACTTTTTAAAAATTATAAAGATATAGACTATTAAAATGGTAAACTTGTATTTTTATTATTGTAAAAATATACAATTTAATTCCGTCCCAAAATTTTTTTTGACTTTGCCCTAGATATCATTATCTTAATAGAAAAGGTAAAAATATTGAATAGACAATAATTAGTTTGAAGAATTTTTGTTGGGAGTATATGTTAAATAAAATATAGATTAGCTATTAAATGTAAAATGGCAAAAGAATAAAATTATAAAGTGTACACATAAGGTTGATTTCGTAAAACTAAAATTTACCAATTTTTTTTTATATTATTGTCGACTATTATACACTTAAGATGTCAAGGGTCTTTTTTACTTTAATCAGTGGGTGAGGGTTCGATCCTTCCCCTAGGTATGGAGTAACCTTAAAACTCGTGACCAGCATTTACCCCGTTAATGGGCCTATAAAATGCGGAAGGTTAGTTACTGAGCTAGCTCTGATAGATACATTGAGAAATTAAAAAAATAGAATACAAAATATAGTAAATTTGACATTTGAAGTTGTTTAAAGTAATAAATTAAATTGGTAATATATAAGAGATATTTTTATTTGTGTTTATAGAGAATTGAAGGAATAAAATTTTAATATTAACCATAAATTAGCAAATAATATCTTCAAAATTTAAAGTTATAATAGTGAAATAATATCAAACAATGCAATCAATTGCATTATTTTATTTTATAACTTTTATTAAATATAATCAACATTTTATTTGAAAATCAATATTACATATTGAGAATTAATTATTACGAACACTTTATTGTGGGGTTTTTTACATTAATAATATAAAATAAATAAATAAATACTAGAATAGGATAAGGGGATTAATATTTACGAGAATAGGCAAATGAAATTGTGAAATATGGGTGTCATCTGACCAATCGGGAGCACCACTTTATTACAATTTTTTCGGGTGCAACCTGACCAATCGGCGACACCAGACTAAAATGTGATGATCTAAAAACTCCAGGGCCTTATATGTAAATTTTTCGTTTTAATTGGCAGTTGATTCAAAGGGTACCGCATGACAGGCGGCACCAAGGATAAATTCCACCCTAAATCCCCCTTATTTAATATTATTTATTATTTTTCTTTAATTCCAAAAATAGATTCGTCTTTTTATAAATTAGTGTTAAAAGTTTTTTTACCAAAAAGTATTTATGTAAGTAAGTCGTTTCCATTTGAAAATAAATTTTATTTATTTTTAAAAATATTTATAATTTTATTATCAATTTGATTTATGTACATGGCATAAAATTATAATTATAAAAGCTTTAGAAAAATCTTATTATGTATAAATTATAATTATTAGTTAAATTTATGGTTTCCAAATATAATGAGAGAAAAAGAAAACTACTATAAATACATTTAACTGTTATGTTAAACATAATATGAATTTTTTTGAAAAATAAATAAAATTTATTTCGAGTTGGAATCGGCTTACTTTTAAAAATACTTTTTGGTAAAAAAACTTTTTAGACTAATTGAAAGAGGCCAATTTGTTTTTGGTGTTAAAAGAGAATAAAAATGAATAATAGAGGGTTTAGGGTGCAATTTACCCTTTTAAAAATTGGTGCCGTCATACTGTCAGGCAGCACCCTTGAAGAGTTTTTCGACTGTCAATTAAAATGGAAAATTTCCATATAAGGTCCGTATAATTTTTAGATTATCACAATTTAGTCTTGTGCGACTAATTGGTCAGGCTGTACCAAAATTTTTTTTATTAAATAAAGTGATGCTATCGATTGGTTAGGTAGCACCGGTATTTCACTATTTCATTTGACTATTCTCATAAATATTAATCTCTTTATTCTATTCTAGTATTTATTTATTTATTTTGTATTATTAACGTAAAAAACCCTTTATTGTGACTTGCGGAAACGAAAACCAATTAGTTTTTTTTTTTTTAGTTTTTCTTGAATTAAAATGCAACCAATAAAAATAATTGATATTTTAGTTTAATAAAAATAAAACTAATTAATGTTTGAATATTTAATTTTAAAAATGATCAAGATGTAATTACAACAATTAATTTTAAAAGTTATTAAAGATATTTATATTTGTCAATTTTTTATAATTATTAATGATATACATATAAATTAATCAATAGTGTGTCTCTTAAAAGATGATATTGACAGTGGTGAAATCAGAAAATGTTTTTGAGAGGCTGAAATTAATGTAAAAATATATAATTTAATTAATTTAATACTTTTTATAATATTTAAAAGATTAAATTATTTTTTTATCATTTTAAAGAAAAAACAAAATATAATTTTACTTTTATTAAATTAAAATTTTATTATAAAATTATAATAATTTTTTTTTCATTTTATAGACCTGTCAGCCCCTATGACTATGTAAGCCTTGAAAACATCCTTCCTTATTGCATGTCTTTTACTACTTTGGCAGTGGTGTGCTTTCTTTGACTCTAGCCACTCCTTTTAGATAAAATTTCCAAAAAGAGTAGATATTATATGATGAATGGTTGGTTGAAGAAAGAAAAAGCAAAAATAAAAAAAAAAAAAAAAAAAAAGAAGACAGAAGGGGGAAAATTATCGGTTATTGCTCATAGCCAAAGGCCCAAAAGGTACGCCATCGTCTTTTCTTTTCCCTGCTTTGCCCTTACTCTTTTGAAATACTTGTCGGACTTCCTTTATGCTTTAAACCTCTAAAAAATTTAACCCTTTTACTTTAATTTTAAGATTTTAAGATTTGTATTTTTTTCCCGATTTAAAAATCCTCATCTTTCCATTGAAATTTACCATTCAAATATGAAATCAGAAAATAGAATTTCTAGCCTTAGTTTGATCTTACTTTTTTAAAATTACATAATAATTTTTTAAAAAAAATTTAAGTTTTTAGTGAAAATATGTAAAATGTTTAAATTTATTTTTTTCATAGGCTTCTATAACAACTAAATTGATAAAATTATAAATTAAAGGTTAAAAGGTTATTTTTCTTTTTTATAATTGCCATGTCAATAATGCTAATGGTAAATACTTTTGTTATATAACTTTTACTCCAAAATCATTAAAAAATAGTTTATTTGTCGATATACTAAATAATCACCATAACTTATTATTTAATCAAAATATAAGAAATAGGTATAATTTTGAATTATTTAAAATAAATTTTTTAAAAATAATTTAATGGTCAAAATAAATTTAAATTTAAAATAATTAGAAAGATTTAAATTTTAAATAATAATTAGAAAACTATTTTTTTTAAAGATTATGCAAATGAGTTTTTTTTTTTAAAATTATAAGATAATTCAAGTTTAAAATCTATTTAAAATAAAAAATTATAAATAAAAAATTAAAATAAATAAAGGAAAAATATTATCTTTTCATAATTTTAACATTTTTAAAATTACAAAAATGAAATATATATTTTACTTAAAAATTTTAATATATAAAATGGAAAAAATAAACTAAGATATATAATATATTATCCTAAAGTTTATTTAAAATATTTTTTTTTTGTAAAACTTAATTTAGTATGACTTTAAAATCATAAATATTAAAATATACAGTAAGATGACATACAAAAAGAAAAAACTATATTATATAAAAACTATATTAAAATATACACATGAATGAATGAATGAATGAAAAATATAAAAACTTAAAATCTAATTATAAAGCATTTATATATAGAGAGAATACGTAACTTTACTCAAATAACTAGACAAACTATATTATTTACATATTGATTTAAAAATAAAAAAAAATGTGATCAGTTTACTTGTTTTGATTTCGTCTTTGTTGTCGCTGTGGTTATCCAGTTTACTTCTTGTTTGCTCTCTCAATGGAGTTTGTTATCGCTATCGTTGGCTCTATTGTTGCTAAAGCTGTAGAGCTTACGATATCTCCTATAAAAAACCACGTCAAATACCTTTACAATCATCAGAAAAATGTTGAGACCCTCGAGAACCGAGCTGAGAGGTTGAAAGCTGCAAGGGACGGAGTGCAGCATTCTGTTGATGCAGCTAAACGAAACGGTGAGGAGATCGAAGATGATGTTGACAAATGGCTGTCTGCTGTCGACAAAAATATCCTTGAACAAGTAGAGGAAGTGATGCAAGATGAAGAAAAAGCAAAGAAAAAGTGTTCCATTGGTTTGTGTCCCAATTTCAGGACTCTTTACAAGCTTAGCCTGAAAGCTGAAGAGGAGGCAAAGGCTGTTGCCGAGCTAATTGAACATGGCAAGTTTGAAAGGGTTTCCTATCGTGCAGCTCCGCAAGGTATCGTGGTTCCACCAGTTAAAGGTTACGAGGAATTCGAGTCAAGAACGTCGATTTTGAATGGAATAATGGAGGCCCTAAAAGATGATAGCGTCAGCGTTATTGGGGTGCATGGTATGCCTGGGATTGGAAAAACAATGCTGGTCAAAGAAATCGCTAGAAAGGTCAAGGGCAAGTTGTTTGATTCGTTTGTCGTAGCAACCGTAACTCAAGCCATCGATATTGAGAAGATTCAGAACCAAATTGCAGACTTCTTGAGCTTGAAATTTGAGGAACAGAGTATTGCTGGAAAGGCATCTCGACTACGAGAAAGATTGAAGAAAGAGGAGAGGGTTCTGGTTGTGTTGGATGATATTTGGGAAAAGTTAGATATTGAGGAAGTTGGGATTCCTTTGGGAGATGAACACAAGGGATGCAAATTGCTGTTAACTTCCAGAGAGCTCAATGTTTTGTTAAATGGGATGGATGCTCAGAAAAATTTTCCAATCGGGATTTTAAATGGAAAAAGAAGCCTGGGACCTGTTCAAGAAGATGACTGGCGACTGTGTTGAAAGTTGCGATTTGAAGCCTATAGCTATGGAGGTAGCCAAAAGATGTGCAGGACTGCCGATAGCCATTAATTGCGACAGTTGCAGGGGCTTTGAGAAACAAAAGATTGTTTGAATGGAAGAATGCTTTACGAGAACTGGAGAGGCCTTCGTCAAGCAACTTCACGGGGATAACTGCGGCATATTCAGCTATAGAGTGGAGTTTTAATTATTTAGAAAGCGAGGAAGTTAAGCTGACTTTCTTGCTTTGTAGTGTAAGAGGCCATAATGGTCTCATTGAGGACTTGGTCTAGGTTTGGGTTTATTTGATGGTGTCTTCACTATGGAAGAAGCTAGAAATAAAATATTGACTGTTGTGGCTAATCATAGTTATAATGATGAGTTTCTTTGATATCCATGATGTTGTTTGGGATGCTGCTTTAGCTATTGCATTGAATTTGAAGGACTACCGTATGCTTGTTTTGAGAGATCATGCTCCAAAGGAGTGGTCCGATTAGTTGAAAATGAAGAGCTGGAGTGTGATCAGCTTACGTTGTCCTCAAATTATATCTAACCTTCCTAAGGAGATGGAGTGTTCAGGACTTTCCTTTTTCCATATGGCCTATGATGGCACGGTTAAAATTCCTCCCAATTTCTTCAAACAAACCGAAGGCCTCAAAGCCTTAGATTTGGTCGGAATGCAGTTTCCATTCCTCCCTGAATCAATTATTGACTTTGCAGACCTTCGCATGTTGCGTCTAAAAGGATGTGCAGTTGATTACATAACTATCCTTGGGGAGCTCAAGAATTTAGAAATCCTTGACCTTGCTGTGCCAGGTATCAAAGAACTACCTAAGGAGATGGCACAATTGACTCAATTAAGGTTGTTAAATTTGAGTCGGTGTAGAGAACTCAAAATCATCCCACTGAATTTCTTATCAGGTTTGTCTAAATTAGAAGAATTATATATGGGTGAAAGTTTTGTTGAATGGGAAAAGGGAGGAGGAGTTGAAAATGAGAGGAAAAATGCAAGCCTTGATGAATTAAACAATTTGCCTTGTCTAACTACTTTATATGTTCATATTCTTGATGTCCAAATGATACCAAAGCACCGGTTTGTTGAGAAATTGGACAGATTCAGGATTTTCATAGGTAATTATGAAAAATATAATTGTGACTGTAATTATAATTCTCTGAAAGCATTGAAGCTCATGTTATATACAAACATTGATTTGGACAATGGGATGAAAATGTTGTTGATAAAGACAGAAGATTTGTGCCTAGAGGGACTTGAAGGCGTCAAGAATGTACTTGTGGAGTTAAATAATGGGAAGGATCTTCTACATTTAAAGAGACTTCATGTCAAAAATGGTATGCATGTCCAATATATTACAATGAACAAAATTGGGGTTCCTAGATTATGCTTCATCAAACTTGAAAATCTACCGCAACTCGTTAGCTTTTGCTCTCCAGACGAAGGGTGTTCCACTAAGCCCTTACTTCTTTTCAATAAACATGTATTTATTTAGCTTTACTTATATTTTCTTATACAACTTTTATTTATATGCCCATTAATACTTCTAATAATAGAAATAAATAATATTGTGTAATAGTTTTTCCGGAGCTCAAAAATAAATTTCAAATCCAGAACAAATGAAAATTTAATTTTTAACCCAAACTAATTGAAAGTACAAAATCAATTCAATACTCAGAATTTAAACTCAACAATTTTTTAATTCTGAAAATGAAATTTGAGCCCACAAATCGAGCTAAAATTATCTTTAAAATCGAAAATCATATTTTCAAATTATGTTACATACTATCTTTCCCTATCGAAAAAGAATTATGTGTAAATATGTGCAATTTATTTTCCCTCAATTGGAAAGCTTGTAATTGTGTTCCATTAACACCAAAATAATATGGCACAACCAGACATGTCATTGGATTACGAATTTGAGGAGCTTGATCATCAAAAGATGCGGCAAGTTGGAGCATCTGTTATCATCCTCTCTCGCTAGAAGTCTGTTGCAGCTCCAATGCTTTGAGATAGAGGATTGCGAGGCCTTAAGGGACATAATACTTACAGAGGAAATTGAAGAAGAAAGGAAAGATGTTATTTGTTTCGATCGATTAGACACCTTGCATATAAAGGGTCTTCCAAACCTAATCTTCTTCAGCTCAGGAAACCACCATATTGAGTTCCCATTGTTGAAAAAGCTAAAGATTGAGCGTTGCCCCAAGTTAATAGGATTCATTAGTCAGAATAGTAATCAGTCCGGTATGCACGCTCTCTTCAGCGAAAAGGTGATTTATTTAATTAGTCTTACATTCTTATATAAATCTGTTGATTTGTCATTGTTTTTTTTTTCTGCCTTCATTATTTGAGATAACCTTATTATGGGTATGGATTATATATATATATATATATATATGAATAGGTTGCAGTTCCTAGCTTGGAAGACATGAATATCTGTAACTTGAGTAATGTGAAGATGATATTTTATAATGACCTAGCACCAGGTTCCTTTAAAAATATACGGAAAATAATTGTTGGGAACTGTGGGAGTTTGAAAAATCTATTTCCAGTATCAATAGCCAAAGATCTTCCACAACTTGATCATTTAAGCATCAGAAATTGTGGAGTGGAGGAGATTGTATCGAAAGGGGATGGAGTGGAGGAGCAGCCTGTGAGGTTTGAGTTTCCGCAAGTGTCTTACCTTGAGGTTAGATGGGTAGAAAATCTCAAATGTTTCTATGAAGGGCAACATACAATAGTCTGGCCGATGTTGAAAACATTGAAAACAGATAGTTCTGCTTTGCTAAAGATAGTGGCTTCGGAACATCTTCGATTAATCCAGGGAAATGAGCAGCCAGTTTTGTTGGTTGAAGAGGTATGTATATCATTACTACTATATTTCTTTTCACGATTTAAACCACTGTCACAAGCATCTCAAGTTGGATATATGCCACCATAATGCATTTCTAATTATTATATTTTGTTTGATTTAATTTTTTTTCGTATTTTTGAATTTTTAATATATATATTTTAATTTTTTTGTTACATTTATAATTATTTTTTCAATTTTTAAAAGCAAGACTCAATAAACATAATAGGTAAATATTGAGTGTTAATTTTGACTTTTTAGAATGTAGTTCAATTTGATAAAATATGTAAATGTTGAGGGTTAAATTTATTATTATGAAAAAAAAAATGCTACATTAGCGTCCCGTTGGTGAATTTGCAGCATAGCAATTAAAATATTCAATTTCTCTACAACTGTGATTAAATTGAAATTTTATTTGTTTTTGAATGACCAAAATGAAAATATTTTAATACTTGAGTGACTATTGATATAATTTACCCTGCATTCAAGTAGTGGGTCGAAACTAAATAGAACCTTTAATTTGCTAAAAAAAATTGCCACTCAATAAAAAGTTAAAATTTTAAAAGTTAATTGCACCAGACATCTCAAATTATGACCTTCATTTTAAATTAGTCCCAAAATTTAAAACATTCTAATTACATTCTTAAACTATTGAGGTTATATCAATTAGGTCTTTCTATTATTAAAATCATTAATTTAACGATCAAATTAGATTAATAATATTGAGGTTATAACTATGGTTGTCTATCTGTTGTGTAATTTTTAGCAGTTTTTATTCTCAAGTTATTGTGTTTTCTCAAAACAAAAAATTCAATATTGATTTTGTTGGGATTTAATTATCAAAATCAAATACCAATACTGTAGATTTTTTTTTTGTTTGTTTGTTTGTTTTTCTAAAGCATATACATCAACATTGACCCTAACTTGTATATGTTTAATTGGTTTCCAAGGCCATTCCCAAATTAGAGGAACTTGTGTTACAAATTTTTGGTGATATGGACCAATTTCCGCCAGACTTGTTTCAACATGTTAAAGTTTTTGCAGTGAGTGGTGGCTTTGGATTTTCTTTATTTCCTTTCGTCCGAAGATTCTACAATCTGGAAAGACTTGAGTTTTCTGATATTGATTTCAAATATGTAGTCCTTTGTAAAGGAGACGCCCGGACTCTCCCACCAATTAGAAATCTGAAATTGGTTTCTGCCACAAATCTTAAGCATATTTGGAGGAAAGATATGGTGCTTGACCATATACTTTCTAATCTTCAAACACTCACAGTTTGGCATTGTGATGATTTGATAAATATTAGAGTCTTCTCATCATCTTTACAAAATCTCAAAATTTTGGATGTGTCAGATTGTAAAATGATGACAAACTTAGTTACACCCTCAGTACTAAAGAATCTTGTGCAATTAACGGCAATAAAGATAGCATACTGTACTAAAATGACAGAAATAGTGGGAAATGAGGGAGACTGTCATCAGACAATAGTTGTTAGTAAATTGAAATGTTTACAACTATGCAATTTGAAGAGCCTCACAAGCTTTTGTCCACGGTATTACAACTTCGAGTTTCCTTGTTTGGAAGAATTAGTTGTGGAACAATGTCCTAGGTTAAAGATATTTTCTAAGGGAGTTTTAAGCACTCCACAATTACAGAGAATAAAACAATCGCGTTGCCATGAGAAATGGAGTTGGACAAGTGACCTTAATACCACCATACAACAGCTCTACACAAAAAAGGTACAAATTAGTTAAAAAGTTCATGATGCTAGCTAGATTCCTTCTGTCCTAATACAATTAATTTTATTACTACTTCAATAACCATAGAGGAGTGTTAATCGTTATTTTGTTATTGTTTGTATTTTCTATTTAAAATTGCTATCTAGTGGAATAATATCAGATTATTTTTTTAGGATGGACTCTATGACCCATATGATTTCAACATCTCTGACACATTTTTGGAGTCAATAGAAATATGGACTAGAAACCCTCAAGAACTTTTGGGCTTCAAAAACCTTAGCAAGCTGCAAATTTATAAATGTAGCAGCTTGAAGTACATATTTACTCCGTCTATGCTTTGAGCCTCAATCTACTAGAATGGCTAGAAGTAAAAGAATGCAGTTCAATGGAACAAGTGGTTAGGGAGGAGGAGGAAGCAATGACACATAAATTTACATTTCTTTCGCTATTCTCCATAAAGATTGAGTCGTGTTCCAAATTGACAAATTTCCATTTGGGAAGTCAAACTCTTGAATTTCCACAGTTGAGTGTGTTAGGACAAAACTCCGATGAGGAAAATCTCAAACACACGAACGAAAACTCGAACAGAAGAAGAAATAGGACAAGGCTCTAAGGCGTGTATCAAATCACTATCTTTAAGGTTATATTCGCCCCCACCTATCTTCGGTGTACAAATGAGTTCCAAGCAAATTAACCTCGAGGATACAATGAAGCCAATGGCTATTTATGTTTTGCACTCGATGTGAGAATAGCCCACTACACACTGAGCAATATATGACAAGAAAACCAATTTCTATAAAGGATTTCTGCAGTAATACTTTATAGAACAATCTAACAATATTAAAAAATGAAGGAAGAAAGAAAGAATATTAGAATTGTTGGTATGTCTCTAAATGAAATCTGATTCCTATTTATAGGAATTTTCATGTCTCTTTATAGAGACATATTTAATCAATAGGTACCTTTTCGAATAATAATATTTTTTTTAAAAATAAAAACATTGTTATTCATTTAATTATAACTATTCAAATAATATTATTTAAATAGTTATAATTCTTTTTCAAAAAATCAAAAGATATAATCTTTTAATTAATTATACCCATTCATTTATAGTTATTGGAAAACTATAAATATTTGAAAATGTTCCAAAAATCTCCCCCCATTTTCAAAATATTTTAGATTTTGATATTTTTGGAAATCAATTTGCATAAATGAAGGTATCTTACGATTGAACCTTCACTTAGTGAAAACATGTTAAAGTTAATCGAAATTGCATGGTAGACTAAGCTTTGAACCAACTATTTCATTTGATTAATCGAACACATCTCACACAATGATTTCAACATCGGTCAATGCATAATATCTAGGGACACTATTATGGCCATGTGTCTGTGTCCTCTTTTCATGAGTGCTGTCAGAGCCAAGCCCTTGAGCCCCTAGAAGCGGCCACACTTCCACTCACATAGGTAGATCCCATCAAAAGTGTTCCCGTAATTATAACACTCTAACATATTTATGTTATGGGTCCATTAAGAATACATTACTCATCCTTCCCTTATCATTATGGGTACCTAGCACTTTAATCTTAGGATGGATTTATTTATAGTGCTAACAGTCACATACTAATGATGTACTTTATCTCATTGAACTCAAGACTTGACGTTATACCAAGCGTTGAGTCGAGTTTTCATCATGGGTGACTCTAATTAATGGGCTTGAGTCCCATTCCTTTTGAGGTCCTTTTTACTGCATCTCTAGCAAGACTTTTTGTCAAAGGATCCGCCAAATTTTCACTTGACCTCACATAATTAATAGTGATCACTCCATCAGAGATTAATTGTTGGACATAACTATGTCTTAATCCAATGTGTCTAGACTTTCCATTATATACTTGGCTATATGCCTTTGCTAGAGTAGCCTGACTATCACAACGGATAGAAACAGGTGAAATTGGCTTAGGCCATAAAGGTACATCATAAAGCAAATTTCTTAACCATTCTACTTCTTTAGATGCAGCGGCTAATGCAATAAATTCTGCTGCCATGGTGGAATCAGTAATACATGTTTGTTTCTTGGAACCCCAAGAAATGGCTCCTCCACCAAGAATGAGATCCATCCACTAGTAGATGCATGATCTTCCAAACTTGTAATCCAACTAGCATCCGAATACCCTTCTAAAACTGGAGGATATCAATTATAACACAATCCATAGTTAATAGTTTTCTTTAAGTTCCTAAGTATTCTATTCAATGCTTGCCAATGCAAACTACTTGGATTACTTGTGTACCTACTCAATTTCCCAACAGCACATGCAATATCTGGTCTTGTACAAGTTATTATGTACATAAGACAACCAATTAGACTTGCATATTTCAATTGATCAATTTTCCTACCAGCATTAGATACTAATTTTATTTGAGGATCTATGGGTGTAGATGCTGGTATACAGTTGAAAAGATCAAACTTTTTAAGCATATTTTCAATGTAATGTGATTGTGATAAAGCTATACTGCTTTCATCTCGGATTATTTTAATCCCAAGAATAACATCTGCTACACCATATCCTTCATAGCAAACTTGTTTGACAAGAATTTCTTTGTGTTTTCTATTTGTTCCAAATCCGTGCCAAAAATGAGCATGTCATCTACATATAAGCAAATTATGACACCTTTTCCATTTTCAAATTTGCTATATATGCACTTATCGGATTCATTTATTTTATAACCATTAGCTAAAACAACATTGTCAAACTTTTGGTGCCATTGTTTTGGTGCTTGTTTAAGTCCATATAAAGATTTAACAAGCTTACATACCTTATGCTCTTGTCCTGGAACAACAAATCCTTCCGGTTGTTCCATGTACACTTCCTCTTCCAATTCACTATTTAAAAATGCAGTTTTAACATCCATTTGGTGAACAACCAAATTATATATAGATGTAAGTGATATTAAGAGTCTAATTGTAGCAATTCTTGCTACTGGAGCATAGGTATCAAAGTAATCAATACCTTGTTTTTGTGTAAAACCTTTGGCTACCAACCTTGCTTTAAACTTATCAATGGTTCCATCAACCTTCATTTTCTTTTTGAAGATCCATTTACAACCTATATGTTTGGAACCCGGTGGAAGATCAACTAAGATCCAAGTTTGATTTCCCATTATTGAATCCATCTCATCATTTATTGCTTCTTTCCAAAAAAGCAGAGTCTTGAGATTTCATTGCCTCTTCAAATGTAATAGGATCAGATTCTGTATTGTAACAATAAGGTATCTTATTGTATATACTTTCACCTTTTCCTTCTACAAGAAACATCATGAAATCTGGTCCAAAATCTTTGACCTTTTTAATCCTCTTACTTCTTCTTAATTCTTGACAAGATTCATCATTATTATCAATTTGTTCCAATGGAATCTCATTCTCATTTGAAGAATGAATCAATTGTTGTGGCTGTAATTGTCTTGATATAGAATTAAATCTATTTTCATCAAAAATAGCATCTCTTGATTCAATAACAATATTAATTGAAATTGAATCATTTGGTTCAATTACCATGAACCTATATGCCTTGCTATTATGTGCATATCCTATAAATATGCATTCAATTCCTCTTTCACCTAACTTTTTACGTTTAGGTGTTGGAACTTTGACAATAGCTCTACAACCCCAAACCTTCAAATAATTAAGGTTTGGTTTCCTTTTCTTCCATTGTTCATAAGGGGTTATTTAGTTTCCTTATTAAGAACTCTATTCAATATATGACAAGCTGTTAGAACGGCTTCTCCCCAAAAACCTTGTCCAAGACCTGAATATGATAACATTGAATTTACCATTTCAGTTAATACTCTATTTTTCCTTTCAGCTACACCATTTTGTTGTGGTGTATAAGGGGCTGAAACTTGATGGACAATCCCAGTGGATTCAAAATAACTTGGATTATAGTATTCTCCACCTCTATCCGATCTTAAGCATTTGATAAATGATTCACATTGAAGTTCAACTTCAGATTTATAAACTTTAAATTTATCAAGCGCTTCATCTTTCGAATACAATAAATATACATAACAATATTTAGAACAATCATCAATAAAAGTAACAAAATATTTCTTTCCACCTAATGTAGGAGTATTGTGCATGTCACATAAATCACTATGTATCAAATCAAGCAATTTTGTTTTTCTTTTAACCTTAGGGAAAGGGTTTCTTGTAATTTTAGTCAACATACATGTATTGCATTTTTCAATATTATTATTAAAAACAGGAATTAAATCTAATTTATACATGTCATTCAATTTTCTATAATTCAAATGACCTAATCTATAATGCCATAAACAAAAATATTCAACCATATAAGCAGAAATAGTATTTTCATTCTTATTGATAATATTTAGTTTAAACATACTCTCATACATATACCCTTTCGCTACAAAAATTCCTCCCTTAGACAAAATAAATTTATCTGCCTCAAAAACAAGTTTGAAACCAAACTTATTTAACAGACTTCCAGACACTAAATTCTTTCTAACTTCAGTACATAATATACATCATTTAAGGTTAAAACCTTTCCGAAGTGAATTGCGGTTCAACGCACTTTGCCTTTGATTGCTGCGGTGGAAGAATTTCCCATGTACAAGACATTGTCATTTTCACATTGTGTAAACTTTGTGAACATGCTTTTGTCTTTGCACACGTGTTTGGTTGCTCTAGTATCAATCCACCATGTATTATCATCTTGTGCCATATTAATTTCAGATATCATTGCAACGAACTTTTCGTTATTGTCACCTCTATAGAAGATGATTTCTTCTTTAAGAATCGACATTCATTCTTGAAATGTCCCGCTTACCACAATGATAGCATGAGCCCTTTTGTTTCTTTTTAAACTTAGGTGCTCTATCACCGCTGTTTGAACTTTCTCTTGAATGGTTTAGTAGTCCAGTACTTCCTCCGTAGCATGCACTTTGGCATTTTCGAATTTAGATTCGATCTTGCTTTCGATATTCTTCTTCAATACGAAGATGATTTGCCAAAGCCTCAAGGGATATTTCCTCTTTCTTATGTTTTAGACTTCTTTTAAAGTCTTTCCAAGATGGAGGAAGTTTGTCTATTATGGAGGATACAACAATCATTTCATATTTTCATATCATATTGTTTGAATTGATTCAGCATCTTTTCAATATCACGAAATTGTTCCATAACAGAACGACCATCAATCATTTGATAATTATTGAAACGACTGACAAGAAATTTCTTACTTGTAACATTTTCGGTCATGTATCTTGTCTCCAATTTGTCCTATAATTCTTTAGCGGTGACCTCATTTTGGTAGGTGTCGAACAAACCATCAGATAAACCATTCAATATGTGGCCCATGCACATATAATCAGCATTGTCCCATTTTTGTCTTTCTCGGGTTGCGACCATGCATTCGTTTTCGGTCTCCTCGTGTCTTGGGGTATCCAAAACATATGCAATCTTCAAAGTTGATAATAAGAAGTGCATCTTTTTCTGCCATCGTCGAAAATTGCCACCATCAAACCGATCAAGTTTGACAAAATTGGAAGCCAACTCCCTTAGTGTTCCACTTTCGTGAGTTGCGGTAGTCATTGTGAATTATAACCTTAAAATTGTTAGTACAAAACTCCAGTGAGGAAAATCTCGAACACACGAACGAAAACTCGAACAGAAGAAGAAATAGGACAAGGCTCCAAGGCGTGTATCAAATCACTATCTTTAAGGTTATATTCGCCCCCACCTATCTTCGGTGTACAAATGAGTTCCAAGCAAATTAACCTCGAGGATACAATGAAGCCAATGGCTATTTGCGTTTTGCACTGACGAGAATAGCCCACTACACACTGAGCAATATATGACAAGAAAACCAATTTCTATAAAGGATTTCTGCAGTAATACTTTATAGAACAATCTAACAATATTAGAAAATGAAGGAAGAAAGAAAGAATATTAGAATTGTTGGTATGTCTCTAAATGAAATCTGATTCCTATTTATAGGAATTTTCATGTCTCTTTATAGAGACATATTTAATCAATAGGTACCTTTCCGAATAATAATGTTTTTTTAAAAATAAAAACATTGTTATTCATTTAATTATAACTATTCAAATAATATTATTTAAATAGTTATAATTCTTTTTCAAAAAATCAAAAGATATAATCTTTTAATTAATTATACCCATTCATTTATAGTTATTGAAAACTATTAATATTTGAAAATGTTCCAACAGAGTGACATCACAATATGGGAGTGTCCAAAAATGATTGCATTTTCTTCCTCAGTTTCAAGAGAGAGTGGTGACGCAAGTGAAAACGTGGTTGGCGAAGGGGGCATCTATGATAACACTGCAACTTTTTTCAGCAATAAGGTAAGTTTGGTAATCAATATTTATCTGCACAACTTATTTTACATTTTCTTTTTATTTGATCAACATGAGTGTGTCTGGCCTATATATACATACTAGTATTAATGTCAGGTGCTAGGCGTTGTCAAAATTTAATATAACAAAATCCATAAAAATATTAATAAATAAGATAATATTGTTAAAAAAATTGAAGTTTAAAGTATAAATAAATATATAAAATAAGAATTAAAGGAAAAACTTAAAGTGAAATACTAATAAAGAATAAGAATTTAAGAGAAGTTTTAAATTAAATACTAATAGACAATAAATAATAAAATAATAATGGAAAAAAAAACTAATCTTCATTTATTTTAATTTGTCTGTGTATAAATAATTGTGGAAGATCTTCACAAAGGTCATTTGAGATTAAAGGAGAAGAAGCAAGAAAACAAAAGGTGAGGAGTTTGAAGAAGAAAGAACCAAATATATACAGAGGAGAATAAGCTTGTTATAGGCAATGCTTCCATTTGTCAAATAGTACAATCTGAAGAACTCAGCGACGAGGAAAGGCATACATCAGCATTCTATCAGCTAAAGGAATTAAGTTTGTCTCAACTTCCAGAGTTGACGTTGAAGACTTTTGAACCATCTTTGCTATCTTTCAAAAATCTGACAACACTGGAAGTTTCAAAATGCCATGGGTTCATCAATTTAATCGCATGCTCAACAGCTAAGTGCCTGACGCTACTAGAAAGGATGAGAATAGATGATTGTGAGATGATAGAGTAAATCATAGCGTGTGAGGCTGAAGAAATACAAGGCGACATTGTATTTCCCAAACTAAAGTATTTGCAACTAAGTTGTCTGCCATGTATAGCAAGCTTTTCCTTGGCCCATCACTCATTGGAATTCCCAGTCTTGCTAATGGTGAAGGTGACAAAGTGCCCCAAAATGAGGAAATTCTGCCAAGGAGATTTAAGCACACCAAGGTTGGAACAAATGCACTTAACAAGAGATGAGGAAGGTGAAATGCAGTGGGAAGGCGACCTTAACACTACCATAAAACATATGTTCGATGAAATGGTACAAATCATTTAAAGGATTTAAATTCATGTGTTTTTACATACATACATACATAGTTAATTGAATAGTTCTTGGTTTCTTATGATCATGCACAGAATGTGCAAAATTCTCAGGCGACGGAGGTTACTGATCAGTTGCCCAAGCTGGAATAAGGAAATATGTTTGGATGCTTATGAGACAATCTCAGTTTCATTTCAATTCAAAACAAATGGTAATTTACTCTTCTATTTTCATCATGGCTTAACTAATGCTTTATAAAGTGACCACAGAGATGGCCTTTTCATTGTAGGTTGAGTTGCTCTATTGAAGCACGTGGCTGCAACTTTTGGTAAATGTGAAAGGTTATTTTAGTTTTGTAAAACTACTATTTGAACAGTTCTATTTCACATTAGATCCTCAATATTGAATTTTAAGTGCATCATGCATGGCATTGGGAACTAAAAACATGTAAACTTTTACTATTAAGGTTGACTCCTATTTTAATAGAGAAAGGATTGTATGAAACAGTGACGCCACGTCATCTGTATCCCTTTCCAATAGATTTATGCTACATCAGCATTTTCATCCTGAATTTAAGCATTTTTATTCTGATATAGATCTAGCTATAGCCCAAGACCCATCACAAATGTATATATGTAATTGGATAATTACTTTCTTCTTAAAAGATATGTTGCAGTGCACTTGTTAGGATCGTCCCGATTAAGCAACGAATAAGTAAAAATAGTAGAAGAAGTTGAGAATTTGAACACACAAATTTAACGTGGAAAAACTCCTCCAAAGAGGATAAAAAACTACGGGCAAAGATAATTTTACTATAATGGCAAAAGAACGAAGACTACAAAAAGATAGAGATAAAAACTAAACCCCGAAAACCCGAAAACAAAAAACCCTCAAAACGTAAACACAAAATTCTCTAAATGTGTTATGAGTTCTAATCTCTAATGGGTGTATATTCTAAGGTTGTAAAAGAGCCTATTTATAGGCTAAATTGTCAAGTCAAACAAATTATGCTAATAAATGCTAAATATATCATACTAATAAATACTAAATCTTCTAGAAAGAAAATATATTTTGTTTAACTTGACTTGTAAGCAATCTCTTAGAATTTGGGTCACACAACTCTAACAATCTCCACCTTGACACGAATTCTTACAACGCCATCTTTGCCAAAACCCGCCATGGGCCTATCTTGAACTATACAGGGAATTAACTGAGTCGAATCTGTGCTTAGAAGCTGGAAGACTTCTAGTCTTCAACTTGTGCACTGCCAAATCAAAACTAACCCGGGTCTGATTTTCATGAACACAGTGCCCTAACTTTTTAAAGCCTGCATCCAAAAGAGAATATCTCTTCAACGAAACGGTCATACGTTTTTCCCTCCTATGACCAAGTTGCCTTTGCTCCAAACGAGTTGACTTCGACTCCGTAACGGACGAGGGACATCTGATTTCACCGGTCACTTTAGAACCTTCTAGAATATAAAGACTGCCAGTTCTTTTACCTTTTAACAAAACGAGAGCTCCACAAGATACTTTAATGCCGCTCGACTCAATGTTGATTCTGCATCCTTTCAAGTCTAAACTACTCAATGAGATGAGATTCTTTCGTAAATCAGGTACATACCTGACATTTGATAGTGTCCTAATCGTCCCATTATGTATCTTAATTTTAACAGTACCAATACCAATTACCTTACTAGATGAATTGTTTCCCATGCGCACAACTCCATCTTCAACTGAACTGTATGTGGAGAACCATTCTCTAATGAGACACATGTGGAAAGAACATCCCAAATCTAGGATCCACTTGGACTTGAGTTTGGAGTTATCACTCGTTGACACTAACAAGAAGTTATCACCGCTTTCGTCAACCAAATTAGCACCAGCTACATCTTCCTCGTTACTCTCAGCAGCTCTTTTATTTCGCAGTTTATAACAATCTGCTTTGATTTGACCTAACTTTTTACAATAGCGACACCTTTTGTCTCGTTTCTTTGATACTATTAAAACGGAAGCTTGCCTATCTGCCTTGTTATCCAAATGAAGCTCATTGTCGAGTTTATCTTTATTCAACAAATTACCCTTCACATCTTCAAAAGAGAGTTTGTCTCTGCCATAAATCAGGGTCTCCCTGAAAGACTTGTATGAAGGGGGTAAATAGCACAATAATAGCATAGCTTGATCTTCATCGTCAATATGAACATCAATATTCTTTAAAGTATTTAAAACAGTAATGAATTGACTGATGTGATCTCTAAGAAGCTCACCTTCGTTCATGCAAAACGTAAATAGACGTTGTTTCAACACTAAACGGTTAGCCAGAGACTTAGTCACATAAAGAGTTTCTAACCTTTTCCATAAGGCGGATGAGGTTTTCTCCATCAATACCTCCTACAATACCGTATTCGCGAGGCACAGCTGGATTGCAGACAAGGCCTTTTCATCAAGCTCTTCCCATTCTGTTTTATTTAGATTCTTAGGCTTTTTCCCGGTAACAACCTTTTTCAAGCCGGATTGAACTAGAATTGCCATCATCCGAACTTGCCACAGATTGAAATTTGTCTCACCATCGAACTTCTCAATTTCAAACCTTGTTGCTGCCATCTCTGAACGGGCTGATCTATAAATTGAACTAGCTCTGATACCACTTGTTAGGATCGTCCCGATTAAGCAACGAACAAGTAAAAATAGTAAAAGAAATTGAGAATTTGAACACACAAATTTAACGTGGAAAAACTCCTCCAAAGAGGATAAAAAACTACGGGAAAGATAATTTTACTATAATGGCAAAAGAACGAAGAGTACAAAAAGATGGAGATAAAAATTAAACCTCGAAAACCCGAAAACAAAGAACCCTCAAAACGTAAACACAAAATTCTCTAAATGTGTTATGAGTTCTAATCTCTAATGGGCGTATATTCTAAGGTTGTAAAAGAGCCTATTTATAGGATAAATTGTCAAGTCAAACAAATTATGCTAATAAATGCTAAATATATCATACTAATAAATACTAAATCTTCTAGAAAGAAAATATATTTTGTTTAACTTGACTTGCAAGCAATCTCTTAGAATTTGGGTCACACAAATCTAACAGCACTCGATTATTTATTTAGGTTTCTTTTTCTTTCTGATGTGAGGTTAATGACTTTGATTAATATGTATTTATAAATTTTAATTTTGAAAGTAAAAATAGAGAAACTAAGTTTCAGATGTACGAAGTGTTAAGAACTTTGAGTATATTTTAATCTTCAAATTTTTACTTTATAATTTAATACAAATAAATAATCAATCCAATGCGAAACATAAGTGGACCAATTTATAATTTAATCTTTTTCATTTCGTCAAAAATCAATTTTACAGTATAAACTCTTATGACCTCCTCTTTTATGCCTGGCAGTAATGATTCTTCTAACAATTTCTCAATTCAATAAGAGAAAAAGAGAAAAGAGGTGAATAGGGTCTTAAATAACGAGGGATATATAAAAAGAATACTCGATTATTGCCAATTCTAATCCTAAATGGAATGTAACGATGTAGGGATCCATATATAATATTCTATATGAAAATGGTAATATAATATTACTAATATCACTGACTTCTTTCTTATTTTAGTACATTTTACATCTAAATTATATAAATTTTTTTATATAGATATAGATTTTATTTAATCAATCGATTTAATAGATTAAATTTATTTCTATTTAGTTTAGAGATGTAAATAGAGATTTTGATATATTTTATGATAGCCAACATTTCTCTCAAAAACAAGTATATATTTGCACCAATTCATCCCATTTAATGCAAACAAATTAAATATTTATATGTCCATAAAATGTATATAAATTGGGGTCTTAAGAAAACCATGAAATTAATAATGATGTAATTGTCATTTGCTAATCATATAATTAAACTTAATCTCATTTTCTTGCTATCTCAAAACTCAAAAAGGAAAAAAGAAGAAGAAGAAAGAAAAGCAGTTTGCTTAGTTGGTAAAAGCGAAAGTTGTGAGTATTGAATAATCAGATTCGGAATTTAGAGTGAGAGTACATACGATATTTTCCCATTAAAATATGTTTTGGTATAAGACATTTTAGGACTGTTGGCTACTCATTTCTGAGCTGTTTCCCCGAGACTTCCTTCCTTTTAAAGTAAGATGAAGTCATCTTTCTCAAATCATTACTTTCTGGCTTTGCTCTGTTAAGAAAAAGAAAAAGAAAATACAGAAGGGGGAAAATTATCAGTTATTGATCATAGCCAAAAGATACGCCATCTGCTTTGCTCTTACTCTTTCCAAATACTTCTCGGTATAATTAAGCTTAGGCAGATAGTTTTAACCATGAAAATGGACTTCTTTTATGCTTTAAATCTATTTAGCCCTTCTATTTTAGCTTTAATGTTTTGAGTCCTGTACTTCTTCGATTTAAAATCTTCATCTTTCCATTCAAATTTACCCTTACTGTTGTTGACCTGATAAATATAAAAAGATCAAATAAATTTTTTAGCCTTAATTTGATCTTTACTTTTTTAAAATTACATAAAAATTCAGAATTAAAAAGAAAACATATTTTCAGTAAAATCCATGAAAAAAATTGTGGAAAAAACTCTTTAAAGTTGGTAGAAAAAAGGGATAATAAGAAGGGGTGACTATTAGGAAAGCTGCATAAGCAATTTTGTTTGGGATCTATCACTTCCACATACTGCAATATGGTTATTAAGAGGTTGAGTACTGCTTTATCTTGTAGAAGAAGGATTTGTAGTAGATCTTATTATGGGTCAATCTAAAAATTTTAGATTTATTTTTCGGGTCCGGACTCGGCTCAATTAAAAAAATGACCCTAAAATTTTATAAAAATGCTAAATCTAAACCTGTCCATATTAAAATTTTTAGATTATTTTTTATATAAAAATAAATTTAAAAAATATAATACATCAAATACTCTAAAAATATTAAAATAACTCTTTCTCAACAAATTAAAAATATATTAAAAAATTTATACTTAAATAATACTAACATAGTTGCAACGCAAACAAATGTTTCTAAAATAATAGCAAAATTAAAAATAAAATAAGAGTTATACAATATCTAAATAATAGTAGCAAAATAGTAGTAATATAATAGTGAAACAATAGCAAAATAACAACATAACAGCAAAAAACAACAATATAAAAGCAATAAATAGCAGCAAAAAAATAGTTAAATTCGTGTCAGGCCCAAACTAAAAAAAATCTTGTTTGAGGCTCGGCCCGTTTAAAACGCGGATCTTATTTTTTTCGAAGCTTATTTTTTAGGTTTATATTATTACCTAAACTCTTTATGTTTCGGATGGACTTTGTAATTCGACTCATGATCAAGTCTACTTTATAGTGAACGGTTGAAAAGATGGTTTGATAGGCTACTAAAATTAAATGAAAAATTATTTAAAAAAAATTAAATATTCAAACATTAAATATATATTTTATATATAATTGATTTGAACTAAATTAACAAAATATATTGATACTGCTTGTAGAATTAAAAAAAAAACAGTACACCAAACAATCACCTGTTTAATCAAAATATAAGAAATAGGTGTAATTTTGAATTAGTTGAAAATAATTTAAATTATAATTAGAAAAATATTTTTTAAAGGATGTGTTGTAAAATTTATTCAAAGTGTAAAAGACAAATTATTCCTTCAATGCTTAGCAGAAAAAAAAAACCATTACTTCAGAAAAAGATAATTATTAAAAAAATATAGTTAGATATATTATATATGTCTATATTAATAAAAGATTATATATTAATAAAATTACTTTAATTGTCATAAAGTAAAACGTTAATCTCATATTTATAATTTTAAAATTTTAACTCTTCAATGGTAGTTCTTTTTAAAAAATATATAAGATAATTCAAGTTTGGGTCTTTGTTGTCGCTGTGGTTATTCAGTTTGCTCTCTCAATGGAGTTTGTTAGTGCCATCGTTGGCTCTATTGTCGCTAAAGCTGTAGAGTATACGATCTCTCCTATCAAAAACCATGTCAAATACCTTTCCAATCATCAGGAAAATGTTGAGACCCTCAAGAACCGAGCTGAGAGGTTGAAAGATGCAAGGGACGGAGTGCAGCATTCTGTTGATGCAGCTAAACGAAACGTTGAGGAGATCGAAGGTGATGTTGACAAATGGCTGTCTGCAGTCGACAAAAAGATCCTTGAACAAGAAAAGGAAGTGATGCAAGATGAAGAAAAAGCAAAGAAAAAGTGTTTCAAGCTCAGCCTGAAAGCTGAAGAGGAGGCAAAGGCTGTTGCCGAGCTACTTGAACATGGCAAGTTTGAAAGGGTTTCCTATCGTGCAGCTCCGCAAGGTATCGTGGTTGCACCAGTTAAAGGTTATGAGGAATTCGAGTCAAGAATGTCAATTTTGAACGGAACAATGGAGGCACTAAAAGATGATAGCATCAGCGTTGTTGGGGTGCATGGTATGGGTGGGATTGGAAAAACAACGCTGGTCAAAGAAATCGCTAGAAAGGTCAAGGGCAAGTTGTTTGATTCGGTTGTCGTAGCAACCGTAACTCAAGCCATCGATATTGAGAAGATTCAGAACCAAATTGAGAAGATTCAGAACCAAATTGCAGACTTCTTGGGCTTGAAATTTGAGGAACAGAGTATGGTTGGAAAGGCATTTCGACTACGAGAAAGATTGAAGAAAGAGGAGAGGGTTCTGGTTGTGTTGGATGATATTTGGGAAAAGTTAGATATTGAGGAAGTTGGGATTCCTTTGGGAGATGAACACAAGGGATGCAAGTTGCTGTTAACTTCCAGAGAGCTCAATGTTTTATTAAATGGGATGGATGCTCAGAAAAATTTTCTTATCGGGGTTTTAAATGAAAAGGAAGCCTGGGACCTGTTCAAGAAGATGACTGGCGACTGTGTTGAAAGTTGCGATTTGAAGCCTATAGCTATGGAGGTAGCCAAAAAATGTGCAGGACTGCCGATAGCCATTGCGACAGTTGCAGGGGCTTTGAGAAACAAAAGATTGTTTGAATGGAAGAATGCTTTACGAGAACTGGAGAGGCCTTCGTCAAGCAACTTCACGGGGATAACTGCGGCATATTCAGCTATAGAGTGGAGTTTTAATTATTTAGAAAGCAAGGAAGTTAAGCTGACTTTCTTGCTTTGCAATGTAATAGGCTATAATGGTCTCGTTGAGGACTTGGTAAGATATACTCTAGGTTTGGGTTTATTTGATGGTGTCTTCACTATGGAAGAAGCTAGAAATAAAGTATTGACTGTTGTGGCTAATCTCAAAGCGTCTGCCTTGTTGCTTGATAGTTATAATGATGAGATCTTTGATATCCATGATGTTGTTTGGGATGCTGCTTTAGCTATTGCATTGAAGGACTACCGTATGCTTGTTTTGAGAGATCATGCTCCAAAGGAGTGGTCCGATAAGTTGAAAATGAAGAGCTGGAGTGTGATCAGCTTACGTTGTCCTCAGATTATAGCTAACCTTCCTAAGGAGATGGAGTGCTCAGGTCTTTCCTTTTTCCGTATGGTCTATAACGGTGCAGTTAAAATTCCTCCCAATTTTTTCAAACGAACCGAAGGCCTCAAAGTCTTAGATTTGCTCAGAATGCAGTTTCCATCCCTCCCTGAATCAATTATTCACCTTGCAGACCTTCGCATGTTGTGTCTAAAAGGATGTGCAGTTGATGACATAACTATCCTTGGAGAGTTCAAGAATTTAGAAATCCTTGACCTTGCTGTGTCAGGTATCAAAGAACTACCTAAGGAGATGGCACAATTGACTCAATTAAGGTTGTTATGTTTGAGTCGGTGTAGAGAACTCAAAATCATCCCACCGAATTTCTTATACGTTCCATTAACACCAAATGGCACAACCAGACATGTCATTGGATTACGAATTTGAGGAGCTTGATCATCAAAAGATGCGGCAAGTTGGAGCATATAAAGGGTTATCTGTTTCGATCGATTAGACACCTTGCATATAAAGGGTCTTCCAAACCTCATCTTCTTCAGCTCAGGAAACCACAATATTGAGTTCCCATTGTTGAAAGTGCTAAAGATTGAGCGTTGCCCCAAGTTAATAGGATTAATTAGTCAGAATAGTAATCAGTCCGGTATGCACGCTCTCTTCAGTGAAAAAGTGATTTATTTCATTAGTCTTACACTCTTACATAAATCTGTTGATTTGTCCTTGTTTTTTTTTTCTGCCTTCATTATTTGAGCTAACCTTATTATGGGTATGGATTATATATATATTTATATATGAATAGGTTGCAGTTCCTAGCTTGGAAGACATGAATATCTGTAAATTGAGTAATGTGAAGATGATATTTTATAATGACCTAGCACCAGGTTCCTTTAAAAATATACGAAAAATAACTGTTGAGAAATGTGGGAGTTTGAAAAATCTATTTCCAGTATCAATAGCCAAAGATATTTCACAACTTGATCATTTACGCATCACTAATTGTGGAGTGGAGGAGATTGTATCGAAAGGGGAAGGAGTGGAGCAGCAGCCTGTGAGGTTTGAGTTTCCGCAAGTGTCTTCCCTTAAGGTTACATCCCTAAAAGAGCTCAAATGTTTCTATGAAGGGCAACATACAATAGTCTGGCCGATGTTGAAAAAATTGAAAACAGATAGTTCTGCTTTGCTAAAGATAGTGGCTTCGGAACATCTTCGATTAATCCAAGAAAATGAGCAGCCAATTTTGTTGGTTGAAGAGGTATCTATATTTCTTTTCATGGTTTAAACCAGAGGTGATCATGGGTTGGGCTACTTGGACCTGCTCGACGGCCCGCCCAAAAAATGGGAGGTTCGGGTAAAAATATAAGCCCAAAATATGGGTTTGGGCAAAAAAAAAGGCCCGTTTAGAAAACGGGCCGGGCTCGGCCCGAATTATATATTAAATATATATTTTATTTTTAATCAAATATACTTTTTAAATTTACATAATTTTTATTTTTTTTGTTTTAATATTTGCTTTAAAATTTTTTATTTAATGAAAAAAGCTAAAAAAATTTAATATGGGCCGTGCTGGGCTCAGGTTTATCAATTTTCTTTCGGGCCGGGCTTGGACAAATTTTTAGGCCCATATTTCAAGCTGGGCCGGGCTCGAGTCTAAAAAACGGGCTTAAAATTTTATCTGACCATGTCCCGGTCCGTGATCACCTCTAATTTACCATATTCTCACAAGCATCTCAAGTTGGATATATGCCACGATAATGCATTTCTAATTATTATATTTTGTTTGATTTAAATTTTTTTCGTATTTTTGAATTTTTAATATATATATTTTAAATTTTTTTGTTACATTTATAATTATTTTTTTAATTTTTAAAAGCAAGACTCAATAAACATAATAGGTAAAAATTAAGTGTTAATTTTGACTTTTTAGAATGTAGTTCAATTTGGTAAAATGTGTAAATGTGTTAAATTTATTATTATGCAAAAAAAAAAAAAAAAAAGAAAAATGCTACATTAGCATCCCGTTAGGGACTTTGCAGCATAGCAATTAAAATATTCAATTTCTCTACAACTGTGATTAAATTGAAATTTTATTTGTTTTTAAATGACCAAAATGAAAATATTTTAATACTTAAGTGACTATTGATGTAATGTACCCTGCATTTAAGTAGTGAGTCGAAACTAAATAGAACCTTTAATTTGCTAAAAAAATATTGCCACTAAATAAAAAGTCAAAATTTTAAAAGTTAATTGCACTAGACATCTCAAATTATGACCTTCATTTATTTAGTCCCAAAGTTAATTTAACGATGAAATTAGATCAGTGTAATATGTTAGAACCTTGGTGTTTTAACTACACTCTTCTGCATATATTTTTTATCATAGAAAAATATATATAACAATGGTTATTTATCTATTTTAATTTAGATTTGCTACTCTTCTTTCGGCTTTCATGTTGTGTAATTTTTATCAGTTTTTATTCTCAAGGCATTCTGGATTCCTTTGATTTAATATTGATTTTGTTGGGATTTAATATTGATTCTTTTTTTGTTTGTTTGTTTTTTTAAAGCATATACATCAACATTGACCCTAACTTGTATATGTTTAATTGGTTTCCAAGGTCATTCCCGAATTAGAGGAACTTGAGTTACAAAATTTTGGTGATATGGTCCAATTTCCACCGGACTTGTTTCAACATATTAAAGTTTTTGCAGTGAGTGGTGGCTCTGGATTTCCTTTATTTCCTTTCGTCCGAAGATTCTACAATCTGGAAAGACTTGAGGTTTCTGATTTTGATTTCAAACATGTAGTCCATTGTAAAGGAGAGGCCGGGACTCTCCCACCAATTAGAAATCTGAAATTGGTTTCTGCCAGAAATCTTAAGCATATTTGGAGGAAAGATTCGGAGCTTGACCATATTCTTTCTAATCTTCAAACACTCACGGTTCAGAATTGTGATTGTCGTAACCATTTTTTGAAAAAAAACGGGAATCGACTTGGTTTCAAAAAAATAAAAATAAAAAAAAACGGGAGTCGCCACCGATCTTTTATCAAGTGTGATCGGATCACATTCGTTTTAATAAAACATTTTGATTTATTAAAACAATGTTTTTGGTCCACGTAAACTTGAGAAAATGGGTTCGGGAGTCGGTTGCGCGCAAGGAAGGATTAGTACCCTCGCAACGTCCAAAATTGGTACCAAAAATGATTGATCAACGTCCTAATGCGGAAAACTTGAAAATTTGGGGTGAAAATAAAATCTTTAAATTGTGTTTGAATCTCAAGATGGGCTCGTTTCGAAGGAATAAAAATGTCATACCCAGCACGTTAGGATACGACACGTTGGCACCTTGATATCGAGATCATCTTTGGTCTTCAAAGCGTAATAGAAGGATATTCGGTTATTTAGTTTGACGAAAAATCGACACCCAGCACGTTAGGATGTAATCTTTCGAGCTTCTAAACACCCGAATATTGCCTTTGTTTTTCAAAATCTCAATTTTAGAATATGTTGGAGCTTGAAAAAACAATTCAATGATGAGACGAGTAAACATTGACCATAAGTACGCAAATTTGAAAATATTTATCGACACACTATACGATGTTTTGCATAACAAAATAAAACAAAGAATCAGTAATACTAGTGGCAAGTATTGGACGAATAGTAACACATGCGCATATATATAAATGATATAATAACAGTAATGATAATAATAACAAAAATGCTAATAATGATAATGATATAGTGATGACGAATATTATAGTAACAATAATATTAATAATATTTATGATAATAGCAATAGAAATAATGATAAAACGATAATAATGGTACAAAACATATATATACCATGCCAATATAGCAATAATAACAATAATAGTAATAAAAATAATAATAATAATGATTATAATGATAGTAACGATGAATATAATAATAAGAATAATAATGATTGCGAAATACTAAAAAAGGGGGTTAAATTGAGTTAAAAATGGAATTTTAGGGTTGATTCGAAGTGAAATAAAGGGGAAAGGGGGGTTTATTTAAAATACGCACGAGAGGGGCAGGGCCAGAAACGAAATTTCCCATTTCCTTACGCGCCGCGTTTTGCTTTGGGCTAAAATGGAAGTGGAACGAGGTTTGAGAGCCTAAATTAAAATTAAACAAAACGAGATCTGCGAACAACATAAACGGGGAGGGACTGATGCAGCAAATATCCCATTTGAACCAAACACGCGGGTCTTCCGGGTCGCAAACGGGTCGAAGCGCGGCTCTGCCCCTCCCCAAACGGCGTCGTTTCGCGTTTTATACTTAAACCCAAATTTATGTTTGAAAAATCCATTTTTACACTTCAGAAAACCATTGAAGGCCCCCTCCCCCTTGACGCTCTGCTAGGGCTTCGTCCCTGATCCAAGGATCCACCAGACCCGCTGAGGAGCCGCCGCGGACAGAGCTCGAGTCAGGTAAGGCATTCCTTTTCTTTGTTGTTGTTTAGTAGGGATTCAAACTAACCAAAGCGAAAGACAAAAAGCAGTGAACAATAACAGAGAAATAGGGCGTAAAATCAACCTTGAGATTTTTCTGATCTTTCTATTTCTGTTTTCTTGTAAAAGTCTTATGCGAAAGGGCGAAAAATCGAACCCCTATTACATCGGTTTCTATGGCTTTATAGCCAAATACACGGTTTTTTCTTTCATTAGTTTACTATTTCTCCCCCATATTTTGCTGTTTTGTTGTCTGTTATTTTGTTTCTGCAGGGTATGGGCGCGAGCGGTTGCCGAGGCGTGCGAAGACGAGCCGGTGGAGAGACACGTGTGGGCGTGGAGCACGACGTGCGTGGGGGGAGCCGAAGCGGTGTCAGGGCGCGTGGGGAGCTAGACCGTTGCGCGCGTGGGGAGGATGCGCGGCGGCGCTGAGATGGGAGGAACCCTAGGGTTCCAAAAGTTTTATGATTTTGGGCCGGTTGTAAATTGGGCTGATTGTTGTAAACGGGTCACCCGGGTTTGGGCTGGTTTGGGCTAGCTGGTTGCCCAACTTGGGTAGTTGGCTTTTAGGTTTTCAGCATTTGGGCTTTAGTGGACCTTTTCTTGTAAATGGACATTTTAAAGACTATTTTTATTCTATTATTATTTTTTTGGCTTATTTTGTTTTGACTTTGTTTGGGCCTCCTAATCTGTATTGGGCCCGGGCAAAAATTGGGTACTACAGTGATGATTGGATAAATATTAGAGTCTTCTCATCATCTTTACAAAATCTCACAATTTTGGATGTGTCACTTTGTAAAATGATGACAAACTTAGTTACACCCTCAGTACTTAAGAGTCTTGTGCAATTAACGACAATAAAGGTAGAAAACTGCACTAAAATGACAGAAATAGTGGGAAATGAGGGAGATTGTCATCAAACAATAGTTGTTAGTAAATTGAAATGTTTACAACTATGCAAATTGAAGAGCCTCACAAGCTTTTGTCCACGGTATTACAACATCGAGTTTCCTTATTTGGAAGAATTAGTTGTAGAACATTGTCCTTGGTTAAAGATCTTTTCTGAGGGAGTTTTAAGCACTCCACAATTACAGAGAATAAAACAATCGCGTTACCATGAGAAATGGAGTTGGACGAGTGACCTTAATACCGCCATACAACAGCTCTACACAAAAAAGGTACAAAGTTAAAAAGTTCATAATGCTAGCTAGATTCCTTCTGTCCTAATACAATTAATTTTATTACTACTTCAATAACCATTGAAGAGTGTTAATCATTATTTTGTTATTGTTTGCATTTTCTATTTATGATTGCTATCTAATAGATAATATCAGATTATTTTTTAGGATGGACTCTATAACTCATGATTTCAACATCTGTGACATATTTCTGGAGTCGATAGAAATATGGACTAAAAACCCTAAAGAAATTTTGGGCTTCAAAAACTTTAGCAGCCTGCAGTTTTATAAATGTAGCAGCTTGAAGTACATATTTACTTCGTCTATGCTTTTGAGCCTCAATTTACTATGGACGATAGAAGTGAAAGAATGCAGTTCAATGAAACAAGTAGTTAGGGAGGAGGAGGAAGCAATGACACATAAATTTACATTTCTTTCGATATTCTCCATAAAAATTGAGTCGTGTTCCAACTTGACAAATTTCCATTTGGGAAGTCAAACTCTTGAATTTCCACGGTTGGGTTACATCACAATATGGGAGTGTCCAAAAATGACTGTATTTTCTTCCTCAGTTTCAAGAGAGAGTAGTGATGCAAGTGAAAACATGGTTGACGAAGGGGGCACCTATGATAACACTGCAACTTTTTTCAGCAATATGGTAAGTTTGGTATTCAATATTCATCTGCACAACTTATTTTACATTTTCTTTTTATTTGATCAACATGAGTGTGTCTGGTCTACATATACATACTAGTATTAATGTCAGGTGCTACGCGTTGTCAAAATTTAATATAAAAAATCTATAAAAATATTGATAAATAAGATAATATTGTTAAAAAAATTGGAGTTTAAAGTATTAATAAATATATAAAATAAGAATTGAAGGAAAAACTTAAAGTGAAATAATAAGAATTTAAGAGAAGTTTTAAATTAAATACTAATAGACAATAAATAATAAAATAATAATGGAAAAAAAAACTAATCTTCATTTATTTTAATTTGTCTGTGTGTGAGGAGATAAGTTGTGGAAGACCTTCACAAAGGTCAATTGAGATTAAAGGAGAAGAAGCAAGAAAACAAAAGGTGAGGAGTTTGAAGAAGAAAGAACCAAATATATAGAGGAGAATTGAAGTGAGAGAGAGTGGATGGTTTTTTTTTTTAAAAAAGATTTAATGATTTTTTTAGTTTAATAGGTAAGAAAATTTCATATATAGAAAAAATCATTGAAAGAAAAAAAAGTTGATGTGTAAATATTAACCTTTAAGTGATCAGTTTATAAATCTTCATATTCTATTGTCTTTCTAAGTAAAGGAGGAAGAGTGATACTATCTTATAATGATATTCATGTCAACAGGTTGTCATTCCTAGTTTGAAGAGTTTGAGTTTGTCCTCCATTAACATTCATAAGATATGGCACCACTTATCCTCCCCATCTATCGGATACCTAAATTCCTTGCAGGTGAAGAGGTGTCACAATTTGAAATACCTGTTCCCGTCTTTCTTAGTAAAAATCTTGTGCAACTCAAATGCCTTCTAATTTTTGACTGTAATATGATGGAACAAGTAATATTCACGGATGGAATGGTTGAGGAACATCAAGGGAGGAATCAGATGTTTTTCTCTAATCTACAATCGCTGTGGCTAAAAGACCTTCCGAAGCTCACAAGTTTGTGCTTTGAAAATTACTTTGAATTCCACTGTTTGGCGTATTTAACACTAACAAATTGTCCATTGCTAAGAACATTCATCTCTAAATGTGTACCCGGAGTGTTGGGAAGAAACCGAAACAACCGCAACAAAGCGAAAGCACAACCGGTGTTCTTTCTCTCCCTATAACTCTTGTCAAATATTATGGCAAGCACAATAGCACAAAAATATGTTCTCTAGCAACCTATCAACCACAAATCAACCAATGCAACCACAACAAAAATGATAAATAGAGACACCGATATTTTTACGTGGAAAACCCCTCTAAATCAAGGGTAAAAACCACGGGACTTTAGAGTCCGACTAAAAGCTCCACTATAATCAAATGTTCAGCTACAAGATTACAATATCAAGCCTACAACAAGCATTCAACTCCAACAAGGCTAACAATATGTAATCTTTAGCAAAAGAGAGAAAAATTGGAGAACATCACCAAAAACGTAGCTGCTGTAAAACGGGTATTTCTGACGCTACAGGACTCGGATGAAAAATCTGACCGTACAAAGTCAAGAACACCTTGTCGCCTAGTTGCTGTCCAAAAATCAGCTCAATCGAACCACGGATGGACCTCCGATCGAAGAGTTGATCACTGCTGGACCAAACTTGAAAAAATTGGTTTTTCTAGCTTCAAAAAACTCTCTGTTTCTCCCTTCTATTTTCTCTCAAAATTTGATTTTTAGCTCTCTGACGTTACAAATTGCTTCCTATATCCCACATATAAGACAAAATAAAATGATAAAAGAAGTCAAAGAAAAAACAAAAAAAATTGCCATAAAACATGGCATGTTTTAAGGGTTTCCCACATAGTGGGACCCTTACCCAACAAATCTCCCCCTCCGACTATGTGGGGAATGCCTCCATACCGGAGATCAAACAACATGCTTCAAACTTTCCTCTTGGTAAAGCTTTCGTCAACATATCAGCACCATTATCATCGGTGATGTATTTTCTCAAGCTCTAATGACTTTAGCTTCAAGAACATCTCGTATCCAATGGTACCTCACGCCAATATGTTTAGATCTAGCATGAAAAGTTGAGTTCTTACCAAGATGAATAGCACTCAGCTATCACAATACAGACATACTTCTCCCGAGTAAAACCGAGCTCATGCATAAACTTCTTCATCCAAAGCATCTCCTTGCACGCTTCGGTTGCTGCAATGAACTCTGATTCAGTGGTAGACAATGCAACACACTTTTGCAATCTTGATTGCCATGCCACAGCTCCCCCTGCATAAGTGATCAAGTAACCTGAAGTAGATCTTCTCGAGTCAATATCTCCGGCCATATCTGAATCTGTATACCCAACAAGAACAGGTTTCTCATTGCCGAAACAAAGTTTCATGTTGGAAGTGTCACGAAGATATCTCATAATCCACTTCACTGTATTCCAATGCTCTCTGCCAGGATTAGAAAGAAAACGACTGACTGTACCAACGGCATAAGCCAAGTCTGGTCTCGTACAAACCATTGCATACATCAGACTCCCCACGGCTGAAGAGTAAGGAACTTTCTGCATCTCTTCCTTCTCCTTTTCTGTGGAAGGACTATGCTTAATACTCAATCTGAAATACGTAGCAAAGGGAGTGCTCACCGCTTTAGCTTTGTCCATACTGAACCTTTGAAGTACTTTCTCGATGTACCTCTCTTGTGATAACCATAATTTCTTGGCCTTTCTATCACGTGTCAACTTTATGCCAAGAATTTGCTTTGCTGGCCCCAAATCCTTCATTGCAAAGGATTTACTCAACTCTTGCTTCAACTTCTCAATTCTAGAAGCATCCTGACCAACAATAAGCATGTCATCAACATAGAGCAAAAGGATTATAAAATCATCACCAGAGAATCTCTTAACAAACACACAATGATCAGAAGTAGTCTTCTTGTAGCCTTGCTCCCCCATAACAGACTCAAACTTCTTGTACCATTGCCTTGGAGCTTGCTTCAAACCATACAAGCTCTTCTTCAATCTGCACACGTAGTCTTCTTTCCCTTGTGCAATAAACCCCTCTGGCTGCTCCATGTAAAGCTCTTCTTCCAAGTCACCATGAAGAAAAGCAGTTTTCACGTCCATTTGTTCAACCTCTAAGTCATAACAGGCTGCCAAACTCAGTATAGTTCTGATAGAGGACATCTTCACAACTGGAGAAAATATTTCTTCAAAATCAACCCCTTTTTTCTGAGTATAACCCTTGACGACCAATCTAGCCTTGTATCGTGGAGATGAAGACTTCTCTTCTTGCTTCAACTCAGTAAACCCACCGATTCTTCAAGGCTCTTTTGCCTTTTAAGCGCTTTCACCAACTCAAAGGTATGGTTCTCATGCAAGGATTGAAGTTCATCTTTCATCGCTTCAACCCACTGATTTTTGCATTCACTCTCCATAGCCTCTTCATAACATTGAGGTTCTCCTCCGTCGGTCAAAAGAACATATTCATCATGTAATGGCCTAAATTCGAGATTATCAGAATAATGGTTTCGCAACCATAAATCCGATTTAAATAGAAATTTATTTCAATATGTTTGCATGAGTCTTTATATGATAGGAAATATTTTTATAAATATTTATAAAATGTTAGTAATGTGGTATTAAACTTTCGTTAGAAAATTTTAACGTTTGGGTAGGTAATTAAATGAAAAGGACTAAATTGAAATGAAAGTAAAAGTTTAATTATAGATTAAAAGAAAGTATAAAGGACCAAAATGGCAATTAAGCCATTTTGTCTAGATTGAGGCGGTGAATTGAAGAAAAATCTGAGATTTTTAGTTTATTATTATATTATTATATTATTATATTATTATATTATTATATTATTATAAATATATATATATAAAGAAAAGAGAAAAAAGAAACAAAGAGATAGAAAACAGAAAAGAAACAGAGAGCAAACGTGAAAGAAGAAAGAAAAAGAGAAAAGAAAGAAGAAAAGGGAAAATTAAAAGTTTGAAGCTTGGAGTTTAATTTGGTAAGCTAATTTAGTCCTTTTCTTTTAATTTTGATGCTTTATAAGTTTTAGAACAAAGTTTTGATGAATTTAAGTTGAAATTTTTGAAGTTTCAGAGTTTTTGAATATAGCATATGATGAATAAAATGATGAATTAGTGGTTTAATTGAAAGAATTTGAAGTTAGAATTGGGTAAAGGATTTAATTGTAAAAAATAAGCTATAACAAAACTGTTTTGGACAGCAGCAGTAGAGTAAGTTTGAAAAATCACTAAAATTCGTAGAAGTGGAATTAGAAGTTGAATGAGATATGAAATTAAAGCTTATTGAGTCTATTTTCATATGAAAGAAACATGGAAAGCAAAGGAATTCTGTAATTTGAGATATTTATATTTTTGTAAGACTGGTTCAGAGGGATTTCGGGATCCCCTGTTCTGACTTTGAAAAATCATAAAAAATTGGAGAAAAATAATTAGGGGCTTAACTTTATATTTTTAGAATCCTGAATGAGTCTATTTTCAAATTAAATAAATAATAAGTTCATATGAATTCTGTACGAAGAGTAATTTGATTCGTAGTAAAGAGAGGTCAAAACAGTCAAACAGTAAAACAGGGGAAACTTTAAGAATAATCTGGTATTGATTGGACATACCAAAAATTCTGAAAATTTTATGGGAAGAAGATATGTGAGTCTAGTTTCAGGTAAAATTAACGGTTCTTCATTTGGAGCTCTGTAGCTCGAGAAATAAATAATTTAGTGACTGTGACTCAAGTAGACAGCTTTGAATAAGCTAAAAATAATAATAGAATTATAGAAAATGCTACATGTGAACATGAAATGTATTGAATTGATGATTGACTTTATTTATTTAGATCCGGAAAACTCAAATACAAAGCTAGATCGAGGAAAGGAAAAAGTCCCGGATTAGTAGATTTTATAAACGAACTAGTATCGAGGTAAGTTCGTGTAACTTGAATTATATTCTTAAATGTTTGAAATGTATGTTATTGATATGAATATGATTTGAATGTCCATTGTATGAAATTTGATGAAACATTGATATATTTGGTAAAAGGGGAAGAAATCCTGGTTGAATGAAAGGAAAATTCGATGGATCTCTCAAAAGGAATTGACGGTAAAAGGATCTAGCCCGGACGGGTGATCCTATCTTGATATAGCCCTCCAAGAAGAATATGTGGAAAATGGATTTAGCCCGACGGTAATCAATTAGGTCTGCGATTTAGCCTGGACTGTAATTCGGATCCAAGCTCATTAGAGTAATTGTCGCTGCGAGGATTTAGCCTTGGACTGTAATCCCGACAATACTCTATGAGTTTATATTACAGGATTTAGCCTAGACTGTAATCCCGCCAGTAAAGATGAGGTTCGCGGGAGTGTGCTCTCTAAAATGAAAATGTGCATTATGAATATGAATTGACGGGACCGGATTTGTACACTAAAGTGTACCTCTGAAAATCCATTGAAATTCCGAGTAATTCAACGGGATAAATATGGAAAAATAACAAGGAAATGGAAATCATGACATTGATGAGCTCATCAATCATGGCGTGTATACTATTGATATATGGAAATTAATCGACTAACTTGGATGTTGAGTTTGTGAATACTAGGAAATAATGCATTGAGTGAGTATACGAATGTTTATTGCTTGTAATGATTATACTAGGTAAGTATAATTCTTGTTACATGGGCTTACTAAGCACAAAGTGCTTACCCTATTTCCTTTTTCCTGCTTTGTGTAGTGTTAAGAGCTCCTGAGGTCGGATCGGTGGGAGACTCATCACACTATCAACCCCAAAGATATTCGGTATTTAAAAAAATTTTAGTTTGAAAATGAATGGCATGTATAAGCTAATAAAATAAATGTTAATATGAAATGAATATAAGGTTAGCCATCGATATGGCTTATGTGTTGAAGTTATTTTATAAATATGCATGAATTTTATTTTGAAAATATGTTGAATTAGAATGGTTTCGGTTTAAAAAAAAAAAATTTGTAAACTCGTAATGCCTCGTACTTATTCTCGATAACGAATACGGTAGGGGTGTTACATTTGTTGGTATCAGAGCTACGGTTTTAGCCGCTTCTAGGACCGATATAGCGAATACTGGATTAGCTATACATGCCATTTAAATTATTTTTGATAGTGTGATATCTCCTAACCATTTAAATTGTGTTTTCTTATAGTAATGTCATCCGACCGAGCTCAACTGAGGAAGTCGGGAGTCATGCTCCTGCTTCAATACAAAGAGCAGAAACTAGCAGAGAAGGCCCGGTATAGAGGGTCAAGGGGAGGAGGCAAAAATAGCCTTCTTTCAAATGATGAATGAATGGTTTACCCAAGACATAAGAACTAACCCTACAATGCAAAGAAACTCAAGCTCCCCTCCTGCTCCTCCACCGGTTCCCGAGATTCCACAGGCACAGTGCATCGAATCTGTCGAAAAGGAAAAGCTCCTACCGATAAAATCCAAAATATGGGGCCAAAGAATTTCGAGCAAAGATTGATGATGATCCCGAAAGAGCTGAATTTTGGTTAGAAAATACTACTACTGTTTTGGAGGAATTATCTTGCACGCCGTAAGAATGTTTGAAATGTGTCTTTGTTTCAACGCTAAAAGACACAACTTATCATTGGTGGAATACTAAAGCTTCAGCTTGTTCCGAAAGAAGAAATTACATGGGAATTCTTCCAGATCGAGTTCAAAAGAAATATATCACCAGAGATTCCTTGATCGAAAAAGAAAAGAATTTCTTGAGTGAAACAGTGCAATAGATCATGATTCGAGTATGAAAGAGAATTTGTTCTGGTTGAGTAAATATGCTCGAGAATGGGTACATCTGGAAGTCAAATGTGCAAACGATTCAAGAAGGGTTAAATGAAGAAATTAAGCTACTTGTTGGAATTCTTGAAATTCGAGAGTTTGCTACACTAGCGAACGAGCTTATAAAGCGAAGAATGGAGCAAAGAAAAGAAACAGCCGAGAGGGAAGCTCGAATTTTTAGTAAAAGACCAATGGAAAAATCTCGCCTGCTCCAAAGAAATTGAAGAAGTACCAGATCGTTCTATCTCAACCACTGGTATTCGGATAGAGTGCGAAGTTCACAACAAGACTAATTCAAGACCTTCCACTCCATCGCTGACCAAATGTTGGCGTGTGTTGGTACCCCTAAGCCGAGATGCCGTGATTGTAATAAAGCTCATTTTGGTGAATGTCGATTTAAGAGCGGGCTTGTTACCGATGTGGTTCTTTTGACCATTTCCTCGAGAGATTGTCCAGAAAGAAGTGAAAAAGAAGTCGAATATATATCGGCCAAGCAATCCATCTTTGAGGGGTAGACCATCTCGACCATCCCAGTAATGTCGCGGTAGTAGCCGAGGAGCTACAAAAGATACTGCAAGTAGGCCCGAGACACGAGCGCCTCCTAGGACATATGTCATGCGTACGCAGAAGATGCCTCAAAGACTGATGTTATTATCGGTACATTTTCTTTACTTGAAACCGATATTACCGCATTGATTGATCCCGCCTCTACGATTCATATATATGTGTAAAACTTGCATGCGTAAAAGATTTATCTGTTGAACCTCATCGAATTTGTTTGTTAAAGTCTCGAACCCTTTTGGCCAATCTATTTTGGTGGATAAAATTTGTAAAAATTGTCCATCGATGGTAAGAGGTTATTGTTTCTGGCCGATTTGATGTTACCGCCATTTGATGAGTTTGATGTGATATTGGGCATGGATTGGTTAACTCAAAGATGATGCGATGAGTAAATCAGAAATGTAAATATATTGTGTTGAAGTGCGTAATGGTGAATTACTTCGGGTTAAATCGATCGATGCAGGGATTATCTCGATGTGATTTCGCTTATTACCGCCGCAGGTATGTCAAAAAGGGGTATGATGCTTTTTTTGCTTATGTATTAGATACTAAGGTATCCGAGTCAAAGATTCAAGCAAGCATCATGGTATGTGAATTTTTCGATGTGTTTCGGAAGAGTTACCGTGGTTGCCACCGAAAGAGAAGTGGAATTTTCTATAGATTTGATTCCGAACTACTCCGATTTCCATAGCTCCGCATCGAATGGCTCTTACAAAATTAAAGGAATTAAAGACACGATTCACAGAACTTGTTGATAGAGGTTTTGTCCGACCGAGTCATTCACCTTGGGGTGCTCCGGTTCGCTTTGTGAAAAAGAAAGATGGGTCTTTGAGATTGTGTATTGACTATCGACATACCAATAAGGTAACTATAAAGAATAAGTATCCGCTGCCCCGGATTGATGATTTATTTGATCACCAAAAAAGGTGCTATCAGTATTTTCAAAGATTGATCTCCGATCGGGCTATTATCGCTTCTGAGTAAAGGAGTCGATGTGCCAAAGACAACTTTTCGAACTGTGCACGCATTATGAGTTTCTGGTTATGCCATTTGGGTTGACTAATGCACCTACAGTATTTATGGATCTGATGAATCGAATATTCAGACCGTACTTAGACAGATTTGTGGTAGTATTCGTTGATGATATTTTGGTTTATTCTCGAGATGAAGAAGAACATACAGAACATTTGAGAATTGTGTTGCAAATTCTGCGAGAGAAACAGTTATATGCTAAATTCAATAAATGTGAATTTTGGCTTCGAGAAGTGGGTTTTCTTGGACATATTGTATCCGCTGAAGGCATCAGGGTAGATCCAAGTAAAGTCTCAATTATTGTCAATTGGAGTCCACCAAGATTGTATCCGGTTAGAAGTTTCTTGGGTTTAGCTGGTTATTATCGGAGATTTGTACAAGGATTCTCTATGATAGCCTCTCCGATGACTCGATTATTGCAGAAAGATGTAAAGTTCGAGTGGACTGATGAATGTCAGCAGAGTTTCAACCGATTAAAAAATCTATTAACGAAAGCACCAGTATTAGTGCAGCCTGAACCGGGTAAGGAATTTGTTATTTACAGTGATGCCTCATTAAATGGTTTAGGTTGTGTCTTGATGCAAGAAGGTAAAGTAATAGCCTATGCTTCAAGACAACTTAAACCACATGAAAGAAATTATCCGGTACATGATCTTGAGTTAGCTGCTATTGTTTTTGCATTGAAGATATGGTGGCATTACTTGTACGGTGAGAAATGTCATATTTATACTGATCATAAAAGCTTGAAATATTTGATGACACGTAAAGATTTGAATTTGAGACAGTACAGTGGCTTGAACCGATAAAGGACTATGATTTGATTATTGATTACCATCCGTAAGGCTAATATTGTGGTGATGCTTTGAGTCGAAAATCTCTCAGACGCTTTACGATCTATGAATGCTCAATTGTTTTTGGTTGATGATGGTTCAATCTTAGCTTAATTAAGAGCTAAACCAACATTTTTACAAAGAAATATGTGAAGCTCGTAAGAATGATGAGAAGTTACAGAGTTAAACGGGCACAATGTGAGTCAAATATCGATTCTGAATTTCAAATTGGGGTTGATGATTGTTTATTATTCGTGAGGTAGGTATGTGTACCCAAGAATTCGAGAGCTCATACGTAAGATTTTACACGAGGCTCACAACCAAGTGGTACTATATGTCCAGACATCCGGAAGTAATAAAATGTATAATGATTTGAAAAAGATGTACCGGTGGCCGTGTATGAAACGTGATATTTCGAGTTTGTATCAAGATGTTTGATATGTCAACAAAGTTAAAGCGAGAACATCGTGTACCTTCGGTTACTTCACCAATTACTATACCGGAATGGAAATGGGAAAGAATCACTATGGATTTTGTATCGGGTTACCGTTGTCTCCGAGGAAAAAGATGCTATTTGGGTGATTGTTGACCGATTGACAAAGTCAAGCACACTTTATTCCGTGCGTATGGATTATTCTTTAGATAAACCGGCTGAATTGTACATATCCGAGATTGTCGTTACATGGAGTGCCTATCTCCATTATATCGAGATAGAGATCCCCGATTTACGCCTCGCTTTCGGATAAATTGCAAGAAGTTTTGTGTACTCGGCCATTTCAAGATCGCATTTCATCCTCGCATGATGGCCAATCTGAGCGTGTAATTCAAGTATTGGAAGATATGCTTCGATGTTGTATACTAGAGTTTGAAGGTAATTGGGAGAGGTATCTACCTTTGATTGAATTTGCTTACAATAACAATTATCACCCAAGATTAAATGGCTCCATATGAAGCTTTGTATGGTAGAAAATGTAGAACACCATTGTATTGGACAGAGCTCATGAAAAGAAGATACATGGGGTTGATTTAATCCGGGAAACAGAAGAAAAAGTAAAGGTTATTCGGGATAGTTAAAAGCAGCTTCTGATCGCCAAAAATCATATGCTGATCTTAAACGAAAAGAGATTGAATTTTGGGTCGGTGACAAGGTATTCTTGAAAGTGTCTCCTTGGAAGAAAGTTCTCCGGTTCGGTCAAAAGGGTAAATTGAGTCCAAGATTTATCGGGCCATATGAGATCATAGAAAGAATTGGACCGGTCGCTTATCGGTTGGCATTACCACCAAAACTTGATAGAATCCATAATGTTTTTCATGTGTCTATGCTACGACGATATCGGTTAGATCCTTCACATGTTATTTCTCCGGCGTATGGAGATTCAACCGGATATGAGTTACAAAGAAGAAGAACCGATCAAGATATTGGCACGGGAAACAAAGGAGCTTAGAAATAAAAAAATAAATTTGGTGAAGGTATTGTGGCAAAACACACGGATCGAGGAAGCGACATGGGAACCGGAGGAGGCAATAAGGAAACAATATCCAAACCTCTTTCTTTATCGTAAGATTTTCGAGGACGAAAATCCTTAAAAGGGGGAGAGTTGTAATGGCCTAAATTCGAGATTATCGAATAATGGTTTCGCAACCATAAATCCGATTTAAATAGAAATTTATTTCAATATGTTTGCATGAGTCTTTATATGATAGGAAATATTTTTATAAATATTTATAAAATGTTAGTAATGTGGTATTAAACTTTCGTTAGAAAATTTTAACGTTTGAGTAGGTAATTAAATGAAAAGGACTAAATTGAAATGAAAGTAAAAGTTTAATTATAGATTAAAAGAAAGTATAAAGGACCAAAATGGCAATTAAGCCATTTTGTCTAGATTGAGGCGGTGAATTGAAGAAAAATCTGAGATTTTTAGTTTATTATTATATTATTATATTATTATATTATTATATTATTATATTATAATAAATATATATATATAAAGAAAAGAGAAAAGAAACAAAAGAGATAGAAACAGAAAAGAAACAGAGAGCAAACGTGAAAGAAGAAAGAAAAAGAGAAAAGAAAGAAGAAAAGGGAAAATTAAAAGTTTGAAGCTTGGAGTTTAATTTGGTAAGCTAATTTAGTCCTTTTCTTTTAATTTTGATGCTTTATAAGTTTTAGAACAAAGTTTTGATGAATTTAAGTTGAAATTTTTGAAGTTTCAGAGTTTTTGAATATAGCATATGATGAATAAAATGATGAATTAGTGGTTTAATTGAAAGAATTTGAAGTTAGAATTGGGTAAAGGATTTAATTGTAAAAAATAAGCTATAACAAAACTGTTTTGGACAGCAGCAGTAGAGTAAGTTTGAAAAATCACTAAAATTCGTAGAAGTGGAATTAGAAGTTGAATGAGATATGAAATTAAAGCTTATTGAGTCTATTTTCATATGAAAGAAACATGGAAAGCAAAGGAATTCTGTAATTTGAGATATTTATATTTTTGTAAGACTGGTTCAGAGGATTTCAGGATCCCCTGTTCTGACTTTGAAAAATCATAAAAATTGGAGAAAAATAATTAGGGGCTTAACTTTATATTTTTAGAATCCTGAATGAGTCTATTTTCAAATTAAATAAATAATAAGTTCATATGAATTCTGTACGAAGAGTAATTTGATTCGTAGTAAAGAGAGGTCAAAACAGTCAAACAGTAAAACAGGGGAAACTTTAAGAATAATCTGGTATTGATTGGACATACCAAAAATTCTGAAAATTTTATGGGAAGAAGATATGTGAGTCTAGTTTCAGGTAAAATTAACGGTTCTTCATTTGGAGCTCTGTAGCTCGAGAAATAAATAATTTAGTGACTGTGACTCAAGTAGACAGCTTTGAATAAGCTAAAAATAATAATAGAATTATAGAAAATGCTACATGTGAACATGAAATGTATTGAATTGATGATTGACTTTATTTATTTAGATCCGGAAAACTCAAATACAAAGCTAGATCGAGGAAAGGAAAAAGTCCCGGATTAGTAGATTTTATAAACGAACTAGTATCGAGGTAAGTTCGTGTAACTTGAATTATATTCTTAAATGTTTGAAATGTATGTTATTGATATGAATATGATTTGAATGTCCATTGTATGAAATTTGATGAAACATTGATATATTTGGTAAAAAGGGGAAGAAATCCTGGTTGAATGAAAGGAAAATTCGATGGATCTCTGAAAAGGAATTGACGGTAAAAAGGATCTAGCCCGGACGGGTGATCCTATCTTGATATAGCCCTCCCGAAGAATATGTGGAAAATGGATTTAGCTTGGACGGATAATCTGAATTAGGGTCCAATTTAGCCTGACTGTAATTGAGATCCAAGCTCATTAGAGTAATTGTCGTTGCAGGATTTAGCCTGGACTGTAATCCCGACAATACTCTATGAGTTTATATTACAGGGGATTTAGCCTAGACTGGTAATCCCGCTGTAAAGATGAGGTTCATGAGTGTGCTCTCTAAAATGAAAATGTGCGCATATGAATATGAATTGACGGACCGGATTTGTACACTAAAGTGTACCTCTGAAAATCCATTGAAATTCCGAGTAATTCAACGGGATAAATATGGAAAAATAACAAGGAAATGGAAATCATGACATTGATGAGCTCATCAATCATGGCGTGTATACTATTGATATATGGAAATTAATCGACTAACTTGGATGTTGAGTTTGTGAATACTAGGAAATAATGCATTGAGTGAGTATACGAATGTTTATTGCTTGTAATGATTATACTAGGTAAGTATAATTCTTGTTACATGGGCTTACTAAGCACAAAGTGCTTACCCTATTTCCTTTTTCCCTGCTTTTGTAGTGTTAAGAGCTCTGAGGTCGGATCGGTGGGAGACTCATCACACTATCAACCCCATATTTTGTATTTTTAAAGAAATTTTAGTTTGGAAATGAATGGCATGTATAAGCTAATAAAATAAATGTTAATATGAAATGAATATAAGGTTAGCCACTGATATGGCTTATGTGTTGAAGTTATTTTATAAATATGCATGAATTTTATTTTGAAAATATGTTGAATTAGAATGGTTTCGGTTTAAAAAAATTTGTAAACTCGTAATGCCTCGCACTTTATTCTCGATAACGAATACGGTGGGGGTGTTACACATCGAAGAAATACCGACGTAAGATCGCCGATCTCTCCGGAAGACCTTCAAGTGGAATCATTGGTGGAGCTATAGGTGCTTGCTTTGTTGATCATTCACAACATCATCCATGGGAGCATCAAAGTCACCTATATCCTCGATGGTCATCGATAACATCACCATGCACATCATCCTGATAGGACCTCGTGAAGAGTTTAGGGAACTGGATTCACATCGATCAAATCATCACCGTCTTGTGAATTCGCTTTCTCGCCTTATCAATATCATCGATGGTCCGATCCTCAATGAAGACAACATCTCTACTTCTCACGAGTTTCTTCTGAACGGGATCATAGAGTCTATAACCAAACTCACCATCTAGACCATAACCAATGAAGATGCATTGTCGAGTCTTGGCATCCAACTTGGATCTTTCATCCTTTGGAACATGAACAAATGCTTTACAACCGAACACACGTAGGTGATCATATGACACGTCTTTGCCAAACCAAACTATATCTGGCACATCACCTTGCAAAGGAACACTAGGAGACAGATTTATCACATGTGTCACTGTATTCAAAGCTTCAGCCCAAAATGATCTTGGCAGCTTTGAATCTGACAACAAACATCTGACTCTCTCGATCAATGTTCGGTTCATTCTTTCAATTAACCCATTTAATCGTGGAGTCTTTGGTGGTGTTCTTTGATGTCCGATTCTGTCACGCATGAACAATACTCATGAAATGGCCCCGTGTACTCGCCACCATTATCGCGATGCAATGCACTTTAACTTCTTTCCTGTTTCCCTTTCAACTGATGTATGAAACTGTTTAAACACCTCAAAGACTTGATTTTTAGACTTCAAAGTGTAAACCCATAGCTTTCTTGAACAGTCATCAATGAAAGTCACAAAATAAAGTGCACCGCCAAGTGACCTTACTTTTATCGGACCACGTACATCCGAATGGACCAACTCTAGCAACTCGATCTTCTATGAGGAGGGGCGGCTTCTAAAAGAAACTCTTCTCTCGCTTTCTGCTAGACAATGAGCACAATCCTTCAATGTAGCATTCTTCAAGCCCGAAAGTTGATTCTTCTTCGCTAAACAGTTAAGGCCCTTCTCACTCATGTGACTAAGTCGTTTATGCCACAACTCAGTTGAGCTGCCATTCACTATCACATTCACCGCCTCTCGAGAAGTGAAGCTTGCATCAAATATAAATTTGAGCTCTTCTTTCCTCGAGCCACAATCAAGGAGCCTTTAGTCGCCTTCCACCGCCATCACCAGGTGTTACTTAGAATCCTCATCATCAAGCTTTCCTCGAGAGATCAAATTCAAACGGATATCCTGGTGCGTGTCGACATCCTTGAGAGTTAACTTTGTTCTATTGTTACTCACCAAGTGAACATCTCCCATATCAACAACCTAACCAAACCGTCATTACCCATCTTCAATACCCCAAAATCACCAGAGTATAAGATGTGAAGAAATCCTTCCTCGACGTGACATGAAGTGATGCACCAAAGATCAATCACCCAACTAGTCTTGTCACATGCTAAGTTGACCAAATTCTCATCACGAATGACCAACGATATCTTCACGAGTAGCAGTGAGCAACACGCCGATTTTTCATCATCATTTCGATCGTGTTTATCACCACCTTTGTTCTCTTTCTTCCATTTGAAGCAATATTTCTTGATATGGCCTTTCTTACCACAATGATGACACTCAAGATTCTTGTATCTTGATCTTAACTTGCTTCGCCTTTATCTCTACTCTTTCCATCTTTGTCTCTGTTCCTTCCCCGTTTCTCAGAACCAACACCTCTGATCGTGATGTAAACCACGAGATCGCTTCCGACCTCTTCATTCAACACACCACTCTTAGCCAAATCCAAGGTAATAATACCCTTTGGCGTAATTAATGAGCGAAACCCGGAAAGTCTCCCAAGAGTCTGGTAGAGTAGCAAGTAACCAAAGCCCTAAAATCTCGTCATCAAATTTGACACCCATACCAAGTAGCTGATTCATCACGCTCTGAAATTCACTCACATGGTCAGCTATAGACGTTCCTTCTTTATATTTCAACGCCATCATTTTCTTCAAAGAAAAACAACTTGTTATTGCCCGACCTCAAAGCATACAAGCTTTCAAGCTTCTCCCACAATGTTCGAGCATGTGTCTCCTGATCAATGTGGTTGTAAACATTTTCTTCAACAAATTGCCGAATAAAGCCACACACTTGTTGATGCTTAAATTCCCATTCTTCATCACTTTTTGAATCGGGTTTTTGAGTAGCAAAGACCGGAAGATGCAGAGCCTTCACAAACAACAAGTCCTTCATTTTATTCCGCTAAAGTTGATAATTTGTGCCATTCAACATAATCATCTTGCTCGTATTAATTTCCATATTTATTTGACAGAATAACCGAGCTCTTGATACCAGTTTGTTGGGAAGAAACCGAAACAACCGCAACAAAGCGAAAGCACAACCGGTGTTCTTTCTCTCCCTATAACTCTTGTCAAATATTATGGCAAGCACAATAGCACAAAAATATGTTCTCTAGCAACCTATCAACCACAAATCAACCAATGCAACCACAACAAAAATGATAAATAGAGACACCGATATTTTTACGTGGAAAACCCCTCTAAATCAAGGGTAAAAACCACGGGACTTTAGAGTCTGATTAAAAGCTCCACTATAATCAAATGTTCAGCTACAAGATTACAATATCAAGCCTACAACAAGCATTCAACTCCAACAAGGCTAACAATATGTAATCTTTAGCAAAAGAGAGAAAAATTAGAGAACATCACCAAAAACGTAGCTGCTGTAAAACGGGTATTTCTGACGCTACAGGACTCGGATGAAAAATCCGACCGTACAAAGTCAAGAACACCTTGTCGCCTAGTTGCTGTCCAAAAATCAGCTCAATCGAACCACGGATGGACCTCCGATCGAAGAGTTGATCACTGCTGGACCAAACTTGAAAAAATTGGTTTTTCTAGCTTCAAAAATTACTTTGAAAAACCACAAGTTTGTGCTTTGAAAATTACTTTGAATTCCACTGTTTGGCATATTTAACACTAACAAATTGTCCATTACTAAGAACATTCATCTCTAAATGTGTACCCGGAGATGAACCTCAAATTGGCCAACATGTACAGGTAAGTAACTTGAAGGTTCATAACTCATCTCTCCTCAATGAGAAGGTAATTTCTTCAAGGATCCTCCTTTTATGTTACTTCGATTGATTTTATTCATTTGAAGTTCTTTCTTTTTCATACATATTTCAGTTATTAACCTAATGAAATGATTTATTTGGTTGTTTTCCCTAGTTTGAAGAATTTGTGGATTCAGAATTGTGATTCGTTAGAAGAAATTATTGAGCTGCAAGGACTCATTGCTGATGAGTCACAGTCAACATCAGCTGCTCAATCTATTGTGGCTGAAACAGTGACGACCAAGTTTGTATTTCCCAAACTAATATACCTTAGATTGGATAAGGTGCCGAGTTTGAAAAGTTTATACTCTAGGATGCATACCACCCAGTGGTCTTCATTGAAACAAATGGGCATTATTGAATGCCCCAAAGTACAGATATTTACTCGACAATGTCCTGAGAATCAGGTTGGAATCTCAAACCAACAACCCTTGTTTTGCGTCAATGAGGTAAGCTCACGAACAGGTTCATATTCCATGTTCATTACTTAAAACTACCTATAAAATGCCTTTTAAATTTATGAGAAATAAAATGGAAATTATATTTATTTTGTAGTCTACTTCTTACGAATTGAAACTCTGTGATCGATGTTTAATATATTCGTTGCCATCCAGGACACTTTCCCTGTATTAGAAGAACTAATGCTAAAGACGAATGATATGGTGAAGGGGATATGTGATGGACAACTCTCATTGCAGTGTTTCCAAAACCTTAAACTTCTTAACCTCCAATTCTTTCCTGAGACATCCACTACTCTTCCGTATTCCTTCATTCGGTCACTACCAATGCTTCATAAGCTTGTTATAGGCAATGCTTCCATTTGTCAAATAGTACAATCTGAAGGACTCAGCGACGAGGAAAGGCATACATCGGCATTCTATCAGCTAAAGGAATTAAGTTTGTCTCAACTTCCAGAGTTGACGTTAAAGACTTTTGAACCATCTTTGCTGTCTTTCAAAAATCTAACAAAACTGGAAGTTTCAAAATGCCATGGGTTCATCAATTTAATCGCATGCTCAACAGCTAAGTGCCTGACGCTACTAGAAAGATTGAGCATAGCTGATTGTGAGATGATAGAGGAAATCATAGCGTGTGAGGGTGAAGAAATACAAGGCGGCATTGTTTTTCCCAAACTGAAGTATTTGCAACTGAGTTGTCTGCCATGTCTAGCAAGCTTTTCCTTGGCCCATCACTCGTTGGAATTCCCAGTCTTGCTAATGGTGATGGTGACAAAGTGCCCCCAAATGAGGAATTTCTGCCAAGGAGATTTAAGCACACCAAGGCTGGAACAAATGCACTTAACAAAAGATGAGGAAGGTGAACTGCAGTGGGAAGGCGACCTTAACAATACTATAAAACATATGTTCGATGAAATGGTACTAATCATTCAAAGGATTTAAATTATTGTGTTTTAAATAACGTAACAAATGTAAAATGCTATTTGGTGCATTTGCATACATAGTTAATTGAACAAGTCTTCTTTTCTTTTGATTATGCACAGAATGTGCAAAATTCTCAGGTGACGGAGGTTATCAGTTGCCCAAGCTAGAATAAGGAAGTATGTTTGGGTGCTTATGAGACAAGGTCAGTTTCGTTTCAATTCAAAACAAATGGTAATTTACTCTTCTACTTTCATCATGGCTTAACGAATGCTTTATAAAGTGACCATAGAGACGCCCTTTTCATTGTAGGTTGAGTTGCTCTACTGAAGCACGTGGCTGCAACTTTTGGTAGAATGTGAAAGGTTATTTCAGTTTTTGTAAAAGTACTATCTGAACTGTTCCATTTCAGATTATAACCTCAATATTGAATTTCAAGTGCATCATGCATGGCATTGGGAACTAAAACATGTAAGCTTTTACTAGTAAGGTAGACCCCTGTTTTAATATTCCAATTCTTCTTAATTAAAGGTGGATGGATTTTCCAACTTTTGATGGCTAACATATCAATGTCAGCTTGGGGTTTAGACGATGTGATTAAGATTGCTATACATGTTGCCTTTGTGCTTGTTTCATCTTTCTTGTTCTCTTTATAAAGATTATTATGTACTTATTTCTATGCAATCTCACAGTTTTCTGATGAAAAAGTTGAAGCTAATACCTCCATTCCCAAGTTTCTCATATTCATCCTTACAAAAATATAAATGATAATAACCCCGTTTCTCTTTTACTCAATAGGAGAAACAATCTAAAGCTAGAATGAAACAAACCAATGCCATACCTAAATTGAATTACATCGCCTGCATGTATCAATTGATAAAATAACAAATCAACGACATTTTAAGGTTATTTTTAATAGTTTACTGTTTAATGATAATTGGTTTAGTGGTTACAAATTTTATTAAGAATTCGCAATAACCAATCATCTTTTTGCGATCAGTAAGCAGAAAATTAAAATACGTACCAACATTTTAAAGTTGTTAATATTTTAATATTTAACGATAACTTTCTTTGTGATTATAAATTTTATTAATAATTCACAATGGAAAATTGTGTTATTGATATTAATAAGTAAAAAATTAAATTACATAATGACATTTTAAGGTTGTTGCTAATATTTTTGTTTGAATGTGGACTTCATGCAGTCCATGCAATGCAACAAAACAGAAGATGAAACAGCAAATGTTGCCATGCACACGTGCTCTATTGAAGCTAATTTTGCATGACAGTTTCCTATGCCTTTATGCTTCTTTTGTAAACACTAGTTGGTGTAATGAAACTTAGTTCATTTGGAACTATGTTAGGTTTCATTTTGATGTAAAATGATGTAATTAGAACTGACATAGCAGATTTGTTGAAGATAACAAGTTAAGCCTTGCTTACTTGATTGAAATTAGTGGCATTAGGTAAGCATTAGGTATAAGATAGATGTGATTTATGTTTGACTTTTGCTACTATATGTAATAGCTATTTTACCAATGAAAATGATGATGAAAAATCAGTTGTTTTCATTCAAAAAATTGAGCTCTCTTTCTTGTCTTTCTTTCTTCCTAGCAAAATCTGCTCATTTTCTTTCTTTCTTCTACAGCAAGCATCGAGCCTTGTAGCTCAAGCTTTTGGTTTGATTGCTGGTTTATGTTCAAAGTTCCAACAACTGGTATCTAGAGCCTCATTCTTGGAGGACCTATTGCTGTTCGAATGGCTGCATCTAGCTTCTCACCTGCTGCACCAGCAGCCTTCAATGGAGAAGGCTTTCACATATGGTAGGTCAAAATGAAAACTTACTTGCAGGCTCTTGATCTATGGGAGGTTGTGACAACTGATGTTGAACCAGAACCTCTTCGAGCCAACCCAACTGTGGCTCAAATGAGACAGCATGCTGAGGAGAAGACCAAGAAGCATAAGGCTTTGTCCTGCATCTAAAATTGTGTCTCAGATGTCATTTTTACAAGGATTATGGCTTGTGAGACTCCAAAGCAAGCCTGGGACAAGCTTAAGGAGGAGTTTCAAGGCACTGAAAGAACGAGGCAGCAGCAGCTCTTGAACCTAATGAGGGACTTTGAAAACTTGAAGATGAAGGAAGAGGAGACAGTAAAGAAATATTCTGACAGAATCATGGCTATAGTTAATAGCATAAGGTTGCTAGGAGAGGACTTCAGTGAGGCAAGAATTATGGAAAAAGTTCTCTCAACACTGCCTGAGAGGTATGAAGCTAAAATATCCTCTCTTGAGGATTCAAGGGACCTGTCAAGGATTTCTTTGACTGAGCTAATTAATGCTCTCTATGCACAAGAGCAAAGGAGAGCAACAAGAAATGAAGAGCATCGAGAAGATGCTTTCCAAGCAAAAGTCAAGGCAACCTCGAGCAACACTTCTTACAGGAGCAAGAGGACCTGGAAGAACAGGCCTAAAAAGCCTGATGCTGCAAGAAGCAATGATCAGCCTTGCAGATTTTACAAGAGACCAGGCCATCCTGAAGACAGATGCTGGTTTAGGCCAGATGCTACATGTCAGCTCTGCAAAAAGAAAGGCCATGTTGAAAGGGTCTGCAAAAATAAAAGCAAGCCAAGGCGCCTCAATCAAAGAACAACAAAGAAAAGGTGAGAGCGTGTGTAGTCAAGAAGGCAGTGACCATGAAGAAGTTTTTGCAGTGACATGTTCTGTTGAACAAAATAAAGGCTCATATAGTTGGCTTCTTGACAGTGGTTGCACCAACCACAGGTCACCAGATGTATCTATTTTTAAAACCTTGGATACGAGCTTTCAAACCAAGGTCAAGGTAGGCAATAGTCAATTTATCAAGGCTCGATGGAAAGGAAATGTCTTGATATCTACTCCAACAGGTAACAAGCTTATTACCAATGTGCTCCTTGTACCTGAGATTGACAGGAACTTGCTTAATATAGCACAACTGCTGGAAAAGGGATTCTCAATAGTGTTTAAAGGCAGGGAGTGCCAAATCACTGATCCAAATGGATCAAACTTCATGACAGTAACAATGGCTGTCAAGTGCTTTGAGATCGATTGGTCAAGAAGCTCAAGTTCATCCTACATTGCCTCTGCAGAAGACTCTAAGATATGGCACCAGAGACTTGGGCATACAAACTTTAAATCAATGTCCAAGATGGCTAGGGAAGGCCTAGTTAAAAACTTCACCAACTCAGTGATTGAAGAAGGCATCTGTGAAGTGTGCCAGCTGGGAAAACAAGCTAGGCACTCATTTCCTAAAAATCAAGCCTGGAGAGCTACAAACAAGCTACAACTTGTACACACCGATGTGTGTGGTCCAATGAAAACAGAAACACTCAATGGTAACAGGTACTTTATCTCGTTCATTGATGATTTTACAAGATACTGTTGGGTTTATTTTATGAAGCATAAATCTGAGGTGGTTGAAGTGTTCAAAATTTTTAAGGCTGAAGTTGAGAATAAACAGGGTGTAAATTGAAGACTATAAGGTCAGATAATGGGGAATACACCTCACAATAGTTCCAAGCTAGCTGCATTAATGCTGGCATCAAACATCAATTTACAAATGTATATACTCCACAACAAAATGGAGTCAGTGAAAGAAAAAATAGAACTGTGATGAATATGGCCAGGTGCCTGTTGTTCGAGAAGAATGTGCCCAAAAACATATAGGCCGAGGCAGTAAATACTGTTGTCTATTTACAAAATAGACTTTCTTCTAAAGCTTTGGCCTCCAAAACACCATTTGAAGCCTGGTTCGGGTTCAAGCCATCATTGGCTCACCTTAGAACCTTTGGCTGCTTATGCTTTGTACAGGTACCAGCAGTCAAAAGGAGTAAACTTGATGAGAGAGCTCAAGCAGGTATACTGGTTGGTTATAGCCTAAATAAAAAAGGCTATAGAATCTTCATTCCTTCAACAAACAAGGTCTTGGTCAGCAGGGATGTAGTGTTCAATGAAAAGGCAAGTTGGGACTGGAAGAAAAATAAACCCGAGGCAACTTCTCAAGAAGAAATTGTTGATCAAGTGCAACCTGATCAAGCTGATCCTGAAATGGATTTGGATGATGTTCCAGTAAGGGGCACAAGGTCTTTGGCAGAAATTTATGACAGAGCACAAGTAGCTATTATGGAGCCGAGTTGCTTTGAGGAAGCACAGGCACACCAAGACTGGATAGCTGCTATGACTGAAGAAATCAAAATGATTGAAAAAAAATGAAACATGGGAGTTGGTTCCAAGGCCCCCTAACAGAAAGATCATAGGGGTCAAATGGGTCTATAGGGCCAAGCAAAATGCTGATGGAAGTCTCAACAAATTAAAGGCCAGGCTCGTAATAAAAGGTTTCAGTCAGAAGCATGGTGTGGATTACCTTGAAACATTTGCACCTGTGGCCAGACTAGACACCATCAGGTTGCTGGTTTCTTTAGCAGCTCAAAAAGGATGGAAAATCCATCAACTTGATGTGAAATCAGCTTTCTTAAATGGTTTCCTTGAAGAACAAATTTTTGTTGAACAACCTCAAGGCTTCATAGTGCCTAGAAAGGAAACAATGGTGTACAAACTGAATAAAGCCTTGTATGGCTTAAAGCAAGCTCCAAGAGCTTGGTATAGCAGGATCGATAGCTACTTGATTAGCCTGGGATTCATAAGAAGTATCAGTGAGCCTACACTGTATGTGAACAAAAAGGGACTTCAAATATCACTTATAGTCTCTTTGTATGTTGATGATTTATTAGTGACAGGAGGAGATGAAGCCATGCTGATGAATTTCAAGACTAAAATGGAGGAAATGTTTGAAATGTCAGACCTGGGATTGATGACATATTTCCTAGGAATGGAGGTCATACAAAGCAAAAATGCAATCCATTTAAGTCAGAAGACCTTTGCTGCCAAGATTTTAAGCAAATTCACAATGGAAAATTGTAAAGCAACAAATACTCCTGTTGCTATTGGAGAAAAATTATCGAGCTTAGGCTCTTTTGAAAAGGTATGTGAAACAACTTACAGAAGTCTGGTGGGCTGTTTGTTGTACTTGACAGCCACTAGACCTGATATAATGTATGCAGTCAGCTTACTTGCAAGATTCATGCACTGCTGCAATGAAACTAACTTCAAAGCTGCCAAGAGGATCCTTAGATACATAAAAGGCACCTTAGACTATGGCTTGATGTTTACCAAGTCAAAAGAGTTGAAATTGGTGGGATATACAGACAGTGACTGGGCTGGCTCCATAGATGATATGAAGGGTACATCAGGTTATGTTTTTAGTCTTGGTTCAGCTATGTTCTGCTAGAGTTCGAGGAAACAAAGCCTTGTGGCACAATCAACAGCTGAAGCCGAGTATGTAGCTGCTGCTGCTGCTGTTAATCAAGCCATATGGCTCAGAAAAATCATGTCCGATTTAAACCTTGAACAAAATGGTGCAACAAGGATTTATTGTGACAACAAGTCAGCTGTTGCTATAGCAAAGAATCCTGTTTTTCATGGGAGAACCAAACATTTCAACATAAAATTGCATGTTGTTCGAGAAATGGAACAAGCTGAAGAAGTTGAGTTAGTTCACTGTAATTCTGAAGACCAAGTAGCTGATATCTTAACTAAAGCTCTCAACAAGTCAAGATTCTGCAAACTGAGAAATCAATTGGGAGTTCACTGCATAAAGTCCAAGGAGGAGTGTTTGAATGTGGACTTTATGCAGTCCATGCAATGCAACAAAACAGAAGATGAAACAGCAAATGTTGCCATGCACACGTGCTCTATTGAAGCTAATTTTGCATGACAGTTTCCTATGCCTTTATGCTTCTTTTGTAAACACTAGTTGGTGTTTCATTTTGATGTAAAATGATGTAATTAGAACTGACATAGCAGATTTGTTGAAGATAACAAGTTAAGCCTTGCTTACTTGATTGAAATTAGTGGCATTAGGTAAGCATTAGGTATAAGATAGATGTGATTTATGTTTGACTTTTGCTACTATATGTAATAGCTATTTTGCAAATGAAAATGATGATGAAAAATCAGTTGTTTTCATTCAAAAAATTGAGCTCTCTTTCTTGTCTTTCCTTCTTCCTAGCAAAATCTGCTCATTTTCTTTCTTTCTTCTACAGCAAGCATCGAGCCTTGTAGCTCAAGCTTTTGGTTTGATTGCTGGTTTATGTTCAAAGTTCCAACAATTTTAATGTTCAACAACTTGTTTTGTTGTTACAAATTTTATTAAGAATTTGCAATGACAAATCGTGCCGATGCAATGAATAAGTATAAAAATAAATTCCGTAATGGCATTTTAAGGTTGTTGCTAATATTTTAATGTTTATCAACAGCTTGTTTAGTTGTAATTCATTTTATTAAAATTTCGCAATGGCAGATCGTGTTGTTATGATTAATAGATAGAAAATTAAATCACGCAAGGACATTTTAAAGTTGTTGCTAATATTATGATATTTAGAAGCAATTTATCTTATCGTTATGTATAAAATTAAAAAAAAAAATTACAATTACAAACACAATTGTTGTGATTAGTTTCATAAAAATTGAATTTAACAACAAAATATACAAATTGTTAACAAATATTCCACTTTTACACAATGACATTTAATATCGTTGTTATACTACACAACGATCTAAAATGTCGTGAAATTTAGTTGCTAATATTTTAATGTTTATCAACAACTTGTTTAGTTGTAATGCATTTTATTAAAACTTCGCAACTGTAAATCGTGTTGTTGTGATTAATAGATAGAAAATTAAATCACATAACGACATTTTAAAGTTGTTGCTAATATTATGATATTTAAAAACAATTTATCTTATCATTATGTATAAAATTAAAAAAATCACAATTATAAACACAGTTGTTGTGATTAGTTTCATAAAAATTGAATTTAACAACAAGATACACAAATCGTTACAAAAGGTCGTGAAATTTAGTTGCTAATACCTATTTTTCTTGTAGTGACAGTTTCATAATCATTCACTATCCTCATATTTTGTGTGAGGTCTTTAAAATATTGAGAATTATCACCGGCTAGCTGAAGTCCAACAGTCGCCTTAGGCCGATAAAGTTTTCTTTATGGGCCACCTTAGTACCCGAGCTAGCCCATACCTCAAATCTCAAAATTTCTCTATTTTCAGATATCTCTTTTTAGAGATGTTCATAGATCGAGTCGAGCGAGAGTCTAAACATGATAGTAATATATTTTATATTTGTTAAAATTCGGTTCAACCCAAAACCTAGACATAAAATTTTGCCCAAACTTGTTTATATTTGTAAAAGATTAATCCAAGTCCATTTTAGATCTACCCATATTAATTTTTAATTTTTCAAAATATTTATATTATATTAATATTTTATATATTTTTTATTTATTGAATTTTTTATATAGTCATATTAATATTTTTTTAAATATTTACATTAGAGTACTATTATATATTTAATATAAGTGTGTTGTAAATTACATAATATATAAAAATAATATAATATAAAGTATTATAAATTTAAAATAGATCAAACTAAGTTTGGATATTGAATGTTTAAATTCGAGTATGACCTATATTCTAAACAGACCTATTTTTTACTTAAACTTATTTTTCGAAGTATAATATTTTTACTGAAATCTTTCTAAATTTTAAACAAATCTTCGTATATGATCAGATAACTGGAGGTACGAAAAGTTGTAACTGTTCCTCAAAATTAATCTTCCTTCCATCACATCAATATCACTTGACACCACTCGATAACATCACCACCTTTCTTGTTCCCGCTATGAATATTATTATGTACTTATTTCTATGCAATCTCACCTATCTGATGAAAAGTTGAATCTAGTAACTCCATGCCCAAATTTCTCATATTTATTCTCATAAAAATATAAATGATAAGAATCCCATTTCTCTTTTTACTCGATAGGAGAAACAATCTAAAGCTAGAATAAAACAAACCAATGCCATACCTAAATTGAATTACATTACATCCATGATGTACATGAATATATTATAAAATATAATAATTGTATTATTAATATATTAATCATATAAATAGTTACAAAAGTGTATTAAATGACTTTAATTTTTACATCGTGTAAATAGATCATTCCCCTTAATATTAATAAATTTTCATTTTGTTATAACATAATATTTAAAATATGAATTAAGATTAAAAATTAAATTAAAAATATGAATATAAATTAGGTGAGGATTTAATACACTATTTTTTTTTATTCCACAAATGGTTGAGTCTAAAAACTCCATTGACAGAATACTAAATATCTCTCATAATTTATTATTGAAGTTTTTAAATTCCACAAGTAAAGCCAAGATGTTGATAATGTCTTTTAGAAGTATAGTAAAATATTTTTTAAAAAATAAATATATTAATACTGCTTGTAGAATTTAAAAAAAAAAATAGTAGACCAAACAATCACCTATTTAATCAAAATATAAGAAATAGGTATAATTTTGAATTAGTTGAAAATAATTTAAATAATAATCAGAAAACTATTTTTTAAAAGATGTGTTATAAAATTTATTCAAAGTGTAAAAGACAAATTATTCCTTCAATGCTTAGCAAAAAAAAAAAAAAAAAAAAAAATTCCTTCAAAAAAAGATTATTATTAAAAAAATATAGTTAGATATATGTCTATATTAATAAAAGATTATCTATTAATAAAATTACTTTACTTTAATTGTCATAAAGTAAAACATTAATCTCATATTTATAATTTTAAACTCTTCAATGGTAGTTAAGATTATGCAATTGAGTTCTTTTTAAAAAATATATAACATAATTCAAGTTTTGGTCTTTGTTATCGCTGTGCTTATTCGGTTTGGTCTCTCAATGGAGTTTGTTATTACCATCGTTGGCCCTATTGTCGCTAAAGCTGTTGAGTATACGGTCTCTCCTATCAAAAACCACGTCAAATACCTTTCCAATCATCAGAAAAATGTTGAGACCCTCAAGAACCGAACTAATAGGCTGAAATATGCAAGGGACGGAGTGCAGCATTCTGTTGATGCAGCTAAACGAAACGCTGAGGAGATCGAAGGTGATGTTGACAAATGGCTGTCTGCAGTCGACAAAAAGATCCTTGAACAAGTAGAGAAAGTGATGCAAGATGAAGAAAAAGCAAAGAAAAAGTGTTTCATTGGTTTGTGTCCTAATTTCAGGACTCTTTACAAGCTTAGCCTGAAAGCTGAAGAGGAGGCAAAGGCTGTTGCCGAGCTACTTGAACATGGCAAGTTTGAAAGGGTTTCGTATCGTGCAGCTCCGCAAGGTATCGTGGTTGCACCAGTTAAAGTTTATGAGGAATTCGAGTCAAGAACGTCGATTTTGAACAGAATAATGGAGGCACTAAAAGATGATAGCGTCAAAGTTGTTGGGGTGCATGGTATGGGTGGGATTGGAAAAACAACGCTGGTCAAAGAAATCGCTAGAAAGGTCAAGGGCAAGTTGTTTGATTCCGTTGTCATAGCAACCGTAACTCGAGCCATCGATATTGAGAAGATTCAGAACCAAATTGCAGACTTATTGGGCTTGAAATTTGAGGAACAGAGTATAGTTGGAAAGGCATTTCGACTACGAGAAAGATTGAAGAAAGAGGAGAGGGTTCTGGTTGTGTTGGATGATATTTGGGAAAAGTTAGATATTGAGGAAGTAGGGATTCCTTTGGGAGATGAACACAAGGGATGCAAGTTGCTGTTAACTTCTAGAGAGCTCAATGTTTTATTAAATGGGATGGATGCTCAGAAAAATTTTCCCATTGGGTTTTTAAATGAAAAGGAAGCCTGGGACCTGTTCAAGATGGCTGGCATCTGTGATGAAAGTTGCGATTTGAAGCCTATAGCTATGGAGGTAGCTAAAAAATGTGCAGGATTGTGTGTATATATGTGTGCAATTTGTTTTCCATCACTTGGAAAGCTTGCAATTGTGTTCCATTAACACCAAAATAATATGGCACAACCAGACATGTCGTTGGATTACAAATTTGAGGAGCTTGATCATCAAAGGATGCGGCAAGTTGGAGCATCTGTTATCACCCTCTCTCGCTAGAAGTCTGGTACAACTCCAACGCTTTGATATAAAGGATTGCAAGTGCTTAAGGGACATAATACTTATAGAGGAAATTGAAGAAGAAAGGAAAGATGTGATTTGTTTCCCTCGATTAAACTCCCTGCATATTGAGGGTCTTCCAAACCTCATCTTCTTCAGCTCAGGAAACCATAATATCGAGTTCCCATTGTTGGAAGCGCTATGGATTGAGCGTTGCCCCAATTTTATAGAATTCATTAGTCAGAGCAGTAATGAGTCTGGCATGCATGCTCTCTTCAGTGAGAAGGTGATTTATTTCATTATTCTTACGCTCGTATATAATTCTGTTGATTTGTCTTTGTTATTTTGTCTGCATTATATGAGCTAACTTTTGTACTGGCACGAATTATATATAGGTTGCATTTCCTAGGTTGGAAAAGATGACAATCAACAACTTGAGAAATGTGAAAATGATGTTTCATAATGACTTTGCACCAGCTTCCTTTCAAAATCTACGAAAAATAAGAGTTGAGAGATGTGGGAGTCTGAAAAATCTATTTCCAGTGTCAATAGCCAAACATCTTCCACAACTTGAACATTTAGGCATCACTAATTGTGGAGTGGAAGAGATTGTATCGAAAGCGGAAGGAGTGGAGGAGCAGCCTGTGAGGTTTGAGTTTCCGCAAGTGTCTTCCCTTGAGGTTACATCCCTAAAAGAGCTCAAATGTTTCTATGAAGGGCAACATACAATAGTCTGGCCGATGTTGTAAAAATTGAAAACAAATTGTTCTGCTTTGCTAAAGATAGTTGCTTCGGAACATCTTAGATTAATCCAAGGAAATGAGCAGCCAGTTTTGTTGGTTGAAGAGGTATGTATATCATTACAACTATATTTCTTTTCATGATTTAAGGCACCGTCACATCCATCTCATGTTGAATATATATATATTATCTGAAACGGTGGTTGCTTATCCATTTCAATTCAGATTTTTTATGCACTTCTTTCAGCTTATTTTTATCATTTTTTATTTCTAAGGTATTGTGCTTTCTTAAAACAAAAAATTCATCTATTTTGGATTGGTTTGATTTAATATTGATTCTGTTGAGATTTAATCATCAATATCAAGCACCAAAATTGTAGATCTTATGTTCTTTTTAAGCATATAGATCAACATTGTGCCTAACTTGTTTATGTTTAATTGGTTTCAAGGTCATTCCCAAATTAGAGGAACTTGAGTTATTAAATTTTGGTGATATGGACCAGTTTCCACCAGCCTTGTTTCAAGATATTAAAGTTTTTGTAGTGAGTGGTGGCTCTCGGTCTTCTATATTTCCTTTCGTTCGAAGATTTTACAATTTGGATAGTTTTACGCTTTCTGAGTTTGATTTCAAATACGTAGTCCCTTGTAAAGGAGACGTTGGGACTCTTACACCTATTAGAAAGCTGAGATTGGATCGTGCCATAAATCTTAAACATATATGGAGGAAAGATTCGGAGTTTGACCATATTCTTTCTAATCTCCAGAAACTCGAAGTTTGGGATTGTGATGATTTGATAAATATTACAGTCTCCTCCTCATCTTTCCAAAATCTCACAACTTTGTATGTGTCATTTTGTCAAATGATGACAAACTTAGTTACACCCTTAGTGGTTAAGAATCTTGTGCAATTAACGAGAATGACGGTAACGTGGTGCACTAAAATGACAGAAATAGTGGGAAACGGGCGAGACTGCCATCAGACAATAGTTGTGAGTAAATTGAAATGTTTAGAGCTAAGCAATTTACAGAGCCTCACAAGCTTTTGTCCAAGGAATTACACCTTCAACTTCCCTTGTTTGGAAGAATTAGTTGTGGAACATTGTCCTAGATTAAAGATCTTTTCTGAGGGAGTTTTAAGTACCCCACAGTTACAAAGAGTAATACAGTCGCATTACCCTGAGATATGGAGTTGGGCAAGTGACTTAAATAACACCATACAACAGCTCTACACGGAAAAGGTACAAAGTTAATAAGTTCATAAAACTAGCTAGCTTCTTCCTGTCTCAATACAAATAATTTTATTACTACTTCAATAATTAATAATTTTATTATTATTTTGTTATTGTTTGCATTTTTTATTTACGAGTGCTATCTAGTCTAATAATATCAGATTATTTTTTTAGGGTGGACTCTATAACCAGCAAAATTTGAACATCTCTGATACGCTTCCGGAGTCGATAGAAATATGTACTAAGAACCCTCAAGAAATTTTGGGCTTCAAAAACCTTGTTTTGTTGGAGTTTTATAAATGTAGTAGCTTGAAGTATATATTTACTTCGTCTATGCTTTTGAGCCTCAATCTACTACAACTGATAAAAGTAAAAGAATGTAGTTCAATGGAACAAGTGGTTAGGGAGGAAGCAATGACAGATAAATTCACATTTCTTGCACTCTTCTGCGTAAGAATTGAGTCGTGTTCTAACTTGACAAATTTCTATTTGGGAAGTCAAACTCTTGAATTTCTAGAGTTGTTTAGAGTCACAATTGTTGAGTGTCCAAAAATGACTATATTTTCTTCCTCAGTTTCAAGAGGAAGTGGTGATGCAAGTGAAAACGTGGTTGGCGAGGGGGCATCTATGATAACCTTGCAATTTATTTGAGTGTGTCTAGTCTATATATATATATATATAATCCATAAAAATATTAATAAATAAGATAATATTTTTTAATTTGAAGTTTAAAGTATAAATAAATATATAAATAAGAATAAAGGAAAAACTTAAAAGTGAAATACTAATAAACAATAAGAATTTAAGAGAAGTTTTAAAGTTAAATACTAATAGACAATAAATAATAAAATAATAATAGAAAATAAAATAAAAAACTAACCTTCCTCTATTTTAATTTGAAAGAATATTTGATGTACTGGCGGTACACAAATTTCATGTATCATCGGTGAATAATAACATACAATTATCATTAAATATCACCAAAAAATAGTAAAGGGTTTATAAATAAATACTAATAAATTTATCTAAACATAATTAAATAAAAATTAATTATAATTAAATGTTAAAACCCTAAATCCTAAACTTAAAATTCTAAGCCCTTAAACATAAGATCTTAAATTCGAAAGTTATTAATATTTATTTATAATAGCTGCGATTAATGCTTAATAATGTTAAACAATGTTAAATAAATTTTTCATCTTTTTTAGTTTTTAAACTTACATTTTTATCAAATCATCTCCAAATGAATGAAAAAGTTAGTAATTAATTAGTTTTTAAAATATCTTTATAAAATTTCAAAATTAACATGACAGGACAATCTAGTGTATATAACATAGCAAAGTTAATAAATGTAAACTTTTTTTTTTTACTTTGAATGATTTGACAAATAACACAAATTCAAAGGATAAAAGAAATAAAAATTTAAATAGAGAGCTAAAATGAATTTTTTTTTTAATAAAGTTGGAGGGTTAAATAAGTAACTCATTAAATAACTTAAGTAATTAATGTAAATCATTAATGGAAAGTACATAAATATGTGAGTCCAACTTAATTAGAAACAAGCATATTCCCCTGTCGAATCGCATCAATAATAATCATTCAACAATCATTATAGTATATATGAAAGCTCGAAGTTTTGTAGAAAAAGGCTTCTTTCTTTAATAAGGAAAAAAAAAATTTGCTTTAGGTTAGATTTATGCTGCTGAACATTTCATCTAAATAAAAAAGGTCCATGTCTGCTAAGCTATATATATTTATCAGTTTATAAATCTTCATACTCATCTACTCTTTTTGATTGTATTTATAAGTAAAGAAGAGTTATGATGTTATCTTATAATGAAATTTATGTCAACAGGTTGTCATTCCTCGTTTGCAGCATCTGGAATTGTCCTTCGTTAACATTCATGAGATATGGCACCACCCATCCTCCCCATCTGTCGGAAGCCTAAATTCCTTGCAAGTGAAGAGGTGTCACAATTTGAAATACCTGTTCCCGTCTTCCTTGGTAAAAGATCTTGTGCAACTCCAACGCCTTGAAATTTTGGACTGTAATATGATGGAACAGGTAATATTCACGGATGGATTGGTTGAAGAACATCAAGGGAGGAATCAGACGTTTTTCTCTGAACTAGAATTGCTGTGCCTAAAAGACCTTCCCAAACTCACAAGTTTGTGCTTTGAAAAGTACTTTGAATTCCAATGTTTGAAAGATTTAGCACTAACAAATTGTCCATTACTAAAAACATTCATCTCTAAAGGTGTATCCGGAGATGAACCTCAAATTGGCCAGCATGGACAAGCAAGTAACTTGGAGGTTCATAACTCATCTCTCCTCAATGAGAAGGTCATTTCTTTACAGATTCTCCTTTTAATTTATGTTACTTCGATTGATCTTATTCATTTCAAGTTCGTTCTTTTTCGTACATATTTCAATTATTAACCTAATGAAATTGTTTATTAGGTTGTTTTCCCTAGTCTGGAGAAGTTGTGGATTCAGAATTGTGATTCGTTAAACAAATTATTGAGCTGCAAGGACTCATTATTGATGAGTCACAGTCAACATCAACTGCTCAATCTATTGTGGCTGAAGCAGTGACGACCAAGTTTGTATTTCCCAAACTAATAAATCTTGGATTGGATAAGGTGCCGAGATTGAAAAGTTTCTACTCTAGGATACATACCACCAAGTGGCCTTCATTGAAACAAATGGACATTATTGGATGCCCCAAAGTATAGATATTTACTCCACAATGTCCTGAGAGTACTCAGGTTGGAATCTCAAACCAGCAACCCTTGTTTTGCGTCAATGAGGTAAGCTCACTAACAGTTTCATATTCCATGTTCATTACTTGAGATTACCTGAAAAGTGCCTTTTGTAATAACTAATATTCTCTCCTCTTTTACATTTATGAGAAAGAAAATGGAAATTATATTCATTTTTCAGTCTAGTTCTTAGTGTTTAACATATTCGTTGCCATCCAGGACACTTTCCCTGTATTAGAAGAACTAACAGTGAAGACGAATGATATGGTGAAGGGGATATGTGATGGACAGCTCTCATTGCAGTGTTTCCAAAACCTTAAACGTCTTAACCTCCAATTCTTTCCTGAGGCATCCACTACTCTTCCATATTCATTCATTCGGTCACTACCAATGCTTCATAAGCTTGTTATAGACAATGCTTCCATTTGTCAAATAGTACAATCTGAAGGACTCAGCGACCAGGAAAGGCATACATCAGCATTCTATCAGCTAAAGGAATTAAGTTTGTCTCAACTTCCAGAGTTGACGTTAAAGACTTTTGAACCATCTTTGCTGTCTTTCAAAAACCTAACAACACTGGAAGTTTCAAGATGCCATGGGTTCATCAATTTAATCGCATGCTCCACATCTAAGTGCCTGACGCTACTGGAAAGATTAAGCATAGCTGATTGTGAGATGATAGAGGAAATCATAGCGTGTGAGGCTGAAGAAATACAAGGCGGCATTGTATTTTCCAAACTGAAGTATTTGCAATTAAGCTGTCTGCCATGTCTAGCAAGCTTTTCCTTGGCCCATCACTCGTTGGAATTCCCAGTCTTGCTAATGGTGAAGGTGACAAAGTGCCCCAAAATGAGGAATTTCTGCCAAGGAGATTTAAGCACACCAAGGCTGGAACAAATGCACTTAACAAGAGATGAGGAAGGTGAACTGCAGTGGGAAGTCGACCTCAACACTACCATAAAACATATGTTCGATGAAATGGTACAAATCATTTAAAGGATTTAAATTCATGTGTTTTTACGTACATACATACATAGCTAATTGAACAATTCTTGGTTTGTTATGATCATGCACAGAATGGGCAAAATTCTGAGGTGACGGAGGTTACTGATCAGTTGCCCAAGGTGGAATAAGGAAATATGTTTGGGTGCTTACTTATGCGAAAAGCTCAATTTCGTTTGAATTCAAAACAAATGGTAATTGACTCTTCTATTTTCATCATGGCTTAACTACTGCTTTATATAGTGACCATAGGGACGCCCCTTTTCATTGTAGGTTGAGTTGCTCTACTGAAGCACATGGCTGCATCTGTTGGTAGAACGTGAAAGGTTATCTCAGTTTTTGTAATACTATTTGAACTGTTCCATTTTACATTATAACCTCACAATTGTATTTCAAGTGCATATTGGGAACTACAAATATGTAAACTTTAACTAGTAAGCAAAAAATAAAAAAATAAAAAATAAAAAAAAAATCATATATTAGAGTATGAAAATAAACATATTAGAGCATACTTTTTGGTTTCACAATTTAAATGATTTGAGTTAATTTGAAGCCATAAGAAAAGATAAATTCAATTATAAATTCTGGTATTTGAAAATTTTACAATAATAATAAATAAATGCTTAATGAAGTAATTAAGATTATAAGGCAACAAGCTTAATTAAGAGGAGTATTTGTAAATATTAGTAAAATTTACGGTAAATATTGTATGAAATAAGCAAATTTATGTTATTAATTAACCAAATAGTTGTTTTTGGGTAAAACAAAATGTAGTGATATGTTACAATTTTTAGGGCGTTGAATTAATATGATTTGTCTTGATTACATGTATTAAATTTATTAATTTTAATGTACATGTTTTGAATTTTATTTCAGGAATTGAATTGATCCGCAAATCAATATATTAAAAAATAATATTTTAAATTTGGGAAGGTTTACTAGTAATAATGCTATCTATCTATTGATAAAAAAAATATTATAATCAAAATAATATTTTCATGTTAAGCTTAGCTATCCTTTACCGTCAACATCCTTTATGGGTTGCTTATATATACCTTTTTGGGTTGCTTTTAGTACATATATAGATGAAGCTTTAGTTCAACACTAATCTTAATTTAATATTTTGATTATACATATAGACAGATTAATTCTTTTTGAAGTTTTATAAGTCAGAAATTTTTTTATTTTGAATAGTCTACTTACATTTTAATCCATTTAGTATATTGGAATTTGAGATTTAATCACTTTAGGTATAGATATATTTCGTGTACCAATCTAATTATGCATTATTGGATTTGGTGAACTCTCACGTGCTTGAGTCTGCTGGTCTAAAGGTTGTGGCCTTTCATCTCTAATTTTAGTGTCAACAAAGGTTTGAGAAGGTTGCTAGTCATCCCTGTACAACCCCAATTTTGCCCGGGCTTACAAGCCCATTTTAACCCAAGCCTAATACAACCTACCCAGACCCAAAATTAAAACCCAACAGGCCCAATTACAACCTTAACCCAACAAATTTTTCAGAATTTTCAAACCCTAGGTGCGCCGCACCTAAGGTCTTCTGTCTTCAGCCCTCTGACGGCCACTTTCCTCTGACGCCGCAGTCTTGTCCACCGCCCAGCACCGCCCAAAGTCTCTGCAACCATTAAACAAGACAGGACAGAACGGAGACCAAGTTGTAAAATACAGGGCTATAAAAGTCGATTCTAAACATTTGTAACGGGGTCTTTTTTTTTATCAACAGAATACCAGAAAAGAACAAAGTTTTTATAGTAGACTTTCAAGCACAGTATAGGCATAGGTTAAACACAAACAGAACCAGAGAGAAATAGAAGCAATAGGCAAAGATTCGACATAAAAAAAGGGGGCAAACAGAAGTCGAAAAGGTGAATTTTTTTATCATTTTCAAACTTTTTGTTTTCACCCTTTCTTGTTTTGACACACATATACATACATATTTTTAAAAGAAAAAAAGAAAGACAAAAAATATATAAGATTTTTACCTTTTCCAAAACCGCAAGCGTGCTTGTGATGGTGGAGTAACAACAACGTCAGCCGGAATGTCGGATCGGAGCACCCCCGGTGACATTTCCTCTCAGTCCTGCAGAGAGAAAACGAGAGAACAAAGCCTTTTTTTTCCTAAGCACACAGCTCAAATGATTTTTTTCTGAGTTTTAGGCCTTATATAGCCCATTAAAACGACGTCGTTTTGGGGCTGGCCTTTAACCCCCAAAACGACGTCGTTTTGGACTTGACCCGATCCGACCGACCCGACCCGCCTGAGGATTCGCGTGTTTTTAAACCAGAGGGGGGAATTGCGCAATCAGCCCTTCCGCATTTTTAGTTTTTCAAATCAAATTTTTAGTATTCGCACATTGGCCCTGAAATTTTGCACGGTTTCGTGATTTGGTCCTCCCTCAAACTGCTGCGTTTAATTTGCTAGAAAATTGCCCTTTTGATCCCCACCTTTTACGCGCGTGTTTCTTCTAGCCCCTGAACCTCGTTTTATTTACAAATTGACCCCCGAAGCTTGTTTGATTTATAATTTCACCCCCACAGCACCCATTTTATCAAAATTGACCCCTTCCATTCTGTTTTAAGTTCAATTTGGCCCATTTGCAATCATTTTTGTCCTTTTTCTTTGTTGTACTATTGTTTATTATTTTATTACTAATATTATTATCATATGTTTATGTACATATATATTATTATCACCTATTATATTATTGTTGGTATTACACTATTACTAATATTATATTATCATTTTATATATATATATTATTATTATTACTATGTTATTATTATTGTATTATCGTTATTGCTAAATTATTATTATTATTATATCTATGCACATATATTATATTACTACTATTGCTATCGATAATATTCTATTTATTGCTTGTTGTTTTCGTTATTATTATCTATTTCATCATTGCATTATCATTATAGCTATTAATATTATACTATTTTTCATATATACGTAAATATCTCACTTATTTTATGTATATTACCTTTTTCATATATATATATAAATATATCCCACATTACTACTATCATTATATTATTTCTCAATATGCATATATTTTACCTATTTTATATATATTACCACCATTATTATTATCATTATTGTCTACCATTGCCAATACATATACACCATTGTCACAACACTTTTCTTTCCCCACTACTTATATTTTCATTGTTCGTCTCCTTGATTTTCCCGACATCTCAATTTTCATAACAATCGATATTTCGTATTAACAATTCAAGTGAATCGAGCCCTAACTTACTAGGTTCTGATTTTTCTCGTTTAAGTTAAACAACAGAATATCCCTTTTAAAATCGCAATTCAAATTTTAAACAAAACACTCAATCTCGGAAATTCGAAATGCCGCGCCCTAACTTACTAGACTCGACATCTAGATACTTCGGAAGTTTTTTTTAAAATAAGGGCAATATCCCTAATTTGGACCTTCGAGAAAACGAGCCCTAACTTAATGGGTTCTGATTTCTCGTTTGACAAATGACGAGAGATCCTCTTCAAGTAAAATTAAGTTTTAAAAGGCAAGCTTAGTTTCGGGAGTCTAAAGTATTGCGCCCTAACTTACTGGACATAATGCTTTATCTCTTCGAAACTGAGAGAGTCTTAACGTCCCTTCCGATTCCTTCAAGTTTTGGGAATAAAAAGTATCTATTTTCAAATCATTCCAAAGTTTTCAACATTAGGACATCGATCAATCAATTTGGTACCAATTTCAGGCGTGTCGAGGGTGCTAATCCTTCCTCGCACGTAATTGACTTCCGAACCCATTTTTCTCAAATTTTCGTAGACCAAAAGTATCGTTTTAATAAACCAAGGTGTTTTATTAAAACAAAGGTGATCCGATCACACCCAAATAAAGATCGGTGGCGGCTCCCTTCCTTTTTGTTTTCAAAAATTGAGAGTTGTCCGCGTTGTTTACTGTTTTATCAAAAAATGGTTACGACAATCCCAATTCCAAGTGTTCTCCTCATCAAAAATTATATCTCTCGTAATCACAATTTCTTCGTTAAAGGATTAAACAATTTATATGCTTTAGATGTTTCACTTACACCTACACTTTTCACCTTTGTCATCAAGCTTCTTTCTTTTTGTATCTGGAATATGCGCATAAGCAATGTAACCAAAAATTCTAAAGTGATCTACCGTTGGTGGTCCCCTTCCACACCAAGCTTCTTCGGGTGTCATGTTTTGAACAACAAAAGTTGGCTTCTGTTCAAAACATGGATGCTCCAATTTATTGCTACTGGCCAAAATCATTTTGGGACCCTTCCACCAGCAAGCATGCTCCTCACTATATTAAGTATGGTTATGTTTTTCCTCTTTGATACGCCATTTTGTTGGGGTGTATATGTAGTGGTAAGCTCTTTTTGAATGCCATGACTCTCACGAAATGCTACAAATTCCTTGGAGCAATATTCTCCTCCACGGTAAGTGTGAAGAGCTTGAATTGTTTTCCCGATTTCATTCCCAAGAAATGCCTTGAAGCTAGTAGATGCACTAAATGCTTCTGATTTCTCCTGTAAGAAATAACATCACGTTTTTCGGGAATAATCATCAATAAAAGTAAGGAAATAATTTTTAGCTCCATTAGATGATGGTTTTATTGGCCCATAGATATTTGAATGAACCAATTCCAGCACACGTTTTGCTCTCAAAGACTTTTCTTTGAGAAATTGTTCACGATGTTATTTGCTAACAACACAATCTTCACACACCTGGAAAAGAATGACAATCTGAGGAAGGTCGCTGACCATCTCTTTCTGTCTAAGAGTCTTCAACCCCCCAAAATTAAGATGACCATAGTGGAAATGCCAAAACCATGAGTCAACCTTCACTTTAGCCATCAAGCAAGGTTTTAAGATATCTTTGCTTCTTCCCAAAGGTCTCAAAGCATGTTTTGTAGTTTGAGTCTGATTCAATGGTTGCGTTAACAGGCCTGCCCTCTATGTGGCTTGGCTATAGTTTATTGCACCTTAATTTGTACTTGTTTCTTTTATGAATAAAATCAATATTGATTAGAAAAAAAAAGAAAAACAAAAACCAATGGTAGATAGCAACAAGCAAAGGAAAAAAAAAATCTTTTGCCCCACTAACTTTTTTTTGTACGTTTAGTCAAAATGAATACATTTAAAAATATTAAATAGAGGCAAATTGAGTTTTAATATAGTTGACATTAATATTATTATTAGTGCAGGAAAAATGAATTTAAGTACAATAAAATATATTTATTCTCTAATTTTAAAGTTGATCAAAGTGGAATTACTGTATAAATAAATTAATCAATAGTGTTGTCTCACAAAGATGGTATCTAAGCCTTGAAAACATGGTTCCTTATGTCATGTCTTTTTCTACTTTGGCATTGATGTGCCATGTTTGATTCTAACCACTCCTTTAAATAATTCATCCAAAATAAAAATAGATATTATACAAGGAATAGTTGGTTGAAGAAAGAGAGCATAAATAATAGAAAAAGGAAATTAATTTGGAAAATGACCTTCTATTCATGAAGTTAATAATGATGTAATTGTCATTTACTATTTGTCGAAACTATTTTTATTTTAAGTTTGAAAAATGGGGTCGACTTAAAAATGTGATGTGGAGTCGTCACCAACCCTTTTTTGTTTAAGTATGATTGGATCACCGTGTAAAAAAAATTATTGGTCTACGAAATTAAATGACAAAAAAAAAAGATTCGGGAGCCGGTTACGCACGAGGAAGGGTTAGCACCCCGTACGCCCCAGAATAGGTACCAAATCAATTAACTAGTGTCCTTGCGTTGAAAACTTGAAAATGTTTAAGATCTGATTCTTTTTAAGGAACGTTAATTAATTTTGAATTGAATCTCAAGATTCACTCGTTTCAAAGGAATAAAAATATCATATCCAAAATTCATCATAGGTTTCATCCCCTTCAGGTATCTGAAGGGTTTAGTTCATAATTGAAAAATAAAACATCTCAAGAGAAAAGATAACACAAAACATAGAAAAACCCTAAAACCCCCTGAAGAAATTGAAGGAAAAGTCCACCGTTTTGAGTAGAATTTCAGCTTTTTGGGATGGATCAACTGGCTATCTTCGAGTAATTCCCACGAATCTGACCTTCTTGCTCAACTTTTGGCCAAGCCGACTGCCTAACTGACCGCCCTCTTCTAGGTCGTACTTGGGGTCTTTATATAGGCTCTCGGAATATGTTTTTTTCTCCCCAAGTATCCTTTTCCGAATGGAATTCTTTATGCCAATGAATCGGACACGCTCAGGGTCACACGCCCGTGTAAATCGTGGTTTGGACCGTGTTTCAGTTCTGTTGATTTAGACACGGCCGTGTGAAGTGTGATCCAGCCATGCCCTATCTAATCCATAAGGCACGGTAGTGTTGCTTGAAGTCCAGGCCGTGTCGATTTCCTCTTTGGCCTAAATTGCCTCGTTTTAAGCCTGTTTTAGGTTCTTTTGGTCCTCGGGTGCTTTCCTGAGTATGAAACATGAAAAGAAAGCATTAAGAGCACCTTTTTACATAAATAAGGCCTAAATCATCCAAAAACATGCTAAATGCAGGATAAAAATATGCTACTTTTACGGTTTATCAATAAATAATAGAAAAAGGAAATTAATTTGGAAAATGACCTTCTATGAAAATACTCATGCAATCTGATAAAATCATGAAGTTAATAATGATGTATTTGTCATTTACTATTTGTCGAAACCATTTTTATTTTAAGTTTGAAAACTGGGGTCGACTTAAAAATGTGATGTGGAGTCGCCACCAACCCTTTTTTGTTTAAGTGTGATTGGATCACCTTGTAAAAAAATTTATTGGTCTACGAAATTAAATGACAAAAAAAAAAAGATTCGAGAGTCGGTTAAGCACGAGGAAGGGTTAGCACCCCGTACGCCCCAGAACAGGTACCAAATCGATTAACTAGTGTCCTTGTGTTGAAAACTTGAAACTGTTTAAAATCTGATTCTTTTTAAGGAATGTTAATTAATTTTGAACCGAAATCATCTTTGATCTTCAAAACATGTAATTAAAAAGGGTATTTGATTATTTGGTTGAACGAAAAAATTGACACCCAGCACGTTAGGGCATAAATTTTCGAACTTCCAAACACACAAATATTGCCTTATCTTGACAAATTTTCAAATACGCAATCTTAAAATTGGCTCAACATACATTTTTAATGAAATGAAACATTTAGTAAAGGCTTGAATATAATGGAGTTTGAAACATAAAACAATAACAAGAAGCACAAGCATTAAGCATGAAATACACACAAATTCAACATCATATTTATGAATGGTGATCAAAGCAATAATTTAAACATACCAATATACAATAATGATAACTACATGGTTTAAAAGACATATATTAACAATCAAAAATCAATAAGCTACAAGATATAATAATTCTACAAAATTGACAATGGCAAATTAATATAAAACAAAATCTTGAATGCTAACAAATGTATTTAAAATAAATAAAGTAAGTAGATTTTGAAATTAACAATTTATGGAATTATTTAAAATAGAATAATTTGTAAATGAACTTATGAGATATATATTTTAAAAGAGCTTGAAATGAATCATTCAAAACGAAAAACATAATATACGCATTTAAATATATATAAAAACATATATAAATAATAAGATATAAAAATGTATGAAATAAATTAAAGTATACAATAAAATACGATCTTATCATTATATATACATATATGCATAAAATAATAACATATAATTGTATTTAAATTAAATGTTATATAAGTTATCAAAGAAGTACATAATATGTGATCTGAAATTAAATATTTATACAATAAATATAAACAAAATACATATAAATGGAAAATAAAACAAATTAGAACATTATAGAATCAATTTCAAAATAATTTGATTAAAATAGCTTGAATAATGAATAAATTTAAGGCTAAAAAAATACAAGAATTATAAATAAAAATTAAAACTTAATCGAAATAAAAAATAAAATTAGAAGGCTATTTCATAAATAAACAAAATTATTTAAACAAAATCGAGGATCATATTGATCTTTCGCATGAAAAATAAGGGATCAAACTAGCAAATATTCCAATATTCAAAAACGCAGCACATGAACAGGACTAGATTGAAAAGACGCGCAAAGCATAGATTAATTAAGAAGCAAATGAAATTTATAACAGGTTTAATTGAAAAACAGTAAGATAAAGAGGGACTAAATGCACAAATATTCCATCACCACAAAAACGCACAGATCCTGTGGATGTTGGATCGGGTCGGACCGAGGCATTTCACACGGCGCCGTTTGAGACTATTAAATTGAGTTCAAATGGCGTCGTTACCTTAATGCATTATAATCCCTAAAAACAGACCTTAAAACTATCAGCCAATCATTTTCTTAAAACAAAACCCTAGCCCCTTGTGTTTTTGTTCTCAGCCACATCTAGAAACCCTTCCGCTCTACCACTAAAATGCCACTGTAATCGGCGAGTAGTGATACGTGAAGGTTCGATCTGCTTTTATATGCGCCGATTCGCCTTGCTCTCCGACCAAGATCCTTATCTAACCCCGATTGCGACAGAGAAGATGAAGATCAAACAATCACCAAGATCCTTATCTAAACCTTGATTGCGACGGAGAAGACAAAGATCAAACATTCATCATGGTAAACTCTTTCCTTCTCTCTTTATTTTCGCATGAACACAGAAAAAGCCAAGAAAAAAACGAAAGGAAAAAGATTCTTGAGAAATGAAATCACCTTTTGATTCTTGATTTCTGATTTCGTATTTCTTCTATTTGTGTGCGTAAAAAAATACTGTTTACATCAGGCTCTTTTATAGCCAAAGAAAAAAAATCCAAAATCGAAATACACATTTTTGCTATACTGTATACTGTGATTTGGGTACTGCTTTCGCGTGTCTTCTTGCAGGTTCTGGTACGTACTGAAACTGCAGATGTGGCCATGATGCGCTGGAAATCATTCGTGAAAGGGCCATTGCTGATGACTGTGGCACAAACGCACACGGGGCGCGCGTATTCCTACATTGTTGGCTTAGTCCATATTCCCATCATATGCGATTGTCATATGTGAGTTTGCCCGTATTCCTACATTGTTGGCTTAGTCCATATTCCCATCATATGCGATTGGCATACTTGAGTTTTAATCAAGTTAATTTAATTTGTTAGCTTTAGTCTTGATTGTACCTGACTTTTATTCTCGTTGTACTCTAATGATTTTATTCTATTTTGTAATTCCTTATATAATCCTTGTTGTAATAGTTTGGTGCTTGTAACAAACAAATACAATTTAAAAAATGGCTAGTATTTGGTACAATGTTAGAATATTATTATGAGATATTATCTTTTAGGAATACCTAAATATATTGTATATTATTATATATCTTTTAAGCATATATTTAGGAATATATTATATATCTATCGTATTCCTACTATTGTATAAATATTATATATATTCTTGAAGCTTATCAATAAGATTGAAAGGGATTACCCTATTCTTGTCATGGTTTGGTGTTTAACACACTCAAAAAAATTAAATCGTTTTCAATGGCTGGTAGCGATTATACTTCTCCACCACCAGGGGCAATATAATCATCAAGGGGAGGGCGACACTTCTTGGTTTTACTGCTGAGCAATGACAATTTTTCTTGGGGGACTGTTGGCATTTTATTAGCTATCGATTTGTTAAAAATTAATAAAATATATTTTGGTTTAATAAAATATATTTTGGTATAAGACATTTTGGGACAGTTAGCATGTCATTTCTGAGTTGTTTCCTCAAAATGCAATCGATACATATAAATTAATCAATAGCATCGTCTCTAAAAGATGATATCTAAACCTTGAAAACATTCTTCCTTATTTCTTGTCTTTTTCTACTTTGGTTGTGATGTGTTTTGTTTGATTCTAACCACTCCATTGAATAAATCATCCAAAAACATATATTAAATGAGGAGTAGGTGGTTCAAGAAAGAGAAAGCAAAAATAATAATAATAAAAGGAAATTAATTATACTTTGGTATAAGACATTTTGGGTTGTCATTTCTGAGCTACTTCCATGAAATGCAATCGAAACTTCCTTTCCTACTTTTAAAGTAAGTAAGAAGTCGTCTTTCTCAATTTATTACTTTTTGGCTTTGCTCTGTTAAGAAGAAGAAAAAAAAAACAGAAGGGGAAAACTATCGCTTATTGATCATAGTCTGAAGGTACGCCGTCTGCTTTTCTTTTCCCTGCTTTGCTCTTACTCTTCTGAAATACTTGTCGATATAAATAAGCTTAGGCTGGCAGTTTTAACTATGAAACTGGACTTCTTTTATGCTTTAAATCTCAAAAAAAAATCTTTTAAATTTTAAAATTTAGTCAATTTTAGGTCCTGTAATTTTTCGATTTAAAAATCATCATCTTTCCATTCAAAATTATAATTAGTGTCGTTGACCTGACATATAAAACGATCAAATAAAGTTTTTAGCCTTAATTTGATCCTTACTGTTTAAAATTACATGAAAATTCAGGAAAAAAAATAAACAACACATATTTTCAGAAAAATCCATAAAAAAAAATTGTGGAGAAGGCTGTTTAAAATTAGTAGAAAAAAGGGATAAGAAGGGGTGAGTATTAGGGAAGCTGCATAAGCACTTGTGTTTGGGATGTATCAACAACTTGTGGCTTCATGGTTATTCAGAAGTTGGGTGATTCATCTTGTAGAACAAGGCTTTGTAGTCGACCACCTATTTTTATATTTAATGCTTTATTTCCATTCAGGACTGTATATGGTTGGAAAGATGGTTTGATAGTCCACTAAAATTATATGAAAAATCATTTAAAAAACAAATTAAAATTTTTTTATATATATTTAAAAGTGTTTGTTTATAAATTATTTAAAAATTGATTTTATAACATTATTATTATTATAATACTTTAAATTCTGAAATTTCAATATTTAAAAAATTAACTAATTTAAAAACTCTGCAGCAAACTAAAAAAAAAAAAAGAGAACATTAATAAACAAAAAAAATTAGCATATATAAAAATTTAAAAATAATAAGTTTAAAATAGAATTTGGAATATAATATTAATATTTTCAATATAAAATTTAAAATATTTAAATTATGAAAATATGTTTATTTAAAATTATTATAGAATTTATATTCAAAATAAAAAACATTATAAAAAAGTATTTATTGAAGAAAAACATTTTATTATGGCCTATTTATATAGTATTATAAAATGTCAATTTCAAAAAATTATTAAAAAGTAATACTAAATAATTAATTTATATATAAAGTAATTATATTTTATTAAAATTGTAATTAAAATGCTTTAAGCTAAAACTAAAACCAAAATTTCTTATATTGTAAAATTATTATTAGAAATTTTTAGTATAACAAGAAGACGTTATTGATATTAGGGGAGGGGCTCACTTACAAAATGTAAAAACTAAAATAGTTTTATAGATTTCCATAATTATTTATATAATTAATATTTTAACGATCGAACTGTTTAATTTATCAATATAGTCGTACTTATAATGCATGTAAATTTTTGAATCAGTTCGATATCTCTATTATATTGATCTAAATACTCTATATACTAATATATAATCAACGATGAATTTTTTTTTACAAAAAAAAAAGTTAGAAAATTTAAATTTACATCAAATTTGACCTATATAATCTATATGAATAGACCATAAAATATAACAATTGAATCGTTAAAATATTAATTATATAAATAGTTACGGAAGTGTGTAAAACTCATTTAGTTTTTACACATATAGGTGGATCATTCTCCTTAATGTTAATAAATTTTAACTTTCTTATAACATAATATTAAAAATATGAAATAATATTAAAAATAAATAAAACAAAAATATAAATATAAATAGGGTGAGTATTTGGTACACTGACAATGTACTTTTTTTATTCCACAAGTAGCCTTAAAAAATTGACATATGTCTCTTTTCTCTAAATATGTTGTTGGGAAGAAACCGAACAACCGAATGAAAGCGAAGCACAACCGGTGTTCTTTCTCTCCCTATAACTCTTGTCAAATATTATGGCAAGCACTATAGCACAAAAATATGTTCTCTAGCAACCTATCAACTACAAATTAACCAATGCAACCACAACAAAAATAATAAATAGAGACACCGATATTTTTACGCGGAAAACCCCTCTAAATCAAGGGTAAAAACCACGAGACTTTAGAGTCCAATCAAAAGCTCCACTATAATCAAATGTTCAGCTACAAGATCACAATATCAAGCCTACAACAAGTATTCAACTCCAACAAGGCTAACAATATGTAATCTTTAGCAAAAGAGAGAAAAATAAGAGAACATCACCAAAACAGTAGTTGCTGTAAAACAGGTATTTCTGACGCTACAGAACTCGGATGAAAAATCTGACCGTACAAAGTCAAGAAAACCTTGTCGCCTAGATGCTGTTAAAAAATCAACTCAATCGAACCACGGATGGAACTCCGATCGAAGAGTTGCTCACTGTTGGACCCAACTTGAAAAACTGATTTTTGCTTCAGTCTTTCTCTCTGTTTCTCTCCTGTTTCTCTCCTTTTCTCTCTAATTAAAATCTGATTTTTCGACTCCCATAAATGCTGCCCACGCCACTCTTTTAAAAAAAAAAAGGCAAAGAAAAATATCTGCCCAAAAAGTCACGTAAAAAGACAAAATAAAATGGAGACAAAAGGAATAAAGCATTGCAAAATTTAAAGCTGAATATATGGGTTCCCCACATAGTGGGACTTATAAAATACCCAAAATATGTTACTATACCCTTATAAAATACTTGTCAACCTCTTGACTCTATTTATAGAGTCTAAAAATTCCACTTAGTAATTAATTTTCCATAATTTATTATTAATATTGTAAACTCCATAAGGTAAAGGGACACAATTTTTAAAATGGCTTGTGGAATAAAAATATATATTGCAAGTATACCAAATATAATCACCATAAATTATTGCTTTAATCAAAATATAAGAAATATGTATAATTTTGAATTAGTTTAAATTAATTTAAATTTCAAAATAATTAGAAAGATTTAAATTTTAAATAATAAAAAAATGTTTAAAAGATGGGTTGTAAAAATATTCAAAGTGTAAAAAGTCCTTCAATGCTTAGAAAAAAAAAAATATTAATCTCATATTTATAATTTTAAATTTTTAACTCTTCAATGGTAGTTAAGATTATGCAATTGAGTTCTTTTTTAAAAATATATTAAGATAATTCAAGTTTCGGTCTTTGTTGTCGCTGTGGTTATTCAGTTTGCTCTCTCAATGGAATTTGTTATTGCCATCGTTGGCTCTATTTTCGCGAAAGCTGTAGAGTATACGATCTCTCCTATCAAAAACCATGTCAAATACCTTTCCAATCATCAGAAAAATGTTGAGACCCTCAAGAACCGAGCTAATAGGCTGAAAGATGCAAGGGACAGAGTGCAGCATTCTGTTGATGCAGCTAAACGAAAAGGTGAGGAGATCGAAGGTGATGTTCACAAATGGCTGTCTGCAGTCGACAAAAAGATCCTTGAACAAGTAGAGGAAGTGATGCACGATGAAGAAAAAGCAAAGAAAAAGTGTTTCATTGGTTTGTGTCCTAATTTCAGGACTCTTTACAAGCTTAGCCTGAAAGCTGAAGAGGAGGCAAAGGCTGTTGCCGAGCTACTTGAACATGGCAAGTTTGAAAGGGTTTCCTATCGTGCAGCTCCGCAAGGTATCGTGGTTGCACCAGTTAAAGGTTATGAGGAATTCGAGTCAAGAATGTCGATTTTGAACGGAATAATGGAGGCACTAAAAGATGATAGCATCAGCGTTGTTGGGGTGCATGGTATGGGTGGGATTGGAAAAACAACGCTGGTCAAAGAAATCGCTAGAAAGGTCAAGGGCAAGTTGTTTGATTCGGTTGTCGTAGCAACCGTAACTCAAGCCATCGATATTGAAAAGATTCAGAACCAAATTGCAGACTTCTTGGGCTTGAAATTTGAGGAACAGAGTATGGTTGGAAAGGCATTTCGACTACGAGAAAGATTGAAGAAAGAGGAGAGGGTTCTGGTTGTGTTGGATGATATTTGGGAAAAGTTAGATACTGAGGAAGTTGGGATTCCTTTGGGAGATGAACACAAGGGATGCAAGTTGATGTTAACTTCCAGAGAGCTCTATGTTTTATTAAATGGGATGGATGCTCAGAAAAATTTTCCTATCGGGGTTTTAAATGAAAAGGAAGCCTGGGACCTGTTCAAGAAGATGACTGGCAACTGTGTTGAAAGTTTTGATTTGAAGCCTATAGCTATGGAGGTAGCCAAAAAATGTGCAGGACTGCCGATAGCCATTGCGACTGTTGCAGGGGCTTTGAGAAACAAAAGATTGTTTGAATGGAAGAATGCTTTACGAGAACTGGAGAGGCCTTCGTCAAGCACCTTCACTGGGATAACTGCGGCATATTCAGCTATAGAGTGGAGTTTTAATTATTTAGAAAGCGAGGAAGTTAAGCTGACTTTCTTGCTTTGCAGTGTAATAGGCCGTAATGGGCTCGTTGAGGACTTGGTAAGATATGCTCTAGGTTTGGGTTTATTTGATGGTGTCAACATTATAGAAGAAGCTAGAAATAAAGTATTGACGGTTGTGGCTAATCTTAAAGCGTCTGCCTTGTTGCTTGATAGTTATAATGATGAACGCTTTGACATCCATGATGTTGTGTGGGATGCTGCTTTAGCTATTGCATTGAAGGACTACCGTATGCTTGTTTTGAGAGATCATGCTCCAAAGGAGTGGTCCGATAAGTTGAAAATGAAGAGCTGGAGTGTGATCAGCTTACATTGTCCTCAGATTATAGCTAAGCTTCCAAAGGAGATGGAGTGCTCAAGTCTTTCCTTTTTCCGTATGGTCTATGATGGTGCAGTTAAAATTCCTCCCAATTTCTTCAAACGAACCGAAGGCCTCAAAGTCTTAGATTTGCTCAGCATGCAGTTTCCATCCCTCCCAGAATCAATTATTCACCTTGCAGACCTTCGCATGTTGTGTCTAAAAGGATGTGCAGTTGATAACATAACTTTCCTTGGAGAGCTCAAGAGTTTAGAAGTACTCAACCTTTCTCACTCAGGTATCAAAGAACTACCTAAGGGGATGGCACAATTGACTCAGTTGAGGTTGTTAGACTTGAGTTGGTGTAGAGAACTCAAAATCATCCCACCGAATTTCTTATCAGGTTTGTCTAAATTAGAAGAATTATATATGGGTGAAAGCTTTGTTGAATGGGAAAAGGGAGGAGGAGTTGAAAATGAGAGGAAAAATGCAAGCCTTCATGAATTAAACAATTTGCCTTGCCTAGCTACTTTATATGTTCATATTCTTGATGTCCAAATGATACCAAAGCACCGATTTGTTGAGAAATTGGACAGATTCAGGATTTTCATAGGTAATCATGGAATATATAATTGTTACTGTATTTATAAATCTCTAAAAGTATTGAAGCTCAATTTATATATAAACATTGATTTGGACAATGGGATGAAAATGTTGTTGATAAAGACAGAAAATTTGTGCCTTGAGGGACTTGAAGGCGTCAAGAATGTACTTGTGGAGTTAAACAATGGGAAAGATCTTCCATATTTAAAGAGAATTCATGTCCAAAATAGTATGCATGTCCAATATATCACAATGAACAAAATTGGGGTTCCTAGATTATGCTTCATCACACTTGAAAATCTACCACAACTCGTTAGCTTTTGCTCTCCAGAAGGGTGTTCCACTAAGCCCTTACTTCTTTTCAATAAACAGGTATTTATTTGGCTTTACTTATATTTTCTTATACAACTTTTATTTATATGCCGATTAATACTTCTAATAATAGAAATAAATAATATTGTGTAATGGTTTTTCCGAAGCTCAAAAATAAATTTCAAATCTAAAACAAATGAAAATTTAATTTTTAATTCAAACCGATTAAAAGTACAAAATCAATTCAATACTCAAAATTTAAACCCAACAAATTTTTTAATTCTGAAAATGAAATTTGAGCCCACAAATTGAGCTAAAATTATCTTTAAAATTGAAAATCATATTTTCAAATAATGTTACATACTATCTTTCCCTATCGAAAAAGAATTGTGTAAATATGTGCAATTTATTTTCCCTCACTTGGAAAGCCACTAACACCAAAATAATATGGCACAACCAGACATGTCATTGGATTACGAATTTGAGGAGCTTGATCATCAAAAGATGCGGCAAGTTGGAGCATCTGTTATCATCCTCTCTCGCTAGAAGTCTGGTGCAGCTCCAACGCTTTGAGATAGTGGATTGTGAGGCCTTAGGGGACATAATACTTACAGAGGAAATTGAAGAAGAAAGGAAAGATGTTATTTGTTTCGATCGATTAGACACCTTGCATATAAAGGGTCTTCCAAACCTCACCTTCTTCAGCTCGGGAAACCACAATATTGAGTTCCCATTGTTGAAAGAGCTAAAGATTGAGCGTTGCCCCAAGTTAATAGGATTCATTAGTCAGAATAGTAATCAGTCCAGTATGCACGCTCTCTTCAGTGAAAAGGTGATTTATTTCATTAGTCTTACACTCTTACATAAATCTGTTGATTTGTCCTAGTGTTTTTTTTTCTGCCTTCATTATTTGAGCTAACCTTATTATGGGTATGGATTATATATATATATATACATGAATAGGTTGCAGTTCCTAGCTTGGAAGACATGAATATCTGTAACTTTAGTAATGTGAAGATGATATTTTATAATGACCTAGCACCAGGTTCCTTTAAAAATATACGAAAAATAAGTGTTGTGGAATGTGGGAGTTTGAAAATTCTATTTCCAGTATCAATAGCCAAAGAATCGAGTTAAAATTATCTTTAAAATAGAAAATCATATTTTCAAATTATGTTACATACTATCTTTCCCTATCGAAAAAGAATTATGTGTAAATATGTGCAATTTATTTTCCCTCACTTGGAAAGCTTGTAATTGTGTTCCATTAACACCAAAATAATGTGGCACAACCAGACATGTCATTGGATTATGAATTTGAGGAACTTGATCATCAAAAGATGCGGCAAGTTGCAGCATCTGTTATCATCCTCTCTCGCTAGAAGTCTGGTGCAGCTCCAATGCTTTGAGATAGAGGATTGTGAGGCCTTAAGGGACATAATACTTACAGAGGAAATTGAAGAAGGGGGGAAAGATGTTATTTGTTTCGATCGATTAGACACCTTGCATATAAAGGGTCTTCCGAACCTCATCTTCTTCAGCTCGGGAAACCACAATATTGAGTTCCCATTGTTGAAAGAGCTAAAGATTGAGCGTTGCCCCAAGTTAATAGGATTCATTAGTCAGAAGAGTAATCAGTCCAGTATGCACGCTCTCTTCAATGAAAAGGTGATTTATTTCGTTAGTCTTACACTCTTACATAAATCTGTTCATTTTTCCTTGTTTTTTGTTTTCTGCCTTCATTATTTTAGCTAACCTTATTATGGGTATATATATATATTATACATGAATAGGTTGCAGTTCCTAGCTTGGAAGACATGAATATATGTAACTTGAGTAATGTGAAGATGATATTTTATAATGACCTAGCACCAGGTTCCTTTAAAAATATACGAAAAATAAGTTTTGAGGAATGTGGGAGTTTGAAAAATCTATTTCCAGTATCAATAGCCAAAGATCTTCCACAACTTGATCATTTACGCATCACTAATTGTGGAGTGGAGGAGATTGTATCGAAAGGGGATGGAGTGGAGGAGCAGCCTGTGAGGTTTGAGTTTCCGCAAGTGTCTTACCTTAAGGTTACAGGGGTTGAGAAGCTCAAATGTTTCTATGAAGGGCAACATACAATAGTCTGGCCGATGTTGAAAACATTGAAAACAGATAGTTCTGCTTTGCCAAAGATAGTGGCTTCGGAACATCTTCGATTAATCCAAGGAAATGAGCAGCCAGTTTTGTTGGTTGAAGAGGTATGTATATCATTACTACTATATTTCTTTTCATGATTTAAACCACTGTCACAAGCATCTCATATTGGATATGCCACCATAATGCATTTCTAATTATTATATTTTGTTTGATTTAAATTTTTTTTCCGTATTTTTGAATTTTTAATATATATATATTTTAAATTTTTTTGTTACATTTATAATTATTTTTTCAATTTTTAAAAGCAAGACTCAATAAACATAATAGGTAAATATTGAGTGTTAATTTTGACTTTTTAATGAAATGCTTAAATATTGGGAATTAAATTTATTATTATGCAAAAAAAAAAAGCTACATTAGCAGCCCGTTAGGGACCTTGCAGCATAGCAATTAAAATATTCAATTTCTCTACAATTGTGATTAAATTGAAAATTTATTTATTTTTAAATGACCAAAATGAAAATATTTTAATACTTAAGCGACTATTGATGGAATTTACCCTTGATTTAAGTAGTGGGTGGAAACTAAATAGAACCTTTAATTTGTTAAAAAAATTGCCACTCAATAAAAAGTCAAAATTTTAAAAGTTAATTGCAGTAGACATCTCAAATTATGACCTTCATTTTAAATTAGTCCCAAAATTTAAAACATTCTAATTACATTCTTAAACTATTAAGGTTATATCAATTAAGTCTTTCTACTATAAAAGTCGTTAATTTAACGATCAAATTAGATCAGTGTAATATTTTAGAACCTTAGTGTTTTAACTACACTGTTCTGCATATATTATTTATCATAGAAAAATATATATAACAATGGTTGTTTATCTATTTTAATTTAGATTTGCTACTCTTCTTTCAGCTTTCATGTTGTGTAATTTTTATCAATTTTTATTCTCAAGGTATTGTGTTTTCTCAAAACAAAAGATTCATCTATTCTGGATTCCTTTGATTTAATATTGATTTTGTTGGGATTTAATTATCAAAATCAAATACCAAAACTGTAGATCTTTTTTTGTTTGTTTGTTTTTTTAAATCATATACATCAACATTGACCCTAACTTGCATATGTTTTATTGGTTTCCAAGGTCATTCCCAAATTAGAGAAACTTGAGTTACAAATTTTTGGTGATATGGACCAATTTCCACCAGACTTGTTTCGATCTATCAAAGTTTTTGCAGTGATTGGTGGCTCTAGATTTTCTTTATTTCCTTTCGTCCGAAGATTCTACAATCTGGAAAGACTTGAGTTTTCTTATTTTGATTTCAAACATGTAGTCCATTGTAAAGGAGACGCCGGGACTCTCCCACAAATTAGAAATCTGAAATTGGTTTCTGCCAGAAATCTTAAGCATATTTGGAGGAAGGATTCGGAGCTTGACCATATTCTTTCTAATCTTCAAACACTCACAGTTCAGGATTGTGGTGATTTGATAAATATTAGCGTCTTCTCATCATCTTTACAAAATCTCACAATTTTGGATGTGTCATCTTGTCAAATGATGACAAACTTAGTTACACCCTCAGTACTTAAGAATCTTGTGCAATTAACGACAATAAAGGTAGAAAACTGCACTAAAATGACAGAAATAGTGGGAAACGAAGGAGACTGTCATCAGACAATAGTTGTTAGTAAATTGAAATGTTTACAACTATGCAATTTGAAGAGCCTCACAAGCTTTTGTCCACGGTATTACAACTTCGAGTTTCCTTGTTTGGAAGAATTAGTTGTGGAACATTGTCCTAGGTTAAAGATCTTTTCTGTGGGAGTTGTAAGCACTCCACAATTACAGAGAATAAAACAATTGCGTTACCATGAGAAATGGAGTTGGACAAGTGACCTTAATACCACCATCCAACAGCTCTACACAAAAAAGGTACAAAGTTAAAAAGCTGATAATGCTAGCTAGATTCCTTCTTTCCTAATACAAATAATATTATTACTACTTCAATAACCATTGAAGAGTGTTAATCGTTATTTTGTTATTGTTTGCATTTTCTATTTATGATTGCTATCTAGTGGATAATATCAAATTATTTTTTTAGGATGGACTCTATAACCCATATGATTTCAACATCTCTGACACATTTCCGGAATCGATAAAAATATGGACTAGAAACCCTCAAGAAATTTTGGGCTTCGAAAACCTTAGCAGGCTACAGTTTTATAAATGTAGCAGCTTGAAGTACATATTTACTCCGTCTATGCTTTTGAGCCTCAATCTACTACGAAGGCTAGAAGTAAAAGAATGCAGCTCAATGGAACAAGTGGTTAGGGAGGAGGAGGAAGCAATGACACATATATTTACATTTCTTTCGCTACTCTCCATAACAATTGAGTCGTGTTCTAACTTGATAAATTTTCATTTGGGAAGTCAAGCTCTTGAATTTCCACGGTTGGGTTACATCACAATATGGAAGTGTCCACAAATGACTGCATTTTCTTCCTCAGTTTCAAGAGAGAGTGGTGACTCAAGTGAAAACGTGGTTTGCGAAGGGGGCATCTATGATAACACTGCAACTTTTTTCAGCAATAAGGTAAATTTGGTATTCAATATTTATCTGCAAAACTTATTTCACATTTTCTTTTTATTGATCAATTCATGAGTGTGTCTGGTCTATATATGCATACTAGTATTAATGTCACGTGCTATGCGTTGTCAAAATTTAATATAATAAATTCATAAAAATATTAATAAATAAGATAATATTTTTTTAAAAAATTGGAGTTTAAAGTATAAATAAATATATAAAATAAGAATTTAAGGAAAAACTTAAAGTAAAATACTAATAAATAATAATAAATAAATGTTAAAATCATAAACCATAAATCTAAGACCCTAAACCATTAAACACAAGATCCTAAATTTCAGAGTTATAAATATTTATTGATAATAGCTACATTTAGTGTTTATTTATGATTAAATAAATTTATTAGTATTTTTTTGCAAGTCATTTTTTTGTTTAATTTAATTATATTGTGTCATGTTATTATTCACTAATGATATATGAGACTTATATACCGACCATACATCTAACATACAGCTTTGACTTTTTAAGTCTTGTGCAAAGCCACCCGATCTCATGATTCCATCCCCCAACTTCTCTTTGAATATTACAAAGCCGTAAAACGCTGCCCCATACAGTTTTGGCAAACATACAATCTGCAAAAAGATGATCTCTTGTTTCTTGGTTCCCTTGACATAGCAAACAATGACTTTCAATGCTCATCCCGACATAGCAAACAATGACCTTCAATGCTCATCCCTCTTCCAATAAATTTTTAGCATGATGAATCTCCAACTTTACCAAAAAAAAAAAAATAACTCTCCATTTAAATTTTCACCTCTTTCGGGCATTGAATTTTCATTTTTATGACAGAATAATCTATTTGTATATCAAGTTAATAATTAATTAATTACTTTTAAAGAAATTTATATATTTTTAATACGTTTTTAAAAATTTTTAAAATTAAAAAAAATTGTTGACATGGTATCTACATGGCAATCCAATAGATATTACATTAATAAAGTTAACAAATGTTAATTTTTCTATTCATTTAGAATAATTTGACAAATAATACAAATTCAAAAAATAAAAGAAACGAAAAATATTTTATATAAAATTAAAGGGTTAAATAAGTGATTATGCTTAACAATTTTTAAGTTAACTCATTAAAAACTTATTTTAAGTAATTAATGTAAATCATTAATGGAAACTACATAAATATTTGAGTCCAACTTAATTAAAAACAAGCATATTCCCCTGTCGAATTGCATTAATAATAATCATTCAGCAATCATTATAGCAAATATGAAAGCTCGAGGTTTTATAGAAAAAAGGCTTTTTTATTTAAAAAAAATTTGCTTTAGGTTAGATTTATGCTGCTGAACATTTCATTTATATTTAACTGTCAAGTGAGTTGATGTTTGAATATTAACCTTATCAGTTTATAAATCTTTATACTCATCTACTTATTTTGATTATATTTACAAGTAAAGAAGGAAGAGTGATATTATCTTATAATGAAATTTATGTCAACAGGTTGTCATTCCTCGTTTGAAAGATCTGGATTTGTCCTCCATTAACACTCATAAGATATGGCACCACCCATCTTCCCCATCTGTCGGATGCCTAAATTCCTTGCAAGTGAAGAGGTGTCACAATTTGAAATACCTGTTCCCGTCTTTCTTGGTAAAAGATCTTGTGCAACTCCAACGCCTTAAAATTTTGGACTGTAATATGATGGAACAAGTAATATTCACGGATGGATTGGTTGAGGAACATCAAGGGAGGAATCAGATGTTTTTCTCTAATCTACAGTCGCTGCGGCTAGAAGACCTTCCCAAACTCACAAGTTTGTGCTTTGAAAATTACTTTGAATTCCAATGTTTGAGAGATTTAGAACTAACAAATTGTCCATGGCTAAAAACATTCATCACTAAATGTGTATCCGAAGATGAACCTGAAATTGGCCAACATGTACAAGCAAGCAACTTGGAGGTTCATAACTCATCTCTCTTCAATGAAAAGGTCATTTCTTTACGGGTTCTCCTTTTAATTTATGTTACTTCGATTGATCTTATTCATTTGAAGTTCTTTCTTTTCCATGCATATTTCAGTTATTAACCTAATGAAATGATTAGCAGGTTGTTTTCCCTAGTTTGGAGAAGTTGCGGATTCAGAATTGTGATTCGTTAGAACAAATTATTGAGCTGCAAGGAGCCATTGCTGATGAGTCACAGTCAACATCAGCTGCTCAATCTATTATGGCTGAAACAGAGACGACCAAGTTTGTATTTCCCAAACTAATAAACCTCGGATTGGATAAGGTGCCGAAATTGAAAAGTTTCTACTCTAGGATGCATACCACTCAGTGGCCTTCATTGAAACAAATGGACATTATTGAATGCCCCAAAGTACAGATATTTACTCCACAATGTCCTGAGAGTCAGGTTGGAATCTCAAACCAACAACCCTTGTTTTGCGTCAATGAGGTGAGCTCACTAACAGTTTCATACTCCATGTTCATTACTTGAGATTACCTATAAAATGCCTTTTGAAATATCTAATATTATCACCTTCCTTTTAAATTTATGAGAAAGAAAATGGAAATTATATTCATTTTGTAGTCTAGTTCTTACTAATTGAAAACTCTTTGATCGATGTTTAATAAATTCGTTGCCATCCAGGACACTTTCCCTGAATTAGAAGACCTAACAGTGAGGACGAATGATATGGTGAAGGGGATATGTGATGGACAACTCTCATTGCAGTGTTTCCAAAACCTAAAGCATCTTAACCTCCAATTCTTTCCTGAGACATCCTCTGCTCTTCCGTATTCCTTCATTCGGTCACTACCAATGCTTCATAAGCTTGTTATAGACAATGCTTCCATTTGTCAAATAGTACAATCAGAAGGACTCAGCGACGAGGAAAGGCATACATCAGCATTCTATCAGATAAAGGAATTAAGTTTGTCTCAACTTCCAGAGTTGACGTTAAAGACTTTTGAACCATTTTTGCTGTCTTTCAAAAATCTAACAACACTGGAAGTTTCAAGATGCCATGGGTTCATTAATTTAATCGCATGCTCAACAGCTAAGTGCCTGACGCTACTGGAAAGATTGAGCATAGATGATTGTGCGATGATAGAGGAAATCATAGCATGTGAGGCTGAAGAAATACAAGGCGGCATTGTATTTCCCAAACTGAAGTATTTGCAACTAAGCTATCTGCCATGTCTAGCAAGCTTTTCCTTGGCCCATCACTCGTTGGAATTCCCAGTCTTGCTAATGGTAATGGTGACAAAGTGCCCCCAAATGAGGAATTTCTGCCAAGGAGATTTAAGCACACCAAGGCTGGAACAAATGCACTTAACAAGAGATGAGGAAGGTGAACTGCGGTGGGAAGGCGACCTTAACACTACCATAGAACATATGTTCGATGAAATGGTACAAATCATTTCAAGGATTTAAATACTTGTGTTTTTACATACATACATAGTTAATTGAACAATTCTTGGTTTGTTATGATCATGCCACAAAATGTGCAAAATTCTGAGGTGACGGAGGTTACTGATCAGTTGCCCAAGGTGGAATAAGGAAATATGTTTGGGTGCTTATGCGAAAAGCTCAATTTCGTTTGAATTCAAAACAAATGGTAATTGACTCTTCTATTTTCATCATGGCTTAAGTAATGCTTTATAAAGTGACCATAGGGACGCCCCTTTTCATTGTAGGTTTAGTTGCTCTACTGAAGCACATGGCTGCATCTGTTGGTAGAACATGAAAGGTTATCTCAGTTTTTGTAAAACTACTATTTGAACTGTTCCATTTCACATTATACCCTCAAAATTGAACTTCAAGTGCATCATGCATGGCATAGGGCTACAAACATGTAAACTTTTACTAGTAAGGTTGACCCCTGTTTTAAGGATTTGCCAACTTTTGATGGTTACCATATTAATGCCAGCTTAAAGCTATCAAGTATCTTTACAAATATTATATATATATATATATTTATTATTCCTTAACGAGGGATAAAAGTAGGCAGCTATCTATTAATGATACGGCTGATTCTGAAAAGACGGCTGAAATTGAATCAATGGGTTGTTGGTATTTGCCTGATGGAAGAACAGGGCCTAATGTTACGTGGATTCTGATCAAGTTTTAAATTTTCAGTTGTGGGCATTACTGATTGTTGTCATTTGGTTGTTGATCCTCTGATTTTACGGTTGACTGTCTTGCTTATACGTTGCAAGTTGGCGGGTCTCAAGTATGAATTTCCAAGCCGGGTTTCATCCATAATTAAGTGTTCCAATCCATGGAGTTTTTGGTTTATTAATGTAACTGTCCATTTGGTTATGGATTGGTTCTTAAGGCGATTTGATGCATTGTATATTACAGTGTTTGCTCCAAGCAACACCCTTTAATTTCTAATGAATTTTATTTGTTGAGGAAAAAAAATATGAGGATTAATCTGATTTTTTATGTTTGGGTTTATGAAGATTTTTTTTATCTTTAATGAAAGAAAGCAAATTAAATAGAGACGTACAAGATCACACCCATAGATCAACAAAAGGGTTTAATATTTCTATAAAAAATTGTCCCAAAAAGGCATTCTAATGGGAATTGATCATATAAACTAATGAAGGCCATTGAAAAGAAAGCTTGTAAAAATCTACAGAAGGAATTGATGAGAATCTGATACACTATTCAATTAGTTGCGACAAGAGTTTATGGCCTTGTAGGAGCCTCTCCCCAAATCGCTAGCAAAAGAAACAAAAGGATTAATGCACTTCGATAATGGCTGATTTATATTTGTTACAAAAGGTCAAGAGCCCAAGACCCTCCAACCTGGTCGGAACACTTTGAAATCGTTCCAAAATATGCTCTAGCAAATGTTCCAAGCCATCTCATGCGACAGCTTTCCCTTAAAGGTAGTTTTCTCATTCGTGGCTCCAAGTTTAGTGAATCTCAAAATTTGGGCTTAATGTATTTTTTATATCCGTTTTATAATTTATAGTTATGTTTTTTATTATGCGCTTAATATTTCATTATTTGCTGTCTATGTTACTCATTGTTGCAAAAAAAAAAAAAAAAATAAACAAACACAATGCATGCATAAACCATAAAAAAAAAGAACATAAGCAACTAATAATGAAATATATTAAAATGAAGAATTTTATAATTACCCCAATTTCGATAAATATATTAAATCACGCTTTTTTAGTCTCTTTCAATTTTGATATTAAACAAAATGGTATCTCTAAAAATATCAGGGTTATTCAATCATTTTCATTTTTGAAAGTGAGAAACTAAGGACAATTAATCACAAGTTTAATGTTTTTCGTCAATTATACATAATTTTCTTGATATAATAATAAATTTAGTCCTCAAAGTTTACAATTCTATCAATTTGGTATTGATTTAACAAATTTAACCCACAACATTTACATATTTCGTCAATTTAGTAATGATTTAACATATTTAACCCGTAATATTTACACATTCTATCAACATTTATGCAAAACATATAATTATCAAGGATTAAATTTGTTTTTATACTAATCAAAATTATGTATAATTAACAATAACTAATAGCGCTTGATTAATTATTCGTGGTTAATTACTTTCAAAATTGTAAGGATTAAACTACTCGATTTCTTTTAAAGTGATCAATTTGTTCGATATCAAAAAGATATTTTTTTTTAATTTCATAAGAAAATTTCAAAAAAGAAAATCATTGAAACAAAAAAATAGTATGTTTTATATAATTATTTAAAGTTACTCTCACATTATTTTTTACCCATTCAAAGCTAGCAAGTCTTTTATGTACAAAATGGTATGGCTCTGCAATTTGGATCAACATTTTGGTCACCTCCATGTGATGTGAAAGAAAATTGACAATGTCACACAATTAATCTTTTTCCCTCCATACCCCTATCCCATCAAAGAAAATTGAATTATTAAGGCACAAAAGTACTAAGGAGTAGGAGCTAGAAAAAGAGGGGCATGAAAATAAAGAGAGTTACATTTATTATTTGCATAATACAAAATTCAGTCTTTAATATTCACACATTTTATTAACATAATTTTTATTTTTATTTTTATTTAGTTAAATTTAGCTAAATCTTCTAAAAAGAATTAAATTTGATCATCAACTTTTCAAAAAAATTAAATTATTATTTAACGGAAACGTTAAATTTTGAAATACATATAAAAATCTACGTGTATTTCATATTATTTTTTATTTTTTATGATTTTTTTGAAATTTTATTTTTAATATTATTAGAAAATTATTTAATACATTGTTAGTGGAGTTTTTAAACTCTACAAACAAAATCAATGAGTTAACAAGTGTCTTATAGGGGTATAAATATTTAAATATATATATATGTCAATTTTTAAAATTATTTTTTAAAATATTTTTAGTGTTAAATGTAACATCTCTTACTCAGATTTGTTATCGGATCGGGTGAAGGTGTTACAGCTAAAATATAAATTAAAGCTAAAATATAAATTAAACTTTTTTTTTCTTTAAGATAAATGTATTTTTATTAAATTCGTACATAAAATGACATTTTTACTAAAATATTAAATTTGAAAAAGGAATTTAGGGAAAAAAAAAGCATTTTAGCCAACAACATATTCTTTTGTAGGATCAAAAACATTAATGCAAGAAACTTAAAATAAGGAATCAAAAGTCTAGAACAAGCAACCAAACTTATTTTATATGATCCACCATTAAAATTTTGGAATATGATAAACAAATAATCAAATATTAAGTGCACAATTTTTGATTCACTGTACAGGAGCTGAGAATGAGAAAGCTATCACATCAGATGGCTTCGTACAATTAATTAGACCGTGTTGCAGTACCTCTCTGGCATCAACTTCGCTTGTAAACTTCTATAAGCTGGCACTTCAATGGCCTTCATCAACTTGCATCTATTGTAGAAAACCAATTGATAGCGAATTCACAATCCACGGATTGTGGGCTCACAATGCTAATGACAAATCAATGTCTCGTTATGATTCAAGTAATCCATACACCAATGGATAGGTGCAAGGACTGTTTGAATCATAAGAGAGCATTGGTTTGTTCTTAGCATTATGTGTCCATATACCATGGATCGTGAACTCATTAAGGATTGGTGGTCTACAACTCAGATTAGAGCTATAGGCTATTAAAGGCCATTGAAGAAACAGCTTACGAAAATTACAAGCGAAGTTGATGCCGGTAGGGGTGCTGCAAATGCTGCTCAAAATGAAAAGAGAAGAACAAAAGGAGTACTCTCTCTCTCTCTCTCTCTCTCTATAAGTATATACTCTTCTCCATGCTGCACATTATTGCAAAAAAAAAAAAAAAAGAAAACACAGAAGGGACCAATCTTAGACAATCAAGGGAGAAGAAAAAAACAAAGGCGAGGGGTTTGAAGAAAGAGCCAAATATATAAAGGAAAAATTAAGTGAGAGAGAGGATGGGTTTCGTTTAAAGATTAAATGTTTCTTTTTTTGGTAAAAACATTTCTTTGGTCCCTCTCAATTTTGATGTTGAGCAAATTGGCCCCTTTCTAAAAAATTTAGAGAAATTTGATCATTGTTGATTTTGAAAGTGAGCAGCTAAGTACAATTAATTACAATGTTAATATTTTTCATCAATTCTGTAATTTTTTCTTGGTATAATAAAAAATATAACCTTCAAAGTTTACACATTTTGTCAATTTGATCTTGATAAAACAAATATAACTCATAACATTTTCACATTTCATCAATTTGGTCTTGATTTAACAAATTTAGCCCACAATATTTACACATTTTATCAACAGTTACGTGGAATATATAAACATCAATAGCTAAATTTATTATTATACTAATCAAAATTATGTATAATCGATGGAAAACATTAACGCTATAATTAATTGTCCGTAGTTACTCAAAGAATTAAATTATTTTAATTTTTTTAAAAAGACCGATTTACTTAATATCAAAATTAAGAGAAATTATACTAATAATTTTACTATTCTTAATTTAATTGGTAAGAAAATTTAAAATCATTGAAATAAAAAAAAGAAAGTAAGTTGTATATAATTATTTAAAGTCACTCTCACACTTATTTTTCCCATTCAAAGTTGAAAAGTCTTTTATGTAAAAAATGGTATAGCTCTTCAATTTGGGTTAACATTTTGGTCCCCGCCATGTGATGTGAAGGAAAATTGACAACATCACACAATCAAATCCTTTTCTTCTGCCATACCCTTGTGCCAACAAAGAAAGTTGAATTATTAAGGCACAAAAGTACCCAGGAGTAGAAGCTACCAAAAGAGGAGCATGAAAGTAAAGAGAGATACATATATTACTGGCATGAAATATTTACTATCTTTTATTAATTTAGATTTTTTTAGTTAATTTTAATTTTAAATCCTTTAAAAAGAGTTGAATTTGATCATCAACGTTTAAAAAATAGTTAAATTATTATTTTTTAATAAAAATATTAACCAAAATGTTAAATTTCGAAACATGACAATCCGTATAACAACATGCTTTTTTTATTTGACTTTTTATGAACTCTTTTTGTGGGAAATTTTTATTTTTTAATTTTTTTAATTTTTTATTGACGTGACATATAAAATAAATAATGTTATGTTAACATAAAGTATATGTGGACTGCCACATGGGTTGTCTTGCCGACTTTGTTAAAAATTAATATTTAGTCAACATTTTTTAAAAAAAACACGATTTGACTCTTTTTTAAAGGTTAATGGTCAAATTTAAATTAAAAAATAATAATAATCAAATTGATAAAAGATGTAAATATTAAGTGCTGAATTTATCATTATACTTATATTATTTTAAGTAAAATTTTTGGATTTGAATTTGAATTATTTCAAGTTTAGATTATATTGAGTTCAAGTCACTTTAGACTCGAATATTTTGGGAAATTTAAATAATTTTGAGCTTAGAACATTTCAAGAGAAAATTGGCAAGTCAAAATTACAATTATAAAATAATATATATCATTTATTTGTTTATCTATATAAGTTTGAATTACAAACTAATTACTAAAAGTGACTGAGGTATTAATATCTGTGTTGACGCATAAGAGTTTAGGTTCAATCTCTTGAATATTTTTAAAATATTTATTTATTTGTTCAATATACATCAAAATCCTTATTAAATTTTGATTTTGTTTTTATTAATAGAATACTTGATCAATAAAATTTTAAGGCACATATCAAACCCAACAATCAAAATTAAATCACGCCAAAATAAGGCCAAGAAATTCCTGAGCAGCTCACCAAGCAACACTCAAATATCATAACTTAACCCCATTGCAAATAATAAGAGCATAGGCGGATGAGCACCAAAAAGACTTGCTGCAGATAAAAGGTCCCATGCCCATAACAAGCTCTGCCCATCAGTTCCTGCGCGCCAGAGGAGCCATGGCCAAGAAAACTATGCAATCCACAAAACGTGTTGGGACTTTTCCTTAAGGTTAGCTCTTTTGAGTTCAAGTCCTTTTCGCTGGCAAATTTGTTGATATAGGAGCAACATTGGTCATCATAATGAACTAAGGTCCAACAAAGAAAAACCCAAGATGCAGTGAAAAAACCCTCAACACCTACTGCCATTAAGTCCAACACGGCAACAAGTTCTCCATTGGATAGAAACCCAAGTCCATAAAATTTGAACCACAACAAGCAGCCGAAGACCAAAAGATACCCAAAATATCACCACATCCAAATACTATCTCTTTTCCCCCATTATTCATGGGACTCAAACATAACCTCCCAAGAAAGAAAAACCATAAGTGTGAAAAACTTAAGAACGATAAACAGGTAGCATTTTAACATAAACAAGGAACCACAATGATAAAAAAATGCAGACAACTGTGAAGTAAAACACAAGAAAAAGTAAAACATTTGACCAGCCAAGTAAAGCAAAAAAATCTCCTAGCCAACTCAAAATTTCTTGTTCATCCCTTCCATTGAAGTCCAAGCTCTCCCCTCTGCCCTTTTCACGCCACAGCCAACTTGCCACATGCCAGCTTGTGTCTCCTAAATGCACCCACTTATTCTTAAGTCCTACTTCCATCACTCCTTTCCACTAAAAGCCCAAAAATAAAAATTCTTCCTATGGCCTAACTTGAACCCGAGACTTCATAGAAATCCCGTAACCTTCCAAAATCACTTAACTAATAAGTCCAATTTGCAATAATGTCGTTCTCATATTCTTAAAAATTTTAAAACGCTTCTACGCTCAAGGTCCAATGGGCCTAATTCTACTAGGCCCAAATTCGGGGCGTTACAATTCTACCTCCCTTAAAGAAATTTCGTCCTCGAAATTTTCAACTAGCAGGGTAGTCGTGTAATAACTACCCCACTATGCTACCACTGCGCACTCTGATCTATTAATTCTAATACACTTTTAACTTAATCTTAAAACCTCTTTCTTACAACCATATACATAACCATAGAAGCACATAAATATTTATCATATCCAAACAAAGCACGCATAGTTAATATACAGTTGTTACAATGTAACATCCTGAAATTGGGCCTAGTAGGATTAAGTCCATTAGGCATTGGGCATAGGAGTGTTTAAAAATTTTGAGAACAAAAGAATGGCATTATTTCAAGTTGGACTTATTAAGAAGATGATTATAGAAAGTTATGGTGTTCTATGAAGTTTCGGGTTTAAGTTGGGCCTTAGTGAAAGTTTGTGTCTAAGCGTATTAAGGAGAGATAGTAAGAGGCAACAAAGCTTATGGAAATAAGTGAGTAAATTGTTAACATAAATGAACTATTGGTAAAGAGGTTATGGCATCAAGTGGAAAGCATGGAGGGAAGGGGTTCAAATCCCATCTTTTGCAAATTTTGGATTTATTTTTGTGTGCTCTTCCAAATGGCTATGGATTATAAATTGGAGGTCCCAAGTGTGCAAACTGGCCTTGTGTAAGTGAGTTGGCCGGCTATAATGGGCATAAGGGACAAAAACTTTTATTTTGGTTAAAAGTTGGGGGTATTGGTTGGTAAAATGAATAAAATAAGATGATATAAGCAAAAGTTATCATCTCTTCTTTTATTCTTCTTCACCAATCGAAAATATCAGCCATGGGAGGGCTTTGAAAGCTTGAAAATATCAGCAACTCATTTTCTCTTCAAGTAAGTGATTTTGATGGCTTTAGTTGTTAATTTTTGTATTTTTGTAGTCCTCAAAGCTTAAGCTAGCTAATGAGGGGACTAATTTGTAATATGGTTGAGAGTCTAGGGACTTGCCATGAGCGAGTTTATGCTGGTTGCAAGGTCTCGAAGTACTTTATCAAAGGGTCAATCGAAAACCTATCCCTCGTAATAAGTGACTCGGATTTTTGGTGCCGGGGAGAGCATCACATTACGGATTCTGAATAAGGTGTGTAATCTCATACCCTTCCATATACATATCTGAAATGGTGTGTAATCTCACATTTCTCTGAAAGTTTGTATGAAATATGCTGTTAATCGGTCGAAATACCGAAGAAAACCAAAAATCGACATCCGTAATCACTCGGGCTTGCGTATGATCGTAGTGGTATTCGTATTTCGTAATAAAACAGTTTTAGTTAGAGCAGTAATGTGTATTTGAAAAATCACTAAAAATGGGAGAAAAGAAATTAGAAAGTGAATAAGATATCAAATTAAAGCTTACTGTGTCTATTTTGATATGGAAGAAACGAAGAAGGAAAAGGAATTTTATATTCTGAGATATGTTAATTTTAGCGAAACTGGTTCTGAATGACTTCGTGGTTCTCTGATCTGTCTTGGAAAAATCATATAAAATTGTAAAAAGTGAATTATGGATTATAATTTATATGTATGGATTCCTTAGTGAGCCCATTTTTAAGTGAAATAAGTTGGACCAGTATATGAAAACCATACAGTGAGATATATGGGTCTAGTTCCAAGGAAAATTTACGGATCTAGATTTTGAGTTTTCTAACTCGAGTTATGGTCAATTTAGTCAGTATGAAGCAGATGGACAGTTTAAATTTGTATGCCCCAAATTACTAGTTAAGTTTTAGTTACGAGATTACCGAATTACACTTAGAGGGTAAATTATCGAATTACCCTTGGTGGGTAAAACTACCGAATTTACCCTTAGAAGGTAAATTACCGAATTACCCTTGGTGGGTAAAATTTCTAAAATTTACCCTTAGAGAGTAAATTACCAAATTACCCTTGGTGGGCAAAATTACTAATTACCCTTGGAGGGTAAATTACCGAAATACCCCTGGGTTGCAAAATTACTAAAATACCCTTAGAGGGTAAATTACCAAAATACCCTTGGGTTGCGAAATTACTAAAATACCATTTGACGGTAAATTACCTAAATACCCTTGGATTGCGAAATTACGAAAATACCCCTAATAGGTCGAATTACGAAAATGCCCTTAATAGGTCGAATTACGAAAATGCCCCTAATGGGTCGATTTGATAGATTGCCTTGGTGGGTAAAACTATCGAATTTACCCTTGAAAGGTAAATTACCGAATTACCCTTGGTGGGTAAAATTTCTGAATTTACCTTTAGAGAGTAAATTACCAAATTACCCTTGGTAGGTAAAATTACTAATTATCCTTGGAGGGTAAATTACCGAAATACCATTGGGTTGTGAAATTACTAAAATACCCTTGGGTTGTGAAATTACTAAAATACCCTTTGAGGGTAAATTATCGAAATATCCTTGGGTTGCAAAATTACGAAAATGCCCCTAATGGGCCGAATTACGAAAATGCCCCTAATAGGCCGAATTACGAAAATGCCCCTAATGGGTCGATTTGATAGATTGCCTTAATGGGCCAAATTTTTGTATTTAATCTTTGAATTGATTATTGTTGTTTATATTTGAAAATTCATGATTTACTATGTATGTTGTATTTGCATATTTTGCATGGGATGGGAAAAATGTAAAAGAAGAGAAGTGTAGCCTGGTGGCTCTGCCACATATTCTGGTGGCTCTGCCACAAATTTTGATAATGGTTATGTGCCAATTTAAATATGGCTTTGTGCCATAGTGATTAAGGCTGTATGCCGATTATATTACCATATATGATTTTGGTGGCTTAGCCACAAATATTATAAAAGGCCATTGGCCTGCGAATTATTATAAATGGCATAATACCTGCGATTGGTGTGTTGGCGGGGTCGGTTGACTGATGATCACCCACGGGTGTGTTGGTTGGTACGGGTGGTGTGTAGCGGATGGATTATTAGGATTGGGTTAGGAATTGCATTACATTCACATGATATTTTGCTAAATGGGCCAATCTGATATTTTGCCAAATGGGTCAATCTGATATTTTGCTAAATGGGCCAATCTGATATTTTGCTAAATGGGCCAATCTGATATTTTGCCAAATGGGCCAATCTGATATTTTGATAAATGGGCCAATCAAATATTTTGCTAAATGTCCAATCTGATATTTTGATAAATGAGCCAATCAGATATTTTGCTAAATGGGCCAATATGATGTTTTGCTTAATGGGCCTTTTTGATTAATTGAGACAATGGGCCATAATTTTGTAATAAATATACGAATAAATTACTGTTGTTATATTGTGATTTGTTATGCATTATATACATGATTTTGTATGGGATGGGATAATATTGAAGAGAAGTTTTTGTGGCTCTGCCACATATTTTGGTGGCTCTGCCACAGATTTATATAGGCAATGCCACGTAAATTTTGTTACTCTGGTGGCATGTCCACAACTAAATTTGTTATAAATGGCTTAATGCCTGCGTTTGGTGTGTTGGCGGGGTGGGTTGACTGATGATCACCCACAGGTGTGTTGGTTGGTACGGGTGGTGTGTAGCGGATGGAATACTAGGTTTCGTTTGGGAATTGTATTTCATACACATGATATATTTTATACATTATTATGAAAAAAGGGGCTTAGGTCAAAAGTATTGCTAAATGGGCTCAAGCCCAAGATTATGCTTTATGGGCTCAAGCCCAAGTCTTTTTCTAAATGTGTTCCTAACCAATGGATGATGGTAAAGGGATTATGCACTGAGTTCTTGTAGCTCGCCCCTCCTTTCTCTTAACCCTTGTAGGTAATGCTTGATGATATGGGCTTGGGCTATGGATGACTCGAGGGAGGCCATACTTCAGAAATGGTTTATTTGGACTTAAGACTTCTTTCTCGTTTATTTTATTACTTTACTATTTTGGGTTAAATGTTGTAATAAGGCCTTGGATTTTCTTTCAAAATACTTTTGTAACTCTATTCCCGAACGTCCCATTTTCGTAAATTGTTTATTTCAAATATGTTTTCACAACCAAAAAGGTTTTTAAAGATAATTACGTTTTCAAGTAGATAACAATTGCTTAAGTGTTTTGGGTTTTAACAAAGAGGCTGTAACTCTCAAACAAGTTTTTAACAATCTCAAAGATGGTTTGAAAAAAAAAACTTCCATGTGACACGCTAGATTTGGGCTTAACTTCTAGGCCGGGTTTGGGGTGTTACATTTAGTGGTATCAGAGCTCAGTTTGCAAAACTCAACTGTGGTTTGGGTTCAAAAGCGTTTTCCAAAGCTGTTTAAAATTTTGATTTATAAAAGCATATTCTAAAGAAAGTATGGCACCACGGGTATCCGGTACCAAGTCAAGTAAGTAATTATTTTCATTTTATGATTATTGTGTTATTACTGTGGTAAGAAAAATTCCACAAAATAGAATACTCTAGAACTTTTAACTTTAAGAGCTGAAACTATAGAGATTGAGACTTTAGGATACGTTTTTGCGAAAACCACTTCAACTCTTATACTCCATAAGACATTGTTTAATAAACATTGAATAGCATGTTGATTCATAAGACTTGTAATCAGATTAAATTGACATTAGTGAATATGAGCGCTAGAAGATGTGGACGCGATAGACGCGGACGTGGTAGAGGCTGAGGTGCTAGGACTAGATCTTCAGCATCGAGGCAAGTGCCCAAAAGGGAGGTGCTGGCAGTGTCAGTGGCTAAGACGGGATCTCATGATCGAGCTAAGGTTGATGAACTGGCTCAAATAGTTAAGGAGGTATTTGAAAAGGTTAAAGGAAATGGTGAAGCACTTCGAGATTGGAAGTGTGGACTGCAGGAAGAAAAGAGATCGTGATTCTTTTGGGTCACCGTCTCGTTCCATAAAGCATGTTAAGGCACGACCAAATTTTTTAGCTTGCGATTATTGTAGAAGGCGTCATCCTAGAGAATACTGGAGGAGGTCAGAAGCATGCTTGAGATGCAGGTCTAAGGAGTATAAGGCTCGGGATTGTTTCATCACCATCAAGTCAGGTATGTTTGGTTGGATGTGAAGATTGAGTGTAAAAAAATTTTAAGTATAAGTGGTAGATGACTGCTTGCTTCTGTGATTAGATGTTTGGTTGTGAAAGAGGGTTCAAGATTTTGTTAAAAGTACATTAGTGTTATTAAAATCGGAGTGCGCAGCGAAATCATAGTGGTGTGATTTGAGCAGTGCGTTTAATAGTTGATTGGAAATTTCGAGGACGAATTTTCTTTAAGGAGGGTAGAATTGTAACATCCCGAAATTGGGCCTAGTAGGATTAAGCCCATTGGGCATTGGGCGTAGGAGTGTTTAAAATTTTTGAGAACGAGAGAATGGCATTATTTCAAGTTGGACTTATTAAGAAGATGATTTTAGAAAGTTACGGGGTTCTATGAAGTTTCGGGTTTAAGTTGGGCCTTGGCGAAAGTTTGTGTCTAAGCCTATTAAGGAGAGATAATAAGCGGCATCAAAGCTTATGGAAATAAGTGAGTAAATTGTTAACATAAATGAACTATTGGTAAAGAGGTTATGGCATCAAGTGGAAAGCATGGAGGGAAGGGGTTCAAATCCCATCTTTTGCAAATTTTGGATTTATTTTTGTGTGCTCTTCCAAGTGTCAACCATGACATTATTAAAGGAAAGAAATAAAAGAAAAATGAAATGATGACTAAAAAGATAAGGTAAGGAGGAAAACTAGGAAAAAGAAAGGAAAGAAATAAAGAAAAAGAATAATAAAGAAGTGGGAAAATAATAATGATGGAATTTGAAATAATGGAGTAGGTGAAATCAAAATATAATGATGGGATTTGAAAGGTAATGGAGTAGGTGAGAAAAAAAATGCGTGGATGGTGTAATAGCCCGATTTAAGGGATAGTCGGAACAGTGATCTCGGAGTCACTAAACCGAGGATAGAGAAAATTATTTTTATGTTATTCTATGTGTTATAACATGTTTATAAAGATGCATGAAAATTTTGGTGTGTCAATTTTAGAGATTAAGGGCTTAATTTCGAAAAAGGGCTAAATCGCATAAAGTGCTAAAGTTTAATTTTAATTGCTAAAGGTGCCAAATGGCTATGGATTATAAATTAGAGGTCTCAAGTGTGCAAATTGGCCTTGTCTAAGTGAGTTGGCCGGCCATAGTGGGCATAAGGGACAAAAACTTTTATTTTGGTCAAAAGTTGGTGGTATTGGTTGGTAAAATGAGTAAAATAAGATGATATAAGCAAAAGTTATCATCTTTTCTCTTATTCGTCTTCACCAACCAAAAATATCAGCCATGGGAGGGCTTTGAAAGCTTGAAAATTTCAGCAACTCATTTTCTCTTCAAGTAAGTGATTTTGATGGCTTTAGTTGTTAATTTTTGTATTTTTGGAGTCCTCAAAGCTTAAGCTAGCTAATGAGGGGACTAGTTTGTAATATGGTTGAGAGTCTAGGGACTTGCCATTAGAGAGTTTATGCTAGTTGCAAGGTCTCGAAGTACTTTATCCGAGTCACATATTACGAGGGATAGGTTTTCAATTGACCCTTTGATAAAGTACTTCGAGTCCTTGCAACCAGCATAAACTCTCTCATAGCAAGTCCCTAGACTCTCAACCATATTACAAATTAGTCCCCTCGTTAACTAGCTTAAGCTTTAAGGACTCCAAAAATACAAAAATTAACAACTAAAGCCATCAAAATCACTTACTTGAAGAGAAAATGAGTTGCTGAAATTTTCAAGCTTTCAAAGCCCTCCCATGGCTGATATTTTCGGTTGGTGAAGAAGAATAAAAGAAAAGATGATAACTTTTGCTTATACCATCTTATTTTATTCATTTTACCAACCAATACCACCAACTTTTGACCAAAATAAAAGTTTTTGTCCCTTATGCCCCCTATGGCAGGCCAACTCACTTAGACAAGGCCAATTTGCACACTTGATACTTCCAATTTATAATCCATAGCCATTTGGCACCTTTAGCAATTAAAATTAAACTTTAGCACTTTATGCGATTTAGTCCTTTTTCGAAATTAAGCCCTCAATCGCTAAAATTGAGACACTAAAATTTTCATGCATCTTTAGAAACATGTTATAACACATAGAATAACATGAAAATAATTTTTTATATCCTCGGTTTAGTGATTCTGAGATCACTGTTTCGACTATCCCTAAATCGGGCTATTACACCCTCCATGCATTTTTTTTTCTCACCTACTCCATTACCTTTCAAATCCCATCATTATATTTTGTTTTCACCTACTCCATTATTTCAAATTCAATCATTATTATTTTCCTATTTCTTTATTATTCTTTTTCTTTTATTTCTTTCCTTTCTTTTTTCTTGTTTTCCTCCTTACCTTATCTTTTTAGTCATTATTTCATTTTTCTTTTATTTCTTTCCTTTAATAATGTCATGGTTGACACTTGGAAGAGCACACAAAAATAAATCCAAAATTTGCAAAAGATGGGATTTGAACCCCTTCCCTCCATGCTTTCCACTTGATGCCACAACCTCTTTACCAATAGTTCATTTATGTTAACAATTTACTCACTTATTTCCATAAGCTTTGATGCCTCTTACTATCTCTCCTTAATATGCTTGGACACAAACTTTCACTAAGGCCCAACTTAAACCCGAAACTTCATAGAACCCCGTAACTTTCTAACATCATCTTCTTAATAAGTCCAACTTGAAATAATGCCATTCTCTTGTTCTCAAAAATTTTAAACACTCCTACGCCCAATGCCCAATGGGCTTAATCCTACTAGGCCCAATTTCGGGATGTTACAATTCTACCCTCCTTAAAGAAAATTTCGTCCGCGAAATTTCCAATCAACTACTAAACGCACTGCTCAAATCACACCACTATGCTTTTGCTGCACACTCCGATTTTAATACCACTAATGTACTTTTAACAAAATCTTGAATCCTCTTTCACAACCAAACATCTAACCACAGAAGCAAGCAGTCATCTACCATTTATACTTAAAAATTTTTCTACACTCAATCATCACATCCAACCAAACATACCTGACTTGATGGTGATGAAACAATCCCGAGCCTTATACTCCTTAGACCCGCATATCAAGCATGCTTCTGACCTCCTCCAGCATTCTCCAGGATGACGTCTTCTACAATAATCACAAGCCGGAAAATTTCGTCGTGCCTTAACATGCTTTATGGAACGAGACGGCGACCCAAAAGAATCACAGTCTCTTTTCTTTCTGCAGTCCACACTCCCAATCTCGAAGTGCTTCACCAATTCCTTTAACCTCTTCAAATACCTCCTTAACTATTTGAGTCAGCTCATCAACCTTAGTTCGATCATGAGATCCCCTCTTAGCCACTGACGCTGCCAGCACCTTCTTTTCGGGCACATACCTCGATGCTGAAGATCTAGCCCTAGCACCTCGGCCTCTACCACGTCTGTGTCTACCGCGTCCACATCTTCTAGTGCTCATATTCACTAATGTCGATTTAATCTGATTACAAGTCTTATGAATCAACATACTATTCAATGTTTATTAAACAATGTCTTATGGAGTATAAGAGTTGAAGTGGCTTTCGCAAAAACGTATCCTAAAGTCTCAATCTCTATAGTTTCAGCTCCTAAAGTTGAAAGTTCTAGAGTATTCTATTTTGTGGAATTTTTCTTACCATAGTAATAACACAATAATCATAAAATAAAAATAATTACTTACTTGACTTGGTGTCGGATACCCGTGGTGCTATACTACCTTTAGAACATGCTTTTATAAATCAAAATTTTAAACAACTTTGGAAAACGCTTTTAAACCCAAACCACGGCCGAGTTTTGCAAATTGAGCTCTGATACCACTAAATGTAACACCCTAAACCCTGCCTAGAAGTTAAGCCCGAATCTGGCGTGTCACATGGAAGTTTCTTTTTTCAAACCATCTTTGAGATTGTTAAAAACTTGTTTGAGAATTACAGCCTCTTTGTTAAAACCCAAAACACTTGAGCAATTGTTATCTACTTAAAAACGTAATTATCTTTAAAAACCTTTTTGATTGTGAAAACATATTTAAAATAAACAATTTACGAAAATGGGACATTTGGGAATAGAGTTGCAAAAGCATTTTGAAAGAAAATCCGAGGCCTTATTACACCATTTAACCCAAAATAGTAAAGTAATAAAATAAACGAGAAAGAAGTCTTAAGTCCAAATAAACCATTTCTGAAGTATGGCCTCCCTCGAGTCATCCATAGCCCAAGTCCATATCATCAAGCATTACCTACAAGGGTTAAGAGAAATGAGGGGTGAGGTACAAGAACTCAGTGCATAATCCCCTTACCATCATCCACTGGTTAGGAACACATTTAGAAAAAGACTTGGGCTTGAGCCCATAAAGCATAATCTTCGGCTTGAACCCATTTAGCAATACTTTGGGCCTAAGCCCCTTTTTTCATAATAATGTATAAAATATATCATGTGTATGAAATGCAATTCCCAAACCAAACCTAGTAATCCATCCGCTACACACCACCCGTACCAACCAACACACATGTGGGTGATCATCAGTCCCCGCCAACACACCAACGCAGGCATTAAGTCATTTATAGCAAATTTAATTGTGGATAGGCCACCAGAGTAACAAAATTTACGTGGCATTGCCACTATACAAATCTGTGGTAGAGCCACCATGTGGCAGAGCCACCAGAACTTCTCTTCAATATTATTTCATCCCATGCAAAATCATGTATATAATGCATAACAAATCACAATATAACAACAGTAATTTATTCGGATATTTATTACAAAATTATGGCCCATTGTCTCAATTAATCAAAAAGGCCCATTAAGCAAAACATCAGATTGGCCCATTTAGCAAAATATCAGATTGGACCATTTATCAAAATATCAGATTGGCCCATTTAGTAAAATATTTGATTGGCCCATTTATCAAAATATCAGATTGGCCCATTTATCAAAATATTTGATTGGCCCATTTATCAAAATATCAGATTGGCCCATTTATCAAAATATCAGATTGGCCCATTTGGAAAAATATCAGATTGGCCCATTTATCAAAATATCAGAATGGCCCATTTAGCAAAATATCAGATTGGCCTATTTAGCAAAATATCAGATTGGCCCACTTAGCAAAATATCAGATTTGCCCATTTATCAAAATATCAGATTGGCCCATTTATCAAAATATCAGATTGGCCCATTTAGCAAAATATCAGATTGGCCCATTTATCAAAATATCAGATTGGCCCATTTGGCAAAATATCAGATTGGCCCATTTAGCAAAATATCATGTGAATGTAATGCAATTCCCAACCCAATCCTAATAATCCATCCGCTACACACCACCCGTACCAACCAACACACCTGTGGGTGATCATCAGTCAACCCACCTCGCCAATACACCAATCGCAGGCATTATGCCATTTATAATAATTTGCAGGCCAATGGCCATTTATAATATTTGTGGCTAAGCCACCAAAATCATATACGGCAATATAATCGGTACACAGCCTTAATCACTATAGCACAAAGCCATATTTAAATTGACATATAGTCATTATCAGAATTTGTGGCAGAGCCACCAGAATCAAAATGTGGCTCTTCTCTTCTTTTACATTTTTCCCATCCCATGCAAAATATGCAAATGCAACATACATAGTAATCGTGAATTTACAAATATAAACAAAAGTAATCAATTCAAAGACCAAATACGAAAATTCGGCCCATTAAAGCAATCTATCAAATCGACCCATTAGGGGCATTTTCGTAATTCGGCCCATTAGGGGCATTTTCGTAATTCAACCCATTAGGGGCATTTTCGTAATTTCGCAGCCCAAGGGTATTTCGGTAATTTACCCTCCAAGGGTATTTTAGTAATTTCGCAACCAAGGGGTATTAGTAATTTACCCTCCAAGGGTATTTTAGTAATTTCGCAACTTAGGGGTATTTCGGTAATTTACCCTCCAAGGGTAATTAATAATTTTACCCACCAAGGGTAATTCAGTAATTTACTCTCTAAGGGTAAATTCAGAAATTTTACCCACCAAGGGTAATTCGGTAATTTACCTTCCAAGGGTAAATTCGGTAGTTTTACCCACCAAGGCTAATTCGGTAATTTACCCTCTAAGGGTAATTCGGTAATCTCGTAACTAAAACTTAATTAGTAATTTGGGGCATACAAATTTAAACTGTCCATCTGCATCTTACTGACTAAATTGATCATAACTCGAGTTAGAAAACTCGAAATCTAGATCTGTAAAGTTTTCTTAGAGCTAGACTCATATATCTTCTCACTATAATTTTTTTAGAATTTTTGGCTCAGCCATTAGTACAGTTTATTCCTTAAAGCTTCCTTTGTTTCACTGTCCAACGATTCTGGCCTCTCTTACCTTAATTTCAAATATCTCACTGTACGGTTTTCATATACTGCTCCAACTTGTTTCTCTTGAAAATAGGATCACTAAGGAATCCATACATATAAATTAAAACCCATAATTCACTTTTTACAATTTTATATGAATTTTCCAAGACAGATCAAAGAACCACGAAGTCATTCAGAACCAGTCTTACTAAAATTAACATATCTCAGAATATAAAATTCATTTTCCTTCTCTATTTCTTCCATATCAGAATAGACATAATAAGATTTAATTTGATATCTTATTCACTTTCTAATTCCTTTTCTCCTATTTTTAGTGATTTTTCAAAAACACATCACTGCTCTAACCGAAACTATTTTATTACGAAATACGATTACCACTACGATCATACGTACGCCCGAGTGATTACGGATGTCAATTTTTGGTTTTTTTTTGTATTTCTTCCGATTAACAGCATATTTCATACAAATTTCAGAGAATTGTGAGATTACACACTATTTCAGATATGTATATGGAAGGGTATGAGATTACACACCTTATTCGGAATCCGTAACGCAATGCTCTCCGCGGCACCAAAAATCCGAGTCACTTATTACGAGGGATAGGTTTTCGATTGAACCTTTGATAAAGTACTTCGAGACCTTGCAACCAGCATAAATTCTCTCATGGCAAGTCCCTAGACTCTCAACCATATTACAAATTAGTCCCCTCATTAGCTAGCTTAAGCATTGAGGACTCTAAAAATACAAAAATTAACAACTAAAGCCATCAAAATCACTTACTTGAAGAGAAAATGAGTTGCTGAAATTTTCAAGCTTTCAAAGCCCTCCCATGGCTGATGTTTTCGGTTGGTGAAGAAGAATAAAAGAAAAGATGATAACTTTTGTTTATATCATCTTATTTTATTCATTTTACCAACCAATATCACCAACTTTTGACCAAAATAAAAGTTTTTGTCCCTTATGCCCACTATGGCCGGCCAACTCACTTAGACAAGGCCAATTTGCACACTTGGGACCTCCAATTTATAATCCATAGCCATTTGGCACCTTTAGCAATTAAAATTAAACTTTAGCACTTTATGCGATTTAGTCCTTTTTCGAAATTAAGCCCTCAATCGCTAAAATTGAGACAACAAATTTTTCATGCATCTTTATAAACATGTTATAACACATAGAATAACATGAAAATAATTTTCTCTATCCTCGATTTAGTGATTCCGAGATCACTGTTCCGACTATCCCCTAAATCGGGCTATTACACCCTCCATGCATTTTTTTTTCTCACCTACTCCATTACCTTTCAAATCCCATCATTATATTTTATTTTCACCTACTCCATTATTTCAAATTCAATCATTATTATTTTCCCACTTCTTTATTATTCTTTTTCTTTTATTTCTTTCCTTTCTTTTTCCTTGTTTTCCTCCTTACCTTATCTTTTTAGTCATTATTTTTTTTTTTTTTTTTTCTTTCCTTTAATAATGTCATGGTTGACACTTGGAAGAGTATACAAAAATAAATCCAAAATTTGCAAAAGATGGGATGTGAACCCCTTCCCTCCATGCTTTCCACTTGATGCCATAACCTCTTTACCAATAGTTCATTTATGTTAACAATTTACTCACTTATTTCCATAAGCTTTGATGCCTCTTACTATCTCTCCTTAATAGGCTTAGACACAAACTTTTACTAAGGCCCAACTTAAACCCAAAACTTCATAGAACCCCGTAACTTTCTAAAATCATCTTCTTAATAAGTCCAACTTGAAATAATGTCATTCTCTTGTTCTCAAAAATTTTAAACACTCCTACGCCCAATGCCCAATGGGCTTAATCCCACTAGGGCCAATTTTGGGATGTTACACGAGGGATAGGTTTTTGTTTGACCCTTTGATAAAGTACTTCGAGACCTTGCAACCACCAAAAACTTGAGAAGGCAAAAAGGCTTCGACAACCACAAGAACCAAGTTTCGGCTCGATGTCGAAAGGGCCAGAAGGGACTTTTTGCCCACATTTCTCTTTTCACCCGTTCTAGGTCCGAAACTCATTTTCTTTGATCTAAAACAATGGAATTTACTGATTTAATCACTTATAAATCATAATACACCATAATCTACATTTTAGGCAAAAATGACTATTTTGCCCCTACACTTTGGAAAAATTATGATTTTGCCACTAGGCTCGTAAATAAATTTTTATCATATTTTCTTATTAAACAAGCCTAGCTGCACATTTAATCCTCTTACAACTATCCAAAATTCCAACTATTTCATGCCTTAATGAACAAATTATAACTTTTGCATTTTAGTCTCAATTAGGTGTTTTCATGACAACACATTTCACAAAAGTTGTTTCTCAACATCCTATCATTCATTTTCCTCCATAAAAACTCAGCAACCAGCATAAACTCTCTCATGGCAATTCCCTAGACTTTCAACCGTGTTGCAAAATAATCCCCTCTTTAAAAAGCTTAAGCTTTAAGGGTCTCAAAAATACAAAAATCATCAAAAACAACCATCAAATTGACTTACTTGAGTGGAGAAAGCTTGCTGAAATTTTTGAGTTCTTCCACCCTTATTTGCTGCCAGTATTCGGTGGTGATGAAGAAAAGAAAAGATATATCTTTCTTTTCTTTCTTTTTTTTTTTCTCTTATTTTATTCTTTCCCCACCCAACACATGTCTTTGACTAGTTTAATAATCTTGTCCTCTATGGCCGCCCATCACCCCCCCAATGACCTAATTGCTCATTTGGGACTTCCAATTTAAAATTCTTAGCTATTTGACATCTCTAGCAAATAAAATAGAACTTTTGCACTATAGGCGATTCAGTCCTTTTTCACAATTTAGCAAGAAATCGTTAAAATTAAGGCACCAAAATTTTCATGCATCCTTATAAACATATTATAACACATAACATAAAATGAAAATAATTTCTCTAACCTCGAATTAGTAATTTCGAGATTACTGTTCCGACTAGCCCTTAAATCTCCATGCATTTTTTTTGACCTAACTCCTCCACTACTTCTCTTCCATGATTCGCTCCCCAAAGTGTTACACATATCACTCTCCACCACCCCTCATGCTCATCCAAATTTTGGCCAACTACTCCACTACTCTTTTTGTCCCTTTTTTTTTCCATCATTCATTCCACCTAATCCACCATTTCTCTTCTTTGAGCACAAAAAAATTAAAACTCTCTTGTTGCTTGTGAGATTCGAACCCAAGCTCTTATCTTTGCCCTTTTCACGCCGCAGCCACCTTGCCACATGCCAGCTTGTGTCTCCTATATGCACCCACTTATTCTTAAGTCCTACTTCCATCACTCATTTCCACTAAAAGCCCAAAAATAAAAATTCTTCCTATGGCCTAACTTGAACCCGAGACTTCATAGAAACCCCGTAACCTTCCAAAATCACTTACCTGATAAGTCCAATTTGCAATAATGTCGTTCTCATATTCTCAAAAATTTTAAAACGTTTCTATGCTCAAGGTCCAATGGGCCCAATTCTACTAGGCCCAAATTCGGGGCGTTACATTAATGGCGTATATCTTTATAATTTTTAAATGATTAAATCAAATTTTATATTTTTAGGAGGGCAAAGTACAATTTTACCTTTACTAATTTAAAATTTTAAAAAATTTAAAGGGCCTAGATGGAAAATTCTCCATTTTAGGGGGCAACGACCCCTACCACTTTCCCTAGTTTCGCCCACGATTAAAGGTGTGCATGGGTAGGGCGGCCAGGCCCGCCGCCCGGCCCAAGGCCCGCCGAAAATGTGGGAGGTTTGGGCAAAAATAGGCCCAAAAATGGGCTTGGGCAAAAACGAGGCTGTTTAGAAAACGGGCCGGGCCTCGGTATGATTTTTGGCCCGAGCCCACTTGCCCGGCCCGAAATATTTTAATAATATTATTATGTTTTTATTAATAAAATGTTAACTTTAGTATTATATTTGATTTATTATATTTTTTATTTGTTTCTTGTTTTAATATTTATTTTTATTTTTTTAAATGCATTTAATTTATTATATTTTATTTTTAATAAAATAAGTAAAAAAATTATATTAGCCGAGATGGGCTCGGGTCGGGCTCGGGCCTACCAATTTTATGGCGGGCCGGGCCTAGACAAATTTTTAGGCCCATATTTCGGGCTGGGCCGGGCTCGAGCCTACCAATCGGGTCGAAAAAAATTTTTGGGCTCGGCCCATGCACACCTCTACCCCCTAATTATATGGTAGTTTGTATATGGAATATAGCAACATAAAATTTTACTAATTCAATAATATTATTAGTGATTTCTGAAAATTAAATCAAATCAATATTTCATATATAAAATTATACAAAATCAAAATTCATATGACATAAATAAATAAATAAATAGTTCATATATGACAATATACATTAAATCAAAATTTATATATAATTTTAATATTTATCTCATTTTTTATTAATTATAATGTGAACGAGGTGAATCCAAATTTTGTCATTTATTTTTCTACCATCTTTGCGAAACAAATTTCTACTTATGAAGGAAAAAATAATTAACATTTTCAAATTACATCAGGATAGACTTATTCATGGATCAAGCTCCTGGCTTAAGTTCGAAGGTCTATCAAAACTTTGGGAGAGTTTAGGTAAAAATATTAAGTCTGAAAAATGGCTTGGACAAAAAAATTAGGTCTGTTTAAAATATGGGTCAAGCTTAGACTTAAACAAGGCTCAACCAATTTTAAGTTTATAATATTTTATATTATATTATTTTTATATATTATGTAATTTAGAACACATTAAAAAAAAACCTATAGTAAATATATAATACTACTATAATATAAACAGTAAAATAATGTCAAAATGACTATATAAAAAATTTCAATAAATAAAAAAGTATAAAATTATTAAATATTAATATAATATAAATATTTTTTAAATTAAAAAATAATATGGACGTGTCTGGACAAAATTTTAAATCCAAATTTCAAGTTGGACCAAACTTGAACAAACATATAATATCTTAATATCATGCTTAGGCCTGACCCAACCCATAAACACCTTTACATAATACGAATGGCCGTAGTTTAGTTCCACAAGTTCAAACTTCAAATTAATACAAGTGTATTATTAAATGTTTTCGTCCTCTGAATTACTTGTTAGTTTATGCCTTTTAATTTATTAAGAAGTAAGAAGCATGTATGGATGTCAATGTCCTACCATATTGTCTTCTAAAGAACTTTATAAGGGAAGCTATGCCACTTTATTCTTTAATTATTACTTCCACAAATGTTGCAAACTCTTAAATTTCTAGGCAAGTTCCCACGGTTAGTAGCTAGGTGCGAATTCAGAGTTTTATATTTAACGGCCGGAGATTATTCATAAATTTTTCGAGGGGCCAAGGTCTTTCCCTCGTCTTTGCCCTGCTAGTAGTTGACTAACACGGTATTATACGGTAATACTCTTATCCAACATAAAGCCTTGTTTAAATGGAGATATTCATAAGAGGAAAAATACAAATAATGCAAATTCGCCCATGCTTGGTCACTATGACCCCCATTGTGAGGAGGTACCTCTTCTCTCAAACTTATGAGGCTATTTTGTCAAGTTTCTTAGAATGAGTTATCTTATGCCTTTAGGTATTCTCTATCTATCCATTGTGTCAGTTTCAGGTACAAGCATCCTTTTGTTGAAGGTCATTCAAGTTTTTCTTGAGAGTATAGCACGAGTTACTTCAATACTATAGCGCTTAGTACTCAAACATTAGCTCGAGACATTTTCTCTATCTCTTCTTACTCTAAAAAACAAGGCCACCTTACGTCTTTCAGCTATGCATCATATAATTAAAAAGATAATAAGTTAAATGAAAGACTTTTTATTGATTGGAATATAGTATGTTATATAAACAACAATAAAAATACATATGATTTTTTAGAATATTTTATAGTTTGCATTAAATAATAATTTTTACTATTATCAACAAAAAAAAAAACTATAATTTTTTACTTCCACTTACAATTTCATAAAATAATAATTTATCTTCAAAATAATTTGAATGCAAAATTATTCAAATTCTCAAAATTAATTTGGAGCTCCTCACTCAGGCTTCTACTTTTGTGCCTTAATACTTCAGTGGCAGCACTTCCCCCTTGCCTTAATTGTTGAAATTTTTCCCTTAAAAATTTGAATAAAAATTTTACCTTTCATTTCCTTCCCTCAAGCAAGTTGTTCATTGTTGCTTCTACCCTTCAGTCTTCTCCAAAATAATGTAGGAATCCCAAGTAACTATAATTAGGTGATGAAGATGGTACTCTTTTTTTTTTTTTTTTTTGGGGAATCAAGAAATTCATCGCTGAAAGCAATGACAAATATTTTCGTTGTAAATCCTTGTGGGAGCTTACGTAAGAGTTTAGTAAAGTTCAATAATTATTTTATAATATTTTGAAGTTAAATAACTAAAACGTAAATTAGTTAATAGTTTAGAGAATTTAGGCGTGGTTTACCCAACAACATATCGATATAATCCCCCAATAGAGTCCGAAGCTATAGCTCACAATTTGAGTTAACATTTGACATTTGGGGTTTCAAATTGAGAATTAATTGAAATGGATAACAATTACCAACTAAATAAACAAATTATATTCCATATACTGTAGTATTGAATATAAGTTTACTTTATTAAAGGTCTCCTTTTTATTCAATTAATTTTTCGAACTCAAATCTAGCAAATTATTATGGCACCAGACTATAAGAAAGTTTTTTTTTTGGAATAAAATTACTGAATGAAGTTGTAAAATTATAGATTTTCAATTTATTAATTGTTCTGGTTTCGATTAAAATATTTATAAAAAAAAAATTAGTAATGATTTAGCCCATAAACTATATACATTCTCTCACTTTAGTTTAGTTCAGACTTCTCCACGCCCCGGCTCGAATGTCCGCTCGAAAAGCGAGAAGGTTTGGATAAAAATATAGATCTGGAAAATGAATTTGGACAAAAAATAAAACCCGTTTCCTAAACGGGTTAGGCCTCGGGTGAGCTTTTCTTACACAGCCTAGCCCAAATTTGTAAAAAAAAAAAAAAAAAATTGTTGTTTTTTTATTGTTTTTCATTGTTTTACTATCATTTCGTTATTATATTACTACTATTTTGTTGTTATTATTTGAATATTGTATAACTATTATTTTATTATTATTATTAAATTTGCTATTATTAAATTTATATTTATTTTAAATGTAATGATAATTTTTAAATAATATATTAAAATAAAACCACCTCCAAAAAATTATCATTACATTTAAAATAAATATAATTTTTTAGGCTTAATTTATTATTTACACTTGAGTTTAGCAAAAATCAAGTTAATAAAAACCACCTCCAAAAAATTATCATTACATTTAAAATAAATATAAATTTTTAGGCTTAATTTATTATTTATACTTGAGTTTAACAAAAATCAAGTTACATTTAACAAAATAAAAACAAAAATTTTAAAAAAAAATCATGAAAATTCAAATATGATGGGAAATTTCAATCATGAAAATTATAATCTTATAAAATATGTAGTTCAATTCATTTTAAATTATTTTTAAAATTTAATAATAATGTGAGTGATGCAATAATAATTAAAAAAATAATAAGTAGTTCAATATTGTTTTAGAATATAAAATATGTAATTAAACTTGGAAAAAAAAAGATGAGAAAACAAGGAGGGGTTATGTTGCAATATTTCCATTTTTTTGTTGGGTGATTTTGGATGATTAATGGCCGCACCGCCTTGCCCAAAAAAAATATTTTTTTAATCAGATATAGGGTGTGCCGGCTATCAGTGCTCCAGCAACCAAAATTTTTTTTTTAAAAAAAATACATGGTGCCGGCCATCTAGTGTCCAAAACTCAAAAAATTATTTTTTAATAGAAAAAAGGTGGTGTCAGGCATCTATTTTCTATAACTCAATTTTACTGTTCATTTCAGACTATTTTAGTGAATGTTTTTGAACTAGGATTATTTTTATAAATATAAAATTTTTTTAGATTAGATTGGTAAAATAGCCTCATTTTTTACGGTAACAATTTCTTCTTCATTTCTTCTTCTTTTTTGTTCTTTTCTATTTTCCTTCCATTCTTCCATTTTCTTCAAGATCTTCAAGATAAGGTGCTGTCGCTCTCTCTCCTTCTTTCTAGTCTCCATAATCTTATCTTCTCATTTTAACTCCTATTTAAATTTTTTCGTTTTTTCTCATTTAAATATTTAAATTATAATTTATATATTCTAATTAAAATTTATAAATAATTAATATTAATTACTTAGAAATATTTGAAATTGATATTTTATATATTAAAACATTAATAATAAATTATAATAAATTATTTTTATATTCTTACTAAAATATCATAATATTAACTAATTTAAATATTATTTAAACATATATTTTTACTTTATAATATCATATCTAAAATTAACATTTTATTTATCAAATATATTTTTTTGACAATAATACTAAACACTCAAATTTTAAATTAAAATTTACAAATATATTGTCGCAACCATTTTTCGACGAAAACGGGTATCGACCTTGGGCTTCAAAAAAAGGAAGTCGCCACCGACCATTTATTAGGTGTGATCGGATCACCTTTGTTTTAATAAAACGTTTCGATTTACTAAAACGGGGTTTTTGGTCTACGAACATTCGAGAAAATAAGTTCGGGAGTCGGTTACGTGCGAGGAAGGATTAGCACCCTCGCAACGCCCAAAATTGGTACCGAATTGATTAATTGATGTCCCAATGTCGAAAGTTTAGAAAGAATTTAGAAATTTGGGTTCTTTTGAAAATGTTTGGGTCTTCTTAAAATTGGATATTAAGATTTCCTTGTTTCGAAGGGACAAAATATCACATCCAATACGTAGGACACGATAATTTCAATCCTTAAATCCAAGGTCGTCTCTTAATCCCTAAGACTCATTTATTAAAATAACAAAAGGTTATTCGATTATTTGGTCAAGCGAGAGAACCGAAACCCAACACATAGGGTACGGTCCCTCAAATTTCCAAACACGGAATATTACCTTATTTTGAAAAATTTTTAGTTTTTTTTTTGGGGTGAAATTGATGAAAAACTAGGTTATGTTTTAAAGAAACGTTATTCAAAACGCGAATAGGGTCATGCGATGAATAATGATGATGTGACACGAATTATGTACAAAATAATAATATAAATATAATAGTAGTAGTACTAATAATAGTAAAGATACGAAATATGGACAATATAGTAATACTAAATACGTACAATGTAATAATATGTATAGTGATAAAGTTAGTATGTACAAGTAAAAATATGAAATATATACAAAATGATAATATAAGTATAATAATGATAATAATAATATGCAATATACATATACAATATGTTAATATAAACGTAGCAATAATAATATAATAATAATAATAATAATAAAAGTAGTGGAAAATATATAATAAAATAATAATACAATGACAATAATAAAAATAAAAAAGTGACTAAATCTAGTAAAATAATAACAATAGTAATATGTACAACATAATGGTATAATGATAATAATTAGTAATAATGATAGTATAATAATAATAATACGACAAATAATAGTAGTACTGAAATATATACAATATAATAATATAAATATAATAGTAATAATAATAATGAAATTAGTTAAACAAAAGAATGGTAAAATATATACATAAAAATATAATAATAATAATAGTAATAATAATAATAAAATAATATAAAATATATACAACATAATAATGATATAAATATGATGATAATAATAAATATATAAATAATATAATAATACTAATATTGAAGATATTAAACAATGATAATATATTAAATAAGATTAAAAAGATTACAAAATAACTAAGAAAGGATCAAATTGCATCTAAAATGAAAGTTTGGGGTCAATTCAAATAAAATATAAAGAGAAAGGGCCTATTAGAAGTGCGCATAAAAGGGATGGACCAAAATGGACAATAACCCCTTTTTCAAAATACATTGCATCAGTGGACCCAATTGAAATCCAAGCAAAGTTTTGGGCCAAGTTAAAAATACCAAAAACTTAATCGCAAAGCCAAGAAAACGAGGAGGACCAAAAGCGCAATATACCCATTAATTAAAAACACGCGGATCCTCCTTAGCGGGTCGGGTCAAAAACGGTCATAATCAAAACGACGCGTCGTTTTGGGTGTTTTAGGCCACCCCAAAACTACGCTGCTTTGATGGGCTATATAAGGCCAAAAATCCCAAAAAAATCATTTCCTCACTTCTCTTAAAAAAAAAAATTTGCTCTCTTTTTTTCTCAGCGGGAAAGAGAGCCGAGAGATTTCGTGAGGGGATCGTCATGTGCGCCACCATGACGCGGTGGCGAAACTCTAAAAGGTTCGCTTTCTTTCCTTTTTTATTTTATTTGTTCTATATATATATATATATTAGAATAATAAAAAGAAAGAAGAAAAAAATGATTCAAAAGAAAAAAAAAAAAGAAAAATAATAATACTAATAATAATAATACCTTCAATGTTTCGAGTCCGACTTATGCGTTTTTTTTTTATGCTATTATTTCTTGTATTTTCAAGATGCTTGTATTCTTTTGATTGAGAAAAAATGAATCAGAAAAAATCCTCCCTTTTACATCCTTTTCTTCGGTTTTTATAACTAAGAAAGTAGAAATAAAAATACAATAATTTTCATTTTCTCCGCTTTTGTTGTTGCGCGTGCTTGGTGTTGCAGTTAGTGGTCTTTCTTTGCTTTGTCTTTTCTTTCGATCATGGGGACAATGAGAAGTGGGGGAGTGGTCGATGTTGGTAGTGGCGGCCAAGGCTTGCGCGCGAGAGAGAGAGCGAACCCTGTGGGTTCTCTCGATTAGTTTTGGGCCATTGGGCCTTCGTTATTTGGGTCGGGGTTTGTAATGGGCCCGGTTAATGACCGGGCCAAAATTGGTGATGATTACAATGCCTCTTTTGCTCATTATCGTGAAACAATAATAGAGCAAAGACAATAGAAGAACCAATTTTGCCCTCTTGGCCATGCCTTGACTTGTCGGTCCTCGCTTCTCAATCAGAATTTGTCGCTTTGATCCGCTTCATTGTTTCGTTATATCTTCCAGGAGATGACATTTCCTATTCCATTGCTTCTTCAAGGGTACAGTAGCTAGTGCCTTGATCGGCTTCGATGTGATTTCAGGCAGAGGAGGTTCTTATCTTTGATTTACTTCACCGGAACTTCAAGGAAATAAATCTGAATTTTTCAGACTACTTCCTAGCTATCTCCGGGGACTTCGATCTTCATTCTATTCCATTGCTACTTTTGAGAGATATAGCCCATAGCTTCATTTTGCTCTTGTTCAATCTTCTTTGTCCACTGGAACTTTTTTGTCAAATTTGCTCAATGCGACTTCAGTCTTTCTTCTGTAAGTACCTCGCAGCCCCCGGCTCAACCACACTCTCATGAGTTTTTTTTTTTTTTTTTTTACTAACAGAAATTTGAAGAACTCGGCGTGTGACCCGATGCATCAACTCACCTCTCACAACATGAGTTGATATAAAAATAAACATTAAATGACACCTCAGGGTGTGCCCCGAGGCTCAACTCACCTCTCTCTCTATATGAGTTGATATTTTGAAAAGAAATTAAAAGACATCTCGAGTGTGTGACTGAGGCTCAACTCACCTCTCTCGATATGAGTTGATATTTTGAAAAGAAATTAAAAGACACCTCGGGAGTGACCTGAGGCTCAACTCACTTTTCTCCGATATGAGTTGATATTTTGAAAAGAAATTAAAAGACACCTCGTGGAGTGACTCAGAGGCTCAACTCACTTCTCTCTGATATGAGTTGATATTTTGAAAAGAAATTAAAAGACACCTCAGGGAGTGACCCGAGGCGCAACTCACTTCTCTCTGATATGAGTTGATATTTTGAAAAGAAATTAAAAGATACCTCAGGGAGTGACCTTGAGGCTCAACTCACTTCTCTCTGATATGAGTTGATATTTTGAAAAGAAATTAAAAGACACCTCAGGGAGTGACCCGAGGCTCAACTCACTTCTCTCGATATGAGTTGATATTTTGAAAAGAAATTAAAAGACACCTCGAGGGTGTGACCTTGAGGCTCAACTCACCTCTCTCTCTCGATATAAGTTGATATTTTGAAAAGAAATTAAAAGACACCTCGTGGAGTGACTTGAGGCGCAACTCACTTCTCTCTCGATATGAGTTGATATTTTGAAAAGAAATTAAAAGACACCTCGGTGTGTGACCTTGAGTTCAACTCACCTCTCTCTCTGATATGAGTTGATATTTTGAAAAGAAATTAAAAGACACCTCGTGGTGTGACCTTGAGGCTCAACTCACTTCTCTCTCATATGAGTTGATATTTTGAAAAGAAATTAAAAGACACCTCGGGTGTGACCTGAGGCTCAACTCACTTCTCTCCGATATGAGTTGATATTTTGAAAAGAAATTAAAAGACACCTCGAGGTGTGACCCAAGCTCAACCCACTTCTCTCTCGATATGAGTTGCAACCGGAATCTCAAAATATATCATCCGGTGGAACTCGGATGTCTTCTTTCTCCTTGGTTTGGCGCAACCATCGTCAAGACTTCTTGCTTTCTTCGGTGTACTGTGATGTGTCATGCGTGATGATGTCACGATATGCATGTGTTTGTCCTAAATGCCTATATGATTATGCCATGTTGGGTTTGTTTGTCATGTATCTCTTCTTGTTACGACTCTCATGATGACTGCATTCACCGCTTCGACTCTTGTCTTTTCTTTCGTGTTTTGTACCGGTCCTTCAAACCTCGTAAGTAATCTGCGTTTCTCGTATATCACCCTTTTGCCCCATCAGAGTAGCAGCGTTCATTTCATTGTGACCGGGGTGTAGGATTTGAATATCCTCCATTTGTCCCATCGCGACTCTAAAACATAGGATTTATCTCTTCTTCAACCTATCCTCTTGTTATTCAACGGTGCAGATCTCATCGACTTCCTTCTAACGATCACCCTTTAGGTTACCCAACCCGGATGTATGTGCGTGATGCTCGCATGAATGCAGAATGTCATTTCTTTTCAAGAATGACCCCGGTTTTGCACTTTGGTTAACAATGCCCATTTTCCATCGAGGATTGCGTCATCGACACGATACCTTGTCATTTTGTTCAATCAACATAATTTGGACTCGATATATTTCAAATCCCTTAAACTCGGTGAATCTTAAACAATAATCTTGTTTCGATTCTGTATTGTTTAGAGGTTTCCGAGTAATATGCGAAACTCTTTTCATGAAAGTATTATTAGTCCAATAACCGTTATTTCAATGCAAGATGCTTGAAAAGGACCATAATGATGGATGGAATGGAAATTTATTAGGAGTATAGCTCGAATCAAACAGGTTAATTAAGGCTAGCATATGCGATGAAGCAGCAAATTTATTTAGAGTGTATTTTGAAAAGACAAAGACAAGAGACTCAAAAATGGGTGAAATGGAAACTAGGTGCCCTGCATATCGCACTGAGCTTCTCTGTTCTAACTTCTTGAGGACCTTTCTAAACTCAATATGTGTTTAGGGGATCTGGAGTACTTTGTCGATGCCTCAAGACGCAACATTCCTCTTCATTGTTATTTCAAGCGTAGTAAGACTACTGTATGCCCCATCAAAATTTGAGCTGCCCTTCTCGGGTTTTCAACCCAAACCCACCTTTGGTCTCAAAGTGCCCTTTGCGGGTTTTCACTTTGGCCTCTCCTTTTTTCTTCTTTTTCTTCTCTTTTCTTCTTCTTTTTGTTTTCTTCTTTTTGTGTGTTTTTTTTTGTTCTTTTATTTTTTTTTTTTTTTTTTTGGATTCACTAGATTGGACAGGTCCTTGTCACCTACCTCAGACAATATCTTTGTTTCCCTAGAATAGGCCTTCTTTACTACCTAAAGTCTTTCCTGGCTTGGCATCCTCTTTCTTCTGAAGTTCTTGCTGCATGGAGAGGATCTTCTTCAAAACCCTGTTTCTAAGGCGATCTTTTTGTTAAAAACTCACTTCATCTGATCGTGACGGACATCTATCAACATCTTCTCCACACATTCACTTGATCATATCAGATCCGTTTCGCCTCACCCAATTTGGGCTTGGCCCGTGCCGAAACGCGCGTGCCCCCAGCAGAGAGTCCCGGGAAAGGGTACGTAACTTCTATATGCCAACATTTACAAGTTTAGGTTATCTTCCCAACAATCTTTGTTTTGTTGCTTCTTTTTTTTTTTTTTTGCCATATGAAGTGACCCTTGCCCTCTTAGTGAAGAGATCGACATCCACAATAATGAATTGATGCGGACCCAAAGCTATCCATGCCCCACGTGTTCTGTCCTCCTCAATTTGGCGTTTGACGCAATTTTCCTCTCTGGGCTCGAATCTCTTGATTGGCTTAGTCGGGTAGAACCATCGCATGTGATCTTCAAATATCCTTACGGACTACTACGCGACTCCCTTAGCTTCGATAGCATACTCATGCCTTAGTGCGTCTTAACGTGATCATACAAAAATATCTTTGAACTCTTGAGGATAATTCAATGATTCATTGCCTTGGTCCCTTGTAGTGTTTGCTGGCACTTTGCAGGGTAAGATCCATCCTTCTTAACCAGTTTGGAGATAAGTTGCAATCTCTGTCATCTTCCAAGTTCTTAGATCCTCTAGACACATATCTCTCTAAAAGGGAGTCAGTAACATCGTCGCTCATGTCGTTGATATCTGGGGACCCATTGTAGGCTTGGAGGTAGGAAATTAAAAGCATGGTATGAAAATGAAACGATGTAGAGTATGAAATGCGAGGAGTGAAAATAAAGATGCATTTTATTGAAATAACAATTCAAGCCTATTTCACGAAAGAACTCTTGTTGCCTCTAGGCTTAAAGCAACAAGCATGTTTTGAATATTACTCTAGATTAGCTAAAATACATGGATCCCTACGCAGTCCCATTGTTCAAAACAAACCCGAGAGGATAAGGGTGTATCAGTGAAACCTCTTTAATTGCACCATCCCTTTTGTCACTGCGCTCATGTTCCCTTCAAGGTAGTTCGGGAGCAGATTTCCAACCATATCACCAGTACCATCAAATTGTAGAATCCCCGCATTGATAAGACCTTGAACCCTCCTTTTAAAAGCTAGACAATTTTCTATAGAATGCCCCTGTTCCCAAATAAGTGATACATGCAACTAGCATTAGGATCGTACCACTTTGGGTATGGAGGCTTCAACGGTGCCTTATAATATGGTGATATTAATTGTTTTTCCAACAATTTCAGGCACAGTTCTCCGTATGGCACAGGAATAGGAGTGAGTCGAGGTTTTTCGGGTTTGGGTCTCGCCGATCCTTGTTCGTCTTTGAGTTGGTTTGGAGCAGGCGTGTTATTAGGTGGGAACACGGTGAATGGTCTTCGGTCATCCCTACTTGCACTACCTATTTCCTTTTCCTTTTTCTTCGGGGCCTTCAATGTGCGTTCCCCCCTTTCTTTTGCCCCCGCCTGGACTATCAGTTTAGTCTGACTCTCCTCAGGGTTAAAACATGATCCAACCAAAAAGTTCAACGGGGTCGAGGTATTAGCCTGATATTGGGGCTTGATAGTAACGGGTCCCCCATGCGATCGCGCGTCTGGTTGAGTTGAGATGTTTATCGGGGAATAAACAATTTCTTCGTATTCCTCCATATTGTCGACCACTTGGCCTCTTCTTGTTTCAAATCCTCCCGCTAGTAGCTGGAGTATATTCTCTTGGAACTCTCGCATTTGCTCCCGCATCTCTCGTTGAATTCTGGCTGATTGCTCTTGCATCTGTTGTTGAATTCTGATCAATTGCTCTTGGATCAATATCTGTCCTGCCTCTAACCTCTCCAACCTTTGTTCCATATTTTCTAGGTCACTGAAATAACTTCGCCTAGTCAGAGTCTCTCTACAGATCTTAATGCACATGATATGATGCAATGCATGCATGAAATGCAATGCAAATGCATGGAATGAATGCAAAAAGAAAGATAGGCGCTGATTATGAATTCAATTCCTATTAGAAGAACTGGTCTAGAAAACACGCTTCATAAAATGACCCACATATACGGTCTCTTCCTCATAGTCTAGGTGAAAACACCAATCCTCTTCTCCGTATCGGAATATCATGGTCGTGTCCCGTGAATCTTTCTCAATAGATGAATCTTTTGGCTCTTTGTTGTTTGACCTCATCACTCATTTCCCTCTTTGATGCCTATAATCCTCTGATGACCCCCGAACAATCCTTGTCGGCTTGAATCTTTAGACAAATCCTCTTCTTCGTATCCGGATGTTATGGTCATGTCGCATGATCCTTCTTGATGGATGCTTCTTTTGGCTCTTTGCTACTCGACCTCATCACTCACTTACCTTCGGTGATGCTCATGATCTTCGGATGGCTCCCAAACAATCCTCGCCGACTTGAATCTTCAAGTAATGCCTTGTCTCGTTGTTTACCTAGGCTATGTTCAGATGACCGTATCGTATTCCACTTTATTAAGTAGCACATTTTCTTATGACAAATTCTTCCATTAGCAATCAAACGCGAATCAACACCCTCTTTCTAAGATGATGCAATGCTATGTAAATGGAATGAATGCAAAAAGAAAGAGAGATGCTGATTATAAATTCGATTCCATTAGAAAAACTTTTCTAGAAGATAAAGCTCTTTACATAAAACGGATTGCATATACGGTTTTGTCCTCATAATCCAAGCAAAACACCAATCTTTTCCTTCGTGGCCGGATACCATGGCCATGTCTTGTGAACCTTCTTCGTAGATGCCTCTTCTAGTTCCTTGTAGCTTGGTTCGGGCCGTACTCGCTTATCCTCCGCGGTGTCCATAATTTCCTTTTTAAAAAAAAGGGTCAAGACGTGACGACTCTTTGAATAATCCGTGTTGGCTAGAATCATCGAGCAAAATCTTGTTGTTTACTTGGACTATACTTAGGCAACCGTATTACAATCCACTTTATCAAGAAATTCATTTCCTTATGAAAAACTCCTCTATTTAGCAATCAAATATTAATCAACACCTTCTTTCTTTGATGATGCAATGTGATGCAATGCATGAAATGAATGCAAAAGGCGTCGATTCCCATTTAATTTCTTATAGAAAGCTTATTTAAGAAACAAAATCCTTTACATAAAATAGAGTCACATATGCGTCCTAGCCCTTATGCCCAGGATTTTTAACTTTCTCGAAGAGCGAGGCTAGCTCTCGACCCCGGTCTGACTTTGATTCATACATTACATTTAACATATCAGCTTGGACCGCTAAGGAGTGTAGATGTTCAGCTACTTCTCATATCTGTGTTACAGCTTTGCTCATGACATAATCCCTCTCTTTGACCCGATTCTAAGATCGTTGAATCCGGAACTCACTACTTCGCAGTGTCATTTCGAGCTCTACCGCCTTCCCTTTTAATTCTTCGATCGGGTTGAGGCTTAATTCTATCTTCACCGTAGAGTCGCGTCTTCGGCCAAACACCTTTTCTTGTTCTATTAATTGAGCTTTCAGTGTTTCATTCTCCCTTTGGTTCTCACTTGCCGTCTTCTTTTAGGGCATCCCTTTGTGCTTGAACCTCTTTATACTGATACGAGTAAAGTTCCCCAACTCTGATGTATATTCCTCGGCTAAACTATCTCCTTTCTCGAGTTGTATCCATATACGCGTGGCCGCATTATCCTCTACTTTATCAAGGAATCTGTCCCCCATAACAAGCTTCTATCTTAGTAACTAAACGAAGATCGACACCTTTTAATGTGAAAATGCATGCAATGCAATCAAAACAAGAGAAAACATGTTAACGCAAGAGGGGATAAGCAAACACGAAAACGTTAGTGCAAGAGAAGTAAGCAAACATAGAACACTTATTGGGGTGACTACTAGGAGTTTGGTATGGCTCTATCTAGGGTAGGCTCCTAGGTCTCTCTACATGTGGTTTGGTTCTAAAGTAAGGGTACCTGAACCAACGGATTCCTCGATCTTCACCCATTATAGGCTCATATAGACCGAGTTCGGTTCAAGGGAATACATTTCCCTATGGTCGCACTGAGATAAAAATCTCACGAAGACATAGGTGCGGATGTATCCCTGAAGCGATCCACTATCTTGCACGGAGGTAAAAACCTCACGAAAGAGTAGCTTCTCACTCCCACTTAAGGGTGTGACCGCGATGGTCATGCAATGCAATGCCAAAGTATTTCACGAGACTCGACACTATAGCACAAACAAATGTATCAAAGAGAAACACAATTTTTTAAAACAATTTTCCAAATTTTCAATCAAAGGGACAAAAATCAATCAATTTACTACCGACTCTGGGGTCCCCAGTTGAGTCGCTAAAGTCGTCGCAACCATTTTTCGACGCGGGTATCGACCTTGGGCTTCAAAAAAAGGAAGTCGCCACCGACCATTTATTAGGTGTGATCGGATCACCTTTGTTTTAATAAAACGTTTCGATTTACTAAAACGGGGTTTTTGGTCTACGAACATTTGAGAAAATAAGTTCGGGAGTCGGTTACGTGCGAGGAAGGATTAGCACCCTCGCAACGCCCAAAATTGGTACCGAATTGATTAATTGATGTCCCAATGTCGAAAGTTTAGAAAGAATTTAGAAATTTGGGTTCTTTTGAAAATGTTTGGGTCTTCTTAAGATTGGATATTAAGATTTCCTTGTTTCGAAGGGACAAAATATCACATCCAATACGTAGGACACGATAATTTCAATCCTTAAATCCAAGGTCGTCTCTTAATCCCTAAGACTCATTTATTAAAATAACAAAAGGTTATTCGATTATTTGGTCAAGCGAGAGAACCGAAACCCAACACATAGGGTACGGTCCCTCAAATTTCCAAACACGGAATATTACCTTATTTTGAAAAATTTTTAGTTTTTTTTTTTTGGGGTGAAATTGATGAAAAACTAGGTTATGTTTTAAAGAAACGTTATTCAAAACGCGAATAGGGTCATGCGATGAATAATGATGATGTGACACGAATTATGTACAAAATAATAATATAAATATAATAGTAGTAGTACTAATAATAGTAAAGATACGAAATATGGACAATATAGTAATACTAAATACGTACAATGTAATAATATGTATAGTGATAAAGTTAGTATGTACAAGTAAAAATATGAAATATATACAAAATGATAATATAAGTATAATAATGATAATAATAATATGCAATATATATATACAATATGTTAATATAAACGTAGCAATAATAATAATATATAATAATAATAATAATAAAAGTAGTGGAAAATATATAATAAAATAATAATACAATGACAATAATAAAAATAAAAAAGTGACTAAATCTAGTAAAATAATAACAATAGTAATATGTACAACATAATGGTATAATGATAATAATTAGTAATAATGATAGTATAATAATAATAATACGACAATAATAGTAGTACGAAATATATACAATATAATAATATAAATATAATAGTAATAATAATAATGAAATTAGTTAAACAAAAGAATGGTAAAATATATACATAAAAAATATAATAATAATAATAGTAATAATAATAATAAAATAATATAAAATATATACAACATAATAATGATATAAATATGATGATAATAATAAATATATAAATAATATAATAATACTAATATTGAAGATATTAAACAATGATAATATATTAAATAAGATTAAAAAGATTACAAAATAACTAAGAAAGGATCAAATTGCATCTAAAATGAAAGTTTGGGGTCAATTCGAAATAAAATATAAAGAGAAAGGGCCTATTAGAAGTGCGCGCAAAAAGGGATGGACCAAAATGGACAATAACCCCTTTTTTCAAAATACATTGCATCAGGTGGACCCAATTGAAATCCGAAGCAAAGTTTTGGGCCAAGTTAAAAATACCAAAAACTTAATCGCAAAGCCAAGAAAACGAGGGAGGACCAAAAGCGCAATATACCCATTAATTAAAAACACGCGGATCCTCCTTAGCGGGTCGGGTCAAAAACGGGTCATAATCAAAACGACGTCGTTTTGGGTGTTTTAGGCCAGCCCCAAAACTACGTCGTTTTGATGGGCTATATAAGGCCAAAAATCCCAAAAAAAAAATCATTTCCTCACTTCTCTTAAAAAAAAAAATTTTTGCTCTCTCTTTTTTTTCTGCAGGGAAGAGAGCCGGAGAGATTTCCGGCGAGGATCGTCGTCGCCACGCGCTTGTGTCGTGCGCGCACACACACCATGTGATGGCGAAACTCTAAAAAGGTTCGTTTCTTTCCCTTTTTTTATTTTATTTGTTCTATATATATATATATTATGAATAAAAAGAAAGAAGAAAAAAATGATTCGAAAAGAAAAAAAAAAAAAAAATAATAATACTAATAATAATACCTTCGAATGTTTCGAGTCTGACTTGCGTTTTTTTTTTTATGCTATTATTTCTTGTATTTTCAGTATGCTTGTATTCTTTTGATTGAGAAAAAAAATGAATCCGAAAAAAATCCCTCCCTTTACATCCTTTTCTTCGGTTTTTATAACCAAGAAAGTAGAAATAAAAATACAATAATTTTCATTTTCTCCGTTTTGTTGTTGCGCGTGCTTGGTGTTGCAGGTGTTAGTGGTGCTGCTGCTTTGTCTTTTCTTTCTGATCATGGGGGACAATGAGAAGTGGGGGAGTGGCTGATGTTGGTAGTGGCGGCCAAGGCTTGCGGCGCGAGAGAGGAGAGCGAACCCTAGGGTTCTCTGATTAGTTTTGGGCCATTGGGCCTTCGTTATTTGGGTCAGGGTTTGTAATGGGCCCGGGGTTAATGACCCGGGCCAAAATTGGTGATTACATATATTTCTAAAACTTTTCAAAGTTTATACTAAATTAGTCATTAAACAAACAACCGAATAGCAAAACCACCATTTTCTCGGAAAACAAATAGAGAAAAGCTGCAAACTTTCCAAATATACACCTTACTCGAAAATCTGCCACGTCTTACCCTTGATATCTTGATGGTTTCTAACATTTCCATTTGGCAAGTTATTTCAGTAACAATGCCAGTCTGCCACCATTATGCTTTTCTTTGTAGTACAAAATTCCAGGATTCCTTTACTTCTTTTGCCTCTTGGATCAGCGTTTACTAGGACCAAAATCAAAATCCCAACTTTGAAAAAAAAAAAGGTTCAATTTTTATCCCTTTTCTTATCTGTAAATTTAACATTTTTTTATTTTCCATTATGAACCTTGTAAAATTATTTTATATTTTAATGTTTTTAGTGGGATTTTTACATTTGTTCCAAATTATCAGTTTGTCAAGTACTTCATGCTTTCCATGTCCCAAAGGATCACATTTTATTTATGAAATAGAAAAAGACATTATTTTTGTTCTTCATGCAACTTATAAGTTATAGAGAATGAATTTCTTTGATTTTAGTAACTAACATCATGATTCCAATAAAAACCCCACGTTTAATCTCAATATATGAACTTGGCTTTGCTTCTTATGGTTATTATTGTTAATTTAATTACTTTCTTGAAAGGGTATTCTAGTTTAATTTAATTAACTAATCCATTTATTTTGATTGATAATGATGTTGCAGGTGCTTAATCTTTCCATTGAAATGGAGAAAATCGACTACCAGGAGGAGCTGAAGAAAGAGCGTAGGCTTGTTCGGAGTCTCGTATACGAGATCGATTACAGGAAGGAACAGTTGTCCGAAATGGAACATAAATATGACAAGACAACCGCGGCTCTTCAAGAACTCGTTGATGGCCTTGTAGCGAAAATTGAATCCAAGGACGGTAGTTTGCGGGATTGGGAGCTTCAATATAAGGAAATGGAACATAAATATGATGAGACGACCGCAGCTCTTCAAGGACTCGTCGATGGCCTTGTAGAGAAAATTGACTCCAAGGACAGTAGTTTACGGGATTGGGAGCTTCGATATAACGAAACCGTGAGAAAATTGAAGGGCGAGAACGCCGCGTTGCACCGTGTGTTCGCTGCAGGTATACTTTAGATTATATATTGCATACATAGCGAGCAGAAGACCATGCATTAATCCAATCTTGTACAATGAACAACATGTCGTTTTCGAAGTTCTAAGGTTTGCATTTAGAGCTTTGATTGATCTTTAGGCTATTTTACACATCAAGTTGCTTAGTATTAGATTCAGTGAAGAAGTTGCAACTTTAGGATAGTGAAGGAGACATAAATGTCAGGATTCGAACCCCAAACTCTGCTTTTATATCTGTTATCACGGGAACCGGATAAACTTATGGAAACGAGGCTTGGAACCCGAAAGGAAGCATATATATTTGAGATATTCCGATTTTCTTCCTGTTGCTAATGCTTCTATCATACACATTAGGATTATGTGATCTTATATATATACACACGCATATATACGAGATACTGATGAATATCTGCCTCCTGTTATTGCTTATATCATATGCTTTATGGACTGTTGCTTTACATTTTCTATGCAGAAATTCAGAAGGAAAGGGACGAAAATCTTAAGCTGAAGTGCCAACTTGGCTTTCGAACCAAGTTAGTCGAAGATTATGTATCTTGTAATGATAACGATATGGAACGAAGAAGCTTGTTGAATGAAATGGAAGTGGTTAGCGTACTCATCTTAATTTTGGTTTTCGATATATGAACTATCTTTTGTCGAGTTTGTACCTTAGTGTAAATGAATCCTGTTATCGTGTTTAGGTTCAACTTTTTTAATGGTTATGATATGCCGAGTAGACTTTTAACAAATTCGGATTATATCTGATACAGCCGAAAGAGAATGTGGCTTACCAAGATCTTGTTGAACTCGAGAAAACTACGAGCGAGCAGATTGCTGCTCTAAAGAAAGAGTTGGAGGAAAAATCAGAAGCGTTGAAAGATCTGGAAAACCGATACAGTTGTCTAACGGTGAAACAAGTCCTAACCAATCAAGAGCTGCAAGATGCTCGCAAAGAATCCATACGTGTATTTTCATGTTTTCCTTTGTTTCCTCTGATGTTTCCTCTTCGAAATCGGGTTTAAACTTGAAAGTGTTAAACCCAAGACTTCTCTGGTTCTTGATGTGCAGGGCTTGAATGATTTTCTGAATAACCAGACAAATCTTAGAGTGAAAAGAATGGGAGAGATTGATCAAAAAGCATTCGAAGTTGCTTGCTCGTTGAAGTTCCTGGACGAAGATTGGCAAGAAACGTGTGCCAAAGCATGTTCATTATGGCAACATAATGTGCAGGATCCGAAATGGCACCCGTTTAAGATGACCAACATCCGAGGCAACTTGCAGGTATAGTGCATACACCGATTGCTCAGAAAACCGTACTGTTATCGAACATCTGTCGTTCTACAAAATGCGAGCTGGTTCATTACTCGAACTTACATATTAATGGGATGACTTCTCGGTAATGCAGGAAATAATAGACGAGGATGATGAGAAGCTGAAGGAGTTGAGAAATGAATATGGTGACACGGCGTACGAGGCTGTCAGCACCGCACTGATGGAAATGAACGAATATAATGCCAGCGGAAGGTATGCGGTGCCGGAAGTTTGGAACAAGAAGGAGGGAAGGAGAGCTACCATGAAAGAAATCGTTCTGTACGTAATCGAGCAACTGAAGATTCACAAGCGTAAACGAAAGCGCCGATTTTCTTAATGCTGAGCTTAGTTTCTGGCTTTTGGCTTTTTTAGTTCAATTAGATACCTAAAAAAGATCTTCCATTTTTATCAAAAAAAAAAAAAAAAAGAAGAAGCAATTTTCTATTTTTTTTCTTTTACACGCTTAATTAGATACTTAAACTGTCAGAATATATTAAGAAGGCTTTTTGACTTTTGAAGTTAATTGCTGGTAATTTTTTTAGTTTAAGTCTTCCCGTGTCATAATCATGACGAGATATGTGATAAAAATTATTAAATTTTAATAAAATTATTAAAAATTATGCTATAACCAGCCCCTTAAACTGGAAAATTATTATTTATGTTCTTATAATTTTTTATAAAGTTTAAATTAGTTAAAGGTAAAATTGCACTTTGCCCTCTTAAAATTATAAAAATTTGATTTAGTCCTTTACAAATTATAAAGATATAGACTATAAAAAATTAAAATTTCATCCGGTCCCTCTAAAAAATTATTCTGGCTTCGCTCCTGCATTTAACCATTAACGCTGTGTAACATGTAGTGAAACTTGATAAAAATAAAAATCAATAAACATTACAAAAAAAATTATAAAATATTTCTTTTCTTTTGATAGGATTATTTTTATAATGCTTTTACGAATTTCATATTTTTATGATTTTCTTATTATTTTATAATTTTTAATTGTTAATAAATGTTAAGTATTTTTTATTAAAATTTAATAATTTTCATTGATTTTTATTTTTTATCGAATTTTTAGTCACATGTCACACTATGATTGTTACACATGATAGTTTTAATAGAAAAAATTAAGGTCAATTAATTTTAACAGTAAACTACAAAAATTAACAATCACAGAACTTTTTTAATGCATTTTAACAGTTAAAATACTGAATAAAACAAAATAACAACTTAATTATTTAAGAAAAACAAATTTAAAAATTTTTTATACCTTAAATCTAAAATTTTTAAATAATTTATTTAATAAAATCGATTAAAATAAGGGTTTCGACTCAAACCATAATGAGCCATCGAACTTGAGAAATTAAAATGTGAACAGCAATGGGCTCTTCAAAAACCCTTACCCTAGCCCAAGAAAACCCCCAAAAATTTCAACTTATTACCCTAATTTGCCTCTCAACTACACTATAAATCCCATCTTCAACAAGGATCATTAAGCATTTGTATCTTCTAAAAAACCCTTCTTTCGTCTAAGGTTTTGCTTTAGAAATTCTCTTCATTCTTTTTTTTCTTTTTTTTTTTCCCATTTTCAATCTGGGGTCTTTTCCAAAATGAGTTAAAAATCCAATCTTTACACTAGATGTGAACCCTAATCCCATTTATTTTATCTGGGTGTTGAATAAAATCTGCACTTGTTGTATAGTTATGAAATAAAGGAACCATTTTTAATGCTTTGTTTCTTAACAAGAGTGCAGAAATAAAAAGCTTGATTTTTTGCTTCTTTTAAAACAAAGAAACCAAGGATTAAGCAGCGGCCAGACAACCGTAGCGATGGTATCCACAGATGAAGGACTAATTTCTTTTTTAATCCCTTTTTTGTCTACTGATTCCATCTCACATTTCGTTTGTAAAATTTTTAGGGTTCATCACTTTTGAATTTATTGAAAAAGCTTTAATCGAAGTTGAAACTTAGGTGAAAAAATGGGATTTTTTTTTGATAATTTTACCATTTTCAATGCTTTTTTTTTGTTTTTTTCAATTTGTAAAATCAAATGAGAAACAATGTAAAAAAAAAAAGGCATGAATCTAAAACCTATCAATCAATCAAACTGATTTTGATTTGATCAGATAAAAAATCATTAAATATCATATTCATGGGAATTGCAGAGGTTTACCGTTAACTAACATAAACAACACACTTGAAAATGGAAAATCCTAAAATCGATTTTTTTAATAGGTTAAATTTTGATATTAGTCCCTATATTTTGTTAAAGTTATGAATTTGGTCTTTATACTTTTTAAATTTTAATATTTCAGTCTTTATCAAATGATAATTGTTAAAAGTTAAGTTTTTGCTATTTTTAAAATTGAATGCATTAAATATATTATCATATATTTAATGTCGTGTCAACTTGTTATTTTACATATTCCTTATTAAAAATTCAATTAATGAATTAACAACTGTTATTTGAGTCAAAATTGAAATTTCAAAAATTGCAGTAACTATTTGTGTTAAGACTAAAATTTTAACCAATTTGAAAAGTACAGAGACTAAAATTAATCAAATTAAAGAACAATGACTAAATCCATAATTTTTATAAAGTACAAGCACTAATAGAAAATTTTAACCATCTTAATAAAGCAATTTTGATTTTTTTTTTAAATTTATTTATATCTTTTGCTTTGGTAATTATAATATTTGAATTCATTTCTAATTCATAATATTTTTATATATTATTTTGATTTTTTATTATTTTTCAAAAAAATTTACTTTTAGAATGGATGAATGGTTTAATTTAACCTTCAGTCCAATTCTTACAACATTGATAAACACTAACAATGCATAATTTGATAAAAATTTTCAAGTAATCTATAAAAAAACTCAAATTAAGTAAATTTAACACACATTTCATTTTAAATTAAAATTATAAATATATTATATATATATGTTAAAAAATAAAAATAAAGTATAATCAAAGCTGCGGGCTGCAATCTTCCCAAGCCACTTCAGCCCCCATTACTTCACCACTTTTTTTTTTCTCTCTCTCTCTTTTTACCGACACTCAAAAATCAAAATTTTACCACACTTTCCCTCATTTTCCCGGAAAATAAAACAAAGATATTAAAACCAAACAAAAATCCAAAAAAAGGAACTCTGTGAAGATTAAGATTTAGACCCTGAAATTTTTGCCAGTGAAAGTTTGACCAAATTGCCAATGAGAAGGGACAATGTTCCACGAAGTAGAGGTCCGACGGTCGCTGCCTGTGACCCTAAACGACAGAGATTGGCCGACTAAAACGGCGTTGGATTGCCAGTTTTGGCCCCAGTTTCTGCTCATGCTCATCCACTCCGTTTTCGACCCTTTAACGCTTGCTTTCACGAGATCGCCGGCGCCGGCCACGTTTGTGATTAGGACCAAGTTGAAGTATCGGAAACCGTTGATTGTGAATCTGATTCCTCCTCGTTTCCGGCATGGCACCCTGAAGAATCATATATTTAAGAAGGTAAAGCATTTCAACCGGATGAGATCATCTCAACATATTGGTTGGACCGCGAATAAATTAAAGTATCAGTTTGGTGAAAGTTATTAGATTAATTAACTCAAAATTGATACAAATCAAGAAAATTACTAATTTAGTTAACTCGGAATTTGGTAAAAATCAATTGAACCAAGTAAAAAATTAATTTAACTTGATAGGATTTTTTATTTTTCAATTATTTTAAAATTATTTAATTTTTATTTAATTAAATACACTAATCAGACAGATGAGTCGATGATTTGATCCAATCGATCATCCATCCAATTTTGAAAACTTTGGAGTAAAGATTAAAAAAAACTATATTATTATGTCATATATGGGTCTAATTTGAGATTATAGAAAATAAAGGGTTAGATTATTTATATAAATTGAAGTATAATGACTAAACCTTAAATATGAGAGTAGCAAAGGATCAAAATCAGAATTTAACCTTTTCTTTTTAAAGTTCCGTTGGGAAACTTTTTTTTTTTTTTTTTTTTTTACCTGCGGTAAGAGACGGGGACAATGCCAGCACGGTACTCAGCGATCTTAAGGAACATAGGCATAGCAAGATCAAAATGAGAACGAGGAGGGTTACACCAGCCGCCATTATCATTAGGAAGAGCATAATTCGGCGGGCAAAAATTGGTTGCGGTGATGAAAATCGACGGACTACCCGAGTGACACCATTGCGGATCATTTGCACATTTGATCTCAAAACAAGCACCACAGCTAAATCCTTTGTTGAAAAGAGCAGTGCTTAAAGCCGCCGTGTTAACACCATAGCCTTGGCTGTATAAATTTCCATAACCACAAGCTCCACCTGCAGAACAAAAAAATAAAAAAGGAAATTTGAAATCGTCGTGGTTTTGAGGATAAAAAACTTGGTTTAATACATTTTGTTGGGTTTAGTTTGAAAATTTTGAAAATACCCATTGTTCCAGAAGCATCGTTTCCGCCATAGAAGGTGGCGTGAGCGGATTGCCACGCGCCGCCGGAATAAACGCCGGGAATCCTAGCTTCGACTGCCGTTGAAATGATGATCAAATAAACTAAATAAGTAAATCCTTTAATGGCCATTTTCTTTTCTTCTGGGTGAAGAGCTAAAGGTGGTGAAGTGAAGGTTGAGGGTTTTGGAGTGCTATTTATGCACGTAAAAAGTTTAAAGAGACCAATTTTAAATATTTACATAAAATTAAAAGCTTTTATATTTGTTTTTCTTTTAATATTTTTTTATGCTTTTTTCATTCTGTTCATGTTAATCGTGACTCTCTTTTTTTAATAATATTAAATTTAAAGTTTGATAATTTATAATTTACCATCCGAATTTATCTGAAATCGAAAATCTAATTTAATAAATTCAAATTCATACACGACTCAACTCAATTTGACAACTTAAATCTAAATTGATCTAAATATAAAGCACTAAAACTTTAATCAACTTGAGCTCGAAGAAGTAATCAAAAATTACATGAACCTAAAATAACCATAATTCAAAACAATTTGAACCCACAAAGATTCAATCTGAAAAACTCGAGTCTCAAATCCACTTGACATGAACCTAAAATGAATGAAAATGACTCGAGTATAAAATAGTTTAATCCAAAATTAGACCTGATCATAGGTCGAGTCGAGTTATATTCGAGTCAAGCCAATATAGAATTTTAGGCTCGCTTTCTACGCCTGGGCATGACCTAAAAAATGGGTTTAAAATTTTGTCCAAGCCTAGTCCATATTAAAAATGCTAAACTCGATCCCGACCCAGTCCGACTATAATAAATTTTTTAGATGATTTTTTATATAAAAATAAATTTTAAAATTGTAATACATCGAATACACTGCAAATATTAAAAAAATATTTACCAACAAACTGAAAATACAATAAAAATTATAGGCATGTGATTCGGGCCGAGCCAAAAAATTCTGCTTAAGGCCCAACCCATTATAAAAACGAATACTTACTTTTTATCTAAGCTCATTTTTTAAACTTATATTTTTACCTAAACCTCGTATTTTTTTAGGTGACCGAACTTATATTCAAGTTTACTCAAAATGAATCGAAAGTAGAATTAATTAAATTCGAACTCAATCCAAAATCAATTTATCTAGTCCATTTTTAATTAATAATTATATGGCATAAATCAGTAAAATATTTTAAATTTCTATGGATATTTAAGGCAAGTTTCAAAAGGAGGAGACTGAGATTTAGGGCAATTGGCCCATTGACCCGCATTCATCGGGCCACGTATTACGCCGTGCATTAGCCGTACGTTATAACGTTCTTTTGACGGCTCAGTCAATATTTAACATTTTCACACTATTGTTTACTCTTTTTTTATTTCTTTTAGTCAAACTATTTCCAATTTTCTTTCTAATTTCTTATTTAAAAAAGTTATAAATCCTCACAATATGACTCATATTTTGAATTAATCTTAGAATATTAAATATATCTCAATTGAATCCTTAAACTGCGAATCTCATTTCGAGTTGTTCTATTAACCTAACTGTTATCTTGTGCTCAAGTTTTTTTCATTAAACTAACCATTAACACAAACGTTAAATGTCAAATCAAATCTATTGTTAAAAATAGTGACGGAATGCGTGATTAAATATTAGGGTATCTATTTAAATTTGCCAAAACTTTGAGGGGTTTAATTGAAATAATTTTAATTCAATCATTGGATTTATTATCATTTGAATCCAAGATTTGAACTCTTATGATTCAAGTTTGTCAAATCTCGAACCTATTTCCATTTATTAACCTAAAATAATTTAGTTCAATCCATTTAATTATTACCTCTTAAATGTAATTATTTTCTATGATCATCAATAACTATTCATTATAAATAATTGGACATAATGAAGGTTATTTTAGTTTATGATAATACGTGAAGAATGAGAATTATTTATACCTACCAATTAATGAATACTGGTCAAATTGCAGTTTTAGTCCATGTAGTATACACAACTTGGAGATTTAAAAATAAAAATAATTCAAAAATATATATTATTTACTTCTTGAATAAAGTCTCTTGTTACTTATTTTTTCAATATTGAATCGGATTTTAATATAAATTTCAAATTAAATTTTAAAAAAATTATTGTTCAAAGTCGCTTTTAAGATGTATTGAACAAATAGTCGAATATTGAAGAGGCCTTATCACCATTCAAGAAGTAAATAACCTAACATTTTTTATTATAAGTTTATAAAAATTTTAAATTATTTTAAAAGTGTTTATTTTGTTTTATTTTTTTGAATTTTTAAAAAGTTTTTTTTATAATTTTTGAATTTTTTAATCCTTTTAGGATTATTTTTTTTAAAAGAATGGACCAAATTAGAAAAAAAACCATAAATGTTGAGTGTTAAAAAAGTTATTCTACATTTTTTATAATTGCAAATTGAATGAAGGGATTAAATTATTTTTTAAGTATAGGGACTCAATACCTCAAAATTAAAGTATATGGACTAAAATTTAAATTTCAAAAGAGTATATGCTGTGAATGAAAATTATAATTATTTTTCATTGGAAACTAGGAATAAATCTCAAAATTATATATGAATGTAGGTCAAATGTGCAATATAATACATAAACTCTGATTTTGTCCAATTTTATAAATGAAATTTTGACTTGATTTAATTTTCACAAATTACTACATAAATAATTATAATCATCTAATATGGTCAAAAGAAAGCGATGTATTTATTTCTTCAAATGTGTATAATTGAATCATAATCAAAGTTTTATTTGTATAATTGTACCAAATCAAAGTTCATGTATCAAATTGCACAATAAAACAAAGTTCATGTATAGTTCTGAGATTTATCTCTCGAAAAATACAAAGAGAAACTAGTCTCATTTCATGATTGTCTTTTGGATGAAATATATTATTTATTTGAAGTAAATTATACTACAAGTATAGATAATTATCCATATAATTAATTATAGTTAAATGATTGATTTAGATTAAGTTTAAATTAAGACATGTATAAATACAAAAGTGATAAATTTATAGTTTAATCCTTGTAAATTTATAAAATTTTAAATTATTATATTAATAAAATTATATTTTAACTCTCAACAATATTTAACTCAAGTCAAAGCCTCCGGAATTTTTTTTTAAAATTACCCTTGTATATATATAATTTATTTGTTGTGTTGTAAATTTTAGATTCAATTTTTTATATATCTCAATATATAATTATATTAAAATTGAATCTTAATTAGTTTATACATCATGAATGTATTTATTTTCACAATTACATAGCAAATAAAAGTTAAATTTTAAATTTTAAATTTTAAATTTATATTCCAAATATAACATTATGGAATATTAAAAATAAAAAATAATACACATGACGGTTTCTTAATCTACACGCCAAATTAAAAAGTTTAACAATTGATGTATCAAAAATGAACTTAATACTAATCATGGGAGTTAAGTGAAATGGCAAGAGTCTCTCTTACAGTTATCAATGGTTGATGGTCTAATCCTTGCTTTAAGTATAGAGCAGTTTTAAAATTTGTGGCCAATGTCTACCCCTTTAATAGACTTACAAAACGCAAAAGATTAACCAGCGTATTCGCTCTAATAAATGCCTTGGAAAAAAAAAACTTATTACTTACTCAAGTAGCTAAATAAACAAGAAAAGATGCAAAGTGATTTATGGTAGGAAAAAAGAAAAAGGGAAAATTAGTTGGTGCAGAAGTAGTTGACAGTTAAAAGGTAAAGAACTTGTCTGGTCCTAAGTAATTTCATGAGGAAATTAATTCTTGGAATTTTAGTTTGATACTTTGATTCTACTTTTTGGGTTTTAAGGAAAAACTTTGTTAAAAGACATGCGATTTTGTAAATTCATAATTTTTTTTAAGTACTCTAAAAAATATATAATTTAATTTAGAACGTTGATTAAGTTTTAATTTGATTGGCATGAGTATTGTTATTAATATAGGAGGACGTGAGTACTATTTATGGATAGTTCTAAGCATTGTCTCAAAAATAATAGCTATGATTAAAACCTTGAATAATAAAAAAATACACGTAACAAATTTTTAATCCATCTATGTATAAAAAATAAACTTATTACTTACTCAAGTAATTGAAAAAATATTTTAAAATAAATAATAATAAATAAATAAAAATGCAAAGTGATTATGGTAGGGATAAAAAGAAAAAGGCAAAATTACTTGGTGAAGAAGTAGTTGACAGTTAAAGAAAAAGAACTTGTCTGGTCCTAAAACATTTCATGAGAACATTAATTCTTGGAATTTTGGTTTCATGCTTTGATTCTACTTTTTGGGTTTAAGGAAATACTTTGCTAAAAGACATGTCATTTTCACTGTTTTTTTCCTTTGGGACAAAACTGGTATCAACAATTATTTTTTATCGAGATTTTTCGGTATTCGATAATTATAGTAGGTCTTAATTAATTTTATGTTAAATTGAATTGAATTTCTAGATAGGAATAAAGTTTTTATAGTATTTTTTTTTCATTTATAAGACTCAAATACGAAGTCGTACTCAATAAGTATTAGTGGTCTAGCCAGAGGTAGGGTGGAGTAAGAAAAATCAAAAATCGACCTGAACCAAAGTATTTGGATAGTTTATAGAATGCAAATTTAGAAACTGTAGTTACCTGAAACCGATTCGAAATCTACTTTTATTTAATATATAATTATTTTTATTTTTATGATATAAAAATAAATATTTTATATTTAAAATAGTGAAAATAATCTAGACGTTCTTAAATTCATTGTTTTTAAAAATAGTTATAAAAAATACTTCGAAATTTTGTCAAATAATATTCAGAAGTTATAAAACAAAACTCATTTTGTCAAAATAAATCTAAAACAAAAAATTAATATGAAGAATTGAGAACCGAATCGAGTCGAATTAAACTATGATAAACGGCTCAAAAAATCTAAAAAATCCAATCGAACCAAACCGATATCACTCCTAGGGACAGGCAGGGGCTTGATAGAATTACTATTTTAAGCCCTCTAAAAAGTAAAACATTAAATTTAAGCATTTTAATCTTTTAATTAAATGAAAAAATTGAAATTCTGGCTCCTTGTTTTAACGTAATATTATTAGCTTTGTTCTCCAAAATTTTATAATTTTATCTCGATCTTTTCAAACAAAATTTCGAACATTATCCTTGAAGAATATTGAACCTTTTACCACTCAACCTAATAAACATCGGTAACAACAAATAATTTACAAAATGTGCTTTAAGGAAACCAACTATTTATTTTTGGATAGAGTCATTCACCCAATTTGATAGACGCAACTTGTATGATTTATATATTTAATTAAATCGAATTTTTTTATTTAAATTAAATTATTATAAAAATATAAATATTATTACAAAGTGTACTTTAGGTTTTTAATAGTAAAACCAACCATGGTTAGTGTTTTTTTTAATTAAATTATTCGAAGAATAATTGCCTGATCTTTAGAAGACCATTTTCTTGGCCAAAGGGACCATTGCCCAAATTATGTCTCTTCTTTAAGGAAAAAAATGTTCCAAAAAATTCTCAAATTTAATGTTTTATCAATTCTGTTTATGCTTTACGCAATCCCAAAAAAAATTAAAATTAGGGTTCCAACTTCCTAGTTTCTTGAGCAAGTAAATTTGGAATCATATCTTCAACTTTCTTTCCCTTTTTTTCTTTCTCTATTACATTTTTTTTACTTATATATATGATTAAAATATGCGATAAATTTATATTATTCATAAATTTTAATTTTTTTATTTTTTTATTTTAAATTTAAATCCAACTATTAATACTATTAAAAAATATATTTTTATGAATAAACAGATAAACTTAATGTTAAACTCAATAAATTAAGCTCATTTAGTAAAATTTTATATTATATATGTCAAAAGATGGATTCTTGGATTTAGGGGGTTTAACACAAAATTTTATTTTGATTAGTATTATAATATTATATATGTTTTTTTGAAGGGGGAGATTTACTTATACAACTTAGCAGCTTAATAAATTGAAAATACATTAAAAAAGTCTTTATACTTATATAAAACTAATATAGTTGCATTCATCGCCCCAGGTGTGGCTTGGGTTTGAGTCGCGCTAGTCACTTTGTTGTTAGGACTTTGCCTTCCTCTTGTACTTCATAAAAAAAGAAAAAAACTAATATAGTTGTAACTTAGCAAGTAAATACCTTTAAGGTAATAGTAAAATTTATAATAAAACAAGAGTTATACATTATCCAGACAATAACGATAAAATAATAGTAATATTATAGCAAAATGACAGCAAGACAACAACAAACAATAGTAAAAAAAACAAATTTAAGCAGATTCAGGCCAGATCGGGCCAACAAATCTTACCCGAGGCCTAGTTTTATTTTTTTTTTAAGCCCATTTTTTTACCAAAACCCTTCAAATTTTCAAACGGACCTTCAAGCCTGGACAAATGACCCAACCCATAATCAAGTCTATAACACACCCCACAGTAGACCATATTCTTATATTCGAACCTAAGCCATTAACTAGGAAAGTGAACATTTGGTTAATGGGCTACAACTTGAAGTTCAAAAAGTAAATATATTTGTATCAAACATATTCCATTATCGATACTCATTTTCAAGTAAACATGTTAATTATGATTCGAATTCGAAACACCAAATCAATCAATATAAATGTGAACTCGATCCAATTCAAATTAATCATAAAATTTCAATAAAATTTCAATTGAAATCCAAAATCACACAAATAAGAACCACCATAACCCAAAATAATTTAAACTGACAAAAAAATTCAAGAATCCAAACCCAAATTTAACTACAAATGATTCAAACCGAGGTTATCTGAAAATTTTAAACTCAAATTGGTCCAATACAAAACCAGACCGATCCACCAAATAGACATGTTTATTTTCGATTTCGGATAGTTTCCCATCCTCTTGAACAAGGTTTGCAGCTACTGGGTTTGGGCTGTTCTGCCTATCAAGATAGATAACTTGAGGGAGCAATGAATATTTGGGGGTTCAAGGCCCAAATTGAACTAAACAACTTCAATTTTATTGCACTTTTCCATTCACATTTGTACTTTGATAGATCACTTTGAAAATTCTAGTCCTTGTCTATGTTGCATATGGATAAAATATCTTAGGGTAAATTTAACAATTAAGTTTATTTTGGCCTCGGATTTGATAAATTTAAAAGTTTGAGATTGTGTCATGTAATCATATTAACATTTTAAAAGAATTCAAGTTCAGATATAAAAATAGACTCAAAAAACGTACAAACACCAATATAAACATATTTATCAAGTTCGGAAGCTAAAAATTATATCAATCAAATATTTTAACCTTGTGTATTAAAAAAAATGGGGTTTCATAAAATTAACCCGAACCAAACAAAACCCATAATTACAAAGTTTCTATTCATACTCATATTTAAATATGTGTTGTACTAAAAAAATGAAAAACAAAAACATCATTGTTTGTATGTTGAAGCTTACAAATAAAGAAGCACCCTTCTCCAAGCTTAAAAAGAGTTCTAAAATGAATCCCGTGTGTTAACCTAATGATCAGGATGTTCACCGTCCCAAGTATGGCCTGGGCTTGAGTCGCACTAATCGTATTGCTGTCAGGGCTTTGTCTTCCTCTTGAAATCCAAAAAACAAAAGATATTTCTAAAACAAAAGCCTAAAACTATGTATTTACTGGACCAACCAAATTTGCCTATTTGTAAGGCGAAAAGTACTTGTGTAAAAACATTGAAAGTTTCAATGCACTGAAAATGGAAGTTCCACAAGTTATAAACTTTAGGAATAATCAAAATGTCTTTTTTGCTTGTTGGGTTTGAACTGTATTTGACACATTTCGTTATGTTGCTTGCTGTCTTTGAATTTCTTTTTTTTTTCCCACTTTGGATCGAAATGAAATACTTATATCTTATCCATAAAATTGAATAAAATTTCAAACTATTTTATGTTGAATTCCATTCATGGATGTTAATGAAAAATTTGCAGCTATGGACTTCCAATTTTGACTCAAGATCTCATACTTTTGCATATAAATATAATACATACGTGACATAGTAAAATATATATAATAAATGCGGTCATGTTATTTTTTCCTTATAATTTGAATAAACATGCCACTAATAAGTCGGAAGGCCACATGCATACTCATCCTTTCGAGGTGACCACTTGGGCAATAGCTGATCTACTCTTCATTGAAAATATGAAGTTGTTGGTCAGAAAACATCACGTGAGCTCAACTGTTTTATCCCATCAAGTTAAAATAAATTATAGGATTTGTCTTGTCACAGACATCTTCATCCCATTTAAGACATCCCTTCCACGCATAATGATGACTAAATGGCAAGTCCAACATATTAGCACCATCTTCCACGGACCCCTACCTAGAAATACCTTCAAGAACAATGAAGAATGGACCGACCCTTCAAGAATACTAAGCCTACACTCTCCTTTATGTTCTTTTCTCCACCACTATCCAAAACCTCCAACTCTCCACCTCAGCTAAATGACCTGACCTCCATAACAACCACCCTTCTCTTAGACATATTTCTCCCTTGTTGTCAAAAAATATATCTTTTATAAATTTTAATTTTAGTGCACCACAATATATATATTTTTAATAAAAACATAAACCTAAATTTTAATTCTAAATTTTAAATCTAAGCTCTCACTTACCTTAAATATTAAAATTCTAAACCTTAAACTTCAATGCTAAATCTTAAAAAAATAAAATATGATACGTATAATCCATCTATCAACAAATCTAGTAGAAGTGTTTTATAATTATAAGTTTTACTTGGAGGATGGAAGGAAGATATTATAGTCACTTTAAGAAGTTTCTCGAGGAATCACATTGATGTAATGGTTAAGGAAAACAATGTAAAAGAAGAATGGAGATTTACAGGCTTTTATGGATCGCCTTATGCTAATCGAAAGAATGATACTTGGGCACTTCTAAAGAGATTAGGAGAAGATCAAAGTCACCCATGGTTAGTAAAGGAAGATTTTAATGAAATGCTGTACTCTTTCGAGAAAGATGGAGGGCTACCTAGGGATGAAAGGAAAATGGAGGCATTCAGGGAGACTTTAGAAGACTGCCAATTAGAAGATATAGGGCATTCAGGGGTATGGTTTACTTGGGAAAGAGGAAACTTTGCAGAAAATAATGTAAAGGAGAAACTCGATAGAGGTGTTGCAAATGAGAAATAGAAGTGTCTTTTTCCAACAGGTACTATTCATCATCTTCCACAGTCATTGTCTGATCATTGCCCGTTACTCCTAAATACTTTAGGCGATAACACACGGGGGAGTAACTCACAATTCAAATTTGAGGCGTGGTGGATTATGGAAAATTCTCTATAGGAAGAAATAAAGTCATCTTGGGATTTATATACAGGCACAATTATGGAGAAATTGGAAAAGTTGAAAGAACATTTAAAGATTTGGGCAATATCAGTGAAAAGTAAAAGAGAGGGGCTGAAAAGGAAGCTGACAAAGGTGTTGGAGATGCTAGCAGCAAAAGAAAGAGATGATGATACGATAGCAAAGATGATTGAAACTAGAATCAACTTGAATATGGAAATAAACAAAGATGAAATTTATTGGGAACAGAGGGCAAGGGCGAACTGGCTCAAAGTAGGGGATAAGAACTCGTCTTTCTTCCACAAATTTGCCATATCCTGGAGGAAGAGGAATACAATTTCAAGGTTACAGCTTGATGATGAAGGTGGGACCACTAAGGTTAACAAGATGTCTGAAGTTGCTACCTTATACTTTCAAAGTCTTTTTAAGTCAAATGATATCGGGGATTTGTCGCATCTATTACAAGGTATTGATGTTAGTGTTTCAAAAGATATGAATGCTACTCTATTATCAGACTATACTGAAGAAGAAGTTTTTTCCGCGTTAAAAGGGATGGGGACAACTAAAGCTCCAAGACCTGATGGTTTCTCGGTAATATTTTTTTAACGCTACTGGCACATAGTAGGTACAGAGGTTACGAAATTCTATCTTGTAATTCTCAACAGTGACCAAAGTCTGGGAGAGTTAAATTCCACAGATATCATACTCATTCCAAAAACCCAAAATCCTACCAATTTAGTAAACTTCAGGCCTATCAGTTTGTGTACAGTACTTTATAAAATTGTGGCAAAGACAATTGTTAATAGGTTCCAATGTGTGATCGAGGGATGTATAGATGCAATTCAAAGTGCTTTTGTCCCGGGGAGGGTAATTACTGATAATGTTATTCTTGCTTATGAAATTCTACACACATTTCGACAGAAACGTACAGGGAAGAAAGGATACATGGCAATCAAACTTGATATGAGCAAAGCTTATGACAGAGTTGAGTGGAGTTTTATAAAGGAAGTGATGATGAAGATGGGTTTTGTAGAAAAGTGGGTAGAATTAATCTTGAAATGCATTACCACAACATCATTTGCAATCAACATTAATGGTAAAAGAGGAAGAGGTTTTCAAGCAACTGGAGGATTGCGACAAGAAGACCCTCTTAGCCCTTTTTTTTTTCCTAATATGCAGTGAGGGTTTGTCAGCATTAATGAGATTGGCCATGAAAGAGGGTCTGATAAAAGGGGCGAAGGCGAGCAGAAGAGGGCCGGCAATTTCTCACCTCCTTTTTGCAGATGACTGCATACTGTTTGGGGAAGCAACGAATAACGAAGCACAACTGCTAAAAGGGATCCTAAATGAGTACGAAAAATGTTCTGGCCAATGCGTAAATTTCAATAAATCCACAATTTTCTATAGCTCAAACACTTCAGAAGAGAGTAAAAGGCAGGTTCTAGAAATTTTAGGAGTACGATCTTCAACAGACATGGAAAAGTATTTGGGGCTTCCAAACATCGTTGGTAGATGAGAAAAGGAATCTTTCCAAAATCTTAAAGATAAACTTCAGATCAGAATAAAAGGTTGGAGTAACAGATTTTTGCCACAAGAAGGTAAGGAGGTTTTCATTAAGTCTGTACTTCAAGCTATTGCAACCTATACTATGTCATTTTTTTACTTCCAAATTCCCTTTGTAAAGAGATTGAAAGGATTATGGCCAGATTTTGGTGGAAAAAAGCAAATGGAAAAAAGGGTATTCATTGGTGTCAGTGGCAACATATGTGTCAACCAAAAGAGGTGGGAGGGATGGGTTTTAGAAGTTTGGTAAAGTTTAATGTGGCATTGCTAGCTAAACAAGGCTGGAGGATACTTACGAATCCTAATTCACTAGTAGCACAAATTCTTAAAGCAAAATATTTTCCAAATGAAAGTTTCTTAAATTCGCGTATGGGGAATAATTGTTTGTACACATGGAAAAGCATATGGGCAGCTAGAGGAGTCTGGTCAGATGGTATGTGTTGAAAAGTGGGTAATGGGTCAGAAATTTCAGCTTTGGATGATTCGTGGATACCAGATTTTAAAAATGCCAGATTATCATCTTATGTTAACAATTTGTGTGATTTTAAAGTTGCCGAACTTATTGACGAGAGCAGTAGGAAATGAAAAGAAGAGGTAATAGTATCTACCTTTCCGGCGGATGTAGCTGTGAAGATTCTTCAATCCCGCTTGCAAAGGAGGCCCATGACGACATATTAGCCTGGAGTGGAGCGTCTTCGGGTGAATTTACAGTACGAAGTGCCTATAAACTATTACATGGTAGTGAAATAGATCCTAGTGCTTATGAGTTACAGACCAACTACAGAAACTTCTACAAAAAATTGTGGGTACTTAACCTTCCCTCTAAAGTTAAAATTTCTATTTGGAGAATCTCATGGAACTTTCTTCCTACAAGGGTCAACATGCATCTCCGCAGAATCTCCAATAACAGCACTTGCCCGCGGTGTGGAAAAGGAGCAGAAACCAACAACCATGTGTTCAGAGAATGCCCTGTTACAAAAATAGTTTGGGAAGAACTTAGCTTTACAGAAATACTAAAAGTACCGCAGATAGAGTTTTTACAGTGGCTTACATGGGTTTTTGAACAATGTAACCTCTTTCGATGCTAAGTCTTCTGTTGTGCGATTTGGGCTATATAGGGAGACAGAAACAAGCAAGTTCATGAAAAAATAAGTAGATCTGGGAAAGAAATAGCAAACTTCATTCAAAGCTACATATCAGAACTGCAAGGTATCAAAGAGAAAATACCTAAGGCCCCTAAGGAAGCAGAGAGCTGGAAGCACCCACCAGACCAACCTGTAAAAATTAATTTTGACGCGGCCTTTGATGGTAAGACTTGCTAAACGGCAGTGGGTATACTCGCCAAAAACAGTGAGGGTTCCGTTCTTTTATCTTTCTCCAAGATCCACCCACAGGTTGAATCTGCCTTTGCTGCTGAAGCAATAGCATGTAGGACAGCATCTCAACTTGACATCGATATGCAGTGGTCAAATCTCATCATCGAAGGAGACGCATTAACGATTATAAAGAAATGCAAAGCAAGAAATGGAGATAAATCAAAGATCGGGGCTTATATTCAAGATATTCATCACATAAGTGGAAAAATTAAAGAATGCAGATTTGTACATATTCCATGAGTGGCGAACAGACTAGCGCATACCATTGCATCAGAGACTATGAAGGGGAAGGAAGAAATATACCTGCTTGGAAATACCCCGGCATATGCTGAGAAGATGAAAGAGTTGGAAATGAAGGGCCCAATAGTCTGAACATAGAGATAAGACGATGAAGGAAGGATATGCGAAAGGAGAAAGGGAGAGAGGACAATCGGATTTGAAATTTCGATTAAGGAGAAATGGAATTTGAAAGGCTGGAATTGGGACTATCAAACAGCAGGCGAACAGCTTTTCTGGGGAACCGAAAACGTGTTGGAAAATGAAGATTAAAGATGGGACTGATCGGTGACCCCCTTTTCAGATTGGGCAGGTGTCAGAGTAGCCATTAATATGGCTCTAGAGTGTTCTGTTATTTTATTTATTTTTGTTTGAAATTTCGGGCCTTTTGGACGGTTTCAATTTTTGTTTGTCTTTAGGTTTTTAATTTGTTTTAGGGCCGTTTTTTCTAGTTTGTTTGTTGTAAGGTTAGATTTTAATCGGGCCTTTCTCTTTCTGGACTCCTTTGTAATTTCGTTTCACTTTTTAATAGCCCAATCCGAATTTTTGCTTCAAAAAATTATAAATTATTAAAAAAACTAAAATTCAATTTTATTATTGGATTAACATAAAATTTTATAATTTATTGAGAGATTAAATTATAATATTTTTTTTATTTTTGGAAGTACTGAAATTAATTTTTTTAAAATTTTAAAAGAGAAAAGAAATACAATTTATCATTCAATTAACATAACATTTTACAATTTTAAAAATAACTAAAGAAACAATTATGTATATAAGTATGTTTATCACACCAAGTGGAGTTAAAAAGACTTAACAGAATAGAAAGTTGTCTTGTTTCTTTATATAACATCAAAATCAATAAAAATTCTTTTTAGAAAATAAATATTAATCAAAACAAACATATATAATTCATTTAACATGTGAAGTTAAAATTTAGAATAATGACCCAAACTAGGTAAGAGTATTATAGAGGTTATTATTGTAGGAGTCGGATTGTATTTTGTCCCCTCTACTAAAAAAAGGGGCAAGTTAGTTCTTATACGTTAGATCAAATAGCAAATTGGTCATTTTATTAAAAATTCTATCTATTTCTACTGTTAAAAACCGGTTCTTATACATTAGCATAAGATATACGTGGCACACAACGAGTAACTATCTAGTTATTCTATCAGCCATGCCAAATTTTTAACAGAAAGGACTCGTGTGCTCTTTGATCTATAATATTATTGAGTAATTTCTTGAGTATCTCATTAAAGGGAACATTCGGGTATTTATACATATTATCACTGTTCATGGACTTGACTCCACTATTTATAGGACTGACATTCTGAGCAGTCCTCGGGCATGCTAGATATGTGTACCGTTCTGGGTCGCCTGCTAGACCTCGTGGCCCCCCACGTGTGAACTCCTCGGGTATATGTGAACTGAAACTGCGAACTCCCCTCAACTCATGTGAGCTAATACCGCGAGCTCCCATGATTGTCCTCTCGTTATACATCTCGCACATATCCATCTGGTGGGGCCTAACTGAGTCGCAGGTAGGCAACCCAGATCTTATCTGGGTTTCGGGTCGGTAATCATTGGTGTATAACAAGTATAGAACTAATTTACTCATTTTTTAAATAAATGGAGGGACAAAATGTAATATAACTCTTAGCATAAGAGATTATTATTTTCTCGTAAAATAATTTCTAGACAAGTGAAAAAGACTACAAAAAATTATAAAAAATTATATTTTGGGATGTTGGAAAAGTATGCTCAACTACCAATCCTATAGGAAAACGATTATTATATAAGGTTATCTTTGTTTATAAGTTTCATCCTACAATCAATGGGAATTGGTGCTTTAAATTATTTTATTTATTATCTTAAAAATATTATATGTTTTGAATATTATTTTCTCATAATATTACTATAAATTTGCCCATCATGTTTGAATCTGATTTTGGTGCACCCAAGTATATAAAGAATTTGTATAATACAAGGTTGTGAAATACATGATGATATAAGCTTAGATTTTTGGTCTTATAGGAAAGGTAATATAGTTGTTCCAATTTGACTTCAAAATTGGGGTTTTGAACCTTTGAAGTTTGAAAACCCTAAAACTTTTTCTTTATTATTTTATTATTTTCTCTTTTACAACCAACCCCCTGAATTCTGAGAGTTTGAGTGAATCTAAAGTTAAGCACCTAACGATTTCCAGTTTCCAAGAAATGGAATCCAAGAATTCGAATCCATATTAATTTTCTTTAGTTTGAAAAAGGAAAAAAATTGAATTTTGTAAATAATTTTTTTATAAATAAATAGACATAATTACATCGAATCAAAATTTTCACGTATTTTGTTTTGTTGTAAAACTTCGATTACCTCATTAGAAGCCACATCAAAAACATGTAAATTTGATTTCCATGTTAAGCTGAGTTTAGTCAATCGATCCGCAATTTTATTGTGTTCTATGGGTACATATCTAATCCATTATTGTCCTTAAGATATAATAATTAGCTGAGCTCTCCTAAACATTATCAGTAGCATAGATTATGAATCAAATATTGATATTAATAATTAATTATATGTTTAATTAGGCTAATCAACCCAAAATAATTCTTTTGTTCATGTAGGGTTGGGACCATGGGCAATTTGTTTCCTTTTAATAAATCACACAATTAAATAATAATAATAACAAACTTTTATGTTCATTTAGGAATAATTTATATTAGGATAATTTTTAGTTAGATTCACACTGCCACTATTATAATAATAATGTGTTTAAAGAGAGGGAGAGATTAATTTTTAGGCATTAATGATATAACGACACTCCATCAACTTTTAAAGAGAAACATATTATTATAAATTCTTTCACATCCCAGATTTATTTTAACTCAATTTAATTTTAATTAAATATTTAAAAAATAATAAATTAAATATTGTAAACCATTTCTTCTTTTATATTTTCTTAATTCTTTTTTTGTATTTTTTTAATTTTTTTTCTCTTTTTTTAGATTATCTTAATATAAACTATTTCCTTTTTCAACATAAATATAATACATGCATTAAATGTATCGAATCAATCGTATTTAAATGTCCTCATATTCATTACATAGGCTACGATGCCAAATTGCCAACCCCATAGTCCTAATTTCCCAGCAAGATTCATGTTATTTTACAGCCTTTCACTGGTACAAATGCCAACTCCATTGGCATTGGCAATGGCATGTGCATGTTGGTATCACTTTTACCCAAAATATTGTTGCCTACTCATTACTCCCTCTTCCTCCCTAGGTTCATTCTCTCTTTTTTTAATCCTAATTCCTTACCCAGATTCATCACTCATTTCAAACAACAAAGATTGATGAATACCATAGGAGTATATGATCTAAGATTCAAATCTTTCTCCTATTTAGAAATTACATATACACTTAAAAAAATATATGTATAATTTCTTCGAGTACAAAGAAAGAGGTAGCAGCTAGATTAAACTTAATATTTATATAAAATGTACATTTTGAAAGAGATTATATGAATGAACCAAATGAATATAGTAGCTAAATTAAACCCAGATTTAAACGAATATCACTTTTTTTAAAAGAGGTTATGTGAACCAGTTAGACTAAATCCCGATTTATACAAATGTAGCAATTCAACTTAATCCAAATTTATACGAATATCACTTTTTTAGAAATATATATAAATGAACTAGACTAAACCCAGATTTATACAAATGTAACAGCTTGACTAAGCCCAAATTTATATGAATATCACCTTTTTAAACGAACTCAAATTTATATGAATGTAGCAGTTAAACTAAATCCATATATAGTATATATATAGAAAAATCGACTTTTAAAAGAAATTATATGAACCAATTAGATTAACCCCAAATTTATATGAATATAGTAAATCAATTGGGCAAAACCCAGATTTATAAATTTATCTGTTTATATAATTTATATTAAAAAAATACCCCCAAAATCAATACTTTTTTGAATCTTGATTTATAAGCCATGGTAAAATGCTAACTGAAAGTGGCCAAAACACTTCACCTCCAAGCAAAGTTTGGAGATCTCTTTTCCCATAAGGCTTTTGGTAAATTATATAAACAGAAAAGTTTTGGGAAATTTAAAAAAGGGAAACAAAGATAGAATTAATGTTTGTCTCTTTCTTGGGTGAATTTTATTTTTATTTATTCTTTCTTTTGAGACATTTTAGCTGGCTTAGTAACTTAGTTCACAAAGACATGCTGTCTCCACAACCTTATCACATGTTCCTATTTCTTTATTTATTGTTTGATGATCTCTCCTCAAAATCACAAGGATTCCTCCTCTTGTTCTCTTCAAGATGTCATGTGGGTTCCTTTGTAACACCCTCCTTATTTAACAATAATAAATATTATAAAATATTACCTATTTACATTATTTTAAAATTTCAACTTTCCCAAATTAAGTATCGACATTTTTGGTAAAGATTGAAACCTTGGATCTTGAGTATTCAAGCTTTGAACTCGTTACGTGCAATTGCATATGCGTGGGTTTTAGTCTATATCATTTTCGATTCTTTGTCAATCTGTGTTTTGTAATGATTTGATTTTACTTTATAACTTGTCAAACGTTAACTTATAATTATATTTATAACTGCACCTAGTGTCCTGTTTTTGTTTGAGAAAATTTATATTTATATAAAAATATAGAGATATTATGAGAAATCGATTTTTTCTAAAAAAAATTCAAAATGTCATTTATTATAAGTCGACGGTGATTAATTAATTTATAAATTATTAGAACATGCTTTAAACCCCTTTTTATACAAATGCCTAAAACCTCTATGATGTAGCATTATAAAGAAATTTTAACCTATGGTTTTCAAACTTGGATTATCCACATTAGATTCCCTTCTTTAAAGCAATTATTATTGATTAAAAAAAATTTAACATAATTAATATTTAATTTCAAAAGATTCCAAATCACCTCCTATGGATACTTCAAATCCTTTGCCTCCTATATAGCATCACATGCCTTCAAGAAAAAGTAAGAAATTTTTAAAGATTATTTTCCCTTTACTCATGATTATAATCTCATAAAGTTCAGTGGTATAATTAAAATAATCAAGAATTCTATAAATAAAATAAAATTAAATAATCAAGATTTGGGAATTTATTTTTTATTCAATTAGATCAACTGTCAGAAAATTTCCAATTAGTTGGCTAATCTTACCATAAAAATATTAAAAATATTAAAAATAAATTAAATATTTAAATTATATTATTTAGTCGATTGAGTCTTAGTTCGATTGGGATAAGTATTATTGCCAATACAAAAAGACCTGGATTCAAGTAGCTAAAGTGCATTATCCTCTTATTTATGAGTTAGAGAGAAACTTTAGACAATTTTAAATATTATCGTAAAAAAAAACAAATATGATCGAAAATTATAATAAAATTATTTAAAATATATTTATATATAGTATAACTTAACCATCACATTTTTATCATTCACTTCGTATAAAAGAGAAAAAAATGACTAAAAATTCGATATGATTCTTTTTCATTTTTAATTGAAGTGAAAACTATCATATTCTCACCAACTTTATTGATTATAACCATTCGAATATATTTGGACTTATCGACTATATATATATATATATATATTAAGGTAAAGAGGAATATTTAGGAAAATAAATCAAAATTTAGAGTAAAAAAATTGTGAGAAGTGATAAAATTAAAGATTGAACTCACCCTTTCAAGACAAATAATAATAATAATAATAATAATAATAATAATAATAGGAACAAATGGTCCACCTAGTTTTGGAACTATTGTAAAATTAATGTTTTCAGTCTAGTGATTAACTAAGAATAGCACCGAATGGATTTATGCATTTATTAAATTATTCGAATTTTAATATATAAGTCAAAAAAAATAGAAGATCAGAATTAAATTGTATATTTTTATAACAGTAAAAATATAATTTTATCATCTTAATATTCTATATTTTTATAATCTTTAAAGGATTAAATCAAACTTTTATCATTTTTAAAGAGACCAAAGTGCAATTTTATTTATTAATTTAAAATTTTATAATTACTCTGGCTATGAGTCATGACATTATGTAAATCTATTTAAAAATGCGAATTTAAATCTTATGTGTGATCCATGGATTCGAATCACTATCCGTTGTCTGAATAAATAATATGGATTTAGATAATGAATAACCGAAACATTTATATACATTCACTCTAAATCTACGACAATTAATTTTAAAAATCAAATCCGAATATTATCCGAAATCGAATACCTACCATCCGAATTCTCTTTTCATTAATTGACATCCCTTAATGAAACATCAAACTTGACTGAAACATAAAAATTGAAATCATGAGAAAAACAAATAAATCATTGGAGCTACATCAAATCATTTACAACACTCGACTTTGATATTAAATTTAAATATTCTGCCCTACCAATAGAAGCTAAGTTGCAAACCCATCAAAAATTGGCTAAAAAAGTAGGATGAAACTGAAATAGAATTTTTTTTTTTTTAAATATGGATAGAAATTTTAATTTGTTGAGGATGTGTTTTGAATAAAAGTATAATTATTAAGATAATAATTAATTTTTCGAAATGAAGAAAAATAATTTATTAAACATGTTTAGTTGATAAAGTGTAATTATATCGTATTTGGTAATATAAATTATAATTACACAACTATATAATTTAAACTGAATATTAATTATTATAAAAAATTATCAATAATACTTGATCTAATCATCTCATGTGGTTGTTGGCTAAGTCTAAATAACATAATAAATTCTATGCATCTTAGTCAAATTTAAAATAAATAGTTTTTAATAACGATTTAAAATTTTTACGTACATTTGATAATTCAAAATAAAAACAATCCGATAAATTTTTTTTATAAAAATAAGTGTGAAAAATCACGAATATATACTTATCACATAATCCTATAAAGACATTACATTTAATACTTATCATATAATGGAGAATAAGGTGAAATATTTAAAAATTAAGTGAAAATTGTAGAATAATTTTTGCATAATTTAGATTTATATTTATCAAACTATCTAAAAATATTTCATACTTAATTTAAAAAATATTTCATACTTAATTTAAGTAGTATATCAAATAAGTTTTATGCCTTAAATTTAGTGCTTAAAAAATTTTAAGTTTATCAAACAAGATATCTATACCTTAATTAGATATTTAGTAGGTCAAAATGTACGAGAATTTATCTCTCATGACTAAAATTTTCAGATTATTTAAACGAGATTAATAAAACAACATATAATTATAGTTAAAAAAAATATGTCTTGACATTAAAATATTATTATTGTATAAAACAACATCTTAAATTTAAATTAAAAAGTCAAAGCGTAATTTGATTCGAGTATAATTGTTTGTAATTACTCGTGTAATTATTCCAATTTTCACTATCCTCTTACATGTTACATTGTGTAATTACAAATAACTATACTTGAATTTAAGTGGCTGTTTAAACACACTCTTATTGTCCGTATTAAATTCGAATATTTCTATTTTAACTTGCATTTATCTATACTTAATTATTATATATAAAGTGGCTAATTAAATTAGTGTTACGAGTCAACTCAACATCAATTCTGTTGTGAAATTACTAAAAAAACCATTATTTTAAAGGGTGTTTTCATATTTTCATACTTTTATATAATATTCAAATAAAACAATTGATAAACATTAATCAGGAATTGAACACAAGATTAAAAAAATTCATATAAAAAAAAACCATTGTCACTCCTCTAATAATTATTTGTTGATATATTTTTATAAACATATTTTTTAATATAAAATATTTCCGTTCACCAATCTCGTAAATGTGATAAAATATTCTAGCTTACTCATTTACAACTTTAGACTTTGATTATTGAAATTTAAAGTTAAATACTTTATGAACACATTACAAATTTGTTAACCTCAATTTAAGTATCACTCAAAGTCTAAAGTGTCAATTATAATTTTTACCTACCAAAACAAGCTAAGCTAACAAAAGGCCACCAACCAAAAATGGGCAAAAAAATAAAAAATATAGGCATAATAGTGGGTGAATTACATATAATTTAATTAAATCCGAATTTGAATATTATTTTATAAATTTAGATTGTTTTTTTTTTTCACACTAAAATCTTTAAATGTAAAATGAATTCAAATAATAGATATCTGAATTCGACATCCAAAAAAACAAAATTTGAATAAAAATAATCAAAAATTAATATTCGTATCAACTTTAAATGTATTACTTAAAATAATTAAAATATTCATAAATTTTATAAATATTAAAATTCATATTATCTATTACATTTTTAAAAAATTAAAAAACCTAAGGCTAAAATTAGTTAGCCAACCAAAATGTACCACAATCCCCCAACCACACCAAAATTGCCCAATCCTCTTATCTTCCAATTGACCCCCATCAATTGATCGACACGTGTCGCATCAACACTGCCTTTTGACTGTTTTACGGACACCTGGCAGTCTAGAAACCGTCAATTCCCAGAATCAAAGGACGCTTTTTTATGATGTGTTAATATTTTATCTATGGGCCACTCGTTTACGATACCTTCGAGAATTGTTTTCCTTTTTTTGGATTTTTCCAAACCACATAAAAAGAAATTGGTGTATAAGAAAAATAAATTATATAAATTAATTTAAAATTATGTTAATAATTTGTATAAATTAATTAACACTACTTAATCTTTTGACTCGATTGATATCACGGGTTAATTAAATACGAACTTAGTTAAGAAAAAAAAAGTACAAAACTAATTTAATAAGGGATAAATCTCAGAATTATATACAAATGTTGATTTAATGTAAAATTTAATACATAAACTTTAATTTTGATACAAATTTATATACTTTTAGAAATAAATACTTCAATTTTTTATATTGGATAAATATAATTATTTCAGTATGTTAATTATAAACATAAAATTATGTTATATCAATAATTGTACTAATAAATAAAACTAAAGTTCATGTGTAGTTTTTAGATTTATCTCTTTAATTAAATACAAAAAATGCGAAGGTTTTATTAGCGAAGGCTGAGGTTGACCTTAAAGGTTTGAGTTCAAGTCCTACTATCTGCAATTGTGATTTGTGAATCTTAGACCCAACATATGCGTATGTTATGTATGATTTTTTATCAGTTCTTTGCAAATTGATCCGACTCTATATGATTTTTTGTCCAGTGTGCTTTGTATTGATTTTTTTTTTCTCATTTTTATCGGCTTACACCACATTCTCATACATTAATTAAATTACACAATGAAATATCAATTTAGTTAAATGAAAATTTTAAAAATTACAAATATTATTACAAGTATATTTATATCTTTTTAATATTTTTATATAATATTTCTAAAAAAATTAATTTCGATGTAGTTAATGAATATTAAAATATTTTAAAAAAATTATCTTGACTTTAAGAACAAAAAGAAAAAAAAAATTGAGTTTAAAAATAGTTATTTGATAATAAATAATAAGGGGGAATTAACACGTCAATTATTGTTTATTATGTGAAAATAATTTGTAATCATACATGTTGAATATTTCATATTATGATTTTATGCGTTAAAAAGTTATGAATTAAATTGAAATTTTGTAATTATAAAATAATAGAATATACCTTCAAAAAGGAATAGAATATATATACATAAAAGGCATATTCTCTTGATTTTAGTTTTATTATTAAATAATAGAAATCCTTATACTTTAAATGTATTAAAATATATTATTTTATTTAAAATAAGAGTTTGTTGGTTCGATTGAGGTTTAGTTCATTTCGTATTGTTGTTGTTGTGAGAATCCGTAGGATGAATGTTTGAGTGTGTTTAAGAGCGTATTATCTTTCAAGTTAAGTGTTTAGAAATTAAAGTTAGTTTAGTAATTATATAAAAAAATGAGTCTTTTAAATAATTAAAATCTTACTTACAAAATCTTAAATAATATTAGATTATGATACAAGCGTGGGTTAAAATTTTATGTAATAAAATTATAAAAAAATGATATAAAAATTATTTGTGGTTTTAGTTGAAATAGTGAAAATTATAATATCTTAAGTTCAAATCTGGTTATTCTAGATTTTATATTAAAAATGTAAAAGATAAAAATACCCTTCAAATAATATTTACTATTTTATAAAAATAATGAGTTTTTGATAATTTCACAATTGAGTTGATGACCAGATTGATGAATGGCACGAACTCAGTTAAACCCTTTAATAATGGTATAGATAAAGTTGTCGATTAAGTCTTAATTTTGACTGGCATGGACATTATTACCAAAATACAGGAGGATGTGGGTTCGAGTCCATTAAAGTGCATTATCCTCCTATTTATAGGTTGGGGAAGTGCTATGAGTATTAAAGTGCATTATCCTCCTATTTATAGGTTGGGGAAGTGCTATGAGTAATTCTAAGTATTGTGTAAAAAGAACAAATATAATCAGAATCTATAATGAAATTGTTCAAAAAATATATTAGGTGTTGTTTATAAATTTCATTTTATTATTTTATTTTTCAACATCACAAAACGGGTTAATAAATCATTACCTGTCTCCTTTATTTTTTTTAAATATTTATTAAATACATAGAAATGAAAACGGATTGGATAACTGCATTTTTAAATTATTTGAATAAGAATCTATAAACCTACTTAAAAATCTAAATTTGTTTATTTTTCTATAAATTATTCAAATAATAATTTTAAAATCTTCAATTACTTTTTAGATATCCAAATCCGTAAAAATTTAAATTTGAATCTACTAAGTTTTACATATATAATCAAAATTATAAGTATTTTTTTAACTAATGGATTTAAGGTGGGTTTGAATGAATAGTGCGTTTACTTACAGTTAAACATGAGACAAAAAGCAAGCTAAATGCACCGCATTACACCGCCTATCTAAACCATGGCTTAGATATCTAAATCCGAATCCATAATTGTTATTTGAATAAGTAATTCGAATAATAGATTATATCCTCTATTACATCTACTCCGAGTCTACAACAGATAATAATTTTAAAATCTGAATCTAAATAATATTTGAATCCTCAATATCTAAATCTAAAAAAAAAAAAAAAAATTAAATATCCAAATCCACAACATCCCTATAGTAATGTATTAAAAGATTGTTTTTATTATCCTATGTGATTGCGAGACTTTTTTGAGATTATTAATTTTAAATACAACTAATTCTTATAGTGATAGTGCAACTATCACCGTAACTAATTGTTTTCTTAATTAATGTTATTTTTTAATGAAAATTCAGCACGAGATTAGCACATTATTATATAAAAATTTTATTGAGTCGGTATAACTTTTAATCGAATTATCAACTCACTTATAAAATTATAAAAATATCTCTTCTTTTAAATTACAATTAATATTTTACAATGAGACTTTTGTCTTTTTTATACTTTTATATCATCTTTAAATAAAAAAATTTATAAATTATAAATCTAAAAATCAAGCACGTATTCAGTAGTATTAAAATACAAGTTCGTCGCCACTTAACTTATTTTCATTGTTAAATAAAATTTAAAAGCAAATATTTTCAACAGTGACAAATTCTATTTTTTTAATTTTTTTATTTTTACATATACTAATCTCATGTTGAATGATTAATTGAGTTTGAAATGATTAAAACAACACTAACATAAAACTATGGTTGATTTACTGATTGGGTGTTAACTCGATTGGCATCGATATTATTATCAGTGCAGGGGGTCGTGGGTTCGGGTGCGCTAAAACGCATTATCCTCCTATTTAAGGGTTGGGGAGGGACTGTGAATAGTTCTAAACTTTCTATAAGTGAATTTTGTTCATATTTATTCTGTTTTAGATTTGAATATATTTCAACTATTAATTTAATTATATTTTATCATAATTAATTCTGATTATAATTTTTCGATTCGATTATTTATGGTTATATTTATAACCATAATCAAAACATCTTTTAGAAAATAAATTAAAACATATGTTGTAATTAAGTATTTTCCCGACCCAATTTGATGCTCAAACTGAAATGACATTAATTCAATAAATTAAAGTAAAAAAAAAAACTCAAATAATAAATTAAAGTTATTTATGTTTTCATTCTTATATCATAAATATTAAATTAATTTATTTCCCTTAAAAACTAAGAATTATTCATTTTCTAGAAAGAATCAGAAAAAAATTGGTCTAATTACTTATTTCACCCTCCAAATTTATTAAAAAAATTATTTTAACCCTTAAACTTGCATTTTAAAATGGAAGAGTGGATGACGCATCAACATTTAATTAACTTTTTAGAATATAAAATATTTTTTAATATTTTTAAAATTTAAAAATTTAAAAAATTAATTAAATGTTGATGCATCATCTGTATGTTAATCTACGATGTCAACAAAGTTAATAAACGAGGCTAGAAGAGACGAAATTTTAAACGGAAAGCTAAAAAAAATCATTATGCATAAAAAATTTTACCATCTAAATCTAAGCACAAGTTCTTGTATTTTGCTATTATTTTATAATTTGGATTATTATTTGGTATACTAAACTGAATATATATTTGTTTTTTACCTTATCCGTGAAATTAAAATATTTCACCATAATGTGTTTAAACACATTCGAACTCATGCTTTTTGTAACATCAATGTTGTCAATCGAGTTAAAATAAAATAAACAATTTTGTATACTTTTAATATGATAAATTAATGGTATAATGATAAATTTAACCCTTAACATTTACCTTATTTATCATTTTAGCCTTAGTTGTTTGGATCACTTTTAACCTTCGACCTTCAGAATTCAGTCAATTTGCTTTTCTTTAGATTGAAAATTTGATTGGATCGTTAGAATTTTAACAACAAAAACATAATTGTTCGTGTGTACTTCATAAAATTTATTAAAATTTTTAAAATATTACTCACATCAGTAATGAAATACAGGTGGGTTGTCGTATGGACAATACTATCAATACCGTTAAAATTCAAAAGTTGAGGATTAAAGTGATAAAAGATAGAACTAAATTAAAAAAATAAACATTAAGTATTAAATTTGTTATTTTGACTAATTAATCAGCCATAAGAATAATATAAATTTAATGAGGCTAGGAAAGCCAATGAGAAGACGAGTTCATGGAACGAAACTGAAAACACCCACAAAAAAATACTTTTCCCCAATAAAAAATAATAATATTTCTTATCCCGATAAAAAATATAAAATAAAATAATCCGAAAAAGCACAGTACGTCACCACGTGGCATCACTTATCTGGTTTTTAGAAACAAAGAAGGGGTTAAGGACCGCTCACAGCGAGAAAGAGAGGGACGGGGTTTTAAAATTACCGTCTATTACCGGTAAACCGTCCTCCAATCCACCGGCTGGTCCGGTTTTGTGGTCAATAATTATAAAGATAATATCATATATGGGGTTTAAGCACTCTCTTTTATTTAATTTCTTTTTCATATAGTGTTTTTCTCATTGTGATTTTCCTTTAAAGGGTTTTTGTATAATTATTTGTTCTTCATTTCTCATATACCATATATAATTTGGGATTTGTTTGGGGTTCTGCGATCTTTGTTTTTCTCAGGAATCTGTACAAGGAATTTTCTCGAGAAAATTTTCATTTTCTTTTCTTGATTGTTCTTTTTTTTTTTGTATATATATATATATGTATGTATATTGAGTTTTAAGAAACTGAAGATCGTTTCCATTTATACAAAAGGTGAGTTTATTTGCTTATTGCATCATTAATGAATTGTTGGTTTTTTTTTTTTTTTTTTTTTTTGAGGGGGAGAGGGTTGAATTATGCTTAATTATGAAGCATGTTGGCTTTTAATTAAGTGAATTTTGATTCTTGTTGTGATTTGGATCGAGATCTGATCTGGGTTTTTTTTTTTTGGTTTCGGAGATGTTGATCATGGCAAATATAAAATTTCTGGTGAATTTGTTTTTTGAGGTTTATGGGATTTTGATTTTAGTTGATACTTGTTATTTAAGAAAAAAGAAAGAAAAAGAGAGAATAAATTCGATCCTTTTTTTCTGTTTAATGGTCTAAATTCTTGTTTGACTTTAAGATTTTCAATCAAATTAAATTTTACCGTGGAAAATACATAAATTTTAACGGAATTTTGAATTTTTATCAAAGTTACGCAACTATGTTATTCTTCTCTTGATGTGCTGTTTTGGGTTTTGGATCTGTAATTTGATTGGTTCCTTTTCTATTTTTTTGTTTAAATTCTGGGTTTATGGGGTTTTAAAAAAAAAAAAGTTCCTTGTTTTTCTTGTTTATGGATCTCCTTATCTGATCTTGATAGAGTAAAGCAAAATTATTTGAGTTGTTTTTTATAATTTTATAAGGTTTGTTTTGGTTATCTTTGTATAATCTGGTATATTGTTGGATTTGTTTATATGCAGTGAATTTGTAATTATACATGCCTGTCAGCCTTAAATATGGTGTTTAAGAAGAGATTAGATTATGGATTTAATACCTTCAACATCCCAGATGTGCCCCGTGCCCCTCGATCTATTCGGGTATGTTTCAATTTAGTCGTCCCAGTAGTTTTGATCATGTTGAATTTTGATCTAACTTGATGAGATGGATGGATTGTTTTGGTTTCAGAGGAGGTGTAGGAGTAAGCGGGTAGTCGAGGACAGTCAGATTTGTGCATTCGAATTGTTAGCTTCTTTAGCCGGGAAATTATTGCAGGAGAGTGAAAGTTCGGCTTCTAGCAATGCATCAGAAGGACATGATCGTATTTCCCTAGGTAAAGATGTCGTTAAACAGGAAATTCAGTATGATGATGATGAAAAACCATTGAAAGTTGAATGTGTTGAGCAAGGAAGCTGTGACGCGAGTGCTGTTGCTTCTGAGTCAACTAATGAAAACAGTGATGATTTGAAGGAATTTAAACCTGCTGATTCTGTTTTGGATCGTGCTTCAATTAAGACACGGCCTGCTTGTTCAGGGCAAATGATTGGCGATTTGAAGTCTGTAATTCGCAAAGGCAATGTAGCATATGGGAATTTTCATGATGATGGGGATCTATGCTCTCCTGATCTCGGGGAGTTATGTGATGGTAAAAGTGAGAATGGGTTTAAACCAGAGCGGGATGCTAAGGGTTTAGAGACCGGGAAATCTAGCATTGCTAATACTTGCCCCTCAAAAGATCCAATTGCATTGCCCATGACATATTTGGCTCCCGTTAATTCTAAACGAGATGTTAAATTGCCGTCTCGTGGGGACCGTATTCCTAATGCTTCTTTTTCAAGACATAGGAATGATATTAAGTTAGGTAGTAGAGATGATGATGAAAACTTTTCTAGGTTCAATAGACTTAGCTACAGGTTTAGGGCTTCTAGGCCTCCGACACGTGTTGGAGACAGAAGGATAAGGAAGTTGCTGACATCCAAATATTGGAAAGTAGCTCCGAAGTTGAAGGATTTCGAACATTCTAAAGCCGGTTAGTAGTTTCACATTTATAGCATGGTTTGAATCTTAGTTGAATTTCATGAATATTCTTTACCGATTTTATGTTTCTTTATATTTCTAGATGGAGGAATAAGGCCTCTTTATCGCAAGCGGAAGTCCTACTATAACTATGACAGATGTCAATACGAAACACTCTACAAAAGAAGAAAGTTCTTTGACCGTAGCTCGATAGTAAATTCTGATGGAGGAATCAGTAGTGAAAGTGTTTGTAATTCACCCGAGAAGGTTGCGGATGGAGATAAGGGTAGTTCCGCGGCAATGTCACATGGAGGTGCTTCCCTTGTGCAAAATTACCTTATCAGTATTTCGTAATTTACGGATTTCAAGACTGGAATGTTAATTAGTCTTGCTAAACTTCTTTATTTTGCTCTCTAGCATGTGGGATACCCCCCTTGCTTACAGGTAACAAAGCATCTCACCAGTCCAAGGATTCTCATGGTACGGATAATTTCTTTTACTGAATGTTGTGCGTTATTTGTGAATGTTCTTTTACTGAAGTTTTGTTTTTGTACAGTGAAATTCAGCATTAAGTCCTTTAGAATTCCGGAACTTTATATCGAGGTGCCAGAAACTGCAACTGTCGGTTCACTGAAGGTATAGAAATGCTGTGTTTTTTTCATTAACAACATAGTTGGATTTGGTCAATGCATAGTTGCTAATACTTTTTACAACCGTTGCTACTTAAATGTGAGTAGAGGACGGTAATGGAGGCAGTGACTGCCTTACTTGGAGGTGGAATTCGTGTTGGGGTACTACTTCAAGGGAAGAAGGTTCGAGATGACAGCCGAACTTTATCGCAGACTGGTATTTCCTGCGAAGAAAATCTGGATTCTCTTGGTTTCACTTTGGAGCCTGGTCCTGCAAAAGCTCCTCCGCCAGTGTGCTCGGAAGAACCACCCCTTCTGATATCATGTGATAAAGCCCCTCAACAACTAACAAGGTAATTTTCGATGTTTCGAGATAGGTTGCTGTGAATATTTGTTGTTTATACATTGGGTTTTACCTCTACCTTTGATAGTTTGATTAACTAGGCTCATTTTCCAGCCTTCCAGCCACTCCGGTTGTAGATACGGCGATTCCCGATGCCACACCTGACCCACTGTTACTAACCAATACAGCACATCCTGTGGATAGTAATCATGAACCGGTTTCCTCCCAAACTGACGTGCTAACTGATCAAAGTCTATCGGAGTCTAGAGCTATAGTTCCTGTTCCAGCAATGAATGTCGAGGCACTAGCTGTCATCCCTGCCAGCCCGAAAGCCCGAAAAAACGAACTTGCACAGCGTCGAACTAGGAGGCCGTTTTCTGTTTTAGAAGTAGAAGCATTGGTACAGGCAGTTGAGGAGCTTGGTACCGGGAGGTATGTTACTGTTCTATTGACACACTCCTTTTGCTTAAGAGGGTAAAACCAATTGTTTCCATTTGCAAATAGAAGAGTATATGAATTTAAAAATAAATTCTTTGGCCTTCTGCAGGTGGCGTGATATCAAACTTCGAGCTTTTGAGAATGCCGATCACCGAACTTATGTGGATTTGAAGGTAAAGTTCCTGTGCATTCTACTTTTTCGTTTATTGCTACCTTGAACAACAAGCATTAGGCTTTCATTAGTTCTTTTCGTTGCTAAGTCGATTTTGCCTCGATCCCGGACCTTAAATTTGTTATCTGATGGTGCAGGATAAATGGAAAACATTGGTTCACACGGCGAAAATTTCCCCACAGCAAAGACGAGGGGAGCCAGTACCACAGGAACTGTTGGACAGGGTATTAGCTGCTCATGCATACTGGTCTCAGCATCAAGCTAAACAACAAGGCAAGCATCAACCCGGAACTTTGAGGATCACTGACACCGAACCTGACAGAAACGGACTTGCAACAGTCCCAACCGTTCCGATGTAAAAAGGTAAACCATTGACCAAGAAGAAGAAGAAAAAGAAAGAACATGTACAAATTTGATTGATATTGTTATGTAATATTCCTCACACTACTCACTTGATTCATTTCCCAGCCACTGACATTTTGTAAATGAATTCGACGAAAAAAAAATAAGATCGGTCTAGCCGGAATTTTTACGGTTACATTTCGTTGTCGGTTCATTTCGGGTTTATAGATTTGTAATTCAATTTAGAAAAAAAAGCAAGAAAAATAGAGATTTATTTCATTTTTTGGATAGAAAATGTTTTTTTCTTTGATAATTTTTTTTGTTGTACTTTCTGGGTAGGTTTACCAAACTATTTTGCTTTGCTTTCCCATGAAAATGGTAGTTGGGGTTGAAGAATTGGTGTCACAGTCATAGCATTATGAACATTTAATTAAAATTTAAACCCACCCCAAATTTTTTATTTAATTTAAATGTTGCTAACTAACTAGTAAAATATTATTTTAGGATTTTTAGGGTTTTGGATAAAGATTAATTTAGGGTTTGCTTTCATTGGGATTGGGGATTTTGATTCCCTCTTTTAATAGTATATCTTTGTTCTATCTAATCTTCTAATCTTTATTTGGGTTAAATTGTTTAGTAAGTCCCTGGGCTGTTACATGAAGAGTAAATTAATCCATTTTCAATCAAATGAGTAATTCATTTCTTTTTTGAAGTAAGCTTCAAAAAAAAGAAATCAAAATTCAATACTGCTTTTTGGTAATCATTTTTCTGTTCGTTTTTAATACTTGAAGTTGACAAAAGTAAAAGTTTGATAACATGGCATTTCATGATTATGTCACATCATCACTTAAAAATTAAAAATTTTAATTAATGATATGATACAATCTCAAAGTGTTACGTAACTAAATCTTAATAGAAAGTACATGTACCAAACTGTACCTAATTATCAAATTCAAGAACTAAAAATTATACAAACCCCTTTAAAAAATGTCCTGTTTCAATCTACATTTTAAAACGTGGCAAATCAACATTTAGCTTACAATTTATTTATTTATTTGCTTCACAATTTAATTCATTAATAACTAAATTAATCATGTTTATAATAGAGGGACTAATTTACAGCTAAGCCTATAATAAAAGGACTTGTCAGGTTATTTTTAACCTTTTTAATTAGACATGTTGTTCAAGGTAAAACCTAATACTTCCAATATTGTCTTAGTTAGAAAATTCTTTAATCTTCGAGACAATATCTAAAACTATTCATAGTTTCTTCCTAACTCATAAATAGAAAAAAAGTACCTTTCAACGTACTCGAACCCATGTCTTATATTAACAACAGTGCCCACGTTAATTAAATTTTTTTAATAGAGTTTTTTAGTTAGACTGTTTTAGTACATTTATTGTCAGCATTTTTTAATTATTTATAAAATTTTCTGGAGATAAAACTTTAATAATTTCTTACATCTACGCAACAACTATATTAATATATTCTTAATTGACTCCAAATAATTGACTCAATTATTGATATATATATAATCTTTTAAATAATAATAAATTTTGGTTCATCATATACAGTCATATGGAGGTAGGTCATTCTTCCCTGCACGTTACACCATGTGAATAAATTGGGCAAAAATGTATCTATAAAAAGTCAAATTTACTAATTAGACCTTGATATTATTAGTAAAAATTAAAATTTCGTGCTTTTATTATTTTAAGTTCGATTTTTACTCTGTGTAAATTGTGCATGAATTATTTTTAAATTTATTGTGTGTAACGACAATCGTCAAGGTTTTTAAAATCAAATAGTAATTAAATCAATCAGATCATCATCAATTTATAATTCATTCGATTAAACAAGTCAATTTAGTTTTATTTAAATAAATTATTAAAAATTAAAAAAATAATTTAATTAATTTTTTAATTTAATTATAAACAGTTCGCTCAGATATCGATTTAAAACTTATAATAATTTATTCTCAATCTAATCGAATAGTCATGATAGTTGTAGAAGGAAAAAAGTCAAAACCTCTTACTTTCGTAGCAATTCAGTCTCTTGTAATCAAGAAATGAGAGACGTAGGCATTATCATCTACGCAACCTTAAATTTAAAAAACATATATACACACATGTATTATGTGATTTTTGTTAATAAATGTCCCAATATATTTTATTATTTACACTAATATCCTTCATCCATGCAAGACAACTATTAATTTTCTAATTAGAAAGGGGTTCCGTTTTGCCGATTGAGCCTTAGCTTGATTAGTATTGGTATTATTGACAATACATGAGGATGTGGGTTCGAGTGCGTTGAAATATATTATCTTCCTATTTAAGGGTTGGGGTAGGATGCTGGGTAGTTCTAAGCTTACGTGCTTGATAAAATAACGGGATAGTTACACGTGGGGTTTTTAAAGTTTTAATCCAAATCTATGGTTAAAAATTGACATGCCACATGTACCTTATGCTAGTGTATAGAGATAATTTTTTAACTGTAAAAATAGATGGAATTTTTACAAAAGAACTAATTTACTCTTTGATCTAGCATATATGAACTAATTGACCCAATTTTTAGTTAAAAAAATGTAATCCGACAATTAATACAAAAATCTAATACTTTATCAAATTTAAATCCATAATTACTTAAATTAAGTATTAAAACACTCATATTTATCTCGTTTATAATAATTAGGTTACAAAGATTAAATTGAATCCCAATTTTTCAAACTCGAATAGTTTATTATGGAGATTATTTCCACATACACAAACAAAAATGTGCGTATATTCAAGGAAAAAGTGGTATATTCTTCCAAAGTTTGGACCATATGTTAGTCCAATTATATTGGAGTCCAATTATATTCAACCATTTTGGATGGACCTCATTTGTATGTGATGGTGTTTCGAATAATTTGATTCTTCCTGTTAAATTCGAAAGTGAGCAGCAACGTTATTATTTTTTCGTCAATTATACATAATTTAGTTTTCTATGTTTATACATTCTGTATAAATGTTGTAAACTAAATCTGTTAATTTAGAATCAAGTTGATAGAATGCTTAAATTTTGTAGGTTCAATTTGTTAAATCAGGACTAAATTCGTAGTATGTGTAAAGTTTGAGGGCAATTTTTATTATTATACTAATAAAAAAATATGCATAGTTGACGAAAATTAGTAATTTTGTGATTAATTATTTTTAGTTACTCACTCTCAGAAATAACTAGGATTAAATTGCTCTATTTTTTTAGACTAACGAATTTGCTCAATATTGAAAATGAGAGAAATTGAAGAAGTCCGTTTACTTGTAATTTCTAATTTCTTGATGAAACATATATTAATACACAACACAAATATCGATGGGGCAAAATTGGCCCTTTAAAGTCTTTGCTCTATTCTCGTTACACGACAACAAGCAAAGAGGGGCAACTGTACGACCCAATTTTAGCCCAAAAAAAAACCAGTTAAACCAAATCCAAAATAAACAAAATCTAATTTAAATCAGTCCAGGCCCAATGTTTAACCCTAGCCCACTACCCAAAGTAGAAAAATACAAGCAGGAACCCTAGAATCAGTGTAGTGCCGCCGCCAGCAAGGCCATTCTCCACGTCGCACGGCTTCTCCCCGCAATGTGCGCCTCCACGTCTCTGTGTTGCACCTACAGAAAAGGAAAAACAACAATAAAGGGATTCAGGATTTGATTCTAGCCTATTTTTAGGGAGATTTCTTAGGCTATAAGAGGTCGAATAATAGAATGTAAAAGGGAGAGAGGTTTTTTTTCTTTACACGGTTGTACACACAAGAAATAGAGAGCGAACACATTTTTACAGAATATACAGAGGTTAATAGCAAAAGAAAAGGTTTCTCTTTTACTTTATTTTTTTTTTTTTCCTAAACTTTCGAATCTGTTTTTTCATTTACTTCTTTTATTTCTTTGTTTTAAACACTAAAGTCTTAATCAATAAAAAAGAGGGCTAAAAAAACTCACTTTTTGAAATTTCGCCATCACACAGTCGGTGGCGGCGATGATGCGGCGTCGATTTGGCGGCGTCACACGCCGGGACTCGCCGGTTACTCACCGGAAATCGTTGGGGAGCCAAGGAGGAGAGCTTTTCTCTGTTTTATTTTTGAAAGAAGGGAGAAAATGAATTTTCAAAAAAAATTTGGGCATTTATACTGTACATAAAACGGCGCTGTTTTGAGCTTTAGGGTCGAGGCCAAAACGACGCTGTTTTGGTCCTCTCGACCATAACCCGACCCGCATGCGGGGCAAAGATCCGCGTGTTTTTCTTGGGGAGGGCTAATTGCGCATTTAGCCCCTCCGCTTTTCCGTGGCTTTATAATTAGTTTTTTTTATTCCAGATTTGGCCCAAAAGTTCGCTCCTCATTTCAATCGATTCCTTAGTTGTGCGCTGCGTTTCAAGGAGTGGGATTTATTTCCATTTTGATCCCTCTAAGTTGCGCGCGTCTTTCAATTTACTCCTTTGCCATTATTTGTTTTTAAATTCGGCCCCAAATATCCTGTTTTGATCCAATTTAGTCCCTTTTCATTTGTTTTGGCTGTTTTACTATTAAATTAATTATTTTTAATGTTTTAATTACTCTTTTGTGTTTAGTATTGTTATTAGAACCAGATTATTTATTATTATTATTATCATATTTTATTGTTACTATTTTATATTTATTGCTATTATTATATTCATTATCATATTTGTGATTATTATTAAATATTATATTTATTATTATTATTATTATCAAGTATTTTTTTATTTTCTTTTATTACTACTATTCTGTTAATACTATTATTTTCTTGTTTTCTTATTATTTTTTTCTTATTATTATTATATTATTATTGTTAGTATTATTACTACTAATTTAGTATATTATTATTGTAATTATTATTTTAACATCACCATTACTACATCTTTTTATTTCTTTTAATTATCATATTCGTTAGAATTATTATTGTTTTATTTGTCATTATTTATATATGTATATATATTATTATTATTCTTATTAATTCTATTGTTTATCTTATTTGCTTTTACTACATTTTCCCAAACTCATAAAAAGATTTTCTTAAAAGTAAAGGCAATATCTGGTGTTTTGGAAATTCAAGGAATCGTGCCCTAACGTGCTGGGTTGTGGTTCCTGTTTGGCCAAATCATTGAATATCCTTTAAAAAAATTGTGTCCGTTCTTTAAAATTAAAAGCAAGGCAATATTTCATGTTTGGAAATTTGAAGGATTGTGCCCTAACGTGCTAGGTTTCGGTTCTTTCATTTGGCCAAATGATGAAGTACCCTTTTTAAAATGACAAGGCATGAATCTTGGAAATCATGAAACGATCTTGGTTTCGAAGGTCCAAATATCGTATCCTAACGTCTTTGGGGACGTGATATTTCACCCTTCTAAAACAAGAGAATTTCGATATCCAAATTCGAATTACCCTAACATTTTCCAAATGATCCATGTTTTAAAATCTTTTCTAATTTTTGATATTAAGGACATTAATCAATTAATACGGTACCAATTTTGGGCGTTTCGAGGGTGCTAATCCTTCCTCGTGCGTAACCGACTCTCGAACCCGTTTTCTTAAAATTCGTAGACCAAAATGTTTTCAAAAGTGGCCCAATCACACTTCAAAAAAAGATTGGTGGCGATCCGTTTTCCTTCTAAAGTCGGCCCGTTTTCAAACAAAAAATGGTTTCGACAGCTTGGCGACTCCACTGGGGACCTATAAGAGAGTCAAGCCGTGTAATTAATTGATTAATGTCCCTTATTTGAAAATTAAAATTTGATTTTAACTTCCTTTTTCTTCCACCGCATATGTTTTATGTTTTACGTACCTGGGATATATTTGCATCATATTGCATGACCATAATGGTCGCACCTTTAAGTGAGAGTGAGAAGCTACTCCTTCGTGAGGTTTTCACCTCCGTGCGGGATGAGTGGATCGCCGATACGTCCGTACCTATGTCTTCGTGAGGTTTTCACCTCCGTGCAGTAATAGGGAAATGTATTCCCCTGAACTGAACTCGGTCCGTATGAACCTATAATGGGTGAGGACCGAGGAATCTGCTGGTTCAGGTACCCTTGTTTTAGAGCCAAACCGCATATAGAGAGCCCTATGGACTTACCTTAGGTAGAGCTACTCCAAACCTTAGTATTTCCCCAGATGAGTGATATATTGTTGTTCTTTATATTATTTCTGGTGCATGATATTAATTTGTAGCATCTTCTTGTAATTGCATGTCATTTCATTTTAAAGAGGTGTCGACTCACATTCGATTTCTAATTTAGGAAGCTTGTCATGGAGAACGAATTCCCTGATAAAGTAGAGGATAATGCGTCGTCCGAATATGGTCGAGCGCTAACGCAAATGAAAAAGGGGGACAAATTTAGCCGAGGACATACATCGGAGTTATATAACTACTACACTCGCATTAGTGTGACGCAAAAATGATCTTCGGGAGTTAAAGAAAATATGGGATCGGTGGGATCGGAGAGACGAGACAAATTGCTTTATGAGAATTATGGGGATTTGTCTCACTTATTTGGAATCAATATAGATGAGCATTTATTTCGGCCCTCACTCAAGATTGGAATCCCGCCTATAGTCATTTTACCTTTGGGGATAGATTTGGTACCTACTATAGAAGAATATACGGCTTTACTTCGCCGCAGCAAAGTCGAAGTTGATAAGGTCTATATTAAAGCTACTTGTGGCCCAACCTTTTTAAAGAGGATGATGAATGCTACCGGATGAGTGAACAGTGGGTTGCAAATGAGATCAAACAAAAGGTGCATTCCATGGAAGATTCTGAAGGATTTGATTCTAGTACATCCTGACATGAAGAGGAGAGTTGACGTTTTCGCTCTAAGCATCTATGGCTTAATGGTTTTTCCTAGGGCATTGGGATATGTAGATGAGGCAGTCTCGGATCTCTTTGACCGACTGGATAGAGGGGTCACACCTGTTCCTGCGATCTTGGCTGAGTCGTTTAGATCTTTGAATGCATGCAGGAGAGCTGGGGAAGGCAGATTCATAAGGTGTGCACAGTTATTGTTAGCTTGGTTTCATAGCCATTTTTGGAGAGTGGATAAAGTCTCTTGTCGGTTTTTTTTTAAGAATTACTCACCGCTAAAGGAGTTAGCAGCCACACCCAGAAGGGATGACATATCAGAAGAGAATTGGGTCGCACTTCTTAGAAATCTCAAGGAGGAGGATGTTGAATGGAGAGCACCTAGGTTGGTTCCGGACGAAATTCTCTACCGGTGCGGAGGTTATGATTGGGTCCCTTTGCTAGGAATTTGGGGAGCCGTGGGGTATACTCCTTTGCTTATTTTGAGGCAGTATAGATCAAGACAGTTCATACCGGCAACGTTTGGGCTAGCTCAGTTTGAGTTTTCATATAGGGATGATCATTATAAGAAGAAGGTTCGAGAGATTTCTGATGCTTGGAAATAGACTCGCCGAACGAAAAGAGTTACTGTAGGTCCGATGGCAACCTTCGAGTATAAGGCATGGCGGAATAGGAGAATCGATGATAATGTCCCCAGACCGATACAGGATGGTGCTCGACCAATAGAGGAATATCTGCAAGTAGTTCCTTCTGAGTTGGAAATCATAAAACAAGACTTCAAAAGTAAAACCGCGGAGTTAGAGAAAAAAGTAGAACAACTGGAAGAGGACAAAATGAATTTGAGGTTAGATATTGATATCCAAAAATCAGAGGCTGAGAAGCTGAGAAAGGGAAAAAAGAAGGCCGAAGAGGATCTGGATAGCTTGAAGACCGACTACAAAAAGTTACATTTATCCATGAGGACTGCTAGGTTGGGTAAAACCACGGAACAATGGCGTCAAGAAATTCACGAGGAAATGACCAAGGTCGATCAGTGGAGGAAGAGATTCCATGAGGCTCAAGCACAAAAGGAGGCCCTAAAAAAGACTGTGGGGGAGAGCCAAAGCGAAAATAAGATGCTAAGAGCTCGAGTAGCAGAACTAGAGAAGGCATTGTGTCAAAGTCACAACTCTACAGTGAAGTTGGAATCAAGCCTAAATCAGATTGAAGAGTTGAAAGGAAATGTGGTAACACTTGAAACAGCGTTGCAAAATAGTGAGCTCCGGATCCAACTATTGGAGGCAAACAACGAGCGACGGGAAGAACAACTTCAACGTTCCCAGAATCAAGTCAGAGAAAGAGATTACCTTATGGGCGAAGCCGTGATTCAGATACGAGAAGTGGCTGAACATGTACAAACCTTAGCGGTTAAGGCTGATTGTTAAGTATAATATATGAACAAAAGTCAGATAGGGGTAGAGAGTTAGCTAGCCTTCTTGAGAAAGTTAAGGCTTTGGGCATAAGGGCTAGGTCGTATATGTGACTCTGTTTTATGTAAAGGATTTTGTTTTTTTCAATAAGTATTCTAAAAAGAAATTGAACCAAAATCGACTCCTCTTATTTCTTTTGCATTCATTCATTTGCATTGCATTTCATGCATTTGCATTACATCACATTATATGCGGTAAACATCATAAGAAAACCCTATTAACCAGAGGTCATATTATAGTTATCCTGGAACACCGCTATTACACTCGGAAAAAGACAAGAGCAATGGATCAAAAGATGGAAAGGTTAGAGTAGATGCAGAAAGAGATGCAAGACCAACTACAGGCTCAGATGCAAGTGCAGTTAGCTAAGATCCAACAGGATATGAGGGATCAAATGCTGGAATCCCAGAAAAGTATGATGAGTCAGCTAACACAGTTGTTAACTGGAGGGCTTAGAAAAGGAAAAAATTCTATAGTTGATATTGGAGATGATATTGAAGATTCTGCTTGTCCTCTAGGCTTGGCCCCGGCAAGTTTCCAAGTGAACCCACCAAGAGTGCAGGTCAATATCAAGCCCCAATCTGATACCCCAGTACCGGTAAACTTCTTGGCAGGCTCGAGCTCTAACCCAGAAGTTAATTTGGCAAAGTCGATGGTCCCTGATTTTGATGATGCAGCTGAAGAAGAAAAAACGAGGGCAGAACTCCCAAAGGAGTTTGAGGATCGATGCAAATGGTTAGAGGAGAAGTTCAAAGCATTGAAAAGTGCTGATTACCAATGCGAGGTGGATGCCAAGAAGCTAAGTCTAGTCCCGGATTTGGTACTTCCTCCGAAGTTCAAGATGCCAGAGTTTAAAAAGTACAACGGGACCAGTTGCCCTAAGGCCCATATTACGATGTTCTGTCGTAGAATGACAGGATATGTCAACAATGACCGCTATTGATCCATCGCTTTGATAATACCGACCGAGTCGCAAAGAAATGGTACAATCAGCTGAGTCATACCCAAATCAAATCGTGAAGAGATTTGGCACAGGCTTTCATGAAACATTACGGCCATGTGACCAATATAGCACCTGACAGGATCACGTTGCAAAATATGGAGAAAAAGTCAGGCGAAAGTTTCAGGAAGTACGCACAAAGATGGAGGAGGTCATTACACGTGTCCAAAATGCACACGAATTCTCGGAGAAAGAAATGACTAGGCTCTTCATCAATACCCTGATGGCACTTTTTATTAACCACATGTTAGGGAGCGCGACTAAGAGTTTCGCAGACATAGTGATGTCAGGTGAGATGATAGAGAACGCGATCAGGTGTGGAAAGATAGAGGCATGAGAGAGCACGAGAAGAGCGGCTCCGTAGAAGAGGGAAAGTGAAGTAGGAAATATAAGCTCGGGTTATCCTAAACCTATTACTATTACCCAATCGAGAGTGGTAGCTGTGGGCCAGCAGGCCCAACCAAGACAAGAGCCCAACACGAGGCAAAAGATTGAAAAATTTCAATTTACTCCTATACCGGTGACGTATAAGGAGTTGTATAAGACTTTATTCGATGCACACATCGTATCCCCATTTTACTTGAAGCCGCTGTAACCTCCATATCCCAAGTGGTATGACACAAACGCTCAGTAAGAGTACCATGCGGATGTAGTAGGTCACTTAATAGAGAACTGTACTTCATTCAAAAGACTAGTTGAGAGACTTATTAAGGCAGGGGTGGTAGACTTCAATGACCCACCTGGTGGAGGAAATCCGTTACCCAATCATACGGATAAAGGGGTAAATGCGATAGTCGAAGACAGGGGAAGGAGAACCAAGCAGGAAGTTGCTGAGATTAGAACCCCATTGAGAGAAGTTTGGGAAGCAATGCAGAAAATGGGGTTAGTTCTGCAGGAGCAGGTGAACAGATCTCGAGATGCAAGGAACTACTGTGAGTTCCATGACAAGGAAGGCCATGAGATCCAGCAGTGCAACAAATTCAGAACCTTAATACAAGGGTTAATGGATAATAAAGAGCTGGAGTTCTTTGACTTTTTCAAAGAGGTGGATGTATGTGCCACAGAGGGGGGTCTGTAGAAAGGATCCCTAAAGTCCAACACCCAATACGGCCAGGGGTCGACGAGGCCGGAGTGAAAATAGCGCCGAAGGTTGAAATTAAAAAACCTGCAACTTCCCCTTATAAGGAAACACCGAGGGTGGTAATCAGAAAACCCGTAGCTTCTCCTTATAAGGATATACCGAGGATTGTAATTCAGAAACCCGGGTCTTTTCCTTATAAAGATGACAAGAGAGTACCTTGGAATTACAAATGCACCGTGATGGCTTTAGGAAGAGAAATTACCAAAGACACCCGACCCGTAGTCGAGTCCTCTATGATGATGAGGGAGGCGAGAAGACAGACCACCGGTTAATGAACCATGAATGAGGATGAGGCCGAGGAGTTTTTGAAGTTCCTGAAGCACAGTGAGTACAGTGTTGTGGAACAGTTACACAAAAAATGCAAGACGCGACATCGATCTTGGCGCTCATCACTAAACTCGTAAGGACACCGTAGTGCGCTAATGAAAGCATTGAACCAGATTTATGTGGCTGATGACATTTCGGTAAATAACTTAGACCGTCTTGTAAATAACATAAGCGCTGATAATTTCATCTCGTTCAGTGAGGATGAAATACCGCCGGGGGGCATAGGATCTACCAAGGCTTTACACATTACTACTCGATGCAAAGGATATACACTGCCAGGGGTATTAATTGAAAACGGATCGGCACTGAACGTCTTGCCCCTATCTACACTGGACAGGTTACCTGTAGATAGCTCTCACATGAAAACATGCCAAAATTTAGTGAGAGCCTTCGATGGCACTGAGAGAAAAGTGATGGGGAGGATCGAGATACCCCTTTTAATTGGGCCAAATACGTACGAGGTAGATTTCCTCGTGATGGACATCAAGCCTTCTTATAATTGCTTATTGGGGAGGCCGTGGATCCACTCAGCGGGAGCTGTACCATCGTCATTGCACCAAAAGTTGAAGTTAGTGACGGAGGGCCGATTGATAACCATAAACACAGAGGAGGATATCATCGCGTCTGTTACTAGTAATGCATCGTACATAGAGAATGACGCGGAGGCTATAGAGTGCTCCTTCAGGTCATTAGAGTTTATAAATGCGACTTTCATCAGTGAAGGTGGCAAGGTCCCGGTGCCAAAGATCTATAAAGCTACAAGGATGGGCCTACAGCTGACGGTAGGAAAAGGAGCACTGCCTGGGAGGGGACTCGGAAAATACCTTCAGGGCCCGGTTAGAGTGTCAGGATTGGTTGACAAACATGATCACTTTGGTCTGGGGTATAGGCCAGATTTCGGACAGAAAAAGGAAGAGCCGGAAAGGAAACGTGAGAGACAGAGGGCACGATTGAATGGTGCTGAGGTCACATGGGGTTCGATAACTTTTCCCTATATATCTAATACATTCGTGTCTGGAGGAATTATTCATTCAGGGTTAAAGATTGTGAATAGAGAAACGGCTGAAGACATGATGAGAACTTTGAACATCAATGCTGTGGCTGAAGGGAGTTCGAGGAGAGGAAACTTGGCGGGTATTCACCCTTACGAGCCTGGAAGTGTTCTGGACAACTGGACTGCGGAAGAAATTTCTGTAGTTTTTAGGACTAAAATAAAGTAATGTTCAAAACACACTTATTGTTTCAAGCCTAGGGACAATAAGAATCTTTTGTGAAATAGGCATGTTCACGTATCGTTATTTTTAATAAAAAGTGCATTTTTTTTCCTCTTCCGTACCGTGCAATTATTCTTCTACATCTGTTCCATTACATTCATAATCATAACGCATGAATAAGTCATTCTTAAATACATTTTCATTAAATACTCTTTCATGCTTACCATAGGCCCCCAGATATTGATGTCATGAACAACGCTGTTACGGACCTAGAATTTCCTGATGAGCAAGACATGTGCCCGGAAGAACCTCAGGACTTTACAGATGACGGAGATTATAGTATATCTCTGGATCTGTTAAGGATGGTGGAGCAGGAAGAAAAGCTGATTCGGCCTCACAAAGAGACAATTGAGAATGTGACTCTGGAGGAAGGGAAAGAAGTGAAAATTGGAACCCTCATCACCAGAGAAACAAGGCAGGACCTCATCAGACTTCTGTTAGAGTTCAAAGATGTCTTCGCGTGGTCATATCAAGACATGCCTGGGTTGAGCACTGACATTGCAGTACATTGTATCCCCATAAAGGAAGATTGCAAGCCAGTCCAACAGAAGCTCCGAAGGATGAGACCTGATGTTGCGGTGAAAATCAGAGAGGAGGTCAAGAAACAGTTTGACGCTGAGTTCTTATGAGTTGAGTTGTGAATTACTCAGAATGGGTAGCCAATGTTGTCCCCGTTCCTAAGAAAGATGGGAAAGTACGAATGTGCGTCGACTACAGAGACCTAAACAAGGGCAGCCCAAAAGACAACTTCCCACTGCCTCACATTGACACTTTGGTGGATAATACGGCAGGTTTCTCATTCTTCTCGTTCATGGATGGTTTCTCAGGATACAATCAAATAAAGATGCATCCTGAGGACATGGTAAAGACTACCTTCATAACCTTATGGGGAACTTTTTGTTACCAAGTGATGCCATTTGGGTTAAAGAATGCGGGGGCAACATATCAAAGGGCTATGGTAACCTTGTTCCACGACATGATGCACAAGGAGATTGAGGTCTACGTGGACGATATGATTGCAAAGTCTCGAACGGAAGGGGAGCATGTGCAAGTGTTGAGGAAACTATTCTTGAGGTTGAGAAAATTTCACCAAAACTCAATCCAAATAAGTGTACTTTCGGGCACGATCGTGAAGCTACTTGGTTTCATGGTCGGTGAAAAAGGAATCAAGTAGATCCGGATAAAGTCAAGGCCGCAAAAGTTGCCTCTCCGCGCACAAGACTCAAAAGGAAGTCCGAGGCTTTCTAGGAAGACTAAATTACATCGCTCGGTTCATCTCGCAATTGACTGAGAAGTGTGATCCAATATTCCGTCTTCTTAAGAAACACAATCCAGGCATTTGGGACGATGAATGCCAGAGGGCATTTGATAAGATTAAAAAATACTTGTCCAATACCCCAGTGTTAATGCCTCCTAGTCCTGATAGACCATTGATTTTGTATTTGTCGGTGTTCGATAATTCAATGGGATGTGTACTCGGCCAGCACGACGAGACAGGGAAGAAAGAAAGGGCGATATACTACCTCAGTAAGAAATTCACCGAGTGTGAAATGAGATACTCGCCAATTGAGAAATTGTATTGTGCATTAATTTTAACAACTCGGAGGTTGAGGCAGTACATGTTGTACCACACAACCTGGTTAATCTCGAAATTGGACCCTCTCAAGTACATGATGGAGTCGACCGCTTTGAATGGAAGAATGGCCCGATGGCAAATTTTGCTCTCCGAGTTTGACATAGAAGGCCGTGAAGGGAAGTGCAATAGCTGATTTTCTAGCCAGCAGGGCATTAGACGACTACGAACCCCTAAATTTTGATTTTCCCAATGAGGATCTGATGTTTGTAGCGACAATTGAAGAAAATATCTTAGAAGATCGTCCCTAAAAGTTGAACTTTGACGGAGCATCAAATGCCGTTGGTAATGGAGTTGGAGCAATCCTAATATCCCCGAATAGAGACCATTATCCATTCACTTGCAAGTTGGATTTTGACTGCACGAACAATATGGCGGAATACGAAGCATGCATCCTGGGAATTCGAGCAGCCATAGACCGCCAAGTCAAGTCGCTAGAGGTATATGGAGATTCCGCGCTGGTAATCTATCAGCTCAAAGGAGAATGGGAAACAAGAGATCCCAAATTGATCAGCTACCCAAAGTTAGTTCTGGAACTAATTGAGGAGTTTGATGACATCACATTCTTTTACCTCCCGCGTGATGAAAACCAGATGGCTGATGCCTTGGCTACCCTAGCTTCTATGATCAGAATAAACGAGCAAGAGGGTATGAAGCCCATCCAATTGAGTATTTATGAGACACCGGCTCACTGCTGCAATATCAGTGAAGAAAAGGAGAGAGACGATCATCCTTGGTATCAGGATATTCTGCGATATGTAAGGAGTCGCAAATATCCTGATCAAGCAACAGAAAATGAAAGGAGAACATTGAGAAGACTAGCCAACGACTATGTCTTAGACATGGAGATCCTGTATAAAAAGAGGAAAGATCAGGTGTTGTTACGATGTGTCGATGCTGTTGAGGCTAGGAAAATCTTGGAAGAAGTCCATGAAGGTGTCTGTGCAACACATGCCAATGGGTTTACAATGACCAGACAAATCATGAGATTCGAGTATTACTGGTCCACGATGGAAGGAGACTGTATCCGTTATACCAAGAAGTGCCACAAGTCCCAGATTTATGGAGACAAGATCCATGTGCCTCCTTCACCTCTTCATGTCATGACTTCCCCATGGCCTTTCTCAATGTGGGGCATGGACGTTATTGGACCAATCTCACCGAAGGCTTCTAATGGACATCGTTTCATCTTCGTGGTCATTGATTACTTCACCAAATGGGTAGAGGCAGCTTCATACGCTAATGTCACGAAGACGGCAGTTAGCAAGTTTTTGAAGAAAGAGATCATATGTCGCTACGGTATGCCAGAAAGGATCGTGTCCGATAATACACTAAACTTAAACAACAGTGCGATAGCAGAAGTCTGCAGTCAGTTTAACATTAAGCACCATAACTCATCGCCATATCGCCTAAAAATGAATGGAGCAGTTGAGGCGGCTAATAAAAATATCAAGAAAATTGTGGGGAAAATGGCGGAGACTTACAAGGATTGGCATGAAAAGTTACCGCTTACTCTCTTCGCCTATCGAAATCGGTTAGAACCTCTACCGGGGCAACTCCTTTCTCGTTGGTTTATGGGATGGAAGCAGTCTTGCCTATTGAAGTTGAAATCCCTTCACTCCGGTTTTGTTAGAGCTGAAGTTGGACAAAGCAGAATGGGTTCAATCTCGATATGATCAACTGAATCTAATTGAGGAAAAAAGGCCAAAAGCCATTCGCCATGGTCAGTTGTACCAGAGGCGGATGATGCGGGCTTACAATAAGAAGGTCCGCCCCAGAGTATTCCATGAAGGAGATTTGGTGTTGAAACAAATCCTCCCTATGCAAAAAAACTTCAGGGGAAAGTGGATGCCTAATTGGGAAGGGCCTTATGTTGTAAAAAAGGCCTTTTCTGGGGGAGCTTTAATACTAGCCGAGATAGACGGTAAAAATCTATCAAATCCAGTCAATGCAGATTCCGTCAAGAAGTACTTCGCATGAAAATGAGCCAAGGAGAAAACCCGCAAAGGGCGTCTTGAGTTCAAAAAAAAAAAGGAGAGGCCAAGGCGAAAACCCGTAAAGGGCGCTTTGAGACCAAAGGGGCTTTGAGTCGAAAACCCGAAAAGGGCGGCTCAGATTATGACCAACTCGTGATGGGGCATACAGTAGTTTCGCTACGCTTGAATTAACAATGAGGAGGTATGTTACATCTTGGGGGCATTGACAGAGTACCACGGTTCTCCTAGACACATGTTGAGCTCAGAATGGTCTTCAAGAAATACGTACAGAGAAGCTTAGGCTGAGATATATGAGGCATCAATTCCACTCTTATTTACTTTGTACCTTAGTAAAATTTACTACCTTTGTTTAATTCATTCTTCATGGGTTTTGTGCCGAGTAAATTTCAGTTTCATTCATCTCTACAATCTTTTTCCAAGCATTTCATATTGAAGTAATGATTACTTAACTAATAATGCTTTCACAAATGAAGTTTTAAGTATTACTCTGAAAGTCTCTAAATAATACAAGAATCAAAGCAGATAGTTATTTAGAACTAACTGTGCCTAAAGGGTTCTGGAGCATTTAAGATAAGTGGTCTAGCGATGATTTACGTCTTCAGATTCTCTATTAGAAGTATCAGTCGAACACACGTCAGGGATCACCTTAATAAGCAGCAAGCAATGACAGCCCAAGTGTTAAAAATGGATCATTCTCATGACATTTTGCATCCATTCATAACAGTCATAATACATATAGCTAGGAGCATTTTTCATGACATCCTAATCATTTGACATAGGCATAGACCACATGAAATCAATTCTACAGGTAGGTTCCCCAGAAGACAATGTAGCAAAATTGATGGGAGTTACAGAAGAATGTAGATCTTATCTCTACTGAGCAGGAGTAGAGCAGATCGAAAGACTGAAGCCTTATCTTCACTGAACAGGAGTGGAGCAGGCTAAAGATAACAGATCTTATCTCCATTGAGCAGGAGTGGAGCAGATCAAAGACAACAGATCTTATCTCTACGAGCAGGAGTAGAAGCGGATCGAAGATCGAAGCCTTATCTCCACCGAGCAGAGGGAGCGAGTTAAAGATAGCAGATCCTATCTCCACCGAAAGGAGTGGAGCGGATTGAAGACAACAGATCCTATCTCTACCGAAAGGAGAGTAGAGCGGATCGAAGATCAAGCCTTATCTTCACCGAAAGCAGAGTGAAGCAAAGGCTAAAGATAGTAGATCTTATCTCTACTGAAAGGTGAGTAGAGCGGTCAAAGCAAAGCAGATCTTATCTCCACTGAGCAGGAGTGGAGCGGATCGAATATTATAGCCTTATCTCCACTGAGCAGGAGTGGGGCAGGCTAAAGATAGCAGATCCTATCTCCACTGAGTAGGAGTGGAGCGGATTGAAGACAACAGATCTTATCTCTACTGAGCAGTAGTGGAGCAGATCGAAACAAAATGCAGTAAGTCAAAGCAGGGCTACTTGAAGAAAGGAAGCATCAAGAAGTCAAGATTCAACGATGGGGCAAAATTGGCCCTTTTAAAGTCTTTGCTCTATTCTCGTTACACGACAACAAGCAAAGAGGGGCAGCTGTACGACCCAATTTTAGCCCAAAAGAAAACCAGTTAAACCAAATCCAAAATAAACAAAATCTAATTTAAATCAGTCCAGGCCCAATGTTTAACCCTAGCCCACTACCCAAAGTAGAAAAATACAAGCAGGAACCCTAGAATCAGTGTAGTGCCGCCAGCAAGGCCGTTCTCCACGTCGCACGGCTTCTCCCTGCAATGTGCGCCTCCACGTCTCTGTGTTGCACCTACAGAAAAGGAAAAACAACAATAAAGGGATTCGGGATTTGATTCTAGCCTATTTTTAGGGAGATTTCTTAGGCTATAAGAGGTCGAATAATAGAATGTAAAAGGGAGAGAGGTTTTTTTTCTTCACACGGTTGTACACACAAGAAATAGAGAGCGAACACATTTTTACAGAATATACAGAGGTTAATAGCAAAAGAAAAGGTTTCTCTTTTACTTTATTTATTTATTTATTTATTTATTTTTCCTAAACTTTCGAATCTGTTTTTTCATTTACTTCTTTTATTTCTTTGTTTTAAATACTAAAGTCTTAAACAATAAAAAAAGGGGCTAAAAAACTCACTTTTTGAAATTCCGGCCATCGTGTAAGGTGGCCGACGACGGCGGCGTACGGTGGCCGACGACGGCGGCGTACGGTGGCCAGCGTCTCGCCGGGGACTCGCCGGTTACTCACCGGAAATCGCTGGGGAGCCAAGGTGGAGAGCTTTTCTCTGTTTTATTTTTGAAAGAAGGGAGAAAATGAATTTTCAAAAAAAATTTGGGCATTTATACTGTACATAAAACGGCGCCGCTTTTGAGCTTTAGGTCGAGAGCCAAAACGACGTCGTTTTGTCCTCTCCCGACCATGACCCGACCCCATACGGGGCAAAGATCCGCGTGTTTTTCTTGGGGAGGGGCTAATTGCGCATTTAGCCCCTCCGTTTTTCCGTGGCTTTATAATTAGTTTTTTTATTCCAGATTTGGCCCAAAAGTTCGCTCCTCATTTCAATCGAGTCCTTAGTTGTGCGCTGCGTTTCAAGGAGTGGGATTTATTTCCATTTTGATCCCTCTAAGTTGCGCGCGTCTTTCAATTTACTCCTTTGCCATTATTTGTTTTTAAATTCGGCCCCAAATATCCTGTTTTGATCCAATTTAGTCCATTTTCATTTGTTTTGGCTGTTTTACTATTAAATTAATTATTTTTAATGTTTTAATTACTCTTTTGTGTTTAGTATTGTTATTAGAACCAGATTATTTTTTATTATTATCATATTTTATTGTTACTATTTTATATTTATTGCTATTATTATATTCATTATTATATTTGTGATTATTATTAAATATTATATTTATTATTATTATTATTATCAAGTATTTTTTTTATTTTCTTTTATTACTACTATTCTGTTAATACTATTATTTTCTTGTTTTCTTATTATTTTATTATTATTATTATTCTATTATTATTGTTAGTATTATTACTACTAATTTAGTATATTATTATTGTAATTATTATTTTAACATCACCATTACTACATATTTTTATTTCTTTTAATTATCATATTCAATTAGAATTATTATTGTTTTATTTGTCATTATTTATATATGTATATATATTATTATTATTCTTATTAATTCTATTGTTTATCTTATTTGCTTTTACTATATTTTCCCAAACTCATAAAAAGATTTTCTTAAAAGTAAAGGCAATATCTGGTGTTTTGGAAATTCAAGGAATCGTGCCCTAACGTGCTGGGTTGTGGTTCCTGTTTGGCCAAATCATTGAATATCCTTTAAAAAAATTGTGTCCGTTCTTTAAAATTAAAAGCAAGGCAATATTTCATGTTTGGAAATTTGAAGGATTGTGCCCTAACGTGCTGGGTTTCGGTTCTTTCATTTGGCCAAATGATGAAGTACCCTTTTTAAAATGACAAGGCATGAATCTTGGAAATCATGAAACGATCTTGGTTTCGAAGGTCTGAAATATCGTATCCTAACGTGCTGGACGTGATATTTCACCCTTCTAAAACAAGAGAATTTCAATATCCAAATTTGAATTACCCTAACATTTTCCAAATGATCCATGTTTTAAAATCTTTTCTAATTTTTGATATTAAGGACATTAATCAATTAATACGGTACCAATTTTAGGCGTTTCGAGGGTGCTAATCCTTCCTCGTGCGTAACCGACTCCCGAACCCGTTTTCTTAAAATCCGTAGACCAAAATGTTTTCAAAAGTGGCCCAATCACACTTCAAAAAAAGATTGGTGGCGACTCCGTTTTCCTTCTAAAGTCGGCCCGTTTTCAAACAAAAAATGGTTTCGACAACGAATTTGCTCAATATTGAAAATGAGAGAAATTGAAGAAGTCCTTTTACTTGTAATTTCTAATTTCTTAATGAAACATATATTAATACACAACACAAATATCGAATCAATTAAAACTAGAATAAACTTAATACATAGTATAATAGATTGAAAATTGAAGTATCCGTACCTAAATTATTATAAATCTGGACAAAACTCGTATTAAAAACTTAAACCCAAAACCTTAAAATTCTTAAAACTTTGTATTACTGTTAAGCTATTGTCGGCCATAATTTTAATTTTAAAAATTGAAACTCTATAATTGTATCGTACCAAATTGAAAATTATCTCAATTTGTACAAAACAAGTCAGCAATCAATCATAATGTTAATCCCAAAAAGAGAACAACAAAATTTTCAAAATGTGGCCCAAAATTGATAGATCATTAAGAATTGTGGGTCCAGGTCAGATTTAGTCCACAGTCACAGACTTGGTTGGAAAAATTGGAAGACTGAATTTAAAATCTAGTCCTTATATCAATAATATTTGGGCCCATAAATTTGTTTTTTTCAGTTTTTTGGTCCTCAAATTTAATGACTAATTGACAATAAAGGAGGAGTTGAAGCACTATAGTTCGACAAGCCTAGGACATAAACACAGGCAGGGGCAGAGCCAAGGGGCGTTGGTAGGAGCCACGGCCCCCTTAAAATAGAAATTTTCACATTTAGTTTTTTTATAATTTTAAAAAATTTAAATTAATATATGGTAAAATTACACTTTACCCCTAAAAAAAGATAAAATTGATTTAATCATTTAAAAATTATAAAGATATATGCTATTAAAATGGTGAAATTTTACTTTTTCTATTGTAAAAATATACAACTTAATTCCGGTCTCCCTCAAAAAATTTTCTGACTTCACCCCTGAACACGAATAAAAACATCATAGCGATTCTTGTATTATATTTAAAATTGTATGTTAATTTTTTATTGAAGAAATAGATAAATTAATTTATATATGTTAAATAAATGAGTAAAATATTTTTTATTAAATTGTATCCTTAAATTTATATATATAAAAGGTGTAATAATAATTTAATCATCAATTTTTATACTTATATTCAATTTGACCCTTACAAATTTACTTTCAACATAAATATTTTTTTTCTAAAAAAAATATTTTTTTATATTTTTCTTAATTATAAAAACATTTTTAGAATAAACTTGAATTTTTAGTTATTTGGTCCTCCAATTTAATGACTAATTGACAATAAAGGAGAAGTTGAAGCACTATAGTTCGACAACAAGCCTAGGACCTAAATACAAGCAGAGGCAGAGTCAAGGGACGCTGGTAGGGGCTACGGTCTCCCTAAAATAAAAATTTTTACCTTTAGTCTTTTTATAATTTTAAAAAAATTAACTTAGTATATGGTAAAATTACACTTTGTCCACTCAAAAAAGAGAGAAAATTGATTTAGTTCTTTAAAAATTATAAAGATATAAGCTATTAAAATGGTGAAACTTCACTTTTTCTATTGTAAAAATATACAATTTAATTCCTGTCCCCCTCAACAAATTTTCTGACATCGCCTCTGAACACGAGTAAAAACATCATAGCAATTCTTGTATTATATTTAAAATTGTATTTTAATTTTTTATCGAAGAAATAGATAAATTAATTTATATATGTTAAATAAATTAGTAAAATAATTTTTATATTTTTAAATATTTTTCTTAATTATAAAAACATTTTTAAAAGAAACTTGAATTTTTTTTTATATTTTTAATGTATTTTTATGAAAGTATGAAATAGAAAAGGTAAAGAATCATTAGTATATTTAGGAATAATATTTGATTCAGTGTTGGTGCATAAGTCTCATGCACCATTAGTGAATAATAACGTGACACATCATCATTAAATTAAACCAAAAAATATGAGACTTTTTTTTTAGAACAAAAAATGAAAGACTTTTAAATAAACACTAATAATTTTATTTAAATATAATTAAACATTAATCATAACTATTATAAATAAATATTAATAACTCTCAGTTTAAGATCTTGGGTTTAAGGTTTAGAGTTTTAGCATTTAATCATATTTAAATAAAAATATTAGTATTTATTTATAAGTCCTCCACAGTTTTTTGTTTTATTTAATTATCATGTGCCGTGTTATTATTTTCACCGATGGTGCAATGGACTTCTATATCAATAGTGCATCAAATATTTTCCCATATATTTAATACTACTTAATTAAGTTAATCCATAAGTTTATGTTTTTTTTTTTTTGAATTTATCATTTTTTTAATAATATTTTTCATAGTTTGCTTTTAATATTTTATTTTCTTATTTTAAAAAAATAAAATTCTTTTACATTTCTAAATCCTTTAAAGTTTTTATTTATTTTATTAAAATTTTGAAAAATGTTTATGACTATCTTTTTATAATTTTTAAACTATTTATCGATGTGTCATATAAAATAAAATAATGTCATATCAGTAACGAAAGATTGAAGGTCAATTGACTCCAAATAAAGAATAGTGGTCAATTTAAATAAATGTGCTAATATCGAGAGTTAAATCAGTTCTAAAGTTATTTTTGTACTTAGCGAGAAAACGCACATACTACAAATGCAACACATTTCTATTACTTCATCGTTTCCATTAATTTCTATTCATTTGGCTCTACATTCAATTCATTTCTAACTTCAACGAGATAATAGAGGGACTGATTGAACATATATAATTAGGACTCAGAATAATTTATAATTAAGTTTTGACTTTTCATCTATTAATTATAAACTTATTTAGTCACGAAGCCATTACACTAAAGTATCATGATTGAGTTATTCTTAATTATATATCATTACAAAAATTATTTAATAAGTGCTTGTCCAATGATCTTGTTATAAATGTGTTATCCTTATAGGATATTCTTAATCTTTTTGAGATAAATTTGTTCTTCCAATATAACCCTATTTTATCTCACAGTAATCATTACATCTTCCTTCATAAAAAGTTAACTATTATTAGATAGTAATTAAGTCATTTATCACAAAGATAAATGACCCATGACCTTGTTTACTATTCATCTATCATGTAATGTCAATGAAAAAATATCATTTACCCTTTAGTTGGGCTATGAATTCCACTATTGTGAAGTGATACAACATACTACAGAAGTCGTACACCAAACGTACCAACTTTCGGTTCCTTATCTATTTAAACTCATGCTTTCACTTGCATCAAAGTATATGAGTCACGCATACATAGTCCATCATCCACTCAGTTTTAATGTATGTCACAAATGAATAAATCCGTAAATGGATTTAGAATCTATTTTACTTGGGTCTTGTTCAATGTACTTTTAGTTCAGTCAATCACATCTATCTCTCCATCTTTTAGGAATGATTTCCTCCGATGCTTAAGACAAAGTATCTCCCTGATTGGACTTGATAGACAATATATTAGTCTTTCAATTTGTTTACTTATTTTTAACTAGACTAATGACATATTTAGATTATCTACAAATACAAATCGTTTTTCCGTATTACGACCCGACCACGTAATACCACTTAATATTAGTTAAACGTTAAATAATCAACACGTCAATATTTGCTTGCATTTTGCTTTGTGTGCAAAACTATTGAGGATAATATAAAAAGACTATTAATATATTCAATGAATATTTTATAAAGTTAATTTGTTCGGAAAATACAACTATACATCAACGAAAATATTATACTAAAGACATTAAATCCAAACAATAAACACTTTTTATATAAAATACTTTTAGAAAACACTTTGGACATAAAAACATTTTTGTGCCACATCAACATTAAATCAGCCAAAATCCCAAAATATTTTTGAAATCGATATATACCCATCATTTTGCCATTATTTGTTGTTGTTATTATTAATTTTGCATGGACAAACAAATTTGGTCCACACTTCATTCTTTTTCTTATTTCTGTTGTATTTTATTTTATTATTTAATGATTTTAGTGCTCAAAAGCCAACTTAGAAGAAAATGACCAATTGGAATTTTAAAATAGACAACACAACTTTTTGTCATTTAAGTTTATCTTCTGATTTTGATGTCAACTAAAGTCGAATATTATATTACTTTACTTATAATTAATAATGTTGTTTCTCACGTGTCAGTGAAATTGTTAGAATTTCCTTTTACAAGTCTCCTCTTATGATATTAGTTAGATAAAGAAATTTAATATTTCAAGTTTCGGGTTTTATTTTGTATAAATTATATATGAGTTATTTTTAGATTTATTCTAATTTAAGCTCTAATATATATATATATGTTGTATTCAAATTTATTAAGATATTAATTTAAATATATTTTAGTTATCATTTTATTTAAGATCGTATATTTTGACTTAACCAATAACTGTTTTTGAATTGTTATATTCTTTAATAAAAGAGTTATTAGCAGTAATGGGTTTGGATCGGTTGGTTAGAGTGTTGATATAAGGATTAACTCGACTTTTAAGTGAGCTATTCAAAATCGGTAAAAATTGAAAATTGAGGTAAATATCGATAATTGAATTAATTTTGTAAAATTTTTAATATTCTTTTAATTTATTTATTGTTGAGCCTATGATCGAATGAGAATCGACAATTTGATTGGTTAAATCACAATTGGATTATTAAAAGCTTCTTTTTTAAAAGATATTATTTTGTTTAGGTGTAAACAATGATTAGAAAAATGGAATAAACCACTTTCAATAATAATAAAATAAGTGATGCACTTTTTATTCATTTTAGTTTTTCTTTTCAAGTCAGTTTCATCCTCAATTTTTAAAATTTAGTTAAATTGTTTGCTTTGGACAAAAAGTTAACCGGACTTTTAAAATTTTAACGGTATTAATATGGTCATTTGCGTTGTAACCCATGTAATTCATAAAAATTCATTTTTTTTAAAAAAAATCAATAAATTTTAAAAGAAATTCATAAAAACCTTTAGAAAATTATCCATGTTAGCAATAAGGTATACGTAAAATTCCACATGAGTTGCCACATTAATGCCATTAAAATTTTAACAGTTTTGACTGTTTTTCTCTCTAAAAGCAAGCAATTTGACTAAATGTTGAAGGTTGTGACCCAATAAAGAATAAGGGTCAAAATAGGTAAACGTTAAGGGCTAAATTTATCTTTATGAGTTTTATTTTATCAAATTAAGCTATGATTAGTACTTCGAAACAAAAATTATAATCCATTATTTCACCAATCATTTTCATTAAAATTATTAATTTAATACTAATTGAGTCTTAGCTCAGTTAACATCGGCATCCACATTGTTGCTAATATAAGGGGACATAGCTTTAAACTTGTTGAAACTGTAACGCCCCAAAATATCTATTTTTGTTTTTGTGTGTGTCTAACATAAATACTTGTCTGCTTCAATGGTTAAGTGCTCTGGGCAAGTTCGAGCCATGACTTGGGCAAATTTTGGATTTTTAAATAAAGCCCATCTTGGGTTAGAAGGCTTTTAAGTAAAAGTTGGTAAATAATTAACAGAATGGGCTTATTGGTCTGGTGGTTGAGTAAAGTGTTGGTGTGAAGGAGGTCTTGTGTTTGAGTTTGGGCAAGAGCATTATTTTTGCTTGCTCGCCTAGAAGAGTTTGTGTTGGATTAATGATAAACCGTAAAAGTAACAAATTTTAATCCCACATTTAGTATGCTTTTGGATGATTTATCCTTCGGTTTATGTAAAAAGGTGCTCTTAATCCTTTCTTTTCATGTCTTATACCCAGGAAAGCACCCGAGAATAAAAAGAACGAGAAACGGGCCCAAAACAGAGTAAATAGGCCATATCACGAAATCAACACAGCTGTGCCTCATTGATCATCTAGAACACGGCCTGACCTCTGATTTACACGGTCGTGTCTCATTAAAGAAGTCCGAACACGGCTCAAAGACTTGTCACACGGGCGTGTGACATGGCCGTGTCCCTGTCGTGGCATTGAACAATTTCATTCGAATTTGGATACTTTCAGGCAAAGAAACCCATTCCAAGAGCCTATATAAACCCCCTAAGTGTCAGCTGGAAGGGGGCGGTTAGCTAGGCCAAGGAGCCAAGCCGAAAAGGTCAGAATTGTGGGAATCACTCAAAGATAGCCAGTTGATCCATCTCAAGAAGCCGGAATTCTAACTCAAGATGATGGATCTCTCCTTCAATTCATTCAAGGAGTTTTAGGGATTTCTTATGTTTTGTTTTATCTTTTCTCTTGAGATGTTTTCTTTATTTATTATGAACTAAATCCTTCAGATACCTGAAGGGGATGAAACCTATGATGAATCTTGTTATTGTTTTCTAAATTATATGATAAATACTTAGTTTGTTCTTAATTATGTGTGCTTAATTATTGTGTTAATATTTCCGGGATATTGATTCAAGTCAGATGTGCTTAGGTGGAGGAGCAAAAGTCCCTACTTAAGTATAGATCTAGTATAATTAAGCGGAGTTGATCGCACGTCTAGAGATAGGGTGACGAGATTTTGCCGGATTAGGGTGAAACCTAATATGGGAGTCTATAGATCGATTTACTGCTATCCTAGGGGGTTATTAACAGAGAAAGAGATTTCCATTAATTAACCTAGGGTTAGACGTTATTCGCCTCGAGCGAGGGTTTAATATACGTTAGGGAGTCTTACGGATCAAATTAAGTGAATAAATCGTATGGTTCAGTGTTAAATAACAAGTGAAGTCTAGGTGGATTCTTCCTAAGGGTATCGTCTTAATCAACTGAGTTTTCCTAAAGTTATTTCCCCAATTTAGTCTTTTTGTCTTTGCGTCTTAGCTTGGTAATTAGTTAGTTTTAGATTAATCAACCAGTCACTTAATATTTTAGGCTAAATAATAGAAAGATTGTTAGTATTAGTACTTTTAGTTCCTTTGGGTTTGACAATCCGGTCTTGCCTAAGCTATACTGCTGTTCGATAGGTGCACTTGCCTTAAATCATTGTCAGAGTTAGTTTCCAGGTTTGATCATTCTTTTATAAATTTTAAAACTCGACAAAACAACGATCAATTAAAAAGCTGAGTAGTTGGATGTAGCGGGAAGTAGTGGAGTGATTTAAGGGATTAGGGAATATCTGGTAGTTTTTATTTTTTCCAAAAATTTGGTTATTCTTCTTTCTCAAAAACTCCCTGCCGTTTTCTTCACAATTTCCCCCTTGCTGCCGATTTTTACCTTCCCATTTGCTGAGGCGCCTTTTTCTTTATTTTTCTTACTGCTATTTTTCTTGTTTTGACCTCTTTTTTACTTCCTTCTTGCGCAACGTCCTTGTCATTCTTTCGAGGCTTATCGAAGGGCTGATTATCGTTCCTCAATGTTCTAAGGGCATGAAAATCCTATTATTCGATAGAAGGTACTGGAGTGCTTGGAAGCGTGTAGGCATAAAAAACAATACAGGTGTGTACCCGAAAACACAGAAAATAGGGTTTCGAAAAAAGTTAAAAACCCCACTGTCGACGCCATACGGGCGTGTGGTAGGCCGTGTGCCCCTACACGGTCGTGTGATCGAGGAGGCCAGGCAGTGTGATCGAGGAGGACACGGCAGCGTGATGGCCAAGCAGGCCGTGTACAACATATGGGCTAGACTGAATTAGGCCGTGTGGGCCACACGAGTGTATGAGTCCACCGGGTAATCCACACGGGCATGTAATATTTTGGGCTAGGACATGCGAACCACACGACCAAGGCCAATTTGGGCCGTGTGGGCCACATGGGTAGACCACATGGTTGTGTGAGCCCATTTTTACTGAAATGTTTACTATTGTTGAACAGGTCGACCAAGTCGATTGTGAACCTTCCATAGGGTCGGTAAGCACTTCCTAGACCCTTAACTGTATGTTATTGATTTTGTGAATTACGTACTGAGCATGTTATATACCGGTATGTATATTGAATTATATGTGTATCTGATAAACTCGTTATAGCATGACATATTATTTTATGTTGCATTGCATTGGGTTGGGGTTAATATTATTCGGAGGAAGTGTAATGAAAGGATTTTAAGCCAAATATATCGCGCAAAATTCAATTACTACAAATTATTGTTTTGTCTTTGCATTCAAGATTACATATAGAGTGTAGGGATGGGTGGGTTGATTAAATCCCCACATGGAGTGTAAGGTTAGACAGAGACGGTGTGTAGAAGCTGGTTGGGTAGGACTTTGCTACTGTATATCTGCTACTATTACTGATGGGCTTAATCCCTTGTGCATATTGATTCTAATACTGTATTGGGCTAAGGCCTAACTGATTCTGATATTGAGATTGGTTTAGGTCCAAGACTACTATTGACTATGCACAGCGATTGTTGCTTGTTTTGCTCTGCAGGATTACACACTGAGTTTACGAAAACTCACCCTTTTTTGTTTAATGTGCACAGGTAATCCCCCAGACCTAGATGGATCGATGCGGCGGAGGACTTGATGGTGACCACGGTTCTGGATTGTCATGGTTTTAATTTATGATTGTTGGTTTTATTTTTATTCTATTTTCACTGGTTAAATTTTTGGGTTGTAATTGGATTTTCGGACTTTGGTTTGGTTTTGGGTTTTAAATATCTTTACTTTATATATTACAACTGCTAGTAGTAAAAAACCTCAGTTTTCAAAAGAAACAAATAATTTTTGAAAACGCACGATTGTTTTAACTGTTTAAAAAGCTTTTGCATCGAATAACGTTTTGAAACTATCGACTAAAATAGTAACACGATTTTAGAACTAATAAGATATTAAGATAAGTAATTTAAAAGAAATGGTTTTATTGCAACGACATGGTTTTCAAACACCCTATCATGTGACATCGCGAGATCCAGCCATAGCGTCCAGGCCGGGTTTGGGGTGTTACATTTAATGGTATTAGAGCCATGTTTCAAAAATCGACTGTGGATTATGGGTTTTAAAATTTGGTTTTGAAGAATTGATTACAAAATGATTTGAAATGTTTTACTAAGTAAGTGGTACATCGAATCTCTAGCACCGATCCTGTAAGTATTCTAAACTGTGAATTGTTTTAAACTAAAACTGTTATTGATAGTATATTTTGAAACTACTATAGTTAGTATACTGTACTGAAAACACTTTAGTTAGTGTATACTGAAAACTGTAGTGAAACTACGATATACGAAAACAAACTCTGAATTATCGACAATGTTCTATATAAAACATCTGTTAATAAATATTGAACTGTAACTGATTCATAAAATTTTTAAATACAGATAATTCGATTAGATATGAGCACACGAGGTATCCGTAGACGGGGTACTGAAGGCTATGGTAGATGCTGTAGAGGGGCTCAAGCAGGGTTCTCATCTTCTGGCAACCTTGCCTAACTTGGATACTAGTGAGACACCGGTTTCACTTGCGACTGAGACTGGGTCTCAAGACCGCATGGCTGGGGACAACGCATTGTTCTAGGCTATGCTCAGGATTTTAAAGAAGGTCGCTGGGCCCAATACTGGATTTGGGGGCCGAGGGTCGGTTACAGAGCGACTCTTGTCCAATGGGGCTAAGTTATTCAGGTGTGTCACTGGAGTTGCCCTAATTGGCCGAGTACTGGATTAAGGCCACGTAGAGGATTATGGACGATCTAGATTGCACCTCAGAGCAGAAATTAAAGGGTGCAGTCTCGCTGCTGCGTGATGAGGTATATCAGTGATGGCTTACTGTTTAGGAGAGCACTCAGCCCGAACGATTGACCTGTGAGTTCTTTAAGGCCACATTCTAAGGAAAGTATGTAGGAGCCAGTTACGTGGATGCCTATAGGAGGGAGTTTTTAAATTTAACTCAGAGAGATCGATTAGTGGCTGAGTATGAGGATGAGTTTTTGAGACTGAGCCACTATGCACGAGGTATGATGGAATTTGAGTACGAGTTTTGTGTCCGCTTTAAGGATGACTTCAGAGACAAGTTACGGGTTTTGATAGCTCCGCATAGGGAGCGAGATTCTTCTGCCCTGGTTGAGAAGGTGAAGATGTTGAAGAAGTTAAGCGCGCTGAGTGTAAAAATATAGATAGAGAGAGAGGTAGGAATAAAAGGGATTTGGGGCCCTCATGTGCGGTATAAAGGCCTAGGAAAAAAGCCAGAGTTGATAGGCCAGTTAGAGTTGGGCCCCTTATTGCTGCTACTGGACTACTGCCATATACTGATTGTGGTAAACGCCATCAGGGTGAGTGTTGGAAGAGTACTAGGGCATGTTTGAGATGTGGGTCATTGGAACATCGCATTAGTTTAGACTGCGCGACTAAGTAGGTCATATTGATGAATAAAGAGGATGATGAGGTAGCCATGATTGGAGAGAGCCAGAATTTTTTAACTAATATGATTTCTGCACAGCTGGCAAAAAAATTGGTACGTAAGGGATGTGAGGCGTTCTTGGCTTACGTAAGTGTTTCAGATTCTGGTGATTCCTCTGTTAAGGATATCAGAATGGTAAAGAATTTTTCAGACGTCTTTCCTGAGGAGCTACCTGGTTTACCTCCGGATCGTGAAGTGAAGTTTGATATTGAGCTCCTACTTGGTATAGCTCCGGTGTCCATCGTTCCCTATCGAATGACACGGAATGAGTTTGTGGATTGTGGGTTCATCTGCCCTAGTGTGTCTCCGTGGGGAGCACCGGTACTGTTTGTGAAGAAGAAGGATGAATCCATGCGGATGTATATCGACTACTAGCAACTGAACAAGTTGACCATCAAGAATAAGTATCCCCTACTGAGGATAGATGATCTGTTTGACCAGTTTCGAGGAGCTTTGGTGTTCTCTAAGATTGACCTCCGATCTGGGTATTATCAGTTGAAGGTCAAGGAGGCTGACGTACATAAGACGGCATTTAGGACTCGTTATGGTCACTACGAGTTCCTAATAATATCGAGTATTTCAGCCTTTTCTAGATCAATTTATGGTTGTGTTCATCGATTATATACTGGTTTACTCGAGGACTGAGGATGAGCATGACGAGCACCTTAGGGTTGTTCTGCAGACTTTGAGGGAGAAGCAGCTCTATGCTAAGTTTAGCAAGTGCGAGTTCTGGCTATGTGAGGTGACATTTTTAGGTCATGTGGTTTCTGCTGAGGGGATTCGAGTTGACCCTCGAAAGGTTGAGGCTACATTGGAGTGGGAGTAGCCTAGGAACTTGTTTGAGATTCGTAATTTTCTGGAACTGGCGGGTTATTAGCAACGATTTGTAGAGGGCTTCTCGTTGATTGCAACACCCTTGACTAAGTTACTACGTAAGGGTGTGCCGCGAATTAAGCTGACAAGATCTGCGATAGAGAGCTTTGAGAAGCTCAAGATCAGCATCGATTAAGGACTGCTCGATACGACTGAGGTCCGGAAAGGAGTTCACTGTTTATAGTGATGCGTCACACGTTGGTTTGGGATGTATGGTGATACAAGATAGTAAGGTGATTGCATATGTGTCTCGCCAACTTAAGACTCATGAGGCGAATTATCTGACGCATGACTTGAAGTTGGCTGCAGTAGTTTTCGCACTGAAAATCTTGAGGCACTATTTGTATGGTGAGCAGTGTATCATCTACACTGATCATAAGGGCCTCAAGTATCTCTTTACTCAGAAGGAGTTGAATCTTAGGCAGCGTAGATGGATTGAGCTACTCAAGGAATATGACTGCACCATTGAGTACCACCCTGACAAGGCCAATGGGGTGGCCGATGCTTTGAGCCGTAGGGCTATGACTGATTTGAGAGTAATGTTCGCTCGACTTTGCATGTTCAACGATGGGAGTTTGTTGGCTAAGCTGTAAGTCAAACCAATTTCGATCGAGCAGATTAAGGGTAAATAGTTAGAGGAAGAGTCTTTGGGTCTTCGGTTCCAACAGATTGAGGGTGGTAGCACTACGGACTTTGGGTTGAGCTCTAAGGGTGTATTGTGTTTTTAAGGCCGGATATGTGTACCGGATGATACTGATCTGAGGCAGTCTATACCGAGATCTTGAAGAGTTATATTGGTGGACAGGATTGAAGCGAGAGGTTACTAATTTTGTGGCTAGATGTTTGACATGCCAGCAGGTTAAGGCTGAGCATCAGTTGCCTTCGGGTTTGCTACAGTCGATTAAGATTCCCCTTTGGAAGTGGGAACATGTGGCGATGGACTTCGTTAGTGGGTTACCCTTGACACCCACTAAAAAGGATTCTGTTTGGGTCATTGTGGATCGACTGACCAAGTCAGCGCACTTCATACCGGTTCGTACCGATTATTTTCTGCAGAAGTTGACGAAGCTTTATATTTCTGAGATGGTGAGACTGTATAGGGTACCAGTTTCGATCATCTCTGATAAGGATTCTCGCTTCACGTTTTCGTTTTGGAAAAAGTTATATGAGGCTCTCGGTTTAAAATTAGACTTCAGTACTGCGTTCCATCCTCAGACTGATAGTCAGTCAGAGAGGGTGATTGAGATACTAGATGATATGTTGATGAGTTGTGCTATTGATTTCCGAGGTAGCTAGGAGGATTATCTGCCACTAGTGGAGTTTGCTTATAATAACAACTTCCAGTCTAGCATTTAGTTGGCACCTTATGAGGCACTGTATGGTCGTAAGTGCCGTACTCCTTTGTGTTGGACTGAGTTAGGAGAGTGACGTGTTTTGGGACCTGAATTGGTTTCTGAGGCTGAGGATAAGGTCAAACTGATTCGGGATCGATTAAAAGCGGCATCGAACAGGCAAAAATCTTACGCAAATATGAAAAGATGCGAGACTGAATATTCTGTGGGGGGCTTTGTTTTTCTTACGGTCTCACCGTAGAAGAAGATCTCGAGGCTTGGTCATAAGGGCAAGTTGAGCCCTAGGTTTATTGGACCTTACCATATTTTGAATCGAGTGGGACCGATTGCTTATCAGTTGGACTTACCTTCGGAGTTGGATCGGATTCATGACATGTTCCATATTTCTATGTTGAGGCGCTACCGCTCTGATCCTATGAACATTGTTCTTGTTGAAGAAATTGAGGTTAGGCTAGACTTGACCTTTGAGGAGGAGCCGATTCAGATTCTGGATCGTGACGTAAAGGTTCTGAGGAAGAAATCTATTTCACTGGTTAATGTTCAATGGTGTAAGCATAGCACTAAGGAGGCTACGTGGAAGCCTGAGGATGCGATGCGTCAGCAGTATCCTCATCTGTTCTGACCAGGTAAATTTCGAGGACAAAATTTTCTTTTAGGGGGTAGAATTGTAACGCCCAAAAATACCTATTTTTTTTTTTTGTGTGTGTGGCATAAATACTTGTTTGCTTCAATGGTTAAGTGTTTTAGGTGTGTGGGGGAGGTCCCAAGTTCGAGCTATGACTTGGGTAAATTTTATTTTTTTTAAATAAAGCCCCATCTTGGGTTATAAGGCTTTTAAGTAAAAGTTGGTAAATCATTAATAGAATAGGCCTACTGGTCTGGTGGTTGAGAGGAGCGTTAGTGTGAAGGAGGTCTTCTGATTGAGTCTGGGTAAGAGTATTATTTTTGCTTGCTCGTTTAGAAGAGTTTGTGTTGGATTAAAAAGCTGAGTAGTTGGATGTAGTGGGAAGTAGTGAGTGATTTAGGGGATTAGGGAATATCTGGTAGTTTTTCTTTTTTCCAAAAATTTGGTTATTTTTCTTTCTCAAAAACTCTCTGCCGTTTTCTTCACCTTTTCCCCATTACTGTCGATTTTTGTCTTCCCTTTTGCTAAGCTGCCTTTTTCTACATTCCCTTGCTGCTATTTTTCTTGTTTTGACCTCTCTTTTACTTCCTTCCTGCTCAACGTCCTCGTCGCTCTTTCAGGGCTTATCGAAGGGCTGATTATCTTTCATCAATGTTCTAAGGGCGTGAAATTCTTGTTATTCGATAAAAGGTACTGGAGTCTCGAAAGCGTGTAAGCATAAAAAATGATACAGATGTGTACCCGAAAACGCAGAAAATAGGGTTTCAGCAAAAGCCAAAAACCCAACTGTCGACGTCACACGGGCATGTGATAGGCCGTGTGCCCCTACACGGCCGTGTGAACGACAAGGCCAGGCAATGCGTAAAGGACACGGCCATGTGATGGCCAGGTAGGCCGTGTACGACACACGGGCTAGACTGAATTGGGACGTGTGGATCCACACGGGTAATCCACACGAGCATGTAGGATTTTGGGTCAGGCTGTGCGATCTACACGGCCAAGGCCAATTTGAGCCGTGTAGGCCACATGGGCAAACCACATGGGCGTGTGAGCTCATTTTTACTGAAATGTTTGCTAAAGTTGTACGGGTTGCCCAAGTCAACTGTGAACCTTCCATAGGGTCGGTAAGCACTTCCTAGACCCTTAACTGTATGTTATTGATTATGTGAATTACGTACTGAGCATGTTATATACCGGCATGTATTTTGAACTGTATGTGTATCTGATAAACTCGTTATAGCATGACATATTATTGTATGTTGCATTGCATTGGGTTGGGGTTGATATTATTCCGAGGAAGTGTACTAAAAGGCTTTTAAGCCTAATATACTGGTAGCTCAGCTGCAAATTATTGTTTTATGTCGCATTCGGTACTATATGGAGTGTAGGGATGGGTAGGTTGATTAAATCTCCACATGGAGTGTAGGGTAAGACGGAGACGGTGTGTAGAGGCAGGTTGGGTAGGACTTTGCTCTCGTATATCCGCTCTCATCTTGATGACGGGCTTAAGCCCTTGTGCATATTGATTCTGATACTGTATTGGGCTAAGGCCTAACTGATTCTGATACTAAAATGGGCTTAGGCCCAAGACTGCTATTGACTGTGCACTGCAATTGTTGCTTGTTTTGCTCTACGGGATTACACGCTGAGTTTACGAAAACTCACCCCTATTTGTTTAATGTGCACAGGTAATCCCCTAGACCTAGATGGATCGGTGCGGCAGAGAACTTGACGGTGACCACGATTTTGGACTGTCATGGTTTTAATTTATGATTATTAGTTTTATTTTTATTCTATTTTTACTGGTTAAATTTTTGGGTTGTAATTGGACTTTCGAACTTTGGTTTGGTTTGGTTTGATTTTGGGTTTTAAATATCTTTACTTTATAGATTACAACTGCTAGTAGTAGGAAACCTCGGTTTTCAAAAGAAACAAATGATTTTCGAAAACGCATAATTGTTTTAACTGTTTAAAAAGCTTCCACATTGAATAACATTTTGAAACTATCGAATAAATGAGTAACACGATTTTGGAACTAATAAGATATTAAGATAAGTAATTCAAAGGAAATGGTTTTATCGCGACGGCACGATTTTCAAACACCCTATCATGTGACATCGCGAGATCCGGCCATAGCGTTTAGCCCGAGTTTAGGGTGTTATAGAAACGCCTTTATCCTCCGCTTTTATCTTCTTATTTAAGAGTTGAAAAATATTACCATTTAATAATATTTTTTATTTAATAAAAAATGCTTTTTTAAATATTTTATTTGATCCATGGATAAGTTTAATTTACCCAAAGCAGAATTATATAAAAAAATATTCTCATTAATGTTTGCTTTTAAATGGTTACTATAATTTCTAGTGAAAATATGGAAACTTTCTTTCCAATATAAATTGAAGAAATAAATAAAAAATATTTTTAATGAATGGACCGCTGAGATTAACCAATCATCTGCCACCTTCAATCTTCCTGTACAATCATCATCATCATTTTAACACATTAATTTCTTTCATTCCAAAACAAAACAAAGCATACTTTTCTATCATTTAACTCTAAAAAGTAAAAGTCTTTCTCTTTCTGAGTCAGCTCAGGTATTTCATTCATCTTTTGAATTTTTATTATTTATTTCTTATAGCTAGTCTCAATGTATTTTAATGGGTTTTTAAGATCATTTCTATCTGGGTTTATGTCTATATAAAACATCTTATTTTATGTTTTATGTTTTATGCTGTCCAAAGATTTATTTTTGTTTTCTTTTTAAATGTTATGTACTGTTCAAAGGTATTATTTTTATGTTATGAACTGTTGAAAAATGTTATCTTTTTGTTATTATGAAGCCCCAAAGTTTTAAGTTTTAGTTTAAACCCAGTTTTAGTTATGTTTGATGCTGTATTATTTTTATGCTCTTAGGGAATTTTGTTTTATGTTATTGTTATTATAATGTCTTAAAGGATTTTGGTTTTTTATTTTAATCCCTGTTTTCACTATGTTTGATGCTGTATTGTTTTGATGTTTTAAGGTCTTTAGGTTGGGAATTTGATAGTCATGGATGGTTGGCTGAAGGGATCTAATAGTTTTGTGGATAGGGTAGGACTAAATGACGGTACGGTCTTAGCTTTATCCGGTTGGGATTTCGATAACCAGTTTAAGAATGAGAATTGTGTCGATATTCCTTCTTCGGAACCTGTTATGATTCCGGGAAATTCAGGGAATGTAGTGTCTTCCTTTGGAACTTGTTCTGATAGACTTGGACTAAATGATGGTACAGTGTTGGCCTTATCCGGTCGGGATTTCGATAGCCGGTTTAAGAATGAGAATTATGTTGATGTTCTTCCTTTGGAACATGTTATGGTTCCGGGAAATTTAGTGCCTTCCTTTGGAACCTGTTCTGATATAGCAGGACTAAATGTTGATAACCAACCTGTTCCGATTCCGGGAAATTCAGTGCTTTCCTCGAGTGTGAACGAGGGAGATTTGCATGAGGATTTTGACTTCAGCGATGAAGTTCTTAAGTACATAAGTCAGATGCTTATGGAAGAAGATATGGAAGATAAGACTTGTATGTTTAAAGAGTCATCGGCAGCACTTCAGGCTGCCGAGAAAGCGTTTTATGAGGTTCTCGGAGAGAGGTATCCACCTTCTCCTGAATATGATGCTGATCAAAACCAAGAAAGCTCCGATGAAAGTCATGGTCAAAATTGTTGGAGATGTAGTAGTGCAAGCATTTGTAGTGGCAGCGTAGTTGATCCCGGGCACAACCATGATTTCGGTGAGCAAAGGGCTCTGAACTTCCCGTCCCAGGCTAGTTCATCTCATAGCTCGGGAAACAGTACTGGTAGCGTGGTAGATGGATATGCAGATTCTCCGGTAAGTACTGTTAAGCTTCCGGAAATATTTAACAATAGTGAGTCTGCCATACAATTTAGAAAAGGCTTCGAGGAAGCGAGTAAGTTCCTCCCGAATGGTGGAAGCTTGTTTGTTCACGGGGAGAATGACGGATTGTTTCTCAAAGAGCTAAAGGAAGAGACTAAAGATGTGGCAGTAGATAAGGAGGAGAAGGATGAGATTTCCCGGGATGGATCAAGGGGAAAGAAAAAACCTTATCCTGAGGATCTGAGTCTAGAGTGTGGGAGGAGTACCAAGCAATCTTTAGTTTATACTGAGTCTGCTGTAAGCCCTGAAATGTTTGATATGGTGCTACTAAATTGTCAAAGTGTAACCGAGCTTCAAAAAGTTTTGCTAGATGAAACGAGCAAGAATGTGCAACAGAACGGACAATTGAAAGGGTCTAATGGTGGAAAGGCACGTGGGAAGAAACATGGTGGTAAAAGGAACATGGTGGATTTGAGAACTCTCTTAACCCTTTGTGCACAAGCCGTTGCAGCCGATGATCGGAGGAGTGCTAATGAGCTAATCAAGCAAATCAGGCAGCATTCTTCACCTATGGGTGATGGGATGCAGAGGATAGCTCACTATTTCATTGATGGTCTAGAGGCACGCTTAGCTGGTTCTGGGACCCAAATTTACACTGCACTTATCACAAAGCCGACTTCAGCTGCTGATGTGTTGAAGGCCCACCATCTGTTTCTTGCTGCTTGTCCTTTTAAGAAGCTCTCAAATTTCTTCTCGAATAAGACTATAATGAATCTAGCTGAAAATGCTGCTAGGCTTCATATTATTGATTTTGGTATTCTATATGGTTTCCAATGGCCTTGCCTTATACGACGTCTCTCGTCTAGACCTGGTGGACCGCCTAAGTTAAGGATTACAGGGATTGATCTTCCACAACCGGGTTTTCGGCCAGCAGAAAGGGTGGAAGAGACAGGGCGCCGTCTTGCAAACTATGCTGAAACATTCAAAGTTCCGTTTGAGTTCCATGCTATTGCTCAGAAGTGGGACACCATTCAAATTGAGGATCTTGGGATTGATCGTGATGAAGTACTTGTTGTGAACTGTATGTACAGGCTTAGAAATCTACTAGACGAGACCGTGATTGTGGAGAGTCCAAGGAATAAAGTTCTTAACTTGGTCAGGAAGATGAATCCTGATGTTTTCATACTGGGGATTGTGAATGGTGCTTATAGTGCTCCATTCTTTATCACGAGATTTAGAGAGGCTCTCTTCCACTTTTCTACTTTATTCGATATGCTCGAGACTAACGTCCCTCGCGAAATTCCGGAACGGATGCTGATTGAAAGAGAGATATTTGGATGGGAGGCAATGAATGTCATTGCATGCGAGGGTGCTGAAAGGATTGAGAGGCCTGAGACTTACAAGCAGTGGCAGATGAGGAACACGAGGGCCGGTCTCAGACAGTTGCCTCTGAATAAGGAGATCATGAAAATAGCAAAGGAGAGGGTAGATACAGGCTACCATAAGGACTTTGTAATCGATGAGGATAATCGCTGGTTGCTCCAAGGATGGAAAGGACGAATTGTTTATGCACTCTCGACTTGGGTTCCTGCCCCTTAGAAGGTAAAGTCTTGCGAAGTCCTTTACGGTCGGATTGCAGCCATTGATGGATTTCACATATATGGAGACAAGGTGTGGAAAACATCTCCCTCTCAGTCTCTTGCATGCATGCACACTTTTAGGCATAAAGATGCACGAAAACATGGATTACCGTGCATGCAATCGATATGAAAAATTGATATTGATGATCTGTTTGCTGTATTTTCCCAATAGGTTACATAAATAAGAAACCAGGGGCTGCTTACTGGTATTTATTGAAAAGGTGAATCCATCATGTACCGAATTGCTAATATGTACCAGAGAATAATAGCGGTGGTAAGATGTATTAGATCGAAGCTAGCAGTTTAGGTGAACGTAAAGTAGGTCCGACTGTCTTGAGTTTCTTCTTGTATTGGCTATACGAGGTAATGTTAAGTAGGTCTGACCACCTGAGTTTCAAATCCCGACATCGTTATCCTCTTATTCTCATATTCAAATGCAATGAAGTTCATTAATGTATTTTTCTTTTAAAGCTATAAGTACTTACAAATATCAAAAAAAAAAAAAATGAAAAAACAAATAAAAATCTCCATTGTTGCTTTCTGCAGAAGTGTCTTCATTTACAAAAAGAGAAAACCAATTCAAGACTCATCGTATATAGGTTCGGCCTAAAGACCAGAGTCCCGTATCTTTAACCGGTGTCTGAAAAAACAAAGTGAAAGTATTGTAAAAATAGAAGCTTTTAGAATCTTATACAACTGAACTGTTTGTTGTATTGTAATGATACTTACTGGTGTTTTCACAGATGGGAAGACATTCCAAAACCTTAAAGTCTCATCCCCTGCACCAGTCACTATGGTCTGCATGAAAAGATGAAAAAAAACAGTTATTATACTAAAATGAAGTGTTTTCGATCTTTGAGAGTACAATTCATTGTTAAGGAAACGTTACCTGTCCATCAGGCGACATGGCTAGGTAGAGGACTCGAAAACTATGGCCTGTCAGCGTTGCAACCTTTGCCATTGATGGATATTTCCACACCATAATTTGATTTTGAGAGTATCCATGAGTGCTAACTATTTCATTCACATTCTTACTCCATGATAGATTGCATACTTGGCTCCCTGTGTCTATGTTGTTCAATTGGTGACCATTAGTAGTGTTCCAAAACCGAATACATCGGTCTGCAGTTCCACCACCTGATGCAAGAAGGTTGCTTTGATGGGGTGACCAAGCAATGGCTTTCACAGCGGCTGTATGTTCAGTCAATTTAAGAATTGGTTGCTGTGAATGCTGGTTCCAAACTAAAAGCTGATTATCATTCCCACCGGAAGCAAGTTCACGGTCATCATGCGACCATTTCAATCCACAAACCTCGGATTTATGCCCAACAAGCTTGCTAACGTAATCACTCGAAACTCGAAGATCATGCTGAAGAATGTTACGATCCCTGCTTCCAGATGACAGTATCCGCGAATTCCAAGCCAAGACACCGGTTCTTGTTTGATGTCCACCCATGGTTCGCACTTTCTTACACTGAGTTCCATCCCAAACCTATATATAACAATCAAAATGCTTAAACCTCAACTGTTATTTAATCTAATGGATGGCGAGTTCGAAACTGAGAGTTAATTACCTGAACTTGACCGAGATTTGTACCGATCGATATGTAAGAACCTTCCCGGGTCCATTGAACAGCACAAACACTATCATTTGGTCCCAAATCACACAACTTTGTTACCTAAGAGCAAAACAGTAACATGTTAAAACTCTAAATATATTCATTTGTTCTAAATCCCTCAAAAGCATATATAAACTTACTTTACTATTGGATGCAGTCCATAAATAAACACAAGTACCCAACCCAACAGCAAGCACATTTTGAGATGACCAATCAACAAGGTTCAAATAGAAATCATCTTGAAGTGATGGAGCATCAAGAACCTGCATTCATTTCATTTCAACAAATTTTACATAAACTCGGGTATGAATCCGATGCGGGTATGAAAAGTAACTCGAAAATCGAAATATGTTACCTTATGGGGTGTCTTAGGGACTTTCCTAGGTGGTTTAGGAGGTGTAGATGCTTCGCTAGAGAAACCACTATCATGCCCCAAAATTGAAGGAGAATAAGGTGAGTTAGGCCCTGAATGTTCAGTTTTGAACCTCAACATATTCTTGTTAGGACTCATTGGTGAACCTTGACCTGCAGGAGAAAAACAAGACCCGAAATCAGAACCGAACAACTCAGATTTTAAAATCCGACAATAAGCTTCATTTCCCCCTTCTTTAGCAGGCGATTCCTTTTCCATTAACCCAAAAGTGTGTAGCCTTGATGAAGATCTACACGGGATGAACCTATCGCTACAAATCGTCGATTTCGACGATGACGGTGAACTTAAACTCGATATCATCCGTGGTGAAGATATGGAAATCGAACGAAAAGAAGAAGAACAAGGAGAAGAAGGGGAAGAAGTTTCTAGCCGGAGTGAAGTTTCGTTCATCCCAGCAGGGAGGTTTAAACCACTTTTTCTCCTTTGTGAGGACTCCATTTTTTGAGATTTTTGGTTCCTTGCTTAGCTTGTGAGCTTCTTAAAATTGGGTTTCGTTTAGATTTTGAAAATGGAGACTAAAAATGGAAGATTTTTTGGTGGAGAAAAGAGCTCCTATAGGGTTTTCCAAAGGGGATTTATTTTTGGGGGAGGAGCTGAAATTTCCTGCCTTTTCTTTAGATCTGCAACGGTCACATTTTGGTAGGGTAGATTGTGTTTCTTTTTATATGTTTAGAAAAGGGGGGAAGGAGGATGTCGTTTTGAGTTTTGTAGAATTTAAAACGACATAGGTCGTCGAATTTTGATACTAACGGTCATTTTTCATGAATATATACATGCATACATACATACACACATATATTATATCAAAGTTCGTATCATAAAGAGCTGTCAGATTGATTTAGTTACCAAGTAATTTGCCAAATAGCCGTTGCTTCTGATTTTTTATTTTTATTTTATTAAAATTTTACCTTTTTCGTATTTTTACAGATATTTAATATATAAATTTCTTAAAATATTTACTATGTAACATTTTGAGAATATATCATATCATTACTTCAAAATTTTTAAAAAATATATATGAAATATAAAAAATAATAATAATAATGTGACACAATATTAAGGTGTCATTTCAAGTTCAGGGACTAAATTAAGAAAAGAAAAGCTGTCAACCAATGTCAAATCCAGGACTAAACACTAATCTATCCCATTTTTAAAAGCTTTCATTTCTACAGCACCACTGTAAGCTTGAAAGTTTTCATGAATATAACATGTTGAAGAATAAGCCGTCGGATTTTATGTACTACAATCTCTTCTCAACATAGACTTTTACAATGTGTATCGCACTTGATATCGGCGAAGCCAGTCCTCTCCCTTCTCGTAATAATCTGACCTACTGAACGTCTGCTGATGGAACCTTGAGTTTGCAGCATACAGGGAAGCGCCACGCCATGCATCAAGAACCGGATCTAATGCTCGTGCCACCTTAATTGGCGATCCACATGGTCGAAGCATCCGGATTCCAGCTTCCAAACGTTCATTTATGCCGGGAAAGAGACTGCACCCACCGGTCATAAAGACCGAACTGGTCAACCTGTTCTCAAGTGCCTTGTCCTTGGATGGCAACCTTCTGATCGAGACCCCAGTCATTTCGTCTAAACCCACTTGATCTATACCAACCAAGTTCGGGTGGAATAATATTTCAGGACACCGAAACCTTTCAACCCCGAGCACAATTTGGAAATCTTCCTTAGCGAGCGGACGAACATGGGGTACCTCAGTGGTAGGTGGCTGTGAAGCTGTCGGTTCGGATTTAGGAACAAATGTTGGGTCTATATCCTGCAAGAACAGAAAAATTAACGAATGATTCATCTTACAGTATAATTGGAAAACCACAAATAGATCAATACACGCAAAGACAAATGAACTGACCTGGAGCCTAGAACTAACACGGGCCAGCTCTGCCTCATCTTCATCAGCTCCATCATCATCGTCATCGTTATCTTTTCCCATTAGTTTGTAAAGTTGCCAATCTTCATCTTTAGCACCAAAAGTATCCTCGCCTTTCCCTCGATCAAAGGCTGCAGTAGTTAAAAGGCGCATTCTTTCCCTCTGAGCAGCATTCAATCTTTCCCCACGCCCTACGCCCCCAGAATTACTACCATTAGTATGTCCTCCATTTGTCTTTAGTCTTTTCCGCAGTTCAACCTTCTCGTACAGTTCTTTGTATTTAGTATGCATTTGTTCGAGATAAAGTTGAGGGTTCTCCCTGTTAAAAGATAAGAACAAGAAGATAATGAAGTATCAATTAGATTAAATGTAAAATAATTGAAATATGTGTGTGATGGAGCCGCTTTCTTGCTTGGTGAAATTAAATTTGAAAAAGGAAAGAAAGAAATATCTTCGAGTTTGACATACAAGCGTCTTTCTTCATCTTGCTGGGTTTTCCTTACTCGTTCTAATTCTTCTTCGACACGTTTCTGTTTAGCTCGCTGCCGGCCTTCCGACGTGGTTTTAAGAAAAATCTGCCTCTTCTTTTCCTTGAGCTGTCACATTAACATAGCAAAGAAATCATTTTCCTTTATCTAAAAGTACTTCATTTGCCGAGCAAAGCCAACTGCAAAAAAGCAACGCATATTAGATATTTGCCACTAAAAGTATCGGTACCTGCTCGGAGGTCAGCATATTATCAGGAACATTGATAAGGGGATATTTATCGCTTGTACAAGAATCTGCCTTCTCCTCGTTTTCAGCTTGTTCAGGCTTTGGTTCACCTTTTGCTTTTCGTAATGACTGTGTCACTTTTGTGAGAGTCAATTCTATTTCCTGTTTAGAAGCATAACCAGTTTCCGAAAGGAAAGACAGAATATCTTCCTCTTGAACTTGTCCAAGTTGCTGCAAAAGAAATTCCAATTCATGCAATTGATTTTCTAGTTCGTTTATTCTAGAAGACCTCTTCGCTTCGGCCATTTCTCTCAATCTTTGTCCTTGCCTTTCCCTTATAGCAGCCTTTCGTGCAATCTCTTCTTCGGAAGGAGGTTCTTCGGTAGGCAGTTCAACCCACGGAAGCTGCCAACACCTGGTTTTATCTTCCGCTTCCTTGCCACCTTTCTGTCACAGTAATTAACCTTTCAGCACTTGCAAAGAGGATAGCAGAAGAAAAAAACACACGTAAGCCAATACCTGAAATAATTGAGCTTCTAAGGCATAATCGGGTGCAACATAGCAGTGTTCCATCTTCAGATCTTCAACCTTTTCCCATGTGAATCTAGCCCTATCATGAGCATTTAAAAAAACATTAGCAAAAGCTCTATTGAAGAATGTCGTATTCCGGCAATCCAGCAGAACTTAATACTCACATGTGATGAGGATACTTAAGTGAAAGAAGTTGCTTCAAATAGTCAGTGATATGGTATCCGCCAATGTTAGTTCGACAGCATCCTTTGTAAACGGGCTCCCCATCAACAAACTACAGTCAAACAAACTACATTATAACCACAACTGTAATGCGCTCGCAGCCTCTTAGTCGAAATCTAATATTCATTGTGTCAGTCAGATTTTGTAAATTCCTATTCTAATGTCTATTACAAGATATACCTTCCACCAGACCAGTAAAAAGGGTTGTCGGAGGAACATAAGAAAAATTCCAAGCAGAAACTAAACTTATTGTGTCAAGTCCCATAATGCTGACTTGCTAACAAGCCCCGAAATAAATAATGACTGCCTCAACTTTGCAAATCTATGCATCAATATAAAATATGAAGTCTAGGGAACATACAGGAATGACATGAGTTGTGGTGAATCCTGGGCAGATAGCTAGACCATCTTTCTCACAAATCCCATGCAGCTGATTATACTTGTAGCTGAAAACAGCATCAACACCAAAGGCTGCAATCACAAACAGAAAAAAATCGAGCATCAGAGAAGATATACATTTGGACTTAAATATATATATATCAAAATTGTTGACAGGATTTGAATTCTAATAACATAACTAATTTCCAAGAAACTTGAGCCTTACTCAAGATCACTCAGATAAACAAATTGAGTGTGATATGTAACGTTAAAATGAGTGCTTTATACCTACAGATCGAACTCCATAAGTCTCGAAAAGAAGTTCTGCCATTTTACTGCGGGAATGAACCGGGTTGCACACACATTCTGTGATCAGGATAGGATGATCGATCTGTTCTGGCCTCGAATAAGCAACAAACCAAGAAAAAATTAATTAAACTCGAAATGTCAAATAAAGATTTATGAATGAAGAAAATGGCAGCCAATAAAACGATGCTGCGTGAAGGGAAAATGCCAAAACCAATAGCCTATAAAATTCCCAGGCAAGCTCAAAGGCACATTTAAATTCACGTAAAATCAACTATCTGAAGACAACTTCTATACTGCCAAAGCATATCCTAATTACCAACACAAGCAGAAGCACATCCTAATAAGAGCAGTAAACTTATCAATGTACCCGTGATCCAGTTGCACCCAACCGATCAAATGCAAAGTCGAGAATCTGTAAAAAAAAAAAAATGGTACACAAGTTAGCATGCCGAGCCATGCCCAAAACTCTAAAACTTCCATATCTACATTCAATCATAAACCAATATCATCCAAAATTCTCATAAACCAAAGGCACTCCTAGTTCACATTCAAACTCAAATTTGAGTTCATAGCTTCTCATAATTCCCGTACATAAAAAAATCAAAACCAAAAGTTAAATTTTACATACATATTCCATGATTTCAAACTGAAAAACAACATTGCTATCGAAAGCGGATCGGGGGCCAGAACGAGTGCAATCAAAGTATTTCAGTAAAGCGGGATCATGGTCACCAACAATTGTCACAGTTTCCCCTGCAATAAGCCCCCAAAAAGAACACCTAAATTCATATACAAATTTCCTTCTTTTTTTTTTTTTTTTTTTTTGTTAAAAATAATTTGAATAAAGCAAAAATACCGGTGGATTTATGGCGAGGTCTTTGAACAATGTTACGGAAAATAACCCGTGGCTCAGTCTCTCCTGCCCAACTGCAAAATAGAAAAAAAAATGGTTAAGGGAAAAAAATGATGGTATATACAATTATACATACATATATCAAATGAAAACTGAAAAATTAGGGTTTTTGTAGTTAAGGTTAAATTACCCAATACGAAAATAGGAAGCCCCATTGTCGATAACGATGGGAGTCGATGGAGGAAAGCGATTGTAATCTGTTTGCCTTTGAATTTTTGATATGAATGGCATTTTTTTAGGGTTTTTCTTCGGAATGGAACTATGGATTTGAGAGTTGAGGGGAAAAAGGTTTCTCGTAGAGTGACGAACTGAATTAGTAGATTCTAATAGTTTTAAAATTTTAGTATTAAGATATACCAATAGCGGGGATAGCTCAGTTGGGAGAGCGTCAGACTGAAGATCTGAAGGTCGCGTGTTCGATCCACGCTCACCGCAGTGTTTTTTAATGTTTTGGATTAATTGCTCAGTGGTCCCTAAATTATGAGTTAAAAATTTTAAATTAGTCATTATAATTAATTATAATATTATTTAATTATACTGATTTTATGAAAATAAGTACAATTTCCCTACTTCGATTCAGAATTTTTTTTATATTCAATTATTTATTAAAACATTAACTTATAAGGAAATTGAAATGTTAATTTAATTTTGAATTTATTAAATTGTTATTTTTAATATATTTTTTTAACCATGACAATTTTAAATTATGAGTTAAAAATTTTAAATTAGTCATTATAATTAATTATAATATTATTTAATTATACTGATTTTATGAAAATAAGTACAATTTCCCTACTCGATTCAGAATTTTTTTTTTATATTCAATTATTTATTAAAACATTAACTTTATAAGGAAATTGAAATGTTAATTTAATTTTGAATTTATTAAATTGTTATTTTTAATATATTTTTTTAACCATGACAATTTTGAATTATGAGTTAAAAATTTTAAATTAGTCATTATAATTAATTATAATATTATTTAATTATACTGATTTTATGAAAATAAGTACAATTTCCCTACTTCGATTCAGAAATTTTTTTTATATTCAATTAATTATTAAAACATTAACTTTATAAGGAAATTGAAATATTAATTTAATTTTGAATTTATTAAATTGTTATTTTTAATATATTTTTTTAACCATGACAATTTTTATAAACTTTTTTTTTGAATAATTTCACTGTATGTTCTGATCATATTTGTTTTTTGTAATGGCCTAAATTCAAGATTATCGGAATAATGGTTTCGCAACCATAAATCCGATTTAAATAGAAATTTATTTCAATATGTTTGCATGAGTCTTTATATGATAGGAAATATTTTTATAAATATTTATAAAATATTAGTAATGTGGTATTAAACTTTCGTTAGAAAATTTTAACGTTTGGGTGGTAATTAAATGAAAAGGACTAAATTGAAATGAAAGTAAAAGTTAAATTATAGATTAAAAGAAATTATGAAGGACCAAAATGGCAATTATGCCATTTTGTAAAGATGAGGCGGTTTATTGAAGAAAATCTGAGATTTTTTTTAGTACATTATTATATTATATTATATTATTATATTATTATATTATTATATATATATAAAGAAAGGAGAGATAGAAACAGAAAAGAAACAGAGAGCAAACGTGAAAGAAGAAAGAAAAAGAGAAAAGAAAGAAAAAAAAAGGGGAAAATTAAAAGTTTGGAGCTTGGAGTTTAATTTGGTAAGTTAATTTAGTCCTTTTCTTTTAATTTTGATGCTTTATAAGTTTTAGAACAAAGTTTTGATGAATTTAAGTTAAAGTTTTTGAAGTTTTAGAGTTTTTGAATATAGCATATGATGAATAAAATGATGAATTAGTGGTTTAATTGAAAGAATTTGAAATTAGAATTGGATAAAGGACTTAATTGTAAAACAAGCAATAACAAAACAGTTTTGGGACAGCAGCAGTAGAGCAAGTTTGAAAATTCACCAAAAATAGTAGAAGTGGAATTAAAAGTTGAGTGAGATATGAAATTAAAGCTTATTGAGTCTATTTTCATATGAAAGAAACAAGGAAAGAAAAGAAGTTCTGTATTTTGAGATGTTTAGATTTTTGTAAGACTGGTTCAGAATAAATTCGGGTTCCCCTGTTTTGACTTTAGAAAATCATAAAAAATTGAAGAAAAATAATTTTGGGCTTAAATTTATATGTTTAGAATCCTGAATGAGTCTATTTTCTATAGAAATAAACGGGAACACCATCTAATTTCCGTATGAAGAGATAATTAATTTTTAGTGAAGAAGAGTCAGAACTGCCAGACAGCAGAACAGGGGCAACTTTGATGAATAAACTGTACTAATTGGCTAGGCTAAAAATTCTGGAAATTTTATGGTATAAAGAAATGTGAGTCTAGTTTCAGGGAAAATTAACGGTTCTTCATTTGGAGCTATGTAGCTCGAGAAATAAATAATTTAGTGACTGACTCAAGTAGACAGCTTTGAATAAGCTAAAAATAATAATAGAATTATAGAAAATGCTACATGTGAACATGAAATGTATTGAATTGATGATTGAATTTATTTATTTAGATCCGGAAAACTCAAATACGAAGCTAGATCGAGGAAAGGAAAAAGTCTCGGATTAGTAGATTTTATAAACGAACTAGTATCGAGGTAAGTTCATGTAACTTGAATTATATTCTTAAATGCTTGAAATGTATGTTATTGATGTGAAAATAATTTGAATGTTCATTGTACGAAGATTGATGATACATTAATATATTTGATAAAAAGGGAAAGAAATCCCGGTTGAATGAAAGGAAAATTCGATGGATCTCTGAAAAGGAATTGACGGTAAAAGGATCTAGCCAGACGGGTGATCCTATCTTGATATAGCCCTCCCAAAAATATGTGGAAAATGGATTTAGCCCGGACAGTAATCTGAATTAGGTCCAATTTAGCTGGGATAGTAATTGGATCCAAGCTCATTAGAGTAATTGTCGTTGCGAGGATTTAGCTCGGACCGTAATCCCGACAATACTCTATGAGTTTATATTACAGGGGATTTAGCCTGGACTGGTAATCCCGCTGTAAGGATGAGGTTCGCGGGAGTGTGCTCTCTGAAATGAAAATGTGCGCACATAAATATGAATTGACGGACCCAGATTTGTACACTAAGGTGTACCTCTGAAAATCCATCGAAATTCCGAGTAATTCAATGGGATAAATATGGAAAAATAACAAGATAATGGAAATCATGATATTGATGAGCTCATCAATCATGGCGTGTATATTATTGATATATGGAAATTAATCGACTAACTTGGATGTTGAGTTTGTGAATGTTAGGGTAATAATGCATTGAGTGAGTATATGAATGTTTATTGCTTGTATTGAAAATACTAGGTAAGTATAATTCTTGTTACATGGGCTTACTAAGCACAAAGTGCTTACCCTATTTCCTTTTTCCCTGTTTTGTAGTGTTAAGAGCTCGGAGGTCGGATCGGTGGGAGACTCATCACACTATCAACCCCAGTATTTCGGTATTTAAAGAAACTTTAGTTTGGAAATGAATGGCATGTATAAGCTAATAAAATAAATGTTAATATGAAATGAATGTAAGGTCAGCCATTGGTATGGCTAACAAATTTCTAGTTTCAGTATGTAATGAGGTTATTTTATAAATTTGCATGGATCTATTTTGAAAATATGCCGAATTGGATTGGTTGGTATGAATTAGTTTCGGTTTAAAGGGGTTATATTGAGTAAAAAAAAATGTAAACTCCGGTAATGCCCCGTTCCCTTCCGATAATAAATACGGGTAAGGGGTATTACACTTGTTGGTATCAGAGCTACGGTTTAGCCGGTTCTAGGACCGATATAGCGAATACGGATTAGCTATACATACCATTTAAATTGTGTTTTCCTTATAGTAATGTCATCCGACCGAGCTCAACTGAGGAAGCCGGAGTCATGCTCCTGCTTCAATACAAAGAGAAGAAACTAGCGAGTGAAGGCCCGGTATAGAGGTCAAGGAGGAGGAGCAAAAATAGCTTTCTTTCAAATGATGAATGAATGGTTTACCCAAGACATAAGAACTAACCCTACGGTGCGAGAAACTCAAGCTCCCCTCTCCTTCTCTCTACGGTTCCAGAGATTCCACAGTGCAGTCATCGAATCATAGAAAAGAAAAGCTCCGGTTGATAAAATTCGAAAATATGGGGCTGAAGAATTCCGAGCAGCAGTTGATGATGATCCCGAACGAGCTGAATTTTGGTTAGAAAATACTACTCGGGTTTTGGAGGAATTATCTTGCACGCCGTAAGAATGTTTGAAATGTCTTTGTTTCAACGCTAAAAGACACACTTATCATTGGTGGAATACTAAAGCTTCAGTTGTTCCGAAAGAAGAAATTACATGGGAATTCTTCCAGACCGAGTTCAAAAAGAGATATATCAGCCAGAGATTCCTTGATCAGAAAAGAAAAGAATTTCTTGAGTTGAAACAGGGCAATAGATCAGTATCTGAGTATGAAAGAGAATTTGTTCGGTTGAGTAAATATGCTCGAGAATGGGTACAGTCAGAAGCTGAAATGTGCAAACGATTTGAAGAAGGGTTGAATGAAGAAATTAAGCTACTTGTTGGAATTCTTGAAATTCGAGAGTTTGCTACACTAGCAGAGCGAGCTTATAAAGCAGAAGAATGGAGTAAAGAAAAGAAACAGGTTGAGAGGGAAGCTCGAATTTTTAGTAAAAGACCAATGGGAAAATCTCAGTTTTCTGCTCCAAAGAAATTGAAGAAGTACCAGGATCGTTCTACCTCAACCACTGGGTATTCGGATAGAGTGCGAGGTTCACAGCGCACTAATTCAAGGCCTTCCACTCCATCAGTGACCAGTGTTGGCAGTGTTGGTACCCCTAATGTAATAGCCTAAATTTTCAGTGGTGTCGAAATAGTGATTCGAGGTCACTAAATCCGACAAGTGAGTAGAAAATATTATTAATTTAGTGAGTATAAGTTAAATGTGAAGTTAGAAAAAAAAATTAAATAATTAGAATCGAAAACGAGGTATCGAGACCTCGGAGATTTTTAATCTAGCCATAAATGTTTTATAAATATTTATGGAGTGTTAATAAGTTAGTATTAAAGTTTCACAAGAAATTTTAAAGTTCCGATAGTTAATTGAACAAAAGGACTAAGTTGTAATAAATGCAAAGTTATGAGAAATGATTAAATAGTTTAAATGATAAAAGAAAGAGGGCTTAAAGGCAAATAGACCCAAGGTCTATTTGGGCTGGACAACAAGGGCATGAAACCAGAGAAAATAAGGAGAAATAAGGGTAAATTTGGAATATTGCAAAATTTACTTAATAAAGCTAGGACTAAAGTGGAATTATCTAGATTTCTCTTGATTTCTCTTCATTTTCTTCAGCTGAAAAACAGCCATGGGAGAGAGCTTCAAGCTGGTTTTCATACTCAAGCTTCATGTAAGTTTAATTCTTGCTTTCTCCTTGAAATTTCTATGTTTTTGGACTTTTACAATTGGATCCAACTTACTATGTCATTAGTTTTGATTCTATAGCTAATTTTTAAAGTTGATGTGGATTATTACTGGAAGAATATGATGAATAAATATTGATTTGGAGCTTTAATTTTGTTATATGATGATATTATCAAGTGAAATTGATGAAAATGGGTTTTAGGACCTAATTGTGAAATAGCTGAAATTATGGCCTAGTGTTAAAATTCTGATTTCAAAGGTTATGAAGTAGTTTAAAATGATAGAGAAAAGTATTAAATGAGAAAATTAACTCAATTGAGGGGTTAATTCAGCAAGGACTGAATTGTATGAATTGTGGAATTAGGGACAAAATAGAAATCAACATGTTACATTAAAGCAGTTTTGGACAGCAGCAGTTGTCTAACTTTGAAAAATCACCAAAAATTGTAGAAATTGAATTAGAAGTTGGGATAGGTATTGAATTAAAGCTTGTTGAGTCTATTTTCATATAAAAGAAACATAGCAAGCAAAGGAAGTCTACATTTTGAGATATTTAAAGTTTTACAAGACTGGTTTAGAATAACTTCGTGATCCTCTGTTCTTACTTTAAAATTCACTAAAAATTGTACAAAAATAATTATGAGTTATAATTTATATTTTTAGAATCCTGAATGAGTCTATTTTCAATAGAAATAAACGTGAACATCATCTGAATCTTGTATAAAGAGATAATTAATTTTTAGTGAATAAGGGTCAGAACTGCCAGACAGCAGAACAGGGGTGACTTTGATGAATAAACTGTACTAATTGGCCACACCAAAAATTCTGGAAAAATTATGGTAATAAGATATGTGAGTATAGTTTGAAATAAAATTAACGGATCTTAATTTGGAGTTCTGTAGCTCAAGATAAAAATAATTTAGTGACTATGACATGGATGGACAGCTTGAATATTCACATGAGTAAATAGTGAAAATTATAGAAAATGTTACTTACAAGTGTGTTGTTTATACTAAGGATGTGGATGGAGAGGAGGAGGGAAAATAATATATGAATGACTTGTGTATAAATTGATTACATGCTCAATTATAATTGATATAATGTTTTATTTGGAATATTTATTATGAAATTATGATTATCGTTGTAATACAAAAAATTGAAGTTGTGAGTTTATATGGCTAAATTTTAGTGATCATTTGTTAATTTTATGAATTTCATTATATTGAGCATTTCAGTTCAGTGACAACATGAATTGACGGAAAATATAATGGTTGAACCATGGCAACAAGTGATAAGTGATAGCTTCGGCTACACTTATCTGATCAAAGACAAGTGAAAGTGAAAAGTGGTAGCTCCGGCTACCTGATCAGTGAAAAGTGGTAGCTCCAGCTACCTGATCAGTGAAAAGTGGTAGTTTCGGCTACCTGATCAGTGAAAAGTGGTAGCTCCGGCTACCTGATCAGTGAAAAGTGGTAGCTCCGGCTACCTGATCAGTGAAAAGTGGTAGCTCGGCTACCGATCGATGAAAAGTGGTAGTAGTTTCGCCACCGATCGGTGAAAAGTGGTAGCTCGCTGCCGATCAAGTGAAAAGTGGTAGCTCCGCTACCGATCGATGAAAAAGTGGTAGCTCTAGCTACCGATCGATGAAAAGTGGTAGTTTCGCCACCTAATCGGTGAAAAGTGGTAGCCTCGCTACCGATCGATGAATAGTGGTAGCTTCGCCTACAAGTGACAAGTGATTTCCGTGTAAGACCATATCCGGATATGGCATCGATTATCGGTGAAATTCAAGGCATACCGTGCGTAACAATTTCGTAAGACGTTCACTAATTTGTGAAGGTTGGTAAGTGTTATATAGAATTATGTGATATAAGGAAATATGAGTTGATGATACATGAACATAGAACTTGGTTGATGAATGAGTTCATTTGTGATTATATATTTGTACACCCTTGAGTGTATTATCTCAGTATGAAATGGTATTCAATGAGTTAATGAGAAGAGTTCTAAAATGACATAATCTAAATTCAAAGTAAAATATTATGAAAATGTACTTGGAATGTATTGGTATGTCTTGTGTGTGTTATTTGAGTTCATAATATGGAAAGTAAATATATGTGAAAATATGATGTGATGATATCTGACATGGAATTTATTTATGGATACATGCATCCTAATGGATTTTAGAGAACATTGAAATTGGGCTCAATAAGTGAGTTGCCAATTTAAATTGTAATTGGCGGGGAGAAGAGTTAGTGAATTGCATGATTATGAGTTGTTACATGTATTTGTCAAAAATACGAGGAAATGATGGTAAACGATACATGGAAATATGAGACTATAATATATAAAAACATGAAATGTGTTTGATAAATGTGGTCATTCATAATTATAGAATTTTTGCATCTCAAGTGCACTATATGTATAAAGATGATGTTTCAAATGATTTGATAAGTAAAACTCAAATATGAAGTAGTTTGAAACCAAGACAAATTGTTATAAAAATGTATATGAAAAAAGAGAGAGTGCGATTGTTATAAGCTATATGAATACATAGGATGAAAAAGTACAAGTACAAGAGAAATTTAATGAGAATTGAGCCCATATACGTTTCTTGTTATTTATATGAAGTGTACGACTAACAAATCGTATTAAATATAAGGCTCAGTTGAATATCTTAAATTAGTTTTTATATGTATTAAATGTGGTGAAGAATAAGGATCAAATGAGTGAGAAATATGGCTTGAAAAATAGCATAATTTGTGAAAAATTAACTTTACCACACGGGCGTGTACTAAAGCCGTGTGACCCAAGTTTCTCCACAGATGCAAGTCAGAGAGTTATACGCCCTAGAGGCTCGGCCATGTGAGCCACACGGGCGTGGAAACCTTGTAAATAAGATAAACTTAAGGATTTTGCGAAAAATTTTATACGATTTTTATTTAGTCCTGACCCAATCCCAATGCATGATTTGAACCTTAAGGGTCTGATAAAGGAAACTTTTACAATAAATTTTAATATTTGAGCGATAAATGGTTTAAATAATCTGTAAATGTTTCGTACTCTTCGGTAATGCCTCATACTCTGTTCTGGCGTCGAACACGGGTAAGGGGTGTTACACCTAAGCCGAGATGCCAGTATTGTAATAAAGCTCATTTTGGTGAATGTCGATTTAAGAGCGGGGCTTGTTACCGATGTGGTTCTTTTGACCATTTCCTCAGAGATTGTCTAGAAAGAAGTGAAAAAGAAGCTGAATATATATCGAAGCCAAGTAATCCATCTTTGAAGGGTTGACCATCTCGACCATCCGGTAATGTTAGTGGTAGCCGAGGAGCTACAAAAGATACTGCAAGTAGGCCTGAGATACGAGCGCCTTCTAGGACATATGTTCATGCGTACCAGAGAAGATGCCTCAGCACCCGATGTTATTACTGGTACATTTTCTTTACTTGATTCTAATATTACTGCATTAATTGATCCCGGTTCTACGCATTCATATATATGTGTAAAACTTGTATGCGTTAAAGATTTATCTGTTGAACCTACTGAATTTGCGGTTAAAGTCTCGAACCCCTTTGGCCAATCTATTTTGGTGGATAAAATTTGTAAAAATTGTCCACTGATGGTAAGAGGTTATTGTTTCCTGGCTGATTTGATGTTACTGTCATTTGATGAGTTTGATGTGATATTAGGCATGGATTGGTTAACTCATCATGATGCAGTAGTAAACTGTAAACAGAAATATATTGTGTTGAAGTGTCAGAATGGTGAATTACTTCGGGTTAAATCCGATCAGACAGAGGAATTATCTCGATGTGATTTCGATTATTACGCTCGAGGTATGTCAAAAGGGTATGATGCTTTTCTTGCTTATGTATTAGATACCAAGGTATCCGAGTCGAAGATTCAAGCGATGCAAGGTGGTATGCGAATTTTCTCGATGTATTTCGGTAAGAGTTACCGTGGTTGCCACCGAGAAGAGAAGTGGAATTTTCTATAGGTTTGATTCCGAACTACTCCGATTTCCATAGCTCCGCACCAAATGGCTCCTACAGAATTAAAGGAATTAAAGACACGATTCTGACAGAACTTGTTGATAGAGGTTTTGTCCGACCGAGTCATTCACCTTGGGGTGCTCCGGTTCGCTTTTGTGAAAAAAAAGATGGGTCTTTGAGATTGTGTATTGACTATCGATGACTCAATAAGGTAACTATAAAGAATAAGTATCCATTGCCCTGGATTGATGATTTATTTGATCGGTTGAAAGGTGCTCTCAGTATTTTCAAAGATTGATCTCCGATCGGGCTACTATCGATTCTGAGTAAAGGAGTCGATGTGCCAAAAACACTTTCGAACTGTGCACGGGCATTATGAGTTTAGTTATGCCATTTGGGTTGACTAATGCACTGCAGATATTTATGGATCTCGATGAATCGAATATTCGCACCGTGCCAGACAGATTTGTGGTAGTATTCATTGATGATATTTTGGTTTATTCCCGAGATGAAGAAGAACATACAGAACATTTGAGAATTGTGTTGCAAATTCGCGAGAGAAACAGCTATATGCTAAATTCAGTAAATGTGAATTTTGGCTTCAAGAAGTGGGTTTTCTTGGACATATTGTATCCATTGAAGGCATCGTGGTAGATTCAAGTAAAATCTCACTATTGTCAATTGGAGTCCACCAAGATCAGATCTGAAGTTAGAAGTTTCTTGGGTTTAGTGGTTATTATCGGAGATTTGTACAAGGATTCTCTATGATAGCTTCTCCGATGACTCGATTATTGCGAGAAAGATGTAAAGTTCGAGTGGACTGATGAATGTCACAGAGTTTCAACCGATTAAAAGATCTACTAACGAAAGCACCAGTATTAGTGCAAAATTGAACCGGGTAAGGAATTTGTTATTTACAAAGATGCCTCATTAAATGGTCTAGGTTGTGTCTTGATGCAAGAAGGTAAAGTAATAGCCTATGCTTCAAGACAACTTAAACCACATGAAAGAAATTATCCGGTACATGATCTTGAGTTAGTTTCTATTGTTTTTGCATTGAAGATATGGCGGCATTATTTGTACTGAGAAATGTCATATTTATACCGATCATAAAAGCTTGAAATATTTGATGACACGAAAGATTTGAATTTGAGACAATGCGCAGTGGCTTGAACGGATAAAGGACTATGATTTGGTTATTGATTATCATCCGGGTAAGGCTAATGTTGTGGCTGATGCTTTGAGTCGAAAATCTCTGTTTGCTTTACGAGTTATGAATACCCGATTGTCACTGACTGATGATGGTTCAATCATAGCTGAATTGAGAGCTAAACCGACATTTCTACAAAGCAAATATGTGAAGCTCGGAAGAATGATGAGAAGTTCACGAGTTAAACGGGCACAATGTGAGTCGAATCGATTCTGAATTTCAAGTTGGGGTTGATGATTGTTTATTATTCAGAGGTAGGGTATGTGTACCCAAGAATTCAGAACTCATACAGAAAATTTTACACGAGGATCACAGTGGTATTATGTTTGTACATCCGGGAAGTAATAAAATGTATAATGATTTGAAAAAGATGTACTGGTGGCCAGGTATGAAACGTGATATTTCTGAGTTTGTATCAAGATGTTTGATATGTCAACGTGTCAAAGCAGAACATCGTGTACCTTCGAGGATTACTTCAGCCAATTACTATACCGGAATGGAAATGGGAAAGAATCACTATGGATTTTGTATCGGGGTTACCGTTGTCTCCGAGGAAAAAGATGCTATTTGGGTGATTGTTGACCGATTGACAAAGTCAAGACACTTTATTCCGAATGCGTATGGATTATTCTTTAGATAAACCGGGCCAATTGAACATATCCGAGATTGTCGGGCTACATGGAGTGCCTATCTCCATTATATCGGATAGAGATCCTCGATTTACGCCTCGCTTCGGGATAAATTGCAAGAAGCTTTGGGTACTCGGTTGTATTTCAAGATCTTGCATTTCATCCTCAGACAGATGGCCAATCTGAGCGTGTAATTCAAGTATTGGAAGATATGCTTCGATGTTGTATACTAGAGTTTGAAGGTAATTGGGAGAGGTATCTACCTTTGATTGAATTTGCTTACAATAACAGTTATCAGTCCAGTATTAAAATGGCTCCATATGAAGCTTTGTATGGTAGAAAATGTAGAAAACCATTGTATTGGACCGAGCTCAGTGAAAAGAAGATACATGGGGTTGATTTAATCCGGGAAACAGAAGAAAAAGTGAAGATTATTCGGGATAGTTTAAAAGCAGCTTCCGATCGCCAAAAATCATATGCCGATCTTAAACGAAGAGAGATTGAATTTCAGGTCGGTGACAAGGTATTTCTGAAAGTGTCTCCTTGGAAGAAAGTTCTCCGGTTCGGTCGAAAGGGTAAATTGAGTCCAAGATTTATCGAGCCATATGAGATCATAGAAAGAATTGGACCGGTCGCTTATCGGTTGGCATTACCACCAGAACTTGATAGAATCCATAATGTTTTTCATCTATGCTACGACGATATCGGTCAGATCCTTCACATGTTATTTCTCCGACAGAAGTGGAGATTCAACCGAATATGAGTTACAGTGAAGAACCGATCAAGATATTGGCACGGGAAACAAAGGAGCTTAGAAATAAAAAAATAAATTTGGTGAAAGTACTGTGGCAAAAGCACGGGATTGAGGAAGCGACATGGGAACCGGAGGAGGCAATGAGGAAACAATATCTAAACCTCTTTACTGGTAAGATTTTCGAGGACGAAAATCCTTAAAAAGGGGGGGAGAGTTGTAATGGCCTAAATTCAAGATTATCGGAATAATGGTTTCGCAACCATAAATCCGATTTAAATAGAAATTTATTTCAATATGTTTGCATGAGTCTTTATATGATAGGAAATATTTTTATAAATATTTATAAAATATTAGTAATGTGGTATTAAACTTTCGTTAGAAAATTTTAACGTTTGGGTAGGTAATTAAATGAAAAGGACTAAATTGAAATGAAAGTAAAAGTTGAATTATAGATTAAAAGAAATTATGAATGACCAAAATGTCAATTATGCCATTTTGTAAAGATGAGGCGGTTTATTGAAGAAAATCTGAGATTTTTTTAGTACATTATTATATTATATTATATTATTATATTATTATATTATTATATTATTATATATATATAAAGAAAGGAGAGATAGAAACAGAAAAGAAACAGAGAGCAAAGAAAGAAGAAAGAAAAAGAGAAAAGAAAGAAAAAAAAAAAGGGGAAAATTAAAAGTTTGAAGCTTGGAGTTTAATTTGGTAAGTTAATTTAGTCCTTTTCTTTTAATTTTGATGCTTTATAAGTTTTAGAACAAAGTTTTGATGAATTTAAGTTAAAGTTTTTGAAGTTTTAGAGTTTTTGAATATAGCATATGATGAATAAAATGATGAATTAGTGGTTTAATTGAAAGAATTTGAAATTAGAATTGGATAAAGGACTTAATTGTAAAACAAGCAATAACAAAACAGTTTTGGGACAGCAGCAGTAGAGCAAGTTTGAAAATTCACCAAAAATAGTAGAAGTGGAATTAGAAGTTGAGTGAGATGTGAAATTAAAGCTTATTGAGTCTATTTTCATATGAAAGAAACAAGGAAAGAAAAGAAGTTCTGTATTTTGAGATATTTAGATTTTTGTAAGACTGGTTCAGAATAAATTCGGGTTCCCCTGTTTTGACTTTAGAAAATCATAAAAAATTGAAGAAAAATAATTGGGGGCTTAAATTTATATTTTTAGAATCCCGAATGAGTCTATTTTCTATAGAAATAAACGGGAACACCATCTAATTTCCGTATGAAGAGATAATTAATTTTTAGTGAAGAAGAGTCAGAACTGCCAGACAGCAGAACAGGGGCAAATTTGATGAATAAACTGTACTAATTGGCTAGGCTAAAAATTTTGGAAATTTTATGGTATAAAGAAATGTGAGTCTAGTTTCAGGGAAAATTAACGGTTCTTCATTTGGAGCTCTGTAGCTCGAGAAATAAATAATTTAGTGACTGTGACTCAAGTAGACAGCTTTGAATAAGCTAAAAATAATAATAGAATTATAGAAAATGCTACATGTGAACATGAAATGTATTGAATTGATGATTGAATTTATTTATTTAGATCCGAAAACTCAAATACTGAAGCTAGATCGAGGAAAGGAAAAAGTCTCGGATTAGTAGATTTTATAAACGAACTAGTATCGAGGTAAGTTCATGTAACTTGAATTATATTCTTAAATGCTTGAAATGTATGTTATTGATGTGAAAATAATTTGAATGTTCATTGTATGAAGATTGATGATACATTAATATATTTGATAAAAAGGAAAGAAATCCCGTTGAATGAAAGGAAAATTCGATGGATCTCTGAAAAGGAATTGACGGTAAAAAGGATCTAGCCCGGACGGGTGATCCTATCTTGATATAGCCCTCCCAGAAAAATATGTGGAAAATGGATTTAGCCCTTACAGTAATCTGAATTAGGGTCCAATTTAGCTGGACTGTAATTCAGATCCAAGCTCATTAGAGTAATTGTCGCTGCGAGGATTTAGCTGGACTGTAATCCCGACAATACTCTATGAGTTTATATTACAGGATTTAGCTCGGACTGTAATCCCATTTGTAAGGATGAGGTTCATGGGAGTGTGCTCTCTCTGAAATGAAAATGTGCGCACATGAATATGAATTGACGGACCCGGATTTGTACACTAAGGTGTACCTCTGAAAATCCATCGAAATTCCGAGTAATTCAATGGGATAAATATGGAAAAATAACAAGATAATGGAAATCATAATATTGATGAGCTCATCAATCATGACGTGTATATTATTGATATATGGAAATTAATCGACTAACTTGGATGTTGAGTTTGTGAATGTTAGGGTAATAATGCATTGAGTGAGTATATGAATGTTTATTGCTTGTATTGAAAATACTAGGTAAGTATAATTCTTGTTACATGGGCTTACTAAGCACAAAGTGCTTACCCTATTTCCTTTTTCCCTGTTTTGTAGTGTTAAGAGCTCGGAGGTCGGATCGGTGGGAGACTCATCACACTATCAACCCCATATTTTCGGATTTAAAGAAACTTTAGTTTGGAAATGAATGGCATGTATAAGCTAATAAAATAAATGTTAATATGAAATGAATGTAAGGTCAGCCATTGGTATGGCTAACAAATTTCTAGTTTCAGTATGTAATGAGGTTATTTTATAAATTTGCATGGATCTATTTTGAAAATATGCCGAATTGGATTGGTTGGTATGAATTAGTTTCGGTTTAAAGGGGTTATATTGAGTAAAAAAAAATGTAAACTCCGGTAATGCCCCGTTCCCTTCCGATAATAAATACGGGTAAGGGGTATTACACTTGTTGGTATCAGAGCTACGGTTTAGCCGGTTCTAGGACCGATATAGCGAATACGGATTAGCTATACATACCATTTAAATTGTGTTTTCCTTATAGTAATGTCATCTGACCGAGCTCAATCTGAGGAAGCTGGGAGTCATGCTCCGGCTTCAATACAAAGAGAAGAAACTAGCAGTAGAAGGCCCGGTATAGAGGGTCAAGGGGAGGAGGCAAAAATAGCTTTCTTTCAAATGATGAATGAATGGTTTACCCAACATAAGAACTAACCCTACAAAGCAATAAACTCAAGCTCCCCTCCTGTTCTCTACTGGTTCCCCGAGATTCCACAGTGCAGTGCATCAATCATTAGAAAAAGAAAAGCTCCGGTTGATAAAATTCGAAAATATGGGGTGAAGAATTCCGAGCAGCAGTTGATGATGATCCCGAACGAGCTGAATTTTGGTTAGAAAATACTACTCGGGTTTTGGAGGAATTATCTTGCACGCCAGAAGAATGTTTGAAATGTGCTGTTTCACTGCTAAAAGACACAGCTTATCATTGGTGGAATACTAAAGCTTCAGTTGTTCCGAAAGAAGAAATTACATGGGAATTCTTCCAGACCGAGTTCAAAAAGAGATATATCAGCCAGAGATTCCTTGATCAGAAAAGAAAAGAATTTCTTGAGCTGAAACAGGCAATAGATCAGTATCTGAGTATGAAAGAGAATTTGTTCGGTTGAGTAAATATGCTCGAGAATGGGTACAAATCAGTGTCAAATGTGCAAACGATTTGAAGAAGGGTTGAATGAAGAAATTAAGCTACTTGTTGGAATTCTTGAAATTCGAGAGTTTGCTACACTAGCAGAGCGAGCTTATAAAGCGAAAGAATGGAGTAAAGAAAAGAAACAGTTGAGGGGAAGCTCGAATTTTTAGTAAAAGACCAATGGGAAAATCTCGGTTTTACTGCTCCAAAGAAATTGAAGAAGTACCAGATCGTTCTACCTCAACCACTGGTATTCGGATAGAGTGCGAGGTTCACAACAAGACTAATTCAAGGCCTTCCACTCCATCAAATGACCAAGTGTTGGCGGTGTTGGTACCCCTAATGTAATAGCCTAAATTTTCAGTGGTGTCGAAATAGTGATTCGAGGTCACTAAATCCGACAAGTGAGTAGAAAATATTATTAATTTAGTGAGTATAAGTTAAATGTGAAGTTAGAAAAAAATTAAATAATTAGAATCGAAAACGAGGTATCGAGACCTCGGAGATTTTAATCTAGCCATAAATGTTTTATAAATATTTATGGAGTGTTAATAAGTTAGTATTAAAGTTTCACAAGAAATTTTAAAGTTCCGATAGTTAATTGAACAAAAGGACTAAGTTGTAATAAATGCAAAGTTATGAGAAATGATTAAATAGTTTAAATGATAAAAGAAAGAGGGCTTAAAGGCAAATAGACCCAAGGTCTATTTGGGCTGGACGGCAAGGGCATGAAACCAGAGAAAATAAGGAGAAATAAGGGTAAATTTGGAATATTGCAAAATTTACTTAATAAAGCTAGGACTAAAGTGGAATTATCTAGATTTCTCTTGATTTCTCTTCATTTTCTTCAGCTGAAAAACAGCCATGGGAGAGAGCTTCAAGCTGGTTTTCATACTCAAGCTTCATGTAAGTTTAATTCTTGCTTTCTCCTTGAAATTTCTATGTTTTTGGACTTTTACAATTGGATCCAACTTACTATGTCATTAGTTTTTGATTCTATAGCTAATTTTTAAAGTTGATGTGGATTATTACTGGAAGAATATGATGAATAAATATTGATTTGGAGCTTTAATTTTGTTATATGATGATATTATCAAGTGAAATTGATGAAAATGGGTTTTAGGACCTAATTGTGAAATAGCTGAAATTATGGCCTAGTGTTAAAATTCTGATTTCAAAGGTTATGAAGTAGTTTAAAATGATAGAGAAAAGTATTAAATGAGAAAATTAACTCAATTGAGGGGTTAATTCAGCAAGGACTGAATTGTATGAATTGTGGAATTAGGGACAAAATAGAAATCAACATGTTACATTAAAGCAGTTTTGGACAGCAGCAGTTGTCTAACTTTGAAAAATCACCAAAAATTGTAGAAATTGAATTAGAAGTTGGGATAGGTATTGAATTAAAGCTTGTTGAGTCTATTTTCATATAAAAGAAACATAGCAAGCAAAGGAAGTCTACATTTTGAGATATTTAAAGTTTTACAAGACTGGTTTAGAATAACTTCGTGATCCTCTGTTCTTACTTTAAAAATTCACTAAAAATTGTACAAAAATAATTATGAGTTATAATTTATATTTTTAGAATCCTGAATGAGTCTATTTTCAATAGAAATAAACGTGAACATCATCTGAATCTTGTATAAAGAGATAATTAATTTTTAGTGAATAAGGGTCAGAACTGCCAGACAGCAGAACAGGGGTGACTTTGATGAATAAACTGTACTAATTGGCCACACCAAAAATTCTGGAAAAATTATGGTAATAAGATATGTGAGTATAGTTTGAAATAAAATTAACGGATCTTAATTTGGAGTTCTGTAGCTCAAGATAAAAATAATTTAGTGACTATGACATGGATGGACAGCTTGAATATTCACATGAGTAAATAGTGAAAATTATAGAAAATGTTACTTACAAGTGTGTTGTTTATACTAAGGATGTGGATGGAGAGGAGGAGGAAAATAATATATGAATGACTTGTGTATAAATTGATTACATGCTCAATTATAATTGATATAATGTTTTATTTGGAATATTTATTATGAAATTATGATTATCGTTGTAATACAAAAAATTGAAGTTGTGAGTTTATATGGCTAAATTTTAGTGATCATTTGTTAATTTTATGAATTTCATTATATTGAGCATTTCAGTTCGGTGACAACATGAATTGACGGAAAATATAATGGTTGAACCATGGCAACAAGTGATAAGTGATAGCTTCGCTACACTTATCCGATCAAAGACAAGTGAAAGTGAAAAGTGGTAGCTCGGCTGCCGATCGATGAAAAGTGGTAGCTCCAACTACCGATCGATGAAAAGTGGTAGTTTCGGCTGCCGATCGGTGAAAAGTGGTAGCTCCGGCTACGATCGATCGCTGAAAAGTGGTAGCTCCGCCACCGATCGGTGAAAAGTGGTAGCTCCGGCTACGATCGATGAAAAGTGTAGTTTTTCGGCACCGATCGGTGAAAAGTGGTAGCTCGCCACCGATCAAGTGAAAAGTGGTAGCTCCGCTACCTGATCAGTGAAAAGTGGTAGCTCTAGCTACCTGATCAGTGAAAAGTGGTAGTTTCGGCTACCTAATCAGTGAAAAGTGGTAGCCTCGGCTACCTGATCAGTGAATAGTGGTAGCTTCGGCTACAAGTGACAAGTGATTTCCGTGTAAGACCATATCTGGGATATGGCATCAGTGATTATCAGTGAAATTCAAGGCATACCGGTGCAGAACAATTTCGTAAGACGTTCACTAATTTGACGAAGTTGGTAAGTGTTATATAGAATTATGTGATATAAGGAAATATGAGTTGATGATACATGAACATAGAACTTGGTTGATGAATGAGTTCATTTGTGATTATATATTTGTACACCCTTGAGTGTATTATCTGTATGAAATGGTATTCCGAATGAGTTAATGAGAAGAGTTCTAAAATGACATAATCTAAATTCAAAGTAAAATATTATGAAAATGTACTTGGAATGTATTGGTATGTCTTGTGTGTGTTATTTGAGTTCATAATATGGAAAGTAAATATATGTGAAAATATGATGTGATGATATCTGTACATGGAATTTATTTATGGATACATGCATCCTAATGGATTTTAGAGAACATTGAAATTGGGCTCAATAAGTGAGTTGCCAATTTAAATTGTAATTGGCAGGAAGAGTTAGTGAATTGCATGATTATGAGTTGTTACATGTATTTGTCAAAAATACGAGGAAATGATGGTAAACGATACATGGAAATATGAGACTATAATATATAAAAACATGAAATGTGTTTGATAAATGTGGTCATTCATAATTATAGAATTTTTGCATCTCAAGTGCACTATATGTATAAAGATGATGTTTCAAATGATTTGATAAGTAAAACTCAAATATGAAGTAGTTTGAAACCAAGACAAATTGTTATAAAAATGTATATGAAAAACAGAGGTGCGATTGTTATAAGCTATATGAATACATAGGATGAAAAAGTACAAGTACAAGAGAAATTTAATGAGAATTGAGCCCATATACGTTTCTTGTTATTTATATGAAGTGTACGACTAACAAATCGTATTAAATATAAGGCTCAGTTGAATATCTTAAATTAGTTTTTATATGTATTAAATGTGGTGAAGAATAAGGATCAAATGAGTGAGAAATATGGCTTGAAAAATAGCATAATTTGTGAAAAATTAACTTTACCACACGGGCGTGTACTAAAGCCGTGTGACCCAAGTTTCTCCACGATGCAAGTCGAGAGAGTTATACGCCTGCAGAGGCTCGGCCATGTGAGCCACACTGGGCGTGAAACCTTGTAAATAAGATAAACTTAAGGATTTTGCGAAAAAAATTTTATACGATTTTTATTTAGTCCCGACCCAATCCCAATGCATGATTTGAACCTTAAGGTCCGATAAAGGAAACTTTTACAATAAATTTTAATATTTGAGCGATAAATGGTTTAAATAATCAGTAAATGTTTCGTACTCTTGATAATGCCTCATACTGCTCCAGGCGTCGAACACGGGTAAGGGTGTTACACCTAAGCCGAGATGCCAATTATTGTAATAAAGCTCATTTTGGTGAATGTCGATTTAAGAGCGGGGCTTGTTACCGATGTGGTTCTTTTGACCATTTCCTCAGAGATTGTCTAGAAAGAAGTGAAAAAGAAGCTGAATATATATCGAAGCCAAGTAATCCATCTTTGAAGGGTTGACCATCTCGACCATCCGGTAATGTTAGTGGTAGCCGAGGAGCTACAAAAGATACTGCAAGTAGGCCTGAGATACGAGCGCCTTCTAGGACATATGTTCATGCGTACCAGAGAAGATGCCTCAGCACCCGATGTTATTACTTGGTACATTTTCTTTTTGATTCTAATATTACTGCATTAATTGATCCCTGTTCTACGCATTCATATATATGTGTAAAACTTGTATGCGTTAAAGATTTATCTGTTGAACCTCATCGAATTTGCGGTTAAAGTCTCGAACCCTTTGGCCAATCTATTTTGGTGGATAAAATTTGTAAAAATTGTCCACTGATGGTAAGAGGTTATTGTTTCCTGGCTGATTTGATGTTACTGTCATTTGATGAGTTTGATGTGATATTAGGCATGGATTGGTTAACTCATCATGATGCAGTAGTAAACTGTAAACAGAAATATATTGTGTTGAAGTGTCAGAATGGTGAATTACTTCGGTTAAATCCGATCGAGACGGAGGAATTATCTCGATGTGATTTCGATTATTACCGCCGCTGAGGTATGTCAAAAAGGGTATGATGCTTTTCTTGCTTATGTATTAGATACCAAGGTATCTCGAGTCGAAGATTCAAGCGATGCGGTGGTATGCGAATTTTCTGATGTATTTCCAGAAGAGTTACCAGGGTTGCCACCAGAAAGAGAAGTGGAATTTTCTATAGGTTTGATTCCGGGAACTACTCCGATTTCCATAGCTCCGTACCAAATGGCTCCTACAGAAATTAAAGGAATTAAAGACACGATTCAGAACTTGTTGATAGAGGTTTTGTCCGACCGAGTCATTCACCTTGGGGTGCTCCGGTTCTGTTTGTGAAAAAAAGATGGGTCTTTGAGATTGTGTATTGACTATCGATACTCAATAAGGTAACTATAAAGAATAAGTATCCATTGCCCTGGATTGATGATTTATTTGATCGGTTGAAAGGTGCTATCGTATTTTCAAAGATTGATCTCCGATCGGCTACTATCGATTCACGAGTAAAGGAGTCGATGTGCCAAAAACAACTTTTCGAACCAGTGCACGCATTATGAGTTTCGTTTATGCCATTTGGGTTGACTAATGCACTGCAGTATTTATGGATCCGATGAATCGAATATTCGCACCGCATTTAGACAGATTTTTGGTAGTATTCATTGATGATATTTTGGTTTATTCCCGAGATGAAGAAGAACATACAGAAATTTTGAGAATTGTGTTGCAAATTCTCGAGAGAAAAATGCTTATATGCTAAATTCAAGTAAATGTGAATTTTGGCTTCAAGAAGTGGGTTTTCTTGGACATATTGTATCCGCTGAAGGCATCAGGGTAGATTCAAGTAAAATCTCAGCTATTGTCAATTGGAGTCCACCGAAGACTGTATCTGAAGTTAGAAGTTTCTTGGGTTTAGCTGGTTATTATCGGAGATTTGTACAAGGATTCTCTATGATAGCTTCTCCGATGACTCGATTATTGCAGAAAGATGTAAAGTTCGAGTGGACTGATGAATGTCAGCAGAGTTTCAACCGATTAAAAGATCTACTAACGAAAGCACCAAAGATAGTGCAACTTTCAACCGGGTAAGGAATTTGTTATTTACAGTGATGCCTCATTAAATGGTCTAGGTTGTGTCTTGATGCAAGAAGGTAAAGTAATAGCCTATGCTTCAAGACAACTTAAACCACATGAAAGAAATTATCCGGTACATGATCTTGAGTTAGCTGCTATTGTTTTTGCATTGAAGATATGGCGGCATTATTTGTACGGTGAGAAATGTCATATTTATACTGATCATAAAAGCTTGAAATATTTGATGACACAGAAAGATTTGAATTTGAGACAGCGCAGGTGGCTTGAACTGATAAAGGACTATGATTTGGTTATTGATTATCATCCGGGTAAGGCTAATGTTGTGGCTGATGCTTTGAGTCGAAAATCTCTGTTTGCTTTACGAGTTATGAATACCCGATTGTCACCGATCGATGATGGTTCAATCATAGCTGAATTGAGAGCTAAACCGACATTTCTACAACAAATATGTGAAGCTCAGAAGAATGATGAGAAGTTACAGGTTAAACGGGCACAATGTGAGTCAGATACTGATTCTGAATTTCAAGTTGGGGTTGATGATTGTTTATTATTCAGAGGTAGGGTATGTGTACCCAAGAATTCAGAACTCATACAGAAAATTTTACACGAGGATCACAGTGGTATTATGTTTGTACATCCGGGAAGTAATAAAATGTATAATGATTTGAAAAAGATGTACTGGTGGCCAGGTATGAAACGTGATATTTCTGAGTTTGTATCAAGATGTTTGATATGTCAACGTGTCAAAGCAGAACATCGTGTACCTTCGAGATTACTTCACCAATTACTATACCGAATGGAAATGGGAAAGAATCACTATGGATTTTGTATCGGGGTTACCGTTGTCTCCGAGGAAAAAAGATGCTATTTGGGTGATTGTTGACTGATTGACAAAGTCAGCACACTTTATTCCGGTACGTATGGATTATTCTTTAGATAAACTGGCTGAATTGAACATATCTGAGATTGTCAGGCTACATGGAGTGCCTATCTCCATTATATCGGATAGAGATCCTCGATTTACGCCTCGTTTCGGGATAAATTGCAAGAAGCTTTGGGTACTCGGCATTTGTATTTCAATCTCGCATTTCATCCTCGCATGGATGGCCAATCTGAGCGTGTAAATTCAAGTATTGGAAGATATGCTTCGATGTTGTATACTAGAGTTTGAAGGTAATTGGGAGAGGTATCTACCTTTGATTGAATTTGCTTACAATAACAGCTTATCACCCAAAGATTAAAATGGCTCCATATGAAGCTTTGTATGGTAGAAAATGTAGAAAACCATTGTATTGGACCGAGCTCGAAGAAAAGAAGATACATGGGGTTGATTTAATCCGGAAACAGAAGAAAAAGTGAAGATTATTCGATAGTTTAAAAGCGACTTCCGATCGCCAAAAATCATATGCCGATCTTAAACGAAGAGAGATTGAATTTCGTGTCGGTGACAAGGTATTTACGAAAGTGTCTCCTTGGAAGAAAGTTCTCCTGGTTGGTCGAAAGGGTAAATTGAGTCCAAGATTTATCGAGCCATATGAGATCATAGAAAGAATTGGACCGGTCGCTTATCGGTTGGCATTACCACCGAACTTGATAGAATCCATAATGTTTTTCATCTATGCTACGACGATATCGGTCGATCCCTTCACATGTTATTTCTCCGACGTATGTGGAGATTCAACCGAATATGAGTTACTGATGAAGAACCGATCAAGATATTGGCACGGGAAACAAAGGAGCTTAGAAATAAAAAAATAAATTTGGTGAAAGTCTCGTGGCAAAAGCACGGATTGAGGAAGCGACATGGGAACCGGAGGAGGCAATGAGGAAACAATATCTAAACCTCTTTACTGGTAAGATTTTCGAGGACGAAAATCCTTAAAAAGGGGGGGAGAGTTGTAATGGCCTAAATTCAAGATTATCGGAATAATGGTTTCGCAACCATAAATCCGATTTAAATAGAAATTTATTTCAATATGTTTGCATGAGTCTTTATATGATAGGAAATATTTTTATAAATATTTATAAAATATTAGTAATGTGGTATTAAACTTTCGTTAGAAAATTTTAACGTTTGGGTAGGTAATTAAATGAAAAGGACTAAATTGAAATGAAAGTAAAAGTTGAATTATAGATTAAAAGAAATTATGAATGACCAAAATGTCAATTATGCCATTTTGTAAAGATGAGGCGGTTTATTGAAGAAAATCTGAGATTTTTTTAGTACATTATTATATTATATTATATTATTATATTATTATATTATTATATTATTATATATATATAAAGAAAGGAGAGATAGAAACAGAAAAGAAACAGAGAGCAAAGACAGAAGAAAGAAAAAGAGAAAAGAAAGAAAAAAAAAAAAGGGGAAAATTAAAAGTTTGAAGCTTGGAGTTTAATTTGGTAAGTTAATTTAGTCCTTTTCTTTTAATTTTGATGCTTTATAAGTTTTAGAACAAAGTTTTGATGAATTTAAGTTAAAGTTTTTGAAGTTTTAGAGTTTTTGAATATAGCATATGATGAATAAAATGATGAATTAGTGGTTTAATTGAAAGAATTTGAAATTAGAATTGGATAAAGGACTTAATTGTAAAACAAGCAATAACAAAACAGTTTTGGGACAGCAGCAGTAGAGCAAGTTTGAAAATTCACCAAAAATAGTAGAAGTGGAATTAGAAGTTGAGTGAGATGTGAAATTAAAGCTTATTGAGTCTATTTTCATATGAAAGAAACAAGGAAAGAAAAGAAGTTCTGTATTTTGAGATATTTAGATTTTTGTAAGACTGGTTCAGAATAAATTCGGGTTCCCCTGTTTTGACTTTAGAAAATCATAAAAAATTGAAGAAAAATAATTGGGGGCTTAAATTTATATTTTTAGAATCCCGAATGAGTCTATTTTCTATAGAAATAAACGGGAACACCATCTAATTTCCGTATGAAGAGATAATTAATTTTTAGTGAAGAAGAGTCAGAACTGCCAGACAGCAGAACAGGGGCAAATTTGATGAATAAACTGTACTAATTGGCTAGGCTAAAAATTTTGGAAATTTTATGGTATAAAGAAATGTGAGTCTAGTTTCAGGGAAAATTAACGGTTCTTCATTTGGAGCTCTGTAGCTCGAGAAATAAATAATTTAGTGACTGTGACTCAAGTAGACAGCTTTGAATAAGCTAAAAATAATAATAGAATTATAGAAAATGCTACATGTGAACATGAAATGTATTGAATTGATGATTGAATTTATTTATTTAGATCCGGAAAACTCAAATACGAAGCTAGATCGAGGAAAGGAAAAAGTCTCGGATTAGTAGATTTTATAAACGAACTAGTATCGAGGTAAGTTCATGTAACTTGAATTATATTCTTAAATGCTTGAAATGTATGTTATTGATGTGAAAATAATTTGAATGTTCATTGTATGAAGATTGATGATACATTAATATATTTGATAAAAAGGGAAAGAAATCCCGGTTGAATGAAAGGAAAATTCGATGGATCTCTGAAAAGGAATTGACGGTAAAAAGGATCTAGCCCGGACGGGTGATCCTATCTTGATATAGCCCTCCCGAAAAATATGTGGAAAATGGATTTAGCCCGGACAGGTAATCTGAATTAGGGTCTGAATTTAGCCTGGACTGGTAATTGGATCCAAGCTCATTAGAGTAATTGTCGTTGTGGATTTAGCTCGGACTGTAATCCCGACAATACTCTATGAGTTTATATTACAGGATTTAGCTCGGGTGGTAATCCCATTGTAAGGATGAGGTTCATGCGAGTGTGCTCTCTCAAATGAAAATGTGCGCACATGAATATGAATTGACGGACCGGATTTGTACACTAAGGTGTACCTCTGAAAATCCATCGAAATTCCGAGTAATTCAATGGGATAAATATGGAAAAATAACAAGATAATGGAAATCATAATATTGATGAGCTCATCAATCATGACGTGTATATTATTGATATATGGAAATTAATCGACTAACTTGGATGTTGAGTTTGTGAATGTTAGGGTAATAATGCATTGAGTGAGTATATGAATGTTTATTGCTTGTATTGAAAATACTAGGTAAGTATAATTCTTGTTACATGGGCTTACTAAGCACAAAGTGCTTACCCTATTTCCTTTTTCCCTGTTTTGAGTGTTAAGAGCTCGGAGGTCGGATCGGTGGGAGACTCATCACACTATCAACCCCAGTATTTCGGTATTTAAAGAAACTTTAGTTTGGAAATGAATGGCATGTATAAGCTAATAAAATAAATGTTAATATGAAATGAATGTAAGGTCAGCCATTGGTATGGCTAACAAATTTCTAGTTTCAGTATGTAATGAGGTTATTTTATAAATTTGCATGGATCTATTTTGAAAATATGCCGAATTGGATTGGTTGGTATGAATTAGTTTCGGTTTAAATATTTGCAGGGAAGACTAGATTAATTATAAAGGGGTTATATTGAGTAAAAAAAAAAAAATGTAAACTCCGGTAATGCCCCGTTCCCTATTCCGATAATAAATACGGGTAAGGGGTGTTACATTTTTTTTTTACATAATGCCTAATACTACCCATAGTCACTACCTAACTCATGAATAGGAGGATAATACGCTTGAGCGCTCTTGAACCTATATCTTCCTGCACTGAGAACAATACTGATACCAATCGAGTTAAGATTCAATCAACTACTTTTAGATAATTCTTGATTCCAAGTGCAAAGTAAAATGTTGCCAACATTTTAAGTCATTGTAGGACCAATTTCAACACAATTAATCAATTCTCCATCACATGTAACCACTCCGTCAAATAGAAAAGTAAAAAAAAAAAAAAAGAAGAAAATCTCCTCTATATCTTAATTTCGATATTAAGTAAACTGATCTTTTAAAAAATTAAATTAATTGAATCCTTATCAATTTCAAAAGCGGGTAATTAAAAATAATTAATCACGAAAATTAATATTTTTCATCAATTATACATGATTTTAATTAATATAATAACAAATTAAACCCTTGATATTTATATATTATGTTAATTTAATCCTGATTGTAAAATAATTATTTGAAGAGCGTATAAATTTTTAAAAATTCTAAAAAATTCAAAAAGAATATGTAAAAAAACTTTGGATTCATGTATATATATTGACTAAATGTGTAAATTTTGAAGATAAAATTTGTAATTATATCAATCAAAATTATGTAAAATTAGTGGACAAACATTAATATTATGACTATTTGTCATTAGATGCTCACTTTCGAAATTAACATGATTAAATTGCATCGTTTTTTTTAGGGACCAATTCGTTTAACATCAAAACTGAGAGGGACTATAAATATCTTTTTACCAAAAATAGCTTCTTAGTTTCATGGTTCCTTCCGCAGTACGTTTAGATAAATGAAAAAAAAAATTAAAATAAAATCTTCATTCTTCCATAGCAAGCCAACACGCCCACAAGATCTCCCTTATAAAAAACCTTCACATGCAAAACCCTATTATTTCAAAAATCTTTTTTTTTTCTTTTAATGGAGATTTATGAACAAGAAGAAGGTTTTATGACGCCGAGGCGGCACTCACAAGCGACGGCGCCTCCGCAGTGTCCAGCGGCACCGAAGAAAAAACAAGCGGTTCATATAAAGAGAAAGTCTCCGGAGAATGAGTTCTTTCATCCACCTGATCTCGAGGCTTTGTTTTCAATTACGACCTCGATGCGGCACACACAAAAGGCGGCCCCTCCGCTATGTCCGCCGGCGCCGAAGAAGAAACAAGCGATTTATAAGAAGAGAGAGCCACCGAGGAATGGGTTCTTTCAACCACCTGATCTCGAGGCTTTATTTTCAATTATGGCGCCAAAAAGGGAAACTTGCGTTTCATTTGAAAGTGCTTGTCGTTTTTAGGTTTTCTTGTTAATGTAAATTTGGCTTTGTATACGTAAATATTATTTTGATATATTATATATTTTGGATTAATTGCTCAGGGGTCCCTAAAATATGATTTTAAACTTTAGAAATTTACAAATTCCCTATTTCGCTTTAGAAATCTTCTATATTAAATTATTTATTAAAAACAATAAAATTTATAACGAAAATAGTTAATTTATTAAATTATTATTTTTATCATTTTAAATAATTTAAGAAGATGTATTCCTATTTAATTTTCTTTAACCACGTCAATTTTATAAACCTAGATAAATTGTTCTTTAATTTGTTTGCTTTTTCTAATATGCTAAGGGCTAAATTATCCAATTAAATGGCAAAAAGACTTCTCTAATCCCTTTTAAGTTCAAAATTGAGTAAATTAGTCCTTCTCACTTCTCAAAAAATCAGAGATATTTAATCACTGTCAATTTTAAAAGTGAACAATGAACGATAATGAATCATTATGTTAATATCTTTGGTCAATTGTACATAATGTTAATTTGTATAATAATAATTTCAGCCCTCTATTTTTCTAACTCTGTCACTGCTTGTGGGTATTCTTTTGCGTTTGGTAGAAGTGAAAACGGGGCTCAAATTGAGCATTGAAAGGCCTCAAATATTGCCTGACTCAAACCACATTCCTTTGGGCTTCAATCTCTAATTCATAATGAATTTCTCTCAATTCTTATTAACATCTTTAAAGCCCAAACAACATTCGTTATGAATTAAATTGTTAGTGCAAGAGAATATGGGTTCGAGTATGCTGAAGTACATCATCTTCTTATTTAAAGGTTGAGGAGAGGATAGGATAGTTCTAAGCATTCTATAAATAAAAACAGATATGATAAAAGTCTATAATGAGATTGATGTTAAAAAAAAATTATTTAAAAGATCAACGAGATTTTGGTTGAAACAATAAAATTAAAGTTTCAGAAATATCGGCGTCTTAAGTTCAAGTTTCATCATGTGTGAGTTTGAGTTTAATTTTTTAAATAAAATTTATATAAAAATAAAAAAAAAATCCTCAAAGTAAATTTTTTAATTTTTAATTTTGGAAAGAATGGGTTTTTAGTTTTTTCTTCTAATTATATATATATCTATTTATTCATGTAGTGTTGACTTTATTTTTATCATCACATTTTAATTTTTTTTTCCATTTGCGTGCTTAGTAAGAAAGATAGAAAAAAAAAACATATTCTTTTCGTTCATGACTTGGTAGAGTTAAAAAATGAGAAGGAAATATGAAACTTTAAAGAATGCATAATTTTGAAATAAAAATCATTTTTTGCGTTTCTTCGAATAATTCGTTTTTACGCATTTAGGTGGAAAATAATAATTTTTCTTGTTTTCTTTTCTTGTGTTTTCCTTATTTATCTAGTGCACTAAAAAATGATTTTATTTTTTGCTCTTCCATCCTTTGCTTTTCGTCTTTTCATTTTTCTACTCAATCAAACACTCTCTAAATATTTCACATAATTTGCCATCATAATTTAATTTAGTAAAAAATTATTGTTTGTGGCCTGAAATGATTTAATTTTAAAACATTAAAATAATTTTTTATAATAATTAAACTTAGAGAAAAACACTTTTATCACTTAATTATTTTTAGTTTCTCTTAAACATATTATAAGTTTTAGATTACGTACTTCCCAAAATGGCACATCAGTGAATTTTTGGTATTCTTCATACTTTTTTTTATAATTCATTTTTGGGGTTCGTAGTTACTTTTCTTAATAACCTTATATTTAAGGTTTGATTTTATGTTTTTTTTAAGAGTACAATATTTACCACTACACCCAACACTTGCATCTAAAATATTTTATGTCACTTTTAAAACATTGATATTTTCTATTATATAAAATTTTAAATATTTACATATTAATATTATTTTCAGGTAACTTCATGATTTAATTATTATTATTTTCATATTACTCTAATTTCGTCATATATAGGTCAAGAAAGTTTGCTCATGCATTTTTTTTTATTGAAAATGAAATGCACACACTGTTGTTTCATCAATGCACTAGCTGACAAGAAACAAAGACATGTTTGGTATATAATTTAAATATAAATAAAATTGATAATTGAGGACTAAAAAGGGAAAAATGGAATAGGGTAGGGGTTTACCTTGCACGAACAAGAACCCCAGATTTTGGCTGTGGTCACCATCACTAATATTCCTGGCCAAGCAAAAGGCCAATATTTTCTCACGTCTCTCCTTTGATGGAATGTGATTTTACCTCATCATCACTACCCTAAACATCCTTTCTCTTTAGTATCCCCACTTGGATCAGGTCTGGTTGGATTGCATAGGATTTAACTAAAATCGAGTTATGGTTCGGTTTCGAAAAATTAATACTTGAATTTAATTCGGGTAATCTAACACGATGATTAATTTTTATTAATAAAAGTGTCATGAAAGTATCTGTACTAAGTGTCATGAAGACATTTGTATCTTATTTGATATCTTTGTTATATTATTTTATAGACATTTCAATTCCTATACACAGGCAGAACAGGAGTTGTATTTTGGTGCCTTCAAAAATTGTAAAGTTTGTAAGCTGAAAAAATAGTAAAATTAGTTTTTGGTCCTTCAAAACTTCACAATTAAATCTTGACCCATATAAAATTTGGCTTCACTATTAAATAACTTTTTTTTTACCACATATGTAAGCATTTCTTTCTCAAGCAAAAATAGGGTAATTTCACTACCTTAAAATTATGATTAAAATATGTTTCACGATAGATTCGAGTTGACATTTAACATCTAATGGGGAAGGCAAAAGAGACCGGCAATGGCCTTCCTCCCCCACCCAGCCCCCAATGGTAGATTTATTATTTATCACCTTAAAATTGTATGAAACTATAAATTATTATAATGGTAAAATTGTATTTTAACTCAAAAAATAGATGAATTTTTGGGCCCCTAAAACAATTTTCTCGTACCTGCAAACTAATGAGTAGGCTAATGAAAAAACATGATTGATACTGTTTAACCCAAACTTTTTTCCACAAAAAAAAACAGAATGGGTTACCAAGGAAACAAAGAAAAAAACAAAACATTAATATCGAAGAATATGAACCCTTAATATAGGCAAGCAAAAGTAGTACTTAAAAACCCAGGAAAGACGGGCCAAGCCGAAATGGAGTCGCCATGTGAAAGTTCATAGCAAATAGCAACAAAAGCAAACAAAAAACAATGCATGGAAGCCCCCCTCTCTCTTTATAAAGAAACCTAAACGATGAGTAGGGTTTTCTAATGGTTTGGGTTTTCCATTTGGAGAAAGGCTAAGACTAAGCCAACACAATGCAAAATGCAAATGAGTCGTCAGCGGAATTTCTGGGTTTTTAATTTTTTTCTTTCGAGTTATCATTTCAAATGGCTTTGCTGGTGAAAAGAGCAACATGTAGATTAGGGTTTAGGGTTTGTAGTTGGGAAAAGAAGAATAGGAAAAGTACGTACTGCATGGGAAACAGAAAAAGGGGTATTTAATGAGTGTTTGGTTTAATTTGATTTAATGTTGAATTTTCATTTCTAGTTTGCGGTTTCGGTTTCTTTTTGGTGTAGCATAGATTGATTGCTACATCTTTTGGATTTTTGACGTGATGTTTTTGTATTATATCGAAGATGTGTATAAGTTTTAGATTTGTAATTTTTCTAACTTTTTAATGACGTGACAGTCTAAAACTATTCATATAAATTAATTCATCGATTACACTTTATCATCGCTTTTAATATCATTCTTTTCGACTCATCGAAAAAAGTCACAACCATTGTTTTGCTTGACTCAAAATTGAAAAACAACAATTTTGACATTAAAATTTTTTCTACAATTTCACCATTAAAATAATTTTTATACCCTAATCCCAACTTTTCACAAACTCAATTTCGGTACCCATTCTAAATGAAAACACAAAGCACACATAAACCCAACTCAAATAAGAACATAAGTACATCTTTAAATTTGGGGCATCCAAAAAATTTCTTTCCTTCGCTCGACGGCATGGTCGAGCTGCATATGGGAGCCTTCAATCAACAATGGCAGTATACTCCCATATTTCTCCTTACCAGCTTTTGAGTTTGAGGTTGACGAGAAAGACATTTCTCTATCTATGGAAGCTATGGGTTTCAAAATCCTTAAACTGAGAAGGCTTCAACAATAAATTTGTTTGCCAGAAAAAAGGGAAAGCATGTATGAGAATGATAATTAAGGGTTTTTTTCATTAATAATAAACAAAAAAAACTTAATAACCATTCACTTTCCACCTATTTTCTCTTGCCAAATAGATAAAAAAAATAAAACATGTGGCGTTTTTCTATTGGGTCAAGCCGCCACATCATTAAAAACTAATGCCCTTATAAAAAATACCAAAATCATGGACGGAAAAATAATTCGAGTACTAGGTTAGGATAAAAAAAGTATAAGTACTAACTTAAAAGAAAGTGATAAATTTAAGGACTAAATGAGTATTTAAGCCTTTTTTTTAATTATAACGCGAAGGAAAAGAGATATGATATAATTCAAATTCATAATCATTATGCTTTTGTAATTATCATTTTCACACTTTTTGAGTATAAAAGTTTATTAATAAGTACCACTTAAGGTTAGATTCGAGTCTATTGGATGAAAAAAAATAATATTGAAAAAACTTTGCCCTTTAATTAGGGTTTTTACTCGATGTAATTTCGAAATTAATTGAAATTCAATGTGATTATTCAATAGTAAAGATCTTAAGCTAAGAAAAAGAAAGTTTGGTTTTGTATAAAATATCTTGACTTATGTTGTTTGCAAATCAAACTTTATTCATGGATATATGATCCTAAAGGATGATGTTTTTGTTGACCTGATGTGAAAGCTCAAAGATGAGCAGTGGGAACATGGCGTTGAGCAACGGTATTGACCGATATGGTGATGAATTAGAAATTTCAACTAGTAATTTAGTTTAGTATTGGATGGTCAATGGAGTTTCATTTCTTTATGTTGAGGTTTGGTGGTGAGAGTAATGCTTCTTGATGTAATTGTTGTTATATTTGATGATATCGGTAGGTGTCTAGGTGCTTTGGTGCTCTGTTTCTTGGTTCTTTGTTTTGAGGTGTTGAATGTAGCTTTCAATGGGTGGCTATTATAGGCCTTGGGTTAATCATGTTGAGACCTTTGTTCTGAAGTGGTTTTTTACGTTCTCAAATCAGTACAATAGTTATACAAGTTCTCTCGAACATATTAAAATTGTCACAATTGATTATCCCTCAAATTAAGTAAGATAGATAACACAAATCGTATCTTCAGAATAACACAAGATAAGCCTTCAATCAACTGGATATCTTTCCTTCAATAGTCATGAGTCAATATGATCCATAAGTTAAGGGATGATGATTGCTTCGACCCAATCCAAACTAATCTCCAAATTCTCTTTTTAAATGTAATTTGGGTATTAAGGATGGACCGATAAGTATCTCAACCAACTAAGGAAATCATATTCCAAAGATATTTGTTACCAAAATTTGCCAATTCAAACATGACTATTTTTCTGAGTCACTAATGTTACTCCTAATTGACACTGGTCAAGGCACTCCTTGAAAAATGCCTCAATAGATAGATATTTTAGCCATTACCTAATTAAGTTAATGTTCGGTTGACTCATGACATCAACTCAGTCGAATATTTTACGTATTGTATAGATTATCCAACCGAATTGATGTCGATTGCTCGTGAATCAACTCAATCAAATATTTAAATATAATTTCTCCTTTATATATTTTGTGAATATATATAATTGGTTTTATCGAAATATATATATATAATTGTAATTATCTTCTTCTCTGATTATATACCATTACTTAAAAATTTTAATGTCAAATTTTCAGCATTTGATATTCTGTTTATCCATTTATGGAACAAAATAAATAATGCCATTTATTTTGGAAGGTGAACACAATTAAAAGGAGTGATAATGACTAAAATCATATATATAAAATTAAAATTAAAATTAAAAAGTCTTTCCCTCTGCAACTGCATTGTCAGCCTTTCATTAAATTAAAATATTTAAAGTTTCTTCTATTGGGAAACAGCCATTTTCATGTGCCCAGGTGTTTTTAATACCTTAATCTTCTTAATTAAGAAAAAAAAAAAGAATTATTTTAATAAATTCTAATTTTGTCCAATTCTATATTCAGTATTGTTTTTTTTCAGGTTTCTGCAAAAAATGGAGAGAATATTTAGTTGGCCATCAGATTTGCTGTTAGCACGTCAACCAGTTAATTCATTTTTATTTTTTTTTTTGGCTCTCTTATTTTGCAATTCTACACATTACTTATTTGGTATTTGGAGTCGAATTTTAATTTTTGTAGTCGATATTGTTGGAGGGAATTTACTAAAACACGGCGTCGACCCGAATATAATTTGCCTCGAACTATAAAATAGATGAAAATACCTGTAATTATATCAAAAAAGAAATTCAATTAGGGATTTAGTTTTTATATTTTAATTTAAGAGATAACTTGATCGTAGTACTATTATAAATTATAAGATTTTTTTTAAAGAGTTCACAAGTATATATATAAAATTACAAGTACAAATTATAAATAATATATTTTCAATTAATTATAACAAAAAAATCAACTCAATATAAAATATGATGAACTAGAAAACATAAATTAAAATAAATCTCGACAAAGCTCAAAATTGTAAGACTTACATTTCAAATAATTGTAAGAGAGATTAGAGAACCCACGCACATAGTATTTATCCTTGATGAAACTCGTACTTAAAAACTTAAAATTTTACAACCTCAATCTTTGCTAACACTTTCAAAACCTCATCAACAACTCTATTAACACATAACAACATCTTACATCCTCTTCTGATAATCGGGGGAGTAGAATGAATTTGTTTAGGATCCAACCTAAATTCTCTTGCTTACAGTATTTGTAAAACACACAAAAACCAACATTATTGTTCGTACGAACCTATGTTTGAACTTCAAAGCAAATTGGATCTCTCTACATGTCTGCTTTTGTATTTAGAAAACGAGTTACATTTAAAAAAAAAAGGAATTATTGACCTGAAATTATTCAGGGTTTTCATAAAACTTATTGATTCAATCCTACTCTCAAAGGCAGATATCTAAATGAGAAATATATATATATAATTGAACTAAACCATGGAAACAGAAAGGCTTAAAAATGCCATAAAAGGGTATAAATTATAAAACAAGAAAAACTCTGAAAATTGGCAATTTGTGTGTGATCAAAACAAAAGGAAAGAACCTTTGCAGACACCCCTAGCTAATATGGCTAGCCAAACTATATATGTAATCATATATGATATAATATACAATTTTAGCTAGGGTCCAAAGCTCAGGCCATTGTCAATTCCAAGCCACCTCCCAATTTATCAATATGCTTGTTGAAGACGCAACATCTATACAATCCAGCTATCACCATTACTTGTATAAATTTTGAAGGGGCTAAACTTGAAATTTTCCATTTTAGAGGGTAGGGTAGGGCCTGCGTGCCCCTCTGCCTTCAAAAACCAATGTTTCTTAAGAGGCTAGGCTTGATTCACAAAACTGAAAATTCCTTATAACCAATGTGAGATATAACTTGCAATATTCAAGAGAGAAGTGTCAGTACATCATAATAATTATGGAAGTCACCCTTAACCCTCTTAAATTTTTTATTTTAAATTTCTCAATTTTCGGATTGGCTAAGGATTATGGTGTATTTGGTACCTAAGGATTGCGATGTTTAGCGCTCTCTCTCACACAAAGCCACCCACCAAACCCCAAACCCTATTCATTGCTCCTCTTCCACTCTCTATATATACCACCTTCAACCCTCCCTTCAATATCCATCAATGGTCTTCAAAGTTCCACTCTTTTCCCTCTATTTTAGCTTTGGGTTTTTGTTCTTATCAACTTTGCTTCATGTTCTTTCACTTCTTTTTGAATTTCTTTCTATTTGATGCAATGGGGTTCAGGGTTCTCGTTATTCTTCTTCTGCATGGGATGATATGATGATGATGAGGGTGATGTTGATGTTGATAATGGTACAACAGCCATTGTTTTCTGTTGGAGCATCATCAAGATTCACAAAAATCATTTTAAGGTTTTTTTATTGAATTGTTCAATCAGCGCTTTATGAATATGTTTTTGAGAATCTTGATGATGCTGCAGTGGCAATAAATGGCTAAGTTCTCTAGTTCTTAGCAAGCAAGAGCTAACCAGAAAAGAAGCTTTAAAAATGCAGGTGAATTTGTTCTACTTCTTGTTTGGAAAAAAAATGTTGTTAGGGTTTTTGTTATAATCCAATATCTAATATACTGTAATGATCACATTTGTCTGAAGTTTTTGTCTTTCACAGATGGTGCAGTACAGGGGATATATAGCAAATCTCTTTTATGTTCATTTTTGTTTATTTACTTGATAATATGATGTAAATCTTTAGTTAATTCTTTACTAATTGTATTTTTTTTTTCATTTCTTTATAAAGGTTTACATTTTTTTTTAATGTTATCAGTTTCTCCTTTTATTTTCACAATATTATATATATAAATAATTGAAAATGTTATCATAGAGACAACATATAAACCCAAGTGAATGACATCTCTATTAAAAAAAAAACCCATAAAGATAATGCCAATTAGAAGATAAAAAAAATGGAATTCGAATTTTGATCCCAAATCATCAATGTTAACTTCACAATCAAACAAACAACCTAGTATGTTGACATGATATGTCTCGAATCCAGACAACTTTTATGAGTATTTTATATCAGCTCTGCCATTGATGAACAGTCTTTCAATTAATGCATGTTAAGCTGTCGAAAAACATGTTTTGTAGCTCAGCAAATCCCAAATCATCTTTAAAGCAAGAAAATTTTCTTAAGGAGTGAAAAGGAAAATTTACCATTGTGTACTAATTTATAATCCTACAAGTTCTAGAAGGAATTTAAGGCAGTTGATAATAAATTTCTTACAGGTCCTTCTGATTTTGCCTCCAAGAGGTTTCTTTTGGAATTAATGTAATTCTAACATTTCAGGTTCTTGGTTTTGACAAAATTGTCGAGAAATTCTTTCGGAATTTGATCATTTGAACTACTAGAAATGAAATTTATTATTTTCTTAATATTGGATTCATTTTCATAGATAATGAATATTTGGAAACTGAAGTAAAAAAACATATATGTATTAGTAATTTTGGATTATTATTTTATGTTTATTAAAAATGAAGTATTACCTTATGCTAGATAATACATGTCTAAATGATATTATGCCTCCCATGCTAGGTGTTCGCTCGTGGAGGCCTAAAGGCTGAGCTGCATATGGGAGCCTACATGTCTAAATGATATTATGCCTCCTATGCTACATGTCTAAATAACATATAAACCAAATGTTTGAAGATAGGGGTTGGGAAAAAAACAACTTAAGGAAAGAGATTTGAACACAAGATCTCTCACACATAAGTACAACATTTAACTATTGAAGCATATTAATTCACATGACAATTTTTCACAATCTTAACTAAAAAATCAAGATGTGATTACTCTTGATTTCATAAATTCTGTTAACCTGATTTTCTGGATGTGATAGCATACTTCATGTTGTAATTAAGTGGTGTGTTGGAGGATAGATTGGGAGTTAACGAAGAGTCACTTCGGTGGCTAATGTGGTACGTTGATTCATGTCAAACCTACTCGGCTGAGTTTGGGTGTTACATTGGTTGGTATTAGAGCTAATCCAGTTTGGTTCGCTTGGCTATCTATATGATTGGTAAGTTCTCCAGAATGGCGAAGTATGCTTGCTAGAGCAAATAAGGTAAGTTTGCCGCATTATGAAGTGCTTTGTATGTGTGCGTGACTATTTGATTTCGGGGTAGGACTGCTAATAACATTGCCTTGGTTTAGCTGTATCTTTTCCAGGATTTGCCTCAGAGCATCCTATTGCTGTTCGCTTTGGTTCGAGTGCGTTGAAGCACATTTTCTTCCTATTTATTGGTTGGAGAGAGACTACGAGTAATTTATTGAGTAAAAAATATAAAAAAAAAAGGAAACTGAAGACCTAAAAATGCCATTAAAGGGTATAAAACAATAAAACTCTGCAAAATAAAGAATAAAAAATTAGCAATGTAAGTGTCCAAATCAAAAAGGAAAGAACCTTTGCAGATATCCCTAGCTAATATGGTTAGCCAAACCATATATGAATATGATATAATTTTGGCTAGGGTCCAAGCTCAGGCCCTTGTCAATTCCAAGCCACTTCCTAGTCCATCAAAAGAAATATACTTGTAGAATACGCAACATCTATACAATCCAGCCATCACCATATCTGGTATAAAATTTGTGTTCATTTTATTATTTTTCAATTTTATCCTCAATTTTCGGATTGGCTAAGGATTATTTTTTAATTTGGTACGTAAGGGTTACAATGTTTTAACTCTCTCTCACACACAAAGCCACCAACCCAACCTTAAAATTCCATTCATTGCCCCCTCTTCCACTCTCTATATATACCCCCCTTTAATTCTCTTCAACACACACCAATGGTCTTCACTCTTCAATGTCACCATTCTTTTCTGTTCTTTACTTTAGCTTTAGGTTTTTGTTTTTGTAAGCTTTGCTTCATGTTCTTCACTTCTTTTTTGAAGCATTCGTTTTGGGTTTCAACTTTTTTGGGTTAGGATTAGGTTTTTTTTTTTTTTTTTTTGCATGGATGTTATGATGATGGTGGTGAGGATGATTGTACAACAGTCACTGTTTGCTGTTGGAGCATCATCATGATTCACAATTTTAGGGTTCTTTTTTGATTGATTTGATCAATCAGCCTTTTTATGGTTGAGAATCCTGATGATGCTGCAGTGGCAATAAGTGGCTAAATATTCCAATTTACAAGCAAATGCTACCACCAAAAAACTACAAAAAAAAAAAAAAAAGGGAAAATAATGAAGGTGAATTAATCCTCTCATTTGCTTGTATCTTTGTTGTTTTTGAAGAATACATTTAATGCTAATAACCTTACAAAAACGTTTAATATTTGATAATATTATTAGGATTTTGCTATATAATCCAAGCTGTAATATACTGTAATAATCATATATCTATCTTCTTCTTTTTTTAAATTTCAGTTTTATATTATGTTATTCTGACCCTTTTTGTCAGAGGTTTTCAGCTGCCAAAAAACTCATTAATTTCCATTTTGTGTTTATATAATTTATATATATATTTTTAATTTTTACTGATGATGCTCTGCAGGGAATATATAGCAAATCTCTTATGTAATCATTTTGGTTTTTTTGTCAGCAACTTATAATTATTTTGTTAACAATGTTGTACATTAATATTTTCACTTTCTTTGTTTATAGATGTAATTTTTTAGCCTTTTTTATGGGAATATTTTCAGTTCTTTTCAATGTATTTTATATGTAATTTTTTCATATTTCTACATGAAGGTGTTCATCTTTTATGTTAAGAATTCTCTTGTTTCACATTATATATAAAAAAGATAGCCTAAACCCAACAAATCCCCAGTAAATGACATCTCTGTAAGAAAAGACAATTTTAACTTTACAATCAAACAGGCAACCTTGTATGATGGTGACATACGTGGAATACTGACATTTTATATGAAAGTAATTTTGATAAAAGCAGTTTCGCCATTGAAGATAACCTAGTTTTCCACGTCTCTGGTCTCAGCCATTGATGAACAAGCAGTCTCTCAATGCATGGCTGACACACTATCTGAAAAAAACATGTTTCCATTACATGCTCTGCCACATTGAAAACTTTTTGCATTGCTTTGTGTAACTAAGCAAAACCCCAAATTATTTGCCATTGTTTTGCTGTTTCATTAAACCTTGTATATTGATTGTTGGGGATTCTTAGGAGCCCCTAAAAGATGATACTTTGCTAGAGGAAATAAAATAAAAATTTGAAGAAAATTATCTGTTGACTGATAAGTGATAAGTAGTTTCTTCTTTCACAAGGGCTATTTTTGGTTTGGATCGGAGGGATTGGGAAAGAAGGATAGAAAGGGGCTAATTATCTATCAATCCCTATACTACTCAAACTTTTAAAATTTATTCTCTCTTTTTTTAATTTCAGAAATTTAGTACTTTTACTTGCTTCTAATTTCAGAAATGTAGTCACCATACTTCTTTGATTTAAAAAATAAAGTTCAATTAACAACATTGTTAATTGACTTTTATTAAATTTGAACGTCTTATCAATTGAACTTTAATTTTTAAGTCAAACCTTTGAATATTGAAATAACGTTTATTTGGAATCAACAGTAGTCTTGGATTTTAATTTTTAAATCAATCAAGTAAAGAGATTAAATTCCTATTATTAATGTAGAAGACTATATTCCAAAAGTTCGAAAGAGTAGAGATAAGGGACATAGTTAAATACAGAAGAGGTGAAAAAAAGAAATGATAGAGATAAAAAAAATTCGTGTTCATTTTTTCTTTTGTCAAAATTTATCAACTTGATATAGTAATTAAGTTGCCCTCATATGACGATTAATAGAAAAATAAAAATGTTAAGTTGAAAAGATTTTCAAACTGAAAAAGTAAGAGAATTGAATTTTTAACTTTTAAAATATAAGGGTTAAATTTTAAATTATGTAAAAGTATAGAGACTAATAGTATATTTTAACCTTCTCTTTTTTAAAAAAGTATATATATAGATATCATTAAAGCAAATGATTAGGATAGGAGTGAGTATTCGATCGATTCGAGTAAAAAAATTTCAAGTTAGTCGAGTTGACGAATCCTATTTTAGCAACCGAACTCAATTTAATTTTTTTTAGCCAAATCGAATCAAGTTAAAAAATTTTGAGTCAAATCGAGTCGAGTTAACGAATCCTATTATTTATAGTTAATGTTGTGTTTACATGGATCGATTATTTAATTAGTAGACGAAGTACAATATTATTTAACTACATAAACAATATAATGGTTTTGCTTTTAACTTCATAAGTAAACATTTGTTAAAAGGACGTAGTTTTGCCTTTTAACTTTATGGTTTTAACTTTTAACTTTAGAAAAGATAAACATTTATTAAAAGCAATTGTGTAAATCATATTCGAGTTAAATAATCACACTGCACGTGGGCACCAAATTGGGGGGCAACATAATCAAGACGTGGGCCCAGGCCATCACTAAAGATCCATTTGACTAACCTCACTTTGAAAATTAAAGAAGGGTTTTGGAACTTTAGCAGCGGATTTGAGATGGAAAAATTAGAATGTTGCCCTCTCCACACAGCGCCATAGGAGGATTCCATTGGGGCAGCCACCGCGTTGCCAAGATACTGCTCGGAACTAGCGAAACCAGTTGTAACGCCCTAAATTTTAGGCCTAAATGAATTGGGCTTTGGGCTTTGGGTCTCATAAATTATTTTTAAACAAGAAAATGACAAATGACATGTTGGCTTTAAGGGTTTAATAAACTTAGAGTGTCTAGGGGTGTTAGAGAAGTTCTAGGTTCGAACTTTGAGGGGAAGGAATTTTTAATTAATTATTAAAGGAACTAGGGCGGTGACTAGTTGGGCTTTTAAATAAAATTAGGGAAAAATGGCATCAAAGAGCCTTGTGGTGGAGTGGCTAAGTAACGCCACTTAGGGTATAGGAAGGTGGCGTTATGGGCTAGCAAGGAGATCCTAGGTTCAAATCCTAGCTTAGTATTTTTAGGAGTTTAATTTTGGCCTTCTAGAAGGTTGGAAGTGGTGTGATGATGGACTCTAAGGAGAGTGATCAGAAGAGAAAAGTTAGGAAGGGATTGATAAGCTTAGTATGGAGAAAAATTAGGAGATGAGATATGTGGAAGAGGTTGAGCCGAATTGGGAATTTAGGGATAGGAAATTCGGCTATAGGCTATAAATAGGTGTCGATTTTGGGGTTCTAGGCTAATGCCAAATTCTTTCTTTTTATTTTGCCGAAAACTACTTTTCTCTCCAAATACCTGAAAGACAAAATCCCTTGTTCTTCCTCTTCTATTTTGCGCTGATTTCTTCCCTTGCTTCTCATCAAACTCTTTTATTTCCTTTGCTTCTAGTCTATTTCTTTTGTGTCGAATATTCGTGACTTCAAAAGCCGAAAACCTTTACTCTTGGAGCCAATTTCTTCATCGCTCCAAACCTTGTGCCGAACACTCTAGTGACCAAATCTCCATCGTGCTGTCATCATTCCTTTGATTTTTGGTGGATCGAATCTTGAAAATCAGAATCAAGCTTGGATCTACAAGTCTCTGTCGAAAAGGTATCCATACGTTTCGGCTTTGGGTAAGTGTTATTGATTTTGGGATAAGTTGGCCGAATAGTCTATAGTAAGGGAAACGGTGACTTAAGTGGATACAAGTCACCTATTATTTTGTCTTTAACGATTAAGATTGATGCAGATTTAGGGGATATTCGTGAGTAATAGCTAAGGAAGGGCTATTAGGACTTGTGGCATATGGTAAGGTTAAGGTAAGGCTTCAATTTTTGGTAAATATTGTGGTTAAGTGTGTGATTGATTGGAGGTTGGTATTGGCTGTAGGTTCAAGGCTGAGGATAGTGTAACACGTCTCATTTACCAGGTGTGTACATACACTTCACACACGACAAATTGGCAAAAGTCGAAACGCCGGAAGGTTGGTGCTGGCAACCGCACGAGCATGCGAACATTCATGTGGGAACACCGATACGACTACAGGGACCAAGAGAGTGGTCTCATGGTCTAGGGCCATTGTTTGGCCAACCGGGCCAGAAGGGGCTAAATGGGCCTGCCGAGCTCGTGGGCCCAAATCGACAAGAATTGATATGTGAAATTGAATGATGGATTGATATGAATGGTTGTATGATTTGATTATGATCAGGCCTAATGGGCTACATATACATGATTGGGCTTAATGGGTTATATGGACATGATTGGGCTTAGTGGTCCTTATGGGATTTTAGAAATGCATGTTAGGGTTTTAATGGACTCTAGCCTTAGTTCTGATGAGTTCTTAAACAGCATAAAATTTAAGTTAATAATCAAACATGTCTGTGGACAAGTCGCTAGGGTAGAGTGTGGCAATGGATATATGCATGTCTAGGATTTGATCTAGGGAGAGCTTGGTACTTAAGCGGTCCTAGTGACCCACCTCTTTTTCTCTGGAATCCTACCTGGTGCGTAGTGTCTGTTCACTTTAGCCGCGAGGACTTGTTGACGGGCTAAGGTTCGTAATTAAGACCCATACTGTTAAGAATTACTGAATTATCCCTGTAAGGTAGAATTACCGAAATACCGTTGATTTGTGAAATGACTAAAATACCACTATGTGTTGAATGTAAGATTTATGGATGTTACATGTACATTTGCTGCATTCATATGATATTCTGTTTAGGTTGCATATGGGGTGGGAATTATGAAACGGAGGAAGTATATGAGGATCGCATGGTTGCTTGACAACTGTGGATCCACCGATGGCTTTTTAAGCCCATTATATGATTAACAGCTTTGCTGCAACGTAAGGTAGTACCGCAAATCCCCACAGATGTGTTTCGGCTGGACGGAGATGATGTGTATCGGATGGATTATTTGGGGAGGGTTTGAACAGCATTATATGTATGATATTATTATGTTAATTATATGATATGTATGCTATTTGTTTGACAAGGGTCGTACACACTGAGTTTTCGAAAACTCACTCCCTCTTTTATTTTTCTCAGGTGAACCTCAATAGGCGATTCGACGGATGGAGGGACTCAGAGGTGGCCAACTAACAAGACGTTTAGACTTGTTTTTTTTCTTAATATCCAAATTTCATATTTTAAGTTATTTTATTTCGGATTGTAATAAGGTTTCCCTCTAGTTATTATTCTATTACTTCCACTATGCATTGGAATTTTGAAACGGAACCTGGATTTATTTCTTTTAAGTATATTTTAAGTTTTTTTAAAACAATTGTGTTTTAAGAACGAGCTTCCGCTGTCAAAGGAAATTTTTACCTAGTAACAAGAAAATGGTTTTTGGGCTACACCTCGTTTTGAAAGCAAACTGGATTTTACTTAACTTTGCTCTAGAAGAGTTTTCAATGAAAACAAGGTTTTCGCAAAAGCACTTCAATGTGACACGTCAGATTCGGGCCTAACTTCTAGGCTGGGTTTGGGGTGTTACAAGTCAGACCACCACGAACCGACGGGCACTAGCCATCACTAAGACCTCCCTCGCGCAATCTGTGACCTACATGACGAGAGAACGTCAAGGCCATGGTCGAAGTCGGAGCAGAGGGGCTGCCATAGTCGCGATTGAACCGGTAATAACACCTTTGTGCTATATTTTCGAAGCGACCACATATTTGGCACTGAAGACAAGTGAGAAACCCACGCCTAAGCGCCGGAGAAGAAAATGAACGGCCACCTCGCACGGAGTCAGCCACTAATGTTGACGGAACGGTTTCAACCAGATTTGCATGAAGCGGTACTTCTGTTGCCACACGAGTTTGACGGCTTTCAAACTCCAGAAGAGCATCAATGAATTTTTGAAGAGGAAGTGACTCTGTTGAGAACGATGCGAGGGTTAAAATAGTATCAAACTCCGATGATAATCTGACAAGTATAATTTTCACCTTCTCCGCCTCCGAAATCGTAGATCCAAAGGCCGCAAGCAGTGCACAAGTATTTTGTATTTTCGCGATATATTCTTTGACCATCATGCCTCATTTTTTGATGGTATGAAGTTCATGTCTAATCCGAGATACTTTTGCTCCAGTGGCAGCGACGAAAAGACGATTGGTCGTGCTTTAAGCATCACAGGCAGATTTGGCTGTTGTAAAACAAGATAACAGTGAGGAACTAATAGTGGAAAGAAGCCAAGAAGCAAGAAGCTTATCTTGCTGAATGAAGACAGAGGCATTAGGATTTGGAGTGAAAACACCGTCTGGAGAGGAGATAAATCGAGGCAGAACAGGTAATGTGCCTTCCAAATAACCGAATAACTGATATCCTTCAATTATTAGCCATATATGTTGTTTCCATTGGACGAAATTTCCTTCATCCAATTTTATCGTATCATGCCTAGGAAAAGTCTGAACTAACCGGACGCCAAAGAGAGCAGGACTGCCACGATCAGCAGCGGTAGAGTCACCAAAATTTGCCATGAACGCAGCAAGAATAACACCTCCAGGAGTTTCAGGCGACTGATACCATGTTAGTAAGTATAGGAAAATAGAAAGGAAATACAAAAAGAGTATTGACTGAATATTCTGTTATTATTGCTTGATTGAATCTGTACAGAAATGATACTTACATGCATGAGTAAGTGTCAACTATTGTTAACCACCAATTTTACTAACAATATACCAGATTGTATAACCAACTGCTAACAACCTAACTTACCTTATACACTAACACTAACACTAACAAATCAGAAAAAAACAATAGACACCAAGATAAGATAAAGCCAACAAAACAAACTCCGTACAAAATATTTAACATATCATTAGCCCACTTAGAACTAGCTTTAGGGTGTGCTTGGTTAAGTGAAAAAAGTGGAAGATGAAATAGGGGATTGGAAATGTGGAAAGAAAATAAAATTTAAATGTGCTTAGTAGAGAAAAAAGTGAGTGAAAACAAAAATCACTTTCTATCCTAATGTATAAAAATCAATTCTTCCAAATTGGAATAATATGAAGAGAGTGTGAGATAGATGTATGTTAGTTCAAAATTATTAGTTTTCATAAGTTTTGTTTTCTTTCGTCTCAATTTTCAATTCTACCAAGTAATGAATGGGAAGAATATAAATTTTTCTGTTCATTTTTTCATCTTTCCTACCAATCAGACCTATGAAATAAAAATTGTAATTTCTATCTTTCTGTTTTTCTATCCTTTCAATTTTTCATCTTTTCAATTTTCTTTCCACACTACCAGGTATAAGCTTAATGAGAAAGTCAACATCTGTATTTATAGCTCTTTGGGATCTAACAAATAAACCAGGAGCAAGATGATCCAACATAGATGATATCAAGAACCAAACTCCTGAGAGAGTTAGGGGTATGAGAGAAATTCTTAAATCAAGTGTCGACCAAAATTCTTAAACAAGATAGCTTGTGTATAATTCAATTAGGGAATGGGCCTAAAACCTTTAAAAGAAAAAAAAAAAGTGTTATGATGCGAACCTTGCCTAATTGATCGGAGATCCTAATATCTAAGTTCACTTTTAATAGCACTTGAAAATTATTATATCCTATCTATTCCTATAGCGAAAAACAAAAGATTAAGTGCAAAGAAATAATGATGAGTTGTACTCTTAATGATTCTCACGTCTTGATTTTCAAGTGGGGTATGAGCAGAATGCTCTTGATGAGAATTCACCCTATATCAATGAGAAATGTGGTTGTTTCTTTCGGAATTCCTAAAAGCTTGAATTCTCTAAAGCATTCATGAAACCAAGAGTTGTTGAAAGCCAAAATAAACACAATTGTGAAGACAAGGGAATTTCAAGGAAGAAGTTATATGAGTATTATTGTCTTGGTTTACACTAAAAGGTTGAATAGTTGAAGACATCAAGTTCACTAATTAACGGAGTAAATTTAGGGGTACTTAGCTAAGGAAGGTTCAAAGCCAAAAGTTACCTCTCCTGGTGTAGTATTCTCCCAATTCAATTTTCATGTGGGATTGATATATATCCGTGTGTAATACAATATTTAATTTAAGATTTTTAGAGATCTAAATGAGAAATAACAAATATAAAAAAAATAATTTAAACCAGAACATGCAAACAGAAGACTTAATGAAAAAAAAAGTATAAAACAAATAAAACTCTGAAAAATAAAGAAACAAAAATTGGCAATGTTTTTAAACCCAAAAAAGAAATGGCAATGTGAGTGATCAAAACAAAAGTAAAGAACCCTGGCAGACAACCCTAGCTAATATTGCTAGCCAAACTATATATAATATTATAATGGTCAAATTCAACTATTAGACTCTGTACTTTGTCTAAATTATCGATTTAATGTCTGTATTTTAATTTGATCAATTTTAATTCTTTTATTTTTTGAATTTTAAAATTTTAATCTTGACTCAATAATAACAGTTAAATTTGTTTGGTTAAATTATGTTATTAATCTTGTATCATGCGTAAAATTATAGATTTAATCCACGTTTACAATTTGGATCATTGTTAGTGGCTGTACTTTTTGAACTTCAAAATTTTAATCTTAATGCAAACGACAATCGTTAAATCTATTAATTGATTTTGTTATCAGTAATATTAAAAAATAATAAACTGACGTAACATTACACATGTGATAATATATTTGATACATCAAATTTTCAAAATAACAAAATTTTTAATGAATTTAATAATTATCATCGACTAAAATTTTTTAAATCCTAAAAGTAAAAAGAATGAAGATGACGAAATTAAAATAGGAATACTATTTCCACCACTTACATAAATTACAGTGTTTAATAATAGCAGCATTCGGCGTATTATAATTTCGGCTAAGGTACAAGCTCAGGCCCTTGTCAATTCCAAGCCACCTCCCAATTCATCAAAAGAAAAATGCTTGTAGAATACGCAAAACCTATACAATCCAGCCATCACCATAACTGGTATCAATTTTCTGTTCACTTTTTTTCCATTTTTTTCCCTCAATTTTCGGATTCTCTAAGGATTATTTTTTAATTGTGTTATTCATTATTTAGGGTTTTTTTAGTTAAGTCTTAAACTTAGTAATTATTTTTACATTGAGACTTAAATTAGTTATCTATTCTTACATTAGGGTTTGAACATTTTCTTTATTCAAATTAATCCCTGAACTTAGTAATTGTTATACTGAACTTGAATTTTAAGGTTTTCAAAGAAATATCAAATAATAACTAAGACAAAAAAAAAAGTTCATACCTCACTATGGAAATAATTGCGTAGTTTATGGTTTAACTTGAATAAAAAAAATTCAGACTCAAATATGAAAAGTTAGCAAGTTAAAAACTGAAAAGTAATTTAACCCTTTCTAATTTGGTACGGAAGAGTTACATGTTTTAACTCTCCCTGTCTCTCTCTCACAAAGCTACCAACCAAACATTGAACTCCATTCATTCCCCCTCTTCCACCGTCTATATATATCCCTTCCCCCCCTTTAACCCTCTCTTCAACACACACCAAAGGTCTTCAAAGTTCCATTCTTTTTCTCTTTCTCTTTTAGCTTTGGGTTTTTGTTTTTTACAAGCTTTGCTTCATGTTCTTCACTTCTTTAATTGAAGCTTTCTTTCGGGTCTTCCTTGTTTCACACATTGGGTCCTTTTTTTCCCCTTCTACTTTTCGGGTTAGGGTTTCTTAGCTCTTTTCTATTTTTGCATGGGATGGTATGATGATGATGGTACAACAGCCACTGTTTGCTGCTGCAGCATTATCAAGATTCACAAGAAGCATTTTAGGGTCTTTTTTGACTGATTGATCAATCAATAAGCCCTTTTATGATTGAGAATCCTGATGATGCTGCAGTGGCAGTAAGTGGCTATATTCCAATTTATTACTAGCAAGTGCTACAAAAAAGAAACTACAAAAAAAAAAATGAAGGTGAATTGATCTTCTCTTTTGCTTATATCTTTGTTCTTTCTTACATTTAATGTTAACAACCTTACAAAATAGTTGATAATATTATTAGGGTTTTTTGGCCTATAATCCAAGCTACATTATCCTGTAATAATCATATATCTGTCTGTGTTTTTTTTTTAATTATTTTTAAATAACAGTGTTATATTATGTTATTCTGACCCTTTTTTTTTCTAGAGATTTTCAGCTGCTAAACCCAAAAAATCCCCAGTAAATGACATCTTTGTTAAAAAAAAAAAAAAAAAAAAAAAAAGAAGAAAAAGAAAAGGCAATGTAAACTTCATAATCAAACCGACAACCTTTGTATGATGACATATGTGGATTATTGACATTTTATATGAAAATGTTTTAGTTAAAAGCAGTGCCTCCATTGAATATCAAGGATGTTTCCACATTCTGGTCTCAGCCATTGATGAACAAACAACCTCTCAATACATGGCTGGCAGACTGAAAAAAACATGTTCCCATTACATGGTCTGCCACGTTGTAAACGTTAAACATATTGCTTTGTGTAACTCGGCAAATTTTAAACGTTTAGCGTTGTAAAGTTTTTGTCTCTATACTTAAAAAGTCTAAAATTAAGTCTTACTTTTCTAATTTAAAAATCCTAATCTAAGTTTTTTTTTTTTTTTTTTGTCAAAATTTATCAACTTGACATAGTAATTAAGCTACCCTCATGTGATGTAAATGATTGAAGGTTAAAGTTGAAATTTTTTTATGAAAACAACCAATAATAATAATGATTGGACAAGAATTTTTCAAATTGAAAAGTTAGAAGGATTGAATTTTTAATTTTTAAAGGATAGAGACTAAACATCAAATTCTGTAGAAGTACAGGGACTAAGAGCAATTTTAACCTTTTCTTCAAAGTATAATATAATGGAATTTTTTCAGTCAAATATTGGGCAGCCCAACTTTGATATCAAAATATGGACTGGTTGGCCCAACTGTCTCTTTCAATTAATCTTTGAAACCTTTTCATGACTAGGCCCTATTTGGTTAATGGAAAATGAGTTTGAAAAATTTAAAATATTTTTATTAATAGTTATATATTTTTATAAAAAATTTTAAAAATATTTTTATTTATTAGATAACAAATTGAGTATAATTAATGTGGTTCAAGTTTAGATTGCTATATATACATGTTAATAACTCTTTTTAATATTTTGTTCATGGGAATGGAACACATTCTATGGCCAGCTGTTTACTTTTTTGGGAAAATACTCGGGGTAAAGGGATTAGTCACTGTTATTGACGATAGACACCTTAGTTTCAACCAAAAAATAACTTCTTTTAATAAAATTAAAAATTCCGCGTATTTAGTACACATTCAATAAATAATGGAACCTAAAGTTTAAAAGTAATAATAATATCACATGTGCAATATTGTACGAAACTAAAATAATAGATTAATTTAACTAGAGAGTAAAATAAAATTTGAATTGATAAATATATTAAATTAAGAATATTAAATGTTAACTAATTTCGTATTTTTTGTTAGAATAATATGTAATATATTATGAATTATTTTAATTTCACAAGCGAAATATATTTTTTAATTTAGTAAATATCAATTAAGATAAAAATTGAAAACTCAGCCGAATAAGGAAAATATTCCTTTTTATTTGAATAATCAAGTTACACCTCATTTTTTTATTTGTTAATGATTTTTAATATTTGTAGTTGAATTTTATGTTTATTTCACTATTTTTAAAGTTGTATCAACTGAATCAAGAATCAAATAAAGGTATAATACAAATAGAAAACTTGAACTAGCTAATCCACGGCTATTTAATTTTTTTAATAATTTATTTAATAGAATCAATTAAATTAAAAATCAATTATTTGATCGATTTTATAACCACCCGTCCGATTTTAAAAATTTATTTTGTAACTTAAAATTTTCATTTGTTTCAATAACTTTGCTCCATTTGGCAAACAAATAACATGTGCATAAAATTAATTTTTTTAACTAATAGAACTAATCATATGTGATTTGCAAGGAGATAATCTGACAAATCAAAGCATAAAATCTCTTTCATATAAATTAATCATAAAATAAAAAGAAATATTTCAGACATCCCAAATTAAAATATTCAACTATTTTTGTGAGAATATTTTTTTTTCTCTCGAAAGTATTTGTTCATCATGTTTCTTATCATTAATTTTTAATTTATTAAATAACAAAGATATGTTCACAAATTTGCAAAAAAAAATAAAAATAAAAAATTGAACTTCTTTTTAAAGGAAAAAAACACATGGCTAGCGCGACTCAAACTCGGATCACACCTAAAACACTCTAATCATTAAGTCATCACATAGTGTTCTTCTAAATTTAATTTATTGATTCATGCATGTGGGATACATATATAATTATATTATACAATTAAAACAAATTTGTTATATTTTTCATGTGTTTTTATATAAATTTTGTCTAAATTTTGAATCGACTATAAGTATATGTTTTATAAGTTTTCGCTTTATGTTATTCGAATTCAATCAGAAAAAAAATCTTTAAATTTAATATTATCATTGTCATGCTCGAGTTCTAATAACTTAATCTATTAAGTCAATTAAATTCAAATTTTCAATGTAAAGTCAAATTTAAGTACATATATTCGAACTTGAAGTGCAACATAGCAATCAAGTCTAATTGAACTCGATCTTTGAAAATTAAATACAGTCGTGCTTGAGTTAAATATCTAGCCTCTAAATCCGAATTTATACTCTGATTTATACTTTAGTGGAGTGAAAATGAAGCAAATTCCAGAGACACTCCATTCATTGATTCATCTTTCCAGGAGGCAAAGAGAATTTCATTGTCTTCCTTAAACAATTTAACAAAAGACAATTGCAATGGAAACTGGAGTAAAAGAAAACATGTTTTCTTAGGACTATGTATGTGTGTGTCTAAATACATTCAACCAATGTAATGAAAATTTTGGGGCTCAGAATTTGGTCTTTCTAAAAGTTCATTTGGTTACAACAAGCTGAAAATGTGGCGAATTTATGCCAATTTTTTCTTCTATTCTTTAGGTTTCCAATGGAAATAAACATTTGAATCAGATTAATTCGAGTTTTAAAATTTTTATATCATTTGACACAAATTTAAATTTAGGTCATTTTGCATTTGGGTTTGTAGTCTTAGCTTTTTGAGTCAATTATTTCAGATTTGAACTATTTTAATTTCGAGTTTAAAATATTTGTTCATGCCAATTTAAAATTTGATGTATAAATTTGTTTTATAAATTTTATAAGATTAAATTAAGTTTAAATTAACATGATAAAATAAAACTTCGGGATTCAATATCAACGATAAAATGAAGCAAATATTATGTATATATATTCTCTCAAAAACAAATCTCCCCTAATCATTATATAATTGAGTTAGTTATCAAATCAATCCCCAAAAGAAAAGTATTAACCCACAAATAAGTCAAATTGTGTCGTATTTTTCTTTCTTTTTACTCCAAATCATGTTCCTTCGAGAATCACAAAGTCAAAAGCAATGCCGAAATATATAGTTAAAATATGTCTCATCATCAATCACCATCCGTTATGATCCCTCCCTTATTAATTTTCATGCTTTCTAGCATGCATTAGTTTTTACCGATAAGACAAGTCCTTTAAAAATAATTTCGAGTTTAAATTTTATGAATTGAAAAATTAATATTAAAAAAATTTTATCTTTTACCTAATTCAATTTTAAATTAATTGAGACTCAATGTGATTATTAGATATCGAAAAATCAGAAATATAATAAGCTTTTTTGCACTATTATCTTATTAAATATTTCTTTTGAATTTTGTCATTTTTAACATTGTCTCATTTAGAGGCTTTGTTCATATGAAAGCACGTTACATTCTTTTTATTAATTATCATAATTTTTTTTTCCAAGTTATTAATTCAGACTCAAGTACGAGTATCATTCTTTCTCGAGTTTTTCATATATTTGAAAGATCATATTTCATACGTATCAATTTTAAGTATTGGATGGTTACTAAATACATTGATTAAATAAAAACCGGTAAAGTTTACATTCATATGTCATACATTAACTAAACTTTGAAGGCCAATATCTTAACTACCCATCATGATCTTTGATGCCATTCCCTTAAAATTCTTGATATATTCAGATCGAGTATCTGATATACTTAATTACCCCGAATCCGAATAACATGCATTGTACCGTACGTATATAGCAATGGAAGAAGGAAACATGAATGGTATTATGCTTATGGTGATTGCACCCTATTCCTTGGAACATGGGCATGGCTTAAGGGATCTGTTTAAGGGAGCTTATGATTGAGAAAGAAGCGGCAATGATAATATATATATGTGTGTATACAAATAATTTCAAGACCATAAAAACAGTGTTGGATTTTCTGTTTTTAAGGATAATTCAAATAATCATTGCTTTGGGGACTTGAATTTTACATATGGGAAACTTGGTGTCTCTTACATGCAGTACATGCAAAAACCATATCTGCAATTTCTCCAATGAAGATCATCTGAAAACAAATGGGTTGAAAGTATAAATTTGTCCAAATTCAATTAACAAAACCTATATGAACTTAATAAGAAATCATAAAAGTAAACCAGACTATGTCCGATGCATTCAGTCAGGACATATCGAAAGCTTTAGTGGCAAGACATTGAATATGTGTTCGACAAGAGTATTTCAGAGGACTTTACAAGTTCATATTCTCGTAAAGAAATATAAAGTCCGAGCAATATAGATTAAAGAATAGATGTTGGTTGATGCTCATTGATTGGCAGCAACATCAAACCAGTGAGAACAAAAACTTGGTTCAATCATAGTAGACAATAATCAAACCCAACTGTTTGACTGAAATTTTATAGAAATTTAATGGTCTTCTGGTTGAATTGTTATGCAAAGAGATTGGTATGTGGATAATGAAGAGGGTATTTGAATACACTGATTTTGGAAGTTTTTTGCTCACATGGATGCATGTGAATTAGTTCTCAAGTTGCCACTAGATGCATAGAAACAAACAATTTTGTTGGGTTGAATTCAGCACATTATCTACCACTTGATGTTATTAATTTGGCCATTACTCATCTTTCAGTAAGCTCGAAACACAAGTGTTAGATATAAGTATATGTCTTATGTTGATGCGTTTACAGATAACTTTTATATCCATACCCGGCAAAAAGAAAATTAAGGTATAATTATGGTTTTAATCCTTGTATTACGTTGAGATTTTATATTGGATTTACCTCATTTAATTTAGCATGATTTGATTCGACAGGTAGTTCTTACTGATATAAATTAAATTTTATACGGAAGAGCAGCATGTATGCTAGTACTGAGAACTTTGACTAGCAATTAATTTCAAGGCAAAAACAAAGATGTAAACACAAAATCTAATGGATAAAACTTTGTATAGCATCTTGACAGCAAATGCTACATCTCCAATAAATATTGTCAACTTTTAGGGGTGCTTTTGTTTATTAAATCCATTTATATAGTATTTTGTTTATTTATAAAAGGTTAAAATATTCCACAAGTCCTTTTATTTTTCAAAAATTTGAATTTCGGTTGCTTTACTTTTATTTCCAATAATTTAGTTCATCTAGTTTCCAGATTTCAAAATTTTAGGTTCAATTGTTAACACTGTTAAATTTTTTGTTAAATTTAGGTTAATTACGTCACATTTTGGTTGAAGTATTTGGGAGGTCCCTGTATTATAGGAATTTGATCAAATTAGCCCCCTTTATTATTAAATGAATCAATTTAGACCTTATAGTATTAAACAGTAAATGAATTTTTTTAAAACGTTAAATGTTAAATCTATTCTATTTTAGTCTTATTTTATTCTTTTTAATAATGTATGGACTAAATTGTTCCATTTAATAGTAGAGGGACTAATTTGATCTAGTCCCTAAAATACAGGGAGCTTTTAAGTACATTCACCTCATTTTTTAATTACATGGCTATCAAAATGTCACACCAACAAATTTAACAAAATACTTTTAATAGTGTTAATAGTTAAACTTGAATTTTGAAATAAAACTATCGGAACTAAATTCCAAGTTTTTAAAAAAAGTATAGGGACTTTTGACAAATTAAAACCTTTATAGAAAATAAGTTTATGAGAGTGATGAAATTGATTAGAGTTGATGATTGAAGGTGACTAAACACTGAAAAAGAGAATTGATTACGTGTTTCCCAATTTAATATTTTTACTTTCATGGAAGGTACACTACTCTAGGATTTGTTCAAGACAAAGGACCTAAACATATTTATGTTTAGAAATTTGGGAAAAGCCTACTTTTTTTGTTTTTTTTTCAGGGAAAACATAACCTCATTCTCTTCTACATTTTTAATTTACCTTCAACCTAATCTCCATCTAGATTAGGAATAATCGATTAATGATGAATGGGGTTTGGGGTTTGGGGTTTTGGGGATTGAGGTTTGAATTTTTTTTGAAAATTTATATTTGAGTTTGATTTTTTATATAAATTAGATTTGAAAATTCAGTTCAGATTTATTATGGTTTAAGTTTTATAACGGTAAAATTTGTTTACATTTATTCTGATTTAGATATAAAAATGATTTAGTTTTCAGTCTGATTATGCTTTATAATGGAGATTTATTATGTTCTTATTCGGAATATATTGAAATGTGTATTATCCGTATTGTAATTAAAAGGGTAAATTATATTGCAGGTCACCCAATTAAGATTAAGTTTATTTTTAGTCATCAAATTATAAAATATTACAAAATGATTATTTAACTAATCACGTTTGTCTTTTTTTGTCCAATGTCATCAAATGGGCAACAGAAAGATGACATTACAGATTTGAAATTAACATAACAACAAATTTAATTTTTGACATTTATATATTATGTATGTCAGCATGCTAAACTTTTCTAAAAAAGTTTAGTTGTGTATATCCAATTCCTAATAAACCTTATAAGTAACTTTAATTAGAAGCATACTAAACAAACATCGATATACAATATCGGAGCAACATTAAACACAATAAAAAGACCATTTAAAACATTGTATCATTATGCATATACATTAAAACCATCACATTACCACTTTTCACAAGAAGCACCATAGCATATTTAGTTGCACTGCACAATCTAAACTAAGTATTCACCAACAATTTCACATATCAAATTTCATGGTCACTTTTTAGTACAACATTTTCTTTATTAAACGACATTAGAATCATAAATGAAATCAACAAGTAGTTGGATATAATGATAAGGCATATTGTATTTTCAAGGGAAGAACACATGTATGAACTTTGGAGATGATATTGAGCAGCTACAAATCTCGAACATAAATCGTAAAACGAACATGCAAAGTACTCCAAACAAAAAAAATGTATACACAAATATCCAACCAAACCTCTTGTGCATGTATAACATGACTTAACCAACTATTCCCCGAATTTGCCTAAAGCACTACAAGATGAATCACTCAAGCACACTATGATAATCCATAAACATAATCTTTAAGAGCTATGCAAAATCTTATAGCATGCTAATGATACCTAAAAGCTATCCAATATCATTTAATATGTCCATTAACAATTAAAACATGTATTTATTATTTTAATCAATTCCATCATTTTTTCCAAATAAAAAAAAATCACTCTTTTTCTTAAGAGTGAAGCAATAAATACTATACTTTAAAATTATAATTATTATATTTACTCCAACATATTATTTATTAGTATAATAATTATGATTTATAAATTTATTTTAATATCATATATATACTTATTTATATATATATTGTAATAAAAACAAAAATCTTTAATAATTTTATAAAATAAACTAAAAAATAAAAGAACTAAACTTTTAAAAAGAACAAGTTATATAATAAAAATTAATCTTACATTTAATCAATTAAATATTGAAATCTTACTTCACAATTTCATTATTAAAAATAATCTTAAGACGAAATCAGTAAAAATAATATATATGACGAAATATTCTTTCATCTTAGAAATTATTATTCAATAATTTTTAGTTTGACTGACAGTTGAATAATAAAATAATTAAAAAGGAAAACATTGGGGGATTTGGATTTGGCAAAGTGTTCATTCATTTCCCTGTCTGTCAAAGTGATGACGAAAGAGAATTTTGTACTACAAAATTTATCAGAAAAAAAAAAACATTGGGTGATTTGGAATTTTTCATGACGTAAAAATGAGATTTTCAAAAATCAAATCAAATTAAAATATTAAATTTTAATAAATTAAGAAAGAAGTTTTGTTTTATTCAAAACCAAAAAAATTAAAAAAAGAATATATATTATGACTTTCATTATAGATTTTGATTATATTTGTTTCTCCTCTCGAATCTACGTCCTCTTCTATTGACAACAATACTAATGTCAATCGAGTTAAGGCTCAATTAATTAATATGTATATATTTTTTTTATAGGTTCCAATCATAACTATTTTTTTAACATAATACCTAGAACACACTTGAACTCATGTCTTCCTGTATTAACAATAATATTTATATCAATTAAATTAAGACTCAATCATTTAATATATATTAAATATATTATATAAATACACGATTTACTAGGATTACCAATTTGTGACTCTTGTTTGAGGAGTGTTTAGTCGGTGCAGTCAATTAATTTATTTTATTTGGAACATTGGAGAACTTCAAGATGATGACATTTATGAGAATAACCTTCTTTTTTTCTCCCTCTTGATTGATCCTTAAATATGAGGGATTTTTTCCACCTTTAAATATATATATTTTTTATTTTAATTCAAATTTCTAAAATATTTTACGTTTTCTCAAAATAGTATCATCTTTATTTTAGTTGATGCCGTTATTATAATGATCAAGAAAATATGAATTTGAATGTACTTTAAGTGCAGGGGCAAAGCCAGGGGGCCGGCCTAAAATGTAAAATTGTTATTTTGGCTTTTAGAGTTTTTTAAAAATTATAAATTAGTAAAGGTAAAATTACACTTTGGTCCCCACTAAAATTATAAAAATTTTAATTTAATCCTTTACAAATTATAAAGATATAAATTATAAAAAATTAAAATTTTATCCGGCCCCCCTAAAAAATTCTTCTGGCTTCGCCCCTGCTTAAGTGCATATTATCTTTAGGAACGAAACTAAAAATCTTTATTGAAGGGGTTCGGGATTATGTTTTATATAATTTTATGAGTACTAAAATGTAATTTCATCATTATACTAACTTATATTTTTACAGTTTTTAGAAATGACTAAATCATAATTTTATTATTTTTGAAGGCAAACTATAAATTTAAAAATTTAGAAGGCCTAAAGCATAAATTTTCACTTAGAATCTTTTGATTTAAGGGTTTGAGAGGTTATAGATAATAGTAAATTGTATATATATATATAGATAATAGTAAATTGTATATATATATATATATATATAGTAAATTGTATAGATAATAGCTACAAAAAATCTTGCTTTTCATTTAATGATTTAACTAAACTCGATTATGAATTTAATCAAGACTTAATATAATTATTGAATATTAGAAAAAGTATTTCTAAAATAATAATTAAAAATTATTAACCCAATAGTTATTAGACCAACTTTTGTTTCCATGATTTTCTAAATGTAGAAAGTATTTAATGCCTCGGATCCCGTATGCATGTCCTAATATTTCCTTTATAATAAGTGGCCAAACTTATTAGGTTTCCAATTTTAGCATTAAGATAAATTGGTTTATAAATAATAACCCTTCTTTTAAGAACTTTTTATTAAGTAGTATTAATATATATATAAATCTTAAAATTGTACATGAATTACGGTTTAATGTGTGATTATGTACATGAAATTTTAATTTGATTTAATTTTTGTAAATTATTAATACAATTATTGATGTAATATCATTTTATATTTATATATTGCTTACATAAATAATTATATTTATTCAATATAAAAATAAATTGATGTGTTTTTTTTAAACGTGTATGATTAAATCAAAATTAAGGTTTCAAGTATACATTTGAAGTACAATTAGAGTTTCACATGTTTAATTGCACCAATTAAAGTTCATGTATACAGTTGCACGTTAAATCAAAGTTCATGTATAATTTTGAGATTTATTCCTTTTTTATAAGAGGTATAGATTGTCTGATAATCGAACTCCAATGGGATTGATGTTGATTTAATCCTTTGTTACGGTGAAATAAAATTAACAAATTAAGCTCAAATAGTACAATTTAAGAGGAAAAAAGTTAAGCAATTGTTACTTATCAATCGAGTCTCAACTTAATTGTGAAATTGTCAAAAACTATAAAATTTTTAAAGCAAAAAACATTATTTAGAGGGTATTTTTGTCTTTTTATATAAACTATATATATATATATGATGAATTTGAACCCAAAACATCAAAACATTTACTCTCTCGATCTTACCATTTCAACCAACAATCATATTTAGCTTTTATCCCAATATTTTTATAAATTTGTTACATAATTATTTTCCCCAACATCATAATGAGATGTGCTATAATTTAACATACATAATTCACACATAAATTTTTTTTTAAAATACATTTTTAGAAAAATTTTAAATATAAAAAATTAGATGCATAATCGTATTTAAATCTTACTCATAAAATGAAAATTTTTTATCTTTTTTATAAATATTTTTACTTTTAGAGTTTTTTTTTTAATAATTTCACGATAGATTCTTATTATATTTGATATTTTTCTTAACAGAATACTTAGATAGTCTTTTCTCAACCTATTAAAAAGAGGATAATGCATTTTAGCACACTCAAACCCACATCTTCCTACCTTGACAATAATCTCATACCGATAGAGTGGAGTTAAAAATTTTAAGCATCCAGGAATGGCCAAAATATGTGCAAACAAATGAGAAAATGGTCACAAAGACAAAGCCAAAGCCAAAGAATTTTGTCAATATTTAAAATTAAGGTAGTCTTTTCATTTTCCGTTTACAGCCAATTCACCTAAACTCTTCTGCTGTTAAGTTATTTCCATTTTTAATTTCATAATTACTTTTTCTTTTTCTTTTTTTACCTTTGCCCATTGTTTAAAAATTTACAGCACAAAAGTAACATCTTTTACTAAAATAGATAATTTAGACTTGTGTACTACTTTGTGATTCTTTTATATCATTTGTGTAAAATATAAATTCTCACGAAATTTATTAAATTTTTACATACAATTTTTTTTTATAATTTGTTCTTAGTAAATTTAAATTGGATTAATTGAATTTTAAAATTTTGATTTATTTTAATTTTGGGTTATTGTTGTTTTTGTCTATTTGTGCTTTTTTGAATCAAATCATTACGATTCGGATGATTTTAAATTTTAATTTCTTAAAATTCAAATATCAACTTCGAGTTTGAATAGAATTGAGTATTAAAAATATAATTGTGTTAAATTCGATTTTACAAGTCTCATAGAATCTAAATTCTAATTAATTGAATAAATAAATACTTTATTTCTTAAATAACCTTTTAAGTAACCTAAATTTTTAAAATTTAGGTAATAGTTATATATTATAATATTATTTTATGTAATAGTAATATACTAATTTAGTATATCGGTTTAAGGTCAAGTTAGGTAATTAATTTCGGTTTTAGTAATAGTTAGATATTATATTATTATATTATTATATTATCATTTAAGTTTAATTATATAGATTTTATTAGTTATTAATTTTATATAATTATTATACATATATATAATTATAGTATTAAAAATTTTATTTCACTTTATATTTTAACAAAAAAAGTACCATTAGTTATTTTTCTATTAATATTTTTTTGAATAAATATGTAATGTTTATGAATATAGTTTAAAAAAAATAAAGAATTATCATATATTCAAGTTTTAAGTAATATCATGAAATTATATCAATTATTAATGTCTATTATATCAAATAAGTTATAAAATTGAGCTTTATCGAGTCTATTACAAACTCAAATTTTCTTGAAATTAAATCATTTTGAGCTCGGACCGATACGAATGTACTTTTGGAACTTACTTTGCCAACTTTAATATTATTTATATTTTTACCTAAAACTACTGTTTCCAAAGAAGAGCCATAGTACTCATTTTTTCATCTTGTGTCACGTCAAAAAAATTTCCCTGTTTTCCTTAACAAATTTACAGTTACAGCTCCATATAAAGCCTAATGAGATTTTTACCGCATTTGAATTTTTATTTTTATCTTCTCTTTTCTTCTTTTTTTTCATTGGAATCTCTGACTCAAACCTCTTTATTGTAATTTTCAAACCTTTTTTTAGTTAATAAATCTTAATTGATCATGTTAAAAAGAATCATTTACTTTTGTTTACAACTGTAAATTCATAGCTAAACTAATAGACATTTATAGTAAAATTAGTGGTGTACGGTAAATTTATCCTCTATCATCAAAATGGTAACTTATAACTTGTCATTTGAATAAATTCGAATAAAATCATTTCACATTCAATTTATTTAAGTTCGAGAATCAGGGTTTTTAATAAAACATATGGATTCATTATTCTCCTAAGTATATGGTATTAGTTGATCTTGTCAATTTTCGATTTCACTAGTCAATCTGGTCCAGTTTCTATAACTACAAGCATGATCATTTCGATTTACTTGTTTGAGTTATTCTAAGTTCGGTTAAATTATTGAGTTTTTTAAATCTTTGGGTTCTACTTGTAATGAAATTTCACAATATTTAAAAAAGAAAAACTCATTTTTTATAAATTTTGTTTTTATTTATATTAGAAAGCCCAATTCTTATTTTATCCAAAAATCCATAAAAAATATAATTTAAAATGTATTCGTTTGGTGGGTCTGTCGAGGTAAAAGAAGGCCAGGTGATACCTACTGCCACACCCATCTGCTACCATTTTTATTTTTTATTTTATTTTACAATTTTCTATATTTTCTAACTTTTAATTATTATTTTTTCCTTTTGCTCTTTAAATTATTATAAATAGTGACCCCAAATCTCTTCTCTTTTAGCCTTTACCACTGAGAAAAAAAATTCACTCTTTTTATCTTTCAAAAATACAGAACTTTGAAAAGTTCATCTTTTTTAATTTCTGGGTTTTGGGTTTTTAGTCTCCGCCATGGATTCAACTTCAAGTGCAGCAGCACCAACGCCACCACCGCCACCGCCGAGCTTTTACTTCGACGACAAATGGAAGCTATCAAAGAAAGAAACTTCATCATCATCATCATCAAAGGGTCGTTCTTTATCATCATCTTCAACTTCAAATTCGTCATCATTCATGATCAAAACCACCCCGTCATCATCATCAACATCACCACCATCATCATCAAAAACAAAAAGATGTGCTTTCACTAGGAAATGTGCTAGGCTATTCAAAGAACAAAGGGCTCGTTTTTACATCATGAGGCGTTGTGTTATCATGCTCATTTGCTGGCGTGAATAAACTGATTCTTAAGTATTTTTAATGGAGGATTTAATGGCATCCAACCAAGCAAGCAAGCAAGAAGAACAAGAAGAGGAGGATATTATCAAGCTCTCTATATATATATACATGTATATAAAGATTTGGTTTTTTTAGGGTTTTAGAACTAATTAACTTAGATTATTAGGATTGTTTTTTCGAATTTTGTAAGAGGAATTCCAATCTCCATTTAAGTTCTTGAGTTCTTTAGTTCTTGAGATCTAAGAAAGTAAAGAGAGAGAACTGTTGCATGTTTCTGACACAGATTATTATATACTTATTTTCCATTTTTTATCAGTTTATTTTTTAAAATTATTTATCATTTTAATATGTTAGTCACATTTGGGACATGGGAAAGAGAGATTTTAAGGCTCCTTGGATCCCCTGGTATAAATTTGCAATATAACTTCTTATTTTAGTTGAGGATTAATGAGTTTGATGTCTTCTGATATGATTTTGAGTTTAATTTTTATGATTATTTAAAATTTATTATAAGTTTTTATATTCAGATTCTATAATTTAAAGCGATCAAATTTGTTGATATGATATTTTGAAATAAAAAATTTCTGACGTGAAATTTGAAAAATAATAAGACTAATTTTTAAAACATAAAAGTAGGATTAAGTGTCAAATTTATGAAGAGTATATTTTAACTTATATGGTAATGTATAGTCCTCTCGAGGAAAGAATACTAAATTTGAGTTTTAGAGACGATATTATTGAAAGAAACAAACACGAATCTTGAATATGTACGGTAAAACATGTAAAATAAATATATATTTAATTATATTATTTTTCACTAAATTTTATAAAGTGATGCAATTTTTTAATATAAAAAAGACAATTTAAATTAACTATTCCGTAGTTGTGTTCTTCCACTGCCTGCAACAAAGGTTGGGAAGTAACTGAGGCACTATTTTCTATGTTATGTGAAAAATATCCAAATGACCATATTAACCTGCAAATTTGAGCCTTTTGACTAGTTATGGACCACTTTGACCTCTTATCCTAAATAAGGGCATGTTGGTCATTAACTTTCATAGGTAAAAAACTATAGTAATTCTTTTTGGGGATAAAAATCCCAAAAGCATACATAAAGTTACTTATTCAAACTTAAGTTTTGATTTGATATAGGTATATATGTAATCTTTTTATTTTTATTCAAGAGAAATGATTATATGAAACAGAGACGACACATCATATTTTATCTCTTATCAATTATTTAATGTCATTTCAACATTTTTTTTTATTTCATTGATATATCATTTTGGTAATTTTTTAAACTAAACCCTAGGCCTTACAACTTAAACCTTAGACCTATGCTCTAAATCCTGAACCCTAAACTCTAGACCATGGACCTTGAACCTTAGACCTTGAATCCTGAAAGGTCTATGGTCCATAATTTATGGTTCAAAATTTAGGGTCTTGGGTCCAAAGTCTAGAGTTTAAGATTCAATTTTAGGGGTCTTCGGTCCAAGGTTTAAGATTGAGTGTTCATGATTCAAGTTAAAAAATTATCAAAATAATGTGTCAATGACATGAAAAAAGATGTTGAAATAACATTAAATAATTGATAAGAGATACAGAATGATTTGGCGTCTTTATTTCATTCTATCATTTTTCTTCTATTCAAATTTTATAAACAATTAATTTCATAAGGAATGTAGCATTGGTTTTTATATTTATTTGTTGTATACACAAATTGATGCATATATTATGTTTTTATGGTGAAATCCAGCAATAATGATTAGAAATAAAATCATTTGAATTAGTCAAAAACTAGTTTTCTATAACATAGATTATTGACTCATTGCTTATAAAGAAAGCATAATCAATAATATCAATAGGTGATATATTATTGGCATTGTCTAAGTTTGCCAATTCAAAAATGATAATGCATGGTGAGAGACCAGCAAGTAAAGATACAATATGTGTCACGAACGACAAATATGATGGTTAATGCTTTGATAAAGTGGTAAGAAGTTGCACAACAGGATTTCATTTTTTCTCTCACTCACCTCTGGTGGTGTAAGATATTACGCTACGTGATCAGTGCCAGGCAATTCAATCCTTTATTTCTTGGTTGAGTTTTTGAAATTCAACTTCCTTTATAACTAAAAAAAAATTAAAAAAAAATCACGTATTTTAGTTCAAATTTTCAAGTTGATAAAAAATAAGGGTTTTATTAAAAGCTTACAAGTCTTCTTTTTTTTTTTTTTTTGGTATTTTTGTTACGTCGGTTCTATTATTTATGTTCGAAGTTTATAGTTGCCTTTCTCAATAATATTATCTTTTAAGTTTAAGCCTACATTCTCCCTTAAAAATACAATATTAAAATTAAAGCATCATAAACTTATTTATCGGAGTAGGGGTTCAAGTTCATGAATAAAATCTTTATGTTACAATATTTTTCTTTTAATTTGCAATGTGCTGATCAGCTTGGTTTTATAATCCAATTTATTTCGAGTGATTTCATCTTTAAGAATTTGTAACATCAAGTTAGAACATGCCTCTTATATTTTCTTAGTTTATGCTTTTGCAACTGAACACATTAACATATTCAAATATTTATTATTATCATTAAATTTCATTGCATCTTAAAATTGAATTGTTCGATCTACTAATAGAATCGTATCGCTAGTTATATTAAAGTTTTGATCCATTAACAATGTCGCATCACAAACACTAATATTCACACAAGAAGTATATATTTGAATTTAATTATTTTTAAATACGTATAATTTAATTAAAATTTTATGTAAAATTCATACAAAACTTTAACATTATCTTCTTAATTTACTTTATTTTTATCTCTAAAGTTAAACTTTCTATTTTTTTTTTTAAATTTAACACATTTTTTAATTATATTTTCTTAAATTAATTCATTAATGATATTTCTAATCTCATTTTAGTCCATTCTCAATACCATTTTTTCCCCCTGGATTTCAGTGTTAATCCATTACTTTTTAAAAATAATGCAAAAGAAGAAGAAGAAGAAGAAGAGAATTTAGTAAATACCACATCCAATATACATTGTATTTTTTGCAAAATGATTGACAGAAATCGAATCAAAATAGTTGAATTAATGGTGCTTAAAATTGATAATTGATCAAGTTCATAAAAGGATGAATTCAATGGATAAGAAAATAATAATATATAAATCAAATCGATTCAAAGTATATATAAAATTCATGGATGGATGATGGGTCTTTTTCAATGTTGTTATACAACCATGACATTTTATCTGTTTGTTTGTGCCCAAAAGAAATGCCATTTTTTTTATAATATAATATAAAGTTTGTCATTATATATCATAACTTTGTAAGCAAACAATTTAATATAAAAAAAAATTGTGCATCTACAATCTTATGATTTTTTTAAAATATTTTCTTGAATTTATTTTAAAGTGAGTGAAGTTTAAGAATAGAGGGAAAATAATTCACATGAACCATCTAAAGTCCTAAGCTACTTGAGAGCCAAAATTGAGGTTATTAGGTAAGAACTTATGACTTGTAATTAAAACACAATTGTGGGCTAAGACAAATAGGTACAATAGGCTGTCTTTATTTCTTTCTCTTTCTTGTTTCACTTTCATAGATCTTTTGTTCTCCTCTCACTTTCACTTGGGTCCTCCTCATAGAGTTAAGGTCAAAGAAGATGCTTGCTTCTTCCACATTTTCTTCTTGGCATGCATGCACTTCCTAGGCAATCAAAGTAAACATCACTCTAAATCAACATCAAGATTTGAAACAGACTTAATCAATTCTGATTTGAATTTTAAAAACAATTCTAACTTGATTTAATTATAAAGAGTCAACAATCCAAGTCCGTTCAATTTAAACTTGAGTTGACTTGAACTCAAAATTAACATGAATCCAGACCCAATATAACTTAAGCCTAAAATGAATAGAGCTTGACATGCCTTGAATTAAAGCAGCTAGAACCCAAAGTAATATGCCCGTAATGACTTAACTTGAAAAACCTGAACTTCAAACTCAAATGATCTAAATCTAGAATAATCTCAAACTTGAAATTGGCTCGACCAAAAATAATTTATAAATAAAAACTTGAATTGACCCGACTCAAAACTAGCCTCACTTGTCCAATTTACAAATCTAATTTGACACGAATATTAAGGGAAGGAATGTAACGTTAAATTAAAATCAAATTAATTTGGATTAATTGAATCATTAAAAGAGTGCCAAATTCAAAATTGATCAAATTAACAGAACCATAAAAAAAATTTAAAAATTGGGGTCCATAAATGAGAAGAAATGGGAAAAAAAATTACAATAGCAATTCCTAAACTTTAGGGTAGGGAATTGCCTTAAGAAACTTAATATGCCAAAGAAAGAAAGTAGGAAAAACATTGGTCACCCCACAAATCTTATCCAAAATAATTAAATATATTTTGATTGAAATTTGGGTGTCTCAACTTTGTCATTACACCTTGAATGACAAGAATAAACCAAATTTGATTTTTGTTGTCAATTGTAATTCAAGACAAGTAATTAATATTTATTTGTTTTGTGTTTTATCATGTTGGGTTTATCAAGTAGTATTTTGACCCCAATTTAATTTCAAACAATGACCCAAAAACTTTCTGTTCTTTTGCTAATTGATTATGGAATCTTAGCTTGTGACCATACCCTATATAAAATATCAATAATTTAGTCTCAATAAGTCAATGTTTTGTCCCTTACTTGGTTCCAATTCCAAATCTCTTCTTTGCAATCTAATTAGAGTAACCTTTTCAAGTTCAATTCTACATTTTTTAAAATAATTTTTTCGATAAATCATAATTAGGGAGAAAAATGTTATTCTCAGGACTTGAATTCAGGTCAAACCGAGCTAATGTAATGTTAAAAAATCATCCAACATTATCTCATATTTTCAGTTTTACTAGGTAAATTAGGTCACTCGATCAATTGATAAATGTAAACATTAGTAATCCAAATTCCAAAATTCTCCAACCCAACATACAAATTTATTCAAATCTAAATTAGCATTAAAGTGGTCCATGTTTTAGGGAAAGCTGACAAACTATATCCTCCAAAAACTCAAAACAACAATTAATGGCAACCCATTTCTACTTATATCTAACATTTAATTATCATTAGATTTGGGGGTTCAAAACACTAACCCTAAAGTACTAAATCATTAAAACCAAACAAAGTGTTCAAAAAAAAAAAGGCCCCTAAAAGCCGAAATGATAAACACTTTTTTGGGCTAAGCCCTAAACCTGAGAATTACCATTGTATAGGACAAGCTCTACAAAAAAGGCCGAACCTCTAGGTCCTTGTTTGGTCAACGGTCACATCAATGACACCCTCCCCAAAAGCTTTTTCACCAATATGATAAAAACCTGAAAATAGTAATATTCCACATGGCACTTCCACATTGGGTGCTCACCTACCAAGTGGTACCATTGGTCACATGGGTGGCAAAGGCAAAATGGGACCCCCCTCCTTCACAAGAGTTTTAGTAAAGCTATAATTTTACGTTTAATTCAATAAATTATCTATTAAATTTTAAATCGATTGATATCAGAACGTGTATTTAAATATATCGAAATGTATTATTCTCCTATTTAAAAGTTTGAGAGGGGTTGTAGAGCTATGAGAAGTTATAGACATTGCATAAAAAAGAGCAGATATATTAAGAACCTATAATGAGATTAAAATTAAAAAAAAACTTAAAAAATTAAAAATTGAAATATGCCATAAGTTTATCAACTTTTCATAAATTTAAAATTTAATTCATATATTTTTATTTTCAGAAATTCAGTCCATTTAAATTTCAGATTTCAAAATACAAGTTTGGTCATTAACATAGTTAAATTCTTTTGTTAAATTTGTTAATGTGATATTTTAAAATAAAAAAAAACACTCATTTATTAACCATGTAACTAAAAACTTACCTTGTAATCTGAATTTAAAAAATAATAATTTTAACAATATTAACAATTAGACTTAAATTTTGAAATCTGAAAATTAGAATAACTAAATTCCTGAAAATAAAATTATAAGGATTAAATTCCAAATTTTATGAAGAGTACAATGACTAATGACATATTTTAACCAATTAAAAAATATATAAAATGTACCCAAAAAACAATACATAATCGTAAAATTGGTTAAATTGATCTATTCAAACCGATTTAACGTGGATGGATTCAATTAATTAAATCGATTAAACCAAAAAAATTTTGATTTTCTTATAAATTTATCACTTCCTTTTTGAAGTATTAGAAATTCAAATTTAGCTTTCATTACAATTTTATATATTAAATTTTATTTATATTATAAATATATATTTTTGAATATTAAATACAATATATACTAAAAATCAATTAAACTGTTAGGTTGAATTATGAAAAATCGTAATCGATAATTAACCGAATTAACCTATTTTAACAGCCTAAAAACTTAATTAATCATCAATTAAAACCACCCGACCAAAGGTTATTAATTATGTCAGTTTGAATGGACATTTTGAGAAGTAAAATAACTTTTTTAAGATTAAAGTATCCTTTGAGTCTTTATATTTTTCGTATATTTAGAATTTAATAATTGAACTTTTATTTTAAGGAATTTTAGTTTTTCTACTATTAGAATTTAAAAATGTAAGTCCAATTATAAAAATTATTACAATTTTTCTATTAAATATAGGTTAATTACAACATCAATTTTTTTGTTACATGATTATCAAGTGAGTTTTTTATTATTATTTTACTTTAAAGTGTCACATTAGTAGATTTAACAAAAAAGTTTTAACGTGTTAACAATTAAACTTAAATTTAAAATTTTAAAAAATAAAAAGACTAAATTCTAAAAGTATGAAAAGTATAAAAACTTAAAACATAATTTAAATTTTTAATATTTTTGAACTAAAATAGTTGTTAAAAGCTTAATGAATTAGATGAAAAAAAAAAAAAAACAAGAGAAGGGTTAATGCCTCTATTCACCTCATTGTATAAGTAAATATAAATGGGAACACGAAAAAAAATAAGATAAAATAAGGTTAACTTCGTAAGTGGAGTTGAGAATTTTTCTATGTGTCCGTCAATTGTAAAATCTTAACCTGTTTATAAAATATAAAACTTTCCACTATTACATATTAAATAATTACGAAAAACAAACTTAAAAATTTTCATTTATTTAAAAATTTAAATAAAAGATATAACACTAAAATAAACAAATAAATAAAATTTTGGGACTTGGAAGATTAATCTAAAAGAGGGGTCACCATCATTTTCCCAAGTTTTGATGTTTTTGGTAGAGTTGTTGGCACTTAGCCAAGGAAAACTATAGGGGATGGTGGTAGTGTGGGCTTTTTACCCACATGAGATTTTAGTTAATAAAAGGAAAGTTTTTGGCCATTGGGAGGGACAATAATTGAAGGGTAGAGGGGGTGGTGGGGGTCCCTTTTGTTTTGACATCTCTAAGGGACAATGTCTCAAAAATATAATCATTTATTAGACTATCACTAAACATTGAATTATGGGTACCTTTGCTTTTGCCTTAGATTTGTATGTGGGTATATATATTTGGACCACTACTCACCAAATTCCCCCATTTCTCTTTGCCTTTTTGTGCATTGCATTTGGACTTCACCTTAATTATAATCACATGAACATGACCCTTGTTAATATGAGGGATGCAATATGATGTTTTTCTCTCTTAAAATAATGTTATTGGCGTGCAAATATGTCTTTTTATGGTTTCTCAACGTATCTATTGGAGCGAATCCAATAACTAATCTTTTACATTCGGTAAGTCTATTAAATGATTGATATTGACCATAAATTTTAAAGATGTTCCATACCCAAGGTAAAGATCGAACCGTTGACCTCTAGTTAAGGTTATTTGTCTATTTGATAATTCTTCAAATCATTATTGATGTAAACTTTGTAAAATGAGTTTTTTTTTTTGAAAGGGGGTGGGGTTGAAATATAATATTGAATTCATGCATATACCTTTGATGTTAAATTATATTTTTCACTAGAATATTTGGCTCAATTTTCTCAACTTTGAGAAATACATTATTGGGCTGAGCCATATTCCATTAGAAAAGGTCTTGTCCATGACTTATACATATTTGGGACCAAAGCCCATTTTTATAGATACCCATTGGAAATCAACCAAGCTTCATTCGAGGTGTTAAAAACTGACATTATGTTAGAACATATTGAAAATATTATAAATAATTAGTAAAAATTAAATTGAGGTAGTACGAGATGGTATGGAGATGAATGTATCAAACAACTATGGAGGTGATAGTAATTTGCGGGAAAAACAATAATTTATTTAACCTTCCATTTAAAAAAAATTTTTAAATTGAGGTAATACGAGAAGGTATGGAGTTGAATGTAACAAACAATCATGGAGGTGATAGTAGATTGTCAAATCTGCAAAATGTAAACACCCTGAAAGTTCGAGGTTTCAAATATATTCGAACCCTATCACCGAATAAATTCCGAACAAAATTTTCCGTCCCCAGATCGATTGTCGACATAATTTGATAAAGATAAAAGCATAACAACAATCCACTTTCGCTTTGTAACATCAAAAATAGATCATTGCACTACTTGTTAGTTGACGATGATCATTGGTCATCAAGTAATTACAGCCCTTCAACCAATAAATTAATATAATTTATATACGCATGTACGTGAGATACATCGATGAACAGGTAATTAAACCATGTAAGAAGCGTCTATTCCACCGGGTTCCTGCCATACAGATCCTGCTCGGAATTTACAAACAGGGCACGTACCTTGTTGTCGTAGCCACGGGTCGATGCAATTAGCATGGAACTGCAGTTGTACATCATTAACTTGCATAAGGTTATATGACATCATACAGCATAACATTTCATAGGACATTCAATATTTACCTGATGCAAACAGGGTAAACTGCGGATAAGATCGCCGGCATTAACTTGCTCCAAGCAAACACTGCAGGTCAATTCGTCATCGGAGCCCTTCTTGATGCTGACTGGATTGGTAGAATCCTGCCTCTTCTACCGAAGATAATAAATTACTGAATTATATCCGTTTACACCACCCATTCAAAACAAAGAAAGCATAACCCGAGGTGAATAAGGAAGAGTGGAGAGCAGTAACATTACCTGAGGTGAGTTAGAAGATGACGCTTGTTGCATTGAAGGGTCATTGCTGCAAGTAAAACCGATTTTTTCATAAGGCTATTAGCTTATACACCAAAACAATGTTCTATCAACCGAATGATTAAACACCTTAAAACCATAAACCATAAATAGCTTTCTAAAATTTGTTATGTATCTAAGCATCACAACAATAACTTCACACTCGAAACTTATAGCCCCATTGACAAACTACAGCATTAACAATTGGCATCAGATGATTCACAGAAAAAGCTTGGGAATGTTACACAGCCAGAAGAGACCCAAGATAATGCTGCACGTGCAGCACAGACATAAAAGGACAACCAAGCCTTTGTTAACATTCACTTGTTAACGAGACAGCTGATGAATGCATCGATACTTACAATTCCTTTTTACGCTCTTGGATGATGAAAACCAACAATAAACAAAGAAAGTAGATACTAACCTTTGAGGAGCAGAGACCTTATACTTGTGAACTGGAAGGGCATTTATCTCTTCATCGCTCATTGAAGAGGAGCTGGGGCCATTGCCGGAATCAAGTGCTCTCAAAGTTTCATAATCTAGTGACAAATAACTACTTGTCAGAATTAGGATGCACTAAACTGAGAGGAAGGAGGACAAACAAACAAAAGCTGTCCTAGCTAAGGTTTTTCAAATTTACAATTCCAAGCCACTCATGAATTAAACTATGAAACTCGAGAAATTCATTATAAAACCAAAGTTTAAACACCATACCAAGATCATCGAATTCTTGGTCAAGAAGAGCAAGTTGCAATCTTAGGCCTTGTAGACGCCCTCTGGTTGCAAGTGCAATTGATGGTGGCATATGTAACCGTAGTTCAGTATGACCCAAAAGTGCACTTGCTGCTGCGGCATGGGCTTGTGCTTGAGCTTGAAGTTGTTGACAGGTCGCGTACATTCTTAACGTTGTTGCCATAAAAAACACCCCAAGCACCAACCAAAGCTACATGAATGGAGTAACATAAAAAAGTGCATTAAATTAGTTCAACATTGTGAACCAAACATGCAAACACCATTAGAAACTTAGCTACTTAGCGAAGGAAATTACCAGAAAATTAGGTGACAACTGCTGCGAATTCAATATCATGAATAGCAAAAGTACTGTTTTAACAAAGAAAAATATCAGAAGCAACTAACCAAGAAAAATAAAAGAGAGAAACTAAGATGAACACAAAGCTATACCAATACCTGTAACGAGAAACACAAAAGAGTTGGAATTAACAGGACGTCCTGCATGGACACGCTAAGAACCAATTGACTTAAATTAAAACATATTTATCGAAAAAATCCATTAAAATCAAGAATGAACAAACTGTAACTGCAATTCAAAAAGCCTAAGTTGCTAATCATCAAAAGCATGTTTAAGCTCAAATTGTAATAATGAGTAACAGCAACTTGAACGAACCGGTTTTCACCACCAATTCGAACCATATAAGCCTAAAGGCAATGATGTATCATGACAATAACAATGGAAACTCAAGTGTTCGAAGTAATAGTAACATACCACGGTACGTCTCTCCGGAATAAGCACAGGAAATCCACTCTCTAAATCCGATCGTGACCCTCGGAAAACGAAACTCATTGTTGTTGAAAACAAAATTCACCAGCTCAACTAAATACAATCAATAATTGAAAACAAAAACACAAAAAGGGTTCCCGAATTTTCAAATCTCAGCAGAATAGGGGAATTAACTTTACTATATTGAATCCTCAAGAAAGAATCTGCACAAATTAAATAACATTTAATCAGAAAAATCAATCCATTCATTTTCAATTCTCATTTCCTATAATTTCCAGTATATTTTGATCAAAATTCAAATAAATCCTTCAAAAATCCACCTGATATCTTCTTAAAAACAGTTTTAAAAAAAATGGAAATGATTCGGAATCAAATTTAATAGACTTTACATTTGTTAATCGAACAACAAATGTTAATTCAAAAAAATTCCAACGGAAATTATCTAAAAGATCCTAATCTCTAATTAATTACATAATTAAGTGTCTTGAACTAACAGATCCGTATTCAATAAACTAAAAGCTTTCAAATAATGGAAAAAAATTGATGAGAAATGACGAAACGGAAGAGGACGAAGCTGACTTACGGAGATCGGAGGTTGAAATGACGTCGGATCCGGTTCCTCTTTGAAAATTGTAATGTCGACGATATTACCTTCAAAGATTAAAGGACTGAGCCTGCAAAGGAGCGAGTTCACTCGAACGAGTTAGGCTTTTTCTTGCCTAACGCCTTTCCTCGTCACCTTGCAAACAATTTTTTTTTTTTTTGGCTTCCTCTGGTCTGAACGAAGACTCGAAAACGGTGTTAACTATCTTCCTAAACGACACCGTTTCGTAGTTTTCTTTTCTTTTTTTGGATAATTACAAATATAGCTTCCAACTTTTTATCTAATTTTTCTCATTAATTCTCGACCTTTGTTGATTGTTCTATTTGAGTTCTCTTTTTATTTTAACACTATTATTTTCACATAGTTTATTTCTAAAAATAATTTTGTTATAATATAAATCGGCTAGTTGATTGAATTTTTTCTTAACCGACATAATCAAATTGATCTAACATTGATTGATTAAGTCTATTAAATTAAATTGTGTTACATTTAGATTAGGGGTGTAGTCAAAGAAGACAACCAAAACATTTGCTCCCTTGATTAAATGAAAAAAAAAGCAGCTTTGGTCCCTTATGCTAGAGGTGTTTAAGCTGCTGGGTTGGACCCGAATTTATATTTTTCAACTTTGAATAAGCTTGGGATCCCATTTATATTAATATTTTTATATATATTTAATTAATTTTTTTAAAAATTAACTATTTTTTAAACAATAAGTGGGTCATTTGAGCAGTTTGGTCTTGGACTCTTGACACGGATCATAAACACCTTTATCCAATATTCTGACACATTAGTTAACAAGATTCTTAGAATAAGGACTGAAGTGAAAAACTAATAAAACTGTTAAATCCTATAGATGAAATTTACCCTTTTTTTATTTTTAGATTTAGACAAACAAGGCATTGTCAGAAGCAGAGGTGACAGCCGAGGTAGTGGAATATATTTGTCTTTCTGACTGAATTTCTTTTTCTTTTTTATTTTTTAATTATAATTACAAAAAACAAAAAGTTTTAACTGAGGTGGGTCCTATAGTTTCGCACGTGTCGACACAGGAAATTGACTTACTGATTAAAAGCCTCGTTAGTAGATGCACACGTGCTTTCTCGAAATGGCATCAAAGATTTTGATAACAGGGGTCCACCACACTTCGTAATACCTGGAAAGTACCCAATCCTAGCCTTCTCCTATTAAAAAAAATCATTAAAGGCAGTCAACTGATTTTGAATCTCACTATTTATTTAATTTTTTTACATCAATTATATAATCTTAAAAATTCAAAATCATTCATATCAATATTTATATTAATCTAATGAGATGCGTGGAAGGGGTCGGCCCTCTTTTAGAAGAAGTCTTTAAAGTATCGTCCATCGAATAGTCGATCGAACCCTTAAATAATAAAGGTAACTTCGAGTTTTGTTTTCTTACTTTGAAGAGAGTCTCAACGGGTTTATAAAGTTGTTAGCAGCACTTAACCACCAATGGTTACTCGACAGAGAGTTGATCCCTTGTCATGATAAATCTCTATAATATAACTCAATACAAATTTAAATTAATTCGAAACCTTTTTTAAGGTAAAATCATTAATTCATTTGATTAATGAAATCATACAATTAATAAAAAAAAGCAAACACTCGTTGTAGAAGATGAATGATAAGCTCAATCAACACAACAAAAACTTTAACCTCAGCATCAATAGAACATTATGACACGTTGACAATTGGCTTTGTCACAACTCAAGCACGACATATTTGGAGTGATTGCCAGCACTTAATACGATAAGGAAATAAACCTCGGATGGTCCAAAGCGGCGAGCAAAAATTGACAGAAGAATTGAGCATTCGCCAAACTAGAGAGCATGGCAACAAAATCATCCCTAAAATCACATGTAAAACTAAGATTGCATGCATAAGCAAGACTAAAAAAATGTACTACAAGAGCAAACAAAAACTTTTAAAACTGAAGACTTATTAGACAATAGAAAAAATATATAAAATTTAAGATAACTCGGGTTCAAATTGACATATAAAATTATTTATTATTCTGAAATACTCTTAAAATTAAACCATATAATTAATACTACACATTTAATAATATAAGATGTAAATATATTTTTGTGACTAACACGAAAATTTACATATATATTTTTCAATATATATTTATTTAATATTACCCTTAAAAGCCTCCCCATAGATTTGGAAAATCAAAATTTTAAAATATTTTTATTTACATAAGAAAAGGAAAAGAAAAAAAAAAAAAAAAAGAATCCCATGCTTTTCCAATCATGACCATGCATTGTCCGATCAATGGTCCACCTTCCATCAAAACAGGTGGGCCTTAGATTGGACGATGTGGGATCCATCCAAAATCCTTTCACAACGTTTTTTACATTCTTTTTTGTGGGGTCCTTAGGGTCCAATACCAAGCCTTTGACCTGCAAGATCACATCTGATCTCAGCAAATCCAACCCTTGATTTCACCAAATCAAATTCCATCCACACGTTTTGTTGATGATGATGACCAATCACGAACGCTTCGATCCCTAGGAGATCAGAGTTTCCAAATGTGAAGCAATACACTGAACCACTCCCTTTGTTCATATTGGGTACCCGATATAATAGCCTCTCGCCCGATACACTCATCTCGGCTCCTTGAAACATTAGACTAACTCGCGGTAAATTCGAGAAACTTGGCCGAGACGAACCCATGACCCCATAACATAAATCCATCGCCCCTTGGAATACGAAGTTCGGATCGTTGTAAACTTGTAAAACCCTTCTCGTTTGTTGTAAAAACTCGTTTCGTAACGCTGTGTAAACCGGACCCATTAAGAAAGTAAATTGGGTACCCGAGTCGACCATTGTTTGGCCCGCACCGGTATGATCGGGTACAAAAGCGGATCTTGGTAGGTCTAATATTTTATTCCCAACTTTAATACCTTCTAATTGCACCGTATATGCAACTCGGTCGTAGTATGGTAACGGGTCGGATATTTGAATTAAAGGAGTATAATTCAGCTCCCCAAGCCACGAAAATCTCGCGTCACCGAGGAGTAAAACCCCGGAGGAGTCGAAACCCGATATGCAATACGAGAATTTGGGGAATCCCATTTGACTAACGAAAGATAACGACCCGCGGTTCATGCCCATTAACCCGGTTGTTTTGGAATCTTCCTCCGAATTTGAGCTGTAACCCGAATCCATACACCCGAATAAAAACCCGGGTTGGGTCGAAGATCCGATTACGAAATTCTCGTACGCGAGATTTCCTTCTATTGAGGAAGCGTCAGCATAAGAGACGGCCACGTGGCATAGTTTATTATTCGGGTCGCATGAAGCTGGAACGGGTAAGTCACGTGTACGGGTTTTGCAAACCGGCGAACCACAAGGGACGGGTTTGTATGACTTGGAAACTTGAGGGGTGAAAACGGAATTTAAATTCGGCGTTTTCTTACAGTGAAGCCACGAAAGTTCACTCCCTGTATCCAGTACCATCGTAACATCCTGCGGCGGCGACCCGACGGGTAGTGAAACCGTTAGAGTAACATTATGGTGGAAAGCAAGCCTGTTGGTGGCAGCACTGGAGGCGGAAGAGGGTAGTGGGCGGTGACCGCCGTGGTTTTTTCTGAGTGGTAAAAAGAGTGTTTGGTTCGAAGGAAAAGAAAAGATTTCATGGAAAAGAAGAAGGAAAATCGTGAAGTGAAGAAGGACACGAAGAAAAGACATTGATTTTTTTTTTTCACTTTTTCTGTTCCTTTTTGAGTTTTTTTACGTGAAAGGGTTTGAATGGTTTTTGGATCCTTAAATACTACTAGGGCTATGTCGGAAGATTACCAAAACCATTAATTTAGCTTTTATTAAAAAAATAAAAAATTGTCACCGGATTGGTTGAATCGGGAATTAACTGATACATTAATTCAGAATAAGGTAAAAAGTTAATTGACTTGTGAACTGATATGGATTGGTTCAATCCATTTTAACTCAATTGAACTTGTGGTTAAACCGACAATTGATTTTAAATTGTTTATGAATTTTTAATAATTTATTTAATTTTGACTAAATAAATTGATCGAATTGGAAACCGGTGACATAACTGATTCGACCATCAATACAATTTCAATTTTTTTGCCAAGTAAAATTATGGTTATATTAATTCTAATTGTGATTTTACTTATAACCTCTTTAAAAAATAATAAAATAAAAAATATAATAAAATATTAAAAATAATAAAGAATATATTAAAATTTATATAAATATACAAAATGACAAAATAAATAAAAATAATGTGAATACAAGAATTTATCAAATTCTAGAAACACACCCAAATCATAAAAAAAAAAGTAGCTTTATTCTTATTTTATTTTAGAATATATATTATATTCTTATTCTGATTTCAATTCAATTCGAATTAGTTTTCCTATATCAATTTGAACTCATGTTTTTCGATATTGACAACAATATTTATGTTAATTGAACTAAGACTCATCGATCCTATATTAATTCGATCCCATGTTCTCCTGTATTGACAACAATACTCATAACAATCGAGTTAAGATTCAATCATTAAGTTTTAAAATTTTTATTGTCGGTAAAAAAGTATTTTAAAAAATTTAAGTAAGAATTTTATTTTTTTTATTTTACAATAATGACAAATATTTAGAGGGATGAGTTGTGAACTAGGTTCAAAAGATGATTATGATGGTAGTTATCACTTTACATCAAAATATTTGAAATAAAAAAAACTCACTCAAGAATGGAAAATAGACAAATTCCTTTTTACTATTAAAGTTTGATAAATTTTATTTGTTTTATAATTTTTCCCTTTCATTGAGTGGGCAAAATTTTAACCACTTATTTAGAAAAAAAATCTCTTATTTTTAACTTATTTATGTCAACTAACAAAAGGTTTACTTTTATTTGGTAAAAGAAATTAATTTCTTTTGTTTTTATTCAATTTTTATAAAATAAATAGGTTAATATACTATTTGGTACTTGAATACTCTTTTAATTAAGTGTTTGAGTTTAATTTCAATTCCAATTAACACCTACTTTTTTTACTAAAGTGTAAGTCTCGAACATTTATTAGGTCACACGATACTGTTTGATTAAATTTGTATAGAAAAATTTAAATACTAAATTAAATATTAAAATCGGACTCAAGTAACTAATAATATATTAATCCGAACTAATTTGGGGTAGATGTCTGGTTTGTACTGGAAAACTGGGAATTATTTTTAATGAAAAAAAAGTATGGAATACAGCACACTTTTAGTGCTTTGTGTATGATTTTGACATATGATTTTATATGGAATTGTGAGCCTTTTGTCTGGCTGCATAAATTATAAACTCTCACCAAATTGGGTTTAAATAAATAATTATTTTGTTATTCTTTTACCCAATTAATTCAAAATTACATAAAATTAAATTTGATTCAAAACTATACAATATGAAAATCTCATGGTTTTGACCAAGATAATATTTTTATTAATTACGAATGGACCGACATGGTTGTTTTGGGGGGGGGGGGGCAAATAAAGTTGGGTAATTTTTAATTAAGAGGCATGAAACCTGGAAAAATGAATGAGCTTTAATTTTTTTATAATTTAATTTTGACTTTTTTGACTTAATTTTAATTAAATAGATAAGCCAGTAATTAATTCTTGACAATGACACTTAATTATGAAAGGTTGAAAAATACTTTCGGCCAAGGGACACATCTGTCTTTGGAAAAGTCCATTTCTTCGTAAGCCAACTCTTCTTTTCTTTTAAGGTTTCAAGGATTTATTTTTAATTTGTAGCAATTAATAATTTAATACGAAGTACTTTAATTTAAAAATTGAAATTTTTGAAAAGTAGTACCATATTTATAAATCTGCGGGTTATAAATCTTAAGTTGATGGTTCAGTCTATTTGTATATAGTTAACTTGCATAATTATTGTTACTTATTATACGAACATCTCTCTATTAAGTTTTTACAGGTCATATCTCTACTAATCGAGACACTCTCCTTCTATAGACGTAATCCCAACATGGGAATAATACCTAATCATTATTGAGAGTTCGATCGACGGTTGAACAAACAACAATTTGAAAACTTTTATCAAAAAGTTGCCCTCTTCAACAATAATATTGAATCATTATTGTTACCAACAAGCTATTTTGACTCAAATTTATACAATTTTACACTTTGACTTTTAATTTTTTTCTTAACTATTTTTATTTTTATAATTACTTTAAAAAATATATATATAACCACTAAATTAAGTTATTTAACTTAATAAATTATTTTAAAATATATATTTGTGTATGTAATGCAAGTATATTTTTATTATATTAATATACATTTTATAATTAAACAATTAGAAATTATACTATATATATGAAAATATTTTAAAAAAAAATTAATAAACCAAAACTGGTATATTGGAACTAGGAGCAAATTTAGAAATGTTTTTAGGAGCGGTCGAAAATTAATTATAAAATTTTGAGAGATAAAAAATAATTTTATCATTTATTAATTTATAATTTCATCATTTGTAAAGGTTTAAAAATATTTTTTTCCCATTATTGGAAGGACTAAAGTGTAATTTCACTCTATTTTAATTTACAATTTCATTATTTATGAAAGAATTGAAATAATAATTTTTTTTATTTTTGGAGGCCAAGGCCCCTATCTACCCCTCAAATACGCCTCTGATCGAAACATAAGGATATCATTATGTACCAAAATAAAAAATATATATATGTCTATCGATATTATTAGAGTTGTGTGACCCAAATTCTATTTGATTTGGCTCGAAAAGTTCGAGGTGCAACTCAGTTAAAGAAATAAAATAGAGAGGCAAAATAGGGGATTCCGTTCGCCACACAAGTTGAATCCGTCTAGGAATATACTTATTTTATTAGATATTGATTATAACACCCTTAAAATATGTGTAGTCGAAAAACTCTTGTATTGTTGTTTTTCAGCATTATTGAATTTCTCCTCCTTTGTCCGTAATTTTTTCCCGAAAAGAATTTTTCACATAAAATCTATATATTCTTATTTTTCTTTTTTATTATTTTATGATAATTCCTACTGTCATTATTAACATATAATATAACAAATACGATACTGAAAATTTGGTTTTCTTTTTCACATAGCAATCAAATCCATTAATCATGGCATGAAAGATGAACTTTTCTATACAATTTATGGTGCATTTAATAATTTGATAAAATGTCAAAACCCGCTATTAATTTTGGTTCAATTTTTTTGTGAAGAACATTAATTTTTTTTTTTTAATGCAGCACTTAAATGTAACAAAGAAAATGAATCCTTGACAAACAACAATACTAATAAAATTAGGTGGAGGCAAAACCTATGGATACCATTGATTCTTTTATTAAGGAAGTTTACAATTTCCTTTTAAAAGAAAATTAAACAAGTCGATTGAGTCTTAATTTGATCGGCATAGACATTGTTGCTAATGTAGGAGGACGTAAGTTCAAATGTACTGAAACATATTATTTTCTTATTTATGAGTTGAAAAAGAACTATAAGTAATTTTTAACATTATATAAAAAAGTACAGATATTATCAGAATCTTCAATAAAATTATTAAAAGAATAAATAACAAACCTTATTTCTTTTCAATTTTCTACAGTGTTTGTTCACTAAATTTTAGAAAATTAAAGTCAGAAAATATACACTAATTTCAACTGTTGGCTGGCAAACATATAAATCTTTCACTATCTATCCTTGCATGCAAAATTTATGACTATATTTGTCTTTCAGTAATTAGGTTTTACACGTTTTCTCCATAAAACAGACATTTATTTTTTGTCACTTCATGTAAAATCTAAGGATGTTTTTGCTTCAATGGTCCATTCTACTAAAAAATAAAAAAAAACATTAATTTTGTAAATTAAAGCTAATTTTTTGATCCACCCAAATTAATCCAAATGTCTTATTACAATCCATATAATTTTTTCTTTTCACTTGATGCCAATTTATTCTTTAATTGGTGGATAGCAAAGATTAAAGATGGTGACCACTCCATTATCATCGTCAAAAGAACAGTTCATTTGTTTTGTTTTTATTAGAAGAAAAAAAATTATTTTCAACATATTAAATGTTAGAATTTTAATTTGGGAGTTTCCATTTTAAAGTGAGTAAATAATATTCTCATTAATTATATCATACGTTTTAAATTATGACTCGAATTTTAAATTATTTCTCAAATATTAATATGTTTTAATTGAACCCTTAAAGTATTAGTATTGTATCGATAAGGTCTTTCTATCAAACTAGTCATTAGTTTAAGCATTAAATATTAGCTTAGATCTAATGTGAGATGTTTGTAAAACACATAGATCAAATTTTAAATACGTTTGAACCTATCATATGAACAATTTGAATTTGACAGGTTGAAAAAAATGAAATAGCCTATTGAATTTAATGACACTACTTGTGGTTTTCTAAGATGTCATATCCAAGTTATTCATGTAATAGGTATACGCATATTCAAAATTTGATCCATGTATTTAAGTATGCTCAATGTCTAAAATGAGTTGGCATTTAATGCATAAGTTGGCTTTTAAGCTGATAGAAGGCCCTGAATGATACAATTTTGATACTTTGAGGATTTAATTAGAACATTTTTAAGGTTTAAAGATCAATTTAAAATCTAAACCATAATTTAAGGAAGTTTTGAGAATTAACCCAAAATTATATATATGTAAGCATTTATGCACGTGACACGAGGCTAAAACTTAAGTCTAGCAAACCACGTAGCCTTAGACGATTTCTTTGTTTCAAATCTGCCTAAGTCAACCTAACTCTCGAAAGAAAATTATTCTTTCAAAAATTCTCTAAGGCACCGAAATAAAACGGAAGCAAACTCAAAAGACAAAAGGAGCCCAAATCGAACAAGAAAAACCACAAGAAAGTAATGCACATAAAATGTTTAAGTAAAAAAAGAAAAGTTTGAACAAAAAGATACGGTCTATGTATGAAATTCAAAGCAGCAACTTAATGATTAAGGAGAGAAAGAAGAGAGACAGAGCACTGTAGAAGGAAAAAGGAAAAGAAGTTCGTAAAGATGATGAGAGGATTGCAAATTTATCCCTATCAGATTTGGATATTAGTAACAGAATGAGGGTGATTCTTAGGGAAGCTAATAACACTTGGGCAATCAGAAAGAAATTGGGGTTCAGTGTTCGTGGTGATGAAGAAGATGTTATCGAAGAAATTATGAAAGCGGATATTCAGTAACAAAGTTTTGAAGTCATGGAGAGAGAGGAATTCAGGTAACAAAGGTATATATTGGGAGAAGATGAACCTCGACCAGATTTTGGAGAGGAAATTGGAGGTTGCTTTTGAAGGTACTAATCACGAGGTTTTGGTGTTTGATAATTTTGAATTTAGTTTATTGTCTGTTAATGGTTGATTGGGTGAACTAATGTCTTTATGGGATAAGGACTGCTTTGAGGCAATTTGTATTCATTGTGAAGTCATTGTTTGTAGCGGTGAATAAGTGGAGGGGTGATGATATGTAAGAGACAATGATTAATGTGTTTGCATCGTATACTTGCTTTGATCAAAGTGTTTTTTGGGGCAAGTTGAAGGAGTGACGTAACAGTTTCAGTCTTCATGGTTATTGGGTGGAGTTTTTAATGCTGTAAAAATAGAATGCGATGGTGTAGAGAGATGTTTCAGAGGTGTATGGGACCTTGGTGCATTTTGGAGAGTTTGGACAGCAAACTTTATTGAAATGTTGATTGTTTGGAGAGATATTGGAAATTGCAATGGATAATTGATTAACTATATGGGCAAGTTTTAAGTCGTCGAGAAGGGAGCTAAGGAATGTCTTGACATCACTGTTTTGGGATGTTTCAGGGAGTGGCAATGGTCATATTCATGATGGTTTCACAAGGCTTCTTTGATTTGCATAACTTGGAAAAGGAAGTGTGTGAATGTTTTCAAGAAAATGGGGGTTTTGTGTAGTAAAGTGGGAGGATTGTTTTTAAGAAAACATATGGATATGTTGAAGTTATGTTTGCAGGAGATGTTTAGTGGATTTGGTCAATCAGGAGTTGGTATGATTCTATAATTCCAATCAGATGCAGCATTTGGTTGGCATTCCCTACATGGTTAGTTATTTGTGTGTGGAATTGCAAATGAGGACTGAGTTTGGTTATAGAGGAGTTTTGAGTGATAAGGAGGGTGCAGCAAGAGCATTTTTTTACCGATTTTGCAGTATCAAATGTTTCTGATATGATTGAGAGTGGCGTGGTGAAGCTTTTTTTTTTTTGGGAGTTATTGTTTAAAGTTTGGTGTTCGTATGAAGTTAAAAAAGTCCGTGGTTGCTGCACATTTCTTTTAGAGAATTGAAATTAGGATGTCTAGAGATAGTTTTATCTCCGTTTCAGAAGCGAATATGCTCGGTTTCATGATGGGATTTGCGCTGGCGGTTTCAGGTTTGAAAAGGCCTGGTTTGTTTAAGGCATGGTAGTGATTTTTGGAGAAGAATTTGGAGTGTTGTTGATGTGTTTCCTCAGGTGAGTTGGTAAGCTATTTTGTGTAGTTATAAGGTTTTTGTGTTGGTTTTGTTTTTTGGGTTGAGTTTTGTTTGACAGATGAGGATATTGGGGTTCTGATGGGTGATTGTTTACTGTTATCAGTTTATGTTTGGTTTTTGGTTCTTGGGTAAGGGTCATTTTCGTTGGGGGAATGTTTGCTTTTTAGTATGTTAGCATTTCTTGCAAATGTTGAATTTTGTAATTTCTTGATTGAGCAAAAAAAAAAAATGTTTGAGTAAATGTGTAACACCCCTAACCTATATCCGTCGCCGAAATAGGGTTTCGAAGCATTACCGAAGTTTATCAATCAAACAGGCAGAATTCTCAAACATTTCATATCATCAAAACAAGTCATCAAAGTATCATTTTAATCCAAATTATAAACATACCAAATCCAAATCAATCTGCTTAATTCATGAGCACTTAAACATAGAATTAAATTCACATGCATCTATCTAGATTTAGTTTAATTTACCATGCCATAATATGGCTTCAAAAACAAACACATATTTATATGTATAAAACCAATCAATATTAAACTTATAATCTCATTTACATTCAATCCACAAAATAACTATTATTTAGACATCCTAGGTACATGCCGTCACAAAAGGTAAACATCACCACATTTGAGTTCGGGATTGTTGTTGGATGCTGAATCGGTGATCATAAGTTAAGTATCTAACCTGTGCAAAGAAAACAAAACTGTACGCTGAGTAAAAACTCAGTTGTATTTCTATAATCCGAATATTTAAATACAAGATAATATAATAGGCATAATTAATTTATAAGGACATATTAATGTCTAGTATCATGACTATCATTTTTCATTTATTAAACAATATCCTAATTCATACAACTGCTATATAAATGGTTATTCACATATCAAACCATATTTATTCATACAATAGCATTAGTCATGCAATAATCAATTCATGAATACATCATTTCGTACCTCATTTCATACCATATTCAATTCATGAGTATATAACTCATATATTCCATGTATTGCCAACGTATTTACATTCTATTTTCAATTCACTATATCACTTCCATTTCTCATACCATGCCATTTCAATATCAATTACAGAACTTTATTATTTATTTACCCCTATTAACACGACTCGAACTCGGATGGATACACAAATCCAACCAACACACCAGTTTGGCACCCAGTGCCTCATCGGATAATTCAAAATAATATGTGCCCAGCACTATATAAATTTGACACCCAGTGTCTCATCAGTTAAAACGAAGTAAATTGGCACCCAGTGCCTCATTGACTCGAAGTCGAAGAAATCTTTGAACTATTCCAATCCTATGGCATGTCATCTATATCCGATTTAGCCCAATACAGTTAATAGGGTTCCAATTCACTTTCCAAATACAACAAATATCCAAATTTCACATTAACACATATATTCATTTCAATTCAGTAATCAATACATTCAATATGTATCTACCAATTCAATCCATTCAATCAACTTTTAATACAATTCAATGTCAAAGTGCCAAATACACCTCAATACTTACCATATCCATTAAATAAAAAAAATACAACAATTAATAACTAGTTTCGAATTATAGAAATACAAATAAGGAATTCCAAGTTATTCGACGTTGACTTTATCTTTCCCCTTTTTAGTCAAGGATTCCGGTACGACGCTAGCTACGGAATTAAAATAATTAAAATTCATCAATACAACACAACACAATTCAATTTCATATTGCATATTTTAGTTTTTTCTCAATATTTGCCTAATTTTCAATTTAGTCCCTAAACCAAGACCAACTTTATTTCTTTACAATTAATCCTATATTTTCACATAAATTTCACTTTAAACTAAATTTAACTCCCTATTTTCACTTAAATCCCTAAATTTTGAAAATTTCACAATTTAATCCCTATTACTAAAAATTTACAATTTGTTCTACAATTCAATCCTTTTTCATTTCTAACTTAAAAATCTATCAATTTAATCCCTAATACTAAAATTATTCAACATTAACAACACTTAAAAACTTAATAATTACTAAATTTTTGACATGGGTCGGGTAATACTTAATACCGGGATTCCAAAAACATACAAATTACAAGAAAAATGACTAAATTGACTAACCAATTAAACTTGGAAACTTTTGAAACCCCTAAGCCTTGACTTTGTTTCTTTCTTCTTTTCTTTCCTTTTTATTTCTTATTCGTTTTGGTTTTCTATTTCTATTTCTTTTATTTATTTGTTTTCTTATTATAATATAATTTATATACTTAAATATTATGTAACATAATATAATATATATTTTAACTTAAAATTTTATAATAATTTCACCCTTATGGCGCCTCATTTATAAACAATGGCATAATTGCTTCTTTAGTTCCTTTAATTTTTTTAATATATAACTTAACTTTTACCCTATATGCAATTTAGTCCTTATACCTAATTACTCTTAAATCATGCAAATTTACTTAACCAAAACCTAATTAACTACACAACTAACTTCGTAAATATTTGTAATAAATATTTTCAAGTCTGATTTACGGTAACAGAGTCTCAGAAATGCATTTTCTGACACCCGTGACTATCGGGTCGTTACAAAATGCTCCCAAATATATTCAATAACTATGAATGAGATACAATCGAATGATTAGATATGAGGGGAGAGACCTCTATTTATAATTGAGCTCCCTTATATCCAACGATATACATTGAATTACATCAACAGATGATATTAGTGTCTATCTACAATGTAACGCCCTCTTTTTTTTTTAAATTCAGCTTTTGGTAATTTTAGCATGAATGAGTGTCTGGTTCGGTGGATATGTGTTCTGGGTGTGTGTGGGAGGTCCCAAGTTCAAGTCTCGACTTGGGTAAATTTGGGTATTTTTATGAATAAAGCCCAAACTCTGGTTGGTAGGCTTATAAGTTAAAGTGTGTAAGTAATTAACATAATGGGCCTGCTGGTCTAGTAGCTAAGTGGAGTGTTGAGGTTGGTGGAGGTCTAGAGTTCGAATATCTACGTGAGCATTATTTTTGCCTGTCACGTCCAGAGTGTTTGTGTTGGACTAAAAATTTGATAGTAGGGAGAGAATTAAGGGGAAAATGTTAGGGGTTAACAGTTTCTGTTCAGTACTGCCACTCTTTTTGAAAATTCGGCTAGCCTTTTCTTTTCTTTTTTCTTTCTTCCTCTCCAGTTGCTGCCGAATTCCCCTTCCATCTCCCTTTTTATTGTCGAAATTCTGCTACTTTCCCCTCGTATTCTGGTTCTTTTTATCCAATCATTTCTGTTATTCAGATTTGAGATGCGCGTTCGGTAAGTTGTAGGTTGAATTAACCCTAGTCGCTCATTTGAATGGTTAAGTTTTTCTAAAGGGTTTTTTTTTTGCGTGTAAGAGGTATTTGAAAGGTTGGAATCAGCGTTGTGTCGATTTGGCTCGAAGTAATGATCGATTTGTTAGCGGTAAGTCAAGTTTGGAGAAAATTCCTTAATGCTAAATTCGTTAGTTTTAGTCTCTAAATTGCTAAATCGAGGCTGTGTATGCTGATTTGTAGGCTTTGGAGGGCTTTAGAGTGCTAACACATCAAAAACGATACAGGTGTGTACCTGATAACGCAGAAAATGAGGTTTCGGCTAAAATCAAAAACCATTCTGTCGATGCTACACGGGCCTGTGGTTGCTGGTCTGATAAGCCTTGCAAGAATGTTAGTCACCGCACGGCAGTGTGATCGACAAACTAAGCTGTGCACGAGCGACATTGCCGTGTGACGGCTGGGAAAGGCTGTGTGGGCCACATGGGCGTGTGGGATTCTGGGCCAGGCTGTGTGATCGACTAACCTGGCCGTACGCTTGCGCACGACCGAATGAGGGGTGAGCGAGGTCATGTAATCCACATTATTAGGGTCATGTAATGTTCTGTAAGGTTGCACCGGTCGCCCTAGTCAGCTGTGGGCCTACTGTAGGGTCGGTAAGTGAAACTTAGACCCCTAAATAAATGATCTGACTGTTTGATTTCTCTACTAAGCATGTATTATGATTTGAATGAATGAGTTTTACTGCATAAAAGCATGTCATTCTTGTATGTTGCATTGCATCGGGGTGGGTTGATTATGATTGGAGGAAGTATCTGAAAGGCTCTTAAGCCTGTTATCTGGCAGCTCAGCTGCAAATATCTGATTATGTGCTGCATTCGATACAACATGGTGTGTAAGGCTGCTGATCATTGTTTTATGCGATGTCAAAGTCTTAAAATTTATAAAAGAGAATGATCGAACCTGGAAACTAACTATGACAACGATTTGAGGAAAGCGCACCTATCAAACAATAGTATAGTTAAGGCAAGACCGGATTGTCGAACCCAAAGGAACCAAAAGTACTAATACTAACTCTCTTTTTATTATTTAGCCTAAGAATTAAGGGAATTATTTATCTAATCTAAATTTAACTAACAACTAAACTAAAGACTCTAGGACAAAGAAGAATGAAATTATGAAAATAACTTGAGGAAAAACCAATTGATTAAGACGACACCCAAGGAAGAATCCACCTAAACTTCACTTGTTATCTAACTCTGAACCAGACGATTTATTCATTTGACTTGATCCGTAAGATTCCCTAAGTTATATTAATCCCTCTCTCGAGGCGACTAACGTCTAACCCTAGGTTGATTAATTGAAATCTCTTTCTAATTAAAACCCCTAGAATCACATTAACTCGATCTATGGACTTCCATATTAGGTTTCACCCTAATCCGGCAAAATCTCGTCACCCTATCTCTAGGCGCGCGATCAACTCCACTTAATTATGCTAGATCTACTCTTAGGCAGGGACTTTTGCTCCTCCACTTAAGCATATCACACTTGAATTAATATCCTGAAAATATTAATACAAGAATTAAGAACACATAATTAAGAACAAGTCAAATATTTATCTTATAGTTCAGCAAATGATAACAAGATTCATCTTAGGTTTCATCCCCCTCAGGTATCTGAGGATTTAGTTCATAATAATAAAAGAAAACATCTCAAAAGAAAAGATAAAACAAAACATAAGAAATCTCTAAAACCCCCTGAAGGAATTGAAGGAGAGATCCTTCGTCTTGAGTATGATTTCGGCCTTTTGAGATGAATCAACTGGCTATCTTCGAGTAAATCTCCACAAATCTGCCCTCTTTGGCCTAGCTGGACGCCCCCTGACTAAAGCCTTGGGTTCCTCCCTTTTAGGTCATACTTAGGGTGTTTATATAGGCTTCTGAATATGTTTCTTTGCCCCTAAGTATCCTAATCCGAGTGAAACTCTTCTTTCTCACGGTAGGGACACGCCCATGGCACACGCCCGTGTAAGTCGTGGCCAGGCCGTGTTCGAAGCTGTTGAATGAGGCACGGTCGTGTGGATTTTGTGATATGGCCCATTTACTCCGTTTTAAGCTCGTTTCTCGATCTTTTTATCCTCCTATGCTCTCCTAAGTATAAAACATGAAAATAAAAGATTAAGAGCACCAAATTACATAATTCACAGCTTAAATCATCCAAAAGCATGCTAAATGTGGGCTTAAAATGTGTTACTACTATGGTTTATCAAATACCCACACACTTAAGCTTTTGCTTGTCCTCAAGCAAAATTCTCAACTCACAATTAAAATGAACTTCCTTGATTCATAATTTTCATTAATAATGTTTCATCATAATTTAAAGATAATTCATACATGGATAATTCAAGTCAAAGAGTCCTAGAGATTCAAACAATCAAAGTCATACATTTATAGCCCTGAAAACTTTAGGTGTTTCCCTTTACCTAAATAATTACCTCTGATTCAAAATCGATAAGAGTTGACACCCTCACTAAGATTCACTCAAATCACTCGAAGTGTTTAAGGTTCAGAATTAAGCACTCACTCAAAAGGCTTGCATGAAATCAAATCTCCACCACTATAAAATGAGATGATACACAAATCAAAAGGTCTTTAACAGGGTTGTAATGGGGCTTGGGTTAAAGGTGTGCATAAAGGCTGAATTAGAGGTTTAGAATCGAGATTGACTTGACAAATTACCTAACTAGAGATATTGAACTGATAATAATTAAAAACTTGTACTACTAATAATAATATTGTGATATGAGCTTCTTCTTCAATAATTGGAATTTAACGTATAAGTAATCACAAAACTAATAGTAAATATTCTTCGTTTTAAAAAAAAAACAATTCAAATATATAATAAAGGATAAATTCAACTACTTGAAATAAAGATTATAGTCAGGCAACTGATCAAATCAAATCTCGACATAAGGGTAGTCAAAAGGAATGGTGATAACAAATACAAAAGGTTTTGGGTTAATATTAGTGGGTGAGTCAATAAAAAGGGTTGTTAGGATTGAACGGGGTTCACTAGGGGTTAATTGTGAAGGCAGGCTTTTAGTGGAGTGAGTAGGTTAAAACCTAGGTGCCTTTATCATCTCTGTATATCAAATCAAAGGTGTGGTCTCGACATGTATAATCAATGCAAGTTCTAGAATAACAAATCAATGTTGACACACTCATAATCAATAAGGTGAGCATGAAAAAGAATATATGCTCTATAAGGCTCAAAATCTGACATAAAATTATGGGTTTTTAATGTCAACCTCGTAAATTCAAACTTCAAAGTAATATTCAAATTCAGGTAGACAACCTAAAAAAATTTTAATTCTGAAAAATAGACTTATCATGCTTGATTCTCTAGTATCCTTCAAATTTAATCATCAATGCACAATTATCAATGACTTAATCCAAAACACATCAATAAAAATCATAAATCAAAGGAAATTTCATTCAAATCATACTATGAGAAACTTACTTTAGAACAAGGCATAATTCAGGGATTTTCAAATAATATTATAGTTAACCCCCCACACTTAAGATGTACATGCCCTCAATGTACAAAGACATATAATAGTAATAGAGTAATCAAAAGATAGGGAGAGAAGTGAAACTTCCTGAATTATGGATGGTTTCCTTGAGTTGGGAGTCCCGAGGTGTAGTGGCTGCTACTGAGCTCTGGGCTAGATGAAGAAATTGGGAAGCTCGTAGAGAATTAGCCAGGAAATAATAATAAGAGTTCAAAACATACTAAATATATATTTAAAGACAAGAAAAATAAAGAGAAAGAAAATAAAAAGTAAAATAAAATTAGAATAAAAGATGAATGGACCGAAGAGTCATTATTGTTGGATGGTTCGCGAGGTGGGTGTGACTTCTAAGGCTGTAGAGAGGTGGTGGTCGTGGTTCCGGTGTGATTCCCTAGCAGCTTGAAGAACCTGACATTAAGAAACTAAAATAAAATAAACTAATTTAAGTATAAGATAGTCAAAAAGAAAGAAAATAAAGGAGAAGAGTAAAGAAGAAGAAAAATAAAATGGCCTCAAAGATCCTTGGCTTGTCGTTTGGATGAAGCGACCGACATGAACTTATGTAGATCGGTCTCTCACAGGGAGACTGTGCTTGAATCCTTCCGCTTCTTCGACATAGTTGTAGTGTGACTCGATAGTTGGGGAAAGGTTTAGAGAAGAGAAGTATGAAAGGGTTGGAGAAGGGAAAGAAAATAAAGTGGTATGGGAGAGGAGGGGTGGTTCGTTTAAATAGATTCGCTCTGACTCGTACCATCTCTGCCATGTTAGTACGAAGATTCGATGTACCCACACGGCCACGGCCACGGCCACGACCGTGTGCAAGGCCGTGTGGTTTATAAATTTGCGTTTTTGGTCAGTTTACAATTAAGTGCTATATGGAAAGAATAAAATAAGATAAAATAAAATAGAGAGGTTAATGGGGTTAGTACTCGGGTTGCCTCTCGAGAAGCGCTTATTTATAGTCTTAAGCTATACTCTCCTCTCATTTGCATATTCATGGTAGTTTGAGGAGTTGAAAGTCCTTTATTGTGCTAGCAGTTCCATTATCATGATAGAGTTTAAGACGGGTGGCATTTATTTTCAAAGTGCCAAACATGGGGTTACTTACCTCGATCGTTCCGTATGGGAAAACATCGATTACCTTGAAAGGGATTTCTTTGTTTGTGTTAGGATCAGGAGGAGGTATACGTAGATATGTTTTTTTTATCAATACTTGATCATCGATTTTGAACTTGTCTGCCTCGTAGAGTGGCTTTGATTCTACTTTATGTATCCCTAGTTTTTTTTTGAGATGCGTCTTCCACTCTTCTAGTTCATCGATCTGAATCCCTTGTTCCTCATGAGTTATTTCTTTGTTGGCAGAGGGTCTAGGATCGGGATCATGCTGTGGTGCTTCCTGAAAGGAAAAGTTAACCGGATGGTTATTAATAGAATTTAATTTCTCACCTTGGTTATTCGATGTTCTAGCTGAATCGAGGGCTTGAAGAGTGACTGTCTCATCACCTACACAGAGTATAAGTTTGCCTGCATCAACATCGATCTTAGTTCTGGCAGTTGCTAAGAATGGTCTTCCTAAAATTAGGGGGATTGTGTTGTCCTCATCCATGTCTAAAACGACGAAGTCTACTGGGAATACAAATTTATTAATTTTCACGAGTACATCTTCGATTATAGCCCTAGGAATTCTAATAGTTTTATCACCTAATTGAATGCTCATCCTAGTTTGCTTAGGCTTCCCTAGACCTAGTTGTTTAAACATTTTATAAGGCATGACGTTTATGCTTTCCCCTAAATCAGCTAACGCATTATCAATAGATAAACTACCAATTAAGCATGGAATTGTAAAACTCCCTGGATCTTTTAATTTTTGTGGTAGTTTATTTTGCAACATTGCTGAGCATACTGCGTTCAGCTCCACATGTGATTTCTCGTCTATCTTTCGCTTATTTGTCAATAGCTTCTTTAAAAATTTCCTGGAATCTGGCATCTGCGAAAGAACTTCAAGAAACGGTAAGTTAATATGTAATTTCTTTAAAAGTTTAAGAAACTTACTGAACTGTTCCTCTGTGTCATCTTTCATTATTCCTCGAGATATGGTATGCGAGGTTTATACTTTTTGATTACCGATTTCGGCTTGTTATTGACCTCAACCATGTCTTCTTCTACCGCATTCTTTTGTTTTGAATTAGGCTCGTCTAACACTTTACTATCTTGAGCTATTATGGCTTGAATTTGCTCCCTTGGGTTAGTTTCGGTGTTGCTCGGTAGTCTTACTTGTGGTCTTTCAGAGATCTGCTTAGTAAGTTGCCCGATTTGATCCTTGAACTCTTGTGTCAATGCCTCAAGCTTTGCTTCTATCTTTTAGAAACGTGTTTCTGTATTTTGAGATCGTATTTCTGAGGCTGCTATGAAGTTTGTCAGCATCTCTTCAAGGTTCGGCTTCTTTTCCTGTGGGTAGGGCTGTTGTTGGAAGTTTTGGGATAGTTGTTGCCTTTGATTTCTTTGACCGCCCCATGAGAAATTGGGGTGGTTCTTCCAACCTAGATTATAAGTATTACTATAAGGGTTATTGTTAGATCGAAAATTGTTACCCATATAGTTCATCTGTTCGCTCTCCATGCCCTGTCCGTGGGGTGGGTACTCAGGATTCACCACTACTTCATTTGTTTTGTACTGCATAACTGGATGTGCCTGCGAAAATCCATATAAACCATCAAATTTTTTATGTAGTAGTTCTACCTGATTTGATAGCGTGGTCACTGCGTCGAGGTTGAAAACTCCAGCTGCTTTGGCTGGCCTTGTCCTTGTAACTTGCTACTGATAGTTATTCAATGACATCTCCTCTATAAACTCGTAGGCCGCTTCAGGAGTTTTGTTGTTCAAGGTTCCGCCAGCGGCTGAATCGATTAATTGTCTTGTTGAGGGGTTCACACCGTTGTAAAAAGTCTGCACTGTAGCCACAAGGGTAGTCCATGGTGGGGACACCTTTTCAAAAAATCCTTGTATCTCTCCCATGCGTCGTATAGTGTCTCTTAATTCATCTGCACAAAAGAAGAGATATCATTCCTTAACTTGGCCATTTTGGCCGGTGGAAAATATTTTAATAAAATTTTTTTGGTCATTTGATCCCATGTAGTGATTGACCCTCGTGGAAGAGAATGCAACCACTGTTTGGCTTTATTCCTCAGAGAAAAGGGAAATAACTGAAGACGAATGGCATCATCAGAAATGCCATTTATCTTGAAGGTATTGCAGAATCCTAGAAAATTTGCTAAGTGTGTGTTAGGATCCTCATCGTGCAAACCACCAAACTGAACAAACTGTTGTATCATCTGTCTAGTGTTAGGTTTCAGTTCAAAATTATTTGCAGCAATAGTAGGCCTAACAATACTAGACTCAGTTCCTGTTAAACTAGGTTTAGCATAATCATACATAGTTCGTGGAGCATGATGTTCGGCCATCTCTGGAGGTGGCGGATTATTCTCAGCCATCTCTTCGGTGGTATTAGTTTCGACTTCTTGCTCTTCTTCTATATAGTTTAAGCTTCACCTTATCTCTCTGCGATTTCTGCGGATGGTACCTTCAATATCACTGTCATAAATTAGGGGTCCTGTCGGGTTCCTTCTAGTCATAAACTAGAGGTACCTGAAAGGAACAAAAGAAAATTTAGCAAATTTTAAAAAATAAAAGTAAATTGCAAAAATAAAATAAATATGGCTAAAGTAATAAAAACTAAGCGTTCTTAATATTTTAGTTCCCCGGCAACAGGCCAAAAACTTGATTGTTGTTTTATGCGATGTCAAAGTCTTAAGATTTATATAAAAGAATGATCAAACCTGGAAACTAACTATGACAACGATTTGAGGCAAGCGCACCTATCGAACAATAGTATAGTTAAGGCAAGACCGGATTGTCGAACCCAAAGGAACCAAAAGTACTAATACTAACTCTCTTTTTATTATTTAGCCTAGAATTTAGGGAATTGTTTATCTAATCTAAATTTAACTAACAACTAAACTAAAGACTCTAGGACAAAGAAGAATGAAATTGTGAAAATAACTTGAGGAAAAACCAATTGATTAAGACGACACCCAAGGAAGAATCCACTTAGACTTCACTTATTATCTAACTTTGTACCAGACGATTTATTCATTTGACTTGATCCGTAAAATTCCCTAAATTATATTAATCCCTCTCTCGAGGCGACTATCGTTTAATCCTAGGTTGATTAATTGAAATCTATTTCTAATTAAAACCCCTAGAATCGCATTAACTCGATCTATGGACTCCCCTATTAGGTTTCACCCTAATCCGGCAAAATCTTGTCACCCTATCTCTAGGCGCGCGATCAACTCCGCTTAATTATGCTAAATCTACTCTTAGACAGGGACTTTTGCTCCTCCACTTAAGCATATCACACTTGAATTAATATCCCGAAAATTTTAATATAAGAATTAAGAACACATAATTAAGAACAAGTCAAATATTTATCATATAGTTCAGCAAACGATAACAAGATTCATCTTAGGTTTCATCCCCCTCAGGTATCTGAGGATTTAGTTCATAATAATAAAAGAAAACATCTCAAAAGAAAAGATAAAACAAAACATAAAAATCCCTAAAACCCCTTGAAGGAATTAAAGGAGAGATCCTCCGTCTTGAGTATGATTCCGGCCTCTTGAGATGAATCAACTGGCTATCTTTGAGTAAGTCTCCACAAATCTGCCCTCTTTGGCCTAGCTGGACGCCCCCTAACTAAAGCCTTGGGTTCACCCCTTTCAGTTCATACTTAGGGTGTTTATATAGGCTTCTGAATATGTTTCTTTGCCTCTAAGTATCCTAATTCGAGTGAAACTCTTCTTTCTCACAGCAGGGACACGCCCATGGCACACGCCCGTGTAAGTCATGGCCAGGCCGTGTTCGAAGCTGTTGAATGAGGCACGACCGTATGGTCTCGAGCCCAGGCCGTGTGGATTTCGTGATATGGCTCATTTACTCCGTTTTAAGCCTATTTCTCGATCTTTTCATCCTCCTATGCTCTCCTGAGTATAAAACATGAAAATAAAGGATTAAAAGCACCAAATTACATAATTCACGACTTAAATCATCCAAAAGCATGCTAAATGTGGGCTTAAAATATGTTACTCTTATGGTTTATTAGTTGGGTGGGTTGATTCTATCCCCACATGGTGTGTAGGGTTAGACGGAGTTGGTGTGTAGAGGCTAGTGGGTAGGACTCTATTTTCTGCATATTTTGACTGAAATGGGCTGAGGCCCTGTAATATATCTGATTCTGTATCCGAGTGGGCTAAGGTCCACACCATTTCTGAAATGGGCTCAGGCCCGAACTATGAATATCTGTCTATTTTCTAATATGACTGTGTGTATGTTTTCTGTGGGGATTACACACCGAGTTTGCGAAAACTCACCCTTTTCTATTTAATCTGTTCTGGTAATTCCAAGCAGTAGACGGATCGGTACGGCGGAGGAATCAGCGGTGACCACGGTTTTGGGCATTATACTATGGTTTTATTTTTAATTATTAATTATGGTTTGATTATATCTGGGTAATTTTTATGTAACATGACCTTTATGGATTTTTGTTTAAAATTTGGGATTACCATTTTATAACCTGCTAGTAGTAGGATAAAACGCGGATTTTCAAAATAAATAAATGTTTTATAAAAAATACACGAACTAGCAAATTATGTTAAAAGCTTCCACAACATATAATGTTTTGAAAATGGATAATGAATAATTGAATGACACGTTTTGACGAAAGCCTAAGATACCTGAAAATGGTTGTAACGCAGTTACGTTTTCTAAAAGCACTATCATGTGATATCGCCAGATTCGACCATAACATCCAGGCCGGGTTTGGGGTGTTACATACAAGATGAGAGTCCTAAGGGTAAGGATTACAAATATTAATTAAAGTAACTCAAGTTTAACTGGAGTGTTTCACAGGGACACCAAGGCTTCCATATGTTTCATGAATCAGTCTACTTCAAATGGGTCAAATGAGTCCCATTTAATGGTTGACCTCCATGGGACGTTCTGAGTGCATTCGTCAGAGGCTTTGATCCGCGGCCCGTGACATACTCACATAGAAATAATATATATCATGCATCTAATTATTAGATAAAAAGGGTTAAAATACTTAAGAGGTATTTGTATTATAGGGTTTGGATCAAATTAGTCCCTTTGTTATTAAATGGGTCAATTTAGTCTCTATATTAGTAAAACGTATCAAATAAGTCCAAATTGTAACGGAGTTAACATTTACTGTATAAAAAATGTTGTGAAAATTATTTTTTTTCCAATTTCATACAAAAGATTTCATTTACAGAACCATAAAAACTTTAAAAATATAAACTCTATTAAATTGTAAATGATTTTTTTAAACAGTAAATATTAACTCTATTCCAATTTAACCTTATTTGATTCTTTATTTATTTAATAATAAAGAGACTAATTTAACAATATCCCTACAATAAAGTAACCTCTTAAGTACTTCACTGTGAATTGAGTTTTTTAATTTTAATTCATGTAATATTTTTAGAAGTTGATGAATCCATATTTCATCTTATTTATGCTAAACACTTTTGTGATTATTCATTTAAAATAGAAAAAATTAAGCTAATGAGGTTTCGGTATTGTTGATTATGAATGTTCTAGGTCTTGAACACTTATTCGAGTCTTATTTTGTACAATTGTAATGTAAGGTTTTTTAGTTTCTAACGTGTGCTTGTGCCATAGATGGGTGTTCTTTCTAGTTTTCATTAATTTTTTTTTTGGTTTTCCATTTATTATATCTTTTTACATGTATTGTGAATGTATTATATTTAGGGATAAACTTCAAAATACATGACAATTTGAGTTGATTCAATTTGTATAAACCACTAGCATAATTATTGATATAACACCATTTTATGTTTACATATTTCACACAAACAATTACACTTATATAGCATAAAATAAAATGATGTATTCATTTATTTAAATATGTATAGTTGAATCAAACATAAAAGTTTTATATTTACACTTGAACCAAAATCAAAATTCATGTATAGAAGTGCATATTGGATCAAAATCTATGTATAATTTTGATATTTATTCCTTATATTTATAATAGAAAGACATCTAGAAAAGGAAATTTAAGATATGCTCACACACCATGCATTATATTTTAAATGGTTAAAAAACACCATTAGTCACTAAACTATGGGTAAGTTTTCGTTTTGGTCACTTAACTAAAAGAGTTACACTTTGGTAACTGAACTATTCAAAAAATTTCATTTAAGCCACTGAATGACTCAAAAGTTTTTATTTAAGTCATTGGACTATTAAGTTAAAAAAAAAAAATTGCCAGTGAGCTCTAAGCGACGATTTGACAATTGGTACAGTGGATTAGTATTTGTTGACGAGTAGAAGAGCATACATTAGATTCAAGTCGAGCTAATGGCTAGTGTCTAAGATCAGAGAAAAAAGATATTTAAATTTTGATTCGCAGATTCGTGGCATCCAAAGTTATTTTATAAAAACTAAAATGTAGAAGAGAAAGGAAAAAAAGTGATTTCAATTGGTGTAGGCAATGCGAATAGAAAAAGCCATATAACACTGATTTTAACAGGCCAATGACTTAAATAAAAACTTTCGAATAGTTCAGGACCAAATTATAACTTTTTTTAGTTAGATGACTAAAACGAAAACTTATTCTAGTGATTAATAGTATAGGTAACCTAATTTAAGAAAAACTTTGACAAAATTAATGCTTTCAAATCCTTGCATGCAATTATATATTACAATGTTTTGCTTAAAAAAATTGGGAAAAAGGAGAAGAAGTCAAACAAAACAATTGGGTATGCTTTCATAATCGAAGTCAACAAGAAAAAGGGTAGAAGGTAAGGTTCATGCAAAAGTATGATTAGAATTTGATTCTTTAGCATTCTATCAAATTAAGACCCCACAATCTTTTGTTTCTTATTTAATGAAGTTGTTAGCAAATCTAATTGACAAGGAAAACAACAACACTAAAGCTTTTTAATTTCTACACCTATTTTCTTCTATATAATTTTTTTAAAAAATCAGCATTATATTAATTGATTGCATAGTTGTTGGCAAATTGTAATCCCTTTCACTATTCATTGATAATAACTAAATTTTATTTTATTTTTAATAATTTTATTATAAGTTCTAATCATATTTGTTATTTTTTACACAATACCTAGAATTATGTATAGTCTCTCCCCAACTCAAAATAGGAGGATAATGTGCATCAATGTACTTGAATTCACGTCCCCCTGTATTAACAACAATGTCCATAATAATCAAACTAAGATTCTATTAGTAATTTTTAATTTTTTAAAAAAACTACAATTAAAATAATAATCTTTTGAGTCACTATTTTCAATCAAATCTTCCCACGTCAGTTTGAAGCATGTCGTTGCTCCATCGGCATTTATTTTTCACATTTTCAATTGGTTATTCTCTTGCTTTTGTCTTAATTAGATGACCTAGAAATTGTCTTGAAGCTCTATTATTATTATTATTATTATTATTATTATTAGCCCAACAATCTTATCTTAAAACATCATATCAACACGTTACTATAATAAATATGATATACACAATCAAATAATATTAATATGTCACATTTGCTGATTCAATCTTAATTCGATTAATATCGGTATTATTGTCAATATATAAGAACATGGGTTTAAGTGCGCTGAAATGCATTATCCTCGTATTTAAGCATTGAGGAGAGACTATGAATAGTTTTAAACATTGTATAAAAAAGAACAAATATGATAAGAACTTATAATGAGATTAATAGTAAAAAAAGTCACATTTAATTCTTATCGTTATAATTTATAACATACATAAATATTTTTTTGATGAAAATTTCAAATTATTAAAGATGGACATTAGAGATTGAATTATAATTCACCTCTTAATCATATTTAGACTTTTTCTTAACATTATTTTACTTTTTGGGTTAAGGGACATCGATCATTATCATACATATACGTTATGGTTGCCTTGAGAGGGGATTAAACATAGATAAAAGCTTTGAATTTTTTTACCATATTATTAAAAAGAGGGTCTAATTGTGAATATCAGTCCCTTTATTTTATAAAAATTAAAAGTTTTTTTTTTTACTTTAATTTGTTAAGATTTAATCCTTACACTTTACGAAAATCGAGAAATTAGTTTAATTGTTGATAAAAATGAACTTAAATTTATGATTTTTTTTCCTTCTAATTTGCTGCATATAAATTATTGAACTATTGATTTTCAAGTTAACAATAATGTTTAACAACATTACCTGAACTAATTTATTAATTTTCGTAAGAGACAAGGACCAAATTCTAATAAATTGAAGGCCAACTTCTCAATTCTCTTGAAATGGAGGGTTGAAGTTCATAATCAAACCTATATATTTATCACTTGCATGAACTAAACTAAACTAAACCATGTGTTCATCCATTCATATGCCTCAATCAAATTTAGACCCACAATATAGCTTGTTAGGTATAAGCTATATATAGTTTGCAAAATTAGCTTTGCATGGAAGGAAAATATTTTGGCCTTTTCCTTTTATATATATAGAGAAGAAAGGAGTAATTACTAGGGTTTGCCCACTTTGGTTCTAGTTTGGTTTACAATATTCCACATTTCTAATCAAGGCCCAATGATCAAACCTATATTTCCAATTAACCCAAAAATTCAGATTTAAAAAAAAAATATTGTTGCTATTGCATACATGAACTATATATGTAATTATTGACATCAAAATGGGTATGAAAAAGCGCATTCCTTATTTTTATATTTATTCCCCAAGTGGATGGCTAATTTTTCAAGTTCAAGTTTTCACTATTTATTGTGATTTTTAGTTGATTTCATCTTCATTCAATTACCCCACATCTTAACTATCCTTTATTCTAAAAGAATTGAAGTTACAAAGTGACCTAACTTGAAGCAATAATCTCTCATTTCATACCATTTGAGAAAATGATTGAAGTGAAAGAAACCCAAATTTGTGTGAACCAAAATTCAAAAAAGAAACAATTGAGAAAGACAAGACATTGCCAAAACGCAAGAGAATCATTTAGTTGTCACATCTTTGTTGAAAATGCAAAAATGGGAAGCACTTCTGACTTCCCTTGTAGAGAAGAACATGAGAATAATAATAATGGGGATTATTTGGAAATGAAATGCAAGGTTAAATGTCCATTATTAACACTGCATTATTGTGTTATATTAATTGTGAAAAAAAAAAATGTACATCTATTCATGGTTTTTTTTCTTCCTTCAAAAGATAAAATATGAAGAGACTTTAGTTTGACAATGAATGGAAAAAAGATGGTAAGAGTTTGATCATGATATTTCTTAGTATACATAAAGAATTTTTTAGTTTATTATTTATTGTATTTAATATATTATTTTGAAGGAATTCAAAAAAAATGATGCATTAATTAATTTTTTTTATAAATATAAATTGAATAACATTTCCTGTAAATTATGAATTATAATATATAGGGTTGAGGAAGAAAAACTAAAAAATTAAAAATCGACCTAAATCGAGGTGTTTGAACGATTTACGAAAAACAAGTTTAAAAAAGAAGATTACCCGAAACTGAACCAAATATTATTTTTTAATTAATATATAATTAATTTTAATTTATATGATATAAAATAAATATTTATATGTATTTAAAATAGTGAAAATAATTTTAAGTTCTTGAAAAATTATTTGTCAAATAATATTCAGAAGCTATAAAATAAAGTTTATTTTATTAAAATAAGTCTAAAAATTTAAAACAAAAGATTAATATAAAAAAGTCAAGAATCGAATCGAATCAAATTATAATAGACAGTTGAAATTTTTAAAAAATTCGATCCAACCGAACTCAACCAATATAATATATTTCTAATATTCTTCAAATTGTTTTTAAGTTGCAATCAATCAACTTGGATATGCATGAATGGGTTTATTTCAATTTGGATTATATATGGAGAAATAGGGTCTAATAAAAACCCAATACTTTTGGGCCATAGTGAGGGGTTTTCCCCCCCTTTTATTTGCAATTGACAACTAATCCAAAAAGGGTTATCAATAAACAACAAAGGATAAGCAACAAAGTTTTTGTAAGATCAATCTAATTATTTATTGCAAATTTATGACCAAAAAGTTAAGTTTAAAAAAAAAATAATTAATGTTATTTGAATCAGATCGGATCAATTGGTTGAATTAAAAATCAATCGGGATATCAACTTGATTAGAAAAGAGTTAAATCGATTGATCAACGAATCGATATAGACTGGTTGAACTAATTTTTCTTTTATATTTTTTAATAATTTTTATGATTATTTAATTAAACCGAACAAATTGACTAAATTAATGGTATGATCGATTTAACCACTAGTCAACTTCTAAAAGTCTCGGAAATAGTCTTAAAAGAACTCGCATGTAATATTTACATAACAATACTTGAACATCAGCTCTCGAAACTTTAATTTTACCAACTTTGCTATGGTTACGTTTTGGAAATTCTTACCATTACCTTAAAAATAAAAAACTCTAAATTTGAAATTCATAATTTATTCATATTCTTCATTATTAAAAATAAAAAATTAATTAATCAATAATTCACCTTGAATTATTTTATTATCCTTGGTGGGTGACAGCTGCCAAATACCCACAGAATTGTGGATATTTTGGTTCATATTATTGCATGTTAGGTTGGAAAAAAGGAAGTTTTTAAGAAGTGACCAAGTGATTTAGATATTTCTCCATTAAATACCTAAGCAAGTTCAACTTTATAGTTAGAAGTGTATGTAATTTAATTTTTATAATATAAAATTGTTACTTAATTTTGGTTTAAAATGTTATAAGTAAAATACAATCAAAATATAAATATAAATATAAATATATACTCGAGTAATACAATTATCAAACTATTATTACATAACTGAACTACTTCGGTAATCACAAAATAAAATTAAACTATTGTAACACAAACAGAATAAGAACTGTTTCAATCTAAGTTAAAGTTGATCAACTAAACAAAAACCCATATAAGATAACTGCACATGATGAAATTCGAAAATCTATTCATATAATTATATACGATGGGTCACAAATTTAAATGCTCAAAAATCAAAACCCGAAATCTGTGAACCGTATATGAACGAAATATCATAAAGCATATAACATTATATTAAAAAGGAAAAACAAACTTTTGGTACTTTAATTCTATTTTCAAGTCTATATTGTTAGATTTCAAAATTCTACATCAGCATTTAGACGTTTTTCAATCAATGATGTTATCCATTTTTACCTTTTTTGAATCAATACAAAGAAGGATAATTGATACACTCAATGGGTATTATAAAATATTTTTTTAAAACAAAATGCTTGATAAATTTTTAAAATTGTTTGTAAAATTAAAAAATTAAAAAATATTAAATATTAACCTTTAATAAAAACAGATTTTTTTTTTTTGCATGGAATATTTCAACCTATCTTTCTTGAAATATTTTTAAATTTATTTTATTTTTTTCCGCGATCATAATTACAATATAATTAAGAATTTCGCCTTTTTACTTTATAAAGATAGAAGAGTTAAATCTTGAAAACTAATATTTTAACAATTTATATGCGAAAAGAATCAGTCAAAATCAACAATTTAGCATTTTACATACAACTAATTAACAACATTTTTCATAATGTATGAGATCAAATTCTGATAAATTAAAGTAAAAAGGATTAAATTCTCAATTTTCGTAAAATATAGGGATGGAATTCATAATTAGACCTGAATCTAAATAAGAATGACACGTGATTAGACTCAATAAATTTTAAGAAAATAAACCTTCACATGATAAGACTTAAACCTTAAAATAAAAAAAAAAAACACAATCTAATCATTATCATTAATGGTCCCTTTGGATGAACGATGCGTTTACTTGCGGTTTGTGTAAAAACAGCGGTGATAATGAGATTAAATACTATAACGATATTGTAACTTTTAAAAAAAAAAAAAACGAAAGCTGAACATCTCACTATCCAAAAAGGACTAAATCATAACTTCATTTGTAAATTATTCGGAATTCATTAAATCTGCTCTTTCTAGAGGGAGAAGAAATAGGCTAAAACAAACAAAAGCTATAGGTACATGTACATCTTGTCCATGTGCAATAATTGAAGCTTTCATGCTTTTTAATGAAATGTTTCCTTTTTGACTGTAATGTCCAACTTGTCATAAATGTAGAAAGAAAAGGAGTGCAATAATAGATATAGAATCAATTTATGCTCTACCATTACAATTAAGCCTTGAGTGGGAGACATTGGACTATATGTGACCCTCATTCATTATTTGGTCTCCCTCATAATCTTTAAACATCTTTGCAATACCCCTTTCATCTCCTTGCAAATGATTCAATAATTCACCATAGTTCCCAATTGCTTTGGCCAAATGTCTCCTCAACCACTTAATTATTCCATCTTTTATATAATGTAGTTATGGGATACCCCAAATCTAAATCAAATGAACCAGTTTGTATTCAAATCACTTACAAATCGTATCACGGTGATGGGTTTGAATCATTTTTAGATTAATTTATGTTTTTTTAAATGATATTAGATCTATTGATCGAGCAAATTGAATTAATTTTGTATCAAATCAATTTGAATTTTGTCAATTTAGGGTTGGATTAATTTTGGGTCTGGGACATTTTGGATTCAATTTATTATGAGTTTTGATTGTTTTGGATATTTGTTGATTTGGGTTAATTCATGTTTAGGTTAATTTTAGGTTTGTGACCTCTAGGATTTAGGTCATTTCAAGATTGAATCGTTTTGGATATATTATTTTTTTATTAGCCTTAGGATTTGAATTCTAACTAGTTCGGGTTTAAATCAAATTAAGTATAGATTGAATTCATTAATTTTGAGTGCGCTGAAGTGCTTTATCTACCTATTTATATATTAATAAAGAATTATGAGTAGTTCTAAATATAGAAAAGCAAATATGATAACAAACTAATTAAGATTTTCAATTTTGATTTAGAACCAATTAAGATTTTCAATTTTGATTAAGATTTTCAATTTCGATTTAGAACCAAGAAGTCTAGATGATGCATAACAACTCACCTTAGATCAAAAGCATCATAGACTTGGATTGTAAGATTGATGTGAATCCAAGAATATCATTAGTCAATTTCATGGTACAAAATTTTAAAGAGTGATCAAACTTGTTCTAAAATTTCAAACCCACCCAACAAGACCATTTATGTGCTCATTTTAAATCACATATAATCCAAGAATTGTTTGGTTGTTGGACAACAAAAGTAGTGCTTATTGCTTTTTTTCTTCTCTTTGCATCATCAATGAACTATCAAACTCAATTCTAATTTTCTCATTCAAACATTCAAGTTCGTTGATTCAATTATGTCAACAAAAAAAGTCATTGGTTTATGTAAATCCCACAAAGGAATGCAATCCATTCATATGAGAAAAACAAAAAATTATGCTAGATTTCTTGTAGAAAATGAATCAAAGACAGAAAAGAAGAGGAACCTAAAAGTAAATTTGATATTGGTTGAAACCTAAAATTATTGTGTTCTTGGCAAAAATATGGTGAATTGAGATAACCCCATTTCAATTTTTACCTCAATATTTACAAATGATTTGAGATGTTCATAACCTAGGGTTTTAAATTACCTTGAAATCAATCTAGAATTAGAACCACTAAAACACCCAAAAAGATTACCCAAAAATCTTCTGAAAACCCCTCCTCTTTGCCTTCCTCTTTGACCTCGGCTAGCCCATGAAACTCTTCGTGGAAGCCCACCGCCGCTAAAACCACCGTCAACCTCCGTGTAAACCATTGGGAGACCTCTATTCTCCCCATCACCTCCTCTGATTCCTTGAAACCTGCCCACGGCGAACCCTCCACCTGGTAATCTCCAAACAGTCAACCCCACCGGAGTCTCATCTAAATTTGAATACACACGATCGGTTTCTACTCCTTCATCGCCGTCTACGGTGGCTGCAGGTAATTCATGGCGGCAGACGGGGCAGGAGTTCCGTAATTGAAGCCAGGGGAGTATGCAGTTTGAATGGTAGAGATGATCGCAAGGCATGTTACGAACTTTGGTCCCCAACTCGAATTGCTCCTTACAGACGGCGCAACACAGTTCGTCGTCAATATGGGTTTCGTTTATTTCCACCGTCGGCATTGCTTCCACCGCCGCTTTCGACGCCGGAGGTTGCTCGTTCCGCCCCGCGTTCTGAATCTCCATCTGCGATAACTGATCAATTAACCGCTCAAACCCAGAACCCAAAAGAAACTCCGACATAGTCGGCGGTAACGGCCTCAGACCCGACCCGGATCCATCGTCATAATAAAGCTCAAACCCCCTCCCGTTCTGTTCAACACTCGGATCTCCCCCAGAAGGCGAAGACGTCGCCGTTCCACCGCGCAAGACAATAACAGGGTTAAAAGGAGACCGATTCCCACCACTACGACGTCCACGGCGGAGAACAGCGGTTCCAGGACTAGGATTAGCGTAAACCGCCGCGGGTGTAAACGCACGCGCCGGTTCATTTTGATAATCGATCTCTTCAATGAACCCACTATAGCAATCGGGGCAACTAACGGTATCTGGATTCAAAAGCCGAACAACCCGATTACACCGGTAACACCAATAAAACGTCGTCATCGCCATTTTCTCAGATCTAAGGAACAATTACAAAAAAGAGTAACAATAAATACTAATTTCCCAGAAGAGTGAACATTCTTTTGTTTTCCGCTGAGAGGAAAAATAAAAAGGAAAAAAAGGCTTTGAAGCAAATTAATTGAAGCTGAAAGAAAGAAAGAAATTTATTTATATGAAATGACGCGTTAGCGTGGTTGCTACGCTGTAATTTTTGCTTACGTGTAACATTTTGATTGGTTGAACCTAAACACCGTTTAAACAAAATACGGAGATTAAGCACTTAATAAAGGATTAGTGAGATATATTAATTAATTTTTTTATTTAAAAGTGCTAGATTTTTGTGTATGTAATAAATTTTTGAATATATTATTTAATTGTACAAATTTAAAAATTATCATATTCTACAACAATTTATTAACAATAAAATAATTATTGTAATAATTATTTTTAAATTATTTTTGAAATTTTAATAAATCCATTTTTAATGTTTTTGATTTTATCATTAAAATTAAAATGCAAAAAGAAAAACCCATAAATTAGTTCCAATAATTAAAGAAAAAGAATATTCCGAAAGTGATTAACACGCGCGAGACTGATAATACGAAACGTGACACGCGTTTCGAAAATCTGAGCATTGATAGACTAACGTCGCCCTTGTCGCTATCTGACACGTCATCACCATTTATTTTTCCCATGCTTTCTTTTCTTTTTCTTTAAATTATCTTTATTTCATTATATGTTTTTTAAATAATATTCATATATTATTAACAAGAATAAATCATTATCACATGTACACACCACTAGTTACGTAATTATTGTAATTTAATCCCACAACTTGAAAATAGGATTCAATTTTCGATATCCCATAGACATAATTACATTGGGTTTTCATTAAATTAAAGTCGCGTTGAATTAAATTTTTAAATAAAACTAAAAAGATTTTGAGTTAAATTGTCGACATTTTTAAAATTGGGCAAACAATTGAAACAATTTAATCAGTTCAGTCACCAATTTTTAATTCAAGGGGTTTGACAAGTTTATTTGATTTAATTAAATAAATGATTAAAAAATTATATTTTAAATTTTTAAATATTAAAAAATTAAAAATCAATTCATTTAATTCAACTATTTATTCAATCAATTTTTAATTCGATTCAATAGTTTTAAAGTAATTCACAAGTAAATAAATTTACGATTTAATCAGACGTATTTAAACAATATTATTATAGTGAGATTTTGAACTTGTGAAGTAAGGCATATATTCACATGTGAAAAGTTTGTTTACTACTTCCTAAAAATTTGATTAATTGCTAAAGTTATTGAATATTTTATTGAAGTTATTAATTTAATCCAAAAATGGTGTAAGCCAAACCAACCATTTTTGTCATCATTATAATTTTTTTTTTAAAAATGGATTTTGGATTTCTTATTTCAAATATAATATAAATCCTTATCCGATACTTTAATTATGGTCTCATGTAACATGTAATTGGGAGTGTTTAAAGGGTGAATAATTAAATTATATAAGAAGAGAAATCCCTTTTGCTTTCTACAAATACCCTATGTCCTATTCTTGAAAAATAATATGCATTTATTTTAAATTCCAAAAATCAAATTATATTAATCTAATATAATAGAATGATCTGTAGCTGTAGCTCTAGCCGTCTCTTCGAACCTTTTCAAACACTTATAAAGCTGAATTTATTTTTGAAGTCATTTTGACTAGTTTGTTTGCAACTTGATTGTTCTATCTAAGAATATAATTGATCTCCCATTGCTTCATAGTTTGTAAAATCATTTGGATCTTTCTAACCAAGGCTGAAATTAATTCAGTCAGATTAATATCTTGAAGAGTTCCAAGAAAATCCTTGAAAGATAAAGAAATTCTTATTTTTTTTATACGTGTCAAACGAGTAAACCAAAAAGACTGGACTACAAAACCCCACATTAGGCAACCATGTTGAAGAACACAAAACCTGTTTCGTATATTAATAGGTTTCGACATTTAACCATACTTCTTTAGCAATTGGATAGCCCCAAAGGACATGGATTAAATCTTCATCCCCATGCTGACACAACGAACAAGAGCCATTTTGCCCAATGCCTTTCGGTGCCTTTTCCACATTAGTTAGAAGGTGTTACTTGAACACACGTCATAAGAAAAGCCGAACACGTCGAGGTCCCTGAAACTTCCAATTAGTCATAAGTGCTTTTAATAGAAAAAGAACCTGTTGAGGTGCCACTCCCATACCCGAAACAGGTCTAAGTTCCACGACCAAAGATTTCAAAATATCCCGTCCTCAAAAGCAAATTCATCATCTTCCTCAAAGGTTGTCGAAACTTTCTTCTGCCCCTGGTCATTAGGATTTCTCCCAATCAGTCTATCCTTTTAGGATAACTGTGGGTCTAGACCCAAATCTACCGCCATTATCATGTCCGCACCTACATCATCAGGCTTACACCCTTCATCGTTCCCATCTTTGTTGAGAGAAATTGTCGGAAACGCCATTATTACAGGATTAATAGTTTCCGAGGTTTTTTTTTAATATGTTTTTATGTCACTACCACTACCAAACCTAGTCAAAGCACTTCAATCTCAATACTTCAGAGCAAGATGCATTTCTCAAAGAGAAAAGGGCTCGACAATCCCAACAAGCGTTTATTATTTAATTACCTACTTTTTGTTTCTTATCTAAATTATATATGATACAATTAATATTTTGCATTATATATAATGGGGACAATTATCAAATTTATACATGGACTTTGGTTCACTATGCAATTTGATATATTAGTTTTGATTTGATACAATTATACAGATGAAACTTTGATTATAGTTCAAATGTATACATGTAATTTTAATTTTCATTCAACTGTATACATTTAAAGAAATGGATCATACATTTATTTTCAAATTGGATTAATATAATTATTTTTGTATGTAATATACCAACATAAAATGGTGCTAATTCGATAATATTATTAGTACCTTGTGAAAATTGAATTAAATCAAAGCTCCATGTTCAAAATTAAAATTCATGACTGACAATACACATTAGATACAAGTTAATGTATAGTTTTAATATTTATTCCTTTTTAACTTAACGAAATTATATATTCGTTCTATCCTGTGTAAATTATAAATAGGCTTGATTTCAATTTTATTATAGTTTTAAGTCTTATCATACTTTATATTAATATATTCTGATTATCAATCCTATTATACTTTTTTATAATAGTTATGTCTGTAATTTTAATTATAACATTAGAATGTATGTTATTGACAAATACATTGGTTATTGCATTGAGGGTGTGTTTGGTATAAATGAAAAAGAAGGAGATGAAACTAGAAAGTTATTTTAAAAGATCATAAATGAACAGTAATTTTTTAATATTAAAGTGTAATTTTATCATTATATTAATTTGTTATTTTATTAAATTTGAAGGAACTGTATAATTAACTTATCATCGGGTCAAGACTGTTACCTCGTCTCTAAGTATTGTTTTTAAATTAAAAGAAAAATAAGAATGAACTTAAATACATTTGAAAAAGAGAGAAAAAATTATTTGAGTTTTGTTCATTCTTCAAATTTTTTTAAATCCATTTGTTGTATATAGGTTAATTCAATTAGTGTATTTGAGTAATCGTTTTTTTTTTTAAACAATCTTATTATAGGTTTTGATTATATATGCTCTTTTTGATACAATGTTTAGAATTATTCATAACTCCTCCTCAACCCATAAATAGGAGGATAATGCACTTTAACGCACTCAAACTCACGTCCTCCTACGTTAATAACAATGCCTATGCAAATTGAACTAAAATTCATTCAACTATTATTTGTAATTTAAGTATTAAAAATGAAAAAAAATTCTTTTATTAATATTATTATATTTTAAAATCTACTTTTAAACCACAAGTTGAGAATATTTTGGTACCCACTACTCTTTTATAAAGCCTCTTTCTTTTTACTTTTCTTTTTTTCTCTTCTTTTTCTTCCTTACTTTAACATTTACTAAAAGAAAGAAATGTCTAGTTTTAAGGCACAAACAAAGTAAACTTCACTTAAAAATAATTTATAATCCTTTTTTCAAAGTCTCTTAACTTAAGAAAAAGTCCTTTTTCTCAAAGCCATTTCTTCTCTCTCTCTCTCTCTTTTTTTTTATCCTTTAAAAAGAAACCCTTTTTCCAAAGTCATTTATTCTTCTTTACCCTTTAAAAAAAATCCCTTTTTTTCAAAGCCATTTTTTTGCTTATTGGCCAAGAAAAATTTCCAAGAAAAGTAATTTAATGCTTAATATTACAAACAATCATCTTCATCAATAAGTAGTTGGATGCAATGATAAGACACACTGTATTCGTGAAAAAACTCAGATTTAAACCTTAAAAATAACATTATTGAGAGAAACAACTCTAAACCTCTAACATGAATCATTTACATAAAGTAACCAAAAAAAATGTTCTTCAGGAGCACTTTTGCCACTAGATATGCCTATAGCTTTTATGACATTGACGTAAATTTAAGGAATTTTATAAATATGTTTTATCATATGATGTCTCACTTTTTTGTCAAAAGCAAAATTGTTTTTTTTGTTTTAATTGGCATAATTAAATTTACTTAACATCGATCGATGAAATCGATTAAACAACCTTGAATTGAATTTTGATTTTTAGTTAAAATTTTAGATATTATATATGATTATTATATATTATAAATACTTTAGATATTATAAATATATTTTTAAATATATATATACATTAGAAGTCGATTAAGTCGATAAATTCAGTTATAAAAATTCATAATCAAACCACATAAATTATCTTAACCGATTTAATCATTACAATCAACTTGCTTGAATCTGTTTGATTAAAAGCGATTGATTAAATTAATTAAATTGATTTAAACCGATTTTTACTCGATTATTAAAACAAATGAAAAAAATGAGAATAAAATAAATCTATTATTCAAGTGATAGTCTAGCTATTTTAAAACAAAAAAAGAAAATGCAATATTTAATTCATGAGGAGGCATGAAATTTGATGCTTAATAAAATGACAGATTAACATATGACATAATCATATAAATATAATTGTCAAAAATTTGTTTCACCAAACAAGATAATTTATGTTTCTTATGGCAAAAAGTTAGAAAAGAAAATAAAAAAGGGATGGGTCAAGAAAGGGATGTATGAAAATTGAAATTTCTTGTCTGCCAAGTTCCAACCAATATTAAATGCCAATTTGATGCTTTCATCCTTACAAATTCTGAGTATAGATGGACGGTATATTTATTTGTAGTTAGTGTAAAAACAATGGTGGAGATGAAATTAAATATTGTAGCAATACAATAACGTGAGACAAAAAGTAAACTAAACACACTACACTACACCTTACCGCCCATCCAAACCCACCCTAAAGCTAAAATTATGGCATCACATAATAATAATAATAAAAAGACATGTACAATTTCTCTTTGGGTAAAAAAATCTACATATTTTTAAATTTAATCATGTTTAATAGGGGATTAAAAAAATTTTAATCGGTAATCAAAATTTCATAAAACTTTTAATTGATTTCTGATTAAGTTAATTTAAAAAATTGATTAATTAATTAAATTAATTCAATTCAGTCAATTAATTTAATTTTAATATATATACTATTAATCATGTGTAACTGTTCAGATTTATTCTGACTTAAGTCTGAATATATTTCGATTAACGATCTAATTGTATTTATAATGATTTGTTCTACTTATAGGCTACTTGCATTTGTAATTCGATTGGATCAATTCGTTTTTGGGTACAATTAGAGCTTACATTATATTTAGGGACCACTTGTTCGTTTGGGTAGGTTGCTATTATTTAATAAATAAATATTTTTAATTAAATGTAATTATAATATATAAAATTAATATAAAAGTATATATTTTAAAAATTAAATGAATAGTAATTTGTCCCATGGGTCTCAATAATTTAATTCACGATCACGCAAAGGATTTTTAAATTCGAATTGACAATTTAGTCCTCTAGGATTTTTTACTAAATTAAATGAAAATAATTTATCTTTTTGCAATTACAAACTAAATCCTATCCATCTATTTTATAATTGATTTAATGAAAAATTTGACCATTAACATTTACATATTTTGACAAAATGATCATAATTATATTTTTGAGTTTTTTTGGCCATCAATTTTTATTTTTTTTAAACTGCTTTTTCTAATAGATTTAATGAAAGTACCGATAAAAAATTAACAAGGATGATGTGGAATGTTTTTAATGAGATATAAATTATTATTTAGGTAACACAATAAGATAATTACATGTGAAAAATAATAAAATAAATCATATATGAAATTAAAAAAATAACTCTTTAATTTAAAGAAAATAAACGTAATTATCTCAGAAAAGGTTTCAAAATGAATGCATACATTTGTTTACTAAGAGTATCAAAAACATAATTAATAAATTAAACCGAAAATATTGAATGTATGTATTCATTTTGAAACCTTTTTTAGATAATTATGTTTATTTTCTTTAAATTAAGAGTTATTTTTTTTAACGTCATGGATTATTTTTATTTTATTATTTTTCACATGTAATTATTTTATTGAGTTATCTAAGTAATAAATTACATCTCATTAAAAATGTTTCACATATGAAATTCTACATCATCCTATTAACTTTTTAACGATATTTTTATCAAATCTGTTTAAAAAAAGTAATTTCAAAAAAAGAAAGAATAAAGGTTGATGACAAAAAAAAAAACTCAAAAAAACAATTAAAGCCATTTTGACAAAATATGTAAACGTTGGTAGCCAAATTTATTATTATGCATTTATAATTTGATAAATAAATCTTTAAAATGAAAGGTTAAATTTAGTTTATTTTCTATACATAAATATTTGTATGATTTGAAGATTAATTAGCTATCACTTTCATCAAAGAAAGAGAGAAAAAGAAAATAAAATGGACTTCTGGAAGTCTCTGACCAAAGGAGATGCATATATATATATTATTTAGAAAGCATAATTACGTACAAAAGTTTATGAAAATGAAATTAATTATAATAGTTAAGGAAAACAATTTAATCATAACTACAATTAAGAGAGATTATATACTAATATTTATACTATTTATTAAGCTTCTTATTAAGTTGATATCACTTTTAATCGGGTCATCAGTTCAGTAGGAAAGTTACATAAATACCTTTCTTCTATAATTAAAATATCATATTATTCAAGTGTATTTTAGTCTTTTCATTTTAACAAAAATCAATAAAAATATACTTATAGTAGGATATGAACCCAAGTCAATTGGATTAATAAACTCTTGAATTTACCACTCACTAAAACTTTATTTTGATATATTTTATACATTTTATTTTAACATGCAAAATTTATTATCTCCATCAATTGTATATCTATACTAGTTATTAAGCCCCTGATTGAGTTGGTGTCACATTCAACCGCGTCATCAACTTGGTAGTAAAATTACGAAAATGTCTTTTTAGAATTAAAATAAGTCATATTATTTGAGGGTACTTTAGTCTTTTCATTTTAACAAAAAATCAATAAAAATATCCATATTGTGGGATTTAAACCCACACCAATTGAATAATAAATCCTTAAATTTATTACTCAACTACATTTTTATTTTGATGTACTTTATACGTTTTTATTTTAATATGAAAAAATTATTATATCCATTAGTTGTATATATTAATAACGTTGTTAATTGTGTCCGTGTCACAAATCAACTTGACACTAACTTACAATTGACGACAATGCCGTGATAAATAATTGTAGTGTATTTAGTATATTATTTATATGATGTATTTATGTTATTATTTTCATGTGTTATTATGATTAATTAGTTTCAAACCATACATTTCATTGTTTATTGTACATTATTTTTAAACACATAATTATATTTTAAATCTGTAATTTTCACACGCGTAATTTTTAATATCATTAAAAATCTTTAAAAATAAATATAAATAATTAAATTTTTATCAATTAATTAAATTTATTAACATGTGGCATCACGAGGAAAGTCAATTTTTCTATAGGAATAGTATAATTGAATTATAAATTTTTTAATAACCAATATATTAACTTAAAATTTCAACCATTTTTGACAACTCAACATTATGGAATGATGACATGTTTTTGTATGACAATTATTTTAAAATTATAAGGAAAAGAAAAGATAATTTGTCTGTTGAACCAAACAATAATTTCAATGCTACTTGAGACAGAATTATTTTATTTTATTTCATTGTATTATTTTCCAATTTTTTTGGCCAATGATATGGCCAATTGAGACAGGCCATTGCTAGCTGTTGCCTATGAGCACAAGCCAAAAGGTGGAGAAATAATAAATATAATAAATGAGCAAAAAAAGAAAATATTTGTTGAATGTTTTAGATCCGTATATAAATCGGGTTAAAGTCGAATATTCCAAAGAAAACTTAATTCATTTTATAATTTTATTAAAGATTATGTTTGGGTTTTTAATTTGTTCGTTCCATGTTTTGTTAGAACAAGAACGAATTTTTTTTTTGGGCTATGGGCTGTTTTGACTTATGAGTGTTTGACATTTTTTCTTTAGCCTACTAAAGAGACAGTTGCTTTGCAGTTAAGATTCTTCACCTCTTTAATTGATTATATTAAGAAGTTTAAAGAAAAGATAATGTTTATTCTTTATCTGTTAAGAGAGTTTTGGAACAATTGAAAGACTAATTTATAAAGACTTTTATTTGATAAATACTAGTGATAATTAATGGGATAATTTCAGCTTTTAAATAGGAATTCAAAGTTTTTCATTCACAATTGTTGAATAAAATCATTCATTGGGCGATGCTTGCAGATGTAGGACCGTTGTGTCTGGACTGCGTTAACAAATATCGTCTGTTAATTCTCTATTTATTTTGCTCCTTTCGTTACTTTGCATTTAACCTTTCTGTTCATTTTTTATCTAGCAGCAATTGGAACGAAACTGTTTTCTAACAGCAAACGAAAGGCCTTTTTAATTATTATCTTTTTATTAATGCTTGTGGATTAAAAGTATACCGATTGAGTCTTAATTCAGTTGGCATTATTGTTGTTATAATATGTAGGAAGATGTGAGTTTGAGCGCACTTAAGCGCGTATTATCCTCCAATTTAGGGGTTAGGAAGGGATTGTTGATAGTTTAGACATTGTATAAAAAAAAAACTTTAATTTGATTGTTGGATTAGTTTAAAATTTAATTTTAAAGTTTAACTTAAAAAAAAGTGAACATTGAGAATTTAAAATTGTTCATGAGTTAGGCTTGGTTAGATTAGGACTAGATTTATGTATGGTATTAATACAATTTATGCTTGCCTAGATTTAGGAATTGCATTTCGAATTGTAGATTCAGAGATCTGCAGATATCCAATCCGAAATTTGCGGATTCAAATAATATTCAAATTCAGATATTAAAATTACTATCCATTGCAGGTTCGGAGCAAATGTGGATAGACCCCCTTGGATATCCATCGTCTGAATCTGCGTAACTAGTTTCAATATATTAAAAATTTTGCTACCAACAAGGTTTGAACACTCGACATTTGATAATTAAAACTATGCCTTAACTATCAAGGCTAGTGTTTAACTTTAATTATAACAATAATTACTTTGTGGTGTAAGGATAGATTGGGCCTAAGTCAATAGGTGATCCGGACGATTGTTGAATAAAAACAGTAACTAGGTAAGGTTCACAGACGCAAGATCATTTGTATTTGAACTGTGTTAGCAAAAATCGTGTGTTAATTCTCTCTTTATTTACTCTTTGCATTACTTTGCATTTAACCTTTTTGTTCATTCGAAATTGACAACAATTGGAACCAAACTATTTTTCAAGTGCAAACTAAAATTGTTTTTAATTATTATCCTTTTATTAATGCTTGACGATTAAAAATGTACTGATTGAGTCTTAAATCAGTTGGCATCGTTGTTGTTATAATATGTAAGAGAACGTAATTTAAGGGTTAAAAAGAGATTATTAGTAGTTTAATCACGAATATCCAATCTGAAATTTGCAGATTTAGATAATATTTGGATTATCCAAAATCTTCATAACTGATTAAAAATATTTAAAATTTTGTTGCCAATAATGTTTAAACACTTGACATTTGATAATTAAAACTATGCTTTAACAACTTTAATTATAATTTACACAAATAATAATAGCATATAAATATTAATAAAATATTATCTAAAATTAAATATTTTAATTAATAATAAAATTAAATATAGTAATAAATAATAAATATGATAAATTTAAATATGTTTAAGAAGTTATCAGAAAAATATATCTTATTTAACCTCTTATTCTCTTAAATCTTATTCTTTTGTATTCGTAAACCTAAGTGAACAATGAGATGGAATGATCAAAATTTCTAAATTTGTGATTATCTCTTTTATTATTTGATCAACTCAATTAGTTAAATTATTGTAAACAAAAAATTAACTAATATTTATATAATTAAAATAAATATTATAATATGAATTTATATGGTAATGTGACATAATTATTGCCTGTACATATTATATTATAAAAAGAGCATACATACACTTTTAAGGACATATAATATATCAATTGTTATATAACTAAATTGTGGATGTATAATAATTATTATAACATTATGATATTACAATGTGCATTATTTTATTAATGATGTGCAACCTAAACCTTAAACATGTAACTTATTTTATGGTTATACTATAATATATACATTTAGTATTATATAATTAAGGTATATTAGTTATGTATATTATAATAACATAATTGTATCTAGGGTTACATATCAAATTCCATTTGGCATGTTGGCCGGAAATGATAACCCATATACCAAATTCTACCAGATTGGTGATGGGTGTCGAATCCACAAAAAATAATATTCCTACACCCAAATAGTAAATAAATAGCAATATAAGTTGTGCGCTAGACAATTGTCATGCCCACGACGTGTGACGATTTGTGCAAAAATAAAAAGGAGAATTTAAATTTGAAAAAAAAAGTAAAAATAATAGCGATAATTGAAATCGAAATAAAAATAAAAATAAATAGAAACAAAATTAAATTGAATAAACTAATGTGATGATATTTTAACTTCAAGCTCGATTTTTGGCTCCGGTTTTGAACTGATCCTTGATAGCAAGTTTTCTCCTTCAACTAATAAGTCAATTATAGTGTTCGAGCACGCCTAAAACCACCAACCCTTCCGTGTGTAAATTAATTGCTGGAACACCCAACAATTAACCCTTACCGGATGAACAACCACAAAACACGCGTCCATGATTTAACTCTCTGGCAACCTTGCAAACTAGAAGTGTCCAACTCGAACCAACAGCCTCAACTGCGGGGATCAATTAAATTCAATTGTTATTTCCTTTGACAAATCCAACCAACCATTTAATTGGACATGCTAATGTGTTCTTAATAAACTGAATACGACATATGGTCGTATCAATTCTTCCAACCGTACACTTATCAACATCGAATTAACGAGCTTTTTTTGACTTGGTGTCAATACAACTTTGTGAGACGATAATGTCTATCTCCTATACTGGAGAAACAATAAATACCAGAATAAAAATTTTTAAGTGTGATTTCATATGTCACGACTCTCTCCTAAATTATCTATCCACCTAAAACTAAATGAGAATTTAACAACTTGTGAAAATAAATATATTTAATGAAGTTTTTTTTTTATAAGTAACAAATAAAATAATAATATAAAAAAAGAAAAGTTGAAAAGGAAATTAGCGCAATATTGCGCAGGCAAAGAGTAACGGAACGGCAATTCAAATTGTAATTGAAATCTCCGTTCAAAAGTATACGGACTCTCCCCCTCTCCTACGCATATATATTAGTATATAGTAAAAGTATAAAATTCTAATCCTATAATCTAATCTAGTATTTAAGAATTATTTAAAAATATTAAAAGATAAAATAGTAAAAATTAAAATATTATTTTTACAAATAAATCCCAAAATAGATCTTTATCTATCAACTTTGTTCTTTGGCCCAAAAATTTTACAACAGCTCGCATCTTTGACTTTTTTTGACTTTCCAAAATTTTCCTTTGCACCTAATTAAAAATCAAATAATAAGTCTCAAATTAATGACAGCTCATTCAAGAATTTATCAAAATTAAGCGCAATTAATCATGTAAGTTGGGCGTATTATCAATTGGCAAAATAGATTTCTCAAGAATCCCCTTCATAGCTTCACTAATAAAGAAGGTAAGAAAAGTGAAACAAATGAGGAAGAGTGACTTATTTGAAATTAGAATTAGAGAGTAAAAAAAAAATCTTATCTGTAGGAGTAAGTCTAGTTGATTTATTAGTTATTAGGTTGCAATTCACATTATAATATCATAATGTTATAAAAATTATTTTACATTCATAATTTAATTATGTTCCGATTAATATATTATATGTCCTTAAACATATATTTATATTATTTTATCTAATATTTTATGTACTAAATATAATCATGTCGTATTACAAAATAAATTCATATCATAATATTTATTTTAATTATATGAATATTAATTAATTTTTTTGTTTAAAAAAATTAACTAATTGAATTGATTAAATAATAAAAGGGATAATAACAAATCTAGATGTTCTGATGACTTCATCTTATTGTTCAATTGAATTTACGAATACGAAAGAATAAGATTTAAGAGAATCTACATGAGATTTAAGAGAATAATATGATAAATAAAATATAATTTTCTGATAAAAATTAAACATATTTAGATGTATTATTAATTATTATGTTTAATTTCAAAAATTATTTTATTAATATTTATACATTATTTATTAGTTTGTGTAATTTTTTTTTTAGGTGAAAAGGAAAAGACAAGTTACATCAACTCAATTGCTTAAAAGCACCACACACTATCATGTTGTAAGACCTCAAGGATTTCATTTGAGGCTACATCAAAAACTTGTAAGCTCGACGTTAGGCTAAGTTTGGCCAATCGATCTGCGGCTATGTTGTGTTTTTTAGGCACATATCTGATTTGCCATTACCCTTTGGATCTCATAATTTAATGAAGCCTCCTGATGATGATTCACTTAACTAACTAAAATCATGACAAAGGCAAGCCCACCTATCGAATAGTAGTATAGCTATGGTGAGTCGGGAATATCGTATCCACGAGAACTAAAAGTACTAGTAATTACTATCTTTTTATTATCTAGCCTACAAATTGAAAGGATTGTTTTTAATCTAAAATTATCTAACTAATTATTAAGATGCAACAAAGAATTAAGTAAGAAAATATTCGAATAAACCACTGAGAGAGACAATACCCAGGAAAGAATCCACGTAGACTTCACTTATTATTCTGAATCTGAATTAAACGATTTATTCACTTGCCTTGATCCGTAGCAATCCCTAAATTATATTAATATCTCTTTCAAGAGTAGAAATAACTGACTCTAGGTTGATTAATTGAAATATCTTTCTAATTAAAACCTCTATTATTGCATTAACTCGATCTATGGATTCCTCTATTAGATTTGACTCTAATCCGGTAGATTTATGTCGTCCTATTTTTAGGATTGCATGCAACTCCACTCAATTATGCCATATCTACTCTTAAACAGGGACTTTTGCTCCACTGAAATAAGCACACCAATCATGAATTAATATCCTAAAAACATTAAAACATGGAATAAGTACACATAATTGAGATTAAGAAATCAAGTATTTATCATGTAATTTAGAAATTAAATAATAAGATCCATCATAGGTTCCATCTTCCCTAGGTATCTAGGGAATTTAGTTCATAAATTGGAAGGAAAACATCTCAAAATTAGGAAAACAACAAAACATAAAGAAACCCAAAAAATTCTAGAGAAATTGAATAGAGATCTTCAATCTTGAAGGAGATCCTGCTTCTGAGTTAAATCCATTGGTGTTCTTCGAGTAAATTCTTTGTTCTTCTCTGCGTCCCCCCTAGGTCTTCTTCTAATATGCATTTATAAACTTTAGAATGCTCAAAAAAACCCTAAAAAGTGAGTTTTTCTGCGTAACAGGGAAGCAGGGTGCGAAATTGACACGGGCAGGCACATGAGCGCGTGGTCAGCCCGTGTGTCTCACATGGGTGTGTGGCCAGCTCATGTGGATCCTGGAAACAACTCTTTTTGTCTGATTTGGCTCGTTTTTCTCTCTTTTTCTGTAACACCCTAAACCCGGCCCATATGTTTTGGCTGAATCTGGTGATGTCACATGATAGTGCTTTTAGAAAACTTATCTACATTAAATCCATTTGTAAATATCCTAGGCTTTCGTCAAAACGTGTTGTTTAATCATTTATTAACCATTTTCAAAACATTATACGTTGCGGAAGCTTTTTAAAAGTAATTTGCGAATTCGTGTGTTTTTGATAAAATATTTGTTTACTTTGAAAACTTGAGTCTTGTCCTACTGCTAGCAGTTCATAAAATAATAATCTCAAATTTAAGTGAAAATCCGTAAAGGCCTTATTACAAGAAATATACCCAAGAATAACCAAATCGTAATTAAAAATAAACCGTAAATAAGTGTCTAGAATCGTGGTCACCGTCGAGTCCTCCGCTGCACCCATCCATCTACTGTTGGGGATTACCTGAACAGTTTAAACAGAAAAGGGCGAGTTTTCACAAATTCAGTGTGTAATCCCCACAAATAACATACACATAGAATATCGATAATGAGATATATTCACACAGTTGAGTCCGAGCCCATTACGAAAATGGTGTGGACTTTAGCCCACTCGGATGCAAAATCGATATCTGATGCAGGGCCTTAGCCCATTTCACATATAATAAACAGATCGCATGAGAATAGCGAAATCCTACCCACCAGCCTCTACACACCAACTCCGTCCAACCCTACACACCATGTGGGGATAAAATCAACCCACCTATCCCTACACACCATGTTTGTGCAATCTCGCACATAATCAGAAAGTTGCAATGAAATCAACTAGATAACAGGCTTGAGAGCCTTTCAGATACTTCCTTCGAATCGTCAACCCACCCCGATGCAATGCAACATACATAAAATGTCATGCTATTATGCAAACATAGTTCATACATTCAAATATCAGAATTCATGCTTGGTATAGAAATCAGAAAGTCAAGCCACATAATTAGGGGTTTAGGTAAAGCTTACTGACCCTACATTAGGCCCACAGTCGACTAGGGCGATCCGTGCAACCTTACAGAACATTACAGAATAATGGGCTCACACGTCCATGTGGCCTACCCATGTGGGCCCACATGCCCGTGCGGCCTACACGGCTCAAATTGGCCTTGGCTGTGTGGATTACATGGCCTCATTCGGCCCTTACACAGCCGTGCGCAAGCGCACTACCAGGCATGTCGATCACATGGCCCGGCTAGAATCCCACACGCTCGTGTGGCCCACACGGCCTAATTGGTCGAGCCCGTGTGTCGCACACGGCCTTGCCCAGCCGTCACAGGGCCGTGTCGCTCGTGCACGGCCTGGCTCATTGATCACACGGCAGTGTGGTGACTAACAGTCTCACACACGGCCTACCACACGGGCGACCACACGCCCGTGTGGCATCGACAGAATGGTTTTTAGCTTTTGTCGCAACCTCGTTTTTTGCATATTCGGATACACACCTGGTTCGTTTTCGCAGCAACTGCACTCCAAAGTCGGTAGAACCTCTCAACAGCGATGATTCTCTCAGCACAACTAAGATGCAAAATCACGACCAACAGCCCCATGTGCTCTTCCTAAGTACCATTAACTCCTCGTTAGACAAAGAATAATTAGTCAAGCCAAAACTGCAATAATCTACACTTACCAGCAATGCTCGAAAGGGAAAATTGAGACGACAGATACTAGAGTTTGGTGGCAGAAAGAAAATAAAAGATGGGACCGCAGCAAAAAGGAGAATGACGTGGGAGAAGGAAGAGGGAAAAAACTACAGTAGGAAATTTTGGGGAAACAAATACTACCCAATCAGGATTCTGATTAACCCCTAACTTTACTCCCACAATCCCACTAACTCACAACTTCCTCGATATTTTAACTCCACCAAAACTCTGTCCATCATCCGAGCAAAAATCTATCCCCTACATACATAAGCACTCGAACAGAGGACCTCTAGCAGACTAACACTCCCCTCAACCACCAGCAGGCCCATTCTGACATGTTCTTACAATTAAATGCTTATAAGCCTACTAACCAAAGTTTGGGCTTTATTCATAAAAATACCAAAATTCACCCAAGTTGAGACTTGAACTTGGGACCTCCCAAACACACTCAAATCACTCAACCACTAAAGCAGATAGGTATTTGTGTCTTGAAATTACAAAAGCCGAAATTAATGAAAAATCGGGGCGTTATATTTTAGCTCCCTTATGCTCACCTAAGTATAGAAACATGAATTTAAAGTATTAGGAGCATAAAATTCACTAATTCACATAATAAATCATCCAAAAACGCATCAAGAATGAGATTAAAAACATGTTACTGTTATGGCTTATCAAATATCCCCACACTTAAGCGTTTGCTTGTCCTCAAGCAAAATCCTCAACTCACAATTAAAATTAAACATTCTCCACCATAATTCTCATTAATAATGTTTTGTCATAATTCAAAAATAATCATACATTGATAATTCAACTAAAAGAGCATTAAAGATTCAAACAATCTAAGTCGAGCATTTTTAAATCATGAAAACATAAGTATTTCCCCTTATCTAAGTAATTACCTTTAATTCAAAATCGACAAGAATTGACATCCTCACTAAATATTCACTCAAATTACTCAAAGTGTTTAAGGTTCAAAAATTAAATACTCAACAGTCAAACACGAAAAGTCATTACCATAGGCTTGTATGAAAATCAAATCTCCACCGTTATAAAATGAAATGATACACAAATCAAAAGGTCTTTATGAGGTTGTAATGGGGCTTGGGTTAAAGGTGTGGATAAAGGCTGAAAAAGAAGGTTAGAATTGAGATCGAATTTATAGATTACCAAACTAAGAAAATAAACAAATGCTGAATTACATCAATTGAAATTATTTAAGAATAGCAAGAGCTTCTTCTCAAAATATAAATATAACTTTTCAAGCTCAATCAACATGGAACACATAATAATCAATAACTATAAACGTACATGTAATTAATTTTTTTTTGTATTCTTTTTTGAGATCAAGAAATCACTCATCAAATAAAGCAAAAGAACATAGCTAAGCAACTAATCAAATCAAATTTCGACAAAAAAAGAGTATATAAAATGTAAAGAATTCTCAACGAATAAAAATTGAGTTATGGGTTAACATTAATGGGTAAATCAAGAATGGTGTTTTAGGCTCAAAGGGGTTCACTAAGGGTTAATTATGAAGGTAGGATTTTTATGGGATAAGTAGGTTAAAACCTAAGTGCCTTTATCATCTTAGTATATCAAATCAAAGGTGTGGTCTCGACATGCATAATCGAAGCAAGTTCTAGAATAACAAATCAATATTGACACACTCATAACCAATAATAAAATGAGTAGGAAAAGTGTATGCTCTAAAGGCTCAAAATCTCACAAAAATTAAGGCTTTTGATGTCAATCTTGCAAATCTCAAACTTCAAGATAATATCTCAATTTAGGAAAACAATATAACAATATTTAATTCTAAAAATAGACTTATCATGCTTGATTCTCTCAAGTCTTAAAGTTTAAACATTCAGTGCACAATTATCTGACTTTAATCTAAAACATATCAATGATAATCACAAATCGATAAAAATATAGTAGTATGAGAAAATTACTTAAACACAAGACATAATTCAAGGATTTTCTAATAATTATATAGATAACATCCCCACACTTAAGATGTACATTTTCCTCTATGTACAAACATATATAATCACAGTATAAACAGAATATCATAAGAGAGGGAGAAAACTAAAACTGCTTTGAATACTGGATGAAATCCTCAGAATAGTAAAAAAGTGGAATTGTAGTCAATATAAATGTAACGCATGATTTCGAGCAAACTAATAAGAAAATAAGCACAAATAATAAAGAATATTAAGGGATTATAACTTGATTAGAAACAACCATATATATTTCAAAAGATAATAATGAAAATAAGTTGAAGAAAATAAAAAAAATAAAACAACTAAAACAAAATTAAAAAGAAAGAAAAAAAAGTAAAACAAAAATAATAATAACAAACTCAATGATACCAAAAAATTTAAAGGTAATTGTAATAATAATAGTAAAAAAATACTAAAAAAATAGAAATAGCAAAAAAAAATTAAAATATAAGTATAAGAATAATAAATAAAATAAAATAGTAAAATAAATAATATAATAAATAATAATAAATAAATAAAATAAAATAAAATAAAAATGGGGTGATTAACCTAGTTTTCACATGGCCATAGACACGTCCGTGTGTCCAGTGTGGGTCGCACGGCCATGTGCCAGACCATGTGTGTTTTCCTTTGATTCTCCCACGCCCATGTGAGATCCCACACGCCCGTGTGGCCCGGCTGTAATGCCCCGATTTTATATTAATTTCGGCTTTTGTAATTTCAAGACACAAATACCTATCTGCTTTAGTGGTTGAGTGATTTGAGTGTGTTTGGGAGGTCCCAAGTTCAAGTCTCAACTTGGGTGAATTTTGGTATTTTTATGAATAAAGCCCAAACTTTGGTTAGTAGGCTTATAAGTATTTAATTGTAAGAACATGTCAGAATGGACCTGCTGGTCTGGTGGTTAAGGGGAGTGTTAGTCTGCTAGAAGTCCTGTGTTCGAGTGCTTGCGTATGTAGGGGGATAGATTTTTACTCGGATGATGGACAGAGTTTTGGTGGAGTTAAAATATCGAGGAAGTTGTGAGTTAGTGGGATTGTGGGAGTAAAGTTAGGGGGTAATCAGAATCCTAATTGGGTAGCATTTGTTTTCCCAAAATTCCCTACTTTAGTTTTTTCCCTCTTCCTTCTCCCACGTCGTTCTCCTTTTTACTGCAGTCCCATCTTTTATTTTCTTTCTGCCACCAAACTCTAGTATCTATCGTCTCAATTTTCCCTTTCGAGCATTGCTGGTAAGTGTAGATTATTGCAGTTTTGGGCTTGACTAATGATTCTTTGTCTAACGAGGAGTTAATGGTACTTAGGAAGAGCACGAGGGGCTGTTGGTCATGATTTGGCATCTTAGTTGTGCTGAGAGAATCATCGCTGTTGGGAGGTTCTACCGACTTTGGAGTGCGGTTGCTGCGAAAATGAACCAGGTGTGTACCCAAAAATGCAAAAAACGAGGTTTCGACGAAAGTCAAAAACCATTCTGTCGATGCCACCGGGCGTGTGGTCACCCGTGTAGTAGGCCGTGTGCAAGACTGTTAGTCACCACATGATGATGTGATCAACGAGCCAGGCCGTGCGCGAGCGACACGGCTGTGTGACTGTTGGGTGAGGCCGTGTGGGCCACACAGATTTATGGGCCCACATGGGCGTGTGGGATTTTGGGCCAGGCCGTGTGAACGACAAGCCAAAAACTAAACATCTCAAAATTTGGAAGGAAAACATCTCAAAATTAGGAAAACAACAAAACATAAAGAAACCTAAAAACTTCTAGAGAAACTGAATAGAGATCTTCAATCTTGAAGGAGATCCTGCTTCTGAGTTGAATTTGTTGGTGTTCTTCGAGTAAATTCTTTGTTCTTCTCTGCGTCCCCATAGGTCTTCTTCTAATATGTATTTATAAACTTTAGAATGCTCAAAAACCCTAAAAATTGAGTTTTTCCGCGTAATATGGAAACAGGGTGCAAAATCGACACGGGCTAGCACATGGGCGTGTGGTCAGCCAGTGTGTCTCACATGGGCATGTGGATTCTGAAAACATCTTTTTTTTTTCCGATTTTGGCTCGTTTTTCACTCCTTTCACTCCCCTATGCTCACCTAAGTATAGAAACATGAATTTAAAGGATCGGGAGCATCAAATTCACTAATCAACATAATAAATCATCCAAAAACGCATCAAGAATGGGATTAAAAACATGTTACTTTTATGGCTTATCACCTCCTAAGCAAGATGATACCTGAATCCTCCAACCTAATATCGGTTATAGCCTGGACCACATTAAGATTATCGGTCTAAATTGTTGCCCATCTATATCTTTTATTAAGCATAACAAGAAGCCCATCCAGAATGTCCCATAATTCAGCCTCAAAAGGTGAACATTTGCCCAAGTACCGATTAAATCCCAGAATCCAATTTCCAAGTTGATCCCATAGTATACCTCCAGCAAAAGCGTTCCCCATATCTCTTGCAACTGCGCCATCCATGAATAAGTGAACTCACGTACTATTGGCATGAAAATTATGACTTGGACTCAGAGTATTGCTCTTGTATCCATTATGATGAAAGTTGAATTGCTGAGCCCACCTAAGTAGACTTTAACAACTTCTGTTGCTGACCATGTAACATTTGGAAGATAAACAGATTTCTATTCTTCCAGATGCGCCAGACTATTAATCTAAAAAGGGATGACCAAGTGACTACACGATCCTGCAATCTCAAATGACAACATAGATTAGAAGATAACCAAACTTGAAAATTATCAGAAAAGAACCTTCATTGAAGCTCTATTGGAATCACATGCAGCCACACTTGCATTTTGACCCTAAAAAATAAAAAAATTTCAATTCAGTCCTCTTAAAATAAATAAATAGATAATAAATTAATATATAGTAAAATTGCACTTTATCTCCCTAAAAAAATGTTTAGCCCCTTCAAAAATAATGACATTATAAATTAATACGTACTTAACTTATATTTTGATCTATGAAAAAGTTATAATTAAATTTGGTCCCATACTAAAAAAATTTCTAGATTTGCCATTGGAAGAACCTCATTGATATGACATCAATAGTTTATAAATATAATTAGAACATTTTGAAATTTAAAAACCAATTTAAAATGAAAATCATAATTTGGGGATTAGTGTTGCAATTAACTCTTAAAATAGTAGTGCAACATACACTTTGGACTATCCCAAGCTTCCATGCGTAGAAGAATAAAGAGAAACGCAATAGACGTGAGAAGATATATGAGAATGACCAACTCTCGTCGTCTTCAATCTTCTTCCTTTAATGGTTAAATTAATATTTTTGTTTAAAGAAAAATTTGAGCTTAAACAGATAAATTGTAACTTCACTCTTTGAACATGTTTAATTGCCATTTAACATATATAGAACATGTAGAAGGTGATTACAATTTACAACAACAAAATAAAATTCTTAATATGGAATTTATTCCAATGGAACAATCAACAACATTAACCACAAATATAAACTTAATTAACATCAATCATCCTTACAAGTTTTTCAACAATTCCATAAATAAAAAAATCCAAAAAAAAAAAATTCAATAATTTACAACCCAAAAAACACAATTAATTAAATTTATTCCTATAAATTAACAAAAAAATATTTATTTATTTTTCATTGAAGAAAAGGTTTAAATGTGCTCACTACCTTCTTAACTTGATCAACAAGAGAAGTGCATGAAACTGTTCCGTCATTCCCGGCCAATACTCTGTATTTATCTTTCCTTGTAAAATTTGTGCATTCAAACCCTAACGTAGCGGCCAAGATTCTTTGCACGTAATTAGCGACGTCATGTGGGCTTTTACCTGACGAACATGTAGCTTCCGCTGGCAACTGGTTCAAGAATGTCACTTCGTAAACAGGTCTAGGGTTCATGAAGAAGAAGATCGGGTCCAAAGCTTTCCACCCGCCGGCTGTGGTTGCATGGAAAAACCCTACCCTATAGTTCATGGCGACCGGGACTATTCGGTCCGTTAATTCGGCAAATAGGCCACTGAACCTTAATAGAAAGGGTTCTCTGCATGTTGTACCTTCAGGGCAAACTACTAAGTCACCTTTGGATAGTTCGTATTTGATTTTTTGGGCATCGACTTCTCTGATTCTTGTTAATCTTACCGTCGGTATAGGTGATAGGATTTCAGATAATCTCGATATGGAATATGTGACTGCTGGGATTTTTCTCATGAGGACAGTGGATAAGACCACAGGGTCCATTAAAGTTCTATGAGTGCAAACGAATAGGACGCCGGAGTTGCTACCAGAGATGGGTGACGGTGGTTTGCCTCTGACGATGATTTTGCCACCAAATAAAGGGGTCACATAGGGGATGATTCGCATCGGAAGCATTACACCGATAATAATTCGAATGGTTGCTAGTAATATGCCCAATGGCATCCATGAGAGGATTAATAGAGCGGTCAAAGGTGTTGGCCGCATCACGAGACGACCGTCATGAAAGATTACGGGTAGTGGACGAAGGAGTTGGTGGTCGTGGCAATTTTCGTCGATGATAAATGGTGGGTGCATTTGTTCCTGCATGTCAATAATCTAATGGTTAGGATCAAATTATTTAAAAAATATAAAATGCAATGGATTTAAACACATTGCATGAAATTTCTTACCTTGCATACAGAGAAGAATTGAAAACTTGACGTAGCTCTTCTAAGTCCTAAACTAGGCTCATCGTCTACGAACAACTTGGCGACTTTACTCGAGATAAAACCAATATCACCATCAACTAAACCTGTAGCAAATCCGAATCGGTTCACTACAAGTTCACTTCCAACAACCTCATCGGCTCGTAAATGCTCTTTCACGAACCTTTCCACCATAATCCTAGGCATTTTCGTCACCACAACTCTTTTATCATACCTACTAAACACTCTCCAAGCCTCCATATCAATATCATCCATAAAAAACTTAGGCAAAACAGCTCTAGACACCGATTCAATCTCCAACACCCGAAGCCCCGCCGTTGCAACAAAGACCATCAACTTCAACCCCGCATCACCCATGCCCAACGCATCGAGAAACCGAATCACCGGCCAACATAACAGCAACAAAGCGAACCGGATTAAACCCGAGGCTTCGAATGCAACCAACATGAAGTAGGAGAAAGGGTCCGAGTCTTTCAAAAGAATCCCTTCAAACTCAGAAACAATTGAGTTCTCCATAACCATCTTTTGCTTAAAAAATATCAAAACAAAAACTTCGGTTTTATTTATTTTTTCCCCTTGATTTGAGAGAAAATGAAAGGGATTGTGAGAATTTAAGGCTACAGAGTTATGGTTTGGATTGACTATTCTCTAATGCAAGAACAAGGCAGTTTATCAGTTTCACAACTACTCTCTCATATATATATATATGCGCAAAGAATAAAGGATTATACGCCACGTTAATATACGAATATTGATTACTTAACTTCACCAACTTGGGTCAAAATTTAATGACGAAAAAGCTTGTTTTGAAGCTTAAATTAATGGAGACTGCGGCCATCGGTTTAACTTTAATTAGGTTACTAACTTTCGTTACTTGAGGGTTTTTTATTTGATATAATAATGTGCAGAAGAAAGTATGGGTATTATTTATTATACATACATATATATGTATGGATGGATGGTCACTACGTATTGTTTGCATGAGAAGGAAGCAAGCAATTTCTTTCTCCATTGAATGGTTTTTGGTGTCTACTCCATTTTTGGGGTATTGCCACCCTCCACTATTGCCGCACGCCATTTATCTTTTTCTTTTTTTCGTCAATGAAGTATTAAATTCAGGTTGATAATACTGGCTGATTTATTAATTTAGTCGATTTTGAGCCAACCGTCTAAAATGGAAAAAAAAATTTGAAAACTAAAATAAAAATTTCACAGTTGAATTGGGCTTATAATTTAAAAAAAAATATATTTTTAATTTTTAAAAAAATTTTAATTAATTAATTAATTATCATTAAATTCACGAATTAATTGATCAAATCGATTATACTATAAATTAATATTCTGAACAATTTAATTATTAATCAAATTGTTAAAATATTAATTAAAGTTTTCACACACTAGATATATTGACACCCACTCGGTGGGTGGAAAATTATATTTGCATTAATGAAAAATATTATATTTTTAGTTAATTTTTTCTAAGTTGATAGTTTTTAATGCAGCGGATTTGAAAGGGATAGTTTTTGTATATAATTATTTCTGGGTTTACTATTTTAAAATTTTAAAATTAGTTTTTATATTTTAATTTTAAGATAGTGAGTAATTATATATTTTTATTTAAAAATCTTGACCTCTCTGTTCATTCCGCCATTAAAATTGGTGATGTGATTAGGAGTGTTTAAGTGGTTAATCATTTAGTTAACCAAATCGAATTAGTATTAACTGAATTAACTGGACTTTTTAATCCTTTAATTATTAACCGAACCAATTTTTTTTTTAAAATTAACCGAATTGAAATATTTCGGTTAACTTGGTTGGTTAACCGAATTAACCGAAATTTTTATGTTTTTGTTTTTTTTTTTGTTAAAATAAGTATAAAACATATAATAAATAAATAAATTGATAATGCTTATTTGACCGAATTAACCAAATTAATCGATAATTTGTGTTATTAATTATTAAGTTCGGTTAAGTTGGTTAATTACCCGATTTCGAACTAAATTAACTGATAACCAAACTTCCAAAAAAATCGTTAGCTGACCTCTGACCGAATTAGATTGGTTAATCGACCTATTAACCAAATTAGATCGGTTCGATTGGTTAATTCAATTTTAACCGAAATTTGAACGCCCCTAGATGTGGCTGTCTAATCCCTTTGAGAAACATATTTGGTGGGTCAGATCAGATTGAATCATGCTTATCTAATCCCTTGGAGAGAGCATATTAGATTAGATTAGAACATTGAATTCTTAGCTGCCAAGAGTCTTTGTTTACATTGTTTGTTATTATATTGTCTTCAGCAAGTTAATTTGTTGTATAATAGGGATTGGTATAGATCTTGATTATGTTAGCAAATTTTTTTTTTTGGCTCAGCCAGTTGATTACAAGAAAAAGGCGTTGGGAACACCCAACCCATACCAAATCAACAAAGAACTTACATCATCCAAATAATGCCAAAATAGAGTGCAACAACAAACATCAAATTAAGATGCCTATATTCTCAAAACAAAGTATACCTCGACAAAACCTGCTAAAACCAAGACACCTACTATTCCATTCATACCACGAGATGTGACTTCAAATCGAACCTCAGCCATTTGCTGTAAACATCCTTTCAAAATCACGAACAACTGCCTAAACAACCACGACCGAAGACACCAATATTCAACCAATCCGAAAACAGTAGTTGAATTGCATACCCAAAAATAAAAAGACCAGCTCCTTCCAAAACAACACAAAAACCAACACAATATCCTCTTAATTGCCAAAAGAACAACCCTTTCCAACTCGTCCACAGTAAATCAGACGGAAAATAAAGCCAAAAATCAACCCTTTATCGTCCCAGAGCACTCCACCATAAACCATAATCACATTCAAATCAACCCCTATAACATTAAGTTGGATCCAACCCATAGGATAAGGCTCCCAAACTAAAACCAAGCTCTTCTCCACCCACACAACAATTCATCGACCAACTCCACCATTCAATCCAACTCAAACCACGAATGCAAACCCTTACACAAACATAAAACAGACATGAGTAGAAGGCCAACAAAAGAGAAGCCTAAAAAAAAGGAATGCTCCTACTTCTATTCAGACATATTTAACAAAAAAATCTCCAACCAGTAAAACAGCATCATAACAAATATTTTACTTATAAAGAATCCCACTTTACTTCACAACAACCCCCTATTCTTGTATACAAAACACACTTCCAATTCAATTATTGCCAATAAAAAAAACTATATGGAACCAAGAACAAAATAACGATAACCATACATTGAAAATTCCAAACCAGTCTCGAAAGTTCTGAATCATTCCATAAAGCTGATCAATCATCCTTAACATTTTCCAATAATTCTTCTCAAAACATTGACATTTCTTAGAAGTTAATAGTTTTGAATCTCCTTTGTTGCACCAAATTCCGAACATCTCCTAAATCGCCCTCCTTCACCTACACCGAATACTAGTCAAAATCTTCATCTCTCTAAATTTATCTCTGAAACCTAATCACCTCTCTCACTAAAACTTCAACATTTAGTTACTACATCTCCGCTCTCATAATTTCTTCGATTACATCTTCTTCATTACTATGAACACTGAACCCTAATTTCTTTCCGATTACCCAAGTGTTATTTGCTTCCCTAAGAATCACCCTCATTCTATTGCTGATATCCGAATCAGAAAGGGATACGTTTACAATCCTCTCATATTCCTTACGAGACTCTTTTTCTTTTATCTTATGCAGAGCTCTGTCCCTCTTCTTTCTCTCCTTTTACGTTAAAATGCTGCCTTGGATTTCATACATAGACCGAATTTTCTTGTTTAACCCTTTCTTTTTTTTCTGCGAAAAAGAACCCGTTTCAATTCTTCTTCAACTTCCAGAGTTGATTCCCAACAGTCACCTCTAACTAAATCAGATTCCTGACTTCTAATATTGCCTTCCACTAGACAAATAATTTCTTTTGAGTTAGATATACCTGCATTCCCACAGCCCACGTCCATGCCCGATCCAATAGCAACTCCCCTTACTTTTGGATCATCTAAAGAGACCTAAACAACATCCAATCCCATATCCCTAACATCATTCATAGCCTTTTCCTTACCTTTATCCATATCATCTGCAACTCCAAAATTAATTTCTTTGGAAACATACTCTATCTCAGTCTCTTCATTTTCCATCTCTATTATTCTCTGAAATTCATTTAAATTAATCCCATTTTCAAGATTGACATCCATTAATACACCTACCATGACGTTTTCTTTACCTTCTGAAGGGATCTCCGGCCTTGTTCTCGTCACCGATCTAGACTCCGACATGCTGTCATCTTTATTTTTTTCCATCTATCCTTACTGATTGAACAGTCATCTTTCCACTCCGATAGACCCCTTTTCTTAACTCTAATCGAGAAGAGAACATTACGAACTTCTAAGCTAACTAACTCATCTACCATATTCGATTGAGAAGTAGAGATCATAGGCTTTATTTTTTCGAAATTGTGGACTTTTGTTAGATTTTCACCTACTGAAACCAATTTCCCCTATAACCTAGCTACACGTTTAAAAGTTTCAAAATTCCAACAATGCAATGGAACTCCTGCTACTTCAATCTAAGTCACCCTCTCAATAATCTTCAATTTCTCCGACCAAGGCTCAATTTTAATGAAAAAATCTTTCAAATAAGACCATTTAGTTTGCCTTAACAAATTCATCAATTATTCATCCGGAATTTCGACCAGAAAATGTCTTCCTCGGATCCTTCTTACTATTATTTCCCCAAGGCCAATTTTTGCTATTCGATCATTAAGGCTCTTTGAATCACATACCGAAATCGATTCGCACACCAGGCATTTCTGTAGATTCCATAACAGTTCGTCCTCCACATAACCTTGCACAATTCTTTTCTCAGTTATCATATCTCCTCTTGCAATATTTTCGAGCCTTTCTTTACTCTTAGCTTCTAGAGCTATTTCTACACTCTGTTCCTGCTCCTTGTGATCCAAAGCATTTGTAACAGTCCGGTTTAGACCATAGTCAGAACAGTAGTTTCGGAACCACAAATCTGAGTTAGAATAATATTTTTATATTATTTTTCGTGCTTCTGATATGTGAATTATTATGTGTGAAATTTCTTTGAGTTAATTTGTCTGTCTGTGTGTTTAATTTGAGAAAAGGGTTAAATTGCATTAAATGCAAAATTTGCATGCTTTATGAAAAGACACCTATTTGAGATGACTTTTAAATAGGGAGGCCTTATGAGGCAATTAAATTATTTTCAAGATAGTGGATAGCTAATGGACAGTTTTGGACATAAAACATATGGTTTTCTAATTATTTCTACTAAGGTCATTTTAGCAAAATGGATATTAATATGTTTTTAATAAAACAAGCAAATTAAAAGATGAAGATTATCATCTTATTTTGGCCAAAAATACCAAAGAAGAAGGAAAGAAAAAGAAGCTAGGTTTCAGCTAGCTTTTGATTCAAATTCAAGGTATGTTTTTAATCAGTTTTTGATAATTTCTACGTTTTTACAATCGTTGCTTCGAGAACTACAAAACCCATGTCTTAATTTTGAGAATTTGTGATGTTTCTAAAATGAGCCATTGATGAAATCATGAGTTTTATGATGTTTGAGGATGAATTATGAATGATATATGTTTGATTAACATAGTTTGTCTTTGAGTTTTTGATGAATTTGAGTATTTTGGATATAATTGAGAAAATGATTATTTGAGGGACTAAATTGTGAAATAAATGAAATGTATGTATTGATATGATCATAGTGTATATTCGGCAAAGCATGAGTATAAGCAAATTTGGTATATTTTGTGATTTTGTGAAATAAGGACTAAAATGTCAAAATGTGAAAATATGAGGGCTAATTTATAAATTGCCCTAAATATGTGCTTTTGGACTGAATTGAATGAGTTGATGAATAAATAGATTAAATTTGAATATGTATAGATCAAGAACTGAAGAAAACGGACTTAGGTCGCGGGAAATCAAAAGTGGTCAAATAGTCGAGTCTGTTCGTTAATCCGAATCTGAAGTAAGTCGATATACAAATAAATGACTTTGAATTGACTTAATTGTGCATATATGAAATTTTAATTGCTATGAATATGCTCGAGATGAGATGCATGTAAAATTCGAGAATTTGTATCTACGAATTATTAATGTCCGACAAGTCCCGTCTGAACCTAGGAATAGATAGGATTCGCATATGTCATGACGTAGGTGCCCGCTATGTGATATCATGTAAGACCACGTCTGGGACATTGGCATTGATTCAAGATTTCGTGTCAGACCACATCTGGGACGTTGGCATCGATATGAGACTTATGTGTAACACCATGTCTGGGACAGTGGCATCGATATCTGATTACATGTAAGACCACGTCTGGGACGTTGGCATTGTACGACTATTCCAAGCACTTTGAATATTCTATTAGGTTCTGAATGTTTCAACGGGCAAGTTCGATATACGAATAACTATGTGATTTGTATATCCGTTTCAGGTACGTTTGATATGTACACATTGTGTATATAAGAAGGTAAGTATATTCATAAACTTCACTATATAAGTTATGTATTTGAATTTGAGAAAGTAAAATGTGTTACATGAATGGACAAGCTATGATTCAATAAAGTATATGGTTATATGCAAGATTGAAAAATGAATGGCTAAGTGAATGTACCAAGAAGAACTATGGGTATGCATTTGAACTATTAGTAAATTCATATTGACTATATGTTTTGAATGCTTATATGCTAAGTTTATTTTTATATGGCTTACTAAGCTTTTAGAAAGCTTACTTTGTGTGTGTTTATTTTGTTTTATAGATTGTTAAAGCTACGAGAGGCTCGGGGACTGTCGAGGATCATCATCACACTACCTAAACTCATTTTAGAACCTTTTGGAAATGTATATACTAAGTATGACATGTATAGGCTAGTTGTTTTGAGTCATATTTGAAATATATGGTCAACCATGTGATATGGCTAGTTAAATAGTTGTGTAATGAATGAAGAGTCAAGCTATATGATGTTGGTTTTGGTATAATGAAAAGTCAAGCTATATGATGTTGGTTTTGGTATAATCTTATATTTATGAAATAGTCAAGATTGTGGTAAGCAAATTGATGCTATATGAGCACATATGTGTGATCAATGAAGTGATTATATGTATGGTAAGATGTGAATGTACCATGCCTGGTTATACATGTGAATTAGTTGTGTAAATTAGTATACAAGTTGGCATGAATAGAAATGAGATTGAATGAGATGATATGTTGTTCATTTGACATAATTTTGGTTGCCAATTGTGTATGGAATAATGCTTGTTTGAGATTGTAGGAATGACCCAAGTGTGGGTGGCATTTTGGCCTTGAAAATGGCCTACATTTGCCCACACGGTTGAGCACACGGGCGTGTGGCTCGATCGTGTCCCTCGTGGTTAAAATTCAAAACAAGTCAGGATCAACCACGGGCTAGACACACGGGCGTGTGACTAGCTGTGTGGTGAAGTCAGTAGCGACTACGGGTGAGGCACATGGGCGTGCCCATGGCTGTGTGGACAAGTCAGTATGTATGCCCTGTTTTGACATGGCTTAGACACACGGACGTGTCTGAAGGCCGTGGGAGGCACACGGCCTGCCCACGCGGGCGTGTAACCTCTGTAATTAGAATTTTTTTTTAAATTTCTAAGAATTTTTGTATGTGTTCGGCTTAGTCCCAACCTTATTCTAAAGCATGTTTAAGGTCTCGTAGACCTACTTAAGGGACACTTTGATGTGATTGACCTAGCTATGATATGAGATGCCTATAAAAGTTTCCGATCTGTCCGGTAACGCCTTTAACTCTATACCAGCAATGGTTACAGGTTAGGGGTGTTACATTTGGTTGGTATCAGAGCTACGATTTAGTCGATTCTCGGGCTAACGTAGCATTTAAGAGTTTAGCTATACATGCCATATATCTGACTGTGATAGTATGATGAATCTTGACGTGTAAAATGTGTTTTACGTATAGTAATGGATCCCGAAAGAGCCGTAGTTGACGATGTAGAAAGCAATGCACCTGTTCCCGCTCAAGGGACAGCGCCATTTGATTCGAGACTGACTATAAGCGGTCATAAAGGAGAAGCTAAATAGGCTTTCTTCCAAATGATGAGTGAATGGTTTACTCAGTTCGTAAGAAATAATCCGACTATTTCGCAACCTCCGCCCTTCACCTAATCCCCCTCAGAAATCTGCTATACCTCTGACTATGAATCTAAATTTATTGAATAAGCCTCTGGTTTACAAAATTCGTAAGTTTGGGGCTAAAGAATTTAGGGCTACTAGTGATGTTGATACTGAAAAAGTCGAGTTTTGGTTAGAAAACACTATCTGAGTATTAGATGAGATGTCTTTGACTCCGGAAGAAAGTATTAAGTGTGTTGTTTTCTTGTTACGAGATGCAGCCTATCAGTAGTGGAAGACTTTGGTTTCAGTGGTTCCAAAGGAACGAGTTACTTGGAATTTCTTCCAGTCTGAGTTTCAAAAGAAATACATCAGTCAAAGATTCATTGATCAGAAACGAAAGGAATTTTTGAAATTGAAATAGCGCCGCATGTCTGTTACTGAATATGAACGAGAGTTCATGAGATTAAGCTAATATGCTCGGGAATACGTTTCGACTAAAGCGATAATGTGCAAAAGATTCGAAAATGGCCTTAATGAAGATATTCGATTGCTAGTTGGTATTTTGGAAATAAAAGAGTTCGTACTGCTTGTTGGTCGAGCGTGCAAAGTTGAAGCACTTGGGAAAGATAAAAGAAAAGCTGATTCTGAAACCAAAGAAGTGAGAAAAAGATTTCCGAGCAAATCATTTCAGTTTGTTTCAAAGAAATTCAGAGATGAACATAACCGTTCCAAGGCTAATGTGGGACAATCGAATAGAGATCGAGTTAGATCATAGTCAAACTTAAAAGCTCCAGCAACTTCAATAGCAAGTGTTGGAAATGTCCGATTTGAGCGACTTGAGTGTAAGCATTGTGGTAAAAGGCATCCGGAAAGTGGTAGATTAAATGATTGAGCTTGCTTCAGATTTGAATTGTTAGATCATTTTATTCGTAATTGCCAGAGTCTGTTGAGCTAGAGATTGTTCAGAATCTGAGATCTGAAAATGTTTCAACGAGAGGTAGGCCTTCTCAAAATACAAGAAATGTCAGTGGTAGTCAGAGAACTACGAGCGACACTATAGCGAGATCTGAAGCTAGAGCGCCTGCCAGAACGTATGCCATCCGAGCTCGTGAGGAAGCTTCATCTCCAGATGTTATTACGTGTACATTTACTCTCTATGATACTTCTATGATGGCATTGATAGACCCAGGTTCTACTCATTCATACATATGCATGAACTTAGTATCCAGTAAGACTTTGCCTGTAGAGTCTATTGAGTTTGTTATTAGAGTATCAACCCCTTAGGCAAAAGTTTTCTGGTTGACAAAGTATGTAAAAACTGTCCGTTGATGTTTCAAGATGTTTGTTTTCCTGTCGATTTGATGCTATTACCCTTTGATGAATTTGATATAATTTTGGGTATGGATTGGTTAACATTGCATGATGCGGTTGTGAATTGCAAAAGAAAGATCATAGATTTGAAAGGTCAGAATGATGAAATAGTTCGGATTGAGTCTAGGGAATTGAACGGATTGCCTACTGTGATATTTGCGTTGAAAGCTCAGAGTTATGTGAAAAAGGGTTACGAAGCTTATTTTGCTTATGTAATTGATTCGAAAGTGTCTGAAAACAAAGTTGAATCAGTGCCAGTTGTTTGTGAGTTTTCTGATGTATTCCCTGAAGAACTACTAGGATTGCCTCTGATACGCGAAGTTGAATTTGGTATTGATTTATTGCTTGGTACGGCTCCTATTTCGATAGCTCTGTACAGAATGGCACCAACTGAGTTAAAAGAGTTAAAATCACAGTTGCAAGAGTTGACTGACAGAGGGTTCGCAAGATCGAGTTTTTCACCTTAGGGTGCTCCTGTTCTGTTTGTGAAAAAGAAAGACGACACGATGAGGATCTGCATTGACTATCATCAGTTGAACAAAGTGACAATAAAGAACAAATATCCTCTGCCCAGAACTGATGATTTGTTTGATCAGCTTAAAGGAGCTACTGTGTTCTCAAAAATAGATCTGCGATCGGGATACTACCAGTTGAGAGTAAAAGATTCAGACATTCCAAAAACTACTTTCAAAACAGAATTTTTAGATCGTACCTAGATCGATTTGTTGTTGTTTTCATTGACGAAATTTTGGTTTATTCTCGAGATGAAATTGAACATGCTGAACATATGAAAATTGTGTTACAAACTCTGCGAGAAAAACAATTGTATGCGAAATTCAACAAATGTAAATTTTAGTTGCGTGAAGTTAGTTTTCTAGGACATATTGTATCGACCTCTAGTATTCGAGTGATCCGAGCAAGATTTCTGCTATTGTGGATTAGAAGCCTCTAGAAGAATGTGTCTGAAATCCGTACCTTTATGGGACTTGCTGGTTATTATCGAAAGTTCGTAAAAGGCTTCTTGATGATAGCTACTCTGTTGACTAGATTACTCCAGAAAGATGTGAGATATGAATGGTCCGATAAATGTCAGAAAAGCTTTAATCAGTTGAAAACTCTATTGACTAAAGCTCCAGTTTTGGTACAACCAGAATCGGGTAAAGAATTCATGATATACAGTGATGCTTTGTTGAATGGTCTGGGATGTGTTCTGATACAGGAAGGCAAAGTTATAGCTTATGCCTCGAGACAATTGAAACCTCATGAAAAGAACTATCCGACTCACGATCTTGAGCTAGCTGCAATTGTGTTCGCATTAAAGATTTGGCGTCACTATCTTTTTGGTGAGAAATGTCACGTGTTTTCAGATCATAAAAGTCTGACATATTTGATGACCCAGAGAAATTTGAATCTGCGTCAGAGAAGATGGTTAGAGCTGTTGAAAGACTACAAGCTTGTGATAGATTATCACCCGGGTAAAGCAAATGTCGTTGCTGATGCATTGAGTTGAAAGTCACTGTTTGTATTACGTGTAATGAATGTTCATTTAGATCTGTCTGATAATGGTTCAGTGTTAGCTGAATTGAAAGTGAAACCGTTGTTTATACAACACATTTGTCATGCTAAGAAAATTGATAACAAATTGTTAGCAAAGTGAACTCAATGTGATTTGAACTCTGATTCTGAATTTTGAGTTGATATTGATGATTGCTTGAGATTTTGAGATCGAATTTGTGTTCCGAGAAACTTAGAGTTGATTCAGTTGATTTTGAATAAAGCATATAATAATCGCCTATCTGTTCATCCGAGAAGTACAAAGATATACTGTGATCTGAAGCAACATTATTGGTGGTCTGGTATGAAACGAGACATTTCTGACTTTGTTTCGAAATGTTTAGTCTGTCAGTAAATTAAAGCTGAACATCAGGCTCCATTCAGTTTGTTACAACTGATTCTGATTCCTGAATAGAAATGGAATAGAGTGACGATGGATTTTGTTTCTGGATTGCCTCTGACTCCAAGAAAGAAAGATGCGGTTTGGGTCGTAGTTGATCCATTGACGAAATCCGCCCATTTTATTCCGGTGAGATTTGATTACTCACTTGATAAGTTAGCTGAGCTTTACATTTCTAATATTGTGAGATTGCACGGGGTGCCATTGTCTATTATATCTGATAGAGATCCGAGGTTTACATCAAGGTTCTGGAAGAAATTGCAAGAGGGTTTAGGTACGAAATTGTATTTCAGTATCGCTTTTCACTCGCAAACGGATGGTCAATCCAAGCGGATTATTCAGATTCTCGAGGACATGTTGAGATGTTGTATCCTTGAGTTTAATGGTTCGTAGGAACAATATTTGCCATTGATTGAAATTGCGTACAATAATAGTTTTTAGTCGAGCATCAAAATGGCACATTATGAGGCTTTGTACGGACGCAAATGTCAAACACCTCTATATTAGACTGAGCTCAGTGAAAATAAGCTACACGCGGTTGATTTGCTAAAAGACACTGAATAGAAGCCTCTGATCGTCAGAAGTCTTATGCGGACTTGAAATGAAAAGAGATTGAATTTGAAATCGGTGATAAAGTGTTTTGAAAGTGTCTCTGTGGAAGAAAGTACTCCGATTCGGACATAAAGGCAAGTTGAGTTCGAGGTTCATCGGGCCATATGAGATTTTCGAGCGTATTGGGCCAGTTGAGTACAGATTGTTGTTGCCCTCCGAGCTAGAAAAGATACATAATGTATTTCATGTGTCAATGCTCCGTCGATATAGATATGATCCTTCACATGTGATTACTCCGTCTGAGATTGAAATCCGATCTGATATGACCTACGAAGAAGAACCGATCCGTATCTTAGCTCGTGAAGTGAAAGAATTGAGAAATAAAAAAATTCAGTTAGTGAAAGTGTTGTGGCATCGATACAGAGTGGAAGAGGCTACGTGGGAGCATGAAGATTCAATAAGACGACAATATCCGAATCTGTTTAACGGTAAAATTTTCAGGGACGAAAATCCCTATGGGGGGAGAATTGTAACAGTCTGGTTTAGATCCTAGTCAGAATAGTGATTTTGAAACCACAAATCTGAGTTAGAATAATATTTTTATATTATTTTCCGTGCTTCTGATATGTGAATTAGTATGTGTGAAATTTCTGTGAGTTAATTTGTCCGTCTGTGTGTTTAATTTTAGAAAAGGGTTAAATTGCATTAAATGCAAGAATTTGCATGCTTTATGAAAGGACACCTATTATTTTCAAGATAGTGGATGGCTAATGGACGGTTTTGGACATAAAAAAAATATGGTTTTCTAATATTTTTACTAAGGTCATTTTAGTAAAATAGATATTAATATGTTTTTAATAAAACAAACAACTTGAAAGATGAAGATTATCATCTTATTTTGGCCGAAAATACCAAAGAAGAAGGAAAGAAAAAGAAGCTAGGTTTCGGCTAGCTTTTGATTCAAATTCAAGTTATGTTTTTAATCAGTTTTCGATAATTTCTATGTTTTTGCAATCGTTGCTTCGAGAACTACAAAACCTATGTCTTAATTTTGAGAATTTATGATATTTTTGAAATGAGCCATTGATGAAATCATGAGTTTTATGATGTTTGAGGATGAATTATGAAAGATATATATTTGATTAACATAGTTTGTCATTAAGTTTTTGATGAATTTGAGTATTTTAGATGTAATTGAGAAAATGACTATTTGAGGGACTAAATTGTGAAATAAATGAAATGTATGGATTGATATGATCATACTGTATATTCGGCCAAGCATGGGTATAAGCAAATTTGGTGTATTTTGTGATTTTGTGAAATAAGGACTAAAATGTTAAAATGTGAAAATATGAGGGCTTATTTGTAAATTGCCCTAAATATGTGCTTTTGGATTGAATTGAATGAGTTGATGAATAAATAGATTAAATTTGAATATGTATAGATCAAGAACTGAAGAAAACGGACTTAGATCGCGGGAAATCGAAAGTGGTCGAATAGTCGAGTCTGTTCGTTAATCCGAATCTGAGGTAAGTCGATATACAAATAAATGAATTTGAATTGACTTAATTGTGAATATATGAAATTTTAATTGTTATGAATATGCTCGAGATGAGATGTATGTGAAACCCGAGAATTTGTATTGACAAATTATTAATGTCCGAGAAGTCCCATCTGAACCTAGGAATAGATAGGATTTGCATATGTAATGACATATTCTGGGACATTGGCATTGATTCGAGATTTCGTGTAAGACCACGTCTGGGACGTTGATATCGATATGAGACTTATGTGTAAGACCATGTCTGGGACATCGGCATCGTATTGATTCGTGTAAGACCCTGTCTGGGACAGTGGCATCGATATCTGATTACATGTAAGACCACGTCTGGGACGTTGGCATTGTACGACTATTCCGAGCACTTTGAATATCCTATTAGGTTCTGAATGGTTCAACGGGCAAGTCCGAGATATGAATGACTATGTGATTTGTATATCCGTTTCAGGTACGTTTGATATATACACATTGTGTGTATAAGAAGGTAAGTATATTCATAAACTTACCGATATGAGTTATGTATTTGAATTTCAGAAATTGAAATGTGTTACATGAATGGACAAGCTATGATTCAATAAAGTATATGGTGATATGCAAGATTGAAAAATGAATGGCTAAGTGAATGTGCCAAGAAGAACTATGGCTATGCATTTGAACTATTAGTAAATTTATATGCTAAGTTTATTTGTATATGGCTTACTAAGCTTTTGGAAAGCTTACTTTGTGTGTGTTTATTCTATTTTATAGATTGTTAAAGCTACGAGAGGCTCGGGGACCGTCGAGGATCATCATCACACAACCTAAACTCATTTTGGTACCTTTTGGAAATGTATATACTAAGTATGGCATGTATAGGCTAGTTGTTTTGAGTTATATTTGAAATATGTGGTTAGCCATGTGATATGGCTAGTTAAATCGTTATGTAATGCATGAACAGTTAAGCTATATGATGTTGGTTTTGGTATAATATTATGTTTATGAAATAGTCAAGATTGTGGTAAGCAAATTGATGCTATATGAGCACATATGTGTGATCAATGAAGTGATTATATGTATGGTAAGATGTGAATGTACTATGCCTGGTTATACATGTGAATTGGTTGTGCAAATTAGTATACAAGTTGGCATGAATAGAAATGAGATTGAATGAGATGATATGTTGTTCATTTGACATGATTTTGGTTGCCAATTGTGTATGGAATAATGCTTGTTTGAGATCGTAGGAATGACCCAAGTGTGGGTGTAACACCTCTTACCTGACCCCATTGCCGGAGTCGAGCACGAGGCATTACTAGACTTAACTACTAATTTGGCGCATAAAAATTGAAACTGTCCATCTACGTCATGTTGACTAAATTGACTATAACTCGAGTTATGAAACTAGAAATTTAGATCCGTAAATTTTTCTTGAAACTAGACTCATATATCTTCTTACTATAATTTTTTCAGAATTTTTTGGTGTGGTCAATTAGTACAGTTTATTCATTAAAGTTTCCCTTGTTTCACTGACCAACGGTTTTGACCTCTCTTAACCTAAATTCATATATCTCATTGTACAGTTTTCATATGTTGTTCCTAATTATTTCTATTGAAAATAGACCCACTAAAGAATCTATACATATAAATTATAACTCATAATTCTTTTTTTTAAATTTTTAATTATTTTCTAAAATCAAAATAGAGGACTTCAAATACCATCCTGACCCTGTCTCACTAAAACTCAAATATCATAGAATATAAAATTCCTTTGCTTACTCTGTTTCTTTCAAATAAAAATAGACACAATAATATTTAATTCTATATCTTATTAACTATCTAATTCCATTTCTCCTATTTTTGGTGATTTTTCAAAATCACATCATTGCTGCTATTCAAAAACTGTTTCATTGAAAAATATTGTTAACTAGTTTATAACATCTTTACTCCATTTCATTTAAAGTCTATACATGCCATATAAATCTTTAAACATAAAACAAAAGCTACCAGTATTGATCTGGATAGTGAGCTTTGTTGTGATGATCTAATCTACCAACTTCCCTTTAATTCAATCTACATAAAAATATCAAACACACACAAGTAAGCTTATTGAAGCTTAATAAGTTATTAGGTTTAAAAGTAATGCTTACCAAACATAATATTTTCAAAAAATAACAAAGCATTTACTATAGTTTCCTGCCATTCACAACCACTGTTATGATACTTCACATAGTTGAGCTCAATATTAACAACTACTCAATCTCTTTCAATAGGTTCACACCTCTTGTTTTACTTATTATCAAATTAGGAAACGTCTTACGAATTTGAGTACGTCGTTACTCAGTGCCACGTTACACAACTCAGTATGGTTCTCCTTATTGAAACACCATACCTACATTTCACAACTCGGTATGGGAAAAGTCATACCTACTTTCTTAACTCAGTGCGGTTAATACCATATCTATGTTTCACAACTCAGTATGGATGATATCATACCTACATTTCACAACTCAGTATGGATGATACCATACCTACGTTTCACACTTTGCTATGGATCAACCATGGTCTTTCCTGTCAATTCATCACATGTCACGATACAAACGTACTCAATCCTGCGTTTTTCCTAATTTGAATTACCACCTTTATTCTTTTATTTTATCAAAATTTTCACAATCCCACAGCAAATTCATATTTAATAACACATTATATCATTCAATCATTCACAAATAAACATGTAAATTCAACCATATGAACTTACCCGGCTGATTTGTAGAAGATATTGAAATTTAGGGACTATTCCGTAACTTTTCTTTTCCTCATTCTTCTTTGGATTCTTGATCTATAATGAAAAATATTTTCACTCATTAGCATTTATTTCATTTCTATTTCATTTCATAATTTATGCTCTTCAATTTTTGAAATTACACTTTTACCCAAAATTTACAGTTTTTACAATTTAGTCCCTACTCAATTCACCCATCAATTGAACTAATTTTTCTCAATTAACACTTTATTTTATCATTAAAAACTGTTTCACAACCTTTGATATTCTGAATTTCAACACCAATCTCTAATTCACAACTTTTTCACAATTAGGTCCTAAATACCATTTTCTATCAAAATCACTTAATAAAACCACCTTAATATGAAATTAGAATTTAAATTTCATAATAATTCATCATAAAATTCCCTTACTCAGCCACGGTAACTTCTAATTTCACCCACCAAATCAAAAACTAATGAATTCTATAAGTGGACCTAGTTGTAAAAGTCATAAAAACATAAAAATTATTAAGAAAAAGAAAGAATTAAACTCGAATGATGTAAAAATATGAAAATACAGATTTCTTCAGACCTCCTATGGCGTTTTGGATGAGAAAATATGAAGAGATCTCTAGATTTTTCAATTTTGTCCTTATTTTATATGTTAAAATTGTAAAATTTCCAATTCTGCCCTTATTTCCCTTATTTTTCTGATGATTTTCTTGCCCTTTCCATCCAAACTATTCACTTTTAGGCTTAATTTCCCTTTAAATCCTATTTTTTTAACACTTGAGCCATTTAATCCTTCTAGCAAATTTTGCATTTGTTACAATTTAGTCCTTTTTATTTAATTAACTACCCAAATGTTTAAATTTCTCAACCAAACTTTAATAATAACTTAATGACACTCCATAAATATTTCTAAAAATATTTATGGCTCGGTTTTCAAATTCTAGGTCTCAATACTTCATTTTTTGACCTATTTGACATAATAAATTCTTTTAATTCACCAAATTCACCAATTCACAAATTCTTCTAAATTCTTACTTGACTCATAAATAGTAAATTACTATCTTATTCAATCTTTCTTATCGGATTTAGTGATCTCAAATCACCGTTTTCGACACCACTGAAAATTAGGCCGTTACAGTGGGTGGCATTTTGGCCTTGAAAATGGCCTATATTTGCCCATACAGTTGAGCACACGGACGTGTGGCTCGACCGTGTCCCTCATGGTTGAAATTCAAAACAAGTCAGGATTGACCACGTGCTAGACACACGGGCGTGTGATTGCCCGTGTGGTGAAGTTAGTAGCGACCACGGGTGAGGCACACGGGCGTGCCCACGACCGTGTGGACAAGTCAGTATGTATGCCCTGTTTTGACACGGCTTAGACACACGGGCGTGTGACCTCTGTTACTTAGAAAAAATTTAAATTTCCGAGGATTTTCGTATGTGTTCGGCTTAGTCCCGGCCCTATTCTAAAGCATGTTTGAGGTCTCGTAGACCTACTTAAGGGACACTTTGATGTGATTGACCTAGCTATGATATGATATGTCTGTAAAAGTTTCCGATCTGTCCGGTAACGCCTTTAACTCTATATCGGCGATGGTTACGGGTTAGGGGTGTTACAACATTCCTCTAAAGCTTTCTTCTTCCATTATATCTAGCCAATTTCACCCCGATTCTCTTCCCCAATAAAAAGAATCCATTTAACCTCATAATCGCCCTTTGCGCATCCCTTTCATTGGTGAATCTCACAAACCCAAACCTATTACCATTTCTACACCTTTTGGTTGGGATAAAAGCATCAACAACATCTCCATGGTATCCAAATAATGCCCACAAGCCTTTCTAATGCATAGAAGTCAGAATGTTGTAAACGAAAACTATTACCACGATACCAGTCTCCACTGCCTCCGTCATTGTAACCTTCCCAGTATTGATACTTATTTTTAATATTGGAATTGATATCTGACTCTGTTATTCCCCAAGTATGGGGTTGTGGAAACTATTAGTTTTGATGGGGTTCTGCTCAGGGGTTGCATTGAAAATCTAACAAGCCCTAGAGATTGATGATGTGAGAGGCGAATATGGCGGCTGACTTAGTTACCAAAAGCAGGAGCTTTTCGCCCAAACCTTTTCTCTATTTTCTAGTGAAATTGAAAAGTTTTATACAATTGAGATACTTGTATAGGTTTATGTATGGAATATAGAGATCATTTAATTTGTTCAAGTAAGGCACATTATTTGTGTGAGTGCGTTTGATTATAAAACTGGTGTGTTGTGGTTTTACAAACAAAGTTCATAGGGGTAATTTTAGTGGGGAGCGTATTGGTCTTAAAGGATACAAAAGTGAGGAAGTTGTCACTAGATTGTGATAGATTTAGGATCAGTTGTTGTAAGTGTTAAAGATAGTAGATATTTCTTTCCGAACTAAGCTTCGCAAATATAGGAAAACCAAACTGTGTAAACAAACTTTGTTGTCCCTTGTTTTATTCTGTGCTATCTTAGTGCTCAGAGAAGTACCAACTTCTGCAAGCACTTTTGCTGAAACTTGTTACTTAGCAATTACTTTCAAATTAACATATTGTTATTGAATATGCTATTTGCAAATTTAGATATTACAAATTCAAATATTATAATCATTATTCAGAGTGAATACAAATTTTTAACTCTTGAATATATATTATTTTAATTCATAATACTAATATAGATTCAAATTTCTTTATTTACTATTCAAATTTAGTTTACTTTCGATCCTTGTTCAACGAAATGAAGTACACTTCGTAGTTAGTTGTTTATCTCTTTAAAAAGCACTTGTGACAAAAGTATTAATCACTGCAACTAGCTATAGATACCCTGTTTTGGAAAAAAATAAAGGATTGTTTAACTTATTAAATTAAAAATTTTAGATTAAATTTCAATGGATAATGTTGTTTACCAAATATGCCCCCAAGTCCTTAACCCATTAGCCTACCGTTGATCAAATCTTTGCCGAGAAACCCAACAGTTAAAGAACCTAAAAGGGTAGGGACCCACTCTCTATGTCTTGCTATGCCAATCTCCTTTTAATATGTCTAATCCTATCTTAATCATGTCTTAATCGCATATTAGGTTTGAATTATTTTGAGTAATTTCTAAGTATAAATATTTTGCTTCGAGTTAATTTAAAATTGAGTTTTGATTATTTAAATTTACTAATTAAAATTTTAGATCCAATCATCATAAGTTCAAATTATTTAAAGTTATTTGTTCAAATAATTTATAATTAAAAATTGAATCTAATTAGGTTCAAATTAATTAAACTAAGTTTTTTTTAATCAAAATTGATTTGATGGTTGTACTTCCATTATATGTATCCCTTTTCTATATATAACCAAAACAATAAATTGATATAAATAACATAATTCTAGCATCAATATGTTTTCATTCTAACACATCCACATGTCTTTGTCAGTGTTATTGGCAATCAAAATGTTTGGAGGGATGTTCTCTAACTTCTTTTAATAAATCCAATTAATCGAATTTGTTAGTTATTACAATGATATCTTCTTATAAATATAATATACATATATAATTCCAACATCAACATATCCCTATCTATGGTGTTTATAGTTACTATAAGTTAGGCTCTGTTTCAACTCTTGGCCCAACCAATATTAATGGGTTAATCTATAGTTTGTCTTTCTCATAATATTTTTTTTATATTTTATATTGACTTGTTGTTATGATGTATTTTAATTAAGGATGAGTATTTAGTATATTAGCAGTATATTTTTTATTCTATAAATAATTTTAAAATATTTATTTTAATATTTTACTATATCTTTATAGAACACCTGTCAATCCTTAATTTTACTTGTGAGATTTAAAAACTCCACTAATAGTGTACCAAATATTTTCTCATAGAAAAAGACAAAAAGTGATATATTGAATATTTGATAGCTTAGTTTGAGTATTGAAGAAGAAATGGATTTTTTTTAATACACAAAAATGTCATACATCTCCCCATATATATACAGAATGATAAATTTATAGTTTAGTCTCGTTAAAAATATATAAAATTTTAATTTAATAAGATGGTAAAATTTATAATCCAATTCAATCCCGCTTAAAATATTAAAATTTTAAGTTAACACATTGATAAATTTGTAATTTTGTCTCTAAAAAAATTATAATTCAATTTTGACTTTCCAAAAATCTTTTTGGCTTCCCCCTATATATATTTGTATGTATATAATTATTTCACACTTCAACTTTTAAGCACATTAATCTACAAATGATAAAATTTTATGAATTATTATTTGATATATCCACATGATAATTTTAGTGGGATTAAAAAAAATCACCATATATTTTTTATATTTTATTTTTATACATAAATTAAAACCACAATTATTTTACTCACTCATGAAATTAAAAATCTCATTGCCACTTTATCAAATAATTATCCAAATTTTATTTCACAGAATATAAAATGTTAAGAAGTAAACTTGTTAGAAAGGTTTTATAAACAATTACTTATATATATGATTACTTCTAAATTTGTTTTTTAAAAGATTTTTGTAATAAATTGGCATATTAAAATTTAAATATAATCAATGATGAGGTTGAAGTCTTAAAATTTTAAGTATTATAGTTCGAGTCTCACTTGTGTAAATCATATGTGAACATATTAATTGTAATGGTTAATTGTGATGATGCGTAAAAAAAAAATAAAAAAAATCAATGATACCTATTGATGTATTTATACTAACTTTGAAAAAGGAAAACAAATATTGCACAAAATTAGAATTGCAATTTTCTATTTTATTATTATAAAACTGAAACATCATTATTTGATAAAAATTGATATAACCCACCATTTTTATTTGCAAAATTAGCTCAGAAGTCACACAAATATGGGTGGAACCACAATTTTCTACTAAGCAAACCTGTAATTTCTTGTTCATCCCTTAAAAGTTAGAAAACTTTAGAAATCTCAATTCCAGTTACTTACTCAATTAATTTATATAAAACAGCCGCAAATAAGCTAGTTTTTTTTTTTTTTTTTTTTTTTGGTTATGGGAAGCTTGCAAGAAGAATTGAAAGTAGGTTAGAAAAACTTTGAAAGGTTTGGTGTCTCTTAAGGGAAAAAAAATGGCGGTTTATTTGTTCAAGTTTTTAAGGAAAATTTTTCTTGCCTAAGTTTAGGTAAGGTTGGTTAGAAAATTGAAATTAAAGTGAATACCATTTGTTTAATTTCTTAATTTTTTTTGGTAACAAAATAAAAAGAAAAATCAATTATGAAATAACAACAGTAGGATTGGATAACATAAAACATCTATTTAATCGTATCTGATCATCAATCAATGAAAGAGCAACATAAAAAATTCAAACACCAATTGGAAAATCTTTCATCAGGTCAGCTAAAATATCATAGGCGCAATTCACCTCTCTTAATGTTTGCTTAATGACCACTCTCTACTCGCGTCTGCACAGTTTTTGAATTCGTTACACTAAATCTCTGTTTGAATGTCCTCTAATATCACTATGAATACTTTTAATAACTAGAACACAATCAATCTTTGAGAGGGAATTATATTTTAGTATAGATTGATTTGTGATGAAGAAACATCTTTTTCATTTGCATTATTCATTTAAGTTAGGCTATGGCGTAAGTGTATGGCCCATTAAAATAAAAGATTAGTCATTCGAAATGAAAATGTCATAACATCCCCATAAAAGGGTTACATAGAATTTGTGTTTAAATTTTCAATTAATATTAATACTGAATTTCATCTTTAAATAATTTAAGATTTTTTATGAAACTATTTAAAAGTCGAGTAGTCCAGTTAGTTGTTGAAGCTTGGAGGTAAATTCAATATTTGAAAAGATTTAAATAAAATAGTAGACCAAAAAAATGTGATTGGTAAAAAAATTAAATTTGATGAAAATATGGGTTGAATTAGATTTCAATTAGAGGTGACAAATAGGTGGATTTGGATTGAGCTTTATTCAGATTAGGCTCAGTTTTTTTGAATTCGGGCTCGGATTGAGCCAGGCGAGCTTTAACAAATTCAAATAAAGTTGAATTTTTTAAGTTATAAATATTTTAATTTCAAATGTAATAATTCATTTTACTTCTAAAGGATGACAACACAATTTAGATTTGTCTTATAAAAGCATGAATTATATATATTTAATAGAGTTATTTTATATAAAATAATTAAAGACCTTGTTGTGTGTAAAATTTATTATTATATGATATGTATATGAATTGAAGAAAATATATTTTAATTTATTATTATTTTTACAATTGAGTAACTTTTATCTTTCTTAATAAATATATATATTCAAGCCATGCAAGAGGAGTTACAACAATTTGAGAGGTATGAGGTTTGAGAGTTGGTGTCAAGCCCACTGATTGCAACATAATTGGTACAAAGTGGATCTTTAAAAACAAAACAAATGAGCAGGAAAATATCACTTGCAACAAATCCAGACTTGTGGACCAACCAAAGGTACACCCAAGTAGAAGATATTGATTTTGAAGAAACTTTTGCACCTGTTGTTAGACTTGAGGCTATCAGATTATTGCTTGCTGTAGCTGCACATTTTCACATCAAGTTGTATCAAATGGATATGTTAAGAGTGCCTTCTTGAATGAATTTCTAAATGAGGAGGTGTATGTAGCTCCACCTAAAGGGTTCGAGGATCCTGCTAACCCAGATCATGTCTACAAACTAAGTAAAGCACTATATGGACTGAAACAATCTCCTCAAGCTTGGTACGAGAGACTGTCTCAATATTTGATTGGTCAAGGTTTTCATAGAGGTTTTGTGGACAAGACACTGTTCATTCAAAGGCATAGAGGGACTACAACCATGACGCAAATTTATGTGGATGACATAATATTTGGTACTACATCAACTGCTGCTAAGGATTCCTTTGTGAAGATCTTGCAAAGTGAGTTCAAACTGAGCATGGTAGGGGAGCTATCATATTTCCTTGGATTACAATCATGTAATTGGAAGATAAGACATTCTTATCACATGAGAAATATGCAAGGAATATTGTGAGGAAGCTCAAACTTGAGAACTCTAAGCCAACCAAGACACCAATGCTTGTCAATGAGAAACTGTGTGGAGATGTTGAGGGAGTGCCCGGTTCCTTGACCACATTCAAGAGCATGATTGCCAGTCTTCTATATCTCATAGCCAACCGTCCTGATTTGTGCTTTAGTGTTGGTGTTTGTGCCAGATACCAGGCCAATCCAAAAGAATCTCAAGTCAAGGCAGCCAAATGAACTATTAGATACGTCCATGGTACATTTCATCTTGGCATTTGGTTTACTAAATATAGTGCATTATGCTTAGTAGGATACATTGATTCTGATTGGGTTGGGAATATAAATGATCATAAAAGCACATCTAGATTATGTTTTTACTTGGGAAGTAATCTTGTCTCTTGGTATAGCAGAAAGCAATGATTAATCTCTCTCAACAGCTTAAGTAGGGTACATTGCTACTTACAGTTGTTGTGCTGAAATACATAATAAAGCTGATATGAAAAATATTTCTTTCTTCATTGAATATCATTGAAGCACAAAGGGGTATTTAATACAAGCAGATAACAACTACGTGTTAACTAACTACCTAACACTTTAACTAACTTCATCAACAAAGCTATTAATGAGATACTGATAACATGCCTCGTGCTTGGTTAACATTTCCTTCCTCCTGTAACTTCATGTTCATAAGGGACAACTCTAAGCTGACTTCTAAGTTTATTGAATAATCTTTCGGATAACGGTTTTGTCGGGATGTCAGCAATTTGATCTTGACTTGGCACATAACCTACTTGAAAAGCTCCTGCTGCCACTTTTTCCCTTGCAAAGAACAAATCCAATTCAGCATGCTTGAACTTGGAGTGCATGACAGGATTTCCTGCTACTGCAATAGCAGCTGAGCTATCACACCATACTAATGCCTTTTTGTTAACTGGAACACATAACTCGGTTAACAAGGATTGAATCCAGACCATTTCTGTAGTGACATGGGCAAGACTCCTGTATTCTACTTCTACTGTAGACCTAGATTCTACTTGCTGTTTCCTGGAACTACAGTAGACTGGATTCCCTCCAAGAAATACACAATAGCATGAGGTCGACTTTCGATCATCCGTATTTGACCCCCAGCTGGAATCGGAGTAGCCTTCAAGTAAAAAAAATTTTAGCTCGGCTGAATCTTAAGCCATGATCCAAAGTGCCTTGAAGATAACACAATATTCTTTTGACAGCTCGAAAGTGTAAATCCAATGGTCGATGTATGAACTAACAGACTTTGTTGACTGAAAAGGCAATGTCTGGTCTGGTAATCACCACATACTGTAGAGCACCAACGATGCTCCTGAAAAATTGTTCATTTTCAACAGGGTTGCCTTCATGTGCTGATAATCTACAAGTTGTAACCATTGGTGTAGGAGAACCATTGGACTTGTCCATTGATGCCTTTATAAGGAGATCAAGTATGTACTTTCTTTGGCTTAGAAAAATACCATCATAAGTGTAATTGACTTCAACCCTCAGAAAGTAACTTAGCTTTCCCAAGTCTTTCAAAGAGAACTGTTCATCGAGTTTGTTAACAAACTGGTCTATAGCTTGAGAGGCAGAACCAGTGACAATAATGTTATCTACATAGACTAGAACATATAGCAATTGAGCCCTCGATCGATGGATAAAAAGAGAATTGTCAGCTTTGGATACTTCAAACTCATTAGCTAAAAGAAATTCCCTCAGCTTGTGAAACCAAGCCCGAGGTGCTTATTTAAGGTAATAGAAGGCTTTTCTCAACTTGCATACCAACTATTGACCATTATTCCCTTGCTGTTCAAAACCTGGTGGTTGTACAATATAAATTTCCTCATGCAAATCACCATTCAAGAAGGCATTATTAATATCTATCTGCCTAAGAGACGAACCTAAAGACACAACAATTGCCAACACTACTCTAATCATTGTCAGTTTAACCACATGACTAAAAGTCTCTTGAAGGTCAATACTTGCCACTTGAAGATATCCTTTCACCAGCAATCGGCCTTTGTATCGAGCCACAAAACCATCAGCATTTCATTTGATCTTAAAAATCCATTTGCACCTTACTGTCCTTTGACTTGCAGGCAAGGGCATAAGATCCCAAGTGTGATTTGAAAGTAAAGCTTGATATTAAGTTTGTGTAGCTGTTGTCCAGGCAGGACTCTGAAACGCCTCTGTAATGGAAGTTGGCTCCTTTTCAGTCAGAATAGAAGAAAACGACTTTGGTTTGTAAATACCACTCTTGGATTGAGTTTGCATAGGGTGTGAATTGACAAATGTGGTGGTCCTGACAGAAGTAGCAGGTTGATGATAGGTGGTAGGCACACAAGCTGCAGCTAAGGAATCTGCTTGTTGACCTGCAGAAGGAGAGTGATCAATAGGAAAGTTTATGCTAGAATGAACTGAACAAGGACTTGCCATAGGAAAAGAGCTGACTGACCCTGATGAAGGAGTAGAAACACGAGCTGGAGGAGTAGTCACTGTAACCATAGGAATGTAAGACCGTTGATGAACAGCCCTGATAGAATCCAAGGTAGATCGTGAAGAAAAACCATGATGATAGAATACAAGGTACTTATAGCCTTTTTAATTTGTTCCAAATCCAAGAAAAACACATCACTTTGAACGATATTGCAGTTTGTGTTGATGAAATGGCCACAAATAAGAAAAGCGAGTACATCCAAACACCTTTAGGTGAGAATAGGCAGGTTTATCTTTATAAAGTCTCTCATAAAAACTACTCTTTTGTAGAACATGAGTGGGCAACTTGTTAATCACATGAACAACATGAGCAAATGCAAAAGACTAGAATTCCAAGGGCACAGATGCTTGAGCCAAGAGAGTCAACTCCATGTAAAAAATATGTCGATGCCTCATTTCAGCCACACCGTTCTGTTGTGAGGTATGAGGACAGGTAACTCTATGTTAAATACCAAGCTTGGAAAGCTCATTAGATAGAGAGCGATACTCTCCCCCCAATCACTTTGAAGCATTTTTATAAACACCTAACTTGAACATGTACCATTTATTGGAAATGAATGAAATATATGAAAACCTCAGACTTAGTCTTTAGAAAATATAGCCAAGTATACATGCTGTGCATATCAACAAACGAAACATAATAGGAGAATCCATTGGATCGTACATATGCTGGTCCCCAAACATTGGATACAACAAGTTCAAAGGGCAAAGAATGCACTATTTGAGAGGGACTAAAAGGTAGTTTGTGAGATTTGCCTAACTGACAAGCTGAGCATACATAAGGCAAACAACTATGTTTGAAAGAAACATTTCAATATCTCAAGACACGTGCAAGCGTGCTATTACACGGATGGCCAAGCTTGTTATGCCATAATACAAGAGAGGGAGAGAGTCGTATACTGCATAAAATAGTTGAGTTGGACTATTGAGCAGCAATAGAATTGTTGGAAGAAGCCCCAGACACATCGAACCTGTAAAGACCATTATGCATGTGGCCCGCTAGAAGAGTTTTCTTTGTCTGAGTGTCCTTCACAAAACATAGATATGGGTGAAACTCAAAACAAACAGCATTATCCCTTGCAAACTGACCTACATATAGCAAATTCTTACAGACAATAGGTACATGTAGAACATTCTTGAGGCGCAAAAGCCTAGGCCCAACCAATAAAGAAGAAGAGCCTACATGAGCTATAGAAATAGATTCACCATTTCCCATGGACACCTGATTTATACTTGTGTAGGGAGAAGTAGAAGAGAGTGTAGCCAAGTCAGGAGTAATGTGATTCGTGGCCCCAAAGTCAGGATACCAGATTTGATCAGGTGATGTTGAAGAAGAAGCTCGAGGAGATGGCTGAGGAGATGAAAAAGGAGGCTGAGAATGGAAATTGCAGCAGTGGGATAGAGAAGAGCAGGAGAGGAGTAACCCTGCCCATTGAAGTGATAATAGTTGCCCATTGAAGTGATAATAGTTAACACTCATCGAATGATTAGGACTCATTCCAGAAAAATTCTCATCAAATCTGTGATAACAAGATTGAACCACATGTCCAAGTTTGTCACACAATTGGCACTGTGGTGTGGATCGTGACCATCCCCTTCCATTACCACAAGCTCTGCCACTAGACCAGACTTAGCATTGTCCTCTGTGTTCATTCTTAGACTCATGAGAGTAGTTGTTGGAGTCTGCAGTGTTTCTCGAATTATCATGTGTGGGATGGGAGGCTAGATTGGCTTGTAAAGGAACCTCTGTCAACAAAGCAAGCTGTCGTGCTTCACAATTAAGAAGCATTTCAGTCAAAAAATCAAGAGACACAGGACTAGCAGAGGCAAGCACACAAATGGACTCATATTCAATCGAAAGACCAGCCAAGATAATTCTCACTTGTTCTTGTTCAATAACCAAACTACCAGCAGCAATAAGACTGTCACTCAGACTCTTGACCTTGGATAAGTACTCCTTGTCTGTAAGATTTGCTTTCTTGAGTGAGTATAGAGCATGGCATATACTCGAAATCTTGATATTGGATTTTTCACCAAATCTCTTTTCAATGGTCGTCCAGATCTCAAAACTAGTCTTGGCTGTTGTGAGATGAACCAAGACGTCATCTGTGACTGTAGAGAGCAGCTAAGATGCTAAAAACTTGTTTTGTTTTTATGAACAAGAAATGTAGGATTAGAAACTAGCTGACCCTCATTTCCAGTGATGAGAGGAGAAGGGACATGAATAGTGCCTAACACAAAACCTTTAAGATCGTATCCTTCAAGAATCAACAAGAGTTGATGTTTTCAAAGGAGAAAATTGTGCTCACTGAGTTTAATGGTGTCATGCTCGGAAAAATAATGGACTGTTTGTAGTGAAGCACTGCCTTTACCTTGTGAATGAATTGCTTCCCCAGTGTTGGACGAGTGTCGAGGGGTATCAACCACATGCACAGTTTCAATGGCCATGAAAAAGAAAACAAGAGAGAGGAGAAAAAAAATTATACCAAGAAAACCTTAGCTCTTGATACCATGCTGGAATACAGAATAAAGCTGATATGAAAATATTTCTTTCTTCATTGAATATCATTGAAACATAAAAGGGTATTTAATACAAGCAGATAACAACTACGCGTTAACTAACTATGTTTAACTAACTAACTAACACTTTAACTAAATTTATCAGCAAAGCTATTAATGAGATATTGATAACAAGGTAGATTATGGAGGACTTTGGGGTTGCATTACCTATTGTCACGACCTATTGTGACAACATTAATGCAATAAACATTTCAAAGAATCTTGTGTAGCATTCAAGAACAAAGCAAATTGATATCAGACACTAATTTATTCAAGTGTTGGTTGAGAAAGAGTCTGTTGAGCTAAGGTATGTGTCCGCTAAAGGCCAGTTAACTAATATGTTCACCAAACCCTTAATTTCAAATAGGTTTGAGAGCTTAAGAAGCTCAGTTGGGGTACATCAAGCTTGAAGGGGTTGGCTCTTTTGGAAGACATCCACACGACTATGTTTTATGCCATTTTGGTGTATTTTGTGATAATTATGTTGATATTTATTCGCTGAAATTTTGGAGGCTAATAAAAATATTGTTTTTGGCTCCAATTTTTTTTTTAAAGGTGACATGTATATTTTGGGAAATGACAACTTTACTTGTTATAAATGCCCAATCATATCCTTTTGGATTTTTTCTGTTGATTTTGAATATCTAAATTCCCTAAAAGCCTTGCTATTCTTCTTGTTTCCAAGTTCTTGGCTATTTCACAAAACCCTAACTCTCTCTGTAAGAAAGCTCATGTTCTCTGACCATGGCCTGTGTAAAGATCACATCTGTTGGAGAGTATGAAAAGCAAAAACAATCACAACAATCAATTGGTGAGGGGACATCCAATCCCTAGGTTCAGAGGGATGATGGTGAAAACAGGGAAATGCTCACTTCCCAAAGCACATCACAACCGGAGGTAACCCAGACAACATCGATACCTCTTGTTTCTTACCTCTCTTCTTAACTTTCTATTCTAGTCATTCCAAGGAGGGAAGTTGCCTCAGTCGATATGGAGATGCAAACCGTCAGACCATCTTAGGTTATCTTGCAAGCAGCGACGAAGATTGATGCCTTGAACAATCCACCAATGCCACTAAAATTAAAAAGATAAATGATTTTTCTACGTAAAATTTTAATTTTTTTTTCCTATAAACCCAGGTTTTCCCCTTTTACTAAAAAAATTAATTCTAAAAAAATTAAAAACATAAAATAAGTGGCCAAAATGAAAACTTACCAAAGTTGCATGACTAAAATAAATGTACAATAACATTGAATTAACAACGGGTGATCAAAATAAATATAATTTTAACAACAGTTCCTAAAATGAAAAAAAAGTTTTTAATGATGATGTCTAAACTGAAAAAAAAAAAATTCAATGTCCAAAATGAAAACTTTTGAAAATTGGGTGACAAACTATGTAATTTACCCTATTTATAAATAGCTAATCCAAATTCGTTTTTAGTCCTTCTATTCTTAATTTAATAATTAATATTTCTATAAGCTTTTTAATTAAAATTTTAAATCAAGAGAACTTTTTTAATATTAATATGTTACTATAGACATAAGTCATATATGCTGATTGAGTCTTAACTTGATTGGCATCGACATTGTTGTCTATGCAGGAGGACATGTGTTCGAGTGTATTGAAGCGCAATGTCCTCTTATTTAAGGGTGAAGGAAAAAAACATATTAGATTAGAATCTATAATTAGATTAATGTTAAAAAAAATTTATATGATATACTTTATATAATAAAAGAATAAAATAGTATATTACAATGTTTAAAAATGGGTCAAGCTCAACCCAAATTTTGGCCTTACAGCCCAAGCCGAACCCACGTTTCAAATGTGCCTATTATATTTGTCCAAGCTTATATTCTGAGATTACTATTTTTTTTTTCAAATTCTCCCATATATTTGAATCAAACTTCATAACTTGACTTTTGGATATGGTTAATTGGATCATTGGGCTAATAAAAAATTATATAAAAATTAGATTGATTACTCGAATTTCTTTTTTAAATCTTGAAACATACATTAGGTTTTCGATTTAATGCATAATTTGGTATATAAGTTTAGCAGTGTTTTTTTTAATATGGTACTTATGTTATTTTTGGTCCAATATGATATCTATATGTGATAAAAGTTATACATTTTAGTACCTAAAGATAACAATATTAATTTTTAGTGTTTAATTTGAGTTTTAAGTTGATTTAATGAAAATTCACAATTTATCTAATAATATTAGGAATTAATTTTTATCAAAGCTATCTTAAAACTCGAATTAAATCACATCTATCAGACTTTATTTGACAAATTGAACATAAAATTAAACAAATTTACAATTAACGCCAAATTTATTATATTAACAAAATCATGAAAAATTCAAACTTAATAATATTAGCTCTTACATTTCCTCACAACAACCCTAAAATCAGAATTAAATATTAAGAAGTTAACACCGTTTTTTTATATTAAAATATATAACTTTTGTCAAATACAAGTATCAAAGACAAAAATATAATACAGATGTCACATTAGAAAAAACTGTCAAACTCATATACTGAATGATATATTAAGTACAATTTCTTTTAATACTAACTCTCACACAATTAATAATAATTTCTATGACTCAAACCCACATCTTGGGCATGGCATTGAGCTTCAAACGTAGATTATATATATATATATATATATATATATATATTATAATAATCGGTATATATAATTCCAATTGAGATACAAGAAATTAAATTTACATAAATCATTTAAAGATGTTGCCATTTAACATATATAGAACTGGTAGCAGGTGATTACAATATGAAATTTATTCCAAAGGAAAAATTAACAACATTAACCCTCAATATAAACTTAATTCCACAAATCATCCTCACAAATTATTCAACAATTCCACAAATCGTCCTCACAAATTATTCAACAATTCCACAAATCATCCTTACAAATTATACAGCCCGGCCAAAAAACACAATTAATTAAATTTATTCCAATAAATTAACAAAAAATTCTCTTTTTTTTCTTTCATTGAAGAAAAGGTTTAAATGTGCTCATCACCTTTTAAGAGAAGTGCATGAAACTGTTTTGTCATTTCCAGCCAATGCTATGTATTTATCTTTCCTCGTAAAATTTGTGCACTCAAACCCTAACGTAGCGGCCAAGATTCTTTGCACATAATTAGCGACGTCGTACGGGCTTTTCCCTGACGAACATGTAGCTTCCGCCGGCAACTGGTCCAAGAATGTCACTTCATTAAACGGTCTAGGGTTCATGAAGAAGAAGATCGGGTCCAAAGCTTTCCACCCGCTGGCGGTGGTTGCGTGGAAAAACCTTACCTTATTGTTCATGGCGACCGGGACTATTCGGTCCGTTAATTCGGCAAATAGGCCACTGAACCTTAATAGAAAGGGTTCCCTGCATGTTGTTCCTTCAGGGCAAACTACTAAGTCACCTTTGGATAGTTCTTGTTTAATTTTTTGGGCATCGACTTCTTTGATTCTCCTTAATCTTACCGTCGGTATAGGTGATAGAATTTCAGATAATCTCGATAAGGAATATGTGACTGCTGGGATTTTTCTCATCAGGACGATGGATAAGACCAAGGGGTCCATTAAAGTTCTTTGAGTGCAAACGAATAGGACCCCGGAGTTGCTGCTAGAGATGGGTGACGGTGGTTTGCCTTTGACAACGATTTTGCAGCCAATTAAAGGGGTCACATAGAGCATGATACGCAGCAGAAGCATTTCACCGATAATAATTCGAATTAATGATAGAAATATGCCGAATGGCATCCATAAGAGGATTGGTAGATGTTAGGAAATAGAAAGCTGTTAGTGTGTTAAAGTAGTTAGCATGGTTGTTAAAGAGCAGTTATTGCTTAACTCTACTGCATTAAATACGTGCTTGTATTCTCTCTTTATTCTCAAGTAATACAAACAGAACTTCTTTCTCTCTATCTTTCTATTCTTCAACATGGTATCAAGAGCCATTATTTTTTGCTTCTAAATTTTTTTTCTGATGGCGACGGAGCCAGTACCTGGAGGTGACACTCCTCATCATTCGTCCAATACTGAGGCTGTTTTTCCATCAACCAGTTCGGGTGGTATACTACCTGCAGTTCACTACTTCACCAAACATGATACTGTCAAGCTTACTGAAAATAATTTCTTGCTGTGGAAACATCAGTTGCTTCTCATTCTTGAGGCATATAATCTTGAAGGCTTTGTCCAAGGTACTGTTCCAGTTCCTTCTTCTTTTATTTCTGGTGCTGACGGTCAGTTGATTGATAATCCTGCGTTTCTTGCTCATAAGAAACAAGACAAATTTCTAGCCTCCTGGTTGTTAACCACAATATCCGATGATATTTTAATTCATCTTACTACTGCCAAGACAAGTTCTGCTATTTGGTCTGCTGTTGAAGCTCGATTTGGAGTTAAATCCAATATCAAGATTTCAAGCATTCGACGTGATTTGTACTCTCTCAAGAAAGCTAATCTCACCATCAAAGAATACTTGTCCAAGATTTAGCAATTGAGTAATAGCCTTATTGCAGCAGGACATATGGTTACAGAACAAGAACAAATCAGCATTATTTTAGCCGGTCTTTCACTTGAATATGAGTCCATTCGGGTTATAGCCTCTGCTACTCCTATGTCCATTGATTTACTGACTGAAATGTTACTTGATTGTGAGGCGCGACAATTAGCTGTCTTATCTGAAGTTCCTATGCAGGCGAATGTATCTTCTTGTTCTACGAATCCTTCAAAAACCACAGATACTTCTAATACTTATTCTCAAGATTTCAGGACGGGCCAGCGCGGACGTAGTCGAGGTTGGTCTCGTGGCCGATATCGGGGCAATGGTCGAGGTTGGTCTCGTTCTAGACCACAATGTCAGTTGTGTGGCAAAGTGGGGCATGTGGTTCAAACTTGTTATCATCGCTTTGATGAAAACTTTTCTGGTGTGGAATCATCAAACTTTTCTGGTGTGGAATCTGTTTCTTCAAAGATGGTTAACTATCATCAGTGCAACAATCAAGATCTTACTACGTCTTGTTGTAACTCGCATTCACAAGTCTCAACTGTTCCGCAACCTTCATGCTCCAGGCCATCAGTCCAAGCTTGGTATCCTGACTCTGGAGCTACGAATCACATTACTCCAGACATGACAGCCCTCTCTACTGCTTCCCCTTACACAGGTACGGATCATGTATCAATGGGCAATGGTGCTTCTGTTTCTATAGCTCATATAGGAACCTCTTCTTTGCTAACTGGTTCACGAGTTTTACATCTTAAAAATGTTCTTCATGTACCTCATCATGTATGCAAGAATCTCTGTCAGTGGGACAATTTGCTAAAGACAATGGTGTTTACTTTGAATTTCACCCTTATTTGTGTTTTGTCAAGGACATTCAGACAGGGACGATACTTCTAGTAGGCCACATGCATGATGGCCTTTACTGATTTGATGTGTCTCAACATAATCATGCCAAGACTCTCTCTGCTGTACCTACATCTCCCTCGGTTCAATTTGAAGTTCCTAAGTCTCGCTTCGGTTCAAGTGTGCCACGCTCGACTCTCCTCTGCTCCCCTACTATGGCATAACAGACTTGGTCATCCAAATCATGATGTTCTTGCTCGTATCCCACGCACGCGTGCAATGTTCCGTTCAAGCTCGATAGTCTGTCTCCAGTGTATACTGCTTGTCGGCCAGGCAAGTCTCATAGGCTACCGCTTTAAGGCATCCACAACCGTATATTCTGTACCATTTGAACTGGTTGTATCTCGATGTTTGGGGACCCTCTTACGCTTTCAATCAAATGGTTTTTCTTACTATGTGTCTTTTATTGACATGCATAGTCGATATATGTGGATGTATTTGATTAAAACTAAGTCTGAAGTATTGAGCTGTTTTCTCAATTTTCACAAAATGGTTCAACTTCAATTTGGTTCCTCTATCAAAATGCTTCAAACAGTTGGGGAGGTGAGTATCGATCTTTGTCTAGTGAACTTTTCAAACATGGCATTCAACATAGGATCACTTGCCCTCACACCTCACAAAGAAAATGGTGTAGGTGAAAGACGCCATCGTCGGTGGTTGATATGGGGTTAACTCTTTTGGCTCAAGCCTCCATGCCTCTGGATTTTTGGTCTTCTCGCTTTCTCTATCTTTGTTCACATAGCTAACAGCTTCCAACACCACTTCTCCAACACATGATCCTATGAGATGTCAGTATAAGGTCAAACCATCTTACTCTTATTTACGAGTTTATGGGTGTGCTTGTTTTCCCTTCTTGAGGCCATATAATCGTCACAAGTTTCAGTTTAGATCCAAGAAGTGTGTGTTTGTTGGACTTACTTCAAATCACAAGGGCTACAAGTGTCTTGATGATACTGGTCGAATATTTGTGTCTCGGCATGTGGTTTTCGATGAAACTCAGTTCCCGTTCTTGCATGGTTTTGTTTGTCAAGGTCATTTTGCTCCTGTTCAACAGTCTCGTCAGCAGTCCTATGTTCCTCTTGTTACAATACCGACTTCTTTCAACCCTATGGCCATGCCCAGTTCATCTCAGCACACTAATTGTGGTTCAGGTGGTTCTCATCAATCTCCACTTCAGTCTCGTGCACCACCTACTGTTCTTCCAGTGCCTTCTCCACTTCAGTCGAGTGCGCCATCTGCTGACATTCCAGTACATTCTGCTGAGCCTCTTGTGCCTTCCTCTTCTCCTCCTATAGCTCCTTCCAATTCTATTCTTCAAAATGGTCATCCTATGCAAACCAGGTCCAAAGGTGGCATTTACAAGCCTAAACTTTTTTCTTCTGTCTTGGCTGAAAAAGAACCAACTTCTATAACTGAGGCATTTCGAGTTCCTCAATGGGCAGCAGCAGCACAAGCTGAATATCAAGCCTTACTTTCGAACCACACTTGGGATCTGGTACCATTACCTAAGGATCGGAGGGCTGTTGGTTGTAAATGGATCTTCAAGCTTAAGAGGAATGCTGATGGCTCAATAGCACGCTACAAAGGGAGGTTGGTAGTAAAAGGCTATCTTCAGGAAGCTGGCATAGATTTCCATGAGACATTCAGCCCAGTAGTGAAGCCTACAACAATTCGGGTAGTCTTGGCTTTAGCAGTCTCCTTGGGCTGGTCCCTTCGACAGGTGGACGTTAATAACGCGTTTCTGAATGGTGATTTAAGTGAAGACATATATATGGTGCAACCACCAGGGTTTGAACAGACAGGACCAAATGGGCAGCAGCTTGTGTGCAAGCTGAAGAAAGCATTATATGGACTCAAACAAGCCCTCGAGCCTGGTTTCACAAGTTGAAAGAGTTTCTCCTTGCCAACAAGTTCGAAATATCAAAGGTGACAACTCCTCTTTATAAATCGATGGCCGATACTCACTTTTTATGTCCTAGTGTATGTGGACGATATCATCGTTACTGGTTCCAACACAAGTGCTATCAATCACTTTGTCAAGGAGCTTCATAGCAAGTTCTCTCTGAAGGACTTGGGCAACTTAAGCTATTTTTTGGGCATTGAAGTTAAACATACTGCCAATGGTCTTTTTCTTAGTCAGAAACAATATATACAGGAGTTACTTAAGAAAGCTTCTATGGACAGATCAAATAGTTCTCCTACACCTATGATTTCTACTTGTAGGTTGTCGAGTACTGAAGGGAGTTCGACTGATGATGCAACTCTTTTTCGAAGCATAGTGGGTGCTCTTCAATATGTTGTCATCACGAGGTCGATATTGCTTTCTCGGTCAACAAGGTATGTCAATTCATGCACAAACCTTTGGACACTCATCTCAAAGCCGTCAAGCGAATTTTGCGTTATCTACAAGGCACGCTGGAGCATGGTCTTCATTTTCAACGTGCGCCCAAACTAATTCTTGAAGGCTACTCCGACTCTAGCTGGGGTTCTGATCTTGATGATCGACGATCGACGTCGGGATATTGCGTCTTCCTCGGAGGTAATCCAGTGTCTTGGAGCTCGAGGAAGCAGCAGGTTGTGTCCAGATCTACTGCTGAAGCTGAATACAGAAGTTTGGCCAATGTTACTGCTGAGATAGTCTGGCTCCGCTCTTTGTTGATGGAGCTTTCTGTTCCTTTTTCAGCCAAGGCACTTATTTGGTGTGATAGTTCAGCAGCAGTTGCTGTCGCAGGAAATCCAGTCCTGCACTCCAAATTTAAACATGTCGAGTTGGATGTGTATTTTGTCCGAGAGAAAGTTGCTGCAGGTGTGGTTCAAGTTGGTCATGTGTCTGGTCATGATCAAATTGCTGATGTTTTAACGAAACCACTATCAGCAGTAATGTTTAATAAGTTCAAAAGGAAGCTTAAAGTTGCAGCACTTGAAGATGATGTTTCACAAGGAAGAACGCTAGCAGAGCACGGGGAATGTTAGGAAATAGAAAGCTGTTAGTGTGTTAAAGTAGTTAGCATGGTTGTTAAAGAGCAGTTATTGCTTAACTCTACTGCATTAAATACGTGCTTGTATTCTCTCTTTATTCTCAAGTAATACAAACAGAACTTCTTTCTCTCTATCTTTCTATTCTTCAACAATAGAGCAGTTGAGGGTGTCGGCCGCATCGCGAGACGGCCATCGTGAAAGATTACAGGTAGTGGACGGAGGAGTTGGTGGTCGTGATGGTTTTTGTAACTTATAAATGGTGGGTGCATTTGTTCCTGCACGTTAATAACCTAATTATTAGTAAAAGTTGTTTAAAAAAATATAAAATGCAATGGATTTAAACACATTGCATGAAATTTCTTACCTTGCATATAGAGAAGAACTGAAAACTTGAAGTAGCTCTTCCGAGTCCTAAACTAGGCTCATCATTTACAAGCAACTTGGAAACTTTACTAGAGATAGAACCGACATCACCGTCAACAAAACCTGTAGCAAACCCGAACCGGTTCACCACAAGTTCACTTCCGACAACCACATCGGCTCGTAAATGCTCTTTCATGAACCTTTCCACCATAATCCTAGGCATTTTTGTCACCACAACTCTTTTATCATACCTACTAAACACTCTCCAAGCCTCCATATCAACATCATCCATACAAAACTTAGGCAAAACGACTCTAGACACCAATTCAATCTTCGAAACCCGAAGCCCCACCGTTGCTTCAAACATCATCAACTTCAACCCCACATCTCCCACGCCCAACACATCGAGAAACAGAATCACTGGCCAAGTCAACAGCAACAAAGTGAACCTGATGAAACCCGAGGCTTCGAATGCCACCAACATGAAGTAGGAGAAAGGGTCCTGGTCTTTCAAAAGAGTCCCTTCAAACTCAGAAACAATTGAGTACTCCATAGCCGTCTTTTGCACACAAAATGTCATACAAAAACTTGGGATCCCCCCCCTGATTTGAGAGAAAATAAAAGGGACTACGAGAATTTAAGGTTAAAGAGTTATGGTTCGGATTTACTATTCTCTAATGCAAGAACAAGGCAGTTTATCGACTTGGGTCAAAATTTGTGGACGAAAAAAGCTTGTTCTGAAGCTTAAATTAATGGAGACTGCTGCCATCGGTTTAACTTTAATTAATTAGGTTACTAACTTGGGTTACTTGATCGTTTATTATATGAAAAGTAGTTGATATAATAATGTGCCAAAGAAAGTATGGGTATTATTACCATATATGTATATATGGATAGTCTCTTACGCATTGTTTGCATGAGAAGGAGCCAAGCAATTTCTTTCGAGTTGAATCGGTGTCTAAGTGAACTGTTTGAAGGTGGTAAAAAATCGAAAATTGAAATGAAAAATTGATGATTGAATTGGTTTTATATTTTTTAATTTTCAAAATATTTTAATTATTTAATTAATTATTAGATTGATGATCGAATTGATGATTTAATAGATTTTACTACTAATTTAATTGTTAAAACATTAATTAAATTTTTTCATATTGTGAGACCTGTTTGATGGTTGAAAACTTATATTTATATTAATAAAAATACTAAATTTTTGGGTTTTTTTTTTTCAAAATAAATTGATAGATTTTAGGATAGTGGATTTAAAAGGAGGATAGTTTGTGTTTATAATTATTTGTTTTTATAAAATATGATATTTATTTTTTAATTCAATAACTGAGTTACTGTCACTTAAATAACCACAACGAATTCATTCAAATGTATATATATATATAATATTAGACAATACAAGTTTTGATATACATATACATATATAAACATGAATAATATACAACTTTCTCAACAAACAAAACCATGATCTACAAAAAATCAAATAAAATTATGGTAAGCATACAATGCTTAATAAGTTCGTACAAGATTAACATAATTTACCCAACAAATAATATATTCAGGAATTGAAACTTAATTAGAGGAATTATTGAATTCCTTAGACACCTTAAACAATCCATGCCATCATTAAAATGGTTAGTTCAATAGCATAAGATTAAAAATAAAACATATAAGTTCTTTGGCATTAAGAACCTAAGGAACCATGCTCAAATCAAGGAGAACATATATGTACATTCATAAGTTTACTTCCATTTCCAATTCATAACATTTCATTTATTACATGAAGAACTATAGCGAATTTACTTAGCATACGTAGAATAAAATTGTTTACACGAGTTGTGAATATAGATGCCCACACGAGCTATGAAAATGGGCTTGCTCACACGGTCGGGCACAGTGCTAGACACATGGTCGTATGGCATCGATTGTCACCTTTGGTCTTTCATGCATTTTTCAGTTTTCCATGATTTTTTTCCAAAGTTTTCCGGGTTAGAACACACACCTGAGTGTTTCTGAGATGTTATTACCACTGCAACAAACCGAAACCTATACACAACATCCACTTAACTAATTAAACAAAAGACAATCAAGAACCAAACACGCATTCGGCCCTTACTCAATTAAAGTATTCGACCAAAATGCAGCTAGGGCATTCTACCCTTACAACTTCTACACAAAACAACCTCAATCTAGGGTATTCAGCCACTTACCCACGAATAAGAATGATTCCAACTACACTTAACTTGTTGGAGGGGTAACCGTTGCATGATCCTCTGCTATAAGAACCCAAAAACGATAAAAAATGAAGATTATAGATCAATTAAAGCCTCCTACCTTCACATAAAAAGAAATAATTAACCTTATCACAAGGAAAAATGCACATACAATACTTACATTAAGATGAGAATACAAACTCCTCGTTCAAAAACATGACACGGAAAAATAGCATAAATGAAACGGCGACACAATAGAGATAAGGCGACAATAAAACAGTAGCAGAGGAATGACAACAAAGAAAGGTTCAAAGAAAGAAAAATCACTATGGTTTGTTTATGGAGAAATATGTCAAAATGGAAGAGAAATGGAAAAGTAGAAGGAAAAACGTCAGAGAGAAAACTCAGCAAACAGAAAATGAAGAACGAGACGGGAGTAAAAAAAGTGGGATGACAACATGGGAAATGTTTTAGGGATGAGGGAAACAAAAATTAATTTTGTTTTAGGCACTAAGAGATTTAAACTTAGGACCCATAGGTAAGTTAAAGCTTTACCATTGAATCAGTAAGCTCATTCTTGTTAATAACTTACGAAAAATTAAAGATAACCTTAACGTGACAAGCTAGGTATAGGAATAAAAATACTCAAAATTCAAGGAAAAGGAATCAAACACAGAACTTCAAGTACACATCTGTAACACTTAACCGCTAAAGAAAATCAATTTACTTGACATAAATAATTGCCCAAAAATTTAAAGAATTTCGGGGCGTTACACGATTGGCCAAAAATTCATCAGGGACACATTCTTGAATTCTCGGATCCACATATAGCATCCATAGAAACTGTGGTACGAATTTATAAATTTTATCACGTGCCTAATATTTAATTTCAAATGCTAAAATAAATATTATATAACTTTGAATTTCATAAACTAACCTCATCTTTGGTTTGTTGATTTAAAGCTAGTTGGATATCTTTGAACTCGGTCGGTATACATGTGTGCCTCGTGCAATTGTTCCACCTATTCAAATAATATGCTATTTCAACATTACAACAATGAAAAATTATAATGATAATGATATTATCAAATAAATTTTACCATATTACGAGTTGGAATTCATAAGGGGTCTACTCGGGGGTGTAAAAATGGTAATCGATACCATGCCCACGATTGAAGAAGGAGCATACAATCGTTGATTTTAACTTTTTCTAGTTTCGTCGCTTGACACATTTCTCGGTACAATGTTACTAGCACCGCTGATCCCCAACTAAGTTGTCCCTCTTCTTTCAAGTCAACTAGTAGTAGTAGTCACATTAAATGTACCAGATTTCAAGATTTATCTGGCATAAGCAAACCCCCAATCAACCTCAAGATGAATGAGCACACGAATTGTTCTTTTTCAACAACACACGCGGAAGCCTTGATAGTTTTGAAGTTTTCCTCCAATCATCCCATCTCGGTCTAACTACCCTTAAACTTGTTTGGCACCTTCCCTAGTAGTTGCTCGCATGTTGCTCTCCAATCGACACTCGGCACTGGCCTCGTAACGACTTCCCCATCGATCGATAGACCAATTGTAAACCAATATCCTCGAGTGTAATTGTACACTCACTTCAAAGAAGATGAAATGTGTGTGTCTCTAGTCTCCATCTTTCCATCAAAGCACCAAAAAGTGGGGGGCCCAACTTAGTCCTCCCAAGTATATGAGCCACGTATAAGAATCTCGTATTTCACATGTAACACCCCTCACTCGGTCTTGTCGTCAGACCCGAGTTACAGGATGCTATAACAATTATTGAAACTTATATAGATACATTCACCATAACAACTAAGGACAATGGTTATCATAATCAACCTTTAGAGATAAAAATCCAGCGTAAGTATCAATACCAAATAGGTCAGTATCGATATTTGTATGTTAGCTATCGATACAAAATTAAGTATCGATACTGTTTTAGTTCTCTGCCAATTTTAGTTAAAAATGTTTTATCGATACCTTAGCAGGGGTATCAGTATTTTTATTACAAGTATCAATACTCGTGTTTGGGTATCAATACCATATTTGGTTATTGTCGATTTTTGAAAAATTTTCATTCGCAAGGTATCGATATTTTGGTCTCGAGTATCAATACTTTTACCCAGAATGCTAAAAATTATCAAGTTAAAACGTTCTTCAAGCTCAAAACAGCATTCATGCTCATTATACAAGTAATGGCTAACTCAACCAAGCCTACTAACATCTTTAACATTTTCCATGCCATATTAACACATATACGTAAAGAAACTATAAAATACATTACTAATATCAATCTCAAGCATCAAATTTATCCACATCTCAAGTCCAAAAACAACATTAATAGTTCATAAGTCTAATCCTGAAATCATGATGATAATAATTGTAACTATAACCCACATGTCTTTATACAATATGTTCAAAAGAATCGCAAAACCACCTACTCGAAAATTATGTCTTGCTTAGATCACTTCCTTTGCTGCTCCACTCACACCAAAAGAGCTACTTATCTGCAAGATTTTAATGAGGAGTATGTGAGCTTGAATAAGCTCAGTGAATATTCAGAATTACCACAAAGCATACACGTCATCATAAGTTAAGTAAGAGCATACTAAAGCACATTTGCAACCATATATTCATCAATTCAAGATAATATAATCATGCTTCATTATCTCACAAGTCTAGCATATACTCTCACATGCATTTACATAAAGCATATTTCACATATATATAATTCAGATAATGATAATTTGGCAGCTTGAGATTATGAAACATAAAAGTGGACTCTATCACCACACATTGGATAAACGGATTTCCATCACACCAATGACTCAAAGAGTCTAACATGCCCCATTAGTGTAGCATTAAGCTAAACACTCTCCAACACACCAACATGTCCTGCTGAAGGAAGCTTAACTCAACATTCATTTATCTCTCTAACCTGTCCCGGGGCCTCAACGCCCAAATCACAAAGACAAGGATGAGTACTCACAATCCTATGACATGCCAACCATATCTAATGGTTTTAAGAGAACACAAGGCCAAAATATCCACAATTACATATATTTAACCACTGTTTTAATGCACATAACCTCTGTTCATATTCATCAATTCACATCACAATCTCATACACAATTTATGCTTATCGAATTCACATTTATTTACACTTTAAGTGCCACAATAATGCTCATTGAGCTATCATATATCAGACCACATATGTGTGTGTATTAAAATAAGTATATCATTCATATTCACATAATTTCATATATTACCTGCTGTAATAGCATCACATATCACAACTTATCCTTATTAGGCATAATTTCACAACAAGGCAAAAAGAATAGAAGGAAGCTTACTCTCGAACATAGGATAAGGGTTTAGGCTAATCTAAGCTCCCGATTAACAATACGAATCGCGCATACCACCAGCGACTTCGGACACTCACCAACCATGCTTCCGCTTACTAACTGAAAGCTCAAACAAACTTTTCCTTACCTATTGACTTGCTTGTACTGGCTCCCAATTGATCTGACACTTTGCACACACAACAAACACTTTCCAAACTCATTAAAAATAGCCTTGAACACAACCAAACATCAAGGAAAACACAATTCAAGCATCTCCTTTCTCACTACCAAAAACTAACTAATTTTGTTGAAATTAAAGTTTCGACATTCTAATCTCGTTTCTAATCCTCAATTTTGATTTCAAACATCCTAAATATCATTTAATTTCATATCTAAACCATCAATTTCACCTAAATCTATGGTTCTAAAATTTCCAAAAAAATCAAGCTTTCAAGAACATGTAAAAGAGGGAAAATGCTTGATTCTTAAAAAATCGATTAAGATCTATCAAATTGAGATGGAATACCTTCTAATTAGATTAGAATGAACCAAAAACAACTTTGGAAACACAAATTTACTCAAGATTTTAAGATTTGCCATTTTTGAATCAAAACTTGCTTTAAAAACATTAAATCTAAATAAATCCTCATACAATCGTTTAAAACTCAATTTGAATTAACAGAACTCTTTATTTAGTCCTAAAAAGTTAGAATATTACCTTAATTTGTTGAAAATGATGATCTACAACTCTAATTTGGGATTTGAACTCAAGAACAATGACGAAATTAAGGAAGAAAACATGATTTTCCTTTGAAATCGGGGGTTATTTTAGTGTTTGAAAGGTTAATAAATCTGAAAGGATAAGTCGGTTTTGAAAGAAACTCTTTGATTTAGAGGTTTAGAGAAATTTTGAATGGGTTTAGGTTTTAAGAAGGAAGAGAAGAAGACTAATTTTCAAAAATTGGACAATTTCCCCTTTTAGTCACTCTCTATTTCTCTCCTTTTTCAATTAGTTCCTAACCCAATTAAAATCCGTTTTTTTTCAAATTAGACCTCAAAATTAAATTTCGTTTTAAGCTAGTTAATAAAAGAAAAACCCAATTGTGCTACTTTAATACTTTAATTACTTATTTATGACCCTAATTTCAATGTTCGACTCTAACTCTCGACTTAAAAACCCGATTCTACTAACTCAATATTTGGGATGTGACATCGCAAGTTTCCATAAATGGAAACCGATACACTCTTGCTTAAATTGTGTATGTACATCTCCAAAATCTGATCTTCGACCTGAGTATACAAACATAAAAAATTAATAATGTTAATAGTATAATAGTTAACTAATTAAAATTAAATAATTTAAAAATATTTTCTTACCATTTATAATTAAACTCCGGAGATGTGCTTGTCATCCAAATGAATAAGCTGATTTTCCATTTTACAAATTATAAGGAATAAAATAAAATCGAAGAGTATAGGATTTAGAGAAAGATTTAAAACGAAATTATCGAGAGAATTGAGTTTGAATTGAAAAGAATGAAGTTTGGAGGGGTTTATATAAGAAAAAAAATATGGTTGTTGGGGTATTGTAGCTATTGAAATTGTGACCGTTACGAGAAAATTTACCGTTGATCTAAAAACGCGTCCTACAAGGCGCGCTTTCATTTCTCTCCTAAAAATGCGCCTTGTAAGATGTGTTTTCATTTCTCGCTCTGAAAACAACATATTCATATATAAACAACCTGAATCCTCAAATTTTAAAAAAAAATATCATTATATTTCTAAAAATGGGACGTAATAAAATTGGGTTTTCATTGCCATTGCTGCTAATTATGCCAAAAATAAAACTTGGTTTTATGAGGCTATATTTATAGAAATGTGATTTATGGCAGGCATCGATCCATTTCGGCAAAGGTGTAAACTTCAAGTTTTCAATTTAATACTCATGGCCTCGTTTTTCATGCTTGGGATACTACTGAATTGGTATTTTGTGTATTAATTAGTTTATAAATTTCTTAATTGTGTTTAAAAGAATATTTTATTTATATAAATTTTTAAATATTAATAATTTTTATTTTCTAGATAATATATTTATATTAGTTTATTACCACGTCTCATACACAAATTAATTATTTATTTTTAATTTAAAATATATTTAATAAATTTAAAACTTTTTAAATGAAGGTCGAAAAATTCCCAAAAAATAATTTCAAAAAGTGAAGTTTTTATTTTTTTATAATAATCTCATAATAGGTTCTGATTATATATATTTTTTTTACACAATATCTAAAATTATCTATAGTCCCTCCCGAACCCATAAATAAGAGGATAATGCACTTCAGCCACTCAAACCTACATCTTCCTGCAATGATAACAATGTCCATGTCAATCAAATTAAAACTTAATCGATGCCTAAATAAAGTTTTAAGTGAAGTTGCAATCCTATCTTAATCATAATTGCATCTTATCCTATTTCTACTTGTAAACCATTCACTTCCATTTAAACATGTTTTGAGTAGGGTGAATTTGAATCCTAAAACTTTCAAATAATTTCCGATTTAAATTAGTTTAGATTTGAATCAATTTCTGTAAGTTATTTAAGGTTATTTGTTCGAATTACTTTTAGTTAAGACTGAATCGAATTTAAATTTGGGTTAATTAAATTAGGTTTTTAAGTTCAGATCAAATTTGATTGTTCTACTTCTATTACTATTATTATTATTATTATTATAGGAAGGGATCCATTTACATCAATGTAAAACTACTTGAATCTATCAATATAATTGTTCTTGTTATGCAAACAAATTTTTTAACTGATTCAATATTTCTATCTCTAAAATAATGTATATATTAATATTTATTGAACGGTTGAAAGTTTTATCATGTTAAACTTGACATGCATAAAATATATGAATGAAATGTGGCGGTTTGATCATTAAAATATTCATCATACAAAAAAATACGAAAAGATATAAAACTACTTTAGTTTTACATCGGTATATTGTCATATATAACAAAAATAAAATCGAATCTATGACTTAATATAAAAGGTGCCTCTAATGCATGGAGAATCTTTAATTGAAGGTGCCCCTATTGCATTGAAAATCCTTAATTGAATGTGTCCCTATTGCATTGAAAATCCTTAATTGAAGATTGAAGAGTATTGGATAATTGACAACTCCACTATGTAAAGTTTTTGTTGTGATGGGTAAATCCAGTCTTTTTCCTTTGTTAAAGAAAGAAAATGTCTGTGCCCATTTGAGTCTGTTCGCAGAACAGGTTTTTGTAAATTTTTGAACAAGTTCTGATCATATTTACTCTTTTTGACATAATGTTTAGATCTATAGTTACTTCCTAACTCATAAATAAGAGGATAATGCATTTCAACGCACTTATACCCACATCTTCCTGTATTGACAACAATATCCATGACAATCGAGCTAAAACTCAATCAACAGATTTTTGTTAATTTTAAAATTAGGTAAATTGATTCTCTAAAAATTTAATTTAATTCTTCCACTTTTTCAAAGTGAGTAAATAAGAAAAATTAATAAGGGTTGGCTGAAATTTTTATTTTTTTCAAAAATCGAAGAAAATCTAAAAGTCAAAAAAATCATAAAAAATAAAAATTTTCAAAAAAAAAAAACTTAATACTTAAAACTTATAAAAATAAAAATACTAATAAAATTTTAAAAAAATATTTTAAAATTTAAAAGTGTTATTTAAAAAATCAAAGGATTATATAAAGTTCAAAGTGCTCTGTTCAGTATCCTAGCGAAACCAGTCTCTGCTGCGGCTTGGGATGGAGGAGAGTGGTGGCAACGAGGGGTTGAAAGAGGCGGCGGTCTCCTTATTGGCTGAGGAACTCATCCAGTTATCGGTCAAAAGTTCAGTAGTGGATCCTGGTGGTAAACCGGCGTTGATCTGCTCTGTCTGGACACGTAAGTCATATAATCCAGATAGCTTCCGAGCGCAGATGAAAAGTATCTGGAAATTAAACAGAAAATTTGATATTCAGTTGGTAGGCCAAAATCTTTTTTTGATTACTTTTGAATCTAGTGATGATTTAGATTTAATAGTCGAAGGTCAACCATGGCTTTTTAGAAAGCAGTTGATTATTTTTGATAGACTGCATCAACCGATGGAAAGGAGTAAAATTAAGTTGCAGTCGTCATTATTTTGGATTAAAGTAGGGCCCTGTCTGCCAGAATTTGATAAAAAAGACTTAATGCATGCTATTGGGGCTACATTTGGTGGTATTACTAGATCTGAAATTAAAGGTGATTTTTGTCGTATTAGAATTGAGTTAGATGTGCAAAAACCTCTTAGGAGGGGAATATTTGTGTCCACTGGAGGTAATGGAAAATATTGGCTTTCTTTTAAATATGAGAAGCTGCCGACGTTTTGTTTTGGTTGTGGCAGAATGGGCCATGCTTTCTCAAGTTGTTTGATGCTAACAGAAGCTGAAAAACAGAAAGTCCGGGATGATCCCCCATATTCACTTGCGTTAAAGGCAGAATCTCATCTTTTTGGGAAAGAATGTGTGCAGTTGAGAGCTATCTATAAAAAGGTCCAGTCTCAAAGTTTATATACGGGCCAGGAGGAGGAAAATTCAGAGGGAGATTTGACATCACAACGTTTAGGTAGTTTGGGGTCAATGGTTAATACACGGATCGTGACAGTGACGGAAAAATAGATAAGTGTAGAGGAGGGGCTGAGGCGGCAGGTGGAGGAGAATTTTCATTCAGAAGTTCAGGATGGGAATTTGCATTCACATAGGAAAGGGACTGGAGACGTGTTAATAAGATGAGGGATATGGAAGTTAGTGATGCAGACTGGGTTGTGAGAAAGAGGAAACTGGAAGAATTTGTTTGTGGGAATTATGAACAGGCTGAGTTTTTGGACGTTAATGGAAAGAGGCAGAAAAATATGAATCAGGAATTACTACGACTTGAGGATTCAGAGTTGAAAGAAGGAAATCCGGAGGAGGATGCTTCTCCCACCCACTTTATATCGGCGGCTGCCAGTGAGCAAGCCGACCGATTGCAATGAAAATCATAAGTTGGAATGTCCGTGGATTGGGGAGTCCACGGGCAGTTCGGAGGCTTCGGTTTTTGCTAAAGCAATGTAACCCCGATATGGTCTTTCTAATGGAGACCAAAATTGATAGTAAGCAAATGGAAAGGATTAGAAGGAGTAGTGGTTTTGTAAGTGGCATTGATTTGGGAGCAGAAGGATCAAGGGGAGGGCTTTGTCTGGCTTGGAGGGAAGATGTAAAAGTTAGTGTAAAAACTTTTTTCTAAACATCATATTGATGTATTGGTTGAAGACAGCAATGTTCAAGGTGAGTGGCGTTATACGGGTTTCTATGGATCAGCTTACGCAAATGCTCAGGCTGATTCGTGGAGATTACTAATGGTGTTAGGGCACGAACAACAAGGCCCATGGTTGGTTAGTGGAGATTTTAATGAAATTCTGTACTCTCATGAGAAAAGTGGTGGGCAGATGCGAGAGGAAAGGAAAATGATAGCTTTTAGAGAAGCTTTGGAGGATTGCAATCTAATAGACTTGGGATTCCAGGGCACGTGGTTTACATGGGAAAGAGGAAATTTACCTGAGACGAATATTAGGGAGAGACTTGATAGAGGGTGGCTAATGATCACTGGATGCAGGTTTTTCCACAAGGAATGGTGCAGCATTTAACTCATTCAATTTCAGATCATTGCCCTCTTTTGATTCATACAGGAAAGGAGGGTCAGGTTAGTAGACGGTCTCGGTTTAAATTTGAAGCATGGTGGACACTTGAGGAGTCTTTTGAGGGAGAGATCAAAAAGTCTTGGGAGATATCAACTGGTACGATTTCTGAGAAATTGGAGAGTTTGCAGCACTGGTTGTTAAGATGGGCAAGACATATAAAGTATGACAGGGACAAAATAAAGAAGGAGCTCACCAAGGAGTTGGGTATTCTTTTAGATGGAGACAGGAATGATGACACATTGGCGAAAATAATTGAGACTAGAATACATTTGAATATGGAGATTGATAAAGATGAAATGTACTGGGAACAGAGAGCTAGGGCAAATTGGCTAAAACTGGGTGATAGAAATTCAGCATTTTTTCATAAATATGCTGTAACTAGAAGACGAATTAATTCTATCAATCGGCTGGAAACAGAGCAAAATGAATAGACTTCCATCAGAATGAGGACTAATACCAAGAACAAGATCAGGCCTTGAACATGTTGGATAATAGTTCATTCGTATTCCTTGTTGAAACTCTCCTAGTTTCCTTTTCAATCCATTTTCGTCCATCCCCATTAACAACGATAAGTTAGCATCGATCTTGTTTGAAACCTTTCGTATTTCTGTTGAATATTCTTCCACCGCCTCTCTGTTTCAACATATCCGTATCAGATACCTTTATTGCCCGAGTAACATAATAGTTTAACAAACAAGAAAGAATGCATACTTGAAACCCGGTAAAATGAGTGGCCAAAACTTGAAATTCCTGGTTTCATGAGGAAATGTCTTTAAGAACATCATGTCACACCAATCAAGTTTTTGTTTCTCTGAGACCACAAAGTTTTGCCCATACCCTTGAATCTCATCAGCTACCTTTGCACACTTGGATTTCTTATTCGAATGTAGACTTCATGCAGTCCATGCAATGCAACAAACCAGAAGATGCAACAGCAAATGTTACCATGCACACATGCTCCATTGAAGCTGATATTGCATGACAGTTTTCTATCTCTTTATGCTTATTTTGTAAACACCAGTTGGTGTAATGAAACTTAGTTCATTTAGAACTATGTTAGGTTTGGTTTTGATGTAAAATGATGTAATTAGAACTGACACAGCAGATTTGTTGAAGATTACAAGTTAAGCCTTGCTTACTTGATTAAAATTAGTGGCATTAGGTAAGCATTAGGTATAAGATAGATGTGATTTATGTTTGACTTTTGCTACTATATGTAATAGCTAATTTACCAGTGAAATTGAATGAGTGAAATCAGTTGTATTCATTCAAAAATTGAGCTCTCTTTCTTGTCTTTCTTTCCTCCTAGCAAAATCTGCTCATTTTCTTTCTTTCTTCAACAACAAGCATCGAGCCTTGAAGCTCAAGCTTTTGGTTTGATTGCTGGTTTACGTTCAAGGTTTTAACAACTGGTATCTAGAGCTTTATTCTTGGAGGATCTGTTGCTGTTCGAATGGCTGCATCCAGCTTCTCACCTACTGCACCACCACCTTTCAATGGAGAAGGCTTTCACATATGGCAGGTAAAAATGAAAACTTACCTGCAGGCTCTTGATCTATGGGAGGTCGTGACAACTGATGTTGAACCAGAACCTCTTCGAGCCAACCCAACCGTGGCTCAAATGAGACAGCATGCTGAGGAGAAGACCAAGAAGCATAAGGCTTTGTCCTGCATCCAAAATAGTGTCTCGGATGTTATTTTTACAAGAATTATGGCTTGTGAGACTCCAAAGCAGGCTTGGGACAAGCTTAAGGAGGAGTTTCAAGGCAATGAAAGAACGAGGCAGCAGCAGCTCTTGAATCTAAGGAGGGACTTTGAAAACTTGAAGATGAAGGAAGAGGTGACAGTAAAGAAATATTCTGACATAATTATGGCTATAGTTAATAGCATCAGGTTGCTAGAAGAGGAGTTCAGTGAGGCAAGAATTGTTGAAAAAGTTCTCTCAACACTGCCTGAGAGGTATGAAGCTAAAATATCTTCTCTTGAGGATTCAAGAGACCTGTCAAGGATCTTCTTGACTGAGCTAATTAATGCTCTCTATACACAAGAGCAAAGGAGAGCAACAAGAAATGAAGAGCATCGAGAAGATGCTTTCCAAGCAAAAGTCAAGCCAACCTCGAGCAACACTTCTGACAGGAGCAAAAGGACCTGGAAGAACAGGCCTAAAAAGCCTGATGCTGCAAGAAACAATGAACAGCCTTGCAGATTTTGTAAGAGACCAGGCCATCCTGAAGACAGATGCTGGTTTAGGCCAGATGCTACATGTCAACACTGCAAAAAGAAAGGCCATGTTGAAAGGGTCTGCAAAAATAAAAGCAAGCCAAGGCAGTCTCAACAGCAACAACAGCAAAAGGCTGAAGTACGCGTAGCTGAAGAAGGTAGTGACCATGAAGAAGTTTTTGCAGTGACATGTTCTGTTGCACAAAATAAAGGCTCATATGGCTGGCTTCTTGACAGTGGTTGTACCAACCACATGTCACCAGATGCATCCATTTTTAAAACCTTGGATACAAGCTTTCAAACCAATGTCAAGGTGGGCAATGGTCAATTTATCAAAGCTCGAGAGAAAGGAAATGTCTTGATATCTACTCCAACAGGTAACAAGCTCATTACCAATGTGCTTCTTGTACCTGAGATTGACAGGAACTTGCTAAGTATAGCACAACTGCTGGAAAAGGGATTTTCAATAGTATTCAAAGGCAGGGAGTGCCAAATCACTGATCCAAATGGATCAAACTTCATGACAGTAACAATGGCTGACAAATGCTTTGAGATCGATTGGTCAAGAAGCTCAAGTTCAGCCTACATTGCCTTTGTAGAAGACTCTAAGATATGGCACCAGAGACTTGGGCACACAAACTTCAAATCAATGTCCAAGATGGCTAGGGAAGGCCTAGTTAAAAACTTCACCAACTCAGTGACTGAAGAAGGTGTCTGTGAAGTGTGCCAGCTGGGAAAACAGACTAGACACTCATTTCCTAAAAATCAAGCCTGGAGAGCTACAACCAAGTTACAACTTGTACACACTGATGTGTGTGGTCCAATGAAAACAGAAACACTCAATGGTAACAGGTACTTTATCTTTTTTATTGATGATTTTACAAGATACTGTTGGGTTTATTTTATGAAGCATAAATCTGAGGTGATTGAAGTGTTCAGAATTTTTAAGGCTGAAGCAGAGACACAAACAGGGTGTAAATTGAAGACCATAAGGTCGATAATGAAATTTGAATACACCTCACAATGATTCCAAGCTAGTTTGAATCGCTGCATCAAACATCAATTAACAAATGTATATACTCCACAACAAAAATGGAGTCAGTGAAAGAAAAAATAGAACTGTGATGAATATGGCCAGGTACTTGCTGTTCGAGAAAAATGTGCCCAAAAACATGTGGGCTGAGGCAGTAAATACTGCTGTCTATTTACAAAATAGACTACCCTCTAAAGCTTTGGCCTCCAAAACACCATTTGAGGCCTGGTTCGGGTTTAAGCCATCCCTGGCACACCTTAGAACCTTTGGCTGCTTATGCTTTGTACAGGTACCAGCAGTCAAAAGGAGTAAACTTGATGAGAGAGCTCAAGCAGGCATACTGGTTGGTTATAGCCTAAACAAAAAGGGCTACAGAATCTTCATTCCTTCAACAAACAAAGTCTTGGTCAGCAGGGATGTAGTGTTCAATGAAAAGGCAAGTTGGGACTGGAAGAAAAATGAACCCGAGGCAACTTCTCAAGAAGAAATTGTTGATCAAGTGCAACCTGATCAAGCTGATCCTGAATTAGATTTGGATGATATTCTAGTAAGAGGCACAAGGTCTTTGGCAGAGATCTATGACAGAGCATAAGTAGCAATTATGGAGCCGAGTTGCTTTGAGGAAGCACAAGCACATCGAGACTGGAGAGCTGCTATGACTGAAGAAATGAAAATGATTAAAAAAATGAAACATGGGAGTTGGTTCCAAGGCCTCCTAACAGAAAAATCATAGGGGTCAAATGGGTCTATAGGGCCAAGCAGAATGCTGATGGAAGTCTCAACAAATTGAAGGCCAGGCTTGTGGTAAAAGGTTTCAGTCAGAAACATGGTGTGGATTATCTTGAAACATTTGCACCTGTGGCCAGACTAGACACCATCAGGTTGCTGGTTTCTTTAGCAGCTCAAAAAGGATGGAAAATCCATCAACTTGATGTGAAATCAGCTTTCTTAAATGGTTTCCTTGAAGAACAAATCTTTGTTGAACAGCCTCAAGGCTTCATAATGCCTGGAAAGGAAACAATGGTATACAAACTAAATAAAGCCTTGTATGGCTTAAAGCAAGCTCCAAGAGCTTGGTATAGCAGGATCGATAGCTACTTGATTAGCCTGGGATTCATAAGAAGTATCAGTGAGCCTACACTGTATGTGAACAAAAAGGGACTTCAAACACTACTCATAGTCTCTTTATATGTTGATGATTTATTAGTGACAGGAAGAGATGAAGCCATGCTGATGAATTTCAAGAGTAAAATGGAGGAAATGTTTGAAATGTCAGACCTGGGATTGATGACATATTTCCTAGGAATGGAGGTCATACAAAGCAAAAATGCAATCCATTTAAGTCAGAAGACCTTTGCTGTCAAAATTTTAAGCAAATTCACAATGGAAAATTGTAAAGCAACAAATACTCCTGTTGCTACCGGAGAAAAATTATCGAGCTTAGGCTCTTTTGAAAGGGTGAGTGAAACAACTTACAGAAGTCTAGTGGGCTGTTTGCTGTACTTGACAGCCACTAGACCTGATATAATGTATGCAGTCAGCTTACTTGCAAGATTCATGCACTGCTGCAATGAAACTCACTTCAAAGCTGCCAAGAGGGTTCTTAGATACTTAAAAGGCACCTTAGACTATGGCTTGATGTTCACCAAGTCAAAAGAGTTGAAATTGGTGGGATATACTGAGGCGATGGATCAATTTGGCTCCATAGTTGATATGAAGAGTACATCGAGTTATGCCTTTAGTCTTGGTTCAGCTATGTTCTGCTGGAGCTCAAGAAAACAAAGCCTTGTAGCACAGTCAACAGCTGAGGCAGAGTATGTAGCTGCTGCTGCTGTTAATCAAGCCATATGGCTGAGAAAGATCATGTCAGATTTAAACCTTGAACAAAATAATGCAACAAGGATTTATTGTGACAACAAGTCAGCTGTTGCTATAGCAAAGAATCCTGTTTTTCATGGAAGAACCAAACATTTCAACATAAAATTGCATGTTGTTCGTGAAATGGAACAAGTCAAGAAGTTGAGTTAGTTCATCGTAATTCGAAAGACAAGTAGTGATATCTTGACTAAAGCTCTCAACAAGTCAAGATTCTGCAAACTGAGAAACCTATTGGGAGTTCACTGCATAAAGTCCAAGGAGGAGTGTTCGAATGTGAACTTCATGCAGTCCATGCAATGCAACAAACCAGAAGATGCAACAGCAAATGTTACTATGCACACATGCTCCATTGAAGCTGATATTGCATGACAGTTTTCTATCCCTTTATGCTTATTTTGTAAACACCAGTTGGTGTAATGAAACTTAGTTCATTTAGAACTATGTTAGGTTTGATTTTGATGTAAAATGATGTAATTGGAACTGACACAGCAGATTTGTTGAAGATTACAAGTTAAGCCTTGCTTACTTGATTAAAATTAGTGGCATTAGGTAAGCATTAGGTATAAGATAGATGTGATTTATGTTTGACTTTTGCTACTATATGTAATAGCTAATTTACCAGTGAAATTGAATGAGTGAAATCAGTTGTATTCATTCAAAAATTGAGCTCTCTTTCTTGTCTTTCTTTCCTCCTAGTAAAATCTGCTCATTTTCTTTCTTTCTTCAACAACAAGCATCGAGCCTTGAAGCTCAAGCTTTTGGTTTGATTGCTGGTTTATGTTCAAGGTTCTAACATTTCTCTTGGAATGGCAATTCAAAGAAAGCTTCCATAGCTGCCTTTATGTTAACCATGATCTCCTCTCTAACCCCATGATTTATTATCTACAAAAATAGGATAACCCCGGGTGAGTGTCAAATACGAATATGTGCTTAATACAGGTGTTTGGATTTACCTGGAAAAAGCCCCACTGCTTGCAGGCAAGATCTAGCTTCCTTATTACATTTGCATCCTTTTGAGCTAACATGGAGAAATCTATGACAGGGACTTGAAGTGAATCAAACAGGTTCTGAGAAATTAATGGCCTGTCTTTCGGTTCTTGTATGTATCTTTCAGGAACTGATTGAGAATCATTCTTCAATATCTCTTGGATGCTTGGAACTAGCAAAGATTTGCCCCAACCCAATCCCTCACCTTTCTCAACACTTGCTTTTTCAACTTTGAGCTCCATTAATAGCAAAAATGGTAGCAAAGTTGATTCTTTCAATGGGAACTTGGTTTCTCTTCTAGCAAAAATTTGGGAGCTTTGCTTCTGGTTTTGACTTGATACTTAAAAATGGTGGGTGAAAAGTGGGATTTGATCATTGTAATACGACATTGAGATGAACTTTCAGTTTATTATATGTTGAAATAGTTATGGAACCTAAGCACATGCGTCGTCTATTTTTTATTATGCAATTAATGTTAAGAATTCATGTTAGGATTACTAGGTAAAATATATTTTGATATTCATGGGAGAAATTAATCATCCAACTTGGGATTTTAATTTATTTTTTAATAAAAAAAGTTTGGGATTTTAATTTATTTTTTAATAAAAAAAGTTTGTGGATGAAGAATCAAGATTGTCAAAAGCTTTAATGAGGACAGAGTTCTTTGCAACATCAAATTTCTTTTAAGGGTTTATAATGTTTAATTCTCGTAGTGATTGTAGTGATTGAGATGTATTATCTTTGTGATTCTAAATTAAAACAATTAATCTAAATTTAAATAAAGTTGAGATTTAATTATAAAAAAATTAATAACTCAAATTTAATCAACTCAAACCCTAAAATGATTTGCATAATGATAAAAAAAAATGATAAAATCGGAAAAATGAACCGAACCCAAAATGATTCAAATATTAAATGTCTCAAACAAACATCTCAAACCAAAAATGATCTAAAACTTGAAACTAACCTAATTCAAAATGATTGAAACTTAAAAATGATAGAAACAAATAATTTCAAATGACCTGAACTCAAATTTTAAATCCAAATAAAACCTAAAAAGATTCTAGCATGACCCTATCTAAAAAAACTTATTTGCCAAGCTAAGTCTATCTAAGATAATTTAAAGCCATGATCCACTAATAGACATGTGGTCCATTAGTAGAATGTTGGACTTTTAGTTCCTTACCAAACCTTCGAAGTTTATAAAAAGAAATTATATGATATAAATGAGTATAAATGCAGAAATGAGGAAGCATATATTTGTGATGTTGATGGTTTGTCAATATTTTAAGTAAAACCAAAACCTTGGATTCTAGTAAAAGATTCAAGTCAGAACATTATAAAGATCATACACAAGAAAAAGGTACCATCATAGCTACCATGAAATCAATTCAAAAACATACAATTAAAGCAACAAATTCAGCAATTTACTACTAACATAAAGAAAAAACCTCAAACCATAATAGAAACCCAATGATCTCAACAATGAAACCACATCAATTAGGAGGACAAAAGGTAATGAGATACCTAGGAGCCCTACAAGTTTTAAGACTTGAAGCATCATCAAAAGCGTAGCTATAAGCTCTTGGACAAATAGCTTTAAAAAGATGAGCAAAAATGGTGGGCTTACAGCTTTTTGGATCCCCAAACTCACCGGTGCAACAATACCTATCGGTTTTAGCAGCTAAACATGCACTCTTACACCCCACCACTTTCGCTTCTTTCTTCACCACCAATGCCGCCGGGCAACAAACGTTTAAATCAGCCTCACAGGCGGCTACTCCACACCCAACGCCACCACCTATAGGTACCATTGAGACGGGGACATTGAATCCATCGACTAAGCTCACGTCGTAGTAATGTAGACCCGATGTTGGACCACCGAGTGTCATTTCAACGAGCGTTGCTGGTGGGTTTCCGCCGATGCCTTGGCATTGTAAAAGGCCTGAACAATCACCTGTTTGACATGAGCCTTTGCCGGTGTCGTCGAAACAGCAACCTTGTCTTGGCCAGATTCGACCCGACCATCTTTCAGGGAGTTCGAGGGTTGTTTGTTCGCCGCAGTTGAGAGGGAAACCGCCGTCTCGGGGTGTTTCGTGGCCGGCGCCGGCGAGGATTCCTGGCCATATTGTTTCTTTGCAGTTGTTTACTAGTACAAGTTGGATGGCATCTGCGAGAAAATAGTAAACCATTTTTAGTTAAGAAAAATGCAATGCTTACACCAAAAATCTAGGAAAAACTTTCTGTACCTGTGGAAACGAAAATGCAGGAAAAAAACAAGAAGATGATGAAACGATTTGAAGATTCTGGCATTTTGTTTTTTTGAAATTTGATGAATGAAAGTGAAACTGCTTGCTGGTCTTTTGCTAAGGTTTAAAGAGTAACTATAGGTTAAAGAGTGGTCTGCCACTTTTTCGCCATTAAAAGAATATTTAAACCGCTAAAGATATAGTTACTTTTCTTATTAACTCCATTTTTCATTTTCTTTAAATATTCATGTTTCACATACCGAAATTTGAAAAAAATCAATACTCAATTTGAGTATGATTGGTATAATTTCTTCCAAAATCTTTAAACTTATTTAAATCAGAGCATTTGGAAACATTTAGTTAATCTCAATTTTTCATGTCTGTTTAACTGTTCATATTCGGAGTTTGTAATTGTCTCCCTAAAATAAATATTTAAATATGTGTCTCCTCTTAGAAATGCAATATATCTTACCATTACACCTAACACTTATTTGTCATACATGAATTTGAAAACTCATTTCTTTAAATCGAACACATTTGTTCTCATGTTTTACACTTTCGTAAACAATCAGATTGAATTGGAGTAACATAATAAATCATGATTGCTATAGTTTCATCTACAATCTTCCCATGGAACTTATGCAAACCCGAGCATACAGATACATTTTTATTCTCATCCTTGGGTAATAGGTTCACATTGCTCACCTCCTGAAGAGAGTTATGTTTAAACTTAATACTGATGGTATTGTGTTCTCTTCAAGGGCTTGTGCCTCTGTTGGAAGTGTTATTAGAGATGCTAATTGGTTGTGGCAATGTTGTTTCTTAATGTCTATTAGAGAAGGTACAATATTTCATGTTGAAGCAAGGGCGATGCTTGAAGGGCTTCACTTAGCATGGAACAAAGGATTTTGGAAGTTGGAATTGGAGTGTGATAACGCTTTTTTGATTGAGATTATTCTTGCTGGTGGTGTTGCGGATAGCAGGCTGACGAAACTTCAATTGATGTATCACATGCTTATTTGATCATGGGAGATTCATGTCAAGCATATTCTTCGGGCACAGAATAAAATAGCAAATTTTTTGGCCAAAATTAAAGATCCAAAGTTATTGAAATTTTATCTATTGAAGGAACTTTCGCTTTCAGTTAGAGAGTTGCTTATGACATATTCTAATCTATTCGCTTATCTTGCTTATACTATTTTACTTTACCAAAAAATATATTTATGTTCCACATACACAAATATGAAATTCGAGTAAAATAATAAATATGATTGCCACTCCTTCCCAATAGCTTGAAACTTATGCAAATCAAGCATAATCAAGAGTTTTATGATCACATAAATGATGATTATATATTTTAAAAGCTGTTAATTATCATACGCTTTCTTTTTTTCCAACATGAGATAGTGGGGGGATCAATGTATATCATAATTTTCACAACAAAATATATAGAGTTTGATTTCAAAGGTACCAATCATGTGATCTCCACGTTACTATTGTTGCTTTTTAGCATAAGATTCTTTCACTTTATGTCCCATAAATATTTTGACAAGAGACACTTTAATGGGGTCTCATAGCTAGTTTGAAAAAATAAAAAAGAAAGAAAAGTTATCAAATTTCCCGTTAGCATTGTCAATAACTATTCATTCTGAGCAGTGATTCAATGATTGATGTGATTTAGATTAAAAAATGCGAAAATAAAAAAAATGGCCTAAACAGTTGATTATACGATATTAGTTATTGTGAAAATTTGTAGAACATTGTTTTGGACGAAAATTTCAAATGATGAGCTCGATATGTTTGCCACCATGTCCACCAGGTGATGGCACTGGTTGTGGTGGTGCCACTCCCCCCCACCAACTAGGTCTTTCCTCGGGCGCATCCTTGGAACACATCAACCCGAGTTTGATCACAAGAACTGCCTGAGGCACAACAAATTCACCATTCAATTTTGGATCCACAGTGTTTTTATAGGTGAACGAAATATTTTATATTAAAAAATAGAAAATTATTTTAACAAATGATGATTGGTATAGTGGTAAGAGATTTCAATTTGAATTTGGTGATCTTCTTTTTAATGTTCAAATAATGTTTTTCAGTTGTTTAAGATTTCGTATGAAAGTATTGAAAGATAAAAATATATTTATAATAATATTAATTGTCTTTAAAAGTAAGGGTATTTTAATAATTTCACAACTAAATTGGTATCGTGTTCACTCATGACACCAACTCACTCAGTTATTTTATATATAATATAGATACAAACAATTTAACTCATGTATCTCCTCACTAGTAGAAATTAGAGGTGTTCATGAATCAGATTGAATCGAGGTTTGATTTTAAAAATAATAAATATATTTTTATATAAATATTGATATAATTAAATTGAAATAAAATATTTGAAAATCATTTTTTTTTAATTCTGGCCAATAATAATCTTAAAATAATGGGTGATTTATTTTTTAAATAAATTAAGACTACTATCTTTAAATTTGGTTTTTTAGAATTCGTATTTTTATTTAAAAAAAATCCAAGCCATGTATAATTTGGTCTTCCTCTTTAAACGATCCCGTACAATCTCTTTAATCTAGACCAAGACAAGAAGATTTAGTTGGAATGAGGATTGTTAGTATCTCAAGGCTGCAACTAATTTTTAAAAAAATAAGACTAAGTCCTAGGGAGATTTGTTAGCTTATTAGTAGGAGTAAGAGTTGTTAGCTTGTTAATAGGAGTAGCAATTTAAATCTTTGTTGAGGTTGTTACTTGAGACTTGTATATAAGGGCTGGATTGATAATGAATTAATTGATCCCTTCATTTCATCTGTTGTTCCATAATTCAATTAAGTCTTTGCTACACCAACAACTGGTATCAGAGCCATTTTTCTTGAGGGACTTGTGAGAAAAGTTTTGTGAGGAAATTTGAGAGATACACTTGTGAGGTTTTGAGGAAAATGGAATCGGGATCGAGTGTCCTGTCCATCTCAGCCCCACCTGTGTTTGATGGAGAGAATTATCAAGCATGGGCCGTGAGAATGCAAGCATACATGTAGGGTTGTAATTATTGGGAAGCTGTCGAGGAAGACTATGAGGTGACTCCACTTCCCAACAATCCAACTATGAACCAGATCAAAATTCACAAGGAGAGAACCACCAGGAAGGCTAAGGCAAAGTCTTGTCTTTATGCTTCGATTTCACTAGCCATATTCAATAGAATTATGGCTTTTGGATCAGCGAAGGAGATATGGGACTACCTCAAAGCTGAGTATCAAGGAGATGAGAGGATCAAGAGCATGAAGGTGTTGAACTTGATCAGAGAATTCGAGAGGCTACAAATGAAGGAGTCTGAGTCAATCAAAGAATACTCAGACAAGCTAATAAATATTGCCAACAAGGTAAGAGTTCTTGGGACTGATCTTTCTGACTCTAGACTAGTGCAGAAAATACTTGTCTCTGTGCCTAAGAAAAATGAAATAAATATTGCCTCTTTTGAGAACACTAAAGACTTGACTCAATTGAGAGTAGTGGAGTTGATCAGTGCTTTACAAGCACAAGAGCAGAGGAGGCTAATGAGGTAGGAAGAAAGGACAGAAAGAAGCATAGAAGGAGCTTTGAAGGCTAAGATACAGGAAGGTGAAAATGGAGAGGAACAGAAGTGGAATGGGAAGAAGAGTGATTGCAATAGTGGTTCAAAAATTGTCGCAAAAGGTAACAGTACTGAAAATTATAATAAGTATTCTTCATGTAAGTATTGTGGAAAACAGAATCATCCCCATTTCAGGTGTTGGAGAAAGCCAGATGAGAAATGCAGAAGGTGTAACTTGATGAGGCACATTGAGAGGTTCTGCAAGGAACTGAGAAATCAACAGCAAGGTGGAGCACTTGTTGTAGTTAAAGAAGAAGAGGACCATAAAGAAGAAGAGGATCATTTGTTCGTCATCTCTTGCTTCTCATCAAGCATTTTATGTGACAGTTGGTTAGTTGATAGTGGTTGTACCAATCACATGACTTATGATGAGAAGATGTTTAAAGACCTTGACAGGTCATTGACGTTGAAAGTAAGGATAGGAAATGGAGAATACCTAGAAGTGAAGGGAAGAGGCACAATAGCAATAGAGAGTTGTGCTGGAACTAAGTTGATTTCAGATGTTCTGTTTGTACCTGAGATTGATCAAAACTTGTTGAGTGTGGGGCAATTGGTAGAGAAGAAATTTAAGGTGATGTTTGAAGAGGGAATGTGTCTGATCCTTGACTCTAGTGGCAATGAATTGTTTAGAATCAAGATGCAGAAGAAGACTTTCTCATTGAATCCATTTGAGGAGGAGCAAGTGGCATCCAAGTGTCAGGAAGGAATGATATCAATGCAACAAACAATTATGAAATTGATGGCACAATGTAATGAAAAGTATTTTGAGAATAAGGAGTTGCATGCAAAGGTAACTCTCTTGGAGCAGCAGTTGACATCTCTCTCTGATAAACTATCATCTTTTGCACATGAAATATTTGAAGAACATACTAATGAGCCACGGAAAAAGAATATATCTCAGAAGATCAAGAATGATGTGCAACTTTTAGAAGAGAATAGTGGGTTATGCTTCCAAATTCAAAAGTCGACTGAAGAAGCTTCATATGCGAAAGAATTGACATCTGTAGATGTTGTTGAGTTTAAAATTTTAGTTGGTAAGGTGATCAAGCTTGCAAAATACAAAATTGAAAAAGGAATTATTATCTGCGAGAAGATTTGTTAATCAAATTATAAATGGCATTAATCGCAAGTATAGTGACTACACAAGACCTTAGAAGAAGGGAAAGCACTCTGGCCACTCTTATGACTTTTCTAGAGGAGCTTGTGATGATTTTGAATTATGGAATTTTGATTTAAATGGCATTTCATGCTAGAAAACTATTAGAGGCAATTATAAGAATAAACTTGATGTCTGCAGCACTTGAGTTAGAAGGAGATTGTTAGTATCTCAAGGCTGCAACTAATTTTTAAAAAAATAAGACTAAGTCCTAGGGAGATTTGTTAGCTTGTTAGTAGGAGTAAGAGTTGTTAGCTTGTTAATAGGAGTAGCAATTTGAATCTTTGTTGAGGTTGTTACTTGAGACTTGTATATAAGGGCTGGATTGATAATGAATTAATTCATCCCTTCATTTCATCTGTTGTTCCATAATTCAATTAAGCCTTTGCTACACCAACAAGGATAAGATATTGCCGAAATTTGAACTCACTCTTTCCACTTTGTCTTGCTTAAAGTTTGGTGCTCTTAGAAATCCTTTGAGATATCTGACTGTCATGGATTGAAGCAAATTGTCACAGAATTGGAAGATGAAGGAGAAATATCATCGAGTGTCGATCCTCATGATTCTTTGTGTTTCCCAAAGTTACGAAAACTCTACTTAGTAAAGTGTGATGGTTTGGAGTATATTTTTCCGGTTTTGATGGCACCACAAGAGCTTCCGGAGCTTGAAAATCTTTGTTTTCATGATTGCCCTCAATTGAAGCAAGTGGTCAGACGCAATGAAGGAAAGGGCGCCTTCAGAGCAAAGCAATTTCGAAACCATTGACGGAGTTTTCGCTTTCACGCGCCTCGTTAATCGATTCATTTGTTCATTTAAAAGTTGAGAAGGTTATCCTCAAGGTACTTTCTTTTTCTCTTCTCCTAGTTATAGAATTGAATCTGTGCCTGGTTTAGTTAAGTTTTATACATGTAGTGTTTTTAAAGCTGCCTACCAAGCAAGATGCATGAACGGTTGGGTTTTATTTACACATAATACGTATATAAACATACATACTGTAACCATTGCACAAGAATCCAAAGGAAGGAACTATGTTTGCTCTAAATCATGTATATCATCAATGAATAGTAGTATTAATAAGCATTTATTTCTAACTGATACATATATAATTTCTTTTCATTTATTATGTGATGAATTATAATTAGAAGTTTCAATTATTAACATTCAAGGACTCGTTCAACAATTTAAAACATCTTCAACTATCTGAAGCAATTGAGGATTATAATCTGATTCCAGATGCAAATGGAGAAGGACTAAATGGGTTAACTTCCCTTGAACTTAAGTATTGCAAGGATATTAAATGCTTGGTTGATACCACAACAGGGAATTAGACAACCTCTGCATTCACTAAGTTGGAGAGTTTTAACCGGAAAATATATGCTTGTTTTGGAAACTGTATGTGAGTGTCACGGGTCACGGATTAGAGCCTATAACAAATTCATAAAGAATGTCTTATGGAAGTCAACTGATGAAATGAGGTTCATTTGATCTAGTTGAACTAACTCAACCCGTGGAACATATGGAGAAACCCTTCTACTTGAAGCCTTAGTGGCCTAATAAAACACTCTAATAGAACTAGAGTTATCAGGGTAAATAATGTAAATCTCTTAAGATTTTAATCTTGTAAATAAGCACTAAGTTGAACTGTTGATATAATTTAATATGTACCGTTGGATCTGGAAGAGCTCAATTATAAATAGAGATCTTTATTCTCATTTGTAATCATTCGATTGTACTTTATTCTTGAGTTAAAAGAATATAATAGAGCATTTACTCAAACACTTGATTGAATTGCTTTCTTCTTTCGTTGCTTTTTTGCTTTTGAGTTGCTTTTACTATATTTTTTAATGCCTTAGAGGATTTTCGGTAGAATTCTCATATTTCAGGAGTTAGGTTGACTTAGGTAAATTTTTTAATACTTCAAATTTGCCTAAGGTTACGCGGTTTGCCAGATTTAAGTTCTAACCCTATAACCAAGAGCATACCTAGGGGTTGGCAAGGGCTAACTCCCCCTAAAATAGAAAATTTTTTATTTAGACCCTTTAAATTTTTTAAATTTTAAATTAGTAAAGGTAAAATTGCACTTTGACTCTCTTAAAAATAATAAAAATTTAATTTAATCCTTTAAAAATTATAAAGATATAAGTTATTAAAATGGTGAAATTGCATTTTTATTGTCGTAAAAACTACAATTTAATATCGGCCCCCCTAAAAAATTTTCTGGTTTCGCTCCTACCATTACATAAGGTTCAACCTTAAATTTCTAGACTAATTAACTTCCCTTAAAATTCTCAATTGGGAGGGTGACGAATGTTTGGTTGATACATCAAAAACAATGATGGTTTTCGAACACAAAATCTCAAATATTTAAGTGTTAATTCGTTTGACAAGTTTGAGATATTCCGAGTTGTTGAAGCAAATCAAGTAACACAACTACTTCAAATTTGGAGCTTTTGGAGTTATCGTCTTTACCAGATTTGAGATGGCTGGTAAAAATCCCCGCCCATTGTGTCGACCTCGAGTGTCTAAAGGCTTTAGAAATAATAAGGTGCGAGAAATTGGAATCTCTGTTCTCAATATCCATTGTTCGAAGCTAAGAGTATTAGAAGAACTCAAGATAGGTGGCTGCAATGAACTGAAAAGAGTTTTCATGGAGGTGGAAATTAATGGAGGATCCAACACACTTTATTTGCCAAACCTGAAAAATATGGAGATAAAAGAATGCCCAAATCAACAATATGTCTTTCCACTTGCTCTGGCTCCAGGTTTTCTTCGTCTACAAAAGGTACTCCATGTTAAACTAGGAAACTTGAGAGGTTTTGTTGAAAGCAATGTTGTCGAAATGGCAGCCTCGAAAACTTTAGAAATGATGTGGTAAAAAAATGAGAGGATCTGGATAAAAATATAAACTCGAAAAAAGAGTTTGGACAAAAAAAAAAAGTCTATTTTTTAAATGGGTCAAGCCTCAGTTAGAATTTTTTGGTTTGGGTTCGGCCCGAATCAGCTGTTTTGTTATTATTTTGCTTGTTAAGTTACAACTATATTAGTGTTATTTAAATATACAGACTTTTAACTTGAAAGGTCAATGTTTAAATAAATATTAAATGTTGAAAAAGTTTGTATGAGAGTATAATATATGTACGTAATTGGTATTGAAAGAACATAATTTAAAGGAATAACATTTTAAAGTTAAACTCTTAATTAATTGAAATTATTAGCTTTGAACACTAACGAATGTAAAGAGTTTTGAGTTTCTACAAGTAGAAATAGTGGGAAATTAAAATATGCATATAATGTTTAAAATTAAAATAAAACAATCTTTTAATTTTTTTTATAATTTTTAAATTATTAACATAAAACACGAGTTGTCATATCAGTATCTTGTGTAATGTTTAAGGATTCCATTAAATTATTGTGGAATTTTTTCAAATTTACAAAAACTAAATGCTTTTTTTTTCTTGTTCAACTACAAAAACAAAAGACTGAGGACTGATTTATAAAAGAAAAAAATATGGAGGCAACAAAAGTTATAAGAATTAAGGGGTAAATTTATGATTATGCTTGGATTTTAAAATAGAATTAACAGAAAATGTTAATGAAATAACTGAAAATTAGCAATTCGAAAAATAAGGGGAGTAGGGACGGAATTATGTCAAATTAAAGGAGATATATTAAATTTTTAAGTTTTAGCATTATGGAGGGACTTAAAACCAAAACTGGACCAATTAAGTTTTAAGTTTTAAAACAAAAATATTCGGCTATTTATTCTTTTTATGATTTTGGATGAGTAAAGCCCAATAAATAAAGACCAATTAAGTTAAAATTAAATATATGAAGTTTCTTGCTGATTAAGTCAAGTTACTTGTGAAACAAGTAAAATCACATTTTATAGAGTATAAATTTGTTTAAGTGAGGAATGTGTACGTGTGCATTGTTTTTGTAAGCAAGCTAGGCTTGAGAAGGAGAAGCTAGTGGGAGAGTGATCTAGTCTCTGTATAACGGTGAAGTTGCAAAATTGATAAGTGTTAAACTAGTGTTAAAACTTAAATCATTGATTATTCAGTGGTAGAGTTCTTATTTTTACCCCTTTCTACAAAACATTTTTTTGAACATATTACAAAAATATAATCCTTTTAACAATCCTTGAAGAGAAGAAAAAAACATCTTCTCTAAAAACATTCCTAAAAGGCAAAGAACTCTGTCTTGCTCTTCAATGGCTATCTGCAATTTCCACTGCTGAGATTGATATGTGTTGTTAAACCTGCTTCAACATCTATGTCCTGGTCTTCAAAAGCCGATGAGCCTACGCACGATGAATTTTGATACGAATGCACATAATCTTCGAACGCGATACTGTCACTTCGATTGCCCTCTTTTCTACCATATCCGCCAGGTGATGGCACCAGTTCCGGCAGTGCCACTTCCCCCTCCAAGTACCTTACAACTTGCTTCATTGTAGGCCTCGCCTCTGGCACTTCGTTGGAACACATCAAGCCGAGTTTAATCACAAGAATAGCCTCACACTCATCAAAGTCGCCATTCAATTTTGAATCCACAACTTCAAGAACTGCCCCACTTTGCCACTTCTCATACACCCACTCCACCAAGATCAGCTCCTCAAGCAATGCCTTTGGGTCAATAGGTCTCCTCCCACATGCCACTTCAAGCAAAAGTGCACCAAATGCAAACACATCAGTACTTGTACTAGGCTTACCAGTTCTTGTAAGTTCAGGTGCCAAGTACCCCAATGTACCAACCACCGTAGTCGAGCCCGGGTTCGAGCCGTGGTCATATAACTTGGCTAAACCAAAGTCACCAAGTCTTCCATTTAGCTCAGAATCTAGCAGAATATTGCCTGCCTTGATGTCTCTATGAATTACAGTTTGTTCCCATTCTTCATGCAAATACAAAAGACCTGAAGCCACACCTTTGATGATCTTGAACCTATGTTCCCAACTTAGAACTTGTTTTGGCTCATCAAACAGGTACTTATCCAAGCTACCACAAGGCATAAAATCATAGACTAATAAGAGATCACCTCCGCGTTGACACCATCCTAGAAACTGAACAAGATTTCTATGGCGAAGACGACCGATACTATAAATCTCAGACACGAATTCTCTTATCCCTTGCTTTGATTCATGAGAGATTCGTTTGACAGCAACTTGAGTGTTTGTGGTTGGCAGAGTTCCTTTGTAAACTCTGCCAAATCCACCAAAACCAAGTAGCTCTTTGTCTTTGAAACCCCTTGTTGCTTTCTTGAGTTCTTGATAAGAAAACCTTTGAGGACCAATCTCAAAGTCCTTAGCCTCAACCATGTCTAAATCCTTCATGTTCCTAACAAGGTAAAACGAGAAGAAAACAACTGACATCATTACAAGAACAACTGGAAATGTGACATATAGGATTAAGGCAGTGTAGTTTTGTTTAGGCCTTGGAAGTGAAGGTAGAGAAGGTAAAGACAAAGATTCAGCCTCTCCACTCATGTTAAAACTCCATCCCAAGATGTAGTGAGAGCTTGCAAGCTTACCTGTTGAAGCTGAAAACCCCACAAACATGGAATCATGGAGAAATGGTGAGAGATCAACATCAAAACGCAAGATTGATTTTTTGGGTTTCTTAGATAAAGTTGAAAGCTTAACCTCTAATTGATTTATAGCTGAATCATAATCAATCCAAGCTTGAATCACTTTCCCACTCTTGAGATCCAACTTTTGCACTGTTGAGTTCTCAAGGAAATATCCAGCAGTAACTGAAGCATTTGAATGCATGCTATTCAAATCAATGCCAACATGATTATCATCTTTATCACCAAACTCTATATTACTCACAGTATCAAACTCTACTGCAAAAACAGGGTTACTTGAATTATTCCCATGATGATTAATTGGATTAAGCAAGCCTAGATATTGGCTGTGATAAGCTGAAATTTGTTTTGAAGGAGAAAGAACAAAAGCAAGGCCATGGCCGCTAAAGTTTGGGTACGCGGGAACCATGGCGAAAGCAAAAGCTGTTGAAAAAGAAAAAGCTTTGCCATTGCAGGAGTTCCTGAACTGAAAAGGAGATGAGTAAAAAGCTCTGCCAATTGCAAATTGGCTAATATTGGTTAGACGGAGTAACCCATTCTTTGTAATGTCTGCAACTCCATTTAAGCTCATTTGGTCGCCTGAATCAGGAAACCCATTGAAGATGAAGTGAGAAAAAACTGGGTTTGATGAAAAAACAAGAAAAACCAAGAAAAATATCAACTCTTTAGCCATGCAAAGGGGAATTGGGATTGAAATTTTTGCTTTTTGGGGTTGAAGAAAATGAGAATAGAAAGGAGAGCTAAAGAGAGATTTATAGCTAAGTTGGGAATTAACGGACAGACTATTGGTGTATGAATTCACGTGGGGATTTACAGGGAATTACGAGGAAATTCAAACCTTTAGAAATGATGCAATTCTATTTCTTGAGTGAAATTAACATACAGTTTGATGAATATTCCACCTTTTCACATGAATACTGCCGAAAATCTTAGACGCGTTTTCACCTGATGGTCACCCTTAAGAGTTAATTTCTGACTAGTTTATTTACTATATAAACTTAACTCATTGTCTATCTTTTGCATTTAAATTTTATTCTGTCAATTTTTTTTAATTATTTACTTCTCAATTTTTCATTTAATTTCTCTCAAATCTTTCTTGTTTTAATTTTATATTTTCAAATTTCTTCGATTTTATTTGATTTTATAATTTTAAAAATGTTAATGTCACTTATTCCTTTAGATGGCAAGCACATTCCCGAAGTTCAATTGCAAATGGCAAGAAAATATTATTATTTTTTAAAATTTTAACTAATTTAATTATTAAGTTGTTAACATTATTAATTTTATAATCTTTTTATGTTAATATAATCAGACTGAATATCGAATTATGGAGATGTACATACACAATTTAAGTGAGAGGGCACCGTGAATTATTGAACAACACTTGCAAGTGGCAGGATTCTTGCACATGTCTCGTATGCCCGGGGGGACTAAATTGGATCTCACACTTATCAGTGTTTTGGTGGAAAGATGGAGACCCCAGACACACATATTTCATCTTCTGTGCGGTGAGTGTATAATTACATTTGAGGACATTGGTTAACAACTTGGTTTACCAGTGGATGAAATAGTCGTTATGTGGGTAGTGTGTAACATCTTGATTTAGGGTTAGTCAGAATAGTGGTGCGAGACCACAAATCCAAGGTATATGTATGAGTTTTTAAGGTTTATACCATGTTTACATGCTAGTGTGAAAGTTTCATGAAGCAATTTTGTTAAATTGTGGTTGAATTGTCCAAAAGGACTAAATTGCAAAAGTTACAAAATGTGATATTCTAGAAGCTATTTGTGTGAAATTGCTTTAGAATTGTCGCAACCATTTTTTTTGACAAAAACGGGTGTCGAACTTGGGTTTTAAAAGTGAATAAAACGAGTCATGAGGCCATTCATTGGGTGTGGTCGGATCACCTTTGTTTTAATAAAACATTTTGATTTACTAAAACAAATGTTTTTTTTTTTTTGGTCTACGAGTATTCGAGAAAAACAGGTTCGGGAGTCGGTTACGTGCGAGGAAGGATTAGCACCCTCGCAGCGCCCAAAAATCGGTACCAAATTGATTAATTAATGTCCCAATGTCGAAAGTTTGAAAATTTAAAAACGAATTTAGAAATTTGGTTTTTTTTTTTTTGGAATGTTTGAGTCTTCTTAGAATATTAAGATTTCCTTGTTTCGAAGGGACCAAATATCACATCCAATACGTAGGACACGATAATTTCAATCCTCGAATCCAAGGTCGTCTCTTAATCCCTAAGACTCATTTATTAAATAACAAAAGGTTATTCAATTATTTGGTCGAGCAAGAGAACCGAAACCCAACACATAGGGCCCGGTCCCTCGAATTTCCAAACATGGAATATTGCCTTATTTTTAAAAAAAAGAACTTTTGGTTTTGGATAAAATTGGAAATTATACATATTTGGAAAATAAAATAAATTAATGATAACAAAGAAATTTAATGTAAAAAAAAACGATGTTTAATAATAACAGATATAACAATAACAATAGTAATAATAATAATGATACAAAAATATGTGCAAAGAAAATATATAAATACAATAACGGTAATAATAGTAATGATGTTGAAAATAATAATAATGAGACGAAATATATACAGTATAATAATATAACTACATTAATAATAGTAAACATAATAATAAAGTAGTAATAGTAATAATAATGAAATATATACATGATAATAATGTTAGTATAATAATAGTAATAATAATGATAATAATAATAATAATATAGTTAGTATGTACGAATAATAATACAATAATGATAATAGCAATAATGATAATAGTAATGTAAAATATGTAATAAAATAATAAAATAATAGTAATAATAAAAATAATAGAAATAATAATTAGTAATAATGATAAGAGTAAACACATATACATACCTTATAATACCAATAATAGTAATTAATAATAATGATATAAATATGTACATCATGGTAATATAATAGTAATAACAGTGGTAATGATAATAGTATAATATATTATAAAATATATATACAACATGGTAATAATATAATAATAGTATAAATATAGTAATAATAATAATAGTGAATATGATAGAATAATAATATTAATGCATAATATACACAATTTAATAATACAAACATGGCAATAACAATAATAATTATAAAATACTAAAAAAAGGGCCAAATTGGATAAAAAACGTGATTTCGGGGTCAATTTGAAATAAAATAAAGGGGAAAGGACTGATTTGCAACGCGCGCGCGAAGAGAGGGACCAGAATGGCAATTATGCCGGCGCCCTATGCCCTGCGTTTTGCGCAGGACCAAATTGGAACAGAAATAAATATATCGGGTAAATTTGAAAATACTGAAAACTTGATTAAGAAGAAGGAAAACGCGGAAGGGCCAAAGGGCAATTAGACCCTTTCGCAAAAACACGCGGATCCTAGCGGCGGTCGGATCGGGTCGGGTCAAGGCCAAAACGACGCCGCTTTGGGGCTTATGGCGCCACCAAAACGACGTCGCTTTTGGAGCGCTATATAAGCCCTTTTTTTCCTTTTTTTTCATTTCGATGCCTTTCTAAAAAATTTTTTCTTTCTCTCTCTCGCAGCACGAGGGGAGAGCATTCCGCCATTATTTCGTCCAGTATCGCCATTGTCGCCCGACCATCACATGCATGGTGGCGGAAATCACCAAAGGTTTTTTTTTTTTTTCTCTTTTTTATTTTCTTTATCTTTATATATATACGTATGTTTTTGCGAATGAAAATAAGAAAAAAGGAAAAAATATTCGAAAGAAAAAAAAAAAAATAATACTTATACCTTGAGATCTACAAATCTGACTCGCGTTTTGATTTCTTTTTTTCTCTCTTTGATTTTTGTTATTTCTCTCTGTTTTTCTCTGATTGAAAACAAAAAAAAAAAAGTCCCTCCTTACAGATCTATGCTCGGTTTATATAACCGATTTTTTCTGAAAATAAAATACAATCTATTTGTCTTTTTGTCTTTGTGGTTGTCTTCTTCTTTTGCGGTAAATGGAGCGGCGCTAGTGGAAACAATGGTGGCCAAAAACAGGGGAGAAGTGGTCGATAGTGGTGCACTCTAGTGTGGCGCTACTAGGCTAGGGTTTCCAAAACCCTAGCTTCTTCAAAAATTTGTTTTGGGCTGTTGTAATCTGTTTGGGTTTTGGGCTTTATCGGACTTTGTAATTAGGCCTTATTAGCCCTGGCAAATTTGGGCTATGACACCGCCTCTTTGCTTATTGTCGTGTAACGAGTAGAAAGCAAAGACATAAAGAAGACCGAATTTGTCCGGCTCACGAGTTTGGACTTCTTTGGTTCTTGTATTCTCCAAACAACTTGAAACTCCACTCAGAACTCGTTGCTTTGATTCGCTTCATTATTTTCGTTATATCTTTTAGGGAGATTGCTTCTTCAAGGGTACCATAACTAGCGCCTCGGCTGCGGCTTCGATATGATTTCGAGCTTTGATCTTTTCTCACGGGACTTCAAAGAAATAAATCAACCTTTCAAACCGCTTTCTTGCTATCTTCAATCGCTCTCGCGACATCGGAGTGCGGATCTTCTGCTTCGATCTAATCCAATACTACTTCCGAGAGATATGGCCTGTAGCTTCATTTTGCTCTTAATCAATCTTCTTTGTCCACTGGAACTTCTTCGTCCAATTTGCTCAAGGCGACTTCAGTCTTCCATCTCAGCGTGTGACCCGATGCATCAACTCACCTCTCACAATATGAGTTGATGTTTTGAAAAGAAATTAAAAGACACCTCAGAGTGTGACCCGAGGCCCAACCCACCTCTCTCTGAATATGAGTTGATATTTTGAAGAGAAATTAAAAGACACCTCAGGGTGTGACCCGAGGCTCAACTCACCTCTCTCTGAATATGAGTTGATTTTTTTTTTTTTTTTTTTTTTTTTGGAAACAGTAATTAAGATACGGAAATTTAAATACCTTGGCGTGTGACGAGGCTCGACATACCTCTCGCATGGTGACAGAAATTTAAAGACAAAAATTAAATACCTCGACGTGTCCCGAGGCCCAACTCATTTCAAGGATTATGAGTTGATTTTGAACAGGAATTTAAAGACCGAAATTTAAAGACAGAAATTAAATACCTCGACGTGTCCCGAGGCCCAACTCATTTCAAGGATTATGAGTTGATTTTGAACAGAATTTAAAGACGTAAATTTAAAGACAAAATTTAAAGACGAGAAATTAAATACCTCGACGTGTCCGAGGCCCAACTCATTTCAAGTATTATGAGTTGATTTTGAAATGTAAATTTAAAGGACAGAAATTTAAAGACAGAAATTTAAGGACAGAAATTAAATACCTCGACGTGTCCCGAGGCCCAACTCATTTCAAGTATTATGAGTTGATTTTGAACAGAAATTTAAAGACAGAAATTAAATACCTCGACGTGTCCCGAGGCCCAACTCATTTCAAGTATTATGAGTTGATTTTTTCTTGAAAAACAATGATTGAAAACGTGTCATCTGGTGGAACTCGAATGTCTTTTCCTTCTCGGTCTGGTACAACTGTCATCAGAATTCCTTGCTTCATTGATGGACCTGTATGTATTATGTGTGATGATGTCATGATATGCATGTGTTTGTCCTAAATGCCTACATGATCATGCCATGTGTCTTGGGCTTGTTTTTTTCATGTATCTCTTCTTGTTACTACTCTTATGATGGCCTGCATTCACTGCTTCATTCCTTGACTCTTCTCAGGCTTTATACCCGTCTGTAGGTTCTACGAGTAATCTTCTTCTTCTCTTTTTTTTTTTTTTTTTTTTTTTTTTTGCCCCTGTTGAACTTTGTCCTTGCTTTGAAGCTCCCGTACTCACCCAATTCTTATCCAGGTAATGCTCCATATTCTTTTTGTTTAGAGTGTGTAGTTTCACTATTTATCTCCAAAATGAAACATAAATAAAATGTATGAAAATGGTGGAGTAGGTATGAAAGGCGTTCCTCGTATCTTATATTTAAAGGCAACAAGCGAAGAAAATTGACATGGTATGACTCGATTAAGAAAGCATTATAAAAGGAAAACAGGTTCAGTTGTAGTAAGTGCTCTAGATATCCGACGCATGAACTTCTCCATGTTTCTTCATCCTGAATCTTTTCAAGCAAGCTTTTCGTGTAAAAGATTCTCGAGCTTCAGAGTCTGCTATGATCTTGCCATTAACCCATTCCAAACTTGCTTCCTTAGGATGCCCTTCCGGTTTTCATCCTCGAGCCTTCTTTGTTCATCCGAACGCCCCTTTTTTTTTTTTTTTTTTTTTTTTAATATATATTCACGGATCATCGAGAGTTCACCTGATTCGGTAACTCTTTCCCATCCATTTCGGTGAGGATCAAAGCTCCACCGAGAAAGCTCTCTTTACGACGTATGGTCCTTCCCACCGGTGCCCATTTTCCTCGGAAGTCCTTTTGTATGGGAGAATCTTCCTCAACACGAGTTCTCCTTCACGAAATTCTCTTGGGCGCACCTTCTTGTTATGGGTCGATCATTCTCCTTTTGGTACATCCGCCCGTGACAAATTGCTTTCAAGCGTTTTTCTTCGATCGATTCAATTGGTCGTATCGAGCCTGAACCCATTCAGATTCTTCTAGTTTTGACTCCATTAATATTCGTAGAGAGGGGATTTCCACTTCGATGGGCGATCACAATGACTTCCATTCCATAGACTAGAGAGAAAGGGGTCGCCCCGTGAGAGGTCCGTACACACGCGCGTCACGCGTATAGGGCAAATGGTAGCTTCGTGCCGATCCTATATCGCCTCGATCATCTTCCCAATAATTTTCTTGATATTTTTGTTAGCGGCTTCTACCGCTCCATTCATCTTTGGACGATAGGGTGATGAATTATGATGCTTTATTCGAAACTGCTCGCACACTTCTTTCATCATCTTGTTGTTCAGATTTAAAGCATTATCTGAAATAATTCTCTCAGGCAAACCGTATCGACATATGATCTCCTTTTTCAAGAATCTACACACCGCTGTCCTTGTCACGTTTGCAAACGAAGCAGCTTCTATCCATTTTGTGAAGTAATCTATGACCACAAAAATGAATCGATGTCCATTAGAAGCTTTTGGGGAGATTGGCCCTATAACATCCATGCCCCACATAGAAAAGGGCCACGGGGAAGTCATGATATGAAGGGGTGAAGGTGCTGCATGAATTTTATCGCCGTAAACTTGACATTTGTGACACTTTCGTGCGTAGCTAATGCAGTCACTTTCCATCGTCAACCAATAATAACCGAGTCTCATAATTTTCCTGGCCATAGTGAAACCATTGGCGTGCGTTCCACAAACTCCTTCATGGACCTCTTCGAGTATCTTTCTGGCTTCGACAGTATCCACGCACCTCAAGAGTACCTGATCTTTTCCTCTTTTGTACAAGATGTCCCTATCGAGAACAAATCCTGCTGCTAATCTTCTGATCGTTCTTTTGTCATTCTCGTTTGCTTGTTCGGGATATCTTTGATTCTTGACATATTCTAAGATATCATGGAACCATGGTTGTCCATCTGCCTCGTTTTCAATGCTAAAACAATGCGCAGGAGCCTCATATATGCTCATCTGGAGAGGCATTATTTCTGTTTCTCGGTTTGCTTTGAACATTGAAGTCAAGGTTGCTGTGCGTCGACCAATTGGTTTTCTTCCGTGGGGAAGTAATTAAAAGTCACTTCTTCAAATTCTTTGACCAATTCCATAATGAGATCGTGATATTTGACCAATTTCGGATCTCTTACTTCCCAATCTCCACGGATTTGGTAAATCACCAATGCCGAATCCCCGGAGACCGTTAAGACCTTGACGTTATGCTCGATAATGCGCGAAGCCCCATGATGCAAGCCTCATATTCCGCAATGTTATTGGTACGGAAGAAATTTAATCTGGCAAAGAAAGGGATAATGATCCCCTTCTGGTGACACTAAGACTGCTCCGATCCCATGTCCCAATGCATTCGATGCACCATCAAAACTCATCTCCCATGATTTCTCTTTCGACGATTCACATTCTTCTTCCGTAACGCATATCAAGGCTTCGTGCAGGAATTCAAATTTCAATGGTTCGTATTCTTCGTTGTCCGAGTTGCTAAGAAATCGGCTATTGCGCTCCCTTTAATCGATTTTTGGCTCACGATACGATGTCATACTCCGATAATAGGATTTGCCACCGTGCCATTCTTCCCGAGAGTGCAGTGATTCCATCATGTATTTTATTGGGTCCAAATTTGAAATCAACCATGTTGTGTGATACAAACATATTGTCCGAGCCTTCGAGTTGCCCGCACTGCAGCACAATGTAATTTTTCAATTGACGGATACCTTGCTTCATACTACTGTGAATTTCTTGCGAGATAATAGATCGCTTGTTCCCTTTTTCGGACTCATCATGTTGCCCTGTGACACAACCCATTGAGTTTTCGAACACAATCGATATATAGTATTAGCGGTCTTCCGTGAGTTGGTGGTACCAAAGACCGGGGACTAGATAAATCATCGCTTTATCTTGTCAAAAGCCTCTTGACATTCCTCATTCCATTCTCCGGGATTGTGCTTTCGAAGGAGTCGAAAAATAGGGTCGCATTGCTTGGTGAGTTGAGCAATGAATCGAGCAATGTAGTTCAGTCTTCCTAGAAATCCTCTGACTTCTTTTTGTGTACGCGGGGGCGGTAGTTCTTGTATGGCCTTTATTTTATCCGGATCAACCTCGATACCTTTCTCGCTGACGATAAATCCCAGTAATTTTCCCGAGGTAACCCCGAAGGTACATTTGGCAGGGTTAAGCTTTAGTTGGATTTTTCTCAGTCTTTCGAACAGCTTTCGGAGGTTTCCCACATGCTCTCTTTCTCCTCGAGACTTAGCGATCATATCATCAACATAGACTTCTATTTCCTTGTGCATCATGTCGTGGAACAATGTTACCATGGCTCTTTGATATGTGGCCCCCGCATTCTTCGATCGACGGCATTACTTTGTAGCGAGAAGGGTCCCCACATCGTCGTGAACGTAGTTTTCTCCATATCCTCGAGAGCCATCTTGATTTGATTATAGCCCAAAAATCCATCCATGAAGGAGAAAAATGAATTCTTTGCCGTGTTATCTACCAATGTATCAATGTGTGGCAACGGAAAAAATTATCTTTAGGGCTTGCTCTATTCGGATCACGGTAATCTACGCACATTCGCACTTTGCCATCTTTCTTCTAAGATCGGGACTATATTAGCCACCCATTCGGATATCTAGAGATTTGTAGGAAACCAGCATCGAATTGTTTCTTGACTTCTTCTTTTATTTTTAAGAGCATTTCAAGCCTCATCCGCCTTAACTTCTGTTGGATTGGCTTGCATTCTGGTTTCAACGGAAGTCTATGGACCACTATATCTTCATTCAAGCCCGCATATCTTGATACGACCATGCGAACACGTCTTTGTACTCGTGAAGCAAGGTGATCGATCGTGTTTGGTGTCTTCGATACATGGAAGTCCCTACTTTTACCTCTTGCTTCTTTTTCTTCATTTCCTAAATTCACTTTGTCTCGATCAATTCTTGATAGAAGCGAGAATCTGCTTATCCTCTTGTTCTACCATTCTCGGTGAGGTCCGGGAAGAGACATAATCTTCGGCATCTTCTTCACCTCTGATTCCCTACACAAATAGCTTTCTCGAAGTCGATTTTAGGCCTTGTAACAGATTGTTCACGCCGTTGATATTTGAGCACCGAAAGTAGACAAAAGAAGACTATAGAGGACATCAAGGTATCGGGTCCTATAAACGTGACATGATGATATGGAATATATAGGGACAAGTAAAGAATGAATATGGAATCGATGGGAATGAAAAGAACACGACGAAAATGCATCTTTATTCATGTTTCATTTAAAAGCTAGATAGACAACATGAACTCTCATAATGCATTCCCTACACCTTAGGGGCATACAAAAGTTAATACTCGAGCATTACTCCGAGGATTTGGAAACTACAAGGATGTCCACTACGGTCAATTGTTCAAAGTGAATCCTGGAGGACATGGGCGTATCATCGAAACATCTCCAATCGCATCATCCCCTTTGTCTATAACATTTATACCGATATTCTGAGACTCTTTTCGATTGATAACATCACGCTTGGTAGACTATCTCTTTCCGTACATCATTCCCGCCGATGTAAATGTCTTCAACAATGGTGGATACATTATAGGCTCCTCACCCAATTCCCGACCGAGGCTTTGCGATCCTCCTTTCTTTCTTGATTTTTCTCGCCATTGTTTTCTTATTTGTTGGGGATTCGGCTTGAACCCTAAACCGTATCTTGCCTTGTGATGTGATGTCTTTGGCTTTAGCGCTCGGCCATTCCTTGCGATATTTTCCTAAACCCTTCCCCGCCGGCGCTTTTTCCTACAAATCAACTGATTCCCATCTTGGTGTTTCTTGACAGTTTGGGTGTAGGTGCCTTGCCTCCTTCGACGACAAATGTAGCATTGATAAATTCAAAGGAGCGGAAGGAGCATTCTCAGCGCGTCTTTGTTTGCCTCGATATAGGTGCGTCGGTGAGAGAGAGAGGCAACGATGTCTTCTTCCCCATCGATTATAATCAAGCGGTCATCCATAATAAATTTTATTTTCTCGATGGAGAGATGAAGGGATTGCTCCAAATGAGTGGATCCAGTGGCCTTCCTAAGAGGCAATTATATGAAGGAGCAATGTCCATGACACGAATTCAATATTGTACGCGTACGGCCCACCTCTGAGGGATCTCGATTTTTCCCATAACTTCCCGCAGTGTTCCATCAAATGCCCTTACCGCAGAGTGACAAGGCCTCAGGTAAGACATGTCGACGGGCATCCTAGACAGTGTAGCCAACGGCATGACGTTGAGCGCGGACCCGTTGTCAATAAGCACATGCGGTATTATATATCCTCTTGCACTCTGTGTGTGATGTGTAATGCTTTAACAGAGCCCCTACCATTTGGCGGTATTTCATCGTCGCTGAAGGAGATGAAATTATCCGCGTTTAAATTGTTCACCCACCTATCGAGTTTTTCAACGGGTACATCGCTTGGTACATACGCTTGGTTTAACACCTTCAGTAGGGCGTTTCGATGTGGCTCTGAGTTCAACAACAGGGATAATACTGAGATTTTTGCTGGTTGTTTATTCAGCTGCTCCACGATGCTGTATTCGCTGTGTTTAATGAACTTTAAGAATTCCTGCTTCATGCTCTTTCACCGCTCCTTAGTTCCATGTTCGGATTGTATTTCAATCTCACCTCGACTTCATGTATTGGTGCCTTCCTTCTCGACTCGTGCCAATGGTCTTCTTCTTTGTCTCAACCATCTCAGGGGAATAACACCTCCCGCTGCGGGTAAAATGCCCCACCTCACTGATGGTTCCAGGCGTGGTGATGCTGGCATCATATTTCCAAGGCACCGCCTTACTATCCTTGTATGGGAAAGAGGAAGGTACTTGGATTATCATTTTTGGCTTCCTCTCTTCCTTCTTTGCCTCGTAATAGATCACTAAAGGCCGATCAATACAGTAGGAAGGGCCTCGATGATTGGCCCTCGATGCACATATATCCTTTTCGTCGATCTCTTCCACCTTATTATTGTAGATTTCTACCTCCTTATTGTCCATCATGTCCTGAAGCAGCTCTTTGAACTTCTCGCAAGATTGAATGTGGTGTCCCTCTATGCCATGAAAGACGCAGAATCTTGAATTCTTCATGTTTTCCTCCTTGAAATTCTTGTCGAGCATGCCTTTCTCAATCATTACTTCCCGCACCTTCTCCAAGGGTGTTTTTATCTCTGGAGACACTACGCTTGGCTAACCACTTGTCCTCCCGTGTCATCATATTTACATTCCCTACAAAGTATGGTTAGGAGCGAATTTCACCATATTCTCGATGCATCACAAATCGTAAAATCCTCGCGTCGATAAGACCTTGAACTCTCCTCTTGAAGGCTATACAATTATCTCATTGAATGCCCCGGTTCCCTGCGTGATACATGCAATTAGCATTGGGATCGTACCACTTTGGGAACGGGGGCTTCAGTGGTGCTATGTAATGTGGGGAGATTAATTGTTTTTCCAATAATTTTGGGCATAACTCTCCGTATGACACGGGGATAGGTAAACCGAGGTCTTTCGAGATTGGGTTTTACCTGGTCTTGGTTCGCTTTTAGGTGACTTCGGGGCATTTAGGTATTTGATGGGAATATAGCGAATGGTCTTTGATTATTGGCGGCATAAACAGGTAAGGAGGAGGTGTTTGATAGTAAGGGCTTGGTGGTGGGAAATAAAAATTCGGCGGCGGACGAAACTGAGGTCGTGGCTGGGTCGGATACGGGTTAGGAGCATAGAGGCTCCCCGTCCCCACTATATGGGCTTCGGGTTCTTTCTTTTTTACAGTGCTTGGCCTTTTTGAACCTTCATGACTCTCCATTCTTCCACTTTTAATGCCGCTTTTCGATGAGTTCCCGGATATTACGAGGTCGGCGAAAGTCTTTGTGGCATTTCCCACCAGCCTTGTCGTAGAATGGCGCTCTCAAAGTATTGATAAAAGGACCGTTGTCTCACTTTTTTAGTTAGTGGGGATCGACACGGACGGAGAGATCCTCCATCTCTCGAGCGTCTTCGTCTGAAGGTCTCCGTGGGCTTCTTTTCCAACATTTGTAGCGTCGGTAGGTCGGGAGCCATGTCGAAACATGCTTATATTGTTCACAAAATGCGATTGCGTGTCTTTCCATGACCGGATCTTCTCCGTGCTAAGTCGATCATACCATCCGAGGTCGATCCGATCAAGCTATCTTGGAAACAATGTATTAGGAGCTTGTCCTCATTCAAGTATCCACCATTTTTCTGAGAACATAATAAGATGGGCCTTCGGGCATCTCGTTCCTCATACTTTTCGAAATCTGGTGTCTTAAACTTCGGAGGCGGGACTTGATCGTGCACTAAACTAAGGTCTTTGGCATTTAGTGCGAGAGAAAACTCTAGTACCTTCCACCGCCTCGAGTCTCTCCTCTGCACTCTTATATTTTTCTTCAAAGATCATGGTCATCCCTCTTTAACTTGGCTATTTCCTGGATCATCTAAATCCGGAACAATCGGATTAGCGAGAATTATCCCCAGCGTTTGATACGTATATACCTTGCCCCAAATGGGCGGTGGGATGGGTTGTTGTTCCAGCCTACAAGGTTCCTCGAGGATATCCTCTTTGTGTTACATGAGCGTGGGGCGGGGTGAATCCCGGGGATAGAGCGGATCTTGATTATCCCTCGAATGGGGCTCTGTAATGTCGACTTTGCGCGAGTCCTTTCCCTTTGGACATGGTCACAATATCTCCAACATTCTATCCATTTGATCCTTATGTCCTTGTGATTCCTCGCGGGATTTCATCATCAAGTCCTCGCTTCTTGCTTGTGACTTGGCTAATCGTTTCTTGCAACTCTTTCTGGTTTTTTCCATCCTTTCGATCCTCTCGTTGAGTTCGGCGTCCATAGCTCTAGTTTTTAAGCGTGTCCTATAAGGATGATGTGATTCCGTGTTCGTAATATTGTAATCATGGATTATACGATTCCATTTAGTAAATGATTATGGTGATGTAATGCTAATGCATGTAATGCAATGCAAATGCATGGTATGAATGCGAAAAGGTGTTGATTTAATTCAATTCCATTAGATAAACTTTTCGAGTAAAATGATTTCCTTTCATAGAATCGGACGATTACATATACGACCTAGCTCTAATGCCTAAATCTCTAACTTCCCTAAGGAGCCAAGCTAAATTTTGGCCTCGCTCCGATCCTGATTCGTACATCGACTTAACGCGCGGCTCTCGATCGCTAAGGTTTGCAAATGATCGCCACCTCCGGATTTGAGCCACGGCTTTCGCCCATTACATAGTCTCTGCTTTCGATCTGTTTCGGGAATGGCGAGCTGCTCCCTTCCAATGTTCACTGCTTGCTTTAAGGAGCTCTTCTCGGTTTTTGCAATCTTGTAATGCGATCCTCGAACTCCCCTATCTTTCCTCTCATCTCCTTGACTTTGTTCTGACTGGCTCTTAATTCGACGACTGAGTTACGACTTCGGTGCAAACGTAGTGATTTTTTTAATTCTCGCTATTGGGTGTGCAACCTCTCTTTTCACTTTGGCTTTCTAACAAGTTCTTTCTCAAAGCGTCCTCTCGTACCCGAGCCTCTTGAAATTTCCTTTCCCACTGATTGGTCTTGGATTTTTCTTCTTCAATTTCTTGCTGCCATTGCTCCGATGTCTTTCCTAAACCCGCAGTTCTGATAGACATGCGCAGCTTCTTATAGTCCGTCTTTAAGCTATCCAAATCTTCCTCGCTTTGTTCTTCCCTTTTTAAATTTTTCACCTCGAACTTATGGACGCCAACGTCTAATCCTAGCTGCATCTTTTCTTCTTCTAGCTGCTCTATCTTCTTACCCAATTCTCGGCTCTTTCTCTCGAAATCTTGCTTGATAATTTCTAATTCGGTTGGGATCACTTGCAACTGTTCTTCTATTGGTCGAGTATTTCCTTGGATTGGCCTTGGGATATTGTCGTTGACTCTTTTGCCCGCCATTGATCGTATTCGGGGTTGCCATGGGCCCTATGGCGAGTCTCTTCATTTTCCAGGTTTGGGTCCATGCTTCTGATATCTCGCGAACTTTCTTCTTATAGTTGTCATCCTTGTATGAAAATTCACATTGGGCCAATCCATGTGTCGCTGGTATGAACTGCCTCGATCGATCATCGCCTCATCACTAGTAACGGGCATATGCGATAGCTCCCCATATTCCGAGTAAAGGAACCCAATCGAATCCTCCACACCGATATAAGATCTCATCAGCGATCATCCACGGAGCTTTCCATATTACATCTTTGACTTGCAGATTTTAGAGAATCGTCATCCACTTCTCTCCAGATATGTCGTCCCGCCTTAGTACACTTGCTAATTCCTCTAGAGGAGAGTAGTTCTCTCAAGAAGACTTTGCATGAAGCCTTCTCTTTCTTCCAAAAATGGCAATGAAACCAAGATAACAATAATCGTGCACAACCCACGAACCTCCTTCGCCCGCTTCTTCGACAAGCGTTCTCAGTGATCTCAAGGTTTCGGCTAAAATCATGCGGAACGGGTGTAATTCCTTTATCAAGTTTATCGAATAAGTCTGAAACCGCATCCTCTACATGCCCTAACGCCTTGGGAAAGATGACCAAACCATAGATGCTTAGAGCGAAGACGTCGACCCTCTTTCTTCTTATCGTGATGCGTCAAAATTAAGTCCTCAAGTGTTTCCAAGGAACGATTTACAATCTCCCTTTTGCTTGATTCGGGCCAAGGTCCATTGCTCGCTCATTCCTGTAATGTTCATTAGCCTTTTGAGAATGCCGCAGACATTAGCGAATCTTGAGTACGCCTTTATCGCTTTGAAATCTCGGGCATCAAACAAAGTCAGATACTCCTCTACAGTAGGCACCAAATCCACCTCTCCAAAAGTGAAGCAACTATAGGCCGGGTTCCAAAACTGGGTAATAGCTCGAGTAGGTACTGCGTCTACCTTGATATCAAGCGAGATAGGCGATCATCACCGTAGTTATAGTAGAGCGATTGTTTATCCTCGTTTCCCATGAGTTCCATATTTCCTTTAATTCTCGCAGATCATTTTGAGCCGCATACGACACGGGTGAAATCCCATAACTCGATTCGTGCCTCTACTCGCAAGCTATCCCCTTTTTCTCATTGTATTCTTTCTGACCACACCGAACTGTGTGATTATCCTCCACTCTATTGAGAAATCCCTTTTCCATGTTAAGCTTTTCTGTTTAGTAACTGAATGTAGATCAACACCTTTTTATGATGAAATGCCATGCAATAAAAGCCAAGCACAACAAGTTAGTAGCAGGTCAAAAATAAACAAGAAATAACCAAACTCCTATTTAAGGTAACAAATTAGGTTTTACACTACTCTACCTACAACGGTTTCTTAGTCTCTCTCTATGTGGTTCGGTTCTAAAGTAAGGGTACCTGAACCAGCAGATTCCTCAATCCTCACCCATTATAGGCTCATTTGGATCGAGTTCGGTTCAGGGGAATACATTTCCCTATGGCTGCACGGAGATAGAAATCTCACGAAGACATAGGTACGGATGCATTCCGAAAGCGATCCACTATCTTGCACGGAGGTAAAAACCTCACGAAAGAGTAGCTTCTCACTCCCACTTAAGGGTATGACCGCAGTCATGCAATGTAATGCCAAAATATTTCACAAAACTTGACAGTATAGCATAAACGAATGCATCAAAGAGAAACATGATTTTTCAAAACATTTTTCCAACTTTCAATCGAAGGGACAAAAATCAATCAATTTACGGCCTAACTCTCGGATCCCCAGTGGAGTCGCCAAGCTGTCGCAACCATTTTTTTTGACAAAAACGGGTGTCGAACTTGGGTTTTAAAAGTGAATAAAACGGGAGTCGCCACCGACCATTCATTGGGTGTGGTCGGATCACCTTTGTTTTAATAAAACATTTTGATTTACTAAAACAAATGTTTTTTTTTTGGTCTACGAGTATTCGAAAAAACAGGTTCGAGTCGGTTACGTGCGAGGAAGGATTAGCACCCTCAGCGCCAAAAATCGGTACCAAATTGATTAATTAATGTCCCAATGTCGAAAGTTTGAAAATTTAAAAACGAATTTAGAAATTTGGTTTTTTTTTTTTTGGAATGTTTGAGTCTTCTTAGAATATTAAGATTTCCTTGTTTCAAGGGACCAAATATCACATCCAATACGTAGGACACGATAATTTTCAATCCTCGAATCCAAGGTCGTCTCTTAATCCCTAAGACTCATTTATTAAATAACAAAAGGTTATTCAATTATTTGGTCGAGCAAGAGAACCGAAACCCAACACATAGGGCCGGTCCTCGAATTTCCAAACATGGAATATTGCCTTATTTTTAAAAAAAGAACTTTTTTTGTTTTGGATAAAATTGGAAATTATACATATTTGGAAAATAAAATAAATTAATGATAACAAAGAAATTTAATGTAAAAAAACGATGTTTAATAATAATGTATATAACAATAACAATAGTAATAATAATAATGATACAAAAATATGTGCAAAGAAAATATATAAATACAATAACGGTAATAATAGTAATGATGTTGAAAATAATAATAATGAGACGAAATATATACAAGATAATAATATAACTACATTAATAATAGTAAACATAATAATAAAGTAGTAATAGTAATAATAATGAAATATATACATGATAATAATGTTAGTATAATAATAGTAATAATAATGATAATAATAATAATAATATAGTTAGTATGTACGAATAATAATACAATAATGATAATAGCAATAATGATAGTAGTAATGTAAAATATGTAATAAAATAATAAAATAATAGTAATAATAAAAATAATAGAAATAATAATTAGTAATAATGATAAGAGTAAACACATATACATACCTTATAATACCAATAATAGTAATTAATAATAATGATATAAATATGTACATCATGGTAATATAATAGTAATAATAAATGGTAATGATAATAGTATAATATATTATAAAATATATATACAACATGGTAATAATATAATAATAGTATAAATATAGTAATAATAATAATAGTGAATATGATAGAATAATAATATTAATGCATAATATACACAATTTAATAATACAAACATGGCAATAACAATAATAATTATAAAATACTAAAAAAGGGCCAAATTGGATAAAAACGTGATTTCGGGGTCAATTTGAAATAAAATAAAGGAAAGGACTGATTTGCAACGCCACACAAGAGAGGGACCAGAATGGAAATTATGCTCGCGCCTATGCATGCCCTGCGCGTTTTTGCGCAGACCAAATTGGAAACGAGAAATAAATATATCGGGGTAAATTTGAAAATACCGAAAACTTGATTAAGAAGAAGGAAAAAGCGGAAGGGCCAAAGGGCAATTAGACCCTTTTCGCAAAAACACGCGGATCCTAGCAGCGGGTCGGATCGGTCGGGTCAAGGCCAAAACGACGCCGCTTTGGGGCTTATGGCACCACCAAAACGACGCCGCTTTGGAGCGCCTATATAAGCCCTTTTTTTCCTTTTTTTTTCATTTCGATGCCTTTCTAAAAAAATTTTTCTCTTTCTCTCTCTGCAGCACGAGGGGAGAGCATTCCGCCCCGCTCCGTCCAGATCGTTGTCATGCCACTGTCATCATGTGGTGGCTGAAATCACTCAAAAAGTTTTTTTTTTTTTTTTACTCTTTTTTTTTATTTTCTTTATCTTTATATATATACGTATGTTTTTATGAATGAAAATAAGAAAAAAGGAAAAATATTCGAAAGAAAAAAAAAAAATACTTATACCTTCAGATCTACAAATCGGACTCGCGTTTTGATTTCTTTTTTTTTTCTCTCTTTGATTTTTGTTATTTCTCTCTGTTTTTCTCTGATTGAAAACAAAAAAAAAAAAGTCCCTCCTTACAGATCTATGCTCGGTTTATATAACCGATTTTTTCTGAAAATAAAATACAATCTATTTGTCTTTTTTTCATGTGGTTGTCTTCCTTTTGCAGTAATGGAGCGGAGCGCGCTAGTGGAAACAATGGTGGCCAAAAACAGGAGAAGTGGTCGATAGTGGTGCACTCTAGTGTGGCGCTACTAGGCTAGGGTTTCCAAAACCCTAGCTTCTTCAAAAATTTGTTTTAGGCCTGTTGTAATCTGTTTGGGTTTTGGGCTTTATCAGACTTTGTAATTAGGCCTTATTAGCCCGGGCAAATTTGGGCTATGACAAGAATATCAATTAGAGGTCCTTAATGAGAAGTTTTACCAATTATATTTTTTGGACAAATTTGGGCATGAATGAGTTAAAATTGAAAGTTTGTCAAGGGCATTTTGGTCATTTGGCAATTAAATGATTAAAATGGGAGAAAAGATGACAAAATTCATTCATCTTCTTCTCCAAGGCTGCCGAAATTTTCAAGAAGCCATTGTTAGGGCTTTTCAACTTTTCAAGCTAGCTACTAAGTGTATTCTAGCTTCGTTTTTGATATTCTTCGTGTTTTTGAAATTCTTGTAGCATGAGTAAGCTATTTTTAGCTATATGGTGCTAAAATGGATGTTCAAAAATGTACCCATGTATTACATGCATGTATTTTAATGTTTTATGGAATATTATGAAAGCTTGATGTAGTTGAAACATCTTTTGCTAAGTGAATTCCATGAAAAATGCATGTAGGGACTTATTTGTGAACGTCTTGAGTTTGGTCATACATATGTGATGTAGTGAGATTTGATGATAGCTTTAGTTGAGTAAATGATTTGGCTAAGCATGAAAGGCTAGAAAGTTGAATAAAAATCACTTTACGAGCCTTGGGGTAAATGTGTAAATATGAGAAAGATTAGAGGCAAAATGGGGATTTTGCTAAAGTATGAGATAAGAGTCAATTTAGTCAATGTGTATTGAATAAGTTGATTTATTCATTATAGATCAAGAAAGACGAAGCCCGGATCGAAACTGAGGCAAAAGCAATGTGGTGGACTAAATTGCACATCTCAATACTTTTGAGTATCGAGGTAAGTTTATGCGTAAATAATGCATTTATACTTACACATTCTTAATATTAGCTAGTGTGTAGCATAATTGGGAATGATTGGGAACCTATGTGGTTCAAGTGAAATGAATGTAGTAGAAATTCGGAATAGAGGAATGAATGAGTAAATAGTTATAGTGAATGGATGAATGAATGGATGAACTATAAAGTAGATATGTGGATGTGTAGTGATAATGCTTGTTGGTAGGCTAAGTGCGATGCCAACCTAATGCTTAGCGACAATGAGCTGGGCTATGTGCGATACTATTGCTAAGTATATAATTTAGTGGGCTAAGTGCGAGACCACTATGATTACCTTATTGGTAGACTAAATGTGATACTACCCTATTAATAGATTGTGGTGGGCTAAGTGCGGAACCACTGAAAAATTAGTTGTGTGAATTAACTGTGTGAATTAGCTGTGTGGATGTAATAATGAGAAATAATAATGTTTTGTATTTTGAGTAATATGGTATTGAGTGCAGGGGTGCATGTCAATGATTATGAGTATGTGACTCATGATGTGTTGGAAATGTGGTAAGGGATAGAAAGAGTAAGCATAGTTGTGAATTACTTATGTTAGTATAATGCTAATTGTTGTTTAGCTTATACTATGATGCTTAATTGTTTATGTGTAAACTTACTAAGCTTAAAGCTTACTCCATTTCCTTTTCCTTGTCTTATAGAGCGAAAGAGTTGAATCGAGATACGAGGATCAATTGGAGATCGCCCACACTATCAACACACTCCGATACAATAGATTAAATGTTTTGGTATATGGCACATATAGGGGCTAGACAAGTTAGTGATTTTTTTTGTTGTAAATGGCTAAGATGTGTTGGCCTTTAGATGGATAATCTATTTTGTATAATGTCATGGTTGTTGGCTACTTTATTATATGAAAAGATGTAGTTATCCATGTGAGATTGCACTTCATTATGAGTTGTTTATGGATGTGTTGATTGAGTGCATGTTGTGTATGCTAGAGGGGTGAAAAGAACTTGGCATATAGCTTTGTTCTTGTCCATGTAGATAGATACACGGGCGTATGTCTAGGTCATGTGTGACACACGGTCAGCCCATGGGCGTGTGACGTGGCCGTCTGTCCCCTGCTTGTTGGAATTCTAAGTCAGAATAGACCACTGACTAGTTAAACGGACATGTGCCTAGGCTGTGTGAGTTAATCAGTGTAGTCCATGGGCTAGCCACACGGGTGTGTTCCCTAACTGTGGGACTTTGGCAGAATGCTTGGGTTTTCATGCATGGTTTGAGAACACGGACGTGTGTCATCTAGCACGGGCGTGTAGTCCCTGTCTAGATAGAGAAAATTTTTAAGATCGTAAGATTCTCCGATATGGTATTGAGAGCCCTCGTGTGTATGAAAAAGGTCTCGTAAGTCAAAAATGAGGTCGTTGTGGTGACTTAAGGAGAGTAGTCAAGTTGAGTCTAGGTGGCGATCAAGTAGTTTTATCCGGTAGTGCCTCAGGCCCGATTTCAGCGGGGATTACGGGTAAGGGGTGTTACATAGTGGGCATTGGCGATTGGAGCGCGATTTACAAGCAACTATTAGGAAAGGTATTGGACAAGTTTAGTGGTAGTTTGATAGAGATGAAATGGTTAGAAGACAATTTCAATTGTATCGACAACTCTATGAGTGCCTTTGAAAGAGAACAATATTTAGAAGCATTCATCCTGAGGTTAATTGGGAGGCTTCTAATGCCAGATAAATCTTGAAATCTACATTTAAGGTGGCTACTACAAGGGACGACTCAGTTGGGGATCAACTGTGTTTGCGACACTGTACCGAGAGATGTGTCGAGCAATGAAATCACAAAAAATTAAAATCGATGGTTTTATACTCCTTCAATCATGTACATGGTACTGACTATCATTTTTATGTCCCCAAGTAAACACCCCTTATGAATTCTCACTCGTAATAAGGTAAAATTCATTTGATAATATAAGTATCATAATAATTGTTTTCACTATTATTTTTTAAATAGCATATTATTTAAATAGATGGAACAATGGCACGAGTCATGTAGGTGTACCAGACAAGTTTGAAGATATATGGTTATTGTTGGATCAATTATTTGAAGCTGAGGTTAGTTTTTTAAATTTTAAAGTATATAATATTTATGTAAGAATTTGAAATTTAATATTAGGTACGTAATAAAATTTATAATTTCATACTATAGTTTGAATAAATGTCATACTCTGATCCAAGAATTAGAGAATCCATCCTAGCAGAATTTTTGGCCAATTGCAATATTTGGCATGTCAAAGTGTCATTGATTGTTTTTTAAACGGTCGAAATGCACGAATCCGATCGAGTGATGCGCTAGTTTGGGTTTAAGCAAAGTATTCCACCGTCACCCCAAGAGCTCAATGAATAACATAATATCGACTTGCGGGGAAGAACCGATGAAGATTGGCTGAAATTCCATGCGAAATATATCTACATTTGGGAGTATACGTATGATTTCATACCTATGCGCAAACCGATTCTCTACAAGATTTGGTGACCCCTCCGAATTACATGACATGGTTTAGACTTCATGGTAAGTCATATCTACTGCCGAAGGAGGAAAGGAGTAGACAATATCGTCGTAAGAGGCCAAGACGACCCTGCATGAATCCTAGGTCGGGAGTACATGAGTCGATGAAATCATCTTCAACTCTAATCCCACATGAGGCACCGATGGGTGCGCAACCTCCCAATCAATATGGTTTATATTTTTTTTGTGCTTTCACTAACCCCATTTTTTTTACACAAGCACCACATTATACACCATCATACTATGCATTAAAACCTTCTCTAGGTATATTTTTTGCACTACCTCCATCCCAGGACCATATTACACGCCAATGCCGACAACAACACCAATGCATCTACCATCGCCTACAATTCCAACATTCTATTCGCAATCTAACTATGCAACACAATACACTTATCCACTGGTAGTGTCGCAAACACCCTCAACATCATTGTTCTACAGAGGTGGGTCATTTTTGCAACCACCTATTAATACAACGGGCAATATACAATGGGAACCTAGGACGCAAATGCACTCTAGCACGGAAGGAGATGAAGATGAAGACCAACATGGAGGTCGAAGTGAAGATGAATAAGATGAGGAGCCGGAACTCTAACTATAACGAAATCCTCCTCGTAACCGACACCTATCAAGTTGTGGCACACATTTCGGCCGATGACGCCAATGAATATTTTATTTTAAATTTTTGTCATGTAAATCATCATTTGCTTTACTAACTTTTAATTTGTATTGAATTGAATTTTTCCATCCATATAAAAAAAAGTTGTTTTGTTCTATTTTACATTAATAATATACTTATTTACAATCTAAGAAAAAAATATTTTTTGTATTGTATTGTATTGTATGCGATTTCTATTATTAAAGAACTCATTACTAACTACAACCACTACCGCCTCGACTGGACTCGACTCGAGTTTCAACTTTTTCTCCACCATCGCAATCACTCCTCCCCCTAAAAGCCTTCTTGCTCCCAACTCTGTCACAAGTTATAGGCAATAAGGTTAAGGATATTACCTTTGGTGGAGATGGAGAAAAAAATAAGTTGATTATATTAAAAAGTCTTTTTTTTCACCCTATGATTATGATATCAAACTTATGTACGAGGTTTATAAAGCATTTTCTTTCGGTATTATAAAACTTGAACCCGTGACTATATAACCACTATGAAATGAGAGCCTGAGTTGCAATGCGATGGGCTTCTAAGGTGATGATTCTATCCCCATACACAGATAAAATGTGTGGGTCTCCAAGCGCTATCATATCACCGTAAACTTAAACATACCTTAAAACTATCACAATGTCAAACTCAAACACTAACACAAATAAATTTTCTCCCCAAATTTTCAACACCTAAAAAAAAAATTTAAAAAAGAAAACATGTATTGCAGGAAGTATTTTCTGCTGAGGTAACAGCTGTAGGACACGCTTTCAGCCTCCTCAACAAAAAACGCGTCCTGCAAGACATGTTTTCTGTTTCTCTCTCCAAAATTGACCTATTTCCCTAAATTTAGAAAAAATACCTAAATCCCTAATTATTATTTTTAATTGGTGTTTCTCTAATTAACCTCTCCATTAAAAGTTTAAATTTCAATAGGTAGATATTAATATGGTTAATTATGCATTAGTCTAAGAACTTGATTTTTTTTTTATCAATTTGATTCTTATATATTTTTTTTTTATCATAACTTAATACCCAAACGTACTTTTCATCCACTATCCTCGTCAAAGTTTTGGTACCAAATGCATTTTTAAGCTTTATTAATATTAACAAATAGCAAATTTGAAATATAAAATTTTATTTTTATTTTTTAAGGTAAAATATATATTTTTTAAAATACTAAAAATAATTTAATAAATACATATTTAATAAAATACTAAAAAATGCCGCTTGAATTATAGCTCGATTGGCATGGGTATTGTTACCAATACATGAGGACATGGGTTTGAGTGCGCTAAAGCACATTATCCTCCTATTTATGTGTTGGGGAAAGACTATGAATAATTCTAAACATTGTATCAAAAAGGCAGATATGATCAGAACTTAAAATGAGCTTATTCAAAAAAAATATATTTCAATTCGTAGGAATCAATAGAAAAGGCAAATCCCTTAAAATACACTAGATCCAGCTCTCTATAATTTGTTGAATTCTCTCTCCTGATTCAAAATCGTGGTGTAACGTGTATCCCCCCTGTTTTGGCCATGGAATAGATGAAATAAATCAAAAAATAGATTTTTGTTCAAGAATGAAATCTTATTGGAACTGCCCAGTTCATCCTTCGAAACCATATCACATCCCAGATCTGATGAAATAGGATCAATTGAGACAGTATTTTGTAAATACGTAATTATCTTAAATATATTAATTAATTCTTTTTTTTTCAATCGCCTGGAAGGGACAAGAGAAACATCTTATTCTTTCTTCAACAATTTCTGATTTCTAGTGGACCTCTCAGTAGGATTCGAACCTAGACGAAGTTCTGATCATATATCAAAGAAAAAAGAACGAATGGATCTTGTAGGATTCCCAAGAAATTCTTCAATTTCTTCAGAAAGTAGATGATTATTCATCCGCTTCTCACATTCCGTGAATAGCCAGGACATTGAAGAATGTTCAGAAAGACACCTAGGGAATCGGTCTGATTCTATATCCGTTCGTTCCGAGCTTATTCAAAAAAATTTATTAGAAAATAATTTAATAAAAAACGAGATATTTGATAATTTTTAACATTGCCTATTAAATTACTATATATAAACTACTAATATAAAAAAAATCAAATGTTGACCAAAGCATGAAAAACAATACAATTGTAGGTCAAAATTACATAAGATAATCTAATGCCCTATTATTTTAACCATTACCTGCTTGGTCTGACCTTTTTATGGATTTTATAATTAAAGTTTTAAGTATTAATTTAATCAATGGAATGAATACAAACACCATATGTCAACTAAACACACGGGGTATTAGAAAATACACTTTCTTCTACTATCATGTTAGTGGCTACTTCACCAAACTTTTGGGGGTTATTTATTAAATTAAATATCCATGTTACTTAATAATTAAACATCAAATTCAACACACACAAAAAAAGTTAAATCAACATTATTAAAAATTTGTCCAAAAAGTCAATCTTTAGAGTAGATAAGATTATATTTTAGTTAAGATTATAATAAATTTAAATAGATTAAACCATATCACTTCACTTAAATTTAATATATATATGTCGATTGTGTTTTAACTCGATTGAGATGGGCATTGCTGCCAATGCAGGAGAATATGAATTTTAGTGCGCTGAAACGCATTATCCTCTTATTTATGAATTAGAGAGACTATTTGTAGTTTTTCGTATTGTGTCAAAAGGAACAAATATGATCAAAACCTAAAATGAGATTATTCAAAAAAAATTAATAAACATGTAAAAAGATCCCATGCATTTATATATTTTTATAATGATAAAATTGTACCTTATCCGTAATAATTTATGATCCATCTACGATCCTCCTAAAATAATTTTTTAACGTCGTCTCTATTTAACACGATTATACTACATTTATTTAGTTCATCTCCTATTAACAACTTTCGAAAACTTTCTTCTAAGGTTATTATTATATCTACTATAATACAACTTTTAATTAAATTGGCGTAATGAGTTAATCGAATATGAATTCAAGTAAAAATATTAAAGAAAGTAGTGAGTAATACGGTAAGGCACATTGTACTTACAAAAAATCGTGAATAATACGGTGAGTATATTTTAATTTGTTTATATCATTTATAAAATCAATAAAAACCCACATATTTCTATTTCATCATTTCAACTAAATTTTATGCATCGTCAATAACGAATCTTCACATTAAGCATTAAAGCATGAATTTTTTTTTTTTTAGAAATTATGGTTTTATTTTTTTTACTCTGTACTTTTTCTCTTTTTGTGGTAAACGTGTAATTGAGGTGGACCATGAACCCAAGCCACTTTCTGCCGTCCACCACAGATCAACCAAGCTTGTGACACGTGGGTTGATTAAAAGACTGTATGAAGAAGTAGCATGAAGCTTCATGATCTTGTAGAGCACAGTATAGAAACCCCAGGAGAGACAGCGAGAGCGAGAGAAAAATTTATCCGCGTAGGGTCTGCGTGATTTGATCCCATGCCACGTTACTCAACATTTAATTTCAAACGTGGACCACGGCGCCTGCTGATTCCATGTTATTTCAGTTGACTATAAGCTGAGTATCTTTGACCCATCCCTGTTTATTTAAACCATAACCGTCCATCCGAACCGATTATTTAACTTAATATTGTGTTTATAGGAACTAATTATTTAATTAGCAGATAAAATACGAGATTTTTTTAATTACATAAATAATATAATAATTTGACTTTTTAACTTAATGAATAAATATTTATAAAAATAACGTAATTTTAATTTTTAACTTTAAAAAATATAAAATTTTACTAAAACACGTAAGCCTAATTGCACATATAGTTTGGTAAGCCATCACCTTTTCTATGGGAGGGATGTGATGGGAGTGTAATTTTCGTATATTCATTATTAAAATTCGTTTCACTTTGATAATAAATTTAAATATTCATTATTAAAATGTTTATGGATAATAAATTTGGATATTCGTTCTTTATTTTAATTTTTTTTACTTTTTAAGGTATCTATTAAAACGAGCCCAGTAACTAATCCTCCACATTCTATAAGCTCAGTAAAGAGGTAAGTGCTCGTTACAAGTTTTAAAACTACTCCATATTCAGGGCGAGAATCAAACCCTCAACTACTGGTTAAGGTAAGAGAGACCATTATCATCTCACCTAACTCTCGTGGTTAAGTAATCTCCACTCTCACACAACAAGATTCAAACTTGAAACTCAAAGGTAAGCTAAAGTCTTACCATTAAACCAACAAACTCATTCACTTTATTTTTATTTATAATAAATTTAGGTTTAAATATTTAAATATTTTTTTAGACTTAGCGTCTCTTTAGATGAGCATTTATATCTAGTACGGTGCGCTTAGTTTTCTTTTTATCTTACGCTACAATATTGTTACAGTATCTAATTTCACCGTCACCTTAGTTAAAGGGACTTAAAAAAAAACTTTTCCTCTTTAAGAGGGCAAGGTCATTGCCTTAAAAAAAAAAAATTTCCTTTTTAAGAGGGCAAGGTCATTGCCTTCCCCATTAACACTTGGGCATGTACTTCATAAAAAATCATAAAAAAATTTAAAAACTTTATCAATGTCAACAATAAAATATATGCGGATTGACACACGAGCTGCCACATCAATGACATTAACATTTTACCAATTCATTCAAATTTTTTATCTAACAAAAATTAATTCGACAAAACTTTTAAGGTTAAGAGTCAAAATGATAAAAAAAAAAAAAGAATTAAGACCAAAATGATAAAAGAAATATCCCATCACTTTCTTCTAATATAGCCCATTGTGAACTTTCTTGGAAACAAAAGATGATTTTATTTTTCAAACCATAAAAGTCAAATTCTTTTGGGGACCTAAAGTAAAATTTTACCAAAACTCGTTAGCCTAATTGCACGTATAGTTTGGTAGGCCATCACTTTCTCTTCTTATAGTAGGGATGTGATGGGTGTGTGATAATTTTCGTATATTCATTATTAAAATTCGTTTTCACTCTGATAATAAATTTAAATATTCATTCACTTTGTTTTTATTTATAATAAATTCAGGTTTAAATAATTAAATATTTTTTTTAGATTTACTAAATACAATTTTGTAGTAATTTTATTATAAGTTCTAATTATTATTATTTTTTGGTCAAATACTTAAAACTATTTATAGTCCCTCCCCGATCCATAAAAAGGATGATAATGCAATTCAGCATATTCAAATCTATGTCTTCCTACATTAATAATAATATTCATGTCAATCGAATTAAGACTCAATTGACTTGTAGTAATAAAGTTTTAAATCTTGAACAAATAACTTAATTAATTCAAATTTAAATAATAATATTCCATTTATATTTTATAGTCAATTAAGTCCTCATATGAGGTTGCTTAATGTGATGTCATGCCAATGATGCAAGCATGCACGTCAACATTGAATACAAGATGAATCGAGTCCCTTTCTCATTTATCTTTTATACAATTAAAATTAACTAAAAGGAGTTTTTTAATTTTATTTGTGGAATTAAAAATTAATTGTAAATAGCCTTAGGTGTCAGCAAAATGAAGAAGATAGCAACCATATTTTCTGATTTTGCCCTACAACAAAAGAAGTACAGAGGCTGTTAGATTTTACATGGGTACTTGATAATATTTTTTCAGTATTTTTGGATTGGCTTACCTGGGTTTTTAACTAAGGGACGAATGAGCAATGTCGACTTTTTTGCTGTGGACTCTGGATAATCTGGACAAACAGGAATAAGTTAATATATGAAGGAATAATTTTAAACGGTTGGGATATTTCAAAACAAATCACTAGCTACATCTCAAAGTTAGAAGGAATAGAGGAACGAACACTTAGCTTGGAAGCAAAAATGAGTTCTACACAAATCGAGCAGAGAGCAAACGTGGCGATTTATTTTGACGCGGCTTTTGATCAGCAAACATCCAAATCTGCGTCAGGATTGGTTGTAAAAGACATGGGGGGTAGAATCTTAGGATCTAAAGAGGTTCTTCATTCCAAAGTTGAATCTCCATTCGCTGCGAAAGCATATGTAGGGTTACAAACTACAATGTTAGGGATTCATATGGGTTTTAATGCTCTGAACATAATAGGAGATTTGAAAACGATAATAACAAATTGCCAAAGTGATGATCCTGATAATTCAAATTTTACATTTTAAAAGCTTAAATAATAATTTTATATTTTATGGGGGCTAGGGTCATGCCAGCTCCCTCTAGATTTGCCAGTGGATTAAAATATGGCATAATTCTATTAATTATCAATTATTATTAAAACTTTTGTTGCAATTATGGACAAATACTATTTTGGGCTTCAAGAATAAAACAAATTATCCTCTCTAAAGCCTAGGGGTTTCTAAATGGGCCAAGGATCGCCCATTATATATATCTCTAAGTCCAAAGAAAGCAAAAAGACAAGAATTTGACTCAAACTTGAATTCTATTTTATTTAAGTTTAATTTAAAATAATTTTGAGTTAATTCATAAGATATCCTCAAATTACAATCTTTATTTTAAATTAATCCCTAAATTTTAAGACGTTTTAATTACATCTCTAAACTATCGATGCCATATCAATAAGGTTCTTCCATTCTTGAAACTGTTAATTTAACAATCAAATTACATGTAAAATGACACAATTTAAAATTAAAGTTTAAAGAAAAGTTAAATGTTGAGACATGAATTTTAAAATTAAAAACTGAAAAAAATAAAATTGAATAGAAAAGAGTGGCCAATAGCTTTCATAAAAGCTCCGAAAACCTTAAAACTAAATTTTTTATATCATTTATTTTTCTTAGACATTATTAATATAACATCGATAGTTTAAGGATATAACTACAATATTTGCTCACTTTATAGTTCATTATATATTTTTTACATATTTAATTTTTCACTATACCTTAAAATTAACTTCTCAATTTTGCTTCTAAAGCATAAAAAAACGGAAATAATTTTTTAACATGAGATAAAAACTAAAATAACTAAAATTACATGAATAACTAAAATAATTTTTTTTCGTAAAACGGAAAACTAAAAAGATTATTATGCCTATAAAAAAAATTCAACTTTTTTATCAAATAACACAATCTTTTAACAGGAAATTTTTTATTCAAAACTAATCATGTAAAAAAAAAAAAAAGTTGGTTGTATCAAATAAAGTGAAACATGTAAGACAAGAACAAAGTGGAGATTTTATAACACAAAAATAGAGGATAGAAATCCACTTAAAACACAAAAGGAAAACAACATTCCATTAAGACACAAAGGGGGGATTTCCTTTGTTTGTGTCCAGCATAGATTTTTTTTTTCTTCCCTTAGAGCTTAATTTCCCATTTAGAAAGTTCCTCTCTTGATAGCATCGTCATTAGCATTTCCAAGGGCAGCTTCACTCAAATATTTGTCAGCCAATTGAACCCTCTTCACATTCTCTTGTTCAGCGACAAGCATGTTTCCATACTCCAACAGCTTCTCAATGGTCATCTTAGGTTGCTCGAAAGATGGTGGCCCATCCCTCGAGTTCACTAGCTTTTTCCCGACACTATTGACTCCGACCTCTCCGATCCATTTCCTCACTTCGTCATCGTAAACTCTAGCCCTCAGAGCACCGAAAAAGTCTACAAATCGAACCAACACACATGCAAATACACCGTTAATGATAATTCTTATGGGATCTAATTACGGTTAATTTAATCTGACAAAATTCGATACTTCTATTTTTATAATGTTATCAGAATGTCTAAATTGATAACACTGTTAACTATTAAATAATTGATGACTTGAAACTTTTTTAAATAGACTTAAAAATTTGACTATCATGTAAATTTATTATAGATTGAATATGATGCTATCAATTTGGACCTATTAATAGGATTGTAACGAGCTGAGTTGAGCTGAGCTCATATAATGAGAAGTTCAAGCTCAAATTTAATTTAGAACTCAGTGCTCAGCTCAAGCTCAACCAAATACTACTATATAAGCTTGAGATCAATTAAGCTCATTCACACACAATTGTATAGTCAAACTCGAGTTTAAGCTTGACCTCGTGCTATATACCATTTTTTTTAGATGAACTAGTAATTTATTATCAAATTATTAAAAATAAATTAATAAAATATACAAATTAGGCTTGCAAGTTGTTTCAATCAAGTGCTAAAATACTTGAATTTGATTTACTCTTGAGAATGACTGAATCAAATTCGGATTTTTAAATCAAACTTGGATAGCTTGCGAGCACACCAGATTAGAAGGATTAACTTTTGAATTTTAGCATTGTGGAGGGACTAAAACAAAAATTAGACCTTTGTATAGAGAACACGAATTGAAAAAGTGTTGAACGAGAAGCTTACCAATGGATTGGCCCGGGAAGGTGTCCACAAGCTTAACAATGTCATCAACGGGAACATTGTCGGTCCTGAAAATACCTGTGCAAACACCGATCCTATCTTCCCTGGTGGGTGCCCAGTAAAACTTCTCCATACGACCGTCACGGATGAGCGGCGCGTACAGCGTCGAGAAATCGTTACCGGTGACGATGATCGGAACACGAGGGTTCTCTTCCTTGTTGTACATACCGGGGAGCTGAACGTTGGTGGGGTTATCAGCGATGTTCATGAGTGTGGCGTTCACCATTTGGTTGTTCACTGTGTATTGTGTGGTTCCTCCCATACGACCGGCTCCAGCGTCGAGATCGTTGATGAAGAGGCAACACATTTTCCCTTTCTTGATAATGTCGGCGGCCTCACGGTACCTTTGCCTGATCAACTTGGCTGGTTCTCCGGCGTTCCCACTTTCCAATTCTCCGGCACTCATCATAATGGGGCTGTAATGTTAATTCATTATAGTAATTCATTAGCATGTTTCTATTTGCACAATAGACCCTAAATATTTACACATTTCATTAATTTTGACTCTAACTCTAAAAAATCAACCAAATTAACCCTCAATTTTATATATTTTATATATTTTAATCATTAAAGTTATTGATATTTAATATTTTAATCACCTCTGTTAAGGTAAATTTTTGTTTAGCTCATCTAGAGATTGTAAAATTTTAAGTTAACACAAAAGAATAATTGCATTTTGCTTCTAAAAAAATTATAATTAAATTCTAAACCTTCTAAAAATAGAAATTTTATAATTTAACCCTCTAAAACTAGTAAATTTTTAAGTTAATACAATAATAAATTTGCATCTTAATATCTCAAGAAATTTATAGTTTAATTACAGCCCACAAAATGTTTTGACTTCACCCGTCGCCATATACTCAAGACCTTGAATTTGCATCTAAAAAAACATGAACTCACTTGATTCCCATCTTGGCAAAGACAAGCTCACATTGGAAAGATTTTCCTTGACCTTTGCCTCCCCAAATACCCAAGATAAGAGGAACCTGTAATAGAAACAATTGAAGTAAAATTTGGTAAATTTAATGCTATTTTATTTATAAAAAAAAAAAAAAAAGATTTCCCTATATATGTTATAGGTGACATACATACCTTAATGTTAGGAAGGGTCATGAAGTTCTTGCTGATGTGAACAACAAGCTTGTCCATGAAAGCTGGGGCAATGTAGAATCCATCCATGTTGTTGTCCAAGTCGTATCTATATCATCCAAACCATTTATAATTTAGGATTGAACAAAAAAATCGAAATGCGTATATATGATGTATATGTACTTACGTGCGAAGGCCTTGGCTGAGGTACTCATAGGAGCTCATGACAGCATAGTGAGTACCATCGTTCATGGGAGCTTGGAACAATGAGTCGACCATACCTTTCCCTCTGGTAATGTCTTGCTGGTCATCGGAGATATCATAAGCAAGACCCTTCCATCGGTCCTGGTCGGTCTGTGTGTCTTCGTCGATTTCTTTGGCAGCCACAATCTTGAAACTTCCCACTGGAGCCTTGCCGTTGTTGTTGAACCTAGCGCTCACTTTCTTCAAGCTGTTCCCCATGAAAGCTGAGCTTGGAGCAGAAGCTCCGGCACCTGATCCATTCAAACTCAACTGCAAAAAACACAAACAATGATATCCTCAGAACATGTTTGGTTAAGGACACACATGTAATAAAAGAACCGAGGGTATGGAGTACCGGTGCTCGGTTGACAGCACCGATGGTGGAGACGGCGGCCGCCATTGGAGACTGGAGAGTGAAGTTTGTGAAATGTTATGAAAGTATTGGGAGTGATTGGACTTTGATGAGCCTTACTGAGCTATGGGGGCAAAACTTATAAGGATTATATATTGTGTGGGTGACAAATATTAAGGATTTTTTTTTTAATTTTAATATTTTTTCATTTGGCTATGGCCACACATATTACAATCAATAGATCAACGTGGCAGGTGATGATTGCTGCATTTTGTATAATCTTTAGATCTTGGTCAAATTCCATATAAGGTCCATGTATATGCATTTTTGACACATTTAGTCCCCCCATTATATTTTGATCAAATATAATCTTTTTATGTAATTTGGCAAATTTTGTGAATGCTAAGGTGTTTAGTTGCAATAGGAATTGGGTGTTTTTATGGGATTCCAATGAATTTTTTTTTTTTTGATAATATATAATTAAAAGGTTAGTATTCACGCACTCACTTACTCTTCGAAAGTTTAAACTCAGGTGAGTTCTATAAATAAACAGCATTTAATCATCAGGTCAATCACGAGAATTTCAATGTAGCTACTTTTGGTTCTTATAAGAGTTTTAATGTAAATTGTCGATAGGTGTTGTTGCAATGCTTTTGATGTTCATATTGTACAATTACTTTTACCCTTGTGGGTAAAAAAATGTGCATTTATAATCCTAAGATCTACTTTTTTACATTTTTTGTTCTTTAATTTTTTTTTTAAGTTCTAACTATACATAAATCCCCATATGTATATATCACAATTTTTTGATATAATTAAATGTGTTCTCATCCATTTTACAGTCTAAAACTAATCCTATTCGGAATAGGTGACGACTTCAAAATTTAAATTCAATCCAAATGTTCTAGGAAGAAATTCACTAACACTCCTTCCAATCATCCAATCACTTGTTGGTGTATACATCTTGCGAAAAAAAAATTTATTAGTCTCAAAACATTTCGAAAAAGCAAAAAGATTAAAAATGTTCAAATTATAATAAGACTAAATTTATTAAAAACACATAGTATAGGGACCTTATATAAAATTTAACCAAATCAAATATGCTAGTCTGTTTTTCTTTCACTCATTTGTTGAAGGCCACACAACTCACAATCAAAGATTACATCATAAATCCACGTGGCAGGTGATAATTGCTACATTTTGCAAGAGTCTATCATTTTTTTCATTTCATCTGATAGAGGTTACCAGTTAAGGTGGTTTCTTTGCCACTAAAATCTGTTCCATTTATTACCACACAAAAGATTTTCTTGTTTGGGGGACTTTGTTGGTAGTATTTTTATTGGGAAAAGAGATAATGAAAGATAAGGTGAATAAACTGTTTGTGATTCTAATTAATTTCATTATTTTTGCTCAAATTTTGTGATATAGGAAAATACCTATTAGAGGTTGGTATCTTATTGGTATGGGTCACTGGGGTCCCATATTTTATACAGGAATTTAGATTGTGAAATCTACAAACTTACAAAAGATAGAAAGAAACTAAGGAATTTAGTGGATAAATTTATAAGAAAATTAATGGGAATTTCTAATTTTTTGCACTTCAAAACGTTTTCTCTTTAAATATGCAGTTTGATAGGTCAATGACGAATAATATTTTCGATATTCGTAGTTGTTATTCTCAACAATATCATCTTCAATATTTGAATTTGAGTTTTCTTTTCAAAAATACAATGTATCTTACCACTACACCCAACATATGTTGGTGATTAATCATTCTTGATTTACAACTTTTTTATACATTACCAGTGAAAATTTTAACTCCCCAAGTAGGATTTAGATAGTGACAATGAGGCCTTAATATAGTTGGTAAAGACGGAGGTTTTGGGTTTTGAGTATCTAAATTCGAGACTCATTATGCGCAATTAAAATGTATGGATCTTCAAAACCCACCATGAGCTATAGTCGTATGTGGGTTTTAGTTTGGTTAGTTCGTAATCTTTTGACATGCATTTCATGGAATTTTATAGGTTAATAGCTTTATAGCCAATGAATGAATAATCTTTTCAATGTTCATAGTTGTTATTCTCAACAATGTCATCTTCAAAGTTTGAATTTGAGTTTTCTCATCAAAAATGCAATATGTCTTACCACTACACCCAACACTTATTGGTAATTAATCATTCTTGATTTATAGCTCTTCACACATTATTATTTTCATGCTATTTTATTTTAAAAAATATTTTATACATTATCAGTGAAAATTTTAACTCCACAAGTAAGATTTAGATAGTGACGATACTCCTTAGGGTATAATAAAAAATACACATCAAATAGTGTTTGAACTTTACTTGTGTAGTTAAAATTTTCCTCTAATAGCTAATGAGGCCTTAATATAGTTGGTAAAAGCGGAGGCTCTAGGTTTTGAGTATCCAAATTCGAGACCCATCATGTGCAATTAAAATGTATGAATTTTCAAATCCCATCTTGAGCTATTACCATATGTGGGTTTTAGTTTGATTAGTTAGTTCGTAATATGGATGGTTCCATTTCATAGTTTGTGTTGTAATAGTTTGATTTTTCTTGTTCCAGTTCTAAATTTATTTGTGCTACAATAATTTACTTTTATACCAAGTGATTACTCGGATATATATTTGTATTATATTATATTTGTAAACAATATATTAAGTACTATTTTTATATATTGTATTAATCATGTGTGGTGAATAATTTAATTCAAATTATTGAAGAAAAAAAGGGAGAAAAGAAATTAATTGGCATGGTATTGTCTCAAATTTTGAATTAATGCAAGCCTCAAATAAAAAACAAGAATTTTTTTTATTTTTTTATTTGCATATATGAGTTTTTATTTTTGAAATTATCCAAATAGGAAGAGACAAATTCAAAGGGGGGTGGGAAAATTTGTGGCAATAAGACCATGAAGCCCAAAATTTGAGATAGCATAAAATTTGGAGTCTTGGGCATGTCATTGTTAGCCCAGCAACGTGGTTTGATTTAGGACCACACAAAAAATTAACCATTTTCATGGGAGAAATGGGTTATTGGAAAGAGGGAAATTTTTGAAATTAAAATTAATTTTTCCCATTTTTTAAAAAAATATTTAGAATTGGAGATAATGTAATTGGATTGTATGGCCAAAAAATTCGGAAAATGTTATAGAAAGAAGCTTATAATATGATCATGATTGATGTTTGATTTTAAATTTATTAAATGTCCAGACATCTTAATAAGAGAGAAAATGGATTATTGAGATGTGAAAAAAAAAATAGAGAATATGGGAATACAGATGAAAACTACCACTTTCCTCTTTGGGTAAGTTGTTATTAACTTAAAAAAAAGATTTAGAGCGTGTTCGGAAGATAATTCAATAATTGGATTTAGATGTAATTACTTATAATTACATATATGATATGTTTGGAAAATATTTAGATATTATTGAGTTGAGTGTAATTGTAGCGTACATATTATGTGCTCCAATTCTTATTAGTACGAGTGATGTTAGAGAATTAGTTTAAATAATTAACCTAGTTTTCGCTTAATTTTAGCCTATCACTTTTATCTATTGTTTATAATTTGAATTTATTTTTATTGTTATTTAAATAATTGTTATTGATTTTTATTTGAATAACTATTGTTATCCTATTCAATTTTTATCAATGAATAAAGTATGCTTTATTCTCTATCTTTACCATAACTTTATATGGTATATAGAGCTAAATGTCTGTGAATGAGAAGAAGATTCTCCATTTTTTCCCCACCCAATCAAACTTTCTACTAATGACTACTAACATCTCAACCTCATGGTAGCTTCAACTTTTCGAATTGGAAAGCACAATTTACCATGTTGCTAGATGGGTATGATCTCCAAGGCTATCTTGATGGTACAAAATCCGTTCGGCCGATACATGATAAAGGGAATAACACCACCTAAACGAATCTTACTTATTGCATTTGGTTTTGCCAATGGACTCATCCTGCAAGGATGATTGCTTCTGTTGATAGCTTAATTGCCTCCATTATTGTTGTTGCTCATACTTTACAAAAAGCATGGGCCCTTTTGCATTCCCTCTATGCAACCAGAAGCCATACATGAGTCTATAGCCTCCGTGACCAACTAACTAGCGTCACGAAGCAAACCAAGAGTGTTGTAAAGTATCTACAACAACAGATCAAGACTGAGTTCTTTGATTATTTCTGATGAGCTTATAATCAAGATCCTCTATTGTCTTCATCTAGAATATTAAGAAGTTTCTACATCTATTCAAACTCACCTATCAAATATGAAGAACTCTTTTAGAAACTTATTGATTATCAACTCTTTCTCTAACATGAGGAGAAACAAATGTCTTCTTCTATCGTTGTTGCAATTGCACAACGCAACACCAATTCTTCTCAGTTTTATCGTTATACTCATAACAATTTACCTCAATTTTCTTGGTCACTAATTTTTACTCTCAACAACAAGCTCCCTGACGTACACAGGTTTCTTATAATACTCAAACACATGTTCAATGCCAACTTTGTGATAAATATGGTCAAACCACATGTGTTTGTCGCTCCAAGTCTCATAACCATTAGGATGCAAGGCCAATTTTGCATCTCGAGCTACAAGTCTCATAAACATTAGTGCTTTTCATCATCTCTTTGTCAATCCATATTCTTTTCACAATGTTGATTATCGATGCAATAAAATGGTTTCCATGGCGGATGGTAATATAATTCCCATAAACCACCCTGGTACTGTTATATGCAAGCATTAGGTTCTCCCTTTAAATGAGTCAATACATTATGTGCTCCCACAATTAAACAAAATCTTCTTTTTATTTCCCAATTTTGTAAGGGTAATTAACATCTATTTAAATCTCCTCGTTTCATTTTATGGTGAAAGATCTCAGGAACACAATTGATGTTCAGTCAGAGTAACAATGGACTCTATATGAGGTCTAACTTTACCTACCTTAGTCATACTTAGTTGCTAACAAGAACTCCTCCTTTGGCATTGAATATTAGGTCACCCCAATTCTCGCATTTTACCTTTTTTGTAGAACTTTACTTTTTGTTCTAAATAAAAATTCATTGTCATTATATAAATAAAAAACTTTCTTTTTGTAACACCTTTACCCGAACTGATCACTGAATCTAGGTGCATGTGTCACTCCTGAATCTGGTTATTATACATACTCTTACTTCATTAAATTAAAAGAAACAATCAAACTAAATTTCCTATTTATTGAAATATTATACAACCGAGTTTATAAAATTAAAAGTCTACTCTTTTAACTCCAGGACCATATAGTATATAATTGGATAAAACGTGTTCATCCCCTTGGCGAAGTCCCTAATAGTGACCTTTATCCTATGTGCATGACATTATACTAAGGCAATACTTGATTTATTCAGTCTGGCTTGGTCCCTCCTCGAGTTCCTTATTCCGCAAATCATGCAATCATGGATCAAACTGTTTGTAAGTTCGAATGAACTTAATGAATTTCTACATTACACAATACATACCCCACCTTGTTGAGGATTCAGATAAAGAATATTAATAATAATAAAAATGATAACTCCCTACTTGCTAGGAACATTTCTCCTAAGTTGTTGCAGTGGGTATTTTTCCTTTTTCCGATCCTATCCACTAGCGGATAGATTGTTGAGCAATTTCCTTTCGGTCATTTCATTGACCTTCAATCAGCCTTGGCAACTCCTCAAATCGTATTGCCATCTCTGCGAACTCTTTTCATTTCTCTTACCCAAGTAGTTCTCATCCTCTCACCATCATGCCTCATCAATACCTCCTTCTAACTTATCCTTATAAAGGCTCTGGGTGAGTATCCCTAATATATTTAGTCCGTAGCAAACTTTTTTCCTTATCTTAATTCTGTGTGACTTGCTCATCATCCATCCGTTGGTATGACTAACAAGGCCCTGCGCTATACTTGTGGACCAAAACCTCTCTTGGTTTGCATAGTGGTTGGACTACCTCTTCGTAGTTCGCCTTGTTCGCCTTACCCTTAAGCGGCGCACATCCATTTGTTACAGACCACCATGGTATCTATAATACTCAATCACTGTCTTGAAGTGACCACTTGAATTCACGATATTTCTTTCATAATGCATCCCCACACAATTCGTCATTTGGACGATACTTCCTTAATGGTTTCCCTTTTTAAAGGATAGCCTTGTCAGACGCTTCTGATATTCTCGTGCACTCTTCTTTGTCAATGGGTTCTAACCACCCTTCCCTTTCATAGGGCTAACCAACGTTCATATGATACGCTTCTAGTTTATGGAGTATATATAGAACATTTATTGTTCCTCATACACACCATAAAGAGTTGCTAATGTTGAATAACAACATTGCCACATCCTAAAAACAACAAAAACCCTCTTACAGCAAGCTTCTCTTCCGTGTAGTTTAAGTTTTACTTTTCATCATGTTGTACATTTGATTAACTATCTTCCCACCTTAAACCTCTAAAATAATTTGTTATATGAAAAATCTTTTAAAGAAAAACCCACTTAAACCAACAAGTCGTGTCTATATTATCCATGATTAAAATCACACATGCAAAATAAATTCCAATAATGCTCAAAATCTCGTGTATACTTAAGTTTCCCCTTAACTATTTTCTCCAATTTTACAAAAACATTTCAAACATTGACTGGTGCACACGTTCAGTGCTGAAGCACACCAAGTCCACCTAGTAATTTGCTAGACTCTCTAAATATCTAGTGTCGATTCTCATTGACAATAAATTGCAACCATCAACATCCCCAACACCTGGTACACAATATTCTTTGTTGCTTGGTTAACAACGATTGTGTCAATTGACTTAATGTATGTCTTTCCAAATTTCCTCCAATCAACCGCATCCACCAAACCTAAATTAACCTCTTCTCACTTATATTCAACAACTTAGACTCACTAAATTATCTTAATCCAACTCTCATGCACTATATTCACTTACTATAGCTCCAATCTAACTGGAAAACCAAATAACCTTTGAAACATTGATACCTCCACTAACCCAAATCATTCCACGCACCACCCTGGCCTCCCACAACCAACCTATTTACTCTCGTTCACCACCCAATCATATGGTTACACGATCACAAAATAATATTTATGAACAAGGAAAATTAGTGATAAATTGTTAATCTTTCCTAACAAATTATCCCATTGACCACTAAATAGGATCTTAAAGTTAAATACCCTCATTGATAGGTCTCTATGAAGGAAGAATATGGTGTTTTACGCAAAAATAACACTTTGAAACTAGTTCCTTACAACCCCAATATCAATGTTGTTACTTAAAAATGGATTTTTCAAATCAAGCACAAATAGTATGGTACTCTTGATTGCTACAAAGCACATCTTGCAGCAAAATGGTTTGCTCAAACAGCCGGCAGGGATTATCATTCAACCTTTAATTCAATAGTCAAACCCACAATGGTACGTTTGGTTCTCTCTAAGGTTGTTCAACATAATTGATGTTTTATTTAATCTCGACACCAATAATGCATTTCTGCAAGGTCGTCTAGACAAACAAATTTTTATAAGGCAACCTCCAGGCTTTAAGAATTTAGAATGGCTAATGCATGTTTTACGCTTTAAAAAAAAAAGCAACATATGGGCTTAAGCAAACACCCCAATAATGGTAGAAGGAACTTGCCAAGTTTTTGCTATCTCTTGTATTCAAAAGATCCAAGTGTGACACCCCATTATTTATTCTACCAACTTTAGTAGCTCAAATCTATCTTCTGATATATGTTGATAATATCATAGTCATCAACTACAATCCTATAGTTGTTCAATAAGTTATCTCATCCCTCTCCAAAAAATTCTCTTAGAGATCTTGGTGCACTCAAGTTTATTTTGGGAACTGAAGTTCCCCAAACAATTGATGACTTGTTTTTAAGGTAATCCAAGTATCTTCTTGATTAGTTAAATGAAACAAATATGCAAGCTTGTAAATGTGTGGTCTCTCTAATTGCCTCTTCTTAGCAATTGACTCGTCATGATGGGTCAATCTACAAGTACAGGCAAATGTTGAGAAAAATCTAATATTTGTCCTTCTTGTCGGATATTGCATACTTTGCAAATAAGCTCTCTTAGTTTATGCACTCTCTTATAGAAACTCATTGTAAACAATCAAAGGAATCATATGATACTTGAAAAACACTACACATTTTGGCCTATGAATCAACTGCTTATCTGAAAACATTTTTAACATATATGTGGATGCAAATTAAGCTAAAATTCCAACAGATCGTGCTTCCACCACTAGCTACATTCTTCTATTCAAACATAATCCATCAATTTGTAACCAAGTCCTCCATTGAAGTTGAATATAAGCTTGTCACTTTTGCTACTATTGAAACACTTTGGTTGTTGCATCTCTTACATGAACTCCAGGCCCCTCTCTCTCATACGCCTTCAATTTTTTTTGTGATAATCTTGAAGACGCATATCATTGTCAATACCTTATTCTGTATAGTAAGATGAATCACCTCAAAGTTTATCTTCAATCTCTCCGGGATAAAGTTGAATGTAAAACTTTCGAGATCAACGACATTCATCTAGTCGACCAACTAGTTGGTACACTCATAAAGGCCTTACCCAAATCTACTTTTGTTCTATCAACTTCCCAGTTTAGATGTTGTTCCACAACCCAAACTTGAGGGGGTATATTAGCAATATTACAAAAATAATTTGACTAATTGACCAAGTCTTCCACTTAGTTTTAGTTTATCACTTTTATCTTTTTTTTATATAATTTGAATTTGTTTTGTTTTGTTATTTAAATAATTGTTGTTATCCTTTTGTTATTTGAATAATTATTGTTATCCTATTCAATTTTCTACTTATATCAATTCAATAATTTATCAATGAATAAAGCATGCTTCTTTTCCATCTTTTAAAATATTTTATAATGAGTGGGTATTGGATAATTAACCATAATACTTTCATACTTTTTTGAGAATGCAACATCTTTTTTTATTAATATTTTAATAATTACATTTTTTATTTTTTATTTTTGCAGTCAATCATATTATCCAAACACACACTTACATTACGTTTTCTTTCTTTGTTTTTCAAGAAATTCAGGGTGTTAATGGAATTGAATTGTAAGACAAATAATCTAAATGATTATATTAGAACAAATAGTAATCTGAAAATGAGAAATTTTACAGTAAACATTTGAGGTTGTAAATGTTGTAGATGATTCTTTTAGTAAAAAAAATTGAGATAAAGATTTGGCTAAAAAACTAAACACAGGAGATGTCAATAAATTAAGCTACGTTTAGATTAAGTTCGAATTTTGAATATTAAAATTAAAGTCTGACATATATTTTTTTTTATTTCTCAAGATATTTACCGGAGCGAGTCTAATAATTGATCATTTGTATTATGTAGGCCTATTAAGGTGGTAAATGCTGGTCACAAGTTTTAAAGTTATTCTATACTCAGAATGAGGATCAAACCCTCGACCACTGATTAAGGTAGAAGAGACCCTCAGATAATTCAATTTCTTCCGTCTAAACACAATTTTGTTACTTCATATTTTTTTCCTCCAAACCCTCATATAATTCAATTTCTTCTAACACAAATTTGAAAACACATTAAACAAATCAATTCTTTTTTAACACAAATTTGAAATTCTTGAAATTGAAAAAAAAAAAAGGGAAAGAAACTTAAAAAAAATTGCATATGTAGCCCTATCATTCAAGGTAGGGCAAAGACATCTGGGGACTATAACACAGTGAAGTTATAAACCCCAACACATTATGGTCCACTTTTCCCCCCAATTGCAGCAAAACGTGCAGCACTTGAGAACCCAAAAAAACTGTATCAGTGTCATCAGTCATCATAATTTGTGGGAACCCCTCCCTTTTGCTATCTCCTTATACCAAATTCACAAACTTCAGAAATTAAATTTAAGAGTGGGATTATTGTTGTATAAAATTAATATACACACTTGCAGTTCATGGAATTTTGCATTACACAATTCCAGATAGTCCCCGGAAGATATATGATCTTCAGTAACTTTTTCACGTTAGTTTTACTCAAAAGACACTTAAAACCGGAAAAAGACCGAGGTAAAGATTTGCATATGATAGAATTCGAATATGAAATATTAAAATTCTGTAATAGTGTTTCATGTAACTCTTGGAAGATGTTTACAGTTTCGGTAACTTTTTAGTAAAAAGTATCATGGAGGCTTTTGTATTAAGAGTTCGATTGCATTTTGTCCCTCTACTAAAAAATTGAGTAAATTAGTCCCTATACATTAGATTAAAAAGCAAATTGGTCGAGATAAAAAAAAAAAAAACAAATTGGTCCTTCTGTTAAAATTTCATCCATTTCTACTATTAACAATGGCCCATGTACATCAAAAATAGGAGAAATGGATGAAAGTTTTTAACAAGAAGGATTAGTTTACTCTTTGATATAATATATAGGGACTAATTTATCTATTTTTTGAGTAAATGGGTCAAAATGCAATCTAACTTTTATATAAAGACCTTTATAATACTTTTATAGTAACTTTTCCCTAGATAATTTAATAATTGGTGTTGTGATTGAAAATTACTTTTGAAAATCACCTAGCAACCAACTTCATGGTTTGGTATTTGTAACGATTTCTAAAAATGTTTCTTTTATCGTAAAAACCCTTTAATTAGCATTCATTTTGATATTGAAAAGTACTTTGAGCCAAAAGTAAATTAAAACAGTATTCAATCACTAAAAAGCCAGCAAAAAATTGTAACTAAACATGAGATGTTGATCACTTCGTCAGTTGAGAGTTCAATCTTTATTCATTGAAATGAAATACATTTCGTAACTAATCGTTTATCTCTTCTAAAAGTATTCACGGCGAGGGAATTAATCCCTATTGTTGGCGATAAATACCTTAATCTTTTATCAAAAAAGAAAAAAGAAAAAATAGATGCAGGTATTAAAATCCGAATCGTGCTAGGTGATGACATAAACCAATATGAAAACCCTTATCCAAGTTAAGACCCACTGTTCAAGATTTCACAGTAAAAAAAAAAAACTGAGTTGCAGACAGCTAAAAATTCGGATGAAAATGGAGATAAGTTGGGATAATCTTGTTACTGTTAAAACTTAAAAAAAGTACAGTTGGGGAATGTGACACTTCCAATAAGAGAATTTAGCATTGCAAGGCCAAAGGCTATAGCAGACTAGCATTTCCAGATGGAAAGAAATGAAGGAACTTTGATAATTGAATAATTGAATCCATGATAAAGAAAGACACTATCATCGTTAAACTCGAAAGCCATTCCCACCATCTCATGCATAAGTTTCATTTCATTTGCACCAAAAACACAATCCCCATTTTCATTTTTCTTCAAGTATTTATAATCAGTATTCATATTCGAGAAAAGGGTATGAAGATACAAGTATACAATCCTTTACTCTATCTACACATGTATAATAGAACACAACATACGTGTTTCGAACACATACTCATATGAAAACCGAATCATTGTCTGAAAAGACAGAATAAAAAGGTTAGGGAATGAATGTCACTAGCAAACAGCATTTTGTCTGCCTACTTTTCTCCTTTTTTTTTCACTTCTCAAGAGCCTTTGATTGATAAGCAAAAGTTGAATTTGAAGCACTTACCAATAACAACTGTGACTGATAGTCATATATAAGAGTTTTCAAACTCTTATTATAAATGGGTTAAATTATTTGGGAGCTCTCTGTATTACAGGTACTAGATCCAATTAGTCTATTTATTATTAAATAAATTAATTTAATTTCTATACTATTAAAAAGAATTAAATAAGTCCAAATTATAATGGAGTTGACATTTACACTATAAAAATATCTTTACTTTTTTTTATTACAGTTCAATTCCAAACAAAAGATTTTATTTACAGAACTATAAAAATTTTAAAAATATTAATTATGTTAAACAGTAAATATTAACTTTATTTAAATTTAACCTAGACATGTTCATGGGTCAAGTCACTCGACTTGCCCGAAAAGTGGGAGGGTTTGGGCAAAATTATAAGCTCAAAAGTTGGTTTGGGCAAAAAAAAAAAAGGCCCGTTTAAAAAAAACGGTCGAGCATTGGGGAAGGCTTTTTTTTGCCCAGACTTGGCCCAGCCCGAATTAGCTAAAAGACAAAAAAAAATGATATTTTCTTGTTATTTTCTCATTGTTTTGCTACCATTTCATTATTATGTTACTACTATTTTGTTGTTATTGTTTGGATATTGTATAACTCTTATTTTATTGTTAATTTTTGTTACTATTTTATAGGTATTTGATTGTTAAGTTATACATGTATTAGTGTATTTAAGAATAAATATATATTTTTAATTTATTTTCAACTTGTTGGGAAACATTTGTTTTAATGTTTTTAGTATTTTTTATGTATTATATTTTTATAAAAAAATTTATATAAAAAATTAATTCGGGTGGGTTGGGGCAAGCTGGGCCAGGATTTAGCTTTTTATCCGGGACGAGTTTAAGCAAAATTTTAAGCTCATTTTTTAGGTCAAGTCTGAGCTTAGTAAACGGGCCTAAAATTTTAATAAGACCCGACTCGATCCATAAATAAATCAAATTTTATTTTATTTAAATCTTTTTAATAATATCAAAATTAAATTAATTCATTTAATAATACAAAAAATAATTTCATCATATTACTATAATAAAAATACTTAGAGAAGAAAATTCAGAAATGTGTAATTACCACCATTATGAAGTGGCAAACAACACAACCTGATTAAATGTAAATAATAAAATAAGCATAATAATGGAGTAAGGAACACAGACCAACCTTTGATAAATGTATTAAAAATTGCATAATTATTGGGAATTAGCCATATCCTGACAAATGAGTTGTAGCCTACATCCAATCCCTAAGCTAGGAATTTATGCATATAAAAAGGAATGTAATTTTGTTCTCATTATAGCAATGGAACTTTGTTTTTATTTTACTGAAAAGAGGTTAAAAGGTAATTCTTTTTCCATAAATTCATCATTATTTCTTCTCATGAAGAAACCATGGAGTGATTGAAGCCAGCTCCCATCTCCTATGAAAAGGATAGATTCACAGGTAAAATAGGATTACTATTTCTGCATTCAAGCATATTCTTATTTAAAAATATCCTGGGTTGAATCGCGCTCAAGCAGAATCTAAATATAACATTAATACATTTTATATTTATTTAAGTTCGGTTCAACTAAAATTATGGTTTAAAATATTGTCCAAATCTGTTCACTTTTATAAATAGTTAACTTAAGCCCGTTTTAAGTCTACCCATATTTTTTAAAAAAATTAGTTATTTTTTATATTTTTTATTTATTAAATTTTATATATAGGCATCTTAATATTTTTTAATATATACATTATAGTATTATATATTTCTATAGATTTAATTTTCATGTGTTATAAATTAAATAATATATAAAAATAACATAATATATTATTTTTAAAAACATAAAAACGGGCTGATCTAAGCTTGGACCTTGAATATTTGAGTCTGAGCTTGAGCCTAGCCCATATTTTAAACAGGCTTATTTTTTTGCCCCAACCCCGTTCGTTGAGACTAATGTTTTTACCCGAACCCTCTTAAAACTTTTAGTAAGCCTTTAAGTGGAGTACGGAGAACATGGTATAAAATCCAAGCCAATTAATTTCATTGATCTTGATCGATTAAACCAGGTAAAACGTTAAAAGATTTGTATTCAAATTTTTAATTGACACTAATCTCGAGTCTCATTGTCAAACAACATAAGGGATGATTTTAATCTTGCATGCACTAGACCAATTTGAGAGGCTGCACCTTAAAAGATCACAAAAATAGATGATTAGACCCAAACCATAAAAACAAAAATACATAATGTCATTTGTATTGACACTACCAAACTATTTGCACCACATGATTTGATTTTTGAGTTTTGCAATTGGTTCAAAAGAGAACAAGGACACTGATTTCTAGATTTGGAAATGAGTACATAACTTACTATGTCACAGTGGAGATTAAATGAACTATAAACATTATTGTTCTCATTGAACAAACCAATCAAGTTTAGATGTTTTCAGACAAAGATTTGTCTTCTCAATCTTTGGAGCTTGTAATGTCATACAAGGATCATGGATATGTTCAAAAATATGCAAGATTGAAAGAATAAAACTTTTTCATGAACAATCATATAAAACCATGTACTTTGTTTACATGATGACATTCTTCAATAATAACACTTTTAATTATCACTCAATTATCCCTAGAGCCCCCATCTAATCATAATGATGATTGATTCTTCCATTAGAGTTGTAGCCCTATTTGTGAAGAATCTTTATGAATGAAAAGCCCTTACAATGCATAAAATAAGAAACCTTTCCAAATATAAGAAATGACAATGTAGGCCACTATGGAGACCCAAAAAGCACAACCATTTTAAACTAAAGTTTGATAATAATATGAATAATATCCCTTGGACTTAACAAAAGAACAAGTTCCAAACCTTTTAAAATGATGGTTATAAAGACCAAAATCTCATAACCCTCTTACACAAGCTTGGGAAAATGACAGGGCTTGGATCTTCATGTGGAGCATGCAAATTCTTGAGGAGAAAATGCACTAATGAATGTGTTTTTGCACCTTATTTTTGTTATGATGAGGCTGCAAATCACTTCGCTGCGGTGCATAAAGTGTTTGGTGCTAGCAATGTTTCGAAGCTGTTATTACACTTACCGATACATAACCGAAGTGACGCGGCCATCACTATAGCTTACGAAGCACTGGCTCGAATCCGAGACCCGATTTACGGTTGCGTTGCTCATATATTTGCCCTTCAACAACAGGTTTCATTTGTTAACTAACATTACAAACTTCTCCGGGCATGAAATCATGCATTGATCACTTCCATCACCACTTTTTGCAGGTTGCTGGCCTACAAGAAGAGATTGAAACTCTCATTAACCAAATGGCAAATCATGCTGTTGAGGTTCCCATTGAAGCGGTACAATTTGGTTCCATTGATGAAACCATGAACACACTCTACTATCAAGATGAACAAGCTACCTTGCTCAACCTACAAGGATCTATAACTGGTAATCAAGTTGTTCATAGTCAATTGTGTGAAGAAGATTCAGCTCAACATTCATTCAAATGGGTGGAAGACTCAAAATTTCTCTCTAATATCCATGAAAACCCTTATGAAATAAGCTTCGAAGGACTCGAATTCGGAGACCTTATAGACTATCCATGCATGGGAAACTGGGATTCCTTCAAATTGGGAAATCCCAATTCTCTGAATTCATGGTTTTAAACTAAGGAAAATTGGTTCTTTCTTCATATAAAGAACCATATGTTTCCACATGGGAAAAATTTTGTACCATGCATGATGTGGTAGTATTATGTATGTTATGATTTTGAGTTTCCTAAATAAAAACAACTTTGTGTTGTAATTGTATGATGTTCCATGTTAAGAAAGTTCATGCAGATGAACAAAGAACTGAAAATGTATAAAGTTTCCTACTTTTTCCAACATAAAACAGAGTTGATGTTCATATATGGATATATATTTAATACGAATATGTTTTTATACTTTTTTTTATACATATTCGAATATATGTCGAGTGTATTTGTAGAACTCAAATCAACAACTTCTTGTTAAGGATTAACTTTTGTAGGAATTAGACCAAACATGGAGATGCATGAACTTGCAGGGAATCCTATGTAGATGACAAAAGAAACCAAAAACCAAAACTTGCACTGTTTCTATAGGTTAGCCATAAAGAGAATTTGGGCTCATGAAATTACAGTCTTAAGACTTTTGGGTCAAGTAAGAGATTAGGGTTGCACTTGGGCTTGTATATTGGACCATGGGACTTCAAATTTTCTATGAGAAATAAAGTTGAGATGATGACAAAGATTTACCTTTATACTTTAATAAAATTGTCAATGTGGTACGTGTATTTTTAATTTGTTCATTTTGGTACTTATACTTTAACTCCGTTTATGACAATAACACTATTAATTTTTTCTGTTGATGTGGCATGCTGATCAATCAAGAGGTACCACGTCACACATTATTGACTTTTTGACCAAAAATAGAGGGACCTCTTATCAATTAGTCCAAAATTTTCCAATCTAAACTCATCTCTCTCTCTTTTTTTTTTTTTTTGGTACAAAAAGATTAACATAAACTAAATCACAAAGAACCGTCGTCGTCATGAACTCACCACCACCAAAGGCTTTTTCCGTTCAAAATAACCACCAAAACAGTCATTTATTTCCTCTCTATCTTTCTCTCATGTTAGATTCTTCTAGATTTATCCTGAAATGAAAAGCTTAAAATTTCAATTCAAATTGGGTCCATCAAGTTGAGTGGGCTACCCGATATTTGAACAGTTCTAGTCATGTTCACCCATCCCCCTTTTTCTTTTTGGCATTGGAAAGTAAATTTTCTAATTCATTTTTGGTCTTTTTATTCTGCAAAAATTTTAATTTAGTCCTTACACTTTAATTTGACTAATATTATTAATTAATCCAAATTGTTAGCACCATTAATTATTCTCATTAAATGTTGACCTAATTTTTTTCTAAAAAAATTATGTCAACAAAATATTAAGATTTTTCAAACAACTTAACCTAATGAACTCATGCTTTAAAGTTTTTTTTTTTTTTTTTTGAAATCACATCAGCACGTTAATAAAAATAGTAAATTATGTGAACAATTTAGACTAACTAATAACAATATAATGATTAAAGGATCAAATTATACCAAATTAAATAAAGGAATTAAATAATAAATTGTTTCATAATAAAGGGATCAAAACCAAATTAAACAAAGGAGCAGGGTGACCTCAACACTAGAGGCTGAGACCGGTTTACGTATGACATTAACATAGTTAAAATTAACCTGAAATATGTATCTCAAATTTTGCCTAAACTATCAATATATGTGAATAATTAATTCAAACCTATTTATATTTTAAATTAGTCTATTTTTTTATTCAAACCCTAATATTTTTATCCAATTCTTTCAAATTTTGAGTTGAATTTCTAGCTTAAGTTCTTATCATATTTACTTTTTTTTATATAATAACTAGAATTACCCATATCCCTTTCCTAACCCTTAAATAGGAGGATAATGCGTTTCAGTGTACTCGAACCCACGTCCTCCTGCACTAACAACAACACCGATATTAATTGAGCTAAGATTCAATCGTCGATAATCCCACTACTCAACACCCCGTCACCCAGTAGAATGCAATAATTAAGTAATTAAATGAAAAGTGTTACTAATTATAGCGTTGCTGAAATTTTCACTTAAAAATTTTGTTGCAATGAAAGAACAACAAATTGAAATTCGAATGAAAGAATTTGAGCTGCAGAATAATCTTTTCCGAAATTCTGTATTGATTTTGAAATTTTCCATTTTTAACTGTAATCTCAAAGTGAAGGGAATTGCTTTTTCTTAATGGAAATAGTGGAAACTGATAGCCCATAAAATTTTGTTTTCCTTTTCTAAAACAAAAAAGAAAAAAATTGATATGTTTGGATACTTCGAAAACGACCTCCTTAGCTATTGTCTTAGTGGTTGTTAATCTTTACATCTTTTTATTTTTAAAATTTATTATAAAATATAATTTTATATCTGATAACGTTTTCAAAAAAATAAAAAGATACAAACATTTAGAGAAAATTCGAGTTGGAATCTTAGAGATAATATTATTAGGGTGAACAAACCCTAAATTTTGAAAATATTAACCTTCAATAGTATAGATCGAACATAAAAGATACTTTAATTGAAAAAATAAAACTGATGTCTTAAGCACATAATCGATGTAGCTTTAAATACCGCCCAAAGATTTTGACATATTTCCAAATTGAGTAGGGATTGTGACAACATGAGAATTTCTATTCAGGTATGGAATTATGAATTATCTCCCACTTTCTTTCCCCTCTACTATTTAAATTCCTTTGCCTCACCCAACACAATTTCACTCAACTTGTCAAAATTTTACCCCAAATATAGCATATGCATGAACCCTAATTTCACTTTTATTTTCTCTGTTTCCTACTCGATTACGGGACCAAACGAATTACGCAACTCATGAACAAACCTGGATGATCAATTTATGTATAACATGAATGATATAGAAGGTGTCTACATTCTTTACCCGGAAAAACAGTAGCAAAGGCCATTTCAAGAGGAAAATGGTTAGCTTTATGTCCTATCTTTAAATCAAATCAAACCCCAAAAATAAAAGATGAACATTGTTAATCAACTGTTAATTTGCTGAACTATGCAACTTGGAAAGTGCAGATCCCATTTTCTTTCATAGTACGTAAGAATGTTTGAAACTAATACTAATGGAACATTGCATGTTAAAATACATGTAGTAGACCTTGAAACCAAGTTTCATAGGCTCAACTCTCCCAAGAATGTACGTCCAAGTGTTTTCATCAATTTTGCTTGGCAACAATGATATTTGAATAGAATTGCTAGTTTGATCGATTGGACCAAAAATTGGTTGAGGTGCTGATCCGAAAAGTAGCTTTGAACAGGTAAAACCATGAATTGATAGAACCTCCTGAACTAATTTTTTTTTTTAAATTTTTAATATATTTTTAATTAAACTAGTTGGATCAATTGAACCAATAAACCGATGACCTGACTGGTTCAACCACCGATCCTATTTAAAAAATATTGCTTGACAACCCAATGTGTTTTAAGAAAAAGAAGAAACATATTAGAATTTAAGGTTAAATCTGGATATATATTCCATCCAGATATATTTCTAAGTTTTTTTTTTTTTTTTGTTGTTTTTCATTTATTTAAAGGATGGTAATGCTATATTTACGTCGGGAAATTTAAAAAAAAAATCAAGTTTAATGCTAGATCTGTTTAAAGGTTGGGTTACTCATCCAAGCTTAAAGGTTGAAAGATAACTTTAGATAATAAAAAAAAATAAACTTGTTTAAAATATAAAGTGAGCTTGGGTTCCAAGACCAACAGTCTAAGTTTGGTCCGACCAAATTTGTTTTCTAATTTTTTTTATATGTTTTTTTTAATTTTATACTTTTTATATTGTTTCTATCATATAAATCTTAAATATTTTTAAAAAATGTTAAAATGTTTGTTCAAAATTTTAATAAATAATTATTAAATGTTAAATAAAAATAATTATATTTTAAAAATAAAATAATATGAAAAAACTTAAACGAATTTAGATTAATCATTTACACATATGTCTTTACAATAAAATGTTAAACCCATATTTTAAACTGAGTCAATATTGATACCATACATGGTTTTGACTAAACCTGACGCAAACCATTAACACTTGTTGTAACCTTTTGATATAGTTCGATAATTGTGGGATTATAGCAAAAGGTCCAATGGTGGTATTAGAAATTTATCTTTAAAATTTATAATTTAATCCCTCTATTTAAATTTAACATAATTTGGCTCTATTATTTTTTAGGATAAACTATTTAATTGGTCACCAAACTTTTAAGACTCTTTCATTCTAGTCACCCAAAAAGCAATTCTTACAATTTCATCATTAGGACATTTGTCATTTTAGTCACCAAGCATTAAACCATTAACGGCAAATAACTGTACACACTAAATCATATCCACGGTACACTTTCATTTTGACCACCGAAAAAAGATTTAACATAAATAAAATATTATTTCATTAAGGATAATTTTAAAGCATAAAATAAAATTTTAAAATTTAGGAGATTAAATTAATTAATTTTAATGTTATAGTAACAAATCGGTTGACATTATCAAGAGATAAAAAAAATCAACAATTTATTTAATTGATTTTGATGTTTCGAAATTCAAAATTTCAACATACAAAAAAAACCCAAAAATTTAGAATTTCCAAAAAGATGATAAACAAGTATAATCCGACAAATTTTTGATGCATTAGGCTTAGTAGTTGAATAACCAAAATAAAAGTGCAACATGATGTGAACATGCCTTGACGCGTACAATCAGTCTCTATTAAGAATTTAATGTTTGGGTGACTGAAATGAAAACATCTTAAAAGTTGGGTGATAAAATCAAATTTATTTTTAAGTAATCAAAATAAAAAAGCCATGAAGTTAAGTAACTATGTAATTTACCCTATATATTATAATGTCATTAGTTGATATAAAATGATAACACTACTAATTATTTTCGATAAACTGATGACAATTTTTTTGTTTTAAGTAAAAAATACCTCTAAATAATATTTATCATAAAAAATTACGTCAATTCTTTAATGATCGCAATTAACAGTGTTATCAATTTATAATTTGAGATACTAATTATTTTATACTAAACACATCATTTATGAAAGAACTAAAGTTCTATTCAAACTTCAAATGATAACTGGAAGATTCAACTAAAAAAGAGCATTAACAATTAATGGTGATTAACTATCCTTCATAAATACATAGTAAATTATTAATCCCACACAAGTCTCAGTAATTAGTGCTTCAATCAAAAACCTAAGAAAAAATGCAAAAGATTGCTATCATCATCTATACTGATAATGAAATTAAAAAAAATTAACTTCAGTTGAATAATTAGCATCGATATTGTTATTAGTGTAGAAGGATGTAAATTCAAGTACGTTGAAGTACATTATCCTCATATTTAAAAGTTGAAAAAAACAATAAATAATTCTAGACATTGTATTAAAAAGAACAGATATAATTCTTTATTTTTTAAAATATAATTTAAGAAAATTTCATAATTTTTTAATGTGTTAATTAGACCCAAAGTGAGTAAAGTTTTGTATCCCTATTGAATATATTCAATTTTTTTTTTTCTAAATTTCTCCACAATTTTTTCATATACATAGAAATCATACTCTCATAAAGATTTGAGAGAGAAAAACCTACTACAAACATAAAGATTACAAAGAATTCAACATGGACAATAAACAAACACTAAACCGAACCCGAAACAAATCCATCTATGCGTTCCTAAGTGTATTATTTCCGAGGGTGAAGTCAAAAAATTATTTTAGAAAAATCAAAGATGAATCATAAATTTATGAAAGGTTAAAATATAAATTTACCATTATACTAATAATTTCTTAATCTACCTGTAGAGAAGATCTCCCTTTGGGATGTGTGGAGCCTTTTATTATATTGGGTCACCCCGGGTCGAGTGGTTTTTATTATAACCATATAACAAGCTTATTACTTAATCACCAAAAATTATTATTTCTTAATTGTCAATTAGAATTGGTCAATATACAACATAGATGACAATTAATGGAGCATAAGATTCCTTGCGTGATCAACAACTATGTTCCTCAACAAAGCTCAAGATAAAGGCACAAAATCATAGAAACGACAACATATCCAAATAAAAGTACACTTGTCTAGTGTTCTTACCAACAATCTTGCATTAGTTTGGTGGATTAGGATTGACTTTAAAAAAAACCATGATGCCAAGTTTTGTTGACATCAAAATTTTCTTACACAAGTTATTAAGAAATAGGTGTAAAACTAGTTATCTACTCTCTTTTTTTTGATGCAATGTTGCTTTTATTTTCAATAACTACTGCCACAAAAATTTAACTTATCCTTTGTATTATGTCACCAACCATTGACTAAAGACTATCAAAATACAAGATTCAGACAAACCACTAAACCTAGTTCAAACCAATAAAGCTTTTGTCATCAAATGTCATACTAACCAGTGCCAATTAGGTCCCCGTCGGGCGGCGGCAAGACACATACGACTCTCCACCGCGGTTGGTCAAAGATGACTAATTGTAGTATCTGCATTGAAGGAAAACTATTTAAGTTTCGTGTTATATAAATTTTGACATATGTCGTAAGTTTATCATGTTGTACAGCATCTTCAATTACTAGCAAACAAAATGACAAAAGATCACACAATGGATAAGTTCAAACTTGCATTGCAAATTAGTCAGTCAACTCTTAAGACAGACACAGCAGCAACCTCATAACTTTATGGATGCAAGAGAAAGAACCCAGTTTTTTCTAACTTGTCATTGGCGGCTGTTTGACAAGTGGTAAAATGTATTAATGACGCATATGAAATCAATTAATGACCATTTTGTATATATGTGTATATATATTATGAAACCAATTCAGTAGTCCAAAATGCTACAAATCTGGCAATTGACTAACAAAACAAGTAGCACATCGGTGCCATTGCTTCTTTTGTTACCAAATATTGTTTTTCGGCCGTATTCGTACTCCGACATTTGTGTTCTCCGGACGAGTGTGAAAAATATTCGTATAAAACATATCTATATTCGACACCCAGAATCCAAAACTACTGAAAATGAACATAGGTTTTGATATATAAAAGTGGTAATTTGACATGCTACTAGTGGAATGACAAAATATGGCAAATAATGCACACCCCCTATAGACCAACAGTTTAGAAGTACTTGATTTGGGCATATATATGTATATATATTCCCTACTCAACTTGCAGAAAAGAACACATAAATGAATCATTATGATGTTATAAAAACTTCCAAGTACAGAAAATCTGAAACTACTCATTTTGGGGAGATTCAGATGAATCAGCCCCCCAAGTTTTAACCTTTGGTCCCCCACCACATGCACTACCCCCTCGCTCACAACTAATTATAATGAAAACTTTGTTCGGACCCTTTCATTTTATTCAAATATTCTTACTTAAGAGATACCTGAATTCGTGTAATATAAAGTGAGTTTTTGGGTCAAAATCTTTGCCAAACATGACTAGATATTCATCTCAAACACATTGAAAAACTCCCTCATTCAAGCTTCTTATACATCATCAACATTTATTCAAAAAAAAAAAACCATGAAATATTGAAGAAATAATGAAGATGAGTTTCAACAAGCATACCATGAATATAGAATGATATATGAATATCATACATCCTTGCAATTCTTGAACTCAATTCTTCAATCTTTTTCTCTTTTTTTTCCTACATCATCAAAATTCAATCCATTTTCTACCAAAAAAAAAATCATAAAATTGTGTTAAAAATATAAAAAAAATCACTAACCAAAAACAATTTGTTCAATAGGGGGAGAAACTTCATTTGTTTGCCTAATTCATCAAAAAGAGATACATTGCTACACCCAAAACAAAGTTTAACTAAGTTCTACAAAAGATAAGAAACTATATAAACATAATATAAAAAAAAAAAAAAAAAAAAGCCCTACCTTTCGTCACTAATCTTACATGGAAAAAAACAAGTACCCCATAACATTTTTTTGCACCAAAAACCAGGCTGCTTTCGGGTTAATAAGACGGGGGCGGCCGCGGTGGAGGTCCCCAAAACAGATCGTGTGGCATTTGTCCATTATGCATCAAATTAGGAGGCAAATTATACATAGGCATTGAACCACCTTGGTGGTGTTGATCTTGAGATTGAGACCCTGAATTCCCATCACCACCATCATTACTACTATTGTTATTATTCTGCTCGCTGCCACCACCACCACCGCCGCCTTCTCCGCTAGTTTCTTCCTCGATAGGCAACTTCTCGTAAACCGCATTGGTGAATGCCGCCGCGATGACCATCACCGGCCCCGACGCTTCCAACACCCCGACGACACTCCCTCCGACCACTTGCCCTTGCCCGCCGGCTAAATACACCGTGATCCCCGTCGCACCCGGTGGTGACGGTGTAGGCAAAAACACACCGGATAAAGACAAAATCTCGAATCTTCCATGTAAAGTAATCACACCACTAGGAGCAGCTGGTTGGCGGAGGGTAACATTGATGACGACACCACTGCCGCTTAAAACCGAAACACCACAGTGGCGACGCTGAGCAAAATTAGCAATACACTCAACAATATCACTGCCGCTAGCGATTTCAAGGACATGGCTGCGAAGTGAATTAGGGCTTTCTTTTGTAATAACAATAGGTGGTTTAGGCTTGTTTTTTGAACCAGGTGGTCTACCCCTAGGACGACGAGAACCTGAACTTGAACCAGGTTCAATGGTTTCAACACCTTGGGTTTGGTCATCTGGTTCAATATTATCTCTACTATCTTCATTATTATCTTCTTGTTGATGATGTTGATCTTCATTTGAAGGACGAATATTAGCTCTAAAAACAGCCATTTGATGATCTTCAGATGGGTTTCTAAGATGGAGAGATGGGGTTGAAGAAGGTATTGAACCAATACCACCTCTCATTGCTACATTACCAGCCCACCAAGCCATGTTTTTTTCAAGCCAAAAACAACAAAGAAGATTCAAAAAAAGCAATAAAATTCAAAATCGATATGGGATTTGCTTTGTTACCTTTCCTTATTTGTTTGATAGATCTCTCCAATGACAAAGAAACCCCCGAAATCTAGTTCATATACAAACCAAAGGTCCCCCAAAACCTTATCTATTATTACAAAACCAGACATTCAAGACATGGGTTCCCCTTGTTTTTGCATGAAAAAACCAAAAACAAACCAAAAAAAAAAAAAAACCCTAACCAGTAACCTCACAAATCAGATCCAAAAACCCCTCTTTTCAAAAAAAAATCAAAAGCCCAAGCTCAAACTATAAGAACAAGTTGGGTAATTCTTTTTCCTTTTTCTAGTACGTTTCAACATAAGAAAAAGGACCAAATCAAAAAAAAAAAAAAAGAACAATAAGATCTTTCAGCTAAGTACGGTGAAGAAAAAAACACACACACGCGGAGACACACAGAGACTCGCTTGATTTCAGGAAGGTGAAAAAGGTGGTGGTAGGGGTCCTCTCGTTGTTGTTGTTGTTGCTTCCTTTGTGTGGCAGAGCTGACCCTGGTTGTGAAAGTGTACGTTTTTTGAAAGCTAAATATCACTTAACTTCTTTTTCCACACTGGGTATTTTTGGTACGATCATACCATTACTGTCGAAAACCCCCTTCTTTTTTTTTCCTATTGAATAATGGTGTTTATGGCAGTTTTGCAGAGGCTGGTTTTCTTTTACCGTTCTTGGTTTTTTGAAAAAAGATTGATATGGTGATCTCTTTTTTCTATATTTTAACAAGTTGTTGGATGGGGGATGCATTTATAATCTACAGCTAAAAACTTGTTAAAACCATCATCAATAAATGGTAACTGTTCATCCTTTGATGTTTAATCTAGTGGTGATTGATTTTGATTGGGGAAGGTGGTATTTGATATTGATGAGTGTATGTATATATAGTGGAAATGGACTGCTTTCAAATAAGCTTATGGGCATTTTATAAGCAAGGTGTTTTACTTCTTAACATTGATTTAAAAAAAACATGATTTGGTTTTATTGTTCATGAAAATTAATTATTCTAAGATTAATTATTATAATGTTTTCTTTAAAATTTGAACATGAATCTTCTTTTTGAAAATTCAATGTGCAACTTTTTCTACATTTGAACCTTGAATTTAAAGGTTGACAAGGAGTTTCAATTTGCAACTGCTTGCTTTAGGCTATCAGGCTTAACATTAATTCAGTTGTTTTTCATGTTCATTTTATTGTTCATAAAGACAAATGCAATAATGTTCTCTTCAATTTTTTAACATAAATTTCCTTCTTGGGAATATAATATGTAATCCTTTCTGGATTTCTTTTAACATTTACAAATCAGAAAAGGACATTATCATTGTTTGGGTTCGAACCTTGAATCTTAAGATGTTGATAAATAGTTTCAACTACTTGTTCATAGTTAGGCTAGTGGGTTTAACATTGATTTTAAATAATTTTCATGTTCGTTTTACGGTTCATAAAGACTAATTATATTGAGGTTAGTAGTACCCTTTGCAAAAATATTCTCTCTAGGATTAGAACAGAGAATGTAATGTCCAACTCTTTTTGAATTTCCCTTTTTAACATTACAAATCCAAAAGCAGTGTATCATTGTTCGAGTTTGAACCATGAATCTTATGACATTGACGAGGAGTGTCAAGCTCTTGTTCATTTATGTTACTCGGCTTAACACTAATTTAAGTTGTGTTTTAATTAGGTGTTAATGTGATCTTAGTTTAATAGTTAAACTGAGGTATTGAATTTTTTAAAATTTTATATTCAAGTCTCATCGTATGTAAGTTTAAATATAGATTATATTTATATTTATAACATTCTCACAAAAAAAAATTCTACACTTGTGTTAGATTTGAAGAAATGAATTAGTCGAGATATTTTAATTTTATCAAAGTTTTTAAAATTCAAAAAATAAATTCAAAGAAAATTTTCAAAATTTATATTGAATTCCAAAAAGAAATTCAAACCACACAAACACTTATTTCGAAATTCAAGTTAGTTTTTCAAAGTTACGTAAATTTGTCTTTATTTGACTCACATATCTAAGTATAAAAACTTATACCTCACGTTATATTAACTTTAATATAAATATTTTATTTTTATATCATTAAAATAATATTACACTTATAAATTTAATGCCTCATGTGTTGATGAAGAGCGTTGATCGTTCCAAGTGTAGTTTAAGTTTTAGTCGCGTTAATCACATTAGTTGTTCAGATTTTATCGTGTTATTGTAATTTAAAAAAATAATACTATATTCTTATAATTTAACGATAACTAAATTACAAATCCATTGTAGATATATTTTTATTTTAATTCAATTATTTTTCTTTTATTTTATTATCTCGTAAAAATTAAATATTCTTTCAAAAATAGTTATTTAAATAAAATACTTATTTTGAAATAATATATTTTAAGATACTTTAATCTTGAAAACCTAGAAAATATTTTGCCTTTCAAAACCTAATATTATATATATATACACAAAAGTATAAAAACCATGTGCTAACTATTTAGAATGTTGCCACGTGATGGGGATTTGGTTGTCGTGAATGATTGGACGTGTTCATAAATTGAGTTGGACTAAATCTGCATTAAATTTTTATATTATATATAAGTTCTCCTAGGGCTTTTTTATCAAAATAATACAAAAAAAATTTAAAAACACCAAATTGGGGTGTACTTTTCAGAAATTACGAAAATGGTACATTTGACTTTGGTTGAGCCTCTGCCAGAGGCGGCACAGGTGGGTGGAGGGCCTGCCAGAGGCGGCATCAGGCTGCTGGAAAAAATTTAAAGCTCAAGGGACCTATTATGTAATATTTCCAATTCTGAGAAAAGGAAAGGAAAGGGTGAGGCGCGCTGCATCAAAAAGAAATTTGAATAATTACCTTCTAAGCCCTCCCTATTTATTATTTTCTTTTTATTCCCCTTCAACTCACTATATTGTGTTTAAATAAGCCATTAATCTATTTTTGTAATTAAATAAGTCCTTTGCTTATAGCTTTTACTCATAAAAGCTTATTTTAATATTAAATTGAAGCTATTTTAAAAAAACTAATTTATATCTTATGTTGATGTAAATTTGATGAAAATAATTTATTAAATAAAAAATATATTTAATTTAATATTGATATTGAAATTAGTTTTGTCATCTTTAATAAGATAAATTCTTATTTATTTATAACTATATATTGAGCATTCAATTAATTGTATTGTTCATATGGGTAAGATTATTCACTCAAATCTAAATATTCATTTGAAATTTGTTAGGTTTGAAAAAAATATTAAATTCAGAAAATGAGCATAGATAAAATAAATTAGGCTCATTTAAAATATGAGTTGAGTTTGGATTCCAATAATCAAAGCTCAAGCGCAATCTAGTCTAACTCGTTTTTAAGTTTATAATATATTATGTTTTATTATTTTATTATATATTTTATAAAAAATTAATATACTATTCTCTAGTATTAATATTAAAAAATATTTATCAAAGTTGATAAACAAGATTAAGATGTGTTATATGTCTAATTTATTTTTTTATAATTTTAAATATATTTCAATAGATACATGTGATCATTGCGATTATTTTCCACTAGTAGTCTAATTATAATCCAATTTAATAAATTGCTAGTAGTCTAATTTATATTTTATACTAGCAAACATGTCTTTGATCATTGAATTTGTAATTGTTTTTTTAACATTAATATTAAAAGCCTATCTTAATATTAAATTAAAGCTATTTTAAAAAAATAAATTAATTTATATCTTATGTTGATGTAAATTTGATGAAAATAATTTATTAAATAAAAAAATATATATTTAATTTAATATTAAAATTGGCTTTTATGAGTAAAAGCTATAAGTAAAGGACTTATTTAATTATAAAAATAGATTAATGGCTTATTTAAACACAATATAGTGAGTTGAAGGGGAATAAAAAGAAAATAATAAATAGGGAGGGCTTAGAAGGTAATTATTCAAATTTCTTTTTGATGCAGCACGCCTCACCCTTTCCTTTCCTTTTCTCAGAATTGGAAATATTACATAATAGGTCCCTTGAGCTTTAAATTTTTTCCAGCAGCCTGATGCCGCCTCTGGCAGGCCCTCCACCCACCTGTGCCGCCTCTGGCAGAGGCTCAACCAAAGTCAAATGTACCATTTTCGTAATTTCTGAAAAGTGCACCCCAATTTGGTGTTTTTAATTTTTTTTTGTATTATTTTGATAAAAAAGCCTTCTCCTAGCATTATATATTTCCTTTCTCTTGTTAAATATTTAAAATAACATTATAATAATATAAATTTAAAATCGAATCGGATCAAATCGAACTCAAGCTTTAAATAAGATTAAAACTCGAGCTTAATTTTTTATTAAAATCCATTTTTAACTTAATATTTTAATTAGAAAATCGAATATATATTTTTCAAAAAATATCCCTTAATTAACCTTTATTTTAGGAGTTGTTAAACTTACTACCAACTAAATGTACCCATTTCTCCGCATCTACCAAATAAAATTAGGTTATTGATGTATAATTTTTTTATACCATATAATAATATAACATTTATGAATAAATAAATAAGCTGAATTCTAAGCTTATTGGATTAAGCTCGGTAAATTATACTTAAAAGTTGGTAAACTTACGTTTTGATTTAGTAATTTTAAAAAGTTACAAAATGATTATTGAATTATTCTAAAGTTTTTATTTAAGTTATTGAGTTATTGAAATCGTTGTTCTATGATATTTTTTGTTTCTATTGTCTGCACCAATCGAAAGCTCATTTTTTCATTCTCTTTAACAGTTCAATTTCTCTCTCTCTCTCTCTCTCTCTCTCTCTCTCTCTCTCTCTCTCTCTTTTCACGAAACAGCTTTAATGTCAAGAATCTACGAATTAAAATGCAAATAACTTTCTACTTCGATATTTGACATTAACTATCAGATCGATTTGAATCTAAGGTATGTTCTTCTACTCATCGATGAGTGCTAATCCACCATACTGATCGTTTAGTCGTTGCTTGTAGTTCGTTAATTAGACTTTAAAAGAAAAGCATTAACATTCAAAAGACTTAAATAAAAACTTTAACAGTTTAGGTTCTCTCTTTTTTCTTTTTTACGAAACAGCTTTAAATGTCAAGAATCTACGAATTAAAATGCAAACAACTTTCTACTTCGATATTTGACATTGACTATCAGATCGATTTGGATCTAATATATGTTCTTCTACTCATCGATGAGTGCTAATCCACCATATTGATTGTTTAGTCGTTGCTTGGGGTTTCTTTAATTAGGCTTTAAAAGAAAAACATTAACAGACAAAAGACTTAAATAAAAACTTTTGGATAGTTCAATGACTATTTTGTAACTTTTTAAAGTTGAATAACCAAAACATAATCTTACCTAACAGTTTAGTGACCTCGAGTGTAATTTACTCTAGATATTATAACATATATAATATTGAGCTTAGATCAAATTGCCATTTCTATTACTACATTTAAGTGTTTTATTGAGTTGGAGTCACCTTTAATTGAGTCGCCAACTCAGTAATGCATTTACCAAAAGCCCCTCATCTATTATTATTGTATTTAAACTTTTACTAAGTTGGTGTCACCATAAACCAAATCATCAACTCAATAATGAATTTATCAAAAACTCCTCATTTTTATTAAGCAATAGATATTACTTTGAGAGTATTTTTATCTTTTCATATAAAATTTAGAAAAATATTTACACATAATGAGATTCGAACTCAAAATATTATATAGATTCTGATTATATTTGCTCTTTTTAACATAATGCCTAAAACTATTTATAATCTCTCATCAACTCATAAATAAAAAGATAATATATTTAAACACAACTGAACTCATATCCTTCTACATTGATATTAAAAAATTATAAAGTTTGTAAATTATTGACAATATAAAGTGAGGTAGCGTACAAGAGTTGAGAGGTGGTGGTGGGGTGGTGGGAAGACGTCAATGTCTTCAAGTCCCGACAAAACTATCTAATGCCAACACAAAGGAACCGACGTGGGTCGAGCCACAACGTATTCACTAATCAATAATCAATGGTCTAGTTCTAGATTTAGTCCCTCTGTTATGTTAAATTTCAGATTTAATCTCTATACTATGTTAAATTTTATATTTAATCTTTTACTCTAATTCGATCAATCTGCTTTCGAAATGTTACTAGTAAGCCTAAATTTATAACACGATTGTTATCATTGAAGTAATAACATGAAATTTTGATTAAAAGAATTTGACTAAAATGTAAATTTATTATTAGTTAAATATAGTTAATTAGACTTTTATATGACTTTAATTGTATGATTGAAATACAACAAAAACAATGACAATTAAAGATATTGTTAATTTGGATCTACTAATAATATTATAAAATTAAAAATTAAAATTAATAAATATAATAAATAAATAAATTAAATAAATAAATAAATTATAGTAACATAATCATTTATTTTATAATAAAAAATTCAATGGATTTAAATTTTGATTTTTACGGATTTGAATATCCGAAAAATATTAAAAATTTTGAAATTAGGTTTTTTTATTTATTTTGATATCCTACAAATAAAAATATTTATCCAAACAAATTTCCTCTTGAAATTACTCACAAGTTTTGAAATTCTCCAATATATTTACCCAAATAAATAAATTTATTTTTAAAATTTTGAAAACCTTAATACAAGTAAAATCGTCTTTATAAATTTCTCACCCAGACACACATTAATCTTTTTTATATAATACCTAGAACTATCTGTAACCCTTTTCAACTCTTAAATAGAATGATAAACGTATTCAAACTTATGTCCTTTTACACGGATAATAATGCTGATGCTAATTGAATTAAGATTCAATCAACACATCCTAAAAATTATATCTTAAAATTTAAAATAGTAATTTGATTAAAATCATAATTAAACTAAAAACTAAATGAACAACTAAAAACAAATACCAATATTATTAGAATTAGAACAGTCCATCGATTGAATAAAAAATTGATATAAATTAATTAAATTCACAATTAAATTAAATTTTTAATCAAATTGATAATATCAATCCAATCAACAAATCAATAATCTATTCAATTATGGATCTGATTTTTGAAAAATTAACATAGACAAACCTAGCCACTAGCCAAGCATAGGCATGAAAGGGCAGCGCCCACACCGCCACACGAACCCATATTTTCTTCACTTTTAACAGTGGGGTTTTATTACAGTCAGACACTGTTTTTGGCAGACTGACTGACTGCCCAGTATCGGTGCACATCTATTCATTGTTTTGTCTTTGTTCCCATCTTTGAATCTTTTCTTTTGTTTCTTTTTTTGGGGGTTTACCAAAGCAGTTTTTTCTTTTAAATGAATAAAAGTTGGGCTACTCATAGTTTCTACATGTTTCTATGCATGGAGACTGTCGCTACACGATTGAAATCGAATCTAGCATCGTTTCTTCATAACTTTCTTCTGCCCCATCAATTTTATCGGTTCATGATTCCAATTCTATTTTATTTACATTTTAAATAATTTGATTTTGAGTTTTGTTGAAAGATTGTTTGAATTCGATGGATTTTTTTTATGAGTTCGATATTATTTTTGGTAGTATAATTACGGACGAGGAGTATAATTGAATTTTAAATCGATTTATATAAATATTGTTATCATTGTATGGACGTAAATTTGAGTGTGTTAAAATGTATTATCTTCTTATTTATATGTTGTCGATGGACTATGAGTAATTTTAGGTATTATGTCAGAAAGAGCAGATATAATAATATCTTATAATAACTTCAAATTACAATCCATCTCGTTGAGATATTCTCAATCTATTTCAAATATTAGAATCGAATAATATTGACCCTACGAGGGATTTATCGATTTTAAGCGGACGACATTTCAAAGATTTGTTTCGAAAGAATTAACTTCTCCTAAATGAGTTTAAAATAAATATGGTAATTAAATAAATCAAGTTGATTTTAATTTGAGTTAATTTTAGATTGGGTGAATTTTTAGTTTAAACCATTCCCTTTTTGAGGTTTGAGTTTTATAAGTTGTGTCAAATTGAGTTCTAGTTATACTCGATTTGATCATTTCATGTTATTTATTCGAATCATTTAGATTCAAATCATTTTAAGTTAAAAGTCAACTTAAATTTAGGATTCCGAATTATATTTGATATTTCTTATCTTTTTTAAATATATATTTCAAATAAATTTTATTGGGTTGGTAATTTAAGTATTGTCGATTGAGTCTTAATTCGATTGGTATGAATATTGTTGGTAATGTAAGAGGACGTGGGTTCGAGTGTGCTAAACTGCATTATCTTCCTATTTATGAGTTGGAGAGAGGCTATGGGCAATTCAAAAAGAGCAGATATTATCAGAACCTATAATGAGATTGTTAAAAAAAAATTCACAAGTATTCTATATGTATTGTAAAATAAGACTTCAAATTCTATCAAGTTTAAATGTTTATGTTTTTTATAAGTAGTCATACGTCACGTATAATACATCTCGATGACATATTCTTAATCTGTTAAACATTTCAAATATTATAATTGAATAATACAGGCCCTTTGAGGGATTTATTATTTTTAAGAAGACAAGATTTATCTCGAAAGAATTAACTTCCTCTAAACAAATTTGAAATAAATATGTTCATTAAATAAATCAAGTTGATTTTAATTTGAGTTAATTTATATTGAATTAAATTTTAAAAATTCTTTTCATTTTAGATTGGGCCAGTTTTTAGTTTAAATCATTCTCATTTCAAGGTTTGAGATTTATAAGTTGTGTCAATTTAAGTTCTAATTATTTTGAATTTAATCATTCCACGTTATTTGTTTGAATCATTTAGGTTCAAATATTTTTAAGCTCGGATCAATTGGAATGAAATCCAATTATTAAGGTTCTTCTACAAGTTGCAATCAATGCTTTTTCCTTAGATTCGTTATAAGTAATTTTTTGACTCAATTTTCCATTTCCAACTCTCAAACATTTAATATTTGGGATAATATGTAGATTGAATCTTAACTCGATTAATATGAGTATTGTTGTTAGTACAGGTGGACGTGGGGTCGAGTGTACTGAAGCGCATTATTCTCATATTTAAGGATTGGAGAGAGACTATGGATAGTTCTAGGACTTCTGTAAAAAAGATTCAAATACGATCAGAACCTATAACAAAATTATTCAAAAAATAATATTTGAGATAATATTACTTTAAAAAAATTTAAATTAATAAATTACATGAAAATTAATTGCTTATTTGACTCGACATATAAGTAAAAAATATTTTTTTATCATATATAAACCACTAGTAATATTCCACTTAACAATTTTATTAAGCTTTTTATTTTTAATATAATTAAAATATTTTTATATTATTAAATTACTTTATTATGTTAAATCAAATTCGAGCTTAAACACAAAAATTTTAAATGAAATTAATCGAACTTGAACTCGAACTTAAAAATAAATATTTGACCAAGTTCGAAAAAAATATCGAGCTTCGAATTTTGATTCAAACTCAAACTTTTTAATATTTAAGCTTAGTTGGACTTGGTTACACCCTAACGTACGCGCAAACTCCTGTTTGTTGAAAAACATATGGGCCAATATATCTATCAGACCGGCTCAGCCATAGACAGTTTGTACCCCCTATATCAGGCCGGGTCAGCCCACAATCAATCCAACCGAAACTCGAAACGGATCACGCCTAAAATCATAACAGAAAACAAATGTTAAATTATGCCTATAGTCCCTGTACTTTACAAAAATTAATAATTTTGTCTCTGTTCTTATATTTTCAAAAATTTAGTCCTTCAACTTTCCAAATTTTAAAATTCTGATCCAACTGTTAATACTGCAGAAATTTTTTTTGCTATCAAGTGAATAGTTTTTTATTTCAAAATATCACAACATCAAATTTAATAATAAAAATAGATTAACAGTATTAACAGTGTGGCCTGAACTTTGAAATATGAAAAATAGAGATAAAATATCTAGAAATACAAGTACAGGGACTAAATTTCTAATTTTTTAAAATTACAGGGACTACAAGCATATTTTAACAAAAAAAATCATTATCCATATTCTGCCATTTAAGCATTATCCATATCTGCCATTACCATTGTCTGAAATCAGACAATAACAGCAAACGGAAAAAAAGAAGATCATCCTCAAGGACATGGCTATGCTGTATAATTTCAACAATGTTTCTTTATATTCCAAAAAATTCTCTGTAAAAAACCCCTCAAAGTCCCCTCTTTGCTTCATCAAACCCCACTCTTTAAACTATCATAAACCCAAGGTTCTCTTTTCGACCCTTCTTTCCATTTTTTTCATTTTCTTTGATTAATTTAAGGTTGTTTGTTTTTTGGAACAGGTTTTTGAAGACAAACTTGAAAAGGGTTCTTTTTCATTAAGTGAAACATTTTCAAAAGCTGGCTTGCTTGCTCTTGTTTCAGCTTCCATTTTATTGGTAGATCCTGCACTTGCTTTCAAGGTAACATTTTTAATGAATCTATGTTATTCGGATTCAGATGTGAGTTTCAAATTCGAGTTTTTCTAGTTTTTTCATATAATTAGCTGTAAAAGTATCGTAAAGACCCCGAAATCAGATTACATTTTATTCTTTTTAATCAGAAAATGAGTAAATTAGTCATTATATCTTAGATAAATAGCAAACCAATTCTTCTGTTAAAAAATTTATCGATTCTTATTATTAAAAATTGGTCCATGTACATAAGCATGAGTTGCATGTGGCATGTCATGTATCGTTGTTTGGTTATTTCGCCTGTCGTGCTAATTTTTAACGGTATAAATAAATAATAATAAAATGTATTAATTTACTCTTTAATTTAACATATCGGAACTAATTTATCCGTCAAAGTGTTATTCGACTCCTAGTACAAGGCCTATTAAATCCCACAACAATATTAGGGTGTAATCGAGCCGAGCTAAGCCCGGATACTATCAAGCTTGAGCTCGAGCTTGACTCAAAATTCAAAATTCAATACTCAGCTCGAGATATAATCAAGCCAGTTGAGCTCAATTAAGCTCGTTTACCAATTTGAACTTGAGCTTGATTCAATAATTAAGCTTAGGGTTAACCATATATATTAAGAGCAATAACATAGTTTAATAATATAAAAATATGAAAAGCTCGATAAGGCTCGTGAGCCGTTCGAGCCAAATATTACTAAGCTTGAATTCAACTCTATCAATAGCTTGAGCTCGGCTTAATAATTACTGAATCAATTGCTTGCGAGCTACAATATCTCATTTACACCCCTAACCGATATACCTTGAACATGTGTGTTACATACGGATATTTAAATAAAATATAGAATTGAAGTGTAATGATTCGAATCGGTTTTCGATGTGACAATGTGCATTGTTAAAAGGGAGGAGGGCCGTATGGATCTGAAGTAACAAGGGGACAAGACTTAACCGGCAAAGATTTTAGTGGCAAGACATTGATCAAACAAGATTTCAAGACGGTAATGTTCTTTCTTTTACAGTTAATTGATATATGTATGTGTTGTTTACTTCGTTTTGCATTAGTTAATTTCAATGTTCTTTTTGTTTTCCATATCAGTCCATATTACGACAAGCCAATTTCAAAGGCGCAAAGTTGCTTGGTGCTAGCTTCTTTGATGCCGATTTAACAGGTTTTCTCGAACAATTTTCGTTTAAGAACTGAGCGACAATTTCATTTTTGATAGGAACTTGCCTGGGTAATTGATGAATTCCCCGTTTTTACGGTGTATAGAACATAGAATTTGATGTGACTAGTTTGAAGTATCGATGATTAAGCTCGTTTTTAAGGCCTTGGAACGGTTCAGGGTAATCAAACACATGACCGTCATATGGTCGGAATATCTGTGATGTTTATAGGCTGCTGAGGCCATAAAAGTTTGAAAGCACAGTTTGTCTTGAGCGACCTCCATTTACCTCATTGCAGACCTATGCATTGCCAATAAGGCCTTGGATTGTATCAATGTTCATTGAAAATGGCAACTTGAAACTCGAATTACCTCATGTTTTAAGTGGTTCTCATTTAACTTAATATTGATCTCACAACAGTTTACAATAATGCAGGGGCCGACCTTTCCGAAGCTGATCTTAGAGGTGTGGATTTTTCTCTGGCAAACGTAACAAAGGTAAAGTTCCATCACATTTTAGATGCATTTTCTTTCGTATGGAAAAGATGTTTGAAAATTTGGGGTTGAGCCGCATTTGTTATCCGACTGATAAGTTATTCTTATTATCGGGTGATCTGTCCTTATAGATATTCACTTCGTTTTCTTCCCTGCAGGCAAATTTAAGCAATGCTAACTTGGAAGGCGCACTTGCAACGGGGAACACATCCTTCAAAGGATCAAATATAACCGGTGCTGGTATGTCGATCTGTTCTCAACTAATTAACAACTCTTGCAAATCTTATTACCGCACGATTGGCCAATTTATCCGATACGTTTTCATATGATCAGATTTCACAGATGTACCATTGCGAGATGATCAACGAGAATATCTTTGCAAAGTTGCAGACGGGTAAGAAACTGTAATACCTCTTTGAACACATGTTTGATGTCTCTATCATTATTGAAACGGCATTGTGGCATTAGGGTGAATCCAACTACCGGAAACGCAACGCGGGACACGTTGCTTTGCAACTAGGTGAAAATCCAAGAATTGACACTGCGGCTGTTATTATTCGAGGTTTGTAACTATTTTGCTGTAAACAATTGTCATATTCTTTTGTTGAAGATGCATACACTTCGATTTGTACGACCAAGAAAGTTATATAAACTCTTTTTATAGCCTGTATATCGTGTTGAACCGATCAATAGCTTCCTAGGCAATATTTTCTATTTTTGGTACATTTTAGCAAGGCTTGAGGTGAAGGGGATATACACTTGGAGTCTGATCCTCTGGTATTTCGGTAAAAACTACCAATGATTAGGTCTAAATCTCACTTGGCATCCTAGGATCCGAACCCCGTATTTGTTGGACAGTTGCATAAAGACCAACTGGATTAAGTCCCGAGTTTTATAGGTCTCGCATCGTTAGGTACTATCGTTTGATGGATAGAGACCGCAATAATCATTCGTATTGACATTTTCTTGTTTCATTTCGTTTTCTTTCATTCTCTTTTATTGAAACTTGTGTTGTTGTTTACAACAACAATACTGTTTAGTATTTCTTTCATTCTGAGAAAAAGGTATCGTCTTTTTTGGATACATACAGTTCTCTCGAGTCACTTTCTCGTCGATGAAAATTCATTTCCCCACAACATACATGCATATGCATGCACAAACACGAACCGAAAATAAGAAGAGAAAAGAAAGGGGGTGTAGGGATCTCTATTCCAAAGAATGGTTATTAATTATACTTATATATTGCTCCGACACTTCATTCTTCTCGAAATACTCATGCCTGCATACCGGTACATGGATATGGAGATGATAACCCTCCATACTCACGTATTCGAGTCCGAGTAATAAGATTATATTCTCTTTCTATACGAGTATCTACATAAATTGGCCCTCCTGCGTACCTCTAAACACTAGTTGTTTCCCATTGTCTGCAATTCCGTATCCGAATTTGCATAGTTCCACTCTTGATACTTCCTTTATCCATGATCTCACAGCATTGTCTATGCGGTGCCTGCATATAAAGTACATTCGTTATTTTGTAGTTTCGACTCTTTTCATCATCGATAGTTTCCGTTACGATCGAAACTCACCTTTTGCCAATAATCAGGAGCCATCTTCATCGAAGTAACCACGATGTTTTTGACAGCCATTACCGGGGCATAATCTGTTGTATTATTACAGGCTTTTCCCAGCATTGATAGCTTGTATCTGGTCCGGGTTCCACTCGAGCCAACCTCATCGACTCGGTCCAGGAAATACACAACCGGCTGTTCACATGGGTTATCTGGCACAGGTCGGGTTTTAAACGTGAACGGTCCATTGCTCCAACTCCTCCATGTCCTGAAAGTCTGCAATGGCATATGCAGATCAACTGCGGTCACCAACCATGGATATATTTGAATGGTGTATCCCCATGCAATGGTGATCGACCATTTCCGTTTGCTGTCGTAACAGATATATTGCTGGAGGATCCGGCTCGGGTCAAGCCGGTACGGTTTGATAAGGGCTTTCAACGAGTCAGTCCGGGTCTTGTTAGGGAACATGGGTGTTAAGGCTTCAACGTGGTGGAATGAGAGCAATGGTGCCATGGGATGTGCTGCAAGTAGTCCATACGGATCCCCTCTAATATCAAACTGAAATTTAATTATAATTAAAATACATAAATATTATTATCAAGAATTTCTAAAAAAAAAAATTTATATATTACCGAAATAACTAAAATACATTGAAATTTTAATTAAAACGAAATTTAAGCTATTTGATATCAATTTAAGACCTAAACAAAACCTATTAGGTTCAATTACCAGTTTCAATCAGTTTTATCGATTTGCAAGTCAACCGATTTTATACCTTACAGAATTAATATCTAACTAGTTTGATCTGGTTCAAACAACATCAGTTTTAGCCTTCCCATTTGTATCGCCTCGAAATTTCAGTTAATGCTCTATATTATATTAATTTTTATAAGATTAAATCAAATAAATATTATAGTATTAGAAAAAAAAACTAACTAAAATACAAAAAAATAGTTATAAAATTAGAAAGAGAAGCATTTTAGTACCTTCCTGCTACATCGGGGATTTATTAAATTTTTATTTAATTAATAGTAAACTTTTAAATATTAGTTTTAAGTTAAATTTTATTAAAAGATAGATATTTATTTGAATTTTTTAATGAATATTAAATTTTTTATATTAATTTAAATTAAGTTTAAGTTAAATTGACTTGCAGACCATAATTTTAAACTAAAACAAAAAATAATTATTTAAATGACTTTATTTTTAACTATTTTCCTAATTGATGAAATTTAACCTTAGTTGATTCATAGTTAAATGCGTCATTTAAAAATAAATAGCAAAATGATTTTTCTCTAAACTGGATCACCATAAAAATTTATTTTACCTAAATAATTTGATATTTTAGACAAAAAATAAAAATAGGAGAAATTATTTTATGAATCCTTTCCACCATATCATTTATGGTATCTTTCTATTTACTTAATGACATTTCAATAATTTTTTTCATATAATTGATACATAATTTTGGTAATTTTTTTACCTTCAACCTTGAAATCAGAACCCTAAATTTTGATCCTAAATCCCAAACTTCAAGCTTAAATTTTAAATTTAGGGTTTAAATTCAAAGTTTAAAATTATTAAAATTATGTGTTAATAACATGAAAAAATTGATAAAATAATCATAAATTATATGACGGCAAGAGATGACATAAAATCGACTTATGACAAAAATAATACAAACACAATAAAAACTATAAAATAAATTATTAATATGTAAAAGTGTACAAATAAAAAAGCTCACAAACAGAAAAATAATAAACAATGAAGAGACAGTTGTTAGCAGCTGAGCTAGGCACATTTACAGTCCTTGGTTACAGTGCCAATGTATTCCCATTTTTAGGGGGTAAATCATTACTTAAGGTATTTTAACTTAACAAATGTTCTCACATAAGGCTCGAAGTTTAGGATTTTAAAGGACTAACTTTAATAATAAAAGAAAAGTTGAAGTCGCATTACCAAATTCAAGATTTAAAGTTCAAATCCGAAAATATGATTTAGCCCTTGTAGATATTGAAACTTATCAATTGGATTGGTTGAGTTTGTTTAATGTCGCACGATCTAGATCGAATCAGTTCAGTTCTATTCGAGACAAATCATTTCAAATTTAATTTGTTCCGAATTTGAAATCATTCAGTTTAAGACTAGAGTGTATCAAAATTGAACCAATAATTTCAATTCCGATTTAAATTCGAATTAATTGAGTTAAATTCTCGAATTTGAGTCTAGATGGAGTGAAAAAACTGAGAGGTGTAAATTTTTTTTTTACTTAAGACAGATGAAAAGACAAGAGAGACAATAGCTTTGAAGACAGAGCACAACAAATAGGAACCCAACACCAAACAACAAAAATGTATGGGCAAAAAACATTAAATTACAGACACAAAAAATCTTTAAAATATTTCAGATCCCTTTACTCCACAGGGGACCAGGCCAGATCAAATGCAGACCAGACAGGTGTAGAATAAAGTAATAATGTTTATGTTATATGGTACATTCTTACTTTTTTTTTACTACCATTTTTTTTTGGTTCAAAATAATCAATAAAAATTTAAAAAGCATGCTTAGTCATCATGTAATAAAAAGAACAAAAGTAAGTCAAACATGAATTTACAATAAAAATGTTGAATATACAAATAATATGCACATGCAAACCATACAACTTAGAAATTCAAGAAGTATTTTCAAACACATCTGATTCAGCACTAATCGGGACATATTCAATAACATTTTTCTTAGAGAAGAGAACATAGAAGCAAATGATATCGCTAAACTGACTTTTAATGGACTACAACTCTTTGTTGAGAATCCACTGAATATTACTAGTTTACATTAAAAAAATATTCTTATTCTTTTTTAACTTTTGGTTAAAAGAAAAGCATTTAATGAAGTGGGAGTAAAAGGAAACTTAATAAAGCCATAATATGAGGATAATTTTTTAGTATAATTAAAAACTTTAAATACATATAGTAAATTCAAATCCTATGCAAATAATTGGGATATAAAAAACAAATATATATGTATAACATTTTATTGAAAATATATAACTTAAAATTGTGATAAATAATGTGTAATTGTGATCGTACTTACTATTTTCACATTTTACTTACAAAAGTATAAGGACTAAAAATGATCTAAATCTATAATTTTACAAATTGTAGAAGACTAATAGTAGAATTTAATCAAACGAATATCTAAATCAAGATTAAAACTAATCAAATTAAAGTACTTACACAAGAATATGGAGACTAATAGTTACAATTTAACCCTAAATCTTACATGGGAACAAAAAATAGAGGATTTCATGGTGGAGCGATGTTGTACTTTCAAAAGATTTTAAAATTTTCTCACTGTTTAATTCAAGACTCATCATTATTTACAGGAAAAAGTTTGTCGGTATATCAAATATTTTAAAATTTTTATTAATATTTATAAAATTTATATATTATAAATGTAAATAGAATAAGGTAAGTTCCAAAATTCAGGAAGAAATCTTATCTGACTGATATTGTTTTCATTGTAAGGTCGACACGTTACCAAGACAACTTTCCTTTAGTTCCCATCTTTTACAACTGTTCATGGGAAAAAAACATAAAACACACAACATAAAAAATTGTAGGGTCTCTGTTTGTTTATATATACAGACAACTTAATGCCACGTCAGAAAATTTATTCTAAATTTTAGAATTTTTATTCGAATTTTATCTCTTTTAAGATAAAAATTCTGATATAACATAAAATTATTAAAAAAAAAAAAGAGATACAGATAACAACGTAATCTCATTATTTCGTACACTCCTTTCTCTATATATGTCCTATTCCCTATTATTGCTAGCTGATAAAACAGCTACAGTTCTAAATAGTCCCCAACAACATGTTGCTTAAAAATTAAGCAGTTTTAAAAAAAATTTGATGAGATTCCACTATATTCTATATTTATATTAAATGTCGATTAAATTTAAAATTGATTTAAGCCTGATTTTTCGGAGACATATCGATTAAGCTACTCGCATATGATATTTCATATTATCTACGAAAAATAAATATGTTAAATTAACAAATTCTAATTAAATTATCTGAATGGACTAAAACTTTTAAATTGAAAATTATAAAATTTTATAAAATTACAGAGTTTAAGCCTCCTAGAAACATTCAACTTTTTTTCTCATAATAAAGACAGATCGATAATCCCATTTTACCTAATCATAATTTTTTCTAGATCCTACTTTTTCGGATCTAAGATTTAAGTTTAATATGTAATTAAATACGTTTGATTAAATAAAATATTAATTAAGAATATAATTAATATTTAGTTTATTACAACTAAGAGGTGAGTTTGCTTTATTATATAATTAAATCAATAAATTATTTCGATATTATCAAAATTAAATAATTATTGACACATTGTACGTTAAATTAAAAAATAAATTAATTCTTTTTATTAAAAGACTAACGTACTTAACAGAATAACTAAACAGTAACACATTACGTATTAGGAGAACCACTAAAAAATTACTAGTTTAGATTAAGGTTTCTAATACTAACTTTAACGAAGGAATCTAATTTTATAACCTAAAAAATCTAATCTAACCAAAAGGTGGCAATAATCAATCATTAATCAGTGGACCAAATTCACCAACCAAAATCAAAGGCAAAAAATAAAAAAAAGGGAATTCTACGCGGCACACAATGAATCGAACATCAAAATCTACCACAGGAAAAAAGTAGTGGGTAAGTCACCGGTTCTCCTCATCACACCGGAAAACTCGCCACGTGTAAATAAAAGTTTAAAAGACTTAATAATCAAATAAAACCGGACGTACCTGATGAAAACCTGGTTCTTTAGTGAGTGGGACCCCGATCTCATAGATACAAGCCCAAATCCGTTGATCAGAACCGTAGAAATAAAAGTACCTGTTCAAACAACCGTCCAATGCTTTGACTAATTTCTCCGCCAATGGATAACTCACCGCTATACCGCCTCCGCCAAACGCCATGTCGAATGCATGCATTACGTTTTGTTCTACGCTCTCTGATATTCCACCAATATACCACATTTCCCGATGATCATACCTTTTTTAAAAATAAAAAAATATCATTATTTTTAAATGAAAATATTTATTTTATTTTTTTGCCTTTTAAACTAAAAAAAAATACCCAAAATTTTCTTCTCAAATAAAATATAAAAAACAATTTTTGTAGCAATTATAATTTGTATAATGAAGCAGTTTGAAAAAGTAAAAAAAAAAATGATAATAGATAATATATTTATAAAAAATATAATTATAAATATAAATATTTTCGTTTAAAAACAAGTTTAATTGAAATGCAAAATTACGGGGAATATACGAAAATAATAATAATAATAATAATAATAATAATAATAATGATAATATTTTATACCTCGCTAAGACGGAAACTAAGTTATGAGTGAAAAATACTGTATCGTCGTCACCCAACACAAACCATCTCACATTAGGCAACTTCAAATTATAACTATCCAGAATGATTCGGGCGACCCGAACCGCATATCTGGAGCTCGAATATTTAAACCGGGTCCATTCCGGATTCGATACCCGATAAGGCAACGAGATTCCCGATTCCGTACCATAACTGTTAACCGCCGTCGCTTCGGGCTCTTCATCCAGCCAAAAGAACCCGCGAGTGAGGTTCACGTCCCACCATAGTGAACTCAAGGCGCGTCGCTCTAGCCACGTCTTGGCTGACCCGCCGATGCAGAAGAGGAGGTGGGAGATGTTGGTCGGCGAATTATCAGGCGGTCGGGAGAAAGCTTTCCTGTTAGGGGAAGCGAACCGGGAGAACGGGTGAGGCCGGTTCGAGAAAGATACGCAAAGGACGAGAGTAATGGAGGTGAAAAGGCAGAGGAGGAGAGCGGTTCGGGTGATGAGTACGGATATGTCTCGCGGTTTCTCCGGCGAGATGAAGAACGCCGTCATTTTGAGAAGGTCTTGCCTTGGACTCATTTTCTGAAGGGAACAAAAAAAAGCTGCTAAGACTGAAAATTAGAGATTTGATGTTTGGTTTTGGTCGAATTTTCGATGTTTTAAGGAAAGAAAAAGTAGAAATATGGTTCGAATGTTAAAATAAAAACACCATTGTTTTGGTTTTTGAAAAGCTTTTTGCTCTTTCAGTGTTTTCTAACTTTATTACTCATTTTCAGGGTTTGGATTTTCGAATGAGTATAACTAATAAATACTTAAATTTACTAAATATTAGATAATAATAAACAACACTTATTTTAAATAAAATATTAATAAATAATATAATTAAATCGGGTTCATCATTTATAAATCTTGTTCAAATTTTTATTAATTAATATCCGCATTTAATAATTTATTAAATTTTAGTTTGAATTAGTATGGATATTTTTGTCAATGTAGGAGAATGTGGATTCAAGTGCGCTAAAACGCATAGCTATAAATAATTCTAAATATTATGTCAAAAAGAACAAATCTTATTAGAATTTATAATGAGTTTTTTTTTTAAAATAAAAATCTTATTTTCACTCATCAATGTAAGATATTTGGTTTTAATTTTATAAAAAAAATTAAAAATTGAATGAAATTGTGAATTATTTGCCTATTCAAATTTATAAAAAAATTATTTTAACTTTTTATTTACTTTTTTAGCTTTTAAATTTGTACCTTTTGTCAAAACACCTCAAAAAACAAAAAAAAGTTAGCGTCTATTATCTTTATTCCATACGTGCCACCCTAGCAATTAATTAATTTTTTAAAATTTTAAAAATTCAAAAATTAAAAAAAAATTAAAAATTGCATAATGAATTTTTTTATCCTCCAACTTTATAAGAAAAGTCATTTTAGCCCTCGTTTATTTTTTCATCTTTTTTAGCTTTTGAATTTGATTTTTTATCAATTCACTAAAAAATGGATGAAAAAGTTACCATTTGTTAACTTTGCTAACGTGACTTACACATGGACTACCACGTGAATAGCATGTCAACATTTAATTACTTTTAAAAAATTAAAAAATATCTTTTAAAAAATTATTTTTTTATATTTTTAACACTTTTTAAATAATTTTAATGATTTTCAATTTTTAAAAGACAATATTTATATTTTTTAAAATTTTTAAAAATTTAAAAGGTAATTAAATGTCGATGTGTCATCCACACGGCAAACCATGTGTATGTCACATTAGCAAATTTAAAAAAACATTAAGTTTTCTATATATTTTGGAATGATTTGACAAAAGAATATAAGTTTAAAGGTTAAAAAAGGTGAAAAAAATTTAAGTTAGAAGGTTAAATAAGTCATTATACCTTTAAAATTTAATCACAGAATTAAATCCGATTGATGATACCGTTAATAGATTTCAATTAAATTTAAATATGTGACATTTTAATATTCAAATTTAACAACAGTTGATTAAATTTTAAAATTTTGAAAAGAATAGAGACTGGGGGCATAAATAGACCAGAACTTTGTCACTTTTAAGGGTAAGAAAAGTTAAAAAAATTAATTTTTTTTAGAATAATAATTTTGGAACCTAAAGAAGTTAATTAATAATTCAAATTTATCGTACTAAAGTATTTGTTTTTCTTTGAAAGAGTTTTTAAATATATATATGATTTCAAATTTATGTGCTCCAACACGGAATTAGTTATACTATAACAATATTTTAATTTGACATGTTTAATTTTTTTTTTTAATTTAACTCGGTTCAACTCAACTCGAATTTCATTTCACTTGACTCGATCCGAAAAAATTTCTAATCGAGTTAGGATGATAAAATAAGACACATAAACTTAGTTGACTTGAAATTTTTTCACTCGATTCATTACGTACAACCCGTATTAATTAAATGTTAGGTTAGAAATTAAACTTCATTAAAATTGACGTACAAAAATTAAATTACATTCAAAAGGTTATTAATTGGATTGAAAGATTTTCAGTTTAATTATGCTCTCAATCCTCTTAATCTTTTTGGAAATTTAATCACAAAATTTAGTCTTTTTAATTGTTTGATTTGAGAATTAAAATCCGATTGATGATACTATTAATAGGTTTCAATTAAGTTTGAATAAGTGACATTTTAATATTCAAAATTCTGTCCAATTGATAAAAACATATTCAAATTTAACAGCGGTCGATTAAATTTTAAAATTTTGAAAAGCATAGGGACTGGAAGCATAAATAGACAAAAGCATAGGGTATGTTCAAAGGCATAACTTAGATGCCTATATTGCTCAATCAAGGCCCAAATTGACAGCAATTTCAACCCAGTCCATCAAAGTTCACAAAATATTGGTGGTTAAGACTTAGGATCAACTATGGCCCATTTTTATAAAAAAAATAGCCCCTTAAAATTATACATTCTCATTTTTCTTAATTTAATCTACTTATATAATTATACTCAGACAATTTCTCTTCTTCTTCTTTTTTTTTTATCCTACATCATACATATTTCTTTTTGATATTATGCAAATTCGTTTTACAGTCTATGTTCGAAGTTCGTAGTTGCCCCTCCTAAAGGCAAAATTAGGAGATCTAGTAGGGGGCGAAAATGAAAATTTTTCTATTTAGGCCCTTTAAATTTTTTAAAATTTAAAATCAGCAAAGGAAAAATTACACTTTTCTCTCCCTAGAAATATACAAATTTGATTTAATCTTTTAAATATTATAAAGATATAGGTTATTAAAACAGTGAAACTCCATTTTTACTATTGTAAAAATTATAATTTAATTTCGGCCCCCTAAAAAATTTTCTGATTTTGCCCCTGGCTCCTCCCAATAATGTTGTATCCAAAGTTTGAACCTAAGTTATATATTATGGATATCCATATTTCAACTAAAAGAATAATTAGGGAATAATTAATTGAAAATTTTTCAACTCCTATTTTTATTTAATAGGTTTATTTTAGACATTTTCAATTTAATAAATTAAATTAAGAATTTTTTTCATGTTTGATATTTACATAATTTTATGGAAAAAAATATTTACATAAATTTAATCAACTAAAATAATCAATTAATCATTTTGGGCATGTGATTCAAACATTTTGGGCCGAATTTGTTCAATTATTTCCATAATTTTCTAGCCCATTAATTTGCTTAGGCTAACGGCCAAGCCCAATAATGGTTCAATCAAGATTATGTAACTCTTTAAATGGAGCACGAAAAAGAGAAAAAAAAAAAAAAAACCACGAATCCAATAGGTTCCGACTCGATCCGTTAGGGCCAGTTCTTTCTTTTTCTTTGAGAAAATCAGGTTTGGGGCGGGTCGAGTAAGAGGAAATTAGGAAAATAGTCGAGTTAGGTTTGAGGTAAATCCGCCTTGAGATATATATAAAAAATTCCTCATATATATATATATATTAAGTTTTACATCTAAACTAAAAAAATCTTATTTACTTCAAAAAAAAAAAAAGGAGAAACAATTAAAAATGTAATCTTACTTGCTTTAGAATAAAAGATAAAACAATTAAATTAAATTAAATTTGAGTCAAGTCAGAAATGAAGCCGGGTCTTCTTTTAAATTTTGGGTCCGGGTTTGGGCCAGATTATTTCTTAAGAATCACGGCTAATTGGTCAAGCTTCAGGGCAGGGAAAAATCTGCCCCACCTTATTGCCATCCCTAGGAGCACCCCGTAAAAGAAGGTTATTTTTCTAAATATAAAAATGAATCATTATAGATGTTGGAATTTGAAATTCAAAATCGTTGAATAATTAAGGTTTGTTTTTGCAGAGTCAAGCTATAAATTGAAGGAGTGAGAATTACATTAACAAAGTTTAAACCCTAGTCATTAGGTAATCTATAAGCGGAACAAATTATCTAATCCTTGGGCAGGTCTATATGAGTTACTCAAATAATCTCTTAAACTTAAGCTCCTAGTCTTTAATTTATGCCCAAATATTTCATTCGAAATAAGGGATAATTTAAAAGCATCTTAAATTATAGGGATTTATTAGAGTACAACAAAAATATAGGGGCTTACTTTAAAAACTAAACTAGTATAGGGGCTCATTTAATAGTTTAACTATAATATTTATGTTTCCTTTGCAAAATCTCTTTCTTTCAACAAGTTGAACAATGAAGACATTTTAGGTATAATCTATAAGCACAAGACAAATGGATTATAGTTTTTTTTTATTTTTTTAATTTAAGAAAAAGGGTAAAGTCTTCAAATAGTGAAGGATTCATATTCTTAAGTTATTTTCATTTTCATTTCTCTTAATCTTTTAAGCTTTTGGGATTCTACAATCTTTGACTAAGCTACCATAAATTAATAAAGAAAGAATAAAAATGTGAATATTGGAATTATTTGGGCATTGGCTTTGCATGAAAAGGAATCATTTCTTGGCAAGTTGTCTCGATGTTATATTATATATATATGTATGTATATATGAACAAAGATAAGGATCTTCATCAAGTGTTTGTCATACCTTATAGGCCATCCCTAGACCTTTCTTAAACCCTAATTTCAAATTATTATACTTTTGTAACATGCAAATAATTGAACCTACACCTTATATCATGGGCGAAGTCGGAAATATCTTTAGGAGTTAAAAATGAATTATACATTTTTGGAGAGGAGTCTTGAAAGTCCGGAGTTCGAATTTCAACATTTAAACTCTTTTCTTAGTTTTACATTGTGCCCTAAGAATAATAGTGATGATAATTGAATGTTAAGTCTTCTTTGGTATTGAATTAAACATTACAAATGTTATATAAACTTAGAAACTCGCATAAAATTTTGTTACTAGACCAATAGCTTGCTGGCAATTGAATATACTTTTTGAACAATGTAAAAACACGAAATCTTCTCTTATATTGTATATTTTATTATTTTTCAATTTCGAGTTTAAAATATATTCTTTTATCGTGATGACAATATTTTGAAAGTAAAATATTCAATATACCATTGCCAAATTGGATCATTTAATATAAGTTAGTCCTTTTATTTTTATAGTTATTTTATAAGCAGCAAAAATATGACATATATGCATGAAATATTTATCTACTTAACGCAACACACTTATAAGACTAAGGAAAATTTTATTTCGAGTATGACTTTTAAAGAGTTTTTATCCTTATATCGACAACAAACTTTGAACATAATATATATATATATGAAGTCAAAGATTTAAAAGATAATATATTTGAAAGGCCTTCAAGATAAAACTATCGAAATTAGATGAATTTTATCTCATTATAAGATATTCCGAGCTTAACCAAGAGATAAATCACTCTTTAGTCTTAAATATGGTAACTATTCTTATATTGGGGATTAAACTTTTTAGTGTCTAAATTAGTCTCTGAATTTGACAACTGTTCCTACACTGGGGCTTAAACTTTTTTTATATAAGTTAGTTCCCGATATCTTCTCGAAAACCTTAAAATTCAAACAATTACTATGTTCAGGCCAAATAATAATTTAATCCTATTGAAAATTAACCACATTTCTACACCTTACTAAAAACTCATTAAAAATAAATACAAATAATGAAATTTATATGCACCCTATAAAAAAGTTACTTTCATGTTGTGTAAACCAAGCAAACAGTACTTTAAATGAAACAGTTATTGCATCCACCATGTAATTAATGACCCTTTGTTTCTTTCACACATGTGGATCAATGTCTGAGAGTTGCTAAAAAATGGAGTCCCATTGAAGAAAATTGGCAAAAAACAATACTGAATAACAATGACTGCATATCAAAGCTCAGCTAAAAAATAATTGAATAGCTTCACTGGATGTGCCAAAGCCAAAGCCAAAGCCAAAGCAGAAGATAATTAAATTAAAAAACAGTCCCCCCCCCCCCCCCCCGGGAAAACAATAAAAGCTAGCAATTAGACTTTTTCATCTTGGCCTTTTTTTCTCAACTTCCCTCTTAGATTCTCAATGTAGTTTTCAAGTATTTTTTTTTTTAGGATGAGAAGAATTAAATTATAACTTAAACTATTCGGGGTCAAGTCACTCTGAAATAATCATCATGTAGTAACAATAGGATTTAATCTGGCGGTTGCATAAAGAAATACCTACCCACCAGTCCTAAGAACGCCATTAATGCTTACCCATCAGCTACCTCGTTACCATCTCAGAAGGTATGAGTAACTTTAACCATCCATGAAAATTGTAACATATTCTTAAAAGCACATACCACGGCTAAATAATGCTGATCATCTACATTTTTTGAATCGTTTGAATGGCTTTAATGCTATCCAACTCAAGAAGTTTTTCGTATCAATAGGGTTGATACCTTTTGATTAAATTATGATGCACTATACTCATTTTGAAGACTTAACCCATTTACTTTAATTTGATATGATTTAGTCCTCCAATTAATAATGATACGTCTTAGTACAAATCACTAATACCGTAATTTATTTTGAAGCTACAGGCTTGAATTGAATAAATAACTCAACAACTAATTGAGTTCGACTCAAACTATCTATAACCAATATAAATATGTGGGGTTCAAACTAATTGATTAACTATAACTAGAATAATTATAAACGAAAACCCATACATTTACATTGGGTGGACTCGAATATCAGATTTCAAAATTTCTAAAACCTGTATCTTACTATTAAATCAAGACCACAGCAGTCATAAGTTATTTTATTTAGTCGACTAATGTGAAATTTGAAAAAAAAAATCCAAATAATTTAATCATAATTTCATCTTTTAAATGATATATGAAATTTGAACGAAGGCGTAATGTTAAAAATAGCAAGAAAACTAAATTATGCCAAATTAAACTGCAGGACTAAATATCTAAACTGTGTATAGTACAAGGACAAAAATCAAAATTTGACCAAACCCTTTACTTCTATATATCTCACTTCCCCATTGAAATTGCTTCTACACATCATTTATTCGCTTGAAATCAATCAAAATTCCAAAAGCTAGCAGCCCATGAAACAAGTTGATGAACAGTATTGTATATGGACGATGAAGAGGAGACCATCATCATCACAGCTTTTGAAGTCCCATTTTGAAGTATCAATGGAGTATTTAAATGATTCATGGGAAGAACAAGCATTTGCAGAAGATGCAGCCAGGTGTTTGAGGGGTTGCATTTGGCCACCAAGGTCCTATTCTTGCAGTTTTTGCAATAGAGAATTCAAGTCAGCTCAAGCCCTAGGTGGTCACATGAATGTTCATAGAAAGGATAGAGCTAAGCTCAAACAATTAGATCACTCCATTGATGATCATAAAGGACAGTCATTTGCGTCAGATTCTACACCAAGAAAAAGGGTTCTCAATGATGATGATGATGGTGAGACCAGTTTGTCTGTTGGGTTGAGTTCTGTCTTGTTCAATAACAAACGACCAAAGGTTGCTGTTTCAACATGGCAGGTTCTTGAACTTAAGCCAGTGACCTCCATGGAAAAAGACTTGGACCTTGAGCTTAGGCTTGGTGTTCTATAGTAATGGATGGATCATTAACTGGATCAAAGTGTTAATTTTAGTTCAAATTTGAATTTTTTTTTTATGTCATGTTCTTTTGATATATTATCATTGGAAAATGAAAGAAAAAATCTTATTTTTCCAATCATTTAGTAGTTTAGCTATATACAATATTTATGTTTCCTTTTAAAAATTTCTTCTCCCAACAAGTTGAACAATCAAAGTCATTTTAGGTAGACCTATCACTACAAGACAACTAGTTTATATATATATATACAAATAAGTAAATCTGTTCTTGGGTCGGGCCCTAATAAAATTCTAAACCTGTTTGAAAGGCCTTGACCCGGCTCGAAAGATGGGCTTAAATTTTGTCCAAGCCCTGTTTTGAACTTGGGTTCAGGGGTTTAAGGTAAAAAAATACCAAAATTATATGTCAATAACATGAACAAGATTATTGAAATGTCATTAAATAATTTAAAAAAGGACCATGAATGATGTGGTGGAAAAAATTAAAATAATTTCTCTGATTATTACAAAGCTTGATTGGACTGAAAATCAAAATATATTTAAACAAGGCTTACACATGGTAAAATCTCAAAATTCAAACTCTAAACCCCATTCGCAACATTAGAATAATCTTAAGTGTTAATTACACTTCTAGAATCCTTTAATATTTAATATCTCACTAGACATAGAAAAATTTATTAAGAAACAAAAATAGTTAATTAATTTAATTTCTATAATTATGATTTTGAGTGAGTCTAAAACTGGCCATACTGAGTCAACAACAAAGGCCCCATTCAAATTTATATTAACACAAAAAAACAAATTTATTTTATTTTTTAGTTATCCTTCCATCAAATAGGTTAATAAGGTGTTGGCTTGTCACTTCTCAATTGTCTCATAATTCAACATAAATTAACTATATTTATAAGTTTAAGTTTGAATTTCAACACTTACCTTTTTTTTTTTTAATTTTTGGGTTTTTATTTTTATTGTTATGTTCGGGATTTGTGATTGCTCCTCTCAACAATATCGTCTTCAAAGTTTTTTTTTTAATTTTTGGGTTTTTTTTTATTGTTATGTTTGGGGTTTGTGATTGCTCCTCTCAACAATATCGTCTCCAAAGTTTAAACTTAAATTTTTCTCTTAAAAATTCAATCTGTCTTACCATTGTACCCAATCACTTATAAATTAAGTTTTTTTTATTTAAATTATAACCTGTTTATATATTAAAAAATATTAAGTGGAAAAATCCCAAGAGGTATAATCAAATTTTGTATTTTAGTATATTGTTTGAAGAACATGACCAAACTTTTTCTATATGTACATTTATCACACAATCATTTGACTGAAAAACCTTTTCTATATGCTTTTATTAAAAAAAGGTAAAATAGGCTCTAAGTCCCTATACTCTTCATACATTTAAATTTTAGTTTTCTATTTTTATTCTAAGAAATTTAGTCCGTCTATTTTTTGAATTTAAAAATATAAGTCAAATTGTTATCCCATTATATTTTTTATGTTAAATTCATGTTCCTTGTCTTACCTTTTTTTTTTTTTGTTATATGGCTATCAAGTGAGGTTTTTTTTTTTTTAATTTTAAAATATCGCACCAACAAATTTAATAGAGTTAATAATTGGATCTAATCTTGAAATTTGAAAAGTATAGGGACTAAATTCTAAATATACGAAGAGTGTAGAGACTTAGAGCATATTTTAACCTTTAAATATATATATATAAATATTAAAAAAAACAGTAGATATTTCAAAATGGGTAAATAGTGAAGATTGTTCTATAAATTATAACTATATTAAAAGTAGAAAGAAAAAGAAAAAGAGTTGCTTTCAGATTGTGTAAACCAAGCAAAGAGAACTTAATGAAACAGTTATTACATCCATCATGTATTAATGATCCTTTGTTTCTTTCTTACATGTGGATCAATATGTAGGAGTTTCTAAAAGATGGGGACCATTTGAAGAAATTACCAAAAATAATACTGAGTAACAATGACTATGTATAAAAAAATCAGCTAAAAACAATAGAATAGCTTCACTAGATGTGCCAAAGCAAAGTAGAAGAGAATTAAATTTTACAAAAAAGTTAATTTAACCAAAATTGCTCCCTAAATTTTAAAGCATTCTAATTTAGTTATTAAGGTATCTGTATCACATCAATCAAGTCCTTCCGTCAACTTAAGTATCGCTCTAGATTTAAATATCAATTTAAATCTGGCATGAAAGACATTTAAAACACGTTACTTAAATTGTAAAAACACGTGCACCTACCATATGAATTAACATACAATGTCAACAAAATTTAGAAGAGTTAATTATTTTTTTAATAAATTACGCTTTCACAATTTGAACTACATGTTTTAAATATATTCTATGTTAGATCTGATTAGACATTTAACACTTAAACATCGATATTTTAAAAATTTAATTAGAACGTTTTAAAGTTTAGGACCAATTCTAAATCAAGCATTAATGGCTTATAGAAAGACTTGATTCATAAGGTAATGATAGTTCAAAGATTGAAATACTACATTTTACATTTCGTAGACCATTTTAGAATATGAGTCATAGCATGAGGACTTCTGGTGTAATTAACCCTTAAAACCCACCACAAAAGCTAGCAATAAGACTTTTTCAGCTTAACCTTTTTCAACTTCCTCTTAGATTCTCAATGTAGCTTTCACGTATTAAATGTCAATAGGGTTGAAACCCTTTACTTCTATATAACCCCTCTTTGTATCTATATATATTAACAGTTCTAGGTCTTGAAATCCAATCAAATTCCCCAAAAAGAAATCCCATATGAAACAAGGTGATGAACAGTGTTGGATGTGGATGATGAAGAAGAGACCATCATCATCACAGCTTTTGAGGTCCCATTTTGAAGTATCCATGGAGTGTTTAAGTGATACATGGGAAGAACAAGCATTTGCAGAAGATGCAGCCAGGTGTTTAAGGGGTTGCATTTGGCCACCAAGGTCCTATTCTTGCAGCTTTTGCAATAGAGAATTCAGGTCAGCTCAAGCTCTTGGTGGTCACATGAATGTTCATAGAAGGGATAGAGCTAGGCTTAAACAATCCCTTCATGGTCATCATCAATATCCCAACAATGAAGAAGCTGCCTCTAAGCCTAAAACCCCAGTTGATGAAGCAGCATGCACTTTAGATCATTCCATTGATTATTCTACTGCAACAAAAGGGGCTTTCAATGATGTTGAAACCAGCTTGTCTGTTGGGTTGAGTTCTGTCTTGTTCCAAAACCGACCAGCTGTGACTTGTAATAAGGAGGCAGCCAATAACAAAAGACCCAAGGTTGCTGTTTCAACACTGCAATGCTCTCCACTTCAATGGCAGGTTCTTGAACTTAAGCCTGCAAGCTCCATGGAAGACTTGGACCTTGAGCTCAGGCTTGGTGTTCTATGATGAATGGAGTCTAATTAACTTTGATTTTCTTTCACTTTATGTGATATTATCATTGGAAAAGCCAAGGTCTACTATGAATTGTGCAGACAATGAAAGAAAAAACATCTGATTTATCAATTATGTTTCTTATATTCTGATATATAATAATCTTAGTTTTTGAGCTTTCTTTAGTATTCTGATATATATATATATATAACATGGATCTTATATTCTGATATATAACAGCTCTTACATTATATTTACATGCAATAAGAATCTGTCCTTTGGAACAAGATGACTGTAAATGCTGCTGCAGGTGGTGAAAATAAGCAGCTTTTTTACACTGTGAACAACTGTTAAACTGTAATCTCTTGGGTTAATGAAGATGTAATAGTGGTTGGATCCATGGATTTGACCGTGGGAGCTTTATGGTGTGAAAGAACTGACTTGTGCTGCTACTGTGGGACATGCATATCACAACAGTAGTTCTGTTTTTTACCTGCTATTGTCATTACATATACATAAACATAAGTGTATATATATATATATATCATCTATGCATCAACCCCAAGAATTCTGAAGAAACTTTATGTTCCCATCCACTCACTTCTCAATGATCTGCAAAACGTCCAAAATCTTTCACCTAACACACAATGGAATCAACTTGAATAATTTATACACATCAAAACTATACACTAGGGGTAAAACTACTATGTTACCTCATGCTGATGCAAAAGGATCTATTTTTAAAAATAGGCATGAATGAAATTTTTAATAAAATAATTAGAATGTTCTATATTAAGCCATTGTGTGTTCTAAAGTATTTTAATTTTAAATTTTCGAGTCTAACCATTACAAGTTTTGATCAATTTAACTTCAGGCATTTCAAATTACTTGTTCGAGATATTTCGAGTTTCGATTTTTTTTCTGAGTTTCAACAGATTTAGAGTAATATATAACAACATGTTATTACTCTTTCCTCAACAAACCAAACCTAGAACCCTAAAAGAAGAAAAAAAATTCTGAAAAAATAATGAAAAAATTGAAACCTGCCCTAAGCTAGAAGAAGGTAGGGTGTGTTAGCTATTTAATAAGCTAAGTTAAGCTTGTGATGGCGATGGATCGTCCCAGAATACACGGGAGAGGTCTCTGACTCATTTCTTGTTGTTTCTTACTTTTTCTCAACGTTTATCTTTATAAGGAACACCCTCTTTTTGACTTAATGCTTTGCAGAGGGAAAAAAGGGGTTAATTCACCGATCATCTCTAGAGTAGTACTTGGATTCTAAATTGGTATATAAACTTTAAAATATTGTAATTAAGTCCTTAAAATATCCGTGATTAGCTTGGGCTTAAATGCTACCTCAAATGTTTAAAAATACTTGGATCAAATTGTAAACATGTATGCAGCTACAAAGGTGAATCTTAAGGGGTCAGGCAGGAACCTTGGCCGCGAAAATAGAAAATTTGTAATGTAGCCGTAATAAATGATTAAATTATAAGTTAGTATATAGTAAAATTGTATTTTGGCCTCAAAAAATAAAATAAAAAAAATCTATTATGCCCCTTCAAAAACGATGAAACCAGTAATACATGATAAATTTATATTTTGATCTCTAAAAAATTTATAATTCAATTCTGGCCCCTTAAATTATTTTTTTCGAATTCATCCCTATGTGTACTGCATGAAGAGTTTGAATCTAACATGTTTTTTTTTTTAAAAAGAAGAAGAAATAGTGCTCATAATTTTTTTATTGAATTATATCAAGTACTTTATATTCAAAATAATGGCTAGACTGACGAAAAAACTTAATTGATATAATGTCGATACTTTAAGAATTCAATTGGAACGTACTAATTTAAAATCTAAACAATAATTCGGGGATGTTAGGTGGAATTAAACACTTACAAGAAAAAAGAAAAAGCTACAAGTAAAAGACAGTTGCATAGCAATGCACGCAGGGAATTTATGTCATAACCCAACAAATTCTTCACTGTTTTGATGGTTTCTTTTCATGTTTTTGGAAGTGTTGGGGTTCTTTGTTTTTTCCACAAAAAAAGGGGGGTTTTGAAAGGCAGAAAAAGAGGAAAAAAGGAATTTAAGTGAGGGTTTGTTTTGGGGATTTAGGGTTTAGGTTTCCATGAAATGTACCAAAGATGTTTGAAAAAGGGGGGAAGCATTGGATTAGGGAATTAAGGGTTTTTTTATGAGAAAATGGCAATGGCAGAGATGCACATGGAAAGGAGAATGATGGGTCAGTTCGTGGGTTGGTTTCAAAAAGATTCATTAATGGAGGATTTTTCTCAAAAAGGGGAATGAAGTATATACCGGGTCTTTCAGAACTCAACTTGAGAAACTGGTTTTTTTGGGACATTACTTGTTAATCATCTGGGTTCAAATCGTGTTAGTCGTGATATTGTTACGGAATCCTCCATTAATGAATCTTTTTGAAACCCATTTAATCTTTCGAAAGTTGAGAACTAACGATTGAGATATTCAATTAATCATATGTTGTCATGTGTCACTCGAATAATGCCATAGTGACAAGTAATTTATGATTGGTTGCATATTCTAATTATTTTTTATCACCAAAAACTACTTTTCTTTCATGGAAACTACTTATTTTTCGGGATGATGGCATGATTGTAACGTCAACATATGCCATATGGTAATTTATGATTGGATGGTATCTCAGACGGTTTTTCAATGTCCAAAGGATTGAATCGGGAATGTCTGATAATGTTAAGGACAAAATTAGGAAATTCAAATAATGTTAGGAATTAAAGTGGGTCAAAAAAACTATTTTAGGATCAAGGCGGGGAAATCGATATATTTTAGAGACTAAAATGTACATTAAGGGTGAAAACTTTTATTACCAAATATATTTGTTAAAAATAATATAAAATTTTAATGAAGTTTTGGTTGAAATGATAAAATTAAATATTTAAATTTTATTGTGCCATTAGTTTAAATCTCATCATAGTTAATTTTTTTATTAACTTTATATAAAAAAAGACAAAAATATTGTCATAAAAATATAACTTACGGTGTATATAGAAGGATATTTTTATAATTTTTCAATTAAACTGATGTTCGGTTTATTCGTGACACCAACTCTTTCATAATCTTAAATATTAGTATAGATATATGCACCTAACTTCACTATTTAGTAAAATGAGATGATGGCACATAATAATAAAAAATTAAAAATCAAATTCACATTTAGTTTTCCATTTCAATGGTATGTTATCATTTTGTACACATACAATACACATAGAATTGTACACTATCAGTGCATCGAATATTATTTCGGAAAAAAATTAACTGGTTTTTGAAAGGATGAATTATAATTTTGATCTTTTTATATTTATGTTCAAACTTGAAATTTAATCCCAATAGTTTACTTTTATAATAATGTTGTCGAAATAATTAACATCGTTGATTATTTGAGTTAAAATATTGATGTGATTTCGGGAAAAAATGCTTCCAACTCATCATTTTAACATATTTTTTTTCTGGCAAAGGGAGTTTTTGACAAAAAAAAAACTTTCTTAACATTTTAACCAGAATTATTTGAACTAAATAAAATTATTATAAAAATAAAGGGATCAAATTATATCAAATCAAAGTATAAGGACTAAATTCTAGCTTTAAGCATAGTAGCGGGACCAAAGTCATGACTTGACCTTGTATAGAAATAAACGAATTCGAAATTGAGTATTTCTTTTTGGTACTATCATGAATGGAAGAAGAGGGAAAAGGTTACCAATAATGTTTTTTAAACCAAACCGGTAATTGAATCAGCCAATCACTAGTTTGACTGATTCGATTAATAATCGATTTTTGATCTAACCGGTTTAAAACCATTCTTTGAATCAATACCTCAACTAATTCTCAGACCAACCAATCCAATCGATTAATCTAGCGGTAATTTTTATAGTTATTTTTGCTTTGCATAAATATTAATATATTTTGTAATTAAATTTAAATTAAAAATATTTCAAATATTAACATTTATATATTTTTATAATCAAATTTAAATTAATAAATATATTCCAAGAAGATGGAAGAAAAAAAAAAAGAAAGGGTCTCAAGGTTGAAGAAGCCCAAATTAAAGCCCATTCAAGCCCAATCTCCAAGTTAATTGGCCCAAGCCCAAGAGACAACCTTAAACCAAAGTGGGGTTAATGATAATTTTTGGACTTGTGTCCTACAAAATATTAGTCAAATAAATACTTATGATGCTCAATTGCTCTGCATCACATGGAGTTCTCAAAAACTTGTCCCACAGCCTATATTATTTCTATTTTTTTTTTAAATAAATATTTGTATTCTTTTTATATTCTAATAATTATATAGAGATGTGATATCCTATAAAAGTATTTGAAGTGCATGAAAAAAAAATTAATTAAAAATATTTGTATAAAACACATATATATATTTAACTTTTTTTTATTATTATAAAAAGAAGACATAGCGATGTTTGAATCAAACTTATATCGTTTAAAATCAACGTTTTAATAATTGAATCAGTGATAGAACTAATCGGACCATCGATTTCCGACTCAAATAATGTCCCAATAACTAATTAAGTAAAATATACTAGATTTTATTGCACTTATGATGGTGAAAATTTTATATAACAAATTTAAAAATAATGTAATAATAATTTATTTTGGTTAAAATAGTAACACTAAAAGATAAAAATTGTAAAATTTTAGGGTTGAACCCCATTTTCTAAATTTTATATGAAATGATAAAATTACCCTCAAAGAAATATTGATTGCTTATTAAAAATGAGGGGTCTCTAGTAAATTCATTGTTGAGTTGATAACTCAATAAAGGGTGATTTAGGGCAAAGCCAGGGGGCTGGCATGGGCCCCGGTCCCCTTAAAATGTAAAATTGATATTTAGGCCCTTAAATTTTTTTAAAAATTTTATATTAGTAAAGATAAAATTTCATTTTGACCCTCCTAAAATTATAAAAATTTAATTTAATCCTTTACAAATTATAAAGATATAAATTATAAAAAATTAAAATTTCATCTAGCCCCCTTAAAAAGTTGTTCTAGCTTCGCCCCTAGAGTGACATCAACTCAGTAAAACACTTAAATATGGTAATAGATAATATTTATTAGCTTATAAAAAAATGAGGGGTTTTTGATGAATTCATTATTGAATTGGTGACCCGATTGAGAGTGACATCAACTCAATAAAACAGTTAAATATAGTAACAAATACGAAACATTTATAAAAACTTATTCAACCAATTTAACCATTAATTTTTTACCTTAATTTTTTATTTATTTCCAACAATTCACTTAAAATTCAGTTCAACCCTAATATTTGAATCAGCATATCAACTTATTTCTAATTTAATTGATTTTATTAATCAATTTAATTCTATTTAAATAACAGTTGTTTCCACAAAAATCTTTGGTGACTTACATCAAGGAATTGATTGACTTAGCCCCTCAAATCAAAGAAATAAATGATAAGAGGAAGGTAATCATTTAGACCCCACATTAGGTGCCATGCTTTTTGTAATTCAGCAATAGTCCCCACAATTCTTTTGCCCTAATGATGGCATCTAATAAAGTGCTGGTTTCTCCAAAAAAAAATCTCCATGTCTATCCCCTCTTTGGTCCTAAAACCTTGTAATTACTTTGAAAATAATGATGCAAAATTGTCAATGCACTTTTGGGGATTTTTAATCCAATGTTTGGACTTTTTGGATTACTTTTTAAAATAAGCCACTTTTTAGATTATTTTCAAAATAATATGTTTTCTAGGGCTACTATTTATTTTGGTCAAATTTTGAACGCTATTATTTTTTTTTCAAACATTTTTCAAGGTATTAATCTATTTTGAGTAAAAATATAGACTTTAAAAATAAATTTAGGTAAAAGATTACTTTCGTTTTTTAAACGGGTTAGGCCTCAAGTAAGCTTTTTTTGCCTGGACTTGGATTGACCTAACCAAATTTGCAAAAAACAAACCTGCTACTATTTTGGTGTTGTTTTGTCATTGCTTTGTTGTTATTTTGTTATTATATTGCTACTATTTTATTGTTATTACTTGAATATTGTATAACCATTATTTTATTGTTAATTTTGTTACTATTTTAGATGCATTTGCTTGCTAAATTACACTTATTTTAGTGTTATTTAAGCATAAATATTAAATACTTTTTAAATTTATTTTTAATTTATTGGGAAACATTTATTTTAATATTTTTAGTGTATTTAATGTATTATATTTTTTAATTTTGTTTTTATATAAAAAATAATATAAACAAAATTAATACGGGTGAATTGGGCCGGGTTTAGGAAAAATATTAGACTTATTTTTTTGGTCGAACCTAAAAAAAAGCATAAAATTATGTTAAAGCCCAACCTGACCCATGACCCATGATCTCTACTGTCATTTCAATAATATAAAATTAAAACTTATTACTACAAAATTGATGCATTAATATTTTTGTTCAATTAATTGCTAAAAAACATAAAAATCCAAATGTGATTCTTATTTTCATTCAAAAATAAATTATAGATTGAATTTTTTTAGATAGTTATAATTTTAAAATAGTTTATATATTTTAATTAAATTAAACATTTTTAATGATGTTACTTTACATTGTTTAAACTAAATGTAGTGTTTATTGAATTAAAAAATAAACACATAAAATCATATGTAATGTGTGTGACATTAAGAACTAGTGTGTATAAATTCGATGATATGCATGTAAGACATATTCATGCTTGATATTTAGATCTTCTTCTTCTACTTTGGCATAGATTAGATTAAAATTAATTAAGGTAATCAATTTCGCATCCATTTTGATTGTATAAATCATGGTGCACCATTCCAGTAATAAACAGGAACATGATTTCCCTTTTTCAAGAATTGTGTAAGCTCTCGATAATAAGAGATATAATCCAAATCGGTTTGAAATCTAAAAATACATTAAATATTTATAAGGCATATTATAAATATGAGTTAATATGTAGCTTACCCCTTGAACTTGTGTAAAAGTATCTGGTCGGTACCTAAACTTTTTTTGTACTTAGTCGGTACCCAAATTTGTATTCCATCACACACATTGCCTCAACTTGTTAACAACATTAATTTTTAAAGGTTAACATGTAGTTTGCTCGCTGAACTTGTCCAAATGTACTTAGTTGGTACTTGAACTTGCCCAAAAAGTACCCAGTTGTTACCGTAAGTTGTTAAAAATATATATACTTAATAAAACTACTTTATATTTTTCAAATATTTTTTTTTTAATTTATGCCTACCCCATGTCACTGTAGGATTGGCCATCAATGTCATATCAGCACAAACTAATGATGTTAGTGTGGAGATACTAACCTGGGTGACGAAATACAAATTCAAATACCAACTAGATACTTTTGGACAAGTTTAAGGGGCAAATTACATATTAACCTTATAAATATTTATAACTTAGAATACATTATAAATATTAAATACAAATATATTATTACATTTTCATTAGTAGAAAAGAAAATAGATAGAAAGGCATCGGCATTGAAAGGATTGAGGTAAACTTTAGATGAAATACAGACTGAAAAATAAATTCTCTGTGTATTGAAGTTACTTGACTTTCTTTGTACAATGATAGTTGTTTATATAGACTTCTAGATAATAACTTATTTAACAGATTAAACTACTCACTAGCAGGTTGTTACTCCTAACAGACTAACTTCTTATCCTTAACATTTATCCATCTTCCAGACGGGCAAGACCCGGAGAAAATTCCAAAATCCAGCAAAGGAGGTTACTGAAAGAGACTTGGTGAAAATATCGGCCACTTGATCACACGTGGGAACTTCACCCACGGGAACAGACACATCAGCGACTTTCTCGCGCACAAAAAATAGATCCAACTCAACGTGCTTACAACTTTGAGTGTAAAACAGGATTAGCTACAACAGCAACGGCACTGAAATTATCACACTATGCAATAGGTGTATCATCGAATTGAATTTGTAATTCTTGAATAAACGACAATAACTAAGTGACCTCACTGGTAACCACAGCAAAGCACCTATATTCTTCTTCAGCTGTGGAACGAGAAACCACTTGATGCTTCTTCGAGCACCAATATATAAGAGTTTGACCAAAGTAAACACAATAGCCTGAGTGGACCGCCTATCGTCAAAATCCAACCCCTAGTTAGCGTCAGCGTAGCCAGTCAAAGAAAGTCGAGTAGACGAACAGAAAACAATCCCAATATCAAGAGTGCCATACAAATATTGCAGAATACGTTTCAGTGCCACCATATGAGCAGTAGTAGTGTTATGCATGAATTGACAGACCTGATTTACGGCATATGCAATATCGGGCCTGGTAAGAACAACATACTATAGTGCTCCAGTAAGGCTCCTATACTCCGTTGGGTCCTTTAAGCACGCACCATCATTTTTTTGACAGAGTAGATGAGCTAACCATCGATGTATGAACACTCTTTGCATTGGCCAACGAATATCAATCCAGAATGTCACGGATATATTTCTTTTGACAGAGATGTAGAGAACTGAAAAATCGAGTAACTTTTATCCAGAGGAAATAGTGAAGATCGCCCATATCATTTAATGAAAACTCATCATTTAACAGCCGAATAAACCAATCTATAACGGTGGTCAGGTTTCCAGTAATAATAATATCATCAACGTATACATGCACATAGAGAGTAGACTCAGACTGGATTCAAACAAACAACGAGGCATCAGACTTTGACCCAACAAACCCGATAGACATGAGAAATTACTTAAGCTTCTCAAACCACGCACGTGAAGTCTGACGAAGGCCATACAAAGCTTTCTTTAGGCGGCATACAAGTGGTGTGCCACCAGAATCACACTTGACATACCCCGGAGGTTGTTGCATAAATACTTCAGTGTCTAAATCACCGTTTAAGAATGTATTATTTACATCAACTTGATGAAGCTACCACTGTCTTGAAACGACAATGGACAGAATAACCCGAATAGTAGTAGGTTTTACCACTGGACTAAATGTTTCCTTGAAATCACATCCAGGAACTTGAGAACAGCTTTTTGCAACCAACCGAGCCTTACGTCGATCAATTGTACCATCCGAATTCCTCTTGATTTTGAAAATCCATTTACACCTAATAATTTTGCGATTTGATGGTAGCGGAACAAGATCCCAAGTAGAATTTTGAATAAGGGTATCATACTCATCTTAAGCCGCAGCACGCCATTCTAAATGTGAAAATGTTTCCTCAATTATGGAAGGTTCCATAGTTTCAATAGACATAGCTTTGGGTTTGAATACACCAGCTTTTGAACGAGTTACCATTGGATGAACATTAGTTACAGGCAGCAACGGTGCCTAAGTATTAGAAGAGGGCACAACATTAGAAGAATGACCTAAATTACTAGTCTCATCAGGCAAATAAGAGCTAATTGGCTCTCAACTAAATGCAACCTCAGGTTGAGCTTCATCCAATGAAAACCTTGGTGGGCATTCAGCTTGTTGAGAACATGACATAGGAGATTGAGCAATGGATTGTGCCACATGACGAGAATAGTTAGTTCGAACAAGTGAAACATAAGTTGAAATCGATAGAGGATGGTTAAGTACAGCTCCCTTTTCCAGTTCGAAGTGCAAGAATTTGTCTTCATTAAAAGCGACATGTTATGAGATAACAACCTTACCGGTTGATAGGAGACACTGGTATCCCTTGTGCTGAGTACTATACCCCAAAAGACAGACGGTTAAGATCGAAAATCAAACTTATTAGTCTGAAAATGGCGTAGATAGGGAAAACAACAACACCCAAAAACCCTTAGGTGATTATAGGTGGGTTCGTTTCCATAAAGAGCCTTAAATGGAGGTTGTCCCTTCAGAACGGAAGTAGAAAGTCGATTGATGAGATGAATAGCACAACAAAATGCATATCTCCAGTACTCCATAGACAAGCCAACTTGATCTAGAAGAGTGATACCCATGTCAACAATGTAACGGTGTTTGCGCTCAGCCATTCCGTTTTGTTCAGAAGTATGCGGATAGGACAATCGATGAATAATACCCTGAGAAGCTAGAACAGATGTGAAAGCTCGATAATCTTCGCCCCAATCACTCTGAAACTGTTTGATACATTTCCCAAACCGAGTTTTAACCAGATGTTGAAATTGAACAAAATATTGCACTACCTGAGACTTTTGACGAAGTAGATAAATCCACATGAAACGGGTGCAAACATCAACAAATTCTATATAATACAAATATTTCTACAAGCTACAGATGCAGGGCCCCAGAGATCAGATACAACCAAGTCAAAAGGATTACTATATTCAGTAGTAGACAGTGTAAATGGCAACTTATGTGACTTTCCTTTTTGACACGCTGTACAAATACCCTTAAGGCAACTCGTTTTCGATACAATATTACATTTATCTAAAACGCTTTTAACAACAGTAGCAGATGGATGGCCAAGACGTTTATCCACAAGAAAAACACATCACCTTTATAAGACTTATTTTGAAAAACAGTAGAGGCAACAACTGGGGCTCGAGCAGATTGTTGAGATAAATCTAGTAGAGAGAACCGGTATAAACCGTCACGAATGTGGCCCTTCAGCAGTGTCTCCTATGTCATGATGTCCTTAATAACATATATATATCGGGTGAAACTTAAAATACATATTATTATCAGTGGCAAACTGAGACACAGACAACAAATTTTTTCGTATTTTTGGCACACATAAAACATCAGATAACCGAAGTTACTTAGAACGCATATGTAAAACACCATTACCAATAGACGAGATTAGAGATGGAGTCCCGTCACCCATCAAGAGAGAAGACATACCTAAATACGATGTAACATCGTTTAGGGCCGACGTATCACGGCAGACATGATTGTTAGCACTCGAGTATGGATACCATGATACTGTACCAACAGGCATGGGTATATACAGATCCGTACCTCCATCATTAGATCCAAGTTGAGCAGTGTTGATATGCGATCCGAAAGAATCTGAATAACCAGAAATATGTAAATCACCAACCCGAGGAAGGCCAATACACGAGTCGGAACCAGAGTACACTCGAGCGCACAGTTTGGTTTTCTAAGGAACATGCGGGTTGGAAGCACCACACCCTTCACTATTAAATGGTCCGAACGGTTGACCACGGCCCAATGGTGATCCAACTTGGACACAATTATTAATAGATTGAACATTATTTAAATTTCCTTGCCCAAACATATCATTATACTGATTAAAAACCACCCTTTTTGGCCAATAAAAATCAAGTGCGTGAGGCGACTATGATAGCTATGTGCGTGAGGCCCATTTTTGAAACCAAATTGCTTGATTATGAGTGCCAGCTTGGACGTACGAAGAAGCATTCTGATTTTGACCATTGTGAACATAATTTTGACCAAATTGGTGAGCATTCTGATTTTGACCATTGTGAAAGTAATCTTGACCGAATTGGTGAGGTTCAGCTGTGAAGCAATTTCGGTCACTTTGATTTTGACCTTACAAAGCCCAATTTTAACCGAAATTTTGTTGATTTGAGGGGTGAGTAAACCGCATTCGTCGAGAGGGCTATTCTTCTTCCTCAACATTTGGTGCATTCGACGCAAAAGCCCGCTGACCAAAAGAGCCACCTGACGCTAGAGCAGGCCAATCTCTACCTCGTGACGCTCGATTCAACGCTATCACACCGTTAAACTCACGGTTGAATCGATAGTAGCATTACTGAGCAAGGTGGCCGAACCGATAGCAGATCTGGCAATGTATACGCGGTCGAAAACCTCTCTCACAACTGCCGGATGGGGGGCGACCACTACGGACGGAGCCTTCGAACATGTACGACGGAACTCCCTCTACAAGGTTGGCATGCATGGCCACTTCTTAGACCGCTCGTAGTTGGCAGCTCTCACACTCAACCAATGCGTCGATAAGTCTCTGAAATGGCACTAGCTCGGAAGAAACGACCACCAAAGAAATGATAGTATCAAACTCAGGAGGTAAGCCAACAAGCATGATCTCCGTTTTCTCTATTTCTAGTATTTGAATCCCTAAAGCTTCAAGCTAAGCACAAAGGTTCTTTATACGAGCAACAAATACTTTTATCGAAAGCGTACCTTTCTTGAGAGAATGGAGTTCATGGCGAATCTGAGATTGCTTAGCACCAGTGTCGGCCGTGAACAAGTTGGAGGCCATAGTCCACACGTCGCAAGTCGTCCTAGCATCCGTAAAAGAGGACAAGAGCGAGCCATTGATCGTGGACAGCAACCACGATGCAAGAAATTGATCTTGTTGTGTAAAGACCATCGCGGATGGATTAGGAGCAAGTGATCCATTAGGTGACTGGATGAATCTTGCCGGTGGAGGTAAAGTCCCGTCTAGAAATCCGATCAAGTCATAACCACGAAGAATAAAACATACCTGTTATTGCCACTGAATTAACGTTCCTTCCTCGAGCTTCACAACATCATGCCGAGTGAACGAGTTTATAACTCTCTCGCCATTGAACACAGCACAGCCACCGTCAACAGAGGCCGAATCAGCAGAGTTCGTGGTAGCCATTCACCTAGGATCACAATGCGACTGGTACCATGAAAGGATTGAGGTAAACTTTAGATGAAATACAGACTGAAAAATAAACTCTCTGTGTATTGAAGTTACTTGACATTCTTTGTACAATGATAGTTGCTTATATAGACTTCTAGATAACAATTTATTTAACAGATTAATCTACTCACTAGCAGATTCTTAGCTGTTACAACAACTCCTAACAGACTAACTGCTTATCCTGTAACGGGCACTATAAATGGTATTTGCATCATCACCCTACTTATAGGAGGAGGGTACAACAATTGTTTAATTTGACGATGTCTTAATTGGTCACCCTAGTAAGGGAAAAAAAACATGCAATGGCAAAGATAGTTAGATCATTCAACAACAATATTCCCTCAGTTATGTATAAGTATGTGCACACTCTAACATATTATTCAAAATCTTCATCGGTCACGTTGTCTATTGATGACTCCTCAATAAATGTTTGCAGCCAGATAAACTTCTCTTGAGCTTGTTGATATTATTCTTATCGATTGGATTATTCTTTATTAACCTCATCGTTACATTTAAAGATCATTGAGCTCCAACTTTCCACTATGGTTCCATGCATTAGTGGTCGTATTGGAAAGTGAGGTATTTCAGCTACTTTCAAAAACATCAACTACTAGTTTGCATTGATCTTCATTTTGTATCGAAAAATTTACATTTCATCATATTCAAACATTTCATTGTTCATTCTAGCTAATAAGAGATAATATATAAACCTATAATTATTTTTTTATAATATAAATTTATTAATACTAAAAGTTTGTAATAATAACAAATAAAAACGAATTTTAATGGTAAGTTGAAAATTTTCAATGTTTGTGGTTTGTTAAGTAATATGATTCTCTTCTCTCACCAAAGTCATAACATATATGGGAACTCAACACCTATGGGAGTAAAAGGTAAAAGGTAATAATTTGTGAAGGTTTTAGGCCTAAGAACTCGACACTCGTGGGTGTAGATTTCAATATTGTGAAAAAAATGTGGAGGGGTATTTATAGCCACAATGAAATTTTGGTACTGGGACTTAACATCTATGGGTATCGAGTTCTATTCAATGCATATTTATTATGGTTTAGTTTTCCAGACGGTGAGAATTGAATTAATAAAGACCTCAATACTCATGTATGTTGAGTTTTATTCAGTGCATCAATTAGAGTTAGTTTTTCAAATAGTAAAGTTCTAATTCAAGCAAAACACGACACTTATGGTTGTCAAAATCTTCTTGCATAGATTCCTGTGTGTTGGCCTGATGGTCTGGGTGTTCACGGCCCTAAGTATAACCTGAGTTCGGATCGCAATAGTCACGTTGCTGTTAAGACTTTATCCTTCTATTGTAATTCGTCAAAAAAAATATTGTACAAATTAGGTTAACACCCAATTGTCACAATTACACAAACACATGAAACAAATATACAATAAATTCTACTCCCATAGATGTGAAGGTCTATATGCCATGTGTACCTCAAGATAGCATATAGAGACTAGTTTCTAACAGTAAAAATTAATGAAATTTTTAACAGAATGATCAATTTACCTTTTGATCTAATGTATAAATATTAATTTACCTATTTTTTAATAAAAAAGTTAAAAAACAAATTTTCCATATAATTTTACCAAATATTCTTATTTTTAACACTTATCTACCAAACAATAAATTTAACTACCTTCGAATTTTAGAATCGTTACTAATTAAAAAACTTTATTTAAATAACATTTCAGACCAAACATGATTAATAGTAAAATAAAATATATATATTTTGGTGAAAATAAAAAAATATATATTTATATTTATAAAAAATATATATTTATAAAAAAGAAATTAAAACTTAGCTAACTCGAGTCAACTCGTGGAAACTGACTTAACCAAACATTAAATTAAATTAAATTAAATAAATAAATAATTACAATGGTCAGCTCAATACTTTTATTTTATTTTTATTTTTCAAAAAGGTTGGGTCCGCTACCCTCAAATATTAAATAATACGCCTATCACATTACATGCTTTTGCCAGCCCCCAATATTCTACGTGGCAATATTTCACTGGTCTTTAACCTTCTTGTGGATCCCTAATATAAATATAAATATATATATATTAAGGTGGCCTATGACTCTAGAGGTCTATTTCCACGTCTTTCGTAAAGGCATATTAAATTATCACTATATCCTTGATTTAACCTTAGCCCTACACGTGTACCTTGGGTTTTTTTTTTTTCACGTGATCAGGTCCTTTTTTCTGCAATTATTTATTTTATTTATAGTTTGCCGAAAGAACATTGCCACATTGGTTGCCTTAACAATTAATATATCTTATTTTTCGCCGAAAACACCAATTAAATTAAAAAAAATACAAATGATTAATTTCTCATTTCCATTATTTATGTAAAAAAAAAATCAAATTTCATGAAGTTTAGATTTTATTAGATTGGTTTTAATAATTAATTTTATTTATAATTAAATATACTTAATAGTTTGAATTTTTTTTAAATTTGACCCAACTCGATATTTAGATCTAAAATTTTCTTTAAACTCCTATTAAAAAGTAAATTTATTTGTGAATGGTGAATGACAAGTTTCATCAACACAATAAAGGTTTTAGCTTTAACATCAATAGAACATTATGACAAGTTTATAATTGACTTTGTCATCACTCAAGCACGGCATATCTGGAGTAATTTCAAGCATTTAATACGATAAGAAAATCAGTCCTGGATAGTCTAAAGCGGCGAGAAAAAATCAACAAAATAGTTGAGCATTCGCCAAACTAGAAAGGATGACAACAAAATCATCCCTAACATCACTTGTAAAATGAAAATTACATGCATAAGTAAGACTAAAAAAAGTGTTACGGGAGCAGAAAAGAACTTCTAAAACTGAAGACTTGTTAAACAATGAAAAAACAAACAAAAAAAACATATAAAACGTAAGACAACACGAGTCCAAATCGACTCGTGAAATCATTTATTATTCTGAAATACTCTCAAAACAAAAACAGATTAAAAAGCTGACGAAGAGTCACTTGTTTTCATAGAAAAACTGTCAGTGGCCAGTGGAATTTTAGCGAATGACAGGCACCGTCATCTGTCCATCACAATTTGTAAAGACAACAAAAATACCCACAACATATATCTACAAACTGAAAAGAAAGAAGACATGTGGAGTGAATGAAAAGAAAAAAAAATAGTTGGTGGGAGGGAGAAAAATGCGAGCAATAGCCAACGCAGTGGCTGGCACCATTGTTGGGCAAGACAAATATAATTATATTTACATTACATTTTTATATTTTATGAATTTAATTTTTAGATATCATAAATTACATAATATATTACAAATTTAAAAAATGGGTTGGATCAAGCTAAGGTTTCATATGCTTGAATTCGAGCCAGACTCAAATTTCAAACAAGTCTATTTTCGTTCAAACCCACTTTCCTATCCTAATATTTTAATAAAATCTTTTCAAATTTCACTCGAGCTTTTGAAACTATACAAATAACTTAGACATTTAAACAAGATGGTAATTTAAAATATTTCTTTCTTTTTCTTTAATAGATTATTTCACTAAATATATTTATTTAAACTTCAAATTAAAGATTCGAAGCATATTTATAAGAATTAATGAATATATTGTTTTTAGCTTTTCCAACACTTTTCTCGTCATTATTTATAATAATAATAATAATAATAATAATAATAATGATAATAATAATAATAATTCCTGCATAAGATGACGTCATAAATTTGACATCGCAAAGTAAATGACAGCGAACTGACGATGCTCATAAATATTTACATATCTATTTATTTTTCATTAAAATGTATACGATGCTCATAAATATTTACATATCTATTTATTTTTCATTAAAATGGATACTTGTATTGTTCTCTTTCCTTTTAACATTTATGTTAGTAATATATTATTTATTATTTCACCCACATATACATAAATTATTAATTTTCAAGAGAAAAAATATAATTTCATTATATAAACCAAGAGAAAACGAGGTTCTATCTGTCCTGTTAGATCCACTCTTACTATAAATATTGTAAAAATTTTAATTTCACAAACAACCTTCATATCAATGGCGTTCAAACTTCAAACGGTTAATCGAACCAAATTAGTATTAATCAAATTTTTTGATTCTTTGACCGTTAACCGAAACGAAATATTTCGATTAATTCGGTTGGTTAACCGAAATTTATATGTTTTTTCTTAAAACAAATATAAAACATATAAAAAAATGATGATGTTCATTTGACATATTTAACTGAATTAGTAATAGCCTAATACATACAATATATAATATTATTTATTAAGTTTGAATATTTCGATTAACTACCAGATTTTGAATCAAATTAACCGTTAACCAGAATTTTAAAAAACCTTTAACTGACCTCCGATCGGTTAACAAAATTAGACCGATTCAGCCTGTTAATTTAATTTTAACTGAAGTTTGAACACTCCTAGTTCATAACTACGTGCCTTATTGTTTCTAATATTTATTTTTATTTCTTACTACACCATAAAAACATGTATCACTAGCAATGTATCAAATAATTTTTATTATACAAAAAAAAAGTATAACGTCTAATGAGAAATTTTATTATAATGGGCTATCGTGAGATTTTTTTTAAAGCAACAACTATGATTAAAAGACAGAAATGAAAAGATTACAGTCATTTGACCTGACCACTTCAAAAATTAAAAAATTATGCTGGTGACTTGAAACCTATTAAATCAATTTCTCTCATTCTTTAATGTTGAAACCCTTTAAATTGATTAAAACGTAAATTTATGTTTCTCAATGTAAATTTTATATGCGTTAACTCGATGTCTTTTTTTCCAATATTGGTTTAAGAAAAATCCAATGGCATCCCACCATAATGGGATCTTTAATATATGTAAAAAAAAAAGAAGATGTATCTTATTTTAAATGAAATAAAAAATTGTTGTAGAAAATTAATAAAGTAAAGGGGGTAGTTATGAAATTTAGGAAAAGTATAGGGTGAAGTAGTGGGAAATTAGCTACGTGTTCAATTTGCAAACAAGGACGGCAAATTATAAAAGTCCTTTTCAAGGCAATGCCAGAAACGTGTAATAGCGCTAGCAACGACAGGGGCGGGGTTGGCCCGTGGGCACCTTCGGATCCAGGTCAGCAAAAGACACGTGTCAAATATTGGGACTAACAATGTCTTCAGATATTATGCTAAGGGCGTCGTCAATCAAAGTGGAACCTTGACATCTGGGCCCCACAGTTCTTCCATCTGTTACGTAGCTGAAATTTAATAAATACCTCCTGTTTTAGATTTGTTCTTCCTCTATTCGCAACCCCTGGAGCGTGAACAAACGCTCCCTTCCATTGCTAACTACAATTAAATCAAAATATTCATTTAAAAAAATATATTTTATATTTAATTTAATTACTTACAATTTTTTTTATATTATGCATATCCGTTTTACTATGTTTAGGGTTCGTGACTGTTACTCCCAGTAATATTTTTTCTAATGTTCAAATCTACGTTCTTCTCTTAAGAATGTAATGTATCTTACCATTATACCAAATCACTTATCAGTAATTACTTATAATTTTTTTTCTTTTATGATTTATGTTATTGTTTCCTTGGCTTTTAAATAAATTCAATTATTTTAATTGAGTGAAATAATTTAACTCGTATATTCAATTGAATACTTGTATCAACTTAGAAGCACCTTATAGCCCAAAGTTAAACTTTAGTATTACTTTTGAAATATGTTTGTAAAAAATGTTATAAAGTTTAAGATGTAAGTGTTTAATATTATCGTTGAAAAATAGTTTTTAAAAATAAAATATTCATTTTAAACTTAATGTAATAAAAAGATAAGATTTAAATAGTATTTAAATTCATTAATTTTATTATATTTTAGTAAAAATATAAAAAAATTAAAATTTGTTGCACTATTATGATATGTCAAATATAAAATTTAAATATTCTTAAAAAATTAATATTAATTATTCATAAATTTAAATTTAAATATTAAAATATAATAATTACAAATTTAAATATACAACGTTGTCTATTTGAAATAAATCTCAATGGGGATTAATTGTAAAATAAAAAAGGATAAAAATCTAGATCGTATGATTAACATCACTCTCTAGAAAAGCGTGTGGAGAGTTAAACCGAGCAAAGAATCTCGTATACCATGATCTCGACACGTGGTGATATCTCCGCAAAGTTTATTTTTAAAGAAATTTCGAAAAAATAAACTAATTATTTTTAAAAATAATAATAATAAACAGGAAAACAAAGAGCGACATAGCGAGGTCGTCCCCACTTCCCTTATGGACCACATGCGTGTCAGTAAAGGAAGGTCGTTTCACCTACTCGTGTCTCTAAATCATTGGTCCACGTTTCCCCCACCACCTTCCCTATTAAAATAGAGGCTCAGCCCACGTGTCACTTTTTAACGACTCTGATTAAATTGACGGTGCCTGATTTACCTTCTTCCAATTTCTTATATCGACGTCACAACAACTGTACGTGTCGGGTCCATGTTGCCCGAACGGTGACGGGCAATCTGCCCGTTCTTTGATGCCAAAAAATTATAACGTAAAATTCTATGAAGGGTACCTGTATTATGTATTTTTCACGGACTTAATCTCTCTATTATAGTTCGATAATTTCTAATTTTTTTTACTCGAAATGTTTTTTTTTTAAATTTACTTAAATATGTTCAAAATTTGACATTTAAAATGAAAATTAAATACACATTTTGAAAAATATAGGATTAAAAATGAATAATTATAATTGAGAGGATAAATTCGATAAAGGTATATAGGACAGGGACTTTATTTAAAATTTAACCAAAACTAGTGCTCCCACACTACAAAAGCACCCTCGTCTGACATTTTCATGGGTCCTTTAATTTCAATTCAAATCTGCAAAAGAAAAAAAAGGAAAAAAAATCTCTTGATTTTGAAACGAGGCCTGTTCTTTAGCGTAAAATAGTTTCGATATTTTTTATTCGTTTTATAGTAACCAAATGGCTGGAGTTTGCTGTGGAGTTGTTCCTGAAAGTGAAACGGCAGCTGCGGTCGAACAAACATCGAAATCATCTCGTCGCCGGAGAATGGAAGTTCGTCCGTTTAAGTTTGTGGCTGACGCTGCCGTTCAACCGCCGTCGGAAAACGGCCATAAACGTCAGAAGCTTGATCTCGATCTCGTTCTCCCGGCGTCTCCTCGTGACTGTGATAACGCTGTTGAGAGCTCCGGTACTAACAAGGTTAACGGAGATCAGGAAATTAATGAAGGTTTAAATTCTAATGGAATAGTAGAATTAGAAAAGGAATTGCCGAAGTTTGGTTTGACTTCCGTTTGTGGACGACGACGAGATATGGAAGACGCCGTTTCAATTCATCCGTCGTTGTGTAAACTAACCAGTGAAGCTCAAATTTCGTCGGATATTCACTTTTTCGCCGTGTTCGACGGCCATGGCTGCTCTCATGTACTTAACGAATCTTCTTGACTTGAAAATATTGTGAACTTTTCAAATTTAGTTTACTTATAACCAACTTCTGCTACCTTTTTTAGGTTGCGATGAAGTGTAGAGATCGGTTTCATGAGATAGTAAAAGAAGAAATCGAAGCCTGCGGAGGAGAAAAGGCGGTGGAGTGGAAGCGAACCATGGAGAGAAGCTTTGAGAGGATGGATAAGGAAGTTCAACAATCTACGGAGGACTCCGTAGAGAATCCGAATTGCCGATGCGAACTCCAAACTCCACAGTGCGATGCCGTCGGATCTACCGCTGTGGTTGCCGTTGTAACTCAGGATAAGATCATCGTAGCTAACTGCGGTGATTCCCGCGCTGTCTTGTGCCAAAACGGCGTCGCTCTTCCCCTCTCCGACGATCACAAGGTATTTTACCTTTTTCATATAATTTCACTTTTTTAAAAAAATTAAAATTTATTTATATTGATTAAAACTGAATCGAATATTAAAAATAACAATGAAACTGAACCGAATTGCACTGATAAATATTAGTTTGGTTGATCAGTTTTTTAAAATTATTCTTATTAATTTAAATACAAGTTAAAAATTAAATATAAAAATCCAGTTTTTTTTCTCATATTAATTTATATATTTTTTATTATAGCCGGATCGACCCGATGAACTGCTCCGAATCGAAGAAGCCGGTGGCCGAGTAATTTACTGGGATGGAGCTCGAGTTCTTGGTGTTTTAGCCATGTCTAGAGCAATAGGTAATTTTTTTTAAAAAGAAAAAAAAACTTTTATTTTTTAATTTTTTTTTCTAATTTTTAGAATTTTATATCTAATTTTTATGTTTTTTAATTATCAGGTGATAATTATTTAAAGCCCTTCGTTATACCAGAACCAGAGGTAACAATAACAGAGAGAAGCAGCAAAGATGAATGTTTAATATTAGGAAGCGATGGATTATGGGACGTGGTGACAAATGAGACAGCTTGTGGGGTGGCGCGTATGTGTTTACGCGCTCAAAAGCCAGCATCACCACCTATGTCACCGGACAGTGACGCGGTGGTTCGCGGTGCTGGAGTCGAGAGTTCGGATAAGGCTTGTTGGGATGCTTCCATTTTATTAACCAAATTGGCTTTGGCTAGACATAGTACCGATAACGTTAGTGTTGTCGTTGTTGATTTGAAGGAAAATCAACAGTTATAAATAAAATTAGAATTTTAGAGATTACTAATATTTAACTAAGAGAAGAAGAAAAAGTATTAATGAAAGAAAATATTGTATTTTTTTTGCCATTTTAAGGGAATATTAAAATGTAAGATGTGCTTTTATTATTTTTGGCAAATTATAAATGAGTTTATAGTCGGTTAATTGCAATTTTCCTTTTTAGCTATGTTTTAGATTAACACCAAAAATTAAAATATTTTACGAGTTAATAGATTTGAATATTTAACACAACATTTGGATTTATGAATATGGAATATATTAAAATTATAAAATTGATATAAATTATATTTAAAAAAACTGATTTAAAGAAAATTTAAAACGTTTTAATGAGATTATAAAATATTAATATTTTATCAATTACAATTTCCTCTTACTCCTACCTGATTTGGACACGTGGCAATAGGAGAAACAGCTTAAAAAAACATTCCTAGACGGCCTTTTGTCTTGCACCACCCCAAGTGGTCATCCATCGATTAGGCACTCGCATGTCTCACATCTCCATTAGATCACTGCTATTAGTTGGTATGCATTTATCCTCAAGGGACAACAATTGATACATAACATCTAATCGACTACTCTAATGAGTCACCACCTGTACCACTTGTACTGTCAATGATGTGGCATTACTAAGTATGAGTCTCTAAATATACCTCAAGATATAATGATAAATGGATATCTTCTCTCTTTCAGAAACCTTAATCTCTTTTCTCTTCCCTTCTACTTCTCCTCTTCAGATATTTCGACTCTTTGTCTATCACAAGTGAATCAACCGCCTTATCACCACTACCATTTCCTCCTTACTGAACACTAATATCAACACTATAAAAAAAATAAATTTAACGTGTTAAAAAGAAATCGACATTAAAACTACCATTAGGATATATTCTATGAGTGGAAATTTGAGCTAATATTCAATAATGATTAAATTAACGAAATTACTAAATTAATATAATATTAATATTTTAAAGATCCAATCATAGTATATGAAATTCGGGATGAATTTAAAATTTAAGTTAATATTTAAAAAAAGTTGAATATAATTAACCCTAAAGAAAAGTTAGTAGGAGATATAATTAATTAATCTTTGATTAGCGTTAAATGTTCATTCAACAAAAGAAGGACTAATGGAGTCCACCATGTTTGACCAATTTAAGCTTTAAATTAACTTTATTAAATCATTGATTAAAACTTTTAAATGTTATCCTTAGTTCCTTCAACTCGACCCTTTATTATTCTCTACGCAACAATGCAGTACATAAAATATTAAATAAAGTATAAGAAATAATTACAAATTAATCCAACACTTATTCAATCGAAAAAAATATCTAAATATTATAACTAGGTTATTTACGTCTTTTAATAATTAATACGTTAATTGAGTTTGGTGTCACTGATCAACCGAATCTAAACTTGGTTAAAAAATTACAAAAAAAGTCGTTCATTTTATAAAATAACAAACATTACTATATTGGTATTTTTGTTGTTTTATATTTATAAAAAAAAACACCATAATTTTTCAAATCTTAATTTTATCATTTCAAGTAAAGTCTCGTTTGGTATTTATATTAATTTTTGAAATATGTTTGTTACATAAGTTTTGAATCTATTTAAAGATCTCATTATAGTAGGATTTCGTAAGATCCTTTTGAATCAACGGTTGAAATAAAAGAAAAAGAGAGAGAAAAATTAAAAATTAATCCACCATTGATCATGCATGTAGGATTCGCACGAGTAACATGAGTTTACGTTTTAACCAATTCAACCGGTTTCAATGCTAAAAAATGAGAGAAACTGATTTTCAGATAAAAGCAACATATTCAGTAACTGATTTAAAAGATTCCAAGTCATCAACACAATTTCCTAATTTCTAACATGGCTTGATCAAACGACTATTGTCTCCCCATTTCTGTCTTTTATCCGCAACCATTGATCTAAAAAAAGAACCCACTATAATAAGATCTCATCTTAGACGTTACCCTGTCATAGTCTATTTTATATAAAATCATTAAAAGAAGCTACTTAAATATACGATATTAAGATTTAAACCTTGAACTTTACAGTGACAACAAAGAAATCTTTAATATCAAGTAATTATATTGAATCTCGACTAAATTAAAAGTCAAATTTCAAACGGGATAAATCTCTCCCGAAATTATCTTTTCTTAATCTATAAAACTCGAATTTAAAGTATTGTTTAAAACGTATCAAATTCTTACTACTCGATCCAACATGCTTTAGTTAATCAATCCTAATATATAATTGTAATAAAAATATAACATTATATACAAAATTAAAAACTATATACAATAAATATAAAATATCTTAATTTAATTATGACACAATATAATTTAGATGACCCACTCACATGGCTTGTACGATTGCCAAGACGTATGTCGGCCACTTTTTTTTTTCCCTTAATTTTTAATTTATTATTTTGAATAAAATGTATAACAAAATTATTTTTAAATTCGTGTTTATATATATATATATATATATATTACACTTACTTATTGCTTATACGAAATAAGGATAATTAATTAATCAAATAAAATCTGTAACTTCATCTAAAACGAAAACACATTCATATTCTATTGCGTATTATAATCCAATTGTATTTAAGTATTTTACTAAATTGGTACTACGAATATATTGATTATTAATTCAGTTGAAAAATAATAATTTTTTTATAATTTATATTTATAAAATTCAATTTATATCTAAAGTAAATGTAAAAAAATATCATATATGATATTTAAAAAACTACAAACTTCAAAATATTATTTTTTAACATTTCAACTAAAGATATATTTTATTTTATATAAAAATTAATAAATATAAATATTTTCACTCGCGTTATGGATATGTTATGAGAAAATATTTTATGGATCCTTCCCACCACATGGTCATTTTTTAATTATTTAATGATATTTTAGTAAATTTTTCCATGTCATTGACATGTAATTTTGATAATTTTTTTACTCTAAACCTCAAATCTCGAACCATGAATAACTTGGGTTTAGTGTTCACTGTTCAGGTTCAAGATTTAAGGTTTGAGTTTTGGTTTAGGGTATAAGGTTCAAGGTTCTGGGTTCTGAGCTCGGGGTTTACGATAAAAAAATTGTCAAAATTATGTGTCAATTATATGGAAAAAATTGTTGAAATGTCATTAAATAATTGGAAATAGACCATGGATGATGTGATGGGAAGGGAAAGATCCATAAAATAATTTTTCGATATGTTATAGTTTAATATTACTTTATTTTATGGACTCTTCTCACCACATCATCCATGATCTCTTTCAAATTATTAAATGACATTTCAACAAAATTTTCCATACCATTGACACATAATTTTGATAATTTTTTCTACTCTGAATCTCAAATCTCGAATCTCAAACTTTGAACTTGAACCCCAAACCCTGAATAACTTGGGTTCAAGTTTCACGGTTCGAGGTTTGAGTTCAGCTTTAGGATAAAAAAAGCATCAAAATTATGTGCCATATACATAAAAATATATATTAAAATATCATTAAATAATTAAAAATAAACCATAAAAAATATAGTTGAAAATTTTCATAAAATAATTTCTCAATATGTTATATAGTTTAATAGTACTTTAAAGAATTTTAGTGATTAAATTTTATCCGTTCGTTTTGTTTAAAAGATTTAATAAAATATATATATATAAAAAGGGAGTGAATAACTTTCAAATCACAAAATCATTCAAAGGCAAACAAGAGATAGAGAAAATCTCATATAATTGACTAAATGTCGACTCAATTTGTAGCAAAAGTGATATTCGTGTATCTTTTTTTATTTATTTATAATAAATAATAATAATAATACGGTCCAAAATAAGGTTTGTTCAATATTGAATTGGATTAATAAAACCAAGCAAATCAAATATTTAATTAAGCTTTTCATTGACTTGCTAAAACTGGTTGGTTGTTGCATTTTCCCTCATCTAGATTATTATTTTTTTATGTTTTTTTTAAGAATATATATTATATTATTTTATTGAGTCGATGTCACGATTTATGGGTTATTCAAATATTGATTCAGTTATTAAATGATTAAAAATTTAACGTTTTTTATAGAGTAACAAATATTACTATGAATGTATTTTTTTACCTTTATATTTTTATATAGAATTTATAATATCAATTTAAATCTGTAAAAATATCAAATATGATGAGATTTCAACCTAGTAAGTCAGGAAGATAAAAGTTTCAACTTTACTATTTCAACTAAAACCTCGTTTTTGTAATATAAATTTTTATAAAAAAATATTTTACAAAAAAAAAAATTATCACCTGGATCAAAGGTGTGTTATAATTTAGTGTATATGTATGATTGTCCGATATATATTTAAATTTAGGTGATGCTTGTGTGATAGGCATGTCAATTGGTTATATCGGACAAGTTTTAAACATAGTCAATATGGATTGGATCAATTCGCGTGTTAAAATTTCCGAGTCATTTCTGATTTTGATAGTTTCCAATTCATGCCATTTTAGTTTAGGATATTCGGTTTGAGGGTTAGGTTTTCTGGATAAGATCATTATGAGTTTGAGTTATTTCTGATTCAAGTCAAATTGGGTTTAAGTAAATTCAAGTTCGAGTTTAATTAATTCGAGTCAAATTGAAGGAATGTTAAATTTTTTTGAGACAATTTTTTTTTGGTTGAAAATTCTAACATATATGCTGAAAATGACTATGGAATTTTAGGTAATATAAATAATGCACTATATGATGCTGCATAATATGAAATGAGAATGTGCTAAAGAATTTAATCCGAATTCCCACAGTATCAAATTCCTTCAATACAATATTTACTACGATCTTTTGTTGTCAATTTATGGTGCGTACTTTTTTAAAGTTATGAATTTGATAAATTTTAGATGAATAACTATTTTTCTAAATAAAAATATTATAAATCTCATAATGGTGGAAATCAGATTGAATTGACGGGTCGGATTATGAATTGATGGGTTAGATTATTAATTGACTAGTATATCAGTCTGACATAGGGGAGAAAACTATATTTGGTAGTGGTGATTGAGCCTTAGCTCGATTGGTATGGGTATTGTTGCTAATACAAGAGGACGTGGGTTCGAGTGCGCTGAAGCGCATTATCCTCCTATTTATGGGTTGGGGAGGGGTTATGGGTAATTTTAGGCATTTTGTTAAAAAGAGCAGATATGATTAGAATCTATAATAAGATTATTCAAAAAAAAAAAAAACTTATATTGGTAGTCAATTAACTATTAATAAGTTTCTTTTTTGGCTACCTAATTATGAAAAGTTAGAAAATGGTCACCGAACTATTCGATTTTTCCTTTTTGGTCACCTGCCGTTAAATGGCTAATGAAAAATGAATTATCACCTTTAAGATTGACATAATAGCAATTTTAACCCTCAACATTTACATATTGTATCAATTTAGTCTTAAATTTAAAATTTAGTAGATTAATTCAATGAGTAACGAGGCTCTCTATGTTCACCAAAGATGGTAATAACGAGGGCAACAATAACAAAAGAAGCTTAGTTGAACTAATGTCGAATGATTCAAGCACGAATATTATGAAATTGATAAAGAGTGAACCGACGAACACTAAGTCATCTCAGCCTTTAGTGTTCAATCCAATAGTAGAGAATTAAAGTATCGAGAGAAAATGTGAATATTATGATATTGAGTTTTTACCCTGTAGGCTGAGGAGCAAAAGGGGGAATCCGCCCGAGGAGGGGCTCACGTCTAATTAGCTAGTTGGTGAGGTAATAGCTTACCAAGGCTATGATCAATAGCTGGTCCGAGAGGATGATCAGCCACATTGTGACTTAGACACAGCCCAGACTCCTATGGGAGGCAACAGTGAGGAATGTTCCGCAATGGGCGAAAGCCTGACGGAGAAATGCCACGTGGCGGTTGAGTTTTACGTGTTTTTAGTTTTGATATTTTTTTATCAAATTAAGCTAATATTTTTTTTTAGCTTTTTAGGTGATACAATTACAAAAAAAGAAGAAGAAGAAGAAGAAGAAGAAGAAGAAGCAAAACTGCAATAAAATAACCAAATTACATCATGTCAAAACATTGAAGGTTAATTTTTTTAGAATTAAAACTAAACTGACACAATATATAAATGTTTAAGGGTTGAAGTTGTTATTATGCTAATTTTAAAAGCTGACATATCATCTTTCTATTTGCCAATTAACGGTTGGTGAATGGTGACCAAAAAGGAAAAAATCAAACAATTGGATGACTACTTTGTAACTCTTCATTGTTGGGTGACTAAAAAAATTACAAATGGGTGACTATAGTTTACCTGTAACTTATTTAATTGAAACCATCAAACGAGTGGCTTGACTAATTGATCACCAGTCTAATTTCAAAAACCATAATGGACCTATTTGTATCTTAAAATAAAATTTCTACTTTTATGATACATAAGACATATTAAATTATGATTTATTAGTCCATTTATGATATTTGCATTTTCATCCATCAAGCCCAATAATGTTACATGGAATTTGATTCATAAAATTACATAGCTCTATTCTATTTTATTTACTTTTTCACTCTATGTTCATCATCATAACATAGCATTCATGTTTATGTCATGTGTCGAGATTTTAGTTTCATTGGCATACCACTTTACGCTTCAAACTAAGCTTATAACGCTCAAGAAAGTCAAAACAAGAGCTATTATGCTAAGAGTGTAGTAGAACGCTATACAAGAGCACTTACGCGTGCATCATGACATTTAGAGGTGTTCATGGGTCGGGTCGGGTTTGATATTAATACACTTTGTGCTTGCTGAATCCCGACCCGAAATATGGGCCTATTTTGTCCATGCTTGCCCATATTTGCAAAAGACTAATCCAAACTCATTTTAGGCCTACCCATATTGTTTTTAATTTTTTTAAATATTTATATTATATTATATTAATATTTAATAATTTATACATTTTTTTATTTATTGAAATTTTTTATATAGTCTTCTTAACATTATTTTAATGTTTACATTAGAGTAATATTATATATTTAATATATATTTATTTTTAATGTGTTATAAATTACATAATATATAAAAATAACATTATAAACTTAAAAAAGAGTCGACCTCAGCCCTTAAATGTTCAAACTCGAGCCTGACCCATATTTTAAACGAGCCTAATTTTTTCCCAAACTCATTTATTGGGCTAATATTTTTACCCAAATTTTAAGCTAGCTTTTGGGCCTAACCTTTGGGCTTGACCCAAACATTAGAGTAGTTACCCATAAATGCTTAGTGACATTGTAGTGAGATTAGGATTATTGTTAACTAAATAAAATAAAATTCTAAACTTGTTAACCGTTAATAAAACCAATTTTTTTTTGAAACTCATCAACTGAATCGAATTAATTTCGGTTAATTCTTCAGTTAGCCGAAATTTAATATAATGAAAATACTCTTTTTCTTTGCTTTTAATTTAGAGAAGTTTACAAGAAGCCAAAAATAACAAATAACACAATAACAATAATAAATTAAAAAATAATCACAATAGAGTGATTTTTTTATTTTTTATTTTTGTGAATTACACTAACAAGGTAAAACCCGAACAACAAATGCAATTAGTACGACTGAAACCCAGACCACATCTGAGGCAACAAACACCCTTGACCATCAGCCCATCACATGAGATTCACAATAAAATTAATTGAAAAAAAAAAGGATTTGTTAAATATTTTATTTTAATTGTATCTTTCATAACATTTTGCTTAGGCCCATTTAGTTTATAAGTCCATTTAGTGTTTATATATTTGATAATATATATATTAAAAAAAAACTTTAATAAACTCCCAACCAAATTAATATTTGTGACCCATAAGTTAATTATACTTTAATAAGATAATTTAATATTTATACTTTAATTCTTTTACTTAATTTGGTACTTCAATGTTTATAACGTCATTAGTTAATCTAAATATTTTATTCTAATTAAAATGTTGATATAAATTTTTTTAGAATTATTAACATCGTTAAAATTATTTGTTAAATTCATGCACATTACAATGTCATTTTTTTTGTTACATGATTATCAAATGAGTACTTTTTAAATTTTAGAAGGTCACACCAATAAAATTAATAGAAGAATTTTAATGGTGTTAACAATTGAATCTAAATTTTAAATTCAAAAAATAGTACTAAATTCTTAAAATTATAAGTTTTAAATTTAAATTAGGGATAAATCTCAAATTATACATGAACTTTGATTTGATGCAATTATACACATTAAACTTGAGTCGCGGTTCACATATATACATGAAACTTTAATTTTGATTCAATTATACACATTCGAAGAAATAAATACATCAATTTATTTTTATATTGGATAAATATAATTACAAGTGTATGAAATAATTGTGTTAATAATTTATGAGAACTGAATCAAATCAAAATTTCACTTATAAAATTGCACAAATTTAAAGTGTCGAAACCATTTTTAAAAGGTTTATAGAAACGGGGATCGACTTAAAAAAAACAGAAATGGAGTAGCCACCAATCTTTTTCGCTTAGGTGTGACCAGATCACCTTATAAATCATTTTTATTTTAAAACATTAATTTTGGCCTACGAAATTCAAGAAAACAGGTTCGGGAGTCGGTTACGTATAAGGAAAGATTAGCACCCTCGTAACGCCCACAGTTGGTACTGGATTGATTAGTCATTGCCCTAATATCGAAAAATCGAAAAGATTTGAAAACATGATTTCTTTAAAAATTTGAACAATTTGAGTTGGAATTGGAGATTCCTTTGTTCCGAAAGCATACAAACATCACATTCAGCATGATAGGACTTGATGTTTTAAACCCTCGTAACCAAAATCATCTCATGATTTTCAAAATTCATTAAAAAGATATTTAGTTATTTGGAAGAACAAAAAATCGAGACCCAGCACGAAACATTGCCTTGTTTTCTGAATTCCTTATCCCGAGATAACAAAACGTCATATCCAGTAAGTTAGGACACGACCATTTTGACTTCTCGAAAATAAGTTTTTTTTTAAATTTTTTTAAAAAAGAAAGTAACAAGTTCTTTGGACTCGAAGAGAAAAATCGAAATCCAGTAAGTTAATATATGATTTCTTTCGAACCCTAGAACGCATAGTATTTGCTTATTTCAAAACCAAATTTTTGATGCATTAAAGAAAATATAATATGATTGTAATAAAATGAAAAAAAAAAATCATAATGGCAATATGTTCAATGGAATAAAAGTGTGGGTCATAATATGAATAATAATAATGAAGGCAAAAATAATAAAAAAATATTAAGTAAAAATAATAGTAATAATAAACAAATAAATAAATAAAATAAAAGAAAATAATAACAAAAATAAAGCTAATATCAATTTAACAAATAGATAAATAATATATACAATAATTTAAAGATAATAAAATAATAATAATAGTAATAATAACAAATAATAATAAAATGGAAATATGTTAATAAATAAATAATAAAAATAATATTAGAAATTATAAAATAAAAATAATAATGAAAATAATGATAAAAATAATAGCAAAAATAAAAATAGTAATAATAATAATAAAATAATGTAAGGATATTAAAATTAATAGTAATAATAGTATAAAAATAATAGTAGTAGTATAATAAGAATTAAAATAAAAATATATGTTAATATACAAATAATAGTAAAAATAAAAACAACAATAATGAAAATAGTAACAATAATGGTGATACTAAAATAATAATAATAGCAATACTAATAATGATAAATATAATAATAAATATAACTATAGTAATAACATATATATAAATAATGGTCATAATAAAAATAATAATTATAGTACAAATGAATATAATGATAATTATAAGGTTAAAAAAATGATAATAATAATAATATTTAAAGTAATAATTATAATAGTCAAATAATAGTAGTGTAAATAATAATATAAAAATAATAATAATGAAGTAACAAAAATCACAAAAGAAAATAAAAAAGATGAAATTGAACTAGAAATAAAAATTTGGGGCGAAATCGAAAATAAAATTAAAAGGAGGGACTGATCAGAACACGCTAGTAACCAGGAGGGGCTAAAAGGGAAAATGTCTCATTCTCTCTTTCTCTCTAAAACGTTGCGCTTAATGTAGGATTAAATTGAAATCGAAATAAAATATAGGGCGAAATTAAAGAATAAAAGAAACGTAATTATAAATTAATAAAAAAGCGAAAGGTTTAAAAGCACAATTAGCCCTTCCAATAAAAAACATGGCGGCCGGAATTTAAAAAAATGTAAATTTTCCTCTCTATTTTTTTACGATTTATTTTAATATATATGTTGTAAAAAAATAGAAACAAAAATTTTAGATAGACAGATTCATGAAAAAAAAAAAAAAAAAAACTTTGCCTGATTTGCTTTTTGAATGTATATTGTATTTCTCTCCATATTTTTTTTGTATCCCCCTTTACTTTACACATCTTTGGGGTTTATATAAACGTAAAAATAAAAAGAAAATACGAAAATTTTGTCCATTTTTTGCTGTTGCGTTTTCTTTCTTTTTGTGCATGTCATCGGAGATCTCGGCGTGGAGTGATTCATGAGCGGATTGCGGCGCGAGGAGAGACTGGTGGCTGCGGCGCGAGGATTCGTGCTGGGGTGCTTGCGGCGCGAGAAAGGGAAACCCTAGGGTTCGGGTTTCCAATTGCTGAAACAAATTGGGCTGTAGGCCTGACGCTGCTATTGGGCCATTTGCGTTTGGTTTATTGGGTCAGGGTGTAAATGGGGTAATGGTTTTGGGTATTAGTAGGTCTGTTTGTTTTAGTCATTCAGCTAATTGTAATTAGGCTACTGGATTAGGGTATAATTGGGCTATTAATTAGTTTTGCAACTGGACTATAAAAAAAAACATTGGTTTTTTTATTTTTATTTATTTAAGCCCGGGCAATAATGGTCTATTACAGCTACCCCTATTTGCTCATTGTCGTGTAACAACAATAGAGCAAAGACTATAAAAGGCCCAATTTTGCTCGGCCTTTACCGAGCCTTGACTTCTTAATCATCGTCTTCTTCAAATGGCTTCCAACTCTACTGCAACTTCAACGGTTAGATTAGTATCTTCGATCCGCTTCGCTGCAATCTCAGGCATGCCATATCTGCTTTCTTCAGTTAGCTCCACTGCAACTTCAGGGAGGTTAAGCTGATGTATTCGATATACCTCCTGCAACTTCAGGAATGCCAGATCTCCTATCTTCAATCTGCTATCTTCAATCTGCTCCACTCCTGCTCAGTGAAGATATGATCTGCTATATTCAGTCTGCTCCATTGCCAATACATGGAGATAAGACTAGCTGTCTTCGATCTGCCCCACTCCTGCTCAGTGGAGATAAGATCTGTTATCTTCAGTCTTCTCCTATTGTCGATACATGGAGATAAGACTTGCTGTCTTCGATCTTCTCCACTCCTACTCAGTGAAGAAAATATCTGATTTCTTCAGTCTACTCCATTGCCAATACATGGAGATAAGATTTGCTCAAATTCGATCTGCTCCACTACTGCTCAGTGGAGATAAGATCTGATTTCTTCATTCTGCTCCATTGCCAATACATGGAGATAAGACTTACTCAAATTCGATTTGCTCCACTCCTACTCAGTGGATATAATATCTGATTTCTTCATTCTGCTCCATTGCCAATACATGGAGATAAGACTTACTCAAATTCGATTTGCTCCACTCCTACTCAGTGGATATAATATCTGATTTCTTCATTCTGCTCCATTGCTAATACATGGAGATAAGACTTACTCAAATTTGATCTGCTCCACTCCTGCTTAGTGGAGATAATATCTGATTTCTTCAGTCTGTTTCATTACTAATACATGAAGATAAGATTTGCTCAAATTCGATCTACTCCACTCCTGCTCAGTGGAGATAAGATATGATTTCTTCAGTCTGCTCAATTGCCAATACATGGAGATAAGACTTGCTCAAATTCGATCTGCTCCACTCCTGCTCAGTGGAGATAAGATCTGATTTCTTCAGTCTACTCCATTGCCAATACATGGAGACAAGATTTGCTCAAATTCGATCTACTCCACTCCTACTCAGTGAAGATAAGATCTGATTTCTTCAGTCTGCTCCATTGCAAATACATGGAGATAAGACTTACTCAAATTCGATCTGCTCCACTCTTGCTCAATGGAGATAAGATCTGATTTCTCCAGTCTGCTCACTTTCTCAAATTCGATTTGCTCCACTCCTACTCAGTAGAGATAAGATCTGATTTATTCAGTCTGCTCTATTGCCTATAAATGGAGATAAGACTTACTAAAATTCGATCTGCTCCACTCCTGCTCGGTGGAGATAAGATCTGATTTCTTCAGTCTGCTCCCTTGCTAATACATGGAGATAAAATTTGCTAAAATTCGATCTGCTCCACTCTTGCTCAGTGGAGATAAGATCTTCTATGGTAAATTCAATCCTACCTACTGCAACTTCAGAGGTATATGATTCATCATTTTAATCCGTTCCACTGCAACTTCAGGGAGATGGGATTAACTGTCTTCAGTCTATTCCACTGCAGCTTTATGCAGATAAGACTTGTGACTTCAACCTGCTCCACTGCATAGGCAGATAAGGTTGGTGGCTTCACTGAAGTTGCTATACCTTTCCCTGGGGACATATTCTGTAGACTTATATTTATGCCAAATGATTAGGATGCTATAATCAGAATAAATCTAATGCTCCTAACTAAATGTTTTATAGACGACATTTACATGAATGCAGAATGTCATAAGAATGATCCTATTTTTTAAATGTGTAATGATTAGGATGCAATGATCAAAATGAGTCTAATGCTCCTAACTAAATGTATTATGGATGACATTTGCATGAATGCAGAATGTCATGAGAATGATTTCCTTCTTCTTCTTCTTTTTTGTACAACGATTAGGATACAATGATCAGAATGAATCAAATGCTCCTAATTGGAAGTGTGAGAATGATCCCTATTTAATGTTTGGGTTGTCATTGCTCATAGGTTTTCAAGGTTCTATCACTGATGTGCTACCATGCTGTAACACCCCTTACCTGTATTCGACGCCGGAATAGGGTACGAGGCATTACCGGAATTACAAATTTATTTATCAGACATTTTATTTCATTTAGCATTTATATTTGAAACCAATCAAAATCAAACATATTGTCCCTTAAACATATTTATTTTTCTCGTCATGTCTTACATAAATTTATTACTCGTCTCAACATACTTAATTATCTTGTATTAACATATTAAAGATAATCACATATTTACATATCATGAAAAATATCATTCAATTATCTCTTCTTCATAAACATAAATCAGTTAATTTATCGTATCAATATTTCACGTACCATCAACTCATATTTTCTTATATCATATAATTAAGTTACACGAACTTACAGCTAAATTTGTAGAAATATCAAGATTCAGGGTCATTTTAGAAATTTTCTATTTTCATCGATTTTTCAATCGATCTTAATCTAAATTAATAATTTCATTCAATTTTGCAATTTTAAATAATAAAATAATCTATTTCATGCAAATTGGTCATTTCTACATTTTTACAAAATTAATCATAAAGTTTTACTTTTATTCAATTTAGTCCCTGAGTCTAAAACATTACAAATTAGCCATGCTAGCTGAATATTCATACATATTTTCCTCCTCCTCCTCTCCATTCCACATCCTTAATGTATATAACATGCTATAAGTACCATTATCAATAATTTTCAATATTTGCTTATGTGAATATTCAAGCTGTCCATCCGTGTCATAGTCACTAAATTATTTTTATCTTGAGCTACAGAACTCCAAATTAAGATCCGTTAATTTTATTTGAAACAAGACTCATATATATTCTTACTATAATTTTACAGAATTTTTGGTGTACCCAATTAATACAGTTTATTAGTTAACTTCTCCCCTGTTACACAGTCTGACGGCTCTAACCTTTATTCACTAAAAATCAATTATCTCATAGTACGATTTGCATGTAATGTTTTTGATTATTTCTAATGAAAATAGACTCATTAAGGAATACAAAAATATAAATTATAACTCATAATTATATTTATACAATTTTTAGTGAATTTCTAAAGTAAGAACAGGGGATCACGAAGTTATTCTAAACCAGTCTTACAAAAATTTTAATATCTCAAAATATAGACTTCTTTTGCTTTCTCTGTTTCTTTTGTATGAAAATAGACTCAACAAGCTTTAATTCCATATCTTACTCAACTTCTAATTCGATTTATACAATTTTTGGTGATTTTTTAAAGTTAGACAACTGCTGCTGTCCAAAACTGCTTTAGTGTAACATGTTGATTTCTATTTTATCCCTAATTCCACAATTCATACAATTCAGTCCTTGCTGAATTAACCCCTCAGTTGAGTTAATTTTCTCATTTAATACTTTTTTCTATCATTTTAAACTACTTCATAACCTTTGAAATCAGAATTTTAACACTAGGCCTTAAATTTAGCTATTTCACAATTAGGTCCTAAAACCAATTTACATCAATTTCACTTGATAAAATCATCATATAACAAAATTAAAGCTTCAAATCAATATTTATTCATCATATTCTTCCAGCACTAATCCACATCAACTTTAAAAATTAGCCATAGAATCATAAACTAATGAATTAATAAGTTGGACCCAATTGTAGAAAGTCCAAAAACATAGAAATTTCAAGGAGAAAGCAAGAATTAAACTTACATGAAACTTGAGTATGAAAACCAACTTGAACTCTCTTCCATGACTGTTTTTCAGCTGAAGAAAATGAAGAGAAATGAAGAGAATTCTCCAGATATTTCAATTTGATCCCCTTTTTATTTAGCTAATTTTGAAAATTTCCCAATTTTGCCCCTTTTCTTCTTTCTCTTCTCTTCTTCTTTCTTTCCTTCCCCTGCTTTATCGTTTGGGTTTCTGTTTTCTATTCTATCTTTCCTTTTTTTTTATTCTATAATATAATACAATATAATATAGTATATATAATATATATACTTAATTATTAAGTAAATATATTTTATTATAATATCTATCAAATTTTACACATGCTTTAATGCTTCACTACCTCAATTATGACTATTGGCATAGTTGCTCTTTTAGTCCTTTTTATTTTCTTTAATCTATAATTAAACTTTTACACCTTTTTCAGTATAGTCTTTTTCATTTAATTACATATCTAAACGTTAAAATTTCTCAACTAAACTTTAATAATAACTTAATGACACTCCATAAATATTTTTAGAAATATTTATGGCTCACTTTATGAATTTGAGGTCTCAATACCTCGTTTTTGGCCCAATTTTTTTCTAATTAATTCTTTTAGTTCACAAAATTCACTAATTTTAAAATATTTCTAAAATCACACTTAACTTATAATTATCGATTAACAAAGTTTTCTAACCTTTTTGTCGATTTAGGGATCTCGAATCACTGTTTTCGACACTATTAAAATTGGGTCATTACAACTCTTCCTCTTAAAAAATTTCGTCCTCTAAATTTCCTTGTTATTTTGATCAAGAACTTCATTATTTCTATAATTCTATAGCTCCTTTGTGCACATATTTATCTAGTTTATCATTTATATCCATTCCATATCCTTTCGGTTTGCAATTCATTTTTAATTCAATATTATGAACATACCTTATAACGAAAATTACTTACCTTTTTATAAGAGGCCCAATAGATTAAACAGAACACTTAAGATATATGAAACAAATATAGAAGTGTATTATTATGTACTATTAATCAGATAGCACTTGATGAGTACCAAAGTGTTATTATCAGAGAATGTGCTAGAGTCCCTTAATGGTATACCACTAATATCCTAGTATATCTAATCTCATTTACTTGGGCAAATTACATTATGCACACATATCATTTTTTCTATTCCAATTTCATTTTCAATTTATTCACAACTAAATTTAATTTTACTTTCTCATCAATATACAATTCAATATAATACTTATCCATCACTTAATTCAATTTCCATTTAATTCAACAATAACACTTACCTCATACTTCACTTACTATACGCATGTCTGTATCTATACTCAGTGGTATTATCATAATTCAAATTATAAAAATTATAATAAATAATAAATAATAAATAATAAATATCAAACATGTAACAATATAAATCATATGTGTTAGTTTATGCTTTAATTTCATATCTCAACAATAGTCTTTCATCAAATAGCATCATATATCATTTATATTATCTAATCAACTAATGAACCTTTGGTTCAAGTTTTCAACTTTATATATCAATTTTAATTCATAATTCCACTTTTTCGTACTGTCAATAATTCAATCGATCAAATTCATTCAATTTTCTCATTTCATTTATTCAACTGATTTTAATATCAATAATTCGATATTTTAGCAAATTTATGAACCTTAAGTTCATACTTCAATTCTCACATTTCAATTCGATTCACAATTCAACTCATAATGTCTTTCTCATATTTTTAGTAGTACGGTCAATCAAATTTATTTAATTTTCTCATTTCAGTTATTCACCCTATTAACAATCCAGACTTTGACGGATACACGGATTCCAACCCAAACACACCAGTACGGCACATTGTGCCTAAAACGGTACATAGTACCTGATCAGTATACGACACACGAGGTGCCTGAAATACGACACATAAAGTGCCTGATACGACACACGAGGTGCCTGATACGACACATAAAGTGCCTGATTTACGACACATAAAGTGCCTGATCGGCAAAGCCGATAAATCCCGTACTCTTCCAAATCCTATGGCATGCCAATTATATCCGACTAGTCCGACAAGTTAATAGGGAAATCAATTCTCATTTTAATTTCACTTAATATTCATATCTACCCCTATTAACAAGACTCGGACTTTGACGGATACGCGGATTCCAACCAATCACACCAAAATAATGAAATCCTCCATTACACACCAGTATATTATATCCTCCCAAACACACCAATATATCATATCCTCCAAAACACACCAATAAGGCATTAAATGCCTCTTCGGATAAACCGAAGAATATAATACAGAATTATCACCTCGGCCGAGCCTCAAATCTCCTCATCACATCACAAATCCTATGGCATGCCATTTGTATCCAATCTAGTCTGATAAGTTAATAGGGTATTCAAATCATTTTTTTATTATTTCAAATTCACTTTTTCATTTTCTAATCAGTATACAATTCAATACCAATACATATTTCACATATTCACATATAATCATACTTCAATTCAGTTCCAACCACTTTTCAATCAATACACGATTCATATATTTACACATATTCATAATTTAATGCATTTTTATTCAATTCGTATTTTTAATTTATTGTCCAATCAAATTTAAAATCACTAATTACTTTTCAATCAATATACATTTCAATTACTCGCATATTTTCTTTATTTAATTCAATTTGATTCAATTCAAATCACTTTTAGTTTCCTATTAATATACCTTCAAATATTCACATAATTCATAATTCAGTCACATAATTTAAATAACTTTCTAAATTCCAGTTCATTCTATTTTCACTTCTTATTTCAACCAGTTTCACAGTATTGCAGTAATTCATTACATCAATAATTTCATAGTTTAACGCAATACACATAACAATATTCAGTAACTTCACAATTCAATTCAGTACTCAAAATAATATTCAATATTCCATAATTCAGTTCAGTATCAGTCTCAATTTTCAGTACCCAATCTTAAATTTATCATTTTACTAAACACTTACCTTAAAATACTTACCACACATAATTAATAAATTACACATAATAAAGATAAAGTTTGAATAATAGTGATACAAATATCATCAAAGTTTGAAGATATCACATTATCTTAAGTTATATATTAATAATGGCATACATTTCTAGACTTTACACATATTACGTTTGGTTCGAGAACCGACTAAACCATAGCTCTGATACCACTAAATGTAACACCCCTTACCCGTATTCGACGCCGGAATAGGGTACGAGGCATTATCGGAATTACAAATTTATTTATCAGACATTTTATTTCATTTAGCATTTATATTTGAAACCAATCAAAATCAAACATATTGTCCCTTAAACATATTTATTTTTCTCGTCATGTCTTACATAAATTTATTACTCGTCTCAACATACTTAATTATCTTGTATTAACATATTAAAGATAATCACATATTTACATATCATGAAAAATATCATTCAATTATCTCTTCTTCATAAACATAAATCAGTTAATTTATCATATCAATATTTCACGTACCATCAACTCATATTTTCTTATATCATATAATTAAGTTACACGAACTTACCTGGCTAAATTTGTAGAAATATCAAGATTCAGGGTAATTTTAGAAATTTTCTATTTTCATCGATTTTTCAATCGATCTTAATCTAAATTAATAATTTCATTCAATTTTGCAATTTTAAATAATAAAATAATCTATTTCATGCAAATTGTTCATTTCTACATTTTTATAAAATTAATCATAAAGTTTTACTTTTATTCAATTTAGTCCCTGAGTCTAAAACATTACAAATTAGCCATGCTAGCTGAATATTCATACATATTTTCCTCCTCCTCCTCTCCATTCCACATCCTTAATGTATATAACATGCTATAAGTAACATTATCAATAATTTTCAATATTTGCTTATGTGAATATTCAAGCTGTCCATCCGTGTCATAGTCACTAAATTATTTTTATCTTGAGCTACAGAACTCCAAATTAAGATCCGTTAATTTTATTTGAAACTAGACTCATATATCTTCTTACTATAAGTTTTACAGAATTTTTGGTGCAGCCAATTAATACAGTTTATTAGTTAACTTCTCCCCTGTTACACAGTCTGACAGCTCTGACCTTTATTCACTAAAAATCAATTATCTCATAGTACGATTTTCATATAATGTTTTTGATTATTTCTAATGAAAATAGACTCATTAAGGAATACAAAAATATAAATTATAACTCATAATTATTTTTATACAATTTTTAGTGAATTTCTAAAGTAAGAACAAGGGATCACGAAGTTATTCTAAACCAGTCTTACACAAATTTAAATATCTCAAAATATAGACTTCCTTTGCTTTCTCTGTTTCTTTTATATGAAAATAGACTCAACAAGCTTTAATTCCATATCTTACTCAACTTCTAATTCGATTTATACAATATTTGGTGATTTTTTAAAGTTAGACAACTGCTGCTGTCCAAAACTGCTTTAGTGTAACATGTTGATTTCTATTTTATCCCTAATTCCACAATTCATACAATTCAGTCCTTGCTGAATTAACCTCTCAGTTGAGTTAATTTTCTCATTTAATACTTTTGTCTATCATTTTAAACTACTTCATAACCTTTGAAATCAGAATTTTAACACTAGGCCTTAAATTTAGCTATTTCACAATTAGGTCCTAAAACCAATTTACATCAATTTCACTTGATAAAATCATCATATAACAAAATTAAAGCTTCAAATCAATATTTATTCATCATATTCTTCCAGCACTAATCCACATCAACTTTAAAAATTAGCCATAGAATCATAAACTAATGAATTAATAAGTTGGACCCAATTGTAGAAAGTCCAAAAACATAGAAATTTCAAGGAGAAAGCAAGAATTAAACTTACATGAAACTTGAGTATGAAAACCAACTTGAACTCTCTTCCATGACTATTTTTCAGCTGAAGAAAATGAAGAGAAATGAAGAGAATTCTCCAGATATTTCAATTTGATCCCCTTTTTATTTAGCTAATTTTGAAAATTTCCCAATTTTGCCCCTTTTCTTCTTTCTCTTCTCTTCTTCTTTCTTTCCTTCCCCTGCTGCTTCGTTTGGGTTTCTGTTTTCTATTCTATCTTTCCTTTTTTTTTTTAATTCTATAATATAATACAATATAATATAGTATATATAATATATATACTTAATTATTAAGTAAATATATTTTATTATAATATCTATCAAAATTTACACATGCTTTAATGTTTATGCCGCCTCAATTATGACTATTGGCATAGTTGCTCTTTTGGTCCTTTTTATTTTCTTTAATCTATAATTAAACTTTTACACCTTTTTCAGTATAGTCTTTTTCATTTAATTACATATCCAAACGTTAAAATTTCTCAACTAAACTTTAATAATAACTTAATGACACTCCATAAATATTTTTAAAAATATTTATGGCTCACTTTATGAATTTGAGGTCTCAATACCTCGTTTTTGGCCCAATTTTTTTCTAATTAATTCTTTTAGTTCACAAAATTCACTAATTTTAAAATATTTCTAAAATCACACTTAACTTATAATTATCGATTAACAAAGTTTTCTAACCTTTTTGTCAGATTTAGTGATCTCGAATCACTGTTCTGATACTATTAAAATTGGGCTGTTACATATGCCTCCTCATTCAGCTGGTATCTTTGACAGAAAATCCAAAGAAACAATTATACTCTGTTCAGCAAGCTTGCCCCGCTGTAATTTCAAGGTCTCTTCCACTGTACTTTTTGGGACATAAAGTTTGTACCTCTCACTGCAACTTCAGGGGAATAACATTCCATCCAATCTGTTACCACTCAGAGGTATAGAATTTGTATTATCAATTTGATCTGTTATACCATTTCCTAGGTATAATGACCAGATGTATATGTTTTATCCAATAAAAATTCGAAGAGATAATCATCCTTCAACGTTTCCAACCCTTAGGCTTGGTGAGTTCTAAACAATAGTCTGTTTCAGATTCTCATATTATTTAGAAGTTTCCAGAATAATATGCGAAACTCCTTTTATGAAAGTATTATTGGCCCATTAATCGTTATTTCAATATAAAATGCTTACAAAAGATCAAAATAATGGTCAAGAAAGAAATTAATTAGGAGTATAGCTCGAAACAAATAAGTTAATCAAAGATAACCAAGGCAATATAAGAAAATTGATTAGGTGTATCTTGAAAAGAATAAAGTAATCAAAGATTGCAAATTAAAAATGGGTAAGATAGAAACCTGGTGCCCCAGATATTGCAGCCTGAGCTTCTCCGTACAAACTTCTTGAGGACCATTTTGAGCTCAATATGTGTTTAGAGGATCCGGAGTACTTTGTCAATGCCTCAAGACATAGCATACTTCCTCATTGTTAATTCAAGCATAGCAAGACTACCAAATGTCCTATCTTTGATCAAAATTTGAGCCGCCTTTTTCAGGTTTTCAGCTCAAAACCCCTTTCGTCTAAAAGCGCCCTTTGCGGGTTTTCACTTTAACCTCTCCTTTTTTTAAGGTCTCAAGACGCCTTTTATGGGTTTTCACCTTGGCCTTTCCTCTTTCAGGTAAAATACTTCTTGACTGAACCTGAATTCACTGAATTGGGCAAGTCCTCGCCATCTATCTCGGTCAATATCAATGCTCTTTTAAAACAATCCCTTTTTATTACATAAGGTCCTTCCTAGTTTGGCATTTGCTTTCCTCATAAATCCTTTTGAATAAGAAAGATATTTTCAACATCAGGTCCGTTTCGTGAAATTCTTTAAGATGAACCTCGTCAACTCTAATCATCTGGCCGTGACAGATAGCTTTTAACCTTTTTTCCTTCGATTAGGTTCAATTCGTAAAATGTTTCTATTCCAATGAGAAATGTGTTGCCCCAGAGAAGGTTCTAACTGACGTTCGATAAGACAGAGCGTAAATGGCAACTTCTTTATGTCAATATTTACAAGTCTCAGTCATATTTCCCATGATCCGTGTTTTGTTGTTTTTGTTTTTATTCTCCCTTTTTTTGCTATATTAACTACACAGTGATATGGTGTCTGATCTTGCAAACTTTTAAAATTGTCTATTTTTAGCACTTTTTGCCGGTACCTGATCTTTTTTTGAGAATTAGATGACTATCGACCTTGTAACATTGACATATAAGCTACTTCCACCCTCTAAGTGAAGTAAACGACGACCACAAAGACGAATCGATGTCGACTAGAAGTTTTTGACAAGATCGGCCCCATCACATCCATGCCCCACATATGGAAAATTTGTGAAGAACTGGAAAAGGCACATGAAACTTGTCTCCTTAAATACGGCATAGCTGATACTATCCCCTTCTATGTAGATTAACAGTATCCAAACTTCATTATTAGCTTGACTATTGTAAAACCATTAGCATGTTCTCTAAACACCCTTATAGACCTCTTCTAAGATTATCCCAAGCGTGTCTAGATATGATCGTGCAAAAACATCTTTGAATTTTTGAAAATAACTCAATGATATCTCGCCTTATCTCTGTGGTGAGCTAGGTTACAATATTCACCTCTCATAATGTCTACTATCCTTTTGTAGAGTAAGGTCTATTTTCCATCTTGTTCTATCATTATTAACAAATCAGAAGATAGATTACAATCCCTGTCATCTTCAAAGTCTTGATATCCCTCTAGACACATGTCTTACTCAAAAAGAGACTCTGAGTAAGTAACAGCATAGTTCACACCATTGATATTTGGAAACCTATTGTAAGTTCGAAGGAATATAAATGATTCAAAGAATGATGAATGAAGAATGGAAGAATACTTGAAAGAAAGTCCAAAGAACAAACAAAAGAAAAAAAACTAAAAAGTCCGAAGAACAAACCAAAGAAAAAAAACCAAGAACAATTATTTGTACAATATGAAATTGAAAAATAAAAGAATATTTGCTTAAAAAGATGCATTTTATAGAAATTCCAGACACGAGCCTATTTCACAAAATGACTCTTATTGCCTTTAGGCTTAAGGCAACAAGCGTGTTTTGAATATTACTCTAGATTAGCTATAAAAATACAGGGATATCTTCTACAGTCCCATTATTCAAAACATTCGCAAATACGTAAGGGTTTGAAAACTTCATTTCCCTCTTCGCTTTTGATTTTTTTTAAGAAGTCGCAACTTTCTTATCTTCACATTCAATTATCGCATTTCAAGCGTGGTACTCGCATTGGGTATTCTCATTATACCACTTTGAGAACGGAGGTTGCACAGGTTCTGAGTAGGACGGAGACACCACATGCACATAAAAAAGATTCTGATACAGCTCCTTATATGTCATCGGGATGGGTGTGAGCTGGAGCTTTTCTATATTTGGCCTCGAGTTAGGTTCCTGCCTTGAAGAGCATTGATAACTAGTGGTTATAGCCTTTGGCTGGCTTACGGTGACTGATTTGGGATGCATGCTCAAGGTACTCACTTCATTTTCCTTGTTTCTCGGGGCTGATCTTTTGGCAATTTCTCCCGTGTCTATCCTCCCACTCCTTACCTTATTTTTAATTATTCCACTAGATATTACCATATCTGAAAAACTTATGGCGACGCTTCCTAACATGTGGTTAATGAATGGGGCTTTTAGAGTATTGATGAAAAGCATCGTAGTTTCCTTAGGAGTGGTGGCTGAACTTGCATGGCAACTTCCTTCCATCTTTGCGCATACTGCCTGAAACTTTCATTTGACTGTGACATGATTCTATCAGACATCATGTCTGTGACATGATTGTATTACTTCATGAAGGCTTGGGTCAGATCTTTCCAGGAGCTAATCTTAGCACGGCTAAGTTGATTGTACCACCTGGACACTGTCTCCACCAAACTGTCTTGTAAATAATGAATCAATAGTTGATCATTGTTAACGTAGCTAATCATCTGTCTACAGAATATAGTGATATGGGCTTCAGGGCAGCTGGTCCCGTTGTACTTTTAAAATTCTGGCATTTTAAACTTATAAGGAAGCACCAAATCTGGAACCAAGCTTATGTATTTAGCGTCAATTCCATGATGATTATCAGCATTTTCTAAAGCCTTAAACTTTTCTTCCAACCATTTGCAGCGATCTTCTAACTGCCTTGAAAATTCAGTTCTTATCCATTCCCTCTCTGCTATATCTAAGTTAGGAATAACAGGATTAACAAGTTTGTCTCCTGGGTTGGATCCTGTGCCAACATGGAAATTCATGGGCACTTCAGTGCCATTTAGCCCTTGTTGAGGCCTAATCGTGACAAATGGCTTTCGGGTATACTCCTCAGGTTATACATGCGGTGGGGTAAAACCCCGAGGGAAGTCCTCATTGTCTTCGGCATTAACTATGGGACCTTTTCCTTTGTCCATTGCCCAGTTCAGTAGCTGAGCCATTTGAGCCATTATATTTCTTTAGGCTTCCAACATCTGGTTTCTCATCTCATGTTGGAGCTTTGCTAATAGCTCTTGCATCTGGTATTGCATGTCTCTTTGAATTTGTTCAAGTCTTTGATCCATTTTCTTTTTCTTGGCATGTGTATCGTAACGATGTTTCGTTTCCATATTATTCTTTCCTTCTTTCTCTTTTCTCTCTGTTATAATTTCAACTAATCAGACTCTTTCTATGGACTTAAATGCATATGATGTAATGTAATGCAAATGCATGAATGCAAAGAAAGAGAGGCGTTAATTTTGAATTCAATTCCATTAGAAAAATTTTCTAGAAAGTAAATTTCTTTACATAAAATGGATTACATATGTGACCTTACCCTCATATTCCAAGAAAAAACATCAATCCCCTTCTTCGCAAAGGTCAAATCTTGCAAACTTCTAATAGAGGCCTCCACTAGCTCCTTTTTGCTTGATTTGGGCCGTGACTCGCTACTCAATTATCCTCGCAATGCTTGTTAGAAAATCGAGACATGATAGCTCTTGAATAGTCTTCGTCAGGTTGAATCATTGGGAAATAAAGTATTGTATTCCTTCACGGACTATCAGTCTTCTCTCGTTGTGTTTACTTGGACCATATTCGGACGACCGTATTATAAATCACTTTATCAATAAATCTATTTTCTCATGACAAACTCTTCTATTTAGTAATCGAATCTGAATCAACACCTCTTTTCTATGATGTGAATGCAATGCAATCAAAACAAAAGAGAACACATTAGCACAAGAGAAATAAATAACAAAATAGGGCACCTATCTGGGTGACCACTAGGTTTTGGCATAGTTCTACCTAAGGTAGGCTCTTAGGGTTCACTATATGCGGTTTAGTTCTAAAAAAAAGGTACCTGAACCAGTAGATTCCTCAATCTTCACCCATTATAGGCTCATACAGATCGAGTTCAGTTCAGGGGAATACATTTCCCTATGGCCATGCGGAAGTGAAAACTTCACGAAGACATAGGTACAGATGTATCCTAGAAGCAATCTACTAGCCCATACGGAGGTGAAAACCTCACGAAGGCATAGCTTCTCGCTCCAAATTAAAAGTGCGACCACAACGGTCATGCAATGCAATGCAGAGATATTTTATAAAATTAGAACCATATGCAATAAAAAGGATCATAATTTTTCAAAACATATTTTTAAATTTGGACAAAAGGACAGGAAATACTCAATTTTATGGCTTGAATCTCTTATTGGTCCCCAGTGGAGTCGCCAAGCTGTCAAAACTATTTTTAAAATGGTTTATAAAAACGGGGATCGACTTTAGAAAAAAGGGAAATAGAGTTGCCACCAATATTTTTTCGCTTAGGTGTGTTCAGATCACCTTATAAAACATTTTTATTTCAAAACATTAATTTTGGCCTACGAAATTCGAGAAAATAGGTGCGGGAGTTGGTTACGTACAAGGAAGGATTAGCACCCTCGTAACGCCCAAAATTGGTACCGGATTGATTAGTCATTGCCCTAATGTCAAAAAATCGAAAATATTTGAAAACATGATTTCTTTAAAAATTTGAACAATTTGAGTTGGAATTGGAGATTCCTTTGTTCCGAAAGCATACAAACATCACATCCAGCATAATAGGACATGATGTTTTAAACCCTCGTAACCAAAATCATCTCATGATTTATAAAATTCATTAAAAGGATATTTAGTTATTTGGATGAACGAAAAACTGAAACCCAGAACGTTGGGGCACAATTTCTCAAACTTCCAAACACGAAACATTGCCTTATTTTCTGAAATCCTTATCCCGAGATAATAAAACGTCATATCCAATGAGTTAGGACACGGCCATTTTGAATTCTCGGAAATAAGTTTTTATTTAACTTTTTTTAAAAAAAAAGAAAGTAACAAGTTCTTTGGACTCGAAGAGAAAAATCGAAACCCAGTAAGTTAGGGTATGATTTATTTCGAACCCTATAACGCAAAGTATTTGCTTATTTCAAAACCAAATTTTTGATGCATCAAAGAAAATATAATATGAGTGTAATAAAATGAAAAATAAATCATAATGCCAATATGCTCAAAGGAATAAAAGTGTGGGTGATAATTTGAATAATAATAATGAAGGCAAAAATAATAAAAAATTTAAGTAAAAATAATAATAAATAAAAGAAAAGAAAATAATAGCAAAAATAAAGCTAATATCAAATTAAAAAATAGATAAATAATATATACAATAATTTAAAGATAATAAAATAGTAATCATAAATAATAATAATAATAAAATGGAAATATGTTAATAAATAAATAATAATAAAAACACTATTATCAATTATAAAAGAAAAATAATAATGAAAATAATGATAAAAATAATAGCAAAAATAAAAATAGTAATAATAATAAAATAATGTAAGGATATTAAAATTAATAGTAATAATAGTATAAAAATAATAGTAGTAGTATAATAAGAATTAAAATAAAAATATATGTTAATATACAAATAATAGTAAAAATAAAAACAACAATAATGAAAATAGTAATAATAATGGTGATACTAAAATAATAAATATAACTATAGTAATAATATATATATATAAATAATGGTCATAATAAAAAATAATAATAATACAAATGAATATAATGATAATTATAAGGTTAAAAATAAAATGATAATAATAATATTTAAAGTAATAATTATAATAGTCAAATAATAGTAGTGTTAATAATAATATAAAAAAATAATGAAGTAACAAAAATCATAAAAGAAAATAAAAAAGATGAAATCGAACTCAAAATAAAAATTTGGGGCAAAATCGAAAATAAAATTAAAAGGAGGGACCGATCAGAACACGCTAGTAACCAGGAGGGGCTAAAAGGGAAAATGTCCCTTCTCTCCAAAATGTTGCGCTTAGTGTAGGATTAAATTGAAATCGAAATAAAAATATAGGGCTAATTAAAGAATAAAAGAAACTTAATTAGAAATTAATAAAAAAGTGGAAGGGCTAAAAGCGCAATTAGCCCTTCCAATAAAAAACACGTGGATCCTAGGAGGAGCAGGTCAGGTAGCCATGAAACGACATCATTTTGGCTTTGGCGATGGGCTCCAAAACGGCGTCGTTTAGCAGATATATAAATGCCACTTTTTGCCCCCAAAATTTCATTTTGTTTGCTGTTTAAAAAAAAAACAGAGAGCATTCTCTGTTTGTGTAACAGACCGATTTTGACCCTAATCGGAACGGTAGTTTCGGGACCACGAATCTGAGTCTGAGAAATATTTTAATATTATATTTTGAGTCAGTTATATGTGAATTAATGTGTGTGAAAGTTTCGTATAAAAATTTAACTGTTTGTGTGCTCAATTAGTTAAAAAAGGACTAAATCGCGTAAATGGTAAAAGTGACCTTTTATTTGATTTATGGCTAAATTGATGTGGCTTTATTTTAGTAAAGTCCTTAAAGGGCAATATACCCATTTTAAGTTATAGTGGACGGCAATGTGGTCATATAACATGTTTTTAAGTATTATTTTATATGTTAAAGATTATATTATAATGGTTTTATAATTTATAACTATATTATAATAAAACCAACATGAAAGTGGGATTTTATTCATCCTTTCTTCCACCGAATAACAAAGAAAAGAAAAGAGTGTTGGAGCTTTATACATTCGGCTATTTGCTAGCTAAATTAAAGGTTAGTTTTTAATCGGGCCGATAATTTCTACGTTTTTGTAATCGTTGCTTCGAATACTTCAAGACCCATGCTTGAATTTTTGATTTTGATGAATACTTTGAAATGTGCCATTGATGAGTTCATGAGTTTTATGATGATGGTTGATGAATTATGAAAGATTTATGTTAGATTAATATGTTTTGTATTGAAATTTTTGGTGATTTTGAGTGAATAGGGCTAAATTGAGAAAATAAATTTTTGAGGGGTTAAAATGCAAAATAAATGAAATGCATGGACTTATATGGATATGTGGAAGATTCGGCCTAGCTATAGTGTTGGGAGATTTTGCATATTTTGTGTTTTGTGTAAATAGGACAAATTTGTAAAAATGGGAAATATTAGAGGCAAAATGGTAATTTGCCTATTTAAGTGTTTTTGGATTAAATTGAGATAAAATGTGCTTGAATGAGCTAAATTTTAATGTGTTTAGATCAAGAACAAAGAAAAACGGAATTGGATCGGGGAAAGACAAAGGTTCTCGAATAGCCGATTTACACAGACTATCGACAACCGAGGTAAGTCCTTAAGTTAAAATATATTAAAGAGTTATTTATGAACTTGTTTAATAATATTATTTGATAAATTTGAGTATGAATTTAGGTGATAGCCGAATGTTAGAATAAGGTTGAGTTGAAATGTAATTGTTAATTTTATTATGAATAAGCTTGTTTAGCTTGGAAATGTGAAATTGAAATGAAGTATATTTGATGTTGCGATTTAGCAATAAGTGATGTGTATTGAATGGATAATTGAGGTGATCTATTTCGGGCTAAATGCCTAGCAGGCCTTGTGCCGGTGATCTATTTCGGGCTAAATGCCTAGCAGGCCATGTGCCGGTGATTTGTATCGGGCTTTATGCCTAGCAGGCTTCGCGCCGGCGTGTAATTCAGGCCTAAATGCCTAGCAGGCTTAATGCCTGTGATATGCTATAAACGGAGAAATTGAGAATTAAATGAGATGAGGTATATAATTAATGCAATGTGCCATTAGCTCGGGTAAGTGCTATTCTCCTAGTTTAGTAAGGAATGAAGTGTGAAAGTATGATATTATTTGAGCTTAATGTGTTCATTATTTTTTTTTTTTTATGAATTGATTATAAGTGGAATTGTTAATGGAAAGTGAATATGTATGTGTTTGCATATATGTACAAAAATATGAAATGTGATCGATATGCAGGATACTTTCATTTGACTTGGAATTTATAAATACTTGATAAATATGTGATGAATGGTGCATTCATTCATTGTAGAGAAGTGTAAAACAACTTATATTATGGTATTAATGATATTCGGCTATGGCTAAGTCTATGACTAAGTTTATGACTAAGTTTATGACTAAGTTACATAAAGTAATGTTTATAATTTTGCCATGAATTTAATGATTAAAAAGTTTAAATGAATGATATTATTTTTGCATTTGCTTAGGACTTACTAAGCTAATAAGCTTACTCCGTTTATGTTTAATATTCTTTTTATAGATTTGGTTAGGCTACGGGCTCCGAGGATCATCGAAGAAGTCAACCACACTATCAACTCTTTTGGTATTTATAAACCTAGTTTAATTTGAAAGGCATGTATAAGCTAGGCTATGTTGTTAACAAATGGTATTTGATTTTGTTTATATATGAATAGGCACATTAGCATGGCGTACTTCTCCTGTTCGAACCGGGGTTTGAAACCAAACTTCTCCTCAGGAGGATAGATGGGGCGATTCAGGTGAGATCCAATGTAGATCCAACTTTCTATTCACTCGTGGGATCTGGGCGGTCCGGGGGGGACCACCACGGCTCCTCTCTTCTCGATAATCCATACATCCCTTATCGGTTGTATGGACACTATCTCTCGAGCACGTGTTTAGGTTCGGCCTCAATGGGAAAATAAAATGGAGCACCTAACAACGTATCTTCACAGACCAAGAACTACGAGATCGCCCCTTTCATTCTGGGGTGACGGAGGGATCGTACCATTCGAGCCTTTTTTTTCATGCTTTTCCCGGAGGTCCGGAGAAAGCTGCAATCAATAGGATTTTCCTAATCCTCCCTTCCCGACCTTGCGAAATGGCTATTATTTTGGTTAAACTTTACTTACGTATTATGGTAGATCGATTTGTATATATATATATATCGTTCTTGATTATGTGCTTCTTATTATGTATAAATTAGATGGAGAGTGTTTATATTATGACATTTATACAGAAATGTTGGCTGTGATTTAGAGATGATTGCAGAAATGTCTATGCATGAATAATCGAAGTTGACCATTATAGTATTTCTTTGAGGGTTGAACATGTGATCAAAGGATTAACTTTATTTATTGAATTTATCTAGTTATATTAGTTCGGGTGTTTGGTAGGTTAATAATGATCTTCGTGTCTTTGTGTAGTAAATGTGGTTCGGCTAGATGAACGAAAAAAAGAAAAAGAGAATTGCATTATGTGATGTATGTGTGTATATAAGTTCGGCCATCATGCTCATGTACAGTTATAATAGTATAAATTGATGTTGTGGTCTATGGCAGCTTTGGGTTCATTAAGGTTCTATTAATGTACATTGGTTATTGTATTTTCAAGTTGTATATGACATATTCATGCATGAGTCGAATTTGAAATTTGTATAAACTTGAATGGGAAAGTTAGTTAAATATATATATGTATTTGCTTTAGATGTATGAGTAAGGCTATACTAATTGAATAGCTATATTTGGGTTAGAAATGCATGAATTTATATATATAGTTATATGTGTCATGATATTTATATGTGATTGATTGATCACATTCTGACTAAAATTTATGAAGTGGGTTGAGTTTTATAAATGTAACCTGGATAGAATTATTTTATGTGAATGGATATACCATATAATGCTATGAGAGTTCAAGATTAAATATGTATGTGTGTATGAAATGTGAAGATGACAAGGTGATATTCGAATAAGTGATAAATGTGTTTATGTCTTCTACATGTGCTTAAGTGAAAGGTTCATACTCAAATCTGTTACAAATATTTAAATAATATGTATATATGTTTTATTTTATCTGGGTTAATTTTGTAATGCCTCATAACCCTAATCCGGCGACGGATACGGGTTAGGGGTGTTACAGTTTGCTCTCTCTCTGGCGATTTTCGGCCAGCCTCTGGTGTAGCTTCGAACGCCATCCGCCGTCATCGCTAGCTGTCGGAATTCAAAAAAAGGTAACTTTTCCTCTCTCTTTTTTACGATTTATTTTAATATATATGTGGTAAAAAAAAAGAAAATAGAAACAAAAATTCTAGATAGACAGATTGGTGAAAAAGACAAAAAAAAAAAACTTTGTCTGATTTGCTTTTTGATTGTATATTGTATTTCTCTGTGTATTTTTTTTTGTTTGCTTTACAGATATTTGGAGTTTATATAACCTTGAAAATAAAAAAGAAATACGAAAATTTTGTCCCTTTTTTGCTGCTGCGTTTTCTTTCCTTTTGTGCAGGTCATCGGAGATCTTGGTGTGGCGTGATTCGGGCGCGTATTGCGGCGCGAGGATTCGTGCTGGGGTGCTTGCGGCCCGAGAAAGGGAAACCCTAGGGTTCGGGTTTCCAATTGCTGAAACAATTTGGACTCTGGGCCCGGCGCTGCTATTGGGCCATTTGGTTTGGTTTATTGGGTCAGGGTGTAACTGGGGTAATGGTTTTTGGTATTAGTGGGTCTGTTTGTTTTAGTCATTCGGCTAATTGTAATTGGGCTACTGGATTATGTTATAATTGGGCTGTTAATTGGTTTTGTAACTGGACTATAAAAAAATTAGCTTTTTTATTTTTTTATTTTTATTTATTTAAGTCCGGACAATAATGGGCTATTACATAAAGTTTATATATAAAATTACACATTGGACTAAAATTTATATAAACTTTTGAGATTTATCCCTTTTAAATATTTAGTCCAAATATAGTTAAATTAACATGAAGCGTGGGTAGGAAACCATACTAATTGTTTTAATTAGTATAATAATATATTTAGTTCTCAATACTTATACATTTATCAAATTGGTACTAATTCTAAATAAGTCAACAAAATTAATCCCTTACAAATTCTATCAAATTGATCATAAAAAATTTCAATTTCGTCACTTATATTTTCTATCAATTTTGATTTTGTCATTAGTATAGTGTATATGAGCGTTATGTTCCAAGCTTATTTCTTCACCTTCTTTTCTTCTCAAGGCCCAATTTTTCTTGAGAAAAAGAAAATATATAGTCCAATGGAAAATGGAAAAAGAAAATAAGAAGCTGAATCCAACGAAGAACAAAAGGTAAAACCCAAGTCTTCTTTTCTTTTTAGTTTTCCGAGATAAAAGAACCCAAATCCAGAAAAGAAAAAGAAAAAGAAAAAAACCTCATCATCGTCATCAATTCATTATTCGTTTTTTTTTCCACAAGCTTTACCACTCAGCAAAGCACTAATATTGATTTTTGGCTGTCTATTTATCTGTCTTAGGATGGGTTTGGATGGGCGATTGAGTGCGGTGCAGTGCGTTTAGCTTACTTTTTGTCTCATGCTACAGTATCACTACAGTATCCAATCTCACCGCCACCGCTGTTTTTAAACTGACTGCAGGTAAACGCACCGCCCATCCAAACCCACCCTTAGTTTCCTCCTTTTTTCTATTTTCTTTTTCTCTCTTTCCTTCTAAATTCCCGACCATTCTTTAATTCCATGAAGGTAAAGAAAAAAAAATGGCAAAAGAAAAAGATTACCCCTTCCTTAAGGAAATAAGATCAAAGAAAAAAAACCCACCTTTTTTTTTGTACTAAACAGTTAATGTCCGCTTTACGCTTCAAACTAAGCTTATAATGTAACAGCCCTTACTCGTATCCTATGTCGGAACCGAGTACGAGGCATTACCAGACTAAACAATACATTTGGTCAAATTAATTAACACATATACATAATGACTTAGTCAAGCCACTATACATGCCATGGTTTAAATCATTTATAAATAAAGATACCCATAGATAGCTTGATAGTGTGAAGCGATCTCCGACGACCTCCAACCCGAGCTTGTTTAGTAGGACTCTGTAACATAGGAAAGAAAAGGGGGTAAGCTTATAAAGCTTAGTAAGTTCACATGTAAAAATAATAAGCATTAGTAATGAATTTAGCTTACTACTAAGCTGTCATAACTTGCATAAATAATGCTAAGTTCTTACTTTCCCAACTTACTCATTTGTAGCCTTATCAAAGCCTCAACATGACAAATCCTCACAACAAGTTCTCAATTTGATACAAACATTAAATCACATGCTTATACCTTGTTACTCATGTTCACATTAATCTGTCTACTTGAATCGCTGTCACTAAATTATTTATTTCTTGAGCTACAGAGCTCCAAATTTAAAACCGATAATTTTCCCTGAAACTAGACTCATATATCTTTATACCATAAAATTTCCAGAATTTTTGGCTAAGCCAATTAGTACAGTTTATTCATTAAAATTTCCCCTGTTTCACTGTTCGACTATTCTGACCACTTTTCACTACGAATCAATTTTCTACCTGTACAGAATTCAAATGAGGTTATAATTTATTTCATTTGAAACTAGACTCATTAAGGATTTCAAGCATATAACTTTTATCCCATAATTATTTTTGTACAATTTTTAATGATTTTTACAAGTCAGAACAGGGGATCACGTAGTCATTCTGAACCAATCTCACAAGAATTTAAATATACTAAAATATAAAACTCCATTGTTTTCTCTGTTTCTTTTATATGCAAATAGACTCAATAAGCTTTAAATAAATATCTCATCCAACTTATAATTCAATTTCTACTATTTTTGGTGATTTTTCAAATTCACGTCACTGCTGTTGTCCAAAACAGTTTTATTGTAAAATTTACTCTTTCATGATTGCTTTGTATTAACATCCATTTAATCATACATAACCCCAAAACATATCCTTTAACTAGCCATTCCAATAGCTAGCCATTATCGAATATTTACATGCCATTCATTTTCCCCTTTAACCTATACATCAACAACAAAACTTAAACTTATCATGTCACGATTTAATTTGGCCTAAAACCCTCACACATAGTTATAAATCAAATTTATCACCTATTTATACATCATAAGTATAGACCTATCGTCACAAGGTCATCACAAGATCATTTTCATAGGTATGACTTACTCATTTACATTCTTACCAAATGTTCCATATACATCGAAATTTAGTACTCATGAATTTTGCGTACATACCTGTACTCTTTCAACATGATCATACCTTGTCATTTCTTTGATATCATCTTTGGATTTTCCCATTGAAACTCTTGGGATACTAAAGATGGATACTCGGGAAAAACTCGTACATGATGTATTGTACCAGTGCCATGTCCCAGACATGGTCTTACGCTAGCTTTCATATCGTGGCCGATGCCATGTCCCAGACATGGTCTTACTCTAGCACACATATCAATGCCGAAATTCGATCATACTCCGCCCTGCATTTCTCTTAATTTGATCTTTCAATACAATCTCGTAATTTTTATATTATTCATGATCCAATAATAACATACGAAATAACACATGGTATCAGTTAAACATTTAAACATATTAAATTTAATGCCTATTAACATACGAACTTACCTCCATACCAAAACGACCATTTTACCAACTTTTCCGATTTTCGATTTTCGATTTTCCTCACGTTCTAGGTCCAAATCTTATTTTCTCGGGGTCTAAAACATCACATTTCACTTATTTAATTAATGTACTATTCAAACCAGTCCCTAACTCATTTTTTTCAAAATTACAATTTTGCCCCCAAACTTTTACATATTTACACTTTTGCCCCAATACTCGAAAATTAAAATTCAGCCCTTATTCATATGTTTTATAACATGCTGATCATTTTTCCCTTCTATGACAACATGAAATTCTCACTCTAACATGTACTTATGAACAATAGGTATTTTTACCAATTATGACGTTTTACTCGTTTTTATGTAAAATCGCTTAGTAAAAGTTGTTTAACATAATTTCAGCCTTCATATTCTATCATAAAACATCTAAATACACACTTTTCACCTATGGGTAATTTTCTAAAGATGAACCTTAGCATGAATTATTGGTAGCATAAGCTAAATCGAGTTCACGGACTCCAAAATCGTAAATAACTTGAAAACGGGCTAGAACAGACTTATCATGAGCTTGGAAAGTTTAGAAGACCCTAGCCATGTCTTCCCCTGGTAAATCTCGTCCATATGAAGAAGATGGACAAATTTGGCATTTTAATTTTGTTTTTAATTCATTTAATTACCAATTTACCAAAATGCCCCTAACTTAAAAATATCTCATTTCACTTATCTAATGCCCATTTTGTCCAACAATTTAACCAATGGTCTAATTTCCATTTAAGGACCTCCAATTTAAAATTTCATAGAAATTGGACACTTCTAACATGTAGAACTCAACTTTTGCACTATTTACAATTTAGTCCTTTTGACTAAATTGAGTGCTAAACGTCGAAATTTTTAACGAAATTTTTACGAAATCTTTCCGTAAAATTGTAGACCATAAAAATATAATAAAAATATAATTTTACTCGTCGGATTTGTGGTCTCGGAACCACTATTTCGACTAGACCCAAATTTAGGCTGTTACAACGCTTCCCCCCTTTTAGGATTTTCGTCCCCAAAAATCTTACCTAATGAAATTGAATATCTTTCGCACAATTTCCAACATCACTAAATAACCCTTTTTAAGACGATACTTTTAGAAACACACTCATCATCGATCTAAATCTCAATATAACTCAATCAATTTCGTGAAATAATGAATCGATACATATTGAAATTATTATACTAATTTGTCACTAGCATTTCTCTTGATCTCAAGATTGAGGGAAACTCGATATGAAATTCACAATAGTTCTGCCTTATTATCATTATAATATTATCACTGATATCGTTAATCCCGAATACACTTAACATTCAACTTAATTGCATCGACATATCAACATCTAAATACAGAGTCGTAAGTACCAGTTTCATATTCGTATGCCCAAAACATTTACTTCCACTTACATCCTTAATCAAATTAGGGAACGGTTACGGAAAATTGAGTACTTCACTTCCACTTTGCCATAGTATAACTATGGTTTTATGTATGATCACTTATCACTGATCAGATAAGCGTAGCTAAAGCTACCACTTATCACTTGTCACTTGTAGCCGGCTAACACTATTCACCGATCGTGTAACCGAGCTACCACTTTTCACTAATCGGTGGCCGAGCTACCACTTTTCACCGATCGGTAGCCGAGCTACCACTTTTCATCGATCGTAGCCGGCTACCACTTTTCATTTCACTTGTCATCGATCGTAAGTACTCAAATCCGTTGTTCCACTCAATTTGATCATTTTATTTGGTTTTCGTATTGTTGCTTTATTCTCAATTCATCAATACATATATCTCATCATACATTGTATAATTCATGAAATTAACATTCAATCATTAATTTTCAGCCATATGAACTTACTACCACTTATCCAAATAAAAAAATTTCTCTCTTAATGAAATACTTTCATTCATAAACCTCAAGTAAAATTACTCATAACATTCACTTAATTTCACAAGTTATACTCATAGCATCATACAAATGCCAATCAAACATGGACACTTATCATAGTATAGACTTTCCATATACATCTCATCTTTCATATTTCAAAAGAAATTCCTATCCACAATTTATATATCATCACATAAACATCATAATTACTTTTACGAGTCTCAACTCATCATAAACACACTGTTTGCACTATCAAAGTTAGCTCGGTTGAAGTGCACATCCGTCTAATAAAATAATTTACATCGAGTCTTGGGAGTCATCACACTATCACATCTCATTATGGCATGTATAGCTAGACTCTCACACTCACTATGGTAGTCCGAGAACCGACTAAACCATAGCTCTGATACCACTAAATGTAACACCCCTTACCCGTATCCTATGTCGGAACAGTAGCGAGGCATTACTGGACTAAACAATACATTTGGTCAAATTAATTAACACATATACATAATGACTTAGTCAAGCCACTATACATGCCATGGTTTAAATCATTTATAAATAAAGATACCCATAGATAGCTTGATAGTGTGAAGCGATCTCCGACGACCTCCAACCCGAGCTTGTTTAGTAGGACTCTGTAACATAGGAAAGAAAAGGGGGTAAGCTTATAAAGCTTAGTAAGTTCACATGTAAAAATAATAAGCATTAGCAATGAATTTAGCTTACTACTAAGCTGTCATAACTTGCATAAATAATGCTAAGTTCTTACTTTCCCAACTTACTCATTTGTAGCCTTATCAAAGCCTCAACATGACAAATCCTCACAACAAGTTCTCAATTTGATACAAACATTAAATCACATGCTTATACCTTGTTACTCATGTTCACATTAATCTGTCTACTTGAATCGCTGTCACTAAATTATTTATTTCTTGAGCTACAGAGCTCCAAATTTAAAACCGATAATTTTCCCTGAAACTAGACTCATATATCTTTATACCATAAAATTTCCAGAATTTTTGGCTAAGCCAATTAGTACAGTTTATTCATTAAAATTTCCCTTGTTTCACTGTTTGACTATTCTGACCACTTTTCACTACGAATCAATTTTCTCCCTGTACAGAATTCAAATAAGGTTATAATTTGTTTCATTGGAAACTAGACTCATTAAGGATTTCAAGCATATAACTTTTATCCCATAATTATTTTTGTACAATTTTTAATGATTTTTCCAAGTCAGAACAGGGGATCACGTAGTCATTCTGAACCAATCTCACAAGAATTTAAATATCCTAAAATATAAAACTCCATTGTTTTCTCTGTTTCTTTTAAATAAAAATAGACTCAATAAGATTTAAATCAATATCTCATCCAACTTATAATTCAATTTCTACTATTTTTGGTGATTTTTCAAATTCAAGTCACTGCTGTTGTCCAAAACAGTTTTATTGTAAAATTTACTCTTTCATGATTGCTTTGTATTAACATCCATTTAATCATACATAACCCCAAAACATATCCTTTAACTAGCCATTCCAATAGCTAGCCATTATCGAATATTTACATGCCATTCATTTTCCCCTTTAACCTATACATCAACAACAAAACTTAAACTTATCATGTCACGATTTAATTTGGCCTAAAACCCTCACACATAGTTATAAATCAAATTTATCACCTATTTATACATCATAAGTATAGACCTATCGTCACAAGGTCATCACAAGATCATTTTCATAGGTATGACTTACTCATTTACATTCTTACCAAATGTTCCATATACATCGAAATTTAGTACTCATGAATTTTGCGTACATACCAGTGTACTCTTTCAACATGATCATACCTTGTCATTTCTTTGATATCATCTTTGGATTTTCCCATTGAAACTCTTGGGATACTAAGGATGGATACTCGGGAAAAACTCGTACATGATGTCTTGTACTAGTGCCATGTCCCAGACATAGTCTTACGCTAGCTTTCATATCGTGGCCGATGCCATGTCCCAGACATGGTCTTACACTGGCTCTCATATCCTGGCCGATGCCATGTCCCAGACATGGTCTTACACTGGCTCTCATATCGTGGCGATGCCATGTCCCGGACATGGTCTTACATCGCACACATATTGCCATGGTCCAACCATGGTCTTTACTATCAATTCATCACATGTCGAAATTCGATTATACTCATACCCCGCATTTCTCTTAATTTGATCTTTCAATACAATCTCGTAATTTTTATATTATTCATGATCCAATAATAACATACGAAATAACACATGGTATCAGTTAAACATTTAAACATATTAAATTTAATGCCTATTAACATACGAACTTACCTCCATACCAAAACGACCATTTTACCAACTTTCCGATTTTCGATTTTCGATTTTCCTCACGTTCTAGGTCCAAATCTTATTTTCTCGGGTCTAAAACATCACATTTCACTTATTTAATTAATGTACTATTCAAAACAGTCCCTAACTCATTTTTTCAAAATTACAATTTTGCCCCCAAACTTTTACATATTTACACTTTTGCCCCAATACTCGAAAATTAAAATTCAGCCCTTATTCATATGTTTTATAACATGCTGATCATTTTTCCTTCTATGACAACATGAAATTCTCACTCTAACATGTACTTATGAACAATAGGTATTTTTACCAATTATGACGTTTTACTCGTTTTTATGTAAAATCGCTTAGTAAAAGTTGTTTAACATAATTTCAGCCTTCATATTTTATCATAAAACATCTAAATACACACTTTTTACCTATGGGTAATTTTCTAAAGATGAATCTTAGCATGAATTATTGGTAGCATAAGCTAAATCGAGTTACCCGGACTCCAAAATCGTAAATAACTTGAAAAACGGGGCTAGAACAGACTTACCATGAGCTTGGAAAGTTTAGAAGACCCTAGCCATGTCTTCCCCTGGTAAATTTCGTCCATATGAAGAAGATGGACAAATTTGGCATTTTAATTTTGTTTTTAATTCATTTAATTACCAATTTACCAAAATGCCCCTAACTTAAAAATATCTCATTTCACTTATCTAATGTCTATTTTGTCCAACAATTTAACCAATGGTCTAATTTCCATTTAAGGACCTCCAATTTAAAATTTCATAGAAATTGGACACTTCTAACATGTAGAACTCAACTTTTGCACTATTTACAATTTAGTCCTTTTGACTAAATTGAGTGCCCAAACGTTGAAATTTTTGAACGAAATTTTTACGAAATCTTTCCATAAAATTGTAGACCATAAAAATATAATAAAAATATAATTTTACTCGTCGGATTTGTGGTCTCGAAACCACTATTTCGACTAGACCCAAATTTAGGCTGTTACAATATATGCTCAAGAAAGTCGAAACAAGAGCTATTATGCTAAGAGTGTAGTAGAACGCTATACAAGAGTACTTATGCGTGCATCATGACATTTAGAGGTGTTCATGGGTCGGGTCGGGTTTGATATTAAGCACTTTGTGCTTGCTGAATCTCGACCCGAAATATGGGCTTAAATTTGTCCATGCTTGCCCATATTTGCAAAAGACTAATCCAAACTCATTTTAGGCCTACCCATATTGTTTTTAATTTTCTAAAAAAATATTTATATTATATTATATCAATATTTAATAATTTTATATATTTTTTTATTTATTGAAAATTTTTATATAGTCTTTTTAGCATTATTTTAATGTTTACATTAGAGTAATATTATATATTTAATATATATTTATTTTTAATGTGTTATAAATTACATAATATATAAAAATAATATTATAAACTTAAAATTCAGTCGAGCTCAAGCCCTAAATGTTCAAACTTGAGCCTGACCCATATTTTAAACGAGCCTAATTTTTTTTCCAAACTCATTTATTGGGCCTAATATTTTTACCTAAATTTTAAGCTGTCTTTTGGGCCTAACCTTTGGGCTTGACCCTAACATTAGAGTAGTTACCCATAAATGCTTAGTGACGTTGTAGTGAGATTAGGGGTGTTCAAATGATAGATTCAATTTATGTCCCGAGTAGGATTACTATTAACTAAATAAAATAAAATTTTAAACTTGTTAACCGTTAATAAAACCAAATTTTTTTTTGAAACTCATCAACTGAATCGAATTAATTTCGGTTAATTCAATCAGTTAGCCGAAATTTAATATAATGAAAATACTCTTTTTCTTTGCTTTTAATTTAGAGAAGTTTACAAGAAGCCAAAAATAACACATAACACAATAACATAATAACAATAATAAATTAAAAAAATCACAATAGAGTGATTTTTTTTATTTTTTTATTTTTGTGAATTACACTAACTAACAAGGTAAAACTCGAACAACAAATGCAATTAGTACGACTGAAATTCAGACCACATCTGAGGCAACAAACACCCTTGACCATCAGTCCATCACATGAAATTCACAATAAAATAATTTGAAAAAAAAAATATTTGTTAAATATTTTATTTTAATTGTATCTTTCATAACATTTTACTTTGGCCCATTTAGTTTATAATTCCATTTAGTGTTTATATATTTGATAATATAATTAAAAAAAAAAACTTTAATAAACTCCCAACCAAATTAATATTTGTGACCCATAAGTTAATTATACTTTAATAAGATAATTTAATCTTTATACTTTAATTTTTTTACTTAATTTGGTACTTCAATGTTTATAACGTCATTAGTTAATCTAAATATTTTATTCTAATTAAAACACTGATATAAATTTTAAGAATTATTAACATCATTAAAATTATTTGTTAAATTCATGCCCATTACAATGTCATTTTTTGTTACATAATTATCAAATGAGTACTTTTTATATTTTAGAAGGTCACACCAGTAAAATTAATAGAAGAATTTTAATGATATGAACAATTGAATCTAAATTTTATATTCAAAAAATAGGACTACATTCTTAAAATTATAAGTTTTAGATTTAAATTAGGGATAAATCTTAAAATTATACATGAACTTTGATTTGATGCAATTAAACAAATTAAACTTTAGTCGCGGTTCAAATGTATACATGAAACTTTAATTTTGATTCAATTATACACATTTGAAGAAATAAATACATCAACTTATTTTTATATTGAATAAATATAATTACATGTGTATGCAATAATTGTGTTAATAATTTACGAGAACTGAATTAAATCAAAATTTCATGTATAAAATTGCACAAGTTTAAAATTTATGTATAAAATTACACATTAAACCAAAATTTATATATAGTTTTGAGATTTATCCCTTTTAAATATTTAGTCAAAAAATAGTTAACTTAACACGAAGCATGGGTAGGAAACCATATTAATTGTTTTAATTAGTATAATAATATATTTAGTTCACAATACTTACACATTTATCAAATTGGTCCTAATTCTAAATAATTCAACAAATTTGATCCCTTACAAATTCTATCAAATTGGTCATAAAAAATTTCAATTTCGTCACTAATATTTTCTATCGATTTTGATTTGGTCACTAGCATAGTGTCTATGAGCGTTATTTTCCAAGCTTATTTCTTCACCTTCTTTTCTTCTCAAGGCCCAATTTTTCTCGAGAAAAAGAAAATATATAGCCCAATGGAAAATGGAAAAAGAAAATAAGAAGCCGAATCCAAGGAAGAACAAAAGCTAAAACCCAAGTCTTCTTTTCTTTTTAGTTTTCCGAGATAAAAGAACCCAAATCCAGAAAAGAAAAAGAAAAAGAAAAAAAACCTCATCATCGTCATCAATTCATTATTCGGTTTTTTTTCCCACAAGCTTTACCACTCAGCAAAGCACTAATATTGATTTTTGGCTGTCTATTTATCTGTCTTAGTTTCTTCCCTTTTACTATTTTCTTTTTCTTTCTTTCCTTCTAAATTCCCAACCATTCTTAAATCCCATGAAGGTAAAGAAAAAAAATTGACAAAAGAAAAAGATTACCCCTTCCTTAAAGAAATAAAAGCAAAGAAAACAAACCCTGACAAAAGAAAAAGATTATCCCTTCCTTAAGGAAATAAAAGCAAAGAAAACAAACCCACCTTTTTTCTGTACTAAACAGTTAATGTCCATAGTTAAATACTAGTAATTTGTTTTGTTATTTTCTATGAAAGAGCAATGGGAAATATTTCTGGGTTTTGTCTTTTATAGGTATATGTTTGTGTTTCTTTTTTTTTTTTTTATGGTGCAGGATCTTCAAAATCTGAGATAAGAAATTCAATCTAAAAAAAGAGAAATAATTTTTTATTGATTTTTTTCAAGGTAAATTCTTTGTTTTTGTTCTTTTTTTTCTCTGTGATTATTTTATGTCTTCTAAGTGTTTGTTTAAATGCCTGAGTGTAGACTTTATCTCTATTATTAAAAAAAGATTTTATTTTGATATGTTGGGTTTAATTTAACCCAAAGTTTCTCGTCTAATGTTCTGTAAATTTACATTTATTGGATTTAGTGCCATTATTACTCGTGAATTGGTCAATGCCTGCATTTTTTCTTGTACGATTTGATAATTAAGTCAATAAAGGTTTGCTTTTTTTATTTTGTTTTTTGTTAATATAACTTATGAATATTGATGCATATGATATCTTTATGATCATTTCTCTTACTTTTGTGTGTGTGTGTTTAATGTTTCAATTATGAACTTTGAGTTTAAAGGGAGCAAATTTTTGTTGTTAAGTGATATTGTTATATAGTAAAAAAAAAAAAAAAAAAAAAAAGATGAATTCCCAAAATCAAGTGGAGTCAACTCTCAAGGAAATACTCGAAGTGGTCAAGCCGTTGCATGAAGACCGGGTTACTCGGTTTAAGATCATCAATGAACTGCGTGAAGTCGTTCAATCTATCGAAAATTTAAGAGGTAAAATTTTATGTTACTTTATTTTGATTGTTCCATGGGAAATGCTAATAGTGATTCTTAGTAACTCGTCTTACGAGTAAATCAATGCAAGTTTATTGATTGATATTGGCCGCAGAAATGCTATATTTTGCATTCCGTGATGGATGTTGCGAACAATTTGCAAACCAGGATAATTTTTATGTATACAAACATAAAATGTTTGGCCCCGTGAAAAGAAACACGAACTAAACAAGTGGTTTTTTTGTGTATCATTCTGAATTTCTAGCTGATTTACGGCATTGAGTACTTACGGATAACTAACGTGCGTGTAAATGGCATAAACAGGTGCAACTGTGGAGCCATTTGGATCCTTTGTGTCTAATCTCTTTTCACGGTGGGGAGACTTGGATATTTCTATCCATGTATCTTCCGGTCAATGTGTTTCATCAGCTGGAAAGAAACGGAAACAGACTTTACTTGGAGAATTACTACGAGCTTTAAGAAATCAAGGTGATTTCAAGTATAATTTTCATGCTTTCATGTTCTTGTTGAAACATATACTAGGGGAGTAAAGAAACACTCCTTTCTTGGGGTTGGAGGTGGCGTCAAATTGTTATTCATTCATTGTTGATTTTTCGTTTTAAGTAACATTAATCTACAGGTGGATGGTCGAGGTTAAATTTTATTCCCAGTGCAAGAGTTCCCATTTTGAAAATCGTTAGCAAATGGCAAAACATCTCTTGTGATATTTCAATTGATAATATCCAGGGCGAAATAAAGTCCAAGTTCTTGTTTTGGCTCAATGAGATTGATGGCCGATTTCGTGACATGGTTTTACTGGTAACTGTCGTTAAAACCGAACACTTCCTGTTATGGAGAGAAATGTATCTCTCATTTCTCCTTCATGCTATGCAGGTGAAGGAATGGGCCAAGGCTAATGGTATTAATAACCCGAAAACCGGGACTTTCAACTCTTATTCCCTCAGTTTGCTAGTGATTTTCCATTTTCAGGTGACTTTTATGATTAAATCTGTTATCAATCATTTTAGGAAAAGTTGTAGGACTACGTTGGTCCGAATTTAGAAAAAAAAATTGAACATAGCCTTGTCGGATACATACCTGTAGTAGAGACATGTTTGTCTTTCATTTCATTTATTTTCTTTTTCTTGCAGACATGTGTACCTCCAATTTTACCTCCTATAAAAGATATATACCCAACGAATGTTGTCGATGATCTTACAGGTATTTTAATCTCAAATTCTATTTGATTTTCTCGTTTGTGCCCTGTTTCAGAATAGGGATTCATGTTAAGGTTTCAATTCTCCATTATCAGATCCTGGTAGGGAAGTTGGTCAAAAATACACCATGATATGAAATTTTGAGCTCAGCTCTTAATGAAAAACAAATCATGATTTAAAAATGAAAGCATGTTCTTGATTGCAGGTGCCAAAGTCGACGCGGAGAGACGTATTGCACGAGTATGTTCGTCTAACATTGCCAGGTTTAAATCAATCAGAAGAAGAATTGTAAATCGAAGTTCTTTGTCCGAGCTGTTTATTTCCTTCATTGCAAAGGTATGGATTCCTATTACGATCATCTATTTTGCTTGTTAAAGCCGTATTTGACTTGTACAGCAACATGTTTAGTAGATCAGTTCTCCTCGGAAGCACCATATAGGCTTTGTTTATGCCAAGTTTTTAAATATTTTTTGCAGTTTTCAGAGATAAACTCGAAGGCCTCAGAGTTGGGAATCTGCACATTTACTGGAGAATGGGAGTATATAGCAAGCAATACGCCCCGGGCTTGTGCAATATTCGTAAGACCCTCTCCTCTTTGTGTGATATTCTTACAACACTTCACGGCTTTGGCACCTAAAACTAAAATGAGTATATATTTTTTTTTACGTTTGTTTTAGATTGAAGATCCTTTTGAACAGCCTGAAAATTCTGCTAGGGCAGTCGATCAGAAACAACTGGTCAAGATAGCTGAAGCATTTGAGACGACTCGTCGTATTCTAATCTCAGCCAATATTACCCGAAAAACTCTCCTCCGCACATTAGTTGGACCACAAACATCACGATTCCTCATAAAAAAAAACCCAACCGTGTACTCAAACAGCAATTACAGGTACTAGTACTACCCAAATACTCCTCCGCGGGCGCATCGGGTTGTGCAATCACCGTTGCAAACGCAGTACAAGAACTTAAATAATTTTATTTAATATTTATATTATATTATATTAATATTTAATATTTTTATGCATTTTTTTATTGAAAATTTTTATATATTTTTCTTAACATTATTTTTATTGTGTTCTAAGTAACATTATAAACTTAAAAATGAGTCGAGTTTAGGCCTTAAATGTTTAAACTCGAGCCTGGTGCATATTTTAAATGAGCTTAATTTTTTTTCTCAAACTCATTAATTGGGCATAATATTTTTACTTAAATTTTAAGCTGGCTTTTGGGCCTAACCTTTGGGCCTGACCCAAACATTAGAGTAGTTGCCAATAAATGCTTAGTGACATTGTAGTGAGATTAGGGGTGTTCAAATGATAGATTCAATTAATGTCCCGAGTAGGATTTCTATTAACTAAATAAAATAAAATTTTGGATTTCTATTAACTAAATCAAATAAAATTTTAACTTGTTAACTTTTAATAAAACCAAAATTTTTTAAAATTCATCAACTGAATCGAATTAATTTCGGTTAATTCAATTAGTTAGTCGAAATTTAATACATATTTAATATAATGAAAATACTCTTTTCCTTTGCTTTTAATTTAGAGAAGTTTACAAGAAGCCAAAAATAACAAATAACACAATAGCAATAATAAATTAAAAAAATAATCACAATAGAGTGAATTTTTTTTTTTTTTTTTGAATTACACTAACAAGGTAAAACCCGAACAACAAACGCAATTAGTGCGACTGAAATTCAGACCATATCTGAGGCAATGAACATCCTTGACCATCAGTTCATCACATGAGATTCACAATAAAATGATTTGAAAAAAAAAAGATTTGTTAAATATTTTATTTTAATTGTATCTTTCATAATATTTTACTTTTGCCCATTTAGTTTATAATTCCATTTAGTGTTTATATATTTGATAATATAATTAAAAAAAACTTTAATAAACTCCCAACCAAATTAATATTTGTGACCCATAAGTTAATTATACTTTAATAACATCATTTAATTTCTATACTTTAATTTTTTTACTTAATTTGGTACTTCAATATTTATAACGTCATTAGTTAATCTAAATATTTTATTCTAATTAAAATGTTGATATAAATTTTAAGAATTATTAACATCGTTAAAATTATTTGTTAAATTTATGTGACATTTTTTTGTTACATAATTATCAAATGAGTACTTTTTAACTTTTAAAAGGTCACACCAGTAAAGTTAATAAAAGAATTTTAATGATGTTAACAATTGAATCTAGATTTAAATTAGTGATAAATCTTAAAATTATACATGAACTTTGATTTGATGCAATTATACACATTAAACTTGAGTAGCGGTTCAAATGTACACATGAAACCTTAATTTTGATTCAATTATACACATTTGAAGAAATAAATACATCAATTTATTTTTATATTGGATAAATATAATTACATGTGTATGCAATAATTGTGTTAATAATTTACGATAACTGAATTAAATCAAAATTTCATGTATAAAATTGCACAAATTTAAAGTTTATGTATAAAATTACACATTAGACCAAAATTTATATATAGTTTTGAGGTTTATCCTTTTTAAATATTTAGTCCAAAAATAGTTAACTTAACACGAAGCATGGGTAGGAAACCATACTAATTGTTCTAATTAGTATAATGATATATTTAGTTCACAATACTTACACATTTATCAAATTGGTTCTAATTCTAAATAATTCAACAAATTTAATCCCTTACAAACTCTATCAAATTGGTCATAAAAAATTGAGTAAATTGTAAAAATTGTAAATTGAAGGGTCAAAATGTGAAATAAATAAATTGAATGGCTTGTATGGGCATGGGTAGTATGCGGCCCTAAAGGAGTATGTCTAAATTTTGTATATTTTGTGTTTTATGCAATAGGGACTAAATTGTAAAAATTGTAAATGTTAGGGTAAAATTGTAATTTACCCAATTATGTGTTTTTGGAATTAAATTGAATGAGAAAAATGTTGAATGAATCCATTTTTGAAATGATTAGATCAAAAACAAAAAGAAACGGGATTGGATCGAGGAAAAGCTAAGTTGAACGAATAGCCGGAAAACCTAAACCGTCAATTTCCGAGGTAAGTTTTAAGCAATTGGATGAAATGAAATTTGAATATATATATTTAATGTGTGTTTGAATAATTGAATTAAGCATACTAAAATACATTTGTCGAATGTGAATGGAATGGGATCAAATATTTATAAATTAGCCGAATGTAAATGTGGTGTATATATAAATGTATAAGTGTTGTATAAACAAAGAAAGGTTCGTATAATGGCACTATGTGTGCGAGATTAAACACCAAGCACTATGTGTGCGATGTCAGTGGAATGACACTATGTGTGCGAGATTAAACACCGAGCACTATGTGCGACCCATGTGTGCAGGATTAAATATCGAGCACTATGTGTGCGATATCGGTGGAATGGCACTATGTGTACGGGAAACGTGTAAGGAGCACTAAATGTGCGATTAATTTTTATATCTTGGATTGAATTTTGGGTAAGTGGATATTATGAGATGATATTAATTGAAATCAAATAAGAGTGATAAATTAGTTTGGATGGAATGTATCAATTAATTTTATAGTTCAATTGATATGATTGACATGGAGTAATGCTTACAAAATCTCATTGATTTATACATGAATTTTATATATTGTATTCGGCCATGTGGAAGTTTGTATAAAGAATTCATTTGATTAGTTTAAATCTTGAATATGTGATTTATATGGGTTTGAATTGCAAGTATAAGTTTGGTAAGTAAAATATATATATGCATGTGAAACCTATTATCGAAGGTTTGGAAGTTTGGCCTTTGGGATATGAGACGAGAAAGATTTCGAAAGGTGATATGAACTAAAGTCATGGTTATAAATCTTGGTTGTGAGTATATTATTCTGATTTTACTAGTGTAGTGTTATAATGCATTATTGTTGTGAAATTGCTTATAACTTACTAAGCTTTTGAAGCTTACTTTGTGTATTTTTCTTATGATTATAGAGTTTCAGAGACTTGCTCGGGTTGGAAGTCGAAGAAGATCTCATCACACTATCTAGTTTTTGCTTCGGTAAATAAATGCTTGAAGATTTGGTTATGTGGCATGTATAGACTAGTTATGATATGGTTGGTTTTGAAATTATATATATAGCCATGCGAAAATGGCTTGATTATGATGTTAATGGTTGCGTATTCGGTTTTGTTTTAATTTAAATTTGGAAGTATGTTTTATGGTAAATATGTTTGTAATGTGGTTATATGATTTTGCAATGAAACAGTTTTTGGTTAGCAGCAGTGACGTGATTTTGAAAAATCACCAAAAGTAGGATAAATGGAATTAGAAAGTAAATAGGATATAGAATTAAAGATTATTATGTCTATTTTTATATGAAAGAAATAGAGTAGGCAAAGGAATTTTATATTATAAGATATTTAAATTTTAGTGAGACTAGTTCTGAATGACTTTGTGATCCTCTATTCTGTCTTGGAAAAATTATTAAAAATTTTACAAAAATAATCATGGATCATAATATATATTCTTAGAATCCTTAATGAGTCTATTTTTTATTGGAATAAATGAAAACATTAATTGAATTCTGTACAATAAGATAACTGAGTTTTTGTAAAGATAGGTCAGAACCATCAAACAGTAAACAAGGGAAACTTTAATGAATAAACTGTACTAATTGGCCACAAGAAAAATTCTGGAAAAATTATAGTAAGAATATATATGAGTCCAGTTTCAATTAAAATTTACGGATCTAAATTTCGAGTTTTGTAACTCGAGTTATAGTTAATTTAGTCAACATAACGTAGATGGACAGTTTCAATTTTTATGTCATGAATTAGTAGTTAAGTTTAGTAATGACTCGAGCTCGACTCCGGCAACGATCTCGGGTAAGGGGTGTTACATTAAGACAACATAAAAACTTACATTTTAATCACGATGCAAAAGTAGAACATCTTAATTTTAACTATGAAATCTTTTAATTGCAGCTTAGTACATTCATTTTTTTATTGAATTCCAATCGCAGAACATCTTAATTGTAGTTATGACAGCTTAGGACATTAATATTTAATCAATTCCAATAGCAAGACATCTTAATTTCTTAACAAATATTTGGACAACATGCATGGAGTTTGCATGTCGCGGCAGCTCACTCAATAACTAACAATCATCAAGACATTTCCCTCAATTTTCATCACACTTACCAACATAAGAGTACAACCAACCATTCAAGAAAGAAATGAATTAAACTCACACCATAATCCAACAACAACCATTTTACAGAACCATTTCTTCAAATTTCCAACATGTTTTACTTGCTTCTAACCGAAAATCAACAGCAGCTAATTGACAGTTTATTCATAAAATTCAGACATCTCCAACTATTAATATAGGTTCAGCCTTTGTTCGAGTAATGCCAGCAAAATATCTTAGCATCTAAAGGTGGGGTTGAGAATTCAACATCTAAGCAGTTCTAAATTTCCATTACCTGATTACAGATCCAACATCTGTACCAACATAAATGAAATATTGATGCCAGCTACTGCAAATGGATATTCCTATTCAGATCTATTCAGTTACTGCAAAAAAAAAAAACAAAAAAAACTGCTGAGTTGTTTTAACCTTAATGACAAGGAGATATTACTAGAAAAGGGAAATCGCAGCGCTAAAGCAATTGCATTGTACCATAAATTTTGTCATCCAAGAATAGAATATGAACCTAAACTCTTAACATTATGTGATTTAATGGGTCAAATTTCAACAAAGAATAGAAAAAGATGATACAATAATTTGCAAAATAAATAAATAAATTACCAACGGCTCTTCAGAAGACCACGATTCGGACCAAAACCAAATCTGCTTTTGGGAATTTGAGGTCTGAAAAACCGAACTCTGCAACCCAAAAAGACTTTTGCTTGAAACCTTCTTATGGGTATTTGAGAAATAAAACCAAAAACGCTTTGGAAAATTTGGGTATGAGAGAAACCCTTGAGTTTCCCCAGTAAAACAAGGCTTTGATCGCCATTGGTTCGAGAATGCGGAGCTTATAAAGTGGTTTTGGGGGGTTGGGTCGGCGACGGAAGAGAAGGTTTTGTACAGAAGCAAATGAAGAAGTGAAGAACAGCAACTGGTGAAGGCTGATGATGAAGCTTGTTTCAGAGAAAGAAGCCTCTGCATCTTTCGTCTTTGACCTTTGGCTTCTGAAAATTTTGTTTTCGGTTTTGGAAAACTTCCCACTTCCAAAATCAGACAAAAAGAGAGAAGGGGAAGAAGAAATAATAAGGATAAAAATGTAAAACACCAGCAAAATTCCTTTTCCTATGACAAAAGCTAAATTTTTTGGCTTCTTCGTCTATAAAAAAGTGCTTCTCCAACGTTAAAATAATTCCTCCACCTTGTTCTTTATTCCTTTTTAGTGAAAAGGACTTTTGGACAAAAAAGTCTATCTGTGATGAAACGAAGAATGGGTCCAAGATAAAACCTAAACTACAAACGTAATTAGTGCGACTGAAATCAATATCACATCTGAGGTAATAGACACCCTTGACCATCAGTCCATCACATGAGATTCACAATAAAATGATTTGAAAAAAAAAATGATTTGTTAAGTATTTTATTTTAATTGTATCTTTCGTAATATTTTACTTCGGCCCATTTAGTTTATAAGTCCATTTAGTGTTTATATATTTGATAATATAATTTTTTAAAAAAAACTTTAATAAACTCTCAACCAAATTAGTATTTGTGACCCATAAGTTAATTATACTTTAATACTTTAATTTTTTACTTAATTTGGTACTTCAATGTTTATAACGTCATTAGTTAATCTAAATATTTTATTCTAATTAAAATGCTGATATAAATTTTAAGAATTATTAACATTGTTAAAATTATTTGTTAAATTCATGTCCATTACAATGTCATTTTTTTGTTACATAATTATCAAATGAGTACTTTTTAAATTTTAGAATGTCACACTAGTAAAATTAATAGAAGAATTTTAATGATGTTAACAATTGAATCTAAATTTTAAATTCAAAAATAGGACTAAATTCTTAAAATTATAAATTTTAAATTTAAATTAGGAATAATGTAATGGCCTAAATTCAAGATTATCGGAATAATGGTTTCGCAACCATAAATCCGATTTAAATAGAAATTTATTTCAATATGTTTACATGAGTCTTTATATGATAGGAAATATTTTTATAAATATTTATAAAATGTTAGTAATGTGGTATTAAACTTTCGTTAGAAAATTTTAACGTTTGGGTAGGTAATTAAATGAAAAGGACTAAATTGAAATGAAAGTGAAAGTTTAATTATAGATTAAAAGAAATTATGAAGGACCAAAATGGCAATTATGCCATTTTGTAAAGATGAGGCGGTTTATTGAAGAAAATCTGAGATTTTTTTTAAGTATATTATTATATTATATTATATTATATTATTATATTATTATATTATTATATATATAAAGAAAGGAGAGATAGAAACAGAAAAGAAACAGAGAGCAAACGTGAAAGAAGAAAGAAAAAGAGAAAAGAAAGAAGAAAAGGGAAAATTGAAAGTTTGAAGCTTGGAGTTTAATTTGGTAAGTTAATTTAGTCCTTTTTCTTTTAATTTTGATGCTTTATAAGTTTTAGAACAAAGTTTTGATGAATTTAAGTTGAAGTTTTTGAAGTTTTAGAGTTTTTGAATATAGCATATGATGAATAAAATGATGAATTAGTGGTTTAATTGAAAGAATTTGAAGTTAGAATTGGATAAAGGATTTAATTGTAAAATAAGCTATAAGAAAACTGTTTTGGGACAGCAGCAGTAGGGTTACTTTGAAAAAATCACTAAAAATCGTAGAAGTGGAATTAGAAGCTGAGTGAGATACGAAATTAAAGCTTATTGAGTCTATTTTCATATGAAAGAAACAAGGAAAGCAAAGGAATTCTGTATTCTGAGATATTTGAATTTTTGTAAGACTGGTTCAGAATGAATTCGGGTTCCCCCGTTTTGACTTTAGAAAATCATCAAAAATTGAAGAAAATTAATTAGGGGCTTAAATTTATATGTTTAGAATCCTGAACGAGTCTATTTTCTATAGAAATAAACGGGAACATCATCCGAATCCTGTATGAAGGGATAATTAATTTTTAGTGAAGAAGGGTTAGAACTGTCAAACAGCAGAACAGGGGTAACTTTAAAGAATAAACTGTACTTATTGGCTAAACCAAAAATTCTAAAAATTTTATGGAAGAAAAATATGTGAGTCTAGTTTCAGGGAAAATTAACGGTTCTTCATTTGGAGCTCTGTAGCTCGAGAAATAAATAATTTAGTGACTGTGACTCAAGTAGACAGCTTTGAATAAGCTAAAAATAATAATAGAATTATAGAAAATACTACATGTGAACATGAAATGTATTGAATTGATGATTGAATTTATTTATTTAGATCCGGAAAACTCAAATACGAAGCTAGATCGAGGAAAGGAAAAAGTCCCGGATTAGTAGATTTTATAAACGAACTAGTATCGAGGTAAGTTCATGTAACTTGAATTACATTCTTAAATGCTTGAAATGTATGTTATTGATGTGAATATAATTTGAATGTTCATTATATGAAAATTGATGAAACTTTGATATATTTGATAAAAAGGGGAAAGAAATCCCTGTTGAATGAAAGGAAAATTCGATGGATCTCTGAAAAGGAATTGACGGTAAAAAGGGATCTAGCCCGGACGGGTGATTTTATCCTGATATAGCCCTCCCGAAGAATATGTGGAAAATGGATTTAGCCCGGACGGGTAATCCGAATTAGGGTCTGAATTTAGCCTGGACTGGTAATTCAGATCCAAGCTCATTAGAGTAATTGTCGTTGCGGATTTAGCTTTGGACTGTAATCCCGACAATACTCTATGAGTTTATATTACAGGGGATTTAGCCTGGATTGGTAATCCCGCTGTAAAGATGAGGTTCGCGGGAGTGTGCTCTCTGAAATGGAAATGTGCGCACATGAATATGAATTGACGGACCCGAATTTGTACACTAAAGTGTACCTATGAAAATCCATCGAAAATTCCAAGAAATTCAACGGGATAAATATGGAAAAAGAATAACAAGGAAATGGAAATCACGGTATTGATGAGCTCATCAATCATGGTGTGTATATTATTGATATATGGAAATTAATGGACTAACTTGGATGTTGAGTTTGTGAATGTTAGGGTAATAATGCATTGAGTGAGTATATGAATGTTTATTGCTTGTATTGAAAATACTAGGTAAGTATAATTCTTGTTACATGGGCTTACTAAGCACAAAGTGCTTACCCTATTTCCTTTTTCCCTGTTTTGTAGTGTTAAGAGCTCGGAGGTCGGATCGGTGGGAGACTCATCACACTATCAACCCCAGTATTTTGGTATTTTAAGAAACTTTATTTTAGAAATCAATGGCATGTATAAGCTAATAAAATAAATGTTAATATGAAATGAATGTAAGGTCAGCCATTGGTATGACCTATGTGTTAAAGTTATCTTATAAATATGCATGAATTATTTTAAAAATATGTTGAATTGGAATGGTCTCGGTTTTAAAAAAAATAAATTTAAACTCTAGTAATGTCTCGTACCTTATTCTGAAAACGAATACAGGTAGGGGTGTTACAAATAAATCTCAAAATTATTCATGAACTTTGATTTGATGCAATTATACACATTAAACTTTAGTCGCGGTTCAAATGTATACATGAAACTTTAATTTTGATTCAATTATACACATTCGAAGAAATAAATACATCAATTAATTTTTATATTGGATAAATATAATTACAAATGTATGCAATAATTGTGTTAATAATTTATGAGAACTGAATCAAATCAAAATTTCATGTATAAAATTGTACAAATTTAAAGTTTATGTATAAAATTGCATATTAAACAAAAATTTATATATAGTTTTGAGATTTATCCTTTTCAAATATTTAGTCCAAAAATAGTTAACACGAAGCATGGGTAGGAAACCATATTAATTGTTTTAATTAGTATAATAATATATTTAATTCTCAATACTTACATATTTATCAATTTGATTCTAATTTTAAATAATTCAACAAATTTAATTCCTTAGAGATCTTATCAAATTGGTCATAAAAAATTTCAATTTCGTCACTAATATTTTCTATCGATTTTGATTTGGTCACTAGTATAGTGTATATGAGCGTTATTTTCCAAGCTTATTTCTTCAACTTCTTTTCTTCTCAAGGCCCAATTTTTCTCGAGAAAAAGAAAATATATAGCCCAATGGAAATTGGAAAAGAAAATAAGAAGCCGAATCCAACGAAGAGCAAAAGGTAAAACCCAAGTCTTCTTTTCTTTTTAATTTTCCGAGATAAAAAAAACCCAAATCCAGAAAAGAAAAAGAAATAAACCTCATCATCGTCATCAATTCATTATCCCTTTTTTTTGCACAAGCTTTACCACTCAGCAAAGCACTGATATTGACTCTTGGCTGTCTATTTATCTGTCTTAGTTTCCTCCTTTTTTCTGTTTTCTTTTTCTCTCTTTCCTTCTAATTTCCGAATCATTCTTTAATTCCATAAAGGTAAAGAAAAAAAATTGAAAAAAGAAAAAGATTACCCCTTCCTTAAGGAAATAAAATCAAAGAAAAAAAAACCCACCTTTTTTCTGTACTAAACAGTTAATGTCCATAGTCAAATAATAGTAATTTGTTTTGTTATTTTCTATGAAAGAGCAATGGGAAATATTTCTGGGTTTTGTCTTTTATAGGTATATGTGTGTGTTTCTTTCTTTTTATGGTGCAGGATCTTCAAAATCCGAGAGAAGAAATTCAATCTAAAAAAAGAAAAAGAACCCCATAAGATGAGGATTAATGGGAGTTGGGAGTTGATTTTTTATTGATTTTTTCAAGGTAAATTCTTTGTTTTTGTTCTTTATTTTCTCTGTGATTATTTTATGTCTTCTAAGTGTTTGTTTAAATGCCTGAGTGTAGACTTTAGCTCTATTATTAAAAAAGATTTTATTTTGATATGTTGGGTTTAATTTAACCCAAAGTTTCTCATCTAATGTTCTGTAAATTTATATTTATTGGATTTAGTGCCATTATTACCTGTGAATTGGTCAATGCCTGCATTTTTTCTTGTACGATTTGATAATTAAGTCAATAAAGGTTTGCTTTTTTTATTTTGTTTTTTGTTAATATAACTTATGGATATTGATGCATATGATCTCTATGTGATCATTTCTCTTACTTTTGTGTGAGTTTAATGTTTCAATTATGAACTTTGAGTTTAAAGGGAGCAAATTTTTGTTGTTAAATGATATTATTATATAGTAAAAAAAAAAAAAAAAGATGAATTCACAAAATCAAGTGGAGTCAACTCTCAAGGAAATACTCGAAGTGGTCAAGCCGTTGCATGAAGACTGGGTTACTCGGTTTAAGATCATCAATGAACTGCGTGAAGTCGTTCAATCTATCGAAAATTTAAGAGGTAAAATTTTATGTTACTTTATTTTGATTGTTCCATGGGAAATGCTAATAGTGATTCTTAGTAACTCGTCTTACGAGTAAATCTATGCAAGTTTATTGATTGATATTGGCCGCAGAAATGCTATATTTTGCATTCCGTGATGGATGTTGCGAACAATTTGCAAACCAGGATAATTTTTATGTATACAAACATAAGATGTTTGGCCCCATGAAAAGAAACACGAACTAAACAAGTGTTTTTTTTTTGTATATCATTCTGAATTTCTAGCTGATTTACGGCATTGAGTACTTACGGATAACTAACGTGCGTGTAAATGGCATAAACAGGTGCAACTGTGGAGCCATTTGGATCCTTTGTGTCTAATCTCTTTTCACGGTGGGGAGACTTGGATATTTCTATCGAGGTATCTTTCGGTCAATGTGTTTCATCAGCTGGAAAGAAACGGAAACAGACTTTACTTGGAGAATTACTACGAGCTTTAAGAAATCAAGGTGATTTCAAGTATAATTTTCATGCTTTCATGTTCTTGTTGAAACATATACTAGGGGAGTAAAGAAAAACTTTTTTCTTGGGGTTGGAGGTGGCGTCAAATTGTTATTCATTCATTGTTGATTTTTCGTTTTAAATAACATTAATCTACAGGTGGATGGTCGAGGTTAAATTTTATTCCCAGTGCAAGAGTTCCCATTTTGAAAATCGTTAGCAAATGGCAAAACATCTCTTGTGATATTTCAATTGATAATATCCAGGGCGAAATAAAGTCCAAGTTCTTGTTTTGGCTCAATGAGATTGATGGTCGATTTCGTGACATGGTTTTACTGGTAACTGTCGTTAAAACCGAACACTTCCTGTTATGGAGAGAAATGTATCTCTCATTTCTCCTCATGCTATGCAGGTGAAGGAATGGGCCAAGGCTAATGGTATTAATAACCCGAAAACCGGGACTTTCAACTCTTATTCCCTCAGTTTGCTAGTGATTTTCCATTTTCAGGTGACTTTTATGATTAAATCTGTTATCAATCATTTTAGGAAAAGTTGTAGGACTACGATGGTCCGGATTTAGGAAAAAAAATTGAACATAGCCTTGTCAGATACATACCTGTAGTAGACACATGTTTGTTTTTCATTTCATTTATTTTCTTTTTCTTGCAGACATGTGTACCTCCAATTTTACCTCCTATAAAAGATATATACCCAACGAATGTTGTCGATGATCTTACAGGTATTTTAATCTCAAATTCTATTTGATTTTCTCGTTTGTGCCCTGTTTCAGAATAGGGATTCATGTTAAGGTTTCAATTCTCCATTATCAGATCCTGGTAGGGAAGTTGGTCAAAATTACACCATGATTTGAAATTTTGAGCTCAGCTCTTAATGAAAAACAAATCATGATTTAAAAATGAAAGCATGTTCTTGATTGCAGGTGCCAAAGTCGACGCGGAGAGACATATTGCACAAGTATGTTCGTCTAACATTGCCAGGTTTAAATCAAGCACAAGTAGAATTGTAAATCGAAGTTCTTTGTCTGAGCTGTTTATTTCCTTCATTGCAAAGGTATGGATTCCTATTACGATCATCTATTTTGCTTGTTAAAGCCGTATTTGACTTGTACAGCAACATGTTTCGTAGATCAGTTCTCCTCGGAAGCACCATATAGGCTTTGTTTGTGCCACGTTTTTAAATATTTTTTGCAGTTTTCAGAGATAAACTCGAAGGCCTCAGAGTTGGGAATCTGCACATTTACTGGACAATGGGAGTATATAGCAAACAATACGAGATGGTTGCCCCGGACTTATGCAATATTCGTAAGACCCTCTCCTCTTTGTGTGATATTCTTACAACACTTCACGGCTTTGGCACTGAAAACTAAAATGAGTATTTTTTTTTTTTTTACGTTTGTTTTAGATTGAAGATCCTTTTGAACAGCCTGAAAATTCTGCTAGGGCAGTCGGTCAGAAACAACTGGTAAAGATAGCTGAAGCATTTGAGACGACTCGTCATATTCTAATCTCAGCCAATATTACCCGAAATACTCTCCTCCCCACATTAGTTGGACCACAAAGATCACGATTCCTCATCAAAAAACACCCAACCGTGTTCTCAAACAGCAACTACAGGTACTACCCAAATACTCCTCCTCAGGCACATCGGGTTGTGCAATCACCTTTGCAAATGCAGTATCATCTGTGGCAGCCGCCGTACAAGAACTCGAGGCCTTCAACCTCGCAAATGCAGCATGAAGGTCCAAGAATGGTGCCCTCAACACCGAAACTGCGGTCTCAATTTGCAAGAATGAGGGTGCCGAATGGACCGAGCCTGCCAAACCATCAATTTCAGAAGCCGAACCCTTCGGTCCCACAAAATCAGGTTCAAGTGCAAGTGCAAGTGCAACCACAGATTCAGAGAGCAAGGACAGAAGGTTATAATGGAAAATTTGGGTCTAAAAGGCCTCATCAGGTGCAGCATAATCAAGGGCAAATGTGGAGGCCAAAATATGATAAATAGAGAGAGCTTATAGAAGATCATATTTTCAATTTACTATAATGTTTTTCAAAACTTACAAAACAGTGTTATATGTATACACCTTGTGTTACAAAAGCATATTTTGATTTTTGAGCAAGTGTAAGAATATTTTTGCATTGAAGAATGAATAGTGAAATGTTTTCGGTTAAAAGTATTTGAGCTTTGCCCAACACTCAACTTTTTTTTAGAGTACTTGGCTTGAAATTCTTTCCTGCTCAATCTAGTGATGCTTTTGGCATGGTTGATTTATCTTGCCTACTCCATTTTTTGGAATGCTCGGTGTGAAATTAGACAATCAACGATGGTTCTGATACCATTTATCATGGGGCCATCATCATCTTTTCAAAAGTGTCAAAAGATTGTTACCATTTCCTCGAGAAAGTATAATGGTCTCATGAAAATGATATCGAAACAGACTTTTGGCAGTTTGATTTCGCGTCGAGCGCCCCTATAAGTGAGGTAAGTAAGGTAAACTAACCGTAACAAAATAGTTAATGACAAAAGCGTGACGAGATTGAGTGAGGAGAATATCACACCGAGTGCTTTAAAGTAGGCAAAATGCAATAGTCTCATATAAGAAAGGAAATAGAAGATCCTTGGACATGTAATCAGATGCGCTGTACATCCTATCAAACATGTTTGGAAAGAAGCAATGACCCTAATAAAATACAAAATACAATAATCTGAGTTAAAAAGTAAATATATTAAAATAGTAAATTGGAATAATAATCATGTAAGAATATAATATTTATAATTATTTTTTAAATCCATGGATTTATTTTTTGATACATATTATAAATTGAAAAATCTAAGGAGGGATGATAACAATCTGGCTTAAACTTTGGTTTTGGGGATACCAACGAGGTGCTAAACCTTGATGGATTCATACTTTTTATACTTTTTCAAATATATATTATTTTATATCTTAATTAATTAATTAATCTATAATATATGCGTATGGTTTTTTATAATTTATATATCAAATTTTTATTATAAAGCATAAAGATACAGATTGGCCGAAATGCATTTCATTGTTTTTAGGTAAAACAAACAAAAGAAGTATGAAAAGAATATGAATTTTTTAATTACTAATTAATCTCTTTACATTTAAAATAAATTATATTATTATAAAGATATTTTTCCTTTTTTTATATATTTTAAAAAAAATCATTAAAAATTTATATATGAAACAAATTAATCCCATATTGAACCCATAGCACCTACATCAATAACTCCTCAATTGATTTTTTTTTTATACATTTTAATATTATTATACATTATTTATTTTATTTTTAAAATCACTAACTATATTTTAAATATGAAAATTACTAATATTACTAAATTTATTTTTATATAATTTAAATAAAAATAATATATTTTTATAATTAAATGAAATTCAGGCAAGATTATATCAACTTGAATTACAAGAACAGTTCTTATCTCACCCTACCATGAAAGGGTATCACAAAATCATACCAAGTAAAAAGGAATGACTATAACAAAAAAGGGAACTCAAAGATGAATTTAACTTAACAAATAAATATTTTTTTCCCTGTATCTATCCAATGAAATAAAATAAATTAAAAAACAATGATCCTACCCCTACCCTGAGAAAACAATTTTAAAAGAAAAGCTGCATATATATATATATATATATATATATATATATATAGTAGAATTAAGTTACAAAGGAACTGTAAAAAACCATACCAGGCTGCATTTTGGCTGAAGAAATCAAATCTCTCAAAGAACCTCAATGTGTCTGATGTCCTCCTCCATCCTCCTCCGGTCCGACGACTGCATGATATTAAGACACCTGTAATTGACGACTTGTATTTTATTTGGAAACAATTATTTGCAAGACTTGCTTTAGCTGTCTTCAATTTGAGGAAGGGGTGAGGTTTCGGCTTTCGAGTCTTTAGTTCTGTTGGTTCAACTGCGGAGTAGGCGCTTGTCACATACCAAGATCCTGTAACTTGCATGAGGACCCTCGGATGTATCGCGTAGAGTAGGATGCCAACCCATGGCTTTTGCGATATCTTGAAGTTCATCCATAACATCAAGAGAATCGCGGATGTATGCTCGTCCACCGGGTCGTAATATCCGGTCCATTTCAAGCATGATGGTAGACATATTGCATCTGATGTAAAAAGCAGAAAATAATCAAATTTATCAACAAACCCAGCCGCTTAAACATGTACTAACACTTCGCCTTGTCAATAAAACTTCCAAGTCATACATAGTGACAATGAACCTAACCAGGATATGCTAACCCATGTATACTTACCATAAAATAAACAAATTTTGGTCCTTTAATATTTATGACGCAGGATCTTTTTCTTTTTAATTATGTTATTTATTATTGGTCTTATTTATTAATTATTGGATACATAGATAGATGACCATGAATAAACTTTATTTGCAAGAAAGCCTAATAATTTTACTTGCAAGGAAGCCTATAATAAAATGTAATCTTTACGGGCAACATTATTATTATCCAATTAAATAAAAGAGGGTTTTACAAAGCTACATTTTCAAGAGTTCCACTTCTTACTCGTTTTTCAGCCTTAATTCTATTGATTTACTAATATTTTCTCCTACACCGCACCAATTTATTTATTAAAAAGTCTCCTATTTTCAGCAAAAACAATTTCTCTCAACTTGATCGGAAGTTATAATTGTAAGCTAGTAGTGTAGAATTGACCGGGTATAAAAGATCATAAGGGTGTTACCTTTTCCTCTCAACCGAGAAGAGGCCAGCTGCATGCAATAAGTCATAGGTCCTTGGGTATGTATCAAACGACTCACACCTGGAAAAATTAGACACGATTTAGCTTATAACTCAGTTCAAGCAGTGTTAATAAACATAGCATACCTCAAAGTTTAAGACTAAAAATATTAAACAAGTATCCTTCAGGGTTTATTCAAAGGCATAGATAACGTCTCTAAGATCCTAAATAATGATCTTTTTGGCCACAAGACCCTAACTAATGGTTAAAAGTAATCCATGAAAAAGTACAGCAATTACTGATCGAATCTATTTCTTCCTGATCGGAGTTATGGTTAAGACAACATACCAGTCATGCATGACCCCTATTAATCCACGATCATATATAACAGGCAAGGTATTGGGCCCACTAACAGGGACTACATTTAGAACCCAAGCATCGAGTTGATTGTCAATCATTGCTGCAGCAAATCTGCACAAAAATACATAAAACTATAGATTTTAGAAGGACTGAAACATATCTTAATTGTAAACTGCAAGACAAGGTTTAATAAATTTACCCTCCAAAGCCAGCTCTCATGTCCATTACATTTCTTAGTTTATACTTCTTCCAATGTAGAGCACGGACATAGCTTGCCACTATTTCATTCCAGTATTTTGATTCAGCCTTGAAGAGTTCTTTTCTAGCTATGTAGGATTCGATATGTATGCTCTGCAGCCTGTTGGGTGGGGTTTGCAAACGAGCAGGCCAAGGAGCAATGTTTGCACCATATCCATTCTCAGGAATTCGACTAATACATGCCTTTAGATCAACATACCTGAGAGATTACGCAAACATCCCCAGACTAACTTAAAACTACTCATATTAAGCAGAAAGAAAATTTAAACCGGCACCCTTGAGTGTGGAAGACCTAAATAATAGGCAAGGAGTACTATGGCCTACAATAAGGACAAGAACAAGCAATTCCAGATGCCGAAGTAGGTTTAGAAATTAATCCAGAGAGTCTAATGAATTAATATTTATATGCAAGTGAAAACATTGTTCAACTGATGGAAGCCATCAAAAACAAAATCAGCATAGAAAATTTAAATCATGCCAGTGGTCAATCTCATACTGCTGTCAGTCAGTAAAACTTACAACGGTAAAAGAGACTAGGCAAAACTCCAACATGTACTCAGAAAAGCAATTATATGCACAAATTCCTTCAAGCAACAGATAGTTTCCATTCTTTTATATGTCCTGTCACATACACTAAAAGCCAATATACACCAGCTAGTACACAGTAAGTTACATAGAACAAGAATCTAAAACTTCAAGCATTCAATTATATGATTGCTGATACTAAAATCATCGTCAGATGCAGGGAGGACATGTATAATTAAAAATCAGTCATTCTCCAATACAGCAAGTTGTATAGAACAAGTATCTAAAACACCTCCGATGCAAAAGACATGTATAACCAAAAATCAGTCATTCCAGTTTGATGATATTGTCAAATTATCAATTGTTTTTCAAATAAAAGGAAGAGTATGACATACCAAACATTGTCCGGGTCATCATTTGGATCACACAAAGGAGGAATAGTCCCAGCTTCCCGGCTTAAATAACAGCTGTTATTAAAAGGCTTCTGCCATATTGCAATGTACCCTTCCTTCTTTACAAGAGTCCAGCAGAGGCGAGTAGTAAGGTTAAGCATCTCTGGAAATAAAGAAGATCAGAAAATAATCATGCATAGCAAATCTAATATATAATTTCTTACAAACTGCCACATGTTTCACAAATGAGCACAAGCCAAACAGAAAAAATGGTAAAGCGGGAAAAAAAATGTCTGTATAATTTAAAATTGAATTTGCAAATGCATAGTGAGTATATTAGTTATCACATTTCTTAAAACGCTTAACATGAGTCTAGGTCCAGTGTTTCTACCTTCCCACTGTTCCTCAAGGGCTTGTTCGTGTTTGTAAACAGGCTGTGCTGCCCAAGCAAAATATCCACCAGCTCTAAGCATTCTGTTCACCTCAAGGAGCAAAATTCCATCTTCATTACATAGCACAAGAACGGAAGGATACATCAGAGGATATTGCAGAAGTTGATCATATGACAGTAAAAGAAGAAATGTGAGAATAATCTTCTATAAACATCAAATGAAGCATAATAAAATGTATGAAATATAGATGAGAAGTTTTTATTTACAAAGAAGAGGTAGAAGAAGAAAGAAAGCTTATTGGCAGGTAGAAATAAACTCGTATTGTGTTAGAACTTCCTTACTGGAAAAAAGAAGAGACAAGAAAGAATGAGCATATAGGGTAGCCAGATCCTGGGCTTAGTGCGGAGATGATATTCAGAATTGTGCAGAAAATTTTAATCAGATTTAAAATATTTTCCTTATTTTTCTTTGCTACCAAAAGGTGACTAGATAAGACAGGAACAAAAAATTTACCATCACGGGTCCAATTGATACGACATCTAGAACAATGTATCAAATCAAAGGCTTGACTGGGGTACAATAAACGACGAGTTGCAAACGCAGCTGCCATTGCAGGCACTCCACGTTCAAGTGCAAATTGAATCTGGTTTTCATGGACATCTTTGGGAGCTATTGACATGGTTATAACATTCCGTGATAACAAATAAGCTCCAAAACTTGCCACACCACATCCAACATCCAGAACAACACGAATATGCTGACCAAATGTAATCTCAGGGACCATCTGGATATACAGATTAGAACTTGGTTTGTCAGAAACAAAATCCACAGACCAAATTGCTTGAGTTTTTTTATGCATACATATAAGGTTTCAAAATTTTCATAACCTTAGAAATTTGATTCAGGTACTGATCTGCCCCATGTATGAATTGTGTGCCACCTCCAGGAAAGCTGAATTTATCCTTCCCTTTTTTGGAAATCCAATTTTGACCACCTTTGTCATCTACCAGCCGAGTATGAGGGACATTATAGAACCATACCTATCCATTGACGCAAGATATCCTATTAGAAAACTATGTACACTACAACTACGTGAAGGAATGAACAAAACAAACAGTATCAAAAGCAACTTCAAAACAAACTGTCAAGTAACAAAAATTACCAATGAAAGCGCAAAATGAAAAAGAAGGGTAAAAAGGAAAAAGAAAACACAGGGACTATCTTTTCCTTTAATCCCTCAGCAACAATAAATGAAAGAAGAAATCAAAACTAGCAAAATATAACCAAAATTTCATCTCTTTCTAGTTCTGTGTTTCTCAGGATCGGAAATTAAATCAAACCCAAGAAGCTTTAATCCCATTTCTCAAACAAAAACACTAACTAAGCTTGTCTACATTTATCGTTTCTTGACCTAGGCTATATTTCCCTAAAAGTTCTAAAGATACCAAATCCTTCTTTAATGCTTTCACCACATTATAACTTCCCCACAAACCTCGAAGTCTCCATATTCCACTGAACCAAACCATTTACATTTCCAGTTTCTCAACCAAAGCTATATTTCCATTATTGTTTTTAAACAAATCAAACAGTATCAAAAGCAACTCAAGACTATCTTTTCCTTCAATTCCTCAGCAACATAAGGTGAAAAAATAAATTAAAACCAGCAAATTATAACAACCAACATTTCATTTCTCTCTCTAGTTTTTGCTTCTCAGCAAAGGAACTTAAATAAACCCCAAAAAAGCTTTAATCTCATTTCTCAAACGGAAAAGTAGTTAAGCTTAACTGCATTTCCCATTTCTAGAACAAAGCTAAATTTCTATTAATGTTCTAAAGATAGCCAATCCTTCTATTAATACTTTCACCGATATAATTTCCCAATAAAACTCAAATTCTCCATATTCCATTAAACCGAACCATTTAATTAGTCCTTCAAAAACACCCAAAACCTGAAAAACCTGACGAATAAACCCACAACCTTTTGTTTCTAATTCAGTAATTCTCAACTCGTAACATCAACTCAGCTTGATAGACAGCATGCAGAGCTTAGAGTTTTGTCCGAGTTGCGACAAAATAGTTAATTATTAAAAAAAAAAACAAAATACATAAAACATTCTATATTTCCATTTCTCTCGCGTAATTAGTATATATTTGGAAATTAATTCAAATATTTTACCTCATCGCGGCTTCTAGGCCAAGGGATCGGAGGCCGGTACCCTTTCGGAGCCGGAACCAAGCAATTCAATCCTTTCCCTTTCTCCGGACAGTGCCGTTCAAATCTTTCTCCTTTTTCTGTCGATTTAAGCCTCTTAATCGCTTCCACATTATCCAAACAAGGAATATACTCTCTCATACTCTCATCACAAAGCCCAAACTTCTTAACCCTAAACGTAGACGTAGCAACTTCCGTTTTCGTTTCCTCCTGGATCTCCGTCCCATTTCCCCAATTCTCCACCAAATTCGGATCGAACTCCCCGATCTCGAACTCATCCGACATCGTACCGTTCTCATCCACGATTCCGTAACTCTTTATCACCGGCGGCGGGGGCGGGGGCGGAGTCGTAGGTGGATGCTGAGGTGAATGTACCTCCGATGCCGACACCGGTTTCCCATCATTTTTTACTGGATCAACTGGTTTCGATTCGGTTTCCGGTTCTGTGGCACTAATGAGAGCGGAAATATTGAATTCTTTATTGAAATTGGGAGAAATACCGACGGTAGGTATATACGAAGCCGTCACGGAAGGTGATTGGCGGGAGAAGAAAATGAGCTGGCGGGAACCGTCGGACCAGTGTTTACCTAAGTAGAAGAAAGAGACGGAGATGAAAATGAAGGCGGCGAATTTGATCGCCGTTTGGCTCGTGAGGAGATCGACATTACCGAGAAGTTTCATCGTTTAAAAAAACCCACGGCGGTGAGCGGTGGCTGAGTTGCGTAGATCTGGAATTCTGGGGCGTCCTTTTTGAATCTAGAGCAATACAAAATATTTTGTACTACTGTGGCATTTTGGTGATTTTTGGAAATGGAAAAACGAGACCGTAGCGTGTCAAATAACGGAATTTTGGGGATTATCGAGGGATTTTTGTATTTTTTTTTCATAAACCCACGTTTTAATTTAGTGTATTTTTTATCCTTAAACTTGAATTCCATCGAGATATTGTGTTTCCGAGTATCAAGGCATTACATGAAAATTTTAAAAATTATATATATAATTTAAAAATATATAAAAATAAATTAAATATAAATATTAACTGCATTAATACTTTTTTTCTCAAATTTAATTTTTTATTATAAATTTACAAATATTAAGTATAGTATAAAAGCACGCGTACAAGTTATCGTAGATGATTTGAATTCAAAATGATCCGACTTTTGACAAACTTGAAATGGCCAAAACCAGTAAACTCTAGACAACTCTAGTATAAAATAAATCAAATCCATAAAGATGAATCTTGGCGTTAAGATTTTAGGGACCTAACTAAAATTTTATAAAAATAAAAAAAAATAAAAGGTTTAATGAAAAATTGAGAGTAAAAATCTTCTAAATTCTCATTAACATCCATGACAGTTAATCTAAAATTAAATTAAATTTGAAATAATTAAAATTCAAAATAATTTAAAATTTTAAAATAAAAATTAATTTATCCAACACTAACTCATTTTATCAAATTTGCAGATATAAATCAATCTATTCTTAATAATTATCTCTCTGTATATTCAGAAAAAAATGTTTCTAAACATTAAAACTGATTTTTGCCGATTGAGTTTTAACTCAATTGGTATGGGCATCGTTACTAATGTAGAAAGACGTAGATTCGAGGGTGCTGAAACTCATTATATTTATATTTATGAGTTATGAATGAACTATGTATAGTTCAAAATATTATATTAAAAATAACAGATATAATTAAAAATATTAAAATTAATTTTTAATTTCAACCACTTGAAAGGTCATCAAAGCAAGCCATAATCGGAATCTTTATGATTAACTTTAATTTTATTTTTAAGATGAAAATATGATTAATTTGGCTTTATCTTTATAAAGAATATATGATTAATTAATGAAATAAACTTTGTTCCTTTTTGTTATCGGAAGGAAAGAATTATTGGAAAATCGAAAATGCACGAGTTCGACTTAATAGATATATCAATTTTTAAGCTCAAGTTTTAGTTTTGCTTGAGCTTTAATCGAGTCATCTGAGCTCAAATTTAATTAAATTTGTTTTATCAAAATTTATATTTAAAATCAAACTTGAGCTTAATTAAATTCATTTCATATAACAAGTGTAATAATATAATTCATAATATAAAATATATTAAAATGAAAAACTCGATTAGCTTGCAAGCCTTCAACTCGAGTATTACAATGCTTGATTTTGACTTGATTGATAACTAAAGTTGTTCGAGCTCTAATTTAACTCAATAAAATTCTTTGTGAACACAAATATCTCATTTACATATTACAGTAATAAGTCACCTGGTCAATATTATAATTTAATCGGACACCATATCCATGATTAAAATCAGTTTTTACCGTGTATTGTTGTATAGTTTTGAAATTTCAATTGTTATTTGTTTTCATTTACTAATAATTAAAATAATTATTGAGTAATTCATTTAAGGGTTAAGAAGAAATTATAGATAAAATTAGATATTATATGAAAATAAGTAAATGAGACTTCGACACAATTGTTAAAGGCGAAGCTATGGATCTTGAGTTATCAAGTTCAAGATTCCAAAGTTTTCAGAGCCGGACTTATGATTGAACCTGTCAGGCAAACGATTTATTAGTCCAATCAGTATCTCTTTAAAAATTCATAAAAATAAAAAAAATTTAAAATTTAAAAATAAGATTCAATCAATTTTTAGTCTAATTCAATTGATTTGTACTAATTTTTAAATTAATCAATCTAATATTTTACGTCAAATTAATACTTAAATCAATTCTCGATTCAACGGTCCGACTTTCCGATATTCAACATGATTTCATTTTATGCTATCATTTTCGGACATTTGTAAGTGTACTAAAGAATCAATCAAAGTCGGACACATAATTTAATTTTTACATTAAAAAAAAAACATTATACTCTTTTTTTTCTTCCACAAGTTATATAATTTTTGTCTGATCCAAACCAAAAACTCCACCGAAGAAAAAAAAGAATCTCAAAAGAGAAAAAGACAAACTATTTCACAAGCTCCCTTCGGTCATTTTAGCACCGCCGCTGCCGCCCCCGCCACCACGGTTACCTCTATAACCACAACTACACAATGTAAATTGCCCTGACCTCTTCAGTTCTTCCCATTTTATTCTGACAAAATGGTCCAAAATTTACCCGAGAAATGAAATTTCTAGAATTAGGGTTTCGAGGAATTCAATGAGAAAAAGAAAGAAAAGCATCATGGACGATTCCAAGGGCTCGGCATCGAAATCAGTGAGCGAGACGGTTAACGGTTCACACCAGTTCACGATCAAGGGTTACTCTTTGGCGAAAGGGATGGGTCCCGGAAAATGTATAGCCAGCGATATTTTCACCGTAGGAGGTTACGATTGGGCGGTTTACTTTTACCCCGACGGTAAAAATCCGGAGGATACCGCCATGTATGTTTCGGTTTTCATTGCGTTGGCTAGTGAAGGTACCGATGTACGAGCACTTTTTGAGCTTACCCTTGTGGACCAGAGTGGGAAAGGGAAGCATAAGGTTCATAGTCACTTTGATCGAGCGTTGGAGAGTGGGCCTTATACGTTGAAGTATAGAGGAAGCATGTGGTAATAATTTTGTGTTTTTTTTGGAATTTAGGGTTTTGTTCGTAATTTTATGTTTGTTTTGAGAATGAATTTGATAATTTACGAAGCTAATTGGTGTTTTTATTCGTGTTATAATTATTAAGTTACTTGTTGGGTAATTTTTTATGGAAAATAGGGTGTCGAACTTGAGGTTGAGGGGATATAATTTGTTCACATGCTTTTGTTTAATGAATCGGTAAATATGGCTTCGGTTAATAGACATGGTTAGGGCAAATTCTTTTACATTTTGTTCGAGAATCTAAGCATTGAACTGAAATTTATTTAAATTGTCTAAGTATCATTATCGTAAAATTTAAATGCCACATAGAAGCTGTTAGTATGAACTGAAGTGAACCATGGACTAGACCCAATGACGAAAATGAGGAAATGAAAATTGGGACAGTTCTAGATGTAGTAACCTGTAACTTGGCTATTTTCAACAAAATGATATGTTGGTAACTTCCATTTGGTTTTGCTATAAATCTTATATGTGTCCATTCATATTGTTATTGAAATATGTACATCTTATTTTCATGAGCTTGAAGTTTGTTGCGAAGATTCTTATGATCATCCCTTAAGATGTTAAAATCATTTGTTACGCATAGATTCACTGCATAAGTACCTAAATGTTTCAATAATATAGGGGACCATTTGTCAGGTCTTATTTAATAAGGTATTGATTTATATATTTTCTTTCATGCAATTCAGGGGTTACAAGCGTTTCTATAGAAGAACAACTTTAGAAAGTTCTGACTATATAAAGGATGATTGCCTAATCATGAACTGCACTGTTGGAGTAGTCAGAACTCGCCTCGAGGGGCCGAAACAGTGTTCTATTCATGTATTGCCATCAGACATGGGTCAGAACCTTAAAGCTTTGTTAGAATCTGAAGTTGGTTGTGATATAACTTTTCAGGTTGGGGATGAGGCATTTAAAGCACATAAGTTGATCCTTGCTGCTCGCTCACCTGTTTTTAGAGCACAGTTTTTTGGGCTTGTTGGGGATCCTAACATTGATAAAGTAGTTGTGAAAGATGTTGAGGCTTCTGTCTTCAAGGTGATGCTTCTTTTTTACTTTCTTTCAAAATTTGAAGAATGAACCTAGAATTGATTATGTTGCGTAAGCAAACTCTTGATGTTAATAATGCTGAATGTTTGTTTCTTCTTGATTCACTGAGAAATATGATCCAACAAATAGTGGTTCTTATATTTCCCTGGATGCAATGATCCAAGTATAGATTGGTTCTATAGATGTGCTATTTTCATTTATTGGCTAATTCATCCTTCCCCTTGTGTGTGCTTCTTGTTCTTCCAGGCAATGCTCTTGTTTATTTACTCTGACAAGTTTCCAGATATACAAGAGATTACAGGCTCTGGGTCTACGTGTATGTCTGCCAACATGGTGCAGCATCTTTTAGCTGCCGCTGATCTGTACAATTTAGATAGGCTCAAAGTGTTGTGCGAGGCAAAATTGTGTGAAAAACTTAATGCTGACACTGTGGGAACGACCCTTGCACTTGCTGAGCAGCACCATTGCTCACAGCTTAAGGCCGTATGTTTGAAATTTGCTGCCACTCCAGCAAACTTGGGAGGTATGTGTTTGTAGACACTACTGGTGCAAATTTCATGTTCTGTAAACTTGGTTTCTATTGGTTGCTTTTTGGAAGTCTTATGGTGTTTCCCCATGCATATCTAACTCTGGGAAGATGAGTATATTCCAAGTGCCAAACCTTAGGGTTAATGCCTAAGGGATATATAATCCCTTAAATTTCAAGAGGCTTTGGCACTTGAAATTTTTTATTATCATTTATAACTTATTAATATTGAGTTAACCATAACTTTGTGAACCTGGGAAATATAGATGGAGGGAGAAAAAAATAGACATGGATGTCTGACTATCCACCTCTGGACCACATTTTTCATGTTGTAATTCGGTCATTTGCATATTACATGCTCGTCTTTCAATTTTGGTCCCCTTGAAATCCAGACTATAGACAGAGAAAAATAGCAGTGGCTTCTTTATGATGTAATGACGATATTGGAAATGGTTTTCTTACCAAATGCTGAGATATGGGCTGGAGCTGGATATTTATCTTGCAATCAATTCTATTGTGTGTGCATGCACGCAGGCGTATATATTTATATTTTACTTATGGCTGGTCGATTAATTGTTATATTATTAACTAACATATTTTCTTGTTTGGCAGTGGTGACTGCTTAAACTAATGTATTTTTCAAATGTTCTGCAGCGGTAATGCAATCAGAAGGGTTCCGGCACTTGGAGGAATCTTGCCCATCTTTGTTGTCGGAGCTATTGAAGGCCTTTGCATCCGTCGAGGAGTGTGCAACTATGCTATCTAGTAAGAAGAGGAGTGGCAGCAGTGTGTACGGAATAGATCTAGCAGCAGAAGTCCACGTGGCTGAACCGGTGAATCCCAATGACAGGCGTGTTCGGAGGCGATAAATCCCAGCAGTAAGTGTGTTTGAACTGTTTGTAGGACTAACATCCATATATTTCTCTGGACTGCAATTTTAACAAAACCCCAATTATGTATTTCATGTTAATATTAGTTCTTGTACTGCTTTTCCCCCCTCTGTAAAAAGTAACTCTGCTTGAAGGAGGATGAAATGTATATTCAGTCCAGTTTTTGCTTAACCAGTTTCTGGGGCAAATTAATAGCTCTGTTGTGTTTTACGGAACTATTTATCAACTGTTCATCGTTTCAATTTGGCAGTCTTTTATGAAAAATCGTTGGAGTCTGCACGGTTTTCACCCGAAACATGAATACAATATGAATATAGAAGTGTCAAAATCTATAAAGCACATATTTGCTAAGGGATTTTCAACTCCTTGTCCCCGGTCAGGGTTGTCGCTCGACTGTAATGATAACCTGAGTGCCTGAAGTTGCTTGAAGAGGTGGCGGGTTCAAGTGGTGCCTTATGTTTTGAACCCTACCAAGCATAAATGCTCACATTTCCTTGGTAGGTAGCTGTGTGCTAGGTATGGTCTGTCCCAATAAAGTGCTCCTGCTTTGTTGAACCTGTTATCTCCTCTTGCAGCCTCAAGCACTTGAGCTTTCATTAGAGTCAAGAGACAAACTTTTATCAAGGGCGATATTGACCCGTTGAGGGGCCTGTGTTTTCAGGTGATACTCAAACTCGAGTATATAGATTTGATTTCTTTTAAAAGTTATTTCATGTATAAGTTGATGATGCTTTAGAATGTTATATTATTATATCATGTCCGACTATGCATCAAACACGAGTATACATGTTTTCATTAAAACACCAGATGATCAGCAAAGAACCAAAGACAGGTACACCTTTTCAGGATTCTTGAAGACATAAAACTAGAACATACAGAATTCAAGATTATGAAACAATACTACAAAACCTATATATATATATTATCATAGGTTACTTAATAGCCATAATAAGCCTTGGGCTTTTGGTTAGCATGGAAATCATCAGGCCAAAGAAAAGCACCCATTGCAAACTTTCTCTTATAATCTAAATCACCTGTAGCTGACAATCCATATTCAGCCAAAAGCCTATCAAGCTTCCACTCAGGCATGTTCTGATAATCCTTCATGGTGTATCTTGGATAGTGAAGTGGCATTTGAAAGTACCCAACTCCATTCATTTGCTGCTTCTCACTCTCCATCTCAGTTTCAAAGCTTTTAAGTTTCATATCAATGGCGGCAACACTAGTTAGAGGGCAATTTATATGACCCTATTGAGGGATATATCACAAGATTTGGTTGGTGTACCATCTTGGATAAAAGCTCACTGCGTGTGGCAAATGGCAATACTTTTGTTGTGTGTGTGTGTTTTGGAGGCGAGGATTGCATGAATAGCACACATGCTTGCAACCATGGGACTGCTCACCATGGATTCTCTTTTTGCAGGTTTCAGCCGTGGTTTGGCCGGTTTAACCGTCGAGGAAAAATGGGACAGTTTTTGTCTCTGGGTTTTGCATTTTTAATGGTGAAAACAAAAATGAAAGAGTTTGAGATTGGAAAGCTTCTAGTAACATAAGACGTAAGAAAAAAAAAAGTGGTTGAAGTTTCGATCTTGTGTGTTTAAGTCCGAGTCTCGACTTATAAAAGTTACGTATAGACTAATTAGCTAATTGAGTTAAATTATTAAGTCGATGATTGTAATAATTTTTTTCTTCTTTGAAAGATGTCTAGCCAATTTTCACTAATAAAAAGAAGAAAGAACGGTTACATTGTATCATAATAACAAAGTTGGCGGCCATAGAACCACTACTAAAAAGCAAAAGTAAAGTCTCAAAGTTTATCTCTTGTCGAACTTTCTCTCTCCATCCATTTTTGTATATCATTGAACTAGTTTGACATCTTTGTTAAATCTCAAAAAATTTTCAAAGATTTATGAGTGAAATATGAATCAACTACAAGTATTATCATGCGGTAAAATGATTTTAATGATTAAACCTAATTCAAATCATTAATATAATTAATTGTTAGAGGTGAATGTGAAATTGAATTCAAGAAGGTGGGCAGAGGACTTACCCGAAAATGGGAAATTTTCATTTTAATCTTCTTACAAATAATAAAAATAAAGATTAATATATGATAAAATTACATTTTGGCCTTAAAAATGAAAAATTTTATTTAATCCCTTCAAATGTGATGAAATTATAAATTAATTTATGATAAATTACATTTTAACCAATAAAATATATATAATTAAAATCCCGGCTACCTTAAAAAAATATTAATTGTAACTAAAGAAAAAGACAATACTATATTATTGTTGTTATTGTTATGACCCTCAATCAAATAATTGGAGCCAAAGGTTTCGTAAGACCTATTTTTTTTTTTTAAATATTGATTGAGTCGGTTTTTGATTGAGTCAATTCAAATTTTAAAATTTTGATGTCATTTCGAGTTTCAAATTATTTTGGATTTTGATTATTTTGAGTTCGCATAATTTTCATTTCAGGTTCGAATAATTTCTTCTTCTTTTTTGAACATTAATATTATTATATGTTCTTATTATATCTGCTCTTTTTGATACAATGCCTAGAATTATCCATAGCCTTTTTCCAACCCTTAAATAGAAGGATAATGTGCTTCAGCACATTCGAACCCACGTCCTCCCGCACTGGCAACAATGTCGATGCCAATCAAGCTAAGACTCAATCGACGGTTCGGGTCATTTCTAACTTGAGCCATTTTCGGGTTTGGATTGTTGATTTCTTCTCATCAAAATTGAGTTGAAATTTGGATTAGATTTGAATTTAATTTAATCAGGTTGTGAGATAAAATTAATCATTCGGTTCAATCGGATCATATTTTTTATGTTTCAATATCGGATTCAAATAAGTGTCAGATATAATTATATATCTATATTTAAACATTCTGGTATTCAACATTTATATATAATTATATCCTACTTTCAAATATATATTATATCCGACACTTATTAAAATCGGATTCTGTAGCAACAATCATTGGACCAAATGATTAATTTAACCACACGAGTGGCATACTAAAACGAGTGGTTTAAACTCAGCCCTCCAATGCCAAAGCAAAACCTACTAAAATTCAATGGTTTACATCATTTTTCACTTTCTCAGTTGCCTTTCTTCTTCTTCTTTTTCTTTTGGCCACATCCCAGCTGCTTTAAACTGTGGTGCTTTGGTGGGGAAAAAACTGTACATGTCTGGAACTCGAAGATAGTAGTCTTGTATATAAATTATAGATGTTATCCAATAGCCTTGTCAAATGGGTCGATTAGGTTAAATTGGGATTAGATCAAATTTTGAGTAGGGATAACAAAATCCGAACCGCATGATAGATTTTAAATTAATCAATTTCAAATGAAGTTTTTTTTTTTTTTTTTGAAAGAGGATGTGAGAGGAGATGAATTTTTTTAAGTGAGTATGATGCAATTATGACAATTGCTTGCCTTGCATTGTCCATCATATGAAATTATCATTTTACCTTTATAAATATACAATTATAATCATTTTACCTTTATAAATATACGATTATTAGAAGGGTAATGTTGCAAAAAGAAAAAGTATTGTATATAACTATAAAATGGGTGTTTTCCATTTCAAGTTTATTTTCTTTAAGGGTGAATAGAATTATGTTTGAATTAGGATAGAGCGGAGCGAGGTGGGACAGAGATTGATGTATCCAATAGGTGATAGTGATTTTTAAAATTAAACATCCATTGTGGAAAATGGTGAGTAGAGGGGTAGAAAGTGCCAATTGTGAAGAAGTGGTGGACTTGGCAACATCTGCCCCCACCTCTCTCTATTGTCATCCCTAATTTTGAGTACGAGTCATTTTTAGATTCAAGCTTTTTCGGGTCTTGAATATTTCGAGTTCAAGCTATTTTGAATTTACCAAGTAATATTTGGGTTTACTTATTCAAATATATTTTTTTAAAATTCTAAGTTTGAATAAATCAAAATTTTCAAGACAAGTTGGAAATTATATTATTTAGCCAACATTTGCAACTTTTCTACCCTTTAACATTGGGGAAATGGGAAACGTGTGCATTGCTAATCCAATAGTTTTAAGGCCCAACATGTTCCCTACGCAATCACATATGATCCAATCCACATCAATCATTTGATCCATGATGTGGGCCCAAACTCAAACAACAATGATTGGGCCTCACTTCTCCATCGCATGATCGTTTGTGCCTAATGATAAGCCCATCAATTTCAACCACATGATTGTTGGATGGGCCCCCCAAATCAAAATCATCAAAGATTATCTTACAAAAAAGATGCAAAAGCTATCAAGATCAACATCGTTAGAGATTTTTGGGTCATCATGTTTCAATGCTTAAATATGGCCCAAAAAACCTTGAGGTTTTGCTTATGGACGGCTCAAAAATGTTTCTACTGATCAGACCGATCAATTTCATCGATTGGATTGAAAACTAGTTAGGATGTCGATTCAAAGAGTAATAAAAAAATCAGTTGATTCGAAAATCGGTATGGTTGAATTGATTATTGAGTCAGAAATTATGTATTATATATTTTTTTGAAATTTTTATAATTTATCTACCTTGAACCGGACGAATTAATCAAACTGGAGATTGGTGGTCTAATTAGTTCGACTACTAATCCGATTCTAAAAATATTGATTCATACCCTTAAAATTTCCGATTTGAACTTAAGTCGGGGCGAAACTAAGGGGGGCTAGTAAGGGCTCTAGCCCCCTCTAAAATGGAAAACTTTGGCCTTTTAAAATTTTTAAAATTTTAAATTAATAAAAGTAAAGTTGTATTTTACCCCCTAAAAATGATAAAGTTTTGATTTAATCCTTTGAAAATTACAATCTAATTTCGACTCTCTTGAAAAAAATTTCTAGCTTTGCCCTTGAACGTAAGGTATCATGAATATCAATATTTGAATTTCATCATTTCTACAAGAACTTTGATTTTTTTTTTATCAAATATTACATTAAAAAAATTACCCATATCGTAGATGTACCGTAATCTAATTAATTATTTTATAATTTTCTATTTTTGCATGACTAGACTTGTGAACTAAATATGACCAAACTATAAATCATGGGAATGTTAAAGGTAATAGGATCAAATTGAAAAGAAAATAAATAAGTGGAATTGTGTTATTATTTTTAACTAGACATCACATTATCACCAATTATTGTTCCTCATTTGAAGCTAAAAATGGAAATAATCTTTAAAGTTCTGTGCCAATAATGCATGAATATTGTTTTCCTTTTGAAGTCCCCAAAGGTCATCAACTTTATCTATTTTCATTTTTTATACTTTTTTTTTCTATATGTAAAACTAATTTAAATTGTGTTTATTTATCGAGTTAGGATTAAATTCGAGTTTAAGCGATTTGATAATTAATTTTGTATTTTTTTGAATAATTTTATCGTAGGTTCTAATCATACGTGCTATTTTTGAGACAATGCTAGAACTATACATATCCCTCCCCAACCGGTAAATAGAATGATTATATGCTTTCAGTGCACTCGAATCCACGTCCTTCTACATTAACAACAATATCCATACTAATCGAGTTAAGACTATATCGACTAGTTAATTTAGCATGTTTAAATTCTCTTTAAATTTCACTACACAATTGGACCTTATTTTCAATTGTAAATAAGAGATTCTAGTAAATTCTATGGACCCTCCATTTTACAATATTACCCCTTTTTTATTCTCATTTTTATCTTTAAAATAATTATTTTAGTGGTTATTTTTTTTCTTCTTTCCTCAGTGTTAAAGTTGCACTTAAATCCAAAAAAGTAATTTACATATACAATATCTTATTACTATTACTAACTAATTTATTATCACCGTAATTTTTAATCTCATTAAAATCAATCTGATTGCTTATTAAAAAGAGAAACGTTGTTAAATTGTGCATATGTACTATTTTTCGTTATTAATTAACTAAATAAGCTATTTTTTCCAATATTTAAAGAAATAGACTAATTTTGGAAAGAGCATGTAAAAATGCGTCTAAAATCAATCTATTTCTCTAAATTATTATTACGAGTTATCCTTTTAACTATTTCAAATTCGGGTTCATACATAAACTAATTTAATTTAATTTTAATTTAAAAAATCCATTTGAGGGTTTTAAACAAAAAATCAAATATTTAAATTAACAAACAATTTAAAAATATTTTTTATGAAAATTCAAAATTTTAAACCCCAAACATTAAAAATGTTACCAATAAAACCATAATTTCAACATAAAACACATTTAAAATGCAAATTTTTTTATTTTTCTTTAAATTTCAAAATATTGTATGATAATAAAAAATCATTATACCCAATTTTTATTTAATTATTTTTTACTAAGATTTTCATGAAAATTTTGTCCATTGACTAAATTATTTAAAATTTATAAAAATTAAAATATATATTAAAAAAGAAAAAATTGTTCAGATTTAGTGATTTTTAGCTCAATTTCATTCATTTTTATTTAAAAAAATTACTTCAATTAATTCTCGATCTAATAAATTCAATCTACTGATCCGATTCTATTATAAAAATTGTGAAAAGAAAATTATTTGTCCCTTTCATTTCACTGCTTAAAAAGAGAAAGAAAATACAAATAAGGAAAAGCCAACATTAATTGAGAGAGCAAAACATGGGACCCATTAATGACGTGTCAGGAGACTTTCAACAACATCCTTCTAATTTATCGACACGTGTCTGACCACAATGATTAGACATTGAGCCCTATCGGACACGTGTCGTAAATTTAATCAAACACGCCATCAACCACGAGTGCTCTGTAAAGACTGTACATAACTTCACAAAAAAGAGGAGAACTTCCAGAAACTTCCCCTTCAACTACTGGCTAAGAATCGCTTATAAATCTAGCGGCTCATATTTTGCCACGTGGATTTTGAGCCGGGCGTGATCATCCTACCCGTTCAGTTGAAAAAAAATGATACTCTTCCGCTTTTTATTCGCCCCAAAAATTTAGAGAGCTCCCCTCCATTATGAAAACTGAAATTCTCCCAAAAATAAATAAATAAAAATAAAAATAAAAAATATTTTTTCTGAATTATTTTCTTTTTCTGGATTTCTTTTCCTTTCTCTGTTGGAGATGAATGGAGAAGGAAAAGAAAGTAAGGAAGTGAAAATGGAGGAAGCAGTTAACAAAGAGCGCGTGGTTTTCATGTGGGGATATTTGCCTGGCGCGTTACCTCAACGGGCACCGCTTTTATCGCCGGTGAATGTACGGCTTCCGGCTTCCGCAGGTTGTTCTTGGACCGACGTCTGTGGTGGTGGTTGTGGATTCGCCATGGCCATTTCTGGTACTTGCTTATTTTCTTCTTTTAATTTCAGTTTTTTTTTTCATATACGAAACGTTGTTTTATTAAAAAGACTTTTTGTATTTATGATATGTAATTGTCGATGTGTTTGGTGGAGATTTGGATTGGTACATTTTGATCTGTTTGATTGGTCAGAAAATGTAGGAGAAGGAGAGGAAGAGAAATTTCAAATTCTCCGTTGTTTTTTGTTTTGTTTTGCCTCGAAGTAAACTCAATTGAGTTAAAATAGCTAGACTGAGTTCACTTGAGTTCTTTGTTTTACTTAGTTTTAATTACAGATCTGTTTTTGTTCTGTATATTAAATAGAGATAGCTTTGAAGTTTCAAGTTGTTATTGAGTTGGACCGACGTATGCGGTGGCGGTTGCGGATTCGCCATGGCCATTTCTGGTTGCTTATTATTAATAGTTTTTAAATTTCAATTTTATTCCTATATGAAACGTTGTTGAAAAGATTTTTTTTTTTTAAATTTTAATTTTATGATATGTAATCGTGGCCATGTTTGGTGTAGATTTAAATTAGTACATTTTGAGCTGTTTGGTTGGCGAGAAAATGTAGGAGAGGAGAGGAACAGAAATTTCAAAATTTCCGTTGATTTTCTTTTGTTTTGCCTCGAAGTCAACTCAGTTGAGTTAAATTAGCTAGACTGAATTTACTTGAGTTCTCTGTCTCACTGAGTTTTAATTAGATTTGTAGTTGTTCTTTTCATTTAAAAAAGATAGCTTTGAAGTTTAAACTTGTTAATAGATAAATTTAAGTAGTGAACATTCTTTTTCTTCGTTTTCTTGTTAAAAATGGGTTTAAGCTGTATTTTGGTATGTGCAATATATATTTAAGCCTTGCTTAACCTTATATGAAACTAATTGTTTTTTTGTTTAAAATTTTAGATTCAGGGAAGCTCATCACATGGGGTTCAACAGATGATTTGGGTCAAAGCTACGTCACATCCGGGAAGCACGGGGTATCTTAATGCACTAAATTTTCCCATATTTTTCTTTTTCCTTTTTATTGAGTTATATTTGTTTAGAGAACTAAAATTTATATTCCTTTGTCTATAATTTGCTTGTTTCAGGAAATTCCAGAGCCATTTCCACTTCCAACTGAAGTTTCTGTAGTAAAAGCAGCAGCTGGTTGGGCTCACTGTGCTGCAGTTACAGGTAATACTGAGACCGACTCTGATACTCTCACCTGTTTTACTCTTTGTTACTTGTACTTGAGTGTTTATCAAGTATGTGTGTATCAAATAAGAGTATATTCCTAATACGGTAATGTTCAGTTTTTTCTCCCCATTACATTTGCCCAGATTGTGTTGGATGACATGAGTTTGGGACATTTACATTGAGAACGATTAAAAGTTAGTTAGTATATGATTCGGGAAGCAACAGGCTAAAGAAGTGCATTTGGAAAGTAAAGTGAATTTTTGTTACTAATAAGAAACATAAGTTTGTAGATTTGATGTTTCACTTGTTTGTTTATCAAATATAACTTTCTTTTTAGAACCTCAACTAGTAGAACTAGCAACTAGTCAGAGCCTTAGTAAAAGAGTGAGCTGATAAGTTGATTGACTTTCTTATTAACAGAAACTGCAGAAGTTTATACATGGGGGTGGAAAGAGTGTATTCCCTCAGGGAAGGTATTCGGTGATCTACCCATGGGGACAAGCTTAGAGAAGGATGCATTTGAAAGACAGAACTCACTTTTGGCAGAACAAGGTAAATATATTTTGGGTTAAGGTAAACAGATTGATATCTGTTCTTGTTGGTATACTCATTTTATGAAGGGTGAAATCCTTGAAGTGAGCCCTCGGCCTCAAGGCTCAAGATCAAGTGCTGGGACATTTTCTGCTGCCGATGGTAAAGGAGGCGGAGAGGAAGGTACAAAAAGAAGAAGAACATCATCAGCAAAACATTCTGCTGAAAGCTCATCGTCCGGTGATGAAACTCTATCAGCACTGCCATGTCTAGTAACTTTGAATCCGGGAGTGAGGATTGCGACTGTAGCTGCCGGTGGGCGACATACTCTAGCATTATCAGGTACTTTGTCCAGCTCTTGGACTACTAGTGAAATGTGGATGGTATCCTCTAGCATTACCTTTCAAGATGTAAATGGTTTCTTTTCGTGAAGCTAGATACCGGATGTATCCTAATTTTCCTTAAGTTTCAGATACTGGGCAGGTCTGGGGTTGGGGCTATGGAGGTGAGGGACAGCTTGGTTTGGGTTCCAGGATACGTATGGTATCCTCGCCCCATCCCGTACCTTGTATTGAGCCCTCTTCTTTGGGGAAAGATAGAGCTTCTGCACTTTCTCGAGGTAGCTTGAGTTCAGAAAGGCAGAGTTTTAGAGTTCCTGGAAGTTATGTGAAGGGGATTGCCTGTGGGGGGCGACACAGTGCAGTAATCACAGGTATGCCTTTATTTGTATTCCCTTGTTTAACTGGTTAAATTGTTATGAAAAAAAAATAGTTTATTAGAAAAAGCTATTGCCTATGGTTACATTTGTTGGAGATGAAGTTGGTCTAAATTTTGATACCCTTTAGAAGTCCAAGAGAGATAAGGCAAGATAATTGAACATAGTTTCATTAAAATAAGAAAAGCTTACAGTGATCAGTTGATCAGGTATGGCTCTTCCTATATAACAAATGTTTGAAGGCTCATTAATAACTTTGGAATGAAACCATCTCTACTAAAAATGCTTAGGATGCTCAGTGATTCATTAAATCCACTGAACTGTAAGGTATCCATGGATATGTGTGAACTTGAAGTGTTAATAGTAATTCATCAGAATGTTGCATGGCATGAGAAGTTCTGTTCGTCCAATGTCTGATTTGCTTGTATATCTTTCTATATTTTGTGAATTTCAAATTAGATTGATACCATTATCACATTAAGCAATTTTTTGCATGAACAGATGCTGGAGCACTGCTTACATTTGGTTGGGGCCTCTATGGACAGGTTAGATGCCATCATCATAATTTAATAGTAGCAGTTCACATTGAATAGTCTGGTGACTTGGTTTAATTCTTCTTAAAGACATAGTCACTCGAGTTTCCTCAAGGCTTAGCCTTGTTTTTATTTTTACTTCGAGTTGGCCACACATCACATCCCTAGAAAACAATCCCGCAGCAAAAGTGAGGCAGAGAATAGAAAAAATAACAGATGAGTTTGCTTTCCAAAATGAAAGGAGATTTTAGTGCTAATTTTTATAAGGACTGCCCTTTTCCTTTTTGAGATCCTAATCACGTCATAGTTTAGGTGCTTGTACCAACCAATAACATATCGGGACCATTCCCATTTGTCTGTTCTCCTTCATATTTACTTTTTCTAAAGATTTAATAGCTTAACAATAATCACCAAGGTATACTCTAATACTGCTGTTTTCATTGAGTCTCTCTATAGAATTGCCTCCTGAGGTTACTATTAGCTCTTATTGTTTATGCCTACAAGTACAACTATCTTTAATCATGGATGGATGTAGTCCACTTGAAGCAGACGTTCCTTTTCTTCTGTCGTTAAATGCATGATCCTTAATTAACCGTACGTTCAAATGCTTCAGGATGGTCCTCTGGTTATGGCCTTCAATCATTGTAACATTATAAAGTAAAACATATTCCTCTTCTTCCACTGGCATGTTAAATGTTTCAATCCTTATATCCATCCCTAACACTCATTGGAATTTCTCAAAGTTAACTGTTCTTCGGGATCGATATGTAGGTAAAGTAGAAATTGGTGGAGAAAAAAGCTCAGTAAAGTTGAAGATGAGGTTCAATCTAATAAGGGATAATCTTCTCGATTCCTTTTTCCTAAATTCATCTCTCCTCAGTTAGATAAAATGTTTGTTCTGTCCTCAAGTGTTGTGATATAGGGAGTTAAAATCTTTTTGATTTTATTGTTTTTTTCAAGTGTGGGCAAGGAAGTACAGATGATGAATTAAGCCCAACTTGTGTATCTTCCTTACTGGGCATCAGGATAGAGTCGGTTGCAGCGGGACTGTGGCACACAGTTTGTGTGTCCACTGATGGTGATGTGTACGCGTTTGGTGGGAATCAGTTTGGGCAGTTGGGAACTGGAGGTGATCAAGCTGAGGTATGCACCAAGTTTCTATTCTTTGAATTCCATTTAAGACCTCATAAATCAGTTACTTGATGCAGCTTTCTCGGGTGTTTTAGTGCAAGGATTAGATTCCTACCTTGTTTCAAATGATAATGAAAAAGGATAACTAGGGTCCTATAAGCTCTTAGCTATTTTTCACTAGTTTTATGCGAAGAAAGGTTGTCGAATTAATCTTAGTGTTTGAATTTCAAAATCAGACTCTCCCAAGACTCTTGGATGCTCCGAGTCTGGAAAATACGAATGTTAAAATTGTCTCGTGTGGAGCTCGTCACAGTGCAATAATCACAGGTATACCAGCAATGCATTTTTGAATATTTGAACTGTTCCATTCTTTGCTAGTTTGTTGACTCTATGCGTCCGTTGCTTGCAGAGGATGGCAAAATATTTTGCTGGGGATGGAACAAGTATGGTCAGGTATAATGCTCCTAGCTTGTCTTTATAACATTGGAATATCCTTTATATTCTTTCTTATTCCATTGTCGGGGGATACTGCCATAGATTTTACATACACTTTTATGTACTTTTTCGAAATAGGATCCATGGAAGTACATTTTTGCATATCTTTCCCAATATTGTGGTGTCTGGCTGAAACTAAAAACTGAAATCCTGAGTTCTCGGTGTTTGAAACAGCTTGGTCTTGGCGACGTGATTGACCGCAATATTCCATCTGAAGTTACTATCGAGGGTTGCAGTCCGAGAAACATCGCATGCGGCTGGTGGCATACTTTGCTTCTGGCTGAATCACCCACCTGAGAGTACCTTGACCCTGGCCTCGGAACAGTTTTGTTAGGTTAGCAGTATTATTTAAGTTTATATGTATATATACATACCGTAGCTCATATACATATGAATATACATGTATGCATGTTCTGATTCTTTCACGGCTGAGGTTCACCATGACTAGGTTTGACTTTTGCAATAGAGATGTAAAATATTAAGTAGGGTCCATTACTTCATTGTGTATAGTTACAAATCCCTTCGCTATATATTATCATTAAGCTTCATGTAAATAAAACATCTCTGGTAAAAGTCCAATACCATAATTATTTTCCTCATATATCAAAGTTTCTCCAGGATGATTTCGCATTTTACTTCCAGAAAACTAGGCTGCTGGCTCTCGACTTCAAATGGATGATTTCAGCTTTGTGTTTTTTCACTTTCCCGGAAGCCAAACAGGATTTTTCATACAGGCAAGTGAAAAATAAATTAGAATGGAGAAAAGACTAACTGGTTCATATATTGACTGCTGTTTTTTTTCCACTCATTTTAGTGTTGGAATCTCTTTGAATGTTTAGAATTCTAGAGTAGAATTAGGAGCTCTGATATGTTTAGTTGAAGGGGTAGTTTGTGGTTAAGTTTTAGGGTTTGGCCTTTGAAAAATATGGAACTGATTTGTTTTTTTTTAGTTGGTTCCACCATTAATGAATCTTGATTACTAAAGAAATAGTATTTTTTATTATCAGTGTCTGAGGCTTGTGTTTAACTATATTCGTATATAAATATGAGATGTGATCATGGTTATAAAAATTGGATTCAACCGAGGTAACGAGTTGTTTTTGACGGTTTAACCAGTAAAAATTAAAATCGATTTAACCTTGGTTCAATTTTCAAAAGAAAATGTTTTGATTAACAACTAGGTACATAATTTTTATCTTATTTTTTATTTTTATAATTATATTTAAAAATAATATATAATTTTAATGAAGCTATTGTATTGAATTGATAATTTTAAATTTTATATTTGTATAGAAATATATTTCTATGTATATAATGAAATATCGGTATTTGTATGTTTAATATGAAGGAAACATACTTCCATCGCTAGGTTAGTTGAAACTGTTGTTATCCTAATGATTAGGAGGACGTAGACATGCAAGTATTATGCTTAATCGTGTGTTTTCTTTCAAATTAAAGGTTTAAAAAATTATAAGTAAAAGTAGATATTATGTAAAAAATGCTTGAGTTGATTGTTTTTATTTGGGATTATATAAATTTTCGTTTTTGAACTTGGTAATTAGGTTACTTTAGTACTTAAACTTGTAACTAGGTTTATTTTGGTTTCCGAACTTGAAAATGTGACACTTTAAGATTGTGTAACTTATAGTGTTCTAATAATTGCATCTGTCAAGTCATTGATTTTCGGTTCAATTGTTAGACCAAATTAAATAGATAAATAAAATTTTATAAAATATTAAAAAAATAAGAGTTATTAAATCGGTTTAATCTGTTCAATTATTGGTTTTTGTCTTAGTTTTTATTTTTATCGTTTTAAGTAACTTTCTATTCAATCAATTCAACTTCTTTGTTTGGAGTAGTATATTGGTTGTTTTTCGGTTTAATCAATTTGATTGATTAATTCAATCATGTTCCAAGAATATTAATCACACCACTAATTTAACAGAATTTGTTTAGTTCCAATTTGTTGTCAAGTTTAATTATTAAGAAAAGTTTTAAGTATCAAATTGAATTTAATATCAAGATAAGGGATCTAAAATTATATTATCTTTTTTTTTTATTTTGTGGAATCGGGATTTAATTAAAACTTCAACGATGCCCGTTGTTTCAAAAAGCATGGCGACAGAAAATAATACCTAGACAAATTTTAAAAACTTTACATTTTTTTTTTAGCACCATCATTTTAATTTTGGTACGTGTTGAAGAGTGTTTTAAGAATCGGACTAAATTGGCGAGTTGAATCGGTAAATCTATTTGGAGCAAAGTAAAAAAAATCTATGAAGTAATATGAATTAAGTTAAAATTGATGATTGAATCAATTAAATCAAATTTTATATAATTTTTAATAATTTATTAACTTAAATCGGACGAATTAATTGAATCGAAAATTGATAATTTAACTATTTTAATTATAAATCCAAATTCAAAATTACTTATTAAAATGCTAATGAGAATTTGATGAATTAAATTAATTGCCAGTGATTTTTTAAAAAAATAATCAAATGAGGCCGCATATAGGATTCGAACTTCGTTTAAAAAGTGTCAATGATATTCAACCTACTAACAATTATTAAGTGCATGGTCTACAGTAAATACGATTCAATAAAGAAGTACATGAAATAATTACAAGAACATTTTTTTTTATGAAAATTAAAACAAAATGTCTACAATATGGTAGATTGGACAGTTTGATTTGAAAATTTTTTAGTTAAATTAAAATTTAATAATATATAATTTTTGAACTCCAACATATTAAACGAAAATTATAAAGATAGGTTAAATATTAAATATAAACTATTAAAATAAAATTTATTCATAACACAGGTTGTATATCAATAATTGGAGATAAATTTTTAGGTATAATGACTTATTTAGTCCTTTAATTTTACAAAAAAAAAAAAATTAGTATTTAATCTCGTTTTTTTAGCTCTTAAATTTGTGTTTTTTGTTAAATCATCTCAAATTAAATGGAAAAGTGTTTTTTAACTTTGCTAACGTATGTGGATTTTCATGTGGATGACACGTAAGAATTTTAAAAAATTATAAAAATTATTTTTAAAAATATAAAAAATTATTTTTTTTGATTTGTTTTAAAATTTAAAAAGTTAATTAAATACCTATATGTCATCTACATGGATATTCACGTGTATGTCACATCAACAAATTGAAAAAATATTAAGTTTTTCATCTATTTTTTGGTGATTTGATAAAAAAAATGTAAGCTCGAGAGATAAAAGAGACGAAAGGACTAAAATGAATTTTTTTATAAAATTGGAAGCTAAAAAAAATTATTATACTTTTTTTCGATCATCGTCATTTAATATATATTTATTTGGCAAGCCTTTAATGTGCAATGGAGCTTCCGATATAAAAAATTTATTCAATAATACCATTTAAATATTCATAAATAAGTTATTATGCGATACACTGAAAATGATTTTTTTAAAACTCTACGAAATTTAATTCATATTTTACAAAAAAAAGAAGTTTTATACAATTCATACTACTCGTATTTATAACTTCAAAAACTAAAAAATATATATGCATTTAAGCTCGTTTAAATTCACGTTGTTTTAATTGTCACAATAGCAATGATAAAAATTGAGCTAAGAGTTAATTTCACATTTTTCATAAAATATGAGGATCAAATTGTAATAAATTAAAATAAATGGGTTAATTTCTCAATTTTGGTTGAGTAAAGGAATGAGATCAGAAATAGACCTAAAATTTTAATAGTTGACTTCACTTTGTAGCAGGAAACGTTGAAAAAAAAAACCATAAAGGTCAAATATTTTAGACAACTTAGGAATCTTCCTTAATTTTCCAATATTAACCTTCATACATCCAACATTTACAATTATACCTCCAAAATCCAACACATTTAAAAAGTCACAGATACAAAGCATTTTCAATTCAATCAAACATTCTCAACAAAAATGGCGGTAACGCTTAACCTCCTATCGACGGCGCTGCTTCTGCTAACGTGCGCCGTCGGATTAACTGTTTCCGTCAACCGCTGTCCGAACTGCGGTTCCACCGCCGTCCCTTACCCTCTCTCCACCGGTTCCTCCTGCGGCGACCAAAACTACAAAATCCGCTGCGACGCGGGCTCACTGGTATTCGATACACTTAACAACACCTACCCGATCACGTCCATCAATCGGTTCAATCAACGGCTTGTGATCCAACCAGCGAGTCTCGTCCCCAACACGTGCGTCACCACTGATCTCCGTTTCGAAGGCGTGCAGCTCAACAGTAGTTTGCCTTTCAACATCACCAGCAGCAACACCGTCTTGTTCTTGAACTGTACGGACTCGATCCTCCGTTCCCCGTTAAACTGTTCCTCCAACGGGTTATGCCACGAGTACGTCAACGAGAGTTCTAGAGCCGCGGCTTGCGAGGCGGCGCCGATCTGTTGTTCGTTCCAAGCCGGCGGAGGAGCGACGGCGTATTCTATTCGGGCGAGGGAGACCGGGTGTAGGGCTTATACGAGCTTCGTTAACTTGCAATCGGATTTGCCGGTGAACCGGTGGCCTGAACCGGGAATGGAATTGCAGTGGGTTTCGCCGCCTGAACCAGTTTGTGGTACCCAAGCGGATTGTGATAGGAACTCCACTTGTGGATCCGACCCGAATTCGAATGGGACCCGGAGGTGTTTTTGTAATTCCGGCTTGTTTTGGGATCCGATTGAAGGGGTTTGTGCTGAGAGTAAGTTTTTATTTAATTTTTTTACTCTCGCAGTAGTATTTAAGTGTGGCATGATCTCATTGGCTGATTTCCGGAGCCTTTTTCTTTCAGTTAGTACGTGTCAGAATCCTGATGGTTGCAGCGACTCAAATCGGACTGCTTTGATCGCAGGTAAATACTACAAAGATTTAAGAACAAAATTTTTTAATTTTTAATTAATTTTGAAATTTTTTTAGTAAAAGATGCCAACTTGTTTGAAAATTGAGGCAATTTGGAGCAGATGAGAGCTAAAGAGACTTAAAAAAGGATTCATCTGAGAAAATATCTATTTCCTTTTTTGGTGGAAATTCAGATATTTCTTTGGATTAATAATGAAACTAGGAAGGTTGTTGGGTCATAATATTTCAAAATAGTGCTGAAAGATTTGAAAAAAAAAAAAATTGAATCGAGTCGGGTTTAAGTTGTTACAAGTTTTGTTCGAGTTCAATTGAATAAGTTCATTCTTGATTAGAGATAAAAATTAAGTTGTTTAAGTTAACTTGATTAAGTTCAAATAAGAATAGCTTGCTAGTTATTAGAATTGAGGTAGGGGTGAGTATTCTATCGAGTTGAATCGAATCGAGTTAAAAAATTTTGAGTCAAGTTGAGTCGAGTTAACGAATCTTATTATTTATACTCAATGTTGCGTTTACATGGATCAATTATTTAACTAGTAGACGAAGTAGAAAATTATTTAACTATATAAATAGTATAATTTATTTAATAATTACATGTAAAGAACTATTTTAGGCATGTAAAGTAACTATATGTAATGTTGCAAGACGATCATTGTGGTCATTAATTGAGTCAACTACATAAGCTATTACACCAGATCCATAGTTATATTATGCATCAAGAACTATCCTATATATAAGATAATAAAATGATATAACAAAAGTATAATATAGGGATTCGAGAAGGAAAGGAATTGTACATGTAAAGTAAGGTTGATGGGTTAATGGTTTTCTTTTTTAATTATAGAAAAGGTAAATGTTTATCAAAACGACATAGTTTTGACTTTTTCTATTCGAATTTTCGGATAACTCGAATTGTGTAATTTATATTCGACTTAGTTCGAAAATTCGATTAACTCGAACTATTTAATTCAAAAGTTAAATTTTTTATCGAATTTTTTGCATCGAATCGAATTTTGCTTACTTTATTTTATTTTTTATTATCACTTTCGATCTTGAAATTTTATTCAAGATATCGAACTTTTTATCATCCGGTTCAATAAATATTGATTTCTTCTTAAAGTTTACCACTATGTTATATTTTTCTCTATTGGTTATGTAAGTGAGATTAGAAAATAGATAAGCAGTTAGTATAAACGTAATTAATACTAATAAATTACAATATTTATGATTAAAAATAGTTGAGGATGAAGTGAGAAAGTTGAAATTGGGGGTAATCCGATAACAACATCCCATGTCTTTTGTCTGATATCATAAATTTGGGGTTTGACCTTTGAATAGTCAAAAGTCATAGCTAAGCCTTTATGTCATGTTTTGTTTCAAGTTTCTAGATATGTTGTTAGGCTATTTGCAGCATATCTTTGACCACCGAACAAGTATTAAGATCCAACAATATTTAGGTGCATTCTCATTTACATCAAGTTATAAAGGCTGCTCAACCCTTTCATTGATTTTGACTCCTAAATCGAATCCTAATCCGATTCGATCTGATCATAAAAAGAAAACTTGTTCAATACTAAATTTGAATCGGTTGAATTTAAATTGACCCGCATCGAAATAGTCCGAGTCTATAATGATTGGATCTAAAAGTTCGAAACTTCAAACTTTTTATTGACCCGAATCTAAAGTGAGCCGAACTTTGAATTGATTTAAACTTAGAATGACTAGGATCAAAAACTGTTTTGAATCAATATTGTTTAAATTGGATAGAATTGGTCAGAGTATCGGTCCGGAAAGTGAGGTTAGATTGATTAACCCATTGAACCAAGTTATAAAATTGGTTGAATTGATTTTCTTGTTTTTTGTAATAATTTTTTTCTATTTCTGAGTTTTTTTAATAATTTAATTAATTAAATTGGTCAGATTGATTGAATTCGTCAAATCAATTTGTGAAGTTCGATCACCGGTCTGTATCTGAAAACTTTATCCTAAAATAACTCAAAAATTATAAAACCAGGTTTGACGGTAAAGATCCAAGCATTACTCTATCAATTTAGCCCTTGAGTTTGGTAATAGTTATTTGTGAATGGTTTCTGAATTTGCTTCTTGTGTTAAGATTATCATCAATCCAATGTCTTCACTGCATTGAAAATAACTTGTAGGTTTAACAGCCGGACTTGGTACGGCGCTCGTTGCAGTAATCATCGGCATTTTGCTCTACAGACGACATAGGCGAATAGTCGAAGCTCAAGAGCGCCTACGCAAGGAACGTGAAACAATCCTAAATGCCAACAATGGAGGCAAAGCAGCCAAGGTTTTCACGGGCAAAGAGATCAAGAAAGCAACCAACAATTTCTCGAAAGACCGAATCCTAGGTGCCGGTGGCTACGGCGAAGTCTATAAAGGAATCCTCGACGACGGCACTCCGGTTGCTGTCAAATGTGCCAAGCTCGGCAACACCAAAGGCACCGATCAAGTCCTCAACGAAGTACGAATCCTATGCCAAGTCAATCATCGAAGCCTTGTTGGACTACTTGGATGTTGCGTCGAACTCGACCAACCTATAATGGTTTATGAGTTCATCGAAAACGGTAACCTCTTAGATCATCTCCAGAGCCCAAACATCAATGACCGAGGTCTACTCACTTGGACCCGTCGTCTCCAAATTGCTCGCGACACGGCCGAAGGTCTCGCATACCTACATTTCTCCGCAGTCCCTCCTATATACCATAGAGACGTCAAATCTAGTAACATCCTACTCGACGTGAAACATAACGCTAAAGTTTCGGATTTCGGGTTATCACGATTAGCTCACACCGATATGAGTCACGTATCGACTTGTGCTCAAGGCACCCTAGGATATCTCGACCCGGAATATTACCGAAACTACCAATTAACCGATAAGAGTGACGTTTATAGTTTCGGGGTCGTCTTGTTAGAGCTTTTAACTTCACAAAAAGCCATTGATTTCAACCGAGATGCTGATGATGTGAACTTGGCGATATACGTGAAAAGAGTGACGGATGAAGAGAAACTGATGGACGTGATTGATCCGATATTGAAAGAAAAAGCGAGTCCATTAGAGATAGATACTATGAAAGCATTGGGATTTCTTGCATTGAGTTGCTTGGAAGAACGTAGACAAAATAGACCCTCCATGAAAGAAGTTACTGAAGAAATTGAGTACATCATTTGCATTGCTACAGGTAAGACTGTTTAAAACTAGTAGTAAGTACTATGTAGCTGTTTATGCTTCACTTTTTTCTGTTTTGTTGTTATTTATGGTTTTTGGTGTATTAATTATTAGTATGTAATTTTTAGTTTTTATGTGAAACTTTAATATATTTTTGTTATATGTTTGCATATATTAATACACATTTGTGTTTTAAATACAAAATTTTCATACGCTTACGCTTGTGATAAAATTTTTAATTTTGATAATGATGTTAGTTGAGATGCTGTCACAAGTTAATTTGATACTAACACAAGGTTGATGACAATATTATGATAAATATTTTTAATATGATGTATTAAGGTGTTTAAATTTCATTTTGGTCGCAATTCAATCTACGAGACTTTTAATCTATTATTTTTCATTTTAAATGTAGTATATATTTCATATATTATTATTAATTAGTTTCAAACTATACATTTCATTATTTATTATATGTTTTTAACTAACCTTCGTATTTTAAATACGTACTTTCCACAAGTCTAATAGAATTTCTAATATATTGCTATAGATTTAGTTTTTATGTTATAAATTATATAATATATAAATAACATAATATAATGTATTATATTATAAACGTAGAAACGGACCAAGTTAAGTTTAGACTTTGAATATTCAAGTTTGAGTCCAGTTCATGTTTTAAACGAGCTTTTTTTTTTTTTTGTTTAAACTTATTTTTTGAGTTTAATATTTTTAGTCAAATCTTTTAATATTTTTATTCAAATCTTCTTAAATTTTGAGTTTGGGAGGGAGATAACCCGTAGCATAAACAGTGTAGCATAAACAGTGTTAATGAGTGAAAACCCAGAATTTCAGTAACACTTCCACAAAGGAAAATAAAAAGGCCAAAAAGAGCTTATAATGGTGGAATTATGTGGCTGCCTAATTGCTCACCTTTTTACCAAAGATATTAAGTTTTAAAAAAAGCAAAAAGAATAAAAATAAAAAAGGTTAATATATATAAATAAGGAAATATTTAGGGTTTTATGGGCTTTTAATATAACATGCTCAACTGGGAAACACAGAATTAGGATAACCAAGAATTCAACTTAAATAAATAAGATCTCAAGTATATCAGTCATGCACGAACGTAAATTAAAATTAAAAGAAAAAAAGGGGGAAAAAAGGCCAAAATCCGCACTTCAGACAGTGAATTGCAACTGTTAACAATGTTTGAGAAAAGCTAAACACCATGAAGATGATAATGTTCTAGTTTGTTCTTGGTGTGGCCCATTCGACTCGCAGGATGAGATTGTCATAACCATATCCGTTCAGCTTGTTAATAGCTCTTTGAGCATCCTCTCTGTTCACAAAGTTGACAAAACCGAACCCTCTACTTGTGCTTGTCTTCTGATCCATAGCGACATACACACGCGTCACAGCACCGAACGGTCGGAAAAGTTCATGCAAGTCAGCCTCCCGAGTGTCCTCAGATAAGTTTGTTACCCTCACAGAGTTTTCATCGTTCCTACGTCTCATATCCGATCCGGTTGTTCTCTCTGCACCGGCTCTCATGCTTGGTGGTACGTAGGCTCCCTTTCCAGCTCCAGGAGCAGCTGCCGAGGTCTCGGCTGCCGCGGGTTTATCAACAAAGGATTCGACTGGAGCAGCAAGATCCTTGTAAGGACATTTGGAGGTCCAGTGATCACCTTTCTTACCGCATGTTCGGCACACCATGAGAACAGCACCTCCTTTGCTAAGCTGAGCCAAGCCGTCACCGGAAGCCTTTGCTTCTTCAGGTTTGGTACCTGTAAACAACTCGATATTTCAAAAGTTTTCACATCCAAAAGTCCAAACAAGGGACGAAAACCCAAAAATTTGGAAGTTTACAACCACAGAATCCGCTTGTGTCAGAACAAAACTTTCAAGGTTTATGCTGAAACCACAAATTTTAAAAAATCAATGTTTCTTGGATGTTGTTAACGGCCTCGGAATGACACCAATTTCTTGGTTTCACAGTTCAACAATTGAATGCCGGCTAAGCAAATATGCTACTCGAGACCCGTGAGAATTCCACATTAAACAAAAGCCATTTGATTAAAACATGATAGGCAGAACGTATCAACCATATTCAAATGAAATACAAAAACCTATAAGAAATATAGAAGCGCTAAATTTTAAAACAAATAACCAAGTGATTGAACAAAAAAAAGGGGTTGAAGTTTTGGTTTAGATTGCTAGTAGGGAGAGTGGCGAAATACCAACAAATGTAGTTAGTGGCTCAAAAGTGAAAAAGTTAGAGACATGTTTCACTGTGAAAAAGACGGCCACAAACAACTCTATAGGTGGCTTACTGACCATTCACACAAATAAACAGCCACACATCGGCCAGTATGTGATTGGCTAATTGACCACCATAATCAAATGAACAAATAAAGTTCATATACCATTAATTGCTTGAAAAGTTCTTAAAATTTATTATAAATATTGATGATGCGTAAATATGGGTTCAGTGGTTGCTGGCAGTTCGCCCGGAGGCCAAAAGCCGCAAGTGGTACTCTACACGTCGCCCTTACACACCCCATACTTGTCCCACAGGACTTGAGGGCTATATAAGCCTCCATTCGTGACCCAAGTGAAAGGACTCTTTCATTCCCAACTCAAGAGAAAATCAGGAGACAGCGAGAGCGCCTCTCCCCCTTGTCTGGGTGAACCAACATCAATCGCCATCAACCGACATCAACCGCCAAACCCATATTTACGCATTAACAAATATATAAAATGTGATTATTGATTGAAATAAATAATATAACTGCAATGCAACATTAGTTCTATCATAATTAATCCATATACAGATAAAATTATGCATTACATTACCCAATAAATCAATACCCTAACTTTTAATCCTTCAATTATGTTATTTACTCAAACACCAATGCTAACAAAAATTGTTCTATAGAAAGATCAATCACAAATCTCTTTTTTACCCAATGAAATTACCCTTCTAGAAATTTATACCCAAAGCAAATTTAACAATAATCATACCCTAAAACAAAGGAAATTTAACCATAATCAAATCTAATAGAAGAAATTCAATAATAATACATTCAATTTCATCAAATCTATAATTAACGACAAAAACCCAATAAAAAATTAACAAAAAAAGAGGGTGATTAGAATCGAACCAGGGGCTCTAGGTCGTTCAAGAAGGATCTCTTCAGTAGAAACCATGGTGAGCCGACTCCCAACATCTTCACGCACTGCGTCCCCGAACTTGTCCCAATTCCTTCTTTCCAAAGCCCGTTTACTCAACCGGGCTTTCGCCAGCTTTCGGACTCGGGTCGTCGTTGTTATTTTCACCTTGTTACCTTCATCGTTAAACCTGTATTCGATCACCTTTTTTATCCCGTTTTCGTCTGGGCCGATCACTTCTTTTGGGGGTAACAAAAAGTCCAGGTCGTCGTCTTCCTCAAGCTCTCCCCAACGGAGCTTGCTGGGTTCGTTTTTGTCGATCGCCATGGTTTTAGGGTTTCGAGTCAGAGAGAGCTTGAGGGCGGCGCCTGATAGGGCTATTGAGATTACACGATGTAAGAGAGAGAGGGGTAAGTTGAAGAGATGAAAGGGTTTTGCTAGAGTTTATATGTTCGTTACGACGTCGTTTCTTTTGGATCACATGGGAAAATACGGCAACGCATTTATTGTTGGTCGAATTCTGATTTGGATCTTTCTACTATGCTCGAATTTGAGATTTGGTCCCTAACTTTTAATTCGACATAATTTGATCCTCAACTTTTATAACGTGATTAGTTAACTCAAATAGTTAACATCGTTAACTATTAAATTCTAAATGATAATATAAGTTTTCTTAAAAAAATGACTTTCATCACAAAAATTCATGGAATCTTAAACCTCGAATTTGAACTTGAATCTCAAACCCAAGCTTTAAATCCTAAACCCCAACCTCACATTGAACCTTGAATTCTGAATGGGTTCAAAGTTCAAGCTCAGGATTCTAGTTTAAGCTTCGGGATTTAGAGTTTAGAGTAAAAAAATTATCAAAATTATGTATCAATGTCATGAGAAAATTTGTTAAAATGTCATCAAATAATTAGAAAGTAACCATGAATGATGTGACGGGAAGGATCCACAGAATAATTTCTCCTCGCACTAGTAAATATACAACTTTTTCGCAATACACGCACAGATATATATATATGTTAGCAAAAAAAATTATTTAACTAACAATCAAGTATTTGCAGAAATAATAATTATAATAAATTATTTATAAACACTAATTTATATGTTACATATATTTCTAATTGCTTAAATGCTTAACAATCAACAAAGCCAAAGCTTAAACGGGTAACCCCCTTATTGCTTGGTTGTAATGACCAGGGAGACCAAACACGTGATAGAAGACATAGGTAACCAATAAAGTTGACCTGTAGAGCAGGTCGAACATTTGCCATGCCTCGTAAATTTGCTTGACCAAGAAGAAGGTCCAAACAAAAAGAATAAACCACCCAATTGCCGGGACGATAAGCAATACTAGTACAACGGTGGCGAGGCTTCCAGTAAAGAGACTGATTTTGGTAACTATGATGCGGTGAATTGATGAGTTACTGCTGTTGGTTTGAAGATGATGTTCGGTTTCCCAAGCTGCGGCGTAAACAAGTATGAGGGTGATAAATATCGACACGATGGCACTGTGGGTCTCAAGGGTCTTCTGAGGATATTTTAGTGGCATGAGAGCGAGGAGTAGACCTATTGCAAAGACCAAACTAGCATGCAAATTGTTGTTGACTGAGCCATCCTTGCTACAGTCAACAACAAAACAACAAAAAAAACAATGTTATTTTGGATAAACAAACATTCCTTAAAAAGATTAAACACATTAATATAAAAAAAAAATCAATACGAATTTGGTTGAGAAATGATGAAACGGTATCTTCGGATAAGGGCACCTTGGAGAGTTGCACCTCACCTCATATACTTGTATAGGCTTGCATGAAGAGGTGATAGAATGGATTACTTAGCTTTGTTCATTATGGTGGGCATGGCGACCGAACATTACTTGATTGAATAAATCGAGCACAGATGGAGTTGCATGGTATTGCTGACGAACCTTTCGAACAGCACGATATATTAGCTTAACGAAGTGAATGGTCCAAATGAAAAGAATGAGCCAACCTAGACCGGGGAAAAGGGTAAACGTAAGTAAAACCGTGGCAAGACGTCCAGCTAGGAGGTTGATGTCATCGACAGCTTCAGGGAAATATGGAGTGCACAAAGTAATGGCGTAGACAAGGATGCAAATCACAAATGTTGCCATGATCACATTTTGCGTCTCACACGGAGATTCAATATTAAGTTCGGGTTTGAATTTGAGGTTCAAGAGAACTAGGAATACAGCAATCTGAAAGCTGAAATTCGTAAGCTTATGGTGGGCCATGCCGCTGTTTCTTATATTCCTACTGTAAACCAACGATACGAATATCAATGTAGTTTGTTTATAGCGTGAAAAAGTGGGGAATGAAAAAGGGGAAATGAAGAGCTAAGTGACCTTAACGATGGAATGTGGCAATTTGTTCTTTTTTATAGAAAGCTCAACACCAATTGTTTGATTCTTTTTTTTCTTTAAGGTTGGTGTGGGTGTGATAGTGTCAACGTTAGTAGGTTAGGGATGTGGGGGCCGTCGAATATTGTGTTCCCCTCATTTACTTTAACACAGGAGCCCTTTTTATCTTTTCTTTCTTAATAATACACCCTTTTTATCTTTTCTCTATCTTCTTTATAATACACAACTAACGAAACTAGTCTTTTGGAATTGTTTTCCACGTCTTCAACTTGTGTTTTTCTCTATATAAATATGTCGCTTGTGTTAGTGTTTTGAACATAGTTAACGCAGCATATCTACCCTCCACTTGGATCCATGGCCTATTTGAAAGTTATAAATAAACTTTATTGTAAATGCAAGTAAAATACTAATAGGGACACATCTAAGAAAGCTGAGCCATTTTTTTTCAAAATTTATGGCGAGAGAAATATACATTTCCTTCCAAATATTACTCCGCATTTTGATTGATGGTTCTAGATTTTACTCGAAATCATATAAAAGCTTGTTATCGGTAAATTTATTAAAGTGATTCATCCACGACGGTGTCTCATAGTTCTCTTTTCTTTTTTACTCTGCACAAGTAATTCCACTAGTGAACAATAATGGAAAATTTAAATTCCTTCATTTTTGTTTCATATTCATAGAGACAGGGACATAATATACATAGATGTAGTAAGTCTTGCTTGGGCTACTTTAATGGTAGTCTTTACATTTTCCCTTTCACTCTTAATATGGGAAAGAAGTGGGCTTTTGCCGTTGATATTCTTTTCGATCTCTACGCATTTTACCGCTCCTTTGGAAATACTCTCTTCCCCTACCATACTCCAACTTGGTAATTTCCACCGCCTATCCAAGGTTGAGCCTTGGGACTTGACAGCATACTTAAAAAGCCACCTATAGATGCTTTACGCCCAATCATTCTAGATAGTGCTTGTAACAGCCCAATTTCAATAGTGTCGGAACAGTGATTTGAGATTTCTAAATCTGACGAAAAAGTTAGAAAACTTTGTTAATTGATAATTATAAGTTAAGTGTGATTTTGGAAATATTTTAAAATTAGTGAATTTTGTGAACTAAAAGAATTAATTAGAAAAATTGGGCAAAAAACAAGGTATTGAGAGCTCGAATTCATAAAGTGAGCCATAAATATTTCTAAAAATATTTATGGAGTGTCATTAAGTTATTATTAAAGTTTAGTTGAGAAATTTTAACGTTTGGATATGTAATTAAATGAAAAGGACTAAATTGAAAAAGGTGTAAAAGTTGAATTATAGATTAAAAGAAATTATGAAGGACCAAAATGGTAATTATACCATTTTGTAAAGTTGAGGCGGTTAAGTATGAAAAATCTGAGATTTTTTAAAGTATGTTATTATATTATATATTAATATTATATTATATTATTATATTATTATATTATTATAATATTATATATATACAAACAAAAACAAAAGAAAAGAAGGGGGAGAATACCAGAAAAGAAACTGAGAACAAGACGAAAGCAGGGGAAGAAAAAGGGGAAAGAAAGAAAAAGGAGAAATTGATGGTTTGAAGCTTGGAAGTTTAATTGGTAAGTTAATTTAGTCCTTCTCTTTTAATTTTGATGCTTTATAAGTTTTAGAACAAGTTTTGATGAATTTAAGTTGAAGTTTTTGAAGTTTTAAAGCTGTTGAATATAGCATACGATGAACAAAAATATGAATTAGTGGTTTAATTGAAAGAATTTGAAGTTAGAATTGGGTAAAGGATTTAATTGTAAAATAAGCTATAACAAAACTGTTTTGGACAGCAGCAGTAGAGTAACTTTGAAAAATCACCAAAAATCGTAGAAGTTGAATTAGAAGTTGAATGATATATGAAATTAAAGCTTATTGAGTCTACTTTCATATGAAAGAAACAGGGAAAGCAAAGGAATTCTGTAATTTGAGATATTTATATTTTTGTAAGACTGGTTTAAAGGGATTTCGGGATCCCCTGTTCTGACTTTGGAAAATCATAAAAAATTGGAGAAAAATAATTAGGGGCTTAAGTTTATATGTCTAGAATTCTGAATGAGTCTATTTTCAATAGAAATAAACGAGAACATCATATGAATTGTGTATGAGGAGATAATTAATTTTTAGTGAAAGAAGGGTCAGAACTGCCAGACAGCAGAACAGGGGTGACTTTGATGAATAAACTGTACTAATTTCCTAGGCTAAAAATTCTGGAAATTTTATGGTATGAATATATGTGAGTCTAGTTTCAGTAAAAATTAACGGTGCTTCATTTGGAGTTCTGTAGCTCCGGAAATAAATAATTTAGTGACTATAACTCAAATGGACAGTTTTGAATATACTTATGAGTAATTAATGAAATTATTGACAATGTTACTTATAGCATGTTATATACATTAAGGATGTGGAATGGAGAGGAGGAGGAGGAAAATATGTATGAATATTTAGGTAGTATGGCTAATTTGAAATGTTTTAGGCTCAGGGACTAAATTGAATAAAAGTAAAACTTTGTGATTAATTTTGTAAAATTGTGAAAATGATCAATTTGCATAAAATGGATTATTTTATTATTTAAAATTGCAAAACTGAATGAAATTATTAATTTAGATTAAGATTGACTGAAAAATCAATGAAAATAGAAAATTTCCAAAGTGCCCTGAATTTTGATATTTCGCAAATTCAACCGTAAGTTCGTGAACTTAATTAAGTGATATAAGGAAATATAAGTTGATAGTACGTGAAATATTGATATGATAAATTAACTGTTTTATGTTTATAAAGAAACGGCAAGTGAATGATATTTATCACGACATGTAAATATGAGATTATCTTTAATATTATAATACAAGGTAATTAAGTATGATGAAACGAGTAATAAATTCAAGTAAGGCATTTCGATAAAAATAAATATATTTAAGGGACAATATGTTTGATTTTGATGGGTTTCAAATATAAATGCTAAATGAAATAAAATGTTTGATAAATAAATTTGCAATTTCGGTAATGCCTCGTACCCTATTCCGATGTTGAATACGGGTAAGGGGTGTTACAGTGCTTGCATCCTCTATATTACCGCAGATGCTGGCACAAAGTTGGCCAATACTTATTCCCCATATACTGTTATTGCTTCTTCTCCAAAAAAATTCACGAGTTGTAGGCCTTCTACCTCCACACAATATTACTCGGTCAGGCTTTTGTCCATTGCAAAAAATTCTCCATTGTTGCCTCTCGTAGGAATTTGGGTCGTGTCCCAATCTTAGTGTGGCTGATCATCCTTTCAGACCAGCTACTAATCATCACCTTAGTCAATTGTTGCCTCACCAGCTAGCTAATCAGATGCGAGCCCCTCTTCGAGCGGATTCCTCCTTTTGCTCCTCAGCCTACGAAATATTAGCAGTTGTTTCCAGAGGTTCTAATCATATCTATTCTTTTTGACACAATTACTATAACTACCAATAACCCCTCCCAAACCCATAAATAAGAGGATAATGCGCTTCAGTGCACTCAAACTCACATCCTCCTGCATTGATAACAAGGCCCATACTAATCGAATTAAGACTCAACTGACATGTACATTTATATACTATGCAATTTGTGCAATCAAGCATCCATCAAAACACTATATCCAATTGAGGGAAGTTTGATTTTATCATGACCAGTTTATATAATTGGCTTTCATATAATATTTAAATTGTCCAAAGGATGAAAAAAAACTGTCAATTCAAGGGTTATTATATGGTTAACAAATACATAATATGGTCTCATAAAGTAGTATAAACTATGAAATTACTTTATGTGATTAAAATTTTGAAGGCCTGAAAAGTTTATTTGGGAGCCCAATGAAAAAGATTGGCAGGCTCCTCAAACCTCTATAGGCCATAGGCCCAAACATCCCTCATATTTGAAAGCTTTGTTTTGTTATATGGGTTTATTAAGATTTGCATGGGTTAATAATTATAAATAAATTATTGATTGGGTCAACATTGGAAAGTAGGTAATGCAACATTAATAGGAAGTAGGCAATGATGGGAAGTTAAGACTAAAATCCACTTATTCTTCTACAATGCTTTGTCACACTTTTGTTTAACCTAATTTTTTATTTATATTTTTACAGATTACAAGTTACATCTGATTTATTAGCTCACCTGCATGATGACTGTAAACATGAGCCTAAACCCCATTTTTTTTAGTCCTAATGAATATATTTATATGATTAGTCAAAACATCAATATCAACAACAACAAAAAATATCTTAAGGTTTTCTAAATTTAGGGTAAATTCCATCATTAATGATTTTTTATTATTATGAGAGAATTTTGTCAAAGTATATTAGGCTCGAGGTGTTTATGTTGGTAGAGAAGAGAGACAATCTAAAGATAAAACTGATAATAAATATCTATGAGCCCTTAGTGGATCATACTTCACAAATTTCAGAAATTTTTCACGAGCAATAAAAATTCCTTCAATAAAACTTTTTTTTTCGATTTGTTTCATATCCATCCATTAATCTATTGCTAAAGTTTGGGTATGAAAAACACGTCAATTTGTTATAAATTTAATTTGACCATCTAAATACGTGTTTAATTACAGGATTGAACAGACAACAAAATAGAAACAAAAATCAAAAGAGATTTTGCACACAATTGTTTGTTAATGCAGTTCGGAAGCAATCTTATTTTGTAGAGCCTTGCTCAGTGAATGGTTTCATTCTACAATTAATCCAATCATCTATTGAGAAAAGTTCAATCTACCCTTGCACAAATAAGTAATTATAGGTCCAATAACGAATCCTAACTTATTACAACCACTCAACTACAAAGATTTAATCTCTCATAAAGAATGCATACTAATAAAGTGCGGAAATACAAAGAAAAATAACAAAGATAGTTGTAATACCCAAATTTGGTCCGGGCCCGTTAAACTGAGTCCAGAACCTAGCAACCTTACAACCCAAAATTTGAAGGGCCCGATAGGCCCAAAACAGTAATTTATTTTTGGAAAATTCTAGGGTTTTTGGAACCCTAAAAATCTTAGCCGCCGTAGTCCCCACGTGCTCACCACGGCAGAGTCCATTCGACCAACACCCAGCGCACCATGCCTCTGACCTCCACTACCGCAGCGCACCATCGTCGCCCCGCACGCCTCACCCACGACCTGCAAAAGGAGAACAAAACGATAAGAAAATACACAGCAATAGAGGCAGAAAGCAACCAGGAACAAAGAAGTATGGAGGACGAAGTTAAATAATAGTGAGAAAGACTGCATCCCTCGGCTATAAAGCCGTTCAAAATCGATGTGAAAGAGGTTCTTTTTTTTTTCTTTTCTTACGAGAGGTTCTTTTTTTTTTTTCTTTTCTTACGAGAGGTTCTTTTTTTTTTCTTTTCTTACGAGAGGGTCTTTTTTTCTTTTTCTTACGGGATTAGAGATCAAAAAGCAGAAAAGAAAAACGCTTGTAATCTCAAGCATCAGAAATACAAAAACAAAACAGGAGTTAAAAGAGGTTGATTTTTAGTCTTTACTCATCTGATCTTCCGTTACCAAATATTGTTTCGTTTCATATATTTTCGTTTTCTCCTAAATTTTCTTTTTACAAAACGATAAGAGGATAACAAACGAAGGAGAGGAACTTATCTGAATCGATCCTCGAACGGGACTGAAAGTCTGTCCCCACGTGTCGTGGCTACCGGAGACGGTGGCGGTGCGACGATCGGTGGCAGAAGTCCATCCGTCGGACAGGAGCAGAGAGAGAGAGGCTTTTTTGGTTCTTGAAGAGAAAAGATGGGGGATTCTTCACATTTTTGTTTCTTTTTTTTAAAAAAAAAAAGCTATAACTTATGAGTTTTTTTTTATAAAAAAGGGTGGGGTATGATGAAAGTTTTATTAAAAGTGGTGCATTGGTGGCAGTGCAGGCATGCGCTTGGCTGGACGTGCGCCTTTTTCAAGTTAAATGGAAAATTTGCGCGATTAGTCCCCAGCTTTGCGATGCTATCCAATCAAATCCTATTTTACTTTTTCTCCCTTTTTGCAATCTCGCCCTATTATTTCCGTTGCATTTTAATTTGATCCTCACTTGGGCCAGTTATAATGTTGCGCATTAAAGGAACGGGTTATTCACCCATTGGGTCCCTGAGGGTTTATGCGCACTACATTTCAGACCTTCGTGTTTCTATTGGTTTCAAATTAAGCCCCAAACTTTCGTTTTAAATGCAATATAGTTCTTTTTTTATTTTTGCAAAATCTTTTAATCCTCTTATCATTATAATATTATTGTTATTACCATTATTATATTCTTATGTACATATTTTATTTTTGTTTCACTAAACTTATTATTTTTATTTATTTATTATTATTATTATTATTATTATTATTATTATTATATCTACTATTACCATTATTATATTTTTTATGTGTATATTTTATCATTTAGTTTAACTATTTTTATTATTATTGTTATTATTATTATCACTATATTAGTATACTGTATATATTTCGTACCACTATCATTGTTATTTTATTTTATACTTTTTATTACTATAGTTATATTATTTTCTTGTATACATTTCGTAGTATTAGTATTATTATTATTATTATTATCATTATTACCATTATTATTTTATTTTTATCTTTATTTTTACCGTGACTAACACTTTAGTTTTTATGTCTTAATATTATTATCCCTTTTAGCATATCGATTTTACTCGTTTCATTTTCATCTTTGTCTCATTATTATCGTTTGTGTTTTAGTGCGTGTTCTATACGCTTGCTAACGTTGTATTCCATTTTCTCGTATTTTGCTACAAATTCGTACTACATCTTACCCCGCATACAAAGTGATTTCTTTCATAAAAGTGATATTTCACATTTAGAAAATCGAGAAAACCGTGCCTTAACTTACTAGGTCTCGATTTTTCTTGTTTAGCCTAAATAACGAAATATCTTTTAAAATAAAAACTTTTTGAATAAAAATAAAAACTTATTTTCGAGAATTCGATATGTCGTGTCCTAACTTACTGGATGTGACATTTCGTTATTTCGAAATAAGGTTTTTCTAAACGAGGCAATATTCATCTTGGATTCAAGGATTTAAATTATCGTGTCCTAAAGTTTTGGATGTGATATTTTATTCTTCGGAGACGATGAAAGCTTAATATTTAATTCAAGGAAACTCAAATATTTTAAGGGATCACATTTTTAAAATCCATTTTCACAATTTTCAACTTTCGACATAAGGACATTAATTGATCAATTTGGTACCAATTTTGGGCGTGACGAGGGTGCTAATCCTTCCTCAGACGTAATCGACTCCGAGCCCATTTTCTCGAAACTCGTGAGACCAAAATGTTTTATAGGTGGCCCGATCGCACCTAATAAAAGATCGGTGGCGACTCCTGTTTCTATTTTCAAAACCCAAGTTCGATACCCGCCTTTTTCCAAAAAAGGATGGTTACGACAGCTTGGCGACTCCACTGGGGACTATATAAGAGAGTCAGGCCATAAAATTGATTACTTTTTGTCCTTTTGTCAAAAATTTGGAATATCGTTCTCAAAAATTATTCTTCTCTTAATCTAAAATAAAAAAACTTATCCTCGAGAGTACGAAGTGTTGTTGCGCCTAACTCACCGGGTGTGACATCTCGTTACTTCGAGGTAAGAATTTTCAAAATACCAATGATCCGAATCGTATCCCATCTTACTCTCAAGAATTTGGCGTGCTATGTCCTAACTTATCGATATGGCATCCCGATACTTCGAGATGACCGCTTTTTCTCCATTTTCAATTCTATGGGTGCTAAGGTTGTGATAATGTTGATATTTCTGCATTCATATTTGCATGACCATTGCGGTCACACCTTTAAGTGGGAGCGAGAAGCTATGCTTTCGTGAGGTTTTCACCTCCGCATGGGCTAGTGGACTGCTTTCGGGATACATCCGTACCTATGTCTTCGTGAAGTTTTCACTTCCGCATGGCCATAGGGAAATGTGTTCCCCTGAACCGAACTTGGTCCGTATGAGCCTATAATGGGTGAGGATCGAGAATCTGCTGGTTCGGTACCTTTACTTTAGAACCAGAACCACATATAGAGACCTAGGAGCCCACCTTTAGGAAGAGCCACCCAAACCCCTAGCAGTCCACACGAGATAGGTGTTTTGTGTTTATTTATGTTTCTTGTACTAACGTGTTCTCTTTTGAGATTGTTTATTGTGCTAACGTGGTATCCCCTGTCTTGATTGCATTGCATCACACCATCTGAAGAGGAGGTGTTGATTCATATCCGGTTCCTAAATAGAGGAGTTTTGTCATAAGGGAATGTGTCACTTGATAAAGTGGATTATAATACTGATCGTCCAAACATGGTCTAGGTAAACAAAGAGACAAGACATCACTTGAAGATTTAAGTCGACAAGGATTGTTCTAAGCCATTAGAAGGTTACAAGTATCACGGAGAATGAGTGAGTGACGAGGTATGAACCGGACCAAGCGACAATGAGTTAGAAAAGGCGTCTATTGAGGAAGTTCATGGGACACAATCATAACATCCAAACATGAAGAAGAGGATCGATGTTTTCACTTGGACCATGCGGACATGGCCGTATATACAATCCGTTTTATGTAAAGAGACGTATTCTCTAGAAAAGTTCCTTTAATGGAATTGAATTCATGATCAACACTTCCTTTTCTTTTGCATTCATTCCATGCATTTGCATTGTATTTCATGCATTTGCATTGCATTGCATTACATCGTATCATGTGCACTAAAGTTGCGAAAAGACCACTAATGAAGTTAAGTTATTTCAAGCTAGGAGACATGGAACAAAGGTTGGAAAGAATCGAGAAAACGCAAGTGCGGATGCAAGAGCGATTGACCAACATTCAACAAGAGATGCGGGAGCAAATGCAAGAATTGCAAAGGAATATGATAGGTCACTAACTGGTTAATAGCTAAAGGATTTGAAAAACTTGTGGCCAAGGGGTCAACATCATGGACGATGATGAAAAAAATCGCTTATTCCTCGATGAATATCTTGATTCAACCAGATACAAATACAAGGGGGCACCCATCATTATCGGACCCCAATATCAAAGGCTAATAACTTGACCACTGAATTTCTCGGCGGGCTCACGTCACGAAGAAGGTCGAGACTAAACCGATAGTCCAAACAGAGGCAAAAGAAAGGAGAGAGTGGACATGGAAGACCCTAAGAGAAAGGAAAAGGAAATGGGTGTTGCGAGTAGGGATGACCAAACACCATTCATCGTGTTTCCACCTAATAAGCTAAAAATGAACAAAGACCGGCGAGACCCAAAAACCTCGACTCACCCCTATCCCCTGTCTCATACGGAGAATCGTGCTCAAATTGTTGGAAAAACAATTAATAGCACCAGTATTACATAACACCATTGAAACCTCCATACCCTAAATGGTACGATCCCAATGCTAGTTTGCATGTACCATGCGGGAAACCGAGGCATTCCACGGATAATTGCCTAGCCTTTAAGAGAAAGGTTCAAAGGTTTATTGATGTAGGGTTTTACGATTTGGTGGTACCGGCAAGATGCAGTAGGAAGTCTGCGCTTAACTACCTTGAAGGGAACGTGAGTGCAATGATAAAAGGGATGATGCAATCAAAGAAGTTTCAATAATACGCCCCATCCACCCGGGTTTGTTTTGAACAATGAGACTGCGAAGGGATCCATGTATTATGGCTAAACCGAGTAATGTTTAAAACATGCTTGTTGCTTTAAGCCTAGAGGCAACAAGAGTCCCTTTGTGAAATAGGCTTGTTCCTAATCGTTATTTCAATAAAATGCATCTTTATTTTCACTCTTCGCATTTCATACTTTACATTTTCATATCATACTTTAAATATTCCACCTTCACACCCACAATGGGTCCCTGGATATCAAGGACACGAACGACATCATTCATGCATTCTCTCTCTTTTACGAGATATGTGTCTTAAGGGATTGGAGGACCGCGGAGATGGCAGAGGCCACGACTTATCGTTAAGAATGGTGGATCGCACCTTACGAGCGTCAATACACACTACAAGGGAGATGAAGATAGAAGTTTAACTTGTCGCGGGACAAGGCAAGGAATCATTGAGTTATCCCCGGGAGTTCAAAGATATTTTCATACCGGAATCGCTAAGGCACGAGTATGCCAAATCAAAGCTAAGGGAAGCCACAAAAGAAATCCATGAGCCAATCAAGAGGTTTGAGCCATTGGTCTACCCAAAAATTTTTGCATCAAATGCCAAATCGAGGATGTAACTTATGTGCCTCTTCTATTCTTTCTCTACGCATAAGGCATGGGCGTTATCAAGCCAATCTCCTAGAAAGCTTCGTCCGCATCAATTCATCTTCGTGGATGTCGATCTCTTCATCAAGAGGGTGAGGTCACTTCGTATGCCAATGTTACAAAGTCGATAGTCGTTAGACCCCAAAAAAAGAGAGAAAAAATGGCAAAAAGATCATATTTAACCGCACAATGTCAAAGTTTACTATTCTTTTCAAAGATCAAATGCCGCGTCATAGTGCAAAAAAAAAAAAAAAAAAAAAAAAAAAAAAAAAAAAAAAAAAGATGATCTAAACTTGTGAATATTGGCATATAGAAGTTATGATTACCCTTTATGCTCAATAAACATCGGCAAGACCTCATTTGGGCAACCCCTTCCTGTTAGAACTCACCTAGTGAAGTCGAAATCCTCTGTTCCCTAGGCATGGGCCGAGCCGAAATTGGATAAGGCGGAATGGATCCAATTCCAATATGATCGAGTGAGGTTGAAGAGAAAATATTGAGAATTATCTGTCACGATCAGATAATGCGAATCACCGTAGAAAATCCCATGATAGGGCTTTAAAAGAAAAATTCTCTCACGCAAAGGAGACCTCAGAAGAAAGCGGAGGCCAAACTAGAAAGGACCTTATACGGCAAAGAAGGCCTGCCCCAGGAAAGCATGAATAAATGACCAAAATGGATGGCAGGGATTTGCCCAATCCGAGGAGTCCAAAAAAAAAAAAAAAAAAAAAAAAAAAGAAATCTTCAGCAACATAAGAAAAAAGGAGAGGCCAAAGGCGAAAACCCGCAAAGGGCGCCCTAGGACCAAAGGAGGGTTTGAGTTGAAAACCCGAGAAGGGCGGCTCAAATTTTTGGTAGAAATGGGGCAAACAAAGAGCCTCGCTATGCTAGAAGCAACAATGAAAAGGTATGTTATGTCTTGGGGCATCGACAAAGTACTGCAGGACCACAAACACATATTGAGCTTAAAATGGTCCTCAAGAAGTTTGAACAGAAAGCTCAAGTCGCGATATCTCTGGGCACCTACCTTCCATTTTACCCATTTCTAGTTTGCTATCTTTATCTTTTCAAAATACACTCTAAATAAAATTTCATTTCGCATTTGTTAAACTCAGCTTAACTTGTTTGTCTCGAGCTATGCTCAGAATAAATTTTTGTTTCACAAGCATTTTGCATTGAAATAATGACTTGTGGACTAATAATACTTTCATAAAAGTTTTGCATATTACTCAAAAGCTTCAATAATACAAGGACTCAAACAGATTATGGTTCGAACTCATTCATCTAAGGTATGGAAATATTGGAGAAAGATGACCATCCTTTAAATATTTTATTGGTCGAACAAAGGGCGAGCCACTTCATCGATGATACAATCTCGACGAGTAATGCCAACCTGTACACACGGAGATCATTCTCGGGAAGGAAAAATGATACTTCACATATCGAGCACATACATCCGGTCATTATACCCGGCAAAATAGTGTAACAAGTCAAATTGATCCTACATTTTGGGGTTACATGGGGCCTTATTTAAAGAATTCGAGATAGGCACAAATTTGCTAAACAAGATATTTGTTTTCCGGGTTTTCATTATGAATACCAGTTGAACAAGATTGCAACATAATACATCTAAATTTCGACAAATAATGAGTGATGACCACCTTACACTCGTTAAAAGGAGATCATTCTCATGAAATTCTACATTCATGCAAAACACATTTAGCTAGGAAGCATTCGATTCATTTAGGTCATTACAACTCGCCATTGAAAAATCATCATTCTCATGACGTTACGCATGCATGCGAATGTCCTCCATAATATCATTCTATCCATTACGATCATTGCATCTTAATCATCGTGAAAAGTTTATCATTCTCAGGACTTTCTGCATTCAGGTAAATGTCACCCATGGCACATGTAGTTAGGAACATTTGAGTCATTACGATCATAGCATCCTCATCATTTGTTCAAACATAAGTACATTCTACAGGACAGGTTCCTCAAAAAATAATCATGTAGCAAGTTCAGATCTTGTTCCCTAGAGATGATAGCGGGGCAGACTGAAGATTAAAATCTTCCTGAAGATAGTAAGGAAGCAAATTGAAAAGTTCAGATGTTGTTCCCTAGAGATGATAGTGGAGCGGACTGAAGATTGAAGTCTTCCTGAAAATAGTAAGGAAGCAAATTGAAAAGTTCAGATTTTGTTCCTTAGAGATGATACTGGAGCGGACTGAAGATTGAAGTCTTCCTGAAATAGTAAGGAAGCAAATTGAAAAGTTCAGATTTTGTTCCTTAGAGATGATAGTGGAGCAGACTGAAGATTGAAATCTTCCTGAAGATAATAAGGAAGCAAATTTTAAAAGTTCAGATTTTGTTCCTAGAGACGATGGTGGGGCGCATCAAGATTAAAATCTTTCGAAGATAGTAAGGAAGCAAATTTAAAAGTTTAGATTTTGTTCCTAGAGATGATAATGCGGGCAGATCAAGATTGAAGTCTTCACAAGATAGTAAGGAAGCAATTAAAAAAAAAAAAAAAGAGAGTTGATTTTGTTCCTGTGTAGAGATGATAGTGGAGCAGATCAAGATTGAAGTCTTACTAAAGATAGTAAAGAAGCAAAGAAGAAAGAAGATCGGCATTCTGAGCTTTGCGAGAAGCGATTGAAGATAGCAAATCTGCACTCCCGAGCTTTGCGAGTGCGATTGAAGATAGCAAATCTGCACTCTCACGAGCTTTGCGAAGCGCAGTTGAAGAAAGAAGATCCGCATTCTTGAGCTTTGCGAAGCAGATTGAAGATAGCAAATCTGCACTCCCGAGCTCTGCGGAAGGCGATTGAAGAAAGAAGATCCGCATTCCCGAGCTTTGCGAAGCGCAGATTGAAGATAGCAACTGCACTCCCGAGCTTTGCAGGAGGCGATTTGAAGACAGAAGATCCGCCTCCCGAGCTTTGCGGGGAGCAGATTGAAGACAACAAATCGCATTCCCGAGCTTTACAGAGGCGATTGGAGATAACAGTCCGCATTCCCGCACGCGAGCAGGTCGAAGATAACGAGTCGACATTCCCGACACTCGAGCGGATCGAAGATAAGCAGTCCGCATTCCCGCATGCGGGAGCAGATCGAAGATAACGAGTCTGACATTCCTGACACTCAGGAGCAGATCGAAGATAGCAGGTCTGGCATTCCTGGCATGCAGGAGCAGATCGAAGATAACAAGTCCGGCATTCTCGCGCGCAGGAGCGGATTGAAGATAGCGGATCTGCATTCCCGCACGCAGGAGCGATTGAAGACGAAGATCCGCCTCCCGAGCTTTGCGGGGAGCAGATTGAAGACAACAAATCGCATTCCCGAGCTTTTACGAAGCGATTGGAGATAACAGTCCGGCATTCTCGCGCACGCAGGAGCGGATCGAAGATAACGAGTCCGACATTCCCGACACTCGGGAAGCGGTCGAAGATATAGCAGAGTCCGGCATTCCCGGCATGCGGGAGCGGATCGAAGATAACGAGTCCGACATTCCCGACACTCGCGAGCGGATCGAAGATAGCAGGTCTGGCATTCCTGGCATGCAGGAGCAGATCGAAGATAACAAGTCTGGCATTCCTGGCACGCAGGAGCAGATTGAAGATAGCAGATCTGGCATTCCTGGCACGCAGGAGCAGATTGAAGACAGAAGATCTGGCCTCCCTGAGCTTTGCAGGGAGCAGATTGAAGACAACAAATCTGGCATTCCTGAGCTTTACAGGAAGCAGATTGGAGATAACAAACCGCATTCCCGCACGCAGGAGCAGATCGAAGATAACGAAGTCGACATTCCCGACACTCGAGAGCGGTCGAAGATAAGCGGTCACCGCATTCCCGCATGCGAGCGGATCGAAGATAACGAGTCTGACATTCCTGACACTCAGGAGCAGATCGAAGATAGCAAGTCTGGCATTCCTGGCATGCAGGAGCAGATCGAAGATAACAAGTCTGGCATTCCTGGCACGCAGGAGCAGATTGAAGATAGCAGATCTGGCATTCCTGGCACGCAGGAGCAGATCGAAGATAAGCGGTCCGCATTCACGCACGCAGAACAGTTGAAGATAACAAGTCTGGCATTCCTGGCACGCAGGAGCAGATCGAAGATAACAAGCCTAGCATTCCTGACACGCAGGAGCAGATTGAAGACCAAGAGATCTGGCATTCCTGAGCTTTGCAGGAAGCAGATTGAAGACTTTCTAAATAAGGAATATTACCTTTTATACAAATACAAAAGCTTATTCTCAAGAATCTGAAATGTCGCGTCCTAACTTACTGGATGTGATATTTTGATTTTTCGAGATAAAATTTCTAAATCAAAGCCATGTTTTGTATTTAGAAATTCAAGAGATCGTTACTCTGGGGGGATTTAAGTCATCGTGTCCTAAAGTATTGGATGTGGCACTTTTTCCTCCAAAATGAGAAAATCTTGAAGATCCGCACTCGAGCTTTGCGGGAGGCGATTGGAAACAGAAAAGATTTGGCATTCCCGAGCTTTGCAGAAGCAAATCGAAGTCAAGAAATCGGCATTCCCGAGCTTTGCGAAGCGATTGAAGACAGAGGATCCGGCATTCCTGAGCTTTGCAGGAAGCAGATCGAAGACTTTCTAAATAAGGAATATTACCTTTATACGAATACAAAAAGCTTATTCTCAAGAATCTGAAATGTCGCATCCTAACTTACTGGATGTGATATTTTGATTTTTCGAGATAAAATTTCTAAATCAAAGCCATGTTTTGTATTTAGAAATTCAAGAGATCGTTACTCTGGGGGATTTAAGTCATCGTGTCCTAAAGTATTGGATGTGGCACTTTTTCCTCCAAAATGAGAAAATCTTGAAGATCTGGCATTCCTGAGCTTTGCAGGAGGCAGATTGAAGACAGCAAGACTGACATTTCTGAAGATACAGAGAATCAAATTGAAGTCAGTCCAAGTTGCAGTAAAATGGACCAAAGCAGTGAAAGGCAAGGGGCTAGAATACGAAGAATAAGGGCACCAAAAATCCAGAGTCAGTGGACCCGGGCAAATTTGGGCCTTCTTTATGTCTTTGCTCTATTCCCATTACACGACAATGAGCAAAGAGGGGCAGCTGTAATACCCAAATTTGGTCCGGGCCCGTTAAACTGAGTCCAGAACCTAGCAACCTTACAACCCAAAATTTGAAGGGCCCGATAGGCCCAAAACAGTAATTTATTTTTGGAAAATTCTAGGGTTTTTGGAACCCTAAAAATCTTAGCCGCCGTAGTCCCCACGTGCTCACCACGGCAGAGTCCATTCGACCAACACCCAGCGCACCATGCCTCCTCTCGACTCCACTACCGCAGCGCACCATCGCGTCGCCCGCACGCCTCACCCACGACCTGCAAAGGAGAACAAAACGATAAGAAAATACACACAGAATAGAGGCGAAAAAGCAACCAGGAACAAAGAAGTATGGAGGACGAAGTTAAATAATAGTGAGAAAGACTGCATCCCTCGGCTATAAAGCCGTTCAAAATCGATGTGAAAGAGGTTCTTTTTTTTTTCTTTTCTTACGAGAGGTTCTTTTTTTTTTTCTTTTCTTACGAGAGGTTCTTTTTTTTTTTTTCTTTTCTTACGAGAGGTCTTTTTTCTTTTTCTTACGGGATTAGAGATCAAAAAGCAGAAAAGAAAAACGCTTGTAATCTCAAGCATCAGAAATACAAAAACAAAACAGGAGTTAAAAGAGGTTGATTTTTAGTCTTTACTCATCTGATCTTCCGTTACCAAATATTGTTTCGTTTCATATATTTTCGTTTTCTCCTAAATTTTCTTTTTTACAAAACGATAAGAGGATAACAAACGAAGGAGAGGAACTTATCTCGAATCGATCCTCGAACGGGATCGAAAGTCCGTCCCCACGTGTCGTGCTCTACCGGAGACGGTGGCGGTGCGACGATCGGTGGCAGAAGTCCATCCGTCGGACAGGAGCAGAGAGAGAGAGGCTTTTTTGGTTCTTGAAGAGAAAAGATGGGGGATTCTTCACATTTTTGTTTCTTTTTTTTTAAAAAAAAAAAGCTATAACTTATGAGTTTTTTTTTATAAAAAAGGGTGGGGTATGATGAAAGTTTTATTAAAAGTGGTGCATTGGTGGCAGTGCAGGCATGCGCTTGGCTGGACGTGCGCCTTTTTCAAGTTAAATGGAAAATTTGCGCGATTAGTCCCTAGCTTTGCGATGCTATCCAATCAAATCCTATTTTACTTTTTCTCCCTTTTTGCAATCTCGCCCTATTATTTCCGTTGCATTTTAATTTGATCCTCACTTGGGCCAGTTATAATGTTGCGCATTAAAGGAACGGGTTATTCACCCATTGGGTCCCTGAGGGTTTATGCGCACTACATTTCAGACCTTCGTGTTTCTATTGGTTTCAAATTAAGCCCCAAACTTTCGTTTTAAATGCAATATAGTTCTTTTTTTATTTTTGCAAAATCTTTTAATCCTCTTATCATTATAATATTATTGTTATTACCATTATTATATTCTTATGTACATATTTTATTTTTTGTTTCACTAACCTTATTATTATTATTATTATTATTATTATTATTATTATTATTATTATTATTATTATTATTATTATATCTACTATTACCATTATTATATTTTTTATGTGTATATTTTATCATTTAGTTTAACTATTTTTATTATTATTGTTATTATTATTATCACTATATTAGTATACTGTATATATTTCGTACCACTATCATTGTTATTTTATTTTATACTGTTTATTACTATAGTTATATTATTTTCTTGTATACATTTCGTAGTATTAGTATTTTTATTATTATTATTATCATTATTACCATTATTATTTTATTTTTATCTTTATTTTTACCGTGACTAACACTTTAGTTTTTATGTCTTAATATTATTATCCCTTTTAGCATATCGATTTTACTCGTTTCATTTTCATCTTTGTCTCATTATTATCGCTTTGTGTTTAGTGCGTGTTCTATACGCTTGCTAACGTTGTATTCCATTTTCTGTATTTTGCTACAAATTCGTACTACATCTTACCCCGCACAAAGTCGATTTCTTTCATAAAAGTGATATTTCACATTTAGAAAATCGAGAAAACCGTGCCTTAACTTACTAGGTCTCGATTTTTCTTGTTTAGCCTAAATAACGAAATATCTTTTAAAATAAAAACTTTTTGAATAAAAATAAAAACTTATTTTCGAGAATTCGATATGTCGTGTCCTAACTTCATCGGATGTGACATTTCGTTATTTCAAATAAGGTTTTTCTAAACGAGGCAATATTCATCTTGGATTCAAGGATTTAAATTATCGTGTCCTAAAGTTTTGGATGTGATATTTTATTCCTTCGGGACGATGAAAGCTTAATATTTAATTCAAGGAAACTCAAATATTTTAAGGGATCACATTTTTAAAATCCATTTTCACAATTTTCAACTTTCGACATAAGGACATTAATTGATCAATTTGGTACCAATTTTGGGCGTGACGAGGGTGCTAATCCTTCCTCAGACGTGAATCGACTCTCCGAGCCCATTTTCTCGAAACTCGTAGACCAAAATGTTTTATAGGTGGCCCGATCGCACCTAATAAAAGATCGGTGGCGACTCCTATTTCTATTTTCAAAACCCAAGTTCGATACCCGCCTTTTTCCAAAAAAGGATGGTTACGACAATAGTTTAATCCAATCAACGCAACATCCCTTCAAAAGATGCATCTTCCATGTGTTAATTGGCCGCCAATTTAAAGACTTAATATGGCAACCTATTCATTCAACATAGTCCAAGATAGATTCAACAGAATAATTAGGATAAATAGCCTCCAATCTTATCTCAAGATAAATTAAGATTAATCTCCTTAAAATTAGCCCATAAATTTACTAGGATAAGTGCAAAGGATAAGCACAAACCTTATTCACAAAGTTAAGTCGATCTCAACTTCTTTAATACTTTAAATGGATAAATAGTCTCCAATCTTATCTCAAGATAAATTAATATTAATCTCCTCTTAAAATTAGCCCATAAATTTACCAAGATCAGTGCGAAGGATAAGCACAAACCTTATTCACAAGGTTAAGTCGATCTCAACTTCTTTACTACTTTAAATGGATAAATAGCCTCCAATCTTATCTCAAGATAAATTAAGATTAATCTCCTTAAAATTAGCCCATAAATTTACCAAGATCAGTGCAAAGGATAAGCACAAACCTTATTCACAAAGTTAAGTCGATCTCAACTTCTTTAATACTTTAAATGGATAAATAGCCTCCAATCTTATCTCAAGAAAAATTAAGATTAATTTTCTTAAAATCAGCCCATAAATTTACGAGAATAAGTGCAAAGGATAAGCACAAACCTTATTCACAAAGTTAGTTAATCTCAACTTCTTTAATACTCTAAATTCAACCATGACTATGATGCACAATAAATATCGTCCATAAATCACATATTAACTGGTCAGACATAAAGTCTTTAGCCTTAGGGTAGCCTTGGTCCCAATACATTTATCATGTGAGATATTTCAAGTATGTTTCTATTTTTTTTTTCAAAATTTAATATTGTTACTATTGCAACAATATATTTTTATCTAATTTAAGGATATGAGTTAAGTTTATAGATAGAAATAGACGTTATACTTTTTTATACTTTAAAAAATCATTTTAAACAACAAAAGCGTAAAATTGAATCAAATTAAAAACATCGTAAATAAAAATTCGTGTGTTTTTATTAATCATAAAAGAAAGTAATTTTTTATAATAAAAAAAGCAATTTATTAAAAAAATTGGTATATTTCCATGTAAAAAAAAAGGATATAATATATAATAAAAAAAAAAACCTAAAAAGGTGAAAAGAAAATGCTTACAATACAAGGATTCATTGGCATACAAAGCACAATTGTTGCTGCAATAAGCTCAGTGCATATTTTGTGAAAATATACCGAAAAGCAAAGGCAACATAAGTTTACGTAATAATATTACAAAATGCACGTGGGAAATTTGCTTCATGTTTTGGTAACTTTGATATGGTCTGAACTGTGAGCTGTCTCTGGCCTAACACCAGTGTCGGTGCAACCAACCCAAGCTCTGCCATTATGGAAATTTTTTTTCCTTTTCCTTTAATCTTTCTTTATTTGTTAACTTTTTTTATTAGTCCCTGTATTATGCATAAATTATAAGTTTAATCCTTGTATTTTAATTTGGTCTTTTTTAGTATTTGTTCTTTTCGAATTTTGAAATATCAGTTCTGGTCCAAACGGTGGTCGCTAAATTCGTTATGTTAAATTATGTTATTTCCAAAATCTTATACGACAAATATATTGTTATATGAGTAATGTCATGTCAGCAAATAAGTTATTTTAGTTAATGAATTTAACGATTACCATTTGAGTTAGAATTAAGTTTTTCAATTTTCGATAAATATAGAATTACAATAAACCAAACTTATAATATAAAGGTTCGATTTATAATTTACATGTAGTATAGGGACTGATTGTAAATTTTAATCTACTTTACTTGTTTATTTGGGAATCTAAATCCTTGATATATAAGTTATTTTATAATTTTTGGAGTGAATTTCAATTTATTCCTTTTTGATTCCTTTGAAGATACTTGATTATATATTAATAGATACTTACTTGAATGGTTAAAATCTATATAATACTATTTAAAATGTTTTTATCAAAAATATTTGGGGAATTTAATAATCCTTTCTCAGCTCGAGTCGTTTTTTGTTGCTGGTGAATTTTGGGTTTAAGTCATTTTGAATTTAGATGTTTTTAAGTTTGATTTTTCGAATTGAATTGGTATGAGTTTGGATTATTTTGAATTATAATCACTATAGGTTTGGTCATTCCACGTCTAAATAAATTTGAATTCGAATTAAATCAATTTTGACAAATCAAATTAGGTTTTCGAATTCATACTAGTCTCACGCATACGCATACATATATAATTTTTTTCCAGCACGCGCACATATATATATTAGATTATAATACTCATGACGTGGATAAAAATTTTATCTAAAATAAATAATCATTAAAACTTAATATAAGAAGCATAGGAATCATTGATTAAAATAATAAAATTGAAGGCCATAGCATCCAATGTCCAAGTCCCATTATGAGTGGGTTTTGATTGATTTTATTTTTGGGTAAATTACGTTATTAGTCATTAAATTATAGTAAATTTTTATTTTGATCACTTAATTAAAAAAATTACAATTTGGTCCCTAAGCTATTCAAAAATTTTTATTTAAGTCATTGAGTTTTTTAAAATTGAGCTTAAAATTTTACTCAAACCTATCCATATTTACAAAAAACTAACCCATGTCCATTTTAGGCTCACCTATTTTATTTTTTTAAAAATATTTATATTATCATTTTAATATTTAATATTTAATATTTTTATATTTTATATTTATTGAATTTTTTATATACTCGTCTTAACATTATTTTTAATGTTTACATTAGGGTAATATTATGTATTTTAATGTATTCTAAATTACATAATATATAAAAATAATATAACATAAAATATTATAAACTTAAAAATGAACTGATCCAGGGTCGGACTTTGAATGTTTGAACCCAAACCCAACTCATATTTTAAATGAGTAGCCCAGTTAATGAATAAACCTATTTATCAATCTTCTTCCTCTTCTTATAAAATCTTAAAACCTTATTAATAATGTAGAAAATATTTTCTATGTGGCTTTAGATTGAAATAAAGCGGTACAAAACTTAGAAATGTTAGGCCAATTAGCCAGTTATTTCTGACTTGAAAATTTGTCAAAAAGCCAAAAACCATAAATAAGTAAATAAGAAAACCATGTCAACGCGGCAATGGCACGATACGCCTTTTCCTTATTTTGGCCATTTCAGGAACCGAAACTTCGAGTTTTGTCATAAGCTCACACAATTTTCTTTTTCCTTTTTACTGCTTTTAATTTTTTATTTAATTAATTTTAGATTTTAAAGGAGTCAATTGGTCACACGTTTTAAAATATTGGTACCCACAGATTTTGGTTTGGGTTGGAATTTTAAACATTTTTATTTGGGAAGCATTAATTAAGCATTTTTAATGTGGGTGAGATTTGGTTTCTTCGAGTCTCGTGGGGCGGGCTATGCTGCTCTCTGCGCGCATGTTCAGCCGTAATTATTGGTTTCCCCTTATAACTAACTAAGTCAATTTACGTGGAATCAGATTTGGATGTTTAATGGACGAGGAGTTGGATTTAACGTTGAAAAATCCGACCCATGTTGAATTTTTACATTATAATTTTACGGTTTAATTGATTAAATTTTCGAGTTCTTTTGTCTTGATTTTTGGTGTTGGATAAACTATAAAAATGGTTACTTTTGTTTGCTTCATATTATATTTTAGTTATTTATATTTGAAATGTTACGTTTTAGCTACGTACGTTTTCGTTTTATTACGAAGTGGTCACTCTACTGTTAAACTTTGTTACTTTCCTAGCGGCAATCCTACGTGACTGTCCAAATGGGTTTTAAATGCTAACTTGAATGTCTAGTTGCTGGAATAAAAATATGTTATTAATTAAATAAACTTAATTTGGACTGTCACGTAGGACATCCAACTTGGCATTTAAAACTCATTTGGATTGCCACGTAGGACCGTCGTTAGGAAATTAATAAAGTTAAAACGTAACATTTCAAACATAAGTGACTAAAATGTAATCTAAGGTAAATATAAGTGTCTATTTTTATAGTTTACCCTTCTGGTTTTTAATAAGCTGATAATAATTTGTTTTATATATGATTTTATTTATATCATTCATCAATTTGATTGAATTATCTATTTAATCAATTGGTTGGATTCGATTTCGATATCACTTATTAGATTTTGACTATAATTTCTCAATTTTCAACTATATAAAATTGAATTACAAGTTAATTAAAGTTGTTTAAAAACTAATATGCTAAAGTCGATTGAGTCTTAGCTTGATTGGCATCGACATTGTTGCTAAAATAGGAAGACATGGGTTTGAGTGCGTTAAAGTGCATTATTCTCCTATTTAAGAGATGAGGAGAGGCTATGGGTAATTCTAGGTATTGGATCAAAAGAGCAGATATGATAAGAACCTATACTGAGATTAATGTTAAAAAAAACCAATATGCTGGTTAAACTAGGGGTGTTCAAAAGATCGGTTCGATTATTAATGGAATCGAATTACTATTACTTGAATTACCCGAAATGTAAAAATATTTAACCGTTAATCGAACTGATTTTTTTTTCAAATACATTAATCGAACCGAAATATTTTGATTAATTCGATCGATTAACTGAAATTTATATATTTTTGTCTTTTGGTTAAAATAAGTATAAAACATATAAAAAATACATTACTAATATTCATTTTTTAATAGTTCTAAAAATACATTGTTAATATAAAATATATTATATACAATATATATGATTTATTTCAATTAATTACTTGAAATTTTAAAAAATCATTAATCGACCTCCGGTTAAACTAAATTCAATCACCGAGAAATTAACTAAATCAAATCAATTCAGTCGATTAATTCTATTTTAACCCAACTATTAATCACACTAAATTAAAACCTTGACATTGTTTTCATCATTCCTTACCATCTATTTGTAAGGTGTAACCAAAAAAGTCACTTTTTTTTTTAAATTACTGCTCATTTTATTTTATGTCAGAATATGTCTCGATCCCTATACTTTAGAAAATTTTAAGATTTAATCCCTAAACTATTTTCTAATAAATTGTAGGTGGTAAGGGTTATCCAGGGATCTAATCTAAGATTAGTGTTAACTGAAAACATGAACACAAAATCTTTACCACTCTACTACTAATTCAATTGCCATTTAATCCTATACTTGAAAAGTTTGAAATGAAATTCTCTTATTTGTCACTCTACCACTCGTTCAACCAACATTTAATTCCCAAACCTAAAATAATTCAGTCATTATACCATTAGTATTTTTTGGCTGAAATTTACTTATTTATCAAGTATATTTGCTAAATTTATAAAATCGGTGTCAACAACAAGGACGATATTTTTAAATTGAAAAAAAATAAGAGAATTTAATGTTTAACTTTCAAATACATGGACTTAGTTTGAAATTTCATTCAAATACAAGGACTTAAAACAAAATTTTCCTTTTATTTATCATTGATCCTTTAATTGACATCTGATAAACCTCGCTCATATCGTTCCGAGAGACTATCAATTCTCGTCGTACGCAAAATAAAATAAAATAAAAAGTAAAAAATTCGAATTTTCTAAAGATTCACTGACTGTGACACTTACTACAATGAAAGCCAATCATCATTTACCGTTTTCCATCATTAGATAACCACACACCTTCGCCCCAACTAAAATCCGAATCGTACATTTTTATCCCCGACCCGTAACCCATCCAAAACCCGAAACCACCTCGAAACATCCCTTACAATTTTACAGCCCGTCACTAAAAACCTTTATTTTCAATAAAAAATTGAATTTAATAAATTAATTCAAATCCGCCAAAAAAAAAAAAAAAAAGAGAGAGAAAAGAAAGAAAGCTTCACGTTAGTTATCTACATCACATTCTCGCCTTTGTTAATATAAATACCGCTCTCCTTTCCCATAAACGATGCCCCATATTTTTTCCTCTCTAAGCTGCCACCTCAGCTTCCGACGCCAAAAGAAAAAAAAACTGAAAAATTACAACTCGTCCTTGTTGACTCGGTTCCCCGCCTTTTTTTGTTGTCTCGAATCGGTCTCGAGTTTTTGGAACTCAGTTCGTGCTTGGATCTGGTAAGGCGTTTAAGGTAATCAACGAATTATGGTGTTTTCGAGCTCTGTATGGAGTCGTTTTCTCAAGGTTTATATTAGTCTAGCTTTGAATGTTTCAGTGGAGTTGACAATGTCTTTTCCTGTTCGGCGTTTTTATTTTATTTTTGTTCGATTTCGTTGCTTTAATTGCGTTTTTGTGGAGAAATTTAAAGTTTGTTTTGATTTGCAGTGTTGTATTTTTGTTAGATCTGAGGTTTTGCATGGTTAAATTTGAGAACAAAACAACAGGGAATTTAACTTAATTTACTTAATCTCGTTCTTGTTTAGCCACAAAATCTAACTTAAGAATTTTACTGAAGTTTTTCGTTTCTTTTTTGATATGTTTGTTGTTAAAATGCTTTGTAAAAAGTCAAGAATTTGCGTGTCGCTAGATCAAGACTGACTCGGCTTATATTTTCTGGCTAAGTTTTGATTTCTTACTTGGAATTGTTAAATTCAAATGCTTCCTTTTATTTTAACCTTCTACGCGTGATTTTGTGGTGATCTCCTGTTTTTCATGGCTCGATGGAAGCGAGAGAGGCAATTTCTATGGACATTTGAATGGTCATTTTTTAATTAAAAAAAAAACACTATTTGTTTTCCCTTGAAAATTATTAAAATAAAGTAGCTTAAACCATGTTCCATTACTTGAAGCAGGGTTTACTCTACGGCTGGATTTTGTTTTAAAGTCATTCCACTCAATGTATTTGGTAGGAAGGAAATAAAGGGAAAAAAAATCAGATGGTTGACTATCGCATCAAGGCTTATGGCGTGTGTTTTAGTGTTTGGTTTCCTTGTTATGTACAAGTAGGAGAGTTTTTGGGGTTTTATTTGGGATCTGAATTGGATTGCTTAAGTTACTGATTATATTATTTGCAGGTAAATCAGAAACTGTATCAGAATGAAGGCACTTATTCTTGTTGGAGGATTTGGAACTCGATTGAGGCCATTGACTCTCAGTGTTCCGAAGCCACTTGTCGAATTCGCTAATAAACCCATGATCCTGCATCAGGTATTTTTCTGGTTTATGATTGTTGGAAGCAGTTTTTTTTGGGTTTATGATTGTTGTTTTCTCAAGATAGTATATATTTGGATTTTTTTGTAGATTGAGGCTCTCAAGGCTGTTGGTGTAACTGAAGTTGTATTGGCTATTAATTACCAACCTGAGGTACATGAGAGGTTTTTAATGTGTAAAATTTGATGCAATGATCTGAAAGTTTTAGTGGCTACAAGTGTTCATAGGCTGACTGGTGGGCAACTTGATTTTTTGTAGGTGATGTTGAACTTCTTGAAGGAATTCGAAACTAAACTCGGGATCACGATCACGTGTTCTCAAGAGACTGAGCCGCTCGGCACTGCTGGTCCTCTTGCTTTGGCTAGGGACAAACTCGTTGACGAGTCCGGCGAACCGTTTTTTGTCCTTAACAGTGACGTTATCAGTGAGTATCCATTCAAAGAAATGATTGAATTCCACAAAGCTCATGGTGGAGAAGCTTCCATAATGGTAACCAAGGTAACAATTCGGCTCTTTTAAGATTTTCTTTGTTTTCAGTTTTGAGTTATTTTCTATGGAGAGGTTGTAATAGTCGAGTTGAAACTATATAGGTGGATGAACCATCAAAATATGGTGTGGTGGTGATGGAAGAATCAACAGGACAAGTGGACAAATTCGTGGAAAAACCTAAATTGTTCGTTGGAAACAAAATCAATGCTGGGATTTATCTGCTGAACCCTTCTGTTCTTGATAGAATCGAACTGAGACCAACCTCGATTGAAAAAGAGGTCTTCCCGAAGATTGCCGCCGAGAAGAAGCTGTATGCAATGGTCCTACCAGGGTTTTGGATGGACATTGGTCAACCAAGGGACTATATTACCGGACTAAGACTCTATCTAGACTCCCTTCGAAAGAAAGCTTCTCCTAAGTTGGCCACTGGTCCAAACATTGTAGGAAACGTTTTGGTTCATGAGACTGCCAAAATCGGAGAAGGATGTTTGATCGGACCGGACGTGGCAATCGGTCCAGGCTGCGTTGTCGATTCTGGAGTCAGACTCTCTCGTTGCACGGTGATGCGTGGAGTGCGCATCAAGAAACACGCATGCATATCCAGCAGTATCATCGGATGGCATTCCACCGTTGGTCAATGGGCTAGAGTAGAAAACATGACCATCCTTGGAGAAGACGTTCACGTATGTGACGAAATTTACAGCAACGGCGGCGTGGTTTTGCCTCACAAAGAGATCAAATCGAGCATATTGAAGCCGGAAATCGTCATGTGACGATGTCTTTCCGTTTTCTAGGTAAAATTAAAGAATGTATTTGTTCTTTTTTTTATTAATTCCTTCTTTTTCACTCCAACAAGAAGTATTGAATTCCAGTTTTCTGCCAAGTCTCAAGGGTCATTTTCTGTTTGTCAGTTGCTTAAGTTAATCATTGGTGTGAAATGTGTAACTTTAATGTGTATATTACAAATAAACATTACATCTGTTGGTTTTATCCGGGATTTTTTCTTTTTGTAACTTATTAGCAATAATTTGTTTATTTTTGTATATGTTATTGTTATTTCACTATTTTCTGTTCATCTTGGTTGATAATTGAAATATATCCTAACCTATACTAAAATAAATTTGGAAAGGATCTACACTTAGTGGGCTTGATTATATTTATATGCAGGTTAAAATATATTATTAAGTTCTCGTACTTATTAAAATTTTAGAATTTAATTCCTATATTTTTATTTCTAGGAATTTAGTCTCTTTACTTTTTAGATTTCAAAATTCAAATTTAACTGTTAATACTGTTTTTTTTATTTGTTAAATTTATTGATGTAATATTTTGAAATAAAAAAATACTCACATGGTAGTCATGTAATTAAAAATCGATGCATAATTTACTTGAATTTAACAACAAAATTTACTATATTAACAATTGGATTTAAATTTTAAAATCTAAAATAAAATAACTAAATTCGTGAAAATAAAAGTAAATTAACAAAAGTCGAAACTTTTAAAGAATATAAAAGCTTAGAACTTTAGAAATCCGAAAAGAATCCAATCTAATTTCGAACTAATTCAAATCCTAAGACCTAAACCACAACATCTTGAACTTAATTTGAGAAGCTTAATTCATAAACCAATTTGAGAAGCTTAATTCATAAACCAAAATCACCAAACCAAAATAATCCGTGACCCTATTTCATCCAAAACCAATCTGATTCATCCAAGTGATAAGTCTAAAATGCACCTATTCTGTCGGCAGCATAGGATAAGAATTCTTTTTCCCCAATCTTGGAGGGGCTAAAACGACAAAAAGAAAGAGCATTATTTGCACATTACCATTCTTCTTTACTATAAAAAAAATGTGGGCAAAATGGTAACAATATTAAAGTAAAAAACATATTTATAATCCCACCGAGTCAATGATAAGAATTCAATGGGTGTTAGGCAACAAAAAAGAAAAAAAAAAAAGGAAAAAGAAAAAAGAAAAAGTTGATAGGTACTAAAGGGTACATACTCTTACGGACCCAAAATCAAAGTTACATTTTGTGGCTCCTAAATTACTAAGGACAATTATCACTAGTTGTAGATAATGTTTCAAAATTAAAAATGGTTGTTATTATTATTAATTATTATTTTTTATATTTAATTTTGATTTTATTATTTATATTTGAAATTTATGATTTTTTCTTTTAATAATAATATCTCTAAAATTCAAATTCGATGTTTTCTTTTAGTAGAAAAGAACAGCATAAAATGATTAAAAAAACACACATTTTAGGGATTATGAAAGTTTCTTTTATCAATTAATAGAAGTCTTTGGACTGAAATTGAAGGTTCTTAAAAAATAACTAAATTTGAAGGTTTAAATACTGCAAGTTTTGCCATATGATCAGTAACCTTGTTTTGGGATCTAGGAATCCAAACGTAGTTCCACCATTGTGTTATTGACAGATCCACCAGCCAACAATAATTCCACTAGAAATGTATTATAACATTTGAACCTGATCCTAAATGATTATCATCATAATTATTGTCATTTATAATGTTAATTAATTGTGTGGGCCTAAATTTGGTCAATGAATAAAATTTAAAAAGGATAATTAAGTATTTTTAAATTTTTAAACAACTTGTCCATAAATTTGAAATAACTATCTATTTCACCTAAAAATTCAACATTTTAATTAAACTAATAAAAAAGTCTAACCTTTGTTTTTTTCTTTTCAATTTCTTTAAAAAATTAATTTTTTAATATAATTTTTTAAAATAAAGTTTTATGTGTAAAATATATTTTTTTTCACTCACTGGTTCTAAAATAAAATTTTAACGGTTAAATAAGGGTTTAATTTGCACTCACTATCTGTACTTTTTTTAACTTTTGAAATTTATCCCTTATGTTTTTAAATCTTAAAATTTAATCCTTTTATTTGTCTAATTTAAAAATCAAAATTTAATTGATAATATTATTAATGAGCATTAGTTAAATTTTAATATTCAAATTTAATAAAAGTGAAACTTTAGTTTTTAAATCAAGAGACTAAAGTCCTAAAAATAATATTTCTAAAAAAAAAAATCCTAAAATTAATAACTAAATTTCAAAGAGTATAAAGATTGGGAGCAAAATTACACCTTACTTAAGTTAAAGGTGGAAAATAAGGGAAAGAGATGGGTATTAAATGTGTGATGTTGAATGTGCTTCAATTTCAATAATTTATATTTTTTATAAAAAATAAAAAAATATATATATTTTTTAAAGATTCTATTTAGGTTTTGGATATTCCAAACTAAGAAAACTCAATAGTCTAACCAAGTCAAAATTTGTCCAATTTACAAAAATTATTTTTGAATGGTCTCTCAATTTCTTACCTAATTTTGATTCTATAAAATTATGTATGCCAAAATCCAATGGAGGCTTTAAAAAAATTTCCCCAATTTAATTTGGTAAAATGCAAGGTTCCAAATTGCAATAGAATAAAGCCAATAAAAATAAATAAATAAATGTATAGTGGAAAATTGGATTTGTTTATTATATATGAGGACTATAGCTTTTTAGTTATCAAAATCTCCTAAAGACTTGATAATGGAATCCTTTAATTGTCATTTATTTAGTATATTCTTCAACAAGTCATTTTCTTTTATATATATATATATATTCAATAAAAAAAGGTACAATAATTTATTTGGCCCTCCAACTTTATGAAAAAAGTTATTTTAGTCTTCCAGTTAACTTTTTTTTTGTCTCTTTTAACTTTTAAATTTGAACAGTTTGTTAAATTATCCCAAAATGGATAAAAATGTTAATGTCTGTTAACTTAGCTGACGTGGCATATATGTGGCAGTTGACGGTTATGTTATGTTAACAATTAATTATTTTTAAAATTGAAAAAAATATGGAATATATTTTAAAAATTAGAAATGATTAAAAAGTATAAAAATTATAGAAAATATTTTTTAATTTTTAAAAATTTGATAATTGCTAATGTGTCATATGTAACACCCCTCACCCGTATTCAACGCTGGAATAGGGTTACGGAGCATTATCGAACTTACAACACGCTTACACATAACTTTAGCATATATTTTGTCAATTTAATCATTCATCATTCAATCTCAATTCAATATGTTCCTAGTACGAGCCTACGAGTCCAGGGGCAAAGCCAGAACAATTTTTTAGGGGGGCCGGATAAAATTTTAATTTTTTACAATTTATATATTTATAATTTGTAAAGGATTAAATTGAATTTTTATAATTTTAGGGGGGCCAAAGTGTAATTTTACCTTTATTAATTTGAAATTTTTAAAAAATTCTAAGGGCTTTTTAAGCAATTTTACATTTTAGGGGGGCCGGGGCCCATGCCAACCCCCTAGCTACGCCCCTGTACGAGGCCCTAAACATGCATTGGGAGTGATTCGGGACTAAACCGATAACTTTTAAAATATTTAGAGCACTTAGAAAATTTTCCTCAAAACAAGGGACACACGCCTGTATGACCAGGCCGTGTGTCTCACACGGCCACCAGACACGCCCGTGTCACAGGCCGTGTGGACATTCGAAATGGAAGCACATGGCCGTGTCCTACCCCGTGTCCTACACCGTGTCCAAACAAGTGAGCTTACCGACTTGGGTCACACGGCCAACCACACGCCCATGTGCCTTTCGAAGTGGCTACACATGCCCGTGTGCCAAGCCGTGTGCCAGGCCATGCCAAACCTGAAGGGTATACTGACTTATACCACACGGCCAAGTCACACACCCGTGTGTGAGGCCGTGTGAGGCATACTACTTGATTTCAATTTCAACACCAAGGGACACACGACCGTGTACTTAACCGTGCATAACACACGGCTGAGACACATGCCCGTGTGGACAAAAATAGGCTATTTACCAAGCCATTTTGCCACCTTATTTTGTGCACACTTACACCACTCATATGGCACAAAACATAGCATCAATTAGCATATAATTCAATTCCAAATCAAGCATGATTTAAACCAATTCCAACACCAACCAATACAAAACATAAATACCATATTATGCCATCTAAGTTCATACCAATCTCTACTTCTTTAAACATCAAAAATAGGCTGTTACATCATACATGTGAATTATGACTAGTGGCGTACCTAAAAGGGCTAGCAAGGGCGTCAGCCACCCTAAAATGAAATTTTTTTCATTTAGTCTATTTAAAAATTTTAAATTAGTAAAGGTAAAATGATACTTTATCCCCCTTAAAATTGATAAAATTTTGATTTAATTCTTTAAATTATAAAAAAATAGGCTACTCAAATAGTGAAATTGTATTTTTACTATCGTAAAAGTTACAATTTAATTTCATCACCCTAAAAAAAATTTTGAGCTTCGCCCCTCACTGTGACGTAGATGTTATGTTAGTAAAGTTAACATACATTAATAACATTTCTATCTATTTTGGGATGATTTGATAAAAAAAAATATAAATTTAAAGATTAAAAAAGATGCAAAATTAAATGGAGGACTAAAACGAAAATAACCTTTTTATAAATTTGGAGTGCGGGGCACAAAAGTTGGATGAAATAATGTGTCCTACCATGTGAAGAATTGGATTTGATATATTATGGGGCATACATATGTTTATTTCAATATTTTTGTTTTCATTAAGTGATGTTGAAAATTAATTATTAAAAATTGAAGTTGGTAGACCTACCTTCTTAAAAAAAAAAAGAAAATATCATTTTCAAGCATAAAATTCGAATCCAATTTTAGATTTTTATGACAAAAGTGAGAAGAATAATTAAGTAATTACGTCAGCATATATTATTTCTATTCAAATAATCACATTTATAAAACAAAATTATTTATTTATTACATGTTAAGTGGAATAAAAAATACCCACTATATCCTTTATCACTTTAAAAATGTTTTCCATTATATATCAAAATAGATCTTAAATATTCGATATTTGTCTTTAGTGTGAAGTAGTTTTAAAATTCGTGGCCAGCATTTACCTTTTAATGGACTTACAAAATGAAAAAAATTAGTTATAAGCTTGCTCTAGTATCATAATATAAAATAAGTTAAAATTTGCTTTAAGTCCTTGTACTTTTTAATATTTAAATTTTAATTTTTCTACTTTTGAAAATTTAAAATTCAGGTCTAATTTAGTAACATCATTAATATTCTTTTATAAATTTGTAATGAAACTGGATTTAATAGAAGAATTTATTAATGATTTGATTGAAGTACACGTATTAAATCTACAACTTTACGTATAGTACAAGATTAATAGTAAAATTTAACCAACCGATTTAACTCTTACTGTTTGAGTCAAGACTGGAAATTTAAAATTCAAGAAGTACAGGGACTGAAATTGATCGATTTGAAAATGTGTATGCAGTGCCGGAGCCAAGATGTTAATCTTGGGGGGCCAAGCTAAAAGTTGATGCGCTACATAACAATCGATTTAAACATATTGCTTCCTATTGCTTTATTTTTTAATATTCTTTTTAATACTATAAAAATATTGAAGGGGGCTACTTATATTTTTTGAACGGCCATGGTATATATACAAAGGGAAAAATTGCAAAAATCTTAAACCTTTTTGTGTGTATGGACTAAATTTGATCAAATTAAAATATAAAGACTAAATTAATAGTTTACACATAGTACAAGCACTAATAACAAATTTTAATTTTTTTAATGTGGAAAAAAGTACCAATTGGAAAACCCATGGTCTTTAATTATTGAGATTGAATCATAATATAAAATTAAATAAATGTCACTTTCCCATATATATATATTTTGCTGACCAAAAAGAAAAGGATAAAAAGAGGCCAAATAGCATATTCTAAAGTCAATGTCATCACTATAATATTATTATAGGGCCACAACATGGGAACATAAAATTATCAAGATATTGACTTTGTTGAAATTGTTGTTTCCAAAAAAAAAAAAAAAAAAAATTTCTTGTTGGTAATGGAAAATTGGTAAATTTCATGTGACAGCATAGCTGTAATTCCCTTTAGCTGAGTTGTTTCCATCATGGTTGAGTTGCAGACCTTTTTTTTTTTTTTTCATATTTTTGAAGCTAAATAAATAACCCAGTTTATTTAATTTTATATAAAAGATTTGGAAATATTGATATTAAAATTCGAATTTTAAAATTATTTGATGATATTTTTATGTGTGATTAATGAATTAATCGAACTATGATTAAGCTTTTTAACCGACAATTCTTGATAATAAAAATTCAATATTTTTAATTTGTTGAATTTGAATTTGAAAATGATTTGTACTAGATACTATTCAAATCTAGAATGCATTATACTTTTAAATAATTTGAACTCGAAATGACTTCAAGAAGTAACCCAAAATGATCTGGCTGAAAAACTCGAATGATCCAAACTCGAAATAGCTAGAACCCAAAATTAACTCGAACTTAAATACTATGATCGAAGAATTTTAAAACTTGAATTAACTGACCTTGTATTTTCTTTTTTTTTTCTTTTTTTTTTTGTAAATTTGGAATTTAGTACACTTATTATTATTGTTAATATTTTTCTTTTAAATTTTTTGGTGTAAGATTTTGAAATAAATAAACAGATCAGTTGGTAATCATATAACTAAAAAAAAGACTTTACAGGGCATCTGAATTTGACAAAAAAAGTTTTAATTGTGTTAATAATCAGATTTATATTTCTAAATCTGAAAATTAGAAGAACTAAATTCCTTAAAATAAAAATAGGACTAAATTTTAAATATACGAAGGATTCAGGACTTAAACTATATTTTAACCTTTTTAAATGGTTGATGGAAAGATTAAATTGTTGAAATTCAATTAAACTATATATATATATATGTATATGCATGTACAATATGTATGCTTGCACAAAAAGAAAAAGAAAAAATCTATGAAACTGACAAAAGATTACCAACTATGACAAGTTTCCAAGAAAATTGGAACTATTTTCAATGGAAAAGGGGGAATTGTAACATAAATGGGATTTAAACAGCAGCCAAAAGCCAAAATGTGACATGGGAAGATATGGCAAGGAGGAACCATGAGATGAAGGCAAAAAAAATGGAAGCTTTGAAATGGGAGCATGGTATTTGTGGTGATTTGCAGTAACCTAAGTCTCTTGAATAAAGAACTGTTACACCTGCAGATGAACATGCTGCTGCAAGTGATAATATGGCTGTTACCTGCACTTTTCATCATCATCATTGTCATTAACCAGTTAGATTATCAGCATGAATATGTATGTATGTCCTGCATTCATGTTCGTTTGCATATTTGAACATGAGTATGGTGATCTGACCTTCTAAAGATTACATGGCAATTCGCTCATTATGCAATTTTCATCATCATCATCATGACACATGAATCTTTATGTATGTATGTATGACATCCATATTTGTTGCATATTTGGACATGATATGGTGATATGACCTTCTAAAAGATTACATGGCAATACAATCATTCTGTAGTTTTCATCATCATCAGCATAATGACATTATCATTAACCAATTAGATTATCAGCATGAATATGTATGTATGTATGTATGTATGTATGAATGAATTACATCCATGTTTGTTGCCTATTTGGAGTTTGGACATGAGTTTGGCGGTATGAACTTCTAAAGATTACATGGCAATAAGATCATTCTGCAGTTTTCATCATCATCATCATCATGACATTATTTTTAACCAATTAGATTATCAACATAAATCTTTATGTATGTATGTATGTATGTATGTATGTATGTATGTATGTATGTATGTATGAATGACATCCATGCTTATTGTATATCTGGACATGAGTATGGCGATATGTACAATTTCGTATTTAACACGTACCAATATCAGACACTCATCCAACAGCAAACAAAGTATTTAGAAAAGAAAGTTAAAATTATTACCCAATCGCCAACAACAAACAAGCTTACTAAGACAGGATTGTGTAGGTTTGTCTTTGACCTCAAAGCATGGAAATCGAGACATGCAAGTCCAAAGCTCCATAAAACTTGAATCCCCATTGACGCAATCAAATAGCTGAAACCAACAAACATATGCACAACCAAATGAAAAATAAAATAAAAAAACATCACAAACAGACAATATGCCATTTCAAGTATCTAAGGCCTAAGCTACACAGACTTGGGTGTAATTGTCATACATGAGAGCCTTGAGGGGTTATGTCTTCATACTCATGTTAGTATATATGTAGGATACAGATATTAAACACGAATATACGAAAAGAAAAATTTTAAAAATCCAAAAATCTATAAGAGTTGAAGAAAACAAAGAAATGCAATACGGTAATGTTGATTTTTCATTTTTCTTGAACTACTTGATATGATCGATATGATGCATATCTAGATGGTAAAAGTATTATGGCAATCTGAGTAGGCTGCATTTTGCTCGCTCTACTAAAAAATAGATAAATTAGTCCTATACATTTTATTGAAGAGCAAACTAAACTTTTTTTTGTTTTTTTTAATTTGTTAAAAACTGTTCTAGTTAACCGAATCACCAAATAGTTACACGTATCTCAGTATGAGATACAAAGAGAAATTATTAACGGTAATAATAAATGAAATTTTTAACAGAATCAACACATTTTTTAAATAATAGTAGAGTAAAATGCAATCAATTTTTGGTACAAGAATTTTCATGATATTTTTACCATATCTGGACATATATTCTTCAAGTACTCTCTGAAATATACTCGAACAGGTAGCGTGCCTCACATTCACACTCGAACCCAAGCCACATGGATTAATCAATAGAATCATATACAAATAATCATCAATCTAAGTGAAGATATAACCAAAATAGTAGAAGGAAAACAATACCAGAAAGCAGTGGAGTTGAAAAAGCCATGAGCAGAAACCATGAAACCAATTGAAGCAGCTGCAGAAAAACACTGCCCCATTCTTAATAACAGTCCACTTAACTTCCCTGGACTACCAAACAAGGCCATATGAACATGTCAAAGGTTTCTAAAGCATGAACAATGAAGAAATGGGATGATGGGGTTGTTTTAGCTTTAGCTTAACTACCATTCAAGAGATCTTTTTTTTATTTTGCAGATTTTTGGGTTTAGCTTTGGAATCTATTGACTGCAATAACGAATGCTCTCTTTCTAGGAAAGTGACATTGAGATTTCATGTTGGATAGTGACAGCAGCTTGACCATTTGTGTTCTCTTTATCCCTTTTTTTATGGATTAAAGCTGTTTTTTTTTTTGTTTTGTTTTGTTTCCTTTTAATTATTTTTGGTTGGTGATTAGTAAAGTTGCATTCATCTTTTTCTTTTCATGTGAAGTATTTATACATATATATATATATATATATATATATATATAAATATATATAAATTCAAGTGTGAATGTCTCGAATGAGCATGCTTGAAAGTATGATGTACACTGATATTCTAAGAAATAACAATATCATAGAGTATGATAATTGAATTTTAGCTCGATTGATATGGATATTAATCAATATAGGAAGACATATTTTTACGATAGTAAACGTATAATTTTACGATTTTAATAGTCTATATTTTTATAATTTTAAAGAATTCAATCATATTTTTATCATATTTGGAGAGTCAAAAATACAATTTTACTATTATTAATTTAAAATTTTATAAACTATAAAAAAACCTAAATAGAAAATTTTCAATTCTAGGAGGCCGAGGGCCTGCCAACCTTCCTAAATTCACCATTGCGTTAACATGAAGTACATGTGATATATCACATGTTACTATTTGATTAATCCGTCAATCATACCAGTTTTTAACGATACAAATAGTTAAAATTTTTAACAGAACTAACCAATTTACTCTCTGATGTAACGTATTAGGATTAATTTACCTATTTTTTGAATAGAGAGAGTAAAATACAATATAACTCTTAGTACAAGTTCTCCATGGCATTGTTATCCAATGGTTTCATAGCTATGATTGCATACTTAGAAATTTTTATTTGCATAGGGAAACTAGCAATCATGGTACAAGTTACAACAGATTTCATTTTTTAATTCACTTTGATTTTCATGGAACCTATAGTTCTTGTTTATTTGTAGCTTGAGGAATACTGGTTACACTTTTCCCGGACAAAAGCTTCGAGAACGGTGTTCTTCTCCCGAACATCTTTGAATTCGATTCTCCGACCGTGACCTGTAAAATATAGATGTCAAAAACTTTCAAGATTGACCTTTACGAACATTAATCGAATATGAAAAGGATGAAGACAATGAATCCAACTTATGTTGAGTTTTCATGTGCAAAATGTGGTTACAAGGACAATGGAAACATATTAATGTTTCAAAAGTATATAGTTCGGATCGGACAACATGTGCAGGAGGCTGTTCTTGAAAAGCATGCAAAATTTCGATAAATACTATCAAAATAGTCTGAAAATTTTACGAGACAACTGATACCAACCTGGTATAATCCAATCGAAATCGAATTGTATCAACTTTTGAACACTATCCACCTGTTTAGGAACTGTGAAAAATAACGAAATAGTGAGCGCAAGTGAAGAAAATGCTAATTGATGAAAGTGGAATCCAGTGAACTGTTAGAAAGACAGGCTCCATAAATAACATATCCAGCTAGATGATGATGATTTGTTGACAAGGTGGCTGCCTATGCTGTCATGTTCATGTTCCTTAAGATCATATTCATAGCTCATTTTGTTGTTTTTACCCATCGATGTAATCGTATGATGAAATGTCGACATTAGTTCGAAGTCACATGATACAAAGTTTATGTGATCAAATCTTGTATAAGTTGAATAAGATCAAGTGCTTTGCATCCAACACACTCAAGTTCGAGTAACATAGGCATATAAACCAGAAAATATAACTTACCAAACATTTCCATGCAATAACATTTATTTTGGTACAAAGGAAGCCGTGTTTACGTAGTATTACCAGAGTATTTGTTGTACATTTCAATTATGCTGAGTCCAGATTCAGTCATTATCAGATGGTCACCCGTAAATAGAATCTTCAGTGGCTTATAAAGCAAGCAAACAGTACCCTGCAACAAGTTACAAAATGTATTATTATAAGCTTTGTTCATCTTAAACTGTTTAAGAAATTACTGAGATATCCAGAGTTGAATTCGTAAAACTTTTTTCATATATAGTGACTATTTGCAGATGTTAAAGAAAGACATAAATATTGAAATGTCAACCAAGAATCGATGGAAGTGTTTCTCAAAGCCATATGGAAGTCGAATGCATTTGATTAAGAACTCACTTCTGTGTGGCCGGGAGCATGTACAAGCATAATGTCATCTCCGAGGCTCCATGGACCATTCCCTTCTAGCTTCATCTCAACATCAGCAGTACAAATTTCTACCTACAGAGATAAAGTACACATAGTATAATAGCTTTAAAATTTGCACTCACGGTTCGACTAATGTTTGGTATAAAAAATACAGTAACTTTCATTCATGGGCTTTCTAGTAAACTCAAGTGAGCTCTCATAATTTAGAACTTGCTAAATGGGAAGATTTACGAACATAGAAGGAACCAAAGCAAGAATAAGATCACTTCTGTCTAGCAGAACTATCTAAGATCCTTGAATAGATGAAAGTGCATATCAGAGGTTAAGGATGATGAAACTAACATCTTCCAAGTGCAGAATTCGATCACAGCTAAACCGCGTTGCCCACTTTGCATGATCTGCAACATCATCCCTGACCATAACAACATGGATCAGAAACCTTAAAAACAAAAAAAAAAAAAAAAAAAAATTATGGACATACTTGTGGGTTAGGAACAAATAGCGTACTCCACCCATTGTCTCAATCTCCTTTGCGAGTTTCTCTGTAAATCTGGGGCTGCAGAGAATTATATTAGACAAATTAGTTCAACCTAACATAAAAAGCGATTGTAGTGGGGAAAAAATGACCAAGAAGCATTTCTATGCATTTGGAGGGTCTTTAGAGGATCATATCCCATATCCGTGCTCGGAAATATGTCAGGTAATGGTGTTAGACATGAGTACTATAATATTACCTGTCTATAAGTATATTTCCACCAGGGTGAATGATCAAGTACGACGCAGCTCCGTATGATTTCTCAGAATGATATCCACAGTGATAAACACCCTGAAAATAATTATATCATAGCCATAGTGATCGGGTTGGCATGCTAATCCAAGAATGTATAATATAAAAATGCAGTCTATCAAATGATCCTGTAAAATAAGAACACACTAATGATATGATTTACAGGTAGATTCTCCTCATCTACTGGAATTGGAAATGTCTTTTGAGCTTCTAGGATATCAGGAGGAGGTACTTCAGTACGGATTGAGCTTGTCGGACAGGAAAGCAAGGCCTGAAAATATCAAATGTTTATGATAACATTGCAGTTTCTTCTGGAATAGATATCAAACTAATGTATCTCGGTAACAAACAGGCTGTATGATAATTGATACAAACAAAAATGAGAAACGCATAAACGTGTGCAAGCGTATGGATGTGTGAAATTATGATATATCATGTTATAGATATACAAGAAAGGGAACCAATAAAACGGCACCTGGAGAGCCTTTAATCGATCTTCGCTAGAAGTTGGCTGTTTATAAACTGCAGACATTTCACCAACTCTTGTGAAGACTTGCTGAAAAACAAACAAGAAATAAAGAAACATTAAAGTAGGAATATTGTTATGCAGCATAGTTAATAACTCTCAGCCGGTGGTCTGCGGATCTTGTTATTATAGGGAAAGAGATAAGGCAAAAGAAAGGAAGAAATCCTTTAATGGCAAGCGTGATGCCTTCCATGACTCTCAGCCTATATATATACCATTGCTAATCAAACAATTTTTATTTTCAATTCATATTGCCATATGCCAACATCTCAGACACAGTAAAAAACGGCAATTCATAGTTTTCATTTCTTCAAGTCTCAACGCATTCAGAAACTAAAATTGTTGATGAACAATCTTGTTCTATACCTTGTAAACCAGATCACTGAAACTTATATTCAACTAGCAGTAAACTGACATTCATCTAATCCAAAAAGTTAACTCCAAAAAGAAAAAAGCTTGATTGATAAGCGATTACCGGAGCCATCCAACGACAAGTATCACAATCTATGCATGTATGATCTGCAAAATAGATTAAAAACCAATATACCAAAATTAGCAGAGATGGCACTAAAAAATATTACTTTTTCCTATAGGTATCCTTACTGTCTATGCTGCTCGGACTCATTATTTTTGTTAAAGTATCCGTGTCCAACACAAGAATAGAAGATATCACCTTCAAAGATTCTCCAAATACATGGAAAAACATAGGGAAAAAAATTAACCATACTCGTATCCAGAGGTGTAGCCGGGGGAGGCAGGGGACTTAGCCCCTTGGTCAAATGGTGAAATTGCTATGTAAGGCTCTCCAATAAGTAAAACATTAAATTAAGCATTTTAAGCCTTTAGTTATATGGAAAAATTCAAAGTTTGGCCCCTCTAGAAAGTAAATAATTTAATCCAAGTATTTTTAACACTATATACCTAGCTTCCCCCTCTCAAATTTTACATATTTATTTCGGCCCCTAAACGAAATTCCTAGCTTCGCCCCTGCCCGTATTCAACACTCACACAGTCAGAGTAACATAGCTTCCAGTATCTATTAAGAGTTAGAAACATATATTTAACAGCTATATCCTATTCATTTTCCACCGTAAGAACTAAGAATATACCATCCTACATAAAAAAAATGTTAACAACCCTTCAATCAATGAACTAATTCAGTAACAATTTCCCACCGATTACAGTATATTATAAAGAAAAAAAAGCTCCCCATAAAGATGAAATTTTCTGGGAAATTATCAAAATATGATATTTACCTACAAAGAAGTCGCCATTTACATTCTGGGGTCGTCTTTTTCTAGCCCATTTTCCAGTATCTGATTCCACAGATGAGCTCTGAACTGCTTTAACTAATGAATTTCTCGAGACCCTTAAGTTTATTTGAGCTTTAATTGATGAATTCTTCAGCTTATCAATAGAAGAAGGAAAATTTGAGCCAACACTTGCGAGATTGATAACTATGTTTGCTAAAGCCATGGTGGATTTCCTCACCCTTTTCTCTCTATTTAAAAAAAAATCAATGAGATGAAGACTAAGAAAAAAGAGAGGAAGAATATGTAGAATTTGAAGAGCTAACTTGCGTAGTGATATTGTATTTGGTATTTGCTGATGTTTACTTTTTGACCATGAAAATGGATAAATGACGAAATAAAGCTACGATGTTGACAGTGTAATTTGTAAACTTTTGGTTTAATTTTGGTTTTTGTCCCTCAAATTTTGATATTTAATTTTTGGGTAACTACACTTAAGGTAAATTTACTAAAAATTTACTAAATGTTGATTCAACTATTCGAAATTTCGGGGTTGATTTCCCCTGACCTTGCTAAAAAAAAAATCATCAAACTTAAATCTAACCTTGCTAAAAAAACCTATGAAATATAGTTCAATTACTGTTAGGATATACAAACCCTAAAAATAACCTATCAGTTCAACAAAACTACGGTGGTGGCATGTCAAACTCAGGATCCGAAAGATATTCATCAACCGAGAAATCAAAATCAGTGTCATCGACTCCTGAAAACTGCAGCGGTGGTGACGGCGGCGCCGGCCAATGTGGCTGAAATTGCAGCGGCAGCGGCAGCGGTGGCAAGTTAAAACCAGCATCGCCCATGGACTGAAACTGATTATCAAGAGGAAACGTTGAACAAAATGGAGCAGGGGCAGCAGCAGCAGCATTTGTTACAAAATCATCATAATTTGGAGCCTGTTGGACTTGGAACCCTCCTCCATGTGTTGGATTATTACCAAACATATAATAATTACCGTATTCATTGGAAACAGGCAGTAGATTGTCTAGCTCAGGAAACCAATTAGGGTGTTGTCCAACGTTCATGTCAACTGGTTGGACTTCAAGCTGTTCATATTGATCATAAACAGGTGATGCAACCATATTATTGGGTTCACTAACAGGTTCAGCCATTTTGTGAGGTTCAACTTTCTCTTGACAGTCAAGACCGTTCCCTTCTTGTGTGATTCTACGTTTTTGCTTTTCTTCCCTTCGGTTCTTGTATAATCTACACAAGACCCAATTATCCAGCTGAAAGAAAACAAAAATTTTCGAAATTAAGTACTAATAGATACAAATTTTGACATATTTGAAAGATGATACCTTCATGTCTTCCTTGCCATGTCTTACTCTGACAGGAGCATTATCGCTTAATATATATTCATGCATGGCCCAATTGGTTTTAAACCCTCTCGGTGCTTTCCCTTCGTAAAAGACTAAAGTCTTTTTACATCCGATCTTCTTTCCATTCAAAACGACCTCCTTATCGGCTCCGGTCGCTTTCCAGTATCCGTTACCGGCTTTCCTCGCCGGCCTTGATCCGTTTGTATATTTCCGTTCTCGTGGCGTAAAGAAATACCATTCTTTTCCGACTTCATTCGACGATATGTGATTGTTCCTGGCTATTTAATCAAAACAAAATCAATAATACAAGATTAAAAAGAAAACCAATGTTTTACAGTTCCAGAAAAAAATAAAGAAACAAGAATCAAAACCTGTAAGAGTTTCAGGATCATATCTGTAGAGATTAACCTCTCTTATTATATTGGGTGGCAATGGAAGACCCGAAAGTTTTAGTCTTAAGTAATAATTAACAAGCTCTTCATCCCTTGGTTTGAATCTATAACCGGGAGGCAATAACCTGAAGTATACTTCTCCCTCTTCTTCCTTCTGCTTCTTCAACATTGAATCCTGGAAAATTCCATTATTCGACATTGCTTTGTGCCCAGAAGAGTGATTTCCGGTACAGAAAGAAAAATGTAAATATTTTGTTAGTTGATCTTGGGAAGAGTTCAGGTTGAGTTCAGAAAATTAATTAACTTCCTTATATTTAATTGAGAAAAAATAATTATTTTAAATATATCAATTTATAAAATAATATTTGATAAGCAATTTGATTTGAGATAGATTTTGTTATTCTTAATCTTATATTTTGTATTTTTTAATTAATTATTAATGACCGAAGCACTTAATTTTTTAATATTTAATTGAGAAAAATAATTATTATTTTAAATATATTAATTTATAAAATAATATTAGATAAGAAACTGAATTTCAGATAGATTTTGTCTTCTTAATCTCATTTTATGACAGAGGTTGGCATTTAAAAAATTAATTATAAATAAAACTAAATTAATATTTTATTTTATTTTTAATAATTTTTAAGAATTATCGCAATTTTTAAAAATTTAATTTTTCATAAAAAGATAAATATTAATGTGCATAATATCAAACCAAACAATTACGCTCGCAAATTAACCGCTAAACCAATTTACTTCTCTGCCCCTATCTTTTTCTTTTTTTTTTAATTCTAGCAAATTACAAAAACGATACAACTTAACTGTAGAATTAGAATTGGATCGATCGTCCAACCGGTTCAATCAGTTTAACCGATTTAATTTAATAAATTAATAAAAATATTTAAAACATAAAAAATTTGATTCAAACTGATTCCTCAAACAATTTCTAATGCAAGCAATTAGCATAATCGATTAGTCTGATTTTGAAAATAGCAATACCGAACTCACTACCAAATTCAATAAAAATTAAGCAAAGAGTACATAAATTCATATAGAGATAAAATAATATTTAATCATTAGTTTGATATTTTCTTTTCAACTTGGTCCGTTTTTATTTTTTATTTTTGCTCCATGTTGATTCCAAATAATGGATTTAGTCAAATAATTTAATACTTTTAATGTCATTAAAAGTTAATGACACGATACTTTGAAAGAGTGTCGTGTCATCACTTTAAGTTTTTATATAAAAAATAAAAGTAATTATAAAAAAATATAAAAATAAGAAACTTATAAAGATATTCTTCTATAATTTTCTAGTTTTATAATTTTTAATTATTTGTAGATTTTTATTTAATTTTTTAAAATAATTGAGTGATGTTACGGCACAAACTCAAAACCCCGTATCATCACCTCTTAAATGCATTGGAAACTACTAAATTGTTTTACCATATCCAAAATTGGGTCTAATGTGAACTAAAAAAGTTTAGGACCAAATTAAAAAATATATATTGAATTTAAGAGTTAATTATTGTTTTATCCCATTCAAATACAAATGTGTTTCATGAATAGTGGTGATGAAAATAAAAGCATCGAACACTATTGTTTGAATTGAATTGGATCGGTAAAACCCTAAACCCACACTCGACTCAAGGGTATATTAGATAAATGACCTAAAAAATTAAATATTTATGAAAATGACCCTAATACTAAATTATTTAGAAAAATAACCTAATTTCTATCGTAAAAATGAGTTCTCCCACCTCAAATGGCGGCACCACCCCAAAATCATTACATTATCATTACAAAAAATTATAGGAACAAAAAAAAAAAAATTTGGTGCGGCCACTTCCAAGGCAGCACCAGTATCAAATATGGTATTTTCAACCACATTTCCAGAGTTATTTGAAAAAAAATAAAATATATTTTTTAATATTTGTGGTGCCACCATGTCATTTTGAGGCACCCAAATGAAATAAAAAATTATTTTTTGTTGCCACCATATTATTTGGAGGCACCCAAATTGAATTTTTTTTCTTTTGTAATTTATTGGTGCGTCACTTCATATGTTGTATCCAAAATAATTTAAAATTATTTTCTCATGTTGCCTACTATAAATGTGGCAGCACCACAAACTATATATACTCCAACTTCAACTTAACACACGTAGAGGTCTTAATTATTTTTTGTTATGTTGAAAGAAAAAAAAATGTGATATGTTGAAAAAAAGAGAGATATTTTTATTATGATGTTTTTTAATGAAAAAATTATTTCTTCATGATCGTTATATATAAAAACACGAAAAGTATGTCGTTTTTAGGGTAGTACTTATGCGATTAAGAGTTTTTGTTGGTAGTAGTTACGCGGTTAATAGTCCATCTCCCTATCAAAATATCGAGGTTTAACACTAAGGGAGATATGCTTTTAATTGGTAGTGGTTACGCGGTCAAGAGTTTCGGTTGACAGTGATTATGCGGTCACGATCGCAAATTGGTTATGCTATGAAGGGAGAAGAGTCGACATGAAAAGTGCTCTCAGGCAGGGGAAATGCTGGCCGAAACCAAAGACGAATACCGTGGGGTTCCTGATCGACCTGATTCAAGTAGAAGTTTATGGAATCGAGCAAAATATTTATTTTACTAGATTATCGACTCTATAATGTGATGATTTCAATTGAAATTTTATCATTATTGTAATATTTGAAATGTTATTGTGTTAAGAAATATTTAATCCATTAATTATGTATATAAAATATGATTAGTGGAAGGAAAAAGTATTTAGATGATGAGAAAAATAAAATTATTGTTCCACATTATCTGATACATAAATAAAAATATGTTTGTCTTTTAGAATTATTTTTTTTGTTTTAAAAAATGTAAAAAAATGGATTTCAATAAAATAAAATCAAGTTAAATAAAGAAATTTAAAAATATTAATAGAAATAAAAAATTTGAAAATAAATAAAATATAAAAATTAATTGAAAAAATTAATGTATTAAAAAATAATTAATAAGAAGATATTAATAAGTGATTAAAAATTAGTTATTATGTAAAGAAAAATGAAGTAATAAAAAATATTTTTCATTCAAATTGGGTCCCTTCAAATAATACGACGCCACCAAAAAATAATTTTTTATTCAATTTAGGCGCACTTCAAATAATGTGGTGGCACCAAAAAATAAATTTTTATTTTATTTTGGCGGAACCATAAATATTAAAAAATATTTTTTTTTCATGTAACCCTAGAAATACGGTTAAAAATACCATATTTTATACCTGTGCCACCTTAGGAAGTGGCGGCACAAAAAAAAAGATATTTTCTTAATTAATTATTAATAACCGAAGTACTTAATTTTTTAATATTTAATTGAGAAAAATAATTATAATTTTAAATATATTAATTTATAAAATAATATTAGTAAGAAATTGAATTTCAGATAGATTTTGTCTTCTTAATCTCATTTTATGACAGAGGTTGGCATTTAAAAATTTAATTATCAATAAAACTAAATTAATATTTTATTTTATTTTTATAATAATTTTAAGAATTATCGCAATTTTTAAAAATTTAATTTTTCATAAAAAGATAAATATTAATGTGCATAAAATCAAACCAAACAATTACGCTCGCAAATTAACCGCTAAACCAATTTACTTTTCTGCCCCTCTCTTCTTTTTTTCTTTTTTTTTTTTTTAAATTCTAGCAAATTACAAAAACGATACAACTTAGGAAATATTAATTTTCAAAGTACTGTAGAATTAGAAGTGGATCTATTGTCGAACCGGTTCAATCAGTTTAACCGATTTAATTTAATAAATTAATAAAAATATTTAAAACATAAAAAATTTAATTCGAACCGATACCTCAAGCAATTTCTAATGCAAGCAATTAGCATAATCGATTAGTCTGATTTTGAAAATAGCGATACCGAACTCACTACCAAATTCAATAAAAATTAAGCAAAGAGTACATAAATTCATATAGAGATAAAATAATATTTAATCCTTGAGTCTGATATTTTCTTTTCAACTTGTCCGTTTTTATTTTTTATTTTTGCTCCATGTTGATTCCAAATAATGGATTTTGTCAAATAATTTAATACTTTTAATACCATTAAAAGTTAATGACACGATACTTTGAAAGAGTGTCACGTTATTACTTTAAGTTTTTATATAAAAAAATAAAAGTAGTTATAAAAAATATATAAAAATAAGAAACTTATAAAGATATTCTTTTATAATTTTCTAGTTTTATAATTTTTAATTATCTATAGATTTTTATTTAATTTTTTAAAGTAATTGAGTGATGTTACGGCACAAACTCAAAACCCCGTGTCATCACCTCTTAAATGCATTGGAAACTACTAAATTGTTTTACCATATCTAAAATTGGGTCTAATGTGAACTAAAAAAGTTTAGGACCAATTAAAATATATATATTAAATTTAAGAGTTAATTGTTGTTTTATCCCATTCAAATAATCATTATTTTTTAATATTTAATTGAGAAAATAATTATTATTTTTTAATATTTCATGAATAGTGGTGATGAAAATAAAAGCATCGACCACTATTGTTTGAATTGAATTGGATCGACAAAATCCTAAACCCACACTTGACTCAAGGGTATTTTAGATAAATGACCTAAAAATTAAATATTTATGAAAATGACCCTAATACTAAATTATTTAGAAAAATAACCTAGTTTCTACGGTAAAAATGAGTTCTCCCACCTCAAATGGCAGCACCACCCCAAAATCATTGCATTATCATTACAAAAAATTATAAGAACAATTTTTTTTTCCTTGGTGCGGCCACTTTCCAAGACAGCACCAGTATAAAATGTGATATTTTCAATCATATTTTCAGAGTTATTCGAAAAAAATAAAATATATTTTTTAATATTTATGGTGCCACCATGTCATTTGGAGGCACCAAAATGAAATAAAAAATTATTTTTTGTTGCCACCATATTATTTGGAGGCACCTAAATTGATTTTTTTTTTTTTGTAATTTATTGGTGCCGTCACTTCATATGTTGTATCCAAAATAATTTTAAAATTATTTTCTCATGTTGCCTACTATAAATGTGGCAGCACCACAAACTATATATACTCCAGCTTCAACATAACACGCGTAGAGATCTTAATTGTTTTTTATTATGTTGAAAGAAAGAAAAAAAGTGATATGTTGGAAAAATGAGAGATATTTTTATTATGATTTTTTTAATAAAAAATTATTTCATCATCACCGTTATATATAAAAACACGAAAAGAATGTCATTTTTAGGGTAGTAGTTATGCGGTTAAGAGTTTTTGTTGGTAGTAGTTACGCGGTTAATAGTCCACCCCCCTATCGAAATACCTAGTTTAACACTAAGGGAGATAGGCTTTTAGTTGGTATTGGTTACGCGTTCAAGAGTTTCTGTTGGCAGTGACTACGCGGTCACGACCGCAAATTGGTTATGCTATGAAGGGAGAAGAGTCGACATGAAAAGTGCTCTCAGGCGGGGGAAATGATGGAGGAATGTCGTCCCCCAAGAGAAACCAAAGACGAATACCGTGGGGTTCTTGATCGACCTGATTCAAGTAGAAGTTTATGGAATCGAGCAAAATATTTATTTTACTAGATTACCGACTGATGATTTCAATTGAAATTTTATTATTATTGTAATATTTGAAATGTTATTGTGTTAAGAAATATTTAATCCATTAATTATGTATATAAAATATGATTAGTGGAAGGAAAAAGTATTTAGATGATGAGAAAAATAAAATTATTGTTCCACATTATCTGATACATAAATAAAAATATGTTTGTCTTTTAGAATTATTTTTTTATTTTAAAAAATGTAAAAAAAATTGGAGTTCAATAAAATAAAATTAAGTTAAATAAAGAAATTTAAAAATAATAATAGAAATAAAAAATTTGAAAATAAATAAAATATAAAATTAATTGAAAAAATTAATGTATTAAAAAATAATTAATAAGAAGATGTTATTAAGTGATTAAAAATTAGTTATTATGTAAAGAAAAATGAAGAAATAAAAAATATTTTTTATTCAAATTGAGTACCTTCAAATAATATGGTGGTACCAAAAAATAATTTTTTATTCAATTTAGGTGCCCTCAAATAATGTGGTGGTACCAAAAAATAATTTTTTCTTTTCATTTTGGTGCCTTCAAATAATATGACAGAACCACAAATATTAAAAAATATATTTTTTTTTCATGTAAACTTAGAAATATGGTTAAAAATACCATATTTTATGCCTGTGTCACCTTAGGAAGTGGCAGCACCAAGTAAAAATGATTATTTTTTTGTTCCTATCATTTTTTGTAATGATGATACAATGATTTTGGGGTGGTGCTGCCATTTAAGGTGGGGAACCCACTTTTGTTGTAGAAACTAGGTTATTTTTTTAAATAATCTAGTATTAGGGTTATTTTCATAAATTTTTAATTTTTTAGGTAATTTATCTAAAATACCCCTCGACTTAATAATTGGATTTTTTACTTAAATAATATAAAAATAGTTTTTACTGAAATAGGATAAGGTAGAAATTAATTACAAATGTATTTTTTTTAACATTCCAATCATTACATATGATTGGTGACAGGTGAGAGTGGTGTCGCCGATTGCTCAGACGGCTCCAGTGAAGAATTGTTCATTTTACTTATTCATGGAAATGTTTTCATGTGATTTGCAGAAAAAAGGTTTTCAGCTTGAAGTACTTTTTGCTAAATCAGCTGAAAAAATTTCCAGTTGGAAGTGTTTTTCCTCTGATTTTTTTCAAGGTTAGGGTTTTTTTAAAGTAGGATTTTGGGTTTGTAAAGTAGGGTTATTTGGATTTTATGGGTTTAAGGTTTTTTTTAATTATTTTTTTATTTTATTATATATTTTTAATAATTGTTTGAGATGTTAAATACTAATGATTTAATTTGAAATTTAAAACCGTCGTATTTACACTAATTGTATATTCAAATTGAATTTTCCAATTCGATTCATAATCAAAACTCAGACTACTCAGCAGGGAAGAAAGTTACATAATTTATTGATTTGTATTGTATGGCAAAAACACTTGAATCTATCTATTCGAAAATAATGCACTCGAATAAATAATTTACTAAAAAATTGGATCAAACTAAGATTAACAAAGAAAAAGAAAAACTAATATTTCATCCCTGTCGAGTAGTTCGAATTTCAATTATGAATCGAATTGAATTTTCCAATTCAAATATACAATTGGTGTAAAAACGATATTTTTAATTTCAAATTAAATAATTAGTACTTAACATCTAAAAAAATATTAAAAATATATAATATATAATAAACTTTAAAAAGTAAAAAAACCCTGTACCCATAAAATCCGAATAACCCTACTTTACAAACTTAAAGCCCTAATCCTAAAAACTAAGATACTACTTAAAAAATCCTAATCCTAAAAAAAATTAGGGGAAAACACTTCTAGCTTGAAGCTTTTTCAGCTAATTTGGCAAAAAGTACTTCAAATTGGAAATTCCTTTTTGTAAATTACTCGAAAATACTTCTAGCTAAAAGCGTTTTTTTTAAATTAACCTAGTCTCGTAATTTTTTTTTAAATATAGCTTCTTCTTTTTTTTTACGTTTTTAAGTAAATTAGTACACAACTTGTCTAGTGAGATTGTATTTGATATTTGCTAATGTTTTGGCTTTTTGGCCGTGAAAATGGATAAATGAAAAAAAATAAACCAATGATGTTGAAAAAGGTGATTGTCAACTTCTGATTTAATTTTTGTTTTTGTCCCTCAAAATTTAATATTTATTTTTTGGGTAAATTACACTAAAGGTCATTAAACTATTAACAAATTTATGTTTTAGTCGCTCAAGTTTAAAAAGTTACAGGATAGTCACTGAACCATTCGAAATTTTTTCATTTAGGGAGCGTTTGGTTCTCCGAATATAATATTATGACCCGTAATGTTATATTCCAAAATGAGATTATGATGTTTGGATTGGAACATTCCGACCATCTCGTAATCTCACATTTTAATCATCTCATTATATAAGGTACAATTTCATTATGACCTCTTTCTTGAATGTTCTTAGACTACGGGCGGAACCTGAATTTTAGAACAAAATTACCCTCAATTTTTAGATCAATAATAAGTAAGTTTGTAAATTCAATGCTTTAGTTTTATTCAATTTTTATTCAAATTTTACACAAAATTCAAACGCGATGCTTAAAATGTACGATGGCCTGTCTTTGAATTATTCAAATTTTATTTTATATTTTTGTTAATTTTTTTGGCAATTTAAAGTAAATATACATATACAATCTATATGTATAAACCATAAATATATTTTCTATCCAAAGAATAAATATGGATATGAAACTTTTAAAAGGTGTGGATACTTGTTTATGGTCCGGGCTCGAAGGTTGGTTCAAAATTTGAGAAGATTTAGACAAAAATATTAGGTCTGAAAAATAAATTTGAGAAAAAATTCAGCTCGACCTAACCCGACCAGTTTTAAGTTTATAATACTCTATATTATTTTATTTTTATATATTATGTAATTTAGAACACATTAAAAAATAAACTTATATTAAATATATAACACTACTCTAATATAAACATTAAAATAATGTTAAGATGACTATATAAAAAATTTTAATAAATAAAAAATATATAAAATTATTAAATACTAAAATAAAATAAATATTTAAAAAAATTTAAAAATAATATGGAAAGACCTAAAATGGGATTGAGTTAGTTTTTTACAAATAAGGGTAGATTTGGGCAAAATTTTAGACCCAAATTTCTTGTCGGGTTGAGCTTAGGTAAACATCAAGTATATTAATATCATATTGTGACTCAACTCAACCCATGAGTACTTCTATTCGTGTACCTATGTATTATTCATTTTATAACTATATTTAAAGTATATATATCATTCATATCATATTTGCTTTATTAGCATCGACATTTGTAACCAATTTCAAATTGACAAATCATTCGTCAACCAAAATATTTAAATCTTACATTCCAACAAAATAAACGTAATCTAAGATTTGATGAACCAAACGCACCCTTGAGTAATTGAGTTGTTAAAATCATTGGTGTAGAATTGTTGTATGAATTTGCACTATCTACGCCAATATAAACCTCTCTTTTCCATTTTCTTTTACAGTTTAGTTTTTTTCATGAAACCATTTTAAATGTCACGAATTTGTGAACCAAAATAAAACAATTTTCTTCTCTAATCTTTGATACTGACTATCAAATCGATTTGAATCTAAGATATATTATTCTACTCATCGATTAGTATTGATCCACCGTATTGACCGTTGAATCGTTGTTTAAATTTTGCTAACTGATCTTTTAAAAAAAAAAAACTTAACAACCCAGTAACTTAAATAAAAACTTTCGATTAACTTTTTAAAGTTAAGTGACAAAAATATAAATTTATTAATAATTTATTATTATTTACCTTTAATTTTTAATTTTTAATTTTACATATTATGGTTTTTCTATTAGGGTCAAATTGATAATATTTTTAGTTTAAGCATTTCCAACAAATATATTTATTATTAGTTGATTGGATTTTCACTTGGCCCTAATTGTGTAAATAAATAACAGTAATAAATGCGAATTTACAATATTACTTCAACGACAACAGTTAATTGCGATTATTTTGTAATATTTTAAAGTTGAGTGACCAAAATATAAATTTATTAATAGTATAGTGATTTTAGGTGTAATTTACCCTAAAATAAACGGTGCAAAATCAAGCCCAATTAAGGCCCAACTTTACAAAAAAAGGGCTAAAATATTTGCCTTTTAAAACCTTAAAACCCTCGATGCAAAGAATTAAGCTTTTTTTCTAAAACCCTAGAAAACCCTCTTGTTTTCTCAGCTCAGTTCCCATGGCTTTCGCTTCGGTTTTCCGTAAATCAGCTAACTCGTTGGCTCCACTTGCGATTCGACTCACCCGAGTTCAGAGGAACTACCACTCCTCCATCTTCAGGGCTTTGAACCATGGGTTACAGTCTCAGAAACCGGCCGTTAACCGTTTTTACCCAAATAGCTTCCATTTCTCTACCGCCGTTGCTTCCAAGAAACCCTCTTCTGATGAGTCTCTTATCCGAGTTCTTGAGTCCGAGATTCAGTTTGCTGAGGGTGATAGCTCTGATCAGGTGACTAATTATTTTACCTTTTTTTTTAAAACGTTTTCTTTTTGTTAATGGGGAATTAAGGGTAAAGCATGAATTTTTGAATTTGACGTATATTGGGTTTTTATTTTTAAAATTTATTTCATAAAAATGGGAAAAATTGCATCCTTGTTGAAAATCAGAAGTTTCCTCTAAAAGAACTTGAAGGTGCTGGAAAAATATATTTGTAATTTCAGCATCATTTTCCCCTTATTTTAAACTAAATTTAGTTGAAAGATAGTAAATTGTTGGGGGGGTTAAAAGAAATTCTGTTTCATGTTTATGATTTTAATTTTTTGAAATGAAGATGGTAATGATCTTCATAAATTTGGTAAAAAAATTGCAATCTTGTTTAAAAAATCATTATTTTGCTGAAGCTGTTGAAAATAAAATCTGAACATGCTTGTTTAAAATTATGCTTCCATTTGTACATAAATTTTGTAATTTCAATAGCATTTTTTGAACTAAATTTGCTGTAAGCATAGAAAATTCTTGATTTTTTTTTTCTGTTTCTTGCTTTTGGGTTTTTATTCTTTGAAATGAAAATGGTCATCATATATTAAGCTTTGTTGTTTTTCACAGGTTGTAGGAACTCCTAGTGGATTCCCTTTTGAAGTCGAAGATAACCCTGGGACTCAAACTGTAACATTGACTAGAGAATATAATGGTGAGCTCATAAAAGTTGATGTTCACATGCTTGATCTTAACGAAGAGGAGCAAGATGAAGATGAAGGTGAAGACAATGATGGGGATAATAACAATGCTAGAATCCCGTTCGTTGTCACCGTTTCGAAGAAAGATGGTCCGAGTTTGGAGTTCAGTTGCACTGCTTTTCATGATGGGATTGGAATCGACAGTTTGAGTTTTAGAAATCCCAACCCTGAGGATGATGAACTTGCTTATGAAGGCCCTGATTTCAAGTAAGCTTCCTTTTTTATTGGGTCAAATTATGGTTATGGTCCGATTGATATACTCGAATTTGAGATTTAATGTTTGTACTTCAGTTTGCATATAACGTGGTTAGCCCAAATAGTTAGTATCATTCAGGTTAAAATTGTCTGGATTTTTTACAAGAAAAATATTTATGTCATAACGATGAGGTAGAAATATTTTTAAAAGTAGCTCACATCTGCAATTTAATCAGAATAGTTAATTGGTGTTGATTATTTGTACTAACAGATAGACATTAGATCTTATAAAAATAGATAAGGTTAATATAAATTTTAGTTTCTGAACTTGGCAATTAGGTCCACTTCGGTGCTTGAATATTTTTTCACTCAAAATAGTTAATTGTGTCCGTTGTTTGGATTTACTGATAGATATTATAAAAATAGATAGGGTTAATATAACTTTTAGCCCCTGAACTGGGCAATTAGGTTCACGTTGGTGCTTATATTTTTTTTTTTCAATTTTGGTACCTGAACTTGGCAACTAGATCCATTTTGATCCTTGAACTTGGATTCCATCAAGAATTTTATGAGGACTAGTGATGATGTTGCACAATACTTTTACCTTTGCCAAGTTTAGGGACCAATATGGACATAATTGCTAAGTTCAGGTAAGTATAGGTACCAAAGTGGGACCCAATTACCAAGTTCAGAGACTAAAAGTTATATTAACCCAAATAGATATTAATTTAGATGGATTAAATATGAAACTGGAGTATAGTAAAGGGACCAAGATCACAATTTGATCTTTTTTTCTTGTAGTTTTGTGTAAGTGCATGGGAAAGTTTGGATATTGATTGCTTTTTTATTGTTTCTTGTGTGATTTGCAGTGATTTGGATGAGAATTTGCAAAAGGGTTTTCACAAATACTTGGAGGTTAGAGGAATCAGGCCAAGTACAACAAATTACTTGCGTGAGTACATGGCCGATAAGGATAACAGAGAGTATCTTTTATGGTTGAAAAATCTCAAGAAATTTGTTGAAGAATGAAGGGTTTATAATAGTTTCTTATATTATTGTGTATGAAGAGAAACTAGGCTTATGAACTGAAATAACACAATATGCAGATTGTTTTATATTATGGCTCAGAGATTTTGCTTTGAGTGGGAACATTGTTTACCTTTTGAATAAGAAAAAAAAGCCATTTTTGTGAAAGCATATATGTAGTAACGATTTGAGGTACTGTTTAATCTTTGTTTGATGGGAATTATAAATCAATTGATTGACATTGGTTTTGGGTATTTTTTAGTTTGATTAGGTGGTTTTATTTCAAGTTACTTTTGAATAAATTATTTCTATAATTTTTACTTTAAATATTTCATTGAATTTCTATAATTTATAAAATATATGTTTACATTTCTATTATTATTTATTCTTCTTATTTTTATAAAATTTCTGGTTATTTTTGAACTTTTAAAATTTGAATTGACTAAATTTCTGTTCAATCCTAGTTTTTAAAACATTAAATTTTAATTATTAATTTTTATGATAAAATTGAATAAGATCAAATCAAGTTAAATCGAGCTTGTTTTCAGCCAGGAAATTCCAAATTCAGATGCTTTTGCATTATAACAGAAATAAAAATACATCAGAACACTTTTAACATTCTTATTTTTCTACTCAGAAATTCTCCTGACACAAATTACTCAAATCCTAAATTCTAATTATCACACTTGAAAAGAAAAGAATACTTCCTAATTTAAAAACATAAAGCATTAGCAATAATTTCACAATATTATAGTATAACAATTAACACCCTGACAAAACACTCTTATCCCAATTCAACCCCCTTCAAGAAACCAATTCAGCAGCTTCAGCCATTTTCCCCTTTCCATTTTAGGGGTCTTTTCTGATACATTTTCAAGAATTTATAGGTATGTCTTTGTGCGTGTAAATGACCCCTTTATCACCATCTACTACCTGCCCACTTCCTTTCAGAATCCTGTATTTCGGGAAGAAAAATACGGATTTATAATACAGTAATACGCACATGTGCGGTTTATTTCTTTTTTTTAGGGTAAATATAATTTTGGTACCTGAACTTGGCTTCAATGTTCAAGTTAGTACTGAAACTTAGCCCCAAGGTTCAATTTGGTACTTAAAAATTCTTTCGGTCCCATTAGGTACTTGAACTTAGTTTTTTGGTTTAAATTAGTAATGGAACTTGGCTTAATAGTTCAAATTGATTCAATGAAGTCATTACTGTAAGTACTAATTTGGACCAAAAAGGCAAGTTCAAGTACCAATTTGAACCAAGAAACCAAGATCAGGTATCTAATTTGAACAAAATATACTTTAGGTACCAAATTGAACCTTAAAGCCAAGTTCAAGTACTAAAATGTATATTTACCCTTTTTTAACTAGGGACCTTACAATGTTATCATCAATATTCAGATCAGTCAACTTTATGTTACCAAAAACGGTTTCCTATAGGGAACTTAAATGTACAAATGCATATTATATACAATGTATGCAGTTTAATAGATCCATACCATCTTGTTGTTAACAGTCCTTCAACTCCAACCGGACCCCGAGCGTGAATCCTACTTGTACTTATCCCAACCTATTGGTTATTTAAGAAAAACCAAATACTTAACTAATGAACTTTAACATATTAAAAAGGTACTGAAAATGATAGATGCAGTACCTCAGCGCCTAGACCGAATCGAGCACCATCACAAAATCTTGTGCTTGCATTGTGGAAAACAGCAGCGCTGCCCATTTAAATACAGAACATATTACATGGTGACCAAAAATCAAAAGGAGCCAGTCTAAGTATGGAGCAAGAAAATTAAAGTCTTACCTGTCAACTTGATGCAGGAAGATTTCTGCAGTTTCTTGGTCTTCGGTGATGATACAATCTGTGTGTGCACTGCAAAAAAGTAAAAGGCAATTCATGTCCTTTGGCTCATGGAAACAGTCATACAACACCCATGACATATAGAAATGCAGACAAAGAGATGTCGATAAGAGAAAATAACATGCCTGCCATGGTGATGGATGTGATCGATGGCTGCAGCCACGTCGTCCACTATTTCAACAGTGCATTCCATCGAATTGTATTCATGATGAAAAGAGCGTGCTTGTGGGATATTCAACAATAAACTTGCCCTTGGTCCACCATATAAAGTAACACCTGCAAAAGATGCATTACTGTTGGTTATCCATTAGATATTCCAGATATTGTTTTACAATATAATGGAAATGTGTGGAAATTGGTGAAAATACCTGCCAAGTCCCTCTACTATAGGGACCAGATTGCAATAGAGTTAATATTTACTGTTTATAAAATGCTGTGAAAATTAATTTTTTCATTTGCAGAACCATAAAAAGCTTTCAAAATATTAACTCTGTTGAAATTTGAACTTATTTGGTGATCATGGATAATTGAAGTTTATTTCAAAAACGTTTCGAAGTACCATATATAATAAGTGAAGGTATTTGCAATGTACCTTGTATACGAAGATCAACAATTAGCTCATTAAGTGCACCGTTTGTCACTAAATCTTTGTGTACAAGAAGAGTTTCCTGTCATAAGTAAAAGAGAAGCATTAAAGAACTACATAATGTGCTCGGCAAAATCTGAAAATATTCAAACAAAAGAGAGCCTGAAAGAATAAAATTGACAAATGAATGAGGAATAACCATTGCATTGCAAGCAGCTGGGTAATCTATTTTTGCATCCAAAACAACCCGCTTTGCCATATCCATATTAGCAGACTTATCAACATATACATGGCAAATTCCATCTGAAACAAACAGTACACTTTCACTACATGAGAACCGGGCAGCAGTATCCTTTAATCAGGCCAAGCATATGATGAATGTTTAAGACAAAAGTAACCCATCTAACCTGCATGACCAAGAACGGGAATTTTGGTTGAACTCTTGATTTGGGAAACAAGCTTGTTGCTGCCTCGTGGGATCACAAGATCAATAACGTCATCGAGCTGAAGTATAAATTTAAAACCAAGTTACAAGTTGAACTGTGAACTGTTGTTGTAATAGTATCTGTTCTACTAATTGGTTACTTTAGGATCTACTAACCTTTAAAAGATCAGGAATCTCATCTCTTGAAGTTACAAGTCCAATAACTTTACCCCCAACAATGTCTGGAATGGCTTCAGTTATTACCTATGAATGCAAATGGAGGTGATAAGATACCAGAAAAGAAAAATAAACAAGAAATTACATTTCAGTACATTCAAGAAAACTCATATTAGAATCCAAACCTTATGCAAAATAGCATTGGACCGCTTGGCCTCCTTTCCCCCTTTCAAGAGAAGCCCGTTACCACTTCGGATAGCTAATGAGGCTATCTATTCAAACCATACATAAAGCCAGATGAGTATATTCAGAAATAGAAGCATACAAATTTAATAGGCAAACAAGAAATAGCTCTTAGCTCCACCTCACACAATGCAGATAGCATTTTCCTGCCTTGGTCAAGCCAAATAATGGTTAACATACGAGGTGATATGAACATATGTCCACCTCGGTAATTAAATAGTTTATTTAAACATTTTTCTTACTACACCATCGAGAAATAGTGAACTGATTTTCCAAGTTGTAGTTTTATCTGTTTACCTGTACAAGTGCATCAGGTCGAGATTCAAAAACAATCAAAAGAACACCCAAAGGACTTGAGGTTTTCTCTAAAATAAGTCCATCTGCAAGCTGAATGCAAAGACAACCATTAGATAACTATTAGTTCAAAAAGTTAAAGCATTTCGTTAATAGCTCTGGCTAAAACCAAACATAGTTTTGCCCCCCAACCCTAGAAAAGGAACCCTTCTTTCCCCATTTCTTTTTAAAGGTTTAGAAATTAAATAACCATATTTCAGACCAAATAAATCTCCAGATACTACACACCTTAAGGTATAAACCTACTGAACATATAAACTACTTCTTACCTGTGTTTTCTTCAAAACACGGCCAATTGGGTCTTCCATGTTCGCAAGCACACGAATTGACTTTGCAAGGCTTGCAATCTGGGAAGTAAAGGAATAAATTCAATAGTACAGAACATGATAATAAATATAAATTTATCTGAGAAGGCATAAGGCACAGTTGGAATTTGATGCACGAGTTATGCATCGGCTTTTGGAACTTGCAGACAAGGTCAAAGCTGAGAGGTAATAACCAGCGACAGTAATTCAAATTCAATAAGCAAAAATGGGTGAATTAGATTTAGCACCCAACCTTTCCAGGCTTCAGAGCTAGTCGGGATATCAAGGATTTCTCATATCCAGCCTGTTTTGCAGCAGCTACATCAGCTTCATTCTCAACAGTAATCAATTTTTCATTTGCTTCAAGGGCATCAGCTATGTCTAATAAAATCTTTTTTCGCTCTTGTGAGGACAATGCCTGTAGACCAAATGCTATTAAGTTATTTTCCCACTAGCCAAGAAGGTATATCTGACTCTCAACATTATAAGTTGGCAGCCGGAACCACAAGGAAAAAGTAAAGGAATGTTCTCAAAAATTGAGCACATAGAACATTTGGAGCGTCAAAGCAACACAATATTACCTGAAGTCGTCTGGAACTGTCTCTTGCTGCAACTGCCATTTCACGGGCACCAACTTCTTTAGTTGGTTCCCACAAATGTGCATCCTGGTGAAAGAGAGTACCAATTCGTTGACCTTGGAGGACTCTTATTATGTTCTCAGGAGCACTTCCACTTCATAAGAAACAAAAGAAAAAATACTCACCGTGAGGAAGAAGGCAAGTGACTGACACTAGAATGGCAACATAGCATATAAATGCAGGAAGAATAATCCTATATAGGAAAAGCTACAAGTTCCAAACAAAATAAGTTTTCAGTCTTTTTCCTTGAGTAAGAATACAGAGAACAATGCATGAAGATTTTTAGATGGGATGAGGCAAGAGAGTTAAATTGCTGCAATTTTCCTAACTCTCTATGTAATTACTGGCAGGATAGTAGCCAGTATGTTAATTTCATTTTAAATGATTATAATCCTAACAAAAACAGCATTCAATCATCTCATTAATCCTGTTTATTATATATAACATGTGTCAGAACACAATAAAACATTGCACAGAACCCAACCTGGAACAAAGCATGAACCATACCTGGTGATAACAACAGGAATGCCGGCATAAGCTGCATTGACAGCAGCTTTTACTTTTGCAGTCATACCCCCTCTACCTACCCTTGACTTGTCTCCAAAGGTAATCTCACCCTGATGCTTTTCTTTAACATATGTGTGGATTAGCTTTGATTTTGGATCACTTGGAGGGCCACTGTAAAGACCCTCAACATCACTCAATAAAACAAGAAGATCAGCTTTTAGTTCCAAAGCGAGTAGAGCTGCTAAACTGTCATTGTCCCAAAATATACCAGAAGAATCCTGAAAAAGTGCTCATATTATGAACTTCAAGATGAGCCAAAGTTTTTAAAGCATTATTTTACCAACTTTAAAAGATGCATTGGAGGCTTGAAAAACAAACTTCTACTTATGATGCATTAAGTGTATTGGTACAGCCTTCTAAGATTAAGATTCTACTTATGAATATGAAGAACAGCAGTTTAGAATGCTGCAGGCAGAGGGAAAGTATTCATCCAGGTATTGATTAAAATATTCATTAACACTCATTGAATGTAATGTGTTAATATGCATTGAATCTGTTGGTACAGCCTTCTAAGATTAAGCTTCTACCGATGATGAGGAACATCATTTTTCATTATAGCTTTGCACAAAACTACTAAAGGTAGAAAGGGATAGCATTAGTCCAGGTAATGATATAAAGAGACACCATCACAGAAAAAATTATCAGCATAATACCTCGTATGGAGCTTTCCTGGTACTGACAGCATCGTTTTCATTAAATATAGGGATAACTTTCAACGATAATAAAGACTTCACTGTCTCATTTAGTTGCTTTCTAAAATCTCTATCTCTAAAATCACTGTCTGTTACAAGAAGTTGAGCTGATGAAATATCCAGCTGCAAGAAAGAAAAAGAAAATGTATTTCTAATAAGTTCCAAGCACTTGTGATATAAACATGCATATTATGTTCTAGTAAAGAAAGAATGAACTTTGGTAATGAACTTCAAAACAAGGTAGTCTGATGCAGTCATGAAATAGAAAATGTGTAACCACCTCACTGAACAATGTATCATACAAAGCCATAAGACTATTTTGTCCAACGGCTGCACATGCCTTCCCATCAAGTTCTACTTGTGGCTTCTGAAGATCAGCAAAACTGCAAAACATGAGAAAAGAATGAATAAGAATAATACCAAGGAAAAAGAGTTCACATCTCAAATACTAATTTTTCCCCTTTCTTTTTTTGATGCATTGCATCAATATTGATTTTCAGGCTCAGAAAATACATCTAAACATCACTATTCAGAGCTGAAAAGGAGAAACGAAAAACCTGCTGTTGACTAGTCTCCTGTATCTAAGCCTTTGGCGACCTAAGCCAACAGCACCTGATGACACCAAAATGATCGCATATCCTTGAGAGTTCAATTCTTTTATCTGCACGTTGTTAGAAGGTTTTACCATGCTATTTCGAGGCAAATAAAACAATAAGTGCAATCACCCAAGCTTTATTCACAATGATGCATAAAAAAATAGCATACCTGCTCACATAGTGCTCCTAATCTTCCAAGTGCTAATCGTCCATCATTTCGAGTAACAACAGCAGTCCCAACCTTCAATATAAGTCAGTTCACTCAATTATCAGAACTCCAACCATCTCAAATATTAAGTTCTCTCTCATTTGATGCTAAGATGTTTAATCTGTAACTACTATATCGAGACAAGTGTCCTTGTTCTTGATCAAGCCATAAAAATAAAAAATTAATTGTAAAAATAATAAAGGGCCCACTTTAGTGGCAGAAAGTGACAAATTTCTTATCTAAAAACCATTTTTTTTAAAAAGTAGACATCACTTTCAGGGCAATTTCCAATGATTAAGAATCCCAAGATTCCAAAAGAGAGATCTTGAACTCTTTTAAAACATACTTTTTAAAAAGACTAATATTAATCTTCATAAAATGTGCTGTGCCATACACAGTTCTACATATTTTCAGTTTTTCCCATCTTCATAAAAATGATTTCCATGGCAATGTCAAAGGCCTAATTTTCATTTTCTTTTTTAAAATTTTAATATTCTAAAAAAAACTATGTTAACCCAATTTTCAGTATTTCTGGTTCTAAAAAAACATATAATCTTATTCTAAAGAAAAAATTATTTTACTTCACAATCTGCAATGAAACAAACACAGACTCTATTTTTAGATTTTAATATCCTTGTACCCATTTCAAAAAAAAAAAAAAAGAAGTACTGAGCTTAGCTTAGCTTAAAATAGCATCCAGCATCCTTAATCCCATTTTAAGATCTTCAAAAACTATATAAATACTTTTAGCACAATTTAGGAGAAAGCACTGGAAAATGCCTTGTCAAAAAATACTTCATTTTACCTATTTTAAGTGTTCCTATCTCTTTTTTTTTGGGTAAAAGAATGCATGTTTTAGATACTAAAAAACCCCACATTTTCTTAGTTACAAAAGACGCATAAAGAGAATGCATGTTTTAGCACAATTTAGGAGAAAGCACTGGAAAATGCCTTGTCAAAAAATACTTCATTTTACCTATTTTAAGTGTTCCTATCTCTTTTTTTTTTTTTTTTTTTGGTAAAAGAATGCATGTTTTAGATACTAAAAAACCCCACATTTTCTTAGTTACAAAAGACGCATAAAGAGAAAGAAGAAAAAAAAAATCAAGGCATCCATTTTTCTTTGCAATTCCACATCTTTCCTAGTACCCAAACACCCCCTCCCCCCAAATTCAAAAACCAACATAAACCCACTAAAAAGAGAACTACAAAAAAGAAGAAGAAAAAAAAACTTTAAAATCATTTCACTTCTTTATCTCATTAAGCTAATCAAAAGTCAAAATTTAAACAATGTTAGGAACAGAAAAGAATGAAAGCGAGAGAGAAAAGAAACAAACCTTAATGACGATACGCTTGACGTCTTTAACAAAAGCTCTTGAACTATCCTCAGCCATTGGTTGCTGATTGGATTCGACTCAGTGACTCAGTTGTGCGTTTTTATTTCAATTCGGAGATGGGTTTTTAAGGCAGGGAGGAAGAGGAGAAAATTTGATTATTTGGTAATTAATTAGAAAACGGTGCACAAAGACATGGATGGTTGAGTTTTTGAGTAGTGTTTAGTGGGCTTTGGATTTGTTTGGGTTAAAACAGTCGGCGGTGGATGAGAGGTCACATGGGACAACAAAAAAAAAGTTATTTGGATTTTTCTATTTATTTTCTTTAATTTCTTTTTAATTATAAAAAAAGTAACTACTTTATTGAAGTTTTAAATTTGTTGAAAAAAAGTTTTCTTTTAGAATCATTTAACGTTTTAAAAATGCTAAATCAGATAGATTGGTTCGGATCAATTAGATCAAGAATTAATTAAGATATTAATTTTAAAAAAAATATTAGTTCAATTGTTTGAACTAAAAATTGGTTGAATCAAACTATTAAATTAGATTTTTTATGAAGATTCAATGATTTATTTAATTGAATTGATCGGACAGATGAGATTGATTTGGACTAATGAACCAATGGTCGATCGATTCGACCACTAATTTGATTTAAAAACTTTGTAATAATATCATCTCGAATAGAAAGTTTTTTTATTGTGTCAATTAAATAGGATAAATTATTTTATGAGTTATTCCCATCACATCATACATCGTATCTTTTTAATTATTTAATGATATTTTAACAATTTTTTTCACTCATTGATATATAATTTCGGTAATTTTTTACCCTAAGTCATAAATCATAAACTCTAAATTCAAACTCAAGGTTCAAGATTTGGGTTTCGAGTTTAAGATTTGAGTTCAGAGATAACTTAATGAGATAAAAAAAAATGAATTGATTTTAAAGGTAATTTTTTATATCACAAGCAAATATAGAAAATTGTTATATGTCGTAATAAAATTTAAAAAAACACACATGATAAAATTCTAAATTTATATGTGAATGTAATAATTATTAATTTTTATATTTTTTTAAATGATACGCATGACAAATTTTTAGTTTGCTCGTAAAATAAAAACAAATTATCAAATAATAATTTTAATTAAATTTAAAAACTAATTTAATCAATTCAAACTAAATACTTCACCAGCAGAATTAATAAAATGGTACATGACCTCACTAATCTACTTGCCAAGTTTATAAAATAAATTTCCATAAATTAATATTTACTTGCTGGTTTTTTTTTTTAATTTAAAATTTTGAATCTATATTAAACGGTGGTAATAATATTTAATTTTGTTTAGTTTGATTTGTTTTTCTTTCTTGAAAATTGAAATCAAATACTAGCAAAAAAACAGCTTGATTCAGAAAGAAGGTTTTTAAAATGAGTTCAATACCAAATCCACCTGCATCACCAACCAGCACCTTATGAAAATAATAATTGAATAATTATCTAGAATTTTTAAAAATATTTTTTTACTCCTGCTGATGACCAATAAATATATAAAGTATACAACTAAAGCCAACCAGATTTAGATTAAATGAAGGGAAAACGAAAACAAACACTGATTCCAAAGTCAAAAACCCTTGAATAATTTAATTAACTCTAAATATTAGCCTATTGGATAGGACTACCCAAAATTCAGGCATTCCTATCAATTATTGATATTCGACTACGTGAAGTCCAGTTTTTGGGTTAGTAGGGATTTTATTATTAATTAATTTGAACAATTAAAAGTAGAGATAACATTTAGTCTTAAAATTTGATAATTTTTTTTTTTCAATTTAGTCCTTGGAACTTAATAATCATGTGATGATGTGGTATTTTAAAAATAAAAAAAAAATAAAGTGATGATATGGAACAAACATCACCACATGGACCAAAATTTAAAAAAAAAAAATCAAGTTTAAGCTAATATGGATAAAAAAAATCAAGGACTAAATTAAAAAAAATTACCAAATTCAAGACTAAATATTGCTTTTATCTCTTAATATAATATATTCTTCATTCTTCAATCAATTAATTAAAAAAATGAATTGAATATCATGTATGGAATAGGTCTAATCTATATGATATAAGACCTACCCAACCAACAAACCATGGGCCATGAAAGATTGGGCTCAAGTTAGATTGGGCTGACTGCACCAACTGCCACCATTTGTTCTCCCTTCCTCATTCTGTGGTCTGCACAAGTTTTGAAAAATCTCTAAACTCTAAATACTAAATTAAACGAGCAAAGATCAATTTAAATTGACCTATCCAATTATTTTTTATTGAGTCGGTTCAACCAAATCGGTTATAATGGTTAAGGTGATTAAAATAGGTTAGTCAGTCGTTTTTTCTCCTTAAATTTTTAACCAAACTGACAATTCGTTCTCCCCCCTTTCTAATGAAGGATTATTGTGGTTCCAAAGAATCATTGCTTACCTATCTCTGACCCTCATTGCCGGACCTAAAACTGAACAGCTAATGCATTCCACTTATTTAACAAAGTTTCATAGTCGATCTATGAACCTTGATGCTCAAGGTTCTCCTAGGGCAAATGAGATGGTCTACGTAGTCATGTCATGCAACTTATTGTTTATATTTCAATGGACCCAAAATATTTGACACAAAAAACTGCTTTATGATGCTAGGTAACAATTACAGTTGACAAATGAAAACAGTGACAACCTATATTTACATAACCAAGTGCAAGAGAGAGTACTTCCAAACTTAAAAAAATCATATTGACATCTACTTCTAGTTGTTCTAATGATGTTGGTCTCTTAATAGTAGGCCAACACCACCTTTGTCAATTAGATCAACCAACTCCAAAACCATATTAGTGGCACCGCAACACCTCACTGGAAAACATTGACTCCTGGGACTCACTTCTGCTACATGTTCCAATATCACTAAAACTAGCTGAGCAAGGAATTCCACACACAAGCTTTTCTTCTATAGGAATTTTGCTCAAACTAAACTCATTTTTGCGTAATTCACGGAAACGGAGAATCAACAGCAAAGTTTGGACCATACATGATGACTTAGTGAGGTTTAGGGAAAGAACCAGACCTTGATGAAGATTGAAAGGGCCATTTGCAACAAGAATGCAGCAATCACTATTATCGTAAGATCATTCTCTCCTTCGATATAAGATCTTAAATTCAAAGCAACAAAGCATGATGAAGCTGTACCAGTAATTAGTATAATTATCCATCGGAGAAACTCAACTGGAACAAGCAATAGGAACTGCAAATATGTCATATAATACAGCTCAGATGATTGTAAAAGAAATTATGAATGATTAATATATATATATTTTTTTTTGGTGAAAAGAAACAAAAGGACCAACTAAATAGTTACATCCATACGAACAGAAAAAGAACCTCTAGACTGATCCTCCTCTAAAAAATTCCGAATCATAAAAGGAGGAAAAACAAAATATTGTTATGTTCTGCTTCATAAGAATGCATGATATAACTCATGCTCTGTTTGGGAACATGGATTTGGATTTCATTATTATGTAAATGGTAAAAATGAAATGCATATATTATGGACGAATTAATTGGAATTCAGTGTAATATACATCTAAAAGGTATAAAAACATGGATTTGTTAAATCTAAAAATATTTTAAGAATTTCAAATTCATTACTAAATACGTATCTAACAAATCCATGGAATTGAGAAATTATTATGGATGTTACGTTTCTAAATAGTTTCCTACTCAATTTACATTACTTTTGAAATCCAAATCCGAATTCTAAAATCCAAGTTCCCAAACACTACCTTAAGGTTTTCTAGATGTGATCAACAATTACAAAACCTTGGACGCATCAATGAATATGCTATCCTTGGGGCATAAATACTTCAGAATTAGCATTTAAGGTTCTCTAATAAGGAGAGAATAAATTAACAAGACGATGGCTTTTTGGACTTGAATGGCAAACTAAAACTATAAAGTGAAAAAAACTTACCGCAGTTGGCATGAAAATGGAGAGAGAATAACCCCACATGCACCAAAATCGTATAAGGCTAGCATTTGAACCCAGATACTGAAGCAAGAAGTAAAATGCCATTGGCACCGCAATTGCATAACCATAGACTCCAAAAGCTGCTACATTTACATAGCCAACATCAAAGCTCCAAGTAGTAGTCCCATCAGTGTGCTTTTGCATAAGGTACGTGGCAAAGTTTCCAAAGCAAGAAAACATAAAAACCAATGTAGTTGTGATCCAGATAAGCCCATACCTAATATATGCAAAAAAATCAAGACAAATAAAGCAATTTTCATTTTTAGCATGCTCCCTTCAATGTTTTTCACATTCATGCCAAAATAAAGAACCAAGTAACTAAGACTTTCTAACTTTTTAAGTTTATGAACCAAATTAGTTAGCTCGTCCTGATTTCCACAAAGCTTGTTTCTTGCAAATGGAAGAATGCCTAGGTCAATGGGTGCTTTGATTGCTTTCTATACTACTTTTTATCCCATACTATACTGCTAGAGATAATATGCTTCTATAAGGTCAAAGAACTCCATAAACTTTTCTCTTCCAAAGGATAACTTTCAATTCCAAAAATAGAATGATGAAGCTTCCAAGAAAACAGCTTTGCATGTCTCATTTTATGATACAATGGCATCAAAGGAAGACTCGGAAGGAGGAGGGGAAGCATACTCACAAATCAGGGTTAGCCTCGATCTTGTTGAAAAAATCTCCAGCTGTAGGATGAAAGGAACTTATCAGTCTGTTTATTACAACATCTGTATCCACGTTAAAATACTGTCTGTAGGAGGAGATATTAAACACTCCCTTCCAGTTGTTTGGTGGCTGTTGTTCAAAGCTTTCTGTATAGGATAGACAAAGGGATGATCAAACATTAACTTTCCTTCAGAAACACTAAATAAAAGCATTAAAATGTTACCATAAGTGAATTAGCCACATATCCTAAGCCCAAAGGTGTTTCAGAACATGAATGCAAAATCAGTGGTTTATATTCCTCAGTTAAAAGAGGTACACACACAATTCAATAACGGCAAATGCAGAGGATTGAGTATTCTCTACATTCAAACTTAAAGGCATGTAAAACATAAATCTTCCTCGAATAAATTTCCCTAAGATACCAGATGTAACTTCCAATAAGAAGATCCACTCAGTTCAATGATCAAATCTCCAATATTTCAATTTTTGATGCTGTGATTTTGAAAGTTTCTGTTCCATTCAATTAATACCAATAACAAATTTGGCTTATTAAAATCATTCACTGAGACATTAATTGTTGCAAATATAGCAGATTTTCAATTCTATCACCAAAATATTAAGAAATAAAAAAGAATTATCACTTCAATCATAACATTTCAGAGTAAGAAACAAAGAAGATTGATAAATTTAACTAAGATTTCTATAAAAACAATAAAAATTAATTTTAAAAAATATAATATACCAGCTGGAGCTTCAAGAGTTTGATAACCTCGGCCACTACCATTATTTGGAGGAAAATTTTGCATGCTTGCTTCAGGAGCTACAAAATTTCAATTAAAATAATTAATAAAATCAAATTCGCAATTAATGTAAACAAACTTTTCCAAAAAATCAAATCTAAAAGATAATAGAAAAAAGCACCTGCATATGAGGATTTCTTTTCTTCATTTATAACAGACTGAAATCCAAAATGAAAAAAAAAATCAAAATTAAATTACATAAAAAATGCCGAATCTTAACAGTTTAATTCGAAAAAAAAAAAGAAATAAAATCGTAAAATTAACCGAAAATTGGAAGGAAAAAAAAAGAGAAGAGAATATTGAGAAGCTTACGGGAACTGAGCCGAGTAAATGACTGGTTGGAAGATTCGAAAACGATGATTCATCCATTGAAAAATAAGAGGTAGAATCGAGAAATTAAGAAAAGTATTTTTTTCTAAGCAGAAAAGTGTATTTTTTAAAAGAAAATTTGGGAATTATTTTTCTGGAAAGTGGAAATCAGTTTAAAGGAGAAAAACGATGCGTTTTGCCGTAAATTGGAGGCAACGGAGACGACGAGAGAAGGGAAAATATCAAAATACTTGACTGATCAACGGCACAAAACTGAAATTTCTCTCTCTTGTTACGCGCCATTTAGGAGCTATGAGTTCACGCGTTTGTTGCTTTTTTCCCTGTTTTCCAGCAAGGTTCATATGATTTGGATTAATAATGAATCTTATTGTATGATTTTTTTTTTAAGAAAAGAATTATGCATAATCTTTAATTTTCTTTATATTTTTGAAATTTTTACCAACATGACATGCAACGTCTAAATATCAATTCATGTAGTGTATCACGTGTCAATATGTTAGTATTTTTATTTGCAACATCAGCATTCATATGTTCGAAGTTTGTGATTACCTTCAACAGTGTCGTCTCTAAAATTCAAACATACATTTTTTTCTAAGAATACAATATGTCTTAGTAATATATCAAACTCATTAATTTAATTTCCGTAATTGATTTTTTTTATTTTTTAATTTTTACTTTTGGGCTCATTTGCCAAATATAAATACAAAATTAGTAGAATTTTCGGATTAAATTATATTACTAGTCACCTAACTATTTAAATTTGTTATTTTTTATCATTTGTCAGCTAATGATGGTAGCTTTTAAAATTGACGTGATAACAACTTTAACCGTTAACATTTATACATTTATATCTATTTAGTTTCTAAAAAATTTAACTCTCAACATTCAATATTTCCATTTTTTTTTTCATTTAGATCTTCGTCTGGTCTCTCTAATTCTTCACCAAATTGTTATTGAAGTCATTTGATCTCAAATTCATTTCATTTGACATTGTACCATTTTCACCCACGATTCCATAACTCTTGATGCCACAAGTTAATCGAGTAACAATTCAATTAAAAAAACAAATATATCTTTTTTAAATAATAATTAATGTTATTACGATAATGTTTTTATCTTTTCATACTTTAAATAAAATAATTAAAAATCAAATATTTAAAGATTGAACATGTACTTAATAAGATTTATATATAAGTTTTTTGCTATTCCAGTTATAATAGATGTTAAATAAAATTTAAAATAAAATATTTTTTACATAGAATGTTTTCTTACACTCACACCATAAGTGTCACATAATCTAACAATATTTAAAAAATATAATAAAACTAATATTTTTAGAATTGGATAGGTGGTCAAATTCAATTTCAATTAAATAGATTATTAAAGATTCATAAAATTTTAAATAAAAAATTATAAAAAAAAATCTAATTCAATCGCCAACTCAATTGGTTTTTTAATCCGGTTCAATCAATTCATACTAGTCAATCAATTTTATCCCTTGCTCTAGACTGACGTATTAAGGGGTGAGCATTGTAACACCCTTAACTCGTATCCATCACTGGAACCGAGTTACAGAGCATTACTGGAGTTTATAGATCAAACATACAGAATGTAATGACCCAAAATTCACGGCATCGGAAAAATATGATTATCGGGCCTCCGTCTTAGTAAATTAAATCTTTAAATAATTATTAGGAATAATTATGAGTTTGGTTTAATTTAGAGTAATTAGCAAAAAAATCTAAATTGAGTAAAGGTTAAAACTTTAATTCCAAAACAATAGAAAGAAAAAAAGGGATTAAAATGGCAATTAAGCCATTAGTAACAGTTGAGGCGGCAAAATGGATAGAAAAATCTGAGATTTTTCTTAGATTTCTATATAATAATAATTATTATTAAATTATAAAATAAACAAGATGACAAATTTATGGTACACAATTAATACATGTGTAAAAATTATATTAGTACAATTGTTAAATAAATAATTAAAATTATATGATTTTTATATAATAAACAAATTGAATAATGACAATTGTAATAAAAATATTGGTACATTTGTTATAAACCAAATTAGATTTGCTTAATATTAAAGTAATAGATAAATAGAATTAAACTATAATATTATTAATTAAAATTTTGGAATTTTATATGATAAATAAATAAAAAATATAACAAACGAAGGATGAAGATATGTTACATGTGTAAGTATATATAATATTACATTTGTAAAATATTCATTTGTTATTAAATAAGATATTTATAATATTAGTATTAAGTTAGTATAAAACAAATAAGTAAATAAAGAAAGAATAAAGTAAAAAGAAAAACAAAAGAAACAGGAAGAGAACAGAGAAGCATTTCGAAACAAGCAGGAAAGAAAGAAGAAAAAGAAGGAAAAATGAATAAACTAAAGATTTAAGGTTTAAAGCTTTAAAAGGTAAGTTAATTTGGCCCTTTTCTCTTAATTTTGATGTTTTAGAAGCTTTTAAACAAAGTTTTGTTGAAATTAAGTAAAAGCCATGGAAGTTCTTAGGTTTCCAAACATAGTTCATGTTGGATAAATTGTTGAATTAGGGATTAAATTGAATGAATTCTAAGTTAGAATTGAAAAAGGGATTAAATTGTAAAAGAAACTATAAGTTTTGTGTTGTAAGGATTAAATTGAAAGAAATTTTAAATTAGGGTTATATTATGAATACTTGATTTTTTTAGAGTGAATATGGAAGGAAAATAAATAGAAATGATATATGAAATAAGTTAAACAAACCAAAGAGTTAATAAAGATTAAATTGAAATTAAGTTATAAAATTGAAAAAAAAATATTAATTATTAAATTAATGCTGCAATTAATAATGTAAATTGTTATTATTATTTTCGTAGCTAACAAGGAAAAACGAGGCATCCGTATCCAAAGGAAAAGAAAAGATCGTTGAGAAATAAATGCGTATTCCGGATGTGTATTACTATAACTCAATCTATTTTTTAAATGTTATATTGAATTTGTAAACATGAGACATTTAAGGTAAGATAAGTAATAACATTTGAAATTAAGTAAGAATATGTGTGAATATTGAATTATATGTGAATTGAGATAATAGATGTTTTGAATTAATTGAATATTTGAAATTGTTGTGGAAATGAATTCGAAATTGAAAAAGTAAAATAATACCCTATTAACTTATCGGGCTAAATTGGATACAAATGGCATGCCATAGGATTTGTGATGTGATGAGGAGATTTATAGCTCGGCTGAGAAGATGATTCTGTTATTATATGCTTCGGTTTATCCGAGGAGGCATTTAATGCCTTTTTGGTGTGTTTGGGAGGATATGATATACTGGTGTGTTTGGGAGGCTATATTATACTGGTGTGTTATAGATGATTTATATTATTTTAGGCGTGATTGGGTTGGATATTCTGGTGTGTTTGGGTGAAATCCGCGTATCTGTCAGAGTTCAAGCCTTGTTAATAGGGTAAATAATTGAAATGAAATTTTGAAATTGAGATTGATTGATTTGGCTCTATTAAAAAGTATGTGAAAGAATGTATGAGTTAAATTATGAATTGAATTAGTATGTGAAAAATGAATTATGAATTTAAGATTTATGAAGTAATATATAATTATGTATAGTTAGTTTAAATGATTTATAAAGTTTATGGTTGATGTTTGTTATTTATTAAGGTTAAATAGTTTGATTTATTGTCATACCATTGAGTATGAAATATTCAGTGTACGGTTGTTTCCGTGCGCTGGTCATTAAAGTCACAAATTTGGTCTAGCAACTAGAACGATCCCGACTCCAACAAGAAAATTTTGGTGATGTTTTCTTCATTAAATAAAAGTGGCATGTACATAGGTGTTGTAGTGGTTATTTTGGTTTGTTATAAAATTTTGTTGTAATGAAAAGTATTTGGTGTTTGATGTTTTTTTTAAACTAGTGATATGGCAAAAAATTTGTTTATAGTATTGGTTTGAATTTGCACGGTGTTTTATGTAAAAAAAATAGAAATACTCTCAAAATTTAAAAAAAAATTAAAAAAATTTCCGGAGTACTCGAACAAGTCCCGTTCCACTTTTAATACATGTTTTGGGCTTCAAAAGTCCATTATAGGGACTTATTTATTAAATTATATTATGAATGTTATTTTAATTGTGAATAAAACCCCCTGCAGATTCAAAGCAAAACCATAAACAAATTTCTGTCATATCACTAGTTTAAAAAAAACATCAAAACACCAAATACTTTTCACTACAACAAAATTTTATAACATACCAAAATAATCATTACAATACCTATGTACATGCCACTTTCATTTAAGGAAGAAAACATCACCAAATTTTCTTGTTGGAGTCGGGATCGTTCTGGATGCTGGACCAGATCTATGACTCTAATGACCTGCGCACGGAAACAATCATACGCTGAGTGTTTCATACTCCGTGGTATTACTATAAATCAAACTATTTAACCTTAATAAATAACAAACATCAACCATAAACTTTATAAATCATTTAAACTAACTATACATAATTATATATTACTTTATAAATCTTAAATTCATAATTCATTTTTCACATACAATTTAATTCACAATTTAACTCATACATTCTTTCACATACTTTTTAATAGAGCCAAATCAATCAATCTCAATTTCAAAATTTCATTTCAATTATTTACCCTATTAATAAGGCTCGAACTCTGACAGATACGCGAATTCCACCCAAACACACCAGAATATCCAACCCAATCACGCCTAGAATAATATAAATCCTCCATAACACACCAGTATAATATAGCCTCCCAAACACACCAGTATATCATATCCTCCCAAACACACCAATAAGGCATTAAATGCCTCCTCGGATAAACCGAAGCATATAATAACAGAATCATCTTCTCGGTCGAGCTATAAATCTCCTCATCACATCACAAATCTTATGGCATGCCATTTGTATCCAATCTAGTCCGATAAGTTAATAGGGTATTATTTTACTTTTTCAATTTCGAATTCATTTCCACAACAACTTCAAATATTCAATTAATTTAAAACATCTATTATCTCAATTCACATATAATTCAATATTCACACATATTCTTACTAAATTTTAAATGTTATTACTTGCCTTACCTTAAATGTCCTATGTTTATGAAACACCCCAAACCCAGCCCACAAGCTTTGACCAGATTTGGTATGTTCCTCAAGTAAACCGGTTCAAAGTTCTTTTGTTACTTTGAGAAAATAGTGTGTTTTGAAAGAAATATTGTTTTGGGTTGGGCTCGAGTAGAAAACAAAATCGTTTTATAATAAAAACCCTTTTAAATTTTAGGTGATAAAACATAAAGAATACATTTAAAGTAAATTACTTTTAACTTAATAAAAATTTCGTAACATAATAAATAAAAACAGAAATAAAATAGTGCACTATGGCCTTATGGCCTTATTACATCAAGTAAATCTAAATAATGCGGAGTACTTAAAAATTAATAGTCCATAAAAATAAAAACTTCATGTTGAGCATGGCCACCACAAGTTCTGCCGTCCCGGTCCATTACTGTTCATCGCCTGAAACATGGTCCCTCAACGGGGTGAGTCAATGCACTCAATGTGTACACAACACTAAATCATAATAGAATCAGGCATAACAAATATTACACATTCATATCATAGCATACAAATTATGATGCATTCCCAAACCCAAACCTAATAAGCCATCCGCTACACTCCCCCGTACCAACCTGTACACCGTGGGGACTACTAAGTTGACCCTCCTTCCGCTACACTCCATATCGCGGTCTTAGGTCACCGCATTCAGATTACTGTGGTCTTAGGTCTTAGGTCACCGTGTTCGTGGTCTTAGGTCACCACATTCAGATACCACGGTCTTAGGTCACCGTGTTCGTGGTCTTAGGTCACCACATTCACTTCCCCTTTCAATAACCCATATGCCCCATTTTGTAATATGCATTAATATGCCAAAGTTCACATTCTTATTCTCATGTTACAAATAACATATTTCATATTCCTAGTAGGAGTAGGAAACATACCTGAGTACTTTGTACCACATTATGGTACCTTAGCCATATTCACATTCTTAATATCACATATATTAATTAAACATAGCCATAAAACATATTATGAAATAGTGTGGGGTACACACCTGATTAGCTTAACGAATTCCTTGAAATCCCGAAAAACCGATCTATCGCTTTAGATCCTAAATCCCTACATTTGGCCACATTTAGTATTTTAGGAAAAAGCTTATTCGGCTAATTTAATCAAATCCCGAAGGATTATCGTATCCACTTTCTTACCTTCTTTGCGATTTGATAATTAATCAAATCCAAAACTTGTATTCTTCCTTTGAAATCGACTAATCACTAGATCCCTTGAATCGGTTAGTTTTCGGCTTAAAACACATAAAAATAGATCTAACTACTAAAATAGGCCTTGGCCGAATATTCATAGTCACTTACCTTAAGGATCTTAAATCCCGAAATTATCCCTTGGTTATAGCTTCACGTAAATCCCTAAAACCACATGTTAGATCAACTTCTAACCTTTAATCACAATTAATGGCCCTTGGCGAATGTCGATATGACTTACCTTGATGGTCAAATCCAGAAGATCTTTTCCTTTGTAGTCGACTATGGCAAAAATCCCAAAGAATCCTTCCAAATTTCGGCAAATAAGAATATTGATGGGATTAATCCTAGATTTCACAAATCTAAAAGAAAAGAATAGAAATCAAAACTTGTTCTTACCCTTTCTTAAAGAAATCGACAAAGACTTATATGCTTGAAGTCCTCAAAAATTCGGCTTTTGATGGATTGGAAAGAAAAGAAATTGGCTAATGGTGATATCTTGAATTTTCGGCTTTGGCTAACAAAAAAAAGAAGAAAAAATGCTCTAGGAAATTCGGCAGAGAGAAGGGTTGAGAGAAAGAATGATGAATGGCCCTCTTTTCCTTATATAGCCGAATTTACTAACTTAGAATCCCTTACTTGGCCATCACTCTTCTATTTTGATAGATTTATCTCTTTAATTATCTCCTAAAATAAAAGATAATTCAGCAACTATCCTTACTTAGCCGAAATTATTAAACTCAAAGTCCCTTACTTGGCCATCACTTCTCCCTTATTTTCCTAATTAAAGAATAATTCCTCATTTATCTCTTGAAAATAATCTAAAGTAAATCCATTATTTATCCCTTATTTATCCACTATTTATCTCTTAAAAATAAAAGAATAAAAGATTCTAAATTATAGCCTTGTGCCGTACCTTGCTGCTAATCTCTGCTGCAAAATAAAACTTTTATTTTGCTTCCCCTGCAGCTCGAACCTTGGCCCAATACTCCTGTATGTGGCGCCATTTCCAGAGGTCCTAAGTGGCATCTTCAGGCCACTTTTCCAAGCCAGTTTGTGTGTCATATTTCACACACATTTTCTCTTAAGGCCACTTTGCCTTAGTTTCCTCTTTTAGACTTTAAAACTCGACATTTTCTAAGTCATTTCCTTACATTTCCAAGTTTCCAAAAATTTTCATTTCCCTCTTTAAACTTGACATTTCCTTACATTTCCTAGTTTCCAAAAATGTTCACTTTCCTCTTTTAAATTAACATTTCCTTACATTTCCTTGTTTCCAAAAATGTTCAAAATATATTCATAACACATAAGACATGTCATTTCGTACAATTAAATCAAAAATGCATAGGCCCTTTTCAGGATGTTACAGTTTACAAATTTAATATAACATTTAATAAATAGATTGAGTTATAGTAATACAAACCCGGAATACGCGTTTACTCCTCAACGATCTTTTGTTTTCCTTTGGATTCCGATGCCTCGTTTTCCTTGTTAGCTACAAAAATAATAATAACAATCTACATTATTAATTACAGCATTAATTTAATAATTAATTTAATTTGTTTTTCAATTTATATCTTAATTTCAATTTAATCCTTATTAACTCTTTGGTTTGTTTAACTTAATTCATATTTCATTTCTATTTATTTCCCTTCCATATTCACTTTAAAAAAAAATCAAGTATTCATAATATAACCCTAATTTAAAATTTCTTTCAATTTAATCCATACAACACAAAACTTATAGTTTTTTTACAATTTAATCCTTTTTTCAATTCTAACTTAGAATTCATTCAATTTAATCCCTAATTCAACAATTTATCCAACATGAACTATGTTTGAAAACCTAAGAACTTCCATGGCTTTTACTTAATTTCAACAAAACTTTGTTTAAAAACTTCTAAATCATCTAAATTAAGTAAAAAGGGCTAAATTGACTTACATTTTAAAGCTTTAAACCTTAAATCTTTAGTTTATTCCTTTTTCCTTCTTTTTCTTCTTTCTTTCCTGCTTGTTTCGAAATGCTTCTCTGTTCCTTTTTTGTTTCTTTTCTTTTTCTTTTTACTTTATTCTTTCGTTATTTACTTTATTTTATTTACTTATTTATTTTATATTAACTTAATAATAATATTATAAATATCTTATTTAATAACAAATGAATATTTTACAAATGTAATATTATATATACTTACACATGTAACATATCTTCATCCTACATTTGTTATATTTTTTATTTATTTATCATATAAAATTCCAAAATTTTAATTAATAATATAGTTTAATTCTATCTATTACTTTAATATTAAGTAAACAAATTGTTTTATAACAAATGTACCAATATTTTTATTACTATTGTCATTATTCAATTTGTTTATTATACAAAAATCATATAATTTTAATTATTCATTTTACAATTGTACTAATATAATTTTTACACATGTATTAATTGTGTACCATACATTTGTCTTTATCTTATTTATTTTATAATTTAATAATAATAATTATTATAATTATTATATAGAAATCTAAGAAAAATCTTAGATTTTTCTATCCATTTTGCCACCTCAACTATTACTAATGGCTTAATTGCCATTTTAATCCTTTTTTTTCTTCTTTCTATTGTTTTAGAATTAAACTTTTAACCTTTACTCAATCTAGTCCTTTTTACTAATTACTCTAAATTAAACTAGACTCATAATTATTTCTAATAATTATTTAAGGATTTAATTTACTAAGACGGAAGCCCGATAATCATACTTTTCCGATGCTGCAAATTTTGGGTCATTACATTTCTCCCCCTAAATAAATTTCGTCCTCGAAATTTACCTGAGAAAAGATAAGGATACTGAGCTTTCATTGTCTCTTTTGATTCCCAAGTTGCTTCTTCCGCTCCATGATTTCTCCATAACACTTTCACTAATGGAATTCGTTTATTTCTCAACTCTTTTATTTCCCGAGCTAGTATCTGAATCGGCTCCTCTTCGTAGGACAAATCTGATCGAATCTCAATGTCTTCAGTAGGAATAACATGGGAAGGATCTGATCTATATCTTCGAAGCATAGAAACATGAAAAACATCGTGAATCTTCTGTAGTTCTGGAGGCAAAGCTAGTCGATAGGCAACCAAATCAGATTCTTTCAACTACTTCATACGCCCAATGTAATGAGGACTTAATTTTCCTTTGCGACCAAATCTCAAAACTTTCTTCTAAGGCGATACCTTTAGAAACACTTTAGAACCCACGAGGAATACTCTATATCTCGTCCGCTTCAGATATGCATAAGATTTTTGCTCACAAAAGTCGCTTTCAACCTATCTCTCGATCTTTTAACTATTTCTTCTGTCTTCTGAATTAATTCCAGTCCGACTATCTTTTTCTCATTCAACTCTGTCCAACATACCGGTGATCGACATCTTCGACTAAGTAATGCTTCATATGGAGCCATCTGAATACTGGATTGAAAACTATTATTTCAGAAAGAATTTCAGAAGAAGTATGTTGGAGAGCTATATATTGAAGATAAAAAGCAGGAATTTCTAATGTTGAAGCAAGGTAATCTATCAGTAGTGGATTATGAAAGAGAATTTTCTCGATTGAGCCGATATGCTACTGAGTCCATTCCAACAGAAACTGATAGCTGTAAGAGATTTCTACGAGGATTGAGAGATGAAATCAGAGTACAGCTGGTGTCACAGCGAATACAGAATTTGTAGATTTGGTTGAAAGAGCGGAAATGGTAGAACAAGTTTTGGGGTTAGACAAAAATCCTGAAATGATTAAATCGACTGGGAAACGAGCTGGAACTGCTAGTTCTAATTCATTACCAAAGAGATCCAGAGAATTCAAGGGCAGTTGGAGGTCAAGTTTCAAATCAGATCGAGGTGATAAAAATCAGGGTAAACAAACTACCATTTCTACCGGCAGTGTAAAAGGGCCTTCACGGAACATTGATGTCCCAGACTGTGAATATTGTGGAAAGAAGAACTTAGGTGAATGTTGGAGGATAACTCAACGATGTTTTTGATGCGGGTCCACAGATCATTTCATTCGAGACTGTCCGAAAAGTGAAAGTGTCACGCCTGCAGTATCTCAAGGATCAGTGCCTACTGTTCATGGCAGAGGATCTAGTAGAGGCGTTTCTATGTCCAAAAGTGGAGGTGTTAAAAGAAATAGTGATATAGTTACACAACAGTCAGAAGCTAGAGCACCAGCCAGAGCGTACGTAGTTCGAACCCGTGAGGAAGGAGATGCACACGATGTGGTGACAGGTATATTTTTATTGTATTCTAAGCCTATTTATGCTTTAATTGATCCGAGTTCGTCACATTCATATATAAACTTAAAACTAGTCGAGTCGGGGAAGTTAGAATCTGAAATGTCTAGAGTTTTCATAGAGGTGTCTAACCTTTTGGGACAAACAATGTTAGTAGACAGAGTATGCCGGAGGTGTCTGTTAATAATACATGATAAAATGTTTCCTGTGGATTTGTTGATCATGCTTTTTGGTGATTTTGATATGATTTTGGGTATGGATTGGTTATATGAATATAGAGTAGCTTTGGATTGCTATAAAAAGAGGTTTAGTGTTCAGACGAAAAATGGGGACAGAATTGAAGTGAATGGCATCTGTACCAGTGGTTCGACACGTATCATTTTAGCGACGAAAGCTAATAAATTACTGCAGCAGGGTTGTTCAGCATACTTGGCATATGTTATTAATTCTGATTCATTTGGGAGTCAGTGCAGTCAGATTAGGGCTGTATGCGAGTTTCTAGATGTATTTCCAGAAGAACTAACGGGCTTACCACATGATAGAGAAGTTGAATTTGCTATTGAAGTGTATCCAGGTACAACACTAATTTCTATACCTTCGTACCGAATGTCGCCTATTGAATTGAAAGAGTTGAAAGTGCAGTTACGGGATTTATTAGATCATTGCTTTATCCGACTGAGTATTTCACCTTGGGGAGGTCCAGTATCGTCGAGTTATCCTCCAACATTTACTTAAGTGCTTCTTTCCATAATATTCATAGTCTGGGACACCAATGTTCTGTGAAGGCCATTTTACATTGCGGGTAGAAATGGTAGTCTGTTTACCCTGATTTTTATCACCTCGATCTGATTTGAAACTTGACCTCCAACTGCCCTTGAATTCTCTGGATCTCTTTGGTAATGAATTAGAACTAGCAGTTCCAGCTCGTTTCCCAGTCGATTTAATCATTTCAGGATTTTTGTCTAACCCCAAAACTTGTTCTACCATTTCCGCTCTTTCAACCAAATCTACAAATTCTGTATTCGCTGTGACACCAGCTGTACTCTGATTTCATCTCTCAATCCTCGTAGAAATCTCTTATAGCTATCAGTTTCTGTTGGAATGGACTCAGTAGCATATCGGCTCAATCGAGAAAATTCTCTTTCATAATCCACTACTGATAGATTACCTTGCTTCAACATTAGAAATTCCTGCTTTTTATCTTCAATATATAGCTCTCCAACATACTTCTTCTGAAATTCTTTCTGAAATAATAGTTTTCAATCCAGTATTCAGATGGCTCCATATGAAGCATTACTTAGTCGAAGATGTCGATCACCGGTATGTTGGACAGAGTTGAATGAGAAAAAGATAGTCGGACTGGAATTAATTCAGAAGACAGAAGAAATAGTTAAAAAGATCAGAGATAGGTTGAAAGCAGCTTTTGACAGACAAAAATCTTATGCATATCTGAAGCGACGAGATATAGAGTATTCTGTGGGTTCTAAAGTGTTTCTAAAGGTATCGCCTTAGAAGAAAGTTTTGAGATTTGGTCGCAAAGGAAAATTAAGTCCTCATTACATTGGGCCGTATGAAGTAGTTGAAAGAATCGGACTGGTTGCCTATCGACTAGCTTTGCCTCCAGAACTACAGAAGATTCACGATGTTTTTCATGTTTCTATGCTTCGAAGATATAGATCAGATCCTTCCCATGTTATTCCTACTGAAAACATTGAGATTCGATCAGATTTGTCCTACGAAGAGGAGCCGATTCAGATATTAGCTCGGGTAATAAAAGAGTTGAGAAATAAACGAATTCCATTAGTGAAAGTGTTATGGAGAAATCATGGAGTGGAAGAAGCAACTTGGGAATCAGAAGAGACAATGAAAGCTCAGTATCCTTATCTTTTCTAAGGTAAATTTCTAGGACGAAATTTATTTAGGGGGAGAAATGTAATGACCCAAAATTCACGGCATCGAAAAAGTATGATTATTGGGCCTCCGTCTTAGTAAATTAAATTCTTAAATAATTATTAGGAATAATTATGAGTCTAGTTTAATTTAGAGTAATTAGTAAAAAGGACTAAATTTGAGTAAAGGTTAAAAGTTTAATTCCAAAACAATAGAAAAAAAGGGATTAAAATGGCAATTAAGCCATTAATAATAGTTGATGCGGCAAAATTGATAGAATAATTATAATTATAATTATTATTAAATTATAAAATAAATAAGATAAAGACAAATGTATGGTACACAATTAATACATGTGTAAAAATTATATTAGTACAATTGTTAAATGAATAATTAAAATTATATGATTTTTGTATAATAAACGAATTGAATAATGACAATTGTAATAAAAATATTGGTACATTTTTTATAAAACAATTTGTTTACTTAATATTAAAGTAATAGATAGAATTAAACTATATTATTAATTAAAATTTTGGAATTTTATATGATAAATAAATAAAAAATATAACAAATATAGAATGATGATATATTACATGTGTAAGTATATATAATATTACATTTGTAAAATATTCATTTATTATTAAATAAGATATTTATAATATTATTTTTAAGTTAATATAAAATAAATAAGTAAATAACGAAACAATAAAGTAAAAAGAAAAACAAAAGAAACAGAAAGGGAACAGATTCGAAACAAGCAGAAAAGAAAGAAGAAAAAGAAGGAAAAAGGAAAAACTAAAGATTTAAGGTTTAAAGCTTTGAAAGGTAAGTCAATTTAGCCATTTTCACTTAATTTTGATGTTTTAGAAGTTTTAAACAAAGTTTTGTTGAAATTAAGTAAGAGCCATGGAAATTCTTAGGTTTCCAAACATAGTTCATGTTGGATAAATTGTTGAATTAGAGATTAAATTGAATGAATTCTAAGTTAGAATTGAAAAAAGGATTAAATTGTAAAAGAAACTATAAGTTTTGTGTTGTAAGGATTAAATTGAAAGAAATTTTAAATTAGGGTTATATTATAAATACTTGATTTTTTATAGAGTGAATATGGAAGGGAAATAAATAAAAATGAAATATGAATTAATTTAAACAAACCAAAGAGTTAATAAGGATTAAATTGAAATTAAGATATAAATTGAAAAAAAATTAAATTAATGATTAAATTAATGCTGTAATTAATAATGTAGATTGTTACCATTATTTCGTAGCTAACAAGGAAAACGAGGCATCAGCATCCAAAGGAAAACAAAAGATCATTGAGGAGTAAACGCGTATTCCGGATTTGTATTACTATAACTCAATCTATTTATTAAATGTTATATTAAATTTGTAAACATGGGACATTTAAGATAATGTAAGTAATAACATTTGACATTAAGTAAGAATATGTGTGAATATTGAATTATATGTGAATTGAGATAATCGATGTTTTGAATTAATTGAATATTTGAAATTGTTGTGGAAATGAATTCGAAATTGAAAAAGTAAAATAATAACCTATTAACTTATCGGACTAGATTGGATACAAATGGCATGCCATAGGATTTGTGATGTGATGAGGAGATTTATAGCTCGGCTGAGAAGATGATTCTGTTATTATATGCTTCGGTTTATCCGAGGAGGCATTTAATGCCTTATTGGTGTGTTTGGGAGGATATGGTATACTGGTGTGTTTGGAAGGCTATATTATACTGGTGTGTTATGGAGGATTTATATTATTTTGGGTGTGATTGGGTTGGATATTCTGGTGTGTTTGGGTGGAATTCGCGTATCTATCAGAGTTCGAGCCTTATTAATAGGGTAAATAATTGAAATGAAATTTTGAAATTGAGATTGATTGATTTGGCTCTATTAAAAAGTATGTGAAAGAATGTATGAGTTAAATTATGAATTGAATTAGTATGTGAAAAATGAATTATGAATTTAAGATTTATGAAGTAATATATAATTATGTATAGTTAGTTTAAATGATTTATAAAGTTTATGGTTGATGTTTGTTATTTATTAATGTTAAATAGTTTGATTTATAGTAATACCACTAAGTATGAAATACTCAGTGTATGGCTGTTTTCTTGCGCAGGTCATTAGAGTCACAGATTTGATCCAGCATCCAGAACGATCCCGACTCCAACAAGAAAATTTTGGTGATGTTTTCTTCCTTAAATGAAAGTGGCATATACATAGGTGTTGTAATGGTTATTTTGGTATATTATAAAATTTTGTTGTAATGAAAAGTATTTGGTGTTTGATTTTTTTTTTAAACTAGTGATATGGTAGAAATTTGTTTATGGTATTGGTTTGAATTTGCAGGGAGTTTTATGTAAAAATAAGCAGAAATACTGTCGAAATTTAAAAAAAAAATCTAAAAACTTTCCGAAGTACTCGAACAAGTCCCGTTCCACTTAATACATGTTTTGGGCTTCGAAAGTCCATTATAGGAACTTGTTTATTAAATTATACTATGAATGTTATTTTATTTTTGAATAATTTGTAAGTTGTCTAATATATCCGGTAATGCCTCGTAACCTTGTTCCGGTGACGGTTTGGGGTTAGGTGGTGTTACACAGAAATTTCAAACATTTCATATCATACAATATTTAGGTCAGGAACCAATCAAACTCATATATACTGTCCCTTATTCGAGCCATCGAGGCCCAAAATTTGCGTTAGAAACAAGTCGGGACTAATTTGGAAGCTCAAAGAATTTTTTGGAATATATTAAAAAATTTCAAAGCTGTAGGGTTCACACGGCCGTGTCTCAGCCCGTATAACTCTCTAACTTGGGACATACATTCAAGTCACAGGCCAATGTGCCAAGTCGTGTACCCTTTCGAAATGGCCTTACACGCTTATGTGCTAACCATGTGTTTCACACGGCCGAGTCACACGCCCGTGTGTCTGGCCTTGTGGACCTAAAATGTACCTTAAACTACAAGTTTACCATTCCATACAAGCTTGAACTTTAATCAATTCAAAAACCATTCGTTTAACCAGTTTAAAACACGATCAAACATATTCAAAACATGTCAAAACAATCATCCTAGGTGCCTAACCAATGTATCCTCGTTGGTACCACATTTATATCATCAAAGCACCATTCAAATCCAAATTATAAACGTACCAAATTCAATCCGTTTTTGCCTAGTTCATAAGCACTTAAACACTAACTTAAATTCACATGCACATATTTAGATTTGGTTCAACTTGTCATGCCATAATATGGCTTCAAACACAAACACATACACATGTTTATATATATATCAAACTAATATTAAACTTATAACCTTATTTACAATCAATCCACCAAATAACTATTATCTAGACACCCTAGGTACATGCCGACACAAAAGATAGACATCACAACATTTGAGTTAGGGATCATTGTTGGATGTTGAATCGGCGATCAAAAGTTAAGTACCTAACATGCGCACGAAAAACAAAACCGTACGCTGAGTAGAACTCAGTGGTATTTCTATAATCTGAATATTTAAAGACAAGATAATATAATATGCAAATATTAATTATAAGCACAATTGAATATTTAGAACCACATTTATTCATACAATGGCATTAGGCATTCAATACTCAATTCATAAATATTCCATTTCATACCATACCCAATTCTCATCACCTGCAATATAATAGCTTTTCACAATTTGATCCACATATCATTTAATCAATAACATTATCTATTCCATATCCAATTCATGAATACATAATTCATGTATCTCATTTTCATGTTTCAATTCACTATCCCATTTTCAATTCACATACAATATCATCCAATATCAATTATAATACCATTTTATTTAATTACCCCTATTAACACGACTCAGACTCGGACTCGAACGGATACACGAATCCAACCAACACTCCAGTTTGGCACCCAGTGCCTCATCAGATAAATTCGAAGTAATAATTGCGCCCAACGTTATATAAATTTGACACCCAGTGTCTCATCGGTTAAATCGAAGTAAATTGGCACCCAATGCCTTATCGACTCGAAGTCGAAGAAATCCCTGAACTCTTCTTATCCTATGGCATGCCATTTATATTCGATTCAGCCCGAAACAATTAATAGGGTTCCAATTCACTTTCCAAATACAACCAATATCCAATTATCATATTTGCACATTATCACATTTACACATATATATTCGTAATATATACATATCAATTCAATCCAATTCAATCAACTTAATTCAATTCAATATCAAAGTACCAAATATATTTTTCATATAATCTCATATACACATAAAATCAATTCAATAGTCAAAGTGCCAAATACTCACCTCAACCATTTACTATATACATTAAATCAAAATACAACAATTAACAACTAGGTTCATACTATAGAATTACAAACCAGGAATTCCGAGCTATTCGACGTCAATTTTATCTTTCCCCTTTTTAGTCGAGGATTCCGGTACGACATTAGCTACAAAATTAAAACAATTAAAATTCATCAATATAATACAATTCAATTTCATATTGAATATTTTATTTTTGACTCAATATTTGCCTAAATTTCAATTTAGTCCCTAAACTGAGACTAATTTTTATTCTTCACAATTAATCTTATATTTTTACACAAATTTCACTTTAAACTAAATTTAACGCCCTATTTTTACTTAAATCTCTAAATTTTAAAATTTTCACAATTTAGCCCCTATTACTCAAAATTTATAATTTATTCTACAATTTAATTCTTTTTAACTTCTAGCTTAAAAATATATCAATTTAATCCATAATACTAAAATTATTCAACATTAACAACATTTAAAAACTCAATCATTGCTAAAATTTTGACATGAATCAGGTAATACTTAACACTGGTATTCCAAAAACATAAAAATTACGAGAAGATGAACTAAATTGACTAATCACTTGAATTTGAAAACATTTGAAACCCTTAACCGTGAGTTCTCTTTCTTTTTTCTTCTTTCTCTTTTTCTTTCTTTCTTTTCCTTCTAATTTGTTTAGCTTTTGTCTTTATTTATTTCTTACTTTATTTTATTATTATATAATATATATTTACTTAAATATTAAGTAAACATATTATAATATATATAATAAACTTACAAATATCTTACCTAATGCGGTCCCACTAAAGAAACAATGGTAAAATTCTTCTTTAGTCCCTTTAATTATTTTTAATATATAATTCAGCTTTTACCCTATATGCAATTTAGTCATTATACCTAATTGCTCTTAATTCATACAAATTCACTTAACCAAAACCTAATTAATTACACGACTAGCTTCGTAAATATTTATATAAATATTCATGAGTCTGATTTACGAGAATGGAGTCTCGGGAATGCACTTTCTGACAACCTCTACTATTGGGTTGTTATAAGTGTTCAATCGGATCGAGTAAAAAAAAAGAGCGAGTTAATCAAATTGACAAGTCCTATTTTATCATCCTAACTTGATTTGAAATTTTTTTAATCGAGTTGAGTGAAATGAAATTTGAGTTAAGTTGAATTGAAATGAATCGAGTGAAATTATTTGAGTTAATTAAAAAAAATTAAACATGTCAAATTAAAATCTCGTTACAATATAACTAATCCATGTTAGAGCACATAAACTTGAAAACTTTATCAAAGCAAAATAAGAAAAAAAAAAAAGACACTTCAGTATATAAACTTGAATCGTTAATTACCTTATTTAGATCCCAAAATTATTATTTTAGAAAAAAATTAACTTTCTTTATATATTTTAATTTTTTATAAAATTTTTTAAAAATATAAAATTCAAAATTTTTATATATATTTTGAATTTTAAAATTTGTTTTGAAATTTTTGTTGAGAGAAATCAATTTGTTAATTTTTAAAATTGATAAGTACTAAAGAGAAATTTACACTAATTTATTATTCGACTTGTAAAATTTAACTCGACTTAAACTCGAATTATTTATTCGATTTAACTAAAAAAAAATCAAATAACTTGAAATTCGAAGTTTTTTTATTTATTTATTCGAGTCGAATTAATTTTGACTCACCTCTAAACGTATTAACCAATTTCAGATCCAATCAATTCAGAAATCCAATAGTATTTCAACACATGATAAAAACTTTTCATAGTATTTAAAAAAATTTAAATCATTTACCTTTCATAATATTTATTTTGTTAAAAAACATTTTTAATTTTGTAACGATCCCAAGCACTATCAAAATAGACATTCAAGAAACCCAATTTTCACGTGCCATCACATTTCACGTAATTAAATTCAAAATTCTCCTTTTTTATACTCTCCCAAACAATTCCCACAATATTCAACCCCCCAAAATTTTCCTTCTGTTTCCTTCCCGTTTTCCTTCCTCCCAAACAAGAAAATGTCTTTCCCCCCTTGTCTCTGTTTTTTCTTCTTTGTTTCTTTCCTTCCACTTTCCACTCCTCTCACTTCATCCCCTTACCTTTCCCCCACTATCCTCCATCCAAAATACCAAAAAATGATCCAAAACTTCAAAATTTACGCTTACCCACCTCCGGAAACGCTGTCGTTTGACTCCAAAGTTGAATCCCTCTTTTACTCTTCTCTTATCCACAGTCACTTCATTACTCAAAACCCTGAAGAAGCCCATTTGTTCTTCATCCCTTTCTCTTTCCACTCCGGCCTTTCCGCACGCGCCGCCGCGTATGTCGTCGGAAATTACCGTAGGGAGTTTATTTATTGGAATCGGACTCTTGGAGCTGATCATTTTTTCCTTTCCTGCTCTGGTATTGGTCACGGTGCGGACCGGAATGTTGTGGAGTTGAAGAAGAACTCGGTTCAGGTCTCGTGTTTTCCGACGACGGCTGGGTTGTTTATTCCTCATAAGGATGTTAGTTTACCACCACTTGCTAACGTTCACGCTCCGGTACACGCGCCGGCTAGTAAGAGCTCAAGTTATTTAGGTTACGTGAGGTATAATTGGGTTAAAGAGTCGAATCTAATGGAACAGCTATTAGCTGATCCCGAGATTGTGGTTGAATCTGAACCGTCGGATCAGTTGACTTATGAGGAAAGACTTGCCGGGAGCAAGTTTTGTTTGTTCGAGTACGGACCGGAGATATCGGCTATCGGTGAAGCGATGAGTTTCGGGTGTGTGCCCGTGGTGATTACTAGCCGTCCGATCCAGGACTTGCCGTTGATGGATTTGCTTTCGTGGCAACAGATCGCGGTGTTCGTGGGATCAAGCGGTGGAGTTAATGAGATCAAGAGGGTTTTGGGGCGCGTGGTGGTGGAAGAGTACGAGGATATGAGGGTATCAGCTGCGCTCGCCAGTAAGCATTTTGTGTGGAACGATACGCCACAGCCCCGTGATGCGTTCCATATGGTGATGTATCAGTTATGGTTGAGAAGGCATACCGTCAGATATGCTGAGAGACAATGGGCTTAAGAGAGCTTAAGGATTTAAAGGGTTTTAGCCCGTTGATTTGTTGTTGACTTCTAAACTTTGGACGGTGGTGATCACGTAATTCTTTTGTGAATTAATTTTATAAAAATAAAAACTAAAATAAAGTTCCACATTGAAATCATTAAAACCATTGTTGGTGATAGGTTATTTATTCAGGTTTAAACCTAAAGGGATTAGAAAAAATACGAGACTTAAAAAATAGATTTAAGCTTGAGTTTGTCTTGATTTATTTTATGTTTTTGTAATAATTTTAAATTTATTTTTATATTACATAAAATTAAATATGTACTAATATTGTTAACATTAAATTTTAAAAATATATATTTATGTAAATTTAAAATTTTAATAAAAAAATTATCTAATATTAAAATCGTAAAGTTAATGATTGACCGTTAAAGTTAAACCGCTTTTAATTTTAATAAAAAATTATAAAAATAAATAAAAAATAAATTATGGTGTGATGTGTGATAAAAAATGATAAAAATAAAAATAAATAAAAGTTATTAAGTTTTAATAAAAAATATAAGAAATATTTAATTTTTATTAAAAAGTAGAAAAATATTATAAAAACAGTAAAAAAATTTAAAAAATTTTAAAATTTTATAAAAATTGTAAAAAATATATATATAGAAATATAGAAAGAAAATGATAACAAATGTAAAGAAATATAAAATTCATAAAAAAATTATAAAAATTATCTTACCAAAAAGAAACACGTGAAAAAAAATCATTAACTTTAACGATCAACGGTTAAAATTAATGGTTAAATAAACTTTTAGATGCATTTTATAATTTTTTATGATTTTTATAAAATTTTACAATTTTTTATATTTTTTTACAATTTTTATATTTTTTTTTCTAATTTTTAGTGAATTTTAAATATTTTAAATATAATTTATTAAATTTTAATAATTTTTATAACTTTTATTGCCTTTTATTTTTTTATAATTTTTTGCCACATGTCACACCGTTGTTCTGATACAGTGATTTTAATTAAAAAAATTAGGGACAATTAACTTTAACGGTCATTTGTTAACGTTTACGACTAAATGGACTTTTTGATGCATTTTAACAATTGAGTGAAAGAAAATAAATAGGGACTTGATTGCTTTTTTTTTTTTTAAATTTGAGGGTCTGTTTGATACATTTTGATAATTTAAGTACCCAATTGAGTAAAAAAAATTTAATTGCTTTTTTTAAAAAAGTTTAAAGGTCACTTCAAGTACTCAATTAAATGAAGTAAAAAAAAATTTAACTCATTATCAATGATTAAAATCCGTTATGAAGGAATTTTTCTATAGAAATAAATGGTAACTAATTTTCATAAAATAATTTTACTAAAATTGGTCTTATTACATTTTACTCCTTAAATTCAATCAAATTAAATTAAAACATATTAAGTTTAAGCATATCCAAAGATTGAATTAAGATTATTGAACTAAACAAGGAATTTAACTTAATTTAATCAAGGAACTCCACTGATGAATTATATAATCAATATATAAATTAATATTTTAATCAAACACATAAAAAATACTAATAAAACATAACACTATTATTATAAAGGGTACCCAAACTTGGCTTAAAGGTTCAAATAGGTCCATAAGTTTTTCTTTCAATTCAATTTGGTACCTAAACATTTTTTTTGGATCTAATTTGGTACATAAACTTGGCCTCAAAGTTCAATTTGGTACCTAAGCTTTTTTTTTTTGTTCAATTAGGTACTTTAACTTAGCCTTTCGATTCAAATTAATAGCTGAACTTGGCTTCATAGTTCAAATTGGTTTAAATAAGTAATTAACTGTAAATATTAATGGGGCCAAAAAATCAAGTTCGGGTATCAATTTGAACCGAGAAGCCAATTTCAGGTCCTTAATTAGACCAAAATAAACTTTAGGTACCAATTATTGAACTAATTTGGACAAAAAAAAAAAAAAAAACAAGTTTAGGTACCAATATGAACTAAGAAGCCAAGTTCAAATATATAATTGGACCAAAATAAACTTTAGGTACCAAACTGAACCTTCAAACCAAGTTCAAGTGTCTAATTAGATAAAAAAAAAAAATCTTAAGTATCATTCTGAAAATTGAAACTAAATTCAAATACCAAATGTTTGCGATTTGTTTGCAAATTTCGGCCAGTGGTATTATTGCTACTTGAAAAACAATATAACATCGATTCATTGATGAATTATACAAAACCCAATAATAGTTTTAAGGGTAAACTACACCTATGGTCACTTTAATTTTTTTTTCTCAATTTAATCATTTTAATTAAGATAATTGTTTGAATTAATCACACCTGTTAAAAGTTTCGTTAATTTACTAATTTCGACGTGGCACATTAGCCCATTGAATGACTGACACATGACATTTTTCTTTTTTACTTTTGGCTAAAACTGAAGATCTCTCTATAATTAGTTAAAAATAATTTTTTTTTTGTTTATTTGCAACATGAGGACTTTTTTTTAACTCTTTATTTCTCTTTTCTATTCTCTCTTTTTAAAGCTCGACCACCAATACTCATTGCCGCCCAACACCCTCCATCACCATACAACATCTTCAATTACTCAATAGACTAATGTGCCACATCAACAATCCATCTATTAGATATTGATTAGAATAAGGTGTTTCAATCTTACTACACTCTTATTAGAATATGGTTTTACAAGCCTACAAGCCTATAAATAGATATAGTCTATTTCTCTTGTAATTAATTCGAATTCGACATAGTGAATTTTCTTCTCCTCTGCCCGTGGTTTTTTTCCCGAAAGGGTTTCCACGTAAAATCTGTGTGTTCTTTAATTTTTTATTTCTCTTTTCTTTGCGATATATTGTCATTACCGACGATATATTTTCACAGATATTGATTAGACGGGGGTCGCAAATGGGGGTGTTTGAATAAATGGAATCCGTATAGAAGTTTACTTTCACTATTTGATATTGATTTGAATAATGTGTTTCAATCTAACTACATTACTTCTATTAGATATTGATTAGGATAAGGTTTTTAAACTTATAAATAGATATAGTCTAAACTCCTCTTGTATCATTTGAATTCGACATAGTGAATTTTCTTCTCCTCTACCCGTAGGTGGTTTTTTTCTGGAAGGGTTTTCACGTAAAATCTGTGTGTTCTATTTTTCTTTCTTTTCTTTGCGATACATTACCATTACCGACGTTCAATTTTAACGTAGACAATTGCACGTAGAGTGCCACATGTACTAACGTATAAGGACCAATTTTTAATAGTAAAAATGAATAAATTTTTTAATAGGACTAATTTACTCTTTGATCTAACGCATAAAGACTAATTAACTAGTTTTTTGAATAGAAGAAACAAAATTTAATCGACTCCTAATATAAGGGCCTAATATAACAACCAATTTTTTTGATATTATTATATTCTACTATGTCTGTTTTTTTTTTTCTTTTATATCCAAGCTTTAGTTGTTTCTTGTATATCCTATTAGTTTTGATTCACATTACACTAAAACTGAAAAAAAAAAATACCTTTGTATTGCTTTCACTCGATTATATTAATAAATTGGGATAAATATCAAAATTATACATAAATTTTAGTTTAATGCGTAATTTTATAAATAAATTTTGATTTTGTTCAATTTTATATATGAAATTTTGCTTTAATCCAATTCTAATAAATTATTCACACAATTATTGATATAGCATTATTTTAGGACTATATATTGCATACACAAATAATCATATTGATCCAATATCATAATAAATTGATGTCTTTGTTTCTTCAAATGCCTATAATTGAATCACAATCAAAGTTTCATGCGTATAATTACACCAAATCAAAATTTATGTATTAAATTGCACATTAAATCAAAATTCATGTATACTTTTAAGAGTTTTTTTTAATAATTTTAAAGTTAAGTCTCATAACAAAAGAATGATATTGCTGATTTTTCCATTTAAGTTAATGGTTTTAAGTGTTAGCTATTAAACTTCCATGATAATTGTAATGTTAATATTTTTTTTTTTGGGGTCAATGGGACCTAATTTAGATTAGTGTTTGTAATTTTATCATTGTATTAGATTATATCTTTATGGTTTTCAAAAAGATTAAATTAAAGTCCTAATATATTTTTTTGAGAGACAAAATTTAACATTTTATAAATTTTTTTAGAAAATCTAAAGAAATAATTTTCTATTTTAGGAGGATAGAGGACTTAGCTCTTTCCTTTGTCCCCAGTCACAATCTCTTGGAAAATTGAAGAGTTTACACACTTCATACCTTCCATGTGGAAATTACTTTGTAATTCCAAATGTTGTATTGCATATTGTAGCAGAAGTTCCCCTTTTAATGTGGATCAAAGGAGGGTTGCATTGGCAGCCAAGCTTGACGACTTTTCTAGATATTGAGACTTTGAAGTATATAATGGTGAACAAGAAGCTTGTTGAAAACAATGCGATGCTTAGGATGACTAATTCTCGGAGTTTAGGTATAGTATTTAAAATATCTTAATGTCGTTGATCAAACTGCATCACCTTGGTCATTGTACATAGAGTTTTATGTGGTTACAGTCCCGATATCATATTCAGACTTGGAACATCTTTCTCAGTGTCATTATCTCACCAAACTGCAATTAATAGAGAAGATTGAAGAATATCAGCATCCGAGCCATGATGTTTTGAAATTTCTACTATCAAATAGTGTCAACTTTGTTGTTTAGTTATATGAAGTAAGATTTAATGGGTGTATTGCAAAAGTTTACCTTGTTTGAAGATTCTTAGCTTCCAATAATTCTCATATATGGGGAGAAAAATAAAAATCTTTCCACTTGAATCAACTTAATGCAGCTTCCTCCAAATTTCCTATGATTTTCTCCTCCGTCTACTTTGAATACATGTTATGCTATTTAAAAAATTATGTTCAGCTTTTTCCTGTCCAAAGAAAAATAATCAGCAACCTCACCCCCACAAACAGCTCTTCAAAACTTCTGATAAAGAGAAATACTTCCTCCATATTAGAAACTAAGGTAAGTAAATTGATTTGTGTTAATTTGTGTGATAGAAAGAACTAACTGAATATTCTTTGATTTCTATTTCATCATCCTTAATCTTCTGATCATTTGATTACAACATTTTATAGAAGAAATTTTGGCTATCGTAAGCCATAACAAATTGTTAACAGACTAACCGTTCTGCTACTGACTCTGTAACTAACTACTCTAACATTCACCCATCTTCTCCATAGACAAGACCCGAAGAGAATGTCGAAACCGATGAAAAACACTCACTGAAAGTGGTTTAGTCAAAACATCCGCTACTTGATCACAAGCAGGAACCTCACCAACCAAAACAGAGCCATTCGCAACTCTTTCACGAACAAAAAATAAATCAAGTTCCACATGTTTAAACTTAGAATGCAAGACAGGATTGGCTGCAACAGCAACAGCACTAGAACTATTGCACCAAATATTGGGAGTGTCATTAGATTTAATCTCTAGTTCTTGAAGTACCGAAAGTAGCCAAACAACCTCACTAATAGCTGCAGCAAGACCTCGATATTCTATTTCAATTGTAGACCGAGAAACCACTTGCTGCTTTTTAGAGCACCAGGACACAGGAGAGGAGCCAAAGTAAACACAATATCCCGAAGTGGAGCGACGATCATCAAAATCAAGTTCCTAATTTGCATCAGCATAAGCAACTAAAGAGAGACGACTGGAAGGTCGAAAAACAATTCCAAGATCAAGAGTCCAGCGCAAATACCTTAAGATGCGCTTTAGGGCAACCATGTGAACCGTAGTAGGATTATACATGAACTGACATATCCTGTTCACAGCATATGCAATATCAGGCCTAGTCATCACAACGTACTGGAGAGCTCCAGCAAGACTCCGATATTCAGTCGGATCTGCTAAAGGATCACCATCTGCTTTGGAGAGAGTGGAAGAACTAACCATCGGAGTATGAACACTCTTAGCATCTGACATAGAAGCACGAGCAAGAATATCCCGTATGTATTTGGTCTGACAAAGATGAAGTGATCCAAAAGACGAACGAGTTACCTCTATGCCGAGAAAGTAGTGTAGGGCACCCATATCCTTAAGAGAAAACTCATTATTCAGCAGTCGAACAAACCAGTCAATAGCATTAGAAGCACTCCCAGTTATGATAATGTCATCAACATAGACCAAAACATAAAGTGTAGAGTCAGTCTGAACCCGAATAAAGAGAGAAGCATCAGATTTCGAGGCACGGAAACCGATGGACACAATAAACGACTTCAGTTTTTCAAACCAGGCTCGAGGAGCCTGCCAGAAACCATATAAAGCTTTCTTCAGACAACACACAAGAGGTTGTCCTGAAGAATTATACTGAACATATTCCGGGGGTTGTTGCATAAAAACCTCGTTATCTAAATCACCATTTAAGAAAGCGTTATTAACATCTACCTGTCTTAGCTGCCACTTGCTTTGGAGACAAATTTATAGAGAGAATGACTCTAATAGTGACAGTTTCACAACAGACTAAAAGTCTCCTTAAAGTCACATCTCAGAGTTTGAGAACAACCTTTGGCAACCAAACGAGCCTTTCTGCGCGCAACTGTGCCATCAGGGTTCTTTTTAACCTTAAACAACCATTTACATCCAATAACCTTGCGATTTGGTGGCGGATCGACCAAGTCCTGTGTGGAATTGTGAACAAGAGCATCGTGACTCACTTGTCTTCTTTGCCTCCCACTCCACTCGTGTGTAGCCAAAGCTTCTTCTTTCAAGACGGTTCAACAACTTCAATCAAAAGAGCTTTCTGGCTAAATATGCCGACCTTTGCCCTAGTAATCATAGGATGAGAGTTGACCACTGGTGGGAGAGTATTCTCTGTACTGGCGTAGGGGGACGAGCTAATATTGTGGGAAGGAACAGCCTCATTATTGTCCAAACACACAGGCTGAGAGGATGCAGGAGCCAAATGAGAAGAAACAGGGGCAGTAGGAGACATATTGGTATTTGAAATAGGAGTAGTCATAACAGGAGACCCTAAAACAGGCATTACAGATGAACAGGACGAATTACTCATCGAAGGTAGTGTAGAAACAGTCTCCAGTGGTTGAGTTGGAGTAGATGTGGAGACAATCCGAACTAGGGGTACCATTGTAGAAGTAGAAGCATCGGACTGGGGTACCACTATCGAAGTAGAGGCATCAGACTGGCCTTGAGAACCATGCTCAGGCATCAAGAACTTATTCTCGTCAAACACAACATGTCGAGATACGACTACTTCTCCATTAGGCAAAAGACACTGATACCCCTTATGTTGAGGACTATAACCGAGAAAGGTAAATAGTTGAGATCGAAACTCCAACTTATGACTTCCAAAGGGCCGTAGGTATGGATAACAGTAACAATCAAAGACCCGGAGATGATCATAAGGAGGATCCTTCCTATGAAGAGCCTTAAACGGGGACTGGCCGTCGAGAACCGGAGTAGGGAGACTATTAATGAGATGAACGGCACAGTAGAAGGCATACCCCCAGTATTTCATAGACAACCTGGCTTGAGCCACTTCAACAATGTGCCGATGTTTGCGTTCGGTCACGCCATTTTGTTCCGAAGTATAAGGGCAAGTCAATCGATGAATAATTCCTTGAGACGCAAGAATAGACGTTAAAGGCCGATACTCACCACCCCAATCGCTCTGAAATTGTTTAATATCCTTACCAAACTGTGTTTTTATCAACCGTTGAAATCTAGTAAAGCACTCCACAATTTGAGACTTTTGTCGGAGAAGATAGATCCAGGTAAACCGAGTGCTCATATCAATGAAAGATACATAATACCGATTTACAGCACTAGTAACATTTGCAGGACCCCAAAGATCAGATACGACCAACTCAAATGGCTGATATTTCGTAGTAGACAGAGGAAATGACAGTTTATGTGACCGACCTTGTTGACAAGCAATACACAAGCCGTCAAATCCATATTTAGAAGGAGTAATTTGACATTTATCCAAAACATTCTTAACTACAGATGCTGACGGGTGTCCAAGACGTTTATGCCACAAACTAAAAATAGGACACTCAACACTTTTATTTTTAGCATTTTCATGACATTTAGTATTCTTATCTTGAACATTTGAATGAGCAACAAAGAAACTTTTAGCAGGCAGAGGAGACACCGCAGGGACGGAGAACTGATACAATCCTTCATGAATGTGGCCCCTCATCAAAACTTCCTTCGTCACGACATCCTTAATAATGCAATGTGGCGGATGAAATTCGAAGAACACATTATTGTTGTTAGCAAACTGAGAAACCGATAATAGATTTTTGCATATACTAGGCACATATAAAACATTAGATAAATGCAATAATTTTGAATTTACTGGTAAAAAACTATCACCAATCGACGAAATTATAGCCGGAGACCTATCCCCCCATCAAAAGCGAAGAATTACCTGAATAAGGAGTAGCACGATGCAGAGCAGAGGGATCTCGACACACATGGTGACTCGCTCCTGAGTCAGGGTACCAGGATGTAGTACCAACTGGTACGGGAATATACGAGTCATCAGCACCACTGGCAGATTTAAATTGAGAGGTATTAGCTTGAGACCCGGAACAATCAGAATAATCTGAGGCATGAAGATCGCCTACCCGGGGCATCCCAATGCAAGGATCAGACCCTGTATAAACTCGAGCTTTGAGTTTAGTTGACCACGGAACCGGCCCAACCTGAACATTATTAGAAGCAGGCATGTGAGGAGCGGAAGGTGTTAGAAGTCGGGCATGAGAAGGTCCACTAGTTGAAGGCCTAGGATTTGGAGGCCCACGAAAAGAAAAACCCCCATCATTTCGGGCCCCAAAATTTGGACCATGTATATACGGTCTAGGAGCACTTGGCCTTGGTAACTCCATGCTCCCATTTGAATAATAATCATGCGGCCCACCATGCAAATTTAATTCTTGTGGCCCACCATATTGAAAACCACCACATTGAAAAGAGTAATTATCACTTTGCGGCCCACCATGTTGAATATCATCAAATTGAAGATTAGAATTGGCAGACAACCCATAATGGTCGGTCCCACATGCATCATAATAACCAGCCACTAAGTAATATTGATCATCACCAAACCCACGTTGACCATAGGAATACCTAGCAGTTTTTGAAGGCATTCCCCATTCATTATGCTCCAAACCAGGAGAATAAAAATTACCATTGTGCGACGGCAGTGGTGAAGATCCAGACGGCGGCACCTCCATGCTACGACTGTAGCGATAGTAGCAACGCTGAGCATCGTGAATGAACCTGGAGCAAATCTGACACTGAAGACGGGAACGGAAGGCTCGCCCTCGTCTTCGGCCAAAGGTGCGAACGCCACGACCGAAAGACGCAACAACTCTTTGTGACGATTCAGTCACCGAACCTCCTTCTACCAGATTCGCATGGAGAACGTCAGGAACCGAATGGGCAAGACGATTTTCGCACTCCAACAGTCCATCGACCACTCGTCAAAACGAGAGAACACCGGTCGAAATAGAGGCAGAGGAGACGATCGATTCATACTCCGAAGGAAGACCGGCCAGCAAGATTTGTACCTTCTCTTCTTCTGAGATCCGCGAGCCAGACAATTCTAACAAGGTAGATAAGTTTGAAATACGAGCTACATAATCGGTAATCGAAAGAGTACCTTTCTTTAAAGAATGCAACTCATGGTGAATCCTCAATTGTTTAGTCCCGGAGTCCGTCGCAAACAAACTTGTCACCTTATTCCAGACATCACATGATGTGTAAGCGTCAGTGAATGAATGTAGCAGACCGACGCAACGCATCGCTGATAGCGACCATGACGCCGTGCCGATCTTACTGTGTATAAGCAGAGGCTAATGGATTAAGAACACACACTCCATCAGAGTTTTGAACATACCTTGACGGTGGTGGAGCGGTGCCTTCGAGAAATCCAGCGAGATCGTAGCCCTCTACGATCAATTTGACTTGCTTGCGCCACTGAACATAAGTTGCTTGTTCAAGCTTGACAACTTCATGCCGAGGGAAATTATTTACAACACGAGCATCATGAGACACAGCAGATTCAGGTTGAGATTCATCGGTGGTGTTCTCCATGGTTCACCAAGATCAAATGGCGAAAGATACCATATTAGAAACTAAGGTAAGTAAATTGATTTGTGTTAATTTGTGTGATAGAAAGAACTAACTGAATATTCTTTGATTTCTATTTCATCATCCTTAATCTTCTGATCATTTGATTACAACATTTTATAGAAGAAATTTTGGCTATCGTAAGCCATAACAAATTGTTAACAGACTAACCGTTCTGCAACTGACTCAGTAACTAACTACTCTAACACTCCACTTTTCGACCAGCAGGAGAAATGGCAGAGGCTATTGTGTCCTTATCTGTTGAAAAAATTTCGGATTTACTCATCCATGAAGCTATTTTCCTTAAAGATGTGAAAGATCAAGTTGAGAGCTTAAAGGCTGAACCGAAGCGAATGCAGTGTTTCTTGGAGGACGTTGACCGTATACCAGAACAAGACAAGCGTCTCCATAATCGGGTGTCAGAAATTCGAAATCTTACTTAAGATGCTGAAGATGTCATTGACTCATTTATTTTTAAAGCAGCACATCAACGAGGTTTTCATGGGATTGTCATGCGATTCATCTCTATTTTCACCAAACCTTCTCATCTGTACAAAATCGGAGTGCAGGTCAAAGCAATCCAGACCAAGCTCCAAAACATTTTCAGGAATCTTCCAGCTTATGAGATACCCGGTGATGGAGAAGGCTCTAGCTCAATTTTCAAGGTGCAGCAACGGTTAAGGACATACTCACATGTCAAGGAAGAGGACATTGTTAGCTTGGAGGTTAGCACTAAGGAAGTCATGGCCAAGTTGATGATAGAAGAAGATAGACTCCATGCCGTCGTTTCGATAGTCGGCATGGGGGCATCGGTAAGACTACTCTTGCCAGAAAAGTTTATAATCATGTTGATGTGAGATGCCATTTTGATTTCTTGGCTTGGGCTTATATATCTCAATAATGTAAGCCGAGAAAAGTTTTGCTTAGTGTCTTGATGAAAGTTCTCTCTCCTTCTAAAGATGAAAGAGAGCTAATTGAGAAACTAGACGAGAATGAGCTGTGGAAAAGGCTTTTTGATACTTTGAAAGAAAAGCGGTATCTGGTAGTCCTCGATGATATTTGGAGAAGAGAGGATTGTGATATTCTTAAACTTGCTTTTTCACGAGGAAGAAAGGGAAGCAAAATATTGTTCACAACACGCAACAGGAATGTGGCTTTATATGCCGATCCTTGCAACACTCCCATGGAGCTCTCATTTCTTACAGATGATGAAAGTTGGAATCTTTTGTGTAGGAATGCATTCCCACTAAACGAGACAGATTCTCATATCTACTCAGAGAAATTACAGAAACTCGGAAGAGAGATGGTGAGAAAATGTGGAGGTCTACCTTTAGCAATTGTTGTCTTGGGAAAGTTGCTAGCAAGAAAACAATCACTAGATCAGTGGGAGACGGTTCACAAAAACATTTTCCATGGAAGCTTAAAAGGGTTCCAACAACATGATCCTCAATATGATGCAGTGAACAGGATTTTGGTTTTAAGTTACAATGATTTGCCTTATCATTTAAAACCATGCTTTCTGTATCTTGCTCATTATCCAGAAGATTGGGAGATATCGAAAAAGGAGCTCATTCGATTATGGATCGCTGAAGGTTTCATTTCATCATCATTGGGAAGCGAAGAACTCTTGATGGAGGATGTAGGTGAACATTCCTAGAAGAGCTTATAGATAGAAGCTTGGTTCAAGTTTGGAGGCGAGACCCTACAGGGACAAAAGTGAAAACATGTCGAATACATGATCTCTTCAGAGACTTGTGCATGGAGAAAGCAGAAGAGGAGAATTTCTTAAAATTTATTCAACCTTCATTAATTGAAAACTCTGGAAATTCTCTTGATGTGACCTTGGTAGCATCTGTGCCACGAAGAATTGCTATACATCCTGGCAAAAGGGATGTCTATTTAAAAGGAGAGCATCCACAATTACGTTCTTTGCTGCTGATTAAAGAAGAGGTATTCATAAATTTCCATATTTCAAATTTCAATAACTTTAAACTTTTAAGGGTGTTGAAACTTACGAGGAATGTTAGGAAGTGGCATGTGTTAGGTGAAATTGGTAATCTCCATCATTTGAGGTATTTGAGGTTAAAATGCACTGGGGAAATGATCTTGCCATGTGCTATTAGAAAGTTGAAGAATTTACACACTTTGTACCTCCAATGCCTTTCTCGCAGTGTAGTTCCAAATGTTGTATTCAAGTTGGAATGTTTAAGGCAATTTGTGATGAAAGGCGATGCATACCCTAGTAGGATCAAAAGTAGTTTCCATTGGTGGCAAAGTTTTTCTTCAAAAAATATTGAAACTTTGAAGTACATGTTGGTGGACAAGAAGTTGATTGAAAATAATGAGGCGCTTAGGTTGTCTAATATTCAATGTTTAGGAATAATATTCAAGAGTTCAGAAGATGTTAAGCTTATCCTACTATTTGCGATCAAATTGGATCGCCTTAGGTCATTGTCCATGAGTTTGTCTGACTTTCTGAACGATGACAAGTCAAGTTCATTTTCATATCTAGACTTGAAACCTCTTTTTCAGTGCCGTTGCCTCTCCAAATTGAAATTAATAGGGCCTATAAAAGAATATCCACATCAGAGCCATCATGTTTTGAAATTTCTTCCACCAAGTATTGTCAAGTTAACACTGCGTTTCTTTGAGCTAACTCATGATCCAATGGGTGTATTGGAAAGGTTGCCTTGTTTGACAATTCTGAACTTACAAGGTTTTGCATATGAGGGGAGAAAAATGATTTGCTCTGCCAATGGCTTTCCTCAACTTGACTCTCTTTGCATGGACTATGCAAAAAATTTAGAAGAGTGGGAGATAGAAGAAGGCGCAATGCCACGTCTCCGAAATTTAGAGTTAAAATTTATTTTAAAACTAGAGATGTTGCCGAAAGGATTGATGTTTATTACTACTCTCCAAGAATTAAAATTATCAGCAATGAGTCGTTCATTGGAAAGGAGTATTCAATTGAAGGATGGAAGAGAAGGAGAAGATTTCTATAAAGTGCGCCACATTCCCTCCATCCAAATCACATACTATAGATGAACATCTTTCTACAACGACAAACTTCATTTGATTCGAAAGAGTTGGAGCTATCATTACGAGAACTCGTTTCATTTAAGCTATTATTAGACACCCGTTTGATACATGTTCAAACTATTTAACCTCATCCCCACCCTTAATATTGTATCAAAAAAATAATTTTATATATCATTTAATTCTTTTGAGTTTTTAGCGCATTATGGTGCTATAATAGTCATATCTCTATCTTTATTGTTTGTGATTTCATAGGGTTTAAATGCTGATATTTGATAACACCTATTCTAACAACAAATTAACTGGATTTAACGGGAAAAGAGATCAAAGTGTTCCAACATGTTCGTGCTACATACTGAAACGAGAGGTTTTCATATTGTAATTTGATCTTTTATATAATTTTTCTTTACTACCCTTCTTAGATAATTAAAAAAAATTATTAACTAAATTTAATTAAAAATATAAAAAAATGGAATCACTCAAAAACGTGTAGCTTCCTCCAAATAATGTATGTTATTTTATTTAAAAAAAATTAAGTTCAGTAATAATAATAATAATAATAATAATAATAATAATAATAATATCTTCAGCTTTTTCCTGTCCATAGAAAAATAATCAGCAACCTTATCGGCTCTTCAAAACTTCTGATAAAGAGAAATACTTCTCCACTAATACATAAAATATTCTACTAGTACTTGCCGATCAGTTTGTGGAATCTGTTCTGAACCAGCAGGAGAAATGGCAGAGGCTATTGTGTCCTTAGCTGTTGAAAGAATTTTAGATTTACTCATCCATGAAGCTGTTTTCCTCAAAGATGTGAAAGATCAAGTTGAGAGCCTAAACGCTGAACTTAAGCGAATGCAGTGTTTCTTGAAGGATGCGGATCGCAAGCTTGAACAAGATGCGCGTTTCCAGAATCGGGTGTCAGAAATCAGAGGTCTTGCTTATGATGCTGAAGATGTCATCGACTCTTTTATTCTTAAAGCAGCACATCAACGAGGTTTTCATGGGATTGTCAAGAGATTCACCTCCATTTTCACCAAACCTTATCATCTGCAAAAAATCGGGGTGCAGGTCAAAGCAATCCAGACCAAGCTCCAAAACATTTCCAAGAATCTTCCAGCTTATGAGATATCCGATGATGGAGAAGGCTCCAGCTCAATTATCAAGGTGCAGCAACTGTTAAGAAGGACATACTCACATGTCGAGGAAGAGGACGATGTTAGCTTGGAGGTTCGCACGAAGGATGTCATGACCAAGTTGATGACCGAAGAAGATAGAACCCACGCCGTGGTTTCCATAGTCGGCATGGGGGGCCTCGGTAAGACTACTCTTGCCAGAAAAGTCTATAATCATGTTGATGTGAGACGCCATTTTGATTGCTTGGCTTGGTCTTCTATCTCTCAACAATGTAAGCCGAGAGAAGTTTTGCTTAGTGTCTTGAAGAAAGTTCTCTCTCCTTCTGACGATGAAAGAGAGAAATATGAGAAAATGGACGAGATTGAGCTGACGAGAACGCTTTTTGATGCTTTGAAAGAAAAGCGGTATTTGGTGGTCCTCGATGATATTTGGAGAAGAGAGGATTGGGATATTCTTAAACCTGCTTTTCCACGAGGAAGAATGGGAAGCAAAATATTGTTCACTACACGCAACAGGAATGTGGCTTTACATGCCGATCCCTGCAACACTCCCGTGGAGCTCTCACCTCTTACAGATGATGAAAGTTGGATTCTTTTGAGTAGGAAAGCATTCCCCCTAAACAAGACAGATTCTCATATCCGCTCTGAAGAATTTGAGAAACTCGGAAGAGAGATGGTGAAAAAATGCGGAGGTCTACCTTTAGCGATTATTGTCTTGGGAAGCTTGCTAGCAAGAAAACAATCATTGGACGGCTGGGAGACGGTTCACAGAACCTTTTTCCAAAAAAGCTTAAAAGGGTTCCAACAACATGATCATCAATATGGTGCAGTGAAGAGGATTTTGGTTTTAAGCTACAATGATTTGCCTTGTCATTTAAAACCATGCTTTCTGTATCTTGCTCATTATCCAGAAGATTGGGAGATATCGAAAAAAGAGCTCATTCGATTATGGATCGCTGAAGGTTTCATTTCACCATTATTGGCCGGAAGAGAAGAAATCTTGATGGAGGATGTAGGCGAACAATTCCTAGAAGAGCTTATAGATAGAAGCTTGGTTCAAGATGGGAGACGAGACTATCCTGGGACAAAAGTGAAAACATGCGGAATACATGATCTCTTGAGAAACTTGTGCGTGGAGAAAGCAGAAGAGGAGAATTTCTTAAAATTTATTCAACCTTCATTAGTTGAAAACTCTGAAAATTCTCTTGATGTGACCTTGGTAACATCTATGCCACGAAGAATTGCTATACATCCTGGCGAAAGGGACGTCCATTTAAAAGGTGAGCATCCAAAATTACGTTCCTTGTTGCTGAATGGATGGATGATGAGTTTCCATTTTCCAAATTTTAATAACTATAAACTTTTAAGAGTGTTGAAACTTATGAGGAATGTTATGAAGTGGCATGTGTCAGGTGAAGTTAGTAATCTCCATCATTTGAGGTATTTGAGGTTAATATGCACTTGGGAAATGATCTTGCCATGTGCTATTGGAAAGTTGAAGAATTTACACACTTTGCACCTCCAATGCCGTAGTGTCAGTGTTCCAGATGGTGTATTCAAATTAGAACGCTTAAGGCAATTTGTGATAAAAGTGGAATCGATCCTAAATATCAAAAGTGGTTTTCTTTTGTGGCGAAGCTTTTCATTAAAAAATATTGAAACTCTGAAGTACATGTTGGTGGACAAGAAGTTGGTTGAAAATAATGAGGTGCTTAAGATGACTCATATTCAGTGTTTAGGAATAATATTTACAAGTTCAAATGATGTTAAGTCTACCCTACTATTGATGATCAAATTGGATCGCCTTAGGTCATTGTCTATGTTTGTTGAAAAGTCAAGCTCATTTCCACATCTAGGCTTATTGTCATATCTAGGCTCATTTTCGTATCTAGACTTGGAACCTCTTTTTCAGTTTGCTCACATTTCCAAATTGAAATTAGTAGGGCATTTAAAAGAAGATCCACATCAAAGCCATCATGTTTTGAAATTTCTTCCACAAAGTATTGTCAAATTAACTTTACAATGCTCTACGATGACTCAAGATCCAATGGAAGTGTTGGGAAATCTGCCTTGCTTGACAATTCTTATTTTATCAAGTTTTGCATATATGGGGAGAAAAATGATTTGCTCTGCCAATAGCTTTCATCAACTTCACTCTTTTTATATAAATAAAGCAACAAATTTAGAAGAGTGGGAGATACAAGAAGGCGCAATGCCACGTCTCCGAATTTTGAGTTTGAGCTTCAATTTCAAACTAAAAATGTTGCCAGAAGGACTGAGGTATATCACTACTCTCCAAGAATTGAAATTAAGAAGAATGCCTTCATTATTGACAAAAAGGATTGAAGTGATAGGTGAAAAAGAAGGAGAGGATTTCTATAAAGTGCGCCACATACCTTCCATTCAAATATCTGAGATAATATCTGGTAGGGGTTACTTTTACGTTAATTCAGAGATTACTTGCTTGTAATATTTTTCTCTTAATTATCTTTTTTCTTTTTTTTTTTCATACAAATTTTAAAACTTTAAAACTGGATCTTTTGCATATCTATGGCAGGCGATGTGAATAATCAACTATATATCAATAATTCAAGTGCTAATTTAATCTTTAATGTAAATTCATAAAAGCCTATATTGTTTAAACTCTCTCAATTTCCATGATTGTTGGCCTGCCTACTTTTTTAAGTTTACTACTAAACTTCAATGTTAATTGCAACATTGCTTTCCTTTGACCTAATTTGGATTAGTGTTCATTAAATAAAAAAAAAAAACATATTTTGTTTCAATTAAATATAAAAGATACCTCATTATTATCATATTTTAAGGTAAATAATATAGTCACCAAATTATTAGTAATTTTTTTGTTATCATTCAACCATTTGGCTAACGACAAAAACATTTAAAATTGACATAATAGCACCTTTAACCTTCAACATTTATACATTGCATCAATTTAGACTTGATTTTAAAAAATCAATCCCACAACGTTTACACATTGTGTAATTTGATCTTTTATATAGTTTTTGTTTTTCTTTGTAACCATTCCACCTAAAAAGCTAAAAAAAATTAAATTTATTAGCTAAATTTGATTAACTGTATACAAAAAAATAGAAACACCCAAAAATCTTACATAATAATTTTAATATTTCTCATTATTTTAAAACTTTCTATATCACAAATAAAAACAAAACTTAAAAAAATAATAATTTAAAAAAACACAATGGGTAAACCTTAAGAATTAATTTTATTTTTCATAATTTCTGTATTATATTCTATTTATATACCATTTTCATGTTGTTGCTGGTAGGGTTGGATGCTTTCTTTCATCTCCAAATGCAAACCTGCAAAGAAGCTCAACATTAATTGATTCTTCATCCATTCAAGTTTATGGATTTTAAGGAAATTAGATTTAGATTTAAATTTTGGAAATTTATTTATTACTATCTTTGAGTTAATACAATTTGTAGTAGTAATTTCAAAATGGTTGGTGCTGCAATGAAGTAAATTTGCAACATGAAAATGATTTATTTATCAACTTTTTATTTGATCGATTTAATGTAAAATTTTTAAAATAGATGAAGCTAGCCAACCCACTGTTTTAACGATAAGGTTGAGGTCTTATAAATTTTAAAATATTAAATTTGAATATTATTTTGTATAAATTATGTATGGATACTCCCTAAAAAAACAAATCTTTTTAAAAAAAAATTATTTTCACCATTAAAATCCAAAAATCCTTGAATTTTTTTTCTTATTTTCTTTCATCATTGTTTGTACTATATTTTCCAAGTGGTCCTTTCAATTTCGATAAAAAAATTATTGGTAATGTAAAAAAAACATTTAGGTATAGTATATGGGTTTGAACATTAATAAGAGTATAATATCTTCCGAAATCGTTAAGTTTATTTATGAGTAATTTAAGTATTATATAAAAACAGCTCTTTTCCATTCTTCGGCACCGATGATTAGATTTACTCATCTATGAAACAATTTTCCTCAAAGATGTGAAAGATCAAGTTGAGAGCCTAACGGCTGAACTGAAGTGAATGCAATGTTTCTTGAGGGACACGGATCGCAAGCTTGAACAAGTTGCGCTTTTCCAGAATCGGGTGTCAGAAATCAGAGATCTTACTTATGATGCTGAAGATGTCATTGACTCTTTTATTCTTAAAGCAGCACATCAACGAGGTTTTCATGGGATTGTCAAGAGATTCACCTCCATTTTCACCAAACCTTATCATTTGCACAAAATCGGGGTGCAGGTCAAAGCAATCAAGACCAAGCTCCAAAACATTTTCAAGAATCTTCCAGCTTATGAGATACCCGATGATGGAGATCAAGGCTCTAGCTCAATTATCAAGGTGCAGCAACGGTTAAGAAGGACATACTCACATGTCGAGGAAGAGGACGTTGTTAGCTTGGAGGTTAGCACGAAGGATGTCTTTGTTGAAACAAGGGCAGCAACTCAGAATGCAATATGCATGAAGTTTGCATGTGATTATATGTGAACAACAGTCAAGAAGAAGGAGAAACCGAAACTTGAGCAAAAAGAACTTGAATACACCAAAGTTAATGGCTTAACTTGATAACCATTTCATTGATAAAATGAATATATACATAAAATACAAGGGTTGAATAGTCAAAGACAATTACCTAATGAATTACCAACTCCCTATAGACTTGACTAATGTAAACTTAGCTTGTACATAAAATAATAGCTAAGTTGCTAGCTATTACTTCAAATTAATGTTGTCATTATCCTATGGACTTAGCCATCATATTACAAAACATTAGACTTCATCACAAAATCAACAAAAGGTGATATGCTCCCTCGAACCATGCTTGCTCCAAGTTGATGTAACATCCCGAAATAGGGCCTAAACAGAGCAGTGGTTGCGAAATCACGAATCCGAGATATAAAAGTTTATTTCAGCTAATTATTATGATTTACTGAGTGATTAAATACATGTGTTAGAGTACTGATAAGAAATTTTATTGATTTCATGCTTAAATTGCTTATTAGGACTTGTTTGCAAAAGTTAAATTATATTTGTTAAAGGTGTTAAATTGTTATGTGTTTTTAAATTGGAAGTCCTTATGAGATAATTAGCCCATTAATAAGTTAGTAGGAGATATTTGTTTGGTATTTTTGAAATTTGGTTGAAATAAAAAGGGTAATTTTGTAATCAAGCTAAAATGGCCTAATAAGACAAAATGATAAAAGCTGTCATCTTTTTATTCCTTTCTTCTTCTTCAACCGATTGTAAAAACAAAAAAAAAATGGCAGCCATGGTTGAGGTTTAGTCCAAGCTTTCCAAGCTCATAGTAAGTGCATCCAAGCCCCGTTTTTATTGATTTTTGTATTTTTGAAATCCTTGTACCATGATCTATCTATTTCTACTCATATTTTGAGATATAGTTAAAGTCAAAAATTTTACCCATGATGGATAATTGTGTATTTTGATGTTTGATGGTAGATTATGCATGTTTATGAGTAGAGGAACGATTTTTACAAAGTGATTTTCGGTGAAAACGAGTAAAACAAGCTAATTGGTAAAAGTTGTTATTGTTCATGAGTATGTGTTATAGTAAGAATTTGAAGTTGCTATAGAAGGGAAAAATGTTCAGCATGTTATAAAACATAAGAATAAGGGCTGAAGTTTAATTTTCGAGCCTAGGGGCAAAATCATAAATATGTAAAAGTTTAGGGGCAAAAGTATAATTTTGCCAAAGTTAGAGTTAAGGACTGTTTTAGTAAATGTGAGTATTAAATAAGCTAAATTTTCTATTATAGATCAAGAAGAAAGAAATCCGGAGTTAGATCGGGGAAAGAAAAAGATAGTAGACTAAATCGATATAGTTTATCGTATTTTGTTTCGAGGTAAGTTTGCAATAAATAAATGCAATATTCTATTACTTTACATTTAATACTATTAAATTCCAACATTTACATATTTATTCTGTAAATTTATTATTTAAAGACTCAAGTATGAATGGATGGAAAAGCTATCTCAGAAAGTTCCAGTTGAACCTGGTGGAATGTGTAGGATACAAATGTCATGACATTGGGTTTAAGAAATCATGTAAGACCATGTCAAGACATGGCATTGATAAGTTATTATAAGGCAAATGTCCAATGTAAGACCATGCCAAGGCATGGCATTGGTGAATTCATAAAGCAAGGATACCACGTAAGACCATGTCAAGACATGGCAATGGTTAAGTTTATAAGGAAAGGTACCCGCGTATCCTTAGTATTCCAAGTGGTTCAACGGGAAAATTCAAAGAGTATACCAAAGTAAAGGTAAGACAAGTTCAAGCTAAAAAGTAAAGGTAAGACAAGTTCAAGCTAAAAAGGTAAGGTAAGATAAATTCATGTTAAAAGGTAAGGTAAGATAAATTCATGTTAAAAAGGTAAGGTAAGACAAAGTTATGTTAAAAGGTACAGGTAAGAATTCAAGTTTAAGTATATTGAGTTAAAAGCTTAAGTGATCTTGATAAGAAAAGAATAAGATAATTCATTAAGAATGTTGTTATCTATTTACATGTAAACTTACTAAGCTTTATACTTACTCCCATTCTTTAATTTTTTTATAGTATTAAAATCCAATTCGAGGATCGCAAGGACGTCGGAGATCGTTACACACTATCAAAAGATTATATGGGTATTTCGTGATTCGAACGTTTTAAGTTATGGCATGTATAGGGACTTAACCATTTTGTGTGTATGACCTTATGATATGGCTTAATATTGGGTTGTAAATGCTTGGTAATGATTAGCCATTAAAATGGTTAATTAAAAACATGTTTTGAATGTTATGATATGCCTAGTTGATAGTTATCTCAAAGAAATTATGTAATTATATGCAGGGGAATAGTTGGATAGCAGCAGTGACGTGATTTTGAAAACTCACCAAAAATAGTAGAAATGGAATTAGGTTGTCTATGAGATATATAATTAAAGCTTATTGAGTCTATTTTTATATAAATAAAACGGTGTAGGAAAAAGAATTGTATATTATGAGATAATTGATTTTTAGTGAAGAGAAGTTAGAACTGTCAAACTGTGTAATAGGGAAGAATTTAACTAATAAACTGTACTAATTGGCCACACCAAAAATTCTGGAAAAACTATAGTAAGAAGATATATGAGTCTAGTTTCAAGAAAAATTTACGGATCTAGATTTTGAGTTTCATAACTCAAGTTATAATTAATTTAGTGAACATGACGCAGACGGACAGCTTCAATTTTTATGCCCCGAACTAGTAAGTTAAGTCTAGCAATGCCTCGTGCTCGACTCCGGCAACGGTCTCGGGTAAGGGGTGTTACATTTATTGGTATCAGAGCAAGAGTTTAGTCGGTTCTCGAAATATTCAGTATGAGTAAGAGTCTAACTATACATGCCATACTTATATTTTGATAGTGTGACGACTCTTGACAATTTTAAAAATATTTTTCTTATATAGCTATGGATCCCGAACGAGATGGTGCAGATGATGTAGAGAGTAATGCGCCCGCTCCCACTGAAGGGACGGTGCCACCAGATAGTCGTGAAAGGCCCATTATAGTTAGTCAGGGAGGAGGGGCTCGAGAAGCCTTCTTTCAAGCTATGAATGAATGGTTTGCTGAGTTCGTTCGTACGAACCCGGCCGTTAGACCTCCACCCCTTCATGATCCACAGACTACCCATGTAGCTTCCCCAGTTATAAATACCGTTAGAAGAGAGAAACCACCCATTGATAAGATCAGAAAACAAGGGGCTGAAGAGTTTCGGGCTACCAAAGATGATGATGCAGAGAAAGCTGAATTTTGGCTCGAGATGTAACATCCTAAAATTTTGGGCCTATGCATTTAGTGTAGGGATAGAATTAATTTGTTAATTTAAGTGATAGGGGTCTAAATTTGGGCTTAGAATTAGGCAAAGGCCCAGATTAAATTATTTTAAGGTGGCATCATTAACAATTAAAAATGAACAAGTTTTAGGTCGCAAGGAGCCCATGTTTTTGGGCCATTTTCGGCAATTAAATGGGAGCAAGGTGACGCCACAACAACGAATTTAAGGGATTTAAATTTAAGTTTAATGAGGCCCAAATCTTTTAATTTAAATGAGTTAAATTTTGGCATTTAGAATTAATGAGGTGGACGACTACAAGGCTTAAAAATAGGAAGATATATACGGATTTTTAAGTGATAATATCATAGATAAAAAGGAGAAAAGTTAGGAGCTTATCTTTAAAGGAAGTGTTGGCCAAAGATCCACCACCTAGAGGAGTGTAAAATTCAGCTACTGCATGGCATAGAGGGTGCCGAAATTCTCCTCTCTTCTAGCTTAAATTTTAAGGGCGTTTTCAGTATTTAGCAGTAGGTGTCAAAAATCTATAAATAGTGGAGGCTAGCTCCTTGTTTCTGACACTTGAAAACCCTAAAATTCTCTCCCTTAGTGCCGAAATTTCCCTAGCCTCTCCCTCTCCAAATTTCTTTCTTTAATTTCTTCAAAAGCCGAAACTTTTCCCCACTTTCTTCTCCCCTGTGCCGATTTCTCTAAAAAGCCAGAGCATCCATCGCTTTTTCTTTTATTCATCCTATTTGAGAAATTATTCTATACTTTCAGCATTTAAATCTTCAAATAGCATTGCTGAATCCTCTCTGTAGTGCTAGCCGAATCTCCTAAGCTAAGGTAAGAGTCGATTCTTGTTTAGTTCTCATAATCTATTCCCGGGTTTTGAAAAGCAAAAGCCGAAAGCTAATAGTTTAATGGTTTTCGGGATTTGAAGGAAGCTTAGTCGACTAGATCTAAAAGTCGAAAATCGTTAGTCTTCAACTTTGGGATTTTAAGGTAAGAAGAGTTGTTTATTCAAATACATAAAAATTGGGTAGAACACTAACCATGGCCGAATATAGGAGAGACCCTAGTTTCACATCCTTCCGGCTTTTTGAGCAAAGTTGTAGATCGGTTTAGCAAGGATATCAACATTAACCAGGTGTGTAGATCCTTATCACATAATTTTATTTTGTATTATACCTGTTAGGGGCTGAAAAGCCAGAAAATGAGGCTGTATGAACAGTCGTGTGTAGATCCTTATCACATAAGTTTTATTTTGTATTATACCTATTAGGGGCTGAAAAGCCGGAGAATGAGGTTGTATGAACAGTCGTGTGTAGATCTCTAACACACTACTAATAAACCTGTATGTATATCTATTCATGTATGTTATGCGCTAAAAAGCCGAAATAAGGCTGTATAGACAGTCGAATGGAACCCTAAAAGGGTTAAGCAAGGATGCCAGGTACGTAAACATTGAGCTCCCTATGTGTATCAAAAAATATATATATGATTGCATGATGTTCCCTTTATGTGTGTATGCATGGGATGGGATATTGATATGATGAAGGGGAAGTGCATGATAGGTCACGCAGTGACCGGTGGTAGAAAACCCACAAATATAAATGCTAGGTCACATTGTGATCAGTGGCTATGCCACGTTTAATGATTCCTACTTAATAGGAATAGGCAGTACGGCTGTCGTTTTGGTGTGTAGTGGATGGAGGGTTGATTGTAGAAATCCCCCAATATGTGATGGTTGGTATGGGTTGGTGTGTAAAGGATGGAAACCTAGGATGAGTTGGGTTATTCATTCTTTATTATTTATTATATGATTATGATTGATGTCTTCCTGTATGGGCCAGGGCCCATAATGTGTTTGTGGGCTCAGGTCGATGTGTGTTTTGAGGTTTATACACTGAGTCTTTGTGACTCACGCTTTCCTTTTCTCTACTCTTCCAGATGAACAATAGATCGTGGACATGGGAGCCGAGACGGACTCGAGGGGCCATCAAGTTCTATTTCTACAAGTTATTTTCTTTTGAGATTTCTTTAGGTTTAATTTATTTCAATGTTATTTCGAGAATATTTATGTAATAAGGCCCCCAGTTTTCATGCAACTAAGTCGTTTTCAATGTTAAGCACTTTATGAATTTTATGATAAGGTTTATTTATACTTAATAATACTTAATACAAGGTTTCATTTTTAAAATGCTGCTTATTTACTTAAATATTGTCTAATTAACTCACATATTTCAAAAACCATCAAAGCAAAGGTTTTCAAAGTACAGCCGTGATATGCCAGATTCGGTCGAAACGCATGGGCCGGGTTTGGGGTGTTACATTTTGGTATCACTATCAGAGTCTTTGATGAGTTATCCTGCACACCAGAAGAATGTATTAAATGTGTGGTGTCACTTTTTAGAGATTCGGCCTACCAGTGGTGGAAGATACTTGTGTCAGTAGTACCGAAAGAAAGAGTTACTTGGGATTTCTTTCAAGAGGAGTTCCGTAAGAAGTACATCAGTCAGAGGTTTATTGACCAGAAAAGAAAGGAGTTCCTTGAGTTAAAACAGGGTAAGATGACTGTGATCGACTATGAACGTGAATTTATCCAACTCAGCAATTATGCTCGAGAGTGTGTGTCTACAGAGGCTATCATGTGCAAAAGATTTGAGGATGGGCTCAATGATGATATCCGACTGTCAGTTGGTATTTTAGAGATAAAAGAGTTTGTTGTTTTATTTGAACGAGCCTGTAAGGCAGAAGAGTTATTAAAAAGAAAGGGTAAAGCTGAAATTGATATGCAAGACACGAAGAAAAGACAGATGAGCAAGTCATTTCAGTCTACATCCAAGAGGCCTAGAGAGTTTTCTACGAGATCTAATTTTTCAACCGGGTATTCTAGCCGAAACAAAGGTGGAAGATTTATGGATTCAAAAGCTCAAACCACTTCGATTGCGAGTGTTGGCAGTATTCAGCCTGATAGACCCGAGTGTCCTCAATATGGTCGATGTCATCTAGGTCAATGTCGAGCAACTGAGATTGGTTGTTTCCGATGTGGTGCACTGGATCATTTCATTCGGAAGTGTCCCGAAATGGTTAAAAAAGAAGTAATACCGAGTGCAAGAATAGGTAATGCCCCCGTTAGAGGCAGATCTTAGAGAAATTCGGGAGTAGGGGCAGGTAGATGTACATTTAGAGATACAACAACAAGATCAGATGTTAGAGCACCTACAATGACTTATGCTACCCGTGCTCGTGAAGAGGCATCTTCCCCGACATAATTATGGGTACATTTTCTCTTCATGATGTTAATGTTATTGCTTTGATTGATCCGGGTTCAACCCATTCCTATGTTTGCATGAAATTAATGCCTAGTATGAACATGCCCATAGAGTTTACGAAATTTGTGATTAAAGTATCGAACCCATTAGGTCAGCATGTGTTAGTAAACAAAGTATGTAAAAAATGCCCTTTGATGATTAGAGGTTACTGTTTTCTGGCTGATCTCATGCTATTGCCATTTGATGAGTTTGATGTGATTCTTGGTATGGATTGGTTAACTGCACATGATGTGATAGTGAATTGTGGAAAGAGATTCATTGAGTTGAAATGTGAAAATGTTGAGTTCCTTCGGGTTAATTCAAATGAGTCCGATAGTTCAATTTCCATGATTTCTGTTATGTCTGCTCAGAAATGTCTAAGGAAAGGATGTGAAGCTTATATTGCTTTTGTGTTGAATACTAAAGACCCAGAGTTGAAAATTGAATCAGTGCCAGTGGTAAATGAGTTTCCTGATGTGTTTCCTAAAGAACTACTGTGTTGCCTCCTATCAGAGAAGTTGAGTTTGGTATTGAATTGATTCCAGGTACCACACCTATTTCTATTGCTCCTTATAGAATGGCTTCAATAGAATTGAAAGAATTAAAAGCTCAGCTACAAGAATTAACTGATAAAGACTTTGTAAGACCTAATTATTCACCATGGGGCGCGCCAGTGTAATTTGTGAAAAAGAAGGATGGTTCCATGAGATTGTGCATAGACTATCGGCAACTTAACAAGGTAACCATCAAGAACAAATATCCATTACCTAGAATAGATGATTTATTTGATCAATTGAAGGGAGCCACTGTGTTTTCTAAGATAGATTTGAGATCTGGATACTATCGGGCCAGAGTTAAAGAGTCGATGTTCCAAAGATCGCTTTTGAACTAGGTATGGTCACTATGAGTTTCTTGTGATGCCATTTGGCTTAACTAATGCTCCTGCTATTTTCATGAATTTAATGAACCAAATTTTTAGACCTTATTTGGACAAGTTTGTAGTCGTGTTCATTGATGACATCCTGATTTATTCTCATGATTAGAATGAGAATGCAGAGCATTTGAGAACAGTTTTACAAATTTTGAGAGATAATCAGCTTTATGCCAAGTTTAGCAAAAGTGAGTTCTAGTTATGGGAAGTTTGTTTTCTTGGACATATTGTCTTAGGTGAAGGTATTAGAGTTGATTCAAGTAAGATTTCAGCAATTGTTGATTGGAAGCCTCCTAGAAATGTATCGTAGGGCGTAAGTTTTCTTGGTCTTTTCGTTTGCTATTATGTATTTAGATTTGTAGAGGATTTTCCAAGATAGCTACTCCATTGACAAGATTGTTACAGAAAGCTGTCAAGTTTGAATGGACTGAGAAGTGTCAACAAAGTTTCGACAAGTTAAAAGTATTGTTGACTAAAGCTCTTGTTTTAGTACAACCAGAACCGGGTAAAGAGTTTGTGATTTACAGTGATGCATCCTTGAATGGACTAGGTCATGTACTTATGTAGGAAGGAAGGGGGTAATTGCTTATGCCTCTGACAGCTTAAAGCCACATGAGAAAAACTATCCGACACATGATTTAGAGCTAGCTGCTATTGTATTTGCATTGAAAATCTGGAGACATCACTTATATGGTGAGAAATGTCGAATATTCACTGATCACAAAAGTTTAAAGTACTTGATGACTCAGAAAGATCTAAACTTGAGGCAAAGAAGATGGCTAGAGTTGATTAAAGATTATGAGCTAGTGATCGATTATCACCCGGGTAAGGCAAATGTTGTTGCTGAAGTTTTGAGTAGAAAATCGTTATTTGCATTGAGAGCTTTGCACACTAGTTTGGCGTTATCAAATGATGGTTCTATCTTAGCTGAGTTGAGAGCTAAATCGACGTTTCTTGAAGAAATTTGTGAAGCTTAGAAAGATGACAGTGAGTTGCAAGCCAAAAGAGTTCAGTGCGAGTCAGGTGTAGAGTCTGATTTTCAGATGGGTTCTGACGGTTGTTTGTTGTTCAGAGACAGAGTATGTGTACCAAAGAATGATAAGCTTATTAGGAAAATCTTACAGGAAGCACATAACAGTTCTTTGTCTATTCACCCAGGTAGTACAAAGATGTATAATGATTTGAAGAAAATGTATTGGTGGACAGGAATGAAAAGAGATATATCAGAGTTTGTTTCTAGATGCTTGATCTGTCAGCAGGTAAAGGCCGAACATCAGGTACCTTCAGGTTTATTACAGCCTGTATTAGTTCCCGAGTAGAAATGGGATTGAGATACTATAGATTTTGTGACAAGATTACCTTCGACACCGAGAAAGAAAGATGCAGTATGGGTTGTGATTGATAAGTTAACAAATTCGGCTCATTTTATCCCAGTTCGTATGGATTATTCACTTGACAAGTCGGCCGAGTTATATATTACAGAGATTGTGAGACTACATGGAGTACCGTTATCAATTATATCAGATAGAGATCCGAGATTTACCTCACGATTTTGGAAAAATTTGCAGGAAGCTTTAGGTACAAAGTTGAGTTTTAGTACAGCTTTCCATCCTCAGACTGATGGTCAATCAGAGAGAGTTATTCAGGTACTTGAAGATATGCTTAGATGTTGTGTATTAGAATTTCAAGGTAGTTGGGAGAAATATTTACCATTAATAGAGTTTGCTTATAATAATAGTTATCAATCGAGTTTGAAGATGACACCTTATGAAGCTTTGTATGGACGTAAATGTCACACACCTTTGTATTGGACAGAGCTTAAGGAAAACCAGATTTACGGGGTTGATCTAGTCAAAGAAACAGAAGAGAAAGTAAAAGTCATCAGAGATTGCTTGAAAGCAGCTTCAAATAGACAGAAATCCTATGCAGATTTGAAAAGAAAAGAAATTGAATTTCAAGTTGGTGATAGGGTATTCTTGAAAGTATCCCCATGGAAGAAAGTTCTCAGATTTGGCAAGAAAGGCAAATTAAGTCCACGTTTTATTGGACCATTTGAGGTGATCGAGAGAGTTGGGCCATTGGCATATAGATTAGCTTTGCCAACTGAGTTAGAGAAGATTCATAATGTGTTTCATGTGTCTATGCTACGTCGTTATCGTTCAGATCCATCGCATGTGATTTCGCAAACAGAGGTTGAGATTTAGCCAGATATGACTTACGGAGAGGTTAAGCAATTAAGGAATAAAAGTATTGCACTTGTGAAAGTATTATGGAATAGACATGGAATAGAAGAGGCTACATGGGAGCCCGAAGAAACTATGCGAAAACAGTACCCAAATCTCTTTATAGGTAAAATTTTTGGGGACGAAAATCCCTAAAGGGGGAAGAAATGTAACATCCTGAAATAGGGCCTAAACGGAGCAGTGGTTGCGAAACCACGAATTCGAGATATAAAAGTTTATTTCGATTAATTATTATGATTTACTGAGTGATCAAATACATGTGTTAGAGTATTGATAAGAAATTTTATTGATTTCATGCTTAAATTGCTTATTAAGACTTGTTTGCAAAAGTTAAATTATATTTGTTAAAGGTGTTAAATTGTTATGTGTTTTTAAATTGGAAGCCCTTATGAGATAATTAGCCCATTAATAAGTTAGTAGGAGATATTTGTTTGGTATTTTTGAAATTTGGTTGAAATAAAAAGGGTAATTTTGTAATCAAGCTAAAATAGCCTAATAAGACAAAATGATAAAAGCTATCATCTTTTTATTCCTTTTTTCTTCTTCAACCGATTGTAAAAATAAAAAAAAATGGCAACCATGGTTGAGGTTTAGTCCAAGCTTTTCAAGCTCATTGTAAGTGCATCCAAGCCCCGTTTTTATTGATTTTTGTATTTTTGAAATCCTTGTACCATGATCTACATATTTCTACCCATATTTTAAGATATAGTTAAAGTCAAAAATTTTACCCATGATCGATAATTGTGTATTTTGATGTTTGATGGTAGATTATGCATGTTTATGAGTAGAGGAACGATTTTTACTAAGTGATTTTCGGTGAAAACGAGTAAAACGAGCTAATTGGTAAAAGTTGTTATTGTTCATGAGTATGTGTTATAGTAAGAATTTGAAGTTGCTATAGAAGGGAAAAATGTTCAGCATGTTATAAAACATAAGAATAAGGGCTGAAGTTTAATTTTCGAGCCTAGGTGCAAAATTATAAATATGTAAAAATTTAGGGGCAAAATTATAATTTTTCCAAAGTTAGAGTTAAGGACTGTTTTAGTAAATGTGAGTATTAAATAAGCTAAATTTGCTATTATAGATCAAGAAGAACGAAATCCGGAGTTAGATCGGGGAAAGAAAAAGATAGTGGACTAAATCGATATAGTTTATCGTATTTTGTTTTGAGGTAAGTTTGCAGTAAATAAATGCAATATTCTATTATTTTACATTTAATACTATTAAATTCCAGCATTTACATATTTATTCTGTAAATTTATTATTTAAAGACTTAAGTATGAATGGATGGAAAAGCTATCTCAGAAAGTTCCGGTTGAACCTTAGGAATGTGTAGGATACAAATGCCATGACATTAGGGTTTAAGGAAATCATATAAGACCATGTCAAGACATGGCATTGATAAGTTACTATAAGGCAAAGGTCCCATGTAAGACCATGCCAAGGCATGGCATTGGTGAATTCATAAAGCAAGGATACCACGTAAAATTCTAAGTTATGAGTGAATTCATTGGTGAATTCATAAATCCAACCCCTTACCCAAGTCAGTCATGTCAAACACAAGCTGCATTTATGTTTTGAACTCATAAATCAAGTCCTCCTTGCTTCCTGTCACCAGCAAGTCATCTACATAAATTGAGACTATCAGCAAGGTCTCCTTGTTGGATTTCTTTACAAAGAGTGTTGGCTCACTCAAACTTCTTTCAAATCCCAACTTGGAAAGATGGTTATTAATTCTTTCATACCAAGCTCGAGGTGCCTACTTCAGGCCATAAAGTGCCTTTCTCAGCCTGTAAACTTTGTCATCATTTCCTGGGACCTTAAAGTCTTCAGGTTGCTCGATATAAATCTCTTCCTTAAGGAAACCATTCAAGAAGGCTGACTTGACATCTAACTTGTGAATCTTCCATTGTTTCTGAGCGGCCAAGGCAAACAAGAGTTTGACAGTGTCTAGCCTTGCTACTGGAGCAAATGTCTCCATAAAATCGATGCCATATTACTGACTGTATCCTTTCACCACAAGCCTTGCCTTGTGTTTGTTCAATGAGCCATCAACATTGAATTTGGCTCGAAAAACCGACTTAACACCAATGACTTTCTTCTGGAGAGGTCTGTCTACCAAGTCCCAAGTCTGATTCTTATGAATCATGTCAAGCTCAACTTCCATAGCTCTCTTCCATTGCTTGTCCTTGACAGCTTCTTCATAGTTTGAGGGCTCAACTATGGCCACATTGCACCTTTGGTAGATGTCAGTAATGGTCCTGGTCCCTCTCACAGGTAAGTCATCCACATTTGCATTGCTGGACTCTTGTTCAGCTAGTTCAAAGTTACCTTCAGTCATTTCTTCTTCAATCTGCATTGTATTTGAACCATTCCAGCTCCAAGTCTTTGCTTCATCAAACTTGACATCCCTACTTACCAAAATCTTTTTGGTTGAGGGATCATAGAGCCTATATCCCTTATTGGTGCTGCTATACCCCACAAATATAGCAGGAGATGACCTCCTCTCAAGTTTGGTTCTTCTTTCAGCAGGTACATGCACGTAGCACACACATCCAAACACTCTCAAGTAGGAAACTGATGGCTTATGTCCATGCCAGGCCTCAAATAAAGTTTTTTCCTTTACATCATGTGTTAAAAGTCTGTTGAGCAGGTACACTGAGGTATTGACAGCCTCAGCCCAAAAGGTGTTTGGCAACTTACTTTCAAACAGCAAACATCTGGCCATGTTCATTACAGTCCTATTCTTCCTCTCACACACTCTATTTTATTGAGGAGTGTATACTGTGGTTAGCTGATGATGGATCCCTGCCAGCTTACACAACTTTTGAAACCTTTCAGACAAGTACTCAGCCCCATTATCTGCCCTCAATGCCTTGATCTTGTAATCTGCTTGATTTTCTACCTGAGCTTTGAATTTACTAAAGGCCTCGAACACATCAGACTTCTGCTTCAAAAAATAGACCAAACAGAATCTGGTTAAGTCATCAATAAACAGTACAAAAAACTTACAGCCATTGAGTGAAGGGGTCTTCATTGGACCACAGATGTTAGAATGCACCAGCTCAAGCTTCTCTCGAGCTCTCCATGCCTTGTTGATTGGAAAGGGCAACCTGGCTTGCTTATCGAGTTAGCATGCCTCACAAACAGCATTTGTTAACTCAACCTTGGCCATATCTTCAACCAAGTTCTGTCTGTACGTCAAATCAAGTGACCTGAAGTTGGCATGGCCTAATCTTCTATGCCATAGGCCAGCACTGTCAGTTAGGCTTGTGTAAGCCTTTTTCTCAAGCTGACTTAGGTCAAACATGAAGCATGTATCTGCCATAGGTACTGTGACAATTTCCTAGGCATGAAATCTTGAATAGTGCGTTAATCATTCTTGAAAACTAGTGAGTAACCTTTCTGGACCAACTGACCAACACTTAACAGATTCTGATCTATACCAGGCACATAAAGCACATCTGAAATTAGCTTGTTACCTGAGTCTGTGCTGATCACAACATCACCTCTACCTTTGGCCTCAATCAAGCTCCCATTGCCAATCTTGATCCTTGAGGTGAAGGTTCTGTCAAGCTCCTTGAAAAGACCTTCATCAGCTGCCATGTGATGAGAGCAGCCACTATCTACAAGCCAACTGCACTTGGCTTTGCTTCTGGTTGCAAAGCATGAGGCAGTAAAAACATGCTCCTCCTGAGCTTGAAGGTCCTCAGTAGTCTTTGCTTGAACTTGCTGTTCAACTTGTGGTTTGTCTTTGTTCCTGCATACCTTCTCATGGTGACCAACTTCTTGCAACTCTTACACTGAACATCTGGCATGTTCCAGCAGTGTTTCTCCAAGTGCTTAGTCTTCTTGCAATGTTTGCAAGGTGGAAACCTCATTCTCTCTGCATCTTTCCTTAATCTTTCCCTTCTGTCAGTCCAAGGCTTCTTTGGTCTCTGACTTGAACTCGAGCCATCTTTGGCTTTTGCTTGAAAAACTCTCTCAGGATGCTCTTCCTGTCTGTTGGCCCTTCTTTGCTCAAGTGCATAAAGGGAGTTCACCAACTCAGACAAGGTAATGGTTGTGAGGTCCCTCGAGTCCTCCAATGAAGAGATCTTTGACCCAAACCTCTCAAGGAGAGTGGTAATTACCTTCTCAACAAACCTGCTATCACTGAAATCTTCTTCTAGGAGCCTTATGTTGTTCACTGTTGCCATTACTCTATCAGAGTACTGCTTGATGGTCTTTGATTCCTTCATCTTCAAGTTCTCAAACTCCCTTCTAAGGTTGATCACCTGTTGCTGCCTTATCTTATCCGAGCCCATAAATTCTTCCTTCAGCCTTTCCCATGCTTGCTTAGGTGAATCACAGGCCATGATTCGAGTAAAGATAACATCAGACACTCCATTTTACAGGCAAGCCATAGCCTTATGCTTCTTGGCTCGATCCTCACTGTGCTGCCTAATCTGAGCAATGGTGGGATTGGTTCTCAATGGTGGTGGCTCAGCATCACTCTTGACTGCGCTCCACTTGTCTTGTGCCAGGAGATGAGTCTTCATCTTTACAGACCAAATGTGATAGTTTTCACCAGTAAACACAGGTGGTGGAGGTGGTATGTAGCTCATTTTTCAGCAACAATACGATGGATCAACAACAATGAGGTTTCTTCCTTCTTAAGCTTTGCTTTCACCGAAAAACACTAACATGAGAGGTCCTCAAAGAAGGCTGCTCTGATACCAATTGTTGGAATAAGGGCAGCAACTCAAAATGCAATACGCATAAAGTTTGCATATGATTATATGTGAACAACAGTCAAGAAGAAGGAGAAATCGAAACTTGAGCAAAAAGAACTTGAATACACCAAATTTAATGGCTTAACTTGATAACCATTTCATTGATAAAATGAATATATACATAAAATACAAGGGTTGAATAGTCAAAGACAATTACCTAATGAATTACCAACTCCCTATAGACTTGACTAATGTAAACTTAGCTTGTACATAAAATAATAGCTAAGTTGCTAGCTATTACATCAAATTAATGTTGTCATTATCCTATGGACTTAGCCATCATTACAAAACATTAGACTTCATCACAAAATCAACAAAAGGTGATATGCTCCCTCGAACCATGCTTGCTCCAAGCTGAGCTGCTGTTTCTGCTGCTACTGGTTCCATGTTGCATTGCAGGCCAATTCTTGACAGTCTTGACCATGTTGATGACTGAAGAAGATAGACCCCACGTCGTCGTTGCCATAGTCGGCATGGGGGGTATCGGTAAGACTACTTTTTGCTAGAAAAGTATATAATCATGTTGATGTTAGACGCCATTTTGATTTCTTGGCATGGGGGGCATCGGCAACAGAACCATCATTGGCTCAATGGGAGATGGTTCACAAAAACATCCATGGACACTTAAATGAGCTCCCACACCAAGATCGTCAATATGGTGCAGTGAATCGAATTTTGGTTTCAATCTACAATGACTTGCCTTATCCTTTAAAACCATGCTTTTTGTATCTTAGTCATTATCCAGAAGATTGGAAGATACCGAAAAAGAACTCATTCGTTTATGGATCGCTGAAGGTTTCATTCCGAAAAATGAAGAATTCTTGATGGAGGATTTAGGAGAAAAATTCCTAGAAGAGCTTATAGATAGGAGCTTGGTTCAAGTTAGCAGGCGAGACTATACAGGAACAAATGTGGAGACATGTCGAGTGCATGATCTCTTGAGGAACTTGTGCATGAAGAAAGCAACTTATCAGGGCCTGGGTCTCTTTTTATAGTAAAAAGTGATAACAGAGCAAAAGATAACCAACCTCTAAACTACTATAAGCACGAAGAACAAAGAAAAAGTCAGTAGTTTTCCCGAATATCATAGAACACCACTCTACCATTACCGAGATCACCGCCAAAGGTCCAACCATCATCTTTAATTGCCAATGAAGAAAAAGGTGCCTCGTATGAAATGAAAGCTGAGGGTCTTCTAGACCCTGAGTCATAAGTGTATAGCTTCTTATCCAACCCAACACAAGCAATAACCTGTTGAAAAGGAAAAAGAAAATTGAAATGTCAGAATATTTAGGGTATGTGAAGGTAGGGTTTGTTCTACTATGAGTTTTATATTATTTTTGTTAAATTAATTTGATATTTGGAAGCAAACTGATATGAAATCAAATTTAAGCTATAAGGTCCATTTAATATATAATTTTTTTTTTGATAAAACAATTTCTTTTTTTTTTATAAGAATTTCCATCAAGAATGCTAAAAGCATAGATCATTCCAAGGTGGAACGATGATAGTAGATGAAAGAGCAGATTATCATAGGAGAAATTGCTAATTTTTTTTAAAAATTAAGATGATGTAAATTTTTAAGGTACCATTCTCGTACCTCGTCAATGAATATGTCGCCGAATTTACCGGTGGATCAGAGTGTACAAAATTACTTGCTTCAATGCATGACCCTGATTTCATTACGGTTTTCTATTACAGTTTTAGAACATTGTTTTTTTATGCTTAATAAAATGGACTTTCGCTGAGAAAATAAAAGAAAACATTTAAACAAGGCTATGGAATTTTGAACAGTTTAATTGATACATCATTTTTGTATTAAATGTTTAAATTTACCAAAAAATAAAAAAATAAAATTTTAAATACTTTAATTAATACTATAATTATAATATCATATGTTTGAAGGGGTATGAGGGATGCTTCAGTTTCAGAAATAGTAAAGCTTTGGGAATTCATTTGGGGGTATTTCATTGCTAAGCAAGGAATCAAGGAGTAGTGAAAGCTAGAAAAAGAATCCCCATATTCTTAAGCAAAGAATTTAATTAAAGAGGAAAGAAGAATCTGCTTTTGCTTTCTTCTTGTTCAATTTTAATTATCATTTACTTTTGATAGAACAATAACAAAAAAAGGAATCAGAAAATACACAGAGACTGATTATCAATCTGTTTGACATCCACGAAAAAAAAAAGAAAAGAAATTCAGACTTTTTTTTTTTAATCAGCTAGAGAAATGGCAGAGGCTATTGTGTCCTTGGCTGTTGAAAGAATTTCAGATTTACTCATCCGTGAAGCAGTTTTCCTCAAAGATGTCAAGGAAGAAGTTGAGAGCCTATACACTGAACTAAAGCGAATGCAGTGTTTCTTGGAGGACGTTGATGGGAAGGCGGAACAAGACACGCGTCTCCGTAATCGGGTATCCGAAATCAGAGATCTTGCTTACGATGCTGAAGATGTTATCGAATCCTTCATCCTTGAATGTGCACATCAAGGAAGCTTTCAAGGAATCGTCAAGAGATTCACCTCCATTTGCACCAAACCTTCTCATCTGCACAAAATCAGGGTGCAGGTCAAAGCAATCCAGACCAAGCTCCAAAACATTTCCAAGAATCTTCCAGCTTATGAGATATCCGGTGATGGAGAAGGTTCTAGCTCAGTTTTCAACGTGCAGCGACAGTTAAGAAGGACATACTCACATGTTGAGGAAGAGGACGTTAGCTTGGAGGTTAGAACGAAGGATGTCATGACCAAGTTGATGACTGAAGAAGATAGACCCCACGCCGTGGTTTCCATAGTCGGCATGGGGGGCCTCGGTAAGACTACTCTTGCCAGAAAAGTATATAATCATGTTGATGTGAGACGCTATTTTGATTTCTTGGCTTGGTTTTCTATATCTCAACAATGTAAGCCGAGAGAAGTTTTGCTTACTATCTTGGCGAAAGTTCATGGAAGAGAGCTAATTAACAACCTGGAAGAGAGTGAGCTGGTTAAAAGACTTTTCGATGCTTTGAACAAAAAGCGGTATCTGATAGTCCTCGATGATGTTTGGAGAAACTAGGATTGGGATATTCTTAAACCTGCTTTTCCACGAGGAAGAAAGGGAAGCAAAATATTGTTAACAACACGCAACAGGAATGTGGCTTTACATGCCGATCAGCCGATCCTTGCAACACTCCCATGGAGCTCTCACTTCTTACAGATGATGAAAGTTGGAATCTTTTGTATAGGAAAGCATTCCCACGGAGCAAAATGGGTTCTCAATGCTGCTCAGACGAATTTGTGAAGCTTGGAAAAGAGATGGTGAAAAAATGTGGAGGCTTGCCTTTAGCAATTGTTGTGTTGGGTTCCTTGCTGGCAACAAAACAGTCAGTGGCTCAACGGGAGATGGTTCATAAAAACATCCATGGACACTTAAATGAGCTCCCACACCAAGTTCGTCAATATGGTGCAGTGAACCGAATTTTGGTTTCAAGCTACAATGCCTTGTTTATCCTTTAAAACCATGCTTTTTGTATCTTAGTCATTATCCAGAAGATTGGGAGATACCGAAAAAAGAACTCATTCGTTTATGGATCGCTGAAGGTTTCATTCCGGAAAACGAAAAATTCTTGATGGAGGATTTAGGCGAAAAATTCCTAGAAGAGCTTATAAATAGGAGCTTGGATCAAGTTAGCAAGCGAGACTATACAGGAACAAATGTGGAGACATTTCGAGTGCATGATCTCTTGAGGGACTTGTGCACGAAGAAAGCAAGAGAGGAGAAGTTCTTGGAAATTATTCAACAACCACTGCATGAACTTGAAGTGACATTGGCAGAATCTATGCTACGAAGAATTTCTATTCATCGTAGTCATGAATCGCAAGTTTTTTTGAAGGGAAAGCATCCAAAATTACGTTCTTTGTTGTTTTCTCAGAACCACTACAACAAAACAACCTTACCGCGACACTTTTTTTGACCTAAAACGACACAAAAAAAGTTGGTATAAGTTTCGCGACGCTTCATCCGACACTTCCAAAATGGTCGTCTATAGTACAGTTGGCATATGCATGGCGACGCTTTTGAAAATGCGTCGCCATAAGTCAACATAAGCTGACCCTTTTTGAAGGGTTGTGAAAAGCTTGGTCAATACCGATCTTTAAAAAATGTTAGGAAAGACCTAGTTAAGGCTAACCTTTGAAAAAGGTTGCGATAAATCTGTTTAAGGCAACCTTAAAAAGGTTGGTATAATTCTTGTCTAACGCAACTTTTAAAAACGGTTGGGATAGACCTTGTCTAAGACAACCTATAAAAAAAGGTTGGGATAGACCTATCTAAGGCAACCTTAAGTAGGTTAGGATATACCATGTCTAAGGCAACCTTTAAAAAAAGTTGGGATAAACCCATCTAAAGCAACCTTAAAATGGTTGGAATAAACTTTATCTAAGGCAATTTTTAAAAAAAGTTAGGATAAACCCGTTTAAAGCAACCTTAAAAAGGTTGAGATAAATCTTGTCTAAGACAACCTTTAAAAAAGGTTAAGATAAACCCGTATAAGATAACCGCAAAAAGATTGAGATAAACACGTATAATGTAATTTTTTTCTATTTTTTATTATTTCAATATTAATATATTTTTATAAATATTTACAGTGAATAATAATAAGAATTTTGCTTTAAATACAACTAAAAAAATATAAAATTAAAATTAAAATTAAAATAAAGATTGAATATTCAATACAAAAATTGATCCAACAATCAAAATACACTATCATTTAGCTAAAATGTATACCGCTAACATTCAACTCAATATACAAAAGTAAACAAATAAAAAAGTACCTAAGGCGATGGACATTGATATTGATGTTGTACTACAAAAAAGCTAATACAGTTTGAAACTGCAACTTTAATTCCAAGAAACTCTGTTGATCTCTTATTTCTACAAAAGTAGCGCTAAGTAGTGAAATATATCCAGATACAAGTATACCATATACCCTAACAATCCATTTTGTTTACTACCTACTTGTAACATATGCAGTTTTCTCTCCTTTCACCTTTATTGCTTCTTGACTCTTCGCTAGCGTTATTCCTCGAGCCCCAACCTTGCTGTAAGCCAATTGCAGTATATATAAAGACAATAAATAAAAATCAATACCCACAGTTAAAACATAAAATGCCAAACATCAAAGAGACTAAGGACAGTATATATATACCCATACAGTATATAATAACTTTCCAAACACATGAAAAACTTAAAAAAAAAAAAGAAAAATATATATACCTATATTGGACAGTATGCGTATCCACACAGATACATGAGTACAAGTAAACATAGCACACTAAAAGTATCACAAAATAACATCAGTGATTAAGGACATTAATAGTAACATCATGGCTAGCTAGACTGCGCTTATTTAAATGTGCAAGCTGTGCGAAACCCTTTCATGCCCAATTGCTACAATACCAAAGATATACTTCCAGATAATGTATTTTTATGGAACTGTTTGGTTTTATTTTCAAGATAGCACCAAAGTATCTAATTAAAGTAGATGAATCAATGCAAAGAAATAATTAATATGAACCACAAAAAATCAAAACATAGTGTACTCTATAGGCATGAACATATCGAAGTGTTAATTCTTGAGCACATTAAGGTGAAATGACATCAGCATTGACCACAAAAGATAAAAGAAAGAAAGAAGCATATGCACAAAGTCACAGGGATGGAGAATGAGTAGGATGTTGGCAAAAAGAAAGTAATCAACAATAAAAAAAGCCACACCTCGATTATAATTGGTTTTCCATCTTTCATTGCCTTTTTTAGATCCCCATTCAACCCTAGGAAATAAACAGCACAAAATAAAATCAATAGTGAATATACCTTTACAAAAAAATACAAATAAAACATATAAGAAGCTATTTGGGTCTTATATGTCTCTAGGCAATTCCTGCTTTTACATTTACATATAAGAAGCTATTTGGGTCTTATATCTCCATCTGGGAGCAAAATAAACTAGAATCAAAATCATTTCTAAATAAAGCTATTAATGCCATTTGTTTCTAGGCAATTCCTTTGTTTGCTTTTGTTTTCATGCATTTGAGTATTAAATGAGATAATTTGTAGAGTTAATTTTATTATATTATTTAAAATTAGAACTAAATTGATATAATGTGTAAGTATTTAAGTATTAAATATATTATTATAGAATAAAAATGACTAAAACATAACTAAACATAATACTAAAATTGAAAAATTTTATAATTTAATAACTAAAATAAAAATACTAAAATTGAAAGACCATAATAGTTTGATAATTAATAGTATACCTTAAAATCTAAACGATAATTTGAGAAATTTAAATTTAGGCATTTAGCAGAATGAAGCTACTTAGTTAGTGCTGTTGGATCATAGTTTTTGTATACACGGTGGCCAAAATCAGACATTTTCCGCTTCCTGAAGAAATGAATATATATGCAAAAATAAATAAAACAATCACAAGAAAATATAGCACTGCATGTCGAACCTTTAGCTTGAACTAACAACAAAATTATATATACAATATTTACCTGTTTAGGAGAGGTACTATTAAACAGCAAAATAGATAGCAGATACGTAACTATTAAACATCAAAATCATCAACATGGAAAACATTTCTGTTTAGGAGAGGTAGCTTCCTACCTTGCCGGAGTTATAATCAGGCACTTTGAACGATGCAATAGTCTTTGCAGATGGAAGAATCTCAGTGAATGTAAGTGTTGTCGAGATCTGGAAAAACAATGTAAGAATGTAAGACGCTCAGCAGGATTAGGCTACTGTTATTTAATAGTTTCAAAAGAAAGAAAGTGAAAACCATAAGAACCCACGTTAGAGTCGGTGTCAACTTTGACATCGAATTGACTATTCTTGTACTTGTATAATGCAGCAACATCCCCAGTAGAAAGTCCTCCTTTCTTTAGAGCAATTGACGTAAGGGCCTGATATATATATAAGGGGGCAAATGAGGAATAAAATAGAACAACATCACCTGTTGGAAGTTTTAAATTATAGGATCTAGCTAAAGAAGACCACATGAAAGTTCATTAACATCAGCAGACAAATCAAAATTCAAACCGCCAAGGAAATCTTTGAGAACTAGTAAAATTTAAAACTTTTGGTTCGGTTCAGAGCAGTTAAGACGCAACCAGGTTGCAGGGTCAGAATGGATAATTCCAGGATCAGTAACCAGAGCATAGAGGAAAACAAAACAAACAAGCTTAATCAAAATTAAAAGGTTTCAAACATTCTTGTTCGGATCTCAATGATTTAGAGACTACATGCATAGCAAATTACGTTCATGAACTATATCGGTAAGTCTAGCTGTCGAATGTCCGAACCCCATAAGCAAAAACGCACCAAATTAGTAGAGAAAACTGCAAGGACAACTAAAAACTATGCAACAACCAAATAGAGGCATATGAAATTGTCTCATCAATATTGCCATCATCTTATGACTAAACTCGATTGTCATAACATATTGAATGCGAAGATATTTGCCTTTTTTATTATCTTTTATCTCTTTATTGAGTGCAGCAACTTTAACGGGGGAGTACTTTGTGGTCGAGAACAGTTAAACTAAATAAATGGCTTTTGACAGGCTTTCATAAAATTCAACAATGGCATATAACTGAGATGATCCCACGAATTTAATGACAGTCCCACCTGAAAACCAGTCATAGTACAAAAGTTCTCGAGTTTTCAGAAAGATACAAATTCTACTTAATGTGTTTGCTTCCCATAATGAATCAAAAAATATCTTAGAACATCACATGTAGCATACATAGCCTGTTTTCCAGATAAATGATTCAGCTTTACTGCATGTTAATACGATTATAGTCTGGGATAAGCATGAATTTACGGACAGGAAAGATAAACGTCATCCAAACTCAAATCAAATCAAACTGTCTTCTCAACATTCCATATATAAATACACACAGATGTGTATATACATATGTATCAATTCCATGATTTAAAGCTATATTAGTGACATAAACATAAGGATTATATGTAAAACCATGTCAGTTTACAGATAAGTGGAAAAGTTCTATAATTGTGTTCATAAAGGGGGGGAAAGAGATTGATGGAAACTTACGTAATGACCCCTTACGTTGCGTATTAACAATCTGGTATCTGCACAAGGTTGTGTGAAGATGCTATATGGATCTAACCCCTTAAGAGCAACCAGGTCCTCCATTAAGCCATAAAATAAGTGGCCTTGTCTCAGGTCTACGGTTCAACGGTGACTCAATAAACCAGTAAAATAATGCCCTCCCAGCTTCTTCATTTACAGTTACATACCCTGAATATTGATTAAAGTCAACATTCTTTGGCTGTCCAGGTAACTCAGTGATTATCCAAATTTTGATCTCCAAAAGAAGAAGAAAAACAAGTAAAGCAAGTCAAAAGCACAAAGAGAAAATCAATGAACCTTGACTGACCCATGAATCAACCAATGAAGAACTCACAAAACAAGCAATACCCAAATTCACAAGTTCATAAATATTTCTGGGTTTTCAAAGATGGAACCTTTGGATATTCTAGAAAATGGGGTGGGGAAGGTAATTGAAAGGAATATAAATATATATCGAAAGATCGTACGGTGGAGAAGGAAGGAGATGGAGGATTTGATTACCTTTGGCTTTCTTGCCGATATCGACGAAGAGTCCTGGCCCCTTACTCATGGTTGCAGGAAAGACTGGGAAAAATTTAGGAAGGGGGGAAAATTAAGGCTTTTGGGGGTATATAGGATGGGAAAAGTTGAGGACAGCAAAACGCCATACTTTTTTCTAAAATAAAGTATCCTTTTGCGGAGAAAAGTATTTTAAAAATTCTAGATTAAATCTATCAAATAAAAAGTCGATAAATAAATCATTTTCATGTTGCAAACTTACTTCATTGCAGCATCAACCATTTTGAAATTACTACTACAAATTGTATTAACTCAAAGATAGTAATAAATAAATTTCTAAAATTTAAATCTAAATCTAATTTCCTTAAAATCCATAAACTTGAATGGATGAAGAATCAATTAATGTTGAGCTTCTTTGCAGGCTTGCATTTGGAGATGAAAGAAAGCATCCAACCCTACCAGCAACAACATGAAAATGGTATATAAAAAGAATATAATACAGAAATTATGAAAAATAAAATTAATTCTTAATGTTTACCCATTGTGTAAATTATTTTTTCTTTTAGTTTTGTTTTTATTTGTGATATAGAAAGTTTTAAAATAATGAGAAAATATTAAAATTATTATGTAAGATTTTTGGGTGTTTCTATTTTTTTATACATTTAACCAAATTTAGCTAATAAATTTATTTTTTTAGCTTTTTAGGTGGAATAGTTACAAAGAAAAACAAAACTATATAAAAGATCAAATTACACAATGTGTAAACGTTGTGGGATCGATTTTTTAGAATCAAGTCTAAATTGATGTAATGTCTAACTATTGAAAGTTAAAATTGCTATTATGTCAATTTCAAATGTTGTTGTCGTTAGCCAAATAGTTGAATGATAACAAAAAAAAATTACTAATAATTAGGTGACTATATTATTTACCTTAAAGTATGATAATAATGAGGTATCTTTTATATTTAATTGAAACAAAATATTTTTTTTATTTAATGAACACTAATCCAAATTAGGTCAAAGGAAAACAATGTTGCAATTAACATTGAAGTTTAGTAGTAAACTTAAAAAAGTAGGCAGGCCAACAATCATGGAAATTGAGAGAGTTTCAACAATATAGGCTTTTATGAATTTACATTAAAGATTAAATTAGCACTTGAATTATTGATATATAGTTGATTATTTATAACACCCCTTACCCGTATCCTATGCCGGAACCGAGTACGAGGCATTACCAAACTTAACACATATATAAAATGACTTAGTCAAGCCCCTATACATGCCATAACTTAAATCATTTATAAATAAAGATACTCATAGATAGCTTGATAGTGTGAAGCGATCTCTGACGACCTTCAACCCGAGCTTGTTTAGTAGGACTCTGTAACATGTGAAAGAAAAGGGGGTAAGCTTATAAAGCTTAGTAAGTTCACATGTAAAAATAATAACCATTAGCAATGAATTTAGCTTACTACTAATCTGTCATAACTTGCATAAATAATGCTAAGTTCTTACTTTCCCAACTTACTCATTTGTAGCCTTATCAAAGCCTCAACATGACAAATCCTCACAACAAGTTCTCAAATTGATACAAACATTAAATCACATATTTATACCTTATTACTCATGTTCACATTAATCTGTCTACTTGAATCGCTGTCACTAAATTATTTATTTCTTGAGCTACAGAGCTCCGAATTTCAAAGCGCTAATTTTCCATGCAACTAGACTCACACATCTTCATACCCTAAAATTTCCAGAATTTTTGGCATAGCCAGTTAGTAGAGTTTATTCATTAAATTTTCCCCTATTTCACTGTTTGACTATTCTGACCACTTTTCACTATGAATCAATTTTACAGAATTCAAATGATGTTATAATTTATTTACTTTGAAACTAGACTCATTAAGGATTTCAAGCATATAACTTTTATCCCATAACTAGTTTTGTACAATTTTTAATGATTTTTCCAAGATAGAACAGGGGATCACGTAATCAATCTAAATCAGTCTCACAAAGATCTAAATATCTCAAAATACAGAATTTCGTTCCTTTCTCTGTTTCTTTCGTATGAAAATAGACTCAATGAGCTTTAAATCAATATATCATCCAACTTATAATTCAATTTCTACTATTTTTGGTGATTTTTCAAATTCACGTCACTACTGCTGTCCAAAACAGTCTCATTGTAAATTTTTTCTCTCTTTCTCTTTTTTTAGTTGTATTCATTACTTGCTTATAACAATCTTTCTAATTTCCGATTACATATCGAGCATATTGCTCATACGATTCACATGTATATACCCTCACTTATCACTACAAAGTCACACATAATTTCACTTAATCAATTTTCTCATTGAACACTCGAAATATACACGGATACGTAGAGAATTAGCACATAAGTGCCACACTGATATGTAGTCGAAGCTACCACTGTAATGTAGCCAAAGCTACCACTGATATGTAGCCGAAGCTACCACTATTCACTGATTAGGTAGTCGGAGCTACCACTTTTCACTGATCAGGTAGCCAGGGCCACCAATTTTCACTGATCAGGTAGCTAGAGCTATCACTTTTCACTGATCAATAACACTGGAAATGTCCACGGGCCTGCTCACACAAGCTGTCAGGTGTCTGCAACACATGCTAGATCACCCAGCACCCAGGACTCACTGTAACACTGGTCTCTAGTATCCACTTCCATTCCTATGTTCAACCGGGAATTTATTCTTTACACTTATTTTAAACACTTTAGCACTTGAATAATTCATAAACAATTTTTCTTCCACAATCAATACTTTCTTGATATTACACAAAGCCATCTTTCTAATTTGGTCTTACATGTAAATTTATACAAATTCTCATTAAAATGTCGAGTCAATATCGAACTTTATAATTATATTGGAAAATCAAGACTAAAGTATTCATAACTAAAATTTCAATTTAACATTCAAACTTGTATCATTAAATGCTTATTAAACATATGAACTTACCTCGATACCAAAACGACTATTTTACCAACTTTCTCGATTTTCAATTTTCCTCCAGTTCTAGGTCCAAATCTCGTTTTCTAGGGTCTAAAACATCACATTTCACTTATTTAATTAATGTACTATTCAAAAAAGTCCTTAACTCAAATTTTTCAAAATTATAATTTTACCCTTAAACTTTTACATATTTACACTTTTGCCCCAATACTCGAAAATTAAACTTCAGCCCTTATTCTTATGTTTTATAACATGCTGATCATTTTTCTCTCTATGGCAACATCAAATTCTCACTAATTCACACACTTATGACCAATTTATAACCTTTTCAAATTAACCACTTTTATACGATTTCATCGAAAATCATCTAATAAAACTCGTTTCTCTGATCATAGACATGCATAATCTACCATAATTCATCAAAATTCACAATTATTCAACATGGGTCAATTTTTAAAATTAAACTCTAGCTCAAAATAATGGCAGAAATAGCTAGATTAAGTTACCGGGATTTCAAAAATACGATGAACATCAAAAACGGGGCTCAAAAACACTTACTATTGAGCTTTGAAAAAGCTTGAAACACTATCCATGGCTTCTTGAAAAATTCGGCAGAATGGAGAAGAGAATGAGCAGATTTTTGGGTTTCAATTTGTCTTTTATGCCTTAAAACACCCAAATGACAAAAATGCCCTTAAGGCTTTTCTTTCAATTTTGTCCAATTCATGCCGATTTTTATTCATCAAGTTATTCAATGGTCTAATTACCTTTTAAAGGCCTCCAATTTAAAACTCATAGCAATATGACACCTCTAATATATAGAACTAAAGTTTTCCACTTTTTACAATTTAGTCATTTTGACTAAATTGAGTGCTCAACTGTCAAATTTTTTTTAACAAAATTTTTTTTTACGAAATCTTTCCGTAAAATTGTAGACCATAAAAATATAATAAAAATAAAATTTTTCTCGTCGGGTTTGTGGTCTCGAAACCACTGTTTCGACTAGACCCAAATTTGGGCTGTTACAACTCCCCCCTTTTAGGATTTTCGTCCCTGAAAATCTTACCAGAATGAAGTTTAATATCTTTCGCACGATTTCCAACATCACTAAATAATCTTCTTCTTTTTTTAAGACGATACTTTTAGAAACACTCTGTCATCGATCCAAATCCCAATATAACTCAGTCAATTCTGTCAAATAAAGAATCGCTACATATTGAAATTATTATACTAATTCCGTCAAACGTTCGAAAATAACAACTAGCATTTCTCTTGATCTGAAGATTGAGGGAAACCTGATACGAAATTCACAATAGTTCTGCCTTATTATCATTTTAATATTATCACTGATATCGTTAAACTTGAATACACTTAACATTCAACTTAATTTTGTCAACATATCAACATCTGAATACAGAGTCAAAAGTACCAGGTTCATACTACTTTAACTCTTTTGGGCCCTTTTGTTACTTACCATCCTTAATCAAATTAGGGAACGATTACGGAAAATTGAGTACTTCACTTCCACTTTGCCATAGTATAACTATGGTCTTACGTATGATCACTTATCACTTTCCGAAGCCATAGCCCTGCCACAGTCTTACACGGATCACATTTATCACTTGTCACTTATCACTGATCAAATAAGTGTAGCTAAAGCTATCACTTATCACTTGTCATTGATCAGAAGTACTCAAATCCGATGTTCCGCTCAATTTGATCATTTATTCGGTTTTTGCATTGTTGTTTTATTCTCAATTCATCAACAAATATATCTCATCATATATTATATAATTCATGAAATTAACATTTAATCATTAAATTTCAGCCATATGAACTTACTACCAGTTATCCAGATGAAAAATTCTCTGTTAATGAAATACTTTCAGAAGCACTTGACACACATCTAAGTTCAATACTCTTACCCATTAAAAGTTTAGACATCAGATTCACAGTTTGGTACATAATATTTCATCCTCTTACTAGTGTAACTGCCTCGGAGTATCATCCATCTCTGTACTTCTCAAATAAACAGATAATTATCATTGTGCTAGACATCATAATATTATGTCTTTAACTCATTGATATATATATCAAGATCATTTGAAAAGTGAAAATCAATACACAGGTCTAAGTTGAACTTTCTATCATTCACACTTTGCCAACTTCAATTTCTTCTCAAATCTAGAGAAAGATTAAACTTATAGTAGAATTTACTTCAACTATTACTCGTCGAAGCACTTAACTATATTGATGCCACAATACTCATACAGCTTAAAAATCATAGTGCCATAATAAGACTAACTTCTCAATTACTTTAGTAGATAAGGTCTTGGCTGAAAAAAAAACATCTCGATCATCGGAGAAAATTAAACACAAATTTTCATAACAACCAATACAAAAGCACAATCTTTATACTTCTGGTAACTGTATCAAAGTACTCTCGCCATCAAGCCAAAACTTATAATCATCATAAGCATTGAAAATAATCTTAACAAAAGCCACACAACCTTCCTTTATTTTCATTGAGTAATAGCTAGTAAAACAATACGCTAACATCTTACGGACCTTACCGTCAACTTTCTATTCGTGCATAATGCAGAAAATTAGAAAAGATAGAGAAATTTCGATCACAGTTCAAATAAACTACAATGTTTTCATCTACCTGTAAATTTAGCTGACATTCTTATACTATAGGAATTTCATTCGAAATCTTACAGATATATATATTCACCTCTGAGAGTAAATAAACACATATAATAGTCGGAAGAGATTGCTGTAATTTCTCAACCATAAACACTGCATTCAGTCATTAGTACATCTCGATCATGATTGCACTATCTAATTCTGTCATTACTAATCTAATATTATTCCAATTGTAAACAGATATAAATTCAGAATAAATTCCAGCAATCACATACTTTAGGCCTCATACCTAGATGGGTTATTTAGCTGAGCCTGACCTTTCTTCAACTATAACATTTTGAAATACGAATGATCTTTATATTAATCTGATATCTTTTCTGTAACTGTGTTTATTTACTAAACCGTTCGCGTTGTCAGTTAATCTACAACTCAACTATTTAATCTTCCACTTGTAAACCCATTCGGTCTGAATTTCATAAAATTTCTTTATAACATACCTTATTGGAAGGGGGTGAAGTTGTAACGCATCTAACTTACCTCTTATATATTCATGCATATAACTTAACATTCATCAATATGTATTTTACTTCAAGTAACTTAACATGCATACTCATTTTACACAATCTTCCTATCATCTTATACAAACAAGTGTACTTATACTTTCATTCATAAATCTCAAGTAAAATTACTCATAACATTCACTTAATTTCACAAGTTATACTCATAGCATCATACAAATGCCAATCAAACATGAACCCTTATAATAGTATAAATTTTCCTTTCATCTCATCTTTCATATTTCAAAAGAAATTTCTATCCACAATTTATTCATCATCACATAAACATCATAAACTATTATTCTTACTTTTCACGAGTCTCAACTCATCATAAACACATTGTTTGCACTATCAAATTTAGCTCGGTTGAAATGCACATCTTTCTAATAAAATAATTTACATCAGGTTCGGGAGTCGTCACACTATCACAGCTCATTATGGCATGTATAATTAGACTCTCACACTCACTATGATAGTTCGAGAACAGACTAAACCATAGCTCTGATACCAATAAATGTAACACCCCTTACCCGTATCCTATGCCGGAACCGAATACGAGGCATTACCAAACTTAACACATATACAAAATGACTTAGTCAAGCCCCTATACATGCCATAACTTAAATCATTTATAAATAAAGATACTCATAGATAGCTTGATAGTGTGAAGCGATCTCTGACGACCCCCAACCCTAGCTTGTTTAGTAGGACTCTGTAACATGGGAAAGAAAAGGGGGTAAGCTTATAAAGCTTAGTAAGTTCACATGTAAAAATAATAACCATTAGCAATGAATTTAGCTTACTACTAATCTGTCATAACTTGCATAAATAATGCTAAGTTCTTACTTTCCCAACTTATTCATTTGTAGCCTTATCAAAGCCTCAACATGACAAATCCTCACAACAAGTTCTCAAATTGATACAAACATTAAATCACATACTTATACCTTATTACTCATGTTCACATTAATCTGTCTACTTGAATTGCTGTCACTAAATTATTTATTTCTTGAGCTACAGAGCTCCGAATTTCAAACCGCTAATTTTTCCTGAAACTAGACTCACACATCTTCATACCATAAAATTTCCAGAATTTTTGACTTAGCCAATTAGTACAGTTTATTCATTAAAATTTCCCCTGTTTCACTGTTTGACTATTCTGACCACTTTTCACTATGAATCAATTTTCTCCTTGTACAGAATTCAAATGATGTTATAATTTATTTCATTTGAAACTAGACTCATTAAAGATTTCAAGAATATAACTTTTATCCCATAATTAGTTTTGTACAATTTTTAATGATTTTTCCAAGACAGAATAGGGGATCACGTAATCATTCTAAACCAGTCTCACAAAAATCTAAATATCTAAAAATAAAGAATTTCTTTTCTTTCTTTGTTTCTTTCATATGAAAATAGACTCAATGAGCTTTAAATTAATATATCATCCAACTTAAAATTCAATTTCTACTATTTTTAGTGATTTTTCAAATTCACGTCACTGCTGCTGTCCAAAACAGTCTCATTGTAAATTTTTGCTCTCTTTCTCTTTTTTTAGTTGTATTCATTACTTGCTTATAACAATCTTTCTAATTTCCGATTACATATCGAGCATATTGCTCATACGATACATATGTATATACCTTCACTTATCACTATAAAGTCACACATAATTTCACTTAATCAATTTTCTCATTGAACACTCGGAATATACACGGATACGTAGAGAATTAGCACATAAGTGCCACACTGATATATAGCCGAAGCTACCACTGTAATGTAGCCGAAGCTACCACTGATATGTAGTCGAAGCTACCACTGATATCTAGCCGAAGCTACCACTATTCACTGATCAGGTAGTCGGAGCTACCACTTTTCACTGATCAGGTAGCCAGGACCACCACTTTTCACTGATCAGGTAGCTAGAGCTACCACTTTTCACTAATCAATAATACTGGAAATGTCCACAGGCCTGCTCACACAAGCTGTCAGGTGTCTGCAACACATGCTAGATCACCCAGCACCCAGGACTCACTGTAACACTGGTCTCTAGTATCCACTTCTATTCCTATGTTCAACCAGGAATTTATTCTTTACACTTATTTTAAACACTTTAGCACTTGAATAATTCATAAACAATTTTTCTTCCACAATCAATACTTTCTTGATATTACACAAAGCCATCTTTCTAATTTGGTCTTACATGTAAATTTATACAAATTCTCATTAAAATGTCGAGTCAATATCGAACTTTATAATTATATTGGAAAATCAAGACTAAAGTATTCATAACTAAAATTTCAATTTAATATTCAAACTTGTATCATTAAATGCTTATTAAACATATGAACTTACCTCGATACTAAAACGACTATTTTACCAACTTTCTCAATTTTCAATTTTCCTCCCGTTCTAGGTCCAAATCTCATTTTCTAGGGTCTAAAACATCACATTTCACTTATTTAATTAATGTACTATTTAAAAAAGTCCTTAACTTAACTTTTCAAAATTACAATTTTGTCCCTAAACTTTTACATATTTATACTTTTGGCCCAATACTCGAAAATTAAACTTCAGCCCTTATTCTTATGTTTTATAACATGCTGGTCATTTTTCTCTTCTATGGCAACATCAAATTCTCACTAATTCACACACTTATGACCAATTTATAACTTTTACAAATTAACCCCTTTTATACGATTTCATCGAAAATCATCTAATAAAACTCGTTTCTCTGATCATAGACATGCATAATCTACCATAATTCATCAAAATTCACAATTATTCGACATGGCTCAATTTTTAAAATTAAACTCTAGCTCAAAATAATGGTAGAAATAGCTAGATTAAGTTACCGGGATTTCAAAAATATGATGAACATTAAAAACGGGGCTCAAAAACACTTACTATTGAGCTTTGAAAAAGCTTGAAACCCTATCCATGGCTTCTTGAGAAATTCGACAGAATGGAGAAGAGAATGAGTAGATTTTTGGGTTTCAATTTGTCTTTTATGCCTTAAAACACCCAAATGACAAAAATGCCCTTAAGGCTTTTCTTTCAATTTTGTCCAATTCATGCCGATTTTTATCCATCAAGTTATTCAATGGTCTAATTACCTTTTAAAGGCCTCCAATTTAAAACTCATAGCAATATGACACCTCTAATATATAGAACTAAAGTTTTCCACTTTTTACAATTTAGTCATTTTGACTAAATTGAGTGCTTAACCGTCAAAATTTTTTTTAAAAAATTTTTTTTTACGAAATCTTTCTGTAAAATTGTAGACCATAAAAATATAATAAAAATAAAATTTTTCTCGTCGGGTTTGTGGTCTCGAAATCATTGTTTCGACTAGACCCAAATTTGGGCTGTTACATTATTCACATCACCTGCCATAGATATGCAAAAGATCCAGTTTTAAAGTTTTAAAATTTGTATGAAAAAAAAAAGAAAAAAGATAATTAAGAGAGAAAAATATTACAACCAAGTAATCTTTGAATTAACGTAAAAGTAACCCCTACCATATATCATCTCAGATATTTGAATGGAAGGTATGTGGCTCACTTTATAGAAATCCTCTCCTTCTTTTTCACCTATCACTTCAATCATTTTTGTCAATGATGAAGGCATTCTTCTTAATTTCAATTCTTGGAGAGTAGTAATATACCTCAGTCCTTCTGGCAACATTTCTAGTTTGAAATTGAAGCTCAAACTCAAATTTCGGAGACGTGGCATTGCGCCTTCTTGTATCTCCCACTCTTCTAAATTTGTTGCTTTATTTATCTGAAAAGAGTCGAGTTGAGGAAAGCCATTGGCAGAGCAAATCATTTTTCTCCCCTCATATGCAAAACTTGATAAAATAAGAATTGCCAAACAAGGCAGAATTTCCAACACTTCCATTGGATCTTGAGTCATCGTAGAGCATTCTAAAGTTAATTTGACAATACTTTGTGGAAGAAATTTCAAAACATGATGGCTTTGATGTGGAACTTCTTTTAAATGCCCTACTAATTTCAATTTGGAAAGGTGAGGAAACTGAAAAAGAGGTTCCAAGTCTAGATATAAAAATGAGCCTAGGTATGACAATAAGCCTAGATATGGAAATGAGCTTGACTTTTCAACAAACATAGACAATGACCTAAGGCGATCCAATTTGATCATCGATAGTAGGGTAGACTTAACATCTTTTGAACTTGTAAATATTATTCCTAAACACTGAATATGAGTCATCTTAAGCACCTCATTATTTTCAGCCAACTTCTTGTCCACCAACATGTACTTCAGAGTTTCAATATTTTTTAATGAAAAGCTTCGCCACAAAAGAAAACCACTTTTGATATTTAGGACCGATTCCACTTTTATCACAAATTGCCTTAAGCGTTCTAATTTGAATACACCATCTGGAACACTGACACTACGGCATTGGAGGTGCAAAGTGTATAAATTCTTCAACTTTCCAATAGCACATGGCAAGATCATTTCCACAGTGCATTTTAACCTCAAATACCTCAAATGATGGAGATTACCAATTTCACCTGACACATGCCACTTCCCGACTTTCGTCGTAAGTTTCAACACTCTTAAAAGTTTATAGTTATTAAAATTTGGAAAATGGAAACTCATCATCCATCCATTCAGCAACAAGGAACGTAATTTTGGATGCTCACCTTTTAAATGGACGTCCCTTTCGCCAGGATGTATAGCAATTCTTCGTGGCATAGATGTTACCAAGGTCACATCAAGAGAATTTTCAGAGTTTTCAACTAATGAAGGTTGAATAAATTTTAAGAAATTCTCCTCTTCTGCTTTCTCCACGCACAAGTTTCTCAAGAGATCATGTATTCCGCATGTTTTCACTTTTGTCCCAGGATAGTCTCGTCTCCCATCTTGAACCAAGCTTCTATCTATAAGCTCTTCTAGGAATTGTTCGCCTACATCCTCCATCAAGATTTCTTCTCTTCCGGCCAATAATGGTGAAATGAAACCTTCAGCGATCCATAATCGAATGAGCTCTTTTTTCGATATCTCCCAATCTTCTGGATAATGAGCAAGATACAGAAAGCATGGTTTTAAATGACAAGGCAAATCATTGTAGCTTAAAACCAAAATCCTGTTCACTGCACCATATTGATGATCATGTTGTTGGAACCCTTTTAAGCTTTTTTGGAAAAAGGTTCTGTGAACCGTCTCCCAGCCGTCCAATGATTGTTTTCTTGCTAGCAAGCTTCCCAAGACAATAATCGCTAAAGGTAGACCTCCGCATTTTTTCACCATCTCTCTTCCGAGTTTCTCAAATTCTTCAGAGCGGATATGAGAATCTGTCTTGTTTAGGGGGAATGCTTTCCTACTCAAAAGAATCCAACTTTCATCATCTGTAAGAGGTGAGAGCTCCACGGGAGTGTTGCAGGGATCGGCATGTAAAGCCACATTCCTGTTGCGTGTAGTGAACAATATTTTGCTTCCCATTCTTCCTCGTGGAAAAGCAGGTTTAAGAATATCCCAATCCTCTCTTCTCCAAATATCATCGAGGACCACCAAATACCGCTTTTCTTTCAAAGCATCAAAAAGCGTTCTCGTCAGCTCAATCTCGTCCATTTTCTCATATTTCTCTCTTTCATCGTCAGAAGGAGAGAGAACTTTCTTCAAGACACTAAGCAAAACTTCTCTCGGCTTACATTGTTGAGAGATAGAAGACCAAGCCAAGCAATCAAAATGGCGTCTCACATCAACATGATTATAGACTTTTCTGGCAAGAGTAGTCTTACCGAGGCCCCCCATGCCGACTATGGAAACCACGGCGTGGGTTCTATCTTCTTCGGTCATCAACTTGGTCATGACATCCTTCGTGCGAACCTCCAAGCTAACATCGTCCTCTTCCTCGACATGTGAGTATGTCCTTCTTAACCGTTGCTGCACCTTGATAATTGAGCTGGAGCCTTCTCCATCACCGGATATCTCATAAGCTGGAAGATTCTTGGAAATGTTTTGGAGCTTGGTCTGGATTGCTTTGACCTGCACCCCGATTTTTTGCAGATGATAAGGTTTGGTGAAAATAGAGGTGAATCTCTTGACAATCCCATGAAAACCTCGTTGATGTGCTGCTTTAAGAATAAAAGAGTCGATGACATCTTCAGCATCATAAGCAAGATCTCTGATTTCTGACACCCGATTCTGGAAACGCGCATCTTGTTCAAGCTTGCGATCCGCATCCTTCAAGAAACACTGCATTCGCTTAAGTTCAGCGTTTAGGCTCTCAACTTGATCTTTCACACCTTTCAGGAAAACAGCTTCATGGATGAGTAAATCTAAAATTCTTTCAACAGCTAAGGACACGATAGCTTCTGCCATTTCTCCCGCTGGTTCAGAAAAGATTCCACAAACTGATCGGCAAGTATTAGTAGAATATTTTATGTATTAGTGGAGAAGTATTTCTCTTTATCAGAAGTTCTGAACAGCCGATAAGGTTGCTGATTATTTTTCCATGGACAGGAAAAAGCTGAAGATATTATTATTATTATTATTATTATTATTACTGAACTTAATTTTTTTAAATAAAATAACATACATTATTTGGAGGAAGCTACACGTTTTTGAGTAATTCCTTTTTTTTTTATATTTTTAATTAAATTTAGTTAATATTTTTTTTTTTTAAATTCTCTAGTTGGGAGGGTCGTAAAGGAAAATTATATAAAAGATCAAATTACACCATATGAGAACCCTCTCATTTCAATATCTAGCACGGACATGTTGGAACACTTTGATCTCTTTTCCTGTTAAATCCGGTTGATTAATATATGTTGTTAGAATAGGTGTTATCAAATATCAGCATTTAAACCCTATGAAATCACAAACAATAAAGATAGAGATATGACTATTATAGCACCATAATGCTCTAAAAAATCAAAAGAATTAAATTATGTATAAAATTATTTTTTTTAATACAATATTAAGGGTGAGAATGAGGTTAAATGGTTTGAATATATATCAAACGGGTGTCTAACAAGAGCTTTAATGAAACTAGTTCTCGTGATGATGGCTTCAACTCTTCTGAATCAAATGAAGTTTGTCGTTGTAGAAAGATGTTCATCTATAGTATGTGATTTGGATGGAGGGAATGTGTCGCACTTTATAGAAATCTTCTCCTTCTCTTCCATCCTTCACTTGAATCCTCTTTTCCAATGAACGATTCATTGTTGATAATTTCAATTCTTGGAGAGTAGTAATAAACATCAATCCTTCCGGCAACATCTCTAGTTTTAAAATAAATTTTAACTCCAAATTTCGGAGACGTGGCATTGCGCCTTCTTCTCTCTCCCACTCTTCTAAATTTTTTGCATAGTCCATGCAAAGAGAGTCAAGTTGAGGAAAGCCATTGGCAGAGCAAATCATTTTTCTCCCCTCGTATGCAAAACCTTGTAAGTTAAGAATTGTCAAACAAGGCAACCTTTCCAATACACCCATTGGATCATGAGTTAGCTCAGAGAAACGCAGAGTTAACTTGACAATATTTGGTGGAAGAAATTTCAAAACATGATGGCTCCGATGTGGATATTCTTTTATAGGCCCTATTAACTTCAATTTGGAGAGGCTACGACACTGAAAAAGAGGTTCCAAGTCTAGATATGAAAATGAGCTTGACTTGTCATCGTTCAGAAAGTCAGACAAACTCATGGACAATGACCTAAGGCGATCCAATTTGATCGCAAACAATAGGATAAGCTTAACATCTTCTGAACTCTTGAATATTATTCCTAAACATTGAATATTAGACAACCTAAGCGCCTCATTATTTTCAATCAACTTCTTGTCCACCAACATGTACTTCAAAGTTTCAATAATATTTTTTTGAAGAAAAACTTTGCCACCAATGGAAACTACTTTTGATCCTACTAGGGTATGCATCCCCTTTCATCACAAATTGCCTTAAACGTTCCAACTTGAATACAACATTTGGAGCTACACTGCGAGAAAGGCATTGGAGGTACAAAGTGTGTAAATTCTTCAACTTTCCAATAGCACATGGCAAGATCATTTCCCCAGTGCATTTTAACCTCAAATACCTCAAATGATGGAGATTACCAATTTCACCTAACGCATGTCACTTCCTAACATTCCTCGTTAGTTTCAACACTCTTAAAAGTTTGAATTTCTTGAAATTTGAAATATGGAAATTTATGAATATCTCTTCTTGAATCAGCAGCGAAGAACGTAATTGTGGATGCTCTCCTTTTAAATGGACATCCCTTTTGCCAGGATGTATATCAATTCTTCGTTATTGTTACTTTTTAATGTTAAACGATCAAAATATAAATTTACTAGTAGTTTAATGACTTTGAATGCAGTAAAAGTTAGTGGAATCAAAGAGTTTCGCGTCACCAATATACCACGTCAGCAATTGGGATAAATAATTATTTTTTAAATAAAATCATGTAGAATAATGTCATCTGTATAAATATTAGAAAAATACTGCTATTTCTGAAAAATTAAGGGACCTTAAAAAAAACTTTTTTCTGATGAAGCTAAACAATTTGAGGCTACCAATTTCTAAAATTACCTGCGTCATCCATTTTTGAAATGTCGTTTTTTTATGTCATATATGTATTTAATAAAAAAAATCATTTTCATAGATAATCAAAAAATTTCAATTATTTTTGTATAATAAAAACAAAATTGCTAGGCATGGACACAAAAAGCGATGGGTGACAAAATTCCAAAAGCGCCAACCGATTTTGCACACATTGGAAGTAAACGTTGTTTGCAATTTCTACATCGGAAGCCAAGTTGTGGGAAACTGACATTAATTAGGCCAACCCTCAGTTTCATTTCTTCCAAATAACAACCAGTTGAACACCCAACAGTCGTTGCTCATAATTGATAGGATAAGACCAAAAGAGATAAAAGATAATTATTTGGATAAATTATATTTACCTTCACTAAACTATTAATAAATTTATATTTTAATTATTTAATTTTAAAAAATTACAATATAGTTATTGAATTATTCAATAATTTTTATTTAAGTCATTAAACTATTCAAAAGTTTTTGTTTAAGTCATTGAACTATTAAGTTCCTTTTTAAAAAAAAAAAAAGGCAATTTGGCTAGCGAGGTTCAAGCGACAATTCGATGAACAGTACGATGGATCAATACACATTAACGAGTAAAAGAACATTTATTAGATCATGTCAATCTAATGGTCGGTATCGAAGAATGGAGGAAAGCTGTTTGGATTTTAGTTCGTAGATACGTGATATTTAAAGTTGTTTCATGGAAAAAACACCTTAAATTGTAGAAAAGTCAGGGCAAAAAAATTTATTATTGGTGCAGGCGATGTGAAAAATCGAATATCATAAATCTTTCCCTAAAATCGATAAACTTAAATCGATGAAGAATCAATTAATGTTGAGCTTCTTTTGCAGGCTTGCATTTGGAGATGAAAGAAAGCATCCAACCCTACCAGCAACAACATGAAAATGGTATATCATCTTTTATCTATACTAATAATAATGATAAAAAAAAGAATATAAAATAGAAATTATGAAATGATATTGCAAGTTTCTTTTTAGAAAAAACGAAAAAAAAAAAGTAGAGAAGAGATTATTATTTTATTGAAATAAATTCTTAATGCACCTATTTAGATATAAGCAAATTACTGTATTTGGATAGAGGGAATGTGGCGTACTTCATAGAAATCCTCTCCTCTTTCATCTATCACTTTAATTATTTCTTTCAATGACCAAATCATAGTCATTTCTTGTAGAGTAGTAATATACCTCAATCCTTCTGGAAGCATCTCTAAACTATTAACATTGATCAATTTCAATCTTCAAAGGCATGGCATTGCACCTTATTCTATTTCCCACTTCTTCAACCCTTGTAGAAATCTCATTTCAAGAGAATCAAGTTGAGGAAACCCATTGGCAAAGCATATAATCTTACTTTCATCATATGTTGAATTCTCTAATTTCAAAATTCTCAAACAAGGTAACTTTTCAACACACCCATTGGATCACGGGTCATCATAGAGTCATCTAAAGTTAACTTGACAATACTTGACGGAAGAAATTCCATGGCTCTGATGTGGATCTTCTTTTATATGACCTATTAACTTCATTTTGGAGAGGTGACAACACTAATAAAGATGTTACAAGTCTAGATATGATCAATGAGTTGACTTGTCATGGTTCATATAGTCAAGCAAACACATGTACAATGACCCAAGGCGATCCAATATGATTAGCAACAGTAGGATAGACTTAATACATTTTGAACTCTTAAATATTATTCCTAAACATTGAATATGAGTCAACCTAAGTGCCTTATTATTTTCAATAAACTTCTTATTTGCCATCATGTGCTTCAAAGTTTCAATATTTTTTTGAAGAAAAGCTTTGCCACAGGAGAAAACAACTTTTTTAACAATTTCATCACAAATTGCCTTAAACATTCCAACTTGAATACTACATTTGGAATTACAGAGTCATAATGGCATTAGGGGTACAAAGTGTGTAAATTCTTCAACTTTCCAATAGCCCATGGCAAGAGCATTTTGAGTTTGCATCTTAACCTCAAATGATGGAGATTACCAATTTCACTTGACACATGCGACTCCTCAACATTCCTCGTAAGTTTCAAGAATGGAAAAACTAACGTGAAATTGAGAAATTGAACGGGAAAATTTGAAACAAAAAGAATCAACAGAGATAGAAAACAACTAGCAGCAACAAAACTAATGTGAAAACAAAAGAAGAGTGGAAAAGATGGGAAAGTGGGGAAGTTGACCATGGGATGGAGAGTGGGAGAATTTTGGAGAAATATTTTTAATTAATTTTGTCTTGAAAAAATATTATCCTAACCAACATAATTTTTTTATAACCTATCAATTTATTCATAATTCGAATTTAACTAAACCACTAACACATGGGCGGCACACTTAGGGAGTATCAAAAATAATTTTTGCTTTGCTTTGCATGAGATTTAAACATAAGACCTCTAAGCAAGCAGAAACTTTATTACTAAACTAGTAATTTATTCTTATTAATAATTGACCAAAAATACTATATAAGCTAGATATTCAAGGATAGGAGATGGAACAAAAATAACAAAAATTAAAAAAAAAAAAAAGATTTGCCGTAACTTCTGTTTCATCAGTAGGCTTTGTTTCATATCAGAGTAAAACTGCTTACAAATGTGAGGCTAAGATTTTTACGCTTCAGAAACATGTATATAAATGCTTCTTGGTTGATTGAAAATGAAGCATTTAACACGGTTATCTTAGTACATAGAGTTCCCTCAATTTACTACATTTTGATTTGTGTAACCTTATTAAAACAAGTCTTCAATAGAAAGTTGAATCGCTACTTTGTTTTTATTGTTTATAGGAAGAATAAATTATGTGAAACTCAACTTTCTTTAAGCACACAAACTTTTGTAAGTTTAGATTAAAAGGGAGTTTAGTTCACAAAATGTTCGATTAACCCGACAATTAGCGCATTATTAGATATGTTACAATATCGTGTCTGGTTCAAGATAAAGTTAAAATAATTCTAGACTCAAAGATATTTAATTATTGGTTTGTTCTTAGTAAATAGTAAATGAGTAAAAAGTATTTAATACTTTATGATGATTTTGACTTAAAAAAAACTTTTATGAAATGATTAATATCATTGATTAAATGGTTAAAAGTTTCAAAATGATTAATATCAACTCTTTTTATAAAATATTCAGGTGGGGATGGGCGTCTTTTTAGACAAATTTTTAGGTTTATTTTTCGAGTCTGAGTCTAACAAAAGGATCTAAATGTTTAGTTAAAATTGGACCGGCCTGACCATGCACACCTGTAAGTAGAAGCAAACACTAATGCTTAAAGACAATTGAAGAAAATATTGAATTGATGTCAAAACTAATATCAGAGAACTAAAGTTTGGAAATATAAGAAAAAAGAACATAGAGATTTACAGAATTTAGAAAAAAGAAAACATTGGATAACTAAAATTTGTACTCTCATCAATTTATTAATATAAACAATCACTTCATTCAGCAATCCAATTCTTAAAAGCACACACTTGATGGAGTTGAATATCCCGACGAAGTCCATTTCAATGCTGATTAGATTACCTACATCAAGAAAAAAAATAGTATACACATATCATCATCTCTTATGTATATCAATTAAAAATATGACATGGAATTTATGAATTAATATAGTGATATTAAAATTTTAGTTTTTCTAGAAAAAATGATTTGAAATCCTTATTTTTTTATTTTAATTACAATTTTTATGTTAATTAAATATCAATAATTTTCTCTTTTTTAGTTATTTTATTAATTTTATACCAATCTCTAACTATATGAGTGGAAGTAAAATAAAAAATATATTATTTTATAGAAAAAAAATACCTCGCATGATGTTGGCTCAAATTACTTGAGATCAAAAAATGTGGATAGAGGGAATGTGACGCACTTTATAGAAATCCTCTCCTTCTCTTCCATCTATCACTTTAATCCTTTCTTTCAATGACGAACTCATGTTTGTTAATGTCATTTCTTGAAGAGTAGAAATAAACCTCAATCCTTCTGGAAGCATCCCTAAACTATCAACATCGGCAAACTCTAATCTTCGAAGGCATGGCATTGCACCCTTTTCTATTTCCCACTCCTCTAACTCTTCTAGACCAATTATTTAAAGAGAATCAAGTTGAGGAAACCCATTGGCAGAGCACATCATTTTACTCCCGTTATATACTTCTTCCAAATAGAGAATCCTCAAATGACATAGCTTTTCCAATACACCCATTGGATCCTAGCTAATCCTACACCAAAACAGAGTTAATTTGACGATATTTTGTGGAAGAAATTTCAAAATAGGACAGCCCGGATGTGGATCATCTTTTATCCTCCCAGCTAATCTCAGTTTGGAGAGGCGATGGCACCAAGAAAGTGGTTCTAAGTCTAGATATGATAGGTTTGAATCGTTTAAAACCTCCAAAGACACTGACCCAAGGCGTTGCAATTTGGTTAGCAAGATTAGGATAGGCTTCACATATTCTGTTCTTGTAAATACTATTCCTAAACTCTGAATATTAGTCCACGTAAGCACCACATTATTTTCAATCGGCTGCTCATCCACCATTATGTGTACTTCAATGTTTCAATATTTTTTGAAGTGAACCCTAGCCGCAAACGAAATCTTCTTCCGAACAACGCAATCCTTTTTATTACAATATGCCTTAAACGTTCCAACTTGAACACAACATCTGGAATTACAATGTCAGTGTGATACTTGATGTATAAAGTGTATAAACTCTTCAATCTGCCAATAGATTGCGGCAAAATCATTTCGTTCCAGCATTCTAACTTCAAGTATCTCAAATGTAGGAGATCACCAATTTCATTTGACACATGCCACTTTTCGACGTTACTTTTTAAAAGAGTCAACACCCTTAAAAATTTGAAGCTTTTGCAATTTGAAATGCAAAATTCTACCAATGTCTCATTTTGAGGCAACAATAAAGAACGTAATTTTGGAAGCTCTCCCTTCAAATGAACTTTCCCTTCGCTAGGATGAATAGAAATTATTCGTAGCATAGGTTCGACCAAAGTCACATCAAATTGTGCAGATGATTGTTGAATAATTTCCAATAACTTCTCCTCTCTTGCTTTCTTCGTGCACAAGTCCCTCAAGAGATCATGCACTCGATATGTCTTAACATTTGTTCCTGTATAGCCTCGCCTGCTAACTTGAACCAAGCTCCTATCTATAAGCTGTTCTAGAAAGTGTTCGCCTACATCCTCCATCGAGATTTCTTTGCTTTCCAGTGATGGTGAAATGAAACCTTCAGCGATCCATAATCTTATGAGTTCGTTTTTTGATATCTCCCAATCTTTTGGATAATGACCAAGGTACAGAAAGCATGGTTTTAAAGGATAAGGCAAATCATTGTAGCTTGAAACCAAAATTCTGTTCACTGCACCATTTTGATCTTGGTGTGGGAGCCCTTTTATTAGGTGTCCATGGATGATTTTGTGAACCATCTCCCATTGAGCCAATGACTGTTTCGTTGCTAGCAAGCCTCCCAACACAACAATTGCTAAAGGCAGACCTCCACATTTTTTCACCATCTCCTTCCCAAGCTTCTCAAATTCTTCTGAGCAGCATTGAGAACCCATTTTGCTCCGTGGGAATGCTTTCCTACGCAAAAGATTCCAACTTCCATCATTTGTAAGAAGTGAGAGCTCCATGGGAGTGTTGCAAGGATCGGCATAAAAAGCCACATTCCTATTGCGTGTTGTGAATAGTATTTTGCTTCCCATTCTTCCTCGTGGAAAAGCAGGTCTAAGAATATCCCAATCCTCGCTTCTCCAAATATCATCGAGGACTACTAAATACCGCTTTTCTTTCAAAGCATCAAAAAGCCTTTTTATCAGCTTACTCTCGTCCAGTTTCTCAATTAGCTCTCTTTCATCTTTAGAAGGAGAGAGAACTTTCATCAAGACACTAAGCAAAACTTCTCTCGGCTTACATTGTTGAGATATGTAAACCCAAGCCAAGAAATCAAAATGGCGTCTCACATCAACATGATTAAATACTTTTCTGGCAAGAGTAGTCTTACCGATTCCCCCCATGCCGACTATGGAAACGACGGCGTGGGGTCTATCTTCTTCAGTCATCAACTTGGTCATGACTTCCTTGGTGCTAATCTCCAAGCTAACAACGTCCTCTTCGTCGACATGCGAGTATGTCCTTCTTAACCGTTGCTGCAACTTGAAAATTGAGCTAGAGTCTTCTCCATCACCGGGTATCTCATAAGCTGGAAGATTGTCTTGGAGCTTGGTCTGGATTGCTTTGACCTGCGCCCTGATTTTGTGCAGATGATCAGGTTTAGTGAAAATGGAGGTGAATATCTTGACAATCCCATGAGAATCTCGTTGATGTGCTGCTTCTAGAATAAAAGAGTCGATGACATCTTCAGCATCGCAAGCAAGATCACGGATTTGCGATACCAGATTATGGAGACGCTCGTCTTGTTCTGGCTTACGGTCAACGTTCTCCAAGAAACACTGCATTCGCTTCAGTTTATACTTTATGCTCTCAACTTGATCTTTCACATCTTTGAGAAAAACTGCTTCATGGATGAGTAGATCAGAAATTCTTTCAACAACTAAGGGCACAATAGCCCCTGCCATTTCTCATTCTGGTCGGTAAATAATTGTATAATATTTGATGTATTAGCGGAGGAAGTATTTCTCTTTATCAGAGGTTTTGAAGAGCTGTTTTTTGGGGGTGAGGTTGCTGATTATTTTTCGTTGGGACTTAAATTTTTAAAATAAAATAGCATATGTTCAAAGTGGACGGAAATAGGAAATTTGGAGGAAGCTATCTGAAATTTAACTAAGGGGAAAGTTTTTTTTTTTTTTTTTGGTTATTTATGAAATTCAGAATAATAACAAGAAATTCAATATAGAAAGTTTAATAAATCCAATAATTAAGTTTAAATTTTTTTATAAAAATAAATTATTGTTATGAAATATATAATAAAATCATAAATTTTTATTTTTAAAAAACGTTAGGCGGACACAAAAAGTGATGGGTGACAAAATTCCAAAACCACAAGAGATTTTTCAAATTAGATGGCACGCAATAAATTTGTAGAGAAGTGACATTAAATAACTGTATCCTTTGGGCAAAACTCCAGAAAATACCAAAAAATAACAAAAATTACCGGAAAGTATAGGGTTGAAAATTAATGACCGGAAAGGGCAATTTCCCCAAAATCGCGTCCCGTCAGCGCGTTTTTGGGATCATGCTAAAAAGCGGCGTCCGGGAAGCGGTTTAGGCCACGTCAACAAAACGCGCCCGGGCCGCTTTGGCACGACGTGGCTTGAAAGCGCCTCCGGGACGCGCTTTAGGCTTTTTTTCCGGGAAATATGGTGGCAGCAAGTGGGAAGAAAATGGCTCCAAAATTAGGCACCGAAAGTTGATGTGATGTGAAAATTGGTATGAGGTAATTGCAATATTGGTCCCTATTTGAATAGGTACTTTGTAAGTTTGGTCCCTAAACCTCAACTATAAATAGGCCTAACCATTTCTCATTTTCTTCATCCCACAATTTGCCATTCTCTACTTAAGGCATTGTTCTCTCTCTCCCTATTTGTAAATTTTCACTTGTATTTTTGGAGTGAAATATATTTGTTAGTGCCCGAAGACGTAGGCAAAATTTTTTTCATATCTTGTGAGTGTGATCGTAGTTATTTATTGTGCTATTAAATTACGATTGAGGGATATTCTGGCTAGGAAAGACTTGGTACTTAAGTGATCCTTGTGATCCACCTCTCTTTCCTGGGAATTGAACTTAGTGTGATTTTTTAGTACAATAATTTTACTCTTTTACACCGTCCACTTGCAATGAGTGAACGTATTAATGCTGTTATTTACTACGATGGTGAAGTGCGTGACACCGAAAATGGTGTTGTTTTCTTATCGGAGAACACAAATACGATTGAGTTTTAATCGAACGTCGATTTGGTAGAACTTCGCAAAAGAATTAGGCGTAAAATATTCGAACAACGCTAATGAAAGTTCATCTATTAAGTATAGATTTTGTGCTTCGTTGATCCGGTGAGATATGACTCATTCGACATCAAAGGTCCTCGGAGCCTTGAGGCAATGGTGGAGACTCATCTTGCCGTGGTTCACCCTATATCGAGGTATATGTGGAATTTTCATCTCCAAGTGATCCGTCACGACCTCAACATCTAGTATCGTTCGAGGGGAATACACGACCCCAAAGTCGACACTCTGTAAGTGGGAGGCAAAACACGTAAGTGCCCGTGCGGTGGTAGTATGGAAAACATAACCCCGCGCACGACACTTTCGGTTGGTGGATGGGACATGCATATTCGTCATTCGGCGTCGGATGACGTAAATACGTATTGGGGAGGTCATCAACTTCTAGTGGATGGCAATCCACATACGATTGGGATCGTTACGAAAGATGTTTAAGGAGGGATGATGTATTACCGACGACATCCACCATGATGAGGGCCCTCGTTGTTACCGAAGCGACATGCACCGGTGAGGGCCCTTCGTTTGTTGCGATTATGGAGGATGGGATGATGAATCCGATGTGGATCCACCTCGGAGCCGGGGCACGATGGTGCGTGTTGGAATATTTTACGAACCGGAGCCCGCTCCAATTGTACTGAAGACGTTGAGGCGGTTCGCATTTAAGAAGAAGAAGATCCGCTATTCGGGCATACTCACCTCCAAATAACATGCATAATGTCGATCTATCTCAAGATGATGCATTGGAGTTTCTGAACTACCACACCGGACGCGTGACCGCACAAATTCTTTGTTGGATTCGGATCAATTAGAAGTTGGTAACCGATTTTCCAACAAGAATACTTTTCTTCTGCATTGAAACAATACAAAGATCGTGAAATGTGGTTAACTACACTATGGTTAAATCAAAGCTCGATAGATGCGAGGCAAAGTGTGCGATGCAAGACGGCACATGTTCATGGAAAATCATGGCGTCGTTGAGGAAAAGGACAAGGTCGTGGGAGGTGAAAAGTACAAAGGTCCGCATACATGTCTTACTGAGCAGATACCACTACTATGTGTTCAATGATTTCAATAAGACTAATATTATGTAATGTTGCATTATTTAACGTACTTCATTGATGCAGTGTAATAGAAGATCATCCAAGGATGGATTCGGACATGTTGGTGATTTAATAATCCCGACGGTGAAGGCCGATCCCGAACTACACGATGCCCGGCCTTAATTGGCAATATTCGTAGCCAAATGGGGTACACGCCTCTTACGTAAAAGGCTTGGATAGCCAAGCGGCGTTGGAAAAATTGCACGGTCGGTGGGGCGTTTCATATAATGAAGTGTGGCGGTGGTGTCAGTCTTTGGAGAGGTATGTCCCGTGCAAAGACAACAGACCTTGAAACGGAACCGGCGTATTACAACGATCGTCGCGCTCGTGGATGCGCGATGTTCAAGCGTCTGTTTCGGACATTTAAGCAATGCCGAGATGCTTTTACATATTGCAAGCCATTGGTACAAATTGACGGTACCTTCATGTATGGTAGATATACGCATCGGGCTATTGCTAGCCGTGGCACAAGACGGCCGTGGAGAATCCTTCCGATTGCGTTCGCAATAACACCGGGGGAATCAGCTGATGATTGGGACTTCTTCCTATCCAGGTTAAGGAGGCATGTTTGCCCCCAACCTGACATATGCGTTATATCGGATCGGGGCCCTGGAATACTTGCGGCAATAGAACGCCAGGGAAGCATGTGGCATCGCACACACCATCGATATTGCCTGAGGCATGTCGCATCCAACTACTATGGGCAACATCGATCTAAAAGAGAGAAACGGCAAGTGATCGATATGGGTATGAAATATCTAATAATAAAATTTCTTTTGATATATTCAATTTATTCGCAATTGAAGAGTGGTATGTAATATTCGCTATCAACGTATATTAGCAGGGTATGAGATCAATAAAGACCGTTTTCACGAGATGCTGGCCAGTTTGCGCTCAGATAACGCCGAAGGCGCAAGCTACCTTTGCAATATTCCTTTCGAACAGTGGACACAAGCATATGACGGTGGCCTACGATATGGGCATATGACCACAAACCTTGCCGAATGCATAAATTCTGTTCTGAAAGGAACCCGTCATCTGCCGATTACAAAGAGTTGTGCGAGAGACATATTTTCGGTTAAGCGGCACTATTTCCGAAGAGCGCGAGTTATAGAGGGCAAATGGAAGGAGGCCATGTATGGAGCCGAAGGTCTTGCAACAAATTAATCGTGGGAAGGCACGCGTGCGAACATCATGCACACAAGATGTCATGATCGCGACGACCTATGGTTTCGTGTCACGGAGTTTGTGAGACCCAACCAAGGTATTGTTGGCGGTCATTATCGTGTACACTTGACAAATAGGACATGCGATCGGGATATTTGATGCACTTCGTTACCCATGTGCTCATGTACTTGCGGCTTGTCAGAATCTCCGTATTGATCCCATGAGCTATGTCGACGAAGTGTACAAATTAGAAAACATGTACAACGTGTGGAGACACGTATTCCCACCATCCCGGATGAACGTAAGTGGCCATCGGTGCGCGCGTGCACCGTATAAGCTGTTGCGAGATAGAAATTTGAGGCGCAAACCAAAAGGTCGACCTTCCTCGACTAGAATACGCAACAATATGGATATCCGAGAACCGACCAACCAAAGTAAGCGGTGCGGATGGTGTAGGAACCCGGGCCATACATCTCGCTCGTGTCCAAATCGGAATAGTTGACCGTGTTATTAGCTTGTTTGTCTCTTGCTGGCTATGTAATTTCTGGTTTTTTTTTTAGTACAACGGTTTATCAAAGAACTCAATTATATTTTAGTGAAGAGGACTAAATTAAAAGAATATAAAATAGGAAATAATTTTTTATTTTATCAAAGAACTCAATTTTCTGCAAAGAACTCAATTATATTTTAGTGAAGAGGACTAAATTACAAGAATATAAAATAGGAAATAATTTTTTATTTTATCAAAGAACTCAATTTTCTGCAAAGAACTCAATTATATTTTAGTGAAGAGGACTAAATTAAAAGAATATAAAATAGGAAATAATTTTTTATTTTATCAAAGAACTAAATTTTCTGCAAAGAACTCAATTATATTTTAGTGAAGAGGACTAAATTAAAAGAATATAAAATAGGAAATAATTTTTTATTTTATCAAAGAACTAAATTTTCTGCAAAGAACTCAATTATATTTTAGTGAAGAGGACTAAATTAAAAGAATATAAAATAGGAAATAATTTTTATTTTATTAAAAAATTCAAATTATATTACATACAAAAAAAATACACAACTTTTGATATTAAAATTAAATTACAAACACAAATTAAAAAACAACTTTTTTTATTCAAAGAATAAAAAAATTAAATTACAATTTATAAAATAAAAAAGCCTATCCTAATCAATGTTGATGCCGGTGGGAACCAGTGCCACAGTCGGGTGGTCGGCGGTTACGCGCTGGATTCCTCCTTCTTCTAGCTTCCGGCGGGGGTCGTGGAACCTCAGGCGGGGATTCGGTTCCTCCTAAGTGGGTCAGTTCTAGGTGTTGCGATGATGACCCACCTTGATAAAATAATGACCCCGGAGGTGTTTGCATAAACCACGGCGGGGGTGACTGCATCCCGTACGGTGAAGGAGCCTGGTAGAAACTACTGCTCCCCGACGGCACCTCATCTAATCCCACACCCGAAGTCGGTCTCACGATCGGCTGGCCAACGGGAGTTGTCGGGAACGGACTCGAACTCGGCCATGCATTCCAACCTGGGGTGGGACAAGGAAAAGGAAACATATATGGGTTAGGAGGATACATATAAGGGGCAAGGTACGTACCTGGCATAAACTGTGGATGCTGTGATGTCGGTGTTGTTAGCTGAACGGATGGGCCCGGTGACTGTGTAGGCGCTGTTGATGGGCCCGGTGACTGTGTAGGCGCTGTTGATGGGCCCGGTGACTGTGTATGCGCTCTTGGGCCCGGTTCATCATCCATTCTCCTTCGATGTAAAGGGCCCCGACGTTCCCTTCGCTCGCGAATTAGCCGTCGCCTCTCCTCATCCGACAACAGATACGGCATGCCATGGATTCTAAACCATGGCATGTACTCCGGCACGCACGCTAACTCTGGAACTATGATCGGTTCCCGGTTAGGTAAAAAGTCATACCGGTTCTCCCACGTCTCGATATGTTCTGACCAAAATCTTGGCCAATCCGTGTGCTGCTGCCGTAAGTCCACTTTGTGCTCATCATCGAGCACCTCAGGAGGCACTGGAATCGGTTGCCGGCATCCAAATTGCCGCGAACCCGATCTGACTGGTGCATCTCCACTGTTGAGTAGGTGATTAGCGGGACCTTAACGTGCCAACTGTTCGGATTTTGGAGATACTCATCCGGAATTACTGCCCGAATTTCGGGATCCTCGTACGGTGTCCATTGAAACTATATTAACATTACCAACTTATTAGTTATATACATAATATTAGACACTACCTACGAAATACTAAATTATAATAACGAAATTCGACACTTACTTGTGATTCCGACCTTTGGTCCAACAGGAGCCGTATATCCTCAAGCGAGTTAGGTATTCCAACATGACTGCTCCTCGGATGGTTCCACCTAATTAAATAAACTTTTAGCATGCAATTATACTATAAATATACGACATAATTGTAAAATATAATATTAAATTTACCTCGTTATCGGTGGGAATGAATATGGTGGTCGAGTCGAGGACGTAAAAATGGAAATCGAAACCATGCCCATGATCGCATAGAGGATAGGCAACCTCCGATTTTTGTTTACTCGGCAGTCACCCCCGCACATCTCCCAGTATAATATCGATAGCACGGCACTCCCCAACTCAATTCACCGGCTGCTCAAAAATCAACAAGTTTCGAGGAGCCATCTCGGTGGACGAGGTTTCTAGAGAGGTCCGCATCGGATAGCCTCCAATTATCTCAAGTATGTATGCCCGCAAGATACCGTATTCTTTCTTCTTGATCGAACCTTCATTCGGGCTGCGGGATTGCGTCTCGTAACCAAGCCAAATCGATCCGAGCTCCTTGAATTTTATCCGAATGGCACCCGGCTCGTAGCATACGGCCATCCAATCGAGAGATGTTACGGACCCGGTGACTACCGACCCGTCCACCGGTAATCCCAACTGTAACTGCACATCTTCCAAGGTGATGGTACACTCTCCGCATGGCAAATGGAAAGTGTGCGTCTCTGGTCTCCACCTCTCTATCAACGCTACCGATCAAAGCGGCTCCAACTTGAACCCCCGGGCTATCGTGGCCACGTGCCAAAAACCCGCTTCCCGCAGGTAATTCTCGATCAATGGCGATGGGGGACCAGGCATGTTGCGAATATAACATTGCAACACCCGATCTACAGACTGTTTAAAAAATTATAAAATTATAAAATTCTAAATTAATTAAAATTGCATAATTAAAAAATTTAATAATATTAAAAAATTAACATTCAAACTTACCATTTTCTTTTGCTGGACGGCAATGTGGTTCTCGCCTAGGCGACATAATTCCCCGGCCATTGTACTCCGATAAATAATTTAAAAATTTTCCAAAAATAGGTTTAAAAAAAATTATAAAGGGCTTTTTTATAAATAGTAAAGGACTATTTTGAAATTTAAGCGTAAATTTGAGAGAAATTTGAGAGCAAATTGAGAAATTTGAGAGCAAATTGATAGCAAATTGAGAGAAAAATGAGAAAGGATTGAATTGTGAAAAAAATGAAGGGTTGGGGGGGTATTTATAGGGTTTTTTTCTCGATCATATTTGGGCCCCAACGGTCAAAAAAAAATTGATTGTTGCGGCCTAAAGCGCTCCCAGGGACGCGCTTTAGGTCATGATCCCCAAAAAACGCTACTGACGGGGACGCGATTTTGGGGAAATTGCCCTTTCCGGTCATTAATTTTCAACCCTATACTTTCCGGTAATTTTTGTTAATTTTTGGTATTTTCTGGTTTTTTGCCCGTATCCTTTTATTTTATGGTTTTCCAAAATTAAATAAAAAAAACTTTGGGATAGAAAATCAATAAAGTAAAATGGCATGTGAAGAAAAGTCATGATGAGTGACATTAGTAGGCCAAACCTCAATTTTATTTCTTCCTAATAACAACTATTTGAACCTCAATTTCATTTCTTCCTAATAACATTAGTAGGCCAAATCAACTAACTTTCTTTTTATTATTTAGCCTAAGAATTAAACGAATTGTTGTTTAATCTAAAATTAACTAACTACTCAGCTAAAGCCACTAAGACAAAGAGAATGAATTGGGAGAATACTTTTGGAAAAACTCAGTTGATTAAGACGATACCCTAGGAAGAATTTACCTACACTTCACTTGTTATCTAATACTGAACCAGACGATTTATTCATTTGACTTGATCTGTAGGATTCCCTAATTTATATTAATCCCTCTATTCAATGCGACTAACGTCTAACCCTAGGTTGATTAATTGAAATCTCTTTCTAATTAAAACCCCTAGAATTGCATTAACTCAATCTATGGACTCCCATATTAGGTTTGACCCTAATCTGGCAGATTTTTGATAAACCGTAAAAGTAACATATTTTAATCCCAAATTTAATATGCTTTTTGATGATTTATGCCTTGTTTTATATAAAAAGGTGCTTTTAATCCTTTCTTTTCCTGTCTTATACATAGGAAATCACTCGAGGATGAAAAGAACACAAAACGGGCCTAAAACGAAGCAAATGGGCCTTTTCACGAAATTGACCCGGCCTGGCCCAAGGTCCACACGGCCGTGCCTCGACGAACACCTAGAGCATGGCCTCAACTACGTCACACATGGCCGTGCCTCAAGTTAGAAATCCGAACACAGTTTGGTCTCGATCCACACGGGTGTGTGCCATGGCCGTGCCTCTGTTGTTGGAAAGAGCAATTTCAGTCGGAAAAGGATACTTAGGGAGAAAAAATCGCATCCCAAGTACCACCTTTGAAAGGCATCGAAAGCGAGGCCAAGGAGCCAAGCCGAGAATGTCAGAGTTAGGGAATAACGCAAGGATAGCTAGTTGATTCATCCCAACAAGCCGGAGTTATACTCAAGACGACGGAATTCTCCTTCAATTCCTTCAGGGGGTTTTAGGGATTTTCTATGTTTTGTTTTATCTTATTTCTTATGATGTTTTCTTTTTACATTATGAACTAAACCCCTCAGATACCTGAGGGGGATGAAACCTAGATGGATTTTATTATTTGATTTTTAAGTTATATGATGAATTACTTAGTTTGTTCTTAATTATGTTACTTAATCCATATCTAATGTGCTTAGGTAGAGGAGGAATAGACCCTGCCTAAGAGAAGATCTAACATAATTAAGCGGAGTTGATCGAACGCTTAGAGATAGGGTTACGAGATTTTGCCGGATTAGCGTGAAACCTAATATGGGAGTCCATTGATTGATTTACTGCTATCCTAGGGGGTTATTATAAGCGAACGAGAGTTCCATTAATTAACCTAGGGTTAGACGTTATTCGCCTCGAGAGAGGTTTAATATAGGTTAGGGAGTCTTACGGATCAAGCTAAGTAAAGAAATCATATAATTTAGGGTTAGATAATAAGAGAAGTCTAGGTGGATTCTTCCCTGAGGGTATCATTAAAATCAACTGAGTTTTTCCTCAAAGTTATTTTGTAATTCGTCTTCTTGTCTTTGTGTTTTTAGTTTAGTTGTCGTCAATTTAGTTTAAAATCAACTTCACTTTGTTTTTAAGGCTAAATAATAAGAAGAAAGTGAGTATTAATACTTTTAGTTCCTTTGGGTTCGATATCCGATCTTGCCTAAGCTATACTACTGTTCGATAGGTACACTTGCCTTAATATCGTTGTCAAAGTTAGTCGCCAGGTTTGATCATTCTTTTATAAATATTTAAAGCTCTGATTTTACAGCGATCAATTTTCATCACCCTATCTCTAGGCGCGCGAGCAACTCCGCTTAACTATGCTAGATCTACCCTTAGGCAGGGTTTATTCCTCATCCACCTAAGCACATCAAACTTGAATCAATATCCCGAAAATATCAACACAAGAATTAAGCACACATAATTAAGAACAAATCAAATATTTATCATATAGCTCAGAAAACAATAACAAGATTCGTCTTAGGTTTCATCCCCCTCAGGTATCTGAAGGGTTTAGTTCATAATAATAAAAGAATACATCTCAGAAAAAAAGATAAGACAAAATATAAGAAAACCCTAAAACCCCTGAAAGAATTGAAGGAGAGATCCCCCGTCTTGAGTATAATTCCAGCTTCTTGAGATGGATCAACTGGCAGTGATTCCCACAAATCTGACCTGAACAGACCACGACAGAAGGATTCTATCGAACTCTGTCGAACCCCTTTTCTAGGTCATACTTAGGGTGTTTATATAGGCTTCGGAATGTGTTTCTTTGCCCCTAAGTATCCTTTTCCGAGTAGAATTACTCTTTCTCACGATAGGGACACGCCCATGGCACACGCCGTTGTAAGTCGTGGCCAGGCCGTGTTCAGTCTATTAGGGAGGCACGACCGTGTGGTCTTGGGCCCAGGCCATGTCAATTTTGTAAGTTGGCCCATTTGGCCCGTTTTGAGCCTGTTTCTCGTTCTTTTCATCCTCGGGTGCTTTCCTGAGTATAAAACATGAAAACAAAGGATTAAGAGCACCTATTCACACAATTCAGGGTATAATTCATTCAAAAGTATGCTAAATGTGGATAAAATATGTTACTTTTACGGTTTATCAATGCACTTCAAAACAAAAACATAACTGCAGCATAATTGGCCACTTTTCAACAAAAAAGGGAGGAGAAATGAAAGCAAAAGAAAATGGGTATTCTTCATCGTTTCTGAGTGGTAAGAGTGATGATGAAGATGACTAGATTTTATAGAGAGCACTAGTAGGTTTTTAGTTGCGAATGCATACATCACGAAATAAAAGTTACCAATGGGAGATGTGTTGTTGATTGGCAGCAGACTTAAAAGATACTTTGAATAACACTCATTGTAGCTTATTAAATCATGTAGTAAATTGAGTTACTTATGAAGAAAAGAGAGAAGTTTCTTCTTTATTAATATGGACGAGTTGTGCTATGCATTTTTCATTAATGTTAGGCCTTGATTGGTTTACATGGTTACTGAAGTTATATATAGTTATTTCCATGGCCTTCTTAGTCAAATTTAGCAAGCAGAATACCCCAGGAGTCTATTTTAGCTTTAGCAACAAGGGATTCAGATACATATGTCCAGGGGGAAGTGGTCAAGTTGTAAGAATATGGGATTTGCAGCGGAAGCGTTGCATCAAGTGGTTAAGGGGTCATACCAGCACAGTAACAGGTGTTATGTATAACTGCAAAGATGAACACTTGGCCTCCACCAGCCTAAGTGGGATCTGATGCTTCACAACCATGCTTCTGTGGCAAAGGCTGCTGCTTCTGAATTAAAAGATCCTGATGCACAGGTTGTTCATTTCTATATTAATTTCTCTAATCACTTTGCTCTTTTTATGCATTGGAGTAGTGAAGTCAGCCTGGATGAAGGATTTTTACGTATCACTATATATTTCAGTTTTTTTTTCCGGTCATGACACTGCATTGATTGTGACCATAATAGGGAGGAACATTACAACCCCCCAAGGTTTCTTAACAAGATACCTCAGCAAGGAAGCAACTTTACCCTTCAGCTATTTCAGATAATAAGAAGATTGAAAACAATTAAACATATGAAATAATAAAATGATATTAAAAATTTAGTTTTTCTAGAAAAATATTCGAAATTCTTATTTTTTTATATTTTAATTACAATTTTTATGTTAATTAAATATGAGTATTTTTCTGTTATTTTACCAATTTTATATTAGTCTCTAATTGTATGGGTGAAAGGAAATTAAAAAGAATTCAAAGGTTATTATTTTACAAATATAAATACCTCCAATTATTAATTGGGATGAAGAAAATGTGACACACTTTATAGAAATCTTTTCCTTCTCTTTCATCTATCACTTTAATCCTGTCTTCCAATGATGAACTCATTTTTGTTAATGTCATTTCTTGAAGAGTAGTTATATACCTCAATCCTTCTGGAAGCATCCTTTAACATAATAACATTGTTCAACGTCAATTTTCAAAGGCATGGCATTACACCTCCTTCTATTTCCCACTCTTTCAACTTATATAAATAAGCCATTCGAAGAGAATCAAGTTGAGGAAACAAGAAAAAACTTAAATTGTAAAAGAGTAAGGGCAAAGAGTTTATTATTAGGGCGGGTGATGTGAATAATGAAAGCCATATAACAGAGATTTTAATAGTTCAGTGACTTAAATGAAAACTTTCGAATAGTTTAACGACTATATTATAACTTTTTAAAGTTAATTGACTAAAATAGTAGTTTAGTGACCCTTGATGTAGTTTTACTGTATTATTTTTTACACAATACTTAAATTACTCATAAATAAACTTATTGATTCCGAAAGATATTACACTCTTATTAACGTTCAAACCCATATCCCTAAATGTTTTTTTACGTTACCAATAATTTTTTTATCAAAAAAGAAAGGACCACTTGGAAAATATAGTACAAACAATGATGAAAGAAAATAAGAAAAAAATCAATGATTTTTGGATTTTAATGGTGAAAATATTTTTTTAAAAAGATTTATTTTTTTGAGGGAGTATCCATACATAATTTATTCAAAATAATATTCAAATTTAATATTTTAAAATTTATAAGACCTCAACCTTATCGTTAAAACATTGGGTTGGCGAGCTTCATCTATTTTAAAAATTTTAGATTAAATCGATGAAATAAAAAGTTGATAAATAAATCATTTTCATGTCGCAAATTTACTTCATTGCAGCACCAACCATTTTGAAATTACTACTACAAATTGTATTAACTCAAAAATAGTAATAAATAAATTTCCAAAATTTAAATCTAAATCTAATTTCCTTAAAATCCATAAACTTGAATGGATGAAGAATCAATCCATCTAAGTTTGGATAGACGATCATATCTGCACTAACATCGTCGTTCGTCTCAAAGATCAAATTCCCCTCTTTGCTCGTCTGACTTTTCGTCCCCAAGACATGTTCCTTCATCCCCAATCAATGGTCCTCCGTCCTCCCTTTCGTCCCAAAGCGATGGACCTCCCTTTAGCTTAAGAGAGTTACGTAGGCAAGTCTTCCCTCGCCAAGACAGAGGTTCATCTGAAAGACCAATTTCCCCACCCTTGGCTTCCACTTTATCCACAAGCGATTTTCCTTTGTCCTTCCTTGGGTCCCCAAGCAATGTATCCGGGCCCGTCTCTCCCTCAAGTGATGTACCTCAAGTGAAGAGTTCCAAAGACAATAACAAGTACCCTTTGAAGGGGGCTTTATGGAATTCATATTAGTTTAATGCAAGGTGCCAAAAACAAAGAATTGGGGTGAATTTGGTTAGGCAGAGGATTATTTGGATTTTGTATAGAATATAATACCATTTGCAGAAGCTTTTATGCAACAAATTGCATGAATGGTTTCATATAAGAAAATGGAAATCTTCAGTTGCCTGATATGTGGATAAGGAAGGTTTAATATTTTACATACTGAATGAATTAAGTCAAAATCATTTTCCATTTATTTGGTGGTTTTTATTACTAATTCTGCTGAAAGTTGGATGATTTAGAGAATTCCCACATATTCAATTTAAATCAAATGAAGCATTCTTAGAATAATTTTTCAAAGAAATATAATGATATAGGCTTTCAAAATTAATTTACTATACTTTTATATCTACCCTTGGCCTCACTTGTAGAGTTTAAAAACTCTAGTCACAACACATGAAATATTTTACCTTTTCTAAAACTTAAGTCTCATTTGGTTTTATATTTTCCTACATAATTAATATGAGAGTACAATTCTTCAAATATATGGAAAAACATTATTATTTTATTTTCAAGAATTTAGTCCATTTACGTTTTAGATTTCAAAATTCAAGTCCAATAGTTAACACGGTTAAATTTTTTCGTTAAATTTGTTGGTGACATTTTGAAATAAAAAAATATTCACTTGGTAGCCATGTAACTAAGAAATAACGTTGTAACGTACTACATGCTTCTTTTTGCTATAACTCAGTGTTCAATTAATTGTTTTCGTTAGAACAAAATGTAAATAGTCATTAGAACAAAATGTAAATGGTCATTAGAACAAAAAATCCTCAAAACGTAAATACAAAATTCTCCAAAAGTGTTAAAAGTTCTAATCTCTAATGGGTATATTTTCTAAGCTTGGAAAAGAGCCTATTTATAGGTTAAATTCATAAGTCAAATAATAAAAAAATAATCTAGACTAATCAAAGTTTGATTGAAACAAATAAAAATAGTTTAATTGGAAGATTATTTCATGTGTTGTGACTAGAGTTTTTAAACTCTACAAGTGAGGCCAAGGGTAGATATAAAAGTATAGTAAATTATTTAAAAAAAAATTAATTTTTTAAGGGTGGAATATCCGTGTATCAAAAAGTATTCCAATCAAATATTAATTTTGAAAGCCTATATCATTATATTTCTTTGAAAAATTATTCTAAGAATGCTTCATTTGATTTAAATTGAATATGTGGGAATTCTCTAAATCATCCATCTTTCAGCAGAATTAGTAATAAAAACCACCAAATAAATGGAAAATGATTTTGACTTAATTCATTCAGTATGTAAAATATTAAACCTTCCTTATCCACATATCAGGCAACTGAAGATTTCCATTTTCTTATATGAAACCATTCATGCAATTTGTTGCACAAAAGCTTCTACAAATGGTATTATGTTCTATACAAAATCGAAATAATCCTCCACCTAACCAAATTCACCCCAATTCTTTGTTTTTGGCACCTTGCATTAAACTAATATGAATTCCATAAAGCCCCCTTCAAAAGCTTTAGGCACGAAGCTGCATTTTAGTACAGCATTTCATCCGCAAACGGATGATCAATCTGAGTGGATTATTCAGGTTCTCGAAGATATATTGAGATGTTGTGTTCTCAAATTTCAAGGTACGTGGGAAAAGTATTTACCGTTGATCGAATTTGCATACAATAATAGTTTTCAGTCTAGCATTAAAATGGCACCGTATGAAATTCTTTATGGTCGAAATTTGACGGAAGAAATTCCAAAACATGATGCCTCTGATATGGATCTTCTTTTATTTGACCAATTAACTTCAATTTGGAAAGGTGACGACATTAATAAAGAGGTTCCAAGTCTAGATATGAACAATGAGTTGACTTGTCATGGTTCATATAGTCAAGCAAACACATGTACAACGACCCAAGGGGACCCAATATGATTAGCAACAGTAGGATAGATTTAATATCTTTTGAACTCTTAAATATTATTCCTAAACATTGAATATGAGTCAACCTGAGTGCCTCATTATTTTCAATAAACTTCTTCATGTGCTTCAAAGTTTCAATGTTTTTTTTGAAGAAACGCTTTGTGACAGGAGAAAACAACTTTTTTAACAATTTCATCACAAATTGCCTTAAACATTCCAACTTGAATACTACAATTGGAATTACAGAGTCATAATGGCATTAGAGGTACAAAGTGTGTAAATTCTTCAACTTTCCAATAGCCCATGGCAAGAGCATTTTGAGTTTGCATCTTAACCTCAAATGATGGAGATTACCAATTTCACTTGACACATGCCACTCCTCAACATTCCTCGTAAGTTTCAAGAATGGAAAAACTAACGTGAAATTGAGAAATTGAAAGGGAAAATTTGAAACAAAAAGAATCAACAGAGATAGAAAAAAAATAGCAGCAACAAAACTAATGTGAAAACAAAAGAAGAGAGGAAAAGATGGGAAAGTGGGGAAGTTGACCATGGGATGGAGAGTGGGAGAATTTTGGAGAAATATTTTTAATTAATTTTTTCTTAAAAAAATATTATCCTAACCAACATAATTTTTTTTGATAGCCTATCAATTTATTTAACTAAAGTACTAACACATGGGCGGCACACTTAGGGAGTAGCAAAAAAAATTTTTGCTTTGCACGGGATTCAAATACAAGATCTATAAGCAATTTGAAACTTTATTACTAAACTAGTTAATTCATTCTTATTAATAATTGACCAAAAATAATATATAAGCTAGATATTCAAGGATAGGAGATGGAACAAAAAAAAAAAAATTTTAAAAAAAAGATTTACCGTAATTTCTGTTTCATAAGTAGGCTTGTTTCATATCAGAGTAAAACTGCTTACAAATGCGAGGCTAAGATTTTTACGTTTCAGAAACATGTATATAAATGCTTCTTGGTTGATTGAAAATGAAGCATTTAACACGGTTATCTTAGTACATAGAGTTCCCTCAATTTACTATACGTTTTGATTTGTGTAACCTTATTACAACAAGTCTTGAATAGAAAGTTGAGTCGCTACTTTGTTCTTATTGTTTATAAGAAGAATAAATATTATGTGAAACTCAACCTTCTTAAGTATACAAACTTTTGTAAATTTAAATTAAAAGGGAGTTTAGTTCACAAAATATTTGATTAACCCGACAATTAGCGCATTACTAGATATGTTACAATATCGTGTCTGGTTCAAGATAAAGTTAAAATAATTCTAGACTCAAAGATATTTATTTATTGGTTTGTTCTTAGTAAATAGTAAATGAGTAAAAAATATTTAATAATTTATGATGATTTTGACTAAAAAAACTTTATGGAATGATTAATATCATTGATTAAACGGTTAAAAATTTTAAAATGATTAATATCGACTCTTTTTATAAAATATTCACGTGGGGATGGACGTCTTTTTAGGCAATTTTTTAGGTCTATTTTTTGGATCTGAATCTAACAAACGGATCTAAATTTTTAGTTAAACTCGAACCGACCCGACCATGCACACCTGTAAGTAGAAGCAAACACTAATGCTTAAAGACAATTGAAGAAAATATTGAATTGATCTCAAAACTAATATCATAAGCAAGAGAACTAAAGTTTCGAAATATAAGAAAAAAGAACATAGAGATATATAGAATTTAGAAAAAAAGAAAACATTGGATAACTAAAATTTGTACTCTCATCAATTTATTAATATAAACAATCACTTCATTCAGCAATCCAATTCTTAAAAAAACACACTTCATGGAGTTGAATATCCCGACGAAGTCCATTTCAATGCTGATTAGATTACCTGCATCAAGAAAAAAAAAATGGTATACACATATCATCATCTCTTATGTTTATAAATTAAAAATATGACATGGAATTTATGAATTAATAGAGTGATATTAAAATCTTAGTTTTTCAAGAAAAATGATCTGAAATTCTTATTTTTTTAAATTTTAATTACAATTTTTATGTTAATTAAATATCAATATTATTATTTTTGGTTATTTTATTATTTTATGTCAATCTCCAACTATATGAGTGAAAGGAAAATAAAAAATATATTATTTTACAGAAAAAAATACCTCGCATGATGTTGGCTCCAATTACTTGAGATCAAAAATTGTGGATAGAGGGAATGTGACACACTTTATAGAAATCCTCTCCTTCTCTTCCATCTATCACTTTAATCCTTTCTTTCAATGATGAACTCATATTTGTTAATGCCACTTCTTGAAGAGTAGTAATAAACTTCAATCTTTCTGGAAGCATCCCTAAATTATTAACATTGGCCAAATCCAATCTTCGAAGGCATGGCATTGCACCCTTTTCTATTTCCCACTCTTCCAACTCTTCTAAACTAATCAGTTGAAGAGAATCAAGTTGAGGAAACCCATTGGCAGAACACATCATTTTACTCTCGTTATATACTCCTTCCAAATAGAGATCCTCAAATAACATAGCTTTTCCAATACACTCATTGGATCCTGGCTCATCCTACACCCAAACATAGTTAATTTGACGATATTTTGTGGAAGAAATTTCAAAATATGACGACTCGGATGTGAATCATCTTTTATCCCCCAGCTAATCTCAGTTTGGAGAGGTGATGGCACCAAGAAAGAGGTTCTAAGTCTAGATATGATAGACTTGAATCGTCTAAAACCTCCAAAGACAGTGACCCAAGGGGCCGCAATTTGGTGAGCAAGATTAGGACAGGCTTCACATATTCTGTTCTTGTAAATACTATTCCTAAACTCTGAATATTAGTCCACCTAAGCACCACATTATTTTCAATCAGCTGCTCATCCACCATTATGTGCTTCAAAGTTTCAATATTTTTTTAAGTGAACCCTAGCCGCAAACGAACTCCTCTTCCGAACAACGCAATCCTTTTTATTACAATATACCTTAAACGTTCCAACTTGAACACAACATCTGGAATTACAACGTTAGCAAAATACTTGATGTATAAAGTGTCTAAACTCTTCAATCTGCCAATAGATAGCGGCAAAAACATTAGGACCCCGCATTCTAACTTCAAGTATCTCAAATGTTGGAGATTACCAATTTCAGTCGACACATGCCAGTTTTCGTAGCCCCTTTTTGCAAGAGTCAACACCCTTAAAAATTTGAAGCTTTTGTATTTTGAAAAGCATAATTCTACCAATTCCTCATTCTGAGGAAACAACAAAGAACGTAATTTTGGATGCTCTCCCTTCAAATAAACTTTCGGTTTACTAGGATGAATAGAAATTCTTCGTAGCATAGATTCTGCCAATGTCACTTCAAGTTCATGCAGTGGTTGTTGAATAATTTCCAAGAACTTCTCCTCCCTTGCTTTCTTCATGCACAAGTTCCTCAAGAGATCATGCACTCGACATGTCTCCACATTTGTTCCTGTATAGTCTCGCCTGCTAACTTGAACCAAGCTCCTATCTATAAGCTCTTCTAGGAATTTTTCGCCTAAATCCTCCATCAAGAATTCTTTGTTTTTCGGAATGAAACCTTCAGCCATCCATAAACGAATGAGTTCTTTTTTCGGTATCTTCCAATCTTCTGGATAATGACTAAGATACAAAAAGCATGGTTTTAAAGGATAAGGCAACAAATTGTAGCTTGAAACCAAAATTTGGTTCACTGCACCATATTGATGATCTTGGTGTGGGAGCTCATTTAAGTGTCCATGGATGTTTTTGTGAACCGTCTCCCATTGAGCCAATGACTGTTGTGTTGCTAGCAAGCCTCCCAACACAACAATTGCTAAAGGCAGACCTCCACATTTTTTCACCATCTCTTTTCCAAGCTTCACAAATTCTTCTGAGCAGGATTGAGAACCCATTTTCCTCCTTGGGAATGCTTTCGTACACAAAAGATTCCAACTTTTATCATCTGTAAGAAGTGAGAGCTCCATGGGAGTGCTCCAAGGATCGGCACGTGAAGCCACATTTTTTATTGGTGTTGTGAACAATATTTTGCTTCCCTTTCTTCCTTGTGGAAAAGTAGGTTTAAGAATATCCCAATCCTCGCTTCTCCAAATATCATCGAGGACCACCAAATACCGCTTTTCTTTCAAAGCATCAAAAAGCGTTCTCGTCAGCTCAATCTCGTCCATTTTCTCAAATTTCTCTCTTTCATCATTAGAAGGAGAGAGAGCTTTCTTCAAGACACTGAGCAAAACTTCTCTCGGCTTACATTGATGAGAGATAGAAAACCAAGCCAAGAAATCAAAATGGCGTCTCACATCAACATGATTATATACTTTTCTGGCAAGAGTAGTCTTACCGAGGCCCCGCATGCCGACTATGGAAACCACGGCGTGGGGTCTATCTTCTTCAGTCATCAACTTGGACATGACATCCTTCGTGCTAACTTTCAAGCTAACAACGTCCTCTTCCTCGACATGTGAGTATGTCCTTCTTAACTGTTGCTGCACCTTGAAAATTGAGCTAGAGCCTTCTCCATCATCGGGTATCCCATAAGCTGGAAGATTCTCGAAAATGTTTTGGAGCTTGGTCTGGATTGCTTTAACCTGCACCCCGATTCTGTGCAGATAAGGAGGTTTGGTGAAAATGGAGGTGAATCTCTTGACAATCCCATGAAAACCTCGTTGTTGTCTTTGCTTTTAAGAATAAAAGAGTCGATGACATCTTCAACATCATAAGCAAGATCTCTCGATTTCCGACACCCGATGTTGGAAAAGAACATCTTGTTCAAGATTGCGATCCGCGCCTTCAAGAAACACTCAGATTCGCCTCGGTTCACCAAGTTAGGCTCTCAACTTGATCTTTCACATCTTTGAGGAAAACAACTTCATGGATGAGTAAATCGTAAATTCTTTCAACAAATTAAGGACACAATAGCCTCTGCCATTTCTCCAAATTGGTTCGAACGATTCCATAAACAGATCGATCAAGTATTAGTAGAATATTTTATGTATTAGTGGAAATTTGGGGAAAGAAAAATAAAAAAAGCAATTTTTTAAAATAAAAAAAGACTAGCTTTTATTTTTATTTTTTTTAAGAGAAAAAGTTAGGTGGAGAGAAAAAGTGATGGGGCGAAAATTTCAAAAAACCCTGTTTTCAATTTCCACTTGGATGCATACAAAATCCGAAATGTAAAATGGCATGTGAAGAAAAGACAAGCTACGGTTAAGATCACTCACATTAGCAGGCCAACCCTCAATTCGTTTCTTCCCAAGTATGACTATTTGAAGGCCCAACAGTCATTGGAGACGTCCAAATGAAAAATGATAATTACGTGGCTAAATTATATTCAAAACCACTAAACTATTAATAAATTTATGTTTTGATTATTTAACTTTAAAAAATTATAAAATGATTATTAAACTATTTGAGAATTTTTATTTAAGTCACTGATTTATTTAACAGCTTTTATATAAGTTATTAGCAGGCCGGCCCTGGGGCAGGGCAGGTGGGGCCCCTGCCCAGGGCCTAACAGAAAAATTTTTAAATTTCATTAAAAAAATTTAGTTCGGGGCCCATTTTTTGAAGAAGTGAAGTGCGTTAGAGCCCATTTTTTTTAAAAAAAATTCAGTGTGAAGTGCGTTAGTGGCCCATTTTAAAAAAAATTCAGGGCCCAAAGAAGAAGTGCGTTAGGGGCCTATTTTTTTCAGTTCGCCCCGGGCCAAAGAAAATTCAGGGACGGCTCTGGTTATTAGTGTTGTGTGGAAGCATGTAAAAGAGTATAATTATTGTACTGAAAAATCACACTAAGTTCAATTCCCAGGAAAGAGAGGTGGATCACAAAGATCACTTAAGTACCAGATTTTTCCTAGCCAGAATATCCCTCAATCGTAATTTAATAGCACAATAAATAACTACGATCACACTCACAAGATATGAAAAATAAATAATAATGAACACCAGAATTTTAACGAGGTTCGATAAATTTTGCCTACGTTCTCGGGCACTACCAAATATATTTCACTCCAAAAATACAAGTGAAAATTCACAAATAGGGAGAGAGAACAATGCCTTAAGTAGAGAATGGCAAATGTTGGGATGAAGAAAATGAGAAATGGTTAGGCCTATTTATAGTTGAGGTTCAGGGATCAATCTTACAAAGTACCTATTCAAATAGGGACCAAAATTGCAATTATCCCATGCCAAATTTCACATCAACTTTTGGTACCTAACTTCTTCCCACTTACTATACTTTTTACAGCCCCCCATCTTTGACTTTTCAAAGATGGGCTGTTGCCTAATAATTTCCACCTTGAAGATTTGATTAGAATAATCTTATCTTCATACAATTCTTTCTGTCTTTGCTAACAATGCTTGATAGTGCCTTCTTCAACTATTAAACTTACAGGATATTGATCAAGTTCCAACAATGTTCGAACTTGGTTCCTGTTACCACTTTGGTCATCATATCTGCGGAATTATCTGCAGTCTTAATCTTCTGAAGGCAAATCTTCCCTTCATCAATAATTTTCCGCACAAAATGGAATCGTACGTCGATATGCTTTGTACGTGCATGATAGACTTGATTCTTTGCTAAATGAATAGTACTTTGACTATCACAATACACGTTAATATGCTCCTGAACCAATCCCAAGTTTTTAACCATACCTTGTAACCAAAGAGCTTCCTTTACAGCCTCTGTTATAGCCATGTACTCGGCTTCTGTGGTTGACAATGCAACTGTAGACTGTAGAGTAGGCTTCCAACTAATTGGTCATCCAGCAAGTGTAAACACGTAACCAGTGGTTGATCTTCGTTTGTCCAAATCACTGGCATAGTTAGGATCAACGTACCCAATAACACCTTCACCAAGTGTATTATCCTGCTCGAACAGTAATCCAAAATCCACGGTCTTTTGAATATACCGTAGAATCCATTTCACAGCTTGCCAATGTCCTTTTCCAGGATTATGTATATACCTGCTCACTATACTAACTGCCTATGAAATGTCGAGTCTTGTAGACACCATTGCATACATCAAGCTACCCACTGTATTGGAGTACGGAACTTGCAACATGTATTCTCGTTCTGTATTCGTCGAAGGAGATAGTTGTGCAGAAAGCTTGAAATGAGAAGCCAACAAGGTACTTACAGGTTTTGTTTGCTCGTTCATGCCAAACTGCTGTAGTACCTTCTTCAAATACTGCTTCTGAGACAAGCTAACTCTGCCATGGGCTCTATCTTTACATATTTCTATGCCAAGAATCTTCTTAGCTTCACCAAGATCTTTCATCGCAAACTCAAGATTGAGTTGAGTCTTCAATCTCTCAATCTCAACTTTGCTCTTAGATGCTATTAGCATATCATCAACATATAAGAGCAAGTATATGAAAGTTCCTTCTTGTAGCTTCTGGAAATACATGCAATGGTTAAATTTACTTCTTGTGTACTTTTGCCCTTTCATGAACTGATCAAATCGCTTATACCACTACCTCGAAGATTGCTTCAATCCATAAAGCGACTTTGTCGGGCTTTAAAACCCGCTTTCTTTACCAAAGAACCTTGAATCCATCTGGCTGAGTCATATAGATTTCCTCTTCCAAATCACCGTGTAAAAATGCGATCTTCACATCAAGCTGAACTAGTTCAAGATTATATTGCGCAACCAAGGCTAGCAAAATCTGAATAGACGAATGCTTCACAACTGGAGAAAACACTTCATTATAGTCTATTCCTTCTTTCTGAGCATAACCCTTTGCTACCAATCTAGCCTTGTACCGAATTTCATTTTTACTAAGAAATCCTTCCTTCTTTGCATATACCCATTTGCATCCAATTGCCTTCTTTCCCTTGGGGCAGTGTCATCAACTCCCAAGTCCTATTTTAATGAAGAGACTGCATTTCTTCATTCATGGCTTGCTTCCACTTTACACCATCAGGGTTACTTATTGCTTCTGTGTAAGTAGAAGGAGCATCATCATCTGCAATTGGAAGTGCATAGGCCACAATATCATCAAAGCGAGCAGGCTTTCGAATCTCTCTTCTTGGCCTCCTATATGCAATTGAATCTTGTTGCTGTAGAAGTTCTTGGGTCGGAACCTCTTCATCATTTTTTTTCAATATTAGCTGGATCATTATTAACCTTTTCAAGTTCTACCTGCTGCAAAGTACTACTGGTTTTGTCATCCTTTTGTGAATCCTTTAACATGGTTGATTCATCAAAAGTCACATCTCTACTAAAGACAATCTTCCTTGTATCAGAACACTAGAGACGGTATCCTTTTACTCCACTAGTTATACCTAAGAATAATGTTTTATTTGCTCTTGGGTCTAATTTCGATTCTTTTACATGATAATATGCAGTGGAACCAAAAACATGTAAAGAATCATAGTCAGTAGCAGATTTACCAGTCCACATCTCCATAGGAGTTTTTCTATTTATTGCAGCTGATGGCAAACGGTTAATTAGATGGCACGCATATGTAACTGCCTCAGCCCAAAATTCCTTGCCCAATCCAGCATTGGACAGCATACATCGAACTTTCTCCAGTATAGTTCGATTCATGCGTTCTGCCGCCATATTCTGTTGTGGTGTATCCCGAACAGTGAAGTGTCACACGATGCCTTTATCTTGACATACTTGTAGAAATTGGTCGTTTTTGTACTCAGTACCATTGTCTGATCGAAGTCGTTTGACCTTTCGACCAGTCTGAGTTTCCACCATCTTCTTCCATTTCAGAAATGCATCCAATTATTTCACTTTTTGTTTTCATTAGATACACCCATACTTTTCTTGAATGATTATCAACAAAAGTAACAAAATAGTGCATACCTCCCAAAGAAGGCATTTTGGTAGGTCCCCACACATCACTGTGAACATAGTCTAGAATTCCTTTCGTATTGTGAATTGTTGAACCAAACTTTACCTCGTCGCTCGCTTGCCTGAACACAATGTTCACAGAATTCCAATTTGCAAGAATTTGCACCTTTCAACAAGCCTTGCTTCACCAAAGTCTCGCAAAGCTTTTTCACCAAAGATGTCCCAATCGCATATGCCATAACTCAGTAGCCTCTCGAATCTACATCTTTCGCAGAAACTGTTGATGTTGATCCAATAATTGTACTTCTATTTAAAAAATACAAGTTATTTCTTCTTGTGCCTTTCATCACCGTCAAATTCCCAACTGCTACCTTTAGGAATCCATCTCTCAAAGTGATTTTGAGCCCTTTAGATTCTAAGGCCCCTAATGAGATGAGATTTTTCTTCAAGCTGGGTACATAGTGAACATCAGTCAAGACTTGGATTGAGCCGTCGTGATTCTTCAATTGGATTGTACCTACTCCCATTGTCTTACAAGCACTATCATTGCCCATAAGAATAACTCCACCTTCTAGTTCTTTAAGACTAGAAAACCAAATCCTTATTAGGACACATATGGTAAGTACATCCGTAATCCAAAATCCATTCATCAGTATGACATGCCATTGCCATGCCAACCAAGCTAAAGTCTGACTCCTCATTATGCTCCGCTACACATGCATTAGAAATAGCCTTGCCCTTTTGTAACTTAGGACAATTCTTTTTCAAATGCCCTTTCTCACGACAAAAGGCACACTCATCTTTGGCGGGTCTCCCTTTAGACTTTCCCCTTCTACCAGGTTTGCTGCTGCTTGAACGACCTCTTACTGTTAAGACTTCTGCAGTTGTATCTCTGTGATCTCTTTTATCTTTCTTTTGAGTCTCAGATCTATACAACGCACTACAAACTGCATCAAATGTGATTATGTCCTTCCCATGAAGCAATGTGGTGGTAAGATGATCATATTCATCAGGAAGGGAATTCAGCAACAATAATACCTTGTCTTTGTCTCCAAATTTCTCATCCAAATTTAGCAAGTCTACTAAAATTTTATTGAATAAGTTCATATGGTCATTCATCGACATACCGGGTGTATACGTGAATCGAAAAAGTTTCATTTTCATATAAAGCCTATTTTCAAGGCTTTTCGTTAGAAACTTTTCTTCCAATGTATCCCACAATTTCCTCGCTGATGTCTCCCTCGTGATAGAGTACTTCTGCTCTTTGGCCAAACATAGACGGATTGTACCACACGCTTGTCTATTAATCTTGGCCCACTCCTTGTCATCCATATTGTCAGGTTTTACTTCAAGGGCTATATCCAGCTCTTGCTGACATAAGACATCCAGGATCTCACATTGCCACATACCAAAATTATTGGTACCATCAAATTTCTCTACTTCAAATTTTGCATTGGTCACCGTAGTCCTTGCTGATGACGATGCCTGTGCCATTTTTCTCCTCAATCCCAACTACTGTATACGTGAATAGTATCGTATACGTGAATAGTGCCACAAATGATCGTACTCCCCAAGTACGAATCTAGCTCTGGTACCAATTGTTGTGCGGAAGCGTGTAAAAGAGTATAATTATTGTACTGAAAAATCACACTAAGTTCAATTCCCGTGAAAGAGAGGTGGATCACAAGGATCACTTAAGTACCGGATCTTTCCTAGCCGAATATCCTCAATCGTAATTTAATAGCACAATAAATAACTACGATCACACTCACAAGATATGAAAAATAAATAATAATGAACACCAGAATTTTAACGAGGTTCGGCAAATTTTGCCTACGTCCTCGGGCACTACCAAATATATTTCACTCCAAAAATACAAGTGAAAATTTACGAATAGGGAGAAAGAACAATGCCTTAAGTAGAGAATGACAAATGTTGGGATGAAGAAAATGAGAAATGGTTAGGCCTATTTATAGTTGAGGTTCAGGGATCAATCTTGCAAAGTACCTATTCAAATAGGGACCAAAATTGCAATTATCCCATGCCAAATTTCACATCAACTTTTGGTGCCTAACTTCTTCCCACTTACTATACTTTTTACAGCCCCCCATCTTTGACTTTTCAAAGATGGGCTGCTGCATAATAATTAGACTATTAGTTTTTTATTTAAAATAGTCTGACTAGCGAGGTTAAAGCGACAATTTGATGAATGGTACGATGGATAAATACTCATCGACGAGTAGAAGAACATATATTAGATCAAGTCAATCCGATGGTTAGTGTCGAAGAAAGAAGAAAAGAGCTATTTAGATAAATGACATTTAAAATTGTTTCATGAAAAAAAACCTTAGCTATAGAAAAGTAGGGGTAGAAGAGTTTGCGGGCAAACAATGAATGTCATATAGCAGTAATTTTAACAACCTGATGACTAAAAAAAAACTTTTAAATAATTTAGTGACCATTTTGTAACTTTTAAATTTTAATCGACCAAAACGTAAACTTACTAGTTATTTAGTAACCTTAAGTATACTTTACTCCAATTATTTGTTATTTTTACTATATTAATTTTTTATACTATTTATAGGAAGAATAAATTAAGTGAAACTCAACTTTCTTAAGCACACAAACTTTTGTGATTTTAGATTAAAAGGGAGTTTAGTTCACAAAATGTTTGATTAACCAAACAATTAGCACATTACTAGATATGTTACAGTACCATGTTTGGTTCAAGGTTCAAGTTAAAATAATTCTAGAATCAAAGATATTTAATTATATGTTACAGTACCCTTATTTTTACTCCATCAATAAACTTCACAATTTTAGTACGCGCTTATGGATCCGTGTTCGTTCCTCCTTTAGTTTATCACATATGGTTCATTTTAGGTGTTTATGGGTTGGAGTTAAGTTTTTGTATAATATTTTTATGTTTATTTAAAATTGATTCGGTTCAAAAACTTAGATAAACTTATTTATAAATGATATTTTTAAGTCTATTTTAAACTAATAATATTTAAATATATATTATTCTTAATTTAATATTTAATATTTCTAATAATATTTTTATTAAAATTTAAATTTAGACAACATTTTATGCTTAAATAATATATAAAAATAAAAAATATACAAAAGTCTAAAATGGGTTGGGTTAGGTCTTAAAAAGTTGAAGCTTAACACGAATCCACTTTATTTTTTTTTTTACTTAAGTTTATTTTTTGGATCTTGTATTTTTTTTTAAGAAATAAAAAATGGATGCCATTAAAATTAGAAATTAAATACAATCTCTATATATGGGTACCGTGTGTCTTACTCTCCTACATTCATCGGTTGATGGAATTGCTCCTAATTAATGTAAAAATTGTACCCTACTCAATTCTTAAGGGACTTTAATCGTCTAGTCCTAAAAGAAATAATTTAAAAGAATCAAATCCTAAAAATAGACTACATCCTAATTTTTAGAAAAAAAAACTAGCAATCCGCTCTTTCATCTATCACCATTGTTCCACATTGGAATGATATGTACTTTTAGCATCCTCGATGGAAATTCTTATAGAAGAAATCGTTTTATCAAAAAAAAATTATACATTAAATGGACTTTCTAGCTTAAATAAATAATCTAACTTATAAATGGATTTATAGACAATTTATCAATTATCAAATCAATCAAAACCATAATTGTAACACTTATACCTTATTTCCATTGTCAGAATGACTTACGGAGGATTATAGTACCATTTAAAACATTTCATATCAGTTAGCATACAAATATCAAATTAATTTAACAAAAATAATATAAAACTCATAGTAGAACAAACCCTACCTTCACATACCCTAAATATTCTTGACATTTCAATTTTCTTTTTCCTTTTCAACAGATTATTGCTAGTGTTGGGTTGGATAAGAAGCTATACACTTATGACTCAGGGTCTAGAAGACCCTCAGCTTTCATTTCATACAAGGCACCTTTTTCTTCATTGGCAATTAAAGATGATGGTTGGACACTGGCAGCTGGTACTGGTAATGGTAGAGTGGTGTTCTATGATATAGTCGGGGAAAACTACAGCCTTTTACTGTTCTTCGTGCTTATAGTAGTTCGGAGGTTACTGTTCTTCGTGCTTATAGTAGTTCGGAGGTTGGTTATCTTTTGCTCTGTTATCACTTTTTAACATAAAAAGAGACCCAGGCCCTGATAAGTTCTTGTAGTTTGCACTTGCTTTCTATTTTCCCTCAAGAACTCTTGACTTGATATGGAATTTTGAATGGTATTGGTATAAAAGATCATGTTCTATAGTGGAACTAATGATATTAATTGGATGTCACTGCTTGCTTGTTTGTGCTCCAACTTCAAAGTGTTTTGTGTAAATGGAAAGTAATAAGCCTTATTCCTTTGATCATTTTAAATCCTAGGTGTTTATAGCATCTATCAGGCTGTTTCAAATTTATGTTGGCAAAGATCAAAACCAGCCATTGTTAATGAGAGTACTTGCACTGCTGAGACTGCTCTTTTGGGAGGTGCAATGGAGGATTCTGTTCTTATGCCAGACCCACTTCCATCTGTGACATCAACAAGCGTTTCATCATCCACAGCAGTTTCTGGTTCTCGTATCACTGGCCGTTCAGGACCTGCAGAAGTATCTTCTCTTACTACTAGTAGTGGATCAACATCAAGCACACTCAATCTCTCTTCTTCTCTCGGAACACCAATTAGAAGCCATCTATGGCCAGGTGGAACACTAACGAGATTACATGCTCCTCGTTCTACATTCAATTTCAAGGATGATATGGAGGTATTTTCCCCTCTTGTGGATGTTCATCCTATTACACCCTCGCTGGATAAGCTGTGGGATGGTCATGATGGTGCAAAGAAAGAGCACCTACCCAAAGATAAGAAGCCATCCTGCCTGCTGTTTCCTTCTAGCAGGAGGTTTGCTTTTGCTGATGATGGAGCCAGTGATCTCCATTACTTGATTGGAAGTCCAGTTCAATGTCTCAACAGGTTTTTTGCTTTTTGCTTTTTTATTATTGATGACAGTAATGCATAACATATTTTTTTTTATGTTTTTTTTGTACAAGATATTACTTTAAATCTTCATGGTAATGTTCTGCTAGTTCCATGCAAGTATATGAGTTGATCCTAAGTTGTCATTTTTGCATAGAATGGGAATGTAGTTTTTTTGTGCATTATGTTGTATGTTTGGAGCATTATGCGTGTTTGTATTAACAAGTCCAATAGATCAACTGTGTTTTAGTATGGGTTTGCATGTTTTGAGGATTTCTCTGATTTACAATTGCAGACAACTTATTATCATCTGCGGTGGGATGTCATTTCCAACAACTTTCATTTCTCTTAATAAATGAATTAGCTGAGCTTGATTCACAGGCTGTTATATCCTATGTTCTTTAGTCATAGAACTGTTTCTGATAATTTGGTTTTTTGAGAGCAATTGATATGGCTTTTCAGTCTTTTTTCCCCATAATGAAGTTTGTACACCACTTATCTTTAAAGGATGTGACGAAGTCTTTTACAGCATTGGAATCTATCCCTACACCATCTTCCAAGAGTGAAGAGACCTCCATCACTCCTCAGTCCTACAGAAGCTTGGGGTGGTTAGAAGATACCTGACAAATTTGCTCACCTTCGCCAGCTGCCATCTCGTTTTGGGATGCCAGCTTCTGGTGGCTGACAACGAGCTCTATTTATGCTGGACAAGATCAGTCTTCAATGCTCAGTCAGACCAGTTCTAACCTGAGCTATGAAAATTTGCACACGAAAGATGTCTCTTCAAATCAGGAGACTTCTTCATTGGGATTTCCTGAACATTTCTCCTCGAGCTCCATGTCTGCTTTATCTTTTGGTTCAAAAGGCATTACTAGAGCTGGCAGCCTTGACTCACCAAAACTAGCTTCTTTAGCACCGCCTCGAAGGTTTTCGACATATGCCGAGAGAATTAGTACTACATCTGCTTTTAGTGATGGAACATCCCATTCGGTGGCTTCTCCAAAAACAAAGGAAACAGGAGCTGAAACCAGAGAAGAGTTGTTTAATAGCCTGTTATCGAGGTCTGATTCATTGACTGCGGCGGCATCAGGAGTTCTTCCAGCAATGAATGTATGATATCTGGTTTGGTTAAATAATTATTCACTACATTAATTTCTCTAATCACTTTTGTCTTTTTATGCATTTGAGTAGTGAAGTCATCCTGGATGGAGGAGTTTTACGAATTTCTTTATATTTCATAGTTTTTTTCCCCGGGCATGACACTGCATGGATTGTGACCATAATAGGGAGGAACATTACAACCACTCAAGGCATCTCAACAAGATCCCCAACAAGGAATCAACTTTACTCTTCAGCTATTTCAACGAACTCTAGAAGAAATCCTCGATTCATTTCAGAAATCCATTCATGGAGATATGAGGAACTTGCATATTGAAATTTTAAGACAATTCCACATCCAGGAGGTATTTTCCTATCATCCTTTCCTCTATGTTGCTTTGGCTTTCCTGTACATATTCTCAGCTCTAATTCGCGGAAATCATTGGAACAGATGGAGATGTCTCGTGTGATGAGCTCCATATTACAGAAACCAAGCTGAACTGATGGAAGAGGTTAAGTCTATCCGGAAAGAAAATCAGCAGCTTCGTCAATTGCTTTGAGTGCTGATTAAACAACATTATCGTGCGAGGTTACTGAATGCCTCTTCTGATCACCTTACCGTAACTTCGGTTTCATCAGTAGGCTTGTCTCATATCAGAGTAAAACTGCTTACAAATGTGAGGCTAAGATTTTTACGTTTCAGAAACATGTATATAAATGCTTCTTGGTTGATTGAAAATGAAGCATTTAACATGTACATAGAGTTCTCTGAATTTACTACATTTTGATTTGTGTAACCTTATTAAAACAAGTCTTCAATAGGAAGTTGAGTCGCTACTTTCTTCTTATTGTTTATAGGAAGAATAAATTATGTGAAACTCAACTTTCTTAAGCACACAAACTTTTGTGAATTTAGATTAAAATAGAGTTTAATTCACAAAATGTTTGAATAACCGGTCAATTAGTGCATTACTAGATATGTTACAGTACTGTGTTTGGTTCAAGGTAAAAGTTGAAATAATTCTAGACTCAAAGATATTTAATTATCGGTTTGATTAAAAAAGTATTTGATACTTTATGATGATTTTGATTAAAAAAAAAACTTTATGGAATGATTAATATCATTTATTAAACGGTTAAAAGTTTCAAAATGATTAATGTCGATTCTTTTTATATAATATTTAGGTGGGGATGGACGTCATATAGTTTGAACTTGTGTCAAACGAGTACCTGATAAAAAATTTAATCATCATTCCACATAAGTTAAGATTAGTATAAATCTGTTTTATACATTTTGTTGTAAGAAATCGTACATATTTTTGTTATGTCATATAAAAGTTTATATGTTATATGTTTTGATTGACATTGCATCATCTAATTTTTAATTGAAATAGTGAGTTGTAAATTTAAATGGGTTGTTTTACTATTTAAATAATGAATTTAACCATTTAACACCTAATGAGTTACTTATAATTTCTTTCTTCGGTTTAAATCGATTAATTTCAGTCAAATAGATGCAAATGACCAAATAATAAGAAGATAATTTTTTTAAAAAAATAAGCAAATTGGGAGGCCGGAAGCGAGCATTAGATATATAGCAAACAATCACTTCATTCAAAGCTCATACTATATAGCAATCCAATTCTTATAAAAAATACATACACACACTTAATGAAAGCTCATAGTATATAGCAATCTAATTCTTATAAAAAATACACATACACACTCAATGAAATTAGATATCTCGGCAAAGTACATTCCAGTGCTAATTAGATTACCTACATCAAGAAGAAAAATTGTATGTATATATCATCATCTCTTATGTATTATAATTAAAAATATGAAATAATAAAATGATATTAAAATTTTAGTTTTTCTAGAAAAGTGATTAGAAATTCTTTTTTTTATATTTTAATTACAATTTTTATGATAATTAAAGATATATTCTTCTATCATGTTATTTTATCAATATTATAACAATCTCTAACTCTATGGGTGAAAAGAAAATAAAAAGAATGTAAAGACTATTATTTTATAGAAATAAATACCTCACCTGATGTTGGCTCCTGTTATTTTGGGATCAATTAAATGTGTATGGAGGGAATGTGGCGCACTTTATAGAAATCATCTCCTTCTCTTCCATCTACCACTGTAATCTTTTCTTTAAATGACAAAGGCATTCCCAGTAATATCAGTTTTTGGAGAGTAGCAATATGCCTCAATCCTTCTGGAAGCATCCTTAAACTAGGAATACAGGCTAAGTCCAATTCTCAAAGGTATGGCATTGCACCTTCTTCTATTTCCCACTCCTCTTGAAGACAATCAAGTTTAGGAAACCCATTTGCAGAGCACACCATTTTACTCTCAATATATGCTTCTACCAATTCGAGAATCCTCAAATGACATAGCTTTTCTAATACGGCCATTGGATCTTGGCTCAGCTTACACAGAACCAAAGTTAATTTGACAATATTTGATGGAAGAAATTTCAAAACATGACCGTTCGGATGTGGCTCATCTTCGATCCGCCCCCGTAATCTCAGTTTGGAGAGGTGATAATATTCTGAAAGGGGTTCTAAGTCTCGGTGTGAGCCATCAAAAATATGTAAGGACACTGACCCAAGGCGTTGCAATTTGGTTAGCAAGATTAGGGTAGGCCTCACATATTTTTGAAGTGAACCCTTGCCGCCAACTAAATCCACATACGGCTTATCTCTCACCCTTTTTTATTACAAGATGCCTTAAACATTCCAACTTAAACACACCATCTGGAATTACAGTCTTACGACCAGACTTGCTATATAAAGTGTACAAACTATTCAACTTGCCAATAGATCGCGGCAAAATCACTGTGCCATCGTAGTATAACTTCATGTATCTCAAATGTTGGAGATTACCAATTTCAGTCGACACATGCCACCGCTTATTGTAGTTGCCCCCTTTTGCAAAAGTCAACACCCTTAAAAATTTGAAGCTTTTGTATTTTGAAATGCATACCAATTCATCATTCTGAGAAAACAACAAAGAGCGTAATTTTGGATGCTCTCCCTTCAAATAAACTTTCGATTTACTAGGATGAATAGAAATTCTTCGTAGCATAGATTCTGCCAATGTCACTTCAACTTCATGCAGTGGTTGTTGAATAATTTCCAAGAACTTCTCCTCTCTTGCTTTCTTCATGCACATGTCCCTCAAGAGATCATGTACTCGACATGTCTCCACATTTGTTTCTGTATAATCTCGCCTGCTAACTTGAACCAAGCTCCTATCTATAAGCTCTTCTAGGAATTTTTCACCTAAATCCTCCATCAAGAATTCTTCGTTTTCTGGAATGAAACCTTCAGCGATCCATAAACGAATGAGGTCTTTTTTCGGTATCTCCCAATCTTCTGGATAATGACTAAGATACAAAAAGCATGGTTTTAGAGTGTCGAAACCATTTTTTGAAAGGGCGGGAATCGAACTTGGGTTTTGAAAATGGAAAACGGGAGTCGCCACCGACCTTTTATTAGGTGTGATCGGATCACCTTATTTTAATAAAATATTTAATTTACTAAAACAGTGTTTTTAGGTCCACGAATATTCGAGAAAGTAGGCTCGGGAGTCGGTTACGTACGAGGAAGGATTAGTACCTTCGTAACGCCCAAATTGGTACCAAATTGATTAATCAATGTCCTAATGTCGAAAAGCTTGGAAAGACTTTGAAATTTTATTCCCTTTTTTGTGATTTTGAACAACTTGATCGAACATCGAGTTCTCTCTCGTTTCGAAGGAATAGAGTTTCATATCCAGCACGATTGGACACGAGAATCTAAGTCCTTGAACTCAAGATCATCTCCAAAATTCTCCTAAGCACACATTTTTGAAATTTGGAAAGGGAATTTGCTCATTCGGTCATACCAAAAAAAACACACCCAGCACGATTGGGCACGATCTTTTCGAACTTCCAAACGCACAAATATCACCTTATTTAAAAATAGAAACCCAAATTTGAAAGGCTATCCACTTGTTCGGTCAAATAAAAAGTCACACCCAGCACGATTGGGCACAAATTTTTGAATTCCCAAATTCATGGATATTACCTTTATAAAGCCCCCTTTGGAAATTATTTCTTTAGTTCCTGCCTTTTGGATTTTTGATCTCTACTAATTTGTTGCTTTGAATCTGCTTTTTGTTTTTATTGATTCCCCAAAACAAAAAAAAATCCGTTTTACATTCTTTTTCTTTGGCTTTATAGCCAAAAACAGTATGTAAAAATAAATAAATAAGTACAAGTTGTTTTTGCGTTAGGGCCTTGCTGTTCTTTGTCTTCATCCGCAGGTATGGGCACGGTAGTGGCTAGGAGCACGCGTGAGGATGGTGGCTGCTGGCAGACGCATGGTCGTGGTGCGCACATGGGGCACGAGGGAGGCTGTTGGCGGGGTTGCGGCGCTGGAGGTCTCTGCTTAGGGTTTTCCCTTTTTGCTTTGTTTTAATTTTTGGGCTAATCGGGCCAATTTTAGAATTGGGCTTAGGCAATATGGGTATTGGTCTTGGTTTAACGGGCTAATTGGGTTTGGTTTAATCTGTTTATTATTTTAACAGACTGTTGGGTTTGTTTTATTGGGTCTGGCCAATTTTGGGCTTGTACAGCTGCCCCTCTTTGCACGTTGTCGTGTAACTGGAACAAAGCAAAGATAAAGAAAGCCCAAAATTTGTCGGAATCCACTGAGTCTTGCTTCCTTTGGTGCCTTTCTTTGCTCGGTAACTTGCAACTTGTTGCTTTGATTTGCTACTTCTGTAGGCTTCAATCTACCTTATTGTCTTGTTGAGTTTTCAGAGAGATGACGTTTGTAATCTTTAACCTATCCCACCGCTGATTAGTGGCAATAGGAAAATTTCCAATCCATTCCACTGCTGGTCAGTGGTAATAGAGTAATCTTCAATCTACCAACACTGGTCAGTGGTAATAGAATAACCTTCAATCCATTCCACCACTGGTCAGTGGTAATAGGATAATCTTCAATCTATTCCACTACTGGTCAGTGGTAATAGAACAATCTTCAATCTATTCCACTACTGGTTAGTGGTAATAAAATAATTTCAGTCTATTCCACTACTGGTCAGTGGTAATAGAATAATTTCAATCTATTCCACTACTGGTCAGTGGTAATAGAATAATTTCAATCTACTCCACTACTGGTCAGTGGTAATAGAATAATTTCAATCTATTCCACTACTGGTCAGTGGCAATAGAATAATTTCTAACCCATTCCACCGCTGGTCGATGGCAATTCTTCAACCCGTTCTATCATTGGTTGATAGCAATAGGACAATCTTCTATTTATTCCACTACTGGTCGGTGGTAATAGAATAATCTTCAATCTATTCCACTACTGGTTAGTGGTAATAGAACAATCTTTGATTTGTTCCACTATCGTGTATAGGGGGCGAGACCTTGAACTTTCCAATTTGCTTCCTTACTATCTTCAAGAAGACCTTGATCTTCAATTTGCTCCACCATTATCTCGATGGGACTAAACTTGAACTAGCTACACTGTTCTTTGAGGAACCTGACTCGTAGAAAATGATGATGATGCGATGCTCGAAATAACTCAAATGCCCCTATCTACATGTGTTATGGATGACATGAGAATGGTCTTTTTACAATGATTAGGATGCAACGATCAGAATGAATCGAATGCCCCTAATTGGATGTGAATGAATGCATGAGAACGATCTCTTTGCAACAGATCGCCTGCCCTCTGGTTTGATTGATATCTTTGGGGGTCGCCGTTTTAGGTTTCGATTACCCCATGAACCTGGTTAGTTCTGAATATTAGCCTTAATTCGAGTTCCCATAGTAATTTAGAAGCTTTTTAGAGTGACATGCAAAAACTCCTTTAATCTGAATATTAGCCGTCCATTAATCTTTGTTTGATTGAAAAGTGCTTAAAAGATGTCATTACAATGGATATTTGGATCAAGGCCTAAAATGGATAAACTGATCAAAGGATCAGGTTTTGACAAGGCAAACTTAGCTGAAATGTGAAATTGAAGATTAAAACAAGTATCCAGATGTCATAGCATGAGCTTCTCTGTACAAATTTCTCGAGAATCCCTTTATTACTTGATGGGTGTTGGATGGACTTAGAAGACTTTGTTGATGCCCCAAGACGTGACGTCTCTCTCTTGTTAATTCGAGTTGTAGCAAAACTGTTGTATACCTCCCCTTCAGAAATTTGAATTGCCCATTCCTGGGTTTTCAATTCAAAACCCTTTTGGTCACAAAGCGCCCATTGCGGGTTTTCACCTTGGCCTCTCCAGTTTTTTTTTTTTTTTAGGCGAAGTACTTCTTGACTGAATCTGAGTTCACAGGATTCGGTAAACTTTTTCCATCCATCTCTGCTAAAATTAGAACTCCACCAGAAAAGGCCTTCTTTACTACATAAGGTCCTTCCCAGTTTGGCATCCATTTTCCTCTAAAGTCTTTTTGCAAGGGAAGGATCTTTTTTAGGACCAGGTCCCCTTCATAGAATTCTCTAGGGCGAACTTTTTTGTTATAAGCTCGTATCATTCGTTTTTGATACATTTGTCCGTGACGAAGGGCTTTCAGCCTCTTTTCCTCGATTAGATTTAGCTGATCATACCGAGATTGGATCCATTCTGCTTCATCCAATTTTAGTTCAGACAAGACCCGAAGGGAAGGATCTCAACTTTGATCGGAAGTACCGCTTCCATCCCGTACACCAAAGAGAAAGGAGTTGCCCCGGTAGAGGTTCTGACCGATGTTCGATAAGCGTAAAGAGCGAATGGTAGCTTCTCGTGCCAATCTTTGTAAGTTTCAGTCATTTTCCCCACGATTTTCTTGATATTCTTGTTAGCTGCCTCGACTGCTTCATTCATTTTTGGACGATATGGTGACGAGTTGTGGTGTTTGATCTTGAATTGACTGCAGACCTCTGCTATCGCGCTGTTATTCAAGTTCAGTGCATTGTCAGATATGATCCTTTCGGGCATTCCATACCGGCATATGATTTCTTTCTTTAAGAACTTACTGACTGCTGACTTCGTGACGTTCGCATACGAAGTGGCTTCTACCCATTTGGTGAAGTAGTCGATTACCACAAAGATAAATCGATGCCCATTCGAGGCTTTTGGTGAGATTGGCCCAATGACGTCCATCCCCCATATAGAGAGAGGCCATGGGGAAGTCATGACATGGAGAGGTGAAGGAGGTACATGAATTTTGTCCCCATAAGTTTGACATTTGTGGCATTTCTTGGCATAGTTGATGCAATCTCCTTCCATTGTTGACCAATAATACCCGAATCTCATTATCTGTCTTGCTATTGTAAAACCATTAGTGTGTGTCCCATAGACGCCCTCATGAACTTCTTCGAGAATCCTCTTAGCTTCAACAGTATCCACGCATCTTAGAAGTATCTGATCCTTCCTTCTTTTGTATAGGATTTCCCCGTCTAAGACATAATCACTAGCCAGTCTTCTCAACGTTCTCTTATCATTTTCGGTTGCTTGGTTGGGGTATTCACGATTCTTCATGTATCGTAATATATCGTGATACCAAGGATGATGGTCCTTTTCTTCTTCTTCGCTGATGCTGTAGCAATGAGATGGAGCCTCATAAATGCTCATCTAGATGGGCTTCACTTCTTCTTGTTTGTTTACTTTGATCATAGAGGCCAAAGTGGCTAGGGCATCGGCCATCTGATTCTCTTCTTGCGGGAGGTAACAGAAAACGACGTTGTCAAACTCCTCGATTAGTTCCAAGACTAGCCTTCGATAACTGATTAGCTTGGGGTCTCTCGTTTCTCATTCACCTTTCAATTGGTAGATTGCTAACGCAGAATCGCCGTATACTTCTAACATTTTAATTTTGCGTTCAATGGCCGCTCGAATACCCAAGATGCATGCTTCATATTCAGCCATGTTATTCGTGCAATCGAAATCTAATTTGCTGGTGAGAGGATAGTGATCTCCGCTTGGGGATACTAGGACTGCCCCAATTCCATTCCCTATCGTGTTTGAAGCTCCATCAAAGTTCAGTTTCCAATGGAGGCTCTCTTTTTGGACAGCTTCTTCAGTGATTGCCACGTACATCAGGTCTTCGTTTGGAAAATCAAAGTCCAATGGTTCGTAATCTTTTAAAGCTCTGTTCGCTAGAAAGTCTGCTATTGCACTTCCTTTTATAGCTTTCTGGTTTATGTAGACTATATCAAATTCGGAAAGTAGAATTTGCCATCGGGCCATTCTTCCATTTACCGCAGTCGATTCCATCATATACTTGAGAGGGTCTAGTTTTGAGATAAGCCAAGTGGTGTGATATAGCATGTACTGTCTCAGTCTTCGGGTCGTCCAAACCAAAGCACAACACAGTTTCTCAATTGGTGAATATCTTGTCTCGTATTCTGCAAACTTCTTGCTGAGATAGTATATCGCTCTTTCCTTTCTTCCTGATTCATCATGTTGGCCTAGCACACATCCCATAGAATTTTCAAAATCCCGACAAATACAAATGCTCGCGGGTCTATTTGGGCAAAGGGGCATTAGTACTGGGGGTTCGGACAAGTAGTGCTTGATCTTATCAAAAGCTCCCTGGCACTTCTCATCCCATTCACCTGAGTTGTGTTTCCTAAGAAGACGGAATATGGGATCACATTTCTCCGTTAATTGTGCAATGAACCGAGCGATATAGTTTAATCTCCCTAGGAAACCTAGAACTTCTTTTTGGGTACGTGGTGGAGACAACTCCTGTATAGCTTTTACTTTATCAGGATCCACCTCAATTCCCTTTTCACTGACTACAAACCCCAACAATTTTCTCGACCTAGCGCCAAAGGTACATTTTGCTGGATTGAGTTTCAGTTGGAATTTTCTCAGCCTTAGAAACAGTTTCCTCAAGACTTGTACATGCTCTTCTTCTGTCTTGGACTTTGCAATCATGTCGTCCACGTAGACTTCGATCTTCTTGTGCATCATGTCATGGAAGAGGGTCACCATGGCTCTTTGATACGTTGCCCCTGCATTCTTTAACCCAAACGGCATTACCTTGTAACAAAATGTTCCCCACATGGTTATGAATGTGGTCTTTTCCATATCCTCAGGGTGCATCTTTATCTGGTTGTACCCGGAGAAGCCGTCCATGAAAGAGAAAAGTGAATAACCAGCTGTGTTGTCTACTAAGGTATCGATATGAGGCAACGGAAAGTTATCTTTCGGGCTAGCCTTGTTCAAATCTCTATAGTCCACACACATTCGCACCTTCCCATCTTTCTTAGGAACAGGCACTATGTTTGCTACCCATTCTGAGTACTTGACCACTTGCAAAAAGCCAGTATCGAACTGTTTCCTGACTTCTTCCTTTACTTTTAACAAAACATCAGGCCTCATTCTCCGAAGCTTCTGTTGGACTAGTTTACATTCCTCCTTTATGGGGAGACGGTGTACCACTATATCTGTGTTCAATCCGGGCATGTCCTGGTATGACCAAGCGAAGACGTCCTTGAATTCTTGGAGTAACTTGATGAGGTTTTGCTTTGTCTCCGCGGCGATGTTAGCCCCTATTTTCAACTCTTTCCCTTCTCCCAAGCTCACCATTTCCACTGACTCTTTGTTGGGTAAGATTTGTTTCTCCTCTTGCTCTACCATTCTTAACAGTTCAAGAGATATGCTACTGTCTCGGTCATCTTCAAGATCTCGAGAATCCTCCATACCCATATCTTGTTCAAAATGGGATTCTGAGTTAATAATAGTGTTACTCATGCCATTGATATCTGGTGACCTGTTGGAACGGACGAAGAAAAATGCAAAAACAAAATAATCTAAGAATGACCATTTGTGAATGAATGAAATATAAAGGATAAAATATTTGCTCGAAAGATGCATTTTATTAAAATAAAGATGCTTAGTCATATGCCTATTCAACAAAGGGTTCCCCATTACTCCTAGGCTTAGAGTAATAGGTGTGCTTTGATCATTACTCTGAATTGATTCTAAAAGCTACGGGAATCTCTTCTACGATCCAATTATTCAGAACGTATCCAGGAGCACAAAGGCGAATCCCAGATAAATCCCTTTCTTCAGGCTTTCCCTCGGATATGGCGTTGATGCTCAAGTTTCTCAACATTTCTTCTGCTTCTTCTCTCATTACCATGTTTTGATCAGGGTATAGGATCCCCCCTGAGACAAATGTTCTGGATAAATGAGGAAAGGTCATTGGTTCCCATTTGATCTCTTTTTCACCTAGGCGCGCCCTTCTTCTTTCCCTTCTCTTTTCTTCCTCTCTCTTTCTTTGTTCTGCATTTGGCTTGAATCCTAAGCCAAAGTGGTCTCGTTTTTCTCGTCGTATTAGCACTTCAGTCCTTTCTTGAAGGTACTTTCCGAGCCCTTTCCTTGGTAAGGCTCCCTTCCCAACTGTCATCTGGAGGCACATCTTTGTGGTCTTAGATATTCTGGGTATGGGGATTTTGCTACCCTCGGCAATGAAGGTTGCATTGATAAATTCTAATGACCGGAAAGAACATTCCATCGCTTCCTCGTCCACCTCAATGTACGGAGCACCACTAGTAACGGATGCTATGATATCCTCTTCTGCGTTGATTGTGACCAATCTTCCTTCCGCTAGTAATTTCAACTTCTGATGCAGTGATGATGGCACAGCCCCTACCGAATGGATCCAAGGTCTTCCTAACAGGCAATTGTAGGAAGGTTTGATGTTCATCACTAAAAAGTCCACCTCGTATGTATTCGGGCCAATTCGAAGAGGTATATCGATTCTTCCCATAACTCTTCTCTCCGTACCATCCGAATGCTCTTACAACATTATGACATGCTTTCATGTGGGAGCTATCTACGGGCAACCTGTTCAATGTGGACAAAGGTAGTACGTTCAAGGCCGAGCCGTTATCGACCAATGCCCCGGGTAATATATACCCTTTGCAGCGTGTGGTTATGTGTAGGACCTTGGTGGATCCCATACCCCATGGAGGTATCTCATCATTATTGAAGAAAATAAAGTTGTCGGCGCTTAGATTCCCTACTAGACGGTCCAGTTTGTTGACGGATATATCGCCCGCTACGTATGTTTCGTTTAGTACCTTTATTAACGTATTTCGATGAGTTTCTGAGCTCATGAGTAAGGTTAGCACCGATATGCGAGCTGGCTGTTTGTGTAGTTGCTCCACGACACTATACTCGCTGTGCTTAAGGAATTTTAAGAACTCTTTAGCCTCATTCTCTGTCACAGGCTCATTGACAAGTGCCTCAGGTTCGATTGTTCTTTCTTCCCTTCGCTCAGTTGCTACCGCTTTCCCTTTGGCTGCTTCCATGTTCATGTTTGGGGTGTAACGCCTTCCACTACGTGTAAAGAAACCCCCATCTCGGTCTTCCTCTGTATCATTGACCGGACTCTCTTTTCCTAGGATTACTACCTTACAATCGTAACTCCACGAAACCTTTTTGTTATCCCTATAAGGGGAGGCCACAGGTTTTTGAATTATGACCTTCGGTGTGATTGACATTCCGGTCTCACTCGTCCTTGGTCGTGATATAATCACCACAGGGCGGTTGCCCCCGTAGACTCTCCTGAGTGATCCTTCTTTCGACGTGTGAATCTCTCTTTCTGGTGTGATTTCAACCACTTTGGGTCGTGATATAATCACCGCAGGGTGGTTGCCCCCATAGATTCTTCTAGATGATCCTTCTTCTGACGTATGGACTTCTCCTTCTTCTGGATCTCCAATCTTTTTGTAGAATTCGATCTCCTTGTTATCCATGAGATCTTGAATGATAGCCTTGAATTTGAGGCATTCTTGGACATTATGACCCATTTCGGCATGAAACTCGTAATATCTTTCTGCTCCTTCAATTTTTCCTCTCGGCCGTCGCATGATTAAGCCTCTGTTCACCATCTGCTCCCAAACCCATTTTAGCGGGGTTTTTACCTCATCGATGTTCATTTTCACTCTCTTTCCTTCTTTTTCCCTCATCATGTTCACCCCATTTTTGGTGTGATTGGGTAATGGGTGTTCAGTATCATTGACCTTCACAACACCCATTTGAATGAGTTTTTCTACCAGTTTTTTGAAGGCGAGGCAGTTTTCTATTGAATGTCCAACAACCCCGGCATGGTATTCGCATTGTGCATTTGCGTCATACCATTTGGGGTACGGAGGCTGAAGGGGCTGTAAGTAATGGGGGGCGACAACATGTGTGTCATATAACTTCTGGTACAATTGCCCATACGTCATGTAGATTGGAGTGAATTGGAGTTTCTCCATATTTGGCTTTGCATTGGGTTCTTGTCTATATGATCTTTGACGGTCTGTAATCGTGGTACCGGGTTGATTCAAGGTGACTAACTTGTCATGGGCGCTCACGTTGTTTACGTCACCCTCTCTTTTCTTCTGGGCCGTCTTTCTGAGACCTTCCCCTACTTCTATTTTGCCGCATCTAATCGCATGTTCTATCATTTCTCCACATCTCACGACTTCTGAAAAGTCCTTCGTGGAACTGCCCAGCATGTGACTGATGAAAGGGGCTTTCAAAGTGTGGATGAAGAGTGTGGAGGCCTCACTTTCCAAAAGAGGTGGTTGAACCTGCGTGGCTAACTCCCTCCACCGTTGCGCATACTGCCTGAAGTTCTCATTGGGCCTTTTCTCCATATTTTGGAGTGTGATTCTGTCAGGAGCTATATCCGCTACGTGGCCATAGTGTTTCATGAAAGCTTGGGCCAGGTCCTTCCATGTCTTAATCTGGGTACTGCTGAGCTGATCGTACCATTTAGCCGCGGCCCCAACCAGACTTTCCTGAAAGCAGTGGATCAGTAATTTTTCATTATCGGCGTATCCCACCATTCGTCGACTGAACATTTTCAAGTGTGCTCCTGGGCAGCTAGTCCCGTTGTATTTTTCAAAGTCTGGAGTTTTGAATTTTGGGGGAAGTACTAAATTTGGGACCAGACTTAATTCTTTGATATCAACTCCATAACGAGTCTCAGCGTTTTCTATTGCCCTGACTTTCTCCACCAACCATCGATAGTTATCATCTATCTGCTTTGAGGACTCGGCTTTCGCTCCTTCCTTCTCTATTATATCGAAATCTGGCACAATCGGGTTGATAGGGTCATCTCCCGGGTTGGATTCTAAGCCTACATGGAAATTCATAGGGGACCCTACATTAGCTTGCCCTTGTGGAGGCCTAATCGTGATGGAGGGTCTTCGGGGGTACTCTTCGTGTGGCGAGATACGTGTGGCAGGGTAGAACCTGAGGGAATACCTTCATTCTCCCCTCCAGCAATGGTCAGGGGGCCTTTTCCCTTTTCCATGAATCCTTCCAATTGTTGGGCCATTTGAGCCATGTAAGCCGTCATGTTCTTTTGGGATATCAAGCTGTCATCAAGCTTATTCATTTTCAACCAGATAAGATTACATTGCAACTAAAACTGAAAACTTGTTAATGCAGCATGCACAAGAGCTGAACATGCAAATAGATTGCATGCACTTCATCAAAAACATAACTGCAGAATTATTGGCCACTTTTCAACAAAAAAATGGAGGAGAAATGAAAGCAAAAGAAAAGGGGTATTCTTCATCGTTTCTGAGTGGTAAGAGTGATGATGAAGATGACTAGATTTTATAGAGAGCACTAGTAGGTTTTTAGTTGAGAATGCATACATCACGAAATAGAAGTTACCAATGGGAGATGTGTTGTTGATTAGCAGCAGACTTAAAAGATATTTTGAATAACACTCATTGTAGATTATTAAATCATGTAGTAAATTGAGTTACTCATGAACAAAAGAGAGAAGTTTCTTCTTTATTAATATGGACGAGTTGTGCTATGCATTTTTCATTAATGTCAGGCCTTGATTGGTTTACATGGTTACTGAAGTTATACATAATTATTTCCATGGCCTTCTTAGTCAAATTTAGAAAGCAGAATACCCCAGGAGTCTATTTTAGCTTTAGCAACAAGGGATCCAGATACATATGCTCAGGGAGAAGTGGTCAAGTTGTAAAAATATGGGATTTGCAGCGGAAGCGTTGCATCAAGTGGTTAACGGGTCATACCAGCTCAGTAACAGTCAGTAACAGGTGTTATGTATAACTGCAAAGATGAACACTTGGCCTCCACCAGCCTAAGTGGGGATCTGATGCTTCACAACCATGCTTCTGGGGCAAAGGCTGCTGAATTAAAAGATCCTGATGCATGTTAGAGTAATAAATGCAGTTAGTTAAAACTGTTAGTTTGTTAATAAATAATTGTTAGCAGCAGGCTGTTAGTGGTTAGCCATTAAAGAGCAGTTACGTTACTGCTATATATGTAAAAGTTGGTACGTGAATAAAGCGAAGCAAAATTCAGTTTTTCTATCTTCTTGCATTAGTTTAACATGGTATCAGATGGCCAAAGGTCCTTGTAGGCTGTTATTCTAAGATTTTTTTCTTTTCTCTCATGAATCCTCCGTCTTCCTCCTCGATGTTCATCTGCCACTGCACTGTGATGGCGTCCCAAAGTTGATGGTGGCGTTGGATGTGAGTTCTTTTCTACAAAGAAGGTTAGTATTCTTCTTGATGACACCAACTATCTCTTATGGCGCGCAAATCTTGTTGGTAGTCAAAACGTTTAATCTTCAAATTTCTTGAGTCTAAATCTTGTTGCTCTGATAGATTTCTTCCGATGCTAATGGTATTCTTCACGAAAATCTTGAGTTTGTAAAGTTTGAGCAGCAAGATAGTGCTCTTGCGTCTTGGCTCTTGTCCTCGGTAAGTCAGTCCGTTCTTCCTCACCTTATTGGTATGGATACTAGTGCAAAGATTTGGCATTCTATTGTTGATTTGTATGGTAGCAAAACCACATCCAGACTAATGTTTTATAGGAGAGCTTTGCACTCTCAGTGAAAAGGAGATCTCTCTATGAAAGACTATCTCATGAAGATCAAAGGTTACTGTGCTAGCCTTGCTAGTTGTGGTGAAATCATCAGTGATCATGAACATATCACTGCTATCCTTAATGGGTTGTCCTCCGATTATGAATCCGTCATGACGATAATTTCGGCTAGTCAAGTGCCTTATACAGTTCAAGGAGTCACCACAATGCTCCTAGATGCTGAAACGCGACAAACCTTATCCTTACTTAATGTTCCTGCTTGTGCCAATATGGTCTCTCATCAGCCAGCAAAGCAGCCTGATAATATTGATACCTCACCAACATATCGACCGTCCAACGGCAACCGTGGGCGTGCTCGTGGTCGTACAAATGGTTCGCATTTTCAGTGTCAACTGTGTGGGAAACAAGGACACCTTGTTGATGCTGTTATCATCGATTCGATGCTTCCTACAAAAGCACGGGTTATAGACCCTCTCCAGCATCCCAGGCGAATATGTGCATGTTTGGTGCTACTCCTCCCATGGTCCCTTGGGCATCACCCTCACCTTCCACTGTTCCATCCAATTGGTTTTCTTCACCCATGATGTCGTTTCCTACGTGGTCAAATCCATTTGTCAACAATAGTGTTACACCGGTCAATACCACTGCTTTGACAGGCTCACAACCTCAAGCTTATCTAGCTACACCTGAGATAGTTGGTGATACAGCATGGTATCCGAATTCTGGCGCTACTCATCATCTCACCAACTCCCCTGCTACTATCACAGAAAACTCACCGTACAAGGGACCAGGTAAGGTGTATGTTGGTAATGGTGCTGCTCTCCCTATATTTTCTTCTGGTCAATCATCTTTGCTAACCCGTTCCAGACCCTTGCTCATGCGGTCTTTACTATGTGTTCCTTGCATAACAAAAAATTTATTATCTGTGTCAAAGTTTACTAAAGACAACAGGGTAATCTTCGAGTTTCTGCCTACACAGTGTCGAGTTCGTGATATGCACACAGGGGAGGTTCTTCTTAAGGGATCAGTTCACAATGGTTTGTACAAGCTTCATGTTCCTGATTCGGCAACCTCTTCTGCTCAATGTTTTACTGCTAGCTCAACTGAGGAGCTTGATGTGTGGCATTGTAGGCTAGGTCACCCATGTACAGATATACTTATAAAGGCATTACGCATGAGTAATATTCCTTTTAGGGAAAAATCTGATTCGTTTTCTTGTATTGCGTGTCATTTGGGAAAAGAACATAAGCAACCATTTTCAAAGTCGACGACTGTATATACTACACCACTTCAACTTGTAGTTGCTGATGTTTGGGGACCTGCTCCTATTTCTTTAAATGGTTTTCAGTACTATGTTGCATTTACAGATGCTTATACAAGGTTTACATGGGTTTATTTCTTAAAACGGAAGTCTGAAGTTCTAACGGTGTTTTCTCATTTTCATAAACAAGCTGAAAGAGTTACGGGTTACAAGCTTCAAGTTCTTCAAACATATGGGGGAGGTGAGTTTCAAGCCTTAAAAGTGTATCTTTCACAACAAGGGATTATCCATCGTTTCACATGTCCTTACACCTCACCTCAAAACGGTTTGGTAGAGAGAAAACACAGGCAGATAGTTGAGACTGGTCTTTCTATGCTTGCACATGCTTGTATGCCTTTAACCTACTGGAATGATGCCTTCGCTAGTGCTGTTTATTTGCTGAACCGTTTACCATCACAACCGTTGAACTATATTTCACCCTATGAAAAACTATTCAAAACTCAACCTGACTATTCATTTTTGCGTGTATTTGGTTGTCTCTGTTTTCCCAACTTAAGACCTTACAATAAACATAAACTCCAATTTCGATCCATAGCTTGTACCTTCCTAGGCTATTCATTTTTTCATAAAGGTTATAGGTGCCTAGATCCTTTTGGCAGAATATATATCACAAGACATGTCACTTTCAATGAAAATGTGTTTCCATTTAAAAAAGTCACCTCACCACCTACTTTTTCCATCAACCCAACGTCTAATTTTTCTTCATCACCTCAACTTTCCAACTCAAAACTTTTTGTCTTATCCTCCAACAATACCCCACCCACTAACTTTACACCACCCACAAACTTTAATCAATCACCTACACCACTTTTGTCTGCACCTATTGTACCTTTTCCTATTAACTCTACCCACTTTTTTTCTCCCACATCTAGTCACGTCACACCTAATCCCATTATTTCTCCAACTCAAATTTCTAACCCCACTTTACCTAATCCCACTCACTCCTTGTCTCCCACCTCAAATCACGTCCCTTTTGTCCCCCCTCCTGTTCATGTCCCATGCAATACGCATAACATGATAACCCGTAGCAAAGCAGGCATTTTTAAACCAAAGGCCTTCATAAGTGTTGCACCCCTTGTTGATGTCCCTAATGATATACACGCTGCCATGAAAAATTCTTTTTGGAAGACTGCTGTTCAGACTGAGCTTGAGGCTCTCGTTCGAAATAAAACTTGGTCACTATGCTCTCTTCCTGCTCACAGACGGGCTATTGCTTGTAAATGGTTATTCAAAGTCAAGACAAAGGCTGATGGTACTATTGAAAGATACAAAGCACGGTTAGTGGCGAAGGGTTTTTCTCAGCATGCTGGTTTGGACTATCGGGATACTTTCAGTCCTGTAGTACGGGCTACTACCATACGCACTATTCTTGCTATGGCAGTTATGAAAGGCTGGACTTTAAGGCAAATTGATATCAATAATGCCTTTCTCAATGGGGATTTGACTGAAGAAATCTACATGGAGCAGCCTCTGGGTTTTGAAGAAGTTGGTTCTAATGGAGAGAGACTTGTCTGTCGTCTACACAAAGCTTTATACGGATTGCGCCAGGCCCCTCGTGCTTGGTTTCATACACTTCGTCAATATCTCCTGTGTCAACTTGGTTTTCGTGCATCTCATGCTGACCCTTCTTTGTTTATCAAGGATTCCTCTGGTAGTTTGTTACTTCTTATGGTTTATGTTGATGATATCGCCCCATCGTAGTTCTCGACTCGAGATTACCGCCATCGCATACCATGATTACATACACGTTTTGCTCTTAAGGATATAGGACCCCTCAATTTTTTCTTGGGTGTGGCAGTTCATCGCACTTCCCAAGGTCTCTTTCTTAGTCAACAGAAGTACATAAGTGAGATACTTAGCAAAACAAACATGGCTGCTGCATCGTCCACACCAACACCTATGGTAAGCTTTCCAAAGTTAGTGGCTGCTGCTGATGATTCCAATCCTGTTGATGGACGTTTGTACCGTAGTACAATTGGTATGCTCCAATATGTGTGTATCACCAGACCAGACTTATCTTACTGTGTTAACAAACTAAGTCAGTATATGAATGCTCTAAGTGAGGTTCACTGGAAGGCAGTCAAGCGAGTTCTACGTTATTTACGTGGTACATTGCAACATGGGCTTTTTTATTCCAAGGGTCGGGCCACTCACTTGTTATACGGATGCTGACCGGGCTTCTTCTGTTGAAGACAGGCGCTCCACCACAGGATATGTTGTTTATCTTGGGCCGAATCCGATTGCTTGGTGTTCAAAGAAACAGGCTGTTGTTTCTCGGTCTTCTTCTGAGGCTGAATATCGCAGTCTTACAAACGGTGTGTCTGAGCTACTGTGGATCCAACAACTCTTGTCTGAAGTTGGCGTGGTTCTAAGTCAGCCTCCAGTTGTTTGGTGTGATAACACATCTACGGTGTCCATGGCTGCCAACCCTACACATCACACTAAGGTGAAACATGTTGAGATAGATCATCATTTTGTTAGGGAAAAAGTTTCCGATGGCACCATTCAAGTTAACTTCGTTCCCTCCGACAAACAGGTTGCTGATGCTCTTACTAAGCCTATCCCGCCTGGACGTTTTGATTTCTTCCAACAAGCACTTTGTGTGTTACCTAGAGATCTTATTCTTCATGAAAATAAGAGAGAAGAAAACCAGGGGAATGTTAGAGTAATAAATGCAGTTAGTTAAAACTGTTAGTTTGTTAATAAATAATTGTTAGCAGCAGGCTGTTAGTGGTTAGCCATTAAAGAGCAGTTACGTTACTGCTATATATGTAAAAGTTGGTACGTGAATAAAGCTAAGCAAAATTCAGTTTTTCTATCTTCTTGCATTAGTTTAACAATGCACAGGTTGTTCATTTCTTTATTAATTTCTCTAATCACTTTGCTCTTTTTATGCATTGGAGTAGTGAAGTCAGCCTGGATGAAGGATTTTTACGAACCAATATATATTTCAGTTTTTTTTTCCGGTCATGACACTGCATTGATTGTGACCATAATAGGGAGGAACATTACAAGACCCCCCAAGGCTTCTCAACAAGATACCTCTGCAAGGAAGCAACTTTACTCTTCAGCTATTTCAGATAATAAGAAGATTGAAAACAATTAAACATATGAAATAATAAAATGATATTAAAAATTTAGTTTTCCAAGAAAAATATTCGAAATTCTTATTTTTTTATATTTTAATTACAATTTTTATGTTAATTAAAGATGAGTATTTTTCTTTTCTGTTATTTTACCAAATTTATATTAATCTCCAATTGTATGGGTGAAAGGAAATTAAAAAGGATGCAAAGGTTATTATTGTACAATATAAATACCTCCGGTTATTAATCTGGATGGAAGGAATGTGACACGCTTTATAGAAATCTTCTGCTTCTCTTTCATCTATCACTTTAATCCTTGTCTTCCAATAATGAACTCATTTTTGTTAATATCATTTTTTAGAGAGTAGTAACATACCTCAATCTTTCTGGAAGCATCCTTAACATAATAACATTATTCAACGCCAATTTTTAAAGGCATGACATTGCACCTTCTTCTATTTCCCACTCCTTCAACTTATATAAATAAGCCATTCGAAGAGAATCAAGTTGAGGAAACAAAAAAAAAAACTTATTGTAAAAGAGTAAGGGCAAAGAGTTTATTATTAGGGTAGGCGATGTGAATAATGAAAGTCATATTGCAGTGATTTTAATAGCTCAGTGACTTAAATAAAAAATTTCGAATAGTTTAATGACTATATTATAACTTTTTAAAGCTAATTGACCAAAATTGTAGTTTAGTGACCTTTTGGTGTAGTTTTAATTCCGGAAGATATTACACTCTTATTAACGTTCAAACCCATATCCCTAAATGTTTTTCTACATTACCAATAATTTTTTTATCAAAAATGAAAGGACCACTTGGAAAATATAGTACAAACAATGATGAAAGAAAATAAGAAAGAAAAATCAAGGTTTTTTGAATTTTAATGGTGAAAATATTTTTTTAAAAAGACTTATTTTTTTGAGAGAGTGTATATACATAATTTATACAAAATAATATTCAAATTTAATATTTAAAAATTTATAAGACCTCAACGTTATCGTTAAAACAGTGGGTTGGCGAGCCCTAAATTTCATGAAGTGTTAATACTTATATTTCTTTTTGATTTGTCTCTTATTTATTTTTTAGTTAATTTTAATAGTTTTTAGAGTGAAATTTAACCATTAATCTTTCAAAAAATATTGATTAAAATGTTAAAATGTTAAATTTTTAAACCGAAGTTGATTGTTCAATTGATAAAATGATTTGGTTTTCATATAATCTTTTTTATGTAGTTCTGATTTAGTCCTTCAACTAAAATGTTATTTCTATTAGACTCTTCTACTGATTTAAAATTTGAAATTATTTAATAAATAAATTAAAAATAATAAGTCATATACTCAAAAAATTTTAAAATTATTTTAAATAATTATAGTATTTTAATTTTTTCATTTAAATAAATTTTTTTTTTGAAAATTTAACTAATATTTAAAAGAATTAGATAAAATTTGAAATCTTGAAAATTATTTAATATATAAATTAAAAAACAATAAGTCATTAACCCAAAAAACTTTAAAATTATTTTAAATAATAGTATTTCAAAATTTTAACATATATTTTTTACACTAATTAATCTAAGCCTTAAACCTTTAACCCCTATCCCCTAAATCAGAAAACATAACCTTTAACCCCTAACCCCTAAACCCTTAACCCCTTAACCCATAAGCACTAACCCTTGAACCTTAAACCTTAACACCTAAACCATAAATCATAAACCATAATCCCTAAACTCATAATCCATAAACCTTAAAATAGTAACTCATAAACCTTAAACCCTAAACCCTAAACCTTAAACCATAAACCCTAAACTATAATGATAATTAATTCAATCTATTTTACGATTATATAAGAATTTATTTAATATATAAATTAACAGATTGTTATATACTCAAAAAACTTTAAAATTATTTTAAATTAGTATTTTAAATTTTTCATTTTTAACATATATATTTTTATATTTATTTAATATAAATAAACCATTTAAATAATAAATAGACAGATAATGGTCGAAAACCGTTGCTAATGCTCGATCTATAACGCTAATGCTCGATCTATAGTGCGTTTTTTGTCTAAGCGCCGCTAAAAACCTGTTTTGTTGTAGTGTCTAAACACTAAACCTTAAACCCCTTAGGCATGCATATACCAACCCTTATACAAAGAGTTGGCCAAAGTGTATGTTGGTAAGTCTATCCCAACACTTAGGAAAGTGTTGGCCCAAAAGTGTAGGCATAGTGTTGGACAAAGCCGACTCTTATTTAAGCGTTGCATTAAGCATGCATATCCCAACCCTTATACAAAAAGTTGACCAAAGCGTATGTCGGCAAGTCCATCCCAACACTTAGGAAAATATCGTCTTAGGACTGGACAAATCCAACTCTTATTTAAGCATTGCCTTAGGCATGCACATCTCAACCTTTATACAAAGAGTTGGCCAGAGCAAGTCTATCCCAACACTTAAGAAAGTGTCGCCCCAAAATTATCCTCTTAGGACTACACAAAAGCCAACTCTTATTCAAGCGTTGCCTTAGGCATACACATCCCAACCCTTATAAAAGGAGTTGGCTAAAGCATATGTTGGCAAGTCTATCCCAACACTTAGGGAAGTGTCTCCACAAAAGTGTCGACTTAGGACTACACAAAAGCCAACTCTTATTCAAGTGTTGCCTTAGGCATACATATCCCAACCCTTATAAAAAGAGTTGGCCAAATTGTATGTTGGCAAGTGTATCCCAACACTTAAGAAAGTGTCGCCCCAAAACTGTCGGCTTAGGACTACACAAAAGCCAACTTTTATTCAAGCGTTGCCTTAGGCATACATATCCCAACCCTTATAAAAAGAGTTGGCTAAAGCATATGTTGGCAAGCCTATCCCAACACTTAAGAAAGTGTCACCACAAAAGTGTCGACTTAGGACTACACAAAAGCCAACTCTTATTCAAGCGTTGCCTTAGGCATACATATCCCAACCCTTATAAAAAGAGTTAGCCAAATTGTATATTGGCAAGTGTATCCCAACACTTAGGAAAGTGTCGCCACAAAAGTGTCGGCTTAGGACTACACAAAAGCCAACTCTTATTCAAGCGTTGCCTTAGACATACATATCCCAACCTTTATACAAAGAATTGGCCAAAGCGTATGTTCGTAACTCTATCCCAACACTTAGGAAAGTGCCGCCCTAAAAGTATCGTCTCAGGACTAGACAAAGCCAACTCTTATTTAAGCGTTGCCTTAGGCATGTATATCCCAACCCTTATACAAAAAGTTGGCCAAAGCGTATGTTGGCTAGTCTATCCCAACACTTAGAAAAGTGTCGCCCCATAAGTGTCATTGTAATATCCGAGAATTATGGCCTATGCACTTTTGCTTAATTATGTGAAGTAGCATACTTATGTGTGTTTGAATGTGTTGTATGAATTCTTGAGAACCTTAGAATATAGGTAAATGCCTTAGAAATATTAAGTTTTAAGTCTTGAAGTGGAACTGAAGCAGAGTGGCCTTAAGATAATAAGTAGGGGAAATTAGACACAACAATGGGCTTGGTAAAGTGGCTTGGAGGCGCCACTTAGGGCCTTGGTATGTGACGCCTCAAGCAAGTGAGAAGGGAGGAGGTTCGAATTATGTTGGCAGCATGGGAGTGTGGCTTCTATTTTGCATGTTGGCGTCAAGGAGGGGAGAAGTATTGGACGGCATGGGACTCTGAAAAGATGAGGATAAAGACCTAATTTTCTTTTAAATTTTGGCTAGGAAGAGGAGATAAAGGTTAGACTTAATTCAAATTATTTTGAGTGAGTAGCATGGAGAGAATATAAGAGAAAAAAATAGGACATGATGAGAGAATGAAGAAATGGCCGAATGTGGGACTCTTTTGGGGTTGCTTAATCGATTTTAAAGCATAGGAAAGGGGTAGTGCCGAATTTTGGAGTGTCCATCTTTTATTCTCTCTTTTTCTTCTTTGACAATTGAAGCCGAATTTCCCTTTGACACCATTGCCGAAATTCTCTTAACTTTTCTCTTCTTATTCTTTTCTGTTCTCTCAACCTTGATTCTTCATACTTATTTTTGAGATAGCCGAACACTCCTTGCCATTTAGAACCATAGCTGAATCTCAAAGGGGCTTTATTCCCTATTCCTTGCTCAAAGCCTTGAAGCCGAAACCTTGATCTAGTTTATTTGTGGCTGAATCCTCTAAAACATTAAACTCCCTCCACTTTTGCATTTTCTTTCTTCACTAGTTAGTGCCGAAATCTTTCTCCTTGTGATCTAGAAGCCGATTCTTTGTGGATACTTGTATAGTGGTAAGTATTTCCTTCTTTAGGCAATCGATTTCCTCTCATCTTCATTTAGTGTGACGAAATCAAGGGTTGGCCTTGATTTCTAAGGTTGGCCGAATGTTCTTTAAGGCCATAGTGATGTGTTCTTTTGTGGGTAGCCGAAAGTGAGGAAGCATCAAGGATTTATTCGGGATTCGGTTTATCAAGGTAAGTGATATTTGCAATTCAGCCAAAGGCCATCTTCATGGATTTATTGGCTATAGCCGAATCTAACATGTGACATTTAGGAATCTCGACAACTCTAGGACCAAGCGAGCAATTCGGGCTTTAGATAAGCAAGGTAGGGAGTTGCTAATATTCGGCCATAGGCCATATTTGGTATCTAAGTGTGACCAATTCTAACCATGGCTTATAAGGCAAATCGATAGTGGTTAAGAGGAGCTTTCGGGATTTTAGTGAACTCGCTAAGTATACCAGGTGTGTACCCCACACTAAATCTTAATAGATTACGGCTTAAGTTTAATATATGTGTTTTAATAATGTGAATGTGGCTAAAGGTACCATGCAATGGTACAAAGTACTCAGGTACGTAATCTTAACACTATGTTAATAAGTGATATGAATATTTGGCACATGGCATATGGAAATATTGATAAGAATGTGAAATAAGGAATATGACATGATTTATGCATGATTTGTATGACATGGGGCATATGGTTGATATGTAAAGGGGAAGTGATTTGGTGGTTTAATACCACAATATCTGAATGTGGTGACTCATGTCACAAATAATTATCTGGTGACTATGCCACAAATTTTATAAGGGCGATGAGCAAGTCGACTGCATCGACTGCCTTCGATGATGTGTAGCGGATGGAGGGTTGACTTAGTAGTCCCCACGGTGTGCAGGTTGGTACGAGTGATGTGTAGCGGATGGTACCTAGGTTTGGGTTCGGGATTGCATCATTATATTTAATTGCTAATTGTATATGTATGAACTGTTATGCCTAAATCGTTGGGACTTAGTGTTGACTGTACACACTGAGTCTATTTGACTGACTCCGTTGTGGGAATATTTTTCAGGTGAAGCTCAGTGATGGACCGGGTCGGCAGGAGCTTAGTGGTGCCCATGCTCAGTTCGAAATTTTTATTTTATTTTGGACTTGTTATATTTTAAGTATTTTGGATTTAATTTAGGTTTCGATTCGATGTAATAAGGCCATAGTATGAACTGTTTTATGCATGCTTTTTGTTTGATTTTATTACGATACGATTAAAGTTAAAACAAGGTTAAACAATTTTCTTAAAAATAAATGTTAAATGTTTGACACCTAAACTCAAACGATTTTCAATGTGAAAATAAACTCTAAAGCAAATTCGGCACATCTTTTAATAAAAACAAAGTTTTTAATAAATCCTTGATTTCTAAATTAACAAAGTTTTCAATCGAACCCAACACAAGCAAATCTTTCTTCAAAACCACTCGAATTTTCCTGAGTAACAAACAAGATTTTCAAATGTTTTCTCGAGGAACATACCAGATCTGGTCAAGGCTCGTGGGCCGAGTTTGGGGTGTTTCAGCTTGGTATCAGAACCCAGTTTTAAACTCTCGGCCTTGGGTTTAAAGCCCACAATGTTTTTAAAATAAAGCCCAAATAAAATTTTGTGAAAATTTTTGGAAATAAGCAGGTTTCCAAGCATGGCACCCAAGTCTCCGACCCGAAGTCCACCAGGTAAGTACTTTTAACTACTGTGTGATTTATAGTATGACTTGTAGAATGGTAGAAATGGAACGTAGTATACTAAGTACTTGAACCCTAGGACTAGTTTGCCCCAACAATTACATAAGACTTAAAGCCTAATTAAACAAACTTGTGGCTAAGTCGCCGAGTTAGGGTGTGGCAACCATTGTGCGCATGTCTAGGATTGGATTCAGGAAGAGCTTGGTATTTAAGCAGTCCTCGTGACTCACCTCCTCTTCGCTCGAATCCTACCTGGTGCGTAGTGACGGTTCACCCTAACCAAGAGGACTTATTCACAGGCTAAACTCAATAATTAAAACCCGAAAGGGACTAGCCATGTTTTTATAAAAATCCTAGTTTTAAAAATCAACAAGTTGCCCTTTTGAATTAAGAAAATTATTTTTGAAAATTTTCTAAAATATTCTTGATTTACAAATTACTAAAATACCCCTAGTGGTAAAATCACTAAAAAACCCCTAGTTTCTAAAATTTCCATACTACCCTCGATTTTAACAAAATTTTCTTACTTTGTAAAAGTCTCCAAAAACCCTATCTTGTAAAAATTCAAGATACCCTGATCTGGAAAATTTACCAAATTACCCCTGACTTACAAAAATTACAAAAATAACCCTGATTTCTGAAATTTCTGCAACATCACCGATTTGGAAAACAAATTCTCAAAAATAACCCCAAGTTTTTGCAAATTTTGAAATACCTTTGATTTATAAGGATTTTTGGAATTTACCCCGATTTATTACCAAAATACCCCTATAGGTGAAATGAAGAAAATACCCCTGGGATAGGAATAGGCAAAAATGTTGGAATGGAGAATGTGTGTGGTAACTATGACTGAATGGATGTGTTTCTCTGAACTAGGATAGAAGACTTGAAACTTTGAATGATCGAAAGAACTACTATTGAAACTTCTTTCATAAAATTTCTTAAATCAGATTAAAGCGCAAACGTAGAAATGGGTTCTAGGGGATGTGGTCGTAATGTGCGAGGACGCGATCGAGGCAGAATGACTGTGTCAGAACCCGTTAGATCGGGTCAAAGGTCTGAGAATGAGGTACCACCGCCACCACCACCACCAGCTGTTGGTGTAGAGCAGCAAGATCAGACGGAGGATGATGTTGTATCGCAGGCTGTGCTGCGAGTTCTTGAGATGGTGGTTGGAGCGGGTAGTAATATGGGAGCTCGAAAATCTGTACCTGAGTGACTCCAAGCCAACGGAGCTGAGGTGTTCCGTGGTGTATCGGTTGTGGCACCCAGTACGACTGAGTATTGGTTAGAGGCGACCGAGCGATTATGGATAAGATTGATTTAACTGCTGAGGAGAAATTGAAAGGATTGGTGTCGCTTCTCAGCGATGAGGTATATCAATGGTGGCTCACAGTTCGGGATGGGGCCACAGCTGAGGATCTTACTTGGGAATATTTTAAGGCGGCGTATCAGAAGAAGTATGTTGGAACCAGATATACTGATGCGCAAGGAAGGCTTTTCTGGGGCTGGTTCAAAGGAACAAGTCCGTGGCGGAGTACGAGGCTGAATTTCTAAGGTTAAGCCGGTATGCTCGAGGAGTAGTGGCTACGGAGCATGAATGATGTGTCCGGTTTGAGGACGGACTTAGGGATGACCTGAGGTTGTTGATAGCTCCACACCAGGAGTGGGAGTTTGCCGCATTAGTAGAAAAGGCTAAGGTAGCTGAGGGAATTAAAGACTCTGTAAGGCAGAACTCTAATCGGAATAGACAGAAGAGAGGTTTTGGGCTGTCTAGATCGTCAGGGAATGTGTAAAAGTGGCCTAGAGCTGATGGGCCGCGAGGTCAGCAAGTTGCTACAGGAGGGCAATACCGTACTTGTACTCAATGTGGAAAAATGCACTTAGGGGAGTGTTGGAAAAAGACAGGAGGATGCTTTAAGAGTAGGTCCAAAGATCACATGATTAAGGACTGTCCTATTAAGATAGATGGGAGTCGACCGACAGGGCAAGGTTCTAATCAGGCTGGAAAGGATGGACAGCAGCCTCAGAGGGGTCGTGGTCCTAATGGCAGAGGTAATGGTTCTGGAAGAGGACGAGAAACACCAGTCAGAGGTGTTAATAATACAGAGGCAAGACAGTCGGGTTTAGTGTATGCAGTTCGTCGGAGGGAGGACGGAGATGCACCGGACGTCATAACCGGTACGTTCTTTATTTGTGGCAAGCCTTACTTTGCTTTGATTGATGTGGGCTTGACCCATTCTTATGTTGTATGTAGAGTAGTTGAAACTCTAGGCATAGCCTCTGAACTTTTTAATAGGGAGATGACTGTAGTAAGCCCATTAGGTCAAACTGTAGTGGTGAATAAGATATTTTGAAAAGTACCTTTAGAGATTCAAGGGGTGGTATTCTCTGCCGACTTAATGGAACTACCCTTCAGAGAATTCGATCTCATTCTTTGCATGAACTGGTTAGTGGAACATCGGGCTGTATTAGATTATGCAGCTAAACGAATGGAGTTAAGGACCCCAGAGGATGAAGTGATAGTTATGATCAGAGAAAGAAGAAACTACTTGTCTAACGCAGTTTCGGCGTTGAAGGCTGATAAGATGGTTCGAAAAGGGGTGTAAGGCATTCCTGACTTTCGTTAGGGCGTTGGATGCAAAAAAAGAGGGAGTTAGTGGAGTTAGAATCGTAAAGAAATTTGTGGATGTCTTTCCGAAGGAATTACCTGGAATACCCCCGGACAGGGAGGTGGAGTTCGGAATTGATTTACTACCAGGAATAGCTTCTGTGTCAGTTGCCCCGTGTAGAATGGCACCGAAGGAGTTGGTTGAGCTCAAGGCTCAAATTCAGGAGTTACTTTATCGTGGGTTTATTCGACCCAGTGTGTCTCTGTGGGGAGCACCAGTCTTGTTTGTGAAGAAGAAGGACGGAACTATGCGTATGTGCATAGATTATTGTCAGTTGAATAAGCTGACCATCAAGAATAAGTATCCTTTGCCAAGGATAGACGGCTTGTTCGATCAGCTTAAGGGGCCAGCAGTATTCTCAAAGATAGATTTAAGGTCTGGATATCATCAGCTTAAGGTGAAGGAGGCAGATATCTATAAGACGGCTTTTCGGACAAGATATGGGCATTATGAGTTCTTGGTAATGCCATTTGGATTGACGAACACCCCAGCCATGTTCATGGATATGATAAATCGGGTCTTTCAACCTTATTTAGATAGGTTCGTCGTGGTGTTCATCGACGACATTCTAGTGTAAAGTCTGAGGAGGAACATGATGAGCATCTCCGGATTGTGTTGCAAGTGCTAAGGGAGAAGAAGCTTTATGCCAAATTCAGCAAGTGTGAATTTTGGCTTAAGAAAGTTGCGTTCTTAGGGTATGTGGTGTCCGCGGAAGGAATAAGGATGGATCCTAGGAAGATTGAGGCAGTATTAGATTGGAAACCACCTAAGTCTGTGGCTGAGGTTCGTAGTTTCTTGGGATTGGCAGGCTACTACAGAAGATTTGTGGAAGGATTCTCATCGATAGCTGCACCTTTGACAAAGCTATTGAGAAAGGAAGTACCTTTCGTATGGTCAGATAAATAGCAGGAGAGCTTTGAGAAGCTTAAAAGGGTTTTGACTGAAGCTCCGATTTTGATTCAGCCTGAGGCAGGGAAAGATTTTGTGGTATACTGTGATGCTTCTCACACAGGATTAGGGTGTGTATTGATGCAAGACGGGAAAGTAGTCGCTTACGCGTCTCAACAATTAAGGCCACGTGAGGTTAACTACCCGACGCACGACTTAGAATTGGCAGTAGTGGTCTTTGCTCTTAAGGTATGCAGGCACTATCTTTATGGAGAAAAGTCAGTGATCTACACGGACCACAAGAGCCTTAAGTATCTGCTGACTCAGAAGGAGTTGAACCTGAGGCAGCGAAGGTGGGTGGAGTTACTGAAGGATTACGACTGTTCTATAGAGTATCACCCGGGCAAGGCGAATATTGTAGCAGATGCCTTAAGTCGAAAGGTTGTGTCGGATCTGAGAGCGTTGTTTGCGCATCTGAGTTTGTATGACGATGGAAGTCTGCTGGCAGAGTTACAAGTCAGACTGACGTGGTTGCATGAAGTGAAAGAGAGTCAGTTGGCAGATGGTGATCTAAGTGCTAAGTTGAGGCAAGTGCAGTGTGGGAAGTTAGAAAATTACAGTATGTCCAGTGATGGAGTATTGTGTTTAAAGGGTAAAGTCTGTATGCCTAAGGATATAGGAGTTAAGGCAGAGAATTCTTCGGGAATCGCATAGTAGTCCTTATGCTATGCATCCTAGAGGTACTAAGTTGTACAGGGATCTAAGGGAACAGTTTTGGTGGCCTGGTCTTAAGAGGGAAGTTACAGAATTTGTCGGCAAATGCTTAACGTGTCAGCAGGTTAAGGCTGAACACCAAGTTCCCTCAGGGTTACTTCAACAGATAAAGATTCCGCAGTGGAAGTGGGAAAGAATCACCATGGACTTCGTTAATAGGCTTCCCCTTACGCCTACTAAGAAGGACTCGGTATGGGTGATAGTGGATCGATTGACAAAGTCCGCGCATTTCATTCCAGTGCGAATTGATTATTCTTTGCAGAAGTTGGCAAAGTTATATGTGACGAAAATTGTGAGATTGCATGGAGTACCGGTATCGATCATCTCGGATATGGATCCAAGGTTTACGTCTCGGTTTTAGAAAGCACTACATCAGGCTTTAGGCACCAGATTGGATTTCACTACGGCTTTTCATCCATAGTCGGACGAGCAGTCTGAACGAGTAATCCAAGTGTTAGAGGATATGCTGAGGGGCTGTGTGATAGACCTCCGAGGAAGTTGGGAAGAATATTTGCCTTTAGCGAAATTTGCGTACAATAACAACTATCAAGCCAGTATTCGGATGGCACCGTATGAAACACTGTATGGGTAAAAGTGTCGCACTCCTACGTGTTGGACGGAATTAGGGGAACATCAGGTTTTGGGTCCGAGATTGTGGTAGAATCTGAGGAAAAGGTTAAGGTAATTCGGACAAGGCTAAAGGAGGCATCTGATAGGCAGAAGTCGTACGCGGATTTGAAACGGAACGAAATAGAATTTGATGTGGGGGATCAAGTATTTCTTAAAGTTTCGCCTTGAAAAAAGGAAATGAGATTTGGTCGAAAAGGGAAATTAAGTCCAAGGTTTATAGGGCCTTATCGAGTATTGAAGCGAGTTGGACCAGTGGCATACTAGTTAAAGTTGCCTTTGGAATTAAAACAAATGCACGACATATTCCATGTTTCTATGCTACGTCATTATCAATCGGATCCATCTCATGTAGTTCCGGTTAAAGAGGTGGAGCTAAGGCCAGATTTGTCTTATGAGGAAGAGCCAATTCAGATCTTGGAACGAGATGTGAAAGTGTTAAGGAGGAAGTCAGTACCTCTAGTCAAGGTGTTATGGCGTAATCATGGATCAGAAGAAGCTTCGTGGGAGCCGGAAGAAACAATGCGACAGCAATACGCCCACTTATTTCAGCTAGGTAATTTCAAGGACGAAATTATTTTAAAGGGGTAGAACTGTAATATCCAAGAATTATGGCCTATACATTTTTGCTTAATTATGTGAAGTAGCATGCTTATATGTGTTTGAATGTGTTGTATGAATTCTTGAGAACCTTAGAGTATAGGTAAGTGCCTTAGAAATATTAAGTTTTAAGTCCTCAAGTGGAACTGAAGCAGAGTGGCCTTAAGATAATAAGTAAGGGAATTAGACACAACAATGGGCTTGGTAAAGTGGCTTGGAGGCACCACTTAGGGCCTTAGTATGTGACGCCTCAAGCAAGGGAGAAGGGAGGAGGTTCGAATCATGTTGGCAGCATGGGAGTGTGGCTTCTATTTTGCATGTTGGCGTCAAGGAGGAGAGAAGTATTGGACGGCATGGACTCAGAAAAGATAAGGATAAAGACTTGATTTTCTTTTAAATTTCGGCTAGGAAGAGGAGATAAAGGTTGGGATATAGGAGAAAAAATTGGGATATGATGAGAGAATGAAGCAATGGCCGAATGTGGGACTCTTTAGGGTTGCTTAATCGGTTTTGAAGCATAGGAAAGGGGGTAGTGCCAAATTTTGGAGTGTCCATCTTTTATTCTCTCTTTTTCTTCTTTGACAATTGAAGCCGAATTTCCCTTTGACACCATTGCCGAAATTCTCCTAACTTTTCTCTTCTTATTCTTTTCTGTTCTCTCAACCTTGATTCTTCATACTTGTTTTTGAGATAGCCGAACACTCCTTGCCATTTAGAACCATAGTCGAATCTCAAAGGGGCTTTATTCCCTATTCCTTGCTCAAAGCCTTGAAGCCGAAACCTTGATCTAGTTTATTTGTGGCCAAATCCTCTAAAACATTAAACTCCCTCCACTTTTGCGTTTTCTTTCTTCACCAATAAGTGCCGAAATCTTTCTCCTTGGGATCTAGAAGCCGATTCTCTCTGGATACTTGTATAGTGGTAAGTATTTCCTTCTTTAGGCAATCGGTTTCCTCTCATCTTCATTTAGTGTGATGAAATCAAGGGTTGGCCTTGATTTCTAAGGTTGGCCGAATGTTCTTTAAGGCCATAATGATGTGTTCTTTTGTGGGTAGCCGAAAGTGAGGAAGCATCAAGGATTTATTCGGGATTCGATTTATCAAGGTAAGTAATATGTGCAATTCGGCCAAAGGCCACCTTCATGGATTTATTGGTTATAGCCAAATCTAACATGTGACATATAGGAATCTTGACAACTTCAGGAGCAAGTGAGCAATTCGGGCTTTAGATATGCAAGGTAGGGAGTTGCTAATATTCGGCCATAGGCCATATTTGGTATTTAAGTGTGACCAATTCTAACCATGGCTTATAAGGCAAATCGACAGTGGTTAAGAGGAGCTTTCGGGATTTTAGTGAACTCGCTAAGTATACCAGGTGTCTACCCCACACTAAATCTTAATAGATTACGGCTTAAATTTAATATATGTGTTTATAATAATATGAATGTGGCCAAAGGTACCATGCAATGGTACAAAGTACTCAGGTACGTAATCTTAACACTATCTTAATAAGTGAGATGAATATTTGGCACATGGCATATGGAAATATTGATAAGAATGTGAAATAAGGAATATGGCATGATTTATGCATGATTTGTATGACATGGGGCATATGGGTGATATGTAAAGGGGAAGTGATTTGGTGGTTTAATACCACAATATCTGAATGTGGTGACTTATGTCACGAAATCTGAATGTGGTGACTCATGTCACAAATAATTATCTGGTGGCTATGCCACAAATTTTATAAGGGCGATGAGCACGTCAACTGCAGCGACTGCCTTCGATAATGTGTAGCGAATGGAGGGTTGACTTAGTAGTCCCCACGGTGTGCAGGTTGGTACGGGTGATGTGTAGCAGATGGTACCTAGATTTGGGTTCGGGATAGCATCATTATATTTAATTGCTAATTGTATATGTATGAACTGTTATGCCTAAATCGTTGGGACTTAGTGTTGACTGTACATACTGAGTCTATTTGACTGACCCCGTTGTGGGAATATTTTTCAGGTGACGCTCAGTGATGGACCAGGTCGGCAGGAGCTTAGTGGTGGCCATGCTCAGTTCGAAATTTTTTTATTTTATTTTGGACTTGTAATATTTTATGTATTTTGGATTTATTTTGGGTTTCGATTCGATGTAATAAGGCCATAGTATGAACTGTTTTATGCATGCTTTTTGTTTGATTTTATTACGATACGATTAAAGTTAAAACAAGGTTAAACAATTTTTTTAAAAATAAATGTTAAACGTTTGACACCTAAACTCAAACAATTTTCAATGTGAAAATAAACTCTAAACCAAATTCGGCACATCTTTTAATAAAAATAAAGTTTTTAATAAATCCCTGATTTCTTCAATCGAACCCAACACAAGCAAATCTTTCTTCAAAACCACTCGAATTTTCCTGAGTAACAAACAAGATTTTCAAATTTTCTCTCGAGAAACATATCAGATCTGGTCAGGGCTCGTGGGTCGGGTTTGGGGTGTTTCAGTCGTCTTAGCACTATTTTGTTGTAGTGAACGAAGAATGGGTAGGATTATGCATTTCAAAATACAAAAGCTTTAAATTTTTAAGGGTGTTGACTCTTACAAAATCGTACGACTGCAAAAAGTGGCATGTCAGCCGAAATTGGTAATCTCCAACATTTGAGGTACTTGAAGTTATACTATCTTGGCAGAATTATTTTGCCGCGATCTATTGAAGAGTTTTTACACCTTATACATCAAGCCTGGTAATTATAACACTGTAATTACAGATGGTGTGTTTAAGTTGGAACGTTTAAGGCATCTTGTAATAAAAGCGCATGGTGTGTTTAAATTAGAATGTGCAAAGCATATTGCAAGAAAAGGGTATGGCAAATATTCTTCTTCCGTACGTGGATTTAGTTGGCGGCAAGGGTCCACTTCAAAAAATATTGAAACTATGAAGTTCATAGTGGTGCGTGAGAAGCCGGTCGAAAAAAATGCGGTGCCTAGGTGTACTAATATTCAGAGTTTAGGAATAGTATTTGCCAGAGCAAAATATGTGAAGCCTACCCTAATCTTGTTAACCAAATTGCAACGCCTTGGGTCAGTGTCCTTAAGTATTCTTGATGGCTCACACCGAGACTTATAACCCATTTCTCAATATAATCACCTCTCCGAACTGAGATTACGGGGGCAAATAGAAGATGAGTCACATCCGAACGGTTATGTTTTAAAATTTCTTCCATCAAATATTGTCAAATTAACTTTGGTTGACTGTGAGCTGAGCCAAGATCCAATGGCCGTATTAGAAAAGAGATTGAGGAGACTGCACGAAGATACTTTACTGATTTATTTGAATCAAAGGGAGTGGGTGATGTAACGCACATTCTTTCAAGAATAAAGTTTAGCATTTTAGAAAAATGAATCAGAGATTGATAAATCCTTATACGGAAATAAAGATTATTCAGGCTTTAAAGGGGATGGGGCCGACGAAGGCTGCTGGTTTTGATGGTTTTTTGATAATTTTTTATCAAAAATTTTGGCATATTGTGGGAAGGGAAACCAGCAAATTTTGTTTGGACGCTCTGAATAATGGGAATCCATTTGATGAGATAAACAAAACACTAGTGGTGCTAATCCCGAAAACTGTGACCCCCATAAACCTGAAAAACTTTCGCCCTATAAGCCTATGTACAGTGATCTATAAACTCATAGCAAAGCAAAGACTGTTGCTAATCGCTTAAAAATGGTGCTAGAAGAGTGTATTGATGTTTCTCAAAGCGCATTTATTCCTGGCAGACTTATCACTGACAATGTGTTGCTTGCCTACGAGGTTCTTCACTCTCTTAAGAATAAATGATCGGGGCAGCAATGTTTTATGGTTTTAAATCTGGATATGAGCAAGGTATACGATAAGATGGAATGGCCTTTTATTGAAAGAGTTATGTCCAAAATGGGTTTTGTAAAAAATTTTATACACCTCATTATTTGTTGTCTTAATTCTGTCAGGTTTACCATTTTAATTAATGGAGAAGAAAGATCGAGTTTTAAGGCCACAAGAGGATTACGTCAAGGAGATCCATTAAGCCCTTATCTTTTTCTATGTTGTGATGAGCGATTATCAGCTCTAACGAGTCTGGCTTGTGAAGAAAATAGGATTAAAGTCGTGGTTCCCCAACAATTTCTCATCTTATGTTTGCAGATGACTGCATTCTATTTAGGGAAGTTTCAAATAGAAGTGTGAAGGTATTCAAAGATGCTCTAATGGAATATGAAACGTGTTCGGGGTAGTGTGTTAATATCAAAAAAATCAGGGTAGTGTGTTAATTTCAAAAAATCAATGGTGTTCTTTAGTTCAAATGTTAATGACCATGATAGAAATTTGGCAGTTCAGATTCCGGGGGTTCGGTGCTCAAACAATCCGGAAAAATATTTAGGCCTTCCAAATATGGTGGGCCGTAAAAGGAAATGAGCTTTTGAGGTTTTAAAAGATAGACTAAAGCAGAGAATCAACAACTAGAGCATAAAGCATCTTTCACAAGGGGGTAAGAAAGTTTTTATAAAAGCAGTTTTACAAGCCATTCCGACTTATACAACGTCTTGCTTCCTCTTGCCAAAATCATTATGTTCGGATTTAGAAAACATTATGAATTCATTCTGATGGGATTAAAACAGTGGAAAGAAAGGAATGCATTGGTGTTCTTGGAAAGCATTGAGTGTTGCAAAAGAAGTAGGGGAGATGGGTTTCCGTGATTTAAATTATTTTAATATCGCTTTGCTAGCCAAACAGGGTTGGCGATTATTACGTAATCCTAATTCTAGCGTGTACTTTGAAAGCTAAATATTACAAAAACTCAGATTTCACCAAGGCAGAGCTGGGAAGTCTACCTTCTTTTACCTGGAAGAGCTTATGGGCGGCAAAAGGGCCTATTTTGCAAGGAATGGGCTGGCGGATTGGTGATTGAAAGTCGGTTTCTATCTGGAATGACAAATGGCTTCCTGGGCATGAAACAATAAACATTCAGAACAATGATATGCACACAAATCTTGAAAACGTGGTAGATCTATTTGAATCAAACATACGAAGATGGGATGAAGTTTTAGTTCACAATATCTTCAGCTCGAGAGTTGCTGAGAAGATCTTGAGTATACCATTATCCAGAAACCTTCATGAAGATTTCGTTATCTGGCAGGGGGAACCAACGAGGGAGTTCACTGTCCAAAGTGGGTACCGACTACTATCACAAAATGGACAGACTCAATTACAAGACATCTACAAAAAAAATTTACAAACGATTGTAGAGTCTAGATCTACCAGCCAAAATTAAGATTACAACTTGGCGAAGCTTCTGCAACTATCTGCCTAACTACAGTAATTTATACTACAGAAGACTTATGAGAGCTGTTAATTGTCGAAACTGCAATTTAGAAGCGGAAACGAGAGAGCATCTTTTTAGAGATTGTCCTGGTACAAAAGAAACATGGGAAACATTAGATATGGTTGAACCTGCTCCAGATGCAAGTATGGGGTATAATGACTGGATAGGGAATTTTTTTGAAAATAATTTGATGAACCAGTGCAGAAAGTTTGTATGTGCCTTATGGGGGATTGGTCTTTCAGGAACAAACTCATTCACAAAAATGAAACAAAAACAGAAGCACAAATTGCAGAGTTTGTATCAAATTATTTAAGGGAACTGGACCAGGTAAAAAACCAATGCCTGATATATGTGCATCCAATAATAGATTGGAAGCTCCTGCAAGGACGTTCTAGAGGATTAACTTCGATGCGGCTTTCAACAAACAAAACATTGAATTGTGTTGTGGGTTAGTGATCAGAAATGACAAAGCAGAGGTATTGTGCTCAAAGATTATTTTTAATAAAAACATACCGGCTGCGTTTGCTGCCGAGGCACTAGCATGCTACCAAGCCATTCTTCTGGGGCTCCAAATTGATCTACGGGATGTGGAAATTGAAGGAGATGCAAGAACGGTCATTAAAAAACTGCAAGGAAATGGGGAAGATAGGTCGAAAATCGCAGCTTATAATAAGGACTCAAAGGAAATGGCCTTACGTTACAGACACTGTAAATTTTTTATTTCTACACAGAGAAGTGAACGAGGTTGCACATAAAATTGCTTATGAGGATATGAAAAACAAGGAAAATACTTACTTGATGAATATGGTTCCGCCTGGAGTTGAATCGGCAATTATGGCAGACCGCAGGCGAATGGAAGTGGCGCAAGAGCAAAGACAATTAAGTGAATAAAGAAATATGATGAAGGGTTGAAAGAAGTGGCTGATGGATGGTTTTGGAGGTTTTTTCTCTGCTGAAAAGATCTAAAGAGATTTGAAAGCGAACTGTGGAGCATTGGAAATGATGGGAACCATTAATTGATTCCTGATAATGTATCTGGCACCGTTTGGGGTTTTCTAGATGGGGTTAATGTGATTTACGGCTAGGACGCAATTCGGGATTTTTACCAAATTAGGACAGAAAAAAAAATTATGTTCCAAAATAGGATGGCCCCCTAATTATTTACCAAAATAGGTCAAAGCAGGGTGGTCACGCCACTCCCATAGGCGGCACCACCCTGCCGTCGGCTCCCCAGCAGCAGAGCCTGCACCAACCTGCACCAACCTGCACGAAACAGTAATAGAAACAGGGGAAACTGAACAATGGGATCCCATAGGCGGCACCAAGCTTGAACAATGGAATCCCATAGGCGGCACCAAGCTTGAACAATGGGATCCCATAGGCGGCACCAAAAGCAAAAAATGATCATGCAGAGGCGGGACTATGTGGTTAAATTCGACCCCCCCGGGGGAAACTTGAAGCTCTAAGCAGGAGCAGAAGAAACAGCAGCAGCAGCTCTCTGAAGAAGAAGAAGAACACCAGCAAGAAAAAGAGAAAGAAGAAAGGGAGGTTACGGGAAAAAAAAGTTTTAAAAATAGGTAGATTTTTTTTAAATAATATTTATGTTGTTTTTGAATTGTTATTATATTATTTAATTATATATTAATTAAAATTTTATTAATTATATGTTGTTAGTTACTTTAGTTTAGTTTATATTATAGGTATTCTGAGTTAGGATTAGTAGGTTAAGTGTAGTAATTTAGTAAGTAAGTTAGTTATAGTATTATTGTTAGTTAGTTGGAAACCCTAAAAAATTATTTTGATTAGTTAGTAAAGTATATATTAATATGTTATTTTATAACTCTTTAGTATATTGTTATTAGTTAAACCTTAATGATAATCGTTTATAGTTAGTATATAAAATTGTTATTATTATTATTGTTAGTGTAATATTGTTGTTATTAAAAAATGGTAAATGTTATTTTATTTAGTATTATATTATTATTGTTAGTAAAAAAATATTATAAGTATGGTTAGTATAAAAGAACATTAAAATAATACATGAAACATTATGATTGAAAATAAATAATATATATTTTGAAAGTAATATGATTTGAGAAAAAGGAAAATACAAGTAAATGGTCAAAATAAGTGATTTTACTAAATCTAATAGTATTTTATTGAAAATTATAAGATTTGAACACTTAGGAAATACGAACAACATAGTGCCAAAATAGTGCCAAAATTTTTAGTTTTGTTTTAAAGATATTTTGTTTGTTTATTTTGAATGTTAGTAATTTTTGTTAGTAATTTATGTGTTTATATTAATTAATTTTTATTGTGAATGTTATGTTTTAAATTTTGTTTGAGAAATTTTGTTTATTTTTGAACAGTTGACCATCAAGATGGATGATCGAGTTTTTAGTATGCGTTTATTTCGATGGAATCATCTCGACAACAACCGTTGGATGCATATTTGAATGTCGGCAACAAATAGCAATGAGATTTAATAGAAATGTATCGTTGGATGATATGAAGTGAAGGATAAACGCAAAAATCGTTAGACGGTGTGGGAAAACGATATCGAGAATTTTCTACAAGTTTCCAATTTCGACAGATCCGATCAAATTCACAGAAATGGAACTTGTAGACGACGCGAAGACGTGGAGACAATGATTGTGCTTTCTCGTGGGAATGGGAGTAATGTAAAATGCACCGATTCACTTATTTGGTTGAGTTAGCGGTATTAAGGCAAATGAAGACACCAATGCATATGGTGAAGAACATGGAGCTCAGGAACCGTGCATGGTGCCTCCAAGATCATATGTTGATGACGAATCGAATATACGTCGGATTGATATCGATCTTAATATTACACCCGATATTGATGTGGTTGGTGATGATAGACACGGCGATGAGTGATGATTGTGGGGAAGAGGTCGATATTGACAAAGGATCCCGATATGGATGATATACACGATGATATTGACGATGAAGAGCGTGAATGACGATTGGAACATTAGTGCGTCTTCTGTCGGGAACCATATGCGATGTATTACGATACACAATAATCCTGGGCCACACATGTCACTCATAGACCCCGGGCGCAGCGCGTGCAACCGAAGTTTCCGTAGTACCACGAAATATATCCCGCGCTCCACTGGCTCACCGTAAATTCCGATCATGAGGAGTTATTCGTAGGCCAGAGATTTGGAAGTAAAGCAGAGTGCGTATCTGCGATTAAACGGTATAGCATGGATATATCAGTGGATTACAAAGTCACAGAGTCTAAATCGACACTATATATTGCAGAGTGTTGGAAGGCAGCGGACGGATGCAATTGGCGGATACGAGCTGCATTCATTCAAAAATCGCAGATGTGGGAGATAAGAAAATTGGTTGGGCCTCACACATGCAGATCGACACGTATGACAGAAGATCATGGAAAACTTGATTCAAAAACTATATATACGTATATCATACCAATGGTGAATGACATGCCGACTATTAAAGTTTCGGTACTGATTGCTGAAATACAAGCAAGATTCCAGTATCGAGTATCATATCGAAAGGCGTGGATAGCTAAACAGATGGCAATGAAACAATTGTACGGAGATTACGATTCATCGTATAATGAGCTACAAGGATGGATAGCTGCCATGCGGGAGTACATACCGGGAACTGTGATTGAGTTACAGACACGACCTTTTTACGGCCCAAATAACCAATTACACAGTAGGGAAAAGAATTTTTCATCGGATGTTCGACGTTTGATCCATGTATACGGGCATTTCCACACCGTAAGCGTTTGTGCAAGTGGATGGGACATGGCTATACGAAAAATATACACAGATCTTACTTATTGCGGTTGCTCAAGACGGCAATAGGAACGTGCTCCCAATAGCATTTGCAATAGTAGATAAGGAGAATATGGAATCTTGGGAATTCTTCTTGACCAACCTGCGGAGGTATGTTATTAACAACGATAATATTTGCATCATCTCCGATAGAGGGAAAGGATTAATTGCCGCAATTAGGCGTTCCGGTGTGCCATGGAGATCCATTTACTGTATCCGTCACATTGCGGCTAACTTTCTTCGAGAGTATAAGAATCCAAACTGACATTTATTAAAACATGTACAGCGTACGAGTTAGAGCCACATATTTTTCGCCAAATGATGACTCAACTCGAGAGTGACATGGAAGGTCAAGTGAACAAATCTTTTCGGGAGTGGTTGGGTACAATGGAGCAGTGGCAATGGGCTCAAAGTTTTGACGAGGGCTTTCGTTATGGTCAAATAACCACAAACTTGGTGGAGGGGGTCAACGCATGTGTTTGTTGAAAACACGACATCTACCGATTTCATCCGTCTTCTGGCTACATTCTACGAGTTTGGCAACCTTGATGCCAAGAATGGGTGAACAACAAGTCAACCGGATGGATGCGGGACACGTGTTTGTGGAAGATGTCGTGGATGCATTGATTGCAAACCGCCAGATTGCGAGTCGGATGATCGTTGAAATATATTCATGACAAATGGAAACTTTTCGAGTTATAGAGTCTATAGGTCGTCGACCGGTTTGCCACCTAGGTCTTATGGAGTCGACCTTCGGAGCGCATGATCAAGGCGAATGCGGGAGGTTCCAGACACTTCATTATCCGTGTGCACATGTTGTGGCGGCGTGTGCTAAAGCGAACCTTAGTGTTGAACATTTTGTCGATGATGTGTACACGCTTAGAGCGTACATTGCGTGTCCGCGGGAGAATGAGTTCCTGTCTCCCGCCGACATGTCTACATAGGAGGTGACTCGGGCGCCGTTCGAGCTTGTCCCGCACGAGCGCTATGCGAGAATCAGAGAGGCCGTCCGCAATCTTCCGAATCAGTAATGAGATGGACTTTAGGGAGAAATCGGCGGTAAGTTACTGTGGAATATGCGAGTTAGGTGGTCATAATCAAAGTAAATGCCCTCAGCGAAACTATCATGTTGGACAATCGTCACGAGCGACAGGGATTTGAGCTTAGTTTTCATTAATTTCAACATTTTTGAGATTGTTATCATGTATATTAACTACCCCAGGTTTGAATTTATTTTTTCGTTGTATGTTTCGAATATTGAAATGTGGAGTATAGAAATGTGGTTAAATTGCAACTAGATTCCATGTGTAAAGTAAACAAATCAATTTAGTTGTTGGTGCACAGTGAGCTGTTGGTGTCATGTCTTAAAATCTTGTTACGAAATTTTAAAGCTCCAAATCATCAAAAATCATAACAATATTAAGTAATTATAGCTACAAATAACCAAGTTAATTTTATACAAATAAAGTATAAACATCGTAATATTTACAAATACAAAATACAAGAAAATCAAGACCGGAAGAAACACCTTAAAACTGATGGTTCGATGGTGTAGTCCTCGGTGTGTACTTCTGCGGTGGTCGACGTTCACGTCGTCCGTGCCTACGACGACCAACATCCTCGTCAGTCTCCGGTGGGGGTCCAGAAGGCGGTGTGCTAATCATGACCGAAAAATCATGTCCCTCGAAGGGCATAGATGAACTCGAGCCAGATGGACTGTCCTGATGCAGTGGATATAACCCAGGATACGAGCCGAGAGTACCGTCTCTGCGGTGTATACGATCCGAATATATCAACCCGTCTTCGTATCCACCTCGGATGACAAGCCCGTAAAGTTGTCGATGCACGCACATATGGATGATACTGAATGTGCATCCGCATGTGATTGTAATTGCTCGGCCTCGGGCTCGGCCTCCGCTCGGATTCGCTCGGCCTCGGCTCGGGATCAGGATCTGCAGCTGCCTCGGCCTTCATATCTACCACTGGCTCGTATGCCCCACGCCGCTGTATATGTGGAGGGACTACAGTCGACTGTCGTCCGAGTATATATGGCTTCCCCATACTAGAGTACCATTGTATGTACTCTAATGGAGGTTGAAGACTGGAAGCCATATCCATCCGACGCGTCGGGACATGCGATCATTCCACACCGCAATAAATTGACCATGCCTAACCCCCCAATCTAAGTCTGGTCTCCCTCTCTTATTTTTGTCATGAACCTCTCCCACCTGGCACGGCGGTTCCGGGATGTATTGGACGCAACCAAATTGCCGCAAAGACTTTCGGTCCCCGTGATACCACTCTACTACATGGAAATGCATACAATTGGTGCGTTTGTGCACCACATATCTGAGTGGATATAGGAGGATTCGGGGTATAACGGTGCGCAATTTCCGGTCTACGGTATGGCATCCATATAAACCGCACGATTAATAACATTATTAAAATTAAACACATTGTGCGTAAGATATACAAACTACTACGTAACTAATATTGGAATCGCTTACCCTTCCCGGCATGTTGTTCAATCATAAGCGGTATATCGACAACGATGTCACGACCTCCGATACCCGGATAATTACTCCACCTACAAAAAAACAATTAAGTCAAACAGTATCAATATAAAGAAATTTTAATTAAAAACAAGTTATATTTTATCACTTGTTCACTAATGGATATACGTATGGTTGGTGGGTAACTGATGCCAAGAATGGCATCCAATACAGAGCCCAGGACTGCAATAGTGTAAGGCATCCGCCTATGTCTCCGGTCGTTGGGTCTGTCGTCCGACAAAGCTCACGGTACAACCACGTAAGAACTGCGGATCCCCAACTATACGAGCGAGCATTGCTTAAATCAGCCAATAGGGGTAGGTACTGAATATGAACCGTATTATTGTTTGCACTGGGCATCAGTATACCCCCTATGATGTGCATAATGTACGCTCGACTTGCGCACATCAAGTCGCCTTGATGGCATCACCGATATATATGTTAGTACCTCGCTCTCAACCATGTAAATTTTAATTCAGTAAAATATTTTCCATTGTTGTCGTGCGAGTGCCCTAGTAGGCTCTCACGCAGGAGGTAAACGGTCACTACACGCGACTCACGCCCGTGCAGACTCCCGTCAATTGGGAGCCCAAGCCGCAGATGCAACATCCTCTGCAGAGTGATTGTGCACTCTCCACACGGAAAATGAAAAGTGTGGGTCTCCGGCGCCAACGCTTCGACTAGTGCGAGATATTAAATCATACCGCAAGTCAAACGTCCGGATCGGTCAAGGCGGACCCGAATTCACTTGCTCTCTATATATGGCATCGATCGTTCATCCGGGGATTTTACGCCATTCCATTCACCGTAATACCAGTAATACAGATGCGAGTCCTCGACGGTGTTAAATCATAAAAAGATTACTACTTATGTAGAATAACATAATTTATTATGTAGCTATTTTATTAATATAACTTGTGATTAATAAATACCAATACATTACCATATTATTAGCGTAATGCATACATATGTGAGGAACTTTACTAATCAATGAAGCCATTTCGTCTCAAATCAATTTTTACCTACATAAAAACAATAAATCTATATTCAATTAGTAACAAATAACATGCCAAGATTACTAATAATACAATAAGAACATCATGTAAACGACGCGCATAATAAATATAATATTTTATTATTTATACAAACATCATAATATTAAGTCAAATTTTAATTAGAGTTTTTTACAAACAATTATAATAACTAATAATAATATTTCCGGTTTTTAATAATAATATATATATTAATATAGCTAAAGTAATAATAATAATATTACGTATAGGTATACCTTCTTCTAATAAAACAATTGATTAACAAAAATAATTTAGTACATAATTATTATAGATATATTACGAGCCTTTGTCCGTTTTATTTTATATTATTTTAGTACATAATAATTCAAATATATTATTTATGAGACACATTTTAGTGTATAATAAATTAAATATTTGGTTTTATTTTTTTCGTATTTTATTATTTTATATTATTTCTTTTACTACGTAATATTTCAAATGTATTGTTTTATTACTTTTTATATATCAATTTAGTAAAACCCACTTATTTTAACTATTTTCGTTATTTTATTATTTTATATTATTTATTTTTATACATAATGTTTTATGTATTATTTTAATGTTCTTTATACTAACAATAACTATAATATATTACACTAACAATAATAATAATTGTTTTATATATATACTAACTAAATTAATTATTAAAGTTTAACTAATAACAATATACTAACTAAAATCATGTTAAAGTTAAAAACTAACATATTAATACACACTAACATAATTTATTAACTAACTAATATAATTAAACCTATTAATCATAATAGTATTTAACTAACTTACTAACTAATTACTACTTAAACTAACTTATTAATAATAGTATTTATTAACCTATTATTCATAATAATAGTATTTATTAACCTATTAATCATAATAGTATTTAACTAACTTACTACCTAATTACTACTTAAACTACTAATGTTAGTTATAACTAATTACTACTTAAACTACTAATGTTAGTTAAACTACGTAATATTTCAAATGTATTGTTTTATTACTTTTTATATATCAATTTAGTAAAACCCACTTATTTTAACTATTTATTCGTATTTTTTTCTCCGATTCTATTACTTTAATAAAATATATTATTTTCGTATTTTATTATTTTATATTATTTATTTTTATACATAATGTTTTATGTATTATTTTAATGTTCTTTATACTAACAATAACTATTACTTTAACAAATGTTTTTCTCAGATTCTATTACTTTAACAAATGTATTATTTTTATTATTTTATTTTAATGTTTTATATATATACTAACTAAATTAATTATTAAAGTTTAACTAATAACAATATACTAACTAAAATCATGTTAGAGTTAAAAACTAACATATTAATACACACTAACATAATTTATTAACTAACTAATATAATTAAATATTTTTTTAATAATAGTATTTAACTAACTTACTAACTAATTACTACTTAAACTAACTTATTAATAATAGTATTTACTAACCTATTAATCATAATAGTATTTATTAACCTATTAATCATAATAATATTTAACTAACTTACTAACTAATTACTACTTAAACTACTAATGTTAGTTATAAACTAAGTCATAAAATAAAAATTAACATATTTATTGTTACAAACTACTTAAACTACTTAAACTACTTACATTATAAACTACTAACAATAAATATATCATAAAATAAAAATTCACATATAATAAAATAATTTAATAAAAATAAAAAATCAACAACATACATATTATTTTAAAAAAATTATACCTAATTTTCTCCTAATTTTTTTCCCTTCTTCCTTTTTTTCTTCTTCTTCCTTCCTTCTTTCTTTCTTCCTTCCTTCCTTCTTTTCTCTCTTCCTTCTTTCTTTCTTCTCCCGTGCTTGTTTCTGCTTGTTTCTGCTTGCAGCTCTTGTGGTGGGGGGGGCGAGGGAGGGAGGGGACCATTTAAGGTCCCCAGCAGCAGAAGCAGGCAAATGGCCATGCAGGTGCCGCCTATGGGATCCCATTGTTCAAGCTTGGTGCCGCCTATGGGATCCCATTGTTCACTTTCCCCTGTTTGCATGCATGCCTTACTGTTCTCTTACTGTTTCGTGCAGGCTTTGCTGCTGGGGATTACTATTTCGTGCAGGCTTTGCTGCTGGGGAGCCGACAGCAGGGTGGTGCCGCCTATGGGAGTGGCGTGACCACCCTACTTTGACCTATTTTGGTAAATAATTGGGGGGCCATCCTATTTTGAAACATAATTTTTTTTCTGTCCTAATTTGGTAAAAATCCCACGCAATTCCCAAATAGCACCCCTGTCTTTTTCTGCTGCTGAACTTTCTGGAGAATGGGCCGATGTTGAAGCATTTAGGCATCAGGTTTTTTATAATGCTATTAGTTTGGGCTTAGGGGTTTTATTTTCCATTGTTTACTTCTAGTATTGCTGGCGTTTTGTTTTTATTTCTTTATGTTTGGACTTCTGTTTTGGCCCAAGATTAATGAAAGTTTCAGTACATTATTATCAACAAAAAAAAACTCAATTGAGTGAAAACAAAAACTAACTTAATTGCTTTTTCTAAAAAAGTTCAAAGGATCTTTTAATATATTTTGAAAGTTCAAGTACGCAATTAAATGAAATAAAAAAATTAACTGATTTTGAATGATTAAAATCCATTATGAACGAAATTTTTTTATAGAAATAAATGGTAACTAATTTTCATAAAATAATTTTACTAAAATTGGTCTTATTACATTCTACTCCTTAAATTCAATCCAATTAAATTAAAACGTACTGAGTTTAAGTATGTCCAAAGATTGAATTAAGATTATTGAACTAAACAAGGAATTTAACTTAATTTAATCAAGGAACTCCGGATGAATTATATAATCAATATATAACTTATTTTAATCAAACACATAAAAAATACTAATAAAAAATAACACTATTATTATAAAGGGTACCCAAACTTGGCTTAAAGGTTCAAATAGGTCCATAAGTTTTTCTTTCAATTCAATTAGGTACCTAATTTTTTTATCTAATTTGGTACATAAACTTGACCTCAAAGTTCAATTTGGTACCTAAGCTTTTTTTTTTTTTGTTCAATTAGGCACTTGAACTTAGCCTTTCGATTCAAACTCATAGCTGAACTTGGCTTCATAGTTCAAATTGGTTTAAATAAGTAATTAACTGTAAATATTAATGGGACCAAAAAATCAAGTTCGGGTATTAATTTGAACTGAGAAGCCAATTTCAGGTACTTAATTAGACCAAAATAAACTTTAGGTACCAATTATTGAACTAATTTGGACAAAAAAAAAACCAAGTTTAGGTACCAATATGAACCAAGAAGCCAAGTTCAAATATCTAATTGGACCAAAATAAACTTTAGGTACCAAATTGAACCTTCAAACCAAGTTCAAGTGTCTAGTTAAATAAAAAAAAAAAACCTTAAGTATCAATCTGAACATTGAAAGTAAATTCAAATACCAATTGTTTGCAATTTGTTTGCAAATTTCGGCCAGTGGTATTATTGCTACTTGAAAATTAATATAACATCGATACATTGATGAATTATACAAAACCCAATAATAGTTTTAAGGGTAAACTACACCTATGGTCACTTTAATTTTTTTATCAATTTAATCATTTTAATTAAGATAATTGTTTGAATTAATCACTTCTGTTAAAATTTTCGTTAATTCACTAATTGATTTTTGATATGGCACATTAGCCCATTGAATGATTGACACATGACATTTTTTTTTACTTTTGGCTAAAACTGAGGATCTCTCTATAATTAATTAAAAATACTATTTTTTTGTTTATTTGCAACATGAGGATTTTTTTTTAACTCTTTATTTCTCTTTTTCTATTCCCTCTTTTTAAAGCTCGACCACCAATACTCATCGCCGCCCAACATCCTCCATCACCATACAACATCTTCAATCACTCAATAGGCTAATGTGCCACATCAACAATCCATCTATTTGATATTGATTCGAATAAAGTGTTTCAATCTTACTACACTCCTATTAGAATATAGTTTTACAAGCCTACAAGCCTATAAATAGACATAGTCTATTCCTCTTGTAATTAATTCGAATTCGACATAGTGAATTTTCTTCTTCTCTGCCCGTGGTTTTTTCTCGAAAGGGTTTCCACATAAAATCTGTGTGTTCTTTAATTTTTTATTTCTCTTTTTTTTTGCGATATATTGTCATTACCGACGATATATTTTTCACAGACATTGATTAGACGGGGGTCGCAAATAGGGGTGTTTTGTAACAGACCGAATTTGACCCTAATCGGAACGGTGGTTTCGGGACCACGAATCCGAGTTTCAGAAATATTTAAATAATATATTCTGTGCTTAATATATGTGATTTAATGTGTGTGGAAGTTTCGTAAAAAAATTTAACCGTTTGTGTGTTCAATTTAACAAAAAGGAGTAAATCGCGTAAAGTGTAAATGTTGCATTCTATAGTGGAAAGTGCTTAGATGATGATGGCTTTTTAATATGAGGTACCAAAAGGGCAATTAGCCCATTTTACAAGGTAGTGGACGGTATATGCCAACAATGTCCTTATTTATATGTTATGTTTACTTTATATTACAAGGTTAAATTGGTAATTTATTAATAACATAATATATGTAATAAAACATAAAGAAATGGCCATTATCATCTTTTAGTTTGCATGGCTGAATGTTGAGAAAAGAAGGGGGGTTTGGTTTCATTTGAATTTCGGCACCTTTAATCACAAATTCAAGGTTAGTTTGATTTCGGTTCTTGATAATTTTTACGTTTTAGAGATCGTTGCTTCGAATATTAGTTGACCCATGTTAGAATTTTTGAATTTGAGCATGCTTGATGTTCGGCCATTGTTATGTTCTTGTAGTTTTTGATGTTTTATGATTTTAAATAGAAGATATGTTAAAGATTATTATGTTTTGTATTGGAAATTTTAGTGAGTTTGAGTATTTTAGGCCAAATTGCAAAAATGAATTTTTGAGGGGACTAAAATGCAAAATAAATGAAAGAAATGGACTTGTATGGTCCTTGTGGACATTCGGCCCTAAGGTACTATTGTGAAATTTTGTGTATTTTGTGTTTTGTGCAAATAGGACTAAATTGTAAAAATGTAAAACATTAGGGGTAAAATAGTAATTTGATTGATTATGTGTTTTGGGACTAAATTGAAATGAAATGTACTTGAATGAGCTGAATTTTAATGTGTTTAGATCAAGAACAAAGAAAAATGGATTTGGACAGGGAAAAGGCGAAGGTTATCGAATAGCCGGTCTACGTTGTCCGTCGACAGTCGAGGTAAGTCCTTAAGCAAAAGTATATTAAAGAGTTAATTATGAAATGTCAAATGATGATATTTGTTTAATTTTGAGTATAAATTTATGTGTTAGCCGAATGTAAATGTATTAAATTGTATTGAATATCTTTAGTTAATGTGATATGAATAAGTATATTCGATTTAATATGTGAAAGTAATATGAAGTATATGAGATGGTTGTGATTTTTAGCACTAAGTAATGTGTATTGAAATGTGAAAATGTTTATATTTCGGGCTTCGAGCCTAGCAAGCCTTGTGTCGGTGATCTATTTCAGGCTAAATGCCTAGCAGGCCTTGTGCCGGTGATCTATTTCAGGCTAAATGCCTAGCAGGCCTTTTGCCGGTGATCTATTTCAGGTTAAATGCCTAGCAAGCCTTGTGCCGGTGATCTGTTTCAGGCTAAATGCCTAGTAGGCCTTGTGCCGGTGAATATTTCGGGCTTAATGCCTAGCAGGCTAAATGCCGATGTTTTAAATCTCAGACTTCAAGTCTAGCAGGCAAGGTGCCGGTGTATGTGATTCGGATTAGTGCATAGCTTGTTATATACTGGTGAGTTTTCAACTCCCGAACTTTATTTACGAAATGGTAAAGCTATGAAACAATCATGCAAGTTTAAGTTTATGAAAGAAACTTATGAGTTCGGCTATAAGGTATGTATTAAGCATACTTTAATGTTATGATTATGTGCCATGATGATAATTAAATGAAATGGTGAAAGGAAGTGATATACATATGATAGATGGAATTTGATATATATATATATATATATATATACTATGAGTGAATTGGTTATAGATAATCAAGAAAGAAGTAAGTATTCGTACAGGAATAACTATAAGCATAAGTGGTTAAAGGTATTTGTAAAGATATATGGATATGTATGAATGGTGTTATATATATATACACACACATTTGGAAATGGTGTGACTTGGTGAGTAAATGGAAGTAGAAAGATTAAATGAGGTAGAATATTCGGCTGTAATGCATTTATAATTTAAGTTATGTTTATTCAATGTTATGAAATGGCTGTCTACAATGCTTGGCTAATTGATTGTTTTAATATGTTTTCATAGGACTTACTAAGCTAGTAAGCTTACTCTATGTGTTCAATGATTTGTTTTATAGATTTTGGTCAAGCTACGGGCTCGGAGGATCGTCGATGAAGTCAACCATATTATCATCCCTTTTTGGTACTTGTAAACTAGTTATTTTTGAATCAAAGGCATGTATAGGCTAGCTAAGTGTTGGAATGATATTTTGTATATATTTATAATAGCCATGCGAAAATGTCTTAAACATTTATTATATGTTCGGTTCTAATTGCTCTTGACTATGTGATTGAAGTGTTTGGTTTCAACGATTTGGCTATAGGTTGTTTCTTTATTTCAAGCTTATAGATTATGAGTTCTATCTGATTTCTTATTTGTAATGCTAATGTTTGTGTTAAATTAGTCAGGTGTTTCGGCATTTAAGTTAACCTTTGCATGTATAATTCAAGGTAGGGTTATGTTAGTAGAGCATCATTCGAAATTTATGTATGTGTGTCAACTTTAGTTAATTTACAAAGTATGAATTACATTGAGTAATGCATGTATGTGTATTCGGCCAAACTTAGGTGATATTTGCAAATGTAGTTGACATGTTTAAAGGAGTTTAAGCTCATAGTCGAATATAGAAAATATGCATAAGTATGTATGTGATGTGTAATAAGTTGTATATATTTGATTATGTGGAAATAAGTTTTATGTCATATAAAATTGGTTTTAATAGAAAGTATTACACATTGACATTTGAAGTATGCTTATTTGGTTAATGAGTGCGAATAATTTAGTTGTTTATATATTACATAGATTAAGATTGTTTTGATAAATGTGGTGTATGAAATCTATATTGTTATGTGATATATATGTGCGAATTGTATGTTTATGATTAGATTATTTGAAAGAGATGATCTACTAACAATTTAATTGATTGAACTGAAGTTTCAATTTACATGGTAATACCCGTAACCTTAATCCGGTGACGGACACGAGTTAGGGGTGTTACATTTGATTGGTATCAGAGCTTACGGTTTAGTCGATTCTAGGACTACTGTAGCGAGTGAGAGTCTAGCTATACATACATTTATTGTACCTTTGATAGTGTGGTGACTTCTGACATTCTGAATAGTGTTTTATATAATAAATGGATTTCGATCCTGACAGGTCCGTAGCAGATGATGTAGAGAGTGTAGCGCTTTGATCGTGTGCACGCGATCATCAAGACCATGTGAGACTCTTGACCAGCCGGGTAGCCATGAGGGGGAGGCTAAACAAGCCTTCTACCAGATGATGAACGAATGGTTTACCCAGTTTATTCAGACTAACCCGGCTGTACAACAACCTCCACCCTCGAATAATCCAACTCTGGTACCTACAGCACCTCCGATAATAGATTCGATGAGATCTAGTAGGCCCCTCGTTGATAAAATCAAAAAATATGGGGCTGAAGAATTCAAAGCTAATGATGATGATGATGCAGAGTGAGCTGAGATATGGCTTGATAACACTATTCGGGTACTTGATGAGCTATCCTCTACTCTAGATGAATGTCTAAAGTGTGCTATATCTTTACTACGGGACACTGCGTATCACCGGTGGAATACACTAGTATCAGTGGTTCCGAAAGAAAAAGTGACGTGGGATTTCTTCCAGATCGAGTTCTGTAAGAAATATATCAGTCAGAGATTCATCGATCAGAAATGAAAAGAATTTCTAGAACTAAAACAGGGTCACATGACTGTGATTGAATATGAGCGAAAGTTTGTCAGATTGAGCTAATATGCCCGAGAGTGTGTATCAACTGAAGCTATTATGTGCAAGAGATTTGAAGACGGTTTGAATGAAGACATAAAGTTGCTCGTTGGCATTCTTGAAATCAAAGAGTTCGTGGTACTGGTTGAGCGAGCTTGCAAAGCTGAAGAGCTTGGGAAAGAGAAAAGAAAGGTTGAAATGGAAGCTAGAGACACTCGTAAGAGATCATCGAGTAAGGCTTTCTAATCTGTATCTAAGAAGTTCAAAGATGACTTTGGCCGACATAAAGCTATTTCAAACATGTCTAGACGAGATCGATCTCCTGCGAGTTCGCGAGCTACTTCGATGGCCAGTGTTGGTAATGTTCAGCAGAATCGGGTTGAATGCAAGCATTGTGGTAAGTGGCATTCTGAGAGTTGTAGATTCTGTGATTGGTCCTGCTTTAAATATGGATCGTCAGATCATTTTATCAGGGAGTGCCTGTTGCTAATCGAGCAGAATATAGTTCAGAATGTTAAACTGAGTAATGTGTCAGTGTGAGGCAGACTACCTAGACATTCGAGAAATGTAAGTGGTAGTCAGAGAGGAACCAGAGACACTGCAGTTAGATCAGAGGCTCGTATGCCGGCTAGAGCGTATGCTATACGTGCCAGAGAGGATGCTTATTCCCTAGATGTTATCACTGGTACTTTCACTCTTTATAATAATACTGTAATTGTATTGATTGATCCTGGTTTGACTCGTTCATACATGTTTGAAACTCTAGTATCCAGTAAGACTCTACCTGTTGAGTCTACTGAGTTTGTGATTCGTGTGTCCAACCCCCTTGGGCCGATGTGTACTTGTTGATAAAGTGTGTAAAAGTTACCCGTTGATGATTCGAGATTCCTGCTTTCCAGCTGATTTAATGTTGTTGCCTTTCGACGAGTTCGATATAATTTTGGGAATGGACTGGTTAACTTTGCATGGTGCTGTGGTGAATTACTAAAGGAAGATTATTGATTTGAGATGTGAGAACGGTAAGATCATCCGGGTTGAATCTAATAATCTGAGTGGATTACCAGCAGTAGTCTCCTCGATGTTGGCCCGAAAGTATGTGAGAAAAGGATGCGAAGCTTACTTGGCCTATATGTTGGATAATAAAGTGTCTGAAAAACAGATTGAATCTGTACCGGTTGTGTGTGAATACTCAGATGTGTATCCTGAAGAATTATCGAGTTTACCACCAGTACGAGAAATTGAGTTCGGTATTGAATTAGTGCCGGGGACAACTCCGATTTCAATAGCTCAGTATCAGATGACATCTATTGAGCTGAAAGAGTTGAAAGCACAGTTGCAAGAATTGACAGATAGGGGCTTTGCACAGCCGAGTTTCTCACCTTGGGGTGCACCAGTTCTGTTTGTGAAAAAGAAAGACGGGATTATGCAGATGTGTATTGATTACCGACAATTAAATAAAGTGACAATAAAGAATAAATACCCATTGCCTCGAATCGATGACTTGTTTGATCAGTTGAAAGAGGCTTCAGTGTTTTCAAAGATAGATCCGAGATCGGGTTATTATCAGTTGTGAGTCAGAGATTCTGATGTGCCAAAGACAGCATTTCGAATAAGGTATGAACATTTTGAGTTTCTGGTTATGCCTTTTGGACTTACTAATGCACCCGCTATTTTTATGGATTTGATGAATCAAATTTTCAGACAGGATCGGTTTGTAGTAGTGTTCACTGATGATATCCTGATCTACTCCAAAGATGAAACCGAACATGCAGAACATTTGAGATTGGTGTTACAAACTTTGCGAGATCAACAGTTGTATGCAAAGTTTAGTAAATGTGAGTTCTGGATGAATGAAGTCAGCTTTCTGGGTCATGTTGTTTCAACATCAGGCATTCGGGTTGATCCAAACAAAATATTAGCTATACTTGGTTGGAAGCCACCAAAGAATGTTTCTAAGATCTGAAGTTTTCTAGGACTTGCGGGATACTACAGACGGTTCGTGAAAGGTTTTTCTATGATAGCTATACCTTTGACAAAGCTACTACATAAATATGTCAAGTTTAAGTGGTCGGAAAAGTGTCAGAAAAGTTTTGATCAGTTGAAAGTTCTGTTGACCGAAGCTCTAGTGTTAATTTAACCTGAATCGGGTAAAGAATTCATTGTGTACAGTGATGCTTCTTTGAATGGTTTGGGTTGTGTTTTAATGCAAGGAGACAAGGTAGTAGCTTATGCTTCGAGACAGTTGAAGCCTCATGAAAGAAATTATTCGACTCATGATCTGGAATTAGCAGCCATTGTTTTTGCATTGAAAATTTGGCGTCATTACTTATTCGGTGAGAAATGTCATGTTTATTCAGATCACAAAAGTTTGAAGTATCTGATGACTCAAAAAAGACCTAAACTTGAGACAACGCAGATGGTTAGAACTATTGAAGGACTATGAATTAGTGATTGACTACCATCCGGGAAAAGCCAACGTTGTTGCGGATGCTTTAAGTCAAAAATCATTGTTTGCTCTTTGTGCGTTGAACGCACATATGGTTATGACTGATGATGGTTTGATCATAGCTGAGTTGAGGGCAAGATCGTTGTTTATTCAGCAAATTTGTGAGGCACAGAAAATTGACAAAGATTTGGTTGCTAAACAAGTTCAGTGTGAAAGTAATGCAGAGTCAGAGTTTCGAATTGATGAAAATGATTGTTTGAACTTCAAAGGCCGAATATGTGTTTCGAGGAATGTAGATTTAATTCAAATGATTTTGAACGAGGCTCATAATAGTTGATTGTCGATACATCCGGGTAGCATGAAAATGTACAATGATTTGAAACAGTTCTATTGGTGGCCTGGTATGAAACGGGATATATATGAATTTGTTTCAAAGTGTTTAATATGTCAGCAAGTAAAAGCCGAGCATCAAGTGCCTTCTGGGTTACTTCAACCGATCATGATACCTGAATGGAAATGGGACAGAATTTCTATGGATTTTGTATCCGGTTTGCCTACGACACTGAGTAAGAAAGATGCAGTATGGGTTATTGTGGATAGACTGACTAAATCAGCTCACTTTGTGCTAGTTCATACAAACTACTTGCTCGATAAACTTGTTGAATTGTATGTGTCACAGATTGTGAGATTACATGGTATGCCGAGTTCCATTGTTTCAGACAGAGACCCGAGATTTACATCACGGTTTTAGAAGAAGTTCTAAGATGCTTTAGGTACTAAACTTCACTTTAGTACAGCTTTTCATCCGCAGACAGACGGTCAGTCTAAACAAACTATTCAAATACTGGAGGACATGTTGAGATGTTGCGTCCTTGAGTTTGAAGGTACGTGGGAAAGATACTTACCTTTGATTGAATTTGCCTATATAACAGTTTTCAATCTAGTATCAAAATGGCACCATACGAAGCTCTTTATGGCCGTAAATATCGTACACCATTGTATTGGACTGAGTTTAGTGAAAGCAAGATTCACGGAGTTGATTTGATTAAAGAAACTGAACAGAAAGTGGCTATTATTAGAGATAGTTTGAAAGCTGCCTCGGATCGACAAAATTCCTATGCTGATTTAAAACGTAAAGATGTTGAGTTCCAAGTCGGAGACTGAGTGTTTTTGAAAGTTTTCCCGTGGAAGAAGGTACTTCGATTTGCTCGAAAAGACAAACTGAGTCCGAGATTCATTGGACCGTATGAAATCATCGAACGTATCGGACCTGTTGCTTATAAGCTGAAGTTATCTTCTGAGTTAGAAAAGATACACAATGTGTTTCATGTTTCGATGCTCCGTAGATATAGATCAGATCCATCACATGTGATTCCTACGTCTGAAATTGAAATTCGATCCGATATGACGTACGATGAGGAACTGGTTTGCATTTTACCCGGGAAACGAAAGAGTTGAGAAAAAAGAAGATACCGTTAGTGGAAGTGCTATGGAATCATCACGGAGTTGAAGAGGCTACGTGGGAGCCTGAGGATTCAATGAGGCAACAGTGTCCGACTTTGTTTAACGGTAAGATTTTCGGGGACGAAAATCCCTAAGGGGGGAAGTTGTAACAGACTGAATTTGACCCTAATCAGAGTGGTGGTTTCGGGACCACGAATCCGAGTTTGAGAAATATTTAAATAATATATTCTGTGCTTAATATATGTGATTTAATGTGTGTGGAAGTTTCATAGAAAAATTTAACTGTTTGTGTGTTCAATTTAACAAAAAGGACTAAATCGCGTAAAGTGTAAAAGTTGCATTCTATAGTGGAAAGTGCTTAAATGATGATGGATTTTTAATATGAGGTACCAAAAGGGCAATTAGCCCATTTTACAAGGTAGTGTACAGTATATGCCAACAATGTCCTTATTTATATGTTATGTTTACTTTATATTACAAGGTTAAATTGGTAATTTATTAATAACATAATATATGTAATAAAACATAAAGAAATGGCCATTATCATCTTTTAGTTTGCATGGCCGAATGTTGAGAAAATAAGGGGGTTTGGTTTCATTTGAATTTCGGCACCTTTAATCACAAATTCAAGGTTAGTTTGATTTCGGTTCTTGATAATTTTTACGTTTTAGAGATCGTTGCTTTGAATATTAGTTGACCCATGTTAGAATTTTTGAATTTGAGCATGCTTGATGTTCGGCCATTGTTATGTTCTTGTAGTTTTTGATGTTTTATGATTTTAAATAGAAGATATGTTAAAGATTATTATGTTTTGTATTGGAAATTTTAGTGAATTTGAGTATTTTGGACCAAATTACAAAAATGAATTTTTGAGGGGACTAAAATGCAAAATAAATGAAAGAAATGGACTTGTATGGTCCTTGTGGACATTCGGCCCTAAGGTACTATTGTGAAATTTTGTGTATTTTGTGTTTTGTGCAAATAGGACTAAATTGTAAAAATGTGAAACATTAGGGGTAAAATAGTAATTTGACTGATTATGTGTTTTGGGACTAAATTGAAATGAAATGTACTTGAATGAGCTGAATTTTAATGTGTGTAGATCAAGAACAAAGAAAAACGGATTTGGACCGGGGAAAGGCGAAGGTTATTGAATAGCCGATCTACGTTGTCCGTCGACAGTCGAGGTAAGTCCTTAAGCAAAAGTATATTAAAGAGTTAATTTTGAACATTTCAAATGATGATATTTGTTAATTTTGAGTATAAATTTATGTGTTAGCCGAATTTAAAGGTGTTAAATTGTATTAAATATCTTTTGTTAATGTGATATGAATAAGTATATTCGGTTTAATATGTGAAAGTAATATGAAGTATATGAGATGGTTATGATTTTTAGCACTAAGTATTGTGTATTAAAATGTGAAAATATTTATATTTCGGGCTTCGAGCCTAGCAGGCCTTGTGCTGGTGATCTATTTCAGGCTAAATGCCTAACAGGCCTTATGCCGGTGATCTATTTCAGGCTAAATGCCTAGCAGGCCTTGTGTCGGTGAATATTTCAGGCTTAATGCCCAGCAGGCTAAATGCCGGTGTTTTAAATCTCAGACTTCAAGTCTAGCAGGCAAGGTGCCGGTGTATGTGATTCAGATTAGTGCATAGCTTGTTATACACTGGTGAGTTTTCAATTCCCGAACTTTAGTTATGAAATGGTAAAGCTATGAAACAATCATGCAAGTTTAAGTTTATGAAAGAAACTTATGAGTTCGGCTATAAGGTATGTATTAAGCATACTTTAATGTTATGATTATGTGCCATGATGATAAGTAAATGAAATGGTGAAAGGAAGTGATATACATATGATAGATGGAATTTGATATATATATATATATATATATATACTATGAGAGAATTGGTTATAGATAATCAAGAAAGAAGTATTCGTACAGGAATAACTATAAGCATAAGTGGTTAAAGGTATTTGTAAAGATATATGGATATGTATGAATGGTGTTATATATATATACATTTGGAAACGGTGTGACTTGGTGAGTAAATGGAAGTAGAAAGATTAAATGAGGTAGAATATCCGGTTGTAATGCATTTACAATTTAAGCTATGTTTATTCAATGTTATGAAGTGGCTGTCTATAATGCTTGGTTAATTGATTGGTTTAATATGTTTGCATAGGACTTACTAAGCTAGTAAGCTTACTCTGTAACAGCCCAAAAACGACCCTAATCGGAAAGTTGGTTTCGGGACCACGAATCCGGGTTAGAAAAATAATTATTATCATTCATTTTATATTTTCGATATATGATTAAGTATGTGTTAGAATATCATGAGGTAATTGGATTGCTTATATACTCGAATTAGGAGGAGACCAAATTGTTAAAGTGGTAAATGTAGCTTTTATTGAAGTATGAGGGTTCAAATTGAATTGTATTCATGTGGTGTGGATTTGCATGTCAATTAATCCTAAATTAAGGTGGTGGACAGCATAATGATGAAGTTATATATATTAAATTATAATTTTATTAGTTAGTGGAATGATATTAGTAAATTTATATTATTAAAAAAACATGAAGAAACAAAAACTAAGTGGGGGGTGTTCATCTTCTACCTTGGCCTCTCTATTGCCGAAAAAGAAAGAAAAGAAAAGGGAGATTGTAGAGAAGCTTGAGTCTCCAATTTCGGTTATTGCATGCTTAGATAAGGTTAGTGTTTGATTTTAATTTTTGAAAGTCTTTGCATTTTTGAACTCCTTTCCATGAGTAGTATCGAAACCATGTGGAAATTTTAGATTTTAATACATGCCCTAGAATCGGCCATTTTTGGATAAGCTATGAATTTTTTTATGCTTGATGGATGAATATTGATTATATGTTAGGGATTTATATGTTGTGAGTAGGAAGTGTGATTGAGATGGAGTTTGGTGACTTAATTTATAAAAATAAATAGTTGAGGGATCTAATTGTTAAATAAATGTTTTATAGGGACCTAAATAAGGACTAGAAGCATTCGGCCCTCAATAAGCATGATTAAATTCTTGATATTTTGCAATTTGAGTTTTAATGATTAAATTGTAAATTTTGTAAGTGTTGGGGGTAAATTCGGCAAAATGAATAATGGTATAATTTTTGGATTGAATTGGATGGATATGTTCTTGAATGAGTCAATTTGAATTGTTTAGATCAAGTACAAAAGGAGAAGGATTTAGATCGGGGGAAAAATAAAATTTAACGGATAGTTGGGGAGCTAAATTCATCGTCTCTTGAGGTAAGTTTTAAGCATTTGGTTGAATCGAAATTGAATCTATATTGTGGTACAATTGCTAAATAGATACAAATATGTTAAATTACTTACTGCCGAGTATGATATTGAATGATGTATGTGCTAGCCGAATACAGGAATTGTATTTATATGAGTTTTGAATTAATTGAGTTGAATGATTGGATATATTTTGAGGAAAAATTATATGTGAAATTGAGATGAGAAATGGTTAAGTGTAATAAGCAATCATATATGTTTATTTAATTTGGCAGAATGTAGTAGTGTAAAATCGGAAGAGATAGTTGGTTCAAGTATGTACATTGTGGATATTACATGTTTGGAATGTGATATTATCTTTGTCTATGTGATCGAAGTGAAGATCGAATTAGTGAGCACTGTGTGTGCGGAAATTGAATTACCGAGCACTGTGTGTGCGAAAATTTAATCACCGAGCACTGTGTGTGCGAGATCGGTTGGAAGGCACTGTGTGTGCAAAAATTTAATTACCGAGCACTGTGTGTGCGAGATCGGTTGAAAGGCACTGTATGTGCGGAAATTTAATCACCAAGCACTGTGTGTGTGAGATCGGTTGAAGGGTATTAAATGTGCGGATTAATCGATCACCTCGAACATATAGATACTTATAAAAAGGGGTAGTTAAAGGTATCAGGTATGTCTTTCAGTTAACAATTTATTATTTTGAGGTCATGTTAAGTAAATTATTTCAATAAAAGTACAAAGCGCATGATTATTTGGTTACCTTGTTTTGGGATTGAATAAACATGAGTTAGATGAAAAACTAGAGGGATAATGGTGTTATGTATGTCATAGTTGTACATTTTACCCTTTTTGCTTATAACTTACTAGGCTATTTAAGCTTACTTGGTGTGGTTGCTTCTTTTTATAGATCCGTAAGGTAGCAGCTCAAGCATCGGGAATCCTAGTCGACGTCTAGCACACTATCAAATATTTTGGTACTTTTGTAAATGAACTTAAAGTCAATGGCATGTATAGGCTAAAATAAAATGTTGAGAGTATCTTTTGAGTTTTATGTTATTTATGCCATGTGAAAATGGCTAGATTATGATGGCTTGATCTTGTGGAATTCGGCATTCATGTTTGATTAATGTGAAAATGCATCTTATATGTGGTTGTGTGTTGAGGTATGGAAAGGTGACTTGAATGACTTTGAGTTGATATATATATGTTTATATAAATATGTATGTTCATGAATTGTTGGTTGAAGGCTATTTGATTTGAATGAATATGTTGTTTAATGATGAATAGTTGCACCTAGGTGACATAGTTGTAGTTAGTCTATCGGATATGTAAAGATGATGACATTAATTGGTCTTGTATGTGTATTTATTTAGGAGGATTCGGATGTATTTAAATATTAGGAGTTGGGTTAAGTTGATTTGTTTGGTTACAGGGCACATTATATATATATGTATGCAAAATTTACATTATAGGCTCGGCATTGAGTACATTGCTTCATGATCATATGCAATGGGTTCAATTACTGTACTTGTTCGGTCATGGCAAAATTTTCCTAGATGGTTGATATAGTTAACGAAACTTCTAAGTTGATTGTAAATGAGAAATGGTAAGCCATCTGTTGAAGTGTCAATTTTGTTTTGCCGTGAATAATGGTATTGAGATTTTTTTTTGTAGCTAAATGCTCATAGGTTTAGATTGTTGTATGCATCATAGGATATATATATATATATATATATATATATGAATTTGATGGAAATATATACAAGTACATTGATGATTCAGCTGAATGGGTTGCGTACCTATATGCTAAAGGTATACTCCAAAATGTTGTGATATTAGAGATGATGTAGTCGAATGTGATAATGATTAATGGGATAGATAAGTTACTACTCATATGCATAAAAGGGTTGAGGTTTAAGCTTTATTATATATATACATATGTATTGAATGCTATGACTCGATATTAATGTAGTAGGTCTGTTACATACTCTATGTGTTCAATGATTTGTTTTATAGATTTTGGTCAAGCTACGGGCTCGGAGGATCGTCGGTGAAGTCAACCACATTATCATCCCTTTTTGGTACTTGTAAACTAGTTATTTTTGAATCAAAGGCATGTATAGGCTAGTTAAGTGTTGGAATGATATTTTGTATATATTTATAATAGCCATGCGAAAATGTCTTAAACATTTATTATATGTTCGGTTCTAATTGCTTTTGACTATGTGATTGAAGTGTTTGGTTTCAACGATTTGGCTATAGGTTGTTTCTTTATTTCAAGCTTATAGATTATGAGTTCTATCTGATTTCTTATTTGTAATGCTAATGTTTGTGTTAAATTAGTCAGGTGTTTCGGCATTTAAGTTAACCTTTGCATGTATAATTCAAGGTAGGGATATGTTAGTAGAGCATCATTCGGAATTTATGTATGTGTGTCAACTTAGTTGATTTACGAAGTATGAATTACATTGAGTAATGCATGTATGTGTATTCGGACAAACTTAGGTGATATTTGCAAATGTAGTTGACATGTTTAAAGGAGTTTAAGCTCATAGTCGAATATAGAAAATGTGCATAAGTATGTATGTGATGTGTAATAAGTTGTATATATTCGATTATGTGGAAATAAGTTTTATGCCACATAAAATTGGTTTTAATAGAAAGTATTACACATTGACATTCGAAGTATGCTTATTTGGTTAATGAGTGCGAATAATTTAGTTGTTTATATATTACATAGATTAAGATTGTTTTGATAAATGTGGTGTATGAAATCTATATTGTTATGTGAAAGATCAAGTTGAGAGCCTAACGGCTGAACTGAAGCGAATGCAGTGTTTCTTGAAGGCCGCGGATCGCAATCTTGAACAAGATGTTCTTTTCCAGCATCGGGTGTTTCCAAAATCAGAGATCTTGCTTATGATGCTGAAGATGTCATCGACTCTTTTATTCTTAAAGCAGCACAACAACGAGGTTTTCATGGGATTGTCAAGAGATTCACCTCCATTTTCACCAAACCTCCTCATCCGCATTGAATCGGGTGCGTCAAAGCAATCCGCACCAAGCTCCAAAACATTTCCGAGAATCTTCCAGCTTATGGGATACCCGATGATGGAGAAGGCTCTAGCTCAATTTTCAAGGTGCAGCAACAGTTAAGAAGGACATACTCACATGTAGAGAAAGAGGACGTTGTTAGCTTGAAAGTTAGCACGAAGGATGTCATGTCCAAGTTGATGACTGAAGAAGATAGACCCCACGCCGTGGTTTCCATAGTCGGCATGCGGGGCCTCGGTAAGACTACTCTTGCCAGAAAAGTATATAATCATGTTGATGTGAGACGCCATTTTGATTTCTTGGCTTGGTTTTCTATCTCTCATCAATGTAAGCCGAGAGAAGTTTTGCTCAGTGTCTTGAAGAAAGCTCTCTCTCCTTCTAACGATGAAAGAGAGAAAATTGAGAAAATGGACGAGATTGAGCTGACGAGAACGCTTTTTGATGCTTTGAAAGAAAAGCGGTATTTGGTGGTCCTCGATGATATTTGGAGAAGAGAGGATTGGGATATTCTTAAACCTGCTTTTCCACGAGGAAGAAAGGGAAGCAAAATATTGTTCACAACACGAATAAAAAATGTGGCTTCACGTGCCGATCCTTGGAGCACTCCCGTGGAGCTCTCACTTCTTACAGACGATGAAAGTTGGAATCTTTTGTGTAAGAAAGCATTCCCAAGGGACAAAACGGGTTCTCAATGCTGCTCATAAGAATTTGTGAAGCTTGGAAAAGAGATGGTGAAAAAATGTGGAGGTCTGCCTTTAGCAATTGTTGTGTTGGGAGGCCTGCTAGCAACAGAACAGTCATTGGCTCAATGGGAGATGGTTCACAAAAACATCCATGGACACTTAAATGAGCTCCCACACCAAGATCCTCAATATGGTGCAGTGAACCGAATTTTGGTTTCAAGCTACAATGCGTTGCCTTATCCTTTAAAACCATGCTTTTTGTATCTTAGTCATTATCCAGAAGATTGGGAGATACCAAAAAAAGAACTCATTCGTTTATGGATCGCTGAAGGTTTCATTCCGGAAAACAAAGAATTCTTGATGGAGGATTTAGGCGAAAAATTCCTAGAAAAGCTTATAGATAGGAGCTTGGTTCAAGTTAGCAGGCGAGACTATACAGGAACAAATGTGAAGACATGTCGAGTGCATGATCTCTTGAGGGACTTGTGCATGAAGAAAGCAAGAGAGGAGAAGTTCTTGGAAATTATTCAACAACCACTGCATGAACTTGAAGTGACATTGGCAGAATCTATGCTACGAAGAATTTCTATTCATCCTACTAGCAGGTATGTTCATTTAAAGGGAGAGCATCCAAAATTACGTTCTTTGCTGTTTTCTCGGAATGAGGAATTGGAAGAATTATGCATTTCAAAATACAAAAGCTTCAAATTTTTAAGGGTGTTGACTCTTGCAAAAAGGGACAAAAACTTCGAAAAGTGGCATGTGTCGACTGAAATTGGTAATCTCCAACATTTGAGATACTTGAAGTTATACTACAGTGGCAGAATGATTTTGCCGCCATCTATTGGCAGGTTGAAGAGTTCGTACACTTTATACATCAAGTCTGGTTATGACACTATAATTCCAGATGGTGTGTTTAAGTTAGAACGTTTAAGGTATCTTGTAATAAAAGCGTATAGCAAATATTCTTTCGTGTGTGGATATAGTTGGCAGCAAGGGTTCACTTCAAAAAATATTGAAACTTTGAAGTTCATAGTGGTGGGTGAGAAGCTGGTTGAAAATAATGCGGTGCTTAAGTGGACTAATATTCAGAGTTTAGGAATAGTATTTACCACAGCAAAATATGTGAAGCCTACCCTATTCTTGCTAACCAAATTGCAACGCCTTCGATCAGTGTCCTTAAGATTTTTTGATGGCTCACGCCCAGACTTAGAAGCCCTTTCTCAATATTATCACCTCTCCAAACTGAAATTATATGGGCGGATAGAAGATGCACAACATCCGAACGGTCATGTTTTGAAATTTCTTCCATCAAATATTGTCAAATTAACTTTGGTTGACTGTGAGCTGAGCCAAGATCCAATGGTCGTATTAGAAAAGCTATGTCATTTGAGGATTCTCTATTTAAATGAAGCATATATTGGGAGTAAAATGGTGTGCTCTGCAAATGGATTTCCTAAACTTGATTGTCTTGGAATGATTTTAAGTAACTTGGAGGAGTGGGAAATAGAAGAAGGTGCAATGCCATGCCTTCGAGAATTAGAGTTAGCCTGTGTTAATAGTTTAAGGATGTTTCCAGAAGGATTGATGTATATTACTACTCTCCAAGAATTGAATTTAAGAGGATTGCCTATTTCATTGATACTAAGGATTGATGAGATACATGGAAGAGGAGGAGAGGATTTCTATAAAGTGCGCCACATTCCCTCTATCCACTTTTCTATATAAGGTATTTATTTCTGTAAAATAATAATTTTTACATTCTTTTTCTTTTCTTTTCACCTATAGAGTTAGAGATTGATATAATATTGATAAAATAACATGATAGAAGAATATATCTTTAATTACCATAAAAATTATAATTAAAATATAAAAAAAAAGAATTTCAAATCATATTTCTAGAAAAACTAAAATTTTAATATCATTTTATTATTTCATATTTTTAATTATTATACATAAGAGATGATGATATATACATACCATTTTTCCTCTTGATGTAGGTTATCTAATCAGCACTGGAATGCACTTTGCCGAGATATCTAATTTCATTAAGTGTGTATTTTTTATAAGAATTAGATTGCTATATAGTATGAGCTTTGAATGAAAGTGATTGTTTGCTATATATCTAATGCTCCCAATTTGCTTATTTTTCTAAAAATTTATCTTCTTATTAATTGGTTCTTCATTTGCATCTATTTCATCGAAATTAATCTAATTTAAACCGAAGAAAGAAATTCTAAATAACTCATTAGATGTTTTAAATGGTTAAATTCATTATTTAAATAGTAAAACAACCCATTTAAATTTACAACTCATTATTTCAATAAAAAATTAGATGATACAATGTTAATCAAAACATATAGCATGTATACATTTATATGACATAACAAAAATATGTATGATTTGTTATATCAAAATGTATAAAACATATTTATACTAATTTTGACTTATGTGGAATGATGATTAAATTTTTTATCAGGTACCCGTTTGACACAAGTTCAAACTATATGACGCCTATCCTCACCCGAATATTTTATAAAATGAGTCGACATTAATCAGTTTTGAAACTTTAAATGTTTAATCAATGATATTAATCATTTCATAAAGTTTCTTTTTAATCAAAATCATCATAAAGTATTAAATACTTTTTACTCATTTACTATTTGTTAAGAACAAACCGATAATTAAATATTTTTGAGTCTACAATTATTTTAACTTTTACCTTGAACCAAACACGGTACTGGAACATATCTAGTAATGCGCTAATTGACCGGTTAATCAAATATTTTGTGAATTAAACTCCCTTTTAATCTAAATTCACAAAAGTTTGTGTGCTTAAGAAAGTTGAGTCTCACATAATTTATTCTTCCTAAAAACAAAAAGAACAAAGTAGCGACTCAACTTTCTATTGAAGACTTGTTTTAATAAGGTTACACAAATCAAAATGTAGTAAATTCAGGGAACTGTATGTACTAAGATAACCGTGTTAAATGCTTCATTTTCAATCAACCGAGAAGCATTTATATACATGTTTCTGAAACGTAAAAATCTTAGCCTCACATTTGTAAGCAGTTTTACCCTGATATGAGAGAAGCCTACTGATGAAACAGAAGTTACGGCAAGGTGATCAGAAGAGGCATTCACTAACCTCACACGATAATGTTGTTTAATCAGCGCTCAAGGCAATTGACGAAGCTTCTGATTTTCTTTCACGAGAGACTTAACCTCTTCCATCAGTTCAGCTTGGTTCTGTAATATGGAGCTCATCACACGAGACATCTCCATCTGTTCCAATGATTTCTGCGAATTAGAGCTGAGAATATACATGAAACCAAAGCAACATAAAGGAAAGGATGATAGGAAAATACCTCCTGCATGTGGAATTGTCTTAAAATTTCAATATGCAAGTTCCTCATATCTCCATGAATGGATTTCTGAAATGAATCGAGGGTTTCTTCTAGAGTTCGTTGAAATAGCTGAAGAGTAAAGTTGCTTCCTTGTTGGGGATCTTGTTGAGATGCCTTGGGGGGTTGTAATGTTCCTCCCTATTATGGTCACCATCAATGCAGTGTCATGCCCGGGAAAAAAAAAACTATGAAATACATAGAAATTCATAAAAATCCTTCATCCAGGATGACTTCACTACTCAAATGCATAAAAAGACCAAAGTGATTGGAGAAATTAATGTAGTGAATAGTTATTTAACCAAACCAGATATCATACATTCATTGCTGGAAGAACTCCTGATGCCGCTGCAGTCAATGAATCAGACCTCGATAACAGGCTATTAAACAGCTCTTCTCTGGTTTCTTCTCCTGTTTCACTTCAAAAAATATTGAAACTTTGAAGTTCATAGTGGTGGGTGAGAAGCCGGTTGAAAATAATGCGGTGCTTAAGTGGACTAATATTCAGAGTTTAGGAATAGTATTTACCACAGCAAAATATGTGACATTGGCAGAATCTATGCTACGAAGAATTTCTATTCATCCTAGTAAATCGGAAGTTTATTTGAAGGGAGAGCATCCAAAATTACGTTCTTTGTTGTTTTCTCAGAATGAGGAATTGGTAGAATTATGCATTTCAAAATACAAAAGCTTCAAAAATTTAAGGGTGTTGACTCTTGCAAAAAGGTACAACTACAAAAAGTGGCATGTGTCAGCTGAAATTGGTAATCTCCAACATTTGAGATACTTGAAGTTATACTACAATGACAAAATGATTTTGCCGCGATCTTTTGGTAGGTTGAACAGTTTGTACACTTTATACATCAAGTCTGGTTGTAAAAGTGCAATTCCAGATGGTGTGTTTAAGTTGGAACGTTTAAGGCATATTGTAATAAAAGTGGTTGGGGTAGACCCCATATATGGATTTCGTTGGCAGCAAGGGTTCACTTCAAAAAATATTGAAACTTTGAAGTTCATAGTGGTGGATGTGAAGCCGGTTGAAAATAATGCAGTGCTTAGGTGGACTAATATTCGGAGTTTAGGAATAATATTTACCCGAGCAAAATATGTGAAGCCTACCCTAATCTTGCTAACCAAATTGCAACGCCTTACGTCAGTGTCCTTAAGATTTTTTGATGGCTCACACCCAGACTTTGAACCCCTTTCTCAATGTTATCACCTCTCCAAACTGAAATTATGGGGGCGGATAGAAGATGAGCCACATCTGAACGGACATGTTTTGAAATTTCTTCCATCAAATATTGTCAAATTAGCTTTGATTGATTGTGCTGAGCCAAGATCCAATGGCCGTATTAGAAAAGCTATGTCATTTGAGGATTCTCTATTTGAAAAATGCATATATTAGGAGTAAAATGGTGTGCTCTGCAAATGGATTTCCTAAACTTGATTGTCTTGAAATGATTTTCTTAAGTAACTTGAAGGAGTGAGAAATAGAAGAAGGTCCAATGCCATGCCTTCGAGAATTGAAGTTAGCCAGCGTTGATAGTTTAAGGATGCTTCCAGAAGGGTTGATGTATATTACTACTCTCCAAAAATTGAATTTAAAGGAAATGCCTTCGTCATTGGAAGAAAGGATTAAAGTGATAGATGGAAGAGAAGGAGAGGATTTCTATAAAGTGCGCCACATTCCCTCCATCCACATTTCAGTTAAGAGGTATAGAATGAGGTATTTATTTCTGTAAAATAATAATCTTTACATTCTTTTTCTGTTCTTTTCACCCATAGAGTTAGAGATTGATATAATATTGATAAAATAACATGATAGAAGAATATATCTTTAATTACCATAAAAATTATAATTAAAATATAAAAAAAAGAATTTCTTATCATTTTTCTAGAAAAACTAAAATTTTAATATCATTTTATTATTTCATATTTTTAATTATTATACATAAGAGATGATGATATATACATACCATTTTTCCTCTTCATGTAGGTTACCTTGGATTGCAGCTACTGTAACACCCGCACCTCCCAGACATATCTAATTTCTTTAAGTGTGTGTATGTATTTTCTATAAAAGACATGTATTGCTTTGTTTATGGTATTGAAAATCTGTGTTTTTCATTCCTTGCTGCACGTTTATAGTATGAAAGAAACTATGTAGGCAAAAGAATAGTATATTATGAGATAATTGATTTTTAGTGAAGAGGGGTCAGAACTGTCGAACAGTGTAACAGGGGAGAGTTTAACTAATAAACTGTACTAATTGGCCACACCAAAAATTTTAGAAAAATTATAGTAAGAAAATATATGAGTCTAGTTTCAAGAAAAACTTACGGATCTAAATTTCGAGTTTCGTAACTCGAGTTATAGTCAATTTAGTGACCATGATGCAGATGGACAATTTCATTATGAATAGAGAAATAAATTGTTTTGATTTGTTTAAGATATTAGAAAGTTTTTAATGTTTCCGGTTTGATCCCGAATCGTTTCAATTGCATGTTTTAAGGCCTCGAAGGCCTCTTTTTAGGAATATATTGGATGTATGTGAACGAATTAATTTTAAAATCAAATTTTTATGCCTCGGATTAGTAAGTTAAGTCTAGTAATGCCTCGTGCTCGACTCCGGCAATGATCTCGAGTAAGGGGTGTTACATTTATATAGGAACAAATGTTAAGACATGTCGAGTGCATGATTTGTTGAGGGGCTTGTGCACGAAGAAAGCAAAAGAGGAGTTCTTGGAAATTATTCAACAATCGTCGGCTGTATTGGATGTGACATTGGCAGAACCTATGCTACGAAGAATTTCTATTCATCCTAGTGAAAGGAAAGTTCATTTGAAGAGAGAGCATCCAAAATTACGTTTTTTGTTGTTGCCTCAAAATGAAACATTGCAAGATTTGTGCATTTCGAAATGCAAAATCTTCAAATTTTTAAGGGTGTTGACTCTTCTAAAAAGAGACTTCAAAAAGTCGCATGTGTTAGTTGAAATCGGTAATCTCCTATATTTGAGATACTTAAAGTTAGAATGTTGGAATAGATTGATTTTGCTGTCATCTATTGGCAAGTTGAAGAGTTTGTACACTTTATATATCAAATTTAATTTTCACAGCGTAAATCCAAATGCTGTGTTCAAGTTAGAATATTTAAGGCATATTGTAATAAAAGCGACTAAGTGGATCGGAAGAGGAATGCCTTTGTGGCCAGGGTTCATTTCAAAAAGTATGGAAACTTTGAAGTACATAGTAGTGGTAATGTGGTGCTTAGGTTGACTAATATTCAAAGTTTAAGAATAGTATTTACAAGAATAAAATATGTGAAACCTATCCTAATCTTGCTATCTATATTGCAACGCCTTGAGTCATTGTCCTTGGAGTTTTTACACCTTCCATACCTATCACATCTGGACTTGGAACCCCTTTCACAATTGCATCCTCTCTCTTGAGATTAATGGGGGAATTGAAAACAGCTTTTGGTTTCAATGTGGAAAATCTCTTGCGCTTTTGAAATTTTGTATACACTTAATGTAACAGCCCAATTTCAATAGTGTCGGAATAGTGATTCGAGATTACTAAATCTGACGAAAAAGTTAGAAAACTTTGTTAATCGATAATTATAAGTTAAATGTGATTTTAGAAATATTTTAAAATTAGTGAATTTTGTGAACTAAAAGAATTAATTAAAAAAAAGATTTGGGCCAAAAACGAGGTATTGAGACCTCGAATTCATACAGTGAGTCATAAATATTTCTAAAAATATTTATGGAGTGTCATTAAGTTATTATTAAAGTTTAGTTGAGAAATTCTAACGTTTGGATATGTAATTAAATAAAAAAGACTAAATTGAAAAAGTTGTAAAAGTTTCATTATAGATTAAAGAAAGTATAAAGGACCAAAATGGCAATTAAGCTATTTTATTTAGTTGAGGCGATTATTGTGAAGAAAATCTGAGATTTTTTTTATGTTTAATATTATATTATTATATTATTATATTATATTATATTATTATTATATTATTATATATAAACAAACAAATGGAAAGAAAAAAAAAGGGGAGAGAAAGGAGAGAATTGAAACAGAAAAGAAAGAGAGAACAAGACGAAAGTAGGGGAAAGAAAGAAAGAAAGAAAGAAAAGGAGAAATTGATGATTTAAAGCTTGGATGTTTAATAGGTAAGCTAATTTAGTCCTTTTCTTTTAATTTTGATGCTTTATAAGTTTTAGAACAAAGTTTTGATGAATTTAAGTTGAAGTTTTTGAAGTTTTAAAGCTGTTGAATATAGCATATGATAAACAAAAAGATGAATTAGTGGTTTAATTGAAAGAATTTGAAGTTAGAATTGGGCAAAGGATTTAATTGTAAAATAAGCTATAACAAAACTGTTTTGGACAGCAGCAGTAGAGTAATTTTGAAAAATCACCAAAAATCGTAGAAGTGGAATTAGAAGTTGAATGAGATATGAAATTAAAGCTTATTGAGTCTATCTTCATATGAAAGAAACAGGGAAAGCAAAGGAATTCTGTAATTTGAGATATTTATATTTTTGTAAGACTGGTTCAGAGGGATTTCGGGATCCCCTGTTCTGACTTTGTAAAATCATAACAAATTGGAGAAAAATAATTAGAGGCTTAAGTTTATATGTTTAGAATTCTGAATGAGTCTATTTTTAATAGAAATAAACGAGAACATCATATGAATTCTGTATGAAGAGATAATTAATTTTTAGTGAAGAAGGGTCAGAACTGCCAGACAGCAGAACAGGGGTAACTTTGATGAATAAACTGTAATAATTGGCTAAACCAAAAATTCTGGAAATTTTATGGGAAGAAGATATGTGAGTCTAGTTTCAGGAAAAATTTACGGTTCTTCATTTGGAGTTCTGCAGCTCTGGAAATAAATAATTTAGTGACTATAACTCAAATGGACAGTTTTGAATATACTTATGAGTAATTAATGAAATTATTGACAATGTTACTTATAGCATGTTATATACATTAAGGATGTGGAATGGAGAGGAGGAGGAGGAAAATATGTATGAATATTTAGGTAGTATGGCTAATTTGAAATGTTTTAGGCTCAAGGACTAAATTGAATAAAAGTAAAACTTTGTGATTAATTTTGTAAAAATGTGGAAATAACCAATTTGCATGAAATGGATTATTTTATTATTTAAAATTGCAAAATTGAATGAAATTATTAATTTAGATTAAGATCGACTGAAAAATCAATGAAAATAGAAAATTTCCAAAGTGCCCCTGAATTTTGATATTTCTGCAAAATTTAGCCAGGTAAGTTCGTGTAACTTAATTATGTAATATAAGGGAATATAAGTTGATTGTACGTGAAATATTGATATGATGAATTAACTGATTTATGTTTATGAAGAAGAGATAATTGAATGATATTTTTCATGATATGTAAATATGTGATTATCTTTAATATGTTAATACAAGATAATTAAGTATGTTGAGATGAGTAATAAATTTATGTAAGACATGACGAGAAAAATAAATATGTTTAAGGGACAATATGTTTGAATTTGATTGGTTTCAAATATAAATGCTAAATGAAATAAAATGTCTGATAAATAAATTTGTAATTCCGGTAATGCCTCGTACCCTATTCCGGGGTTGAATACGGGTAAGGGATGTTACACCTAACGTTTTCTTTCTTACAAAAAGAAAAAATAAAAGCGAGTTTTTTTTTATTTGGAAGAAGTTATTTTATAATTGTTATGAATGATATGAAAATAAAATTGATTTATTATATATTTTTAATGTCTATAAATATAAATTTTCTTTTGCTCTCATTCCTTATTTGCTTTTACTCTTCTATTATTATTATTATTATTATTTACTGTCCTTATTATTTATTTCATAACTATAATTTGTTTATAACATTTTTTTAATCCTGATTATAAGTTGGATTTATTGAACTTTCTGTTTTTAATTTCTTGTTATTATTCTTAATTTCACTAATAACAAAAATCTTTCCCCAAATTCCCTATTTCACTAAACACGAGTTTCTCCACTAATATATGTTATTTTATTTAAAAAAATTTAAGTTCCATAATAATAATAATAATAATAAGTTCAGCTATTTACCGTCCGAAGAAAAATAATTACCAACCTCACCCCCGAAAACAGCTCTTCAAAACTTCTGATAAAGAGAAATACTTCTCCACTTATACATAAAATATTCTAGTAATACTTGCCGATCTGTTTGGTGGAATCTGTTCTGAACCAGCAGGAGAAATGGCAGAGGCTATTCTGTCCTTAGCTGTTGAAAGAATTTCTGATTTACTCATCCATGAAGCTGTTTTCCTCAAAGATGTGAAAGATCAAGTTGAGAGCCTAAACGCTGAACTTAAGTGAATGCAGTGTTTCTTGAAGGACGCGGATCGCAAGCTTGAACAAGATGCGCGTTTCCAGAATCGGTTGTCGGAAATCAGAGATCTTGCTTACGATGCTGAAGATGCTATCGACTCCTTCATCCTTGAACGTGCACATCAAGGAGGCTTTCAAGGAATCGTCAAGAGATTCACCTCCATTTGCACCAAACCTTCGCATCTGCACAAAATAGGGGTGCAGGTCAAAGCAATCCAGACCAAGCTCCAAAACATTTCCAAGAATCTTCCGGCTTATGAGAAATCCCGTGATGGAGAAGGCTCTAGCTCAATTTTGCAGCAACGGTTAAGAAAGACATACTCACATGTCGAGGAAGAGGACGTTGTTAGCTTGGAGGTTAGCACGAAGGATGTCATGACCAAGTTGATGGCTGAAGAAGATAGACTCCATGCTGTCGTTTCGATAGTCGGCATGGGGGGCATCGGTAAGACTACTCTTGCCAGAAAAGTTTATAATCATGTTGATGTGAGACGCCATTTTGATTACATGGCTTGGGTTTATATATCTCAACAATGTAAGCCGAGAGAAGTTTTGCTTACTGTCTTGATGAAAATTCTCTCTCCTTCTAAAGATGAAAGAGAGCTATTTGAGAAACTGGAAGAGAGTGAGCTGATGAAAAGGCTTTTTGATGCTTTGAAAGAAAAGAGGTATTTGATTGTCCTCGATGATATTTGGGGAAGCGATGGTTGGGATATTCTTAAACCCGCTTTTCCACGAGTAGGAAAGGGAAGCAAAATATTGATCACAACACGCAACAGGAATGTGGCTTTATATGCCGATGATGAAAGTTGGAATCTTTTGTGTAGGAAAGCATTCCCACGGAGCAAAATGGGTTCTCAATGCTGCTCAGAAGAATTTGAGAAAATCGGAAGAGAGATGGTGAAAAAATGTGGAGGTCTACCTTTAGCAATTGTTGTCTTGGGAAGCTTGCTAGCAAGAAAACAACATTGGATCAATGGGAGACGGTTCACAAAAAACTTTTCCATGGACACTTAAAAGGGCTCCAACAACATGATCATCAATATGGTGCGGTGAACAGGATTTTGGTTTTAAGCTACAATGATTTGCCTTATCATTTAAAACCATGCTTTCTGTATCTTGCTCATTATCCAGAAGATTGGGAGATATCGAAAAAAGAACTCATTCAATTGTGGATCGCTGAAGGTTTCATTTCACCATTATTGGAAAGCGAAGAAATCTTGATGGAGGATGTAGGCGAACAATTCCTAGAAGAGCTTATAGATAGAAGCTTGGTTCAAGTTTGGAGGCGAGACTCTACAGGGACAAAAGTGAAAACATGTCGAATACAAGATCTGTTGAGAGATTTGTGCATGGAGAAAGCAGAAGAGGAGAATTTCTTAAAATTTATTCAAAAATCTGAAAATTCTCTTGATGTGACCTTGGTAGCATCTATGCCACGAAGAATTGCTATACATCCTGGCGAAAGGGGCTTCCATTTAAAAGGAAAGCATCCAAAATTACGTTCTTTGTTGCTGATAATTCAAGAAAAGGTATTGATAAATGTCCATGTTTCAAATTTCAGTAACTTTAAACTTTTAAGAGTGTTGAAACTTACTAGATGGGTTGAGGAGTGGCATGTGTCAGGTGAAATTGGTAATCTCCATCATTTGAGGTATTTGAGGTTAAGATGCATAATGAAAATAATCTTGCCAAGGGCTATTGGAAAGTTGAAGAATTTACACACTTTGAACCTCCGATGCCTTTTTCACTTTGTAGTTCCAAATGTCGTATTCGAGTTGGAACGTTTAAGGCAATTTGTGATGAAAGGGTATGAGTATCCTGAGATCCAAAGATATTTTCATTGGTCTCGAAGCTTTTCTTCAAAAAATATTGAAACTTTGAAGTACGTGTGGGTGGACAAGAAGTTGATTGAAAATAATGAGGTGCTTAGGTTGACTCATATTCAGTGTTTAGGAATAATATTTAAGCATTCAAAAGATGTTAAGCCTATCTTACTATTGACGATCAAATTGGATTGTCTTAAGTCATTGTCAATGAATTTGTCTGAAATTTTCTATAGCCAATCAAGCTCATTTACACATCTAGACTTGGAACCTCTTTTTCAGTGTCATCGCCTCTCCAAATTGAAGTTAAGAGGGCCCATAAAGGAATATCCACATCAGAGCCATTATGCTTTGAAATTTCTTCCACCAAGTATTGTCAAGTTAACTTTGCGGTTCTCTCATATGACTAATGATCCGATGAGTGTGTTGAAAAAGCTGCCATGTTTGAGAATTCTTAATTTAAAATATTTGGGGAGAAAAATGATTTGGTTTGTCAATGGGTTTCCTCAACTTGATTTTCTTAAAATGTATCATCTATCTGAATTGAAGAAGTGGGAAATAGAAAAAGGCACAATGCCATGCCTTCGAAGATTAGAGTTGGCCGATATTGACAATTTAGCGATTCTTCCAGAAGGATTGAGGTATATTACTACTCTTCAAGAACTGTTAATAGCAGGAGTGGATTCATCATTTAAAAATAAGATTAAAGGGATAGATGAAAGAGAAAGAGAAGATTTTTATAAAGTGCGCCATATTCCCTCCATCCAAGTATTTACACGCCTTTTCTCGTGAGGTATTTATTTCTGTAGAATAATAATCTCTCCATTCTTTTTATTTTTCTTTCATCCATATAGTTAGAGATTGATATAAAATTGGTAAAATAACAGAAAAGATACCATTTTATTATTAAAATATAAAAATACAAAAAAATATTATTTCATAAAAATTAACATAAAAATTATTATTAAAATATAAAAATATTATTTTTCTAGAAAAACTAAAATTTTAATATCATTTTATTAATTCATAATTTTCATTTTATATTTTTAATTAGTATACATAAGAGATAATAATATGTATACACTATTTTCTTCTTGATGCAGGTAATCTAATTGGCTCTGAAATACACAGTTCGCCGAGCTCCATCAAGTGTATGTTTTTAAAATTGGATTGCTATTTTAACAACTGGTTCATTTACATCTAATTATGGCAGGTGATGTTTTGATTGAGATTAATCCATTTAAACCAAAGAAAGAAATTCTAAATAATCCATTAGATGTCATTATATATATATATATATATATATATATATATACCTTGCACAGAAAAAAAAACGAAAGTAAAAGAAGTAGCACTACATTACAATTTATAAATCACTCACTATTTAAATTAAAAATTAGATCATACAATGTGAATGTATATGATATAACAAAAAGTACTTATTATTAATACCTTTTTTCATTTAATAATGTATAAAAAACGATGATTAAATTTTTTATTAGATATCCATTTGACACGAGTTCAAACTATATGACGCCCATTCTCACCCTGATATTGTGTAAAAAGAGTTGTACATTAATTATTGTGGAACTTTTAAACGTTTAATCAATGATATTGATCATTCCATAAAATTATTTTAATTAAAAAAACATGATAGAGTATTATATATTTTTTAATCATTTACTATTTACTAAGAGCAAATCGGTAATTAAATATCTGAGTCTATAATTATTTCAACTTCTGCCTTGAACCAAACATGGTATTGTAACATATTTAATAATGTACTAATTGTCCGGTAACAATATTACCAAAGGTCATCAATCATTTTATGAACTAACACCTCCCTAATCTAAATTCACAAAAGTTTGTGTTTGACAAAGATGAATTCACATAATTTATTCTTCCTATAAACAATAAGAAGAAAGTAGCGACTCAACTTTCTATTGAAGACTTGTTTTAATAAGGTTACACAAATCAAAATGTAGTAAATTTAGGGAACTCTATGTAGTAAATTCAACTTTATATTGAAGGCTGTTGGTGATGAAGTTTTGGTCTATCTTACTAGTGCTCGTACCAGCTATGATGTATGGGTAGCTATTGAAAAGAAGTTTGTAACTAAATTTACAGTTATACTCTCTAGTAAGCGACATGCGTTGTATTCTCAGAAGAAGGGCCACTTATCTATTAAAGAATATTTGTCCAAGATCAAGTCAATGAGTGATATGTTGATTGTGGCAGGGAGTGTAGAAAGAATGCATGTGAACTGCATAAAACTTTAGTTGTACCAATCATCTTCAAAGAGGGAAGGGCCTACAGGGAACAATAAGTTTTATAAAAGGTGAATGAACAAGCTAAGGTGGCAGTAAGCTTGGTGACAGATAAAAGGTTGAAAGCAAAATGAGGAACATAAAGAACGTTTGTAAGATAAAAGCTGTCACTAAAAATAATTGTACCAGAAAATCGAGCACAAACCTTGGTGCCATTAGGTAGAGTAATATGCATAGGTTGAACTGGAACAAAAGAAGCAAACAAAGATAAAGAATAGGTAATATGATCAGTGGCACCAGTGTCGTTAATCCAACGGTGAGGTTGAAAAGAAAATAAATTACCTGCAGATGGAGAAGTTGTTTGGTGTAAGAAAGAGGCAGTATTGGTAACATGAGGTGGGGAGGTAGAGTGTGAAGATGGTAGCAATGCGAGCAACTATTGTAACTGTTCTTGGGTCAAAGTAACACAAGGATCAGGTGACAATGGAGCAACAGACTGTGAAGGGTTCAAAGATTGTGCAACACCATCATCAATTACATTGTGCGCACGAGAAGTCCGACCACGAGACTTATAACCAGGTGGATAACGAAGTCCGACCACGAGACTTATAACCAGGTGGATAACCATGCTTCTCATAGCATGTTTCAGCTGTATGCCAAGATTTACCACAAAAGGTGCATTGGTGTGAATCAACAGAGGATTTGGCCTGAGATTTCTTGGAGGAAGGGTGTTGGCGCATTGTGTTACTAACAAATACTTGAGAAGATCCAGTATTAAGATGACATTCTTGTTGAATGACCATAAAAAAGGCTTTATTAATTGTAGGCAATGGATCAATAAGCATGATCTGAGAGCGAACACCAGCAAACCGATTGTGAAGGCCCTTAAGAAAATGAACGACATAATCATTGTCATGATACTTCTGAAGAGTAGAAAAAATGCCACATGAACAAGCTGTGGGACAAGAACAAGTAGAAAGGGGTCAAAAATTCAACAACTCATCCTAGAGCATCTTTAACTCAATAAAGTTGTAATAACCCGAAATAGGGGTTGCGAGTTTAGTAAATAACTCAAGTGTTAGTGGGTCTCAAGAGTGGTTTTGATGTGTTTTTGGAATTCCTAAAGCTCGAGGATAAAAAGGGAGTGTTTTGGAAATTTTTGAAAATTGAGGGTTAAAAGAGGAAAATATGGAAGAAGGCCTTAAGTAAAATTTTTGTAAAGTTGTGGCATATAAAATGCCCTGGTAAAGTGGTCTTCGTGCGCAACTTAAGGCTTTGGTTCAGCGCCAAATCTGGTCAGGGGTACGAGTGGCATAGGGCGCATAAACATTTTTATTTTGCAAGTATGCGCTACATTAAAGAAGGCTTTATAAGAAAATTAAGGTGATTCATGTCACAAAATGGCGCCTGGGCGAGGTGGCAAGGACGCTAGCAGCGAGAGAGGGACCTTCGCAAGGACTCGAGTTCGAGTCCTGAAGGCAGCGCTTGATTGCGCTTTATTTTGTTTTTGCGTTAGGCAAGGGACGCATGCAAGTAAGGTTTAAAAGAAATTCGCGATGCATTTATGTCATGAAATCAAAGTGGCCGAATGGTTAAGGACTTGGCTGGAGAGCTGCGACTAGGGGACTCGCGTTCGAGTCCTGGAAGTCACACTGGAAGCCTTCTATTTTTGCTTCTAGTGCTAAAGCATAGGAGCCAGTGAAGAAGGGTTTAAAAGAAATTCAGCGTGTCGCATGAAATGCGTAAAGGGCCGAGTGGCTGGGGCATGGAGAACTTTCTCCAGGTCTCGGGTTCGAGACCCGGGGACACCGCCTGGAGGTTTTCTTTTTGGCTATTTTCAGGCGTGAAAATAGATGGCCTGCATGGCCCATGCACGCATGCAGCATAAGAGTTGCTGCTGTTTGCTTTAGTTTATTTTGGGATCATAGGACATTATTCTTTTATTTTTATTGTTTCTATTATTTAGTTTTATTTTTATTATTGATAGGGTAATGGGCTACATTTTATGTAGTATATTTTATTTGTTTTTGGGGTTAGAAATTAGCAAAAGTGGGAAGCATGACCGTTGGGAGTATGGGTATGACTTGGGATGATTATTTTAATTGTTTGATGAATGAAATTAGTGATGGGCAAGTATGACAAAAATGAGAAAGGTATGGCCGGCCTTGTGCTTTGTTCTTGGCAAAAATTCCTTGAATTTTTGACTTTCTTTTCCCCCATTTTTTTTGATGCATGGCCGATTTTTTTTTCTTGTTGTAACTTGGGGAAGAGCATGGCTGGTCTTGTGATGAAAAAAAAAGGGATGGCCGAATGAAGCCCCTTGAGACCTTGTTGGTCGGTTTTGTGTGTAGCATAGAGAACTTGGCCAAACCTTTTCTTTTGTTTTGTTTTCTTGACAATTATTGAGCATGGCCGAATGACTTCTTCTTGTTTTTCCCTTCTTTGCTTTTGGGTGCATGGCCGAGTGAAGCATCTCTTGGTTGATTTTCTTGTAGCAAAGGAAGTGCCAAATTCGTTTGTAAAGTGTCTAGCTTGATACCGAATGTTTGATTTGTTCCTTTCTTCTTTTCCTTTCAACTTGTTCTTGGCCGAACCTACACCCTTTTTCAAGTTTCTTCTTTTATTCTGGTGATAGCCGAGTGGTTCATTCCCTATTCTAGGGTCATAACCAATTTACCTTGGAGCCGATTCTTTCAAAGACAAGGAGTGGTTTCGTAAAGTTGAACTTTAGAGGAGGGTAACGTTGGTGGTAAGTAAATTCTCTCCTAGTAATCAGTTTGGATTTCTATTAAAGTGCCCAAAATCAAAGGTTAAACCTTGATTTCTAAAGAGGGCCGAATGTACAATAAGCTTTCATAAGTGTTCTTTTGTGTGGCAAGTGTTAGGACTTTAAAAAGGAGTCTTTCGGGAGTTGAAGTGCTCAATGGACTTTGTCGAGCAAGGTAAATGGTAAGTATGACATTCGGCCAAGGGCCATTGTTCTTAGATATGGATGTTAGCCGATTCTAACAACGTTTTAATAGGAATTTTGATAACTTCGGGAGCAAATCTACGAGAACAAGTGGTGTTTCGGGATCGAAATAAACTAGGTAAATGACTCTTGGCATTCGGCCTTAGGCCATTTTGGTGCTAAGTGTGACCGATTTCGGTTATGTGTTCTAGGGGCAAATCGAAAGAAATAACAGAAGCTTCTGGGATTTTAGTTGATATTAGATTCGATAGATCGGAATATCGCTTTAAACAGGTGCGTAGTTAACGCACTGTTCTCTTGTTTGTTATATGTGTGGTATGTGTTATTTCATGTAAATGTATATGTTGTACATGTTAGCCGAAATAAGGTTAAGATAATGGATACCCAAGGTGAGTAATCGATTAATCAAGTTAATGGTTATGATATTAACTTTTCGGTGACTTGCGATAATAATTGATTATAGATGAATGTATGAAAATGAGATGGCATGTGATGTATAATTGTCTTAAGTAATATGTTATCATGACATATATTTTTATGCATGGGACTTGGAATGTGACTATTGGAGAAAAGGGTGTACACTATGTGAGTGGTCTAATACTAGCCTCGTGCTACACTCGCGATTGATGATTAGTGAACTGATTGATATGTGGATCACTATGTGATCGGTGGCTTGGCCACGGCCTTGAACAGTAAGTCTACTAAGATATGATATGTGGATCACTTTGTGGATTGGACTTCATAATTGTATATTCATAATTGTATATTCATACTTGTATATTCATAGTTGTATATTCGAAATTGCATAATCATGTGTATGGACTGTGTGGATAAGGGCTAAGCCCATATGTGAGGACAAGTGTATTAACTATGCACTGAGTCTTGGTGAATCACTCTATTTTTATTAAACCTTTCAGGTGGCGCTTAATGCTTGGATCGGGTTCGGAGCGGATGCAAAGGTGGCCATGCAAAAGTGGATTTTCATGCAAAGGAATCTCTTGTTTAATGAATTAAATATTTATATTTCCCGTATTTTGATTAAGTGTGTATTGTAAAAAGGCCCACTAAAGTATTTCAGTTCATTTATTAAGTATCGTTATTATTATGCCCTATCATGGATGGATGATTTAAATGTCGATTGCAAATGGTTTTATTTTCTCAAGTAAAGCTTGATTCTGATATTTTTATAACAAACTTCGATTTTTACTTAGAATATTTCAAGTCAAGAAAATGTTTTATTAAAGGAAACAAATTTTCATCGGTTTTATTCTTAAGTAAGAATATTTTTGAAAGTGTTCCGCAGTGGCATTCCAAATTCGGTCAGAGTGAATGGGCCGGGTTTGGGGTGTTACAAAAGTAATCAGTAACCGAGTGATCATCTTGCTTGAAGGAAGAAATCTCTTCTTGAAGACCAAAAATGCGAAAAATATCTCCTTGAGAAAAACGTTCACGGAGATCGCGCCAAATCTCATAAGCAAAATCAAGCCAAAGAATGCTATTCATGATCGAAGGCGAGATAGAATGATGCAGCCAAGAAATCACCATAGCGTTGTATCTTTCCCAAGCTAGAAAAATAGGGCCCGTTTTGATCGGAACTGTGATCATACCATCGACAAATTGAAGCTCGTTCTTGGATAAGAGTGCCAGCTTCATTGATCGAGACCAAGAATGATAATTCGAGCTGGATAAGGCAGGAGAAACCAAAACTAAGGCTGGATTTTCATTTGGGTGAAGGTAATAAGGATTAGAAGGGAGTGTAGAATCATGGAAAGCTATAGGAAAGAAAGAAAAGGATGAAAATCAAAGAAACGAAGTTATTTGGAAGCAAGAAAATGCAAGAAAACTTGTTATACATCTGATACCATGTAGAAAGAATGCATGTGAACTGCATTTATTGTTTTTACTTTTACCATGCAGAAACATGGTTTTATATACTACGTACAACATAAAAGGAAAAAGAATACTAACTAACTAACAAAATTTAAGAGTCTAACTGCTACTAACTAACTAACAGGTACTGACTTAAGTTTATATTACTAACAGGGAGTTCAATTTCTAAACAAAAACAGGTTAGTATAGTTCTTGCGGGCCTTTTGGTCGAATAAAAGTCTATGCGGGTAGTAGCTTCAGCTACTTGTGTGTCCCTTGATCTTTTCACGGAATTGCTTTTTGATTGCGAAGCAAGACAACTTGAGTTCTTGACTAGTGTTCCAATACAGGCAAAGTTGGCTAGAAAACAAGTTCATAAAGGCGGTGATCAGGAAAAAGGGTTTGACAGAGATTATTAACGGAGTAAACAATCATATAGAGGTGGTTTTCAACAAAGTAGAGGTTTCCATTGTGGTAGAGGATGTGGGGGCTGGTTTTCACATAATCGACCCCAATGCCAATTATGTGGTAAAGTTGGACATGTTGTTCAAAAGTGTTATTATCGATTTGATGAGAATTTTGTAGGTATCTCTAATGACGATAGGTCGATGACAATAAATCATCATAATCATCTTTTCGATCCAAGACAGACTGCATTTAACTATGGGGTGCATCTCTGCTGTAATAAATTTCCTAGCTTTCAAGGAGGTAGTGGTCAACTATCGAGATCTTCAACCAGCTGTGATGATCAGATATGGTACCTCGACTTCGGAGCCACATATGATCTCTCTTCACTTAGTCATCGTACTGAGTATACAGGTACGAGTCAACTCTTGATGGGCAATGGGACTCCTATCCCTATCACTCATGTAGGGACCCCTCGATTGCCACTAGTAAAAGACTATTGTACCTTAACCGTGTTTTACATGTTCAGAATGTATGCAAAAACTTGATTTCTATAGGTCAATTCTCAAAAGATAACCAGGTATTGATGGTCAATAAACTAACTATAAATACGACAAAGGCAAGCGCACCTATCGAATAATAGTATAGCTATGGTGGGTAGGGAATATCTTATCCACTAGGAGTAAAAGTACTAGTTTAACTAAGAACACAACAGAGAATGAATCAAGGAAATAATCGAATATTAACCAATGAGATAGACAATACCCAGGAAATAATCCACCTAGACTTCACCCATTATTATGAATCTGAATTAAATGATTTATTTACTTGTGACTTGATCCGTAGAAATCCCTTAATTATGCTAATATCTCTTTTGAGAATAAGAACAACTGACTCTAGGTTGATTAATTGTAATATCTTTCTATTAAAACTCCTATCATCGCATTAACTCGATCTATAGATTCCCTTATTAGATTTAACTCTAATCTGGTAGATTTATGTCGTCGTATTTCTAGGATTGCATGCAACTCCACTCAATTATGCTGATCTACTCTTAAACAGAGACTTTTGCTCCATTGGATTAAGCATATTAAACATGAATTAATATCCCGAAAATATTAAAACAAGAAATTAGCACACATAATTGAGAACAAGAATCAAGTATTTATCATGTAAATTAGAAATCAAATAATAAGATTCATCGTAGGTTTCATCTTCTCTAAATATCTAGAGAATTAGTTTATAATCTTGAATAGAAACATCTCAAAGTCAAAACAACCACAAGACATAAAGAAACTCAATAAAACTTCGAATGAAATTAAAGGAGATCTTCAATCTTGATAGAGATCCGCTTCCGAGTTGATTCTGATGGCGTTCTTCGAGTGTTGTCCTTGAACTTCTCTGATGGCCCTAGTATGTCTTCTTCTAATGGGGATTTATAAACTTTAGAATGCTTAGAAAACCTAAAAATTGAGTTTTCCGCGTATTTGGGAAGTAGGGTGCAAAATTGAAATGAGCTGGCATATGGGCGTGTGGCCAGCCCGTGTGGATCCTGAAAATAGCTCTTTTTTGTCCGATTTTGTCTTGTTTTTCGCTCCTTTCACTCCCAAATGCTCTCTTAAGTATAGAATCATGAATTTAAAAGATTAGGAGCATCAAATTCACTAATTTGCATAGTTAATCATCCAAAAACTCATTAAGAATGGGATTAAAATATGTTACTTTTATAGCTTATCAAATATCTCCACACTTAACCGTTTACTTGCCCTCAAGCAAAATCCTCAACTCTCATTAAAATTAATCTTTCTCAATTTATAATTCTCATCAATAATGTCTCAAAATAATTTACAAATAAGCATGCATTGGCAATTCAACTAAAAGGGCACTAAAGTTTCAAAACAATCTAAGGCAAAAAATTTTAAAGCACAAAAACATAGGTATTTTCCCTTATCTAAGTAATTACCTTTAATTCAAAATCAACAAGAGTCGACATCTTCACTACAGATCCACTCAAATAACTCAAAGTGTTTAAGGTTTAAGAGTAAGCACTCAAAAGTCAAACAAGAAAGGTCATTACCATAAGCTTGCATGAAAATCAATTCTCCACCACTATAAAATGATATGATACACAAATCAAAAGGTCTTTAAGAGGATGTAACGGGGCTTAGGTTAAGGGTGTGGAGAAAGGCACAAATACTTCTTTAGTAATTTCAGTATCCTTCCTGATCAACCTATCAAACCATCTATTTGCAATGTTAACAAACTCCTGTTATTTTTGCGTGTAAAAAAAAGAAGCACAAATAGCAAGAGAATATAATTGAACTGCCTTCGCTTTCCATTTTGAACATCAAGCCCTAGTCTCTGCAACCAAAACACAAACACCTTGTCTACAATAACATATTTTCCAATGAACTACTAAGAAGTTTCAGAATTATAAAACTTGCACTTCCTTGAGTACCTTAACTATCATTAAAGTATCAAAAACATATTGTTCGAAAGAATACGCTCTAAACATCCACGCCGCAAAAGAAATTAAAATAGACAAAGATGTTAGCTTTCAGTATTATACCATTTAATTTGAAATGTTTAAAAATATTTTTTAATAAATATATGTTTGTAGGTTGCACTGCACCTGAGAATACATTTGATTTGAGGGGTTGAGAAGGAAGTGAGGTCCATGCCCCAACGGACGATGCGACGAGCCTTGTTCTTCTTCTGGTTGTGGCTCTTCTTTACATCGAGTTTTGAGTCGTCATTGATTTCATTTTCTTGGAGATCAGATAAAGATGGGGCATGGGGTAATTTGGTTTTGCTTGGGTAGGAGGAAGTTTTTGACGGAGGAAGAAGGAAAGAAGAAAGATTGTAGAACCAAGCTTAGAAAAAGAAAAAAGGAAAATAGGAAAAGAAAATAAAAAGAGAATGTGAGGGGAAATAAAAAAGAAAAGAAAATAAGGCATAAGAGGATGCCACATGGAAGCGTGCGGTTGGCTAGTGCTGCCACATCAGTAAAAAATTAATGCTATTAGTCTCAGGTACTAATCTAAAACAAAAGAAACCATAAGTATCAATTTGGGAGAAATGGATAAGATTTAGTACTAATTTTATATTTAACCCTTTTTTTCATACAATTTTTTTTTTGGTGCAAGAGTGAAATTAAAGACTAATTACAAAACTAAACCATCCCCTCTAACGGAGAGGTCGCTGATAGACATAACCCATAATCTCTATGTTGGACCAATTGATCAAATGGTCAGCTTTTTGATTTTCCTCTCTAAAAATGTGTCTAATGTCCCATTGTTTAAATCGCGACAGTATTTGATGAATTCTTCGAACCAAAGCAGAGTTGCACCCTTCAACAGATCCCTTCTAAATAGCTATAACCGCTTTAAGACAGTCAGATTGAATCACTACACTGTCATATCCCCGCTCCACAATCAAAGATAGACCTTTCAAAATACCCCACGACTCAGCGTCAAAAACAAAACAGTTCCCCAAATATTTATTGTATCCAACAATCTAAATTCCGCCTCAATCACATATTATTCTCCCTGCTGTCGCAAATCCAACTTCCTCAAGAATGGAACCAATTGTACTCAAAAGGACATAGTCATTATTTAAAAATGGAGACAAGAACTTACCTTGTGAGTCGTTTGTTTTGCCCCTTTTAGTAGAAAAGTATTGCTTTGCCCAGCTATACAACACCTTGATAGTTTCTCTACTGCTCCATGAAGTACCTTGAAAAATGAAATGATTGTGGTTATTCCACAAGCGCCAAACGATGATCCTAAATAGACATTGCCCAAACGCCAATTCTGCTGATTTTGCAAATTTAGAACAAGTCACTCAAGTAGATTTCCTACATAAAATCTAGGAAACTATTCCATCGGAATTAAGTGGTCCCAAACATTCATCGTAGCCTTGCAATCTCTAATAGCATGAAGTACATCCTTGAAATCCTAGCCACAAACCCGACATACTGGATCATAACCTATTCCTCTCCGAGCTAATTCAACCTGGGTAAGCAGATGTTGGTTAAAAGCAAGCCAAAGAAAGAGTCGAACCCTTAGGGTCCTTGAAACTTCCACGGAATACGCCACATTGGCTCTTTCAGATTCCATGAGCCTTCTCGAAGCTTCTCATAAGCATTTTTTAAGGGAAAAGCAACCTGATCAGGTACCTCCCCAAATGATTTTATCAACCCCTACAGTTGGATGTGGCGAGGGAATCCCAACAATCTTTCGAATCACCTCTTCAAGGAACCATAATTAGAAAATGTTAAGGTTCCATTCACCATTCTCATTTACCATGTCCCTTAGATGACATTCCATAACCAGTAGGGGTGAGCGTTCGATCGAATCGAATCGAATAAAAAATTCCGAGTTAATCGAGTTGACGAATCATATTTTATCATACTAATTTGATTTGAAATTTTCTCGAATCGAGTCGAGTGAGATGGAATTCGAATCGAATCGAATATATTTGTTCGAGTTAAATTTAAAAAAAATAATTTTGGGTCCTTGTAACTATTGTCACATATCGTAATAAAATTTGTCCACCTTAACTAAAATTTTTTATTAACTTTCACACCAAATAATTTATTTATTAATTTTTTATATACTGGTTAGCTTCTTTGCTTGTTTAGTTCTTTCAATTATCTTCAGATTCTTGTCACTATGTATTTTGGAATTAAAAAATATATTAAATGTAAAAATGTGATTTTTTAATAAAAGTTATTTTAAAGATAAAATGTGAAATTGGTACCAATATAAAATTTTAACACGAATATTTTATGGCATAATTAATAATTCAATTTTAATATAAATATTAAATATGACTAAACAATTCAATAATATAAATAATATAAAATGTGAAATTTAATTTAATAATATAAATAGTAGATATAAACTTATTACTATTTATGTTTAGTGATTTTTTTTGGATAATTTTGATTTTTTATTTGAGAGTAAAGGGTGAGAAGTAAAAGTTTAGGAGGAAAATAAAAAGTTTTGGAGGAAAATAAAAAGTTTTGGAGAATAAAAGTTTGAGGGGAAATAAATAGGGGGAGTAAAATTTTGAAGGGAAAATATTAAAAAAAATTGGAGGGGGGATGAGTTTGGGGTAGATGGGAGGTGAGATGGGAATGGAGTTAAAGTTTTAGGGGAAAAGTGGGAAGGAGTAAAAATTTTGGGGAAAATAAAAAGTTTTAAGGGTTTTGGGGAGTAAAATTTTGAGAAAAAGTAAATGGGAGAGCAAAATTTTGGTGAGAAATGAATTTTGGGTAGATTGGGGGGTTGGGATTGGAGGGGAGTAAAAGTTTTGGGGGGAGTAGGAAGGAGTAAAAGTTTTGAGGGAAAAGTAAAAAGGTTTAGGAGTTTGGGGTAAAAATGTAAAATATTATAGTTTGATATTCGAATTATTCGAATTCTAAAATTTTAAATTTTGTTAAACTCAAACATTCATCAATGGCATATCTCAAAATCACCAACAAATTCTAAAATTAAAGCATGGGCTAGTTAGAACACTAAGCAACGATCATAAAAACGTAGAAATCATTAAAAACCAATCAAAAACACATACCCGAATGTTAAAAGCTCAAACCCTTGATCTTTTTCTTTCAATTTTCGGTGGAATAGGCTGATAAAAATGCCACTAATTTCATGTTTGTTTTTATTAATATTAACTTGATACATAGTTTACCATTTTGCCTTTTGTTAAAACATTTTTATTTCATTCACTTAATGGCCATTAATGTCCATCTCCACTACCAAAGAGCTAATTACCACATAAAGACTTCTCATTTAATAAGCCATTCCAAATAGACACTTCAACAATCAGCACATAGTTTTTACATTTTATGCGATTAAGTCCTTTTTGCTAATTAAGCACACAATCGATAAAATTTTCACACAAAACTTTCACACATGCTCAATCACATATTATAAACACAAAAAATAATATTAAAATATTTTTACGACCTTGGATTTGTGGTCTTGAAACCACTATTTTGACTAGGGTCTAAAGTAGGCTGTTACAAATCTCTCTCTTGGGGATTTTCGTCCCCAAAAATCTTACCAGTGAATAGGTTAGGATATTGTTCTCTCATAACATCTTCAAGCTCCCACGTAGCCTTTTCAACTCCGTGTTTGTGCCATAATACTTTTACTAAGAAAATTCTCTTATTTCTCAACTCTTTGATCTCACGTGCCAGGATTCGAATCAGTTCTTCACTATACGACAAATCTGACTGAATCTCAACCTCAGTAGGAGTAATCACATGCGATGGATCAGATCTATATCGTCGAAGCATCAATACGTGAAATACATTATGAATCTTTTCTAACTCAGGTGGTAACATCAATCTATAAGCAACTGGCCCTATTCGTTTAATGATTTCATACGGCCCGATAAACCTCGGACTCAACTTGCCTTTTCGGCCAAATCGAAGTATTTTCTTCCATGCAGATACTTTCAAAAACACTTTGTCACCAACTTCAAATTCAATATCTTTTCGTTTTAAGTCTGCATAAGACTTCTGACTATCTGACGCTGCTTTCAAACTGTCACGAATCACTTTCACTTTCTGCTCAGTCTCTTTTATCAAGTCAACCCTGTGAATTTTATTCTCATTCAGCTCAGTCCAATACAAAGGATTTCGGCATTTTCGACCATAAAGAACTTCATACGGTGCCATTTTAATGCTAGATTGAAAACTAGTATTGTATGCAAATTCGATCAACGGTAAATGCTTTTCCCACGTACCTTGAATTTGAGAACACAACATCTCAATATATCTTCGAGAACCTGAATAATGCACTCAGTTGATCATCCGTTTGCGGATGAAATGTTTATACTAAAATGCACTTTCGTGCCTAAAGCCTTTGAAGGGGCTTTATGGAATTCATATTAGTTTAATGCAAGGTGCCAAAAACAAAGAATTGGGGTGAATTTGGTTAGGTAGAGGATTATTGGATTTTGTATAGAACATAATACCATTTGCAGAAGCTTTTATGCAAAAAATTGCATGAATGGTTTCGTATAAGAAAATGGAAATCTTCAGTTGCCTGATATGTGGATAAGGAAGGTTTAATATTTTACATACTGAATCAATTAAGTCAAAATCATTTTCCATTTATTTGGTGGTTTTTATTACTAATTCTGCTGAAAGTTGGATGATTTAGAGAATTCCCACATATTCAATTTAAATCAAATGAAGCATTCTTAGAATAATTTTTCAAAGAAATATAATGATATAGGCTTTCAAAATTAATATTTGATTGGCATTACTTTTTGATATACGGATACTCCACCCTTAAAATTTTGATTTTTTTTTAAATAATTTACTATACTTTTATATCTACCCTTGGCCTCACTTGTAGAGTTTAAAAACTCTAGTCACAACACATGAAATATTTTACCTTTTCTAAAACTTAAGTCTCATTTGGTTTTATATTTTCCTACATAATTATGAGAGTACAAAATGATGAAATATTTTACCTTTTAGAATTATATTTTCCTACCAAATGAGACTTAAGTTTTAGAAAAGGTAAAATATTTCATGTGTTGTGACTAGAGTTTTTAAACTCTACAAGTGAGGCCAAGGGTAGATATAAAAGTATAGTAAATTATTTAAAAAAAAAATCAAAATTTTAAGGGTGGAGTATCCGTATATCAAAAAGTAATGCCAATCAAATATTAATTTTGAAAGCCTATATCATTATATTTCTTTGAAAAATTATTCTAAGAATGCTTCATTTGATTTAAATTGAATATGTGGGAATTCTCTAAATCATCCAACTTTCAGCAGAATTAGTAATAAAAACCACCAAATAAATGGAAAATGATTTTGACTTAATTGATTCAGTATGTAAAATATTAAACCTTCCTTATCCACATATCAGGCAACTGAAGATTTCCATTTTCTTATACGAAACCATTCATGCAATTTTTTGCATAAAAGCTTCTGCAAATGGTATTATGTTCTATACAAAATCCAAATAATCCTCTACCTAACCAAATTCACCCCAATTCTTTGTTTTTGGCACCTTGCACTGAACTAATATGAATTCCATAAAGCCCCCTTCAAAGGGTACTTGTTATTGTCCTTGGAACTCTTCACTTGAGGTATATCACTTGAGGGAGAGACGGGCCCGGATACATTGCTTGGGGACCCAAGGAAGGACAAAGGAAAATCGCTTGTGGATAAAGTGGAAGCCAAGGGTGGGGAAATTGGTCTTTCAGATGAACCTCTGTCTTGGCGAGGGAAGACTTGCCTACGTAACTCTCTTAAGCTAAAGGGAGGTCCATCGCTTTGGGACGAAAGGGAGGACGGAGGACCATTGATTGGGGATGAAGGAACATGTCTTGGGGAGGAAAAATCAGACGAGCAAAGAGGGGAATTTGATCTTTGAGACGAACCACGAAGACGTCCGAGTGCTGATAAAACCTCAGCCATTGAGGGCCGGACCTTGTCTTCACTTACACACTGCAATGCAATGACTGCAACACCATAAGCTTCTCTCTTGGAGTAGTTGCCATTTAACTTGGTATCCATGATTCGAGATAACAGGCGTTTATCGCCTAAATATGGTTTAGCCCAATCCACTAGAAATTCCATTATAACAGCATCTGTTTCACAAACAGCCTGACGTCCGGAAAGCAGTTCAAGTAACACGACCCCGAAGCTATAGACATCACACTTTCTATTTAGCATACCTGCACAACATTGGAAGAGCTCATTCGTACAATAAGATGGACAAGAGCTTTACCAAAGACTGATAAACAAAGATTGCATAAGAGGGCAACCATAGTAACCTGTAGCAAGATATCGAGGGTCAGTATATCCTTCAGTACCAAAGACTCGAGTTAAAACATAAGATTGATCACCAGTAGGGCCTTCTATTGCATAGCCCAAATCCGAAAGTTTTGCATTGAAATCCTGCAACAATGATATAAGATGGACTTTAATTAGTATCATTTATAGTTGGTAGAATATAACTTCGATTCAGCACTACAGCATACTGCAACTTGGTTTTTAGGCAACATACCGAATCTAGTAGGATATTTGCCGACTTTATATCTCGTAATATAAGCCCTAGTTCATGTAAGAAAGAAAGGACTCTAGCAGTATCTATGGCAATTCCAACCCTTGTTTCCCATGACAATGGTGGAGAACAATCTGAAATTAAGACAGCATCAAGAATTAATGAACAAACACACATCTATCGGCATAAAAGCAATCATAAGCAATAAAGCATACGTTGAAAAAGGTATTAATTCACCTTTGAAAAGAAGATCCTGCAAGCTGCCTTTAGATAGATATTCATAGACCAAAAGCCTATCCTCCCCTTCCGAGCAATATCCAAAAAGCTTGACCAGGTTCCCATGACGAAGTCGCCCAAGGTTACCAAGTTCAGTCTACAGTCAACACAATCGATACATGAGCCAAGAACATTTTTCAAAGAAAGTGAACATGATAGAGTGAAGAAACCAACCAGCCACTGCTCATGACCCTGAGTGCTAGTGGGACTAAGCTTCTTCACAGCAACAGCCATTCCACTTTCAGGGCTTGCAGCACTAAGGGTCTGCTCATCAATGAACCCCATGTAAACATAACCGAACCCACCTTCCCCTATGTGATTCTGGGAACTGAAGTTCATGGTAGCCTGTTCTAGCTCAGAATATGTGAATGACTTCAGAAGAGGGGGTGACAATATACAACCACTTCCAGTTGTTGATTCATTCGGACGAAGGTTTGGAAGTCCTGAAACTGAAAGAGAAAATATAAGGTTCCCTGCAATGAGCTAGAACAAAGCTGGATGAATGGTACATTGTGTGATAGTCCAAAAGTAAAAATAAAAAAAATAAAAAAAAAGAGGTTATTTAATTGCTTACCTTCAGATATCATTTTCAACAAAAAAACCAGATTAGCATAGGAGCAGGCCAAGAACGAAAGTTTCAAGCACATAAGATGTATATAATTATGAATTAGTGGTGGGAAACTTGAGCAAAGAACATAAATTATAAATTTTAGTAATCTTATCAATATCAGTTCATCTACATAACAATCTTATGCTAAACGCTAAAAGTAGTTGACAACGATGCATTTATGAACTAAATACTGAAAAAACAGCCCACTGATGTATGCAACCATACAATTCTAACCATAAAAAAAGGACCTTTCTACATGAACTAAATACATTGCTAGATTATCATAATTGAATTCATTCAAGGAATATCAAAGAAGGGAAACAATTCCATATTTCTATACTATAACATGCCACCATCGATTACTACCTTCCAAGTGGCAATTTACCAGTGCAAGCATATATCTTTGCTCACATTTTAAAACAGTACCAAACCAATGGTAGCATTAGTACCTGTCTACTTGTTTTTAAGACCACTTGAAGTGATTAACAATTACACAATTTAAGGGTAGAGGGTTTAGGTTAAAGACTATATGTCAACCTGAAATCAAGAAATCCACAAAGAGAAAACAACAAATCCTGTATAAAAACCAAAAAGAATGCCATTAATGAATTGAATATAAATCGGTAACAATTATTAGATAAAGCCATTAATTTAAAGCATACACAAGGAACCTGAAAGAAATAAAGGATAAAGGTAGCCATCCATGATTCTTAAAAAGAAAGAAATTGCATGAAATAAGAAGACCCCATTAAAACATTATCTAAAGTAAACGGAAACCGTTCAAGAAAGCAAGAAAAAAAAACGACTGCATGAAATGAAAAGAAACCACTATAACATTATCTGAAGTAATTAAATGAAAGCTTTCAAGAAAGAAAGAAACGACTGCATGAAAGGAAAAGACCCCCATTAAAACATTACCTAAAGCTGCAGCATTGAACTGGATAGGTCTTCTTGGTCGAGCATGGAATAATGATGGGAAGCAATTGCCAATCTCTCACTATCTTTCTTTAACTCAAGTATCTACCTTTTTCTTTTCCTTCGAAATAAACAATAGAGAAATAGAAATGGAAGGCAAAAAGGAAGAAGAAAGGCAAATATTGTAAATGGGTTTTGCGTAAAAAACTTAAAGAAGAAGCAGATTAAAGAACGTTAAAGTGATGAAGTGCCTCCTTGTAGCAAGGTCTCTGCTTCTTCTTCTTGTTCTTTAGCATGAAAGCAGAGAAAAATGAGGCTTCTCGTTTTATAGAGGGAAGGAAAACGGAATTAACAATATTAAACTTTTTATTAGACCTTTTTACCCCTGTTGTGCCGCGCCTAAAAATCATGTGCTCCAATGCTCTCTAGGGTTGATGTTGTAATTCAACTTTTTCATTACTTGCTTTAATTTTAATTCTACAAGTATAATTTAAAAAAAAAGAGAGAATAAAAATAGGTAAAGAGTTAAATCATCGTATTTTTCTATATAATTTATTTTTTTATATTTATGCAAAAAATAGAACAGAAAAAAAAATATTTTAGCTAAATTTCAAAAGGTTACAAGTTAGTCACTGAACTCTTCGAAAGTTCAAAAGTTACAAGTTGGTCACCGGCCCATTAGCTTTGTAATGGATGTCAAGTGTGTGATGGGTAAATTTACAATTTGATCACTCAATTTCAAAAGGTTACAAGCTGGACATTGGCCTTTTAACTTGGTAACGAACGTTAGATGTAAGATGTGTAAATTTACAATTTAGTCACGCATTTTCAAAGAGATACAAATTGTTCATTAACTATTACTGAGTTTACAAGTTTACGCTTTGGTCACTCAACCTTTGCACCATTACCCCTTAACTCGATAATCTAAATAGTATCAACAACAACTTAAGCCCCAAACCTTAGCAAAGTCCATATCAACTCCACGCCTCACCTTTAATATAACACCCCTAACCTGACCAGATCGTCGGGTCCAATCTACAAGATGCTACATTCGTTGTTGGAGTAACTACAATAAACTTCTATATAATTCAACCATTCTAACATGTTCATTAGCATAAACCACTTTTTGATATGATATAAAAATATTTTGAAGTCTTATACGAACTTACAAAAGTTCCTTTGTTAACCCAAGGTCGAATAAGGACTTAATTGAAAAGATTTTAAACTTACGGGTTGCCATTGCGGCATCATAGTATCTACGTCGCGACATTCTTAGACCTGCTTTTCCACGAGGAAGAATGGGAAGCAAAATACTATTCACAACACGCAATAGGAATGTGGTTTTTGATTCCGATCCTTGCAACACTCCCATTGAGCTCTCAGTTCTTACTGATGATGAAAGTTGGAATCTTTTGTGTAGGAAAGCATTCTCATCAAGCAAAATGGGTTCTCAATGCTGCACAGAAGAATTTGAGAAGCTTGGAAAAGAGATGGTAAAAAATTGTGGAGGTCTGCCTTTAGCAATTGTTGTGTTGGGAGGCTTGCTAGCAACAAAAAAGTCATTGGCTCAATGGGAGATGGTTTACGAAAACATCCATGGACACTTAAAAGGGCTCCCACACCAAAATCAAAATGGTGCAGTGAACAGAATTTTGGTTTCAAGCTACAATGATTTGCCTTATCATTTAAAACCATGCTTTCTCTATCTTGGTCATTATCCAAAAGATTGGGAGATATCAAAAAACGAACTCATAAGATTATGGATCGCTGAAGGTTTCATTTCACCATCACTGGAAAGGAAAGAAATCTCGATGGAGGATGTAGGTTAACACTTCCTAGAACAGCTTATAGATAGGAGCTTGGTTCCAGTTAGCAGGCAAGGCTATACAGGAACAAATGTTAAGACATGTCGAGTGCATGATCTCTTGAGGGACTTGTGCACGAAGAAAGCAAGAGAGGAGAAGTTATTGGAAATTATTCAACAATCATCTGCTCAATTTGATGTGACTTTGGTCGAACCTATGCTACGAATAATTTCTATTCATCCTAGCGAAGGGAAAGTTCATTTGAAGGGAGAGCTTCCAAAATTACGTTCTTTATTGTTGCCTCAAAATCTTCAAATTTTTAAGGATGTTGACTCTTTTAAAAAGAAACGTCGAAAAGTGGCATGTTTCAAATGAAATTGGTGATCTCCTACATTTGAGATACTTGAAGTTAGAATGCTGGAACGAAATGATTTTGCCGCAATCTATTGGCAGATTGAAGAGTTTATACACTTTATACATCAAGTATCATACTGACATTGTAATTCCAGATGTTGTGTTCAAGTTGGAACTTTTAAGGCATATTGTAATAAAAAGGATTGCGTTGTTCGGAAGAGGATTTCGTTTGCGGCTAGGGTTCACTTCAAAAAATATTGAAACTTTGAAGTACATAATGGTGGATGAGCAGCCGATTGAAAATAATGTGGTGCTTACATGGACTAATATTCAGAGTTTAGGAATAGTATTTACAAGAACAGAGTATGTGAAGCCTATCCTAATCTTGCTAACCAAATTGTGACGCCTTGGGTCAGTGTCTTTGGAGGTTTTAAACGATTCAAACCTATCATATCTAGACTTAGAACCTCTTTCTTGGTGCCATCGCCTCTCCAAACTGAGATTAGCTGGGGGTATAAAAGATGATCCACATCCGAGCCGTCATATTTTGAAATTTCTTCCACCAAATATCGTCAAATTAACTCTGTTTTGGTGTAGGATGCACCAGGATCCAATGGGTGTATTGGAAAATGGGTGTATTGGAAAAGCTATGTCATTTGAGGATTCTCTATTTGGAAGGAGTATATAACGGGAGTAAAATGATGTGCTCTGCAAATGGGTTTCCTCAACTTGATTCTCTTCAAATGATTGGTCTAGAAGAGTTAGAGGAGTGGAAAATAGAAAAGGGTGCAATGCCATGCCTTCAAAGATTAGAGTTGGCCGATGTTGATAGTTTAGGGATGCTTCCAGAAGGATTGAGATTTATTACTACTCTTCAAGAAATGACATTAACAAATATGAGTTCGTCATTGAAAGAAAGGATTAAAGTAATAGATGGAAGAGAAGGAGAGAATTTCTATAAAGTGTGTCACATTCCCTCTATCCACGTTTTTTGATCTCAAGTAATTGGAGCCAACATCATGCGAGGTATTTTTTTCTGTAAAATAATATATTCACTCATATAGTTGGAGATTGACATAAAATTAATAAAATAACCAAAAAAAATATTAATATTTAATTAACATAAAAATTGTAATTAAAATAAAAAAATAAGGATTTCGAATAATTTTTCTTGAAAAACTAAGATTTTAATATCACTATATTAATTCATAAATTTCATGTCATATTTTTAATTGATAAACATAGGAGATGATGATATGTGTATACCATTTTTTTTTCTTGATGTAGGTAATCTAATCAGCATTGAAATGGACTTCGTCGGGATATTCAACTCCATCAAATGTGTGCTTTTAAGAATTGGATTGCTGAATGAAGTGATTGTTTATATTAATAAATTGATGAGAGTATAAATTTTAGTTATCCAATGTTTTCTTTTTTCTAAATTCTATATATCTCTATGTTCTTTTTTCTTATATTTCGAAACTTTAGTTCTCTTGCTTATGATATTAGTTTTGACATCAATTCTTTAAGCATTAGTGTTTGCTTCTACTTACAGGTGTGCATGGTGGGGCCGGTTCGGGTTTAATTAAAAATTCAGATCCGTTTGTTAGACTCAGACCTAAAAAATAGACATAAAAATCTGCCTAAAAAGACGCCCATCCTCACCTAAATATTTTATAAAAAGAGTCGATATTAATCATTTTGAAATTTTTAACCGTTTAATCAATGATATTAATCATTCCATAAAGTTTTGTTTTAGTCAAAATCATCATAAAGTATTAAATACTTTTTACTCATTTACTATTTACTAAGAACAAACCAATAATTAAATATCTTTAAGTCTAGAATTATTTTAACTTTATCTTGAACCAGACACGATATTGTAACATATCTAGTAATGTGCTAATTGCCGGGTTAATGGAACATTTTGTGAACTAAACTTCCTTTTAATCTAAATTTATAAAAGTTTGTGTGCTTAAGAAAGTTGAGTTTCACATAATTTATTCTTCCTATAAATAATAAGAACAAAGTAGCGACTCAACTTTCTATTGAAGACTTGTTTTAATAAGGTTACACAAATCAAAATGTAGTAAATTCAGGGAACTCTATGTACTAAGATAACCGTGTTAAATGCTTCATTTTCAATCAACCGGAAGCATTTATATTCATGTTTCTGAAACGTAAAAATCTTAGCCTCACATTTGTAAGTAGTTTTACTCTGATATGAAACAAGCCTACTGATGGAACAGAAGTTACGGCAAATCTTTTATATAAATTTTTTTTTTTTTTTTTGTTCCATCTCCTATCCTTGAATATCTAGCTTTCTTTCAAGGATATTTAAAATCCTTGAATATCGTGTTAAATGTAGGGTTGGATGCTTTCTTTCATCTCCAAATGCAAGCCTGCAAAGAAGCTCAACATTAATTGATTCTTCATCCATTCAAGTTTATGGATTTTAAATAGTCATTTTAAATAGGCATGGGGTAATTTGGTTTTGCGTGGGGCGGAGGAAGTTTTTGACGGAGGAAGAAAGAAAGAAGAAAGACTGTAGAACCAAGCCTAGAAAAAGAAAAAGGAAAAGAAAAGAAAAGAAAAAGGGGATGTGAGGGAAAATAAAAAAGAAAAGAAAAGAAGGCATAAGAGGATGCCACATGGCAACGTGCGGTTGGCTAGCAATGCTATATCAGCAAAAAATTAATGCTATTAGTCTCAGGTACTAATATGAGACAAAAGAAATCATAAGTATCAATTTAGAAGAAGTGGATAAGATTCAGTACTAATTTTATATTTAACCCTTTTTTTCATACATTTTTTTTTTGGTGCAAGAGTGGAATTAAAAACAAATTACAAAAACTAGAACATCCCCTCTAACGGAGAGGTCGCTAACAGACATAACCCATAATCTCTATGTTGGACCAATTTGATCAAATAGTCAGCTTCCTGATTTTTCTCTCTAAAAATGTGTCTAATGTCCCATTGTTTAAACCGCGACAATATTTGATGAATTCTTCGAACCAAAGCAGAGTTGGACCCTTTAATAGATCCCTTCTAAATAGCTATAACTGCTTCAAGACAGTCAGATTGAATCACTACACTGTCATATCCCCACTCCTCAATCAAAGATAGACCTTCCAAAATACCCCACGACTCAGCGTAGAAAACAGAACAGTTCCCCAAATATTTATTGTATCCAATAATCTAATTTCCGCCTTGATCACATATTATTCTTCTTGTTGTCGTGAATCTAGCTTCATCAAGAATGGAACCAACCGTACTCAAAAGGACATAGTCATTATTTAAAAATGGAGACAGGAGCTTACCTTGTGAGTCGTTTGTTTTACCCCCTTTAGTAAAAACATATTGCTTTGCCCAGCTATACGGCACCTTGATAGTTTCACTATCGCTCCATGAAGTACCTTGAAAAATGAAATGATTGCGGTTCTTCCACAAGCGCCAAACGATGATCCCAAATAGACATTGCCCAAATGCCAATTCTGTTGATTTTGCAAATTTAGAACAAGCCACACAAGTAGATTTCCTACATAAAATCTAGGAAACCATTCTATCAGAATTAAGTGGTCCCAAACATTCATCGCAGCCTCGCAATCTCTAATAGCATGAAGAACATCCTCGAAATCCTGGCCACAAACCCCACATACTGGATCATAACCTATTCCCCTCCGAGCTAATTCAACCTTGGTAAGCAGATGTTGGTTAAAAGCAAGCCAAAGAAAGAGTCGAATCCCTTAGGGTCCTTGGAACTTCCACGAAATGCACCACATTGGCTCTTTCAGATTCCATGACCCTTCTCGAAGCTTCTCATAAGCATTTTTAAGGGAAAAGCAACCTGATCGGGTACCTCCCCAAATGATTTTATCAACTCCTACAGTCGAATGTTGCGGGGGAATCCCAACAATCTTTCGAATCACCTCCTCAATGAGCCACAATTGGAAAATGTCAAGGTTCCATTCGCCATTCTCATTTACCATGTCCCTTAGATGACATTCCATATCCAGTGAGGAACGACCAGGAACAATGTTAGCACCTAATACTTGTGCTATCTCCTACTGACCAAATCAAATTTCCCTAATAAATGGCCAAGCTTTAGTGAAAGCTATCCATTAAAAAAGAGCATCTACTCCACCATAAGGATTTTAGTAAACCACTAGATATTCCATATTTGTTCCTTAAAACCTTGACCAAAAGGGCCTTAGAATCGCCTACAATATTATAGCCCAATTTCATCATAAAGGAGGTGTTATCATCTTGCAATTTAAAATTGGATCCCTTCCATATCTATGGCAGGTGATTAATCCACCATATATCAATTCAAGTAGTTTAATCTTTAATGTAAATTCACAAAGCGTATATTGTTGAAGCTCTCTCAATTTCAGCCCGCCTACTTTTTTTAAGTTAATGGTGCTATGTGTTAACTACTAAACTTCAATGTTAATTGAACATTGCTTTCCTTTTACCTAATTTGGATTCGTGTTCATTAAATAAAAAATATTTTGTTTCAATTAAATATAAAAGATACCTAATTATTAGTAAATTAAGATAAACAACACTAGTAGTCACTCAATTATTATTAAATTTCTTTTTTGATTGTCCAACTATGAAAAGTTGCAAAATGGTCATCTAAATATTAACAAATTTCTTTTTTGTTGATCCAACTATAAAAAGTTACAAATTTGTCACTCAATTGTTCATTGTTGCCTTTTTTGAGTACAAATTGGCTAATGGCAACAACATTTAAAATTGACATAATAGCACATTTAACCCTCAAAATGTATACATTGCATCAATTTAGACTTGATTCTAAAAAATTAATCCCACAATATTTACACATTGTGTAGTTTGATCTCTTATATAGTTTTGTTTTTCTTTGTGACCCTTCCACCTAAAAAAATAAATTTATTAGCTAAATTTAATTAAAAATATAAAAAAATAGAAATGCCTACAAATCTTACGTAATAATTTTAATCTTATATCATTATTTTAAAATTAACCCTCGATGTCACAAATAAAAGTAAAACTACCAAAAAAATATAATAAATTTTTTTAAAATTAAGACTAAATTATCGTAATATGTAAATATTAATAATTAAATTTACTATTACACTAATTTTTAAAGCGTTATCCTATAAATTATTTTTAAAATTTTGGGTCCAACTTGGACCAAGCTTTAAGAAAGCAAAGACGAATTTTTGTAGCCTTAGCCTAGTCCCCTACTCCAATATTTCCCCACTAATACATAATATATTCCCCCACTAATACATAAACTATTCCCTCACTAATACTTACCTATCAGTTTGAAATCTTAGGTAAAAAATAATGGTTGAAATTCATTAAACATTTTTTTATCTGTAACAAAAAAATAATGGATAAATAATTTAAATTTAAAAAAATCATAATATTTTATTATCTTATAATCAAAAAATTAATATCCTATCTTTCTTCGATGTTATTATTGTTTGAATATGATTCGATGTTTCCTTTTCGAAGAACCATTACTTTAATGTTCCATTCTTTTTTATATAATTTTAAGTTATTATTACTACCAATTTTCAATTTTTTACAAGTGCGTTTTCTTCAATGCTACTTGATTAAATATACTTAATTGCGGAATTTTTTTATAAAGTTAAAGTTAAATTTTAATTGGTATATAATTCTAATACTAATTAAGCGATAATTAATATTATTAGAGTTCTATTCAACTAATAAATTTATTTTATATAAATAAAATTGGCACATTTTTTAAATAAAAATAAAGTCATTTTTATAATAATGTCAAATTTAAATTATAATTTTAATATCCAATTAAGCGATAACTACATTAGAAAAGCTTCCTTGTTTGACGATTCTTAGCTTACATGATGAAGCGGACTAAAATGACTTGTTTTGCCAATGAGATTCCTCAACTTGATTTTCTTCATATATGCGATCCAAAAGAGTTAGAGGAGTGAGAGATAGAAGAAAATTGCAATGCCATGTCCTCAAGTCTATATTTGAGTTTCAAAAATTAGAGATGATTCAAGAAAGGTTGAGATACATTACAACTCTCCAGAAATTGAATGTAACACCCCAAATCCGGCCTAGAAGTTAGGCCCAAATCTGGCGTGTCACATTGAAGAGCTTTTCGAAAACCATATTTTCATTAGAAACTCTTCTTAAAGAATTTAAAACTTTTTTTTTTTGCTATTCAAAACCTCAAATTTCGTTTACTTATTTTCAAAATGTGGTTTATTAGAAATCATCCTTGAAAAACATTATTATCCTTAAAATCTTTTGTTGTGGAAGCTTAATTCAAACATTTGCGAATTTGCGAAAACGTGATGTTTTGAAAATTGTTATTGTCGTTTTAAGAAAATCTAGAGTTTAATAGTTTTTCAATTTGAATATAACTAAAATGGAAGTTTTAAGAAAAATAAACTCCAATAGCCTTATTATAAAAACCAAGCCCAATCTAAAATAAACTTAAAATAAAGCTAAACAGAAATTTACTAAATATTTTGGAGAAGTATTCCGATGTATGGCCACCACTTAGTCATCCATGGCCCAAGTCCACATCACTGAGTATCACCTGCAAGGGTTAAGAAAGGGGGGTGAGTTACAAGAACTCAGTGTATAATCCCCTTACCATCATCCACTGGGTCTGAACCCGTTTAGCAAGAACTTGGGCCTGAGCCCATAAAATAATAATTTGGGCCGAAGCCCATTTAGCAATATCTTGGACCTAAGCCCATTTACAATAACGATAATGTATCAATATAACATGAGTATGAAATGCAATTCCCAAACCAAGCCTAGTATTCCATCTGCTACACACCACCCGTACCAACCAACACACCTGTGGGAAGCTTTAGTCACCCACCCCGCCAACACACCAAACTGGGTATTAAGCCATATATTAACTGGGCATGAAGCCATATATCAAACTGGGCACGAAGCCATATATCAAACTAGGCACGAAACCATATATCAAACTGGGCACGAAGCCATCAGAATTTTGTAGCAAAGCTACCAGAACTTCTCTTCGTCAAATAGCCCAACCCATGCAAATCATGTATATAATATGCACATTCAATTATTCATATCAAATTATAAAATTATTACAAACATACGACCCATTATAAAAATTTACACAATCTGGCCCATATCACATTTTGGCCCATATAGCTCATATTACACTTGGCCCATATATCAAATATCACATTTGGCCCATATATCAAATATCACATTTGGCCCATATATCAAATATCAAACGGCCCATATAGCAAATACCAAACGGCCCATATAGCAACATATCACATTTGGCCCATAAAAGGTATTTTCGTAATTCAGTCTATAGGGACATTTCGTAATTCGGCCCATTAGGGGCATTTTGATAAAAATGACCCATTAAGGGTATTTTTTCATAATTTTGCAACCCAAGGGTATTTCGATAATTTACCCTCCAACGGTATTTTAGTAATTTCACAACCTAGGGGTATTTTGGTAATTTACCCTCCAAGGGTATTTTAGTAATTTCACAACCCAAGGGTAATTCGGTAATTTACCCTCTAAGGGTAATTCGGTAGTTTTACCCACCAAGGGTAATTCGGTAATTTACCCTCTAAGGGTAATTCGGTAATCTCGTAACTAAAACTTAACTAGTAATTTGGGACATACAAATTTAAACTGTCCATCTGCGTCATACTGGCTAAATTGACCATAACTCCTGTTAGAAAACTCGAAATCTAGATCTGTAAATTTTTCTTGGAACTAGACTCATATATCTTCTTACTGTAATTTTTCCAGAATTTTTGGCTCAGCCATTTAGTACAGTTTATTCCTTACAATTTCCCTTGTTTCACTGTCCAATGATTCTGACCTCTCTTACCTTAATTTCAAATATCTCATTGTACAGTTTTCATATATTGATCCCACTTGTTTCTAATGAAAATAGGCTCACTAAGGAATCCATACATATAAATTATAACCCATAATTCACTTTGTACAATTTTATATGATTTTTCCAAGACAGATCAGGGAATCACGAAGTCATTCAGAACCAGTCTTGCTAAAATTAACATATCTCAGAATATAAAATTCATTTTTCTTCTTCGTTTCTTACATATTAAAATAGACACAGAAAGCTTTAATTTGATATCTTATTCACTTTCTAATTCCTTTTCTACTATTTTTCGTGATTTTTCAAAAACACATTACTGCTTCTAACCGAAACTGTTTTATTACAAAATATGATTACCACTACGATCATACGCACGCCTGAGTGATCACGGATGCCGATTTTTAGTTTTCTTCGGTATTTCGACTGATTAGCAGCATATTTCATACAAACTTTCAGAGAAGTGTGAGATTACACACCATTTCAGATATGTATGCGGAAGGGTATGAGATTACACACCTTATTCGGAATCCGTAACACGATGCTCACTGCGGCACCTAAAGGTACAATCGATCAACAATTAGTCCAAAGCCCAATTTACAACTTCAACCAAGTATTGCGATTGGTTAACAATCTATATCACTTACCAACAATCCGAGTCTCTTATTATGAGAGATAGGTGTTCGATTGGCCCTCTAATAAAGTACTTCGAGACTCTACTTACCAACCCTCTTCCGAAAGCCAAAGGCTAGAAAGATGACGAGAGTGTAAGCTAACAATCTACCGATTCAGTCCACACCAAGAGAACCAAGAGGATGGAAGTAGCAAGGAATAGATTCGGCCTTGGTCAAAAGAACAGGGGGAATAATCGATTTTAGAAGAGGGAGTAAAAGAGAAACAAGAAGAAAATGAAAGAAGAGGAAGAACACTTTCTTGCACCACCGAAAACCCGAGAAGACAAGAAGCTTCGGCAACCGCAAGAACCAAACTTCGATTATGAGATAAAGTTGATGTTTCAGTTATGGTGTAGAATAGAGATTGTTTGAAAATAAAAGAGTAGAAGTTAATAGGCAAATTGAAGTTTCGGCAAAGAGGAAATGCAATCAAAAGAACCAAAATATTTTGAAAGGAAAAAATGACCAAAAGCTAAAATTGCCTAAACACCCCCTCTTCATAGCCGAATATCATCCCCCCCATGCACTTCTCATTTCATTCATCTTTTTTTTTTTACCTAACTCCTCCACTACCTCTCATCCATGATTCATTCCCTAAAATGATCCATAATTCACTCTCCATCATTCCTTTTTTTCTCACCTACTCCATTATTTCAAATGCCATTATTATTATTTTTCCACTTCTTTATTATTCTTTTTCTATTATTTCTTTTTCCTTTCTTTTTCCTTGTTTTCCTCCTTATCATAGCTTTCCATAATTTAATAAGTCCACCTTACCATAATTTAAAAAGTCCAATTTGCCTTATTTACAAGCTTGGCCGAAATTTAGGGAAAGAGTACAAAAATAATAGTCAAAATTTGCACACAATAAGATTTGAACCTCTTCCCTCAAGGTACTTCACTTGATGCCATAACCTCCTTGCCATTCTCTTGTTCTCAAAAATTTTAAACACTCCTATGCCCAAGGCCCAATAAGCCCAATCCTACTAGGCCCAATTTCGGGATGTTACATTGAAATTAAAAGTAATGAGAAAATCACTAGTAGAAAGAAGCTCAACATTAACTGCTGGTAGGGTTATTGGATGCTTTCTTTCATCTCCAAATGCAAGTTTGCAAGGAAGCTCAACATTAATCGATTGTTCATCGATTTAAGTTTATGGATTTTAAGGAAGGATTTAGATTTATCCATCTTATATATATATTCTAATTTAAATTTTAGAAATTTATTTATTATTTCTTGTACTAGCTTTGAGTCAAGACAATTAGTCACTTTCGAAATAGCTGGTGCTGCAATGAAGTAAATTTGAAAGATGAAAATGATTGATTGAAGAACTTTTTATTTCATCGTTTTAATCAAAAATTTTAAAATATATAAGTTCGTGAACACATTGTTTTAATGATAAAGTTGATTGTTATGAATTTTTAAATTCTAAGTTAGAATCTTACTTTATGTAAATTATGTATAGATTCTTCCTTAAATAAATAAAATAACACAATAAAAATAATAATAAATAATTGAAGTAAACTACACCTAGTTCACTAAACTATTAGGAAGTTAATGTTTTAGTCAATTAACTTCAAAAAGTTATAAAATTGTCACTAAACTATTCGAAAGTTTTATTTAAGTCATCGGGCTATACGGTCTTCATTGTTTGCATCTCCTACATTAATAAAAAACTCTTTTGCCCCTGTTTTTCTATAGTTTAGGTTTTTTTTTTCATGAAACAACTTTAAACGTCATGTATCTACAAATCAAAATCTAAATAGCTTTTTTCTCCGTTCTTCGGCACTGACCATTAGATTGTTTTGATCTAATATATGTTTTTCTACTCGTCGATAAGTATTGATCTATCGTGCCGTTCATCGAACTGTCACTTGAACCTCGCTAGCCAAACTTTAAAAAGAAGAATTTAATAGTCCAATGACTTAAATAAAAACTTTTGAATAGTTACATGATTTAAATGAAAACCATTGAATAGCTTAATAACTATTTTATAATTTTTTAAAGTTAAATGACGAAAAGTGATCTTGAATGTAATTTACCCAAATAAATTTTTTTTCTTTTGGTCTTATCCTATCAATCATGAGCAATGACAGTCGGGTGTTCAAATAGTTGTTATTAGGAAGAAATGAAATTGAGGGTTGGCCTACTAATGTCACTCATCATGACTTTTCTTCACATGCCATTTTACTTTATTGATTTTCTATCCCAAAGTTTTCTTTATTTGATTTTGGAAAACCATAAAATAAAAGGATACATGAATGCAGTTATTTAATGTCACTTTCCTACAAAATTATTGCATGCCATCAAAAAATCTCTATTGGTTTTGGAATTTTGTCACTCATCACTTTTTGTGTCTGCCTAACGTTTTCTAAAAATAAAAATTTATGACTTTATTATTTATTTCATAACAATAATTTATTTTTATAAAAATTTTAACTTAATTATAAGTTGGATTTATTAAACTTTCTATATTGAATTTCTTGTTATTATTCTGAATTTCATAAATAACCAAAAAAAAACTTTCCCCTTGGTTAAACTTCAGGTAGCGCTTCCTCCAAATTTCCTATTTCCGTCCACTTTGAACATATGCTATTTTATTTTAAAAACTTCAGTCCCAACGAAAAATAATCAGCAACCTCACCCCCCAAAAACAGCTCCTCTGATAAAGAGAAATACTTCCTCCACTAATACATCAAATATTCTACAATTATTTGCTGACCAGCAGGAGAAATGGCAGGGGCTATTGTGTCCTTAGTTGTTGAAAGAATTTCTGATCTACTCATCCATGAAGCAGTTTCCTCAAAGATGTGAAAGATCAAGTTGAGAGTCTAAAGTATGAACTGAAGCGAATGCAGTGTTTCTTGGAGAACGTTGACCGTAAGCCAGAACAAGACGAGCTTCTCCATAATCTGGTATCGGAAATCCGTGATCTTGCTTGCTATGCTGAAGATGTCATCTACTCTTTTATTCTAGAAGCAGCACATCAACGAGATTCTCATGGTCATGGGATTGTCAAGAGATTCACCTCCATTTTCACTAAACCTGATCATCTGCACAAAATCAGGGTGCAGGTCAAACCAATCCAGACCAGGCTCCAAGACATTTCCAAGAATCTTCCAGCTTATGAGATACCAGGTGATGGAGAAGACTCTAGCTCATTTTTCAAGTTGCAGCAACGGTTAAGGAGGACATACTCGCATGTCGAAGAAGAGGACGTTGTTAGCTTGGAGATTAGCACCAAGGAAGTCATGACCAAGTTGATGACTGAAGAAGATAGACCCCACGCCGTCGTTTCCATAGTCGGCATGGGGGGCATCGGTAAGACTACTCTTGTCAGAAAAGTATATAATCATGTTGATATGAGACGCTATTTTGATTTCTTGGCTTGGGTTTACATATCTCAACAATGTAAGCCGAGAGAAGTTTTGCTTAGTGTCTTGATGAAAATTCTCTCTCCTTCTATAGATGAAAGAGAGCTAATTGAGAAACTGGACGAGAGTAAGCTGATAAAAAGGCTTTTTGATGCTTTGAAAGAAAAGCGGTATTTAGTAGTCCTCGATGAGATTGGGATATTCTTAGACCTGCTTTTCCACGAGGAAGAATGGGAAGCAAAATACTATTCACAACACGCAATAGGAATGTGGTTTTTGATTCCGATCCTTGCAACACTCCCATTGAGCTCTCACTTCTTACAAATGATGAAAGTTGGAATCTTTTGTGTAGGAAAGCATTCCCACGGAGCAAAATGGGTTCTCAATGCTGCTCAGAAGAATTTGAGAAGCTTGGAAAGGAGATGGTAAAAAATTGTGGAGGTCTGCCTTTAGCAATTGTTGTGTTGGGAGGCTTGCTAGCAAGAAAACAGTCATTGGCTCAATGGGAGATGGTTTACGAAAACACCCATGGACACTTAAAAGGGCTCCCACACCAAAATCAAAATGGTGCAGTGAACAGAATTTTGGTTTCAAGCTACAATGATTTGCCTTATCCTTTAAAACCATGCTTTCTGTACCTTGGTCATTATCCAAAAGATTGGGAGATATCAAAAAATGAACTCATAAGATTATGGATCGCTGAAGGTTTCATTTCACCATCACTGGAAAGCAAAGAAATCTCGATGGAGGATGTAGGCGAACAATTCCTAGAACAGCTTATAGACAGGAGCTTGGTTCAAGTTAGCAGGCAAGGCTATACAGGAACAAATGTTAAGACATGTCGAGTGCATGATCTCTTGAGGGACTTGTGCACGAAGAAAGCAAGAGAGGAGATGTTATTGGAAATTATTCAACAATCATCGGCTCAATTTGATGTGACTTTGGTCGAACCTATGCTACGAATAATTTGTATTCATCCTAGCGAAGGGAAAGTTCATTTGAAGGGAGAGCTTCCAAAATTTTGTTCTTTATTGTTGCCTCAAAATGAGACATTGGTAGAATTTTGCATTTCAAATTGCAAAAGCTTCAAATTTTTAAGGGTGTTGACTCTTTTAAAAAGGAACGTCGAAAAGTGCCATGTGTCAAATGAAATTGGTGATCTCCTACATTTGAGATACTTGAAGTTAGAATGCTGGAACGAAATGATTTTGCCGCAATCTATTGGCAGATTGAAGAGTTTATACACTTTATACATCAAGTATCATACTGACATTGTAATTCCAGATGTTGTGTTCAAGTTGGAACGTTTAAGGTATATTGTAATAAAAAGGATTGCGTTGATCGGAAGAGGATTTCGTTTGCGGCTAGGGTTCACTTCAAAAAATATTGAAACTTTGAAGTACATAATGGTGGATGAGAAGCCGATTGAAAATAATGTGGTGCTTAGGTGGACTAATATTCAGAGTTTAAGAATAGCATTTACAAGAACAGAATATATGAAGCCTATCCTAATCTTGCTAACCAAATTGCAACACCTTGGGTCAGTGTCTTTGGAGGTTTTAGACGATTCAAACCTATCATATCTAGACTTAGAACCTCTTTCTTGGTGCCATCACCTCTCCAAACTGAGATTAGCTGGGGGGATAAAAGATGGGGATAAAAGATGATCCACATCCGAGCCGTCATATTTTGAAATTTCGTCCACCAAATATCGTCAAATTAACTCTATTTTGGTGTAGGATTAGCCAGGATTCAATGGGTGTATTGGAAAAGCTATGTCATTTGAGGATTCTCTATTTGGAAGGAGTATATGAGGAGAGTAAAATGATGTGCTCTGCCAATGGGTTTCCTCAACTTGATTCTCTTCAAATGATTGGTCTAGAAGAGTTTGAGGAGTGGGAAATAAAAAAGGGTGCAATGCCATGCCTTCGAATATTGTACTTGGTCCATGTTGATAGTTTAGGGATGCTTCCAGAAGGATTGAGGTTTATTACTACTCTTCAAGAAATGACATTAACAAATATGAGTTTGTCATTGAAAGAAAGTGTAACACCCCTTACCCGTATTTGACGCCAGAATAGGGTACGAGGCATTACCAGAATTACAAATTTATTTATCAGACATTTTATTTCATCTAGCATTTATATTTGAAATCAATCAAAATCAAACATATTGTCCCTTAAATATATTTATTTTTATCGACAGGTCTTACTTGAATTTATTACTCGTTTCATCATACTTAATTACCTTGTATTAACATATTAAAGATAATCACATATTTACATGTCATGATAAATATCATTCACTTTGTCGTTTCTTCATAAACATAAAACAGTTAATTCATCATATCAATATTTCACGTACCATCAACTTATATTTCCTTATATCACATAATTAAGTTACACGAACTTACCTGGTTAAATTTGTAGAAATATCAAAATTCAGGGGCACTTTGGAAATTTTCTATTTTCATTGATTTTTCAGTCGATCTTAATCTAAATTAACAATTTCATTCAATTTTATAATTTTAAATAATAAAATAATCCATTTCATGCAAATTGGACATTTCTACATTTTTACAAAATTAATCATAAAGTTTTATTTTTATTCAATTTAGTCCCTGAGTCTAAAACATTACAAATTAGCCATGCTAGCTGAATATTCATACATATTTTCCTCCTCCTCCTCTCCATTCCACATCCTTAATGTATATAACATGCTATAAGTAACATTATCAATAATTTCATTAATTACTCATAAGTATATTCAAAACTGTCCATTTGAGTTATAGTCACTAAATTATTTATTTCTAGAGCTACAGAACTCCAAATGAAGAACCGTTAATTTTTCCTGAAACTAGACTCACATATCTACTTGCCATAAAATTTTCAGAATTTTTTATTTAGCCAATTAGTACAGTTTATTCTTTAAAGTCACCCCTGTTCTGCTGTCTGGCAGTTCCGACCCTTCTTCACTAAAAATTAATTATCTTTTTATATAGAATTCAAATGATGTTATAGTTTATTTCTTCTAAAACTAGACTCATTAAGGAATCTAACCATATAAATTATATTCCCAAATTATTTTTATACAATATTTGATGATTTTTCTAAGTCAGAACAGGGGATCTCGAAATCACTCTAAACCAGTCTTACCAAAATCTAAATATCTCAAAATACAGAATTTCTTTTCTTTCTCTGTTTCTTTCATATGAAAATAGACTCAATAAGCTTTAATTTCATATCTCACTCAACTTCTAATTCTATTCCTACCATTTTTGGTGATTTTTCAAAGTTACCTTACTGCTGCTGTCCCAAAACTGTTTTCTTATAACTCATTTTACAATTTAATCCTAATTAAGTTTACTTATTTTCTTAACTTAATTCATACTTTGTTTCTTCTTAAATTCCTTCCATATTCAACCTGACTATCTAATATTCATATTAAAACTTTAATTTCTAATTTCTTCCAAATTAATCCCTCTAACACAGCTTATAGCATACTTTACATTTTAATCCTCTTATTAATTCTAACTTAAATTTCATTCAATTTAATCCCTGATTCATCTTTTTCTTCAACATCAACTACACTTGAAAACCTAAAAACTCTCAAAATATCAACTTAGTTTCATCAAAATCTTGCTTTAAAGCTTCTAAAACATCAAAATTAAGTAAAAAGGGCTAAATTGACTTACCTATCATCTTCAAAGCTTCAAACTTTCTATTTTTCCTTTTTCTTTCTTTCTCCCCTATTTCTTCTCTGTTTCGTCTTACTCTCTGTTTCTTTTCTGTTTCTCTCCCTCTTTCCTTTTGGTTTTTGTTTGTATATATATAATAATATAATAATATAATAATATAATAATATAATATAATAATATAATAATATACTTTAAAAAAAAATCTCAGATTTTTATACTTAAACCGCCTCAACTTTACAAAATAGTATAATTGCCATTTTGATCTTTCATAATTTCTTTTAATCTATAATTCAACTTTTACACCTTTTTCAATTTAGTCCTTTTCATTTAATTACATATCCAAACGTTAAAATTTCTCAACTAAACTTTAATAATAACTTAATGAGACTCCATAAATATTTTTAAAAATATTTATGGCTCACTTTATGAATTTGAGGTCTCAATACCTCGTTTTTGGCCCAATTTTTCTAATTAATTCTTTTAGTTCACAAAATTCACTAATTTTAAAATATTTCTAAAATCACACTTAACTTATAATTATCGATTAACAAAGTTTTCTAACTTTTTCGTCAGATTTAGAAATCTCGAATCACTATTCCGACACTATTGAAATTGGGTTGTTACAGAAAGGATTAAAGTGATAGGTGAAAGAGAAGGAGAGGATTTCTATAAAGTGTGCCACATTCCCTCTATCCGCATTTTTTGATCTCAAGTAATTGGAGCTAACATCACGTGAGGTATTTTTTTCTGTAAAATAATATATATTTTATTTTACTTCCACTCATATAGTTAGAGATTGAAATAAAATTAATAAAATAACCAAAAAAAGAGAAAAATATTGGTATTTAATTAACATAAAAATTGTAATTAAAATAAAAAAATAAGGATTTCAAATAATTTTTCTAGAAAAACTAAAATTTTAATGTCACTCTATTAATTCATAAATTCCATGTCATATTTTTAATTGATATACATAAGAGATGTATACCATTTTTTTTTTCTTGATGTAAGTAATCTAATCAGCATTGTAATAGACTTCGTTGGGATATTCAACTCCATCAAGTGTGTGTTTTTAAGAATTGGATTGCTGAATGAAGTGATTGTTTATATTAATAAATTGATGAGAGTACAAATTTTAGTTATCCAATGTTTTCTTTTTTCTAAAATCTATATATCTCTATGTTCTTTTTTCTTATATTTCGAAACTTTAGTTCTCTTGCTTATGATATTAGTTTTGACATCAATTCAATATTTTCTTCGATTGTCTTTTAGCATTAGTGCTTGCTTCTACCTAGAGGTGTGCTGGTACGAGTTGAACTAAAAATTCAGATCCGTTTATTAGATTCAGACTTGAAAAATAGATTTAAAAATTTGTCTAAGTTCGACCCAGATAAAAATATTAAAACTGGGTCTGACCTTGCCCGTCCATATTAATTTTTATATTATTTTTATATAATTTTAAAATATACATAATATATCAAAAATACTAAAAAAATTAAAATAAATATTTCCTAACAAATTGAAAATAAATTTTAAAAATAGGGAGAAAATAACAAGAAAATAATATTAAAAAAATAAAATTTTTTTCTTTAGTCAATTTGGGCCGGGCCAAGTCAAAAAATGTCTTACCTGATGCCCAATCCGTTTTTTAAACGGGCCTTATTTTTTTGTCCAAGCTTATTTTTCGGGCTTATTTTCACCCAAATCTTCTCATATTTCAAGCGGACTTTCAAGTTGGGCCGAGTGGCCCGACCCATGAATAGGTCTACTTCTACCCTCCCAAATTGCTTTTTTTTTTTTCAAAAAAAAGTTTTCTTAATAACTGGTTCGTTTGCATCTAATTATGACAGGTGATGTTTTGATTGAGATTAATCACTTTAAACCAAACAAAGGAAATTCCGAATGACCCATAGTGTATATATCCCTTGCACTGAAAAACAAAACCAAAAGTAAAAGAAGTAGCACAACATTACAATTTACAAATCACTATTTAAAATTAAAAATTAGATGATATGAAAAAACTATTTAAGATTTTCTATAACAAAAAAAAAATACTTATTATTAATACTTATTTTCATTTAATAATATTTAAAACAGATTCATACATGATTTATACGGATCAATGATTAAATTTCTTACCAAATCACCTGTTTGACACGAGTTAAAATCGTATAACGCCTATCTCCACCCAATATTGTATAAAAAATAGATTCATACATTAGTTATTGTGAAACTTTTAATCGTTCAATTGATGATATTTTAAGGAGGGAATGCACGTACAAACCTATACATTACAAGTGGGGTACTTCGTTTGGGAGTGGTAGCTACCAACCCTGACTATGGACCATAAAACGAACATGGAGAATACAAAAAAAAATATGGTATGAGAATTACTCATTTTATATTTTTTAATTATTATTAATATAGATAAGGTTATATGTGGAAATATGTCTCGCATTTTGACCAAAACAATGTGTGACGTTGCAACAAGAAGAAGCTCTTCGTCCTGATGAGGAGCCGACGTCATGACAAGAAGAAAGTCCTCATCCCAATGACGCGATCCTCCTTCATCTCGACAACCAAATTCCACATCACAATGTGGCGACATGTTATGTTTTTCGGCTTTCTTCTCTCAGTTAAACTCTGTTTTAGTTTCCTACTTAAACTCTGGTTAACCTAATGATATCCTGCAGGCCCATACAAACAAATGGTTGGTTCAATGGATTACCCTATTACTGGTGTAATCCATTCCGAGCTTAAGCAAAGATATTTGTTGATTTCTTCCCCTCTTCACCGTTTACTCATTAGTTGCTTGAAGAATCCTATCTTACTCTCACCAAATTCTCACCTCAAAAACACTCAAATGGTAGCTATTTCTTGCTTCCTTTGACTCCAGCACTCCTCCCCTTCGTCCAACGTCAGGTAAACATTTTTCCTTCTGTTGTTCCTTTCATTTTCCTATCTTCCATTTTTTCTTACCCACAAATTTTTTCTGCCTCTTTTTGTTACTGCTTCCTTCACCATCATCTCTGATATTTTTTTTAATAAACAAAGTTTCTAAAATCTTGGATCTGAATTTTTATCCTAGCAGGCTTTCGGTGAGTTTACCTTTTCTACCTCTTCTTTGATTTTATTTTTCATGTAAATCAAAATCCCGTTTTGTTAAAATTTATGTTTTGGCTGCAAATGAGAAGTTCAATTTTGATGATCAAGATCTTTCCTTTTCCAATAATTTATGTTTTGGCTTTGTTGAATTGAATACCCAAAGTCTTAATCTTTTTGACAATCTGTTGAATTGCTTGTCTGGATATGTTGAGAAATGATAGGAAACTCAATTGTTTGTATGATTAAAGGAAATTTTTATAATTTGATTGTCAATTGTTTGTATCATCTGACTCTGAGATTGCAACCAATTTGGGTTAGATTTTTTAATCATTGATGATTTGTATTGATAACATTTGGATCAACAAATTTCTCATCCTCACTGCTTTCCATACCTAAATGATTGACCTATAAGATAAATCGATGCTTACCCACTTCAAGTATAGGAACAATGATTGATTCCCATAATCTAGCTTTTGTTTTTTAGCTCACTTTCCAAGTCGTTTTTTCCCCAGTTTTCTGAATGACATGTTAAGCAAAATAAAAATAATTGTTTGTATGATTAAAGGAAATTTTTATAATTTGATAGTCAATTATTTGTATGATTTGACTGAGATTGCAGCCAATGTGAGCTGGTTTTTTTTTTAATCATTGATGATTTGTATCGATAACATTTAACTTGAAGAGGCTTTGTTTATTTTGTGTGCATCATCAATGGAATTAATACGTCAATTTTGATCTAGTGGTTGACATCAATACATTGCTGTTTGTTTTTGAGATGTTTCGTTATCTCCCTCTCATTTGTTTTTGTAGATGTCTTTAATATTTGGGGATTTGTTTTTTATTTGGTTTCCTTTGTGAATTAGACATGATATTTTTTTGGAATTATTTTAATTCAAAATAAGGTTATATGGTTATGAGAGTTACTCTTCTTTAGCATCTTGTTTTCAACAGTGACTCAATTTTCGTTTATACACGTATATTTTGTTAATTTATTATTGTTATTATAGTAAGTATACTTTTGTGATTGTGAAAAAGGGTTTTAGAAAAGTTCTTGGAATGGTTTGTGTGTTAAATGTGTATCCTTTTGAAATAATGGAATGGAATGGTTAAATGTGTATCCTCTTGAAATAATGGAATGGAATGGTTAAATGTGTTAAATGTGTATCCTCTTGAAATAATTTAACTCAATATATGTGTTAAATGTATATTCTCTTGAAATAATAAAATGATTTGTGTGTTTTAGCTAAAGGAGTGGTTGAAGGTAGCAACAAGAAGGGGAATATATCGCTCAAGGGTGTGCTAAGGTAACAATACCCTCCCAATGTCTTTGCTGTAAGTTGTTATGTGTTCAACTTTGGAAAGATGAAATTTGTTAATTGAAAAGGAGACTGCTAAGGTAAATACCAAAATGGAATTGAGTCAATACCAGTTTTATTTTATATATTTTAAATTTGACTTTGGCGTAAAGAAAATAGACTAGTTACCCTTTTAATGGACTGATAAAAAATAAAAAAATATATAATTATTAACTTGGACCATCGAAAAGAATATTTATAATAATTTTAAATTCAATTTATTTATCAAGAAAAATAGTATATTAAACTTGTCGAAACCATTTTTAATGTTTTTATAAAAACGAGGGTCGACTTTAAAAAAAATGGAAATAGAATCGTCACCAATCCCTTTTTACTTAGGTGTTATTGGATCACATTGTAAAAACGTTTTATTTAAAAACATTTAATTTTGGTCTACAAAAAACAAGAAAACGAGTTCGGGAGTCGGTTACATATGAGGAAGGGTTAGCACCCTCATAACGCCTAAAATTAGTACCTAATCGATAAAATCATGTCCTAATGTTGAAAATTTAAAGTATGATTTCTTTAAAAAAACTGAACAATTGAAGTTAAGATTTGAGATTATTTTGTTCCGAAAGAATATAAACATCACATATAGCACGTTAGGACATGATGTCTTTAAACCCTCGTAACTAAAATCATCTCATGATTTACAAAATTTTATTAAAAAGGATATTTAGTTATTTAGTCAAACGGAAAATCGAAACCCAGCACGTTAAGGCACTATTTCCCGAATTTCTAAATATCAAAATATTGCCTTATTTAAAAATATTTAAGTGAAATATAGTAATTTTGCAAAAAATATATATATATTTTATTCTAAACGATGATTCATATGTAAATATTGCATTAATACACCATCTAACATAAATACTAAAAGTAATCATGATATGCTAATATTAACATAGGCAATAAAGAAAATAAAAGCTAATAGATATAACTACCGTATGGCAATCATAAACAAATAAAAGAGTATATGTAAAAAAAATATAAACAATAGATGACAAAATAATAATAAGAAAAAAAAACTACTAAATAAACACGAAAAATTACCGTGCAATATTAAACCTTTCATGCAATTATATATACCAAATAAATATTGCAAAAATATAAATAAAGAATAAAAAAGGTATGTATTTTGAACAAATAAATAAAATATAAATAAATGATTTTAAATAAAAACATATTTATAATAATCTATTACATATAAAACTATGTATTTAAGAATATACAAAATCACATGCAACAATAAAGATAAAATAGTTATAAAAATATAATATAAAAATATAATAAAATAACTAAAATAATATACAATATATAATAATAAATAATAACTTAATATATATATATATATATATAATAATTAAAAGTAAGAAAAAAAAGAAAATAAAAAGAATAATAAAAAATGAGTAAGGATTAAATCAAAATGATAAAAATAATTAAGGTAAAAAAAATAAAGTAAAAGGACGATATTGGAACGGGCACTAAGATAAAGGGACCAACAGGGAATTATACCCCATCTCCAAAACGGCGTTGTTCCGTTATCAGCCTTTTAATGGCCCCAGGGACTAAATTGAAATATAAGCAAACATTTAGGGCCGAATTAAAATTAAATAAAAATTAAATTAAACGAAATTAAAATATAAAAATTTGAGGAAGGACTAAAATGGCAATTAGACCATTTAACAAAAACACACGGATCCTCCCCGGGTTTTCGGGTCAACTCGCGGATCCTCCCTTAAAACGACGTCGTTTTTGGTTTTAAAGGCAGCCTTCAAAACGGCGCCGTATGGATTGTTTATAAAAACCATAATTAAACCTAAAAATCATTTCAGAAGCCTCTTTAAACAAAATTCAAAAACTCTCTCGATACCTTGTCTGAGTTTAGACCGTTGGTCTGTCAGGCCATCGCCACGCACTCCACGAGCCACCGCGAACAGTGGCCGGAGGCCGAACCTCGAATTTTTAATACCGCCGAAAGGTAAACCCTTCCCCTTTTATTTTTTAAATATTATTTATATGCACAAATATATATAAAAATATAAAAAAAAGAATAGAATGAAATATAAAAAATCAGCTCTACAAAATTTTTGTATTTTATTTCTCTGGAATTTATGAATATTTTTTTTTGTATTCTCTGTTTTTGTGAGTATCTGCTCTCTGTATATCTCTGTCTATGTAATCGTGTCCATTTTATAGATTCTTTTTGGGGTTTTATAACCCGAAAAATAAAAAAGGAAATACAAGAAATTATATCGTCTGCCATTTTTGTTGTCCTTTCTTTCCTTTTTGCAGGTAAGGAGCGACGGAGAATCTAGAGACAATGGAGTGATTCGGGCGCGGTTCGTGGCGCGACCGAAGGCTGGCGTGGGCACGAGGAGCGGCTTGCGTGACTTGCGGCGCGACTGATGGTGGGCGCGAGGCTCTTGCAGCGCCTAGGGTTTCAGAAAACCCTAGGCTTACTGAAACTTGTTTAGATTTTGGGCCCTTTTGGGCCGCGTGAGCATGGGTCCTGGCTGGGTAGTCTGTTTAGGAATGGGTTGGGGTTTAGCTTTAGTTTGGGTTGCTGGGTATTGTTTTAGGTACTGGGTCAATGGATGTAACAGGTTAATGGTTTTAGGCCTGTGGATTGGCTATGTAAATGGACCTTTTATTATTATTTTTTATTTTTTTGGTTTTATTCTGTTTTACACGGGCCCGGACACAAATGGGCCACTATAAAACTATGGTTTAAATGCCATGTTTTGTTTATCAAAATTGGATCAAATTAATGAATTGATTTGATTTGATCGGATGTGGATGTATTTCAAGTTTAGATGTTCATCATTAATTTTTCTTTTAAAACAACTATAATTTTGCTCAAGACATTAATTTTTGGTTACGCTTTCGTCAAGAAAAAGTATCAGGTAAGTTTTAGTTTGGGTTCGTTATCTTTTTTGAGTTTTAGGTTGATTCCTAGTGGATTCGTCTGTATCAATCTAGATTAGTTATAAATTAGCATGTTGGTTTTCTAGTTTTTAGTATTGGTGGAATTGAAGCATTTTGGTCGATCGTTGGTGTGTCAAGGAGTATCCTTCATGTGTGTTTCTGAACCAATAAATGTTAGGGACCTTTTGACACATTTTGTAGCCTGTTTCGTTGTGGTTTTATGCATGGGCGATACACACAGTCGTGTGCAATTGGGGAATTAGGGTTTTTGATAATTTTTGGTGCCACATGGTCGTGTGGCTACTATTTGGGGATTTTGTCGATTTTCACACAGGCGTGTGCCTTGGTCACACGGCCGTGTCCCTTAGCTACACAGACATGTGCAGCTTGCACACGGACGTGTAGACCATCACACAGGCGTGTAGACCTCCACACTGCTATGTGGCCTTGTTTTACAGATTTTTGTTCTGTGTCGCAATTTGACCCGTTTCAATTCCTATATAGTCTAAAATTCGTTGAGGCCTCTGTAAATGTGTAGGGACTCCGCTTTCTGCTTAGATTCGAATGTGTGTCCTATCTCATATGTGCCTTGTGTGTGTATGGTGTTGATTGAATGGATGTGTGCTCTTTAAAGCACTGGCCGAATATGTTTTGTGCTCTTATCTAGAGGGGATCAAATGTAAGTAACCCCTAACTAAGGCGAGCCATGCTTAACTGACTGTGTAAATGCCTTCATGGGTGACCAACTAAGTAAGGGTTAGGAATAATTGGTGTTGGTTGAATGCTTATGTGCTCTTGTTGATGTTAGGTGAATGTGAAATTGTGCTTATTACTATGTTGTTGAATACTCTTATGAGCATTGGTTCTGTTAGTCTTTATGTGCTATTAGCATGTTTTTTTTATTCATTTATATCTATATATAAATAATTATGCCTAATTTGAGCATGCATAATTGTCTTATGCCTTTTGCATAAAATTAGGGTTTTTTGTTGCGAAAAGAAGGAAGACTATTTTGGGCAGTTTTAACTGTGATACTTCTGTAGAGCGGTTTACCGCACTGTACTATACATATGCTACCTCAGCTGCATATTGTTATTTTAGTGTCATAGTTCCACATTACGTGGTGTGTAAAGTGGATGAGCCTATTATGGTTCTATGTGGTGTGCAAGGTGAACGGGCCTTCTATAGCCCATATGTGGTGTGCAGGGTGGACGAAGTAATGTCTAGTTGGTGGGGTTGGTTTTGTTTTTGACTTGTTGTATCTATTCCGCATCTAAATATACATTTATTTGTGTAAATATTTGATTATTACATATGGTTGAGATGTCGTTTCTGTGGTTTGGCATTGTATATTGACTTACCGATGTAAGATTTTTGTAAGCGACCTTTATACAAATACTTGTCTGAAATATTCATTGTATTATCTCGTCTTTTTACCGACTGTTGCGTTTCGGACTCACATTGAGCTCGCGTAGTTCACCCCTTTAGTTTTCTTCCTTTCAAGTAAATTCCGCATATAGAAGTTGGACTCGACGACTGAAGGTTTCAGATGGATAAGATTTGAACTAATTAAATAAAGTATTTCATTTCAATTCTTAGGTTTTCAAACTGTTTTGGATTTTGGTATAAATTTTATTTTTAATTTTCGTAAATTGCTATTCGGATTGAACTTTAGGGACTGTGGATTTTATTTCTTAATTTTTTTTATGCCAATTAAGCACTGTTTCAAAACATAGCTAAGCATTATTTAATCACCTAGAGTTGAAGCGAGCAAAAGATTTTCTCAGTTGAAATAAAGTTTTTGTTTTTGCCACTTTTAGTGGCTAATGTAATCTTCCTGAATCCAGTCTAAACTTCTAGGTCGGATTTTTAGTGTGTTACAGGAATCTTAGTTTGTGTAAATTATATATGAAATATCTCTCAAATAAATAAATTTTTATTCAAAAAGAATCTTTCACCACTTTTCTGACAAATTTTCTTATTTTCTTTTAACATTCATTGTACCGTTGTTTATATTGGTGGAGGAAAAATGACTTTGAAGACGTGAGTTTGACATTTTGGTAAATTAATATTAAAAAAATACAAAATGATCATTAATAAATTATTTGAAAGTTTTATTTTAAGTTATCGGGTTCTTAAAATCATTGTTATATGGCATTCATTGTTTTGCCCGCTTACACCAATAAAAAACTCTTCTACCTCTGCTTTTCTATAGTTTAGGTTTTTTTTTCATAAAATAACTTTAAATGTTATTTATTTACGAATTAAAATCTAAACAGTTTTCTTCTCTATTCTTCGACATCCACTATCAGATTGATTTGATCTAATATACGTTTTTTTACTCATCGATGAGTATTGATCTATCGTACCGTTCATCGAATTGCCACTTTAATCTCGCTAGTCGAACTTTAAAAAAAATAATTCAATGATTTAAATAAAAACTATTTAAATAGTTTAATGATCATTTTATATTTTTTAAATTAAATCATCAAAACATATATTTATTAATAGTTTAATAGCATTAAATGTAATTTATCCAAATAATTATTTGGTTTTATCCTATCAATTATGAGCAGGGACTGTTGAATCTGCAAATAGTTATTATTTGGAAGAAATTAGTTAAGGGTTGGCCTACTAATGTCAGTAATAATAACTTCACCTTATTGTTTGGAAGATATGAGTTGTCGAGTTGAGGGTTGTCCTACTAATGTCAGTGATAATAACTTCATCTTATTATTTGGAAGACATGAGGTTGAGGGTTGGCCTATTAATGTCAGTGATAATAACTTCCCCTTACCTTTTTTTCACATGCCATTTTACTTTTGCATGCCTTACAATGTGGAAATTCAAAACAACTTTTGCTTTCAATTTGGAAATTCAATTTGGTAGAAATGAGTTTATTTATGAGAAAAATAATAAATGATTAGAGTAAATTATATCTAATGTCACTAAATTACTACTAAATTTACGTTTTTCTCAATTAACTTTAAAAAGTTATATATAAAATGGTTATTAGACTTGTCGAAACTATTTTTTTTATTTAAGAAAAGGGGATCGATTTTAAAAACGAAAATAGAGTCGCCACCAATCCATTTTTGCTTAGGTGTGATCGGATCACCTTATAAAATATTTTATTTCAAAACATTGATTTTGGCCTACGAAATTCAAGAAAACGGGTTCGAGAGTCGGTTACGTATGAGGAAGGATTAGCACCTCGTAACGCCCAAAATTGGTACCGGATTGATTAGTTATTGTCCTAATGTAGAAAATTTGAAAAGATTTGAAAACATGATTTCTTTAAAAACTTGAACAATTTGAGTTGGAACTTGAGATTCCTTTGTTCCAAAAGAATACAAACATCACATCCAGCACGTTAGGACATGATGTTTTAAGCCCTCGTAGCCAACATCATCTCATGATTTACAAAATTCATTAAGAGGATATTTAGTTATTTAGTCAAACGGAAAATCGAAACCCAGCACATTAGGGCACTATTTCCCGATTTTCTAAACACAAAACATTGCCTTATTTAAGAAAAACTTTTGGATAAAATGTAGTAAAAAAATAACATTAAGTTATTACAAAAAGTGCAATTTACTAAAGTTACAGGTCATATTAACAATTAGCACTAACATAAACAATTAAGTAAAAGAATGACAAGCAATAATAATAATGTTAAGGTAAACAAATATAATGGATTCAAAAAAAAATTTTAAAAAATGAACAATCAAAATAAAAATATATATATAGAGTAGATAATAGCAATTTTAAAAGAATATATGAAAGAATTAAAAAAAATTTATTCACAAGATTAAATTCATGTATAAAAAATAATATAAGGTAAATAATATACTCAAAACAATTAATGAATATTATAACAATTTTAAAAAAAATAAAAAAAGTATAAAAATGATATGGATAAATAAAAAAAAGTTAAAAAAAACGCATAAGTCAACCTAACTCCCCCAATATGAGGATTCAACGAAATTCCTCCACCAAAATCTAACTCGAACGGAAGCAACTCAAAAAGAAATGAAGATGAGCGAAGAACAAAATAAGAATAAACCACAGAAAATAAGAACGCAAAAGAGAGAGAAATTTGAGTGAATGCTCTCAAGAATTTTTATTACTCAAAACTCAAGTGTGTTTTACAATGAAGGGAGAGGCCTCTATTTATAGTTGAGCCTCCCCAAATCCAAGGTTACATATCAATTACATCAACGACTAAGATTAAAAGGTATCTACAAATTAAATCTCTAATATTACAAAATCATATCTTCTAAGATTACATACCATATCTTCTAGGATTGTATATCATATCTAAGATTGCATATCCTTGAATATTGTGTTCCCATATACGTCAAGATTGTAAATAGACCTTCAATCTTTTCAAGTAATGGGCCATTCTGATCGGGCCAAATGATATATTTTGGACTGGACTTGGACTTTGTTTTATTATTTTGGGTTTATCATTTTTTGTATGGGTCCGGGCTAAATTGGCCTATTACAAGACTATTTGAAATTTTTTATTTAAATCACTAGATTATTAAAATCACTTCTATATAGCATTTATCGTTCACACCACTTTCACCAATAGAAAACTATTTTGCCTTTGCTCTTCTATAGTTTAGGTTTTTTTTTTTTTCATAAAACAGCTTTAAATGATACGTATCTACGAACCAAAATTCATATAATTTTCTTCTCCGTTCTTCGACACAAACCTTCATATTGACTTGATCTAATATATACTCTTCTACTAGTCAATGAGTATTGATCCATTGTACCATTCATCGAATTGTTGCTTGGACCTTATTAGCCAGATGTAGAAACCCAAATTTGCCTAGGCCCCTTAACTCATCAAAATAACCAAAAATAAATAAAACACCAAAATTCAAAGTCCATTAACGAGTTTGGATCTAGAGGGGCCGTCGTTGAATGGTCTTGATTCGGCCACTAATCGCCAATCACCATGGCGTTGTAGTGGTCGTTTCACATCCCTTTTCTTTACGGCGGAGAACGAAACAAAAAAGGGGGCTTAGGGTTTCAGTTTTTTTAAAAAAATAGGGGAGAGGCGAATGAAACTTAAGCCTTTTTAATCAGTTTTTTAATACCTGTTAGTGAAACGGTGCTGTTTAGGCTCATGATGATAGCCTTTAAACGATACCGTACTGACCTAAACCCAATGACCCGACCCGATTTGGTCCCATGGGATTCCCGTGTTTCTACAATTAATGGAGGATTCGCGCATTTAGTCCCTTCTATTTCAGTACTGTTTTAAATTAATTCCTTTATGCGTTGTCTTGATTGTTTAATTAGCCCTTGTAATTCATGCATACTTTCAACTTAGTCCAGTTTATATATTGCATTTTAGGTTGTTTAAGTATTTTCTGTTTTAACCCCTGATTGTTTGAATGCTTTTTAATTTAATCCCTTTTTATTGTTTATTTATCATTAATTTAATGTTGTTATTATTATTGTTACTTTGAATATTATTTTTAATATTGTTATTATTATTTCTAATCAATGTTAATATTACTATTATTATTCTGTTTTTTTTATCTTAATAAATTCTTATTTTCATCATCCTTATTATTATTATTATCTTATTCAGACTATTAAATATTTTATTTATTTGGTAATTTACCGTTATTTTCAATAATTTACAATAAATTGCTTTTTTTATATATCTACATATACTATGGATTTTATATTATTATGCATGTAATTTGTCTCTTTAAAAGACTATACTCTATATTTATTTCTAAACATTTTTAAATACAGTTATCATTTATATATATGTATGTATGATTTTTATTTATTATTATAATATATTTAAAATCGTTTTTTATTTAGAATACTTCTTACACATGCTATACTTGCATGAATTTAATTAATTTTCTATATCATTGATTTGGTGCTTGATAATCATGTCATTATGTATGTTTTTTATTCTTGTTCTATATTTATTTGTTATTTGAGATTTGTAAGTACTAATTTACCCGAGTATTAAATAAGCCCAAATTAAAATATAAACCAGAGTCTATTTTTTTTTTTACAAACCCAATACTGACCCTATTATAAACCCAATTAAAACAGATGGCCCAAAACCAAACTAAGCCTAAACCTGACCCAACACTTAAACCCAATGCCCAAACAGATACCATCAAACCTAAAAATTACCCGTGGCCCAATTACACCCCTTGACCCAAACATTAACCCAACCTACATGGCCCAAAAATGGCCCAACTCTAAATCAGAAACTAAGGGTTTCTGAAACCCTAGGTTTCCTTGCGTCGCAAGAGCCTCACGCCCACCATCAGTAGCGCCGCACGTCACGCAGGCGCCCCAACGATCTACTCCCTCACACAGTAGCCTAGACATCCCCGGCCCCTACCACGCCGTATTCAGCGCACCAAATAGGGGCTCCGTCGCGAGATCTTCGTCTTTCGACCTGCAAAAGGAAAGAATGACAGCAAAATATGGTAACCATAACCAAAATATTTGCATTCCTTTTTTATTTTTTATTTTTTGAGGCTATAAAAAGCCCTTTTGATAAACTTGTAAAAGGAGGAGACATACACAGATACAAAAAAATACTCAAAGGCAGAAAGCATAAAAAAATATTCAAAAATTTCGAAGGAATAAAATACATAGGTGATTTTCTTTTATATATTATTCTTTTTTTATTTTTTTATTTTGTTACATATATATTTGCACATATATCTACTTTTAAAAAGTATAAAAAGGGGAAGGGATTACCTTTCGATGGCAAAATTCGTGGTTCGGCCTCCGGCCACCACTCGCGACGGCGCGTGAGGCGCGTGGCTAGAGGACTGGCGATCAGAGGCTTGGAGAGTTTCAGAGGCTTTCTTTAGATTTTTTTTTTTTTAAAATGGTGTCAAAATGACTTTTTTTTAAGTAAAACTGATTTATATAGGAAAAGAAAAACGAATCTGTTTTGGATTAACAGGATCTGCGCGTCGACCCGATATCCAGATGAGGATCCGCGCGTTATTTTCTAAAATGGGATATTTAACATTTTGGTCCTTTCGCAATTTAATTAATTTTAATTCAGTCTAATTCGTATTTTTATTAATTTTAAAATTAGCCCTAAAGTTTGTTTTGGTTCCAATTTAGTCCCCCGGTCTGTTTTAAAGGTAAAAAATGGAACGACGCTGTTTTGTAAAAAGGTTTAATTGCCACAATAGTCCCTGTAATTTAACGCGCATTTAAATTTAGTCCTTCTATATTTGTTTTAATTGCTATTTTAATCCCTTTTTATTCATTTATTGTTATTTGATCCTGATTTCTTTATTTATTTTTTAAACCTTTTTTTATTATAATATTATATTGTTATGCTAAAATTTTTATTTTAATCTATTAATAGTATAAATTTATATATATATATATATTATATGAATTATTTAATTATTTTATATATTATTTTTACTTGGTTTAATAATTTATATATATATACATATATATTATATTTTTAAGTATTATATTATGTTATGTAATTTTGTTTTGTATAATATCTATTATAATATATAACTTATTCTATTTTTATTATTACACGCATATTTTTATTAATATATTATGTATATATATGTTTTTATTATTATATATTATTTTCTAATTATTTATATTATTGCATATATAATTATTTTTCCTATAATATTATATCATATATTATTAACTAAAATTTATTTATATTGTATATTATATTTTATTTATATCATTTATATTATATGTATATAATTTATTTATTTATCATTTAATCTTGCATGAAAATTTTCATATTTATTTTGTAATTTCTATTTTGGTATCTATTATTTTATGAATATATTTTACTTGCCCATACCCCCTCATTTATTTATCTATGACTGCCATTGTATAATTATTTTATTAGCTGTTATACCATATTATTATTTTCTTTATTATCTATATAAGTATGAAATGTCATTATTTTACAATTGCTTTTGATATTTATGTGATATTTTTATAAATCATCATTTTTTTTAAATAAAATGTATTTTGCAAAATTCCTATATTTTAGGTTTTTAAAATAAGTCAATGTTTAAGTATTTAGAAATTCGGGAAATAGTGCCCAATCTTGCTAGGTTGCGATTTTCCGTTTGGCTAAATAACTAAATACCCTTTTAATAAATTTCGTAAATTATGAGATGACTTTAATTACGAGGATTTAAAAAATGTCGTGTCCGATCGTGCTGGATGTGATGTTTATATTCTTTCGGAATAAAGAAATCTCAAGTTTCAAATAAAAAAACTTATTCTTGAGAACTCAAAATGTTGTATCCTAACTTATTGGGTGTGATGTTTTGTGTCTTGAGGTAAGAATTTTATAAAATAAAGATGCACCTAGCTTCAAAGTTATAAAATGCTGTATCCTAACTTGTTGGGTGTGGTATTTTTATTTCTTTGAAATAGGAAAGTCTTGATTTTCCTTCTAATAAGGGATCTTATTTTAAATTTTTTAAATTTCAAATATTTGGACATGATTTTATCAATTAGGTACCAATTTTTTGGCGTTATGAGGGTGCTAACCCTTCCTCATACGTAACCGACTCTCGAATTCGTTTTCACGTTTTTTGTAGACCAAAATCAAATGTTTTAAAATGAAACGTTTTACAAGGTGATCCAATCACACCTAAGTAAAAAAGGATTGGTGGCGACTTCCGTTTTTGTTTTTTAAGTCGATCCCAACTTTCTAAACTCAATTTTTTAAATGGTTTCGACAGCTTGGCGACTCCACTGGGGACTAAGAGAGTCAGGCCGTAAAATTGATAATTTCATGTCCTTTTGTTTGAATTTAAAATTCTAATTTTTAAAAAAATGATCCTTTTATTGCATGTGATTTTAAAATATATCTCTTGGCATTGCACTGCATGACCGTTGTGGTCACACCCTTAAGTGGGAGCGAGAAGCTATGCTTTCGTGAGGTTTTCACCTCCGCATGGGCTAGTGGACTACTTCCAGAATACATCCGTACCTATGTCTTCGTGAGGTTTTCACCTCCGCATGGCCATAGGGAAATGTATTTCCCTGAACCGAACTTGGTCCATATGAGCCTATAATGGGTGACGATCGAGGAATCTATTGGTTCGGGTACCTCAACTCTAGAACTAAACCACATATAGTGAACCTTAAGGGCCCACTTTAGGTAGAACTATGTCAAACCCTAGTGGTCACCCTGATAGGTGTTCTAGGTTATTTATTTTTCTTGTGCTAACGTGTTCTCTTTTGTTTTGATTGCATTGCATTGCATTCATATCATAGAAAAGAGGTGTTGATTTCTAATTCGATTGCTAAATAGAAAAGTTTGTCATAAGAAAACGGGTTTTTTGATAAAGTGGATTATAATACGGTCGTCCGAATATAGCCCAAGTGAATGCAACGAGAGAAGACTAATAGCCCGTGAAGGAATACAAGACCTTATCACCCAAGGATTCAAGTTGACGAAGACTATTCGAGAATTACCACATCTCGGCTTTCTTGAAGAGGAAAACAAGTGATCAGGAGTCGCGGTCCAAATCAAGCAAAAGGAGCAAGAGGAGGCACCTATTAGAAGTTTGCAAGATTTGACTTTTGCGAAGAAGGGGATTGATGTTCTCACTTGGACTATGAAGACAAGGCCGTGTATGCGATCCGTTTTATGTAAAGAAATTTGTTTTTTAGAAAAGTTTTTCTAATGTAATTGAATTCGCAATCAAAGCCTCTCTTTCTTTACATTCATGCATTTACATTACATAACATCATATGCATTCAAATCTATAGAGAGAGTCTAATTAGTTTAAATTATAAGAGAGAGGGAAAATCTGGAAACGGAACACCCTTACGGTACACGAGCAAAGTCAAGAAAAATGGACCAAAGGATGGAAGAATTCTAGAAAGAAATGCAAGACCAAATGCAAGAGCTGATGGAAAAACTCCAACAAGAGATGGGGGACCAGATGTTGGAGGCCCAAAAGAATATGATGGCCCAAATGACCTAGATGATGAGTGGGATAATGGAAAAGGGAAAGGGTTCCCTAGTTAATGCTGAAGACAGCGGGGACTTTTCTAGGGGATTCACCCCACCACATGTGCAAACACAACCGGAGGAGTATCCCCAAAGGCCACCTATCACGATTAGGCCTCAACAGGGGCAAGCTGATCTTAGACCACCCATAAACTTTCAAGTGGGCTCGAGATCTAACCCAGGAGATAACCCTGTCAACCCCGTTATCCCTGATTTGGACATAGAAGAGAGGGAGGGAATCAGAATTGAATCTTTAGGAAAGTTGGAGGATCGCTGTAGGTGGTTAGAAGAAAAGTTTCAAGCTTTGGAAAATGCTGACCATCATCATGGTTTTGACGCTAAGGACTTGAGTCTAGTCCCTGATCTGGTACTTCCTCATAAATTTAATATGCCAGAATTTGAGAAATACAATGGAACTACTTGTCCTGAAGCCCACATCACTATGTTCTGTAGACGTATGACGGGCTATGTGAATAGTGATCAACTTCTGATTCATTGTTTCCAGGATAGTTTGACGGGTGCAGCATCTAAGTGGTACAACCAACTCAGTCGTGCTAACATTAGCTCCTAAAGGGACTTGGCCTAAGCCTTCATGAGACAGTATAATCATGTCACAGATATGACACCTAACCGAATCATGTTGCAAAACATGGAAAAGAAATCAAATAAAAGTTTCAGGCAATACGTGCAGAGATGGAGGGAAATAGCCATGCAAGTTCAACCACCTCTCCTGGAGAAGGAAACCACTATGTTATTCATCAATACTCTGAAAGCTCCATTCATCACTCATATGATAGGAAATACACCAAGAGCTTTGCAGATATAGTGATGGCAAGAGAGATGATTGAAAATGCCATAAGGGGTGGCAAGATTGAAGCAGGAGAAACCACTAAAAGGTTTGTTCCTAGGAAAAGGGATGACGAGGTGAACAATACGGGTACATATAATAAAGGGTAATCAAAAGTAATTACTGTTAACCAACCCAAGGTGATCACTGCTGGGCAAAGCGAGACAAGAGTCGAGAACAAGGCAAAACTCTGAAAAGCTCCAATTTACGCCAATCCCAATGACATATAAGGAGCTATATCAAAGTTTGTTTGACGCACACGTGGTGCCCCCATTTTATTCGAAACTGTTGCAACCTCCGTTCCCAAAATGGTATAACGAGAATGCCCAATGCGAATACCACGCAGGAATAAAGGGTCATTCAATTGAAAACTGCACTACGTTTAAAAAGCTAGTTGAAAAGCTCATCAAAATGGGAGTTGTGGAAGTCGACGATTCATCAAAATTTGATCACTTCGATGAGGAAGTAAATGTGATTATTAAAGGAGGAGACAGGAAAGTTGCGACTCCTTGAAGGAACCGGGGAATAAACTTTCCAAACCTTGCGTACTTGGGAGTGTTTTAAACAATAGGAACTGTGGAAAGGATTCTTGTATTTTTAGAGTGGATTTAGAGTAATATTCAAAACATACTTGTTGCCTTAAGCCTAGAGGCAATAAGAATTCTTTTGTGAAATAGGCTCGTGTCCAAAATTTATATTTCAATGAAATGCATCTTTTTTTAATACATGTTCTTTTATTCTTTACATTTCATGTTAAGCTTCAACTTTCTGAAACCTAACCCAACCCACTTTAGACTTTTGTATATATTTTATTTTATATATTATTTAACATAAAAAAATACCGTCTAAATTTAAATTTTAATAAAAATATTATTAGAAATATTAAATTTAAATTAAGAATAATATATATTTAAAATTTATTGGTTTAAAATAGACTTAAACATATCATTTATAAATAAGATTATCTAAGTTTTTGAACCGAATCAATTTTAAATAAATATAAAAATATTGTACATAAACTTAATTACAACCCATAAACACCTAAAAGGAACCATATGTGATAAACTAAAAGAGGAACGAACACGGATCTATAAGCGCGTACTAAAATTGTGAAGTTTATTGATGGGTAATTTAGGTATAATATAAAAATAATTGGAGTAAAGTACACTTAAGGTCACTAAACAATAAGGTCACTAAACAACTAGTAAGTTTACGTTTTGGTCGATTAACATTTAAAAGTTATAAAATGGTCACTAAATTATTTGAAAGTTTTCTTTTAAGTCATCAGGTTGTTAAATCACTGCTATATGACATTCATTGTTTGCCGGCCAACTCTTCTACCCCTGCTTTTCTATAGTTTAGGTTTTTTTTCATGAAACAATTTTAAATGTCACGTATTTAAATAGCTTTTTTCTCCGTTCTTCGACACCAACCATCGGATTGACTTGATCTAATATATGTTCTTCTACTCGTCGATGAGTATTTATCCATTATACTATTCATCAAATTGTCGTTTTAACCTCGCTAGACGGACGTTTTTAAAGAAAAAACTAATAGTCCAATAACTTAAATAAAAGCTGTTGAATAAGTCAGTGACTTAAATGAAAATCTTCTAATAGTTTAATAATTATTTTATAATTTTTTAAAGTTAAATATTCAAAACATAAATTTATTAATAGTTAAGTGACTTTGAGTATAATTTAGGCATATATTTTTCATTTGGACTTGTCCAAATGATTACGAGCAATGACTGTTGGGTCTTCAACTAATGTGAGCGATCTTAACATTAGCTTGTCTTTTCTTCCCATGCCATTTTACTTTTTCAGTTTTGTATGGCAACCAATGTGGAAATTGAAAACAGGTTTTGCTTTCAACGCGGAATATCTCGTGCTTCTGAAATTTTGTCCCCATTACTTATTGTGTCCACCTAACATTTCTAAATTAGAAATAAGTAGGGTATTTAAAAGAAGATTCACATCAAAGTCATCACGTGTTGAAATTTCTTCCCTAAAGTATTGTCAAATTAACTTTACAATACTCAAGATCCAATGGAAGTGTTGGCCTACTAATGTCAGTGATGAAAACTTTACCTTACCTTTTCTTCACATTAATAATAATAATAATATGTATTCAGCTATTTACTGTCCAAAGAAAAATAACTACCAACCTCACCCCCAAAAATAGATCTTCAAAAACTTCTGATAAAGAGAAATACTTCCACCACAAATGCATAAAATAATCTACTAATACTTACCGATCAGTTTGTGGAATCTGTTCTGGACCAGCAGGAGAAATGGAAGAGCCTATTGTGTCTGTGTCCTTAGCTGTTAAAAGAATTTCAGATTTACTCATCCAGGAAGCTGTTTTCCTCAAAGATGTGAAAGATCAAGTTGGGAGCCTAAGGGCTGAACTGAAGCGAATGCAGTGTTTCTTGAGGGACACGGATTGCAAGCTTGAACAGGATGCGCGTTTCCAGAATCGGGTGTCCGAAATCAGAGATCTTGCTTATGATGCTGAAGATGTCATCGACTCTTTTATTCTTAAAGCAGCACATCAACGAAATGGGATTTTCAAGAGAGTCACCTCCTTTTTCACCAAACCCTATCATCTGCACAAAATCGGGGTGCAGGTCAAAGCAATCAAGACCAAGCTCCAAAACATTTCCGAGAATCGTCCAGCTTTTGAGATACCAGGTGATGGAGAAGGCTCTAGCTCAATTTTCAAGGTGCAGCAACGGTTAAGAAGGGCATACTCACATGTCGAGGAAGAGGACGTTGTTAGCTTGGAGGTTAGCACCAAGGATGTCATGACCAAATTGATGACTGAAGAAGATAGACCCCACGCCGTAGTTTCCATAGTCGGTATGGGGGGCCTCGGTAAGACTACTCTTGCCAGAAAAGTATATAATCATGTTGATGTGAGACGCCATTTTGATTGCTTCGCTTGGGTTTCTATATCTGAACAATGTAAGCCGAGAGAAGTTTTGCTTACTATGTTGGCGAAAGTTCATGGAAGAGACTCAAGGGAGCTAATTAACAACCCGGAAGAGAGTGAGCTGGTGAAAAGACTTTTCGATGCTTTGAAAGAAAAGCGGTATCTGATAGTTCTCGATGATATTTGGAGAAACGAGGATTGGGATATTCTTAAACCTGCTTTTCCACGAGGAAAAAAGGGAAGCAAAATATTGCTCACAACACGCAACAGGTTTGTGGCTTTACATGCTGATCCTTGCAACACTCCCATGGAGCTCTCACTTCTTACAGAGGATGAAAGTTGGAATCTTTTGTGTAAGAAAGCATTCCCACGGAGCAAAATGGGTTCTCAATGCTGCTCAGAAGAATTTGTGAAGCTTGGAAAAGAGATGGTGAAAAAATGTGGAGGTCTGCCTTTAGCAATTGTTGTGTTGGGATGCTTGCTGGCAACAAAACAGTCATTGACTCAATGGGAGATGGTTCACAAAAACATCCATGGACACTTAAATGAGCTCCCACACCAAGGTTGTCAATATGGTGCAGTGAACAGAATTTTAGTTTCAAGCTACAAAGACTTGCCTTATCCTTTAAAACCATGCTTTCTGTATCTTAGTCATTATCCAGAAGATTGGGAGATACCGAAAAAAGAGCTCATTCGTTTATGGATCGCTGAAGGTTTCATTCCGGAGAACGAAGAATTCTCGATGGAGGATTTAGGCGAAAAATTCCTAGGAGAGCTTACAGATAGGAGCTTGGTTCAAGTTAGCAGGCGAGACTATACAGGAACAAATGTGAAGACATGTCGAGTGCGTGATCTCTTGAGGGACTTGTGCACGAAGAAAGCAAGAGAGGAGAAGTTCTTGGAAATTATTCGACAACCACTGCATGAACTTGAAGTGACATTGGCAGAATCTATGCTACGAAGAATTTCTATTCATCCTAGTGAATCGAAAGTTTATTTGAAGGGAAAGCATCCAAAATTACGTTCTTTGTTGTTTTCTCAGAATGAGGAATTGTTAGAATTATGCATTTCAAAATACAAAAGCTTCAAATTTTTAAGGGTGTTGACTCTTGCAAAGAGGGACAACTTCGAAAAGTGGCATGTGTCGACTAAAATTGGTAATCTCCAACATTTGAGATACTTGAAGTTATACTACAATGGCAGAATAATTTTGCCGCGATCTATTGGCAGGTTGAAGAGTTTGTACACTTTATACATCAAGTCTGGTAATTATAACACTGTAATTCCAGATGGTGTGTTTAAGTTGGAACGTTTAAGGCATCTTGTAATAAAAGAGTATATACGTTTAAGACATCTTGGAATAAAACCGTATATGAAATTTTCCTTTTGTGGATTTAGTTGGCGGCAAGGGTTCACTTCAAAAAATATTGAAACTTTGAAGTTCATAGTGGTGGATGAGAAGCCGGTTGAAAACAATATGGTGCTTAGGTGGACTAATATTCAGAGTTTAGGAATAGTATTTACCAGAGAAAAATATGTGAGGCCTACCCTAATCTTGCTAACCAAATTGCAAAGCCTTAGGTCAGTGTCCTTAAGTATTTTTGATGGTTCATACCGACACTTAGAACCCCTTTCTCAATATTATCACCTCTCCAAACTAAAGTTATGGGGGCGGATAGAAGATGAGCCACATCCGAACGGTCATGTTTTGAAATTTCTTCCATCAAATATTGTCAAATTAACTTTAGTTCAGTGTGAGCTGAGCCAAGATCCAATGGCCGTATTGGAAAAGCTATGTCATTTGAGGATTCTCCATTTGGAAGAAGCATATATTGGGAGTAAAATGGTGTGCTCATCAAATGGATTTCCTAAACTTGATTGTCTTGGAATGATTTTAAGTAAGTTGGAGGAGTGGGAAATAGAAAAAGGTGCAATGCCATGCCTTCGAGAATTGGAGTTAGCCCATGTTGATAGTTTAAGGATGCTTCCAGAAGGATTGATGTATATTACTACTCTCCAAGAATTTCGTTGTTCCAACATCACTTGAGGTATTTATTTCTGTAAAATAATAATCTTTACATTCCTTTTCTTTTCTTTTAGAGCTAGAGATTGATATAATATTGATAAAATAACAGGATAGAAGAATATATCTTTAATTACCATAAAAATTGTAATTAAAATATAAAAAAAATTTCTAATCATTTTTCTAGAAAAACTAAAATTTTAATATTATTTTATTATTTCATATTTTTAATTATTATACATAAGAGATGATGATATATGCATACCATTTTTCTTCTGGATGTAGGTAATCTAATCAGCACGGGAATGTACTTTGCCGAGATATCTAATTTCATTAAGTGTGTGTATGTATTTTTTATAAGAATTGGATTGCTATATACTATGAGCTTTCATTAAGTGTGTATGTATTTTTTATAAGAATTGAATTGCTATATAGTATGAGCTTTGAATGAAGTGATTGTTTGCTATATATCTAATGCTCCCAATTTGCTTATTTTCGAAAAATTTATCTTCTTATTAATTTGGTTCTTCATTTGCATCTATTTGATTGAAATAATCTAACTTAAACCGAAAAAAGAAATTCTAAATAACTCATTAGGTGTTAAATGGTTAAATTCATTATAAGCAGTTTTACCCCGATATGAAACAAGCCTATTGATGAAACAGAAGTTACGGAAAATCTTTCTTCTTCTTTTTTTTAAATTTTTTTGTTATTTTTGTTCCATCTCCTAGAATATCTAGCTTATATATTATTTTTGGTCAATTATTAATAAGAATGAATTTACTAGTTTAGTAATAAAGTTTCAGCTTACTTAAAGATCTTATGTTTGAATTCCCGTTCAAAGTAAAAATTATTTTTGCTTCTCCCTAAGTGTGCCGCCCATGTGTCAGTGGTTTAGTTAAATTCGAATTCTGAATAAATTGATAGGTTATAAAAAAATTATGTTGGTTAGGATAATATTTTTTTAAGAAAAAATTAATTAAAAATAGTTCTCCAAAATTCTCCCACTCTCCATCCCATGGTCAACTTCCCCACTTTCCCATCTTTTCCACCCTTCTTTTGTTTTCACATTAGTTTTGTTGCTGCTAGTTTTTTTTCTATCTCTGTTGATTCTTTTTGTTTCAAATTTTCCCTTTCAATTTCTCAATTTCACGTTAGTTTTTCCATTCTTGAAACTTACGAGGAATGTTGACGAGTGGCATGTGTCAAGTGAAATTGGTAATCTCCATCATTTGAGGTTAAGATGCAAACTCAAAATGCTCTTGCCGTGGGCTATTGGAAAGTTGAAGAATTTACACATTTTGTACCTCTAATGCCATTATGACTCTGTAATTCCAAATGTAGTATTCAAGTTGGAATGTTTAAGGCAATTTGTCATGAAAATTTTTAAAAAAGTTGTTTTCTCCTATGGCAAAGCTTTTCTTCAAAAAAATATTGAAACTTTGAAGCACATGATGGCAAATATGAAGTTTATTGAAAATAATGAGGCACTTAGGTTGACTCAGATTCAATGTTTAGGAATAATATTTAAGAGTTCAAAAGATATTAAGTTTATCCTACTATTGCTAATCATATTGGATCGGCTTGGGTCATTGTACATGTGTTTGCTTGATCATATGAATCATGATAAGTCAACTCATTGTTCATATCTAGACTTGGAACCTCTTTATTAGTGTCGTCACCTCTCCAAATTGAAGTTAATAGGTCATATAAAAGAAGATCCACAACACAGCCATCATGTTTTGGAATTTCTTCCGTCAAGTATTGTTAAGTTAACTTTAGATAACTCTATGATGGCCCATGATCCAATAGGTGTGCTGAAAAAGTTACATTGTTTGAGAATTCTGAAATTAGAGAATTCAACATATGATGAGAGTAAAATTATATGCTTTGCCAATGGGTTTCCTCAACTTAATTCTCTTGAAATGAGATTTCTACAAGGATTGAAGAAGTGGGAAATAGAATAAGGCGCAATGTCATGCCTTCGAAGATTGGAATTGGTCAATGTTAATAGTTTAGATATACTTCGAGAAGGATTGAGGTATATTACTACTCTTCAAAAAATGATTATGATTTGGTCATTGAAAGAAATAATTAAAGTGATAGATGAAAGAGGGGAGGATTTCTATGAAGTACGCCACACTCCCTGTATCCAAATACAGTAATTTGCTTATATCTAAATAGGTGCATTAAGAATTTATTTCTCTAAAATAATAATCTCTTCTCTACTTTTTTTTCGTTTTTTCTAAAAAGAAACTTGCAATATCATTTCATAATTTCTATTTTATATTCTTTTTTATCATTATTATTAGTATAGATAAAAGATGATATACCATTTTCATGTTGTTGCTGGTAGGGTTGGATGCTTTCTTTCATCTCCAAATGCAAGCCTGCAAAGAAGCTCAACATTAATTGATTCTTCATCTATTTAAGTTTATGGATTTTAAGGAAAGATTTATGATATACCATTTTTCACATCGCCTGCATCAATAATAAACTCTTTGCCCTTACTTTTCTACAATATAAAACAACTTTAAATATCACGTATCTACAAATTAAAATTCAAATAGCTCTCCTCTGTTCTTCGATACCGACCATCAAATTGACATGATCTAATATATATTCTTTTACTCATTGATGAGTATTGATCCATCGTACTGTTCATCGAATTGTCGCTTGAACCTCGCTAGTCAAACTGCTTTTTTTTTTTTTTAAAAAGAACTTAATAATTCAATAACTTATACAAAAACTTTTGAATAATTTAATAACTTAAATAAAAATTCTTGAATAATTCAATAATTATCTTGTAATTTTTTAAAATTAAATAATTAAAATATAAATTTATTAATAGTTTAGTGAAGGTGAATATAATTTATCCAAATAATTATCTTTTATTTCTTTTGGTGTTATCCTATCAATTATGAGCAACGACTGTTGGGTGTTCAAATGGTTGTTATTTGGAAGGAATGAAATTGAGGGTTGGCCTACTAATTAATGTCAGTTTCCCCCAACTTGGCTTCCGATGTAGACATTGCAAACAACTTTTAATTCCAATGTGCGGAAAATCTGTTGGCGCTTTTGGAATTTTGTCACCCATTTTTGTGTCCACCTAGCAATTTTGTTTTTATTTTAAAAAATAATTCAAAAAATTTGATTATCTATGAAAATAAATTTTTTATTAAATACATAAATGACATAAAAAAACGGCATTTCAAAAATGGATGACGCAGGTAATTTTAGAAATTGGTAGCGTCAACTTTACCAGAAAAAGGTTTTTTTTTAAGGTCCTTCAATTTTTCAGACCGCTATTTTTTTAATATTTATATTAGTAACGTTATTCTACATGGCTTCATTAAAAATATAATTTTTTATCCCGATTACTGACGTGGTATGTTGGTGATATGAAACTCTCTGACTCCACCAACTTTTACTACATTCAAAGTCATTAAACTACGAGTAAGTTTACGTTTTGATCGTTTAACATTAAAAAGTTATAAAATAGTTACTAAATTATTCAAAAGATTTCTTTAAGTCATTAAGTTGTTAAAATCACTACTATATGGCCTTCATTGTTTGCCCACTAACTCTTCTACTCCTGCTTTTCTATAGTTTAGTTTTTTTTTTTTTTTCATGAAACAACTTCAAATGTCATGTATCTATGAATCCAAATCTAAATAGTTTTGTTCTCCGTTCTTTGGCACCAACCATCAGATTGACTTGATCTAATATATGTTATTCTACTCGTAGATGAGTATTGATCCATTGTACCATTCATCGAATTGTCGCTTTAACCTAGCTAGTCGGACTTTAAAAAAACAAAAAACTAAGAGTCTAATGACTTAAATAAAAATTATTGAATAGATCAGTGACTAAAACGAATATCTTCAAATAACACAGAAAATAATAAATAATTAGAGTAAACTGCTCCAAAGGTCACTAAACTACTAGTAAGTTTACGTTTTGGTTAATTAACTTTAAAAAGTTACAAAATGATCACTAAACTATTGAATATTTTTATTTAAGTTATTGAGTTGTTAAAATTATTATTCATACCGCCTGCACCAATAAAAAAAACAACTTTTTTACCCTTACTCTTCTACAATTTAGGTTTTTTTCATAAAGCAACTTTAAATGACATATATGAACTATAATCCAAATACTTTTTTTCTTCATTCTTCGACATCGATCATCATATTGATTTGATTTACTATATTTTTTTTACTCGTTGATGAGTATTGATTCGTCGTACTATTCATTAAATTGCCGCTTGAACCTCGCTAGCCAAACTTTTAAGAAAGACTTAATAGTTCAACTATTTAAATAATTTTTTTAAATAGTAGTTTAGATAAAAACTTTCGAATATTTGAATAATATTTTGTGATTTTATAATAATTTGGAAGAATTTAATTGAGGTTGGCCTACTAATGTTAGTGATGATAACTTTACCTTACGTTTCTTCACATTAATAATAATAATAATAATAATAATAATATGTTCAGCTATTTACCGTCCAAAGAAAAATAACTACAGACCTCACCCCAAAAATAGATCTTCAAAACTTCTGATAAAGAGAAATACTTCCACCACTAATACAAAAAATAATCTACTAATACTTGCAGATCAGTTTGTGGAATCTTTTCTGGACCAGCAGGAGAAATGGAAGAGGCTATTGTGTCCTTAGCTGTTGAAAGAATTTCTGATTTACTCATCCAGGAAGCTGTTTTCCTCACAGATGTGAAAGATCCAGTTGAGAGCCTAAGGGCTGAACTGAAGCGAATGCAGTGTTTCTTGAAGGACGTGGATCGCAATCTTGAACAAGATGCGCGTTTCCAGAATCGGGTGTCGGAAATCAGAGATCTTGCTTATGATGCTGAAGATGTCATCGACTCTTTTATTCTTAAAGCAGCATATCAACGAGGTTCTCATGGGATTGTCAAGAGATTCACGTCCATTTTCATCAAACCTTATCATCTGCACAAAATCGGGGTGCAGGTCAAAGCAATCAAGACCAAGCTCCAAAACATTTCCGAGAATATTCCAGCTTTTGAGATACCCGGTGATGGAGAAGGCTCTAGCTCAATTTCCAAGGTGCAGCAACGGTTGAGAAGGGCATACTCACATGTCGAGGAAGAGGACGTTGTTAGCTTGGAGGTTAGCACCAAGGATGTCATGACCAAATTGATGACTGAAGAAGATAGACCCCACGCCGTAGTTTCCATAGTCGGCATGGGGGGCCCTCGGTAAGACTACTCTTGCCAGAAAAGTATATAATCATGTTGATGTGAGACGCCATTTTGATTTCTTGGCTTGGTTTTCTATCTCTCAACAATGTAAGCCGAGAGAAGTTTTGCTTAGTGTCTTGATGAAAGTTATCTCTCCTTCTAACGATGAAAGAGAGAAAATTGAGAAAATGGACGTGGTTGAGCTGACGAGAACGCTTTTTGATGCTTTGAAAGAAAAGCTGTATTTGGTGGTCCTCGATGATATTTGGAGAAGCGAGGATTGGGATATTCTTAAACCTGCTTTTCCACGAGGAAGAAAGGGAAGCAAAATATTGTTCACAACACGAATAAAAAATGTGGCTTCACGTGCCGATCCTTGGAGCACTCCCGTGGAGCTCTCACTTCTTACAGATGATGAAAGTTGGAATCTTTGGTGCAGGAAAGCATTCCCACGGAGCAAAATGGGCTCTCAATGCTGCTCAGAAGAATTTGTGAAGCTTGGAAAAGAGATGGTGAAAAAATGTGGAGGCTTCCTTTAGCAATTGTTGTGCTGGGTTGCTTGCTGGCAACGAAACAGTTGGTGGCTCAATGGGAGATGGTTCATAAAAACATCCATGGACACTTAAATGAGCTCCCACACCAAGATCGCAACAGAATTTTTGTTTTAAGCTACAATGACTTGCCTTATCCTTTAAAACCATGCTTTTTGTATCTTAGTCATTATCCAGAAGATTGGGAGATACCCAAAAAAGAACTCATTCGTTTATGGATCGCTGAAGGTTTCATTCCGGAAAACGAAGAATTCTTGATGGAGGATTTAGGCGAAAAATTCCTAGAAGAGCTCATAGATAGGAGCTTGGTTCAAGTTAGCAGGCGAGACTATACAGGAACAAATGTGGAGACATGTCGAGTGCATGATCTCTTGAGGGACTTGTGCATGAAGAAAGCAAGAGAGGAGAAGTTCTTGGAAATTATTCAACAACCACTGCATGAACTTGAAGTGACATTGGCAGAATCTATGCTACGAAGAATTTCTATTCATCCTAGTAAATCGAAAGTTTATTTGAAGGGAGAGCATCCAAAATTACGTTCTTTGTTGTTTTCTCAGAATGAGGAATTGGTAGAATTATGCATTTCAAAATACAAAAGCTTCAAATTTTTAAGGGTGTTGACTGTTGCAAAAAGGGGCAACTACAATAAGTGGTGGCATGTGTCGACTGAAATTGGTAATCTCCAACATTTGAGATACTTGAAGTTATACTACAATAACAAAATGATTTTGCCGCGATCTATCAGCAGGTTGAAGAATCTGTACACTTTATACATCAAGTTTTGTTATGACATTGTAATTCCAGATGGTGTGTTTAAGTTAGAACGTTTAAGGCATATTGTAATAAAATTGGATGGAATATTCCCCGTATATGGATTTCGTTGGCGGCAAGGGTTCACTTCAAAAAATATTGAAACTTTGAAGTTCATAGTGGTGGATGAGAAGGCGGCTGAAAATAATGCAGTGCTTAGGTGGACTAATATCCAGAGTTTAGGAATAGCATTTACCAGAGCAAAATATGTGAAGCCTACCCTAATCTTGCTTGTTGGAACAAGGACAGCAACTCAATATGCAATGTGCATGTAATTTGCATGAAATTAAAAGTGAATAACAAAAACAAGAAGAAGAAACCGAAACCGAAACTTAAGTGAAGAAAACTTGAAGGAGCAAAGCTTAATAGCTTAAAAACATAATGAACTTTCATTGATAAGAAATATATATAAATACAATAGTTGGTTAAGAAAATGACATTTTCCTAACAACTCCACCATTACACAATTATCTTAACAACTCCACCATTACACAACTATCTTGGACATAAAATAATAATTATAAAGCTAGACCACACATTAATGTAGTCATTTTCTTATTGGAAGCTTAGTCATCATAATGCTATGATTAGATAAAATCCACTAAAGATGATATGCTCCATGAACCATGAGTGCTCTACATCTTTGATCACTGCAGCACTATTGCTATTGGTCGCTTGTTGAATTGAAAGGCCAATTTTTGACACTCCTCCTTGGTCTGTATGCAACAAACACCAATGTTGCTTCTCAAGAGTTCAAACCTTGATGTACCAAGTGGCTTAGTTAGAATGTCAGCCAATTGATCTTGTGAACTGCAGTGCACGAGACTGACTTCCTTGGATTGTTCACCTTTCTCAAACAAAATGCAATTTAATCTTAAATGCTTAGTTTTCCATGGAAAACCGGATTCTGGCAATGGCAATCTAGTCGTTGTCAACAAGAATTTTAGTAGGTTTAAGTTGCTCCTCATTGAGATCTTTCAGCAACTTTCTAAGCCAAATGGCTTGGTTCACTGCTGCTGCTGCTGCAATATACTCAGCTTCAGCTGTCGACTGGGCAACAGTTGGTTGCTTCTTCGAGCACCAACAAAACATACTCGAACCAAGGCTAAAGAAGTAGCCTGAGGTACTTTTCATGTCTTCAGAAGATCCAAATGATCCTACTATCCAAAATCCAACCAATTTAAGCTCATTTTCATTCTTGAACTTTACTCCATAGCTCAATGTCCCCTTGATGTATCGAAGCACTCTCTTGGCAGCTTTGAAATGCGTCACATTGCAACAATGCATAAATCTTGAAAGCAAATTGACTGCATGCATAAGATCTGGTCTAGTTGCTGTCAAGTAAAGCAAGCAACCAACTAAACTTCTATACTCCCTTTCATCAACTCTTTCACAGTCACCAATGCTTGTTAGCTTCTCTCCTTGAGCCATAGGAGTGCTCACTGACTTGCAATTTTCCATGCTGAATCTGTTAAGTATTTTCAAAGCAAAAGCATGTTGGCTAATGAAAATACTTTAATTGTCTTGATTTACTTCCATGCCAAGAAAGTAAGTCATGACTCCCAAGTCAGTCATGTCAAACACATGTTGCATTTGTGTTTTGAACTAATCAATCAAGTCTTCCTTGCTTCCAGTCACTAGCAAGTCATCGACATAGATAGAGACAATCAACAGAGTCTCTTTGTTGGACTTTTTCACATAAAGCATTGGCTCACTCAAGCTCTTTTCAAATCTGAGCTTAGACAGGTGGGAGTCAATCCTGTCATACCATGCTCGAGGAGCCTGCTTCAGGCTATAAAGTGCCTTCCTCAGCCTATACACTTTGTCTTTATTTTCTAGAACCTTAAAACCATTAGGTTGCTCGATGTAGATCCCCTCCTTAAGGTAGCCGTTCAAGAAGGCTGACTTGACATCCAGCTGGTGAATCGTCTACTGTTTTTGAGCAGCCAAAGCAAACAACAATTTGATGGTATCCAATCTTGCCACAGGAGCAAAAGTCTCTATGAAACTGATGCCATACTGCTGACTGTACCCTTTTACTACAAGTCTGGCCTTGTGCTTGTTCAATGAACCATCAGCATTGAATTTGGCTCGAAACACCCACTTGACACCAATGACTTTCTTACGGGCCAGTCCGCATCTACCAAGTCCCAGGTTTGATTCTTGTGAATCATGTCAAGCTCAGCTTCCATAGCTTTCTTCCATTGTTTGTCTTTGACAGCTTCTTCAAAGCTTGAAGGCTCCACTAGAGCCACATTGCATCTTTGGTAAATGTCAGCAATGGTTCTGGTGCCCCTCACAAGTAGATCATCCACATTCGCATTGCTAGGCTCATGTTCAGCTGGTTCTAAACTGCCATCTATCAAATCTTCTTCAACCTGCATTGCATTTGAACCATCCTAGTTCCAGGTCTTTGCTTCATCAAACTTGACATCCCTACTAACCACAATCCTTTTGGTTGAGGGATCATAGAGCCTATAGCCCTTGTTGTTGCTGCTGTAGCCCACAAAAATAACTGGAGCAGACTCTTTTCAAGCTTGGTCCTTCTTTCAGTAGGTATATGCACATAGCCCACACATCCAAACACTCTCAAGTAGGAGACTGATGGCTTCTGTCCATGCCAGGCCTCAAATGGAGTCTTATCCTTCACAGCATGTGTTGGAAATCTGTTGAGCAAGTACATTGAGGTGGACAGCCTCAGCCCAAAAGGTGCTTGGCAACTTGCTTTCAAACATCAAACATCTGGCCATGTCCATAACAGTTCTGTTCTTCCTTTCATACACTCCATTTTGTTGAGGAGTGTACACAATGGTTAGTTGGTGATGGATCCCAGTCTGTTCACACAACTTCTGAAACCTTTCAGACAAGTACTCAGCCCCATTATCAGTCCTCAATGCCTTGATCTTGCAATCTGATTGGTTTCTGCTTGAGCCTTGAATTTGGTGATGGCCTCGAACACATCAGACTTCTGCTTCAGGAAATAGACCCAACAGAATCTGGTTAAGTCATCAATAAACAGTACAAAACACTTATAGCCATTGAGTGAAGGGGTCTTCATTGGACCACAGATGTCAGAATGCACCAGCTCAAGCCTCTCTCAAGCTCTCTATGCCTTGTTGACTGGAAAGGGCAACCTGGCTTGTTTTCCAAGTTGGCAAGCCTCACAAACAGCACTTGTTGACTCTACCCTGGTCATATCTTCAACTAAATTCATGCCTGCATCATCAAATCAAGTGATCTGAAGTTGGCATGGCCTAATCTTCTATGCCATAGACCAGCACTGTCAGCTAGGTTTGTGTAAGCCTTGTTTTCAAGTTGACTTACATCAAACATGAAGTATTTATCTGCCATAGGAACTGTGACAATTTCCTGGGCATGACAATCTTGAATGATGCATGAATCATTTTTGAAGACTAATGAATAACCCTTCTGGACCAACTGACCAACACTTAACAGGTTTTGATCTATATCAGGCACATAAAGCACATCTGTGATTAGCTTGTTACTTGAGCCTGAGTTGATCAGCACATCTCCTCTGCCCTTAGCTTCAATCAAGCTTCCATTACCTATCTTGACCCTTGTAGTGAAGCTCCTGTCAAGTTGCTTAAACAACCCTTCATCGCCTACCATATGATGTGAGCGACCACTATCCACTAACCAAAGAACACTTGGCTTTGCTTTTGGTTGCAAAGCATGAGGCGATGAAGACATGCTCCTCCCGAGCCGAAAGTCTTGATAGTCTTGGCTTGAGCTTGTTGTTCACCTTGTGGCTTGTCCTGCTTTCTACAAACCTTCTCATGATGACCAAACTTATTGCAACTCTTGCACCGAATGTCCGGCCTATTCCAGCAGCTTCTTCTCCAGTGGTTAGTCTTCTTGCAGATTTTGCAAGGTGTAAGCTTCCTTCTTTCTCGCTTGATTCTGGATCTTTCCCTTCACACACCCAAGGTTTCTTTGGTCTCGACTTGAACTCGAGCCATCATTGGCTTTTGCTTGGAAAGCTCCTTCAGGATGTTCTTCCTGTCTAGTGGCCCTTCTTTGCTCGAGTGCATAGAAGGAGTTCACCAACTCAGACAGAGTGATGGTTGTGAGGTCCCTCGAGTCTTCCAGTGAGGAAATCTTTGACTCAAACCTCTCAGAGAGAGTAGTAATGACCTTCTCCACAACTCTACTGTCAGTAAAGTCTTCACCTAGGAGCCTTATGTTATTCACTGTTGCCATTAGTCTATCAGAGTACTGTTTGATGGTCTCTGGTTCCTTCATCTTCAAGTTCTCAAACTCCCTTCTAAGGTTGATCACCTGTTGCTGCCTTGTCTTATCCGAGCCCATGAATTCTTCCTTCAGCCTTTCCCAAGCTTGTTTAGGTGAATCACAGGCCATGATTCGAGTGAAAATGACATCTGACACTCCATTCTATAGGCAGGCCATAGCCTTGTGCTTCTTGGCTCGATCCTTACTATACTGCCTGATCTGAGCAATATGGGATTGGCTCTCAATGGAGGTGGCTCAGTATCTCTCTCGATTGCACTCCACAAGTCTTGTGCCAGGAGATAAGTCTTCATCTTCACAGACTAGATGTGATACTTCTCACTAGTAAACACAGGTGGTGGAGGTGGTGTATAGCTCATTTTCAGCAACAATAAAAATAAATCAACAACAATGAGATTTCTTCCTTCTTAAATTTTGTTTCCACCGAAAAACATCAACAAGTAAGGTCCTCAAAGAAGTTGGCTCTGATTACCAATTGTTGGAACAAGGACAGCAACTCAATATGCAATGTGCATGTAATTTGCATGAAATTAAAAGTGAATAACAAAAACAAGAAGAAGAAACCGAAACCGAAACTTAAGTGAAGAAAACTTGAAGGAGCAAAGCTTAATAGCTTAAAAACATAATGAACTTTCATTGATAAGAAATATATATAAATACAATAGTTGGTTAAGAAAATGACATTTTCCTAACAACTCCACCATTACACAATTATCTTAACAACTCCACCATTACACAATTATCTGGAACATAAAATAATAATTATAAAGCTAGACCACACATTAATGTAGTCATTTTCTTATTGGAAGCTTAGTCATCATAATGCTATGATTAGATAAAATCCACTAAAGATGATATGCTCCATAAACCACAAGTGCTCCATGTTGGACTGCTGTAGCTATTGCTATTGGCTGTTTGTTGAATTGAAAGGCCAATTTTTGACATTGCTAACCAAATTGCAATGCCTTAGGTCAGTGTTCTTAAGTTTTTTTGATGGCTCACACCTAGACTTAGAACCCCTTTCTCAATATTATCACCTCTCCAAACTGAAATTACTAGGTCGGATAGAAGATGAGCCACATCCGAACCGTCATGTTTTGAAATTTCTTCCATCAAATATTGTCAAATTAACTTTGGTTACCTGTGAGCTAAGCTAAGATCCAATAGCCGTATTAGAAAAACAATGTCATTTGAGGATTCTCTATTTGAAGGAAGCATATATTCACTACACCAAAACAGACTTTTAGCGGCGTTTTTTTGGGCCTTTAGCGGCGTTTTTAAGCGCCACTAATAATACTTGCGGCGCTTCTGAAAGCGCCGCAAAAAACGCCGCTACGGAAACCGCCGCAAAAATTAGTGGCGTTTTTTGTGAAAAAACGCCGCTACAGGTCGGGGCTTTTAGCGGCGCTTTTAAGACAAACGCCGCTACAGGTCGGGTCTTTTAGCGGCGCTTTTAAGACAAACGCCGCTACAGGTCGGGGCTTTTAGCGGCGCTTTTAAGACAAACGCCGCTACAGGTCGGGGCTTTTAGCGGCGCTTTTAAGACAAACGCCTGCTACAGTCGGGGCTTTTAAGCGCGCTTTTAAGACAAACGCCGCTACTGTAGGGGCTTTTAGCGCGCTTTTAAGACAAACGCCGCTTGCTGGTAGGAGAACTTTTAGCGCGCTTTTAAGACAAACGCCGCTAAAAATCACGAAAATAAAAAAAATTAAAATATTATACTTTTAGCGGCGCTTTGGCCAAAAACGCCGCTAAAAGTCCTAAAAAATAAAAAAAAATTAAAATATTATACTTTTAGCGGCGCTTTTACCAAAAACGCCGCTAAAAGTCCTAAAAATAAAAAAATTAAAATACTATACTTTTAGCGACGCTTTTACCAAAAACGCCGCTAAAAGTCCTAAAAAAAAAAAAATATATTATAAAATCGCCACAAATCCAATTTAAAAATATATAATTTAATACATCATAACCATAATTGATACAATTTTATATCCTAATTGCTGTACCAGCTGCAGTTTCCAGTTGAAGAACCTTGATTCCATTGACCTCCTGCAGCCAATTTTATAGTTTAGAAATCAGAAATCCACCAGAGAATAGGCAATTTCATAAAATGCATGCTGACATAAGAGAATAGGCAAGATAAAGTGAATGCGAAGGAAAAAAAAAGTCATGTAGATTAGCATCATAGCAAACAGATTAACTAATGATACATCTACAGGATGGCGCTTAAATTCAAAAAATGCACGCTGCAAATATGTCATTATGCTTCATTTTTATCCAATCAAGTTCTTTACTTTAATTTTTATTTTATATTTACGAAGAGAAATATCTTTTCTCCCATTATCTTAAACAACTAGCATGCTTCATCTCACAATCCCTCTTTTACTAATCATTATGTGGTAAAAACCAATATTTATGTTTTTTTGATAAAAACCAGTATTTATGTTTTAACTATACTTTCACAAGCAATCCCCATTTTACATAAAATGCAAAGAGAATCTAACAAAGCGAGAAAATAGAAATCTGTTGCACAAACATCATTTCCGTATAAACAAATAAGAGAATGCAAAAGTCTACATCTAATAAGGAAAAGTGCAATAAAAGGTACCTCTTCCAAAGCTATTGATGTTTGTTAATCCTGAAGTAAGCAAAGCAACAACTTCCAGGTCAGGTCTTGGAATTGGAAGTATTTGTTTTGAAGGAACCTATATTTAGTTTCAAAATTGAATTATTTAACAATTTAAATATTGGAATAAAAAGGTAGAATAGATGATACACAAGATTTTATAAAATATTGAATAAACAAAGAAATAAACTTGATCTTATACCTTCATACAAATATATATTAAAAACGTATATTAAAAGAATAACTTAAGCATAAACAATTAGAAACAATAACTTACATGTAAACATATATATCATAATATATACATAGAAAAAAGGGATCAATTTAAGTAACTTAAGCATTTAAATTGATAACTTAAGCATTTAAATTGATCAATATGGTTAATAAGGTTAATGCATGGGGCATGCACTCGAGTGTTCATTATTGTCTTACCATGTGAATGCTTGAACTTGTAAAAGTATACATTTTGTTCTAACCATAATGTAATTATTGTTTCTTCTAATATATTTGTATGAGCTTAAAAGGCTTAAATATTATTATTCGCTAAGATAGTTAAGTTATTTGTCTCATGTTTAGATTTGGGTCCAAACTCCCAAAGTAGTGTATCCTCAAAAACTATATCATAAACAATGAGAATTTGCTTTATATTGGACAACAAAGTTAAAATTTACTATTACTCCTATATTATTTTTAAATTCTAAATTTAATACTTATATATTTTAATTTAATCAATTTTAGTTCTTGTACTTTTTCAAACTCTAATCCAATTGGTAGTAATTAAATCAATTTGGATCAATTTTGCTTGTAGTCTTGTAATTAGTCTATGGTCTTCAATTTGGTCGTTCTTAAACTCTATACTTTTTCACATTTAAGTAACTTACATGTAAACATATATATAATCTGAATAAACAAAGTATTCAGGATTAGAAATTAAAACAACAAATAATCAGAGGACATTTCTTTTACATTACATCAACAGCTAATTTCAAGTTCAAAATCAACTGCAAATACAAGTACTGAAGTTTACCGATTGTCTGTGGCGGCGGAGAGCGACAGTGACAGTGACGCAGCAGAGGAGACGGTAATGCAGCAAGTCCTCGGCTCGGAAGTCCTCTTCAATTCTACTCACTTTCAAAATTACCTGTGAAGCCAAATTTAGAGCTTTCAGATCAGCAAATATATACAGCACGAAAATTTAATTTCACTTATTTACATCATTAAAATTTTTTAATTTAATTTTTTAAAGTCACATTTTGAAATTATTTTTTTTAATTAATAGCTATGTAATAAAAAAGTCATTATAATATGCTTGAATTTAATATAATAAATTTGATAATATTGACAATTGAACTTGTATTTTTAAATTCAAAAAATAAAAGGACTAAATGTAAAAAAAAAATTATAAAAACTTAGAGCATATTGATTATTTCTACATTTCAAGTTTCAGTTTACTTTACAGTTCTGCGCATGAAAAACAATGATATACATTTGAAGTTGTTGATTCAAGCCGTAAACTTTGTCATAATGAGACGTGAGTAGACATGGATAATATATGCATATGAATACTCTCTGCAGGTGTTCCAACTTCCTGTGTGAATCAAAAGTTGAGTTCATGAGACTAACCTCAAGGGTTCTCAACTGCTCTTGATACTGAGATGCTAGTTGCTTCGATCTGCAACTCCGACTCGATTTTATTACTCCTTACGCTCGCTCATGCTGAACGGCAACAGCTCGTTTCGTAATAGTATTTTCCTGAATGAGTGCTTCCAGTTGTTCTTTTAGCATCTTATTTTCCTATAACAACAAATACCAATTTCAAAGATCCTCAAACAACCTTTTTTTTTTTCTTTTTCATTTTCCTAGTAAATTCATCATTGGTCATTAAACTTTGACCAAAATCCCATTACCTATACTCTAAAATAATTGAAGATATAGTTAAGATGAGAAATACAATTTCCTATCTCTATAGATCTTTAGTTAATTATACCGCATCTAGCCCCAATATATGATTTCATCCATCAAATAAAATAGAAAAAAATATGCAACTACCAAGTAAGAGACCACAACAGTTCATGTTAGCAACATATAACCATCACACCGCAATATCCATTGTTTTCTTTTTTTTTTTTTTGAAATTTTGATTTATGGCGAGAATAGAATTGATGATTTATGGCAATATCTGCTGGAAAAAACTTACATATTGGCTAATCGTAACGACAAAGAAATATCCTCCCTTGTAGTGAACTCCTTAAATGTATCTTCAATTTGTTTAACAGTGGTTTCTAACAGGCAGAAACAAAAACATAATTTGGCCAATTCATATACCCTAAGGTGATTAAGAGAAAGTAAATAACTGCTCAACCTTTGAATTCAATGAGTGAATAAACTATCAATGGCAAGTTAGCAACTATAAAATGTTGACAAGAGTTTGATGAAGACCATAATTAAAATTTCAATTAATAGTAATAAAACATAGAAAGTTAAAGAGCTTACTTGAATCTACAATAAGATAATTTGTCTTTCTTCGCAAGTCAACATTACCCACACCACCATTAGAAAACCAACCATTTGTGTCCTAGCCCAACAAATTATAAGTCGACAGTCAAATCAAATGCATTGTGAATTACATATAATAACATTTATCATTATGTTAACAACATTCGTAGAACATATATTCATCAAACCATACCATACACGTACTCTTATTCTTACTACGTTCTATTAACAAAATGAGGAAACATGGCAAATGACTGGATATAGATGTTTTGGGGAATTCTTAAAACAAGTATGGCAATGAGTGATATTTTCTATAACATATTAGAATCATTCGTAAAATGAAAAACTCACCAATAAATTTCGATGTTATGAACTTATGATAATTTTTCATAGAGCTAAATCTGAATGATATTTACTTTCACTCGCACGGAAAACAAATAGATTAAACTCGAGCTTAAGGATCAGCTAGCACGATTAAATCAGTATGGCAATGAGTGAACTTTTCAATAACATACCGTAATCATTCGAAAAATGCAAAAAGCTCACCATGAAGTTTATGCTTTGCTATGAACTAATGGTAATTCATCATTGAGCTAAATCTGAATGGTATCTACTTTTCACCCTCATCAAAAGCGACAAGCGCACAAAGTGAGTTTAAGGGTCACTAGCGAAGCTAAATCAGATAGCAATTAGTGAACTTTATAACATAGCGAGAATCATTCGTAAAATACAAAGCTCATCACTAATCATGCAAAGTTATGAACGTATGATAAATTCATCATAGAGATAAATCTGAATAGTATTTACTTTTCACCTCGTCAAAAACAACAAACAGACTAAGTGAGTTTACTGATCGGCTATCACGTCACTACTAAATCCAAGCAACACGCATCAAAATTAAAAAAGTATTTTGTACCAAATCACACGATAGCTGCTTTGATTGATGTAACTTACTCTTTCTTTAAAAAAACAATAAATCTCTTGACATAAAAATTCAGCAAAGATCAGAGTTAATCCGGAAGAATTACCGGTAAATTTATAGGAGAAAATGCAATGAACTACATAAAAACAGCAAAAGAAGCGAGATCTGTGCGCTGATTTAAGCGACTTCAAAAGTAATACTCACCTCCTCGTCAATCATTGCAATAAGAACTGAGTTGCTAGTGGGGATTTGAACTCTGTTCGCCATTAATTAAGTTTTTTGAACTACAAAATCAAAAGATCACTTAAAAGCTACGCAGATGGCGAACTGGAGGAGCTGGAAGCGTTCGGCGGCGCGACGGACCTTGAGGTCAACGGTTTCCGGCGAGTCGAAGGCGGAGACTCAGTTCCAAGGAGCGGAGAAAGAACCGGTGTTCTGGAGCGAAACCGAGACGAAGTCAGAAGCGAAGAGGTGGGACTTGAACTCCGGGTGAGTCACTGAAGTTGGATTTGGTAACCTGCTTTACGCTCCATTGGAGCTTATGCCGATGGCTGTTTGGGGATATTTTCGTGCCAAAAAAAGTCTCCTTAATAAAGCCACCATTCTCAGAAAACGGGAGCATCCGGAGACTTAAGGAAATTTTTGGGACTTAGAAATTTAGGGTTACTTTTATATATGAAAATTGATCAAAACAACGCAATAATCCCAAAACCTTTCGGCAATCTCTGAGCAGGAGGAGATGCAAATCGGAGATTTCAGAGACTTGCCCTTGACTAAAATCGGAGATGCAAAATCAATTTAGGGATTTCAGAGACTTGCTAAACGCAATGTTTTTCCTAAAATATTTCAAGAATTGCGGCGTTTATCAAAACGCGCCGCTAAAAACATACCTATTGCGGCGTTTAAGTAAAAAAACGCCACTACAAAACAATAAAACTACACCGTTTGGATTAAAGTACAATAATATTTTGCGGCGTTTCGGATTAGCGCCGCTATATCCCAGATTTTGCGGCGTTTTTTGATAAAACGCCACTAAAAAGAAACAATAATTTGCGGCGTTTCTTAACAAACGCCACTAAAATTCAGATAAAACGGTTGCGTTTCCAATCTCGGAGAACATATTTACGGCGTTTTTTACAAAAACGCCACTATTCTCAATTTTAATTTTTTTCATTTTTCAATTTTAATTTTAATTCTAATTTTGTTATCATATATTTATGGAAAAGATAAATATAAAATATTTATAAAACAAATGTACAATTAAAGGCGGTGGAAAGTTTATAAAAAAATAAATTTAAAATATTTAAAAATTAATATTTAATTAAATATTATTTTGATATTACATATTTAGAAAATTAAATTATAAATTGCAGTATATTGCAGGAAAAACCCAATAAATTATGCTTATTTTGATTTATATTCTAAAAAACAATAAAAACCCAATATTCCAATAAATAATATTTACATTTATCTTATTTTGATTTATATTCTAAAAAATTCAATATCAATCCCTAAATCATAAACCTTAGACCTTAAGCACTAACCCAAACTCAAAACCCCAACCCTTAAATACTAGACCATAAAACTCAGAACCCTAAACTACTCTAAACTACAAACCTAATATGTATTATTGATTTTCTAAGTTAAGATTAAATTTATTTTCTTTTTTTTTAAATAATTACAATTAACAAACACTATTAGCCTGTATGTCATATGGGTATACAAATTAGTTATACATTTACTATAGCAATATGAAGTTACAATAAAGAAAATAAATAGTTATTATTCGATATGGTTTAAGCACTAAATCCAAAACCCTATAACTCTAAAATAATAAAAGCTAAACTATAAACCCAAATAAACCCCGCCTTAACCCTTAATTTTAAATCTTAAACCTCAAACCCTAAAACATAAACTCTAAACCCTAAACTATAAAGATTAATCTATAAACTATATGCCCTAAATTAAACCATAAACCCCAAATTATCATGAGAATTAATTCAATATTTTTAAATTAATAATATCTATTTTACGATTATATAAGAAATTATTTAATATATAAATTAAAATACACTAATTTAACCTAAATCCTCCTATCTCTATCCCATAAACCCTAAATCATAAACTATAAAACCCTAATCCCAAACCCCAAACCCTTAACCATTTACATTTAAACCCATTAACCCTAACTTTTAATGTATTAAAATTAATGATATCTCTTTTACAATTATATAAGAAAATATGTAATATATAAATTTAAAAACAATCATTTATATATATCCAAAAAAACTTTAAAATTATTTGCGGCGTTTTTCCAAAAGCGCCGCTAAAGCCCGGACTTTTAGCGGCGTTTTTCCAAAAGCGCCATAAAGTTCGACTTTTAGCGCGTTTTCAAAAGCCGCTAAAGCTCGGACTTTTAGCGGCGTTTTACTAAAAACGCCGCTTATTTATCCTTTTAGCGGCGTTTTGAAATAAACGCCGCTATTGCTCATTTTTTGCGCGCGTTTTCCTTCAAACGCCGCTAATATGTAATATTAGCGGCGTTTTCCTTTAAACGCCACTAAAAACGCCGCTAAAAGTCTGTTTTGGTGTAGTGATTGGGAGTAAAATGGCGTGCTCTGCAAATGAATTTCCTAAACTTGATTATCTTGGAATGATTTTAAAAAAGTGGGAGGAGTTGGAAATAGAAAAAGGTGCAATGCCATGCCTTTGAGAATTGGAATTGGTCAAGGTTGAGAGTTTAAGGATGCTTCCAGAAGGATTGAGGTACATTACTACTCTCCAAGAATTGAATTTAATAGAAATATCTTCGTCATTGGAAGAAAGGATTAAAGTGATAGATGGAAGAGAAGGAGAGGATTTCTACAAAGTGCGCCACATTTCCTCCGTCCACATTATTTGATTCCAAAATAATAGGAGCCAACATCATGTGAGGTATTTATTTCTATAAAATAATAATCTTTACATTCTTTTTCTTTTCTTTTTCACCCATAGAGTTATAGATTGATATAATATTGATAAAATAACAGGATAGAAGAATTTATCTTTAATTACCATAAAATTTATAATTAAAATATAAAAAAAAAAGGAATTTCAAATCATTTTTCTAGAAAAACTAAAATTTTAATATAATTTCATTATTTCATTTTTTTAATTATAATACATAAGAGATGATGATATACACATTCCATTTTTCTTCTTGATGTAGGTAATCTAATCAGCACTGGAATGTCCTTTGCCGACATATCTAATTTTATTAAGTGTGTGTATGAATTTTTTTATAAGAATTGGATTACTATATACCATGAGCTTTCATTAAGTGTGTGTATGTATTTTTTATAAGAATTGGATTGCTATATATCATGAACTTGAATGAAGTGATTGTTTGCTATATATCTAATGCTCCCAATCTGCATATTTTTCTAAAAATGTATCTTCTTTTTAATTTGGTTCCTCATTTGCATCTATTTGATTGACATTAATCAATTTAAACCGAAGAATGAAATTCTAAGTAACTCATTAGATGTTAAATGATTAAATTCATTATTTAAATAGTAAAACAACCCATTTAAATTTACAACTCACTATTTCAATTAAAAATAAGATGATACAATGTCAATCAAAACATGTAACATGTATACTTTTATATGACATAACAAAAATATGTACGATTTCTTATAACAAAATATATAAAACAGATTTATACTAATTTTGACTTATGTGGAATGATGATTAAATTTTTTATCAGGTACCCGTTTGTTTGACACAAGTTCAAACTATATGACACCCATCCTCACCCGAATATTTTATAAAAAGAGTCGACATTAATCATTTTTAAAACTTTAAACGTTTAATCAATGATAATAATCATTCCAAAAAGTTTTTTTTAATCAAAATCATCATAAAGTATTAAATTTTTTTACTCATTTACTATTTAGTAAGAACAAACTGATAATTAAATATCTTTGAGTCTAGAATTATTTCAACTTTTACCTTGAACCAAACACGGTACTGTAACATATTTAGTAATGCGCTAATTGTCCGGTTAATCAAACATTTTGTGAACTAACTCCCTTTTAATCTAAATTCACAAAAGTTTGTGTATTTAAGAAAGTTGAGTTTCACATAATTTATTCTTCCTATTAACAATAAGAACAAAGTAGCGACTCAACTTTCTATTGAAGACTTGTTTTAATAAGGTTACACAAATCAAAATGTAGTAAATTCAGGAACTCTATGTACTAAGATAGCCGTATTAAATGCTTCATTTTCAATCAACCAAGAAGCATTTATATACATGTTTCTGAAACGTAAAAATCTTAGCCTCACATTTGTAAGCAGTTTTACTCTGATATGAGACAAGCCTACTGATGAAACAGAAGTTACGGTAAGGTGATCAGAAGAGGCATTCACAAACCTCACACGATAATGTTGTTTAATCAGCACTCAAAGCAATTGACGAAGCTGCTGATTTTCTTTCATGAGAGACTTAACCTCTTCCATCAGTTCAGCTTGGTTCTGTAATATGGAGCTCATAACACGAGACATCTCCATCTGTTCCAATGACAGGAAAATAACTCCTGCATGTGGAATTGTCTTAAAATTTCAAAATGCAAGTTCGTCATATCTCCAAGAATGGATTTCTGAAATGAATCGAGGGTTTCTTCTAGAGTTCGTTGAAATAGCTGAAGAGTGAAGTTGCTTCCTTGTTGGGGATCTTGTTGAGATGCCTTGGGGGGTTGTAATGTTCCTCCCTATTATGGTCACGATCAATGCGGTGTCATGCCCAGAAAAAAAACTATGAAATATATAGAAATTCATCCTTCATCCAGGATGACTTCACTACTCAAATGCATAAAAAGACCAAAGTGATTAGAGAAATTAATGTAGAGAATAGTTATTTAACCAAACCAGATATCATACATTCAGTGATGGAAGAACTCCTGATGCCGCTGCAGTCAATGAATCAGACCTCGATAACAGGCTATTAAACAGCTCTTCTCTGGTTTCAGCTCCTGTTTTCTTTGTTTTTGGAGAAGCCACCAAATGGGATGTTCCATCACTAAAAGCAGATGTAGTACTAATTCTCTCGGCATATGTTGAAAACCTTCGAGGAGGTTCTAAAGATGCTAGTTTTGGTGAGTCAAGGCTGCCAGCTCTAGTAATACCTTTTGAACCAAAAGATAAAGCAGACATGGAGCTCGAGCAGAAATGTTCAGGAAATCCCAATGAAAAAGTCTCCTGATTTGAAGAGACATCTTTCGTGTGCAAATTTTCATAGCTCAGGTTAGAACTGGTCTGACTGAGCATTGAAGACTCATCTTGTCCAGCATAAATAGATCTTGTTGTCAGACCACCAGAAGCTGGCATCCCAAAACAAGATGGCAGCTGGCGAAGGTGGGCAAATTTGTCAGATATCTTCTCACCACCCCAAGCTTCTGGAGGAGTGATGGAGGTCTCCTCACTCTTGGAAGATGGTGTAGGGGTAGATTCCAATGCTGTAAAAGACTTCGTCACATCCTCTAAAGATAAGTGGTGTACAAACATCATTATGGGGAAAAAAGACTGAAAAGCCATATCAGTTGCTCTCAAAAAACCAAATTAAGTATCAGAAACAGTTCTATGACTAAAGAACATAGGATATAATAGCCTGTGAATCAAGCTCAGCTAATTCATTTATTAAGAGAAATGAAAGTTGTTGGAAATGACATCCCACTGCAGATGATAATAAGTTGTCTGCAATTGTAAATCAGAGAAATCCTCAAAACATGCAAAGCCATACTAAAACACAGTTGATCTATTGGACTAGTTAATACAAACACTCATAATGCTCCAAACATACAACATAATGCACAAAAAAACCACATTCCCATTCTATGCAAAAATGACAACTTAGGATCAACTCATATACTTGCATGAAACTAGCAGAACATTACCATGAAGATTTAAAGTTATATCTTGTACAAAAAAATCAAAATAAATATGTTATGCATTACTGTCATCAATAATAAAAAAGCAAAAAGCAAAAAACCTGTTGAGACATTGAACTGGACTTCTAATCAAGTAATGGTGATCACTGGCTCCATCATCAGCAAAGGCAAACCTCCTGCAAGAAGGAAACAGTAGGGAGGATGGCTTCTTATCATTGGGTAGGTGCACTTTCTTTGCACCATCATGACCATCCCACAGCTTATCCAACGAGGGTGTAATAGGATGAACTTCCACAAGAGGGGAAAATACCTCCATATCATCCTTGAAATTGAAAGTAGAACGAGGAGCATGTAATCTCGTTAGTGTTCACCTGGCCATAGATGGCTTCTAATTGGTGCTTCGAGAGAAGAAGAGAGATTGAGTGTGCTTGATGTTGATCCACTACTACTAGTAAGAGAAGATACTTCTGCAGGACCTGAACGGCCAGTGATACGAGAACCAGAAACTGCTGTGGATGATGAAAGGCTTGTTGATGTCACAGATGGAAGTGGGTCTGGCATAAGAATCCTCCATTGCACCTCCCAAAAGAGCAGTCTCAGCAGTGCAAGTACTCTCATTAACAATGGCTGGTTTTGATCTTTGCCAACATAAACCTGAAACAGCCTGATAGATGCTATAAACACTTGGGATTTAAAATGATTAAAGGAATAAGGCTTATTACTTTCCATTTACACAAAACACTTTGAAGTTGGAGCACAAACAAGCAAGCAGTGACATCCAATTAATATCATTAGTTCCACTATAGAACATGATCTTTTATACCAATACCATTCAAAATTCCATATCAAGTTAGAGTTCTTGAGGGAAAATAGAAAGCAAGTGCAAACTACAAGAACTTATCAGGGCCTGGGTCTCTTTTTATATTAAAAAGTGATAACAGAGCAAAAGATAACCAACCTCCGAACTACTATAAGCACGAAGAACAGTAAAAGGCTGTAGTTTTCCCCCAATATCATAGAACACCACTCTACCATTACCAGTACCAGCTGCCAGTGTCCAACCATCATCTTTAATTGCGAATGAAGAAAAAGGTGCCTCATATGAAATGAAAGCTGAGGGTCTTCTAGACCCTGAGTCATAAGTGTATAGCTTCTTATCCAACCCAACACTAGCAATAATCTGTTGAAAAGGAAAAAGAAAATTGAAATGTCAGAATATTTAGGGTGTGTGAAGGTAGGGTTTGTTCTACTATGAGTTTTATATTATTTTTGTTAAATTAATTTGATATTTGGAAGCAAACTAATATGAAATGTTTTGAATGGTAGGCTCCGTAACTCTATTTTGATAATGGAAATAAGATACGGGATGGTTTTGATTGATTTGGTAATTGATGAATAATCTATAAATCTATTTATGAGTTAAATTTTTTATTTAAGCTAGAAGGTCCATTTTATATATAATTTTTTTTTGGATAAAATGAATTCTTTTTTCTATAAGAATTTCCATAGAGGATGCTGAAAGTACAGATCATTCTAAGGTGGAATGATGGTGTTAGATGAAAGAGCGGATTGCCAGAGGAGAAATTGCTAGTTTTTTTTTTCTAAAAGTTAAGATGATGTCGATTTTTAGGGTTTGATTCTTTTAAATTTCTTTTGGGATCGAACGACTAAACTCCCTTAAGAATTGAGTAGGGTACAACTTTTGCATTAATTAGGAACAGTTTGACCGACTGACGAATGTAGGAGAGTAGGACACATGGTACCCATATAAAAATTGTATTTAATTTTCAACTTTAATGGCATCCATTTTTTATTTCTAAAAAAAAATACATGATTCAAAAAATGAATTTAAGTAAAAAAAAAAATAAAGTGGATTCGTATTAAGCTTCAACTTTCTGAAACCTAACCCAACCCACTTTACACTTTTATATATAATTTATTTTTATATTTTATTTAAACATAAAAAAAATATTGTCTAAATTTAAATTTTAATAAAAAATAGTATTGAAATATTAAATATTAAATTAAGAATAATATATATTAAAAATTATTGGTTTAAAATAAATTTAAACATATCATTTATAAATAAGTTTACATAAGTTTTTGAACCAAATCAATTTTAAATAAACATAAAAATATTGTACATAAACTTAATTCCAACCCATAAACACCTAAAAGGAACCATATGTGATAAACTAAAAGAGGAATGAACATGGATCCATAAGCACGTACTAAAATTGTGAAGTTTATTGATGGATAATTTAGGTATAGTATAAAAAAATTAATACAGTAAAAATAATAAATAATTGGAGTAAATTACACTTAAAGTCACTAAACAACTAATAAGTTTACGTTTTAGTCGATTAACATTTAAAAGTTACAAAATGGTTACTAAATTATTTGAAAGTTTTCTTTTAAGTCACTCAAGTTGTTAAAATCACTGCTATATGGCATTCATTGTTTGCCCCCTGCTTTTATATAGTTTAGGTTTTTTTTTCATGAAACAATTTTAAATGTTATGTATCTAAATAGCTTTTTTCTCCGTTCTTCGGCACCAACTATCGAATTGACTTGATCTAATATATGTTCTCCTACTCGTCGATAAATATTTATCCATCGTATCATTCATCAAATTATCGCTTTAACCTCGCTAGTCGGACTCTTTTAAAGAAAAAAATTAATAGTCCAATAACTTAAATCAGTGACTTAAATGAAAATCTTTAAATAGTTTAATAATTATTTTGTAATTTTTTAAAATTAGATAATCAAAACATAAATTTGTGAATAGTTTAGTGGGTTTGAGTATAAATTAGGCACGTAATTATCAATTTTCATTTGGACTTATTCAATCAATTACGAACAATGACTGTTGGGTCTTGAAAGAGTCATACTTGGGAAGAAACGAATTGAGGGTTGGCCTACGAAATTGAAAACAGGTTTTTTTGAAATTTTGTCCCCATCACTTTTTGTCTCCACCTAACGTTTTCTCTTAAAAAAATAAAAATAAAACCGAGTCTTTTTTTGTTTTAAAAAATTGCTTTTTTTTATTTTTCTTTCCCCAAATTTCCACTAATACATAAAATATTCTACTAATACTTGCCGATCCGTTTGTGGAATCTGTTCTGAACCAGCAGGAGAAATGGCAGAGGCTATTGTGTCCTTAGCTGTTGAAAGAATTTCTGATTTACTCATCCATGAAGCTGTTTTCCTCGAAGGTGTGAAAGATCAAGTTGAGAGCCTAACGGCTGAACTGAAGCGAATGCAGTGCTTCTTGAAGGCCGCGGATCGCAAGCTTGAACAAGATGTGCGTTTCCAGCATCAGGTGTCGGAAATCAAAGATCTTGCTTATGATGCTGAAGATGTCATCGACTCTTTTATTCTTAAAGCAGCACATCAACGAGGTTTTCATGGGATTCTCGAGAGATTCACCTCCATTTTCACCAAACCTTCTCATCTGCACAGAATCGGGGTGCAGGTCAACGCAATCGAGACCAAGCTCCAAAACATTTCCAAGAATCTTCCAGCTTATGGGATACCCGATGATGGAGAAGGCTCTATCTCAATTTTCAAGGTGCAGCAACAGTTAAGAAGGACATACTCACATGTCGAGCAAGAGGTCGGTGTTAGCTGGGAAGTTAGCACGAAGGATGTCATGACCAAGTTGATGACTGAAGAAGATAGACCCCACGCCGTGGTTTCCATAGTCGGCATGGGGGGCCTCGGTAAGACTACTCTTGCCAGATAAGTATATAATCATGTTGATGTGAGACGCCACTTTGATTTCTTGGCTTGGTTTTCTATCTCCCAACAATTTAAGCCGAGAGAAGCTTTGCTTAGTGTCTTGAAGAAAGTTCTCTCTCCTTCTAACGATGAAAGAGAGAAAATTGAGAAAATGGACGAGATTGAGCTGACGAGAACGCTTTTTGATGCTTTGAAAGAAAAGCGGTATTTGGTGGTCCTCGATGATATTTGGAGAAGTGAGGATTGGGATATTCTTAAACCTGCTTTTCTACGAGGAAGAAAGGGAAGCAAAATATTGTTCACAACACGAATAAAAAATGTGGCTTCACGTGCCGATCCTTGGAGCACTCCCATGGAGCTCTCACTTCTTACAGATGATGAAAGTTGGAATCTTTTGTGTAAGAAAGCATTCCCAAGGAGCAAAATGGGTTCTCAATGCTGCTCAGAAGAATTTGTGAAGCTTGGAAAAGAGATGGTGAAAAAATGTGGAGGTCTGCCTTTAGCAATTGTTGTGTTGGGAGGCTTGCTAGCAACAGAACAGTCATTGGCTCAATGGGAGATGGTTCACAAAAACATCCATGGACACTTAAATGAGCTCCCACACAAAGATGGTCAATATGGTGCAGTGAACCGAATTTTGGTTTCAAGCTACAATGCCTTGCCTTATCCTTTAAAACCATGCTTTCTGTATCTTAGTCATTATCCAGAAGACTGGGAGATACCGAAAAGAGAACTCATTCGTTTATGGATCGCTGAAGGTTTCATTCCGGAAAACGAAGAATTCTTGATGGAGGATTTAGGCGAAAATTTCCTAGAAGAGCTCATAGATAGGAGCTTGGTTCAAGTTAGCAGGCGAGACTATACAGGAACAAATGTGAAGACATGTCGAGTGCATGATCTCTTGAGGGACTTGTGCACGAAGAAAGCAAGAGAGGAGAAGTTCTTGGAAATTATTCAACAACCACTGCATGAACTTGCAGTGACATTGGCAGAATCTATGCTACGAAGAATTTCTATTCATCCTAGTAAATCGGAAGTTCATTTGAAGGAAGAGCATCCAAAATTACGTTCTTTGTTTTCTCCGAATGTGGAATTGGTAGAATTATGCATTTCAAAATTCAAAAGCTTCAAATTTTTAAGGGTGTTGACTCTTGCAAAAGGGGACAACGACGAAAAGTGGCATGTGTCGACTGAAATTGGTAATCTCCAACATTTGAGATACTTGAAGTTACACTACCCTAACAAAATGATTTTGCCGCGACCTATTGGCAGGTTAAAGAGTTTGTACACTTTATACATCAGGTTTCGTTATGACATTGTAATTCCAAATGGTGTGTTTAAGTTGGAACGTTTAAGGCATCTTGGAATAAAAGCGTATAGCAAATATTCTTCCGTATGTGGATTTAGTTGGCGGCAAGGATTCACTTCAAAAAATATTGAAACTTTGAAGTTTATAGTGGTGGGTGAAAAGCCGGTTGAAAATAATGCGGTGCTTAAGTGGACTAATATTCAGAGTTTAGGAATAGTATTTACCGGAGCAAAATATGTGAAGCCTACCCTAATCTTGCTAACCAAATTGCAACGCCTTGGGTCAGTGTCCTTAAGTATTCCTGATGGCTCACACCCAGATTTTGAACTCCTTTCTCAATATTATCACCTCTCCAAACTGAAATTATGGGGGCGGATAAAAGATGAGCCACATCCGAACGGTCATTTTTTGAAACTTCTTCCATCAAATATTGTCAAATTAACTTTGGTTGACTGTCAACTGAGCCAAGATCCAATGGCCGTATTAGAAAAGCTATGTCATTTGAGGATTCTCCATTTGAAAGAAGCATATATTGGGAGTAAAATGGTGTGCTCTGCAAATGGATTTCCTAAACTTGATTATCTTAAAATGTTTCCTTTAAGAAAGTTGGAGGAGTGAGAAATAGAAGAAGGTGCAATGCCATGCCTTCGAAAATTGGAGTTAATCTGGCTAAATAGTTTAAGGATACTTCCCGAAGGATTGAGGTATATTACTACTCTCCAAGAACTGAGATTAATAGGAATGCCTTCGTCATTGAAAGAAAGGATTAAAGTAATAGATGGAAGAGAAGGAGAGGATTTCTATAAAGTGCGCCACATTCCCTCTATCAAAGTATATGATCCCAAATAGAAGCCAACATCACATGAGGTATTTATTCCTGTAAAATAATAATCTTTACATTCTTTTTCTTTTCTTTTCACCCATAGAGTTAAAGATTGATATAATATTGATAAAATAACAGGATAGAAGAATATATCTTTAATTACCATAAAAATCGTAATTAAAATATTAAAAAAAAAGAATTTCTAATCATATTTCTAGAAAAACTAAAATTTTAATATTATTTTAATATTTCATATTTTTAATTATTATACATAAGAGATGATGATATATACATACCATTTTTTTTTCTTGATGTAGGTCATCTAATCAGCACTGGAATGTACTTTGCCGAGATATCTAATTTTGTTGAGTGTGTGTATGTATTTTTTATAAGAATTGGATTGCTATATGGTATGAGCTTTGAATGAAGTGATTGTTTGCTATATATCTAATGCTCGCTTCCGGCCTCCCAATTTGCTTATTTTTTTTATAAAATCTATCTTCTTATTAATTGGTCATTTGCATCTATTTGATTGAAATTAATCAATTTAAACCGAAGAAAGAAATTCTAAGTAACTCATTAGATGTTAAATCGTTAAATTCATTATTTAAATAGAAAAATAACTCATTTAAATTTACAACTCACTATTTCAATTAAAAATTAGATGATAGAATGTCAATCAAAACATATAACATGTATACTTTTATATGACATAACAAAAATATGTATGATTTCTTATAACAAAATGTATAAAACAGATTTATACTAATCTTGACTTATGTGGAATGATTAAATTTTTTATCGGGTACCCGTTTGACACAAGTTCAAACTATATGACGCCCATCCCCACCTGAATATTATATAAAAAGAGTCGATATTAATCATTTTGAAACTTTTAACCGTTTAATAAATGATACTAATCATTCCATAAAGTTTTTTTTTAATCAAAATCATCATAAAGTATTAAATACTTTTTACTCATTTACTATTTACTAAGAGCAACCCGATAATTAAATATCTTTGAGTCTAGAATTATTTCAACATTTACCTTAAACCAAACACGGTACTATAACATATCTAGTAATGCGCTAATTGACCGGTTAAACATTTTGTGAATTGAACTCCCTTTTAATCTAAATTCACAACACTGTGTTGCTTAAGAAAGTTGAGTTTCACATAATTTATTCTTCCTATAAACAATAAGAACAAAGTAGCGACTCAACTTTTTATTGAAGACTTGTTTTAATAAGGTTACACAAATCAAAATGTAGTAAATTCAGGGAACTCTATGTACTAAGATAACCGTGTTAAATGCTTCATTTTCAATCAACCGAGAAGCATTTATATACATGTTTCTGAAAAGTAAAAATCTTAGCCTCACATTTGTAAGCAGTTTTACCCTGATATGAGACGAGCCTACTGATGAAACAGAAGTTACGGCAAGGTGATCAGAAGAGGCATTCACTAACCTCACACGATAATGTTGTTTAATCAGCACTCAAAGCAATTGACGAAGCTGCTGATTTTCTTTCCGGAGAGACTTAACCTCTTCCATCAGTTCAGCTTGGTTCTGTAGTATGGAGCTCATCACACGAGACATCTCCATCTGTTCCAATGATTTCCGCGAATTAGAGCTGAGAATATGTACATGAAAGCCAAAGCAACATAAAGGGAAGGATGATAGGAAAATACCTCCTGCATGTGGAATTGTCTTAAAATTTCAATATGCAAGTTCCTCATATCTCCATGAATGGATTTCTGAAATGAATCGAGGGTTTCTTCTAGAGTTCGTTGAAATAGCTGAAGAGTAAAGTTGCTTCCTTGTTGGAGATCTTGTTGAGATGCCTTGAGGGGTTGTAATGTTCCTCCCTATTATGGTCACGATCAATGAAGTGTCATGCCCGGGAAAAAACACTATGAAATGTACAGAAATTCCTAAAAATCCTTCATCCAGGATGACTTCACTACTCAAATGCATTAAAAGACCAAAGTGATTAGAGAAATTAATGTAGTGAATAGTTATTTAACCAAACCAGATATCATACATTCATTGCTGGAAGAACTCCTGATGCCGCTGCAGTCAATGAATCAGACCTCGATAACAGGCTATTAAACAGCTCTTCTCTGGTTTCAGCTCCTGTTTTCTTTGGTTTTGGAGGAGCCACCAAATGGGATGTTCCATCACTAAAAGCAGATGTAGTACTAATTCTCTCGGCATATGTTGAAAACCTTCGAGGAGGTGCTAAAGATGCTAGTTTTGGTGAGTCAAGGCTGCCAGCTCTAGTAATGCCTTTTGAACCAAAAGATAAAGCAGACATGGAGCTCGAGGAGAAATGTTCAGGAAATCCCAATGAAGAAGTCTCCTCATTTGAAGAGACATCTTTCGTGTGCAAATATTCATAGCTCAGGCTAGAACTGGTCCGACTGAGCATTGAAGACTGATCTGGTGCAGCATAAATAGAGCTTGTTATCAGACCACCAGAAGCTGGCATCCCAAAACGAGATGGCAGCTGGCGAAGGTGAGCAAATTTGTCAGATTTTCTTCGCACCACCCCAAGCTTTGGAGGAGTGATGGAGGTCTCTTCACTCTTGGAAGATGGTGTAAGGGTAGATTCCAATGCTGTAAAAGACTTCGTCACATCCTGTAAAGATAAGTGGTGTACAAACATCATTATGGGGAAAAAAGACTGAAAAGCCATATCAATTGCTCTCTAAAAACCAAATTAAGTATCAGAAACAGTTCTATGACTAAAGAACATAGGATATAATAGCCTGTGAATCAAGCTCAGCTAATTCATTTATTAAGAGAAATGAAAGTTGTTGGAAATGACATCCCACTGCAGATGATAATAAGTTGTCTGCAATTGTAAATCAGAGAAATCCTCAAAACATGCAAAGCCATACTAAAACACAATTGATCTATTGGACTTGTTAATACAAACACGCATAATGCCCTAAACATACAACATAATGCACAAAAAAACTACATTCCCATTCCATGCAAACATGACAACTTAGTGCTAGAAGGTTTAGTGCTAGAAGGTATGATTGAGAGACCGTTTGTGTTTAGAGAAATCAAATCTGAGATTTACTTTCTATTTCTTTTGTTCTGTATCTTTCATTAAACCCACACCATATTCATCTGTACATAGCATATATATAAAGAGGTGGACTAACTGCTCTTTAATAATCTCATAACAACTAACAGACTCTCGCTATACTAACAGTTTCTTGGCTAACCAACTAACTACATTAGCTAAGGTATGTGATACTCTATCATGCACCCATCTTCCCACCTAGTGAGATGCAAAGAAGATTTCGAAACCGCGTAAAATGTGTTACTGACAAGGGTTTCATAAATATATCCGTCACTTGGTTACAAGCAGGAACTTCACTTACCCGAAAAGACCCATCTGCAACCTTTTCACGAACAAAGAACAAGTCTAGTTCAACATGTTTGAATTTTGAGTGCAAGACAGGATTGGTCGCAACTGCTACTGTACTTGAACTATCACACCAGACAACTGGAGTATCATCAGACACAACTCGTAACTCCTGAAGTAACGAAATTAACCAAGTCATCTCACTTGTTGCCACAGCAAGACTCCTATATTCAACTTCAGCTGTGGATCGAGACACTACTTGCTGCTTCTTAAACCCCCATGAGACGGGAGTCTATCTGAAGTATCACTTAGGATCAACTCATATATTTGCATGAAACTAGCAGAACATTACCATGAAGATTTAAAGTAATATCTTGTACAAAAAAAATCAAAATAAATATGTTATGCATTACTGTCATCAATAATAAAAAAGCAAAAAGCAAAAAACCTGTCTAAATTTACACAAAACACTTTGAAGTTGGAGTACAAAAATATTGTCTAAATTTAAATTTTATTAAAAATATTATTAGAAATATTAAATATTAAATTAAGAATAATATATATTTAAAAATTATTGGTTTAAAATAGACTTAAACATATCATTTATAAATAAGTTTACCTAAGTTTTCGAACCGAATCAATTTTAAATAAACATAAAAATATTGTACTGATAATACTTTAGAACGTCATATTTTTATGTGCTAATTGCATATTTATTTTGAGTATGATTCTGCTAATTTGGGCTGTTTATGGTCTTTTATCTTATAGGGACTAAATTGGAGGCAAAAGCGAAATTAAGGGCCAAAAGCGTGAATTTAGAGATAAAATGGGCCAATGTACGATACATGGAAAAGTTGGTGCCAAAAGTGCAAGCATGGATGACACAAGGGTTAAATTGCAAAAAGAAGAGATTTTATTTTATCAAACTCTATTTTAATTATATTAGGATAATTATTAAGGATTATTTAATTTAGGATTTTTTTTTTATTTATCTTTATTTATCTTTGATTATTTGTAATTATCTTTAGGAATTTAAGTAGGACTAGTCTACTTATCATAGCACTATAAATAGGGGATGAAGTGACTCAAATGGTTGTTCATCTTTTTCTGTAAACTCTCTCCTTAAAAATCTCTTGTTCTTTCCATATTTCTTTTTAATAAAAAATCTCCATTTATATATTTTCTTTTCCACCACAACTATGAGCCACTAAAATCCATTTAGCCAAAGGTTGCCAAAAATCCCCAAAAAGGATTCTTGAGGTTTAGAATCCGTACTTAGTTTTCTCAATAGGGTATTCATTGTTTCTCCGCATTACGGGGCTGACGCTTCCGTCCATGTCCCTTAAGAAGTGATCTTTTCAACGTGTGCAAGGAACGGCCGCTTTGTATATTTTAAAAAGGTTGCACAGTCGGTTCGTTAGCTTACTGCGTCAGAGGTTGGCGAGCCCAAGGGACAAAATGGCGTGGGATTCGCCATTGAGAAACGTTGATCTAGCATAGATGATCCCAAGAGAGCGATTGTTGGCTAGAGTCAGGTTCCACCAAATTGAAGTCTAAATCCTTAGAGCTGGTGGTCGTAGGTGTCCTTTTCCACTATAACTGGCTTCTTCGGGCTGAGAAGGATCATCTAAAACCCAAGGATTGAACCCAAGGCGGATCGAGGCAACCGGAGGCTGAAATTTCCCCATAAGAATTTCTTTATCTCAACTCTATTTTCTATTTTTAATTTTCACAATTTCAATTCGACTTCTCAATTCTTTATTTTATTTTATTTTATTTTCGTTTCCAGATCCAACCTTTTAATTCTGTTATTTTTATTTTTTTCAGGAACGCAGGTTTTCTTGGGCACGATTCTGCCCAGGATTTCGAGAAACAAGTATTTGTATAATCCGGTCTCTGAGGATTCGACCCTACTTCCCCTTTACTGTTATTTTCATTTGTAACGACCTCAAAAGTATGGATATTGAAAAATGAGTTATCGGGTCTCCATTTTTAGTAAACGGACTCATAAAACATTTATTAAAAATATTTACAAAGTTAGTTGTGTGTTTAATAAGGTTTTATTTAGGTGAATTTGATTTAATTAGAAGTATTTGAGAAAAAGTATTAAATTGAAAAAGGTGCAAAAGTTGAATTATAGATTAAAAGAAATTATGAAGGACCAAAATGGCAATTATGCCATTTTGTAAAGTTGAGGCGGTGTATTGTGTAAAAAATCTGAGATTTTTAGTATATTATTATATTATTATATTATTATATATATAAAACAAAAAAAAAAGAATAGAAAGATATAGAAACAGAGAAGCAAAACAGAACAGAGAGCAATCGTGAAGGAAAGAAAGAAAAAAGAGAAAAGAAAGAAGAAAAAGGAAAAATAGAAAGTTTGAAGCTTGGAGTTTAATTGGTAAGTTAATTTAGTCCTTTTCTTTTAATTTTGATGTTTTATAAGTTTTAGAACAAAGTTTTGATGAATTTGAATTGAGGTTTTGGAGTTTTAAAGCTTCTAAACATAACATATGATGAACAAAAGATGAATTAGTGGTTTAATTGAAAGAAATTGAAGTTAGAATTGAGTAAAGGATTTAATTGTAAAATAAGCTATAAGAAAACTGTTTTGGGACAGCAGCAGTAGGGTAACTTTGAAAAATCACCAAAAATCGTAGAAGAGGAATTATAAGTTGAATGAGATATGAAATTAAAGCTTATTGAGTCTATTTTCATATGAAAGAAACAGGGAAAGCAAATGAATTCTGTAATTTGAGATATTTATATTTTTGTAAGACTGGTTTAGAGGATTTCAGGATCCCTATTCTGACTTTGGAAAATCATAAAAATTGGAGAAAAATAATTAGAGGCTTAAAGTTATATGATTAGAATTCTGAATGAGTCTATTTTCAATATAAATAAACATGAACATCATATGAATCTTGTATAAAGAGATAATTAATTTTTAGTGAAAAGGGTCAGAACTGCCAGACAGCAGAACAGGGGTGACTTTGATGAATAAACTGTACTAATTGGCTAGGCCAAAAATTCTAGAAATTTTATGGTATGAAGACATGTGAGTCTAGTTTCAGGAAAATTAACGGTTCATCATTTGGAGTTCTGTAGCTCGAGAAATAAATAATTTAGTGACTATGACACAAAAGGACAGCTTTGAATAAGTTTATGAGTAAATGATTAAATTGAAATGTGAGCAATAGTAAGAAAGCATGAATTTATCATAAAATACATGTTTATTTTATTAAATAGTACAGGAAATTATTTGATTATTTTTAACATATAAATGTTATATGTTTATATGAAATTGAAGAAAAAGAAAAGGAAGGAGAGGACCGAATTGAAGGAAAAGGAAAAGAGAAGGTTAAAGAGTGAAGGAAGAAGAATTTATATCACCTCAACTTTTTGTTGTAAGTACTACAAGAATTTTAAATTATTGTTATTTATCTTTTTTGAAATATTTATGTGAATTATTTAAATATATAAGATTCAGCTTTAAATGCCCAAGTAGACGAAATTAGAACTACTGGGATATTAGTGGCATGCCATTAAGGAACTTTAGCGCGCTCTTTGATATTAGCACGTCAGTGCTCTCTGATATTAGCACGTTAGTGCTCTCTGATATTAGCACGTCAGTGCTCTCTGATATTAGCACGTTAGTGCTCTCTGATATTAGCACGTTGGTGCTCTCTGATATTAGCACGTTGGTGCTCTCTGATTATTAGCACGTCAGTGCTCTCTGATTATTAGCACATTGGTGCTCTCTGTTCACTTGTGCATCATAATGCACCTCTGTATATGTTCCGTATATCCGATGTGTTCTATAAAGTCTACTTTGGGCTAAGAATTGAAACGAGGACAAAGTGAATTACTGATGTGTTAAGGTAAGATTTATACCTTACAAAAGATAAGTTAAATTTTATTAAAGCAAGGCATACACGAAGAAACTTATATGTGAGAAGATATGCAATAATTGATTGAGTTAAAATATTCTGTTATGATTGCTTATTTAATTATTTTTGTAGTGCTTACTAAGCCTTCACCGGCTTAACGCGTTTATTTTAACGCGTAGGTACAATTAGACTAGGAGAGAAGTCCAACTAAAAGATCGCTCATCTCATCACATCCTCAACGGCTTCAAAAGTAGGTATTGTATTTTGTATTAAAACGGCATGTACATATGTAGTTCAAAAGTGTTCCCACGTGATAGTGACTAAAATATAGATTCTTGAAATTTTATCTATTTTCAGTTATTTAAAGTATGTTGGTATATATGGAATGAATTAATAAACAATAAATATGTTATCAAAAATGGTTGGAAAGTTAAAATATTATATTTAAATGTTTTAATTAGACAGTATCTGGCCATAATTGTTTTGGCACCAAATGTAATAGTCTTATCACAGGAGTCCGCATGATTGAACCGGTATATAGGGTATTACATTTATTGGTATCGAGCCTAGGTTTTCTGAATTCTTGGGTCGAGTATAAGTCTATTTGTACATGCCATTTTATAAATTGATGTGATGAGATGAGGTTTAGTTATTTAATTGTGAAATTATGAATATTGTAGAAACTTAAAGATGTCTTCTGAAAGAATAAAAGATACCGATTTTGTGATGTATACTGGAATTTATGAATTTAATAAAATAGAGTTGGTTGTTTCTTAGTATAGAAAGAGGAAATGTTAAAGAAAGAAATGTTTTCCAATTGAAATAATTTTGATAATTCTGAAAGTGATATTCAAATAATTAAGTAAAATGTTACTTATGATGAAACAGAATTGGAAAAGATGTGGATAAATGTCTTATAGTAAGAAATGATAAATGTTATGTTATATGAGTATATACATGAAGCTAAATTATGAGGCCTTATGATCTCTACCCCTTATTGGTACCGTTATATTTATAGTGAAATTGATAGGGATTATAATGATTTAGTTCAAAAGTGTGGAACTGAAGAATTTAAAGAAAGAAAGATGATGACCCAGCTGAGGCTGAAGAATGGTTAGAGAACAGTCAAAGAATATTTGAAGAATTGCAGTATACAAGAGATGAAAAGTTGAAATGTGCAGTATCTTTATTAAAGGGTGAGGCTTACCAATGGTGGAACATTGTCATGAATATCCATTCTGCAGAGAAAATTAATTGGAATTCCTTTGTATCTGAATTTAAAAAGAAATATGTGAGTCAACTTTATCTTGAGAAGAAGAAAAGAGAATTTCTGGATTTGAAGCAGAACCACATATCTATTGCTGAATATGAACGTGAATTTATCTGATTTCTTTTTGAAAATTATTTGGGAATACACAAGTGCTACTATTAAAGGAAGAAGTCATATATCGAAATTGCTTTTATTCGGATATGGTAACTCTGAGAATAAGTTAATCAAGTTTCTTTCGAATAAGCTTTGTGAGTGAAGTGAATGATACTGGGATTGTTGATGATTATATATGTTAACGGATTAGTAAGGGAATTGCGCGAAATATTTGAATACAATTTATATAGTTGGGTATTCTACAATGATCTCTTACGGGTATTCTATATGGGTATTCTATATGTTCTTTTATCTTCAGAGGTATATGCAACTGTTCAGATGTGACTTTTATTGTGTAGAAAGTTTGGAATCATAACGTTAAAATGGAAGTTCTGGTTGATTCTGATCGATCGATCTTGCTCTATTTTTCTTTTGGATTTTCTAATTTGTCTTGTTAGATAGAAGACTTAATCGTCAGATTCATATGAAGTTATTTTCTATTTCTACCGGTTGATATTCTGGTACGTATATGCAATTGGCATTATCTTTATCATAATTGTTTCTAGTGAGGATAAATGGTATTCTTCTTCTGGATTTCCGTTGGAATATATTCGATTTCTTTATCATTGAATATGGTTTTTATTCTCGGAAATTCAATATAGCTTCACATCTGGGATTTCATTATGCCACATCTGGGATTTCATTATATTGGTTTTCTTATTATTTTATAGTTTGATCTTATATATCAAATATGATTCATCTGTGAAGAGGTATTCAGTGATAGAAGGTAAATATATATATATTACTGTTATAAATCTTGGTTTAGTTATGGGAGTTCGGTGATATGGATCTTAGATTATAGAAGTTGTATTATTATACTGGTTATTATTGGGACTACTGATGCGTCGTTGAATGCACCAAAATATATCCTACTCCTGCCAAATAATGAAAATAACGATAAAGAAAGGGTAAGTAGGTCGAATCCACGAGGATCGGATTATAAAATGCCTGTCTTTTCAAATCTGGCGAAATCGTGCCCAAGAAATCCTGCGTTCCTGCAAAAATAAAAAAAAAGAATTAATAATTTTTGATCTGGAAAAAAAAATAAAAACTGAATTTAAGATGATTTGAAATTACGAAAATAAATTGAGAAAAATAAATAAATAAATGAAAAGGGTTTAAAGAAAAGTGTCTTATGTGGAGAGATTCCACCTCTCGGTTGTCTCGTTCCTCCTTGGCTCCGTCTTCGGCTTTTAGATGACCCTTCTCTGCCCAGGTAAGCCAGTTATAGTGGAAGAGGACGCCTACGACCACCAACTCCAAGAGTTTTAACTTACGGATTTAGGGAGCCTGACTCTAGCTTGCTATTGCCCTTGTGGGGTCATTTATGCTAGATCAACGTTTCCCAATGGCGAATCCCACGCCATTTTGTCTCTTGGGCTCGCTAACCTCTGACGCAGTAAGCTCACGAACCGACGGTGCAATCCTCCCAAAACACACAAAGCGGCGCGCTTTGCATACGTTGAAAGGGTTACTTTTAAAGGACACGGGCGGAGCGTCGACCCCGTAATGCGGAGAAATGATGAATACTTGGGTGAAAAAGTTGATTGCAGGTTCTAAGCCTCAAGAACCTTTTTCTGGGGAATTCGACAACCTTCGGCTAGGTGGAATTTTAGTGGCTCATATTTGTAATGGAAAAGGAAATAGATATAAAAGTATGAAAGAAAAGAGTATTTATTGAAGGAAAAGAAATAAAGGACAAAAGACTTGTGGGGGAGGAGTGTACAGAAAAAAAGATGATCCAAATGAACTACCCCATCCCCTATTTATAGTGCTTAGAGTAGATAGTCTAATTATACTCAAACTCTAAAAGATAATTACAATTTAATTAAAGATAAATAGAGATAAATAAAGAAATCAAATAATCCTAGATAATTATCCTAATATTAATTATCCTAATATAATTAAAATAGAATTTGATAAAGCAAAGTCTCTTCTTTTTGCATTTCAATCCCTCTGCCCTCCATGTTTGCACTTTTGGCACCATCTTTTCCCTTTGTTGCACATTGGTCCATTTTTATCTTTAATTTCACGATTTTGGCCCTCAATTTTGCATTGGTCTCCAATTTAGTCCCTACGAGATAAAAGTCCATAAATAGCCCAAATTAGTAGAGTCACATTCAAAATTAATATACAATCAAAGACATAAAAACATGTCGTTCTAAAGTGTTATCAAATCCCCCCTACTTAGCCCATGCTTGCCCTCAAGTATGGTTCCTAACCACTGTGAAGATTAGATCCTGAGAGAAATTTTACTCCAAAGTTTTATAAAGATTAGTCAAAAATGCATATGAAAAATAAGAGAACTTCTAAGCTTGCTTCAAGTAAAACAGAAAAAGTTTCCTAATTAAACACACACAAAAATTAAAATCGGCTTGAATTATTTCATGACAATTAGGTAAATTACCAAACCTACTAAGACACTCTATTTATTTCTGCTTTTAGTCCCCAACTGAAATTTTATTAGTACTATATTTTTTTTCTTTTCTCTTTTTTTTTTTTTTCTTCTTTTTTTTTTCTTTTTTTCTCTTTTTTTCTCTTTTTTTTCTTTTTTTATTTACTTCGGAAAATATTTCCGGTTAGCGGATTTTACTCGTCACGTCACACAACCTTTTGACGCGAAGTAGAATGACAACCCAAGCACCCTACCCCGGTTACTCAATCAGTCACGTTCTGAGTCATACTCATAACCTTGGCTAGCGGAGTTTTACCTATTACGTCACAAAACCTTTTGACGCGAAGTAGAATGACAACCCAAGCACCCTACCCCGGTTACTCAGTCAGTCACGTTCTAAGCTGCACTCATAACCTTGGAAACATTTATTAAATAAAATTTACACGAAATTTTAATTTTAAGAGGACCTAAGAGAAATGATCAAGTGTCAAAAATAAGTTTTAGTAACCACCTAATAGTCATGAACATAACTTAGGCATGCAAACGTATTAAGTGTCCACTTGATATTAAACTTGGTCAATTTTACGAAAAGCAAGATAGAATTAACTTATTAATCATAATTATTTTTATCCTAATAGAAATAAAACAGTGGAGACAAAAATCAAACAGACAGAACCATAACTAACTCAGTAGACAAGAATCATGCACTGTAGGTCAAACAGTGGCAAGTCGTGGTCAAATTCTTGGGCATGAAAAGCGACAGAATATTCTTTAAAAAAAAATGAATGGACAAAATGGAGCCCCAAGCAGCAAACATAAATCACAGCAGAAGACGACAGTAATACGAAGAGTACCTCCCCCCTACTTAAAGCACATTGTCCTCAATGTGGACGCAAAAGAAATAAATAAGAAGAAAAGTTTAGAAAAACTCCCCGTGTAGCTACTGTCGAATGCGGAGGATAGCAATGAGTTCGGTGAGTTGCTGGCCAAAAGTATCGAGTTGAACCTCAATGCGCTCCATTTTAGCTAAGCAAAGAAGAGAAATTTATTGATATTTAAATAAATGAAATTAAAAAGAAAAGAAAAGAAAACAATAAATAAAAATAAATAATAAAAGAAAAATAAAAATTGGGTTGCCTCCCAACAAGCGCTTGTTTAACGTCATTAGCTCGACGACTTAAATGGTTCTACGGTGGCTCAAAATAAATTTTTTTAATCATGTGAGCTTGGAAATTCTCATTTTTTATCACATCCACCATCTTTGGGTTTAATTGTCCTTGCGCCTTTTTCATTGCTTTCATATTTTCCTCCAAGGGGTCAATCCCTTTTAAGTCGGCAATGGTCTCATCATCCTCCAAAAATGTGAATTTGAGATGCTCGAGAGGTGGTTTTAATTTTGGATCTGGCCCCTGCGCTACAGAAGGTAAAAGCTTAGTACCTGGGGATAACAACTCATTAACGGATTCAAATTTATCAAAGTCAAATTTAAAATCATAAATGGATTCAAAATTTTCTTCCACTAATGAGTCGATTATATCGACACAATTCACGCTCAAAATTTCACTTTGGGTGGCTAATGGCATCGTGAGCGTTAAATTTCACGATCTCCCCATCAAACTCCATCGTGAGAGTTCCACTTCGAACGTCAATTTTAGTACTAGCTGTACTAAGGAATGGTCGTCCTAACAAGAGATCTGAAGATCCCGGAGCACTGTCCTCCTCCATTTTTATCACATAGAAATCTGCAGGAAAAATAAGTTCGTTAACTTTTACCAACACGTCCTCGAGGACTCCTTCGGGACGCACAACGGACCTGTCTGCCAGTTGAATGATAACACCTGTTTTTGTTAAAAAACCTGCGTTAAGTGATTCATAAATAGAATAGGGCATTACATTTATGGAGGCTCCTAGATCACACATAGCCTTTTTAATTCCTAAATGTCCTATTTTGCATGGTATTGCAAACATACCCCTATCCTTACATTTTGCTTGGCATTTTCCAACAGTAACATCTGCGGTTACATTTTCACCAACATTCACCCTTTCATTACCTGTTAACTTTCGTTTGTTGGTGCAAAGCTCTTTAAGAAATTTAGCATACCTGGGTATTTGCTTGATGGCATCCAACAACGGAATGTTAATCTCGACGTTCCTAAATGTTTCGAGGATCTCTTTGTCCTCCTTACCTTTTCGACATTGGTTGAAACATTCTGGAAAGGGAGGTTGAATTTTGGGCAATGGAAGTCTTGGTCGGACCTGTTCGTCTTTCTCAGATTTTTCTGGCGATTTCTTGGGCACAATTCACATGTCGGAATCGATTCGAAACTTTTCCACTTCGCAGCGTCACTGCATTTGCGTTTTGCCTTGGGTTTGGTTCTATTTGTAACGGTAGCTTCCTTGGAGAGTTCAATTTCTCAACTGATATGGTCAATTCTCTTATAGATGCCTCGGTTTTCTGTTGAAAATCAAGCATATTAGCTGCTAATTTATTGACCAAAGTTTCTAGAGAATTACCTGAGTCTTGTGGCTGCTGTGGAACTCGATTTTGGTATGGTCAGGTATATTGTGGGTTGGCCCCATAACTTAAGTTAGGGTGATCCTCCATCCCAGGTTGTAGGTATTAGCGTAAAGGGTCATATCGCCTCTGTGGTGGACCAGAAAATTACCCACGACATTTAAATGAGCCATAGTATCGTCATCTGATCGGGACAAGTATCGCTTGTATGCTCAGTGTAGCACATATTCCACATAACCGAGAAATTTGTCTTTGTTTTTTTCTGCAAGAAGAGTATTCATCATATTAGTAAGTCTATCAACTTTATCCTCTAAGGTTGAATTACTTAGCCGGTGAACCCTTCCTGGGGTTCATGATAGCTCGAATCTGCTGAGAATTAGCGACCATTGTAGAAATTAAGTCCCTTGCTTGCTTTGGAGGGAGTCATGTTGACCAACGCCCTCCACTAGCGGCGTCTACCATGTTCATCTCCATCGGTTTCAAACCTTCATAAAAATCTTGAAGGAGAGATTGCTCGGTTATACCGTGTTTGTGGCAGCTTGCACATAACTTCTTGAACCGCTCCCAATAATCATATAGAGTTTACGCTTCTTTTCTCGCCTTATCCCAACGATCTCCTTCTTAGCTCAAATGCTCTTGATCTTTGGGAAAAACACGTTGAGGAACAAACGAGAAAGATCAGCCCATGTAGTTATAGATCCAGGAGGTAAATAAAACAACCAATCCCTAGCTGAATCTGCTAGGGAGAAAGGGAAAGCGCGCAATTTAATCTGATCCTCGGTTACACCTTGAGGTTTCATACTCAGACAAACCATATGAAACTCCTTTAAGTGTTTATGGGGGTTTTCATTCTGTAACCCTCGCAATGTTGGTAGCAACTGAATCAATCCTGATTTCAGCTTAAAATCGGTATCCATGGTAGGATATGCGATGCACAGTGGCGGTTGTTCCGTCGGATCTTCGGCTAGTTGCCGAATCGTTTGAGCCATTGGTTCTTGTACTAAATTAGGGTTTTCGTCAACCCTAGCGTTGAACACTTCTTCCAATGGATCGACTTCTTCTGCTTTACTTTCAAGCGTTTGAGTAGGGTTTTCGTTAACCCTAGACTCCGCTTCGTCGTCGGTCCTAACTTCTGGTGGTGGATTGCTTCTAGTCACTACCACCGCTGACTGCTTTTTCCTCAACTTAGTTTCTTTTCGATTAGCTTTCGCAGTCTTTTCGATCTCCGAATCAAACGCAAGAATACCTGGAGCAGATCTGGTCATAGAAAACAAAAAATCGGGATTAGTACGTTATCGATCCCCTAAGAACGGCGCGCCAAAAATTGATGCGTCGTTGAATGCACCAAAATATATCCTACTCCCGCCAAATAATGAAAATAACGATGAAAGGGTAAGTAGGGTCGAATCCACGAGGATCGGATTATAAAATGCTCGTCTTTTCAAATCCAGGCGCGAATCGTGCCCAAGAAATCCTCGCGTTCTGCAAAAATAAAAAAAGAATTAATAATTTTTGATCCGGAAAAAAATAAAAATCGAATTTAAGATGATTTGAAATTACGAAAATAAATTGAGAAAAATAAATAAATAAATGAAAAGGGTTTAGAGAAAAGTGTCTTATGTGGAGAGATTCCACCTCTGGTTGTCTCGTTCCTCCTTGGCTCCGTCTTGGCTTTTAGATGACCCTTCTCCCGCCTGTAAGCCGATTATAGTGGAAGAGGACGCCTCGACCACCAACTCCAAGAGTTTTAACTTACGGATTTAGGGAGCGACTCTAGCTTGCTATTGCCCTTGTGTGGGGTCATTTATGCTAGATCAACGTTTCCCAATGGCGAATCCCACGCCATTTTGTCTCTTGGGCTCGCTAACCTCTGACGCAGTAAGCTCACGAACCGACGGTGCAATCCTCCCAAAACACACAAAGCGGCCGCCTTTGCATACGTTGAAAGGGTTACTTTTAAAGGGACCTGGACGGAAGCGTCAGCCCCGTAATGCGGAGAAATGATGAATACTTGGGTGAAAAAGTTGATTGCAGGTTCTAAGCCTCAAGAACCTTTTTCTGGGGAATTCGACAACCTTCGGCTAGGTGGAATTTTAGTGGCTCATATTTGTAATGGAAAAGGAAATAGATATAAAAGTATGAAAGAAAAGAGTATTTATTGAAGGAAAAGAAATAAAGGACAAAAGACTTGTGGGGGAGGAGTGTACAGAAAAAAAGATGATCCAAATGAACTACCCCATCCCCTATTTATAGTGCTTAGAGTAGATAGTCTAATTATACTCAAACTCTAAAAGATAATTACAATTTAATTAAAGATAAATAGAGATAAATAAAGAAATCAAATAATCCTAGATAATTATCCTAATATTAATTATCCTAATATAATTAAAATAGAATTTGATAAAGCAAAGTCTCTTCTTTTTGCATTTCAATCCCTCTGCCCTCCATGTTTGCACTTTTGGCACCATCTTTTCCCTTTGTTGCACATTGGTCCATTTTTATCTTTAATTTCACGATTTTGGCCCTCAATTTTGCATTGGTCTCCAATTTAGTCCCTACGAGATAAAAGTCCATAAATAGCCCAAATTAGTAGAGTCACATTCGAAATTAATATACAATCAGCACATAAAAACATGTCGTTCTAAAGTGTTATCAACTACTCTTGGATTTCTCCTTCTATTTTAAAGTACTATTGAAGTTGAAGTATTGATCCATTTATATTATTGAAATGTTTGATAGAGATCTACAGTTTACGGTTCACTTTCAGATTTCGGGATAACTTATAAGAATGCTATATGAGTGATAGTTGATTAATTTATAAAGTCAGAACTGATTGATGGCTTCAGAAACTTGCAGAGATGTACATTCCAGAAATTGTAAGATTTCATGGTATTCCAGTATTGATAATTTCTGATCGAGATTGCAGTTCACCTTAGGGTTCTGAAAACAATTACAGGAAATTATTGTGTACTTAACTCGATTTCAGTACATCATTTCATTCGCAAATTGATGGATAATTCAAGAGAGAGTTGGTTAGATTTAGGAAGATGTACTGGTGGCCAGGTATGAAACGTGATATTTCTGAGTTTGTATCCAGATGTCTGATATGTCAACAGGTCAAAGCAGAACATCAAGTACCTTCAGGGTTACTCCAGCCAATTACTATACCGGAATAGAAATGGGAAAGAATCACTATGGATTTTGTATCGGGGTTACCATTATCTCTGAGAAAAAAAAAAGATGTTATTTGGGTGATTGTTGACCGATTGGTAAAATCAGCGCACTTTATTCAGGTACGTATGGATTATTCTTTAGATAAACTGGTTAAACTGTATATATCTGAGATTGTCAGAATACACAGAGTGCCTGTCTCCATTATATTGGATATCTCCAATTTACGTCTCGTTTCTAGGATAAATTACAAGAAGCTTTGGGTATTCAGTTGTATTTCAGTACTGCATTTCATCCTCAGACAGATGGCCAATCTGAGTTTGTAATTCAGGTATTGGAAGATATACTCGATGTTGTATACTAGAGTTCGAAGGTAATTGGGAGAGGTATCTACTTTTGATTGAATTTGCTTACAATAATGATTATCATCCAAAGTATTAAAATAGCTCCGTATAAAGCTTTACATGGTAGGAAATGTAGAACATCATTATATATGGATGAGCTCAATGAAAAGAAGATACATGGGTTTGATTTGATCCGGGAAATAGAAGAAAAAGTAAAGGTGATTCGGAATAGATTAAAAGCAGCATTCGACAACAGAAATCAATTGTGGATTTAAAACGTCGGGATATTAAATATTCTGTTGCTGATAAGGTATTTATCAAGGTGTTTATTTGAAAGAAACTATAAGAATTCAGTGTTTCATCTCTTTTTAAGTAAATTTCGAGGACGAAATTTCAAAAGGGGGGGAGAATTGTAACGACCTCAAAAGTATGGATATTGAAAAATGAGTTATCGGGTCTCCATTTTTAGTAAACGGACTCATAAAACATTTATTAAAAATATTTACAAAGTTAGTTGTGTGTTTAATAAGGTTTTATTTAGGTGAATTTGATTTAATTAGAAGTATTTGAGAAAAAGTATTAAATTGAAAAAGGTGCAAAAGTTGAATTATAGATTAAAAGAAATTATGAAGGACCAAAATGGCAATTATGCCATTTTGTAAAGTTGAGGCGGTGTATTGTGTAAAAAATCTGAGATTTTTAGTATATTATTATATTATTATATTATTATATATATAAAACAAAAAAAAAAAGAATAGAAAGATATAGAAACAGAGAAGCAAAACAGAACAGAGAGCAATCGTGAAGGAAAGAAAGAAAAAAGAGAAAAGAAAGAAGAAAAAGGAAAAATAGAAAGTTTGAAGCTTGGAGTTTAATTGGTAAGTTAATTTAGTCCTTTTCTTTTAATTTTGATGTTTTATAAGTTTTAGAACAAAGTTTTGATGAATTTGAATTGAGGTTTTTGGAGTTTTAAAGCTTCTAAACATAACATATGATGAACAAAAAGATGAATTAGTGGTTTAATTGAAAGAAATTGAAGTTAGAATTGAGTAAAGGATTTAATTGTAAAATAAGCTATAAGAAAACTGTTTTGGGACAGCAGCAGTAGGGTAACTTTGAAAAATCACCAAAAATCGTAGAAGAGGAATTATAAGTTGAATGAGATATGAAATTAAAGCTTATTGAGTCTATTTTCATATGAAAGAAACAGGGAAAGCAAATGAATTCTGTAATTTGAGATATTTATATTTTTGTAAGACTGGTTTAGAGGGATTTCGGGATCCCCTATTCTGACTTTGGAAAATCATAAAAAATTGGAGAAAAATAATTAGAGGCTTAAAGTTATATGATTAGAATTCTGAATGAGTCTATTTTCAATATAAATAAACATGAACATCATATGAATCTTGTATAAAGAGATAATTAATTTTTAGTGAAAAAGGGTCAGAACTGCCAGACAGCAGAACAGGGGTGACTTTGATGAATAAACTGTACTAATTGGCTAGGCCAAAAATTCTAGAAATTTTATGGTATGAAGACATGTGAGTCTAGTTTCAGGGAAAATTAACGGTTCATCATTTGGAGTTCTGTAGCTCGAGAAATAAATAATTTAGTGACTATGACACAAAAGGACAGCTTTGAATAAGTTTATGAGTAAATGATTAAATTGAAATGTGAGCAATAGTAAGAAAGCATGAATTTATCATAAAATACATGTTTATTTTATTAAATAGTACAGGAAATTATTTGATTATTTTTAACATATAAATGTTATATGTTTATATGAAATTGAAGAAAAAGAAAAGGAAGGAGAGGACCGAATTGAAGGAAAAGGAAAAGAGAAGGTTAAAGAGTGAAGGAAGAAGAATTTATATCACCTCAACTTTTTGTTGTAAGTACTACAAGAATTTTAAATTATTGTTATTTATCTTTTTTTGAAATATTTATGTGAATTATTTAAATATATAAGATTCAGCTTTAAATGCCCAAGTAGACGAAATTAGAACTACTGGGATATTAGTGGCATGCCATTAAGGAACTTTAGCGCGCTCGATATTAGCACGCCGGTGCTCTCGATATTAGCACGCGTCGTTGCTCTCGATATTAGCACGTTGGTGCTCTCTGATATTAGCACGTTGGTGCTCTCTGATATTAGCACGTTGGTGCTCTCTGATTATTAGCACGTCAGTGCTCTCTGATTATTAGCACATTGGTACTCTCTGTTCACTTGTGCATCATAATGCACCTCTGTATATGTTCCGTATATCCGATGTGTTCTATAAAGTCTACTTTGGGCTAAGAATTGAAACGAGGACAAAGTGAATTACTGATGTGTTAAGGTAAGATTTATACCTTACAAAAGATAAGTTAAATTTTATTAAAGCAAGGCATACACGAAGAAACTTATATGTGAGAAGATATGCAATAATTGATTGAGTTAAAATATTCTGTTATGATTGCTTATTTAATTATTTTTGTAGTGCTTACTAAGCCTTCACCGGCTTAACGCGTTTATTTTAACGCGTAGGTACAATTAGACTAGGAGAGAAGTCCAACTAAAAGATCGCTCATCTCATCACATCCTCAACGGCTTCAAAAGTAGGTATTGTATTTTGTATTAAAACGGCATGTACATATGTAGTTCAAAGGTGTTCCCACGTGATAGGGACTAAAATATAGATTCTTGAAATTTTATCTATTTTCAGTTATTTGAAGTATGTTGGTATATATGGAATAAATTAATAAACAATAAATATGTTATCAAAAATGGTTGGAAAGTTAAAATATTATATTCAAATGTTTTAATTAGACAGTATCTGGCCATAATTGTTTTGGCACCAAATGTAATAGTCTTATATCGGGTCTGCATGATTGAACCGGGTATAGGGGTATTACATCATTATTTTGCAGGGAATAGGATATATTTGGTGCTTTCAACGACACATCATGTACATAAACTTAATTCCAACCCATAAACACCTAGAAGGAACCATATGTGATAAACTAAAAGAGGAACGAACACGGATCCATAGGCGCGTACTAGAATTGTAAAGTTTATTGATGGGTAATTTAGGTATAGTATAAAAAATTAATACAGTAAAAGTAACAAATAATTGGAGTAAAGTACACTTAAGGTCACTAAACTACTAGTAAGTTTACGTTTTGGTCGGTTAACATTTAAAAGTTATAAAATGGTCACTAAATTATTTGGAAGTTCTCTTTTAAGTCATCAGGTTGTTAAAATCACTGCTATATGGCATTCATTGTTTGCCCGCTAACTCTTCTACCCCTATATTTCTATAGTTTAGGTTTTTTTTCATGAAACAATTTTAAATGTCACATATTTACGAATCAAAATCTAAATAGCTTTTTTCCCAGTTCTTCGGCACCAACCATCAGATTGATTTGATTTAATATATGTTCTTCTACTCGTCGATGAGTATTTATCCATCGTATCATTCATCAAATTGACGCTTTAACCCGCTAGTCGGACTTTTTTAAAGAAAAAACTAATAGTCCAATAAATTAAATAAATAATGTTGAATAAATCAGTGACTTAAATAAAAATTCTCGAATAATTTAATAATTATTTTGTAATTTTTTTAAGTTAAATAATCAAAACATAAATTTATTAATAGTTTTTTTTTGTGAAAAAATTTATTAATAGTTTAAGTATAAATTAGGCACGTAATTATCAATTTTCATTTGGACTTATCCAAACAATTACGATGAATTGAGGGTTGGCTTACTAATGTGAGTGATCTTTACTTTAGCTTGTCTTTTCTTCACATCCAATGTGGAACTTGAAAACAGGTTTTGCTTTCAATGCGGAAAATCTCGTGCTTTTGAAATTTTGTCCCCGTTACTTTTTGTCTCCACTTAACGTTTTCTCTTAAAAAAATAAAAATAAAAGCGAGTCTTTTTTTATTTTAAAAAATTGCTTTTTTTATTTTTCTTTTCCCAAATTTCCTATTTCACTAAACACGTGATTTCCTCTTGCATCCACTTTGAATATATGTTATTTTATTTAAAAAAGGTTAAGTTCCATTTTAATAATAATAATAATAATAATATCTTCGGCTATTTGCTGTCCAAGGAAAAATAATTACCAACCTCGCCCCCGAAAACAGCTCTTCAAAACTTCTGATACAGAGAAATACTTCTCCACTAATACATATAATATTCTACTAGTACTTGCCGATCTGTTTGTGGAATCTGTTCTGAACCAGCAGGAGAAATGGCAGAGGCTATTGTGTCCTTAGCTGTTGAAAGAATTTCTGATTTACTCATCCATGAAGCTGTTTTCCTCGAAGATGTGAAAGATCAAGTTGAGAGCCTAACGGCTGAACTGAAGCGAATGCAGTGTTTCTTGAAGGACGCGGATCGCAAGCTTGAACAAGATGTGCGTTTCCAGCATCGGGTGTCGGAAATCAGAGATCTTGCTTATGATGCTGAAGATGTCATCGACTCCTTTATTCTTAAAGCAGCACATCAACGAGGTTTTCATGGGATCGTCAAGAGATTCACCTCCATTTGCACCAAACCTTATCATCTGCACAAAATCGGGATGCAGGTCAAAGCAATCCAGACCAAGCTCCAAAACATTTCCAATAATCTTCCAGCTTATGAGATATCCCGTGATGGAGAAGGTTCTAGCTCAGTTTTCAACGTGCAGCGACAGTTAAGAAGGACATACTCACATGTTGAGGAAGAGGACGTTGTTAGCTTGAAGGGTAGCACGAAGGATGTCATGACCAAGTTGATGACTGAAGAAGATAGACCCCACGCCGTGGTTTCCATAGTCGGCATGGGAGGCCTCGGTAAGACTACTCTTGCCAGAAAAGTATATAATCATGTTGATGTGAGACGCCATTTTGATTTATTGGCTTGGTTTTCTATCTCTCAACAATTTAAGCTCAGAGAAGCTTTGCTTAGTGTCTTGAAGAAAGTTCTCTCTCCTTCGAACGATGAAAGAGAGAAATTTGAGAAAATGGACGAGATTGAGCTGACGAGAACGCTTTTTGATGCTTTAAAAGAAAAACGGTATTTGGTGGTCCTCGATGATATTTGGAGAAGCGAGGATTGGGATATTCTTAAACCTGCTTTTCCACGAGGAAGAAAGGGAAGCAAAATATTGTTCACAACACGAATAAAAAATGTGGCTTCACATGCCGATCCTTGGAGCACTCCGGTGGAGCTCTCACTTCTTACAAATGATGAAAGTTGGAATCTTTTGTGTAAGAAAGCATTCCCGCGAAGCAAAATGGGTTCTCAATGCTGCTCAGAAGAATTTGTGAAGCTTGGAAAAGAGATGGTGAAAAAATGTGGAGGTCTGCCTTTAGCAATTGTTCTGTTGGGAGGCTTGCTAGCAACAGAACAGTCATTGGCTCAATGGGAGATGGTTCACAAAAACATCCATGGACACTTAAATGAGCTCCCACACCAAGATCGTCAATATGGTGCAGTCAACCGAATTTTGGTTTCAAGCTACAATGCCTTGCCTTATCCTTTAAAACCATGCTTTTTGTATCTTAGTCATTATCCAGAAGATTGGGAGATACCGAAAAAAGAACTCATTCGTTTATGGATCGCTGAAGGTTTCATTCCGGAAAACGAAGAATTCTTGATGGAGGATTTAGGCGAAAAATTCCTAGAAGAGCTTATAGATAGGAGCTTGGTTGAAGTTAGCAGGCGAGACTATACAGGAACAAATGTGAAGACATGTCGAGTGCATGATCTCTTGAGGGACTTGTGCATGAAGAAAGCAAGAGAGGAGAAGTTCTTGGAAATTATTCAACAACCACTGCATGAACTTGAAGTGAAATTGGCAGAATCTATGCTACGAAGAATTTCTATTCATCATAGTAAATCGGAAGTTTATCTGAAGGGAGAGCATCCAAAATTACGTTCTTTGTTGTTTTCTCAGAATGAGGAATTGGTAGAATTATGCATTACAAGATACAAAAGCTTCAAATTTTTAAGGGTGTTGACTCTCGCAAAAAGTTACAACAACAAAAAGTGGCATGTGTCAGCTGAAATTGGTAATCTCCAACATTTGAGATACTTGAAGTTATACTACCTTAGCGAAATGATTTTGCCGCGATCTATTGGCAAGTTAAAGAGTTTGTACACTTTATACATCAAGTCTGGTTATTACATTGTAATTCCAGATGGTGTGTTTAAGTTGGAACGTTTAAGGCATCTTGTAATAAAAGCGTATTGGACATCTTCCTTATATGGATTTCGTTGGCGGCAAGGGTTCACTTCAAAAAATATTGAAACTTTGAAGTTCATAGTGGTGGGTGAGAAGCCGGTTGAAAATAATGCAGTGCTTAGGTGGACTAATATTCAGAGTTTAGGAATATTAATTACCAGAGCAAAATATGTGAGGCCTACCCTAATCTTGCTAACCAAATTGCAACGCCTTGGGTCAATGTCCTTAAGTATTTTTAATGGCTCACACCGAGACTTAGAACCCCTTTCTCAATATTATCACCTCTCCAAACTGAAATTACGGGGGCGGATAGAAGATGAGCCACGTTCGAACGGTCATGTTTTGAAATTTCTTCCATCAAATATTGTCAAATTAACTTTGGTTCAGTGTGAGTTGAGCCAAGATCCAATGGCCATATTAGAAAAGCTATGTCATTTGAGGATTCTCCATTTGGAAGAAGCATATGTTGGGAGTAAAATGGTGTGCTCTGCAAATGGATTTACTAAACTTGATTATCTTGAAATGAATTCTTTATTTATGTTGGAGGAGTGGGAAATAAAAGAAGGTGCAATGCCATGCCTTCGAGAATTGAAGTTACACTGTCTTAGTAGTTTAAGGATTCTTCCAGAAGGATTGAGGTATATTACTACTCTCCAAGAATTGAATTTAATGGAAATGCCTTTGTCATTGAAAGAAAGGATTAAAGTGATAGATGCAAGAGAAGGAGAAGATTCCTATAAAGTGCGCCACATTTCCTCCATCCACATTAATTGATGCCAAAGTAATACGTGAGGTATTTATTTTTGTAAAATAATAATCTTTACATTCTTTTTCTTTTCTTTTCACCCATAGAGTTAGAGATTGATATAATATTGATAAAATAACAAGATTGAAGAATATATCTTTAATTACCCTAAAAATTGTAATTAATATATAAAAAATTTCTAATAATTTTTCTAGAAAAACTAAAATTTTAATTTTTTTTATTATTTCATATTTTTAATTATTATACATAAGAGATGATGATATATACATACCATTTTTTTTTCTTGATGTAGGTTATGTAATCAGCACTGGAGTGCACTTTGCCGAGATATCTAATTTCATTGATTGTGTATATGTATTTTTTATAAGAATAAGATTGCTATATGGTATGAGCTTTCATTAAGTGTGTGTATATATTTTTTATAAGAATTGGATTTGTAACATCCCGAAATAGGGCCTATACGGAACAGTGGTTGCGAAACCACAAATTCGAGATAGAAAAGTTTATTACGATTAATTATTATGATTTATCGAGTGATTAGATGCATGTGTTAGAATATCGTCGATAGAAAATTTCATGAATTGCATGTCTAATTTGCCTATTAGGACTTAATTGCAAAAGTTGATAAATATGAGTTTTAGATGTTAAAGGATTTAATTGAAGAGCATAATTGAAGTAGAGGCCCTTAAATGGTAATTATACCATTAGGCTTTCATGGACAAATATTGTAATGGCCTAAATTCAAGATTATCGGAATAATGGTTTCGCAACTATAAATCCGATTTAAATAGAAATTTATTTCAATATATTTGCATGAATATTTATATGATAGGAAATATTTTTATAAATATTCATAAAATGTTAGTAATGTGGTATTAAACTTTCGTTAGAAAATTTTAACGTTTGGGTAGGAAATTAAATGAAAAGGACTAAATTGAAATGAAAGTAAAAGTTAAATTATAGATTAAAAGAAATTATGAAGGACCAAAATAGAAATTATGCCATTTTGTAAAGTTGAGGCGATGTATTGATTAAAATCTGAGATTTTTTTTAAGTATATTATTATATTATATATTATATTATTATATTATTATATTATTATATATATATATAAAGAAAGGAGAAAAGAAACAAAAAAAAAAACAAAACAAAAAGAAGAACAGAGAGCAAACGTGAAGGGAAGGAAGAAAAAGAGAAAAGAAAGAAGAAAAGGGATAATAGAGTTTTTAAAGCTTAGAGTTTAATTTGGTAAGTTAATTTAGTCCTTTTCTTTTAATTTTGATGCTTTATAAGTTTTAGAACAAAGTTTTGATGAATTTAAGTTGAAGTTTTTGAAGTTTTAGAGTGTTTGAATATAGCATATGATGAATAAAATGATGAATTAGTGGTTTAATTGAAAGAATTTGAAGTTAGAATTGGATAAAGGACTTAATTGTAAAACAAGCTATAAGAAAACAGTTTTGGGACAGCAGCAGTAGAGTAAGTTTGAAAATTCACCAAAAATCGTATAAGTGGAATTAGAAGTTGAGTGAGGTATGAAATTAAAGATTATTGAGTCTATTTTCATATGAAAGAAACAAGGAAAGAAAAGAAGTTCTGTATTTTGAGATATTTAGATTTTTGTAAGACTGGTTTAGAATAAATTTGGGTTCCCCTATTTTGACTTTAGAAAATTATCAAAAATTGAAGAAAAATAATTAGGGGCTTAAATTTATATTTTTAGAATCCTGAATGAGTCTATTTTCTATAGAAATAAACGGGAACACCATCTGATTTCTGTATGAAGAGATAATTAATTTTTAGTGAAGAAGGGTTAGAACTGCCAGACAGCAAAACAGGGGTAACTTTGATAAATAAACTGTACTAATTGGCTAGGCTAAAAATTCTGGAAATTTTATGGTATAAAGAAATGTGAGTCTAGTTTCAGGAAAAATTAACGGTTCTTCATTTGGAGCTCTGTAGCTCGAGAAATAAATAATTTAGTGACTGTGACTCAAGTAGACAGCTTTGAATAGACTAAAAATAATAATAGAATTATAGAAAATGCTACATGTGAACATGAAATGTATTGAATTGATGATTGAATTTATTTATTTAGATCTGGAAAACTAAAATACGAAGCTAGATCGAGGAAAAGAAAAAGTCCCGGATTAGTAGATTTTGTGTACGAACAAGTATCGAGGTAAGTTCATGTAACTTGAATTATATTCTTAAATGTTTGAAATGTATGTTATTGATGTGAATATAATTTGAATGCTCATTGTATGAAAATTGATGATACATTGGTATATTTGATAAAAAAGGGAAGAAATCCCGGTTGAATGAAAGGAAAATTCGATGGATCTCTGAAAAGGAATTGACGGTAAAAAGGATCTAGCCCGGACGGGTGATCCTATCCTGACATAGCCCTCCCGAAGAATATGTGGAAAATGGATTTAGCCCGGACGGGTAATCCGAATTAGGGTCTGAATTTAGCCTGGACTGGTAATTCAGATCCAAGCTCATTAGAGTAATTGTCGTTGCAGGGGATTTAGCCTGGACTGGTAATCCCGACAATACTCTATGAGTTTATATTACAGTGATTTAGCTCGGACTGTAATCCCATTGTAAAGATGAGGTTCGCGAGTGTGCTCTCTCTCAAAATGAAAATGTGCGCACATGAATATGAATTGACGGACCCGAATTTGTACACTAAAGTGTACCTCTGAAAATCCATCGAAATTCCGAGTAATTCAACGGGATAAATATGGAAATCATGATATTGATGAGCTCATCAATCATAATATATATTATTGATATATGGAAATTATTGGACTGACTTGAATGTTGAGTTTGTAAATGTTAGGGTATATGAATGTTTATCGCGTGTATTGTAAATATTAGGTAAGTATAATTCTTGTTACATGGGCTTACTAAGCACAAAGTGCTTACCCTATTTCCTTTTTTCCTATTTTGTAGTGTTGAGAGCTCGGAGGTCGGTTTCAGTCGGAGACATATCACACTATCAACCCCAAGATTTCGGTATTTTAAGAAACTTTATTTTAGAAATTAATGGCATGTATAAGCTAATAAAATAGATGTTAATATGAAAGGAATGTAAGGTCAGCCATTGGTATGGCCTATGTGTTAAAGTTATCTTATAAATATGCATGAATTATTTTAAAAATATGTTGAATTAGACTGGTCTCGGTTTTAAAAAAAAAATTGTAAACTCTGGTAATGCCTCGTACCTTATTCTGACAACGAATATAGGTAGGAGTGTTACATTTGTTGGTATCAGAGCTACGGTTTAGCCGGTTCTAGAACCGATATAGCAAATACGGATTAGCTATACTTGCCATTTAAATTATTTTTGATAGTGTGATATCTCCTGACCATTTAAATTGTGTTTTCCTTATAGTAATGTCATCCGACCGAGCTCAATCTGAGAAAGTCGGGAGTCATGCTCGGCTTCAAAGACAAAAGAGAAGAAACTAGCGATGAAGGCCCAAAGATAGAGGGTCAAGGGAGGAGGCAAAAATAGCCTTCTTTCAAATGATGAATGAATGGTTTACCCAAACACATAAGAACTAACCCTACAAAGGCAAACAAACTCAAGCTCCCCTCCTGTTCCTCCACCGGTTCCCGAGATTCCACAGGTATGCAGTGCTGAATCTGTCGAGAAAGGGAAAGCTCCGTCGATAAAATCCGAAAATATGGGGCGAAGAATTTCGAGCGAAGCAGCTGATGATGATCCCGAAAGAGCTGAATTTTGGCTAGAAAATACTACTCGGGTTTTGGAGGAATTATCTTGCACGCCTGAAGAATGTTTGAAATGTCTTTGTTTCAACGCTAAAAGACACAAACTTATCATTGGTGGAATACTAAAGCTTGATTGTTCCGAAAGAAGAAATTACATGGGAATTCTTCCAGCACTACCTTCAAAAAAAAACATATCGATCGAGATTCCTTGATCGAAAAGAAAAGAATTTCTTGGTCAAACAGGCAATAGATCGAGATCTCGAGTATGAAAGTGAATTTGTTCGGTTGAGTAAATATGCTCGAGAATAGGTACAGTCGGAAGCTGAAATGTGCAAACGATTCGAAATTAAGCTCCTTGTTGGAATTCTTGAAATTCGAGAGTTTGCTACACTAGCAGAACGAGCTTATAAAGCAGAAGAATGGAGCAAAGAAAAGAAACAGGCTGAGAGGAAGCTCGAATTTTTAGTAAAAGACCAATGGGAAAATCTCGCTTTTCTACTCCAAAGAAATTGAAGAAGTACCAGATCGTTCTACCTCAACCACTGGGTATTCTGGATAGAGTGCGAGGTTCACGCGACTAATTCAAGACCTTCCACTCCATCAGTGACCAGTGTTGGCAGTGTTGGTACCTCTAAGCCGAGATGCTAGTATTGTAATAAAGCTCATTTTGGTGAATATCGATTTAAGAGCGGGGCTTGTTGCCGATGTGGTTCTTTTGACCATTTCCTCAGAGATTGTCCAGAAAGAAGTAAAAAAGAAGCTGAATATATATCGAAGCCAAGTAATCCATCTTTGAGGGGTAGACCATCTCGACCATCCGGTAATGTCAGTGGTAGCCGAGGAGCTACAAAAGATACTGCAAGTAGGCCTGAGACACGAGCGCCTTCTAGGACATATGTCATACGTACCAGAGAAGATGCCTCAGCACCCGATGTTTTACTGGTACATTTTCTTTACTTGATACTAATATTACTGCATTAATTGATCCCGATTCTACGCATTCATATATATGTGTAAAACTTGCATGCGTTAAAGATTTATCTATTGAACCTACTGAATTTGCGGTTAAAGTCTCGAACCCTTTTGGCCAATCTATTTTGGTAGATAAAATTTGTAAAAATTGTCCACTGATGGTAAGAGGTTATTGTTTCCTGGCTGATTTGATGTTACTGCCATTTGATGAGTTTGATGTGATATTGGGCATGGATTGGTTAACTCAAAGATGATGCGATGAGTAAATCATAAATGTAAATATATTGTGTTGAAGTGTCAAAATAGTGAACTACTTCGGGTTAAATCCGATCAGACAGAGGGATTATCTGATGTGATTTCAGTTATTACTGCTCATAGGTATGTCAAAAAGGGGTGTGATGCTTTTCTTACTTATGTATTAGATACCAAGGTATCTGAGTCGAAGATTCAAGCAGTGCCAGTGGCATGCGAATTTTCTGATGTGTTTCGGAGGAGTTACTGTGGTTGCCACGAGAAAGAGAAGTGGAATTTTCTATAGATTTGATTCCGGAACTACTCCGATTTCCATAGCTCCGCATCGAATGGCTCCTACAAATTAAAGGAATTAAAGACACGATTCTGAGAACTTGTTGATAGAGGTTTTGTCCGACCGAGTCATTCACCTTGGGGTGCTCCGGCTCGCTTTGTGAAAAAGAAAGATGGGTCTTTGAGATTGTGTATTGACTATCGGCGACTTAATAAGGTAACTATAAAGAATAAGTATCCGCTGTTGCCGGATTGATGATTTATTTGATCGGTTGAAAGGTGCTATTGTGTTTTCAAAGATAGATATCGGATCGGGCTATTATCGATTCTGAGTAATGGAGTCGATGTGCCAAAGACGACTTTGAGAACCAGTGCACGGGCATTATGAGTTTCGTTATGCCATTTGGGTTGACTAATGCACTGCGATATTTATGGATTGATGAATCGAATATTCGGACCGTGCATTTAGACAGATTTGTGGTAGTATTCATTGATGATATTTTGGTTTATTCTCGAGATGAAGAAGAACATACGAAACATTTGAGAATTGTGTTGCAAATTTTGCGAGAGAAACAGATTATATGCTAAATTCAAAGAAATGTGAATTTTGGCTTGAGAAGTGGGTTTTCTTGGACATATTGTATCCATTGAAGGCATCGGGGTAGATCCAAGTAAAATCTCAAATATTGTCAATTGAAATCCACTCAAGACCGTGATCGAAGTTAGAAGTTTCTTGGGTTTAGCTTTGTTTATTATTGGAGATTTGTACAGGATTTCTCTATGATAGCTTCTCCGATGACTCGGTTATTACTGAAAAGATATAAAGTTCGAGTGGGTGATGAATGTCACAGAGTTTCAACCGATTAAAAGATCTACTAACGAAAGCACCAAATATTAGTGCAAATGAACCGGTAAGGAATTTGTTATTTACAATGATGCCTCATTAAATGGTTTAGGTTGTGTCTTGATGCAAGAAGGTAAAGTAATAGCCTATGCTTCAAGACAACTTAAACCACATTAAAGAAATTATCCGGTACATGATCTTGAGTTAGCTGCTATTGTTTTTGCATTGAAGATATGGCGGCATTATTTGTACGGTGAGAAATGTTATATTTATACTGATCATAAAAGCTTAAAATATTTGATGACACGAAAGATTTGAATTTGAGACAATAGCAGTGGCTTGAACCCGATAAAGGACTATGATTTGATTATTGATTATCATCTGGGTAAGGCTAATGTTGTGGCTGATGCTTTGAGTCGAAAATCTCTATTTGCTTTACGAGTTATGAATACCTGATTGTCACTGATTGATGATGGTTCAATCATAGCTGAATTGAGAGCTAAACCGACATTTCTACAATAAATATGTGAAGCTCAGAAGAATGATGAGAAGTTACAGGTTAAACGGGCACAATATGAGTCAGGTACTGATTCTGAATTTCAAGTTGGGATTGATGATTGTTTATTATTCGGAGGTAGGGTATGTGTACCCAAGAATTGAGCTCATACAGAAGATTTTACACGAGGCTCACAGTGGTACTATGTCTGTACATCCGGGAAATAATAAAATGTATAATGATTTGAAGAAGATGTACTGGTGGCCAGGTATGAAACGTGATATTTCTGAGTTTGTATCAAGATGTTTGATATGTCAACAGTCAAAGCAGAACATCGTACCTTCTTCGGTTACTTCACCAATTACTATACGTAATGGAAATGGGAAAGAATCACTATGGATTTTGTATCGGGATTACCATTGTCTTCGAGGAAAAAGATGCTATTTGGGTGATTGTTGACCGATTGACAAAGTTAGCACACTTTATTCCGAATGACGTATGGATTATTCTTTAGATAAACCGTTTGAATTGTACATATCTCGAGATTGTCGGGCTACATGGAGTGCTGTCTCTCATTATATCGGATAGAGATCCCCGATTTACGCCTCGTTTCGGGATAAATTGCAAGAAGCTTTGGGTACTCGGCTGTATTTCAAGATCGCATTTCATCCTCGCATGTGATGGCCAATCTGAGCGTGTAATTCAAGTATTGGAAGATATGCTCCGATGTTGTATACTAGAGTTTGAAGGTAATTGGGAGAGGTATCTACCTGTGATTGAATTTGCTTATAATAACAGTTATCAGTCCAGTATTAAAATGGCTCCGTATGAAGCTTTGTATGGTAGAAAGTGTAGAACACCATTATATTGGACAGAGCTCAGTGAAAAGAAGATACACGGGGTTGATTTGATCCAGGAAACAAAAGAAAAAGTAAAGGTTATTCGGGATAGTTTAAAAGCAGCTTCTGATCGCCAAAAATCATATGCCGGTCTTAAACGAAAAGAGATTGAATTTCAGGTCGGTGACAAGGTATTTCTGAAAGTGTCTCCTTGGAAAAAAGTTCTCCGGTTCAGTCGAAAAGGGTAAATTGAGTCCAAGATTTATCGGGCCATATGAGATCATAGAAAGAATTGGACCAGTCGCTTATCGGTTGGCATTACCGCCAGAACTTGATAGAATCCATAATGTTTTTCATGTGTCTATGCTACGACGATATCGGTCAGATCCTTCACATGTTATTTCTCCGACGTATGGAGATTCAAATGGATATGACTTACGAAGTGAAGAACCGGTCAAGATATTGGCACGGGAAACAAAGGAACTTAGAAATAAAAAAATAAATTTGGTGAAAGTACTGTGGCAAAAGCACGGGATTGAGGAAGCGACATGGGAACCGGAGGAGGCAATGAGGAAACAATATCCAAACCTCTTTACTGGTAAGATTTTCGAGGACGAAAATCCTTAAAAAGGGGGGGAGAGTTGTAATGGCCTAAATTCAAGATTATCGGAATAATGGTTTCGCAACCATAAATCCGATTTAAATAGAAATTTATTTCAATATATTTGCATGAATATTTATATGATAGGAAATATTTTTATAAATATTCATAAAATGTTAGTAATGTGGTATTAAACTTTCGTTAGAAAATTTTAACGTTTGGGTAGGAAATTAAATGAAAAGGACTAAATTGAAATGAAAGTAAAAGTTAAATTATAGATTAAAAGAAATTATGAAGGACCAAAATGGCAATTATGCCATTTTGTAAAGTTGAGGCAGTGTATTGATTAAAATCTGAGATTTTTTTTAAGTATATTATTATATTATATATTATATTATTATATTATTATATTATTATATTATTATATATATAAAGAAAGGAGAAAAGAAACAAAAAAAAAACAAAACAAAAAGAAGAACAGAGAGCAAACGTGAAGGGAAGAAAGAAAAAGAGAAAAGAAAGAAGAAAAGGGATAATAGAGTTTTTAAAGCTTAGAGTTTAATTTGGTAAGTTAATTTAATCCTTTTCTTTTAATTTTGATGCTTTATAAGTTTTAGAACAAAGTTTTGATGTATTTAAGTTGAATTTTTTGAAGTTTTAGAGTTTTTGAATATAGCATATGATGAATAAAATGATGAATTAGTGGTTTAATTGAAAGAATTTGAAGTTAGAATTGGATAAAGGACTTAATTGTAAAACAAGCTATAAGAAAACAGTTTTGGGACAGCAGCAGTAGAGTAAGTTTGAAAATTCACCAAAAATCGTAGAAATGGAATTAGAAGTTGAGTGAGGTATGAAATTAAATATTATTGAGTCTATTTTCATATGAAAGAAACAAGGAAAGAAAAGAAGTTCTGTATTTTGAGATATTTAGATTTTTGTAAGACTGATTCAGAATGAATTCGGGTTCCCCTATTTTGAATTTAGAAAATCATCAAAAATTGAAGAAAAATAATTAGGGGCTTAAATTTATATGTTTAGAATCCTGAACGAGTCTATTTTCTATAGAAATAAACGGGAACACCATCGGATTTCTGTATGAAGAGATAATTAATTTTTAGTGAAGAAGAGTCAGAACTGCCAGACAGCAGAAAAGGGGTAACTTTGATGAATAAACTGTACTAATTAGCTAGGCTAAAAATTCTGGAAACTTTATGGTATAAAGAAATGTGAGTCTAGTTTCAGGGAAAATTAACGGTTCTTCATTTGGAGCTCTGTAGCTTGAGAAATAAATAATTTAGTGACTGTGACTCAAGTAGACAGCTTTGAATAAACTAAAAATAATAATAGAATTATAGAAAATGCTACATGTGAACATGAAATGTATTGAATTGATGATTGAATTTATTTATTTAGATCCGGAAAACTCAAATACGAAGCTAGATCGAGGAAAAGAAAAAGTCCCGGATTAGTAGATTTTGTGTACGAACAAGTATCGAGGTAAGTTCATGTAACTTGAATTATATTCTTAAATGTTTGAAATGTATGTTATTGATGTGAATATAATTTGAATGCTCATTGTATGAAAATTGATGATACATTGGTATATTTGATAAAAAGGGGAAGAAATCCCGGTTGAATGAAAGGAAAATTCGATGGATCTCTGAAAAGGAATTGACGGTAAAAAGGATCTAGCCCGGACGGGTGATCCTATCCTGACATAGCCCTCCCGAAGAATATGTGGAAAATGGATTTAGCCCGGGACGGGTAATCCGAATTAGGTCCAATTTAGCCTGGACTGGTAATTCAGATCCAAGCTCATTAGAGTAATTGTCATTGCGAGATTTAGCCTGGACCGTAATCCCGACAATACACTCTATGAGTTTATATTACTGGATTTAGCTCGACTGTAATCCCATTGTAAAGATGAGGTTCGCGAGTGTGCTCTCTGAAATGAAAATGTGCGCACATGAATATGAATTGACGGACCCGAATTTGTACACTAAAGTGTACCTCTGAAAATCCATCGAAATTCCGAGTAATTCAACGGGATAAATATGGAAATCATGATATTGATGAGCTCATCAATCATAATATATATTATTGATATATGGAAATTATTGGACTGACTTGAATGTTGAGTTTGTAAATGTTAGGGTATATGAATGTTTATCGCGTGTATTGTAAATATTAGGTAAGTATAATTCTTGTTACATGGGCTTACTAAGCACAAAGTACTTACCCTATTTCCTTTTTCCCTATTTTGTAGTGTTGAGAGCTCGGAGGTCGGTTTCAATCGGAGACATATCACACTATCAACCCCAAGATTTCGGTATTTTAAGAAACTTTATTTTAGAAATTAATGGCATGTATAAGCTAATAAAATAGATGTTAATATGAAAGGAATGTAAGGTCAGCCATTGGTATGGCCTATGTGTTAAAGTTATCTTATAAATATGCATGAATTATTTTGAAAATATGTTGAATTAGACTGGTCTCGGTTTTAAAAAAAAAAATTGTAAACTCTGGTAATGCCTCGTACCTTATTCTGACAACGAATACAGGTAGGGGGTGTTACAAAAATGGACATATATAGGTAGAAAGAACCAAAGTTTTTAATGAAGGGTAATTTAGTCATTTGGTAATAAAGAGATATTAAAAGGGAAAAAGATGGCAAGATATGCTCATCTTCTTCATTAGGCCGAATTTTCAAGGGTTCACCATAGCTAGGGTTTGTTTCAAGCTTCCAAGCTCCATAGTAAGTGATTCCAAGCCCCGTTTTTAATGTTCTTTACATTTTTGAAGCCCCTGTGCTTTCTGGTTTAGCTTATTCTATCAATAATTCATGCTAGGGTTCATATTTGGAAAAATACCCATAGGTGAAATGTGTTTATTTTGATGTTTTATGATAGAATATGAAGTCTAAAATTATGTTAGACAACTTTTGCTAAGTGATTTTAAGTAAAAACGAGTAAAACGGCTTAATCGGTAAAAATACCTAATGTTCATAAGTACATGTTAGAGTGAGAATTTGATGTTGTCATAGAAGGGAAAAATGATCAGCATGTCATAAAACATAAGAATAAGGGATAAAGTTTAATTTCCGAGCTTTGGAAAAAATGTGTAAATATGTAAAAGTTTAGGGGCAAAATCATAATTTTGCCAAAATTAGAGTTAAAGACTGTTTTGGTAAATGTGAGTATGAAATAAGCTAAATTTTCTATTATAGATCAAGAAGAACGAAATCCGGAGTTAGATCGGGGAAAGAAAAAGATAGTGGACTAAATCGATATAGTTTATCGTATTTTGTTTCGAGGTAAGTTTGCGGTAAATAAATGCAATATTCTATTATTTTACATTTAATATTATTAAATTACAGCATTTCCATATTTATTCTGTAAATTTATTATTTAAAGACTCAAGCATGAATTGACGAAGAAACAATCTCAGAAAGTTCCGGTTGAACCTTAGGAATGTGTAGGATACAAATGTCATGACATTAGGGTTTAAGGAAATTATGTAAGACCATGCCAAGGCATGGCATTGGTGAATTTATAAGGCAAAGATCCCATGTAAGACCATGCCAAGGCATGGCATTGGTGAATTTATAAGGCAAAGGTCCCATGTAAGACTATGCCAAGGCATGGCATTGGTGAGGTCATAAGGCAAGGATACCACGTAAGACCATGTCAAGATATGGCAATGGTTAAGTTTCATAAGGAAAGGTACCCGCGTATCCTTAGTATTCCAAGTGGTTCAACGGGAAAATTCAAAGAGTATACCAAAGGAAAGGTAAGACAAGTTCATGTTAAGAGGTACGGGTAAGAATGAAATTTTAAGTACATTGAGTTAAAAGCTTAAGTGATCTTGATAAGAAAAGAATAAAATAATTTATTATGAATGTTGTTATTTATTTAAATGCAAACTTACTAAGCTTAATTCTTACTCTCATTCTTTTCTCTCTTTTTATAGTATTACAAGCCAACGCGGGGATCGAAAGGACGTCGGAGATCGTTACACACTATCCAAGGATTATATTGGTATTTTGTGACTCGAATGTTTTAAGTTATGGCATGTATAGGGACTTAGCCATTTTGTGTGTATGATCTTATGATATGGCTTAAGATTGGCTTGTAAATGCTTGGTAATAATTAACTATTAAAATGGCTAATTAAGAGCATATTTTGGATGTTTTGTAATGCCTAGTTGATAGTTATTATAGAGAAATCATGTAATTATATGCAGGGGAACAGTTTGGACAACAACTGTGACGTTATTTTGAAAAATCACTAAAAATAGTATAAATGGAATTATGGTGTGAATGAGATATAGAATTGAATCTTATTGAGTCTATTTTTATATGAAAGAAACGGTGTAGGCAAAAAAGTTGTATATTATGAGATAATTGATCTTTTGTGCAGAGGGGTCAGAACTGTCGAACTGTGTAACAGGGGAGACTTTAACTAATAAACGGTACTAATTGGCCATACCAAAAATTCTGGAAAAACTATAGTAAGAAGATATATGAGTCTAGTTTCAGGAAAAATTTACGGATCTAAATTTCGAGTTTCGTAACTCGAGTTATAGTCAATTTAGTGAACATGACGCAAATGGACAGTTTCAATTTTTATGCCCTGATTTAGTAAGTTAAGTCTAGTAATGCCTCGTGCTCGACTCCGTCAACGGTCTCGGGTAAGGGGTGTTACAGGATTGCTATATAGTATGAGCTTTGAATGAAGTGATTGTTTGCTATATATCTAATGCTCCCAATTTGCTTATTTTTCTAAAAATTTATCTTCTTATTAATTTGGTTCTTCATTTGCATCTATTCGATTGACATTATCAATTTAAATCAAAGAAAGAAATTCTAAATAACTCATTAGATGTTAAATGGTTCAATTCATTATTTAAATAGTACAACAACCCATTTAAATCTACAACTCACTATTTCAATTAAAAATTAGATGATATAATGTCAATCAAGATATATAACATGTATACTTTTATATGACATAACAAAAATATGTATGATTCTTATAACAAAATGTATAAAATAGATTTATACTAATTTTGTCTTATGTGGAATGATGATTAAATTTTTTATCAGGTACCCGTTTGACATAAGCTCAAACTATATGACGCCCATCCTCACCCGAAATTTTATAAAAAAAGTCGACATTAAGTCGACATTAATCATTTTTAAAACTTTAAATGTTTAATCAATAATATTAATCATTCCATAAAGTTTTTTTAAATCAAAATCATCATAAAATATTAAATACTTTTTACTCATTTACTATTTACTAAGAACAAACCGATAGTTAAATATCTTTGAGTCTAGAATTATTATAACTTTTACCTTGAACCAAACATGGTACTGTAACATATATAGTAATGTGCTAATTGACCGGTTAATCAAACATTTTGTGAATTAAACTCCCTTTTAATCTATATTCATAAAAGTTCGTGTGGTTAAGAAAGTTGAGTTTCACATAATTTATTCTTCCTATAAACAATAAAAAAAAAATAGTGACTCAACTTTCTATTCAAGACTTGTTTAAATAAGGTCACACAAATCAAAATGTAGTAAATTCAAGGAACTCTATTGTCGAAACCATTTTAAAAATCGTTTTAAAAAAAATGGGGATCAACTTTTTAAAAACGAAAATAGGAGTCGCCACCAATCCCTTTTTTCTTAGGTGTGATTAGATCACCTTATAAAATGTTTCATTTTAAAACATTTGATTTTGGACTACGAAAAAAAAAACGAGAAAATGGGTTTGGGAGTCGGTTACGTATAAGGAAGGGTTAGCACCCTCATAACGCCCAGAAATTGATACCTAATTGATAAAATCATGTCCAAATGTTTGAAATTTAAAAAGTTTAAAATAAGATCCCTTATTAGAAAGAAAACCACGACTTACCTATTTCAAATAAATAAAAATACCACACCCAATAAGTTAGGATACAACATTTTATAACTTCAAAGCTAGGTGCATCTTTATTTTTAGAAAATTCCTATCTCGATACACAAAACATCACACCCAATAAGTTAGGATACAATATTTTGAATTCTCAAGAATAAGTTTTTTATTTGAAACTTGAGATTTCTTTACTCCGAAAGAATATAAACATCACATCCAACACGATTGGACACGATATTTTTTAAACCCTCGTAATTAAAGTCATCTCAAAATTTATGAAATTTATTAAAAGGGTATTTAGTTATTTAGCCAAACGGAAAATCGCAACCCAGCACGATTGAGCATTATTTCCCAAATTTCTAAATACAAAACATTGTCTTATTTTAAAAACCTTTAGATAAAATATAATAATTTTGTAATAATGTATTTTATTTTAAAACAATGATTTTATGAAAATGTAAAGTAAATCACGAAAAAATATCAGAAAATAATAGCAAGAGTGGAAGCTAATGGTGGACTAAAAAAATACTATATAACATAATAAGAAAAGTATTAATAAAATAAGGATAATAACACGAACACGATAATAATGATAATAAAAGATATTAAAAAAATATTAGAAATAATAGCAGTAAAAAAATACTAAAATAATAATAATGTTGATAAATAGAAATAATAATAACAACAATAATAATATATATAATGATTATGCATAATGAAATAATTAGTAAATAACTTTAAATAAACATATATACATTATATACTAATTATAAAAATAATATAAATAAAATAAATTATATAATATAATAATTTTTAAAAAAAAATTTAAAAAATAATATATAATAAAATACTATATAATATACAAGTTAAATATAACATAATAGATAATATATAAATTAAATTATGAAATAATATATAAATTACTAAATCAAGTAAAATAATATATAATAATAAAACATATAAAATATATGTATATGTGAATTTTATACTATTAGTAAATTAATAAATATAAGAAAATAATATAGGACATTTAATATGATGAAATAAATTACAATAATTTAAAATAAAATAAAATAAGAAAATTAAAAATAAATAAAGGAACAGGACGGCAATTAAAACAAATATAAAAGGATTAATTTAGAACGCGCGTTAAATCCCAAGGACTAATGTGGCAATTAATCAACTTTTTAAAAACGGTGTCGTTCCGATTTTACCTTGAAAATGCTCGAGGAATCAATTGAAACAAAATACGAATTTAAGGGCTAATTTAAAATTAAAGAAGATGTCAGATTGGGTAAAATGAAAACAAATAAAATTTCATAGGGACTGAAATAGAAAATTACCCTTTTAACCAAAACGCGCGGATCCTCCCCGGGTTTTCGGGTCAACGCGCGGGGCCTTTAGTTAAAACGGCGTCGTTCTATACTTATTATTCATATATAAAAAAGGGGTAAAAATCATTTTGAAACACTCTTTAAAACAAAACAAAAAAAAAGAGAGCTTTGATGTAACAGCCCAATTTCAATAGTGTCGAAATAGTGATTCGAGATTACTAAATCTGATGAAAAAGTTAGAAAACTTTGTTAATCGATAATTATAAGTTAAGTGTGATTTTAGAAATATTTTAAAATTAGTGAATTTTGTGAACTAAAAGAATTAATTAAAAAAAAAGATTTGGGCCAAAAACGAGGTATTGAGACCTCGAATTCATACAGTGAGTCATAAATATTTCTAAAAATATTTATGGAGTGTCATTAAGTTATTATTAAAGTTTAGTTGAGAAATTTTAACGTTTGGATATGTAATTAAATAAAAAAGACTAAATTGAAAAAGGTGTAAAAGTTTCATTATAGATTAAAGAAAGTATAAAGGACCAAAATGGCAATTAAGCCATTTTATTTAATTGAGGCGGTTATTGTGAAGAAAATCTGAGATTTTTTTTATGTTTAATATTATATTATTATATTATTATATTATTATATATAAACAAACAAATGGAAAGAAAAAAAAAAGGAGAGAAAGGAGAGAATTGAAACAGAAAAGAAAGAGAGAACAAGACGAAAGCAGGGGAAAGAAAGAAAGAAAGAAAGAAAAGGAGAAATTGATGATTTAAAGCTTGGATGTTTAATAGGTAAGCTAATTTAGTCCTTTTCTTTTAATTTTGATGCTTTATAAGTTTTAGAACAAAGTTTTAATGAATTTAAGTTGAAGTTTTTGAAGTTTTAAAGCTGTTGAATATAGCATATGATGAACAAAAAGATGAATTAGTGGTTTAATTGAAAGAATTTGAAGTTAGAATTGGGTAAAGGATTTAATTGTAAAATAAGCTATAACAAAACTGTTTTGGACAGCAGCAGTAGAGTAATTTTGAAAAATCACCAAAAATCGTAGAAGTGGAATTAGAAGTTGAATGAGATATGAAATTAAAGCTTATTGAGTCTATCTTCATATGAAAGAAACAGGGAAAGCAAAGGAATTCTGTAATTTGAGATATTTATATTTTTGTAAGACTGGTTCAGAGGGATTTCGGGATCCCCTGTTCTGACTTTGTAAAATCATAAAAAATTGGAGAAAAATAATTAGAGGCTTAAGTTTATATGTTTAGAATCCTGAATGAGTCTATTTTCAATAGAAATAAACGAGAACATCATATGAATTCTGTATGAAGAGATAATTAATTTTTAGTGAAGAAGGGTCAGAACTGCCAGACAGCAGAATAGGGGTAACTTTGATGAATAAACTGTACTAATTGGCTAAACCAAAAATTCTGGAAATTTTATGGGAAGAAGATATGTGAGTCTAGTTTCAGGAAAAATTTACGGTTCTTCATTTGGAGTTCTGTAGCTCTGGAAATAAATAATTTAGTGACTATAAATCAAATGGACAGTTTTGAATTTACTTATGAGTAATTAATGAAATTATTGACAATGTTACTTATAGCATGTTATATACATTAAGGATGTGGAATGGAGAGGAGGAGGAGGAAAATATGTATGAATATTTAGGTAGTATGGCTAATTTGAAATGTTTTAGGCTCAGGGACTAAATTGAATAAAAGTAAAACTTTGTGATTAATTTTGTAAAAATGTGGAAATAACCAATTTGCATGAAATGGATTATTTTATTATTTAAAATTGCAAAATTGAATGAAATTATTAATTTAGATTAAGATCGACTGAAAAATCAATGAAAATAGAAAATTTCCAAAGTGCCCCTCGAATTTTGATATTTCGCAAAATTTAGCTGTAAGTTCGTGTAACTTAATTATGTAATATAAGGGAATATAAGTTGATTGTAATGTGAAATATTGATATGATGAATTAACTGATTTATGTTTATGAAGAAGAGATAATTGAATGATATTTTTCATGATATGTAAATATGTGATTATCTTTAATATGTTAATACAAGATAATTAAGTATGTTGAGATGAGTAATAAATTTATGTAAGACATGACGAGAAAAATAAATATGTTTAAGGGACAATATGTTTGAATTTGATTGGTTTCAAATATAAATGCTAAATGAAATAAAATGTCTGATAAATAAATTTGTAATTCCAATAATGCCTCGTACCCTATTCCGGGGTTGAATACGGGTAAGGGGTGTTACATTTGAGTCTCTTGGCCTGAGGTTCGGCTCTGGCCTAGCTTCCGGTGTTCGACCACCACAAGCGCCTTCTCCGACAACGGTCAAAAAGTCCAAAAGCCTCCGTTTTCAACACCGATTAAAAGGTAAACGCTTATCCTTTTTTAAAAAAAATAATATATGTATAAAATGCACGAACTGAAAAGAAGAAAGAAAAATAAAATGATGAAACAGATAAAAAAGGTCACCTCTGTAAACTGTTTTCAATGTTTTTTTTTTTGTCTCTATTTTTATTTCTCTCCCTGTATCCTTTCGTTTACAGGTTTTAGGGTTTTTATAGCCCCGAAATAAAAAAAATAAAAAAGGAAATACATCTGCTGCTGCGATTTCTTTCTCCTTTTACAGGTCGGAAGCGGAGATCTCGCGATGATGGTGATTCAGGCCTGAATCCAGGCGCGATCGAAGGCCGGACGAGGCTATGGTGCCACGATTGGGCTCCAGCTATTACGGCGCGATGCTCGGGCTCCTGTTGGGGACTATGCTTGCGGCGCCTAGGGTTTCAGAAACCTAGGCCACCGAAACTGGTTTAATCTTTTCGGCCCTTTTGGGCCGTGTAAATTTTAGGTAGGGGTTACTGGGGTGTTTTTGTAATTTGGGCTTAATGTAACGGTTTTGGGCTGAAGTCTGTTGGGGTAGTGTAATGGGGTAGGCTTAATTTGGGCTGCTGAGTTAGTCCATTTAAGTGTTGGGTTATTTGTAAAATGACATTTTAAATGGACATCTGGTTTATTTTTAGGCCCGGGCAAAATGGGCTATTACATCTATGTACTAAGATAACCGTGTTAAATGCTTCATTTTCAATCAACCGAGAAGCATTTATATACATGTTTCTGAAAAGTAAAAATCTTAGCTTCAAATTTGTAAGCAGTTTTACCCTGATATGAGACAAGCCTACTGATGAAATAGAACTTATGGCAAGGTGATCAGAAGAAGCATTCACTAACCTCACACGATAATGTTTAATCAGCGCTCAAAGCAATTGATGAAGCTGCTGATTTTCTTTCCGGAGTGACTTAACCTCTTCCATCAGTTCAGCTTGGTTCTGTAATATGGAACTCATCACACGAGACATCTCCATCTGTTCCAATGATTTCCGCGAATTAGAGCTGAGAATATGTACATGAAAGCCAAAGCAACATAAAGGAAAGGATGATAGGAAAATACCTCCTGCATGTGGAATTGTCTTAAAATTTCAATATGCAAGTTCCTCATATCTCCATGAATGGATTTCTGAAATGAATCGTGGGTTTCTTCTAGAGTTCGTTGAAATAGCTGAAGAGTAAAGTTGCTTCCTTGTTGGGGATCTTGTTGAGATGCCCTGGGGGGTTGTAATGTTCCTCCCTATTATGGTCATGATCAATGCAGTGTCATGCCCGGGAAATAAAACTATGAAATATATAGAAATTCCTAAAAATCCTTCATCCAGGATGACTCCACTACTCAAATGCATAAAAAGACCAAAGTGATTGAGAAATTAATGTAGTGAATAATTATTTAACCAAACCAGATATCATACATTCATTGCTGGAAGAACTCCTGATGCCGCTGCAGTCAATGAACCAGACCTCGATAACAGGCTATTAAACAGCTCTTCTCTGGTTTCAGCTCCTGTTTTCTTTGTTTTTGGAGAAGCCACCAAATGGGATGTTCCATCACTAAAAGTAGATGTAGTACTAATTCTCTCGGCATATGTTGAAAACCTTCGAGGAGGTGCTAAAGATGCTAGTTTTGGTGAGTCAAGGCTGCCAGCTCTAGTAATGCCTTTTGAACCAAAAGATAAAGCAGACATGGAGCTCGAGGAGAAATGTTCAGGAAATCCCAATGAAGTCTCCTGATTTAAAGAGACATCTTTCGTGTGCAAATTTTCATAGCTCAGGTTAGAACTGGTCTGACTGAGCATTGAAGACTGATCTTGTCCAGCATAAATAGAGCTCGTTGTCAGACCACCAGAAGCTGGCATCCCAAAACGAGATAGCAGCTGGCGAAGGTGAGCAAATTTGTCAGATATCTTCTAACCACCCCAAGCTTCTGGAGGAGTGATGGAGGTCTCCTCACTCTTGGAAGATGGTGTAGGGGTAGATTCCAATGCTGTAAAAGACTTCGTCACATCCTGTAAAGATAAGTGGTGAACAAACATCATTATGAGGAAAAAAGACTGAAAAGCCATATCAGTTGCTCTCAAAAAACCAAATTAAGTATCAGAAACAGTTCTATGACTAAAGAACATAGGATATAATAGCCTGTGAATCAAGCTCAGCTAATTCATTTATTAAGAGAAATGAAAGTTGTTGGAAATGACATCCCACTGCAGATGATAATAAGTTGTCTGCAATTGTAAATCAGAGAAATCCTCAAAACATGCAAAGCCATGCTAAAACACAGTTGATCTATTGGACTTGTTAATACAAACACGCATAATGCTCCAAACATACAACATAATGGACAAAAAGACCACATTCCCATTCTATGCAAAAATGACAACTTAGGATCAACTCATACACTTGCATGAAACTAGCAGGACATTACCATGAAGATTTAAAGTAATATCTTGTACAAAAAAATGAAAATAAATATGTTATGCATTACAGTCATCAATAATAAAAAAGCAAAAAGCAAAAAACCTGTTGAGACATTGAACTTGACTTCCAATCAAGTTATGGTGATCACTGGCTCCATCATCAGCAAAAGCAAACCTCCTGCTAGAAGGAAACAGTAGGGAGGATGGCTTCTTATCATTGGGTAGGTGCTCTTTCTTTGCACCATCATGACCATCCCACAGCTTATCCAGCGAGGGTGTAATAGGATGAACATCCACAAGAGGGGGAAATACCTCCATATCATCCTTGAAATTGAATGTAGAACGAGGAGAATGTAATCTCGTTAGTGTTCCACCTGGCCATAGATGGCTTCTAATTGGTGTTTCGAGAGAAGAAGAGAGATCGAGTGTGCTTGATGTTGATCCACTACTACTAGTAAGAGAAGATACTTCTGCAGGACCTGAACGGCCAGTGATACGAGAACCAGAAACTGCTGTGGATGATGAACGGCTTGTTGATGTCCCAGATGGAAGTGGGTCTGGCATAAGAACAGAATCCTCCATTGCACCTCCCAAAGAGCAGTCTCAGCACTGCAAGTACTCTCATTAACAATGGCTGGTTTTGATCTTTGCCAACATAAACTTGAAACAGCCTGATAGATGCTATAAACACTTAGGATTTAAAATGATTAAAGGAATAAGGCTTATTACTTTCCATTTACACAAAACACTTTGAAGTTGGAGCACAAACAAGCAAGCAGTGACATCCAATTAATATCATTAGTTCCACTATAGAACATGATCTTTTATACCAATACCATTCAAAATTCCATGTCAAGTTAGAGTTCTTGAGGGTAAATAGAAAGCAAGTGCAAACTACAAGAACTTATCAGGGTCTGGGTCTCTTTTTGTATTAAAAAATCCAAAAAATGAACTTAAGTAAAAATAAATAAAGTGAATTCGTGTTAAGCTTCAACTTTCTAAAACCTAACCCATCTATTTTTGTATATATTTTATTTTTATATATTATTTAAACATAAAAAAATATTATCTAAATTTAAATTTTAATAAAAATATTATTAGAAATATTAAATATTAAATTAAGAATAATATATATTTAAAAATTATTGGTTTAAAATAGACTTAAATATATCATTTATAAATAAGTTTATCTAAATTTTTGAACCGAATCAATTTTAAATAAACATAAAAATATTGTACATAAACTTAATTCAAACCCATAAATACCTAGAAGGTACCATATGTGATAAACTAAAAGAGGAACGGACACTGATCAATAAGTGCATACTAGAATTGTGAAGTTTATTGATGGGTAATTTAGGTATAGTATAAAAAAAATTAATACAGTAAAAATAACAAATAATTGGAGTAAAGTACACTTAAGGTCACTAAACAACTAATAAGTTCACGTTTTGGTCGATTAACATTTAAAAGTTACAAAATAGTCACTAAATTATTTGAAAGTTTTCTTTTAAGTCATCATGTTGTTAAAATTACTGCTATATGGCATTCATTGTTTGCCCGCTAACTCTTCTACCCCTGCTTTTCTATAGTTTAGGTTTTTTTTTCATTAAACAATTTTAAATGTCACGTATCTACGAATCAAAATCTAAATAGCTTTTTTTCTCCGTACTTCGGCACCAACCATTGGATTGATTTGATTTAATATATGTTCTTCTACTCGTCGATGAGTATTTATCTATCGTACCATTCATCAAATTGTCACTTTAACCTCACTAGTCGAACTTTTTTAAAGAAAAAACTAATAGTTCAATAACTTAAATAAATGTTGTTGAATAAATCAGTAACTTAAATAAAAATTATTAAATAGTTTAATAATTATTTTGTAATTTTTTGAAGTTAAATAATCAAAACATAAATTTATTAATAATTTTTTTGAAAAAAATTATTAATAGTTTAAGTATAATTTAGGCACGTAATTATCAATTTTCATTTGGACTTATCCAATTAATTACAAGCAATGACCGTTGGGTCTTCAAAGAGTCATACTTGGGAAGAAATGAATTGAGGGTTGGCCTACTAATGTGAGTGATCTTAACTTTAGCTTGTCTTTTCTTCACATGCCATTTTACTTTTTCAATTTTGTATGGCATCCAATGTGGAGATTGAAAATCTCGTGCTTCTGAAATTTTGTCCCCATTACTTATTGTGTCCGCCTAACGTTTTCTCTTAAAAAAATAAAAATAAAAGCCAGTCTTTTTTATTTTAAAAAATTGCTTTTTTTATTTTTTCTTTCCCCAAATTTCCTATTTCACTGAACACGTGTGATTTTCTCCTGCATCCACTTTGAATATATGTTATTTTATTTAAAAAAATTTAAGTTCCATTTTAATAATAATAATAATAATATCTTCATGTATTTGCTGTCCAAAGAAAGATAATTACCAACCTCGCCCCCGAAAACAGCTCTTCAAAACTTCTGATACAGACAAGGGCGAAGCCTGGCATAGGTCTTGGCCCCTAAAAGGTAAAATTATTATTTAAATTTTTTAAACTTTTAAAATTTTTAAATTAATAAAAATAAAATTATACTTTTAACTTTCTTAAAATTATAAAAATTTAATTTAATTTTTTATAAATTAAAATAATATAAATTATAAAAAATTAAAATTTCATTCCCCCGTTACAAAATTTTGTTGGCTTCACTTCTCCACTAATACATAAAATATTCTACTAATACTTGCCCATCTGTTTGTGGAATCTGTTCTGAACCAGCAGGAGAAATGGCAGAGGCTATTGTGTCCTTAGCTGTCGAAAGAATTTCTGATTTACTCATCCATGAAGCTGTTTTCCTCGAAGATGTGAAAGATCAAGTTGAGATCCTAACGGCTGAACTAAAGCGAATGCAGTGTTTCTTGAAGGCCGCGGATGGCAAGCTTGAACAAGATGTGCGTTTCCAGCATCGGGTGTCGGAAATCAGAGATCTTGCTTATGATGCTGAAGATGTCATCGACTCTTTTATTCTTAAAGCAGCACATCAACGAGGTTTTCATGGGATTGTCAAGAGATTCACCTCCATTTTCACCAAACCTTCTCATCTGCACAGAATCGGGGTGCAGGTCAACGCAATCCAGACCAAGCTCCAAAACATTTCCGAGAATCTTCCAGCTTATGGGATACCCGATGATGGAGAAGGCTCTAGCTCAATTTTCAAGGTGCAACAACAGTTAAGAAGGACATACTCACATGTCGAGGAAGAGGACGTTGTTAGCCTGGAAGATAGCACGAAGGCTGTCATGACCAAGTTGATGACTGAAGAAGATAGACCCCACGCCGTGGTTTCCATAGTCGGCATGGGGGGCCTCGGTAAGACTACTCTTGCCAGAAAAGTGTATAATCATGTTGATGTGAGACGCCATTTTGATTTCTTGGCTTGGTTTTCTATCTCTCAACAATTTAACCCGAGAGAAGTTTTGCTTAATACCTTGGCGAAAGTTCATGGAAGAGACTTAAGAGAGCAAAATAACAACACGGAAGAGAGTGAGCTGGTGAAAAGACTTTTCGATGCTTTGAAAGAAAAGCGGTATCTGATAGTCCTCGATGATATTTGGAGAAACGAGCATTGGGATATTCTTAAACCTGCTTTTCCACGAGGAAGAAAGGGAAGCAAAATATTGTTCACAACACGCAACAGGAATGTGGCTTTACATGCTGATCCTTGCAACACTCCCATGGAGCTCTCACTTCTTACAGAGGATGAAAGTTGGAATCTTTTGTGTAGGAAAGCATTCCCACGGAGCAAAATGGGTTCTCAATGCTGCTCAAAAGAATTTGTGAAGCTTGGAAAAGAGATGGTGAAAAAATGTGGAGGTCTGCCTTTAGCAATTATTGTGTTGGGATGCTTGCTGGCAACAAAAGTGTCGTTGACTCAATGGGAGATGGTTCACAAAAACATCCATGGACACTTAAATGAGCTCCCACACCAAGATCGTCAATATGGTGCAGTGAACCGAATTTTGGTTTCAAGCTACAATGCCTTGCCTTATCCTTTAAAACCATGCTTTTTGTATCTTAGTCGTTATCCAGAAGATTGGGAGATACCCAAAAAAGAACTCATTCGTTTATGGATCGCTGAAGGTTTCATTCCGGAAAACGAAGAATTCTTGATGGAGGATTTAGCCGAAAATTTCCTACAAGAGCTTATAGATAGGAGCTTGGTTCAAGTTAGCAGGCGAGATTATACAGGAACAAATGTGGAGACATGTCGAGTGCATGATCTCTTGAGGGACTTGTGCACGAAGAAAGCTAGAGAGGAAAAGTTCTTGGAAATTATTCAACAACCACTGCATGAACTTGAAGTGACATTGGCAGAATCTATGCTACGAAGAATTTCTATTCATCCTAGTCTAAAGAAAGTTTATTTGAAGGGAAAGCATCCAAAATTACGTTCTTTGTTGTTTTCTCAGAATGAGGAATGGGTAGAATTATGCATTTCAAAATACAAAAGCTTCAAATTTTTAAGGGTGTTGACTCTTGCAAAAAGGGGCAGCGACAAAAAGTGGCATGTGTCGACTGAAATTGGTAATCTCCAACATTTGAGATACTTGAAGTTATATTACAATGGCAAAATGATTTTGCCGCGATCTTTTGGCAGGTTGAACAGTTTGTACACTTTATACATCAAGTCCGGTTGTGTAAGTGCAATTCCAGATGGTGTGTTTAAGTTGGAACGTTTAAGGCATATTGTAATAAAAGTGAATTATATGTCCCGCGTATATGAATTTAGTTGGCAGCAAGGGTTCACTTCAAAAAATATTGAAACTTTGAAGTCCATAGTGGTGAATGAGAAGGCGGTTGAAAATAATGCAGTGCTTAGGTGGACTAATATTCGGAGTTTAGGAATAGTATTTACCAGAGCAAAATATGTGAAGCCTACCCTAATCTTGCTAACCAAATTGCAACGCCTTAGGTCAGTGTCCTTAAGATTTTTTGATGGCTTGCACCCAGACTTAGAATCCCTTTCTCAATATTATCACCTCTCCAAACTGAAATTATTCGGGCGGATAGAAGATGAGCCACATCCGAACGGTCATGTTTTGAAATTTCTTCCATCAAATATTGTCAAATTAACTTTGGGTTACTGTAAGCTGAGCCAAGATCCAATGGCCGTATTAGAAAAGTTATGCCATTTGAGGATTCTAGTTTTGAAAGGTGCATATATTGGGAGTAAAAATGGTGTGCTCTACAAATGGATTTCCTAAACTTGCTTGTCTCCGAATGATTTTTTTAGATGAGTTGAAGGAATGGGAAATAGAAGAAGGTGCAATGCCATGCCTTCGAAAATTGAAGTTAGACCATCTTAATAGTTTAAGGATGCTTCCAGAAGGATTGAGGTATATTACTACTCTCCAAGAATTGAAATTACTGAGAATGCCTTCGTCATTGACAGAAAGGATTAAAGTGATAGATGGAAGAAAAGGAGAGGATTTCTATAAAGTGCGTCACATTCCCTCCATCCACATTAATAATGGCTATAGGTATTTATTTCTGTAAAATAATAATCTTTACATTCTTTTTCTTTTCTTTTCACCCAGAGTTAGAGATTAATTTAATATTGATAAAATAACATGATAGAAGAATATATCTTTAATTACCATAAAATTATAATTAAAATATAAAAAAAGAAGAATTTCAAATCATTTTTCTAGAAAAACTAAAATTTTAATATCAATTTATTATTTCATATTTTTAATTATTATACATAAGAGAGAATGATATATACATACCATTTTTCCTCTTGATGCAGGTTACCTAATCAGGACTGGATTGAACTTCTCCGACTTATCTAATTTCATTAAGTGTGTGTATGCATTTTTTATAAGAATTAGATTGCTATATAATATGAGCTTTGAATGAAGTGATTGTTTGCTATATATCTAATGCTCGCTTCCGGCCTCCCAATTTGCTTGTTTTTTTTATAAAATCTATCTTCTTATTAATTGGTCATTTGCATCTATTTGATTGAAATTAATCAATTTAAACCGAAGAAAGAAATTCTAAATAACTCATTAGATGTTAAATGGTTAAATTCATTATTTAAATAGAAAAACAACCCATATAAATTTACAACTCACTATTTCAATTAAAAATTAGATGATACAATGTCAATCAAAACATATAACATGTATACTTTTATATGACATAACAAAAATATGTACCATTTCTTATAACAAAATGTATAAAACAAATTTATACTAATCTTGACTTATGTGGAATGATGATTAAAATTTTTTATCAGGTACCGTTTGACACAAGTTCAAATTATATGACACGCATCCCCACCAGAATATTTTATAAGAAGAGTCAACATTAATCATTTCGAAACTTTTAACAGTTTAATCAATGATATTAATCATTCAATAAAGTTTTTTTTAATCAAAATCATCATAAAGTATTAAATACTTTTTACTCATTTACTATTTACTAAGAACAAATCGATAATTAAATATCTTTGAGTCTAGAATTATCTCAACTTTTACCTTGAACCAAACACGGTACTGTAACATATCTAGTAATGCGCTAATTGACCGGTTAATCAAACATTTTGTGAATTAAACTCCCTTTTAATCTAAATTCACAACACTGTGTTGCTTAAGAAAGTTGAGTTTCACATAATTTATTCTTCCTATAAACAATAAGAACAAAGTAGCGACTCAACTTTCTATTCAAGACTTGTTTTAATAAGGTTACACAAATCAAAATGTAGTAAATTCAGGGAACTCTATGTACTAAGATAACCGTGTTAAATGCTTCATTTTCAATCAACCGAGAAGCATTTATATACATGTTTCTGAAAAGTAAAAATCTTAGCCTCACATTTGTAAGCAGTTTTACCCTGATATGAGACAAGCCTACTGATGAAGCAGAAGTTACGGTAAGGTGATCAGAAGAGGCATTCACTAACCTCACACGATAATGTTGTTCAATAAGCGCTCAAAGCAATTGACGAAGCTGCTGATTTTCTTTCCGGAGAGATTTAACCTCTTCCATCAGTTCAGCTTGGTTCTGCAATATGGAGCTCATCACACGAGACATCTCCATCTGTTCCGATGATTTCCGCGAATTAGATCTGAGAATATGTACATGAAAGCTAAGGCAACATATAGGAAAGGATGATAGGAAAATACCTCCTGCATGTGGAATTGTCTTAAAATTTCAATATGCAAGTTCCTCATATCTCCATGAATGGATTTCTGAAATGAATCGAGGGTTTCTTCTAGAGTTCGTTGAAATAGCTGAAGAGTAAAGTTGCTTCCTTGTTGGGGATCTTGTTGAGATGCCTTGGGGGGTTGTAATGTTCCTCCCTATTATGGTCACGACCAATGCAGTGTCATGCCCGGGAAATAAAACTAGGAAATATATAGAAATTCCTAAAAATCCTTCATCCAGCATGACTTCACTACTCAAATGCATAAAAAGACCAAAGTGATTAGAGAAATTAATGTAGTGAATAATTATTTAACCAAACCAGATATCATACATTCATTGCTGGAAGAACTCCCGATGCTGCTGCAGTCAATGAATCAGACCTCGATAACAGGCTATTAAACAGCCCTTCTCTGGTTTCAGCTCCTGTTTTCTTTGTTTTTGGAGAAGCCACCAAATGGGATGTTCCATCACTAAAAGCAGATGTAGTACTAATTCTCTCGGCATATGTTGAAAACCTTCGAGGAGGTGCTAAAGATGCTAGTTTTGGTGAGTCAAGGCTGCCAGCTCTAGTAATGCCTTTTGAACCAAAAGATAAAGCAGACATGGAGCAAGAGGAGAAATGTTCAGGAAATCCCAATGAAGTCTCCTGATTTGAAGAGACATCTTTCGTGTGCAAATTTTCATAGTTCAGGTTAGAACTGGTCTGACTGAGCATTGAAGACTGATCTTGTCCAGCATAAATAGAGCTTGTTGTCAGACCACCAGAAGCTGGCATCCCAAAACGAGATGGCAGCTGGCGAAGGTGAGCAAATTTGTCAGATATCTTCTCACCACCCCAAGCTTCTGGAGGAGTGATGGAGGTCTCCTCACTCTTGGAAGATGGTGTAGGGGTAGATTCCAATGCTGTAAAAGACTTCGTCACATCCTGTAAAGATAAGTGGTGTACAAGCATCATTATAGGGAAAAAAAAACTGAAAAGCCATATCAATTGCTCTCAAAAAACAAAATTAACTATCAGAAACAGTTCTATGACTAAACAACATAGGATATAATAGCCTGTAAATCAAGCTCAGCTAATTCATTTATTAAGAGAAATGAAAGTTGTTGGAAATGATATCCCACTGCAGATGATAATAAGTTGTCTGCAATTGTAAATCAAAGAAATCCTCAAAACATGCAAAGCCATACTAAAACACAGTTGATCTATTGGACTTGTTAATACAAACACTCATAATGCTCCAAACATACAACATAATGCACAAAAAGACCACATTCCCATTCTATGCAAAAATGACAACTTAGGATCAACTCATATACTTGCATGAAACTAGCAGAACATTACCATGAATATTTAAAGTAATATCTTGTACAAAAAAATCAAAATAAATATGTTATGCATTACTGTCATCAATAATAAAAAAGCAAAAAGCAAAAAACCTGTTGAGACATTGAACTGGACTTCCAATCAAGTATTGGTTGATCACCGGCTCCATCATCAGCAAAAGCAAACCTCCTGCTAGAAGGAAACAGCAGGGAGGATGGCTTCTTATCATCGGGTAGGTGCTCTTTCTTTGCACCATCATGACCATCCCACAGCTTATCCAGCGAGGGTGTAATAGGATGAACATCCACAAGAGGGGAAAATACCTCCATATCATCCTTGAAATTGAATGTAGAACGAGGAGCATGTAATCTCGTTAGTGTTCCACCTGGCCATAGATGGCTTCTAATTGGTGTTTCGAGAGAAGAAGAGAGATTGATTGTGCTTGATGTTGATCCACTACTACTAGTAAGAGAAGATACTTCTGCAGGACCTGAACGGCCAGTGATACGAGAACCAGAAACTGCTGTGGATGATGAAAGGCTTGTTGATGTCACAGATGGAAGTGGGTCTGGCATAAGAACAGAATCCTCCATTGCACCTCCCAGAAGAGCAGTCTCAGCAGTGCAAGTACTCTCATTAACAATGGCTGGTTTTGATCTTTGCCAACATAAACTTGAAACAGCCTGATAGATGCTATAAACACTTAGGATTTAAAATGATTAAAGGAATAAGGCTTATTACTTTCCATTTACACAAAACACTTTGAAGTTGGAGCACAAACAAGCAAGCAGTGACATCCAATTAATATCATTAGTTCCATTATAGAACATGATCTTTTATACAAATACCATTCAAAATTCCATATCAAAGTTAGAGTTCTTGAGGAAAAATAGAAAGCAAGTGCAAACCACAAGAACATATCAGGGCCTGGGGCTCTTTTTATATTAAAAAGTGATAATAGAGCAAGAGATAACCAACCTCGGAACTACTATAAGCACGAAGAACAGTAAAAGGCTGTAGTTTTCCCCGAATATCATAGAACACCACTCTACCATTACCAGTACCAGCTGCCAGTGTCCAACCATCATCTTTAATTGCCAATGAAGAAAAAGGTGCCTCGTATGAAATGAAAGCTGAGGGTCTTCTAGACCCTGAGTCATAAGTGTATAGCTTCTTATCCAACCCAACACTAGCAACAATCTGTTGAAAAGGAAAAAGAAAATTGAAATGTCAGAATATTTAACAATTTTTGAAAGATGTCTTAACCATTAAAAAGAAAAATTCCTTCATCTCAACCTTCCAGAAAAGCTCAGCCTATTCCTTTAATTAAGCCTTAATAAGGAAAAGAAGAAACAATGAGACCTTATCATTGGAGGGTGAGAAACTAATGCCAGCTGTCGGAGCAGAGTGCTGTTTCAACCAAGAGACCTGTAAAAGCCAGTGGATTACATATATGCTTAGAACATCAACAATATTAAGACAGACAGAGAGGAGAGAACCTTCGGGCTACGACCAGTAGTATCCCATAAATGGACAGATCCATCATCACCTGCAGTCACCAAAATGTGTCGACTAATCCGCGAATAATCAAGTACCTTTAGTTCCTGGTCTTAAATCCATCAGACGAAAATTAGCTTGCAAACATGACTAAGAACTTAACATAAGCACCCAAATGCAACAAACTCAACAACCTGTGCATCAGGATCTTTTAATTCAGCAGCCTTTGCCCCAGAAGCAAGGTTGTGAAGTATCAGATCCCCACTTAGGCTGATGGAGGCCAAGTGTTCATCTTTGCAGTTATACATAACACCTGTTATTGAGCTGGTATGACCCCTTAACCATTTGATGCAACGTTTCCGCTGCAAATCCCATATTCTTACAACTTGACCACTTCCTCCTGAACATATGTATCTGGATCCCTTGTTGCTAAAGCTAATAGCTAAAATGGACTCCTGTAAATAAAAGAGATATTCTGCTTGTTAAATTTGACAAAGAAGGCCATGGAAATAATTATATATAACTTCAGTAACCATGTAAACTAATCAAGGCCTGACATTAATGAATAAGCAAGTTCAGGTGTCATCAACGAAAAATCAATTTTGGGTGTCTGAGTCAAAAACTTGAGGATTTTAGTTTCGCAAATGAGGCCACAAACTCTTTTTCCTTTTTTCCTTTTTTTTTTTTTTGCATAAAGCATTATGACATCAAATTTGAGGAAAAGGACATCATTCAAATGCAATGCAAAGTGCTAAATGTTTGAAGCAAGCTTATCTGTCCATGCTACTTAAGCGCATCCTCCTCTCTTGCTAAGTACCTCCAAATGTCAGCTCGAAACATATGGTAATTTTATAGACAGAAATTTCAAGTCATGATGATATTTTGTTCATTATAGTCCTGCACTACAGACAATAATGCATAGCACAACTCGTCCACATTAATAAAGACGAAAGTTCAGAAAGCATGAAGCTTCTCTCTTTTGTTCATAAGTAACTCAATTTACTACATGATTTAATAATCTACAATGAGATTTATTCAAAATATCTTTTAAGTCAGCTGCCAATCGACAACACACATCCTATTGGTAACTTCTATTTCGTGGTGGATGCATTCACAACTAAAAACCTTACACATGACAATCTGGTTAGAAACATAAAGAATTAACAATTTTGGAATTTAACATGCATGATCTACCTGGAAATGAACATTATATCCCACTCCAAAAAAAATTTCGCTTCGATTCAAAACAATAAAACTAAAAGTATTTCAACAATATTCAACAGTTAACTAAATCTAGAGAAGGATTACCTCAATGTTATCTCCACTATCAGTCCCATCAACCGGAATTGTCCCAATCCTCTGCCCATTTTTCCGCCACAAGGATATCTTCTTATCCTCTCCGGCACTCGCCACCACTAAATCTGCCAGAACATTTGCTCAGCCGGAATCAGTTCAAACAACCATATACAAATAAATTCAAAAACAAAATACTTAAATTCCCAGCGTAATTGCTAAATTCATCTGAAGTAATATTCTAAATTTAAAAATTCCACTTATTTAAGTTAAAATGCGAACTTAATCCGTTCAATTCAATAAATTATTAATTTCAATTTACATTTTTTATCCAATAAAAAAGACAAAAAAAAAAAAAGAAACCACATTTGCAGCAACCAAACAGATCGTAGCAGCAGAAATGTGAAAAAAAATAAATAAACAAAAAGCTCTAATTTTAAAATAACAAAAGAAAAACGAGCTTACTAGTGTGGTTCCATTTAACCGAGTTGACAATGCAACTCGGAGAAGGCGAGTAACTTAAAACGCAAGGATCGTTCGGTTCAAGCTTGATGTCGAATATCTTCACGGTGTCGCCGCCACTCGCTGCTAGTAACTCCGACGACGGATCCGGTAGATTCATTATAATCTCTTTCGTTTAGTAAAAGGAAAGATATATTTTTTCAGGTAAAAACTTAAAATTTAAACCAAAAAAATAAGAAATGAAGAAGATAGAGTGGGAATTAATTTGAAAAAATATTTGATTTAAATTGGAATCTGGTGGTTAGAAAAAAGGAAAAAGAGTGAAAGTAAACCCTACGTCAAAGCGCAAAAGAAAGCGAGGGGGACGAAACAAATTTAAATTTATTTCCTTTTTTTTCAACTTTTTAAATTGAATTTTGAAGAGTGTAGAAATGATGGGAAAGAGTGGGCGCCCTTTTTTTTTTCCATTTTCTAATTTTTTTGAAGAAAATTGTTTTTATTTAAAAATGGATTTTAGAAAATATTGGAGTGGGATTGATTATTGTAATGACGAGATTATAGGATATTTTATTAAAAAAGACTCATTTCCAACATTATTTATCGTGAGGGGTAAAAAACTCAAAACGTGCCTACGTGGGAAAATTCAAAAAAGTACTTTCTCGTGAGAGTACTTTTGCCATGTCAGCAAAAGCAGTTCCACGTCAGCGTGCACACTGACGTGGGTGCACTTTAGCCCGTGTTTTTTCTAGGGTTTTTGAGTTATTTGTATGTTATTTGCCACGTCAACGTGCTTTTGTTGATATGGTAAAAGCGCTCCCATGAAAATACATTTTTCTAAAATTTCTCTTTAAAACGCTTCTATATAAGCACGTTTTGTATTTTTTAGACCATTCCAGTAAATAATATTTTAAGTGACCCATTTCCATAAATAATGTTGAAAATGGTTTTTTTTTATTAAAATACTTGAGATTAAAATCAACAATGAAAAATATATTTGAATTCAAATGTAATAATGACGAAATTAAAATAAAAAATAATTATGAAAGACTATTTAAATTTAATACTATAATATAAAATATATCTATATTATATTTACATTAAATAATAAGATATTAAAATCATGTTATATTAAAAAATAGTTAAAATTATTATTACACTAGAGAAATAATAATAATGGAGTAAAATGAAAATTTCTTTTATCCATTGGAGGTTCAATCTGTGCACTGGACCCTCTAGGATACAAAAATTACTCAAACAAAACCAATTTGTACCAATTAAATTTTTTAAAAAAATTAAATCAATTGGATTAATTTTTTATTTTTATAATCCTTTAGTAATTTATTTAATCAAAACACATCTCAATAATGTTGATAAGTGAAAACCATAGTTCCCTTGACCACCCTTTAGTTCTGAATATTCAAGTCACGTTAGACTCCAATTAAATTTCAAATCAAGTTAGACCCTAAAATAAAATTAACTCTTAATATTTTCTCCACTCACAATACTCAAACTTAAAACCTTGCTTAAACAACATCGACTTCCTAATCATTCGATCCAAAAAAGGTTAGTATTGGATCACATCAAAGAATACAAATATATATATTAAGACAAATCAATTAGCACCTCAATTACTAGACCTTTAAGTTTTATCAGGCAAGAACACCTCACAAGTTGATAATGATGCCCACACTTGCTTATATATTACAGACTTTGACGCATTAACCTTACTTAAACAAAACACACCTCACAAGTTGACCATAGTGTGAACACTTAAAATACTAAGTTGAATACTAATAAAAAATCAATATTAGATTCATGATTTTCTTTTGAAGATCATGACACAGCACCCAGTTCAACACATTAGGAAATCCTCTCCACCATGCATTCCAAGGAAGCCCCCAAATCAACACCAATCTACAAGATATTACCCGCTTTGACCCCTTAGACCTCATAGTTTGAACAGCAAGAGACACCTCACAAGTTGACGATATTGTAAACACTTCCATACCTAGTCGATATGAGATCCATGGTTCGTTTCTAAGATCATGACAGAAAGCACGGCGGGAGGGAGAGGAACGCTTCACAAGGTGGGAAATCCCTCCCATCCCAACATGCATATTCCAAGGGAGCCCCAATTAGCAAAGAGCACTGAAAATGCTAGCCTATACTTCTCTGGCTATGAGGTTTCTATATAAAACTCGCAATAAGATGCTCAAAAAATAGCTCTGGGCATTTTCTTTACCCCTTCTTAACATGAAATAACAGGGTCACCATGTAGATTCATGATGCTACCACTTAAGCATTATTCATTCTCATACACCAAAGAGGCATATATATCTTCAAAAACAAAATTAATCATTACACGAGAGCAATAGGCTCTTAATTGCAGCTAATCATCTCATAACATTTGATTGCACCTAAACATACCCAATACAAACATCTCAATTAGCAAAAAGTCTGCGAAATACGAAAAAATCCTTTGAAGACGAAAGCGGCCATATTTTATTGTTCCAACAACTCAAAGCACAACTATGAGCTGTCAGACCAGATATATCTATACATGAACCGCAGATTAACTGCTATAAAGAAAAAAGATAGAACATGGTGGTGGAAAATAGAGAAGAATTAAGAGAAATACAGTGGCGGCTTATGCTACACGAAAGCAGACTTGTAAACCTTTTTACCCTACAAACGGTATCCATAGAGCCATCACTTGCATCTCCTCTAGCAAAAGTTTGGGTGCCAACAGTCTTCAGTTTTAACCATTTTTGGAGGGTGATGGATAACTACATCAGAGAAAAAAAAGAGACAATAAATAATACACAGTAGCACTGATTGTTGTTACGACATTTAATATCAGTAAAAGTACCATGAAGGCCCATGTACTAGGAGTTCGATTGCATTTTGCCCTCAACTCAAAAAATGGGCAAATTAGTCCCTGTACATTAGGTCAAATAGCAAACTGATCCTTCTATTAAAAATTTCATCCATTTTTACTATTAAAATTGATCCCCATACGTCAACATGAGGTATTATGGCATGCCATGTGTAACTGTCTGGTCAGCCACACCAGTTTTTTTACAGTAGTTATGGATCAAATTTTTAACATAAAGAATTATTTTGTTTTTTTATCTAACGTACAGGAACTAATTTGCCCATTTTTTGAATAAAGGGGGCAAGATGCAATTTGACTCCTAGTACAAAGGCCTTCATGGTACTTTTACATTTAATAACCAAATGAATAGCACATAGTGGTAAATAAAGAAAATAAAAAACATAATTAACAATTATAATAAGCATCATATGACTTTAAGGAGAAAAAAGATTCATTGTTTTGAATGTTGCATTATGACAATAAGAAAACTAAAATCTCATTACCAATCACCAATATTCAGAACCGACAAAAGAGTACATTGAAGGAGAAGAAGGCAGACAATCGAGCAAGTAGATACTGAGGAGTGGGGGGTTGATCACAAAATTATACAATAGAAAGAAAATCATTTCCATTCTTCCCCATTAGAAGCCTTTTTTGACTTTTGAATATTCTCTACTTAGAGGTGATCCAGATAATCATACAGCCTGAATCTTCAAAGAGAGAAAGAGAGGTCAACGAAGGTATTTTCTTTAGTTTCTGAAGTTAGACCATCAAATGAAATTATTAACATTCCACGATTGGTTTGAATAAAAAGTGCTTTATGATAACAATGATTCTGATAATGACTCAATATTATTGCCACCTAAAAGCTTTTGTTAACATCATAAACATAAGAGATACCTGAAAATGCTGAAAACTTCTAAAGTAAACACAGAGGAAAGTAACAACCATTAATGAATAAGGATATCTCGAACTCTCTTCTCTAATAGCACATCTTTGCGATGTATATCAGTGTTCAGACAATAATACATACATTAAAATCAATATGCCAGTTGAAGTCACTAACTTGATTTATTCCTACACTCACAACCACATAATAGCAACACTTGATTGATTTGTTGAAAACGACAAACAATGGCAGTCAGCAGCCAAAAAAAATCATCAATAAAAAGGTAAAAGAATTTAAAGAAAACAAAAACAACTCTATTTAGCTGACCTTCGTAAAGACTTGCAAGCCATTAAATGTTGATAGCTGCAACCATTACATTTTAGTGGACATGAATTTTGCTTTTTTCTCTGCTGGCTTGAGAATCTGGAAAGAACACATCAGGTTTTCATCGACACTCATCATCGCACCAGCATTATCAAATTCACCACAATAGTTAGGTGCTGAAAATATTGTAACAAGTTGCCTATCAGCAAAGAATTCGTAACCATCCTCCACAACCTACACAAAAATAACCAGTTTACCATCAAAATTAAACAACACTAAATAGACGGGTGGAAAAAGTGTAGACAAGTAACAACCTGATGCGCACGGCAAACAAGATCTAAATCATGCTTTGCTAAGAATTCAGACACCTTATCCGCACCAAAGGTGTACGAAACTCCTCTGTCATTCATTCCCCATCCTTTAACATCTCTATCAGGGTCAGACCAGAGCAAATCACACAGCAAACCAGTGTCAGGAATTGCAGTTGGACGAGATAAGCCTCTAATTTGATCCAGGTTTGTCAAGTCAGGGGAAAGACCACCATGCATACACAATATTTTGTCATCTATAAGAGCCGCCACAGGAAGACAGTTAAAGCAATCAGTAAAGCTTTTCCACAACCTCACATTAAACCGTCGTTTGCATTCATCATAAAATCCATATATCCGATTAATAGATGCACATTCATGGTTTCCTCGCAATAGAAAAAAGTTCTCCGGGTACTTAATCTTATAAGCAAGTAAAAGACATATAGTTTCCAAACTCTGCTTGCCACGATCAACATAGTCGCCTAGAAATAGGTAATTAGCATGAGGAGGAAAACCCCCATACTCGAACAGCCTTAGTAAGTCACTATATTGCCCATGTATGTCACCTAAAAACACAAACAAAAATTTTACAATTAAGATACAGGAAAATGATGGTAGTACTATTAAGTCCCATTTGAATGATATCTCCATTTCTATTCATTCGAGTTTACAATCATATTCAGACATGTCATATATATGATTTTATTTGCTTCATATATCAATCAAACAGTTAAAACAAAACAACAGAAATCCAATTTCCACCTCCAAAAAAAGGATAAATTAAGCTTTAAAAGGTGAAAATCACCTCTATCTGGTTCAAAAATCTTAAATATTGAAACCCCATTTTTTAAAAAAGAATCTTATTCCCTAAAACATTATATATTTAACACTAACAAAACTACAACCTTTACCGAATCTATCACGACCTATTTAATACATGTTAAATCCTCAGCTTTCCTTCAAAACCCACAAAATATTTTCTAATAACAAACCCCAACGAAACATAAAGCTAAAAATTTTTTAAAAAAAAAGCCTAAAAACTTTACCGCAAATTTTGATGGGTGCTTCGAGTTCAAGCAAATTAGGTTGTTGAACGAAGATATCTTTCGAAGCAACACAAAGCTGTTTGATCTCAGATTCAGATAATTGCACTTGTTTCCCTGGCCTGGCTGATCGGACTTCCGTCAGCCGTCTGATTATATCGTCTAGTACCGCTGGGTCCATCCCTTGCGCCGTCGCCGCCGCCATTAAATCGTCCTCCTTCAACGGCCTTTGATTAAACGAAACCCTAAAAAACCCGAAACGGAACAAGATAAACGACCCCTTTTTGTTAGGGAGAGAAAGAGCTTGGGGAAAATGGTAATAATCTTTTTTTAGAGAAATTAAATATAAATTTATTATTTTGAGGAAAAGAAAAGAAAGAGTGGGAAAGATAATGGAAAATAAAATAATAATTAGAATTTTTTTTTTTTTGGGGGGGGGGGGTGTTTCAAGAGAGAAATATCTTACTGGTTTCCTTCTTTTTCAAATGAATAATGGAAGACAGATGACTAAAATGACGTCGTTTTCAGGGAGTTACTGTTTATTAGACCGTTTGGGCCGGTTCATTTCTCGTGATGTGGGCTTGGAATCACGTTTGAATGTTTATTTTTGTGTTTTTTTATTGAGATAACGAATTTAAAATAATAATAATAATGAGATAAATTTTAAGTATAATGATAAAGATTTTTGGGATAGGATTTATTTTTAGATTCTGATTTTATCTCGAATCGATAATTTTATATTTTTTAACACATTCTTTTATATTAATAAAATATTTTAATTAAGTTAAGATTCAGTTAACAGATTCACTAAAATTAATTTATGTCATGTCGACAGGAACGTGCAAATTATGTGAATAATTTGGTAAATAATTTGGGAAAATAAGAGGAGATGCTAAAGCCTTCAAACATCAAGTCTTGACAGAAAGTCAACAAGAAGCTCAATTTTTTCTTTTTCTTTTTCCTTTCCCTTTTTTCATGATTAATTCTTGTTTTTCTTTTCAAAAGTTTTTCTATTTTTCCATTCTTTTTTTATCATTGATAAGAATTTGATTATTTATTCATTATTATTCTTCATTAATAATAATAATTTGGTTAACTATTAATTAGGAAAAACCCCAAAAAATAATTAGAAAATCATTCTTCGTTTTAAACATAAAATGAATAACTTTGGATCTAAATTAGATGGGTCAAATCTTTATTCCTAATTAAGATATGAATATACATAATTATCTTGAGTAACCAAAATTGGGTTGTTCTTAATCAATTTAGTATAAATTATCGACATAGGAATATAGCACAATAATTAGATTAAATTAGTTACTTAAATTAAAAAAAGAATTAAGGGAATTTTAATATCCAAGTCGATAATCAATTTTATTAAGATAAATTAGGTGGAGATAGAATTAGTGAATAAAATTGTAGTCCTAAATTTTTATTATTGATTGATTATTCATTCGATTTTTGCTCTATTAATTTTATTTACTAGTTTTAGTTTTCAGATCCTATTATTGGTTTATTTGGAAAAGTTGTAGAGTAATAGTTGGTGATAAGCATTATGATTCGTAATAATTTTATGCGAGAACGTCCTTTTTATACTATCTGTTACGATAGATATACTTGCATATGCGATATTCAATTAAGAGAGGGAAATTAATATGTAGTTTATTATATTACTTTTTATCGATAGCATTTTGCTTGAAATATTATTTTTTTATAGTAGTTTACTATTATTCACTACTATAATCAAAATAGAATGAAAATTCAATCAACTATGTGGGAGAGTTATTTTAAGGATATTGGCTAATGATAAATTAAAGTTAATGTTGTTTTGACCAGTCGCGGAGCTAGAACTTGTTTTTAAGGTAAAATTAAATTGTATATTTTTACGATAATAAAAATACAATTTCATTATTTCAATAGCTTATATCTTTATAATTTTTAAAGGATTAAATCAAAATTTTATCAATTTTGAAGAGGCAAAGTGCAATTTTATCATTACTAATTTAAAATTTTAAAAATTATAAACTACTTATATTAAAATTTTACCATTTTAATGCGGCCATGACGCCTGAGTTTATTAGTGGTTCCGCCACTGGTTTTCACAAAAACTCCCCTTCGTCACTTTAAATTAACCAACTAATAATATTATCAATTCCACCATATTAATATTACAAAATAAAATAGAGGAATTAAATCCATAATTAAACATAATATGTATACATGAATTTATCAAAAATCATATATTAAGTTACCGACGAATCATAACGTATATAAAATATAGTTAAATTCTAATATCAGTCTTTATGCGTAATTTGTGCATTTAATTATTGTAATTTAATATTGTTATTTTAAGTTTTTATACCTCTCGAATTTTGAAATTTTAGTTTGACTAAAAGGTAACTATTAAATTCATTAATTTGAGCTATGTTATTTCTAAAATCTTATGTGGAAAATATATTATCATATTTATAATGCCATGTCCCATATGTTTGTTAATGCATTTAACGATTGTCATTTATATCAAGATTGAAATTTCAAATGTTGAAAAGTACAGAGACTAAGAATGATCAAATAGGAAAACTTGGACTAAATCCAATAGCAGAATTTAACCTAATGAATTTAATTATAATCATTTGGATTAAAACTGAAATTTCAATTTTTAAAAAGTTTAGTGACTAAAAATAAATGGGCTAAAATTAAGCAAATTGTTATATAGAGATTAATATCAGAATTTAATCTAAAATATATCTCGAATAGACAAATGAAAATCAGAAATTAGGCTCATTGTGATTTGTTCTTTTGGAGGAGCAAACTAAAGTATTCTTGAAATGTGCTTTAATAGGCGTTAACTTTTCCATCTATTTTGGGGTGATCTGACAAATAAGATAAGTTCAAAATCTAAAAGAGATTGAACAATTAAAAGGAGAGCTAAATGATTTTTTTGTAAAGTAGAAGGACCAAAGAAGTGATTAAGTCAAAAAATTGTCTTAAGAAAAGGGGGTTTCGGGGGTTGTTTGTCTTCATTGAGACATGTTTGAAACATCATCCACAAGTGTGTAAGAAAGACAAAACTCAAAGAGACAATATGTGGGTTCGCTTATGAACTCCATTATCAGAATACACACACTTATCTTAAACTTTCAATTTCCAGCCAAATTTCATAGGCAGCAACAGCAGCAACAACATGTTCTATATGTTCTGTCTACATAATTTTCTTCACTTTTGTTAAAAAACTGACACGAATCACCTTGTCAGCTACATCCCCCTCTAAAATAAAAAGGAAAATGTTCAAAGGATACAAATATATATATATATAGAAGGATCATGCAGGAATGGGTGGATAACAAGGCTGTGGAATAAAGCATATGAACCAGGGAGGATTGGAAAAGGTGACAACTAACGACCTAAAAAGTAGAAGAAACCTATAACATAGATATACCTGTTAATTGAATGGTTGGTTTGGTTTTAGATCGGATCAATATGAATCGTATTCGTTCGGGTATTGAAATTTGTGGTAAAAAATCTTTTCGATCTTTTTTAATTTTGAAATTAAGTAAACTAGTAACTTTCAAAAAAATTTAGTGTAGTTTAACTTGTTAATTTATAATTAAGGGGTGATTAATCATAATGTTAATATTTTTTGTACATATTTTTTATTGGCATAATAGCAAATTTAGTGATCAAAATTTATACATTCTGTCAATTTAGTCTTGATTGAACAAATTTAGCATGTAATATGTATACATTCTATCAATTTGGTTCTGATTTAACAATTTTTCTATAACATTTACACATTTTGTTAACATTTACTAGAATACTGGGGTGAAGCCAGGAACTTTTTCGAGAGGGTGCGAGATTATGTTATATAATTTTTTATGGAAACTAAAATACAATTTCACCATTATATTGATTTATATTTTTACAGCTTTTAGGACTATACCAAAATTTTATTATTTTTTGGGCCAAACTATTATTTTACTATGTATTAATTTATAAATTTATAGATTTTAAGGGGTCTAAAGCATAATTTTCTGATTTCAAGGGATAGGGCCCTTGCCTAGCCCGCCCTTCACCCTTAACAATCTATCTAAACTACGTACAATTGTCAAATAACATCAACATAATAAGTAATTCTCCTTAGTTACTCATTTTTGAAATTAACAGGAATTAAATTACTTTGATTTCTTCGAGAGGGGTCAATTTGCTCACCGTCGAAATTAAAAGGAACCAAAAATATCTTTTTATCGAAAACTTTAATACTCAAACTAATTCGATTCATATCAATTTTAGAGATATGTTTTTATCAAATCATTTCGAATCTTAATTTAAATTTTCGTTAAGGATTTAGATCAATTTTCAATTTGGACCGTTAAGTAAATCAAAGGATGCAAAAAGTAGTATTCTCCGACTCAGACTGAATATGTTCTCCATAACTTTAAACAACGTCAACTAAGGGCAAGACCCCAGACATGATCAATGAGATTGGAATCCAGAAAGCTTCTTACTATATTTTAATAGCTATTTCAATTTTTGGTAAACATGAACTATTTTGCATTAACATTCAATTCAACACATTTTTTGTATTATTTTCATGTCTCACAAGAATCAAATTCATTCTCACTTTCGTTTTGGGTTATTGTTCATCACAATATATCATTGTTCATTGTTAATTAACCAAATAAGTTAGATTCTCTAATCTTTTGAAGATTATTGGTTTTTCTGTAGTGGCAAACATGGAAAACTAGGTATAAGGATTCTAAATCAATTTTAAAAGCTTAATTAAGGTTTAATTATGCTCTTACTCCTTGTATTTTTCAAAATCCCTCGGCTTTTAAGTCTAGTTGGAAATAGTGTTAACTAATTATGTGTTTGTTGATATAAGGAGGGGGTTGTGGTAGTTTGTGACGGTTCACCTAGTGGACCAAGAGTTGTAGAAAGGTTGAGATGATTGGAATGTGGATACAAAGAAAGGATTGAAGATTAGAAGAGAGAGTTGAGAGTTTTGGAGAAAAGAGTGTCTTGACCCCTTTTTTGACTACTAATAAGCCTGAAAGGGTTTGTTTATTTTATAGTTCTCAAGGTGTCGTATGTCGCCTATATATTTGTTTAGGATTTCCTCGAATTTAGTCAACCTATAGATGCCTCGTCATTGTAGGTATGAATTGTTAAGCTTAGGAATTGGATATACGTGACGTGAGAATGGCAAATATCTTGTTCGTGTCAAGCATGTGGGCCCATCAATTTAGGCTCACGAGTGTCCTAACTCACAATGTGTTCTCCTTAATCAAAGGCGTTGACTTATAGGGTCGTAGGCTCGTGACTTCGTGAGGTATAAGTACAATAGTATTGTTAACTGGACTTTAATTTTTAAATCAAACTTCGAATAATAAAATTCTACATATTCAAATTTAATAAAAACTCATTAACAATATCCTTAATTGGATTTCGATTTTTAAATCAAAACAAAATAGAAGTAAAGGGACTAAATTGCAAAACCCCAAAAATACAAGGACCGAGAGCATATTTAAAACCCCTGGTTAAAACACAAAGTCATGTCTTAACAATGGTTAAATATTAATTACGAACACGTTTGAATTTCCTAGAAATGTCAAAGCAAAACCCTCACTCCCCCCTTTCTAAGAACTATAGGAACTGTTTTTTTCTTCCCCCAAAAGCAATGGTTCATAAAATTTTGGAACAAGCAATGGGAATATATATATATATATATTCATCTTTTATGTTTCTAATCATAGGCAGCCCCCTATATAATCCAAATCTTGCTTTTTGGTACATTTGATTTAAGCATTTAAACCCAATAATTTTCAATGTTCAGCAAAAATTGTTGTAATTAGAAAGGTTAAAGATGCTTAAAGGCTCAAATATGGAAGAAAGAACCCATCAAAGTCAAAAAAAATGACCGAAAGTCCAATTTAAATATCAGTTTTTCTTTTTAATGTCAATGGTACATAAGAATTGGATACACTGCCACTATCTTATGAATATTTGTATCCAAAATCTTTATGATTTTTTTTTTAATTTATATACATTTATATATAATGTATGTCTGTGGCTGACAGTTATGTTGGAGTTCATAAATGGTCAAAAAAAAATTGTTTTTTTTAGAGATATTGGCTGAGAAAGGTGTGTGGGTTGATGTGTGTCTACTTTGAAACATCTTTCCCAAAGTGTGTTTGACTATTCAATAATCTAATGGAAACACTTCTTAGTTGACATGTATCATGCTTTCTGTTATTTATGGATATCTTATTCCAAGCTTTTTATTTTTATTTGTATATGTTTGATAAATTTTGAGAGATTTTGGGAGGTTTAATTAAAATTTTTAAAAATTTAGGGAGTTTGATGGGAATTTTAGAAAATTTAATTAACATTTTCAATAATTTTAGGTGTTTATTGAATTTTTTAAAAAATTTGAAAAGTTTAATGAGATATTATACAACTTAGTGAAAGTTTTCAAAAAAAAAAAAAAAAAGAGAGAGAGCAAGCCCTTCTAGTTTCCTCTTGATACAAGGAGTAGATAAAGATGGAAGGTTCATTTTTTTTTAATAGGTTGAGGAACCGTTTAGTAGGGTGAGCGGACCAAGAGGAGAAGGTCAAACTAGGAGTGAGGCAGTAAGATGGTGATGTAATTACTTGTTTTCGACTTAAGGCCTCAAGTTTTATATACATGTTATCCCTTGCGGTTTAGTGTCCTAGGCTTAGGTAGAGTGGTGTTATGATATGCTTTGAGTCATTTCAGATGAGATGTGATAGTTAACACCTAATGTAACTATTAATGAATGGATGATCCGCTTCCTAAGCAAGTTACTAGGTGGAAAGTTCTTACAAAGGGTTCCTCTGAAGATATTGTCCGCAGACTTGATTGTCCAGGCCGTCGTATAGGGGTACGACACTTCATTATCATCCATCTAGGATACAAAGTAAAACCTTTTAAGTATATAAAAGAATTTAGATAAAAAATTAAATATGCTTGAATTTATATAACAAAGATTATTGATTTCTGTAAAATTAAAAATGTCCACGAAATTATTTATTTTTCTTTAAATTATTTTTGTCCGACACATATTTAAACATAAATATTAAGACATAATTATCGATTTATATTTTATATTCTACACTCATATTCGAGATTCAAGAATTGAAACTTGCAAGTTGGAAAAATAATAAAGTGATCTTAGATTTTCCCATTCAAAAAGGAAAAAGAAAATTATACCCATCATCTGTCGAATAGTGAAGAAAAAAAAAAAAGGTGGCCGAAATATCAGTTAAGATACCCACATAGCTGGTTATATCTCAAAGGGAACCTTTCCGTTTTTTTCTTCATTCCTTTTCCTAGTTGCTACCTATTTTATTTGTTTAAACTATGTTATTCGGATTTATGTATAATTCTATTAAACTAGTAATACAGTTACGGATTTCATGGCCAAGCATGCTGGTATAGGTTTCACCAGTATTCAGGTGTTTTTCAAACCCCACATGTTGTGTGGAAGCTAGTTCAAAAGAATATTATAGGTTTTTAATTTTATGCTTGTTATTGTAATCGCTTAATGTTGTTTTATTTACAAAAAAAAAGTTTATTATATATATATATATATATATATTGGTATAATGGAGATTCGAATTCAAATTATTTTTGAGAAAGGTGAGCACCTAATCAATAAGCCACAACTCGGGATTATACCTTTATGAGTTAGATTATGTATGAGTTAGGTCTAACTCGAATTATTATTTTATTAAAGTCATATTATGTTATTAGTCCGTATACTATGCATATGTTGTGGATCTAATTAATGCACTCTAACTTGGTTAATTTTAGTCTTCATATGTTTCGAATTTATCAATTTTAGTCCTCGTACTTTTTAAATTTTAGTCCTGACCCAAACCTACTTTTCAAATATTTAGTCTTGACACAAATAATAACCATTAAATCCATTAATTGATTTTTTTTTGTGTGAAAATTTGTGGAAATGGAATACACTAGTTACTAATTGAATCAATTTTTCTATCTACATAATTTGGTCTTGTCAAATTGATAATATTATTAACCACTGCAAGCTTACAAAATTGAAAGAGGGGCTGTAATACCCAAAACTTGAACCTTCAACTTTGAGGTGCTAATGTAAAGCTTTAGTCACTCGCTACTAAAGACTGCTGGCATTGCTGCTATCAAATTGATGACATGAAATTTTACTATATGAAGTTATCAATAGGAAAATTCACAATATCATTGTTTAGGTATGTTAATAACGTTATAAAGGTAGAGTTTCTTGCTCTACAGTATCGTTACAGTATTTAATTTTACTGTTACTATCGTTTTTACACTAACCGTAAGTAAATGCACCGTCCATCTAAAAAATCCTAAAACAAATTAAAGGAAATGAACTAAATTCTAAAACTTGAAAAAGTAGACAATCAGTAACGATATTCTTTTTCCAGTTACTTTTATATGGAACAAAAAGAAAAAGGAACACATGCAACGTTGTAAAACAACTTTGTTCATCATGCTGATGCAAAACATGTCTTCCAACAGGAAAGAATCTTTTTCTTTTTTTTTTTCTTTTTAAGTGTTTTCATATCCTCCAATGGCGACATCAACAGCCTTTTCAAACATAATTTAACAAAAGAAATCTATCTGTTTTATTTATTTATATAATTTTTTTAAAAAAATCCTGTGTTGGATTTTTATTTTATTTTATTGAACACATGGCAAACTCTGTCAAGGAATATGATTCGATTTCAGTTTTCAAAACAATCTAAAAAGATTTTATTTTATTTTACGTTAGATTTATTAGCAATGGCTTATGAAAAAGATCCCCACAAGTTTATTTAGGATGAAAGAAAGGAACTTTGATTTTTTTTTTATTTTCATAGAATATTATAGAAAAAAAAATGTTTGATCAAGCAATAAATCTGCTTTTAAAAAAAAGCAATGGCTAATTAATAAAGTTATGGAACAAGCTAAAGAATATATTCATGCCTATGTCTTAATCATATGCGAGTTACCTTTAATTGACCCTAAATTAAGTTTAATATTTTTGTTGTTTATAAACAATTAGAAAAGCATGTCTTCACTCTTTGGTGTCGAAATCAGCCGATACGATGATATTGATTAAAAGTTATAAAGATAATACATTTGATTCTTTATAAGTAAAACTATTCATTACAGATTTAGAAATGGACATAAGAGTTTGGTTATGCAATTTAGAAACGTCCTATGTTTACGGGGCTTTACCCAAAGAGTATACTATAAACCAAGTTGCAACATCACTCGTTTACTCTTTAATTAAGAATTCCCCTAGAAAGCTTAGGTGCAAACTGAATAATACAAACTTGCTTACAACAATTTTGTGTTTTAACAAGTTCCTTGTTAGAATAAATAAGTGATCTCTCAATCTCATATGGAAAGTATTAACAAGTCTTCTCTTAAATAATCGCATAATGGCTTGCAACAGAGCATTCCACCTTAGGGAGAAGCACCTACATGAGCGGGAGTAGACGAAGCGGAAGCGAGAATGTCAGCTTGGGTAACGCAAATATTGGTGAGAATCCAATGCCCCGAAAACCCAAGGGTTCCTCTGCAAGGTTCGTCCACGGAAGCTAAGGTGAGTCAGGGCCTAAGATCAGGCCAAAAGGCGTAGTCGATGGACAACAGGAGAATATTCCTGTACTACCCCTTGTTGGTTCCTAGGGATGGAGGAGACCAGGTTAGCCGAAAGATGGTTATCAATTCAAGGACGCAAGGTGCATGAAAATCTCTAATTCCTCAAAAGTAGCTTTTGGATATGTCTTCAATAAGGAATAAGATGGCAAAGATCTTCTTGATATAAAGTCCCTTCTTCATTTATGGAAACTTCGGTTACATTGAAAGTTTTCATATGTTCGTTGCTTAACTTAATTTTTGCACGATACATCTTCAAGATTGCTAGTAATCCTCAAAGATTCCAATAAATAATTCCAACAGTTTTAGTTAAAATATGCAGAGCAAATACGTTTAAGTTACAATTGATTGGTAGATATTCATTGAGTTGACAAATTAACCGATTTATCCGATTTGGTTTTTAGTGTCTTGAAACTGATAAGCAAAACTAGATAAATTCAATCAAATTAACACTATTTGGTCTACTTTAGGGCCAAAATTTTCATGTCCAAAACATGATGGATACTCTATTATCTTGGTGGCCACCAAAGACGAAATAGTTGGAATCAAAATGTGAAATTATTATAATAAATTGAAATTAAAATCGAGAAACAACGTTGGTGTTTCATTTAGCCGTCATTGTTCCTAACATTCTCGTAAGAACCCAGAAAAGTATCCATCGTTTGACTTTTCAAGAATCAAAAAGAGGAACCTCCCAAAACAGCATACTTTCTTTTTTCTCAAATTTATATTCCATAATTTTAAATACGAACAAAGTAACATTTAATTCTTTTCAATTTGATCCCTCAATTTAGATTTCTTTCAAAAGACATGACGTGACATTCTGAAATTGTATTATGTCATCACCTGAAATTTTTTCATATAAAATCTAAAAATTATAATTTTAAAAAAAAATATTCAAGACATGGCATAATTTTAGAGTGTCGCATCATCATATTTTGACAAGATCTAAATTCAAATACCAAATTGAGAAAAGTTACCAAATTTTCGAACTAATATGGACCCAAAAAAAGTTTAAAATCAAAATGGAAAAGTTACCAAATTCTGAGATTAAATGTTATTTTATTTCTTTTAGATACAATACAAAAATGATTAATATGATAGGAAAGAATTAAAATATGATAAATTATCTATAACATGAATTAGCAATTTATTAAAATTTCTTTTTAAGTGTAAGCCATAAAAAAAATCAATTGGACTGGTTGAATCGGAACGAATGATTTTTTGCTCGATGACTATGTGAAAACTGGATTTTGAACGAATTAATTAAAAATTGGTTTGATCGATTGAATAAGTAAGTTTTTTTAATATTTTATTTGTGATTTTTTTTTTGTTTAGGCAAATTTGAAGTTCTTTAATATCTTAATTTTATATTAGGGTATGTTTGCCCCAAACAACCAACGTGGCTAGCATGACTCGAACCAAAGTCACACTTGGGGCTGTAAACACCCTTGACCATTAGGCCAAAAATAAATATAATATTTTATATGATTTTAAATGGTTCTGGATGAAAAATAAATATAGTAATTTGAATATCTTATTTTTTAACGCATAAAAATAACATGAATATAAAAAAGGGATAAATCTCAAAATTATATATAAACTTTGGTCTAACGTGCAATTTTATACATAAACTTTAAATTTGTGCAATTTTAAACATGAAATTTTGATTTGATTCAATTCTCATATATAATTAATACAATTATTGATATAGCATCATTTTAATGTTTGCAAGCTGCATATTATATTTATCCAATGTAAAAATAAATTGATGTATTTATTTCTTTAAATATATATGATAGAGTCAAAATTAAAGTTTCATTGAACCACAACAAAAGTTTCATGTGTATAATTTAATCAAATCAAAGTTCAAGTATCAGATTGCACATTGAATCAAAGTTCATATATAACTTTGAGACTTATTCAACAAAAAAATTGGGTAAACTGCACTTAAGATCACTAAACTATTAATAGGTTTACATTTTAGTCACTCAACTTTAAAAAGTTACAAAATAGTCACTGAACTATTCTAAAGTTATCATTTAAGTCATTGAAATATTTGAAAGTTTTTATGTAAGTCACTAGATTATTAAGTTTTTTTTGAAAATGTTCGGCTAGCAAGCTTTAAGCAACAATTTGATGATCAGTATTGTGGATTAATACCCATCAACGAGTAAAAGAGCATACTTTAGGTTCAAGTCGATTGGACAGTTAATGTCGAAGATTGAAGGAGAAAGCTATTTATATTTTGGTTTGCAAATTCGTGGCATTGAAAGTTGTTTCATGAAAAAGAACTGAACTATAGAAAAGAAGGGGAATAAGAGCTTTCGGAACATAAAAGGTCATACGATAGCTATTTTAATAGCCTGGTAACTTGAATTAAAACATTTGAATAGTTAAATGACGATTTTGAAATTGAGTGACCAAAACATAAACTTATTAATAGTTTTGTGACCTCGAATGAAATTTACCCTAATATTTAACACATAAATATGACATGAGTACAAAAAAGAAGAAGTTACAATGGCAATTATGTAAATGAAAAGAATTCGAGGGTCGTTTTCCATCAGATCGACCTTTTACCCGGCAAAAAAATTCCTTTCAAATAAATCCATCCATCTCACCATTAAAAAGAAAACCGCTAAAGCATAGCACCTGATCTGTAAAAACACATACAAAATTCCCTTCTCCCAGCTCTGATTACAAAAGAGATAACCTTTATTCATGGAAGACCTGCAGTTTTCTAAACCGTTCACAAAGGTCCATTTTTTTCTTCCATTATTAAATTTATATATCTTCTTTACTCAAATATTCCTTCCACTTTCTCAAGCCAAGAATCTCTTCTCTCCCTTCTCTCCCCCCTTTGCTTACTTTCTCCTCTTCAGATTCTTTCTTTTCTTTCCCTTCTTTTAACAATGGTTTCTCTCCTCTCCCTTCCTTGTTTTCTCTCTCACCCTTCTACTTTCCTCTCTCTCTCTCCCCCTCTCGTTTTCATTCACAAATTTTGGTCTTTTTTTTTTCAATAAAATATATACCCCATGGCTCCTCCACCGCCGCCGCCGCCGCCTCCTCCTCCTCCCTCGGGTGTTAACCACCTCTCTCATCCTTGTATCTATGGTGGGTTGTTTTTTTTGTTTTTTGAGTTTTGATTTTAATTCTTTGATATGACCCTTTTTTTTGGTTTATGGTATTGAAGTTTTTTTTTTATGAAAAAGCAGGGGACTTTAACAATTCATATCCGGAGAGAAAATCAAGGATTATGAAGTGGTTGAGTAAGCTTTTTAAGTCAAGTTCAAGTGGTCGTCGTGGCGGCGGCAGTGGTGGTTATAATCCTCATTATCTAGGGGAAGAAAACATGGTTGTTCGTGCTCCGGTTGGGATGCCGGTAACTTTAGTATCCTATATTGTTCTCTAAGTAATTTGATTTACTTTCAAGCATATGAACATAATATTAGATTAGCTTTTACATGAAAAAAATGCCTATTGGAATTGAATTTTGTTGAGGGGAGGTGAGACTCGCTTTGGGAGCAGTCTTAAAGTGTGTCCCTATAATGGAGATATTGTGCCCGGGATATCTATGCTTGGTTTTATCTTTCCACTCCACGGAGAGCTCTCAACGGGTTCATGGAGTGGGAGCACCTCACCTGCCAAGGGCAAATGTGAGCCTGTCGATGGCTCTTCGTGGAGTCGGGAGATAGACTAAACACAGACACTCCAAGCACAATTCTTCTCCCTAAGGACAACACTTTGAAGTCTTTTCCCAAAGAAGTCCAACCTCCCCTCAACAAATTTGTAGACTTGTGTTAGAACATTGTGTTCCTTTGTTGGGGTTAGATGATTTAGGAATGTTTTTGAGATCAAGTTTTGGTTTTATGTCAATAGGATGAACGTCCTAGGACAAAGAAGGAACAAGAAGAATTAGATCATGCAATTGCGCTTTCTTTATCTGAGGGAATGGGAAAACCAAATGGTAAGTTTTTTGATAAATTTCATCCTACATGACCCTCATCAATCTTTAATTCTTTCTCCTTGTAACCTCTTGATCTTTCACATACTTATTTGGTGTTATGGTGTTTTAGGTTACAATGAATGGCGACGAGACAATAATTATGGTGGAGCTTTACCTAGGGGAGCTGATAATGGTGGCTTTAATTCATCTGCATATCCTCCTTATGGCAATATGCAATACCATCCTGTTGGATATAGGTAAAAAAGCTTTAACTCATAGTTGTAAAGCAATGTGAGATTATATACAAACTGAGTTCCAAGATGTCTTCTCTTGTGCTGCCCCACAGCCAAATCCCGGTTACTTAATGGGGAAGCTATCTTGGAACCAAAACTTGTATCTGATTAATTTATAATTGATGCCTATGACTTGCAGAGTATGTGCTGGCTGTCATCGTGAGATCGGATATGGCAATTACTTGGGATGCATGGGAGCATATTTTCATCCCAATTGCTTCCGTTGCCATTCCTGTGGGTATCCGATTACCGAGCATGAGGTAGTTTGATTCATTTTTTGTGTGTTCAGCTTTTCAAATATCGTATTGCTCTTCATATAGCTCTAAACTTGTGTGTTTTCTTGTGGTGATTCAAGTTTTCTTTATCAGGGAGGGATCCATATCACAAAACTTGCTTCAAAGAACTGACACATCCTAAATGTGATGTTTGTCTCCAATTTGTAAGAATCTTTCTTGGTCATATCATTTGAATTATTAGTTCTATGAGTCACATTCTTATTTCCAATTATGTCGAGTTTCAGATTCCGACTAACGGAGCTGGTTTAATAGAGTATAGATGCCATCCATTTTGGTCCCAAAAGTATTGTCCATCACATGAACATGATAACACAGCTCGTTGCTGTAGTTGCGAACGTTTGGAGGTATGGATTCTCAGAACTGTTTGATTAAATGTGTGTTAAAGCTTCAAATTTATTGTTCTGTTTTTCTCCTTGAAACCCTGTTTTCTTCACAATTTTTGTCTCGTGAAGTCTTGGAACGTAAGATATTATTCGCTTGAAGATGGTCGGAGTTTATGCTTGGAATGCATGGAATCTGCAATCATGGACACTGGTGATTGCCAACCTCTATACCATGCCATTAGAGACTATTATGAAGGAATGAACATGAAACTAGACCAGCAAATTCCGATGCTTCTTGTTGAACGACAAGCACTTAATGAAGCTATTGTCGGAGAAAAGAATGTAACATTATGAACCCTTGTTCAATTTTTTACACTTTCGTATGTTTCATGGAATGGCTTTGATGTTTCAGTTTTGGTTCTTTCCAGGGATACCATCATATGCCTGAGACAAGGGGGTTATGTCTGTCTGAAGAACAGACAGTTACCAGTGTACGTCAATTGAACTAATTCCACGATTTTGCTTTGTTGATTGACATAAGTCCGACATTGATCTTCGTTTCATTTGTTGCAGATACTAAAGAGACCGCGAATAGGAGGCCGACAACTTATTGGCATGAGAACTCAACCTCAAAAGCTGACCAGGAAATGTGAAGTCACTGCCATTTTAGTTCTGTATGGTCTTCCAAGGTAATTCTTGCTTATGTTCTTTATGATTCAATTTATCTCTTGTTGTTTAGACAGTAATATTTGCCGGAATATGCAGACTGCTAACTGGGGCTATTCTCGCACACGAGTTAATGCACGGCTGGTTACGCCTCAAAGGTAGAATAAAACCGTAATCAATCCTCTTTCCTGCATGAAGTTTTTCAATGTTCTTCCATTTTTATGTTGTGTACTCCTATACTGCAGGTTATCGGAACCTGAACCCTGAGGTTGAGGAAGGAATCTGTCAAGTGTTATCATACATGTGGCTCGAGTCTGAAGTACTACCAGGATCGAGCAGTAGAGCATCTACATCAGCTGCTTCATCATCCTCTTCATCGTCTAAGAAAGGAGGGAAATCTAATGTTGAAAACAAGCTTGGTGAATTCTTCATTCACCAGATTGCTCATGATGCTTCCCCTGCCTACGGTGGAGGGTTTCGAGCTGCCAATGCAGCCGTCAATAAATATGGTTTACGTCAAACCTTAGATCATATTCGCATGACCGGGGAATTTCCCGTTGTAAAAACCTGAGTGTTGAGTCAGCTTGTCAAACATCTTGGAGGTCATGACAGAAGATTGAAACAGCTTCTCCCCAAAATTTTCATGGGGTTTACATGATCAACATTGTGTTAAAGATTATGTTTTCTGGTTCAAAAGTAACTTGGTTTTAACATTTATTATTGTCTAATAAGATGAGTTCCTTTTTCTTTTTACCTTTGGCTCCTTGCTGTAACTTCCAATGGCATAAAAATGCTCAAGAACTTTCCTGGAAATCATATTTCATATTTATAGAAATCAAAGCTGCTTTTAAGTTTGCATACTGAATTTTTTTTCATCATCACAAGTTTTTGAACCTTGATTTATAATACTGTCACTTCAACCGCGGTTATATCAGCAAATTGCATATCAATTTAGTTTAAGTGCCAATTAGATTGCATTTCATCTTTTCATTAAAAATAGACAAATTACGTTCAAAGTATTAAAAATAGACAAAAATTAAGATCAAAGTACAAATTATCCTTTTTGTTAAAATGTTCATTTAGTGATTGTAACACGTGACGTGTTGAATTTATTTAGTACTAATATACAAGAATTAATTTGCCCGATTTTTTAAAAAGGAGAACAAAATGCATTATAACTTCTAATACAAAGGCCTCCTATGCGACTTTTACCACTGAGATCATAATTCTTCAAAGACGACAATGATCTGAAAACCACTACAATTTATGCATGAGTAAAGTTGCAGAATTTTCAGCACCTGCAACTTTTAAGATTATTAATAAAATTACAGCAGATATAATCCAAAGACTCATTGTAAGAGGTAAAATATTACTAAAAATTTAAGTTAAGAATGTAATGATACATGCCAATGATTTCTGCAATTAAGTAAAAACTTGAACCTGGGAAAAGGGTGTTCGTAGATGACCACCATCGATATTGAATCTTTAACGATGCAGACATCATAGGGTACCCTTGAAATGTATGTCACCATCCATCTATATACATGGAAAAATGTATTTATCACAGTAGCATAACAAAATCTGCCACTGCAAAATGAGCTATGAAAGTTAAATTGTGTTGTGCTATCACATAAACTAATTCAACCAATCTGTAGTTTCAGTTGCGGTTCGAACGGTTGGATTTAAGAAAACGAACTATAATTTTGTGGTAACATCTGCTAAAAGGGTCTTCAATGTTTCATAGGTCATGAAACATATACCGACACCGGGTACCACTTTGTAATATTCAGGCAATATCCCTCTATATAAGCCACGAAAGCCCTCGGTCTGGAATATGTGTTTAAATGTGCCAAAAAGCCCTGTTTTGTAAACACGGGCTCGTCCACCAGCTCCCTCTAACTGTTTCCGTCGCCTAATGAGATCCAATGGAAATATTGCTGCATTTATAGAAAACACAAATGAAAGAGTCATGAATTGCTTTATCCAACACATTAAAAGGCGGTTCATAGATGACAATATCACCAAGAGGCTCTACTTAGAAACACAAACCAACCAAACAACGTAATCGCACAGAAATTTTCTCGATAAATATGCTAGTTTCAACTGCTAAAGTGAAAAAATCCAAGCTATCAACAAACAGCATGCTATCACATATTTATAATTTAACATTGAAAACAAGCTTTCAAACAACGACTTCCCTGCTAACTAAGGAATCCTTAACTTGAATGCCAGAAACCGATAATTGAACATTTGATCATAAAAAGGAGAAAGCAATTAAATTGTGCTATGGTCAACATGATTTAGTAAGAAAGTCAACAAGAACTACCATTGGCAATGTAAGTAATATTAAACGCGGGTTTAGACTGACCCGAATAGGTATTACACTCAACCCCTTGTAGATCTTTTGCAGCAAGTAAAAAAGATCTATGCAAAAGCTAGAAACCTGGCTACAACCTGAGTACCCCAAGGAAAACCTAAGAGATGAGAGATAAACACAACACCCCAAAATGTGACCGAAACCATGTCAAGGTTGCACATTCTCACCCACAATTGTCTTTTTCATAAGGAATAATGATTAGCTTCCATTAATAGAAGCTAGTAGTTTGACCCTGCTCACACGTTTGAATCACTATTTTGTTGGTAAAATATCTGGCCTATGTAAATTATTGACTTTACTCCACATTTGGTACAAGTTGATGTTAGAGTTCCTGGAAAGAAGCACCAGTAACGTCACAAGGACTTCGATCCACTAAGCCTAACCGAGAAGCATACCTCAAGGAGGATACCTCTCTCACACTGATATCTTGAGGAAGCAGTATTAGTTCACCTGAGAGTAGAGCATTACGGGACAAACTGCAATCCTTGGGGAGAAAAGTTGTTGAAAAATAACCGTAGTAGAGTGAAGTTATAACCAAGTTTGACATAAGAATAAATAACGGTAGAGAAGAGAAAAATGGTAAATTTCCTGTTGACTTCCTTACTAAACCTCTCATGCCATTACAAAAAACAACTCCGGTTTGGGTCACGGCTCTAGGATGCAATCTGGTTTAGATTCTTAATGCAGAGCCTGCACCGTAACCTGCTTCTCTGCACCAAAAGCATAGTAAACAGCTAAAAGTATTAACCTCTATAGTTAAATAATGACATTGTTAGATCAAATTAACTTTTAAGCATTTCAACCAAAAATGTTTCTGCCAAAACAGCATTACGAACAACAAGTTACGCACCATGATCTAGCAATATACAACTGAAAATAGAGAAAACATTTACCTAAAAGATAGTTATTCAGGAAAAATAGAACAATGCAGTGAAGTAGATCCACACAAGTGTGAACTATCTCGAAGGCAACATCAAATTAAGTGCTCGTTTGGTAAATAACCAAAAAAGAAGAAAATAATGAAAATAAATCACAGATTTCAGAAATTTGCAATGTATAAAGAGTACTCACCTGTTGATGATGCAATCCCAGAAAGACTGCCACAAGTTAGACTGACCAGGACAGTGGAATCATGGGGCCTAATGTGAAGTTGATTAAAGAAAAAAAGAGAGAAACGAATTGAGCTTAGAAAAGTAATGATTTATGAAATAATAATTAGAAGAAGACACCATTTATTGTTCTAAGATGATTAATTACCTGTGTGACTGCCAAAAAGACCTCAAGCTCTCATATACTGAAAAGCTAATTGCTATGCTGGGTCCAACACCTAAGAGAGTCGTTCCAAGTCCTTTGTATAGGCCTAAAACCCCCTCATCTTTGCAGATAGTTCGTAAAGCATGCCAAATGCCTCTGTAGTATGTATCATTTGTCTGTATATATAGAAGAAAAATAGAGATGTTTAAATATCACTCCTAGTTGTAAATAATGTAAATCAAGAAACCCATTAAGACCCAAATGGAAGCATGTGCATGCATCTCCATCATGTAAACTAGCCATTGGTGATACAAGTACAGTCGATATCAGGAAAACAAGAACAAACGAAAATGAAAAAAAACTATTAACCTACGTAAAGCAATGAAAATTATTTTGTTAAGGGCATATGAATATAACCTGGGCTGCGAGACGTGTTCTAACAAGATCCAGTGGATATGTAGCAGATGCAGCAGTAATTCCTGCCAAGCCACCGCCTACAAAATGTATGCAAATGTCGGCACTCATACTCTTACCATGATTTTCCAATACTGGAAGCATATAAAGTAACTGAAACAAAGAATAATTATCAAAATGTTAGAAGAAAAATGCTGAAAAGAAACAGAGAACGTCAAAGAATATGGTGTCTAGAATCTTAGTACCAACCTTCTTATACTGCTCATAGGCATAGAAATTTAAAGAAGAATAAGGCAGACGATGTGCGATAGTGACAAGATTCCCTTTCCAAAAGGCTCTGAAACCTTCTTCACCAACAATTCGTGATGCTTCACGCCATATACTAGCTTTTCTTAATGTGGCAGCATCAGAGTGCATACCTTGCACCTACAAGATATGATGACAAAAAACAAGGTTATCACAGGATTGCCAATTCATGGAAAGGCAAAAACACGATAGGATAAACTAGTTATGATAGCAAGCAAATGCCATGAAGATTGGATGACTGAATCTAAAACAAGGATTCAACAAATAATGGATGGAGAATAACAACATTTTATCAGTATCCACGCATGAAAGGCTCATTGCATAGACATTATACATAGCACATCATATGGTTTAACCCAACTAATTTGAAATGCATAAGCTACCCTATCATATTATTGTTTCATACACAAAAGGTGAAGACAATATCGGTTTCCAGAATTCATAGACATTCGTATCACACTCAAAGATAATTTAACTCCATATTTGCATAAACAATTTGTGCAATGACTTACAAATACATAACCAAAGCATAATAAAAGGTAATCAGAGTTTGTGCTGCCCTATACTCTTCCATCAATTGACAAAGCATACTTTAATATTTCCCAAAGTTATCATCTTTAATGCAAAATTCATCAAAATACTACCAACCCGTCATTTTTTTTTTCAATAAATTAAATCAAACCAAAATACAATTAACCCCAAAACCATCTCAAACAGCCCAAGCTATCTTTAAAAAAAGGTGAACAAAAATAGCTAAAAAGAACCAAAACCTGAAAGAGAATGGTGAGCCGAGCAAGAGGAGCAGTACAAGTCTTGCTTAAAGCACCAGCAACCCCACCAGCAAGCAACTGAGAGACAGTACCGATCTGGGTTTTTTGTGCTTGTAATAACTCCTGCTGTTGCTGCTTAAATTTCAAGCTTGTTGTTTCAACCCCACCATTTGTGCCTCCTCCTCCTGGGCTTGAATTTACCACACCAACTCTTGCCTCCGTCTGCATATCTAAATGTAACTCAAAAATAGTTGCAAAATTTACCAAAGACTGCAAATTTATTAGGTAAAAAGAAACAGAGCTTTGGTTTTATAGGAACAAAAATCAAAGCTTGAATTTAAAGATTTTTTCTTTATTTGTTGTTATTTTTCTTTATGCTTCTTACAAAAGTTTCAGTCTTCGCTTATTCTTTTATTTTTTTTACCCGAAAGGTTGAGTGAGACGATGTCGCTTTAATGTTAATCAGTTACCATCTAAATCAACCGAACCGACTTCCCTCTTTGTTTACAGCCGTTGATCTATCTGACTTTTCTATCAAGTCAATCTTTTCCTAAAACACTTTTTTATAAGAAAATCAATCAGTATAATATATATCAAAATAAATCTAGATAAGATTAAGTATATATTTGAATTGATAATTGAAATATATTTGGATTTTAATCGAAAGGGTTAAAAATTATTCAGGGCTTAATTTTGATAACTATTCTCATAAATATTTTCTTTTAGTTTGAGTTAGGCCTTGAACTTTGATAATTATTTCCACTCTAAGGCTTAAACTAGATAAATGTTCTCACATTGGTGTTTGAATTTTTTTTCAAGTTAATCCCTAAACTTGGTAGTTATTTTCATAATAAGGTTTGAACTTGGTAATTGTTCCCATATTAGGACTTGAGTTTTAATTTTTTTAAGGATTAACTCAGATAAAAAAAGTTCAGACTTCAATCTAGAAAAATTTACCAAATTCGACGCCTAATTTGGAAAAAAAAAAGTTTAGGTCTCAATGTGAGAATAGTTGCCAAGTTTAAGGCTTAACTTGGACAAAAAAAAATTAGACCCCAATATGAGAAAAATTACTAAATTCAAGCCCCAAAAATGATTTAACCCTAATAAAAATAAATCAAGATAGGGTACATGTAGGACATATTTAAGGCAAATCGATACATGTTACAAATTGAAATAGTGAATGCTAATAACAAGATTTGAACCTTAGATTTTAAGGTACCAACAAAAGATTTAGTCACAACTCTTTATACCATTGATATATGACTTGATAAAATGAGGTATCATCTATATCTAAATTAATACAAATCGTTTAATTCAGTTTGGTGTCACGTGTGATGTCTACTTTATTTTTAAATCGACATAAAAAGTTTATATTGTATAAAATAAATAATTATCTTTCTTCTCTTCAAAAGCTATGTCCATTTACAAACTATAATTCTTTTAAAAATATTTCTTAAAAAACTAATTATATATTATAAAAATTAATAAAATAATAAAAATAAATCTAAAACATGTCTAATTTTGATATCAAAAACCTTTTCAAATAATAAAAATAAATATTACTAATATTTATCAAAATAAATACCACTCAGAGGGTGGTATCGTGGTAACGGTTGTAGGTGGTTTTTACTTCTATTGGATATTCTGGAACGAATATGCTTTCAGTTTGGAATTATCTTTTTCTACCACGTGTGAGTAACGGCAATTCCATTTAACGTTGGATATTAAGGACGGTTAATATTGCTCTCCAATCAGATGCTTTCACGTGTGTCCCTCGCCGGAAACACCGTTGTTTTTTGTTTCTCACGCGATAGCACCGCCCCTATTGTATACTTTTCTTCACCTATAGGAAGATCAGCTGCGGAAGTGATTATCTTTACTCTCTTGCAATCGCCAGTTGATTCATAGGAAATTTAATTTAATTTTTTGTTAATGAAAACAAGAAAAGGATTTTGTACCCCTTCAAGTTAAGTTTGAGTTATTTTATTATAAATTGTAAACCTTATTATTTTATTATTATTATGAAATAAAATATAATTTTAAAATTTTATATTAATTAGGATGGAGAAAAATCAAAAAATTGAAAATCGATCCGAATTAATACTAAACTTGATTCTATTTTTATTTAATCTTAATTTTTTATGAATAAAAATTAATATTTTATATTTAAAATAATAATAAAAATTATGTAAAAAAATATTTCTAAAATAAACTATAAGAGATCAAAAGATCAGCCACACACCATGATTACATGCAAAGGACACTATTTATAAAGACACTCAAATCACTCGCCATAATCAATTTGATGGAGCTGTGGTGGTTCTTCAAACAAAGCAGCTGTCTATCTCGTCTATGTGCATCCCAATTCGCTTAGTGCCTTACGAAGAGTGAGTTCCTTCACCAAAAAGAAAATGGAGTATACATATCATCATCATCATCATTTTTCTATATTAGTAATAATCAAATATATGAAAATGGAAAATATGAACTAATACTTACCGTATTTGGATGGAGGGAATGTGACGCACTTTATAGAAATCTTCTCCTTTTGTTCCATTTTTCACTTGAATCTTCTCTTCTAGTGACCTCCTCATGTCTGTTAGTTTTAATTCTTTGGAGAGTGGTAATATACCTTAGCCCTTCTGGAATCATTTTTAAGTTGTAAATGTCATTGAAATATAAACTTCGGAGACGTGGCATTGCGCCTTCTTCTATCTCCACTTCTTTAACTCTCGTAGAGAAATCATTTCAAGAGAATCAAGTTGAGGAAACCCATGAATAGAGCAAATCATTTTAGCCCCTATATAAGCATTATCCCTTAATCTAAGAATCCTCAAACAAGGCAGCTTTTTCAATACTCTCATTGGATCATGACTCGTCTTGGAGGAACACAATGTTAACTTGACAATGTTTGGTGGAAGAAATTTCGAAACATGATGGCTCGGACATAGTTCTTCTTTTATCTCTCCTCTTAATTCTAGTTTAGAGAGGTGATGACATTGAGAAAGGAGTTCCAAATCTGAAAAAGATACTGAGATTGGACCCAAATAAAACTCCATGTACAATGACCTAAGACGATACAATTTAATCAGCGACATTAAGATAGGCTTCACATCTTTCGGTCTATTAAATACTATTCCTAAACGTTGAATATTAGTCAACCTAAGCACCATTTTGTTTTCAATTAACTTCTTGTCCACCACTATATACTTCAACGTTTCAACATTGTTTGAACAAAACCTCGACCGCCATTGCAATGCTTCTTTCATCCACGACTTAGAGCCTCGAGCATATAGTAAAATATGTCTTAAACGTTCTAACTTGAATAGAACATTAGGAATTACTAATTTTGACCCCCACTGGAGATATAGAGTGTGTAAACTCTTCAACTGGCCAATAGTGTGGGGTAAGATGATTTGATTACCTTGTATCTTCAGGTACCTCAAATGATGGAGATTACCAATTTCAGATGAAACATGCCATTTGTCGACATCCCTTCTCACAAGATTCAACACCCTTAAAAACTTGAAGTTTTTGCATTCTGAAATGTGGAGTTTTATCAATTCCGCATTCTGAAATAGCAACAAAGAACGTAGCTTTAGATGTTCTCCTTTCAAAGAAACATGACTTTTGCTAGGATGAATAGCAATTCTTCGTAGCATAAATTCCGCCAATGTCACATTAAATTCAGTCAATGGTGGCTGAATAATTTCCAAGAATTTCTCCTCTCTTGCTTTCTCTATACATAAGTCCCTCAAGAGGTCATGCATCCGACAAGTTTTCACATTTATTCCTGTATAGTCCCGCTTAACAACTTGAACCAAACTTCTATTCATGAGCTCTTCTAAAAATTGTTCGCCTATATCCTCCATTAATATTTCGCTGCTTTCTAATGATGGTGGAATGAAACCTTCAGCAATCCATAATTGAATAAGTTCCTTCTTCGATATCTCCCAGTCTTCTGGATAATGACTAAGATATAAAAAGCATGGCTTTAAATGATAAGGCAAATCGTAGTAGCTTAAAGCCAAAATTCCATGCACTGCATCATATTGATGGTCATGTTGGAACCCTCTTAAGTGTCCATTGAAGATATTTCTGTGAACCATCTCCCACTGGACCAATGAGTGTTTTGTTGCTAGCAAGCCCCCCAACACAACAATTGCTAGAGGCAAGCCCCCACATTTCTTCACCATCCGTCTCCCGAATTTCTCAAATTCTTCCAAGCAGGCATGAGAACCTATCTTGTTTCGAGGGAATGCTTTGCTTCTAAAAAGCTTCCAACTTTCATCATCTGTAAGAAATGGGAGCTCTATCGGAGAGTTGCAAGGATCAGCAACTAAAGCTACATTCTTATTGCGTGTTGTGAACAAAAATTTGCTTCCTTTTTTTCCTCGTGGAAAAGCGGGTTTAAGAATATCCCAATCTTCACTTCTCCAGATATCATCAAAGACTATCAAATACTGCTTTTCTTTCAAAACATTTGAAAGTCTTTTAACCAATTGATTCTCATTTAGATTATCAATTGATGCTCTTTCATGTTGAACTTTCATCAGGACATCAAGCAAAACTTCTCTTGGCTTACATTGTTGAGATACAGAAACCCAAGCTAAGCAATCGAAATGTCGTCTCACATCCATGTGTTTATATACTGTTCTGGCTAGAGTAGTCTTTCCGATGCCCCCCATGCCAACTATTGAGACGACGGCGTGGGGTCTGTCATCTTCAGTTATCAATTGGGCTAGGACATCCTTGATGCTAACCCCCAAGCTAATGACATCCTCTTCCTCAACATGCGAGAACGTCCTCCTTAACCGTTGTTGCACCCTAGAAATAGAGCTAGACCCCTCTCCTTCACCGGATATCTCATAGGCCGGAAGACTCTTGGAAATGTTTTTAAGCTTAATCTGGATTGCTTTGACCTGCACCCCTGTTTTGTGTAAATGAAAAGGCTTGGTGAAAATGGAGGTGAATCTCTTGACGATTCCTTGGAATCCTCCTCGATGTGCACATTCAAGAATGAAGGAGTCGATAACATCTTCAGCATCGTAAGCAAGATCTCTGATCTCCGACACCCGATTGCGGAAACGCTCGTCTTGGTCTGGGTTACGACCAGCGTCCTTCAAGAAGCATTCCATACGCTTCAGTTCAGCCTTAAGGCTCTCAACTTGATCTTTCACATCTTTGAGAAAAACTGCTTCATGGATGAGCAAATCTGAAATCCTTTCCACAGCTAAGGACACAATAGCACTTGCCATATCTCAAACTGATTGATGAACTCTGGAAAACAACCTTGGAAATTGAAAGAGTTTCAGCAACAGTGGATTTTGTGAATTCTCATAAAAGACTAAATAATCACTTTGAATTCACACAGTAAATTAATATCAATCAACACATCACCCACCATTATTAGATTATCAAGGAAAAAAACTAATATCAATCAGACAAAACATTGGATAACTAAACTTCATTGATGAAAATCTATAGAATCTGATCAAATTACTAACCAATCACTTCATCAATGAAAACTGGTTCAACAGCTACAGGACACAACAATAGCATCTGCCATTTCTTCTGATGGTCGAAAATTCTGAATTGATAACTATTTTGAATACCCACAAGTATATGTAGAAAATTGTACAAATTTATGTAGAAAATTCTGACTTGATAATTATCTCAAGTCCCACCACTATTTGAAGACCCAAAAGTCATCGCTCATGGTTTATAGCATCCAAAAATGAAAACGTAAATATTGATTATTATTCGGATAAAATATGTTATAAGTCCTTGTATTCTTTGAAAATTTAGAATTTAGTCTTTATATTTTTATTTGTAAAAATTTAGTCTCTCTATTTTTTAGATTTCAAAATTCATGTCTAAATATTAACATCATTATTTTTTCTGTTAAATTGAAGTTCATTATGATGTTTTTTTAGTTGCATGACTACCACATGGGTATTTTTTTTTATTTCAAAATATCACATCAATAAATTTAATCAAAAAGTTTAACAATGTTAACCGTTAAACTTGAATTTTGAAATTTGAAAAACATATGAACTAAATTCCTGAAAATAAAAACATAGAGTCTCAAAATATGATCAGGCTTGTCAAAGTTTAAAAAATGAGATTGGACAAAAAGTTTAAGCTCATTTTATCATTCGAGTTAGGGTTGTTCAAACGGTTAACCGAACCAAACTAGTATTAACCGAATTAATCAAACTTTTTAATCCTTTAACTGTTAACCGAATTGAATTTTTTTCAAAAAAATTAACCGAACTGAAATATTTTGGTTAATTTGGTCGGTTAACCAAATTAACCGAAATTTACATGTTTTTTTTTAAACAAGTATAAAACATCTATAATTTTTTTTATTGATAATGTTCATTTGACTGAATTAACCAAATTAACCGAATTAATTGAATTAATAATAGCCTAACACATATAATATATAATATTATTTATTAAGTTCGGTTATTTCAGTTAATTATCCGATTTTGAACCGAATTAACTATTAACTGAATTTTTAAAAAACCTTTAACTGACCTCCGACTAAACTAGATTGGTTAGCCGACTGATTAACCGAATTAGATCAATTTGGTTGGTTAATTGCTACAATTTGTACTTACACTTCAATCGAAAAAACCAATTTTATGTCAAGTTGAGCTAGACTTAAATTACTCTATTTTATATAGGGGGTTGGACTTGAACAAAATATCAAGCACATTATTCAGGTTAGGCTGAGACAATGTTTAAAAACTCTTTATCTAGGTTCGACCCCAATTCGATTTGACCCACAAGTCTTCTAGAAAAATTAAAATACATGAAACAATTTATATATTAATAATTAGATATATTTTATAAATAAAATAATTATTTAGTTAAAGGAAGAAGTATTGCAGTTCTAGGCAGTCCAACAATCAAGCAGATTGGGAGAATTTGAGCAACAACACAAATTCTTCAGAATTTGCATGAAAGATTAACGAAGCACTTTGCATTGAAAGAGTTAATTAAATGATCTCAATGAAGACATCATCATCCACCACCATACTTTTTTTTTTTTTTGATAAACATCCACCACCATACTTACATGCAAATTAAGGAACCATTTATAAAGAGAATCAAAGTAAGCAGATTACTAAGGAAAACACAGAATCTAGAAAAGATGGTGGATAAAAATCTTCATCAATGGAAATCTATCATCTTCAACCTCACATTACATAGTCTTTCATTTCTTAAAAGAGCACACACACTCTCTTGAAGGAGCTGAATATCAACCATCCCCTTTGTTGTTCTTGCTTGGTTGATCAAACAAAGCAGCAGCCAATCTCGACCAAGTGCAATTCAGTGTCGATCATTAGATTACATTCATCAAGAAGAAAATGCTATATACATATCATCATCATTTTTTCTATACTAGTTAGTAATAATTGAATATATGAAATGGAAATAATGAATTAATAATTACTTCTGTCATATCGATGGAGGGAACGTAGCATACTTCATAGCAATCCTCTCTTTTAGTACGTTCTATTAATAACCTCTTCACCCCTTTTAATTTCAACTCTTGGAGAGTAGTATTATACCTCGGTGGCAACATCTCCAAATTTAAAATGCCATACAAAAGTAAACTTTGGACACGTGGCATTGCACTTTTTTTTATCTCCCATTCAACTTAAGTAGAAAGCACATTTCAAGAGAATCAAGTTAAGAAAACCCGAGCAAATCATTTTACTCCCCATATATGCTTCAAAATATAAGTTGAGAATCCTTAAACAAGGCAACTTTTCCAATACTCTCATTAGATCTTGTTTCATCCTACAACCACAAAAAGTTAATTTAACAATGCTTAATAGAAGAAATTTCAAAATCTAATGGCTTAAACTCGAATCTTTTTTATCTTCGCTTTTAACCCTACTTTATAGAGGCAATGACACACCTCAAGAGGGGTTTAAGTCTGGATATGATATTGAGACTATATCCACAAGCTCCATGTACAATCACCCAAGGGGATGCAATTCGATCAACGACATTAGGATAGGCTTTACACCTTTTGATCTCTTAAATGCTATTCCTAAATACTGAATATTAGCCGATCTAAAGCAACTCATTATTTTCAATAAACATCTTGTCCACCATTATATACTTCAAAGTTTCAATATTTTTTGAACAAAACCTCGGCTGCCAGTGCAATGCCCGATTCATCCTCGACTTAAAGCGTCAAGTAGATAATACAAGATGACTTAAACGTTCTAATTTGGATAAAACATTAGGAATCACTAACCTTCGATCCCTTTAGCTTCAAATACCTCAAATGATGGAGATTACCAGTTTCACTTGAAACATGCCACTCACCGACATTTTCTCTCACAAGATTCAACACCCTTAAAAACTTGTAGATTTGCATTTTGACAAGTGGAGTGTTATCAATTCCTCGTTCTGAAATAGCAACAAAGAACGCAACTTCGGATGTTCTCCCTTCAAACAAACATCCCTTTTGCAAGGATGAATAGCAGTACTTCGTAACATAGATTCCGCCAATGACACATTACATTCAGTTAATGGTGCCTGAAGAATTTCCAAGAATTTCTCCTCTCTTGCTTTTTCTATGCATAAGTCCCTCAAGAGATCATGTATCCTGCATGTTTTCACATTTCTTCCTGTATAATCTCGCCTGGCAACCTGAACCAAACTTCTACCTATAAGCTCTTCTAGGAAGAATTCACCCACATTCTCCATCAACATTTCTTTGCTTTTGTGTTCCTTCTTTGATATCTCCCAATCTTCTGGATAATGACCGAGATATACAAAGCATGGTTTTAAATGATAAGGTAAATCATTTTAGCTTATAGCCGAAATCCGATTCACTCTACCATATTGATCGTCTTCTTGTTCAAGCCCTTTTTAAGGGCAGTTGAAGTATGGATTTTTGAGGAATCAATAGTTAATTTTAATATCATACTAATGGGTGAAGTACTGAAATAATCATTAAACTATTACCTGCGTTTTTTTTTGCCACTGAACTTTTAATTTTTCCTATTAATCACTAAACTATTTGAAATCACCGGTGTTTGAAAAATGTTTAACCTTTGCTTACCGCACAAGGTTTTTAGTGCTGTAGATACTTCTATTTTGGGTCTGTTTCTGCAGTTTCTACAGTGTAGAGAGCCAGAATGGAACAAGGTAGTGTTTACAGGCAGACTGGTAGCAGTGAAGACATTTTCTGTTTAGTGGTTACTAGAACAGCTTTATGTTTGTTACTATTCCTTCAAGTTTGTAATGCTAGTATATTATGTAGGGCTTCCTCATTGGGCATAGTAATGCATAGATGTTGCACAAACTGCATCAACTTATAAGATTATGACTTGTATTTCAAGTTCATTGCATTTTATAAGTTTTCATGCTTTTCGTTTTCCTTGACGTGGTTCGATATATATATGTATATTTCTTGTTATAATTTATGGAACAGTAAAAAGAATCAGTGAAGTACTTGAACTATAGAGTTTGGACTTAAAAGGCTTGGTGTTATCATAAGTTCTCATTTTCTAGGATGAGTGAACTCTTTTTTTGCATGACGGGTCTTCTCTTGGCTTACATTGTTGAGATATATAAGCCCAAGCCAAGAAATCGAAACGACGTCTCACCACATCATGATGATATACTTTTCTGGCAAGAGTAGTCTTTCCGATGCCTCCCATCCCATGCCGACTATTGAGACAACGACATGGGGTCTATCTTCTTCCGTCATCAATTGGGCTAGGGCTAACCTCCAAGCGAGAATGTCCTTCTTAACTGCTGCTGCAAACTGGAAGCAGAGCTGGATCCTTCACCACCACCAGGTATCTCATAAGCTGGAGGAGTCTCGGAAATGCTTTTAAGCTTGGTCTGGATTGCTTTGACCTGTACGCCGGTCTTGTGCAGATGACAAGGCTGGCGAAAATGGAGGTGAATCTCTTGATGATTCCTTGTAAGCCTCCTTGATGTGCACGTTCAAGAATGAAGGAATCAATAACATCTTCGGCCATAAGCAAGATCTCTGATTTCCGGCACCCAATTACGGAGATCTTTCACATCTTCGAGGAAAACTGCTTCATGGATGAGTAATTCTGAAATTCTTTTAACAACTAAGGACACAATAGCCTCTGCCATTTTTCTTGAAAAAAACAGATTCTGAATTACTCTCTTTTTTTTGGGGGGAGATTTCAAAGTGATTGATGATCCGCCTGTGTGTGCCTATGTTTTTCCAAAGCTCTACTTTACTATTGCTGAAAACTGAAGTAACCCTTGTGAATGATTTAAAAGCTCTGCCAACAGAGATAGGAAAGCAAAGTATCTTTCTTGCATTTCCTATGAAAAAATAAAAATCCTTCACCTTTTGCTTTTGGCTAAATATGCTTTCTAGAACCGGTTTGTAACCGGATGGGATAGTTGGATAAGATTGGTGGGGTTAGAAATTAATCAATACACTTCTCCAAAACAAGAGTATGAGCCAGTGTACCAGTGTATCAGTATGCACCGGTTGAATTCATCAATGGTTTCTGAACTTGACAGCTAAGTTATTTTGTGATTTTTACTTTTTTTTATCCACTTTTGGGCATGAACTTTATAACTAAGTTCATTTTTGCTCCCTAATTTTAGATTCCATCAAAATTTGATAATATGATATTTTAAAATTGTGTCACATTATCACCTAAAAATTTAATACTAAAGTGAACAAAAAAAAGTATAAATATCAAAATTGACCTAATTGTCAAGTTCAAATATTAAAAGTTACCCTTCTAAGGTAAAAATATTATACAAATCCCTCCATTATAAGCGGTGCGGTGCTTTTAGCTTGCTTTTTATCTTACGCTACAGTGTCGTTTCAGTATCTAATCTCATAACCATCACTATTTTTATACTAATTACAGGTAAACACACCGCCCATTCACCCTTAATTAAATTAGGTGACATTGATTTTAAAATATGACATGGTAATGATTTTAAAATATGACATGGTATTTTAGTGATGTGTCATGTTCATTAACCTATTGTAGCCTATAGATTTCATTAAATGAGGTCACACTGGTTTAAAATGTAATTTTTTTCATAACAAATTTAAAAAAAAATTTATGAGGTAAACTTAATTTAATGAAATGGCGTTAATTTAAAATATATTTAAAATATAATTTGACTCTTAAAATTATATTGTTTTATTCAGATTAATATTTAAAGTTACCTTAAGTTAACTGATTAGTCTAATAACAATATTAGCCAATTAAAATGTGACACATGTCATTCATGCGGACAAAAATTAATATAAGTGTATATATAGTAAAAATCTTATAAAAACAGAAAAAAATAATTTTTTTTAAAAATAAAAAATTAGAAAAAGTGTAAAAAATATATAAATATAAATTAGAATTATATAAATTAAAAAGGAAAAATAGTTAAATTTTTATAAAATTAAAAATTTGTCTAAATTCAAAAAATATATAAATTATAGAAAATATTAGAAACTTTTAATATATATATAATTATAAATTATAAAAATAAAAAAATAAAAAAAGAAAACGGAAAGAAATAGTTAATCACAAATATATAATATATATATACTCTATAGAAATTATAATAATGTGAAACAAAATGCAGAAAATCAGAAAAAAATATATCAAAAAATTAAAAATATTTGAAATATATAAACATTTTAAATATATATCAATTCAAGAAGAAAAATTAATAGCTTAAAAAATTTATCTTTTGGAAAATATATATAATTTCAAGTTTGGTCTACACCGATAAACTGTTCATCAATGGTGATCAATGCTGGTCAGCTCTCCCTCATTAATATTAGTCAAAGTCAAAGGTAACATTTAAAAAAGTTTAATTTTTTTAATTTACATATATATATATTTAATTTCAATGCATGCAGACAATGGTTGCACAGTAAATTTAATGAAGAAGGGAAAATAAAATAGCATAAAGAAACAAGTTTCAAAGTTTTTCGAAGGCAAAGATTAGCAAAGCAATAAAACATCATAACAAAACAATGCTCTGCTACTGTCTTCCAACATCAAAACCTGGTTTCAAACTCAGTTCACCATCACTTTCCAACCTGAAATTATGACACAAGTTCATAGGCAGCAATGGCTGCTGTTCCAATTCAACCCCATTGTTCTGGTTCAGACACAATGCTAAACAAAAACCACTGGTTCCACCAACTCCAAAATTATTATGGTGATTGCTTGGAATCTGATCAATGCAAGGTGATGTACTCTTCTGCAACTCGGTTTCTTCATCGTACACCGCTTCGTTCCTCGGCCTCTTCGTTTGGACATTTTTGACTTCTTGGCTTGTAATGAAATGTGGCAGTTTAGGGTCTTGATTTGTTGTTTGTGTCTGAATTTGAGCTTGTCTTAATTCAAGATTGTGTATTTCTTCCACCATTGGCTTCCATAATCTAACTCTTGCATTGATGAACCAATTTGAAACCTGTAATAAAAAATGCTCATTTCATTGCTGCATTAGCCAATTCATTCCAGCTCGAAAAATGGATGCTTTTGTATAGATAAAATTCACCTGAGTCCTAGATAGACCGGTTTGTTGAGCTAACATTTGCTTTTCGGTATCCGACGGATAACTGCAATGCCAAAAACTTTACATCTTATAGTGGAACTATCAATGGTTTATCAAAGAGGTTTTATGGAACAACGACTTACGGATGCAGGAAATGCTCGAACAGCCATGTCTTGAGTACCGCGACCGCGTGATCTGGTAATCCTCTTTGAGATCTCCAAAGTGGATGGTGAAGAAAAATCGGATTTTGGTTATTGATCCCTTGTTGATCAGACGTCCAAACGCTCGGAACATTAACTTTATCGACACCGCTATTATTGACTATGGACACGGTCTTGCCTGCAAACTGAATTTGGTCCAAAATAGCATTCTTCAAGCAACTAAAATGCTTCGCAATGGCTTTGAAAGCGAAACATACGTACGGTGCAGCGTTTCCGAGCCCGGAAACACATTTAAACGATGAAACAACTGATTGCATTTGTTGGCAATACAACTTGTACTTCCTATATACCTAATGCAGGTCAACAAAAGAACAAATTTCAACATATAAAATCTCTTGATAAAAGTACCATGAAATTTCCTATATTAAAAGTTAAATTATATTTTTCCTTATTTATTCAAGAAAATAAATAAATTAGTCTTTATACTTGCATCGAAAAATAAATTAATTATTTTTATTATAAATTTCATTCATTTCTACTATTAAAAACTTATATAACTTACAAAATAACTAAATAAATAGTGTCACGTGTACCATTCAAGAATACATTTCTAACCATAAAAATAGATACATATTATAAATATTAAAATATATATAGTTAACAATATATTGCCTTTTTGGTCTTTTTTGTTGACACATTTCATTTAAAATGCAATCAATTTTAGTTTCAAGCATTGCAGAGAAGCAACTGTTTGTCTGTTTCAGCCTTTCAGGGCTAGCTAGGTCTTCCCCTACTAAAGTTTCCTAACTTTTTTTCCCTTTAAATATATATAATATATATATTATAGATATCAGATATCAAACAAAGAGCTACATTCCTCTTTCTGTGTCTTTTAATGGTGATGGCCCTAACAAGCTCAACAAGAAAGCTATTTTAATTTTAAAAGTTTAATGTCGGTACAGTCCAAGAACTAACACACAGAGAGAGATTGAAAGAAAAAAAAACAAAAAAGAACAGTAACATGATTTAATATGACAAGACAAGACATCTTTTTTTTTTTCCAGCCATCTCCATATATCAGATATCTTACCCCGAGGTATATTGATATATACTGATAATGATTCCTTGACATAAAAAAAAAAAAAAAAAAAAACTAAACAACTTACATAATCATGTTTATATGCAAGAGAGCTATGCATGCATGTATGTATGCATGTATGTATATACCTCATCTAGTAAGAGAATGAGCCTTGAATTCTTCAAACGATGTTGAATTTTATCACTGCATGTTATTGGATTATCATCATCATCATCAACACCATCATCATCATGATCAGCTAATGGAAGATCTGAAACTGTATAATCAACACCCACAAATTGATCTAAAATCTGCTGTGCTGGGATCAAGAACTTTGAACTTTTTAACACAGATGCATAGCCAGTGAATGGACCAAGTGGGACTGAGCTTCTTATCTGCAGATTCTGTTGATTTAAGCTCAAAGGGAGATTGCTCATAATGTTGGGATTATTCTGTTGAAAAGATAGAGATAAAGCTAAACCACTACCACCTTGGGGACCGTGCATGAAAGCTTGTTGCTGGTGTTGGTTGGTTTCAATGGTGAACCTAAGCTTGTTCTTTCTGTTTTGTTGTGGTATGTGGAATGGCTCATTGGTTTCTGCCATGAAAGAAATGTGATTTTCAGACAAGAAATGAAGGAAGAAGGAAAAGAAAGAGCTGATTGTTTATAGAGTTTTATATGTATATGTCTATATATACATATGTAGGTTACATAATCTCAAATATGAGGACTCTAGTTTCTTTTTATGGCATTGGATTGAGTATAAAAAAGGACTTGCTTACAACAGCCCACTTACAGTATTATTATATTGAATATAATAATGGAATAATGATTCAATATATTATATTATTATTTTTGAAGCATCAATTTATTGTACTTTTTCTACCAAAATTTGTACTTTATACTATATGAGTATGATTATATGCATGATAGCATCTATTATACCAAAAATATCAATGAATGCAAGTATTGCAATTGTTGGGGAATACTTTTTATTTTTAGTTTAGCTTCTAGAATATATTTCTCTTTTTTGTAACTAAAATTATAAAAAGATAGGAGGGGTGAATTTAGAAAGATTGCTTTAGAGGGTGATAGATCAATTATAAGTTTAAAGAGTTGAAAATGAGATTTTATTATTATATTAACATATAATTTTATAAATTTTAGAAGAATTGAATGATAAATTTATTATTCCCGCGGGGGAAAGGCCATTATATGTCTCATTGTGTTCGTCTTTGATTGATAGATTAAGATTAGAGGTGTTCATAGATTGGGTCGGGTTTGAGTTTAGTCTAAGCATAATATTAAGCTCGGCTTGATTTGGAATACGAATATAAAATTTTGCCAAAATTCGTCCATATTTGTAAAAGGCTAGCTCAAGCCCATTTTAAGTCCGCTCATATTTTTTTAAATATCATTTTATTTTATTACATTTTTATTTATTAATTTTTTTTATATAGTCATCTTAACATTATTTTAATATTTACATTAGAGTAGTATTATATATTTAGTATATGTTTATTTTTTTAATATATTCTAAATTACATAATATATAAAAATAACATAATATAAAAAAATATTATAAACTTAAAAAAAGGTCGGGTCGGGCTTGGGCTTTGAAGGTTCAAGCCCAAGCATGACTCATATTTTAAATGAAACTAATTTTTTTTACCCAAGCCCATTTTTCGGACCTAATATTTTTGCCCAAACCCTCCAAATTTTGGGGGGCCAGCATGGGCAAATAGCCTGACCTATGAATAGGTCTAATTAAGACACCTATGAAACTTTATGTAAATTGATAAAGTAGAGATAATAAAATTTATGATGTTCAGGATTCAAATTTTATAAGTCTCATTATGTATAAATTTTTCAAGATTGATCAAAATATAAAAAGAAAAAAAATACTCTCAAAATAATCTTTACTGCTTTGTAAAAACACTGAGTTTTTGATAATTTCATAATTAAGTTGCAATTTGGTTAGAGAATGAAACCAACGCAGTTGAACTTTTAATAATAGTGCCAATAGATGGATATTTTCATAAAGTTATAATGTGGTTTAACTCTCTCTGCTCTTCGTACATTTGAAATTTTAACCTTTTACTTTTACTTTTTAGGTTTAAAAATGTAGTTTTAATTGTTAATATTAATTAAACATTTTTTGTTATTCAAATTTATTGCAATGATTTAAGAAAAAAATCTTAAAAGAATTAATAATTAAACTTAAAAATTAAATTAAAAAAAATTAAAATTAAAATTTACAAAAAATAAAAAAACTTCAATAAATTACCTTAGTTGTTTGGGATTGACACTAACACACCATAAATGAATAAATTATAACCCTTGAGGACAAACATTAAGACACAATCATGTCCTTGCAAAGAAGAAAAGAATTAAGACAAAACTAATAAGCCAAATGAAATGAAATTAATGTGACATGGTGATGTGAGCTTGACTGTTGAGAACAATAAATGAATAAATAGTTTTCTGGTCATGGTAAAGGCAGACATGTGACTTCTCTCTCATACTCATCCATGAAACAGTAGTGTCCCTTACACTGTATATATAACACTATGCATTATTTGTGACATAGAAAACTTTTAAGGGAAAACTCTTTAGTGCCTGTATTGATCGAAAAAACCTAATGAAACATCAGTTTCAAAACATGTAAAGTTTCGTCCTTACCAGACTCACAAGCATTCATTTGTTGGCTTGTCTTCTGTCATATGATTGAAATAGTTGATGATTTAATAATTGAATTGATATGAAGGTTAGTTCTCGATTCAATTGATTCAACCAGTTCGATCAATTATATATTTGGAAATGAAATGATCTTCGAAGCTGTTTTTCTTTTTTTTTTTAAATATTTGATTTCATCTTATTCGAGTAGATAAGATAAATGATAGCTTTTGTTAAAATTTAATCTCTAAAAGTAGTCTTACTAAAATGTAAATTAAATATTTTTTTGGTAGCTAAGTTTGTTTTAGACTTGGCCCGAGTCCATGCAAGATATTTAGACAAATTTTTTAAGTCCGAGTCTGGCCCGGCCCGAAAAATGAGCTTAGTTTTTTACCCCAGTTCCATCCAATATATTTAAGAAAGGTAAATATCAACTTGCCCATGTTTTATTTTTTAGATTAGTTCTTATTTATTTATTTTAAAATATAATACACTAAAAAGCACTAAAAAACACTAAAATAAAAGTTTTTTTAACACATTAAAAATACATTAAAAACATATTATATTAAAAAACGCTACCATAAATATAATAAATATTTTATTATATTAAATATAATTTTCAAAATTATATATTTTTGGTTGGGTTATTTAGTTGGATAAGTTTTATTTTTCAAAATTATAATTGGCTTATTCGGTCACTTAATTAAGAGTCTATGATTGAACTAAAGGAGGATTTGACCCTACTCTACTCCCTGATACTATTTTCTTTTCGTTATTCAGGGATAAGATTTTTTTGTGCTTCCAACGACACACCAGTTTGCCATGTATAACAACATGCTTGATCCTTACATCATCCAATTTCAATATAGCACAAAAAACGGATTAAAATAGGTGATGAAAACCAACCTTAAGTACCAATTTAAACATTGAAACTATAAATTTAGGTACCAAAAAATATATTTATTTTTAAATTTACAACATGATTAAAATTAAAGCTTTATTATTAAATTAGCCCCTTAATTATAGCACTTAAAGTTTCTTAAGTCAAAAGTCACGAATAAATCATTATGTCTCATTTTATTAAAAAAAGTATACATCTAATAAAAAAATGTGTTAGGTGTTACGATTTTATTCATTGATATTATTTTTTAAAAAGTAAATGAGAATAAAATTGATAGATTAAGTGAAATCGAAAAAAATAATAATTCAGAGCTAAAATTTAGTAATAAAGCCAATAATTAACACTAAAGTTTTATTGAAAAATGAAAACAGAATCAAAGTGCTAATAACACCTTACAACACCTCTTCTGCATCTCCTTTTTTTTTTTTTTTTGGCCTAAACTAAAAAATATTTGGTACCCTTCAATCAATATCCCAAATCAAATCATGAGACCCTCATGTTTGAAATAAATATATACATGCATGCATGCATACATACATACATATACATATATATATTCAAAAAGGGTTTTCATGTATGTTCAAAAGGGTCAACAAAATTGTATGGCAATGCAACAAATTTTTTTCCCTTACATATCTTTATGTACTTGCAAGAAAAGGGTATCTTTTAAGAAGAACAACAAGCTCCTTTAGTTCCACTGTCCGACATATTGTTAACATTAATAGTTGTCCCTTGAGGAACACTAGAAGCTGCTTGTTGTGCTGCCAATGCCTTTTTGCTTATAATTTGATAAATATCCAACAAAATTGTCTGAAATGCTTTCTCGATGTTGATTGCTTCTAATGCTGATGTCTCGAGGAATGCAAGCCCTTCTCTTTCAGCTAAGCCTTGAGCATCTTCTTGTGAGACAGCTCGGAGATGGTTTAAATCGGATTTGTTACCGGCCATCATGATGACGATGTTCGAATCAGCATGGTCTCTTAGTTCACGTAACCATCTTAGGACATTGTCGAAGGTTTGCCTTTTGGTTATGTCGTAAACTAGAAGTGCCCCAACAGCACCTCTATAGTAAGCACTTGTAATGGCTCGGTACCGTTCTTGGCCTGCTGTGTCCCATATTTGTGCCTTAACTGTCTTCCCTTCTACCTGATATGAAAGAAACAGTTCCTAAACATAACTAGAAAATATACTAATGAAAAATTCCAAGGTTGTTCGAACTCTTTATTTTTCTTAATCGAAATTACTTGATTCCAATTGGGTCCAACTATACCCGTTTTTCGACTTTAGTATTTCAACTAGAATAGTTAATACTATTAACTCGTTAGACTAACTTATGATATTATAAATATTGAGGAATCAAATTATATCAAATTAAAGTATAATGACTAAATATTAAATTTAAGCATAATTAAGAGACCAAAATCATAATTTAATAATAAATCCAACCATTCCCATATTTGGATACCTGTCAAATTCGAAAATAACATAGGTTCAAACCACTGGATTCACAAACTTTGTGTCTAAATAAACAACAATTCTCAGCAACAATCAACGGAACAATATGAAACAAAATCGAACATTTAGATAGGTAGATAGATATAAAGGCAACCTGAAGAGTTCTTGTCGCAAATTCAACACCGATGGTAGATTTGGATTCCAAGCAAAACTCGTTTCTTGTAAATCTTGAAAGAATGTTAGATTTTCCAACGCCTGAATCTCCAATCAATACAATCTTAAATAGATAATCGTATTCATGATCCACTTTATATGCCATTTACAATTTAATCACCTTTTAAAAATTGATAGATTCAACAAAAAGAAAAGATAAAAAAAATGAAAAACCCAAACTCGTTTGATTAACAATTATTACACAAGAATCATCAAATTTGGTGATTTTGTTTTAGTGAAGAAAGGCATTGCTTTCCATAGCCAAAGAGAGAAAAACAGAATTAACGTACAAAAAGCCACTTAAAACGGCCTTTCAATGGGATCAAAATTAACTATAGCTAAATTCAGCCACTTTGTAAATAAAATTTAATATTGAAATCATATAATTTGTTGGTCTTTTTTGGACCGTCTTCATCACTAATCATATTCTTCATTTGGACCAATAATTTCTAATTTGGAAAGTAATAGATAATGTACCATTAATATTAGGGTGAGTGTTGGATCAAGTTGAGTCAAATCGAGTAAAAAAATTTCGAGTTAATAGAGTTGACAAATCCTATTTTAGCAATTAAACTCAATTTGATTTTTTTCGAATCGATCAAATCTAGTTAACGAATCCTATTATTTATATTCAATATTACGTTTATGAAATACAAGATTATTTAACTATGAAATACAAGATTATTTAACTATATAAACAATATAATGATTTTACTTTTTAACTGTATAAATATTTATCAAAATAATGTAGTTTTGTCCTTCAACTTAATGATTTTGACTTTTAATTTTAGAAAAAGTAACCATTTATCAAAACGACGTAGTTTTATCTTTTTTTTATTCAGATTTTCGTATAACTCGGTGTAATTTATATTCGAGTTAAACCAAAAAAATAATTTTTGATTCGAATTGATCCAAATAACTTGATTAATTATCGAATTAGTGAATTTTTACAGTTTTAATTTATAGTAAAAATTTTACCTTTTTCAATTAAAAAGACCCCAATTTAAATCGAAATCGGAACATCCCAATTTAAGCTGATTAACCCCAAATTCAACACCAATAGTAGATTTTGATTACAAGCCCTAACCCTAGAAAGAATCACACATCCTATAAAAATAATCAAATTTAAAACATTGCTAAAAAAAAACTCTAAAAATCTTTAAAAAATAAAATAAAAAATAAAAACCCAATGAAATATCAGTTCGATTACCAAATATTCAACAAAACTAGGGTGGTGGTGGCATTGCAAACTCATAATCCAAAAAGTACTCATCAACAGAGAAATCACAATCAGGGTTGACACCAGAAAACTGCTGTGGCGGTGGCGGTGGTGGCGGTGGCGGCGGCGCCGACCACTGTGGCTGAAATTGCAACGGCAACGGTGGCAAGTTAAAACCAGCATTGGCCATGGACTGAAACTGATTACCAAGAGGAAACATTGAAGTCATTGGAGCAGCAGCAGCATTTGTTACAAAATCACCAAAATTTGGAACCTGTTGCTGGAACCCTCCTCCAAGTGTTGGATTATTATCAAACATAAAGTAATTACTGTTTTCACCGAAATGAGGCATTGGATAGTCTTGTTCAGGTATCAAATAAGTGTCTTGTTCGAAATTCATGTTAAATGATTCAACGTCAAGCTGTTCATATTGATGATAAGCAGGTGGTACAACCATATTCATGGGTTCACTAACAGCAGCAGCCATTTTGTTAGGTACAATTGCAGCTACATCAGCTTCAACTTTCTCTTGGCATTCAAGACCGTTCCCTTCTTGTGGGGTTCTATGTTTTTGCTTTGCTTCCCTTGTGTTTTGATATAATTTGCACAAGACCCAATTATCGAGCTGAAAGAAAACAAAAACAAATAAATAAATAAATAAATAAATAAAATCGAGAATAAGTACTAAATTCGAATATACAATAAAAAAATTTCACATATTTGAAAGATGGTACCTTCATGTCTTCCTTGCCATGTCTTACTCTAACAGAAGCATGGCTTGATACATATTCATGCATAATCCAATTGGTTTTAGGCCCTTTCGGTGGTTTCCCTTCGTGAAAGACTAAAGTCTTTTTAGATCCGATCTTCTTTCCATTCAAAATGACCACCTTATCGGCTCCGGTCGCTTTCCAGTATCCGTTACCGGCATTCCTCGCCGGCCTTGATCCATTTGTGTATTTCCGTTCTCGTGGCGTAAAATAATACCATTCTTTTCCGACTCCATTCGACGATACCTTATTGTTCATGGCTATTTAATCAAAACAAAAATAAAAAAACCAATAAAACAAAATTAAAAAAGAAAACTAATGTTTTACAATTTCAGAAAAAATAAAGAAAAAAGAATCAAAACCTGTAAGAGTTTCAGGATCATGACTGTAGAAATTAACCTCTCTTATTTTATTGGGCGGCAATGGAAGACCCGAAATTTTTCGTCTTAAGTAATAAACCATTAGCTCCTGGTCGGTTGGTTTGAATCTATAACCAGCCGGGAGCATTCTGAAATATTCTTCATCTGCTTCTTCTCTCAGCCTCTTCAACATTGAATTCTCCATAATTTGATTACCTGAGATTGTGTTGTGCTTATAGAGATGTAAAATAATATTATATTAGAAATTTGAGTTGAGATTGATTTTGTATTCTTAATTAATTATTAATAACCGAAGCACTTAATTTTTTAATATTTATTTGAGAAAAAATAATTATCTTAAATACATCAATTTATAAAACAATATTCGATAAGAAATTAGATTTCAGATAGAATTTGTATTCTTAATCTCATCTTACGAAAGATGTTGGCATTTAAAAAAATTAATTATTAATAAAATTAAATTAAAATTTTGTAAATAATATTAATCTTTTTATGTTCATAATAATTTTATGAATTATCAGAGGGTTCATTCATCAATCTGGCAATTATTAAAAAATCCTAAAAAATTAAAATTAGATAGATAGTTTAATCAATTCGATTGGTTTAACTAGTTTAATTTAACAAATCACTAAAATATTAAAAAATTAAAAAATTGATTTGAATATAATAAATCAATAAAATATTAAAAACATAAAAAATCGAATTGAATCGATATCTCGAGTAATTTCTCATGCCCAAAATTTGATATTTAATTTTTGGGTAAATTACACTCAAGGTCACTAAGCTATTAGCAAGTTTATGTTTTGGTCAATCAACTTTAAAAAGTTACAATATGGTCATTGAACCATTCAAATGTTTTCATTTAGATGGGGGCGTTTGGTTCTCCGAATATAATATTATGACCTGTAATCTTATATTCCAAAATGAGGTTATGGTGTTTGGATTTCAACATTCCGACCATATCGTAATCTCACATTATGGTCATCTCATAATATATGGTATAATCTCATTATGGCATCTTTCTTAAGTAATCTTAAATTACGGGTGAAATTTGAATTTTAGAACAAAATTACCCTCAATTTTTAGATCAATAATAAGGAAGTTTGTAAATTCAATGCTTTAGTTCTATTAAATTTTTATTAAAATTTTACGCAAAATTCAAACGGGATTTGTAACACCTCAAATCCAACCTAAACGTTATGGCAGATTCTGGAGAGATTACAATAGTTCGTTAAAGAATTTTTAATTTAATCAAATTCAGTGTGCGTTTCGAAAACAAAATTCTCACAAATGTTTAGAAAAACATAAGTAGGAAAAAACTTACTTTAAACCTAGAATTTGAATTCAAAATCGTGTGTTTTGAAAGTGTCTATTTTGGAAAATCATTTCCAATTTTAAGGCAAACATGCGTTAAAAATTGTTTATTTATTTACAAAAAAACACTTGAGTGGTTACTTAATTTTGTAGCGGAAAATTTTCAGAGTTTTGATTTGAAACCGAATTCTAATTTGGTAAATCATATGATTTTGTAGTTTTTTTTTATAAACACCAAAAAACTGACAGACAAAACAAAAACCAAAACCAAGTCCAAAAATAGCCTTACAGTCCAAAAAGTCTAGAAAAGTTAAAAACGTTGGTGTGTCATTGAAAGCATAAAAGATAACCTATTCCTATGAAATAACAAAATAATAGTATAAGGGAAGTAGGGCCAAATCCTCAGGGATTGGATTGCTACAACTTCTTGTTCCTCAAAATCCTGGTCATAGTCATGCCCAAGAAAAAACAGTGTACTTGGGAAAAAAAACAGAATTAAAAAATATGGAGGAGTTGAAATTGTATAAATTAAAATTGAACTTGTAAAAAGAAACAAAATTGAGGAAAAAGATTCTTCGATTTAAGGGATTCCAGCCTCCGGTTATCTCGATCCTCCTTGGGTTCAATCCTAGGCTTTTAGGTGATCCTTCTCATTACAGAATAAGCCAGTTATAGTGGAAGAGGACGCCTACGACCACCAGCTCCACTTAGATTTTAGCCTTACGATTTAGAGGAACTTGACTCTAGCCAACCGTCACTTTTGTGGGACCAACTTACATTAGATCATCATTTCTCAATGGAGAATGCCATACCATTTCGTCTCTTGGGCTCGACAATCTCTGACGCAGTAAGTTAACACACCGACTGTGCAACCTTCCCAAAATATACAAAGCGACCGTTCCTTGCATAAGATGAAAAGATCACTTTTAGAAGGACATGGACAGAAGTGTCAGTCCCGTAATGCGAAGAAACGATGAATACTCATTGAGAAGGATAAGTGCGAGTTCTAAGCCTCATGAACCTTTTTTTGGGGAATCTCGATAACTTTTGGATAGATGAGTTTAGTGACTCTTGCTTTTCGGGAAAAAGAACACAAGTTTAATGGAATAGACTTTTATTGGAAAATAAAATAAAAGGAACAAAAAGGCTAGAGCCTTGGGGGAAGGAGTTTTTTTTACAGAAAAGATGAGTGAATATTTATGTCACTCCATCCCCTATTTATGGTACATAGAAAACCTAGTTTGTTCCTATTTAAACTCTAAAAGATAAATAAAAGATATAATTTGAAATTAAATCTAAACAATATCATAATAATCCTAACAATAATCCTAAAAATAAAATTCAAATTTAAATAAAGTCTTATGTTCATAAATCCTTTCTTTGAATTTTTGCCCCAAGTCTTTCACATTTTGTATTTTTGGTACCACTACCTCTCTATTTCGAATGCTAACCTATTTCGTCTTTAAATTCAGGCTTTTTCCCCTAAATTTTCTTTTGCCTTCAATTTAGTCTCTACAAGATAAAAAAAAAACCATAAAAAGTCCAAATTAGTAAGATCATACTCAAAATATATATGTCCTTAACACATAAAAGTTTGTCATTTTAGAGTATTATCAAATGTAGACCATCTTATTAAAATAACTTAGAAACAATCCAAGCTCTCGCATGCCATCCAATTCTAAACTAAATGATTACTTGAAAAGTCAGAGATAAAACAAAAGGGGTGAGCTATAAAACTCAATGTATAACTAAACTCAAACAAGGAATACACACACCAAAATATACAAATCAGAGTATCAAGAGAATTTCATAATGATCAATTGAGCTGAACTGAAAATGCATAATTATGTCAATGCAGTATTTTTCTGAAAAACATAATGTAGAATTTTTATAAAAACTTTGTGACACCCCTAACCCATATCCGTCTTGAAACAGGGTTACGGAGCATTACCAGAACTTACGGAATATGTAACAGCCCGTTTTTGGTCAAATCAGACTAGTGGTTTCAGGACCACAAATCTGAAGTCAAAATATTTATTTTATTATTATTTTAATGTTTACAGCATGATAGAATTATTGAGTGAAAGTTTCGTAAAGAAATTTTACTGTTTGAATGGTTAATTCGAGAAAAAGGACTAAATTGCATAAAGCATAAAATTTGAGTTTTAATAGTTAAAAGTATTAAATAACTATGAAATTAAATTGTGGGAGTACTTATGTTGAAATTAGACCATTGTAGGTTAGTCGACATTTATGTCCATGGTTTATGTGATATATTAATGTTTTATTAAAGGGTTAAATAGTAAATTAGTTATTAATTATGTTAATTATAATAAAACAAAACAAATTTCTTTCTCCATTCATCTTCATCAACCGAATTTGGAGAAGAAGAAAGCCATTGTTAGGGCTTTGAATATTCGGTCTGTTGGGCCTAAATTTCGCCCGGGCCCAGTACTAATTAAACCAAATCCAAAATAAACAAAACAAAAATCCAAATTTAATCAAAAACAGTCCATGGCCCAAAACTTTGGCCCAAACAATAAAACAAGCCCAAACAGACCTAACCTAGCCCACAACCTAAAGTCTTGACCGAAACCCTAGCCCCTTGCGCCGCCAACAGCCTCCCAACGCCGCACGTCTCGCGTCCCCGCGCCTTGCGCCTCTCCACGTCGCCACACCTGCGGAAAAGGAGGACAAAGCAACAGCAAATAGAATAGGTTTTATTGTAAAATTCGGCTATAAAAAGCCAAAATAGAAACAGTTTAAGGGGGATTTTTTTTTGAGAGAACACGAGAGCAATACTAGATAAGAAACAAAAGGTTTCACTTTCGTTTTTTTTTTTTCTCTTTACTGTCGAACAGATTCATCTATTCTTTTAGGTTTCTTTTTTTTCCTTTTTTATATACAAGGGTTGTAAAATAGATTTTTTAAAAAAATGGAAAAAAAACTTACAATTTTTTGGAGTTCCGGCCACCGTGCGCGCGTTTTGGAGGGAGGGGATATTTATCGTTCCGATCCCTCCACTTTGTTCGCGCGTTACAATCCGATCCCTCTCCTTTTATTTATTTCCAATTTACCTCGAAATTTCGTTTTAAAGTTTAATTCTGTCCTTTCTTTATTTTCTTTTATTATTTTTGTTATTTTGACGTGGTTTTAACATTATTATTATTTTTTATATCAATATTGTTATTATTATTATTATCTTAGTATTACTATTATGTTTATGTTGTTACTATCACGATTATTTTTTCCATTATTATTATTACATATTAGTGCTGTTATTAATATTATATTTCTTATTATTATTAGGACTATTATTATTTTTATTATTTACATTATTATAGCTATTTTTATTATTCTTATTATTTTTTGTTGTTGTCAATATTATTTTTATTTTTTGCTACTATTATTTTTTGTCACTGTTAATCTTAATATTATTACTATTATTTTATTATTAATACTATTTTTATTTTACTAGTACTATTATTACTACTTTTATTATTTTTAATATTATTTTTTAGATTAATTTTTTCCTCATTATTATTATTATTATTATTACTATTTATCCTATTTGTTACTATTATTTTTATTATTATGAATATTATTGTTTATTTTAAAATTTTTTCCCATTTATATTTATTGTTATCATTCTTTATTATTATCGTACATACTATTTTTGTCACTATTCGCTAAATACTACTGTTTTTTTCATTTTAATCGATTTTCAATTTTAAAGGTTACATCGACTTTTCTTTTACCATTTTTTTACCCAAACTCATAAAAAGGTTTTTTAAACAAGGCAATATTTCGTGTTTGGAAGTTCGAGGAATCGTGCCCAATCGTGCTGGGTTTCGATTTTCCTTTCGTCCAAATGACTAAATATCCTTTTAAGATTTGGACCGTGTTTTCTTAATTTAAAAAATAAGGCAATATTTCATGTTTGGAAATTCAAGGAATCGTGCCCTAACGTGCTGGGTTTCGATTTTTTCGTTTGGCCAAATAATAGAATACCCTTTTAAAATTGCAAAGCATGAATTTGGAAAATCATGAAATGATCTTGGTGTCTAGGGTTTGAAATGTCGTATCCTAACGTGCTGGATGTGATATTTCATTCTTCCGGAATAGGAGAATTTCGATATCCAATTCGAATTATCCAAACACTTTCTAAAGAATTTGTATTTTAAAATCTCTTCCAATTTTTGATATTAGGACATTAATCAATTAATAAGGTACCAATTTTAGGCGTTACGAGGGTGCTAATCCTTCCTCGTGCGTAACCGACTCCTAGATCAATTTTCTTAAAATTCGTAGAACAAATGATTTATAAGGTGACCCAATCACACTTCAAAAAAGATTGGTGGCGACTCCATTTTCCTTTTTAAAGTCGGCCGTTTTCCAAACAAAAAATGGTTTCGACATGGTCACTTCTCTTTAAGCTTGTAAGTCCATTTTTGCTTGGTTTTTAATAATTTCTATGTTTTTGAGATTGTTGCTTCGTATTCTAGCTAGCCCGTACCCTAGATTTTGAAATTGTTAAAGATTTATCATGTTTCCAATGTTGAATGCTCGAGTAATTTGATGAATTTTGATAGATTTGGAAGATTTAATGTTAGATTAATAGTATTTGTAAAGTGATTTTTGACAAAAATGTCAAAACTGGATTAAATTGATAAAATGTGAAATTTGGTGGTTAAAAGTGTGAATAAATTGAAAATATGGGCTGCTAGTAACATGTATTAAATTTGGTTAAGCATGGGTTTGTAGTAAATTGCATGAATTTGCAATTTTATGTGATAAGGACTAAATTGTAAAAATGTGAATGTTTAGGGGAGAATGTGTAAAATAGCCCTAATGTGTGTTTTGGACTAAATTGAATAAATTGTTGATTAAATAAGCTGATTTTGATAATATATAGATCAAGATAAGTCGAGATTGGGATTAGATCAGGGAAAAAGAAAAGTGGACGAATAGTCGATAATTTCCATCCGAGCAACTCAAGGTAAGTTTGTATAATTAGAATCGAACTTTTAAATACTTGTAATCATTTGAAATGAATGTTTGTAATTAAATAAATTATCTAATTGAAATTCTAATGCCTTATTGATATAGTCTGATGGTTACCGAACCCCTTTGAACCGTAGGAATTCGTAGGATACAAGTGACATGTCACTATGGTTACAGTTTAGGTTGAGATCCTGCATATGTTGCGGACTCACCGCAGCTCGTATGAGCTTACCGATATATCAGCTCATAAGAGCTTACTATTTTCAGCTCTTTGGAGCTTATCGTTTCAGCTCATTAGAGCGTATCGTTTCAGCTCATTAGAGCGTACTGTCCATCAGCTCAGGAGGAGTTTACTAATCATAGATCGAAAGAGCGAAAATGATAATGAATCAACGGATTACTGATTTATATGTAATGTATATCATCTGAGTATCCCTTGATATTGTAATAGGTTCAACGTGCACAAATTCTGTTATTGGTTATGTGAAAAAGCTATGTGTTATACGTATAAATTACTGTTATATGGATGAAGTACTGTTTTAAACAAATGAGTTACTATTATCGCATGAATTATTGTTTATATGATTGAGAGTGGAATGTTACAAATGATATACGTGGTATATGAATTTGATATGATACAATTTATTGAGTATTAAATTGAGATAATGGATGATTACATGTATTTATGTGACTAACTTGTTGATGAATGCCGTGTTTAGGCATTTGGTAATTGAATTGAATACACCTTATTTATTGCCTTGATTATGTATAAATGGTAAGTTTAATTCTGAATTATATGGGCTTACTAAGCTATAAGCTTACTCTGTTTCTTTTCCATGTTTTATAGAGGTTCAATAGCTCACTCGATTAGGGTAAGTCAGAGTTACGCATCACACTATCCAGTTGCTGATTGGTACTTTTGAACTTATAGATATATGTAAATATGACATGTATAGGCTAGTTATAAGATGATAGTTATGGTTATTTAAGATAAGTTATTTGGTACATGTTGTGGTATAAGATTAAGCCATGTGATTTGGTTTAACTTGGTATAATGTTTTGGTTGTGTATAAGTATTCAAATATGGTATATTTTGGTAAGTAGTATATGGAATGGAAATATGCAAATGTTGTCTTGATATGTAGTAGGCATATGAATGAGAAATGCCTGATATTAATTAGGTATTTGAATACTATGTTGAATTGGTATAATATGTGTATGAAATGTTATGGATTTGCTGCCTATTGAGTTATAAAATGTTGCAAAATATGCTTGGGTAGGTATGTAAAAATAGGGTGGCAAATTGGCTTTATAAATGGCCTATTTTTGTCCACACGGGCAGAGACACGGGTGTGTGTCTCAGTCGTGTGTGACACACGGTCATGTTGCACGGCCGTTTGTTCCATGGTGTTGATATTAAAATGAAGTTAGTAAACTCTACACGGTCTCACACACGGGCGTGTGACTGGCCGTATGGTACAAGTCAGTATACCCCCTAATTGGCACACGGCCTAGCACACGGGCGTGTGACTTGGCTGTTTTACATAAGTCAGTATACCCTACAGGTTTGGCATGGCCTAGAACACGGCCTGGCAGACGAGCGTGTGTGGCCACTTCGAAGGGCACACGGGCTAGACACACTGGCGTGTGGTTGGCTGTGTGACCGAAGTCAGTATGTACCCCTTGTTTTCACACAGCTGGTGACACGGGCGTGTCTAGTGGCTGTGTGAGACACACGACCTACCTACACAGGCGTGTGTTCCCTGTTTGAAGCAAAATTTTCTATGTTTTCCAAATTTGCTCTGAATTATCTGTTTAGTCCTGAATTATTTCTAAAACATGTTTAAGGTCTCGTAGGCTATTATAGGGGACAAATTGATTGAGATTGAATGATGATTGCATGATTTGACCGAATGTATGAGAAAAGTACAGTTATATGTGTTATAAGTCTGGTAATGCTCCGTAACCTTATTCTGGCATTGAATAAGGGTGATGGGTGTTACTATTGGTATTAGAGCTACAGTTTAGTCGATTCTAGGACTAACGTAGCGTATGTGTGGCTAGCTATACATGCCATATATAAATTGATAGTGTGATGACTCCTGACATTTTCAAATGTGTTTTTATATAGTAAATAGATCCTGATCGAGCTGTAATTGATGAGGTTGAGAGTAATGCACCTGCTCCCGCTCAAGGGACAACACCATCTGATTCTAGACCCGTAATGGGTAGCCAAGGAGGAGAGGCTAAAGAAGCCTTCTTCCAAATGATGAACGAGTAGTTCACTCAATACATTCGTACGAACCCGGTTGCTCAACAACCTTCACCCCCACCTATTCCCCAACCGATCCCTGTAGTTCCTCAAGGTATGGATCCTTTGAGATTGAATAAGCCACCTGTTGATAAGATACGGAAACAAGGGGCTAAGGAATTCAGAGCCATTATTAGCGATGACCCTGAGAGAGAGCCAAATTTTGGCTTGAGAACACGATTCGGGTATTTGATTAACTGTCTTGCACACCTGAAGAATGTTTAAAATGTGTTGTATCACTGTTGAGAGACACTGCGTATCAATGGTGGAATACATTGATATCTGTAGTTCAGCGAAAAGGAGTTACTTGGGAGTTCTTTTAAGTTGAATTCAGAAAGAAATAAATCAGCGAAAGGTTTATTGATCAGAAACAAAATGAATTTATTAAATTGAAACAGGGCCGTATGTCGGTAATAGAATACGAAAGAGAGTTTGTACGATTCCGCAAATATGCTTGTGAATGTGTTTCTTCCGAGGCAATAGTGTATAAAAGGTTCGAAGATGGATTAAATGAATAAATTAGACTTTTAATTGGGATTCTTAAGCTGAAAGAGTTTGTCGCTCGATTTGATAGAGCTTGCAAAGTTGAAAAGCTTTGCAAAGAGAAAAGAAAAGCTGATTTTGAGGCTAAAGACTTTAGAAAGAGATTTGCGGGAAAATCACATCAGTCAATATCAAAGAAATCTAGAGAATATCATCCTCGTTCTACTGCTTCTGTGGGGATTTTGATCAAAGATAGAGATGCGAGACATTTCAGCTCTAAACCTCAGACGAAATCTGTTGCCAGTGTGGGTAGTGTTAGAAATGCTAGACCTGAATGTAAGCATTGCAATAAGCGACATTACAGTGAATGTAGATTAATGAGAGGAGATTGTTTTAAATGTGGATCTCTTGATCATTATATCCGGGACTATCCAAAAAAGTTTATAGCTGAAAGAGATCAACCGGCGAAAGTAAGTAATACGACTACTAGAGGGAGACCACCCCAAAACACTGGAAATATGAGTGGTAACCGAGGTGCTACGAGAGATTCTGCTGTGAGATCTGAGGCACGAGCACCTGCCCGAGCTTATGCTATCCGTGCACAGGAGGAGGCATCATCGTTAGACGTTATTATTTGTACTTTTTCTCTTTTTGATTCTGATATAGTTGCATTGATAGATCCTGGAACAACCTATTCATATAGTTGTATGAATTTAGTGTTTAAAAAGAGTTCACATGTTGATTCTACAAAATTTGTAATTAAAGTATCGAACCCCTTAGGCAAGTATGTTTTAGTTGATAAAATTTGTAAGAATTGTCCTTTGATGACTTAGGGTTACTGTTTTCTGGCTAACTTGATGCTTCTACCATTCGATGAGTTTAATGTGATTCTGAGTATAGACTGGCTGACTATGCATGATGCAGTTGTGAATTGTAGACGAAAGGTTATCGAATTGAAATATCTAAATGGTGAAATTCTTCGGATTAAGTCTGATGATTTGAGTGACTTACCTAATGTGATATCATTTATGTTAGCTCAGAAATATATGAAAAAGGGCTATGATGCATATCTTACATACGTATTAGATACTAAGGTGTCTGAATCAAAGATTGAATCTGTACCTGTTGTTTGTGAATTTTCGGATGTATTTCCAAAAAAATTACTGGGTTTGCCACCGATCAGAGAGGTTGAATTTGATATTGAATTAGTACCAGGACCAACACCGGTATTGATAGCTCCGTACAGAATGGCTCCAATAGAATTAAAAGAGTTGAAAGCTCAGTTGCAAGAATTGACAAACATAGGTTTTGCATGATCGAGTTATTCACCTTGAGGTGTACCGGTATTGTTCGTGAAAAAGAAAAACGGCATGATGAGAATGTGTATCTATTATAGACAGCTGAATAAATTGACTATAAAGAACAAATATCCTATACAGTAGATTGATGATTTATTTGATCAATAAAAAGAGCCTACAATATTTTCAAAGATTGATTTGAGATCGAGTTATTATCAGTTGCGAGTTAAAGAGTCGAATGTGCCGAAAACTGTGTTCAGAATGAGGTACACACATTATGAGTTTCTTGTTATGCCTTTTGGATTAACTAATGCTCTTGCAATTTTTATGGACTTGATGAACCAGATATTCAGACCGTATTTAGATAGATTTGTTGTTGTATTCATTGAAGACATTCTGATCTATTCGCAAGATGAATCTGAACATGCCGGGTACTTGAGAGTTGTGTTACAAACTCTACGTGATAATCAATTATTTGCAAAGTTCAGTAAATGTGAGTTTTGGCTCTGAGAGGTTGGATTTCAAGCGCATATTGTTTCAGCTGAAGGTATTAGACTTGACCCAAGTAAGATTTCTGCTATTGTTGATTGGAAACCTCCGAGAAACGTGTCTAAAGTTCGTAGTTTTCTAGGTTTAGCAGGCTATTACTGAAGATTTGTAAAAAAAATTTCGATAATTGCGACACCGATGACACGACTGCTTCTAAAAGATGTGAAATTCGAATGGTCAAAAAAATGTCAGCAGAGTTTCGAACAGTTGGAAGTACTGTTAACTGAAGCACCCGTTTTGGTTCAATCTGAATCAGGGAAAGAGTTTGTGATTTATAGTGACACGTCATTAAACGGTCTAGGATGTGTTCTAATGCAAGAATGAAAGGTTATAGCTTATGCTTCCCGACAATTGAAACTGCATGAAAAGAACTATCCGACACCTGACTTAGTGTTGTTTGCAATTGTGTTCGCATTGAAAATTTGGCTACACTACTTATACGGTGAAAAATGCCACATTTATACGAATTACAAAAGCTTAAAATATCTGATGTCACAGAAAGATTTGAATCTACGACAACAAGATAGCTCGAGTTATTGAAAGATTATGAATTTGTGATTCATTATCACCCGAGAGAAGCTAGTGTTGTTGCTGATGCCCTGAGCCGAAAATCTTTGTTTGCATTACGAGCAATGAATAGCCATTTGATGATTTGTGATGATGGGTCTAGTTTAGCTGAATTAAAAGCTAAATCGGTATTTTTTTCAACAAATCTGTGAAGCTCAGAAACATGACCATGAATTGCAAGTTTAACGAATTCAATATGAGACCATCCTTAATTCAGAGTTTCAGATTGGAACCAATGATTGTTTAAGGTTTTGGAATAGAATTTGCATACCGAGAAATTCAGAATTTATTCAGAAGATTTTGCATGAAGCACACAATGGTTGCTTATCTGTTCATCCGGAAAGTACCAAAATATACAACGATTTGAAATAGTTTTACTGGTGGCAAGGCATAAAACGAGTCATTTAGGGCCCTCGAGCCAAAAACATACATTAGGAACGAGTCAGGACTAAATCAGAAACTCGGAGAATTTTTCGTAAAATTTCAAAAATTTTCCTAGTTACAGGGGTCACATGCCCGTGTGGTTAGGCCGTGTGAAAAATATTGAGCATTCTGTTATGAATTTTTAAGATGCAAGGGACACACGGCCAGAACACATGTAACGACCCAAAATCCATGGGCACTGGAAAAGTATGTTATCGGGCCTCCGTCTTAGTAAACCGAGTTAGTAAATAATTATTAGGAGTAATTATGAGTCTAATAGCGTGTTTAATTAGATTTTTATTTAGTGAATTTAGCTTAATTTAAAGTAATTAGGAAAAAGGATCAAATTGAATAAAGAGTGAAAGTCTAATTATAGATTAAAAGAAAGTAAAAAGGGGCTAAAATGGCAATTAAGCCATTTAGCATAGTTGAGGCGGCATAAACGTAATAAAATCTAAGATTTTATTTGTTTTAATTATATAATTAATGATATTTTAATATAATTTATATTATATGAATTTATGATAATTAAATTATAATGATATTATATTATTAAATAAATCAAAATATGCCAATTGTATGGATATGATAAAATACATGTGTAATATATGTATTTGTACATTTGTAATATAATTGTATATTTTCTTAAATTTTAAGTAAAAGATGTTTATTAATTAAATTATTGTATTAAAAGATTTTTATATTTGATAAATTAGTTAGATTAAGACAAATGTAAGGTTATGATATGGTATAAATGTATTAATTATATTTTTTTATTAAAATAGATATTCTATAATTATTAATTAACTAAAATATAAAATAAAGTAAATGAAATAAAAAAAGAAACAAAAGAAAAAGAAAGGAGAGAAAGAACAGAAGCTTTCAAAACAGGGGAAAGGAAAGAAAGAAAGAAAAAGAAATGGAAAAACTAAGGTTTTAAAGCTTAGAGTTTAATTGCTAACAAGGAAAACGAGGCATCGACATCCAAGGGAAAAGAAAAGATCGTTGAGGAGTAAACGTGTATTCCGGGTTTGTATTACTATAACTCAAACTATTTATTAAATGTATATTGAATTTATAGTATATGTTACGGAGTAATTAAGATAAGGTAAGTAATAATATTTGAAATTAAGTAAGAATATATGTGAATATTGAATTATATGTGAATATTGAATTATATGTGAATTGATATAATAAATGTTTTGAATTGATCAAGTATTTGAAATTGTTGTGGAAATGAATTCGAATTTGGAAAGGTAAAATAATACCCTATTAACTTGTCGGACTAGATTTGATACAAATGGCATGCCGTTGGATTTGTGATGTGATGAGGAGATTTGTAGCTCGGCCGAGAAGATGATTCTATTATATATGCTTCGGTTTATCCGTAGAGGCATTTAATGCCTTATTGGTGTGTTTGGGAGGATATGATATACTGGTGTGTTTGGGAGGCTATATTATATTGGTGTGTTATGGAGGATTTATATTATTTTGGGTGTGATTGGGTTGGATATTCTGTTGTGTTTGGGTGGAATCCGCATATCTGTCAGAGTCCGAGCCTTGTTAATAGGATAAATAGTTGAAATGAAAATTTGAAAATGAGATTGATTGATTTGGCACTATTGAAAAGTACGAGAAAGATTGTATGAGTTATATGAATTGAATTAGTATGTGAAAAATGAAATGTGAATTTAAGATTTATGAAGTGATATATAATTATGTATAATTAGTTTAAATGATTTATAAAGCTTATGGTTGACGTTTGTAATTTATTAATGTTAAATAGTTTGATTTATGGTAATACCACTGAGTATGAAATACTCAGCGTACGGTTGTTTCCGTGAGCAAGTTATTAGAGTTCAAGGTCCAGTTCAGCATCCAGAAAGATCCTGACTCCAACAAGAAGTATTTTGGTGATGTTTCCTTCCTTAAATGAAAGTGGCATGCACATAGGTGTTGTAATGGTTATTTTGGTATGTTATAAAATTTTGTTGTAATGAAAAGTATTTGGTGTTTTGATGTTTTTTTTTTAAACTAGTGAAATGGCAGAAATTTGTTTATGGTATTGGTTTGAATTTGCAGGGGGTTTTATGTAAAAATAAGAAGAAATACTGTCGAAATTTAAAAAAATAAAAAAATTTACAAATAAAATCCGGAGTATTCAAACAAGTTCCGTTCCACTTTTAATACATGTTTTGGGCTTTGAAAGTCCATTTTAGGGACTTATTTAATAATTATACTATGAATGTTATTTTATTTGTGAATAATTAGTAAGTTGTCTGAAATGTCCGGTAATGCCTCGTAACCCTGTTTCGGCGACGGTTTAGGGTTAGGGGGTGTTACAACACACGCCCATGCGCTAGGCCATGTGTTACACACGGCTGAGACACACGCCCGTGTCTCTACCCGTATGGACAACATAAGGCCATTTCCAAACCTTATTTCTCACCCATTTGATCGTCCACCTACACAAACATTTTAACACATCCAAATGCCAATCCAAAACATTTAAATCATGCCAAACTCAAGTCTCATACATACCATATCACTTCATAAATCTATGTTTGTTAATTTATCTACTTGACCATATTTACTTAATATCATACTAATATTCATAAACCAAATTAAACACTTATATCAAACATGAAATTAACTCATATGTTAATATACCAAAACACATTCATCACAAGCCATTCCAATGGCCATTTACAACCAAAATATTTGTATCTAACATTGGCTAACCAAAACCTATACATGCCATTATATCTATAATTAGTATCATATTTGTACTGATATGTGCTAGTGGATAGTGTGAGTAATCTCCGCCAAGCGTCCAATCCAACGAGCTTTTGTATTACTATAAAACAGATGAAAATAAAACAGAGTAAGCATATTATGCTTAGTAAGTCCGTATAACAAGAAATTAACTTACCATTCATTTGTATATTAAGTAAACATACACATGCATTCCAAACAATTTGGCCATATCCTAAGAACATAATCTCATCAAATGTGTTAGTTAATCATTTCATGTAAATATCAATACCAAAGATGAGCTCATTAAATACCAAGTTCCACACATTTCATGTATTTTTTAGATATTGATTTCATTTTGATTTCCTTTTATCTTCATGTCTGAATTTCACCCATTGAATCATTTGAAATCTCGAGGGATACGAGGGTAGTACACATAAAGTGTAGAAATTAGGAATTCGTCAATTCATATTCGGGAGTACTCATTAGAGCACTAAATCAAAAAGCTCTCTCTCAAGCACTATAATGGGAAGCTCATTGAGCCATGCAACGGGAAGCTTTTCTGGGCTTAATAACGGGAAGCTCACAAAGAGCCTATATCGGGTAGCTCCGAAGAGCATTTTAACATAAAACACCGGATAGCCATATAACGAGAAGTTCAAGCGAGTACTAATGGGAAATTCTGGAGAGCCTTTAATGGGAGATTCACAAAGAACCTATAAACAGAACGCTCATAAGAGCGTGGGTGTGTCTACAACATATGCAGATCACAACCAGTCGGGATGCTCTAAAGAGCTTTTAACGGGAAGCTCGCAAGAACACTATAATGGGAAGCTTGAGAGGGCTTGTAACGAGATGCTCTTTCAAGCTACGGTACGTTCGCAACATATGCAGGAACATTACCATTTTGGGAAACAGAACCCTGTATCCAATCGAGTTTCATTCATTCAAATGAGACTTTAACATTTGTCATGTATTTTCGGATATATGATTATATTTCATATACATGGCCAATACACAATTAACATACAAATCATTCAACTCAATTCAAACATATAATTGCACAATTAAGCTAATCTGATACTTTTTTTACCATGATCTACTTCCGTACTTGGTCTATCTGGATCTATATTAGTAAATTTAGCTCAATTTAATACAATTTACATTCATTTCTATCCAATTCATATTTTAGGCAAATTACCATTTTGCCCTTATACTTTTAATTATTTATGATTTCATCCCTAGGCTTGGAAAATGAAATTCGTGTAATTTATTCCTTATTACAAGCCTAAATACTTTCAAATATATCAATAGCAGCCCATAAATTCCATGAAATTTCAAAATTTCACATAAATTCAACAACTTTACAAATTAATCCCTAAAACATGATTTCATCCAAAATTCCTTAATAAAATACCTTTAAATACCCATTAACATCTCAATTTCATCATCTAATAACTAAAATCATATGAACTTATCAATGGCATCTTCCAAAACCTTCAAAAAAATAAAAAAACTTATGAAATAGTAAGTTGGACCTAATTGTAAAAGTCCCAAAAACATAAAAATTTCAAGGAAAAAGCAAGAATTAAACTTACATGAAGCTAAAATATGAAAAACCAGCTTAAGCACTCTTCAATGGCTATTTTTCAGCTGAAAATGGTGATGATTTCTCTAGAAATTCTAATTACCCCTTTATTTCATCTAATTTTAGCAAAATTTATAATTTTGCCCTTATTTAACCAAATTCCAGATTTTTTTCATGCTATACCGCCTCAGCCTATTTCTTTAGGCATAATTGCTTCTCAAGTCCTTCCTTATTTAATTATTAAGCTATTTAATCACTTTAGCAAGTTTTGCACCTTTTTCAACTTAGTTCTTTTTAATTAATTGACAACCGAAACGTTAAAATTTTCTAACAAAATTTTAATACTACTTTAATGACACTCTGTAAATATTTATAAAAATATTTATGGCTTGTTTTATAACACCGAGGTCTCGATACCTCTTTTTCTCAATTTCTGGACCTAATAAATCTTTATAAAACACAAATTACTAATTCAAAAATCTCTTAAAAATTTCAGTTGACTTTTAAATATTAGATAATGAAATCTACAAGATTTCTTGTCAGTTTTAGTGGCATCGAACCATTGTTTTTGACATTTCTGAAAATCAGGCTATTATAAACTTCCTACCCAACTCCACTATACACCAAAATAGAGGTCTCCAGAACTCGTCCAACCAAATCACACCAATAGATAATCGTGGAAAATGCCACCAGAGTTGCAATTAAACTACTAGATAAGATATATCTGGTCAAGCAATTATATTGCAGTCAAGCTGCCAAAATAGATGTGTGTGGTGGAGCCACCATAAATGCAGTCAAGTTGCTAGAACATATATGTGGTTAAACCACCAGATAGTGCAGATCATTAAACTGCCAAAACTTCCTCCTTACGATAATATCTGAACCCTACGTAATATGACATGACATGCATATGTAGAATCAAAGTGAAAAGCATGTAGAACATGCAGTTATACAATACGAAAATTGGAAGGCATGAAATTCCATGCTTCACAGAGCAAATATGTCACAAACTCAACAAAAACATAAAACAGGTTCGCCATAATGTCACATGCATGGTCGTATAACAAATTCAAATATAAACAATTTAACATGTTATAGGCCCAATTTGCCCGGATGAAATAAATCAAAATAAAACCAAAACAAAAAATAAATATAATGTCCAGTGTCCATGTACAGAGCCCAAATAATTTAACCCGTGACCCAAACTAGCCCAAAACCCCAATTACACCCCAAGACCAACTTACAGACCCTAAACTAACCTATACCCATACCCAAAATTTACATGGCCTATAGGGGCCCAAAAACTTAAACAATTTTGGTTGCCTAGGGTTTCTGAAACCCTAGGCGCCACAAGCTTCGCCCTAGCCTCGCGCCACAAGCTTCGCCTCAGCCTCGATACTCAGCAGCCTTCCTTCGCGCCGAGGCCCCTAATCGCGCCGCAAATGGCGCCTGGTCATCACTGCGAGATCGTCGTCATCAACCTGCAAAAGGAAAGAAAAACGCAGCAAAATGGTGAGAAAACAGTAAAATAATATCTGTTGCATTTATTTCGTAAAATATTGGGTTTATATAAACCCCAATAAACCTGTAAAACTGGAGAGAAAAACATACAATACACAGAAACATTGAATAAAAGCAAAGAAAAATACAGAGGTGGTCTTCATTTTTTTTTATCTTCGTTTTCTTTTTATTCTTCACTGATTTTTTTTTACAAAATACTGATAATAAAAAAGAGTTTAAAAAAATACCTGTTGATCTGCGTTGGAAAACTGAGTTTTTAAAATTCTGGCCACCGTGTTGGGGTGCGCCGACGACGGCGCATGGCGCGCGTAGTGGCAGGAGCCCAAAGGTCCAGTGACCAGATCCTGAACAGTGAAAGGGGGTTTCTGGAGAGGATTCTTGAGTTTTTTTTTAAAACAAAGTTAAAATGATTTTTTGGGCTGAATTTTAGGTTATATAGGCCTGAAAGAACGACGTCGTTTTCTCTTAAAAGATCCGCGCGTTGACCCGAAAACCCGGGGAGGATCCGCGCGTTTTTTATGAATGGTCTAATTGCCATTTTAGTCCCCCCGCATTTTTTATTTTTTTATTCCGTTTAATTTCAATTTTTTATTTTTAATTTGACCCTAAAAGTTTATTTACTTTCCAATTTAGTCCTTCGGGCTCTTTAAAGGCTAAGATCAAAACGTCGTCATTTTTAAATTTGGTCTAATTGCCATTTTAACACTTGTGATTTAACGCACGTTCTGATTTAGTCCTTTTATATCTGTCTTAATTGTTGTTCAACCCCTGTTTTCTTTGTTTTATTTTATTTTCATCCTTTTTCATTGCATTAAACTATTTTATTATATTAAATAGTCTATATTATAATTTATTTATGTATATATTTTTTATGTATTATCTATATATATATATATTAAATTATTATTTATTATTTTATTTTGGTTTAATCTTATTTATATTATAAATATTATTTATAATTTGTATGTTAGCTATATGTTATTATATAAAATTTTTGTATTATTATATTATATCATATATTACTTTTAAAATATTATTTTATGTAAAATTTACTTATATTATATAACATATATTTATTTATAAAATATATATATTAGATTATTATATGATAAATGTAATTTTTATTTAAAGTTATATGTTATTTATTCCTTTAACAATATATTTTACTTTTTTATGTATGTATATATTATTTTTGATTACTTCGCATCATTTTTGTTATTAATTCATTTTTTTATATATGATTCATTTTTATTATTCCATATCATTTTTATTTAAAGCCATATGTCTTAATTTGCAATGTCTATAATAATTCATCCTGTGTTGTTATGCATGTAAAGCTTTATATTTATTTCCTTATATCTTATAATTGTTATTCATCTATCAATTTTATATTTTTGCTTTAGTATAATTATTTTATTGTTTACATCATTTATTATTTTGTATTATTCTTAAATTATTCATTAGTAGTGATTGTTAATATAATTTTTAATTATGATAAACTGATATTTGGTATATATGTTGTAATATGTGTCTTACTCAAACCATTTTTATAAAAATAGCTTTTGAATTAAAGCATTTTATTAGTTTTTTAAAAAATAATACGGTGATATATGATATTTGGGGACTTTGAGAAGAATTGTGTCCTAACTTACTGAGTTTCAATTTTTCTTGTTGAACTTAAGGTATTAGATATCCTTTCTCTTTTAAAACTGAAACTTACCAATTTCAAATTAAAAAAACTTATTCTCGATAATTCAAAATTGTCGTGTCCTAACTCACTGGATATGACGTTTTGTGTTTGGAAGTTCGAGAAATCGTGCCCTAACGTGCTGAGTTTCAGTTTTTCGTTCGTCCAAATAACTAAATATCCTTTTAATGAATTTTGTAAATTATGAGATGGTTTTGGTTACGAAAGTTTAAAACATCATGTCCTAACGTGCTGGATGTGATGTTTATATACTTTCGGAACAAAGGAATCTCCAATTTCAACTCAAATTGTTCAAACTTTTTAAAGAAACCATATTTCCAAATCTTTTTCAAATTCTCGACATAAGGGCATTAATTAATCAATTAGGTACCAAATTTTGAGCGTTACGGGGGTGCTAACCTTTCCTCGTACGTAACCGAATTCCGAACCGGTTTTCTGGTATTTTGTGTACCAAAAATCAATATTTTGAAATAAAATGTTTTATAAGGTGATCCAATCACACCTAGGTAAAAAGGGATTGGTGGCGACTCCATTTTCGTTTTAAAGTTGATCCCCGTTTTTCAAACTTTTCTAAAAAATGGTTTCGACATAACATATTCAGACATCAGATGCTCATACACAACATAGCAAAATGGAAACATGCCATCAGAATTGACAGAACACAGATCATACATATATAACCAACATACCTTAAACACATCACATACAGAAGCATATTAATAAATACCTTATTTTAAAGTCTTATTAAGCAATATGGACCCTACGGAGAGTTTAATTACGAATCACAAACCAAAACAGTCTTAGGTGGAAAATTTCCAGAAAATAGGCCCCACAAGCCTATGTGGCCCACATGGCCCAAATAACCTAGTTTGTGTGACCCACATGGTTTGCCACATGGTCGTGTGACTTACATGGCCTACCACACAGCCATGTGACCCACACGGTCTGCCATACGGCCTACCACACGACTGTGTGATCCACATGGCCATGTGATACACACAGTCTGCCACACGGCCTATCACTCAACCGTGTGACTTCGACAGTAGATTTTTTAGCATTGAACCAATCGCTGTTTTTCATTACACACCTGAATATTTTCTGATGGGAATCCAACCACGAGATATTTAGAACCTAAAATTAGCATTTAAACGACCAATTTTAATAACGCAAACCCACATTAAAAGTTCTAATTCAACCACAATAGCTTATAACAAACTATAACAAGAGTGGAAATCAACTTTAAACATTCAATCCCTTACCCAGAACAACAACCAAACGATTCCTTAATCCGAAGAAGGATTATTCGTTAATGAATCCTCACTTAGACGGGAACATATAAATAAAATCAATTAATCCAAAACAAAATTTATTCCAACCAACAAAACTTCACACCTCTTCCAACAGTTATAAACTTTACTAGAACTTCAAAATATACCCGACCACCACAATGAAAATCTTAAGGAAGGAATCTTAATGAACCATTGGAAATTGACAATATTTTAACTTACTGTATCAAAAGAAAGAAGGAAAGAGGAAGAGGAAACAAAAATGTGAATAGGAAAGAAATAGGTTAGGTGGCAATGATGGAAGAGAGGAGAAAAAACGTGGGAAATTGTTGAGGGATTTTTGGGAAACAAAAATAAAATAAAATATTTTATTATTTATATATATTTTAAAAGGAAAAAAAAAACTTTCAGAATCTACCTACAACCCCATAACTCCCACTAAATTTGATACCTTATTCTTATAATATTTTCTCTAGAATTTAAAACAGAAAAAAAAATTTCCAGTTTACACGCATCAGATTCAAATACAGAACCTCTAGGTAAGCAAAAACTTTACCACTAAACCAGTAAGTTCATCCTTATTAACAGTTGAGCGGAAATAATATTTAAGCTAGAAGTCCAAAGATAAGGAACAATGGCTTTGAAGAGCTGCCCTGGAGGGACGTTTTCTCAAGGGAGTTGCTAGATAGGGAGGTAAGTATGTTGAATACTTTGAAGAATTTGGTGGGGAGTGTCGAACTCGACCCGGAAGTGGAGGATTGTATAATTTGGATTCACGACAGTGTTGGGGAATTTACAGTTAGAAAGTTGTCTCAATTGTTGTCCTTTGATGGAATCGGAGCTATTGATTTCCCATTTGGCAGGATTTGGAAGTTGAATGTACCACCAAAAGTTTGGAATTTTTCTGTGGATGTTGGTTATTAAGTGTCTTCCAATTAAGGATTTTCTGATTAGTCAGGGGGTGAATCTGGATCCATTAAGCAATGACTGTCCATGGTGCGACAGGGAAAACATAAATCACATGTTCTTTGTGTGTAATTTTGTGAATGTATTTTGGTTACGAATTTTAATTGGTGGGGCGTCAATTGGAAACCGGTGGAGAATTTTGTGGAATTTTTTTACTATGTGTTGCGAAGTGAATTGGTTTGGCATTTAAAAAAGTTTATGGTCAATAGTGATTGCAGAGTCATGTTGGACTATGTGATTAGTTCGGAATAATAAAGTGTTCAAAAGGGCATCTACGAATATTGATACAATGCTGTTCCACTCTAAAATAAGAGCTTTGATGTGGGCTAGGGTAGTGCATGAAGAATGCCAATTTTTGAAAGGGGATTGGTGGTCTTGGCTAGTGAAATGTCGCCCCTCATTAAATATAAAAAACATGAATGTTTCCCATTGGGAGCCACCTCCAACTGAGTGGATGAAATTCAATGTGGCTGGTGTTGTTTTAGAGGAGGTTGCGAGGAGTGCTGGAGTTTCGAGAGAAGAAAAAAGGGGTGGCCTATGCTTTATTCTTGGGGCGAGTTGAAGCTAGGGGAACAGATTTGGCAAAAATAATGGCAATTAAAAAAACAGTGAACATGTATATTGAAGTGAGTAGGAAGGCGCATGTCCCATTAATAATCGAATTATTCTCGACTGTTGCTTCGAAATGGCTGTCAAAAAGGTATTATAGACCGTGGTCACTACGATTAATATATTATATGAGTACACTACTCTTGATGCCTAATCATTAATATATTATACCAGCACAATAGCTTAGGTTGAAGAAAGCTACTTCGTTATATTTTTAAAATATTCAGAAGAATATTTACTTTTTTTATTTAATTAAAATGATATTTATGAGAATTGTTTTAAAGATTAACTACTGGAATTTTATAAAAATAAAAATAAAAATAATCAATTATCCCTTAACAATTATCCTAATTTAAATTCCATATTATCTAATAACTTTTTTTATCAATAATTAATTAAAAATATGAAAAGATTAAGACTTCGAAATCTATCGCAATTCAAATTTATCTAATATTATTTTATTAAATAATTATTTTTAAATTAAATATTAAAAAATTAATAAGTCGGTTAAACTTAACCCTAACTCTACATAAAGACTAGACAACAAAATATTTCAGATAAAAAATTGTACTTGTTTTCTGGAGCTGTAAGCACATTCTTCAATGTCAGATAATCAAGTTTTCATGGAGCCATTAATGTTGAAGGAAGAAAAAGACGAAGCTTGTTTTAGATCAATTCCTCCTGGTTATAGATTCAAACCGAGGGATGACGAGATTATTAATTTTTACTTGAGACCCAAAATCTTTGGTTTGCCTTTGCCACGCAACAGAATCAAAGAGGTTTTTCTCTACAACTATGATCCCCAAACTCTTACAGGTACCCAGTTTTTCTTTCCTTGGCTTTTTCTTTTGTTTTCTTTAAGCTTTTCCATGATTTTGGTGTTGTTGTTTTGTCTTGGTTTTTTTTATCAATAGCGATGAGCAACAATGCACTCTCAAATGGGGTTGGAAACGAATATTATTTCTTCACGCCAAGAGATCGAAAATACGCAAATGGTTCGAGGCCGGCGAGGAATGCCGGTAACGGGTATTGGAAAGCTACCGGTTCCGATAAGTTGATCTGTCGTAAAGGAAAGATGATTGGATTGAAGAAGAGTTTAGTCTTTTACCAAGGGAAACAACCAAAAGGTGTTAAAACCAATTGGCTCATGCATGAATACGTATTAACCGATGCTCCGATTAGAAAAAGACTCGGCAATGAAGACATGCGGGTACGATCCTTCAAATATTATCTTATCGTGTATACCTATTCGAATTCGACACTTAATTTTTTCTTCTTTTTTTCAGCTTGATGATTGGGTGTTGTGTAGAGTATATAAGAACCCTAGGGAAAAAAAGCCAAAACATGAAACCTTACAAGAAGGTCATCAAGTGGAAGCTGAAGCGGAAGCTGATACAAGTGCAATTGTAGCTTATGATGGAGCCCAAATGGTTCAACAAGAAGGTCATCAAGTGGAAGGTGAATCTGAAGCTGATACAAGTGTAATTCCACCATACAATGGAATTGCATTTGCACCTCTTTATGAACCCATAAATACTAGTTCCCAAATGCTTCAGAATGGGACTGCAGCTCTTTATAAACCCATAAATATTAGTACCCAAATGCTTGAAAATGGGATTGCATTTGCACCTCTTTATGAACCCATAAATACTAGTTCCCAAATGCTTGAAAATGGGATTGCATTTGCACCTCTTTATGAACCCATTAATGTACAAATGCCACAGGGAACTAGTTCTTGGTTTCCAGAACAAGTTAGTTCAAAGCCATCTTTCAACCAATATGGTGATTATATGTGTGAACATCCTACACTTGGAGGGTCCAATATGCCAGATTCTGGTGTTTTTGAGCCAACACTTTTCCAGAGTAACATGCAGCAGCACTTTTCAAGTGATTTTGATCTTGATCAGCTCAATCAAGATCCTCACACTGGGTTGCCACCACCATTATAAGCTGTTTCCAGATTAGTTATATTGTTTACTTGAGACTTCAATTACAAATTAGGAATGATAATGTTAATGTTGTAATTTAATGTAGAATTTTTTTTTTTGATGTGTATGTATGTATTTATTGCTATTTATTTGTGTTTATAAATTTTTTTAGAATTCTTCATTACCTTTAAGTTTATTTGCCTCATCTTTGGTTAATTTAGCTACAAATCCATTGAAACTCCAACGGTAGCTATGGAGCAAAACATCGGATGCAACACTGCATAAATAATTCATAAACCCAAGTTAAATATCAATAGATTAAAACACGCATTTGAGCACAAGTCAAATCATTTGTTTAATTCATATAGCTATCTTCGACCAACACTGAATTTAATAAATATTAAGCAAAGCCACACCTAAATCGGCTAAAATCGACTTAGCTGAATTGGTTAAATGATGGTACGGTTAGTTTATTTGATTATGTAAGTAAATTATGAGTTAGTAATTTTCATAATCGAATCGGTTGATTTAAATCGGGTTAAATTGATTAATCAAATAAATTAATTAATTTTTAGTTGATTCGGCTATGTCAATTTCTATTATTTAAATTGATCTGTTCAATTATTTTATATAATGATAGGTTAAGTTGAGTAAATTAAAAAAATCGACTCAATTGACCTTTTGCACATCTATACCAACAACTATAGACTAAATACTTCGTTATATTAAGTTAACATTGAAGGCCAACAATTTCGGGATAGATAAGTACCCTAAATATGAATTGTAAAACGGATATTAAGGATATAAAAAAAATTGCTCAAGACATAATTTCTTTCCTTGAATGGTACCGATTACATACATACTAATTTCTTTTACCCATGTGGAGAATTATTAGAAATCGATCGATGATTAATCTCGAAACACATCCAGAAATCAACTTTGATAGAGTTTCTTGTAATCCACGGTGGGGATTGATCAGCTTTGATAGAATTATTAGAAATCGATTGAAGGAACATATATCATTGGTGAAGGATGATGATCCCGTACATTTTCTTGTAATCAACATTTGTGGCAGAAAGATATATCATTGGTGAAGAATGAAAGGATCATAGAAATTGGTAAAAGCCGGCAATGGACAAACATTGTTCCATTGGGGAGCTTAACAATGCTTGAAAGCTTCAAAATTAACGAATCCAATGGAGTTTATACCAATATACCACACAAAAAGCTTGTATAAAGTCCGCTTTCCATGGCATTATCTACTGCAAAATAAGCTCCATAATAAAGTCAACAATATGGCTTCCCAAACCTCCCCTTTGGCATGGCTTACACTTATCAGCTTCACTCTTGCTATGCTTATTTGCTGCTGCCATGGTTCCTCTGATAACAGACAGGTTTACATTGTTTATATGGGGAACCTGCCAAAGGGTGAGGTTTCAATTTCAAGCCTTCACACTAGTATGCTTCAACAAGTTCTTCCCAGGTACTTATTATTTGCATGTTATTTTGGGTTTTTTCTTTTTTTTGGGGTCAAATTCTTGTTTTAGTCGTTCAATCATACTTGACTTCGGGATTTAGCCTAATTGCTTTTATTTTTGCCCATAATTTTGTCTCATTACTATTATGATGCCATTAGTTAGTTTAAAAATGTATCACTAGTTATTCAGCTTAAAACACAATGGATTTATTTTTTAATAACATACATTCCAATTCATCATTAGAGTTGTCCATAGGTCTGGTTGTTCATTCAGCCTAATTTGAGTTGGGCATAGACAAGTCAGGCCCAACCCATCTTTAATTAAATCAAAATGATTTTTTAAAATATTTTTATAGAAATTTAATTGTAAAACTATATATTTATCAATTTATTATTTTTAAACAATAATATGGGCTTTTTTACTGGACCAAACTCAAGCCCAAGCATGAATTGTTTTTCAAAATCAATCCTCGGCCTGGTCTATAGACACCTTTACTCATCATGCTGACATATATATTGTTATGACTGAAGCAGTTTTCAGGGATAAATCCGTGTAATAATTTTAATTGGAATAGTTAATGGTATTACTTATTTGAACTAACTAATAATATAGGAAAAGTAGGACTAAATTATGCCAGTATAAGAACTAAAACTTTAATTTGAGCATAGGGATCAAAACCACAATTAGATCATTTTTTACGGAGTGTTTCTAACTCTACATATGAATGGATGCAGCAATATTGTTGGATCAGATGTTTTGCTCTACAGCTACCACAGGAGTTTCAATGGCTTTGCTGCCAAATTGACCAAAGATGAAGCAGAAAAACTGAAAGGTTTTTCAAGATAATTCTGTTAACCAAATTATTATCTTTAAAACTCCAATGTCTCATACATTATGTTAGTAACTTTGGGTTTAATTTCTTTTTTCAGAAAAAGATGGGGTGGTATCAGTTTTCCTTAGCCAAAAGAGGCAGCTTCACACATCAAGGTCATGGGACTTTATGGGATTCAACAGGAAAGTCAAAAGATCTGTCTTCGAAAGTGACATCATCATCGGAATGCTTGACACCGGGATTTGGCCGGAATCTCAAAGCTTTAACGACACCGAATTCGGTGCAATTCCAGTAAAATGGAAAGGCACCTGCCAAACCTCAGCCAATTTCACTTGCAACAGGTAAAAGTCAAAAATCAATCATTGAAAATTTAGATTGAAATCCGTTAGATCAACTGGTTGAATCAGATATCAATTGATTCAGCAGTTCAACTATATAGATTTAACCATGCTTATGGGAGGTAGGAGATATCTTCGAAATATTGTCTAGAGTCAATGAACTTCACAATTGGTCAATGTTGTTTCCCATTGCAGTTTCATCTTTGAACTTTGTAAGAAGCTCGAGTGCTTGAAACAGCGGATTCACTGAGACAAACTGTGCATGGTGCATGATTGCCTATTAAGGAAATGTGAGCATTTATACTTGATAGGGTTCGAATTCGTGCCTTATAGCATATAAGGCACTTATGGACAACTATACTACCACTTGGATATAGTCTGTCCCGCCGACACGCTCCTGCTTTGTTGAATTAGTTGCCTCTTTAAGCAACCCTAAGCATTGGGCTCTTGTTAAAGTTGAAAGATAAAACACCTCATTGAATACAACACCGATCCCTTAAGGGACTATCGACTCTCGGTGGACCACACTTTAAACAAATTTTCAAAAGAAATCTGCCTTCCATCAGAAAATCATATCATTCTTGAAATAGAAAATGAATTTTAGGGTATTTTTATTAAGTTTGAGGATACAAGTGCAATTGTACCTTACAATGGAACCCAAATGGTTTTCTATTATGTACTTTTTGAGCATATTAAACCATAATTTAGTTGATTTTATAATACAAATTATAACATATTTTTACTTTATTTAATTAATTTAAAACTTTGGGCCTTCCCAATTATAAAAAAAAAATTCATTAATTAATGATAGAATAATGGGATTTGTTCCTTTATTCTTGCGCTTTTAATGACCATAGTTTTATTTGAATTTTTTTTATTTCTTAATGTAAGTTGATCTCGATCGATTTGGTGTCGGATCCGATGTTTTATTCTTTTAAAAGGAACACATAAATTAAACTCAGAAATATAAAGTCTTAATAATGCTATGATTCTCTTTCAGGAAAATAATTGGAGCTAAGTATTATAAAGCGGATGGAGATTTTGATCCATCTGACTATCCATCTCCAAGAGATTCGGAAGGTCATGGGAGTCATACTTCATCAACAGCTGCAGGTGGCTTAGTTAGCAAGGCAAGCTTATACGGGCTAGCCAAAGGGACGGCTCGCGGTGGGGTGCCATCGGCCCGCATTGCGGTTTACAAGATTTGTTGGTCCATTGGTTGTGATGACGTAGACATTCTTGCAGCGTTTGATGATGCGATAGCCGATGGCGTCGACATAATCTCCCTTTCTGTGGGGAGTTTTTTCCCATCGGAGTATTTTGATGATACGATTGCTATCGGAGCTTTCCATTCGATGAAAAATGGTATCTTGACATCGAATTCTGCCGGTAATAGTGGTCCTAGTTTGTCAACAATTACAAACTTTTCGCCTTGGTCTTTATCAGTGGCTGCTAGTACCATTGATAGAAAGTTTGTCACTAGGGTCAAGCTCGGGAATGGTGAGATCTATGAGGTAAGAAGGTTCATTTATGTTAATTAATTATCACGACATTTCATTTTTCTTTAAAAATTTCATGTTTATAACTTGTTTAAGCTATCCATCTAAACATACCTAGACGTATGGCATGACGGAATTAGACTAAATTGGTTGTTAATGACTATCAGTCTAAGCTTGGCCCGATAAAAATATGATACCAAGTGAAACCCGAAATAAGAAATCAATATTAGGGCTCAGCTCGCGCAACCCATATTTTGTTTCAATGAAAAATTAATATCAAAACAAATTTATTAAATAAAATGAGAATAATTAAAATAATAAACACATCATACTCTCGAGAAAAGAACTATGGTCTAAGCCTAATAGACAATGTTATTGAGAAGGGTATCTGTAAACACTAAAAGATATGAAATAAGTGTTTGTATTGGACTTATGATTAGGGGTGTACAAATTTCAGGTAAAACCTAATTAATTCGGTTAATCGACTGAATTCGGTTAATCAGTCGATTAACCGAATTAATTCGGTCGGGGGGCCAGTTAATAAGTTTTTTAGAAGTTCAGTTAACTGTTAATTTGGTTTGAAATCGGTTGGTTAATCGAATTTAATAAATAATATTATAATATATAAGTATTCGGTCGGTTCAGTTAATTTTTTGGAAATATAAATTAATCGGTTGGTTAAGTAGGTTAATTTTTGATATGTTTTATACTTGTTTTAACCAAAAATAAAAAATATATCGAAAAAGTTCGGTTCGATTAATTTTTTTAAAAAAATTCGGTTCGGTTAATAGTTAAGTGTTTAAAAGAGTCGGTTAATTCGGTTAATGGTAGTTCGGATCGGTTAACCGATTGAACACCCTTACTTATGGTATAAAAATATGAAATAAGTGTAAATGATTACTAATTATTATACAAATATTAAAATAGGGTTTGGGCTTCAAATTTAATAAACTTTATTTTCTTTTTGCCTAATATTATTATCCAAATCATCTCAAATATTGGACCAACCTATGGGTTTGGGTGGGTGTATAGTCTAACCTTTATAGATTTAAGAGAAGGGGATTGTATGAAATTGTGAGTTCACGTCATTTTTATCTCTTTCTAATCGGAGAATGGCAAATCGAATTTTTTTTTCCTGAAAAATAAATCTGATTTGTCATTCTTCCATTGGAAAGGGATAAGATGACGTGGAATCACAATTTTATACAATTCATTCTCTAAATTTAAATATATACCTCCTGACACTATCGCTCTAGGCAGAATAACATATTGAGGACTAATTTGTATACATTAATAATTTTGTAGGGAACCTCCATAAACACATTCGATCTAAAGGGAAAAATGTACCCATTCATAGCTGGTGCAGCTGCTCCAAACACCTCACAAGGTTATACATCCGATGATTCAAGGTATATATATCTTTGTATTTAATGGTGATTTATTCAACTATAATCTCAAAATTTATCCTATAAAATTCAACTCTTAATCTTAATGTCATGGAAATGGCAGGTTTTGCGGTCCAGGAACATTGGACGAAACATTAGTGAAAGGCAAAATCGTTTTCTGCGACTATACAACCTACATCGAAGGTCCGGTCGAAGCTGGAGCGGTTGGGGTAGTGGTTCAAAGTGGAAGTTACAAAGATTATGCGTTCACTTACGGTTTACCACTTTCGAATTTGAACTTGAACGATGGAAGGAATGTTCTCAACTACGTGAACTTGACAGAGTATTGATTTTAACTTCATTACCGAACATTATTTTTGTTTTTTGAAACTCGATTTATTGCATTATTTATTGTTTTTATGGTTGCCATGTTTGAAATAGGAACCCAACTGCAACCATATTCAAGACTACTGTTGAGGATGATCAATTCGCTCCATTTGTTGTTACGTTTTCATCAAGAGGGCCTAACCCTGCTACACCTGACATCCTCAAGGTAAATTAAATCAATTCTGGTTTATTCTGGGTTTAGGCAATGACGAAGCCAAGGGTAGGTAATGGCCTTGATGTCCCTCTTGGTTAAACGGTGCAATTGCACTTCTATCCCTTATAATATTTAAAATTTCAATTTAAACCTTTCTGGCTTTGGCTAAATGGGAAATTTCACTCTTGGCCCATTTAAAAATTAATTATTTACAATTTTAATACAAATTTTTTAGCTTTCACCCTCAAAAATTTTTAATTTTATTTCAGCCCCTAACATAAAATTCCTGGTGTCATCCTTGGGTTCAAGTCATTTTTGGGTTAGGTAGTTGTTGGGTTCAGTTTGGTCAGTTGTTGACATTTTATAATTAAATTCTCTTCTTAGTACTCATCTAGTTTATTTGATGCAGCCTGATGTTACAGCACCTGGGGTTGACATTTTAGCAGCATGGTCTGAAGCTGTCCCATTGTCAGATACCGAAGATGATACAAGAATTGTTCCTTACAACATTATTTCAGGCACATCCATGTCATGTCCCCATGCAACTGGTGCAGCCGCTTATGTTAAATCATTTCATCCAACATGGTCCCCTGCTGCCATTAAATCAGCCCTAATGACAACAGCTTTTCCGATGAGTTCCGAGAACAACCTCGAAGCCGAATTCGCATACGGTGCAGGTCATATAAACCCTGCACAAGCAGCCCAACCAGGATTGGTATACGATGCCGGCGAGATCGATTATGTTAAATTTTTGTGTGGACAAGGATATACCCCTAAACAACTCAAGCTCATAACCGAAAGTAACTTCACTTGTTCAGAAGAAACAAACGGAACGGTGTGGGATCTAAACTATCCTTCTTTCACATTATCCACAAGTCCCGGAAATTCAATCACTCGAGTCTTTCATCGGACGGTGATGAACGTTGGGTCGCCAGTGTCAACTTACAAGGCGGTCGTTAATGCTCCACCGGGTCTCATAATTCAGGTTCAACCAAGTGTACTTTCTTTCAAATCTCTTGGCCAAAAGCTAACATTTGTTGTGACAGTGGGCGCTGAAATTGGAAATTCAATGATCTCTGGTTCATTGATTTGGGATGATGGAGTGCATCAAGTGAGGAGCCCTATTGTTGCTTATGCTTCCTTAGTGGAATGAATTAAATTCCAAAAGAAACAAAAAAAAAAAAAAATGAAGTTTAATAATGTTTTGTTTTTAATTTGTTGTCTTTGATGTTTTAGTTTTCTATCTTACATGATAATAAGTTGTATTCATGTGAGGCCTGTAATAAAACGAATCTGAGCTTTGATGTTGATTCTCAAAAAAGCTTAATTTGGATCCAAAAATTGATACTGCAGATATTTTAAATATGATTATATGAGAAATATTATATATATTGTTGTGATAAAATAAATTTTAAGTATGTTTGATAAGAAAGAAAATTGATCATAGGAAAGAAAATTAGAGAGTTAATTATTTTTAATGGTGAATGTACTTAGTAAATCCCTCTATTATAAGGATAGGATCAAATTAATCTATCTATTATTATTAGATCAATTTACTCCTTCTACTAATAAAAAGAATAAAATAAATCATAATTTCGACAGACTTAGTATTTACTATTTAAAAATGTCATTTATCATTAACAAGGTTAATATTTTTAAAGTTTTTTTTTTTGTTTTGGAAATGAAATCTTTCGTTTGAATTTGAAGTGCAAATGAAAAAAAAAAACTGATTTTCTTATCATTTTTTAACATTAAATGTTAACTCCGTTACAATTTAGCCTTATTTAATTCTTTTTTAATATTATGTTGATCAAAATGATGCATTTAATAGCATATGGATTGATTTGATGCAATCCTTGTAATAGAAGGACTTGATAGGTACTTTCACCCTTATACATTTTTCAAAGGATTATTCTTCTACTTCGTACTTTTTTAACTCTACCAAGTAATGAATGGAAATTACTTTACTTTCAATTTTTCCATCATTCCTACCAACCACACCAATGAAAAGAAAAGTTATATTTTCCTTCTTTCTATTTTTCTACTCTTTCAATTTTTGATCCTTTCAATTTTCTTTCTTCTATACCTAGAAAGCCTAAATGTTTTTTTAGAGCCTAAATGTTATTTTATTACTCGATTAAAATAATAAAAACAGGGACTAAATGTTTCCTAGTCTTGAGAAAGGTATGATATTTCGTAGAAATATTTGATTAGCTAAGTATGTATAGGGTTAATGCTAAATCACATTGTACTTTAGAGAGAACTCAAATTCAAATTTTGAAAATGATAATTTGGGAGAGGTAGTTATGAATCTCGAAAGGATTAGCCATGCATCGTAAAACGGATTTGAAGGTACCTTGATTCTATAAAAAAAGTTTAAATTGTTAATCGTTTTCTTGCTGTGTAACTTAATAATTGGATTGTTAATTTTTTTCCCCTAGTTGATTAGGGATGGCAATGGAGTAGGATGAGGGAGGATGTCACCAAATTCACCATCCATTCACAATTGGCACACTCTATTTTACCACCCCCTGCTTTGATATAACTGTATAATCTTGAAAATCACTATCACCCCATGGATGTTAGATACATCCATTCTCCCACTGTGCCTCGCCCCACCTCGCCCCATTTTAATTTAATTTTTACCAGTTATATATAATATTTTCAATCTTTTTGAAGTTAAGTAAATATCTAAACATAATTCTTTAAAAAAATTTAAACATAAAACTTATGGGGTTTCCGATAAGACATTCTTACAATTTTACCTTGTAATAGCTATATATATTCAATGGTAAAATAGCAGTTTCATATAGTGAGATGAGATGGAGTGAGACAAATAATTACCATAATCGCTTTATATGGATTGTTCAAAGAAAAACTCACCCAACCCTGCATCCATTTTTCAAAAGAAAAAAGTTCACTCCACTCGATATGTATCGGTTAAAAATCCATTGGACGGTTGATAATGTAACCAATTGACATATTTATTGTGCTTAATTTTGATAAATTCTTAAATGAGTTGCTCCTTGTTTTGGATTAAATATTTGATTTTTGATCAGATGTGAAAACAAAATCGGAATGTCAAAAAGAGTAAGAAATTGGGTTGTTGTAAAAGTTTTGGGCTGAATAACAAGTTGATGGACAAAGGTCTACTTTGAGAACTTTTATTTTTGGATTTATTTGTAAAAATAATACTTTTAATTTTTTATTAGGATAATATTTTAATTTTTTAGTATTTTATCTTTTGATATTTTTAGATAACTCTTTAATACATATTTTATTTTTTAAATACATATTATATATTTACATATCCATTAAATATATTTATTTTCACAAGTAATTGAATTTCCCACCTAGCTTTAGGCTAATAAACAATCCAGTAGAGAGCCGTGCAATTCGAACCCATACTTAGAAACCTTCATACCAATATTTGTTATTTCTTTGGTTAAGAAGATAGACACTGTTGTCTTATAAAGTCGTATTGGGATTAAGTCAAGAAAAGCTTGTTGATTTGGTGATTGTTAGAGTTGTGCGACCCAAATTCTAAGTGATTGCTTGCAAGTCAAGTTAAACAAAACATATCTACTTTCTAGAAGATTTAGTATTTATGAGTATAATATATTTAGCATTTATTAGCATAATATGTTTGCCTTTGATTAGAATTAGGTTTTTTCAACCTATAAATAGATGTAGTCGGAACTCCTCTTGTAAATGATTCGAATTCGACATAGTAACTTTTCTTCTCCTCTGCCCGTGGTTTTTTTCCTGAAAGGGTTTTCCACGTAAAATCTGTGTGTTCTTTATTTTTATTTCTCTTTTCTTTGCGCTATATTTGTCATTACAGACGTTATATTTTTCAAAAATTGGTATCAAAGCTTCCGGGTTTTTCATCTCGATCACGGTAATGGCATCTTTGAAGTATGAAATTCTGCTGTTGGATCGCAACACCAGATTTGCATTATAGCAAATAAAGATACAGGCAGTTCTTGCACAAATGGATTTAGAGGAAGCCCTGCTAGGGGTAGATAAGATGCCTTCGACATTGACGGAGGAAGAGAAGAAGAGAAAGGATCGAAAGACGTTAACACAGTTACATCTACATTTGTCTAACGAAATTTTGTAGGATATGATAAAGGAGAAGACCGCCGCTGCATTATGGAAGAGGCTGAAATAAATATGTATGTCGAAAACTCTAACTAGCAAGTTGCATATGAAGCAACGTCTTGATGCTCATAGTTTGGAGGAAGGTGCGTCTGTGCACGACACTTAACATTGTTTAAAGAAAATCTCTCAAACTTGGAGGCCATGGAGGTTCAATATGATAAGGAAGATCTAGGGTTGATTCTACGTTGTTCGTTCTCCCCGTCTTATTCAACCTTCAGAGACACGATTTTATATAGTCGCAAGTCTCTCACAGTTGATGAGGTTTATGATTCTTTGACTTCGTATGATAAGATAAAATATCTTGTGGTTAAACCTGACTCTCAAGGAGAGGGTCTCATTGTTCGTGGGAGACAAGATCGGAATGCTGATGATGATCGTGGAAGGACATAAGAATGGAATCCTCGTGGTAAATCTAAGGGTAGATCGAAGTCTTCAAACAGAGGTAAAACTTGCAACTTCTACAAGAAGAAATGACACATTAAATCTGAGTGCTATAAGCTACAGAACAAGATTAAAAGGGAGGCTGCGAGTCAAAAGGGAAAATAACCAGAAAATTCTGGTGAAACTGATGTTGTAGAAGACTACATCGATGGTGAACTTCTAGTCGCTTTTGTCAACAATTCTAAAGTGAGCGAGGAGTGGATACTTGATTTAGGCTGCACCTTCCACATGAGTCCCAATCGGGATTGGTTTACAACTTACGAAACAGTGTCTGAAGGTGTTGTTTTGATGGGAAATAATGCTTCGTGTAAAATCGCAGGTGTTGGAACAATTAAAGTTAAGATGTTTGATGAAGTTGTCAGAATACTTAGTGGCGTACGACATGTTCCAGAATTGAAGAGAAATTTAATTTTGTTAAGTACTATTAATTCAAAAGGGTACAAAAACATAGTTGAAAGTGGGATTTTGGAGATTTCCAAAGGTTCCCTCGTTGTAATGAAAGGGCAGAGAAAGACTGCCAAGTTATATGTTTTGCAGGGTTCTACTATTATTGGTGATGTAGCTGTCGCTTCCTCTTCCTTGTCAGATGATGATATTACTAAACTTTGGCATATGCACCTAGGGCATATGAGTGAGAATGACATGGAAGAATTGAGCAAAAGAGGACTTCTTGATGGGCAAGAAATTTGCAAACTGAAGTTCTGTGAGCACTGCGTTTTTGGGAAGCAAAAGAGAGTTCGATTCACCAGATGAATCCATAACACGAAGAGAATGTTGGAGTATATTCATTCTGATTTGAGGGGGCCATCAAGAGTGCATTCAAGAGGTGGAGCTAATTATATGCTAACTTTTATTGATGATTTTTTCAGAAAAGTTTAGGCATTCTTCCTAAAGCAGAAAAGTGATGTGTTTTCCGTATTTAAGTCTTGGAAAACTATGATTGAAAAACAAACGGAAAACAAGTAAAATACCTCCGCATAGACAATGGCTTAGAGTTTTGTTCTGATGAGTTTAATAAACTGTGCAAGTTAGAAGGGATCGTGAGACACTTGATAGTTCGTCATACTCCACAGCAAAACGGCGTTGCAGAACGAATGAACAGAACGATCATGGAGAAGGTTCGATATATGTTGTCAAATGCCAAATTACCAAAGTCGTTTTGGGCCGAAGCAGCCTCTACTGCATGTTTTTTGATCAACCGATCTCTATCCGTTACCATTGAGAAAAAGACTCCACAAGAGGTATGGTCTGGTAATCCTACTAATTATTCTGATTTAAAGATCTTTGGGTGTTTTGCATATGCTCATGTTGATAATGGAAAATTGGAACCGAGATCCATTAAATGTGTTTTTCTTGGTTATAAAGCTGGTGTAAAAGGGTATAAGTTATGGTGTCCTGAAAATAGAAAAGTTGTGATTAGCAGAGATGTTGTTTTTGATGAAACTGTTATGCTACCTAACTTATCTCTTAAATACGCTTCCAATAAAGAAAATCAAAAGCAGGTGGAGCATCAGATTAATACAGAGTCGACTCCTCAAGCTAGTACAAAAATTAAGAATAGAGTTGCTTCTTCACCACAATACTCTATCGCAAAAAACAGAACTAGAAGAGAAATTAAACCTCCAAAGAAGTATGCCGAGGCTAATCCAATGGCTTATGCTCTAAATGCGGCCGAAGATATAGATGCAAACCAAGAGTCGTCTAATTATTCTGAGGCAGTTAGCTGTAAAGACTCAGAAAAGTGGATGTTTGCTATGCAAGAGGAAATGGAATCACTCCACAAAAACAGAACATGAGATCTTGTGAAACTTCCTCAAGGTAAAAAGGCTGTTCGCTGTAAATGAGTGTTTAAAAGGAAAGAAGAGACTCTAGGAGTTGAAGAACCCAGATATAAAGCAAGGCTTGTTGCAAAGGGTTATAGTCAAATTCCAGGAGTGGACTTCACAGATGTGTTCTCCCCAGTTGTGAAGCATAGCTCGATTCGAGCTTTGCTTGGTATTGTGGCCATGCATGATTTGGAGCTTGAGCAGTTAGATGTAAAAACTACATTTTTTCATGGAGAACTTGAGGAAGATATTTACATGCAACAACCAGAGGGTTTTATAGTCTCAGAAAAAGAGGACTATGTTTGCTTGCTGAAAAAGTCCCTTTACAGTTTGAAACAGTCACCAAGATAGTGGTACAAGAGGTTTGAGTCCTTTATGACTTCTCATGATTTTAAAAGAAATAGTTTTGACAGTTGTGTTTACTTTAAGAAAAACAGGGATGGTTCTTTTGTGTATCTACTTCTTTATGTTGGTGACATGTTGATAGCAGCAAAAGATAAATGAGAGATAAGAAAGGTCAAAACTCAACTAAGTGAAGAATTTGAGATGAAATATTTGGGACTAGCAAAGAAGATACTTGGTATGGAGATTCTCAGAGATAAAAAAGCAAGTAAATTGTACCTAAGTCAGAAGGGGTACATTGAGAAAGTTCTTTGCAGGTTCAATATGCAGAGTGCTAAGCCTGTTAGTACTCATTTAGCAGCCCATTTCAGACTTTCATCGGCTTTATCTCCACAATCAGATGATGATATTGAGTACATGTCACATGTTCTATACTCTAGTGAGTGGGATCTCTCATGTATGCTATGATTTGTTCACGTCTAGATTTATCATATGCAATCAATGCAGTTAGCAGATATACGGTGAATCCCGGTAAAGAACAATGGAAAGCAGTTTAGTGGATTTTAAGATATTTACAAGGTACTACTAATGTTTGCTTACAGTTTGGAAGAACTAGAGATGAAGTTATTGGGTATGTTGATGATGATTTTGCTGGAGACCTTGATAGAAGAAGATCTCTCACTAGTTATGTCTTTACAATCGGAGATTGTGCAATCAGTTGGAAAGCTAATTTTCAAACTACAGTCGCTTTGTCTATCACTGAAGCTGAGTACATGGTCATTATTGAGGCTTGTAAAGAAGCTATTTGGTTGAAGGGACTCTTTAGTGAGCTCAATGAAGACCTTCAAATCAGCACGGTATTTTGTGACAGTTAGAGTGTCATCTTCCTTACAGAAGATCAAATGTTTCATTAGAGAACAAAACACATTGATGTCCGATATCATTTTGTTCATGATATTATTGCTCGTGGTGATATTGTTGTGAGCAAAATTAGTACTCATGAAAATCCTGCAGATATGATGACTAAGTCACTTCCTATAACCAAGTTTGAGCATTGCTTAGACTTGGTTGGTGTTCAATGTTGAAGTTAAAACCTTAAGGGGTTTTATGGAAGATGTGAAAATTTGTTCGTTGAGAATTCGTGTCAAGGTGGAGATTGTTAGAGTTGTGTGACCCAAATTCTAACAGATTACTTGCAAGTCAAGTTAAACAAAATATATCTTCTTTCTAGAAGATTTAGTATTTATGAGTATAATATATTTAGCATTTATTAGCATAATATATTTGACTTTGATTAGAATTAAGTTTTTTTAACCTATAAATAGATGTAGTCGAAACTCCTCTTGTAGATTATTCGAATTCGACATAGTGAATTTTCTTCTCCTCTGCTCGTGGTTTTAACTAATTGGTTGAAGGAAAAGACTTGTTATTAAAGTCTGGTTCAAAACGGGAACAAAATCGAGCCTGAAGCTGAAATTTCATCACATCAATTTATTTAATTGAATTTCATTTTTGCTTATTTTTACCATTATTTAGATTTCAATTATCTCTATTATTTTATTTTTATCATATTTTAAACTCCATTATTATTTTTTAAAGATTCTCACACGTTGTGGGCATGACAATTGCCTAGACATGCAACCAATTTGAACCGAATAGTAATTTTAAATATTTCAATTTCTATGAGACTTTAGTGTCTATATTAATATTTATTTACTGTTTGAATATAAAAAATAGATTCGACACCCATAAACTGTTCAGGTTTTACGACCCTAACATATTTTCATACATTGTTTCTTTCCGGCACCAATTAGTTATTTTAAGGTCAAAAAATTTCTGAATCCAAAACATCAGCCAACCTGAATTCCCAAAGCAAAGAACAAAATTGTTTTGGACTTTTTGCCGAAGGAAGCTATCAGCTAGCTAGTAATTGAATATCATTATTCGGAATATTCTCTTTCTCCATTTTCCCAAGAACCAAAAGGAGAGCATAACAAATTTCTCAAGTTTCTGAACATCATATAAAAAATGGAAAAAGATCTCTGCAACTATAATAAATGAACTATTTAATAAATTTTTCATTGAAGAATGAAGATCATAGTAATTAGTAAAAGCCGGCAATGGATAATCTTGTTCCATTTGCGAGCTTAACAATGCTTAAATGCTTCCAAAATTAACGAATCCAATGGGAATTTATGCCAACACCACATTCAAAAAACTTAAATAAAGTCCCCTTTCCATGGCATTATCTACTGCAAAATCAAGCTCCAAAAACTCAACAATGGCAGCCCAAACCTCACCCTTGGCAAGGCTTTCGCTTATCATTTTCACACTTTCCATGTTTATGTGGTGCAGCCATGGGTCCTCTGATAAAAGACAGGTTTACATTGTTTACATGGGGAACCTGCCAAAGGGCAAGGTTTCAACTACAAGCCTTCACACCAGTATGCTTCATGACGTTCTTCCCAGGTTCTTCATCTTATTAATTGCATGCTCTGTTGGATTCTTTAGGTCTAATTATGGTTTGTTCTTCAATCATACTTGAATTTGGGATTTAGTCCAAGTACCTTTATTTGGCGTAATTTAATTTCTCTACTTTTTACCTTTATAATATCGATTGTTAGTTCAAACAGAAAGCTTCATTAATTATTCTGGTTCAAATGCTGCTGTGAATTTGTTTTTTTAAAAGCATGCCTTCTAACTCATAAATTACTTTGGGGAAAAGATGAATCATAAATTTTAAGGGAGTCAAAAGTGCAATTTTACAATTATATTAACTTATAATTTCATAAAATTTAAAGAGCTAAAAAGCAAAATTTTCATTTTTTTGAGAGAGCGGCAAGGCTACTTTCTGCCCACTTGTCTATGCTCCTGGCAGCAGTGTTTTAAATATAAATTCAATTAAGAATTTTAATCACAATTACTATTAATAATGTTACTCATTTGGACTAATTAATAATATTATAAAAGTAGAAAAATTAAATTATGCCTTTAAGTACAAGAATTAAAACTGTAATTATAGCATAGTAGAGGGATAAAAAACATAGTTTAAAATTTTTTTATCGAGATTTTCTAACTCTGCCTATGAAAGAATGCAGCAGTACAGTTGGATCAGAAGTTTTGCTCTACAGCTACCACAGGAGCTTCAATGGATTTGCTGCAAAATTGACCAAAGATGAAGCAGCTAAACTGAGAGGTTTCTCGAGAAAATTCCTTGGCCAAAATTATAATTTTAAAACTCCATTGTCTCCTCCATTATGTTAGTAAAATTGGGTTTAATTTCTTTTTACAGAAAAAGATGGGGTGGTATCAGTTTTCCGTAGCCAAAAGAAGCAGCTTCACACAACAAGGTCATGGGACTTTATGGGATTCAACAAAAAGGTGAAAAGATCAATTATTGAAAGCGACATTATTGTCGGAATGCTTGATACTGGGATTTGGCCAGAATCTCAAAGCTTTAACGACACCGGACTCGGTCCGATTCCCCAAAAATGGAAAGGCACCTGCCAAAGCTCAGCCAATTTCACTTGCAATAGGTAAAGTCAAAACCAAGTATTAAAAATTCAGATTCAATCGGTAGGTCCAACTGATTGAATAATTGCAATTCTCTTTCAGGAAAATAATTGGAGCTAAGTATTATAGAGCTAAAGGAGATATTCCATACAATTACAAAACCCCGAGAGATTACGAAGGTCACGGGACACATACTTCATCAACAGCTGCTGGTGGCTTAGTTAGCAAGGCAAGCTTATACGGGATAGCCAAAGGGACAGCTCGTGGTGGGGTGCCATCGGCTCGCATAGCAGTTTACAAGATTTGTTGGTCCGATGGTTGTTATGATGAAGACATTCTCGCAGCGTTTGACGATGCAATAGCCGATGGCGTCGACATAATCTCCCTTTCTGTTGGGAGTTTCTTCGCATCAGAGTATTTTGATGATACGATTGCTATCGGAGCTTTCCATTCGATGAAAAATGGTGTCTTGACATCGAATTCTGCCGGTAATAGTGGTCCTATTCTGTCATCAATTACAAACTTTTCGCCTTGGTCTTTATCAGTAGCTGCTAGTACCATTGATAGAAAGTTTATCACTAAGGTCAAGCTCGGAAATGGCAAGATCTATGAGGTAAGAAAGTTCCTTAAATTTTTCTTGTTTAGATCATATTTAGATGTGTTAATGATTGGACCTATGGTTATGTGTTATTTTTCTAGGGAACCTCCATAAACACATTTGATCTAAAGGGAAAAATGTACCCGTTTATCGCTGGTGCAGCTGCTCCGAATACATCTCAAGGTTATACACCTGAGGGTTCAAGGTATATCTTTTTATTTCATGGTGACTTATTCAACAATAATCTCAAAATTTATTCTATAAAATTCAACTCTGAATCATAATCCTAATGCCATGTAAATGCCAGGTTTTGCGGTCCAGGAACATTGAACGAAACCTTAGTGAAAGGCAAAATTGTTTTCTGCGACTATGATAGCGACGGTACAGGTCCGGCCGAAGCCGGTGCCATCGGTGCAGTGTTTCAAAGCGGCATATACAAAGATTATGTTTTTCCTTATAGTTTACCTCTTTCGAACTTGAACTTGGATGATGGAAGGAATGTTTTAAATTACGTGAACACAACAGAGTATAGATACTAACTTCATTACCGAACATAATTATGTTTCATTCAACTTGATTTAGTGCTTTAATCATTGGTTTATGGTTGCTGTGTTTGAAATAGAAACCCCACCGCAACAATATTCAAGACTAATGTTGAAGATGATCAATTCGCTCCGTTCGTTGTATCGTTTTCATCACGAGGTCCTAACCCTGCTACACCGGACATCCTTAAGGTAAATTAAATGAATTCTGGTGAATTCGTTTAGTTTGGTCCGGTTTTTTAGATTTTTTGTTTTAGGACTTAAAGACATTATTGGATGCAGCCTGATGTTACAGCACCTGGGGTTGACATTTTAGCAGCATGGTCTGAAGCTGTCCCATTGACAGAAACCAAAGATGATAAAAGAATTGTTCCTTACAACATTATTTCAGGCACATCCATGTCATGTCCCCATGTAACTGGTGCAGCCGCTTATGTTAAATCATTTCATCCAACATGGTCCCCTGCTGCCATTAAATCTGCCCTAATGACAACAGCTTTTCCAATGAGTTCCAAGAACAATCTCGAAGCCGAATTCGCATATGGTGCAGGTCATATAAACCCTGCACAAGCAGCCCAACCAGGATTGGTATACGATGCCGGCGAGATCGATTATGTTAAATTTTTGTGTGGACAAGGATATACCCCTAAACAACTCAATCTCATAGCCGAAAGCAACTTCACTTGTTCCGAAGAAACAAACGGAGCGGTGTGGGATCTAAATTATCCTTCTTTCACATTATCCACAAGTCCCGGAAATTCAATCACTCGAGTCTTTCATCGGACAGTGACGAACGTTGGGTCGCCAGTGTCAACTTACAAGGTGGTCGTTAATGCTCCACCGGGTCTCATAATTCAGGTTCAACCAAGTGTACTTTCTTTCAAATCTCTTGGCCAAAAGCTAACTTTTATTGTGACAGTGGGAGCTGAAATTGGAAATTCAATGATCTCTGGTTCATTGATTTGGGATGATGGAGTGCATCAAGTGAGGAGCCCCATTGTTGCCTATGCTTCCTTAGTGGAATGAAATCATTTGGAGGGAATAAAAAAAAAGTTTTAATGATGTTTTTTTATTTTATTTGTTGTCTTTGATGTTTTTGTCTTCTATTTTACATGATGATAAATTGTATTCATGTGAGACTTGTAATAAAATGAATCTGCGCTTTGATGTTGATTCTCTAAAAGCTGAAGTTGGATCCAACATTGATATTTTAGATATGATTATATGAGAAGTATTATGTGTATTCCTAAGCCTAGTACAAGAGGAGTTTAAGGACCCTATGTAACGAACCAAAATTTCCAATTAACACATTTGGTATTGTTCTAAGATCACATACAATGAAATTTCGAGAAAAAATAGAAAATGAGTCATACAATTTTTATATAAAAGTAAAATTGTTATTGGACTTGGAAAACAAACACTATCACTAGTCTATATTTTATTTAAAGGATTGACTGAGTTGATGTCACCAATTGACTAGGTCTCAACTCAATTGAGTAATTATAAAAAACCAGACCTTTTATTAAATAACAAATATAATGATTTTGTAATTTAAATTATGTAAAATCTAAAAAATATAAATGTCGGATCATCTTATAAAACAATTTTTGTTTTATTTAAAATATTTATTTTGGCCTACGGAATTAAAAAAATGGGTTCGGGAGTCGGTTACGTACGAGGAAGGGTTAGCACACTCGTAACGCCCAAAAATTGATACCTAATTGATAAACTAATATCCTAATGTCGAAATTTTGAAAAATTTAAAATACGATCATTTTTTTTTGAAAGAAAACTTGAATAAATCAAATTGTACGCCAAGACCCACTAATCTCAAAGAAATAAAATGTCACACCCAATGAGTTAGGATGTAATATTTCAAGACTTCGAAACTAAGCTTGCCTTTATTTGTAGAAAATCCTTACCTCGAGACATCGAAATGTCATATCCAATAAGTTAGGACAAAACATCTCGAATTCCCGAGAATAAGTTTTGATTTAAAACTTATGGGTTTCGATTTAAAAAAAGGATACTTGATTTCTTAAGTTCAACGAGAAAAATCGAAACCCAATGAGTTAGGGTACAATTTTTCTCGAAGCCCCCAAAAATTATGTATCGCTGTATTTTAAAAAAAAAAACTTTTGAATAATATGTGACAATTTAGCAAAATGTATTTCTATTTAAAACAATGATTCAAGTAAAATATTGCATTAATACATTACAAAACATAAATACCAAAAACAATTTACAAAAATTACATGATATACTAACATTTAATACTAACATAGATAATTGAGAGGAAGAATAGCGTAAAATAACGAATGATACATGAAATAAAATGATTATATTACGGCAAACATAAAAATAATAAGCAAATAAAAGAACACGAATAAACAAATAAAAGATATAAAGTAGTAAATAACAAAAAAATATGCAAAAGGTAAAAACTACGAAATGAATATGAAACTTTACATACAAGATCAAGTATAAAAGTAAAATAACAATATAAGACAAATGACATATACCAAATAATAAATAAATACTACAACAAATTAAAAAAAACATATATGTAAAAAAATGATATGGCAAAATCTAAAATAGATATATATATACATAATAAAATAAATATATATTTTAAATAAATAATATAAAAAACTTTGAATATATAAAAAGAATATGTATAAGGGATAACTTATAATAAATATATAATATAACAACTTTATATATATATAATATTTAAAATAAACAACACATAGAAAACTTTACATTAATAATAAATTAATTTATATAAATATACAATATACAAATTTTAAAATAATACATAATATGATTAAAGCAATACAATATATAATAAGTAATATACAACAAAATAAAAAAATAGTAATAGGTAATAAAGCAATTTTATAAAAAAGTTTAAAATAAATAATATATATATACAAAGTATTAAAATAAATAAATAATTAATAAATTAAAAGAACTAAATCAGAATAAAAATAAAAATCAATAAAAAATGAAAGAAGAAAAAAAATTAAAACTAAATTTAAACAAATTCTAGGGGTGAAGTTTTAAACAAAGACTAAGACCAAACTAGGGACCCAATTGAAACGCGTGCCCCAAAGGAGGGACTCACTGGGCAAGTATGCCCTATTCCCAAAACGGTACCGTTCCAATATTTGCCTTAGAATGGCCTTAAGGACCAAATTGAAACAAAGGCCATAATTAATGGCCAAATTGAAAATAAAGAAAGATGCAAATCGGACATAATTACAAAATTGCAATAATGCGGAAGGGCCTATAGAGCAATTAGACCCTCTAACAAAAACACGCGGATCCTCCCCGGGTATCGGGTCAACACGCAGATCTTGGCCCTTAAACGACGTCGTTTTAGCGCTTATTGACTTAAGCAAAAACGGCGTCGTTTCTATGTTGCTATATAAATCATTTTTATACAAAAAATTTCATTTGAATCTATTTTTTTAAAAAAAAATTTCGAAAATCCTCTCAATTCCTCCTTTCCTCCGTCTGGATTCTGATCATCGGACCTACAGACTATCAGTACACGTGCCACACGCGCCACATGCTCCACCTTAAACGCCACCATATACGGCGGCCAGAGGCCAGAGACTTTCGTTTTTCAACGTAAATCGAGAGGTAACTCCTTTTTTACTTATTTCTAGTAGTATTAGAGGAAAAAATAATTTGTATGTCTTTGCAAGTATCGAAAATGAAACAGAAAAAACTAAGCAAAATAAGACTGTCGAAAATCACCTCTGACTTTTGAAGATTTTGTGTTCTAATTTCTGTATTCGAAGATCCTCAATTTACAGATTACATTAGGGTTTTTATAGCCCCAAAATAAATTGAAATCATAAATACAAAGATCCTATTTGTTGCCTTTGCTGTGTTTTCTTTCTTTTTTGCAGGTAAACGGCGAAGATGAGGGCGCGATTCACGAGCTAATGGTGGCGTGATGTCCGACGAGGAGGGCTGGTATGGAGGCGGCGGTGCAAGGCCCTTGCTAGGGTTTTCTAGAAGCTGAAAATGTTGAAAAGAAATGGGCCTATCGGGGTTGTTAATTGGGTTAGGGTTATTTGGGTGTTAGTGATTTGGGTTGTAATGTATTTGGGCTATGTAAATGGACTGTGGACATTTTATTTGGTTTGTTATTTTTGGTTTTTGTATTTATCTATTTGTATGGTTTGTGGGTCTGGGAAAATTGAGCTTATTATAGCTGCCCCTCTTTGCTCATTGCCGTGTAACGGGAATAGAGCAAAGACTATAAGAGGACCAATTTTATTGGATTTGGAAAACAAACACTATCACTTATCTATATTTTATTTAAAGGATTAACTGAGTTGATGTCACCAATTGACTAGGTCTCAACTCAATTGAGTAATTATAAAAAACCAGTCCATTTATTAAATAACAAATATAATGGTTTTGTAATTTAAATTATGTAAAATCTAAAAAATATAAACTTTATGATATTTGAACTCAAAACGTCGTAGCTTAACTTAACCATTCCAACTATAGCTCCATTTATTTTCAATTCAATTTTTTTAATAAATTTATCTATTACGTAATTCACCTACATTATGGTGTGACATAATCTTGCAATGTTTTAATTGTTTATTGAACAAAAGTTTAATTAAGCAAAATTGATAAAATTAATCTATATTGTTACATTTTTTTCAAAAAAATGTATATATAAAAGTTAAATTTTACTATTCAGCGGTTCAACTAATAGATTTAACCATGTTTATGGAGGTAGGAGATATCTTCAAAATATTGTCTATCAGGAGTCAACGAACTCCACAATTGGTCAATGTTGTTTCCAATTGCAGTTTCATCTTTGAACTTTGTAAAGAGCTCGAGTTCTTGAAACAGCGGATTCATTGGGACAAACTGTGCATGGTGCATGACTGCCTATTAAGGAAATGTGAGCATTTATACTTGATAGGGTTCGAATCCGTGCCTTATAGCATATAGGGCACTTATGGCCAACTATACTACCACTTGGATATAGTCTATCCCGCTGAGACGCTCCCACTTTGTTGAATTAATTGCCTCTTTAAGCAACCCTAAGCATTGGGCTCTTGTTAGAGTTGAAAGATAAAACACCTCATTGAATGCAATACCGACCCCTTAAGGGACTATCGACTCTCAGTGGATCACACTTTAAACAAATTTTCAAAAGAAATTTGCCTTCCATCAGCAAATCATATCATTCTCGAAATAGAAAATGAATTTTAGGGTATTTTTATTAAGTTTGAGGATACAAGTGCAAACCTTACGATGGAACCCAAATGGTTTTTTATTATGTACTTTTTGAGCATATTAAACCATAATTTAGTTGATTTTATAATACAAATTATAACATATATTTACTTAATTTAATTAATTTAAAATTTTGGCCCATCCCCAATTATAAAATAAAAACTAATTAATTTATGATAGAATAATGGGATTTGTTCCTTTATTCTCGTGCTTTTAATGACCATAGTTTTATTTTATTTTTTTATTTCTTAATGTAAGTTGATCTCGATCGATTTGGTGTCGGATCCGATGTTTTATTCTTTTAAAAGGAACGCATAAATTGAACTCAGAAATATAAAGTCTTAATGATGCTATGATTCTCTTTCAGGAAAATAATTGGAGCTAAGTATTATAAAGCGGATGGAGATTTTGATCCATCTGAATATAAATCTCCAAGAGATTCGGAAGGTCATGGGAGTCATACTTCATCAACAGCTACAGGTGGCTTAGTTAGTAAGGCAAGCTTATACAGGCTAGCGAAAGGGACGGCTCGCGGTGGGGTGCCATCGGCCCGCATTGCGGTTCACAAGATATGTTGGTCCATTGGTTGTGATGACGTAGACATTCTTGCAGCGTTTGATGATGCGATAGCCGATGGCGTCGACATAATCTCCCTTTCTGTGGGGAGTTTCTGTTGGGGTTTTGACAGTAGCAAAAGAAGAAAATAGAGAACATAGAACAATGAAGAAAGATTCAAGAAATATTTTTACTTGCTCACAAATGTGCAGCAAGGGAGCTTATGGCTGATAGCTCATTTTGCTCATTCATTCAACTAGAAAAAACAATACATTTATAGCCAAATACATCACCAAATACTACCTACTACCACTAATCATACTTTAAAACAAGTAAAACTTAACTTGCACACAAGTTGATTATGTCACTTAGCACCTAAATACATCAAAACAATACCAACTTAGTTCATTTTCAACTAAGTAACTAAAATAAATTTTTTTTATTCACAAAGAAGCATACGTCTTTGCAAAGATATTTACAAGCTGTATGCACTTAACCAAAAATATAACAACAGCATGGTTGGCCATTTTCAACACTCCTCCATGGCCTTCATGCTGCAAATACCAATCATTCAACAAGTTTTTTTGAACTTGGCAGTCCTTAGATGCTTTGTTTCAAGCTGACTCTGCTCAAGAAATTCATTTTCAACCTTGGCTTCATTCTCAACCAAATCTGACTTACACACTTGACTATCCCAGTCTTTTGTGCCAAAGATTTGTTCATCAAATGGAGTCTTCTCTTCCTTCATAGCCTTGGTTGACAACACATCTTGCCTTTTTCCTTTGCTCATTACTATCTTTTTTCTTCTTGCACATACTCCCTCCTGTTGTGGAGTGTCTTCATGCAAATACTCCATCAACTCCTCCTTCAGCTTATCCCAGGCTTGTTTGGGAGTCTCACAGAAGTGACCTGTTGCTATCTTTTTTACAAGCAGCCCTCAAAGATGATAGGCTTTAATAGTTTCTTGTCTTTCTTAACAAGCAGTAGAAGCAAAATCAATGGCCTCCAAAGATTTGGGCTCATGATACCATTTGTTGGGGTTTTGACAGTAGCAAAAAAAGAAAACAGAAAACACAGAACATTGAAGAAAGATTCAAGAAATATTTTTACTTGCTCAAAAATGTGCAGTAAGGGAGCTTATGGCTGATAGCTCATTTTGCTCATTCATTCAACTAAAAAAACAATAGATTTATAGCCAAATACATCACCAAATACTACCTACTACCACTAATCATACTTTGAAACAAGTAAAACCTAACTTGCACACAAGTTGATTATGTCAATCAGCACCTAAAAACATCAAAACAATACCAACTTAGTTCATTTTTAACTAAGTAACTTAACAAAGTAACTAAACAACCTTGTCACATTACGACGACGCATACGTCTTTGCAAAGATGTTTACAAAGTCGATGATAACATGGTTGGCCATTTTCAACAGTTTCTTCTCATCGGAGTATTTTGATCATACGATTGCTATCGAAGCTTTCCATTCGATGAAAAATAGTATCTTGACATCGAATTCTGCCGGTAATAGTGGTCCTAGTTTGTCAACAATTACAAACTTTTCGCCTTGGTCTTTATTAGTGGCTGTTAGTACCTTTGATAGAAAGTTTGTCACTAGGGTCAAGCTCGGGAATGGTGAGATCTATGAGGTAAGAAGTTTCATTTATGTTAATTATTCCGACATTTCATTTTTCTTTAAAAATTTCATGTTTATAACTTGTTTAAGCTATCCATCTAAACATACCTAGACGTATGGCATGACGGAATTAGACTAAATTGGTTGTTAATGACTTTCTATTTGTCTAAGCTCAGCTTGATAAAAATATGATACCAAGTAAAACCCGAAATAAGAAAACAATATTAGGGCTCAGCTCGTGCAACCCATATTTTGTTTCAAGGAAAAATTAATATCAAAACAAATTTATTAAATAAAATAAGAATAATTAAAATAATAAACATATTATACTCTCGAGAAAAGAACTATGGTCTGAGCCTAATAGACAATGTTATTGAGAAGGGTAACTGTAAACACTAAAAGATATGAAATAAGTGTTTGTATTGGACTTATGATTAAGGGTGTGCAAATTTCAAGTAAAACGTAATTAATTCGGTTAACCGATCGAATTCGGTTAATCGGTCAATTAACCGAATTAATTCAGTCGAGAGTCAGTTAATAATTTTTTGGAAGTTTAATTAACAATTAATTCGGCTCGAAATAGGTCGGTTAACCGAATTAACTGAATTTAATAAATAATATTATAATATATAAGTATTCGGTTGGTTCGGTTAATTTTTTGGAAATATAAATTAATCGGTCGGTTAAGTCGGTTAATTTTTGATATGTTTTATACTTGTTTTAATCAAAAATAAAAAATAAATAAATTTCGGTTAATTCGGTTAACGGACTGAATTAATCGAAAAAGTTCGGTTCGGTTAATTTTTTTGAAAAAATTCGATTCGGTTAACGGTTAAGGGTTTAAAAGGGTCGGTTGATTCGGTTAATGGTAGTTCGGGTCGGTTAACCAATTGAACACCCTCACTTAAGGTATAAAAATATGAAATAAGTGTAAATGATTACTAATTATTATATAAATATTAAATTAAATAGGGTTTGGGCTTCAAATTTAATAAACTTTATTTTTTTTGCCTAATATTACTATCCAAATCATCTCAAATATAGGACCAACCTATGGGTTTGGGTGGGCGTATAGTCTAACCTTTATAGATTTAAGAGAAGGGATTGTATGAAATTGTGAGGTCACGTTATCTTTATCTCTTTCTAATTGGAGAATGACAAATCGGAAAGAGATAAGATGACGTGGAATCACAGTTTTATATAATCATTTCTCTAGATTTAAATATATACCACCTGACGCTATCGCTCTAGGCAGAATAACATATTGAGGACTAATTTATATACATTAATAATTTTGTAGGGAAACTCCATAAACACATTCGATCTAAAGGGAAAAATGTACCCATTCATAGCTGGTGCAGCTGCTCCAAACACCTCACAAGGTTATACATCCGACGATTCAAGGTATATATATCTTTGTATTTAATGGTGATTTATTCAACTATAATCTCAAAATTTATCCTATAAAATTCAACCCTTAATCTTAATGTCATGGTGTAATGGCCTAAATTCAAGGTTATCGGAACAATGGTTTCGTAACCATAAATCCGATTTAAAGAGAAATTTGTTTTAATATTTTTGCATGAATATTTATATGATAGGAAAATCGTATTAAAATATCGATAGAAAAATTTTACCGATTTAGTGGTTAGTTAGAAAAAGGAATTATTGAAGGAATTGGGTAAAAACAAGGTATCGAGACCTTGATCTCATAAAATTGAGTAGGAAATATTTTTATAAATATTTATAAAATGTTAGTAATGTGGTATTAAAATTTCGTTAGAAAATTTTAACGTTTGAGTATGTAATTAAATGAAAAGGACTAAATTGTAACAAATACAAAATTATGAAAAATGATTAAATAGTTTAAATGATAAAATAAAGAGGGCTTAAAGGAAAATAGACCCAAGGTCTAATTGGGCTGGACGGCAAAGGTATGAAATCAGCAAGAAAATAAGGAGAAATAAGGGTAAAATGGGAAAATAACAAAATTTGCTAAATAAAACTAGGACTAAATAGGGATATCTAGAAATCTCTTCATTTTTCTTCACTCTCATCAGCAAAAAAACGCCATAGGAGGGGTATCTAAGCTGGTATATCATAATTTTTGCACCAAGTAAGTGAATCCTTGCCTATTTCTTGTAATTTTGTATTTTTAAAGACTTTTACAACTAGGTCCTATCATTAAATTCATTAGTCTTTGATTTCATGGATGAAATTGAAAGCCACCATGGTTGGTTTATGTAAGTTTATGATGAAATAGCATGAAATTTAAGCCTTAATTCATTTAAGAGATGATTTTATTAGGTAATTTCAATAGAAATTGATTTTGGGACCTAATTATGAAAGTGTTTGGAATTAAAGTCTATTGCTGAAATTATGATTTCCAAAGGTTATAAAGTAGTTTAAAGTGATATAATAAAGTGTTAATTGAGAAAAATAAGCTCAATTGAGAGGTTAATTGAGCAGGGACGAAATTATCATTCATTGAAAGTTTAGGGAAAAATGGTAATAACCAGCTTGCACTAAAACAGTTTTTGATAGCAGCAGTAGTCTAACTTTGAAAAATCACCATAAATTGTAGAAGTTGAATTAGAAGATGGAAAAATATTAAATTAAAGCTTATTGAGTCTAGTTTCTTATGGAAGAAACGTTGTAAGCAATAGAATTGTAATTCATGAGATATAATAGGTTTTGTGAGACAAGGTCAGAATGAATTCAGGTTCCCCTGTTCTGACTTTGAAAAATCATAAAAATTGAATAAAAATAATTATGGGGAGTGGTTTATATTCTTAGAATCCTTAGTGAGTCTATTTTTTATGGTACAAATGAAAACATTATTTTTATTCTGTACAGTGAGATATCTGAGATTTTGTGAAGAGATAGCAGAACTGTCAAACAATGAAACAGGGGAAACTTTAACGAATAAACTGTACTAATTGGCTAAGCCAAAAATTATGAAAATTTTATGGTGTGAAGATATGTGAGTCTAGTTTCAAGGAAAATTAACGGTTCTTCATTTGGAGTTCTGTAGCTCGAAAAATAAATAATTTAGTGACTATGACTCAAGTAGACAGCTTTGAATGAACTATAAATAGTAATAGAATTATAATGAATGCTACATGTGAACATGAAATGTATTGAATTGATAATTAAATTTATTTATTTAGATCCGGAAAACTCAAACACAAAGCTAAATCGAGGAAAGGAAAAAGTTCCGGACTAGTAGATTTTGTATACAAACTAGAATCGAGGTAAGTTAGTGTAACTTGAATTATATTCTTAAATGCTTGAAATGTATGTTATTGATATGAATATGATTTGAATGTCCATTGTATGAAATTTGATGAAACATTGATATATTTGATAAAAAGGAAAAGAAATCCGGTTGAATGAAAGGAAAATTCGATGGATCTCTGAAAAGGAATTGACGGTAAAAGGATCCAGCCGGACGGGTGATCCTATCCTGATATAGCCCTCCCGAAGAATATGTGGAAAATGGATTTAGCCCGGACGGGTAATCCGAATTAGGGTCTGAATTTAGCCTGGACTGGTAATTCAGATCCAAACTCATTAGAGTAATTGTCGTTGCGGGGATTTAGCTGGATGGTAATCCCGACAATACTCTATGAGTTTATATTACAGGATTTAGCTCGACTCGTAATCCCATTGTAAAGATGAGGTTCGCGGAGTGTGCTCTCTGAAATGAAAATGTGCGCACATGAATATGAATTGACGGACCGAATTTGTACACTAAAGTGTACCTCTGAAAATCCATCGAAATTCCGAGTAATTCAATGGGATAAATATAAAAAAATGGAAATTATGGTATTGATGAGCTCATCAATGATAGTATATATTATTGATATATGAAAATTATTGGGTGACTTGAATGTTGAGTTTGTAAATGTTAAGGTAATAATGCATTGAATGGATATATAAATGGTTATTACATTATATTGAAAATGTTAGGTAAGTATAATTCTTGTTACATGGGCTTACTAAGCACAAAGTGCTTACTCTGTTTCCTTTTCTCTATTTTGTAGTATTAAGAGCTCGGAGGTCGGATTCGGTGGGAGACACATCACACTATCAACCCCAAGATTTCGGTATATAAAGAAACTTTATTTTAGAAATCAACGGCATGTATAAGCTAATAAAGTAGATGTTAATATGAAATGAATGTAAGGTCAGCAATTGGTATGGCTAACAAATTTCTAGTTTCAGTATGTAATGAGGTTATCTTATAAATTTGCATGGATCTATTTTGAAGGTATGTTGATTGGATTGGTTGATATGAATTAGTCTCGGTTTAAAAAAAAATTTTGCAGGGAAGACTAGATTGTTTATAAATGAGTTATATTGAGTAAAAAAATAAATAAATAAATAAATATTGTAAGCTCCGGTAATGCCTCGTTCCCTATTCCGATAATGAATACGGGTAGGGGGTGTTACACATGGTGTTGTGCGGAAGCGTGTAAAAGAGTATAATTATTGTACTAAAAAATCACACTGAGTTCAATTCCCAGGAAAGAAAGGTGGATCACGAGGATCGCTTAAGTACCAGATCTTTCCTAGCCAGAATATCCCTCTATCGTAATTTAATAGCACAATAAATAACTACAATCACACTCACAAAATATGAAAAATAAATAATAAAGAACACCAGAATTTTAACGAGGTTCGGCAAATTTTGCCTACGTCCTCGGGCACTACCAAATATATTTCACTCCAAAAATACAAGTAAAAATTTACAAATAAGGAGAGAGAACAATGCCTTAAGTAGAGAATGGCAAGTGTTGGGATGAAGAAAATGAGCAATGGTTAGGCCTATTTATAGTTGAGGTTCAGGGATCAATCTTGCAAAATATCTATTCAAATAGGGACCAAAATTGCAATTATCCCATGCCAAATTTCACATCAACTTTTGGTACCTAACTTCTTCCCACTTACTATATTTTTTACAGCCCCCCATCTTTGACTTTTCAAAAATGGGTTGCTACCTAATAATCTCCACCTTGAAGATTTGATTAGAATAATCTTATCTTCACACAATTCTTTCTGCCTTTGTCAACAATGCTTGATAGTGCCTTCTTCAACTGTTAAACTTGCAGGATATTGATCAAGTTCAAACAATGTTCGAACTTGGTTCCTCATTACCACCTTGGTCATCATATCTCATGGGATTATCTGCGGCTTAATCTTCTCGGGCGAATCTTCCCTTCATCAATAATTTCCGCACAAAATGGAATCGTACGTCGATGTGTTTTGTACGTGCATGATAGACTTGATTCTTTGCTAAATGAATAGCACTTTGACTATCACAATACACATTAATATGCTCCTGAATCAATCCCAAGGTTTTAACCATACCTTGTAACCAAATAGCTTCCTTTACAGCCTCTGTTACAGCCATGTACTCAGCTTCTGTGGTTGACAACGCAATCGTAGATCGTAGAGTAGACTTCCAACCGATTGGTCCTCTAGCAAGTGTAAACACGTAATGTGGGTTGATCTTCGTTTATCCAAATCACCGGCATAGTCAGAATCAACGTACCCAATAACACCTTCACCAAGTGTATTATCCTGCTCGAACAGTAATCCAAAATCCACGGTCTTTTGAATATACCGTAGAATCCATTTCACAGCTTGCCAATGTCCTTTTCCAGGATTATGCATATACCTGCTCACTATACTAACTGCCTGTGAAATGTCGGGTCTTGTACACACCATTGCATACATTAAGCTACCCATCGCATTGAGTACGGAACTTGCAACATGTATTCTCGTTCCGTATTCGTCGAAGGAGATAGTTGTGCGAAAAGCTTGAAATGAGAAGCCAACAGGTACTTACAGGTTTTGTGTCTGCTCATTTATGCCAAACTAACATAGTACCTTCTTCAAATCATACGAGACAAGCTAACTCTGCCATGGGCTCTATCTCTACATATTTCCATGCCAAGAATCTTCTTAGCTTCACCAAGATCTTTCATTTCAAACTCGAGATTGAGTTGAGTCTTCAATCTCTCAATCTCAACTTTGCTCTTAGATGCTATTAGCATATCATCAACATATAAGAGCAAGTATATGAAAGTTCCTTCTTGTAGCTTCGGAAATACACGCAATGGTCAAATTTACTTCTTGTGTACCTTTGCCCTTTCATGAACTGATCAAATCGCTTGTACCATCGCTCGGGGATTGCTTCAATCCATAAAGCGACTTTGTCAGTTTGCAAACCCAATTTTCTTTACCAGCAACCTTGAATCCATCTGGCTGAGTCATATAGATTTTCTCTTCCAAATCACCGTGTAAAAATGCGGTCTTCACATCAAGTTTGAACTAGTTCAAGATCATATTGCGCAACCAAGGCTAGCAAAATCCGAATAGACGAATGCTTCACAACCGAGAAAACACTTCATTGTAGTCTATTCCTTCTTTCTCGAGCATAACCCTTTGCTACCAATCTAGCCTTGTACCGAATTTCATTTTTACCAGGAAATCCTTCCTTCTTTGCATTTACCCATTTGCATCCAATTGCCTTCTTTCCCTTGGGTAGTGTCATCAACTCCCAAGTCTTATTTTGATGAAGAGACCGCATTTCTTCATTCATGACTTGCTTCCACTTTACACCATCGGGGTTACTTATTGCTTCAGTAAGTAGAAGGAGCATCATCATCCGCAATTGGAAGTGCATAGGCCACTATATCATCAAAGCGAGCAGGCTTACGAATCTCTCTTCTTGGCCTTCTATATGCAATTGAATCTTGTTGCTGTAGAAGTTCTTGGGTCGGAACTTCATCATCATCTGTTCTTTTAATATCAGCTGGATCATTATTAACCTTTTCAAGCTCCACTGCGCCGCAAAATACTCTCGGTTTTTCATCCTTTTGTGAATCCTTTAACATGATTGATTCATCAAAAGTCACATCTCTCGCTAAAGACAATCTTCCTTGTATCGGGACACCGAGAGACGATATCCTTTTACTCCACTAGTTATACCCAAGAATAATGCTTTCTTTGCTCTTGGGTCTAACTTCGATTCTTTCACATGATAATATGCAAGGTGGAACCAAAAACATGTAAAGAATCATAGTCGAGTGTATTTATTGCAGTCCACATCTCCATAGGAGTTTTGCCATTTATTGCAAATGATGGCAAACGGTTAATTAGATGGCACGCATATGTAATGACCTCGACCCAAAATTCCTTGCCCAATCCAAAGATTGGACAACATACATCGAACTTTCTCCAAGATAGTTCGATTCATGCGTTCTGCCACCCCATTCTGCTGTGGTGTATCCCGAACAGTGAAGTGTCGCACGATGCCCTCATCTTGACATACTTGAAGAAATGGATCATTTTTGTACTCAGTACCATTATCTGATCGAAGTCGTTTGACCTTTCGACCAGTCTGAGTTTCCACCATTTTCTTCCATTTCAGAAATGCATCCAATACTTCACTTTTTCTTTTCATTAGATACACCCATACTTTTCTTGAATAATCATCAACAAAAGTAACAAAATAGTGCATACCTCCCAAAGAAGCCACTTTGGTAGGTCCCACACATCATTGTGAACGTAGTCCGAATTCCTTTCGTATTGTGAATTGTTTGAACCAAACTTTACCCTCGTCTGCTTTGCCCGAACACAATGTTCACAGAATTCCAATTTGCAAGAATTTGCACCTTTCAACAAGCCTTGCTTCGCCAAAGTCTGCAAAGCTTTTTCACCAGCATGTCCCAAACGCATATGCCATAACTTGGTAGCCTCTGAATCTACATCTTTCGCAGAAACTGTTGATGTTGATCCAATAATGTACTTCCATTTAAAAATACAAGTTATTTCTTCTTGTGCCTTTCATCACGGTCAAATTCCCCACCGCTACCTTCATAATCCATCTCTCAAAGTGATTTTGAGCCCTTTAGATTCTAAGGCCCCTAATGAGATGAGATTTTTCTTCAAGCCGGTGCACGTAGCTTAACATCGGTCAAGACTTGGATTGAGCCGTCGTGATTCTTCAATTGGATTGTACCTACTCCCATTGTCTTACAAGCACTGTCATTGCCCATAAGAACAACTCCACCTTCTAGTTCTGTAAGACTAGAAAACCAGTCCTTATTAGGACACATATGGTAGGTACATCCCGAATCCAAAATCCACTCATCGATGATGACATGCCATTGCCATGCCAACCAAGCTAAAGTCCGACTCCTCATCATGTTCTCACACATGCATTAGAAATAGCCTTGCCCTTTTTGTAACTTAGGACAATTCTTTTTCCAATGCCCTTTTCACGACAAAAGGCACACTCATCTTTGGCGGTCTCCTTTGGACTTTCCCTTCTACCAGCTTGCTCTTTGCTTGAACGACCTCTTGCTGTTAAGACTTCTGCAGCTTGTATCTCTCTGCGTGATCTCTTTTATCTTTCTTACGAGTCTCGAGATCTATACAATGCACTCTGGATCGCATCAAATGTGATTGTGTCCTTCCCATGAAGCAATGTGGTGGTAAGATGATCATATTCATCAGGAAGGGAATTCAACAACAATAATGCCTTGTCTTCGTCTCCAAATTTCTCATCCAAATTTAGCAAGTCTGCTAAAATTTTATTGAATGAGTTCACATGGTCATTCATCGACATACAGGTGCATACGTGAATCGAAAAGTTTCTTTTTCATATAAAGCCTATTTTCAAGGCTTTTCGTTAGAAACTTTTCTTCCAATGTGTTCCACAATTTCCTCGCTGATGTCTCCCTCATGACAGAGTACTTCTGCTCTTTGGCCAAACATAGACGGATTGTACCACACGTTTGTCTATTAATCTTGGCCCACTCATTGTCATCCATATTGTCAGGCTTTACTTCAAGGGCTATATCCAGCTCTTGCTGACATAAGACATCCAGGATCTCACATTGCCACATACCAAAATTATTGGTACCATCAAATTTCTCTACTTCAAATTTTGCATTGGTCACCGTAGTCCTTGCTGATGACGATGCATGTGCCATTTTTTTCTCCTCAAACCCAACTCTCAGATACGTGAACAAAGATCAGTGTATCGTGAATAGTGCATAAACGATCGTACTCCCCAAGTACGAATCTAGCTCTGATACCAATTGTTGTGCGGAAGCGTGTAAAAGAGTATAATTATTGTACTGAAAAATCACACTGAGTTCAATTCCCAGGAAAGAGAGGTGGATCACGAGGATCGCTTAAGTACCAGATCTTTCCTAGCCAGAATATCCCTCTATCGTAATTTAATAGCACAATAAATAACTACAATCACACTCACAAAATATGAAAAATAAATAATAAAGAACACCAGAATTTTAACGAGGTTCGGCAAATTTTGCCTACGTCCTCGGGCACTACCAAATATATTTCACTCCAAAAATACAAGTAAAAATTTACAAATAAGGAGAGAGAACAATGCCTTAAGTAGAGAATGGCAAGTGTTGGGATGAAGAAAATGAGCAATGGTTAGGCCTATTTATAGTTGAGGTTCAGGGATCAATCTTGCAAAATATCTATTCAAATAGGGACCAAAATTGCAATTATCCCATGCCAAATTTCACATCAACTTTTGGTACCTAACTTCTTCCCACTTACTATATTTTTTACAGCCCCCCATCTTTGACTTTTCAAAAATGGGTTGCTACCTAATACATGGAAATGCCAAGTTTTGCGGTCCAGGAACATTGGACGAAACATTAGTGAAAGGCAAAATCGTTTTCTTCGACTATACAACCTACATCGAAAGTCCGGTCGGTAGTGGTTCAAAGTGGAAGATACAAAGATTATGCGTTCACTTACGGTTTACCACTTTCGAATTTGAACTTGAATGATGGAAGGAATGTTCTCAACTACGTGAACTTGACAGAGTATTGATTCTAACTTCATTGCCGAACATTATTTTTGTTTTGTGAAACTCGATTTATTGCATTATTTATTGTTTTTATGGTTTCCATGTTTGAAATAGAACCCAACTGCAACCATATTCAAGACTACTGTTGAAGATGATCAATTCGCTCCGTTTGTTGTTACGTTTTCGTCAAGAGGGCCTAACCCTGCTACACCTGACATCCTCAAGGTAAATTAAATGAATTCTGGTTAATTCGTTTGGTTGGATTATTTAGATTTTTCGAACCGTCCATGATAGTTCCGCTTGATTCAATTCTCATTTCTTTTTTTTGGATTTCATTCTGGCAAAATGGGCCAAAATATGGGACACTTTGGACCTTTTACTAGACCTATTAATCGGCCGGTTTAGGTTGGTTTTAGATTAGGTGAATTTGAATTTTAAAAATTTTAATTTATTTCAGGTTTAAATTATTTTTCGTTGGGAGTCTTTTAAAGTTAATTGTTCAAGTAATTTTAAGTTCAAATCATCCTATGTTTGGTTTATTTTGGGTTTAGGCAAGGACGAAGCCAAGGGTAGGTAATGGCCTTGATGTCCCTCTTGGTTAAACGGTGCAATTGCAGTTCTAATCCCTTATAAAACTTAAAATTTCAACTTAAACCTTTATGGCTTTGGCTAAATGGGAAATTTCACTCTTGGCCCATTTAAAAATTAATTATTTACAATTTTAATACAAACTTTTTAGCTTTCACCCTCCAAAAATTTTTAATTTTATTTCAGCCCCTAACATAAAATTCCAGGTGTCATTCTTGGGTTCAAGTCATTTTTGGGTTAGGTAGTTGTTGGGTTTGGTTTGGACGGGTTCGAGTTGTTAACATTTTATGGTCAAATTCTCTTCTCAGTACTCATCTAGTTTATTTGATGCAGCCTGATGTTACAGCACCTGGGGTTGACATTTTAGCAGCATGGTCTGAAGCTGTCCCATTGACAGATACCGAAGATGATACATACAAGAATTGTTCCTTACAACATTATTTCAGGCACATCCATGTCATGTCCCCATGCAACTGGTGCAGCTGCTTATGTTAAATCATTTCATCCAACATGGTCCCCTGCTGCCATTAAATCTGCCCTAATGACAACAGCTTTTCCGATGAGTTCCGAGAACAACCTCGAAGCCAAATTCGCATATATACTGTGCAGGTCATATAAACCCTGCACAAGCAGCCCAACCAGGATTGGTATACGATGCCGGCGAGATCGATTATGTTAAATTTTTGTGTGGACAAGGATACACCCCTAAACAACTCAAGCTGATCATAACCGAAAGTAACTTCACTTGTTCAGAAGAAACAAACGGAACGGTGTGGAATCTAAACTATCCTTCTTTCACATTATCCACAAGTTCCGGAAATTCAATCACTCAAGTCTTTCGTCGGACGGTGATGAACGTTGGGTCGCCAGTGTCAACTTACAAAGCGGTCGTTAATGCTCCACCGGGTCTCATAATTCAGGTTCAACCAAGTGTACTTTCTTTCAAATCTCTTGGTCCAAAGCTAACATTTGTTCTGACAGTGCGCGCTGAAATTGGAAATTCAATGATCTCTGGTTCATTGATTTGGGATGATGGAGTGCATCAAGTGAGAAGCCCTATTATTGCTTATGCTTCCTTAGTGGAATGAATTAAATTCCAAAAGAAACAACAAAAAAAAAAAATGAAGTTTAATAATGTTTTGTTTTTAATTTGTTGTCTTTGATGTTTTAGTTTTCTATCTTACAGGATAATAAGTTGTATTCATGTGAGACCTGAAATAAAACGAATCTGAGCTTTGATGTTGATTCTCAAAAAGCTTAATTTGGATCCAAAGTTTGATACTGCAGATATTTTAAATATGATTATATGAGAAATATTATGTATATTGTTGTGATAAAATAAATTTTAAGTATGTTTGATAAGGAAGAAAATTGATTGTAGGAAAGAAAATTACAGAGTTAATTATTGTTAATGGTGAATGTACTTAGTAAATCCCTCTATTATAAGGATAGGATAAAATTAATCTATCTATTATTATTAGATCAATTTAATCCTTCTACTAATAAAAAGAATAAAATAACTCATAATTTCAACAAACTTAGTATTTACTATTTAAAAATGTCATTTATCATTAACAAGGTTAATATTTTTAAAGTTTTTTTAATTGTTTTGGAAATGAAATATTTCGTTTGAATTTGAAGTGCAAATGAAAAAAAAAACTGATTTTCTTGTTTTTTTTAACATTAAATGTTAACTCCGTTACAATTTAGTCTTATTTATTTCTTTTTTAATAGTACGTGGATCAAAATGAGGCATTTAATAGTGTATGGATTGATTTGATGCAATCCTTGTAACAGAGGGACTTGATAGGTACTTTCACCATTATACATATTTCAAAGGATTATTCTTCTACTTCGTACTTTTTTAACTCTACCAAGTAATGAATGGACATTATTTTACTTTCAATTTTTCCATTATTTCTACCAACCACACCAATAAAAAAAAAGTTATATTTTCCTTCTTTCTATTTTTCTTCTCTTTCAATTTTTCATCCTTTCAATTTTCTTTCTTCTATACCTAGAAAGCCTAAATGTTTTTTTAGAGCCTAAATGTTATTTTATCACTCAATTAAAATAATAAAAACAGAGACTAAATGTTTCCTAGTCTTGAGAAAGGTATGGTATTTTGTAGAAATATTTGATTAGCTAAATATGTATAGGGTGTAATGCTAAATCACATTGTACTTTTAGAGAGAGAACTTAAATTCAAATTTTGAAAATGATAATTTGGAAGATGTAATTATGAATCTCGAAAGGATTAGCCATAGATCGTAAAACGGATTTGAAGGTACCTTGATTCTATAAAAAAAAAGTTTAAATTGTTAATAGTTTTCTTGTTGTGTAACTTAATAATTGGATTGATAAGTTTTTTTCCCCTCGTTGATTAGGGATGGCAATGGAGTAGGATGAGGGAGGATGTCACCAAATTCACCATTCATTCACAATTGGCACACTCTGCTTTTACCACCCCTGCTTTGATATAAATGTATAATCTTGAAAATTATTATCACCCCATGGATGTTAGATACATCCATTCCCCCACCGTGTCTTGCCTCACCTCACCCCATTTTAATTTAATTTTTACCAGTTATATATAATATTTTCAATCTTTTTGAAGTTAAGTAAATATCTAAACATAATTCTTTAAAAAAATATTTAAACATAAAATTTATGGGGTTTCCGATGAGACACTCTTACAATTTTACCTTGTAATAGCTATATATATTCAATGGTAAAATAGCAGTTTCATATAGTGAGATGAGATGGGAGTGAGACAAATAATTACCATAATTGTTTCATATCGATTGTTCAAAGAAAAACTCACCCAACCCTGCATCCATTTTTCAAAAGTGAAAAATCCACTCCAATCGATATATATCAGTTAAAAATCCATTGGACGGTTGATAATGTACCCAATTGACATATTTATTGTGCTTAATTTTGATAAATTCTTAAATGAGATGCTACTAGTTTTGGATTAAATATTTGATTTTTGATCAGATACAAAAACAAACTTGGATTGTCAAAAAGAGTAAGAAATTGGGCTGTTGTAAAAGTTTTGGGTTGAAAAACAAGTTGATGGACAAAGGTCTATTTTGAGAACTTTTATTTTTGGATTTATTTGTAAAAATAATACTTTTAATTTTTTATTAGGATAATATTTTAATTTTTTAGTATTTTATCTTTTGATATTTTTAGATAACTCTTTAATACATATTTTATTTTTTAAATACATATTATATATATATATATATATATATACACACATATCCATTAAATATATTTATTTTCACAAGTAATTTAATTTCCCATCTAGCTTTAGGCTAATAAACCATCCGGTAGAGACGTGTTGAATCCGAACCCATACTTAAAAACCTTCATACCGATATTTGTTATTTCTTTGGTTAAGAAGATAGACACTGTCCTCTTATAAATTCGTATTGGCATCAAGTCAAGAAAAGTTTGTTAATTTGGTGATGATAGGCGTATAGTTGGAGGTACCACATCAATTGTTTGTCGTATTTGATCTATCAAAGAACACATTGGTGTGTCCAATTAAATAGTTGGTTGGATTTTGTTAAGGGAGATATCAATCGGAGTTAAACGATCCGCGTGATTGAGGTCATTGGTTCGAGTTAGGCCCTTCTAGTTCACAAGGCTACCAAAGAGCTAAATCATTGACGTGTATTTCATGGTCGTTTGTTGGTAAGAGTTAATTGTTGGCCATTTCCGTAATTAATTTACGCATAGAAGGGTTAGTGGTCTGAGACATCCTCGATCACTATAACTGACTTATTGGTTGAAAGAAAAGATTTGTTATTATAGTCTGGTTCGAAACCCGAACAAAATCGAACCTGAAGCTGAAATTTTATCACATTAATTTATTTAATTGAATTTCATTTTTACTTATTTTTACCATTATTTAGATTTCAATTATCTCTATTATTTTATTTTTATCATATTTTAAACTCCCTTTTTATTTTTTAAAGACTGTCAGATGTTGTGGGCACGACAACGTGCAACCTAATTGAACTGAATAATAATTTTAAATATTTCAATTTCTATGAGATCAACCTTAGTCTCTATAATAATATTTATTTACTGTTTAGATTAAAAAATACTTTTTCTTTCTTTTTTTTTTTTTTTGGATTCAACACCCACCAACTGTTCACCAACTGTTGAGGTTTTACGACCCTAACATATTTTCATACATTGTTTCTTTCCGGCACCAATTAGTTATTTTAAGGCCAAAAAATTTCTGAATCCAGAACATCAGCCAAGCTGAATTCCCAAAGCAAAGAGCAAAATTGTTTTGGAATTTTTGCCGAAGGAAGCTATCAGCCAGCTAGTAATTGAATATCATTATTTGGAATATTCCCTTTCTCAATTTTCCCAAGAACCAAACGGAGAGCATAACAAATTTCACAAGTTTCTGAACATCATATAAAAAATGGAAAAAGATCTCTGCAATTATAGTAAATGAACTATTTAATAAATTTTTCATTGAAGAATGAAGATCATAGTAATTAGTAAAAGCCGGCAATGGATAATCTTGTTCCATTTGCGAGCTTAACATTGCTTAAATGCTTCCAAAATTAACGAATCCAATGGAGTTTATGCCAACACCACACTCAAAAAACATAAATAAAGTCCCCTTTCCATGGCATTATCTACTGCAAAATCAAGCTCCAAAAATCAACAATGGCAGTCCAGACCTCACCTTTGGCAAGGCTTTCGCTTATCATTTTCACACTTTCCATGTTCATGTGGTGCAGCCATGGTTCCTCTGATAAAAGACAGGTTTACATTATTTACATGGGGAACCTGCCAAAGGGCAAGGTTTCAACTACAAGCCTTCACACCAGTATGCTTCATGAAGTTCTTCCCAGGTTCTTCATCTTCTTATTAATTGCACGCTCTTTTGGATTTTTTAGGTCTATTTATGGTTTTGTTCTTCAATCATACTTGAATTTGGGATTTAGTCCAAGTACCTTTATTTGGGGTAATATAATCTCTTTACTTTTTACCTTTATAATATCGTTAGTTAGTTCAAACAGAAAGCTTCATTAATTATACTGGTTCAAATGCTTATGTGAATTTGTTTTTTTTTAAAAGCATACCTTCCAACTCATAAATTACTTTGGGGAAAAGATGAATCATAAATTTTAAGGGACTCAAAAGTGCAATTTTACAATTATACTAACTTATAATTTCATAAAATTTAAAGAGCTAAAAAGCAAATTTTTCATTTTTTTGAGAGAGGGGCAAGGCCACTTTCTGCCCACTTGTCTATGCCCCTGGCAGCAGTGTTTTAAATATAAATTCACTTAAGAATTTTAATCACAATTACTATTAATAATGTTACTCATTTGGACTAATTAATAATATTATAATAGTAGAAAAATTAAATTATGCCTTAAGTACAAGAATTAAAACTGTAATTATAGCATAGTAGAGGGATAAAAACCATAGTTTAATAATTTTTTATCGAAATTTTCTAACTCTGTTTATGAAAGAATGCAGCAGTACAGTTGGATCAGAAGTTTTGCTCTACAGCTACCACAGGAGCTTCAATGGATTTGCTGCCAAATTGACCGAAGATGAGGCAGCTAAACTGAGAGGTTTCTCGAGAAAATTCCTTGGCCAAAATTATAATTTTAAAACTCCATTGTCTCCTCCATTATGTTAGTAACATCGGGTTTAATTTCTTTTCACAGAAAAAGATGGGGTGGTATCAGTTTTCCGTAGCCAAAAGAAGCAGCTTCACACAACAAGGTCATGGGACTTTATGGGATTCGACAAAAAGGTGAAAAGATCAATTATTGAAAGCGACATTATAGTCGGAATGCTTGATACTGGGATTTGGCCAGAATCTAAAAGCTTTAACGACACCGGACTCGGTCCGATTCCCCAAAAATGGAAAGGAACCTGCCAAAGCTCAGCCAATTTCACTTGCAATAGGTAAAGTCAAAACCAAGTATTAAAAATTCAGATTCAATCGGTAAGTACTAGGTCCAACTGGTTGAATAATTGCAATTCTCTTTCAGGAAAATAATTGGAGCTAAGTATTATAGAGCTAAAGGAGATATTCCATACGATTACAAAACCCCGAGAGATTACGAAGGTCACGGGACACATACTTCATCAACAGCTGCTGGTGGCTTAGTTAGCAAGGCAAGCTTATACGGGATAGCCAAAGGGACAGCTCGTGGTGGAGTGCCATCGGCTCGCATAGCAGTTTACAAGATTTGTTGGGGCGATGGTTGTTATGATGAAGACATTCTCGCAGCGTTTGACGATGCGATAGCTGATGGCGTCGACATAATCTCCCTTTCTGTTGGGAGTTTCTCCCAATTGGACTATTTTGATGATACGATTGCTATCGGAGCTTTCCATTCGATGAAAAATGGTGTCTTGACATCGAATTCTGCCGGTAATAGTGGTCCTATTCTGTCATCAATTACAAACTTTTCACCTTGGTCTTTATCAGTAGCTGCTAGTACCATTGATAGAAAGTTTATCACTAAGGTCAAGCTCGGAAATGGCAAGATCTATGAGGTAAGAAAGTTCCTTAAATTTTTCTTGTTTAGCGCATATTTAGATGTGTTAATGATTGGACCTATGGTTATGTGTTATTTTTCTAGGGAACCTCCATAAACACATTTGATCTAAAGGGAAAAATGTACCCGTTTATCGCTGGTGCAGCTGCTCCGAGCACATCTCAAGGTTATACATCCGAGGATTCAAGGTATATCTTGGTATTTCATGGTGATTTATTCAACAATAATCTCAAAATTTATTCTATAAAATTCAACTATGAATCATAATCCTAATGCCATGTAAATGCCAGGTTTTGCGGTCCAGGAACATTGAACGAAACCTTAGTGAAAGGCAAAATTGTTTTCTGCGACTATGATAGCGACGGTACAGGTCCGGCCGAAGCCGGTGCCATCGGTGCAGTGTTTCAAAGCGGCGGATACAAAGATTATGTTTTTCCTTATAGTTTACCTCTTTCGAACTTGAACTTGGATGATGGAAGGAATGTTTTAAATTACGTGAACACAACAGAGTATAGATACTAACTTCATTACCGAACATAATTATGTTTCATTCAACTTGGTTTAGTGCTTTAATCATTGGTTTATGGTTGCTGTGTTTGAAATAGAAACCCCACCGCAACAATATTCAAGACTAATGTTGAAGATGATCAATTCGCCCCGTTCGTTGTATCGTTTTCATCACGAGGTCCTAACCCTGCTACACCAGACATCCTTAAGGTAAATTAAATGAATTCTGGTGAATTCGTTTAGTTTGGTCCGGTTTTTTAGATTTTTTTTGTTTTAGGACTTAAAGACATTATTGGATGCAGCCTGATGTTACAGCACCTGGGGTTGACATTATAGCAGCATGGTCTGAAGCTGTCCCATTGACCGAAGATGATACAAGAATTGTTCCTTACAACATTATTTCAGGCACATCCATGTCATGTCCCCATGCAACTGGTGCAGCCGCTTATGTTAAATCATTTCATCCAACATGGTCCCCTGCTGCCATTAAATCAGCCCTAATGACAACAGCTTTTCCAATGAGTTCCAAAAACAACCTCGAAGCTGAATTCGCATACGGTGCAGGTCATATAAACCCTGCACAAGCAGCCCAACCAGGATTGGTATACGATGCCGGCGAGATCGATTATGTTAAATTTTTGTGTGGACAAGGATATACCCCTAAACAACTCAAGCTCATAACCGAAAGCAACTTCACTTGTTCAGAAGAAACAGACGGAGCGGTGTGGGATCTAAATTATCCTTCTTTCACATTATCCGCAAGTCCCGGAAATTCAATCACTCGAGTCTTTCATCGGACAGTGACGAATGTTGGGTCGCCAGTGTCAACTTACAAGGCGGTCGTTAATGCTCCACCGGGTCTCATAATTCAGGTTCAACCAAGTGTACTTTCTTTCAAATCTCTTGGCCAAAAGCTAACATTTGTTGTGACAGTGGGAGCTGAAATTGGAAATTCAATGATCTCTGGTTCATTGATTTGGGATGATGGGGTGCATCAAGTGAGGAGCCCCATTGTTGCTTATGCTTCCTTAGTGGAATGAAATCCTTGAAGGGAATAAAAACAAAAAGTTTTAATGATGTTTTTTTATTTTATTTGTTGTCTTTGATGTTTTTGTCTTCTATCTTACATGATGATAAATTGTATTCATGCGAGACCTGTAATAAAATGAAGCTGCGCTTTGATGTTGATTCTCTAAAAGCTGAAGTTGGATCCAACATTGATATTTTAGATATGATTATATGAGAAATATTATGTGTATTCCTAAGCCTAGTACAAGATGAGGAGTTTAAGGACCGTATGTAACGTCCCAAAATTTCCAATTAACACATTTGGTATTGTTCTAAGATCACATACAATGAAATTTCGGGAAAAAATAGAAAATGAGTCATAAAATTTTTGTATGAAAGTAAAATTGTTATTGGATTTGGAAAACAAACACTATCAGTTATCTATATTTTATTTAAAAAGGATTGACTGAGTTGATGTCATCGATTGATTAGGTCTCAACTCAATTGAGTAATTATCAGAAACTAATTCTTTTATTAAATAATAAATATAATGATTTTGTAATTTAAATTATGTAAAATCTAAAAAATATAAAGTTTATGATATTTGAACTCAAAACATCGTAGCTTAATTTAACCATTCCAACTATAGCTCCTTTTATTTTCAATTCAATTTTTTTTAATGAATTTATCTATTACATAAACTTTTTTTCACCTAAATTATTATGGTGTGACATAATCTTGCAATGTTTTAATTGTTTATTGAACAAAAGTTTAATTAAGCAAAATTGATAAAATTAATCTATATTGTTTCATTTTTTTCAAAAAAAATGTAAATATAAAAGTTAAAATTTACGATTAGTCCCTATATTTTATGTAATTTGTGGATTTAGTCTATTTACTTTAATTTGGTCATTTTTAGTCACTCTATTTTTCAAATTTTGAAATTTTAGTCCTCACCAAATAATAACTATTAAATTCATTAAGTCAAGCTTTGTTATTTCCAGAATCAAATGCGGCAAATATATTATTATATATGTAATGACATGTCAACTTGTTATTCCTACATATTACATACTAAAAATCCAATTACTAGATTAACAGCTACCATTTGCGTCAAGATTAAAATTTCAAAATTTGAAAAGTATAGAGATTTAAAATGATCCAATTGGAGAATATGGACAAAATATATAACTAATAATTACATTTAACCAAACAAACTTAAATACTATTGCTTGGGTCAAAACTAAAATTTCAAATTTTGAAAAGTTTATAGATTAAAATTGGTCAATTTAAAAAATACAAGATTTAAAATTGATCAAATTAAATTACATGAACTAAATCTACTTTTGCAAAATATAGAGACTAATAGCTGAATTTAAACATCTATAAGTTTTTGTTACTACTACTAATAATAGATATTCATACAGTCTTTCAGGCACCAATTTGTCATTTTTAAAGTTAATACATCTTTGAGTAAAAGATAACTAGGTTCATTTTTTTGGGTCCACTTTGATACCTAAATTTAGATTCCGTCAAGATTTGATAATATAATCAGTGTTACTAGAACAAGACCAGATTAATTAGTCGGATTGACTGGATCAAGACTCGATCAATTTAACGGTTTGAACAAAGGGATTGAATCCATTGAATTGAAAACTACTTGAAATTGATAAAAATCGAAAATTGGGGCAAAAATCAATAGTTGAACAAGTTGAATTGGTTTAAATAAATTGTTTATTTTTCAATTTTTAATTATTTATTTAATTACCGTTGGTCTAGTAGTCCAATCGATTGAATCAATTGGATCGAGAATCGGTGGTTTGACTAGATCAAACACCGGTTCAATTATTAAAACACTAAACTTGACATTATTAAATTGTATCATGTCATCACTAAAAAAATTATATAATATTTTTAACTTTCAAATGATGAGGATGGGAAATAAGTAATTTTCAAATTTAAAACTAAAATGCTAGTAAAAAATTATATTATTCCAAAAAAAATTTAAATGTTTTTGGACGGTCAAACAAACTATCACCCAGCTTAGTAAATAACTATCATGATTTGGAATTTTCCCTCTCTCATTTTTCCTAAGAACCAAACAGATAACATACCAAACTTCGTAAACCATATTTCAGCAATCAAAAGCCATTAATTGTCAATTTTCCCTTTCTCTTTCCCTCGAATAGTTTCTGAACATCATAATATATGTTTCAGGCATGAAATATATAATATTTAACAGAAAATTTTGACTGAAGAATGAAGATCATAGTAATTGGTAAAAGCCGGCAATGGACAAATTTTTCTTCCATTGGCGAGCTTAACAATGCTTAAATACTTCAAAAATTAACGAATCCATTGGAGTTTGTTCCCAGTACTACATTCAAAACCCTATCTAAATTCCGCTTTCCATGGCATTATCTACTGCAAAACCAAGCTCCACAAAACTCAACAATGGCAGCCCGAACTTCCCCTTTGGCATGGCTTTCACTTGTCATTTTCACTCTTTCCGTGTTTATGTCGTGCAGCCATGGTTCCTCTGATAACAGGCAGGTTTACATTGTTTACATGGGGAGCCTGCCAAAGGGCAACGTTTCAACTACAAGCCTTCACACCAGTATGCTTCATGAAGTTCTTCCCGGGTACTTAGTAATTGCATGTTCTTTTGGATTTAATTGGGTCAAATTGTGGTTTTAGTCCTTTAATCATACTCAATTTTGGGATCCATTATGCTTTTATAATATTACTAGTTAGTTCGAATAAGTAACTTTCTTAATTTTTGATAACACTCTAGAATGTCATGTTTTTATGTGCTAATTACATATTAATTTTGAGTGTGATTCTACTAATTTGGGCTATTTATGGACTTTTATCTCGTAGAGACTAAATTGGAGACCAAAGCGAAATTGAGGGCCAAAACTGTGAAATTAAATATAAAAATGGACCAATGTGCAACAAAGGGAAAAGATGGTGCCAAAAGTGCAAACATGGAGGACAGAAGGATTGAAATGTAAAAAGAAGAGACTTTGCTTTATCAATTTCTATTTTAATTATATTAGGATAATTAATATTAGGATAATTATTGAGGATTATTTAATTTCTTTATTTACCTCTATTTATCTTTGATTAATTGTAATTATCTTTGGGAGTTTGAGTAGAACTAGTCTACTTATCTTAGCACTATAAATAGGGGATGAAGTGACTCAAATGGGTGTTCATCTTTTTCTGTAAACTCTCTCCCCATAACTCTTTTGTTCTTTCCATTTTTTCTTTTTAATAAAAAACTCCATTTATATATTTTCTTTTCCACCACAACTATGAGCCACTAAAACCCTTCTAGCCAAAGGTTGCCGAAAATCCCCAAAAAGGGTTCTTGAGGTTTAGAATCCATACTTAGCCTTCTCAACAGGGTATTCATCATTTCTCCGCACTACGGGGCTGACGCTTCCATCCATGTCCCTTAAGAAGTAAACTTTTCAACGTATGCAAAGGCGGTCGCTTTGTGTGTTTTGGAAGGATTGCACCGTCGGTTCGTTAACTTACTGCGTCAGAGGTTGGCGAGCCCAAGAGACAAAATGGCATGGGATTCGCCATTGAAAAACGTTGATCTAGCATAAGATAATCCCACAAGAGAGGTTGTTGGCTAGAGTCAGGTTCCACCAAATCGAAATCTAAATCCTTGGAGCTGGTGGTCGTAGGCGTCCTCTTCCACTATAACTGGCTTATTCGGATTGAGAAGGATCATCTAAAAGCCAAGGATTGAACCCAAGGCGGATCGAGGCAACCGGAGGCTGGAATCTCCTCATAAGAATTTCTTTATCTCAAACTCTATTTTCTATTTTTAATTTTTGCAATTTCAATTCGACTTCTCAACTCTTTATTTTATTTTACTTTATTTTCGTTTCCAGATCCAACCTTTTAATTCTGTTATTTTTATTTTTTTCAGGAACGCAGGCTTTCTTGGGCACGATTTTGCCCATGATTTCGAGAAACAAGCATTTGTATAATCCGATCCTTGAGGATTCGACCCTACTTCTCCTTTACTGTTATTTTTATTATTTTGCAGGGAATAGGATATATTTGGTGCTTTCAACGACGCATCAAATTTTGGCACCGTTGCCGGGGATCGGTAACGTACTAATCTTGTTTTTTTATTTTTTTATGACCAGATCTGCCCCAGGCACTCTTGCGTTTGACTCAAAAATCGAAAAGACTGTTAGAGCTAATCGCAAAGAAACAAAGCTAAGGAAAAAGCAGTCAGCGGTGGTTGGAACTCAAAGCAATCCACCGCTGAAAATTAGAATCGACGAAGAAGCAAAGTCTAGGATTAACGAAAACCCTACTCAGACATTTGAAAGCAAAGCAAAAGAAGTCGATTCACCCGGAGAGGTGCTTGAAACCAGGGTTAACAGAAACCCTAATTTAGCACCTCAGCCAATGGCTCAATCAATTCGGCAACTAGCCGAAGCTCCGACAGAACAACCGCCACTGTGCATCACATATCCTACCATGGATACCGATTTTGAACTGAAATTAGGGTTAATTCAGTTGCTGCCAACATTCTGAGGTTTACAAAATGAAAACCCTCATAAACATTTGAATGAGTTTCATATGGTTTGTCTGAGTATGAAACCTCAAGGCGTAACTGAGGACCAAATTAAATTGCGCGCTTTTCCTTTTTCCCTAGCAGATTCAGCTAGGGAATGGTTATTTTATTTACCTCCTAGATCTATAACTACTTGGGCTGATTTATCTCGTTTATTTCTCAACAGGTTTTTTCCAGCATCCATAGCACCTAAGCTAAGAAGAGAGATCGTGGGAATAAGGCAGAAAGAAGTAGAGACTCTTTATGATTATTGGGAGCGGTTTAAGAAATTGTGTGCAAGTTGCCCACAACATGGTATAACAGAGAAATCTCTCCTCCAGTACTTTTATGAAGGCTTGAAACCCATTGAGATGAATATGGTTGACGCTGCTAGTGGAGGAGCGTTGGTCAATATGACTCCCCAACAAGCAAGGGACTTAATCTCCACGATGGTCGCAAAATTCTCGGTACTTAGCTACTCCTCACGAACCCCCGGAAGGTTCACCAGCTAAGTAATCCAACCTTAAAGGATAAAGTTGATAGATTCACTAATATGATGAATTCTTTTATTGCAGAAAAAGCCAAACCAGCCCGAGTATGTGGAATATGTGCTACCCCTGAACATACCATTGATGTAACATCCTAGATTAGGGGTTATGCGTTCGTGCATAATTCTTGAGTTTTGGCAGTGTTTGGAAGTGTATTAAGAGTTTTTAAAATTCTAGGGTGGAAGAGAAAGCTTTGCAAAATAATTGGATTTTAAGTTAAAAAGAGGAGCTAGGCTTAAGAGGCCTTAAGAAAAGTTTGGGGAGTTTAGGACACAAGGAAGTCATGTGGTAAAGTGGCTTGGGATGCTACCCTAGGGGGCATGGAAGGTTGCGTCACATGGAGTGCCAAGGGGAGGAGGTTCGAGCTGCAAAAATTGCACTTGGGAGCTTTTATTTTTGGTGTTAAAAGGGGAATTGGGCCAGGGAGGTCTTAAGGGAAGTTATAAGCGCTTTTGGACACAAAGAGCGCCTTGGTAAAGTGGCTGTAATGTGCCATTTAAGGGCTTGGAAATGACGCCTGGGCAAGGGCCTTGGTTCGAGTCTTGTTGGCAGCAGGAAGGCGTGTTATTTCTTTTTGCTTTTGGCGTTAAGACAAGGGGGAGCTAGGGAAGGAGCTCTTAAAAGGAATTGTAGGGAGTTTATGACACTAAGGAGCTAGCGGCAAAGTGGTTGGTAGCGTGTGGTGGTTCCAGCAGGTCTTATGTTCGAAACTTGGGGGCAGCAGATGGGTGTTTTATTTTTGGCATGTGATGTCAAGAATGGGTTATGGACTTTGTAAAGGTTAAGATAAGCCTTGATTTTCTTTTAAATTTTGGCTATAAATAATAGATAATTGTTGGTTTATTTTATTTAGTTTAATTGATAGGATGGGAGATTAAATAAAAGCTTAGTAAGGATAGTGGATGGTTATTTTATTGATTTAGAATGTGTGATGAGAAGATAAAGATAGATTTATTTTATTATTTTAAGTGGGTAGTATGGAGATAGTGGATGTATAGGGGTTAATTAATTTATTTTGAATAAGTGGGGATTTATTTTATTTATTTCAAGTGGGTAGTATAGAGATAGTGGATGTATGGGGGTTAATTAATTTATTTTGAATAAGTGGGGATTTATTTTATTATTTTAAGTGGGTAGATAATTAGGTATTTTGTTTTATTTGTTTTAAATATGGAGATAGTGGATGAATGGGGTTTTGTTTTTAATTTATTTTGAATAAGTGGGGATTTATTTAGTATAGATAAAAGATAATGGTGGCTTTAGTTTATTTAATTTTAAAATGGGAATATAATGGATGATGTGATAGATTATTATTATTATTTTTTTTAAATGTTGGGTTTATTTAATTTATTTTGAAAGAGAGGTATGGAGAGAATATAGGAAAGAAATAAGGGGTTATAAATAGGAAGGAGTATCATTTTGGGTATTCTTTTCTTTATTCATTTTCTTTTTGCCGAAATTTGTTTCTCTCATCCCATTCCATTTGTTTCTTCTCCAATTGACCAAAACAAAACTATTCAAGGCTCCAATCTTTTCTTCCTATTACCAATCTTTCTTCCTCTAGACGTCATAGCCAAATCACCTTTCCTCTTGTGTAGAATTTCTCGGTAGATGAGTCGATGAGGGTGAGGTTGATCTTTTGATGTAAGCTATTCGATCGGTTCTAATAGTGGGGTAGGGAACTCTTTGTTGTTGATCTTCTTCTCTATACCTTCAATTAAGTTGACGTGATGGAAACTAATCCCTTTTTATTCTTTTGACCGAACTTTGAAAGGGGTCTTTGAGGATTCTTGTAGCTATCGTTTGGAGAAGTGATCTTTCGGGATTTGAATATCCACAAGGTAGGTAACTATAAGATTCGGCCATAGGCCATTCCATTGTGTTTTAACGTTGGATTAAATCTAACATGTACTCTATAGGCATATCGACATCTCCATAGCCAAGGAGTTAATATCAGGATTTGAGATCTAAGGTTTTAGATCGGATTTTCGGGACTTGGATTAAAAGCTTTTAGTAAATCAGGTGTGTACCCCACACTAAAATCCTAATTGATTTAAGGTTATGTTTTAATATATAAATGTTTATAAGAATGTGAAAAATATGGCTAAGGTACCATGCTATGGTACAAAGTACTAAGGTACGCTTCCTACTCCTACTAGGATTATGAATATATGTTATATTTAACATGTGAAAAGTGATAAGAATGTGAATTAAGGCATGATATGCATGATATGTGTGAAATGGGGCATACGGGTTATATGAAAAAGGGGAAGTGAATGTGGTGATCTAAGACCACGATATCTGAATGTGGTGACTTCGGTCACAATTATTTAATCTGGTGGCTATGCCACGAATTTTTATAAGGGCGATGAGCACGTCGATCGCAAATGATCGCTTCGATGGTGTGTAGCGGACGGAGGGTTGACTTAGTAGTCCCCACGGTGTGCCGGTTGGTACGGGTGATGTGTAGCGGTTGGTAACTAGGCTTGGGCTTGGGAATGCATCATTAACTGTATATTTTGATATGAATGTGTATGGCTTGATACGCTTGAATCTATTTGGACTTAGTGTTTGTGTACACATTGAGTCTGTCTGACTCACCCCGTTGTGGGAACGTTCTTCAGGTGACGAACAATAATGGACCGGGTCGGTAGGAGCTTGTGGTGGCCATGCTCAGCTTGAAGTTTATTGAATTTTGGACTTTTACACTTTAAGTACTTTGAATTTAAAGTTTGGAATTTATCTTAATGTAATAAGGCCATAGTAAACTAATTTGTTTCTGTTTTATTTATTATGATACGAAATCTTAATTATTGAGGATTAAGTTAATTTAATTTAAAATAAACCCTAAATGTTTTGTCACCTTAAATAAATGGGTTTCAATATAATATAAACTTGTTTTAACTCGAGCCCAACCCAAAAACAATCTTTCTTTCAAAACGCACAAGTTTTTCCTATGTAACAAAAGAATTTTGAACCGGTTTTCTTCGAGGAACATACCAGATCCGGTCAAGGCTTGTGGGCCGGGTTTGGGGTGTTTCAACTGACACATGTCCTAGTTTGTATGATGATACCATTGCCCATTTGGATGTTGTGGGTAATTTCCCTGGCCCACCACAGAGGCGATATGATCTCTACACTAATACCTACAACCCAGGGTGGAGGGACCATCCTAACTTGAGTTATGGGGCCAATCCACAAAATAACCAGCCATACCAAAATCAGCTTCCACAAAAGCCTCGAGATTCAGGTAATTTCTTAGAAACCATGGTCAATAAATTAACAGCTAATGTCCTTGATTTTCAACAGCAAACTCTTAATTTTCAAAGAGAAATGAAGGATTTTCAACAGAAAACTGAGGCGTTTATAAGAGAATTGACCATATCAATTGAGAAATTGAACTCTCAAGGGAAGCTGCCATCACAAACAGGACTGAATCCAAGACAACTCGCAAATGTAGTGATGCTACGAAGTGGAAAGGTACTGGAATCGATTCTTGACAGAAATCTTGCCTAAGAAATTGCCAAGGAAAAACCCGTGAAAGACGAACAGGTCCGACCCAAACCCCTATTGCCCATCATTCAACCTCTATTTCCAGAACGATTCCACCAATGCCGAAGAGGTAAGGAGGATAAGGAGATCCTCGAAACATTTAGGAATGTCGAGATCAACATTCTGCTGTTGGATACCATTAAGCAAATACCGAGGTATGCTAAATTTTTTAAAGAGCTTTGCACCAACAAACGGAAGCTAACAGATAATGAAAGGGTGAATGTTGGTGAAAATGTGACCACGATGTTACAGCCGAAAATGCCGACAAAATGTAAGGATAGGGGCATGTTTGCAATACCATGCAAAATAGGTCATTTGGGAATTAAAAAGGCTATGTGTGATCTAGGAGCCTCCATAATTGTAATGCCATATTCTATTTATGAATCACTTAGCGCAGGTTTTTTGACAAAAACAGGTGTTAGCATTCAATTGGTAGACAGGTCCGTTGTGCATCCCGAAGGAGTCCTCGAGGACGTATTAGTCAAAGTCAATGGACTTATCTTCTCTGCAGACTTTTATGTGATAAAAATAGAGGAGGATAACTCTCCCAGGTCTTCAGACATCTTGTTGGGACGACCTTTCCTTAGTACTGCAAATACTAAGATTGACGTACGAAGCGGAACCCTCACGATGGAGTTTGATGGAGAGATCGTGAATTTTAATGTTCATGGCACAATTAGCCACCCGAGTGAAGTCTTGGACGTAAACCGTGTCGACATAATTAACTCATCATTAGAAAAAACTTTTGAGTCATCTTATGGAGATAAATCTAAAATGATGTTTGATCCTATGGATACTAAACTTCTACCTTCTATTGTGCAGGCATCAGATCCAAAATTAAAACCACCTCTCAAGCATCTCAATTTCACATTTTCAGAAAATGATGAGACCATTGCCGACTTAAAAGGGATTAACCCTTTGGAGGAAAATTTGAAACCCATGAAAAAGGCTCAAAGGCGATTAAATCCAAATATGGTGGATGTGATAAAAAATGAGAATTTTAAAGCTCACTCGATTGAAAAGATTTATTTTGAGCCACCATAGATACATTTAAGTCGTCGAGCTAATGACATTAAACAACTGTTTGTTGGGAGGCAACCCAATCTTTATTTTATTTTATTTATTTTTATTATTATTTCTTATTATTATTTTCCTTTATTTTCTTTTTTTATTAATAAATTTCTCTTCTTCCATCTAGGTAAAACGGAGCGAAAATACTAAGAAAAGGGAGACAAGTCAGAACCAAACAGCCCATCACATTGTCCCCTTCACGCGCAAGTCCTCTGCAATCGACAATAGCTACACGGGGAGTTTTTCTAAACTTTTCTACCTATTTATTTCTTTTGTGTCCACATTGAGGACAATGTGTTTTAAGTAGGGGGAGGTACTTTTCGTATTATTGCCGTCTTTTGCTGTGATTTGTGTTTGCTGCTTGAGGCTCCATTTTGTCCATATTTTTTTTAAGAAAATTCTGTCGCTTTTCATGCCCAAGAATTTGACCACGACTTGCCACTGTTTGACCCACATGCATGATTCTTGGCTATTGAGTTAGTTATGATTCTGTCTGTTTGATTTTATCTCCACTATTTTATTTTTATTAGGCTAAAAATAATTATGATTAATAAGTTAACTTTATCTTGTTTTTCGTAAAATTGATCAAGTTTAATATAAAGTGGACACTTAATACATTTGCATGCCTAAATTATGTTCATGTCTTTTAGGTGGTTACTAAAACTTATTTTCGACACTTGATTATTTCTCTTAGGTCCTCTTAAAATTAAAATTTCGTGTAAATTTTATTTAATAAATGTTTCCAAGGTTATGAGTGCAGCTTAGAACGTGACTGACTGAGTAACCGGGGTAGGGTGCTTGGGTTGTCATTCTACTTTGCATCAAAAGGTTGTGTGACATGATAGGTAAAACTCCGCTAACCAAGTTATGAGTGCGGCTCAGGACGTGACTGACTGAGTAACCGGGGTAGGGTGCTTGGGTTGTCATTCTACTTCGCGTCAAAAGGTTGTGTGACGTGATGGGTAAAACTCCGCTAACCGAAAATATATTTCTAAGTAAATAAAAAAAAAGAGAAAAAAAAGAAGAAAAAGAAAAAAAAAGAGAAAAGAAAAGAAAAGAAAAATAGTACTAATAAAATTGTAGTTGGGGACTAAAGAAGGAAATAAATAGAGTGTCTTAGTAGGTTTGGTAATTTACCTAAATAGCATGAAATAATTCAAGACGATTTTAATTTTTGTGTGTGTTAATTAGAAAACTTTTTCTATTTTACTTAAAGCAACCTTAGAAGTTCTATTTATTTTTCATATGCATTTTTGACTAATCTTTATAAAACTTTGGAGTAGAATTTCTTTCAGGATCTAATTTTCACAGTGAACAGGAACCATACTTGAGGGCAAGCATTGGCTAAGTAGGGGGGAATTTGATAACACTCTAGAATGTCATGTTTTTATGTGCTAATTACATATTAATTTTGAGTGTGATTCTACTAATTTGGGCTATTTATGGACTTTTATCTCTTAGAGACTAAATTGGAGACCAAAGCGAAATTGAGGGCCAAAACTGTGAAATTAAAGATAAAAATGGACCAATGTGCAACAAAGGGAAAAGATGGTGCCAAAAGTGCAAACATGGAGGATAGAAGGATTGAAATGCAAAAAGAAGAGACTTTGCTTTATCAATTTCTATTTTAATTATATTAGGATAATTATTGAGGATTATTTAATTTCTTTATTTATCTCTATTTATCTTTGATTAATTGTAATTATCTTTGGGAGTTTGAGTAGAACTAGTCTACTTATCTTAGCACTATAAATAGGGGATGAAGTGACTCAAATGGGTGTTCATCTTTTTCTGTAAACTCTCTCCCCATAACTCTTTTGTTCTTTCCATTTTTTCTTTTTAATAAAAAACTCCATTTATATATTTTCTTTTCCACCACAACTATGAGCCACTAAAACCCTTCTAGCCAAAGGTTGCCGAAAATCCCCAAAAAGGGTTCTTGAGGTTTAGAATCCATACTTAGCCTTCTCAACAGGGTATTCATCGTTTCTCCGCACTACGGGGCTGACGCTTCCGGCCATGTCCCTTAAGAAGTAAACTTTTCAACGTATGCAAAGGCGGCCGCTTTGTGTGTTTTGGAAGGATTGCACCGTCGGTTCGTTAACTTACTGCGTCAGAGGTTGGCGAGACAAGAGACAAAATGGCATGGGATTCGCCATTGAGAAACGTTGATCTAGCATAAGATAATCCCACAAGAGAGGTTGTTGGCTAGAGTCAGGTTCCACCAAATCGAAATCTAAATCCTTGGAGCTGGTGGTCGTAGGCGTCCTCTTCCACTATAACTGGCTTATTCGGATTGGGAAGGATCATCTAAAAGCCAAGGATTGAATCCAAGGCGGATCGAGGCAACCGGAGGCTGGAATCTCCTCATAAGAATTTCTTTATCTCAAACTCTATTTTCTATTTTTAATTTTCACAATTTCAATTCGACTTCTCAACTCTTTATTTTATTTTACTTTATTTTCATTTCCAGATCCAACCTTTTAATTCTGTTATTTTTATTTTTTTCAAGAACGCAGGCTTTCTTGGGCACGATTCTGCCCAGGATTTCGAGAAACAAGTATTTGTATAATCCGATCCCTGAGGATTCGACCCTACTTCCCTTTTACTGTTATTTTTATTATTTTGCAGGGAATAGGATATATTTGGTGCTTTCAATGACGCATCAATTTTTCTGGTTCAAATGTTGAGGTGAATGTTTCTTAAAAACAGCCCTTCCAACTCATCATGCTGAAAAAGTGTTTACGATATAAGTGGTAGGGAGAAGCAATAAAATTAATTCAGGGAGTTCAAAGATAAATCATAAATTTTAGTAGAATTAAAGTATAGTTTTACTATTATACTAACTTATAATTTCGTAAAATTTTAAAACGCTAAAAAGCATATTTACTATTTTGGGGGGCTAATCAGCCAAGGCCACTGTTTACCCACTTGTCTATGTCCCTATAAGGGGTGTTTTAAAGATAAATTCAGGTAAGAATTATAATAGGAACAAATAATGGTGTTATTTATTTGGATTAACTAACAACGTTATAAAATTAAAATTAAATTATGCCGAGTTAAAATATGAGAACTATAACCCTAATTTGAGCATAGTAAAGGGATCAAGAACATAATTTGACCATTTTTACCGAGATTTTCTGACTCTACTTATGAATGAATGCAGCAATACTGTTGGATCAGATGTTTTGCTCTACAGCTACCACAGGAGCTTCAATGGCTTCGCTGCAAAATTGACCAAAGATGAAGCAGCTAAACTGAGAGGTTTTCTCGAGAAAAATTTTCAAACCAAGAAAATACAATGTCTTTTCTGTTTTGTTAGTAACTTTGGGTTTAATCTTATTTTCCAGGAAAAGATGGGGTGGTATCAGTTTTTCTTAGCCAAAGAAAGCAACTTCATACATCAAGGTCATAGGACTTTATAGGATTCAACAAAAAAGTGAAAAGATCGGTTATCGAAAGCGATATCATAGTCGGAATGCTTGACACTGGGATTTGGCCGGAATCTCAAAGCTTTAATGATACTGGATTCGGTCCGATTCCGAGAAAATGGAGAGGAACATGCCAAAGCTCAACCAATTTCACTTGCAACAAGTAAAAACATAATCAAATGGAAATATTCATTCAACCTTTAAAATTTCAAGTCTTTTAACAATGTCGCAATTCTCTTTTTCAGCAAAATAATTGGAGCTAGATATTACCGAGCTAATGGAGATTACAGTCCGTACGATTATAGATCGCCGAGAGACTCCGAAGGTCACGGGACTCATGCTTCATCGACGGCTGCTGGTGGATTAGTTAGCAAGGCGAGCTTATACGGGTTAGCCAAAGGAACGGCTCGTGGTGGGGTGCCATCGGCACGCATTGCGGTTTACAAGATTTGTTGGTACGATGGTTGCTATGACGAAGACATTCTTGCAGCGTTTGACGATGCAATAGCTGATGGCATCGACATAATCTCGCTTTCTGTCGGGAGTATTTTCTGGTCAGATTATTTTGATGATACGATGAAAAATGGTATCTTGACATTGAATTCTACCGATAATAGTGGTCCCAGTCCGTCGTCAATTACAAACTTTTCGCCTTGGTCTTTATCGGTGGTTGCTAGTACCATTGATAGAAAGTTTGTCACTAAGGTGAAGCTCGGTAATGGTGTGATCTATGAGGTAAGAAAGCTAGTTTATGTTAATTATTCCAGCTTGGACGAGTATTTCGATCCTTGGATAGATCTAGACATACCTGATACTTATGTCCGACATTAATTTTAAGGGAACCTCTTTAAACACATTCGATCTGAAGGGAAAAATGTACGCTTTCATCGCCGGTGCAGCTGCTCCTAACACGTCGCAGGGTTATACATCCGAGGACTCGAGATATATCTTTTCAACAATAATGTCAAATTTTATGCTATAAAATTAATCCTAATTCAATGAAAATTCCTGGTATTGCGGCCCGGGAACATTGGATGAAACCTTAGTGAAAGGAAAAATAGTTTTCTGCGATTACGACAGCAATGCTGATGGTTCGGTCGAAGCCGGTGCTATTGGTGCCGTGTTCCAGAGTGGCCGGCACAAAGATTATGCTTTCGCTTATGGTTTACCTCTTTTGAACTTGAACTTGGATGACGGAAGAATTGTTTTCGACTACGTGAACACAACAGAGTATTTATACTTTTCATTACCAAACATGATTATGCTTTGTTCAACTTGATTTAGTACATTAATCATTGTTTTATAATTGTCATGTTTGAAATAGAAACCCAACTCCAACAATATTCAAGACAAATGTCGAAGATAATCAGTTCGCTCCATTCGTTGTTTCATTTTCATCAAGAGGGCCGAACCCTGTCACAGCAGACATTCTCAAGGTGAATGTAAAAGAAAAATTAAAGATCAAAATATATAAAGACTTAAAGCTCGTACCTCTGTTCTTACTGTCTCAGTTTTTGGATGCAGCCTGATCTTACAGCACCTGGGGTCGACATTTTAGCAGCATGGTCTGAAGCTCTCCCATTGACAGAAACCAAAGACGATACAAGAGTTGTTTCCTACAACATTATTTCAGGCACATCCATGTCATGTCCCCATGCGACCGGTGCAGCCGCTTATGTTAAATCATTTCATCCAACATGGTCCCCTGCCGCCATTAAATCTGCTTTAATGGCAACAGCTTTTTCGATGAGTTCTGAGAACAACATCGAAGCTGAGTTTGCATACGGTGCAGGCCATATAAACCCTGCACTAGCCCCCTTACCCGGATTGATATACGATGCTGAGGAGATTGATCATGTTAAATTCTTGTGTGGACAAGGATATAGTTGTTAGAGTTAGAAGCACTTGGCAGCTTGTAGGAGGCTGTAACTTGCTATGCAAGTGTCGAGACTTGCTGCAGAAGAAAGAAAGAAAGTTGACATAATATTGAGTGGAAAAAGAAAGTTAAGGAAAATGGCGCTTAAGATTGGATGAATTGCATCTAACTCTCATTACATTCAATAAATATACATTGCCAATACATATATAAAGCATGGTCAATGTAAATCATATCAAATCTTTACCTAAACATACCTAATCCCACTTAAACTTATGGAAACTTGAAATAATAACTTGCAAGCTTAATCTTGCTGATTTGATCAGCTTTGTCACCATCAAAATGACATGAAATGTAACACCCCCTACCCGTATCTGTTATTGGAATAGAGTAGGAGGTATTACCAGAGTTTACTGAACATTTTCGAATAATTCTGAGTCATTTATTGTTCATATTCTGAAAATAATCATAACGTCCCTCTATTGGGCCTCGAAGCCCAAAACATACATTAGAGCCAACCGAATTAAATCGGGATCATAGGAATTTTTCGCAAAATCCTAAAACTTTCCTACATTGGTTAACGTGCTTTTATATTAACAAACTTATTTTCTCGACATGTCTCGCTTCAATTTATTACTTGTCCTAATACACATAATTTTCTGTATCAACGTATCAAAGATAGTATTATATTTACATGTCATGATACATATCATTCTCTTATTGTTTCTTCATAAATATAAATTGTTCAATTTATTATGACAATATTTCATGTACCATCATTTTCATGAGTTTAGTGTATATTTATTCCAATGAGTAGTTCATAATCTTGAATATGCATAATTATCGAGCAAATTTCACATACATGTATTTTCCATGCCATATTTCAATGTATCAAATAATTATCATTTCTATGTCTTTCAAGTTTAATTTCATGATTTCAAGTACTTGTCATTTTCTATATTTATCCCGTTGAATTTCTCGAAATTTCGATGGATTTTCTAGTAGTACACTTATAGTGTACAAATCCAGAATCCGTCAATTCATGTTCATGTGCGCACATTTCCATTTCAGAGAGCACACTCTCACTTGAACCTCATCCTTACAAATGGATTACCAGTCCCAGCTAAATCCCACTGTAAGAGAGCACACTCCCGCGAACCTCATCCTTACAATGGGATTACCACCCGAGCTAAATCACTGTAATATAAACTCATAGAGTATTGTCGGGATTACGATCCAGCTAAATCCCCAACAACGACAATTACTCTAATGAGCTTGATCTGAATTACCAGTCGAGCTAAATTGGACCCCAATTCGGATTACTCGTCCGGCTAAATCCATTTTCCACATATTCTTCTGGAGGGCTATATCGGGATCACCCGTCCGGCTAGATCCTTTTCACACATATTCTTCGGGAGGGCTATATCGGGATAGGATCACCCGTCCGCTAGATCCTTTTTACCGTCAATTCCTTTTCAAATGATCCATCGAATTTTCCTTTCATTCAATCGATTTTCTTCCCTTTTTTCAAATATATCAATGTTTCATCAATTTTCATACAATGAACGTTCAAATTATATTCACATCAATAACATACATTTCAAACATTTAAGAATATAATCCAAGTTACATGAACTTACTTCGTTGCTTGCCCATGTTTATAGTTTCACTAATTTGATGTCTTCTCTTTTCCATGTTCAAATCTCGTATTTGAGTTATCCGGATAAATTTGATCATCATTTTCATTCATTTCATATTCTCGATACATTCAATTAATGCTCTAGGCAAAATTACCATTTTGCCCTAAATTTTTAATTAATGATGATTTCATCCTTAGATTCTTAAAAAATAAAATTCTTGTAATTTAATCCTTGTTCCAAGCCTAATTATTCTCATATATATACAACAACCATGAATTATATGAAATATCGAATTTTCCATAATTTCAACACTTTTCAATTTAATCCCTAAAACATATTTTCACCCTATCTTGATCTAAATTAATAATTTCATTCAATTTTATAATTTAAATAATAAAATAATCCATTTCATGCAATTTGGTCATTTTTGACATTTTTACAAAATTGCCCATAAAGTTTTACTTTTATTCAATTTAGTCCCCAGAGCCTAGAATATGCTAGCTAAATACTCATATATATTTTCCTCCTCCTCCTCTCCATTCCACATCCTTAATGTATATAACATGCTATAAGTAACATTATCAATAATTTCATTAATTACTCATAAGTATATTCAAAACTGTCCATTTGAGTTATAGTCACTAAATTATTTATTTCCAGAGCTACAAAACTCCAAATGAAGAACTGTTAATTTTTCCTGAAACTAGACTCGCATATCTTCTTGCCATAAAATTTTCAGAATTTTTGATTTAGCCAATTAGTACAGTTTATTCTTTAAAGTCACCCCTGTTCTACTGTCTGGCAGTTCCGACCCTTCTTCACTAAAAATTAATTATCTTTTTATATAGAATTCATATGATGTTATAGTTTATTTCTTCTAAAACTAGACTCATTAAGGAATCTAACCATATAAATTATGTTCCCAAATTATTTTTTACAATATTTGATGATTTTTCCAAGTCAGAACAGGGGATCTCGAAATCACTCTGAACCAGTCTTACCAAAATCTAAATATCTCAGAATACAGAATTCCTTTGCTTTCCATGTTTCTTTCATATGAAAATAGACTCAATAAGATTTAATTATATATCTCACTCAACTTCTAATTCAATTTCTACAATTTTTGGTGATTTTTCAAAGTTAGACTACTGCTGCTGTCCAAAACTGTTTTAATGCAAAATGTTAATTATCAAGTTTATAACACCTTTATTTCCTTCTCTACAACATTTCCCATTACTTTCTCTTATTTTCCTTCACTAACATATCAAGAACATAAAACTTTATATAAGAAAACTCTACATTAACATCATTTCCATGCTTTTTCCACAATATCAAACTTAAAAATATATTGAAAACATGATGTTCTTACCTTGTTTTATAGATTTCAATCTTTAACTTGATTTTCTCTCTCCTCCAGCTTCTATTTCTTGAATCAAACTTGATATTCTTGCTCCCTATAGTCTCCTTGTCATCTTTCTCTCTTGATGGCTATGGAAATTCTTTTGAATTCTAAGTGAAAATGATGAATTTTTGGTGAAAGGACTAATTTGTAAAGAAAGCAAAACTTTCTTTTCTTTCTCTTCTTCTCACGTTGGTTTGCATGGGAAAGAGATGATGATAATTCATCATCTTTCCTTCCTTATATACTACATAAATAATAATAAAATAATGATAAATAATAAAATATCTTATCAAAATAAAATAATATTTATCTAATTAAATAATTATAAAATATCATCACTATCATCATTACTTTCTAGATTTCTCTCTCTTCTAATTGACCATTTTGCCCTTTGTGATCTTTTAAAATTCCATCCTTGAATCATCACATAATTTGGTAAAATTATGATTTAGTCCTCATAATTCTTTACCTATTCAATTTGGTCCTAATTCATCCATTTCCTTTAGTTTCTAGATTATTCCACCCCTAAAATATTTGCACTATTGGTCCTTTAACTTTTCATACTTACACTTTAACCCCTCAAATTTTGAGTATTTACACTTGGGCAACAATACTTTTCTCACTTTACAATTTAGTCCTTTCTTGAATTAATAATGTAATATATCATAATATACTTCGAATATTGACATAATCTAAATTTTTCTTTTTTTCGCTTTATTTCCTTATTATATCAAAGATAATATCTTCTTGTAAATTTTTTATTTTTTTTTTTTTTTGGGGTATTACATTTCTCTCCCCTTAAAATAAATTTAGTCCTCGAAATTTCCTTATTTTCTTTTGATCATGAACTTATTATTTCTTTAATTCTATAGTTCCTTTTTGCATATATTTACTTAGCTTATCACTTGTATCTATTTTCTATTCTTTCATTTCACAATTTATTTTTAATTCAATATTTCAAACATGAATCGTAGATAATTCTTCACCTTGTAACGAAAATTGTTTTCCTTTTAGCAGAGAGCCTAGTAGAGTAAACAGGACACTTAGAATATACTGGAGCCCGATATAGGGGTACATTATTATGCACTATTAAACAGAAAGCAAAAAAATGCTAATATTTGAAAAGCACTAGCGTGCCTTAATCATTAAGTGTGTTAAGGTCCATTAATGACGTATCACTAATGTCTTAGTAATTCTAATCTCGTCTACTTGGGCAAATTATATCATACACACATATTACTTTTACATTTTTTTTTTTTCATAATGCGTTTACATTCTTTACAATATAACCCTTGTTCCAATAATCCATATACTTATATTTTCATTATCTTTAATACATGTAAAATATTTTAAAAATTCATTGTTCATCCGTAATTCACTAATGATCTTTATCATGTACTTCACATATTACTTTTGTATATTTTGTAATTTAACCATCAAGATAAATATTTGTTATAGCAATTTAATTTAATTTTTTTAATTTTTTTTTTTTTAAAAACACCTATAACATAACGTTCATCATCGACATGTATTAGAAAACATTTATTCATACCTTTATGAATTCTGATTTATCATAATCAACTTTTTACTCATATACTTGAGCATCGTTTTCAGCATTATTGGAATTAGCTCGATTGGAAAGCATCTCATTTTATAAGTAAAACAAATCTTATCAGAGTTGGAAAATATCACACTATCATAAATTATATAATGACATGTATTTCTAGACTTTCACATATACTACATTTAGTCCGAGAACCGACTAAACCTTAGCTCGATACCACTAATGTAACACCCCTACCCGTATCATTATTGGAATAGAGTAGGAGGTATTACCAGAGTTTACTGAACATTTTCGAATAATTCTGAGTCATTTATTGTTCATATTCTGAAAATAATCATAACGTCCCTCTATTGGGCCCTCGAAGCCCAAAACATACATTAGGAGCCAACCGGAATTAAATCGGGATCATAGGGAATTTTTCGCAAAATCCTAAAACTTTCCTACATTGGTTAACGTACTTTAATATTAACAAACTTATTTTCTCGACATGTCTCGCTTCAATTTATTACTTGTCCTAATACACATAATTTTCTGTATCAACGTATCAAAGATAGTATTATATTTACATGTCATGATACATATCATTCTCTTATTGTTTCTTCATAAATATAAATTGTTCAATTTATTATGACAATATTTCATGTACCATCATTTTCATGAGTTTAGTGTATATTTATTCCAATGTGATTCATAATCTTGAATATGCATAATTATCGAGCAAATTTCACATACATGTATTTTCCATGCCATATTTCAATGTATCAAATAATTATCATTTCTATGTCTTTCAAGTTTAATTTCATGATTTCAAGTACTTGTCATTTTCTATATTTATCCCGTTGAATTTCTCGAAATTTCGATGGATTTTCTAGTAGTACACTTATAGTGTACAAATCCAGTCCGTCAATTCATGTTCATGTGCGCACATTTCCATTTCGAGAGAAGCACACTCATGAACCTCATCCTTACAATGGGATTACAGTCGAGCTAAATCCCAGTAAGAGAGCACACTCCCGCGAACCTCATCCTTACAAATGGATTACGATCGAGCTAAATCCTGTAATATAAACTCATAGAGTATTGTCGGGATTACCGAGTCGAAGCTAAATCCCTAACGACAATTACTCTAATGAGCTTGGATCCGAATTACAGATCCAGCTAAATTGCACCCCAATTCGGATTACCGTCCGGGCTAAATCCATTTTCCACATATTCTTCGGGAGGGCTATATCAGGATCACCCGTCCGGGCTAGATCCTTTTCACACATATTCTTCAGGAGGGCTATATCGGGATAGGATCACCCGTCCGGGCTAGATCCTTTTTACCGTCAATTCCTTTTCAATGATCCATCGAATTTTCCTTTCATTCAACCGGGATTTCTTCCTTTTTATCAAATATATCAATGTTTCATCAATTTTCATACAATGAACGTTCAAATTATATTCACATCAATAACATACATTTCAAACATTTAAGAATATAATCCAAGTTACATGAACTTACTTCGTTGCTTGCCCATGTTTATAGTTTCACTAATTTGATGTCTTCTCTTTTCCATGTTCAAATCTCGTATTTGAGTTATCCGGATAAATTTGATCATCATTTTCATTCATTTCATATTCGATACATTCAATTAATGCTCTAGGCAAAATTACCATTTTGCCCCTAAATTTTTAATTAATGATGATTTCATCCTTAGATTCAAAAAAATAAAATTCTTGTAATTTAATCCTTGTTCCAAGCCTAATTATTCTCATATATATATCGACAACACCCATGAATTATATGAAATATCGAATTTTTCATAATTTCAACACTTTTCAATTTAATCCCTAAAACATATTTTCACCCTATCTTGATCTAAATTAATAATTTCATTCAATTTTATAATTTAAATAATAAAATAATCCATTTCATGCAATTTGGTCATTTTGACATTTTTACAAAATTGCCCATAAAGTTTTACTTTTATTCAATTTAGTCCCTGAGCCTAGAATATGCTAGCTAAATACTCATATATATTTTCCTCCTCCTCCTCTCCATTCCACATCCTTAATGTATATAACATGCTATAAGTAACATTATCAATAATTTCATTAATTACTCATAAGTATATTCAAAACTGTCCATTTGAGTTATAGTCACTAAATTATTTATTTCCAGAGCTACAAAACTCCAAATGAAGAACCGTTAATTTTTCCTGAAACTAGACTCGCATATCTTCTTGCCATAAAATTTTCAGAATTTTTGATTTAGCCAATTAGTACAGTTTATTCTTTAAAGTCACCCCTGTTCTACTGTCTGGCAGTTCCGACCCTTCTTCACTAAAAATTAATTATCTTTTTATATAGAATTCATATGATGTTATAGTTTATTTCTTCTAAAACTAGACTCATTAAGGAATCTAACCATATAAATTATGTTCCCAAATTATTTTTTTACAATATTTGATGATTTTTCCAAGTCAGAACAGGGGATCTCAGAAATCACTCTGAACCAGTCTTACCAAAATCTAAATATCTCAGAATACAGAATTCCTTTGCTTTCCATGTTTCTTTCATATGAAAATAGACTCAATAAGATTTAATTCTATATCTCACTCAACTTCTAATTCAATTTCTACAATTTTTGGTGATTTTTCAAAGTTAGACTACTGCTGCTGTCCAAAACTGTTTTAATGCAAAATGTTAATTATCAAGTTTATAACACCTTTATTTCCTTCTCTACAACATTTCCCATTACTTTCTCTTATTTTCCTTCACTAACATATCAAGAACATAAAACTTTATATAAGAAAACTCTACATTAACATCATTTCCATGCTTTTTCCACAATATCAAACTTAAAAATATATTGAAAACATGATGTTCTTACCTTGTTTTATAGATTTCAATCTTTAACTTGATTTTCTCTCTCCTCCAGCTTCTATTTCTTGAATCAAACTTGATATTCTTGCTCCCTATAGTCTCCTTGTCATCTTTCTCTCTTGATGGCTATGGAAATTCTTTTGAATTCTAAGTGAAAATGATGAATTTTTGGTGAAAGGACTAATTTGTAAAGAAAGCAAAACTTTCTTTTCTTTCTCTTCTTCTCACGTTGGTTTGCATGGGAAAGAGATGATGATAATTCATCATCTTTCCTTCCTTATATACTACATAAATAATAATAAAATAATGATAAATAATAAAATATCTTATCAAAATAAAATAATATTTATCTAATTAAATAATTATAAAATATCATCACTATCATCATTACTTTCTAGATTTCTCTCTCTTCTAATTGACCATTTTGCCCTTTGTGATCTTTTAAAATTCCATCCTTGAATCATCACATAATTTGGTAAAATTATGATTTAGTCCCTCATAATTCTTTACCTATTCAATTTGGTCCTAATTCATCCATTTCCTTTAGTTTCTAGATTATTCCACCCCTAAAATATTTGCACTATTGGTCCTTTAACTTTTTCATACTTACACTTTAACCCCTCAAATTTTGAGTATTTACACTTGGGCAACAATACTTTTCTCACTTTACAATTTAGTCCTTTCTTGAATTAATAATGTAATATATCATAATATACTTCCGAATATTGACATAATCTAAATTTTTCTTTTTTTTCGCTTTATTTCCTTATTATATCAAAGATAATATCTTACTGTAAATTTTTTTATTTTTTTTTATTTTTTTTTTTTTGGGTATTACATGAAATATCAACCTAACATGGTTCAAAATAAACCAAACTAAGTTACATTGTCATTAGATCACAAAAGAGTAAAATGTAGCTCTTGGTTCACATGAAATAATGGCAGCAGCATAGTTAGAAGATTGAGTGGCTTTTGGACGTTGCATGGGCTGCATGGAGTTTATCATTCAACACTCCTCCTTGGACTCCTTGCTGCACACACCTAGTTTTCTTCTTAATTCAATGAATCTTGTGTTTTGAGGGCTTTGGTGAAGATATCAGCAATCTGATCTTCCGAATTGCAATGAACCAGTTCAATTTCACGAGCTTGTTCCATCTCCCTCACCAAATAAAGCTTTACGCTAAAGTGTTTGGTTCGACCATGAAATACAGGGTTCTTTGCAATTGCAACAGCTGATTTGTTGTCGCATAGCATCTCTGTTGCTCCCTCTTGCTGTAGGTTTAAGTCAGTAAGTAGCTTCCTAAGCCATATAGCTTGATTCACAGCAGCTGCAGCAGTTACATATTCAGCTTCTGCTGTTGATTGGGCTACAAGGTTTTGTTTCTTCGAACACCAGCAGAACATTGCTGAACCAAGAGAAAAACAATAGCCTGAAGTGCTTTTCAAGTCATCCTTCGATCCTGCCCAATCACTGTCTGTGTATCCAACTAGCTTTAAGTTTTCAGTTGTGCTAAACTTTAAGCCATAGGATAATGTTCCTTTAATATACCTCAGGACACTTTTTCCAGCTTGGAAATGTTGCATGTTGCAGCAATGCATGAACTGTGATAACATGCTCACAGCAAACATTATATCTGGTCTTGTAGCTGTTAAATAGAGAAGGTATCCCACCAAGCTTCTGTAGATAGATTCCTCGACTGGATCATAGTTACCTTGGCTTGTCAACTTTAACTCAGCAGTCATAGGTGTGTTTATTGGTTTGCTGTTTTCCATCGAGAATTTGTTTAAAATTTTCTTGGCAAATGCTTGTTGGCTCAAGAAAATCTGTCCTTCAGCTTGGATCACTTCCATTCCAAGGAAGTAAGTCATGTGTCCAAGTCTGACATTTCAAACATCATCTTCATTTTATTCTTGAAATCCTTCAAGACATTGTTGTCTCCTCCTGTAACCAGCAAATCATCGACATAAAGGGACACAATAAGCTGAGTTTCAGCTTCATTCTTCTTAACATATAGTGTGGGCGCACTGATGCTCCTTTGAAATCCCAAACTAATGAGATAGCTATCGATTCGAGCATACCAAGCTCGGGGAGCTTGTTTCAAACCGTATAGGGCCTTCTCGAGTTTATAAACCATGTGTTCTTTGCCTGGCACTACAAAACCTTGAGGTTGGTCGATGTCTATCTCCTCTTCAAGCAGTCCATTTAGAAATGCTGACTTGACATCGAGTTGGTGTATGGACCATTACTTTTGTGCTGCGAGTGCAATCAACAGTCTGATGGTGTCGAGCCTAGCTACTGGAGCAAAGGTTTCCATGTAGTCCAGGCCATATTTCTGACTAAAGCCCTTGACAACCAGCCTCGCCTTGAGTTTGTTTAAAGTCCCATCTGCATTATGCTTGGCACGATAGACCCACTTAACACCTATGACTTTTCTGTCTTGTGGCCTATCAACCAAATCCCAGGTTTGGTTCTTCTCGATCATCTTCAGTTCTTCAATCATTGCAGCCTTCCAGCCCTGATGTGTCTCAGCCTCTTCAAAGCTTGTTGGTTCCATGATGGCAACTTCAGCTCTTTCATAAACATCTGTTAATGGCCTGGTCCCTCTAACTGGAACATCATCGATGTCCATTTCTTGATCAGCTTGTTCAGGTTCTGTCAGTCCCACTTCAAGTTCTTCAGAAGTCTCCATTGGTTGATTGTTATCCTAGTTCCAGTAGGCATTTTCATCGAAGACCACATTCCTACTGACTTGGACTTTCTTTGTGGTTGGGTCTATGATCCTATAGTCCTTTTTAATTGAGCTGTATCCTACTAAAACACCTGGAGTAGCTCTCTTTGAAAGTTTATCCCTCTTCACTGATGGAATCTGCACATAACATAGACATCCAAAGACTTTTAGATGAGCCAAAGAGGGTTTGAAGCCATACCAAGCTTCAAAATGTGTCATTCGAGCCAAGGCCTTTGTTGGTAGTCTATTTTGAAGATAGACTACTGTGTTGACAGCTTCAGCCCACATGAACTTTGGCATTTTCTTCTCAAACAGCAAACATCTTGCCATATCCATGATGCTTCGATTTTTTCTTTCACTCACCCCATTTTGCTGAGGTGTGTACACATTAGTTAGCTGGTGTTTAATGCCTGCTTTAGCACAAATTGCCTGGAATTGAGCTGAAATATATTCAGCCCCATTATCTGACCTGATGGTCTTCAGCTTGCAACCTGTCTCAGTTTCTGCTTGAGCTTTGAACTTCATGAACACTTGTAGAACTTCAGACTTGTGTTTTAAAAAACAAATCCAACAGAATCTTGAGTAGTCATCGATAAAGAGAATGAAGTACCTGTTTCCACTGACTGATTCAGTCTTCATGGGGCCACATACATCTGTATGAACAAGTTGAAGCTTCTCAGTTGCTCTCCAGGCTTGGTTCGAGGGAAAGGGTAGTCTAGCTTGTTTTCCAAGCTGACACACTTCACAAACTTCATTATTGCATGCTGAGTTAGTGAAGTTCTCAACCAGCTCTTCATGGATCATCCTGGCCATTGCTTTAAAGTTTGCGTGGCCGAGTCTTTTATGCCATTTCTTTGAGTCATTCTCTGAGGCAGTATAGGCTTTATTCGAGCTTTCTGACTAGTCAATCTCAAAGGATTTATCAGCCATAGTGACTGTCAATAAGCATGATCCACTTGGATCAGTTATTTGACACACTTTGTCTTTAAACACAAGTGAGTACCCTTTGTCAAGGAGTTGAGGTATGCTCAACAGGTTTTTGTCAATATCGGGTACAAGAAGTACATTAGAAATCACCTTGTTACCCTTTGGAATTGATATCAACACATCACCTTTGCCTACAGCATTGATGAACTGACCATTTGCAACTTTGACCTTGGTTCGAACACTCCTGTCCAAGGTTTTAAAGATAACTTCATTAGGAGACATGTGGTTTGTACATCCACTATCGAGGAGCCAAACTTTGGAGCCTTTCTTCTGGTCACTTGAGCATGACACAGCAAAAACTTCTTCTTCTTGGTCACTACCACCTTCAGCCACTCGAGCCTCAGTCTTAGATTGTTGTTGAGCCTGCTTCGGTCTGCCTTTTGCCTTGCAAACTCTCACAACATGTCCCTTCTTCTTGCAGTGTTGACATACTGCATCAGGCCGAAACCAACATTTATCTTCAGGATGGCCTGGCTTTTTGCAAAATCTACAAAGGCGATCATTGGTTCTTGCAGCATCAGACTTAGGCCTATTTTTCCAGGTTTTCTTGCCTTTGTAGGCAGCATTGCTTGAAGAAGTCCTGAGCTTAGCTTGGAAAGCACCTTCTTGGTGTTCCTCGTTCCTGCTTGCCCTTCTTTGCTCTTGAGCATAAAGGGCATTGATTAATTCGGTCAAGGTCATGCTTGAGAGGTCCTTAGAGTCCTCGAGGGAGGATATTTTTGCTTCATACCTCTCGGGTAAGGTTGACAGCACCTTCTCCACTATCCTTGCTTCACTAAACTGCTCACCAAGGAGCCTTATGCTGTTTACAATAGCCATTATCCTGTCTGAGTATTGTTTTACAGTCTCTTCTTCTTTCATCTTCAAGTTTTCGAAGTCTCTCCTCAAATTTAGGAGTTGTTGCTGTCTGGTTCTTTCTGTACCTTGAAACTCCTCCTTAAGCTTGTCCCATGCCTGTTTTGGAGTCTCACAGGCCATAATTCTTGTAAAAATGACATCCGAGAGACAATTTTGGATGCATGACAAGGCTTTATATTTCTTGGTCTTCTCCTCAGCATGCTGTCGTATTTGAGCCACAGTTGGGTTGGCTTGAAGAGGTTCTGGTTCAGCATCGGTGTTCACAACCTCCCATAGATCAAGAGCTTGAAGGTAGGTTTTCATTTTAACTTGCCATATATGAAAACCTTCTCCATTGAAGATCGAAGGCACAGCAGGTGAGAAGCTTGATGAAGTCATTCCAATTTGATCTTAACAGCAACAGGTCCTCAAAGAATGAAGCTCTAGATACCAATTGTTAGAGTTAGAAGCACTTGGCAGCTTGTAGGAGGCTGTAACTTGCTATGCAAGTGTCGAGACTTGCTACAGAAGAAAGAAAGAAAGTTGACATAATATTGAGAGGAAAAAGAAAGTTAAGAAAAATGGAGCTTAAGATTCGATGAATTGCATCTAACTCTCATTACATTCAATAAATATACATTGCCAATACATATATAAAGCATGGTCAATGTAAATCATATCAAATCTTTACCTAAACATACCTAATCCCACTTAAACTTATGGAAACTTGAAATAATAACTTGCAAGCTTAATCTTGCTGATTTGATCAGCTTTGTCACCATCAAAATGACATGAAATATCAACCTAGCATGGTTCAAAATAAACCAAACTAAGTTACATTGTCATTAGATCACAAAAGAGTAAAATGTAGCTCTTGGTTCACATGAAATAATGGCAGCAGCATAGTTAGAAGATTGAGTGGCTTTTGGACGTTGCATGGGCTGCATGGAGTTCATCATTCAACAATAGTCCTAAACAAATCAAGCTCATAACCGAAAGTAACATCAAATGTTCAGAAGTAATGAATGAAGCTGTGTGGGATCTAAACTACCCTTCTTTCGCACTATCCACAACTCCCGGAGATTCGGTCACACGAGTCTTTCATCGGACAGTGACGAACGTTGGCTCGCCAGTGTCGGCTTACAAAGCGGTCGTTAATGCTCCACCAGGACTCATAATTCAAGTTCAACCTAGTGTGCTTTCTTTCGAATCTCTTGGCCAAAAGCAATCTTTTACTGTGACCATCGGAGCACAACTCGGGAACTCTATGGTCTCCGGTTCTTTGATTTGGGACGACGAAGTGCATCAAGTGAGGAGCCCTGTCGTGGCTTATGCTTCCTTACTCGAATGAATTAATTTTATTGGAAACAAAAAAAAAGTATTAAATGTTTTATTTATTTGTTGTGTTTGATGTTTCGATTTCAATGTTTCATGATAATCAATTGTATTAGGATGCAATTGTATTCATATAACTGAGATTGAAAATAAAAAGAATTAAGGATATGTTTGTTTGGATGTTAAATATTTTCAGTAACACCTCTTTATTGTTTCATGGTGTTTGTTTGGAAAAAATAAATTATTAAAAAAATTATTCTCTCAAAAAAAAGTAAAATCAAGACAACAAATTTAAAAGTGAGTAACAAATGATTATTAATCATGTTGTTAATATTTTCTACCAATTTGTAATTCTTCACCAATGATATACCTTTCTGTCAGAAATGTTGATTACAAGAAAATGGTACGGGGTCATCATTCTTCACCAATGATATATGTTCCTTCAATCGATTTCTAATAATTCTATCAAAGCTGATCAATCCCCACCATTGATTACAAGAAACTCTATCAAAGTTGATTTCTGGATGTGTTTCGAGATTAATCATCAATCGATTTTTAATAATTCTCCACATGGTTAAAAGAAATTAGTATGCATTTGATCCGTACCGTGCAAGGAAAGAAATCATGTCTTGGCTTGAGCAATTTTTTTTATATCCTTAATATTTGTTTTACAATTCATATTTTGAGTTTGTACTTATCTATCCCGAAATTGTTAGTCTTCAATGTTAGCTTAAGCAATATAGCAAAGTATGAACCATATATGAATTTATGTAGTCTGTAGTTGTTGGTATAGATGTGCAAAAGGTTAATTGAATCGATTTTTCTAATTTAATTAACTTAACCAATCATTATATAAAATAATTGAACCGACCAATTTAAATAGTATAAATTGAAATAGCCGATTCAACTTAACATTAATTAATTTATCTAATTAATTATTTCGACGTGATTTAAATTAACCGATTTGATCTCATAATTTACTGACATAATCAAATAAACTAATCATACAACCATTTAACCAATTGAGCTAAGTTTATTTTAGCCGACTTAGGTGTGGCTGTGCTTAATATTTATTAAATTCAATGTTGGTCGGTACTATGAAAATTAAGATTTCCTAATCTATTAATTTACAATCAATTCCTAACCTTAGACTTCCTATATATTTTTTTTCTCAGTCAATTGATTATAGGAAAAGGAGTTAGGATCACCCAACCCATAGACATCCTATATGCATTTACAAATTCCATTTCACCAACATCACAATTGACAATTCCGATAAATTCAATCTTTCAATTCATCATTCACTAATGTGCTATTTTTCATGTATGAATCTTAATCAAGTTATAAACATGACTCAGCCATATAGCAACCCTAAATTTAACATGACATTACCAATTTCATGTGCACGATTACATGAAATTGGGTATGAAGGACAGAGGAGTTTCGTAAGATAAAGTGACAATTTAAGTCTACACCGAAAGTCAGTACTGCACGAAGTAGGCAACAATATTGTCATTGAAACTGGGTAAACTAATATGATAATTTAAAATTCCATCAAAACCGAGCAACCAGGATGATAAGTTATTGCAGTAAAAGTCATTGTCACGGATGACAAGTGACGACCATCGTCACCGAAAAATCCGAGATGGTTTGACATGTGTTTTGGAGTGTCAAACGATGCTCGAGGGCAAATAGGATGGGTGGGTGGGAACTAAAAATTAAAATCGCATTGCATCATGAACATAACCTTTAGATGCATTGATTTATTGAAAGCTCTTTACATTATGCTTAATTTGCTATGATGCTATAAATTGAATGCTTTAATGTTTGAACAATTATATATAATAGTTCAAAGATTAGAATCACACTCAGTTGCCATAAGCTCACTTCCCATTTTCCTTACCTTATAGATAACATAGAAAATTTGGACTTATAATGGCATTGGAGGAACCTCATACTAGCAACTCTTGTTTCTTTCATTATTATTTAAAAGTTTCATTAAAGTTTCCCTAAATCATATTTTTGTTTATTTATAGGTTTGTAATTACTAATTATTTCTTCTTCTTTTTTATATCTTAAGTTTGAGATTGTTTAGCTTATTAATTTTAAGCATGACACTTAGTTAGTACCTTTATATTTGGTTTAGAAAACTATTATTCTTAATAATGTTTTCCGCTACTTTGCAAAATACTTAAAGATTAGATAAGTCTTTTTAAAACCTTAACCGTTTTTCAAAACTTCACATTAATAATATTGTAATTTGATTACTAAGTAAAGCTGATTTGGTTAAAGTTTTTTCTTTAAAACTAAAGAGTGGTTTTTATACAATTCAACCCAAGCAAAATAATGGCTTTATTGGATCACTTTGGTAATCAATGTAACGCCTTTGACTTAGCCGAAGCTCCTAGGCCGGGTCGGGCGGGGTATTACACTATCAATTTGAAAGTAAGTAACAAATGACAATTAAACATGCTGTTAATATTTTCCGTCAATTGTAATTAATTTTAATTAGTAAATTAATAAATTTAGCTCTTTATGTTTATATATTTTGTATAAATATTGATAGAATTTGCAAATATTATGGGCTAAATTTGTTAAACCAGAACCAGATTAATAAAGTGTGTAAACTTAGAGGACTAAATTTGTTATTATACAGATTAAAAATATTAACATTGTGATTAATTGTCCTTCTCACTTTTGAAATTAACAGGAATTAAATTGTTTTAATTTTTTTGAGAGAGAACAATTTGCTTAATATCAAAATTAAAAGAGACCAAAAAGTTGTTTTTACCTAACAAAAAATCATACATCCTATTATACGCCAATTTGTCATTTTAAGGGAAAGGACAAATTAAATGTTTTGGCAAAGGAAGCTTGTACGTCGTGATTTGGATTTTCCCTTTCACAATTTTCCTAACAACCAAACAGAAATCTAGCAAATTTTCATAAATATATTTGCAATCTAAAGTCATTATTTGTCAAAAGTACTTTCAACACCATTCCAGTATTTCATAAATAAATCTTCCTCGTACAAAAAAATAAATAAATAAATAAATAAATAATTCTACTCGAAGTGTCGAGTGGTAAACCTTTTGTGTTCGATCTTCAGTTGAGAGCAGTTTCAGGTTTGATCTTTAGACAATTCTTACTTCGTAATAGTGTTGAGCGAAAAATCAAGAAACTGAAAACCCAACAGAACTGTGATGTTTAGATAATTTTTGAAATACAAGTTTAAAAACCACAATTGCTAGAACTAAATCCAACGGTATTCTATTTTGTATTTAATTATAACTAATTTTAATTTGTTATGATATAAAAATAAAAATTTTATATTTAAAATAGTAAAATAACTTAAATTTTCTATATAATTTTTTTTTTCAAAAAATACTACATTAGAGCTATATATTAAGTTTTATTTACTTAAAAAATTAACTTTCTTAAAAGAAATATTTATGAAAAAAAAAGGTTTACCTAATAATATTAAAAAGCTATAAAACGAAGTTTATGTTGTTAAAATAAGTCAAGTAAACTCAAAATCCAAAATTAGATTAAAATATTCTATTAATCCCTATACTTATCCAAAATTCGAGATTTAGTCCTTGTACTTTAAAAGTTAAAATTTTCAACCCTTCTATTTTTTTAATTTAAAAATTCTAGTCCAATCATTATTTTTCTTTGTAATTTCTATTAAAATTTCTCAACTTAACATATTTATTTTTTGTCAATTATATACAATGTTATATGAGAAAAGTCTAATCAATATGCTATGTTGACAAATTTTGGTGAAAAATATTAATAATGTTAATGGTTAGACTTAGTTTTTAAATAAAAAAAAGTAAGAGCACTTACTTTTAAGCTTTTAAAGGACAATTACTTATTTTTTAACTTTTAACCCCTAAAGTTAATAAAAGAAAATGAGAATCAAAGCAAATTGAATTATCATAGATAATTAAAAAAATCTAAAAACACCAATTGAACTAAACCGAACTCACCCCAGTGACTCCCTATTATTAAAAAGAAGAAGATTCCACTCAAATAATACATGTTTCAGGCATGAAATGGTGGCATTCAAAGGCTTTAATGAAGTTATTAAGCCAAAACATATTTTTATATATATAGATACATTCAATTCGAATGCCAAATTACATACGACAAATTGAAAATTGTTTAATAAAATTTTCTTGTAATCAACACTTTTCGGCAGAAAACAGCATGCTTCGTACATGTCTAGAAGCCGGCCAATGGCCAGGGATGGATCCATTGACGAGCTTAACAATGCTTTCGTTTTGTTTCAGTAATTAATATAAACACTTATATAAATGCCCCTTTCATTGCATTGGTTATTTGCTAACCCAAGCTCGAAAACTCATCGATGGCAGTCCGGACGTGTTCTTCGACATGGCTTACGCTTGTCTGTTTCACGATTTGCTTCCTCGTCGGCTGCCATGGAGCTTCCGATACGAATGAGAGACAGGCAAATAGATAAAGAAACCCGAGCTGATTTTGGTTGATTTCGGAACTCGAATTAGTTCTAATGTGTTTAATTGTTGTTGGATTGAACCAGGTTTACATTGTGTACATGGGTGACCTTCCGAAGGGTGATGTCTCCGTTTCGAATATTCATATCGGCATGCTCGAAGAAATCGTTCCTGGGTTTGTCGATTCAATGTTTTGTTATTCTAAAATTTTGCGCGTTTTAATCGACTTCCGAGTCGTTCATATTTAACGTAGGTTTATGAATTATTTATACAGTGTTGCATCGGATGTTTTGCTCTATAGCTACCGTAGGAGTTTCAATGGATTTGCAGCTAAGTTAACCCAAGATGAGGCAAATAAACTTAAAGGTAGATTAAGCACTATCTTTTTTGTAGTGGCTAATTATGGTTTTAGTCCCTCTATTACGCTTTCAACCACATGTTCAAACACCCAAAAGAAAAAAATTCTGAAAAAACAAAAAAAAATCTAGAAAAAAATATAAACACAAATAAATAAAAATAAATACATAAACATCAATTAAAAATTCTACATTCAATTAAAACATTAACATTATCATTTCTAATTTGTAATTTGTGATTGAAGTAACAAACATTAATGATATAAATTCAAGTAAACAATAGACAGCTTGTATTTCCAAATACGTACATGTATGATAAATTAAGTCATTGTCATTAATCGATTATCAAAGCTAATATATATATATATATATATATATATATATATATATATATATATATATATAGTATTGAATATAAGAAATCAAGTAAATAAAATATAAAATGCTTCCTCGTTTAATTTATCACTATTTGCTGTTTGGTAAACTGAAAATTAAGTACTGAAAAATTAAGTGTTGAATTTGAATTATGAAATTTTTTTAGTATGATTAATATAATTAGACTACTTGATAAATTTAAATATTAAATTATGAAAGTTTTTATTTTATATTTGTATCCTTATAGTTTAAACCAATGTTATTTTAAACACACTTCTATTCTTAAATAATATTTTATACATATTAGTAATTCAAAATAAATTATATACTTAATGAATATGAATGTTATAAATAAAAAACTTAAATATTAAATCGGGAGTAATGTGAAATTCGAGTTCAGTATCTTAGCGAAGTAATTAATTTAAATGATTTTACAATTGATTTGCTATTTCATCTCTTACATTAATCACAAAATTTTGATCTTTCAATTTTAATATCAATGTTTGAAAAAACTATTTAATGAAGAAGAGAATGAAAAAGTACATTTGGAACGTAAATAATGTTACCATTATCTTTGTCCGAACCAGTATATTTGTCCATACCTAATCTAACCAGTTAAACTGATTAATCTAGTCCGATTCCAAAAAAATTAATAATGTTATTAGTTTGGACTAAAATTCCAGCATAATAAAAAGACTAAAACCACAATTAGAAGTTTTTGGTAAATTATGGATATATTAAAAGAAACTTTTGGGTAACTAATTTTTAATTTATTTTTCCAGGAAAGGAAGGGGTTGTATCAGTGTTCCCTAGTCAAAAGAAGCAGCTCCATACATCAAGAACATGGGAATTTATGGGATTCAACAAAAAAATGAAAACATCAATCATTGAGAGTGATATCATCATTGGAATGCTTGACACTGGGGTTTGGCCCGAATCCGAAAGTTTTAACGACACTGGATTTGGTCCGATTCCAAAAAAATGGAAGGGCACCTGCCAAAAATCGGCCAATTTCTCTTGCAACAAGTACATAATCGAACTTAACATTAAGGAAATATTTCATTAGATCATGAAATATTGGCCTTTAACAAGCTTTTAATCTGTTTCAGTAAGATAATCGGAGCTCGATACTACCTGACCGATGGCGAAAACGGTCCGGAAGATTTTATATCTCCAAGAGACGCAGATGGTCATGGGACTCATACAACATCAACAGCTGCAGGTGGCTTAGTTAGCCAAGCCAGTTTATTCGGCATAGCCAAAGGAACGGTTCGTGGTGGGGTTCCGTCTGCACGTATAGCGGTGTATAAGATATGTTGGTCCAATGATTGCTCCGATGAAGGCATTCTCGCTGCATTTGACGATGCAATAGCTGATGGTGTTGACATAATCTCTCTTTCGGTAGGGAGTTTCATTCCTTTTGATTACTTTGAAGACTCGATCGCTATCGGCGCTTTCCATGCAATGAAGAAAGGGATCCTCACTTCGAACTCCGCCGGTAATGGTGGTCCTACTCCTGGATCCGTCGTGAATGTTTCACCTTGGTCACTAACTGTGGCAGCTAGTACGATAGATCGGAAGTTCGTTACGAAGGTGAAACTCGGTAACGGCCAAATTTACGAGGTAATTAGAGGGATATTCATAACTCAATTCATGTCTTGAATTGAATTACACTTAAAATTTTATTCCTATAGGGTGCCACTATAAATACATTTGATCTCAAAGGAAAAATGTACCCTTTCATCTACGGTGGAGATGCTCCGAATTTGACCTTGGGAGTCACATCTGAGTTTTCCAGGTATAGTGCAGACGATTTGCTATTAGTTCAGCGTCAGTGAATTTACCTTGATTTTAATGAAATTTTGTTACAGGTATTGCTTTCCAGGGGCATTGAATGCAACATTAGTGAAAGGAAAGATCGTTTTTTGCGAATACTTCACCGATTATGAAGGTGTATTGGAGGCAGGAGCCCTCGGTGCCGTGTTTCAAGATACAGAAAACAAGGATTTTCAATTCAGTTACCCTCTGCCTTTTTCTACCTTGAATGTGAATGATGGAAGAATGATCATCAACTACTTGAATACAACAGAGTATTTTCCTATTTCCTTATATAATATTGGTTTAATTCGGATTTGGCCCCTCTAGTATGCTCAATTTTGGATATAGTGATTATACTTTAATTTAATTTGACATAATTGGGTCTTTACTCATCGGTTGTTCTAAATAGTTAATACCATTAATTCTAGTTAAAATGCAAACTTGAATTTTTCTTAAAAACTTCCCTTTTGATAAAAAAAATTTCATGTCATGTTGGAAGGGTATTTTTAAGAAAAGAAATCCATGTAAGCATTTTAACTAGAATTGTAAATGGTGAAAGTACCTGACAGCTCCCTCTATTATAGAGATTGGATTAAATTAGTCCCCTACTATGAGAAGAAATCAAATAAGGCTTAATTTTAACATAGTTAACATTTACTCTATTAAAAAGTAAATGCCATTTTTTAATTAGTAAATGGTAATTTATTAATATTTCTTCTTATTTGATTGTTTTTAATAGTATAGAGACTAAATTAATTCATTTAATAGTGGAGGGACTAATATGATAAAGTCCCTATAATAGGCGGAGCTATAGGTAATTTTACCAATAATAAATCGTCTTTAACTATTTGGATTAACTAATTTCATTATAAGAGTAGAAGATCAAATTATTTGAAATTAAAGTATAGGGACTAAAAACTAAATTCTGCATAGTAGAAGGACCAACATCATATTTTGACATATAATATTCAATTATAAAGAGTTTAATCAATGGATTCATATAATTAATTTAGTTTAATTACTTTCATTTTTTTATTAGGAATCCAACAGCAACAATATTCAAGACCAGCCAAGACAATAATCAATTTGCCCCTTTTGTTGTTTCATTTTCATCTAGAGGCCCTAACCCTATAACAACAGATATACTCAAGGTAATGATGAAATGATATTTCACAATTTTTTTCAGTTAACTTCCTTTCCATGTTTCTAATTTTCTCAATCCGAGACCAGCCTGATCTTACTGCACCCGGGGTCGATATCTTGGCGGCGTGGTCAGAAGCATCCACCGTGACAGAAGACGATACCCGAAGAACTCGTTACAACATTATTTCGGGTACATCCATGTCTTGCCCGCATGCGACCGGGGCTGCTGCTTACGTTAAATCATTTCATCCGACGTGGTCCCCTGCTGCCATTAGATCTGCTCTAATGACAACAGGTAATTCATTAAGCCTATTCGAGATCTGGGTTCCGGATTACAACATCTGACCATAGTTCATCTACTCTTTTGCAGCTATTCCGATGACTTCTAAGAACAACATCGAAGGTGAGCATGCGTACGGGGCTGGTCACATAAACCCTTTACAAGCAACCGACCCCGGATTGGTATACGATGCAGGGGAGATCGATTATGTTAAATTCTTGTGTGGACAAGGATATACCATTGCAAACATTCAACTAATAAGTGGAAATAGTAGCAGTTGTTCCGAAGAAACGGATGGTACGGTGTGGGATCTAAACTATCCGTCGTTCGCTTTATCCTCAAGTCCTGGAAAATCAATCACTCGAGTCTTTCATAGGACAGTGACAAATGTCGGCTCAGCAGTGTCGAATTATAGGGCGGTAGTTAACGCTCCGCCAGGGCTCATAATCCAAGTTCAACCGAGCGTGCTTTCTTTTGAATATGTAGGCCAACAACAATCGTTCGTTGTGACTATCGGAGCTGAACTTGGGAACTCGATGATCTCCGGTTCTTTGATTTGGGATGATGGTGTTCATCAAGTTAAGAGCCCCATTGTCGCTTATGCTTCAATAATGCTATGATTATGAGATATTTAATGTTTTTATTAATGGTTCGATCTGATTGTTTTTATGTTTTTATCAAATAATTTAATCAACACACACACTGAAGTTAGTTTCATGTAGTTGAAAAAAATGCAAGTATGATGGAGAAATAAATTATTTAAGTTATTCATATCAATGTCATCCTACTGGACTTATTCTTTTATGTACTTGAAAATATCTATAGATAGGATTGTATGAAATTATTATTGTCTTGTCAAAATGTCATTTCTATTATACATATGTAAAAAAAATTTCTAACTCGCAAAATCCATTCAAATACCTATTTCATTATTCAAAAATAATAAAAATAAACTATTAAAATATTTTTACACTTTTTAGGATTTTTTTATACAATTTAACTGATACCAAATTAATCGAATGGGCACCTAACTATTATTGGAGGGGATAGCTCTTTGATGAAGTACTCAAACAGAACTTGTAGACCACTGCCATCTAAAATTGCACTTTCTTTTTATGGATTGATCTATGCTTTTTAAAAAAATAATAATTAAATGTCACCCTATAGAGTAATTTTCCAATAATTAAATGATTAATTGAGAAGATATTGCACTCTTAGTTGGACATATCAATTCCATTCCAACTTAAAAAATTTAATATAATTAATTCAAATCTAAATTTAAATATTTAAATTAATTAATTTAAACTCGAATCACATTTTTTCATTTTAACTAAAAACAAATCAAATTAAATAAAACGTCTGAAATTTAAAGTGATTCAAACAATTAACAATAATCGAAATTCGAATGTGAAACCAAAATGACCCAACATTACTATATCTTAATTTCTGTTGCCAGCTAAGTAATCCAAGTCACAATTTGTAATTTTCTCTTTAAAATTTTCCCGCGAACCAAACATAAACAGACTAATTTCTATCTCAGACCATTTCTTAAAATCTTAATTACGTATGCATCTCAAGTCCATTTTATGTTCTTTCGAACATCATACACAACTAAGCTTTGCAACAAGAACATAGTAAAATGATGCCTTTAGAAGCTTTCGTTTGTCGGCGGGACCAACAAAGTAAAAAATTCCAACAATTCCCACTACATTCACTGCCTATATAAACCCCATATTTGCACACTGCTTAATCTATCAGCAAAAATCTCTCCAATGGCGATTCAAGCTTCTCTTTTGCAATGGTTCAAGCTAATCACTTTTGCTTGCACCTTGCTGGCAGTTAGCTCCCGTGCGGCGGCATCCGATGATCTAAAGGCACATAAGTCCCTTATGCATTAGCTATGTTACTTCGACACTTCATTTGAGTTCGAATAGTATAAATGTTTTCATTGAATGCTTAAGCTTGTTGAATTCAGGTACATTTCGTATACATTGGTTGATGGGCGTCGAAACCACCAAATATAATTCCTACAAATAGCTCTAAATAGTAGTAGAGTGGCAGTAGGGTCGATTCCACAGGGATCAGACGTTTTTGTCAATTTCTGTGTTTATCTTGTGAACAGAAGTTTGTCGTGGCAAAGGTCACACCCACAACTTCAACGAACCTGTTGAAAAATAAATAGATTAAGGGGGTTTTAAAAACATCTAGAAACTAAATAATTAAGATAACACACAAAAAAAAAATTAAACAAACTAGAAATTAAATTGAAAATTAAAATCGGGTTTTTGAAATCAAAGTAATTGAGCCTTAGCCTTAGACATGGTAATTCGGTGTCAAGAATCGATCCTCGAAAATTGATCTTCCCCTCTAAACGATAAGCTAGTTATAGCAATTAAGAACGTCCTAACCACCAATTCCTCCTTTCGTAGCTGGTTCCGGTACGACCTGCAAACCAACCCTTATCGATTATCTAATCGAGATACACGTGTTCTCGATTGAAGATTCCGATAGCCTTGCGTTCTGAAGAACCCAACTCGAATCAACGGCCTCAACCGCGTGGGTCGTTTAAACCCGATCACCTCTTCCTTGATTTGTTCTCGGAAACTCGAATACAGCACGGCCGACTCGAACCTCCAACTGTCAGCAAATACGACCCCAATCCAATGTGCACTTTGACTTGGAATCAAATTCAACCTTAAGGGATGAGTTATCAATCCTGATACATAGGAAAAAGGTGAATACCAATTGGAAAAATTATTTGCGCGCATACGAATCTCACGATTCCCCACCGAACAGCGTACCGGCCTAAGACTAAGATAGAATTTAGTATCGCATGATTTTACTCATGCTTGCAAGTTATGGAATGTGTTTGGCTTGGTGTGAAAGGTGATGAAATTTTGAAAAGGGAAAGGGGCTAGGAAGGCAATTGCACCAAATTTGGAAAAACCAACAAATGGAATTGAAATAGGCTAAATGTCTAACGCAGACTTTGAAAAGAAGAAAAAAAAGTAGAAATCCTACTCCAAATTGAAGTAGAAGAAAACAAAGAAAGAGAGCAATTAAACACCAAATAGGAATAGGAAAAAGAGAATTTAATTGATTATTATCCAATTACAAATAACCCCTATTGATACTAATGAATTTACTAAAAATAGAATTTACTAAAAATAGAATTTCCTATTGTTGGCTTTTTACAAAGTCAATTGCTTGATGAGTCCTTGGCTTTTTCCATCTTTTTGATTTGGCCTCATTTCTATGATTTTCTTTCAATTTGGCCCTTTTTAGCATGCTTTCGATCAATTGCATCCCTTACAAGAATTAAATCATAAAAACACTAATTTAGTAGGGATTAATTCAGAAATAAACTGAATTACATACAAGAAATCATGCAAAATTATCATGTTATCATGGGTGACCTTCCAAAGGGTGTATTTTCAACTGTAACGCTTCATAATAAAATGCTAGAACAAGTTATCGGAAGGTAAATTTGTCACAAACATCACCGGTATGGTTAAATAATTAGCTGAGATTGACTAAAATTCATTTAAAATTTAACAGCGGCGCATCGTAGTTACTGCTACATAGTTACCGAAGGAGTTTCAACGGCTTCGCCGCCAAATTGACCAATGACGAGGCAGAGAAATTGGCTGGTTTGTTGGCATTGCGTCATATTTTTTATTCAATCTTAATATTTTTATCACCCTCCCTTATGAACGTTCGACAAGTCTAATCGCAACTGTAAAACATAGGAATTTGGTTCAAGTCTCAACCGTACTAATGAATATAGAACTTTATTTCAGACATGGAAGGAGTTGTTTCTGTTTTTGTTGAAAGTTGGTCAGCATGTAGCACCAGGAGTAGCCAAGAAATAGGCCATGCAGCCCGAGCCATGCAGGAGCTGCTGAAGCAAGTGCAGCTGTTGATTTTTTGCTCATTTTGTTACCTTAGTTTGATGAAATGTAATTTATTTCATTTTGAACTATGTTAGTTTGATGTTTGATGTAATTTGATTGTGATTGACCTGTAAACTCAGCTTTGTTCATGTGTACAAGCTTGGTTTACCAAGTTCCAATGTATTTGTGGTAGTAGGTATTGATTAGGTGACCTTATACTGATTATGCCATTATTCAATGTTAATGAAAATTATCAGGTTTCCTTCCATATACTCTCCATTTTTCTTTGCTTTTGCTTTCAATTCTGTTTTGAATTCTGTTTGTTTCTTCTGCAAGCTTCGAGCCTTGTTGCTCAAGTCATAGCTGTGTTTGCTTGTTTTGTTCCAGAAACTCCAACAGTTTTCCAAAGCCAAAGAAGGAGCTCCACACGGCAAGATCATGGGACTTCGTCAGCTTCTTTGAACATTCTAGACGAACGGTGTTAGAAAGCGACATCATAATAGCTGTCCTCGATACAGGGATTTGGCCTGAATCGGAAAGTTTTGACGATAAAGAATTTGGTCCTCCTCCGAAGAAATGGAAGGGCAGTTGTCAAAAGTCGTTTAATTTCACTTGCAACAAGTAAATATGATTGAAAATATGTACTTATACATAGATTATATATATAATGATATAAAATCTTAGCAAAATTTCCAATATCACATGCAGTAAAATAATCGGGGCAAGATACTATCGAGCTAAAGGAGATTATCCCTTGGAAGATTTGCAGTCACCGAGAGATTCCGTAGGTCATGGGAGTCACACTGCATCGATAGCTGCCGGTGCTGTAGTTAGCAAGGCAAGTTTATACTGATTTCGTGCGGGGACAGTTCGTGGAGGAGTGCCATCAGCTCGTATCGCAGTATACAAAATCTGTTGGTACGATGGAAGTTACGATGAAGATATTCTCGCAGCATTCGATGATGCTATTGCAGATGGAGTTGACATAATTTCCCTTTCGGTCGGAGTATTCTTTGCTTTGGAATATTTCAGTGATTCGATCGCTATCGAAGCTTTCCATTTGATGAAAAACGGGATACTAACATCGAATTCAGCTGGTAACGATGGTCCTTATGCTTCTGTTGTAAACATTTCCCCTTGGTCTCTCTCAGTAGGTGCAAGTACCATAGATAAAAAATTTCAAACTACGGTGAAATTGGGTAATGGTAAAGTTTTCAAGGTAATAAAACAGACTTGTCCATTTCCGTAAAAATATTATGGAGTCTCTAGTATTAGAAGTTATATTGCATTTTTCCTTTTTAACTCAAAAAATGATCATATTAGTCCATATATGTTAGATTAAAGAGCTAATTGACCCTTTATCTTAAAATTTAATCCGTTCCTACTATTAAAAGCTGACATAGTTGATGGATTAATCAAATAGTCCACATGTACCTCATTATAACTTACGAATCAGTTTTTAGTAATAGAAATATATGAAATTTTTAATAGAAAGATTAATATGTTCTTTGACCTAATGTAAAAGTACTAATTTGTCCATTTTTTTAGTAGAAGGGACAAAATGCTTTGACTCTTAGTATAAGGGCCTCTATGATACTTTTAAGGTTGATTTCATGTTATTTTACTACAATCTATATTGGCAATACTGAAAAAATTACCTTGTCATTCATAGGGAACTTCGGTAAATACTTTCGATCTTAAGGGTAAATTTTATCCTCTCATATGGGGTGCTAATGCTCCGAAATATAGTTCATAGAATCCAGGTAATATTCGCTGCAATTCTTCGGTTAATTTCATAAATAAAAAAAAGAAAAGAAAAGAAATTCATTGTAAAATAAATGCAGGGTTTGCTTGCCAGGCTCCTTGAATGAGACCTTGGTAAAGGGAAAAATTGTTCTTTGTGATTACTTGGATTTCATGGAGGGACCATTACAGGCGGGAGCTGTTGGTGCTCTAATTCAAGACGATGGATTCAAAGATTTCGCCTACACTTTCGCGTTGCCTGTTTCGGTTCTCGGACTAACTAACTAACGGAAGTGACATTTTGCACTACATTAATACAACGAAGTACCATCACTATAACTTCATGATCAGTATCATAAATTATTGAATTTCACTAATATGCACTACAAACAAACTGCGAAATAGTGACGGATCAGAAACCATGCTAAAAAACAAAACCGTCGCTATAGGTAAAAAATACTGACGATCAAAATGGGTATTCTGACAAAAGAATAACCATGTAACATCCATATAGACTTTCCTTTTTGACAAAAACGCGACTGTTGGAATAGATTTATAAGTCTATACAGATAGTTTAAGCATAAATAGCAATTGTCGGTATAGGTACCATCCACTATAGTTGATTTTCTAATACCTATAGTGACATTAAAATCGTCAATATATTTGAGGAAAATTCTGATCTATCTCCTTGAACTTATAGAAGCAGTATGAATTGTCAGTAAATGTTTTTATATGGTCAAATTCCTATTATAACCCTAAACATATAATGACGATTTTTACCATCATGAATACAAATATACCGATGGACCATTAGAATCCAATTGCTAATATTTTAGTTTGTTTACAAAATTAATTTATTTATAATTCGATGGATCATCAGATAATTTTAGTTCAAGGATTTCGCCTGCACTTTCCCCTTGCGTGTTTCGGTTCTCAAATTAAACGACGGAAGTGAAGTATTACCCTACATTTATACCATGAAGTAGCGTCACTATAACTTCATGATCAGCGTCATAATTTATTGTATTTCACTAACTTTGTTTCATTTATTTGTGTAGGAAAGCAGAAGCAACAATACTTCGGAGTACCGAGGAGAAAGATGAACTTGCTCCCTATGTTGCTTCGTTTTCATTGAGAGGACCCAATATTCTTTCACTTGACATCCTCAAGGTATAAATTGAATCTATAATGTCGAAACCATTTTTTGTTTGAAAAACGGGGTCGACTTTAAAGGCAAAAATGGAGTCGCCACCAACCCTTTTTTGAGGTGTGATCGGGTCACATTGAGATTGATCGTTAAAACATTTTGATTGATTAAAACGATGATTTTAGCCTACGAAATTCGAGAAAACGGATTCGGGAGTCAATTACGCACAAGGAAGGATTAGCACCCTCGTAACGCCCAAAATTGGTATCGAATTGATTAATTAATGTCTTAATGTCAAAATTTTGAAAAGATTTTAAAATGCAATCCTCTTTGTTAAAAGAACTTGAATAAATTAATTTGGATACTGAGACTGGCTTATTTTGATGAAATAAAAATGTCATGTCCAGTGAGTTAGGATACGACATTTTGAATCCTCAAAATTTAGCTTGTCTTTTTAAAACTCATGCATTAGAATTTAAGAAGGATATTCGGTTATTTGGGTCAAATGAAAAATTGAAACCCAGTAAGTTAGGGCACAATTTCTCAAAATTCTAAATACAGAATATTGCCTTTATTTTTTTTTTTAGAAATCCTTACCTCGAGATAACAAAATGTTATATCCAATGAGGTAGGACACAACATTTTTGAATTCTCGATAATAAGTTTTTATTTAACCTATATGCTTTGATTTTAAAAGGAAAATAATAGGTTCTTTAGATTCGATGAGAAAAATCAAAACCCAGTAAGTTAGGGCACGATTTCTTTCGAATCTTAGAACGCAGAGTGTTTGTTTATTTCAAAACAACAATCTCATATTTAAAGAACAATTATGTGACATAAATCTAATAAATTAATAAAGCATAAGTATCATGATAATAAAAATACAATAAACCGAAAATACAAGCCTATTTAGAAATTCAAGAATAAAAAAATAAAAAATAAAAAATATATACATATTTATATATATATATATAAGTAGGATAATAAACAAATAATGAGGTAAATAAATAAATAAATGGATAAGTGAGTAAATGAAACAAATATATGATATTAGATTTAAGTATTCTATAAGTAAAATAATATAAATAAATAAATTAGTAAAACTAATATAGAATTTATGTAAAGATAATGAAAATAATAATATATATTAATAATAATAACAAAAAAAATAAAATGAATAATCTCACATTTTGAAAACATATGAAAGGATACAAAATAATAGGTAATGAATAAAATAATCATAATGAAAGTGAAAATAACAAAAATAAAATATATATATATATATATATATCAATTTAATCAAAATATAATAATAATAGTATTAAAATAATAATAAATACAAATAATAACAATAATAACAATGATAATTAATAAAAATAGTAGTAATATTAAAAATAATAGTAATAGTAAGGATAATAATAATTATAATAACAATATTAAATTAATGATAAAATAGAAAAAATAACAAAAGAAATAAAAAAAGGACTAAATCAAATTTAAAACAAACGTTTGGGGCAAATCTAAAAAATAAAAAAGGAAAGGACCTATCCGAACGCGCGAAGAACAAGGAGGGGTCCAAAGGGCAATTTTTCCTTCTCCTCCAAAACACAGCGTTTTGTGTGGGACCAAATTAAAACAGAAGAAAATATATAGGGACAAATTTGAAAATAAAGAAAAATTGAATTAAAAAGGGTGAAAATGCGGAAGGGCCAAATGCGCAAATAGTCTCTTTCGCAAAAAACACGCAGATCTTGAGGGCATTCGGGTCGGGTAATCGGGTCAGCCCCCCAAAATGACGTCATTTCAGGCGTTAGGGGGGCTGCCCAAAACGGCGTCGTTCTATCAAGCTATAAAAGCCAAAATTTTTGTAAAATTTTTCATTTCTTCTTTCTTTTCAAAAAAAAAAAAAAAAGGTTTCTCTGAATTCTCTCTCTCAGCGATTTTTGGCCACAAATTCGGTCATCGACCGCTGCCGTGCATGGTGGCCGGAGTTCGAAAACAGGTAATTTTTTCTTCTTTTTTTTTAATATTATATTTATATATATAGTTTCAGAGAAAAAAAATAACAATATTCGTATAGTTTCGGAAAAGAAAAGAAAATGAAAAATAAAAAAAAAAGAAGAAGAAGATAAAAACCTTTGCTGTTTTCTTTTCGTATTGATTTTGTGTTTTTAAAAAATGTAGAGTACAAAAGGCTTTCGTTTCTCCTTTTTATAGCCGAATATTCGAAATAAAAATAAAAAATCCATATTCGTTTTGCTGTGCTGTTGTTTGCTGCTGTGCTATTTTCTGTTTTGCAGGTGAAACCGTCGAGGTGACGTGGAGGAGAGGTGCGTGTGGAGGGAGCGGCAGGCGAAGGCTCTAGAAACCCATGTTAAATTATTTGGGTCATTTGGGCCTTGTCCAACATTGGGCCTAGGCAATTAGGTTTAGTGGTTTGTAATTTGCGCCATTTTTATTATATTGGGTTTGTAATAATAATAAAAAAACTGGACTGTTAAGAAAATGAACTTTTATCTTATTTTGGTTTATTTATTTATTTAGTTTTAATGTGATTAGTCGGGCCCAGACAAAATAGGCCCATTAGATATAATAATCAACCCCTTTGTTCGATGTTCAAAGTTCTTGACATTTGAATATAAATTGCAGCTAGCCAGATATAACAGCACCGGGAGTTGATATATTAGCAGCGTGGTCGGAGGCTACGACCGTGAGAGGGGTCATAAATGATAAAAGAATAGTTCCATACAATATAATCTCTGGTACTTCAATGTCTTGCCCGCACGCGACGGCTGTAGCGGCTTATGTCAAATCATTTCATCCGACCCGGTCCCCTTCGGCTATTAAATCAGCTCTAATGACAACAGGTACTAATACCATATTTGCAATTGGTGAATCTTATATATGGTTGCCAACCAATATCTTTCTCTGTTTTGCTACAGCATGGCCGATGAGTCCTAAGACAAATACTGATCTCGAGTTCGCGTAAGTCTTATAAACCATCATCGGCCATCGATCCAGGATTGGTCTACGATGCCGGGGAGATTGATTACATTAAATTTTTGTGCGGACAAGGGTATAGTTCAAAACAACTTCGCCTTGTTACAGGAGATAATAAAACTGGTTGCACGAAAGCAACAAATGGAAGTGCATTGGATTTAAACTACCCTACATTCGCATTAGTGGTTTGTCCCTCAGGAGATGATACATACTTCAGTCGTGATTTTCATAGGACCGTAACCAATGTCGGATCGCCGGTTTAGACTTATAATGCCATCGTTAATGCTCCAAAGTAACTCGACATCAAAGTTAAGCCAAATGTTTTGTCGTTCAAGTCCATTGGAAAGAAATCGTTTGTTGTTACGGTTGCAGTGAAGGTTGGTCTTCCGACGGTCTCCGGTACTTTGGTATGGGATGATGGCGTGCATAAAGTAAGGAGTCCCGTTGTTGCCTTTTAAACTATGAATTCGATTACCAGTAATAAAACTAAGGGGATTGCTAATAGAAATGATAATCTCAATGTATGTACATGTTGATGTTGAATACGAAATCAATGGAGAAATTGAATATTCTCCTCAATAAATGAATAATGAGTGTTGGAGATTGAAAAACAGTTGTTTGGATTTTGATTCACAAATTCGTGATGTTTAAAGTTGATTTATTAAAAAAAAAAATTGAACTATTAAAGAGTAGGAGAGAAAGAGCTTTTAATTAGTGTAGACGCGAACAAAGAAGGACCTACAACAATAATTTTAACAGTTTAATTTTAAATACAAATAACATAATATATCTTTTAATATTTACATTATAACACAATATATTTAATTTTTATACTACATTAATTACATAATACATTAAATAAAAGAAAAAAATATAGTATAAACTTGGAAATTTTGAATATTGAAATCCAAAATTATATTTTAAACGAATAATAATTTTTTATTATAGTCCTACTCGCTGAATTGATAGGTCATGGAGGTTGAATAATTTACCTGAAATACAAATAAAATAGAGTATGAAGATGACGAATTTTTATAAAGTTTCAGTACAGAATGAACAACTCTTCCCTGGAATCTTTCATGTGTCCTGTTGCTACTATTGCGGCTGTCCTCCACTCATCAGGAAAAAAGTTAATATATTATTGCTACTTTGAGTTTATTTTTAATATTTAATTTCACACAGAATTTTTCTGTTTTATCTCAATTTATACTTAAGTTTTTGGCTATACTGTTTACTTTGGTATTTGAATTTTTCTAATTTGATATTTGAAGGTTTTTTTGTCTTGGTTTAAGTACCTAAGTTATTCAATGTTTAATGTATCTAAACTTCTTTTTTGTTCCAATTAACTACCTACTTTTTTTAACCAATGCGTAATGTCAAATATTTATAGACCTAGGCTGGGTAGCTCACCCAACCTGATAGGCTCGACTCAACTAGGATTGGAATTGGACAGATTTTTTCACTTCAAATTGGCACGTTCCAACCCGAATTCAATTTAAATAAAAAATATTTTTAAATTAAAATTTTAATTATAAAAATGTATAAAATAGTAATTAAAAACATGTTTTTAATAGTAAAACGAGCTTTTTAGATGAGCTTGGGCTTGAAAAATATTTTGGAACTAGGCCTTGGTACCAAATCGAACATTAAAACCAAATTCAAATACAAATTTAAACATTTAACCTGAAATCAAGTATCTATTAACCCCAAAAGTTGGACTTTTCCTCAAGCATTTTCAACATATTCTGGTATCATTGCCAGCTTTGGAACAACAAAAACATTGTAAAGAACACCGTCTTTAGACGGTTTCAATATTTAAAGAACACCTAGAGGCGAGCTTAACAATACATAATAGCCGTTTGAGAAATCTGGGATCCCAAATGATCCAAAAAATAATGAGGGTTCATAGTTTCAATTTCCACCATATGTAAAGCTTTAAAGTTCATACAATCATATACAACAAAGTGCAGTGGATTTTAATGGCAACCAAGTCATCTTTGACATCGGTTTTTCTTTTCGTCTTCATTTTTTGTATATTCATTATTTCCCAGGCAGTGTCCGACGATGATCGAAAGGCAAAAAAACTATTTTCTTTGAGCTTTCTTTAATGCATGTGTTCGGTTATATGTATATGTATGTTTGATTGTGGTTTTTGAAGCTTTTGCAGGTTTATATTGTTTATATGGGTGAACGTCCCAATGGGGAATTCTCTGCAGAAAGGCTTCACATTAACATCCTAGAACAAGTTCTTGGCAGGTGATATATATATATATATATATATATCAGGGTTTAATTATGGTTTTAGTCCCTCTACTACGCTAAAATTTGAAATTTAATTTAGTCTAAGTTACTAGTAGACCTAAAACGGTAACACCGATAATTGCTTACGTTAAAATGATGGATTGGATTTTTTTAAAGAGTCTTAAGCACTCAATTGAATTTTTAAGTGGCTATGTGTGGTTGAATAACAACAAAAAAAAAAAAATCAACGTGTGTCACTTAACGGAAGCTACTAACATGTTATTAATTTGAATACAGTAGTAATATTAAAAAAGTAGAGGAATAAATTTTGTGAAATTATAATAGAGGGACTAAAACTAGAATTAGTCATATATAATACTCACTACTTTGGTAGCCTTTAATAGCAATTTAAATTTGGGTTAATATGCTATTCGGTTCTTGAATTTGGTTTCAATTTTTAATTTTGTGCCTTAGTCTTTTTTGTCTCAGTTTCGTATTTGAGTTTAGCTTAAATGTTCAAAATGATACCCAACCTAAAATAAACATGGAAGCCAAACTCAAGTACCAAAATAAACATTAAAATCAAACTCAAATACTCAATAATATATTAACCCTTTTAAGTTCAATAAAGAGAGAGAGAAAAAACAATTTTAAAGTACCAAAATAAACATTAAAACCAAACTCAAATACTCAATAATATATTAACCCTTTTAAGTTCAATAAAGAGAGAGAAAAAACAATTTTAAATAGGTTCAATAGCATGTAAGAAATAATATTTCTGAAGACTCGCATTTTCAACGGTGGTGGATCCAGCTCTTTGCTTCATAGCTACCATAGGAGCTTCAATGGATTTGTTGCGCAATTGACCAATGATGATGTTCATAAATTGGCCAGTATGTTTAGCTGAATTCTTTTATGGGATCATTCTTATTGAAGGTTATTACATTAATAATGGAGTTTTTTAATTGAATTCAGACGTGGAAGGGATTGTCTTAGTGTTCCCTAATCAAATGAAACAGCTTCACACAACAAGATCATGGGATTTCATGGGATTCTCCAAAAATGTTACAAGAACAAATCTTGAAAGTATTATCATTATTGGAATGTTAGACACCCGAATTTGGCCGGAATCCAAAAGTTTCAACGATGAAGGATTTGGTCCACCTCCAAAAAAATGGAAAGGCATTTGCCAAGTATCATCAAATTTCACTTGCAACAAGTAAATACTCTAATGAAATCCCGAACACTAAATCGAAACCCTGATCGATTTTGACAATTATTTTTCGATTTTTCACAGTAAAATCATTGGAGCTCGATACTATAAGGCCGAAAAACTTCCATCCACCAGATATCCAATCACCAAGAGATTCGGAAGGCCATGGGAGTCATACATCTTCGATAGCAGCCGGAGCCTTTGTACACAAGGCAAGCTTATCCGGTCTTGCTTCCGGTTTAGCTAGAGGAAGGGTTCCCTCAGCTCGAATCACAGTCTATAAGATACGTTGGGCCACTGGTTGCTCTGATGCGGACATCCTTGCAGCGTTTGATGATGCAATTGCCGATGGTGTTGACGTAATCTCGCTTTCAGTCGGAGGGTCATTCGCGATTGATTATTTCAAGGATTCCATCGCTATCGGAGCTTTCCATTTGATGAAAAACGGAATCCTCACATCAAATTCTGCTGGTAATTCAGGACCTCAGCTTGCAAGTATCACAAATGTTTCACCTTGGTCCCTCTCAGTAGCTGCGAGTACCATAGATAGAAAATTTTTCACTGAGGTGAAATTGGGTAATGGTGAAATTTACAAGGTAAAAAAGATCTTAAAAAAAACCCCAATTTTCATATATTAACTCCATGTTTTACAAATTCTAATATTAAGTACATATTTTAGGGAACATCTATAAATACTGTTGAGCTCAAACGCAATTTGTACCCTCTCGTATATGGTGGAGATGCCCCAAATACTAAAAAAGGATACGATAGCTCCGAATCGAGGTAACATAACGAGTAATTTTACGAATCATGAAGTTGATTTCGGGTTTGGTTTACGAATGTTATAATTAAGAAAAAATGTTACTTGAAATGCAAGGTATTGCTCGGGAGACTCACTGGATAAGGCCTTAGTTAAAGGGAAGATTGTTCTTTGTGATTCTGTAGATAGTGGTGAAGGTCCATCAGCTGCAGGAGCTGTTGGTGCTATAATGCAGTATTACTTGGATTCGGCCTTCAATTTTCCATTACCCGTTTCATGCTTGGGGTCCGAGGATGGAACCGATGTCTCGACCTACTTGAACACAACAAGGTTCATTTTCGAAAATAAAAATTCTTCATTATTGATTTTGTTAAATAAATTATTGAACTATATTTCTTGCCATGTTTTGGTAGAAAACCGAAAGCAAAAATATTGAAAAGTATTGAAGAAAAGGATGAACAAGCTCCATATGTGATTTCATTTTCATCAAGAGGGCCAAACGCTATTACGTACGATATTCTAAAGGTAAATTCGTTGAATTTCTCATGTTGTTTTCGATGTATCATCCGTTCCGGACTTTGAACATCTTAATTTTATGTGTATGCAGCCGGATTTGACTGCGCCCGGGGTCGACATTTTGGCAGCATGGTCTCAAGGGACAACTGTAACCGGCTACGGAGGTGACAATCGGATTGTTCCATACAACATACTCTCCGGTACATCGATGTCTTGCCCTCATGCAACCGCTGCAGCGACCTACATCAAATCGTTTAATCCGAGATGGCCACCTGCTGCAATTAAATCTGCTCTACTGACTACAGGTATTGCTTCAAAAAGCAAGCGCATAAAGCACTGCATATAATTTTATCCTGATTTTGGCTCTTGTTACTGTAGCTGTTCCATTAAGTCTCGAGACCAACACCGATGCTGAGTTCGCATTCTGATCAGGCCATTTGGTTCCTTCCTCAGCGCTAGATCCCGGATTGATTTACGATGCCGGAGAGATCGATTATGTTAAATTTCTATGTGGTCAAGGATACGATAAGGAGATCAAAGCAGCTGCTCGAACTCCATTAATGGGACAGCATGGGATCTAAATTATCCATCGTTTGCTTTGTCAGCAACTCCTGGAAAATCTACAAGGCGAGTGTTTTATAGAACGGTGACGAATGTTGGCTCGGCTCGGCTGTTTCAATTTATAAGGCAACGGTGAAGGCTCCTCCAGGACTCGAAATCGAAGTTAGACCGAATTTGCTTAGATTCAAGGCTATTGGGGAAATGAAATCATTTATTGTGCAAGTTAAAGCTAAAATTGATGGCAACAACATCACCAACATGATGCTTTCGGGTTCTTTGATTTGGGATGATGGGTTGCATCAAGTGAGAAGTCCCGTTGTTGCATTTGCTTAGGAAGAAGAATGATGGAAAGAGCAATATTCGAATATCAATTTTTGAATTTGAAATTATGAAGAAGATAATAAAGATGACATTAATAAAAAAAATACAAAATTAAAAGCATTCATCTTCCTGGCCGATCTTCAACAAAGAAAAGAAGCTATTTTAGTGTTTAACATTCGGCAACCCTAATTTCTTCAATTAGGAATGTATTTTGACTCGGTTTTTAGTGATTTCTATGTTTTTGAGATCATTGCTTCGTATTCCAGCTAGCCCGTATCTTAAATTTTGAAATTGTTAAAGATTTGTCATGTTGACATTGTTGAATGCTTGAGTAATTTGATGATTTATGATAGATTTGAAAGGTTTAATGTTAGATTAATAGTTTTTGTAAAGTGATTTTTGACAAAAATGTCAAAAAAGGGATTAAATTGAGAAAATGTAAAATTAAATGTGGTGGTTAAAAGTGTGAATAAATTGAAAATATGGGCTGCTAGTAACATGTATTAAATTCGGCTAAGCATGGGTTTGTACTAAATTGTATGAATTTGCAATTTTATGTGATAAGGACTAAATTATAAAAATGTGAATGTTTAGGGGCAAATGTGTAAAATAGCTCTAATGTATATTTTGGATTGATTTGAATAAATAGTTGATTAAATGAGTTAATTTTAAATATATTTAGATCAAGAAAAATGAAATTCGGACCTAGATCGAGGGAAGAACAATGTGTTGGATTAGTTGATCCGCGTTATCGTTTATACGTCCGAGGTAAGTTCATATGTAGTAAGCTTTATTATAATTATGCTTTAAATGCTTTGATATTGCATAAATTGTGTATATGAGATTGTAGTCATGTTTGATGACGATTCGGATTTATATGGCACTTAGTGTGCGATTCGGAATAGCTTCAGCTATATATGGCACTTAGTGTGCGATTCGAAATAGCTTCGGCTATATATGGCACTTAGTGTGCGAGACTGAGATATCTTCGGTTATGTAAGGCACTTAGTGTGCGAGATTATAATAGCTTCGGCTATGCATTGGCACTTAGTGTGCAAGATATCGAGTATTCGATAGTATTACGAAAATGTATGAGTTTGTGATGAATTTGTTTAGGTATGTACATGTAAAGAATGAAATCTAAATAGATGAAGTTATGAATTTGTATATAAGTATAAGAGTAAGTATGAGGAAGGTTTGTTGGTTATTATGATTTAGATGTTAATTAGTTCAAATTGATGATTTGTGTATTATGAATTGTTGAGTATATTTAGTACGAACTTACTAAGCTTTATAGCTTACCTTGCTTGTTTCTCCCGTGTTTTATAGTGAATTCAAAGCTAGCTCAGATTCAGAGATCATCAGGGACTACTTCACACTATCCAACCATCTATTTGGTACTTTTGAGTTATGTATATGGCATGTATAGGCTTGAGTCATTTTGGTATGTTTGATGAACATGTATTTTGGGCCATTTGATTTGGCTTATGATAATGAAAGTTGATGATGTTTATAAATGTGCAAATGGTTCTATTTTGAGTTTGGTAATTGATCTATATTGTATGGTTGAAGATGAATTTATAATGCTTAATAATATTAGGTAATTTGGGAAGCTATGTGTTTGATGTAATGGTTTAGTTTATTTAATTGAATATGTGAATTAGGTATGAAATGAGAAGGCAATTTGTAGCATATTTGTAAATTGTATTGATGGTAAAGAAAATGTATGATTTGAATATTGGTTGATGGTATTTAGATGTATATTAGTGCCTTGAATTAGTACCATTTATGCTTGTGCAGGTATGTACAAAATGGGTGGCAAAATAGCTTGGTAAATTGCCTATTTTTGTCCACACGGGCGGAGACATGGGCGTGTGTCTCAACCGTGTGTGACACACGGTCATGATACACGGCCGTGTGTCTCCTAGTCTTGAAATTGAAATAAAGTCAGTATACCCCCTAAATGGCACACGGCTAGCACATGGGCATGTGACTTGGCCGTGTTGCATAAGTTAGTATACCCTACAGGTTTGGCACGGCCTAACACACGGCCTGGCACACGAGCGTGTGTGGCCACTTCAAAGGGCACACGGGCTAGACACACAGGCGTGTGGTTGGCCGTATGACCCAAGTCAGTATGTACCCCCTGTTTTTACACGGGTTGTGACATGAGCGTGTCTGGTGGCCATGTGAGACATACGAGCGTGTGTCCCCTGATTTGAAGAAAAATTTTATAAGTATTGAAAACTTCCTAAATTATCGGTTTAGTCTCGAACCACTTCGAAAGCATGTTTAAGGCCTCGTAGGCTCTTATTAAGGACAATTTGATTGAAATTGAATGATGAATGATTGAAATGAACAGTTGTATGTTAAATAGTTATTTTATTGTTTCGTTAAGTCCGGTAATGCTCCGTAACCCTATTTCGGTGTTGAATATGGGTGAGGGGTGTTACAACTAATCTGATTCTAGAGGCCCTGAATAGATGCATGCTGATTCCTCAAAGTTGTCTCAGTGTTATGGAATTTAGTTTCTACAACTGAAATGAATTTCGTTAACACCTTTTCTAGATTTAGCTTCTTTTCTTGCTGATAAGGTTGCTAAAAACCCAAAAGGGGTTATGACCTTTGATTTTCTTAACCACCCCAAGAGAAATTTGAATGATTCCTCCATCCTGGATTATAATTATTACTATAGGGGTTAGTTTGAGGTTTAGAATTTTTACATATAAAGTTGACTTGCTCATGCTCCATGTTAGACTTGAAAGGCAAACATCTTGGATTAATCATCATCACTCCAGTCGCATCGCATTGCATTACCGGATTCACATGTTTAGCCAAACTCAAACCATCAATTTTCTTACCAAGCGCTTCAACCTGACTCGCTAACTTAAAAACTGCATTAATATCAAAAACTCCAGCTATTTTGTCAGGTTTTACTATCATAACTTGCCACTGAAAATTATTTAGTTCCATCTCCCCAATAAACGCTTGGGTTGCCTCAGGTGTTTTGTTATCCAATGTTCTGCCAACTGTTGCATCAATCATCTATCTAGTTGAGGGATTCAAATCATTGTAAAAATTTTGAACTTGGAGCCACAAAAGTAGTCCATGATGAGGACACCTTTTCAACAATTTTTTAAATTTCTCTCATGAATCGCAAAGTGTCTCAATATCAAATTAAACAAAAGAAGAGATGTCATTCCTCAACTTAGCTGTTTTAGCTGGTGGAAAATATTTCAATAAAAACTCCTTAGTCATCTGAGCCCAAGTAGTGATGGAACTCCGTGAAAGTGAATTCAACCACTATTTTGGCTTACTTCTCAAAGAAAATGGGAACAACTGTAAGCGTGTGGCATCATCAGTAAAAGAATTAATCATGATTGTGTCTCAAATCTCTAGAAAGTTAGCTAAATGACCATTTGGATCTTCATCTTGCAATCCATCAAACTGAACATACTGTTGCACCATCTAAATTGTGTTCGACTTAATCTCAAAATTGTTTGCAGCAACATTAGGTTTGACGATACTCGATTCATCCCCAATCAGTGTGGGCTTAGCATAGTCATACATAGTATAAGGAGTAGGAGGTGTAGGAGGCTGCAAATTATTTTGATTGTCATCCATCTCCATAGTAATATCCTTTTCCTTTTAATCGTCTATTAAAACCTATTGACCTTGCATTGCTTCTCTGACCTCTCTACGATTTCTATGAGCAGTTCTTTCAATCTCACTAGAGAATCAAATAAAAGAAAAAGTAAAATGTAAAAGTTAAATTAAAAACAAAAAATGTTAAAATTAAAATAAATTTGACTAAATTAATAGAAATAAAGTTTTCCTAATATTCTAGTTCCCGACAATAGCACCAAAAACTTGATGTCCACAGAACCAATTAAAATTTTGACTAAGGCTAGTGCACCTATTAATTAATAGTATAGGTACGGTGAGCAAGATATCGTTCCCACGAAGACTAAAAAGTGATAGTAATCACGACTTTTTATTATTTAACCTAATAAATCGAGTGATTTATTAAAACTAAAATTAACTAAATTAATTAACTAACAAACACAACAAAGAACAATTCAAGAAAATAATTGTTTAACAACCAATAAGAAAAACAATACTCAGGAAAGAATACACCTAGATTTCATTTATCACTATCAATCTAAATTATGCAATTTCTTTACTTAATATCTTGATTTATAGGAATCCCTAAATTATGTTAATATTTCTTTTGAGAGTAAGAGCAACTGACTCTACGTTGATTAATTGAAATTTCTTTCTAATTAAAACCCCTATTATCACATTAACTCGATCAATAGATTCCTCTATTAGATTTGACTCTAATCTAGTATATTTATGTCATCCTATTTCTAGGATTGCATGCAACTCCACTCAATTATGCAAGATTTACTCTTAAACAGGGTCTATTCTTCCTCTGATTTAAGCACGTCAAATATGGATCAATAATCTAGAAATATCAAATCAAGAATTAAGCACACATAATTGAGAATAAAATTTAAGTATTTATTACGTAAAATAAAAATCAAACGATAGAATTCATCATAAGGTTCATCTCCCCTAAGTATTTAGAAAATTAGTTCATACTTGAAAATAAAAACATCCAAAATATAGTATAATAACCACAAGAAATAAAGAAACTCTTGATGGTTTCCTAAGAAATCAAATAAGAATATTCAATCTTGATGAAAATCTGCTTCAGAATCGGCTTCAATGGTGTTTTTTGAGTTGTTTTCTTTAGTATTCTATGACGGCTCCCTTTTATCTTCTTATATTTGTCATGTATACGTATTAACATGCTTGAAAAACCTAAAAACGCGATTTCCCGTAGTTTAGGGTGCAAATTCATGAAATCGACATGGCCTACCTTATGGCTATCTGGCAGGCCGTGTAGCTCACACAACCGTGTGGAATGGGTCTGTAACAGCCTGATTTTGGGCTTAGTCGGAACAGTGGTTTTGGGACCATAAATTCGATGTTGAGAAATTTATTTTATTTATATTTTTATGATCTACAATTTCATGGAATGATTTCGTGAAAATCTCATTCGAAAATTTTGACGTTTGGGCACTCAATTTAGTCAAAAGGACTAAATTGTGAAAAGTACAAAAGTTGAGTTCTACATGTTAGAGGTGTCCAATTGTTATGAAATTTTAAATTAGAGGTCCTTAAATGATAATTAGACCATTGATTAAGTTGGTGGACAAAAATGGACATGGATGGGTATGTTTCAAAAGATTTTTTTAAAAGGGGTATTTTGGTAATTTAGTGAATTAAATGAATTAAAAACAAAATTTAAATGTCAAATTTGTTCATTTTCAAGCTTAGGCCGAATTTAACATGTGGGAAGCCATGGATAGGGTTTTCAAGCTTTCCAAGCTTCATGAGCCCGAAAAACAAGATTTGGACCTAAAACGAGAGGAAAATCGAAAATCAGGGAAAGGTGGTAAAATAGTTGTTTTGGTATAGAGGTAAGTTCATATGGTTGAATTTACATGTTTATTTGTGAATGATTGAATGATATAATGTGTTGTTGAATATGAATTTGCTGTGGGATTGTGAAAATTATGATAAAATGAAAGAATAAAGGTGGTAATTCAAATTAGGAAAAAAACGCAGGATTGAGTACGTTCGTTTCGTGATATGTGATGAATTGACGGATAAGACCATGGTTGATCCATGGAAAATTGTGAAACGTAGGTATGGTATTAACCATACTGAGTTGTGAAATGTAGGTATGGTATCATCCATACTGAGTTGTGAAACGTAGGTATGGTATTAACCACACTGAGTTAAGAAACGTAGGTATGGCATTTTCCATACCGAATTGTGAAATGTAGGTATGGTATTTCAATGAGGAAAACCATACTGAGTTGTGAAACGTGGCACTGAGCAACGACGTACTCAAATTCGTAAGACGTTTCCTAATTTGAAAATAAGTAATACAAGAGGAGTGAACCTATTGAAAGAGATTGAGTAGTTGGTAATGTTGAGCTCAACTATGTGAAGTATTCTAACAGTGGTTGTGAATGGCAAGGAACTATAGTAAATGCTTTGTTATTGTTTGGGTATACCACGGTAACACATGTTGATTTATTTATGTGGCGCTAAGTGGATATACCACGGTAACACATGTTGATTTATTTACGTGGCGCTAAGTGGATATGTCACGATTACATGTTGATTTGAAAACGTGGTGCTAAGTGAATATACCACGGATGTATATTTAATTTAGAAAGGTAGAGCTATATGCTCAAACCATCGATTGTTTGTTACATTCCGAAGTGTTCATTGAGAGATATGAATTTATTAAGTGAAATCTAATGTGAAAATGTGGAAATTTTATTGAAAAAGATGAAATTTGAGATAAAATAGTTTAATTAACAGCAGAGGGGTGACTTTGAAAAATCACCAAAAATAGTGGAAATTGAATTAGAAGTTGAATGAGATATAGAATTAAATCTTGATGAGTCTATTTTCATATAAAAGAAACAGAGCAAGAAAACGAATTCTATATTCTAAGATATTTGAAATTTTGTGAGACTGGTTTAGAATGATTACGTGATCCCCTGTTCTGACTTAGAACAATCATTAAAAATTTTTAAAAAATGATTATGGGATATAATTTATATGCCTGAAATCCTGAATGAGTCTAGTTTCAAATGAACTAAACAAGAAGGTCATTTGAATTCTGTACGAGGAGAAAATTGATTCGTAGTGAAGAGAGATCAGAATAGTCAAATAGTGAAACAGGGGAAATTTTAATAAATAAACTGTACTAATTGGCAAGACCAAAAATTCTAGAAATTTTATGGTATGAAGATATGTGAGTCTAGTTTCAGGAAAAATGAGCGGTTTGTAATTCGGAGATCTATAGCTCAACAAATAAATAATTTAGTGACAGCGATTCAAGTAGACAGATTAATGTGAAAATGAGTAATAAGGTATAAGCATGTGATTTAATGATTGTATCAATTTGAGAACTTGTTGTGAGGATTTGTCTCATTGAGGCTTTGGTAAGGCTACAAATGAGTAAGTTGGGAAAGTAAGAACTTAGCATTATTTATGCAAGTTATGACAGCTTAGCAGTAAGCTAAATTCATTGCTAATGCTTATTATTTTTACATGTGAATTTACTAAACTTTATAAGCTTACCCCCTTTTTTTTCCTATGATTCAGAGTCCTATTAAACAAGCTTGGGCTGGAGGTCGTCGGAGATCGCTTCACACTATCAAGCTATCTATGGGTATCTTTATTTATAAATGATTTAAGTTATGGCATGTATAGGGGCTTGACTAAGTCATTTTGTATATGTGTTAATTAATTTAACCAAATGTATTGCTTCATAATGGTAATAAGGATTATTCTGTATTTGGCCACGAGTTTTGGCTCATATTGGTCATGGAGTTATAATGCTTGTGTATGCATGTGTTTGTTAAAGTTTAAACTATAAGTGATATTTTGTGGCTCTGGATTTGGTAGAATGTATTGTTAAATCTGGTAATGCTTCGTACCCGGTTCCGGCATAGGATACGGGTAAGAGGTGTTACAGGGTCAGCCCGTGTGGCTCTTGTAGTTTACTTCGATTTTTGATTTTCGATTTTCACTCGTTTTACGTTCTTTTTGCTCCCAAACGCTTTATTAAGCATAAAAATATGAATTTAAAGCATTAGGAGCATAAAATTCACAATTAACATCGAATAATCATCCAAAAACGCATTAAAAATGAGATTCAAACATATTAGTTTTAGCACTTATCAGGCAACTTTTAAAAACTTTAACAATTTCACAAATTAGTGCACGGGTTAGCTAAATCAAGCTCTCGAAACTTCAAAAACATAAAAATTATAAGAAAATGAATTCATTGTTTACTAAATTAAAGGGCTGAGAGTTCATAAAAAAATGGATGCCTATAGGTTTTTTTTTTTTTTTTTTTTTTTTTTTTTTTTTTTTTTTAAGTTTCGGTTGAAGAAGAAGCAATATAAAAGATGATGACATTTGATTTTAACTTACATAACTTAATTAATTTATAATTAATCGTAATTAGTTTAATTAATCAATAACTAAGTAACATTAACCTTAAAAAATTTTAGTGGGTGATAGTTGGCTATCACCACCGTCTGGCCATTTAATAATGGCCTATTTATTCATTTGGTTCTCTTATTAATTAAATTTTCTTAATGGTTAATTTTTACTACTTTTACACGTTAGTCCTTATACCTTAATTAGTCACTAATTCAACAAAAGTACCTATCCAAAATTCAATTCACCTATACAACAACTCTGTAAATATTTAATAAAAACATTTACAAGCTTGGTTTAGGGAAACGAGGTTCCGATACCTCATTTTTCAACACTACTGACTTTAGAGTCGTTGCACTTATACCTTAGTTAACTATCCAATTGTCAAAATTAAAAGACCAAACTTCAATTAAACTTTATAATAACCTCGGAAATGGGTTTCCAAAATCACCATTTTCGACACCACTGACTCTCGGGTTATTACATAACGCCTATAATCACATGTTGTACGAGGTGCTAAAATAATGAGTTATCTCTCTAAGAAATTCCCCACAAATGTAGGAAAATTGAATTGCGTAAATATATCACGTGTTCATTGTTTTTCTTCTTTACTCCTCACTGATTCTTGAAGCAGCTGACACTACTTATAAACATTGCTTGCACTGCTTGGATTAACTTGCAAATATCATTTAGTTGTTTCAAAAAGCATTACTACCGCAATTAAAATAAATATATCAATTTAGTTAATCAAAAATTATAAAGATATAAACAAATAAATTAATGAGATTTAAATTAAAATATGCACCATTATGCACCATACAAAACTACAAATTCTACAGAAGAAAGTTTCACAATCCACATATATATGCCATAACTGCAAATTTTAAAAAATCGTTAACTTTTAAATTAATGGAGAATTAAAATATAAATATATATTGTAAAATTAGATTCTAAATATAAATAAAGAGAATAAATATAAAAGTCGAATATAAAAGTGGAGGATTATAATTTTTAAACATAATAACTATAAAATATACATAAATTGTGACATGAGTTATTACTTCACCATCTGCTGCAATTTCTAATGGTTCCTCACAATATGTATGCAAAGATACCCACAAAGCTGTCAGTGATGTTAATTTATAAAATCTATCTTCGTTTCTACAATTACCTACAGAGCATCCTACAAAAAGTAGCATATTCCATTGCCGGTGTATGAACTGCAATTTTAAGCGCGTGATGTGTGATTCTCTATATTTTGCTATCGATGTAATTTAGCAACACACCCATAATCAATTTAATACACCCAGTCTCTCGATAGAAACGTGACGTATAATGTGCGCCACAGATACTATTTGGCGAATATAGTGTACGTGGTTGAAACAAACACAAATACAACTTATATCTTTGAGTTTAAAATTTGGAGTAGATATTATTGGATAATTTATCTGAATATTAGTTTAGATCGAATAAGATTAGACTCAAATTGTAAAAGAGATGAGAGATCTTCGATCATACAAAAAAAGAATTTAAATTAATATTTTTTTAATTTAAATAGATGCGTGTGTTTGTTTTTCTTAAATATTTATTCTTTTTAGTATTTTATTATATCCATATGGGTCACCTGTTAATTCCTTAACCATGTTTGTGAAGTCTAAATATTTCATTAGTAGTATATCAACATTTTATCTATATATTTATAGTTGCATAAGCTCATTATCTACTTTTATCTATATCTATATATTTAAGTGTTTTGCTGGGTTGATATTACCCACTAAATTTGTTATTAAGTTAATAAAAAGTTTAAGTTAAATTTTTGTTACTAAATTAAAAACAAGAATAACTAAAATATTTAATTTCAAAAAGTAAATGATTAAATAAAATATTAATAGTTGAATAACTATTTTTATATTTTACCTTTTTTAACATTTATACGTTATCATTAAAATAACTCTTATTTATTTTATATATATATATATATATTATAAGGTTGTTTAATAAACATATTAGTTACATAATTCTCCTTTTCAATATGCCAATTAATAACTATTTCCCTTTATTCTATTCTCCTTGGATTTTGCAAATTTAAAATTTAATTTTTATATTTTTATTTTTAGAAATTTAAATTCTTTATTTTTCTTTTTAAAAAATTTAAAATTCATATCAAATTTTTTAATTTTATTAAATTCATAAAAATAAAAAAAAGTACAAAAATTAAATTCTGGAAGGTAGTTATGGGGGTATTTTAACATTTTGTTTAAACATTGTGGCCTATATAAATGACGCCCAAATGGCCTAGAACATACGCACCCATCCTTACACTATAGTTTCATTTCGATTTCTGTCATTCAAACTCCTATTATAGCAGGAATGGGCAGCTTGTATCCCCACCATGAAGAAGAAAACAACTCTTCCAACACTGCTAACCTTCTAAATCCAGAAGAATTTAGGAGGCAAGGTCATATGATCATAGATTTCATAGCTGATTACTACCAAAACATGGAAAAATACCCTGTTCTAAGCCAAGTCCAACCTGGTTACCTTGCCAAACTTCTACCAAAGTCCGCCCCTAATATTCCAGAGCCTATTGAAACAATCCTCCACGATATCCAACAATATATCATTCCCGGCATAACTCACTGGCAAAGCCCCAACTACTTTGCGTACTTCCCTACAAGTTGCAGCATTGCTGGCTTTCTTGGAGAGATGCTTAGCACCGGCTTCGATGTGGCGGGGTTCAATTGGATATCATCACCAGCCGCGACGGAACTTGAATCCGTAACCATGGATTGGCTTGGCCAGATGCTTGGGCTTCCTCAAAGTTTCCTTTTCTCTGGAACTGGCGGTGGTGTTATACAAGGGACTACATGTGAGGCCATTTTATGCACACTAGTAGCCGCCAGAGATCAAATGTTAGCCAAAGTGGGGAGAGAGAACATAGGGAATTTAGTTTTTTATGGGTCAGACCAAACCCACTGTGCACTTTTAAAGGCAGCTAAAGTCGCTGGCTTAGAGTGTAAGAACTTTAGGGCGATTAAGACAATGAGATCCACAGCATTTAAACTATCCGCAGAATCATTGCGAACAACAATAAGATTGGACGTTGAAGCTGGACTTATCCCAGCTTTTCTTTGTGCCACCATCGGGACAACATCAACGGCTGCCGTTGATCCAATACGGTCGTTAAGTGAAGTAACCAAAGAGTATGGAATGTGGATCCACGTTGATGCAGCTTATGCAGGAAGTGCCTGTATATGCCCTGAGTATCGTCATTTCATTGATGGGGTAGAGAATGTAAACTCATTTAGTTTCAATGCCCATAAATGGTTCTTCACTCCTTTGGATTGTTGTTGTCTTTGGGTTAAAGATCCTGGTGCACTAACAAAGTCACTCTCTTCAAGTGCCGAGTACCTCAAAAATAATGCAAGTGGTTCCAAACAAGTTGTGGATTACAAAGACTGGCAAATAACCCTTAGCAGAAGGTTTCGCTCCATGAAGTTATGGCTTGTTTTGAGAAGCTATGGTGTGGCGAATCTTAGGAACTTCCTAAGGAGCCATGTAAAAATGGCAAAACGTTTCCAACAACTGGTTGAAAGTGACAATAGGTTTGAAGTGGTACTGCCAAGGAACTTTGCTATGGTATGTTTCAGGGTTTTGCCAACAGCACTTAAAAAGGAGCCGAATGGGTGCAACATTGAAAGTGGAAATATTGAAGCAAAACTTATCGACCAGGAATTTGCAAATGACTTCAACCGGAATTTGTTAGAGACGGTGAATGCGTCAGGCAAAGTTTTTATGACTCACACTATAGTTGAGGGTATTTATGTGATACGGTTTGCTGTTGGTGCCACTCTGACGGAGGATAAACATGTTATCAAGGCTTGGAAAGTGGTGCAAGAGACGGTTGATGGCATGTTGGCTACTATATAATTAAAGCAATATAATATCTATATTCAGTCCATCAGAAATAAAGTTAGATAAGTGTGTGCCTATATATATATCTCTAAGGTATTTGATTACATATTTGTATCTTTTTATGTTATGCCATCATTTAGAGTCAGCAAATGCATGTTGTGTAACCCCCCTATATATATGTTTGGAGTTTGATTGCAAAGATGTATCTATAATTATTAAATCCAAGTGGATATTATTGGACTGAAATGTTTTGCACACTGTAAAAAGAAAATTTATCATTTTGATGAGTTTGTTAAACCTTTTAGGTCACTTGATACAAGCTATAAACATATATTTTAAATAACAAATCGTCATTATTTGTTTTTAAAAATTCATGTATTTTAGATTTTAACACCGACTTTAAATTTGAGTTAACACTCCATTTCTCAAATTTATCTTTCCAAACATAGTGTAACGATTGTGCTGAACAATTAAAAACTAAAGTTTTAATGACTGTCTGCATCTGCCAATCAACCAAACTATCAAAACAAGAGTCTCGATTCAAACCAATCGAGTCACAAGCAAGCTACTGGTCCAAATGACTGAAAAAACCATATCAATTATCCTCTTGAGCATCTCGTGATAGGTTTGGTCACGCTGATTGAAGATTCTTCATTCTTGGGCCTTGAAAGAACATAATTGTTGCTGTTTTATGACTTATGGACTACAATTATTTTAGCCTGGATTAGAAACTGAGACGATGAAAGGAAAAGTTAATGTTTTCCTGAAATATGGGATAGAAAAGGGAAGGTTTTAATGTGAAAAAGTGGAAGTCGCTGAAAATATAAACCTTATTATTTTTAGATCAATGTAATATATTCCATTTTGTAAATTTATTATGAGCAGTGGCTGAAAAAATGGCAACTAAATTCCTTCATAGTTTTTAGTGAAAATGACTCTATTGAATGTATGAAAACTTAAAATGAAATTAATTTTCTCTATAATAATAGGTTTTGTGAAAGCTAGAAAGTGACCTATTACTTGTTAAAAGAAAACCTAGTAGCCAAAAAAAAAAAAAAAAACAAAGCCTAAAAGCGTAAAAGCTGCAGGTCTACCAAACAACCTCGCTCACATTCAATTATGATTCACTGGGATAAATTAAAAAAAAATGGTGGGAAAATTAAGTTATATATTTTTAATATAATAAAAAATATATATTTTATTATTTTAATAGTTTATATATTTATAATTTTAAAAGATTCATTCAAAATTTTATATTTTTAAAGGTTAAAGTGTAATTTAATCATTACTAATTTAAAATTTTATAAATTATAATAGAATTAAAAAAAATTATTTTAGGGGGAGGGGGCAGGACCTTTGCCAGCTCCCTGGGTTTGCTCCTGGCTAGCGACGACCCCTCTAATGTAATATTCACTTGCTATTGATCTGATATTAAATCAAATCTTACTCAATAGACGTGAAAAAGTAAATTGTCATCACTCATAACGTTGTCAAACAATAAGATTAATAAAAAGATGTGGAAGGGTGGTTCACTTTTAAGTTGGGTAGAGAGCCACCGGAAATAAAATTGGTCTTTTGGTGGGAGAGTTTGAGATGAAGAAGTTTTTAGTATGGAATGGGAGTACGCCTCTTCGGATATTGTTATGGGCTTTTATATTAAAAGACAGGATTGGTTGCCTACTTATTTAGAGAGAGTGTGTGTGTGAGATCATATTCGATTCTCTTGTACTTATGGTGATGTGACGGTGATGTGACGTCTTGGGATACGAAGTCTTAGAAAACCTAGGTAATCAATCTCCACGTGTGTCTCATGTATACTCATTGGAGATATGATGTGGTATGAGGTTCATCTGTGGTATGGAAGAAAGTTTGCTGACTTAGTTAAGTTCACCAGGCACACATCATCATCGAAGGACAAGTGTAAAAGTATATGGTGTAGGTATAACAATTGCCCCAAAGTTCGCGGGTGGCAAAAGGGTGATGAAGGAACTTCTCTCACTGACAGTGGTTGTGGCTTAAATGAAGTTCGCATATTTTGTATATATATTTACTTTTATTTATTTTTTATTTTTATTTTGTAAATTGAAATTCAATCTTTGATGCTTAAAGGCAAGATTTGTATTTTTAACTTCTTGAAGAAGCTATAGAAATATGTGTTGATTTGACGGCGTGTCTATTAAATTTTTTAAAAGCTCAGAGTGAATGATTATGATTTATCTACATAAGTTTGTGGTAACAAAAGGGTTTCTTTTGTTTTCTAATGAAGAAAGAATTGAGGGGTACTTTTGAATGTTTTTGTTTTCTTTCTTTCTGTGCAAATCTTTTCAATTGTTTTTGTTCTTCATCGTTGGTTATCTTTTTTGTTTAGTTTTTGTTACAGTCTCTATATAGAAAGGATTTGAATGATCTTTTAGTGGGTTTGTGATTATAACTAGTAGGTTTTGATTTCCCTTGCTTCTTTCATATTTTGGTTTCTTTCTGTTTGATTTTATTTGATTAATTTATGGGGAAAGGACTCCTAAAAGAATGGAAGATGTGCCCACAAAGAGTGAATAGTTTGAATGTGTGAGTACTATAGAGGAGATGTGAAAATTACTAGAATGTAGGGTAATTACATGTTTTGAGAATTTTAAGCATAAATTTAGTATTGTGAAGGGAAAACATCAACTGAGCGAAATGAAGATAAGAGAACGTGAAAGTGCTTGGTTTTTTCTACCCTTATATGTATTCGAAGCAAGTTTTCATTTACCTTTGCATCCAATTCATATGGGATTGTTCCTGGTCAATTAATAGGGACTTCTTCTAATGGCCTACTTTTTAGATTGTCGTGTACGAGGGGAGGAGGTTTCTGTTAATGATTTTAGGAATTTATATATATCCTATCTCTTGCTAATGAGGCCCACCCAAGGGGTTTCATGATGTTTGCAACTCAAAAGGGTAGCAAGCCCAACGTAGATAATTTAAAAAACATTATACATCTAATAAGGGGAAAGTATTTAAAGATTGAACAAATCTATGGTGGGTGCAAACCAAGTAGTGATTGTTGTACTTGGAATCCTGATGTAAGAACGAGTGCAGAGAAGTTGCAATTTTAGAGGTTAGTTGAGGGGCCACTTATAAGGTATGAGAGGGTGGTCTAATTACTACATAAAGACCTTAATTTTAAGGTTCTATAGCTATTAGACACCTTTAGCTAATAGAACACAAGATTTACGCCTTATGCGATTTAGTCCTTTTTATCAAATTGACTAATCAAACGACAAAATTTTTAAATGAAACTTTCACACAAACATATTTTTATACTGTACACATTAAAATAATAATAAAATAAATATTTTGACCTTGGATTTGTGGTCCTGTAACCACTGTTCTGATTTGACCAAAAACAAGCTGTTGCAACTCTCCCCCCTTAGGGATTTTCGTCCCCGAAAATCTTACCAGTGAAAAGCTAGATTTATTCATCGGTCTTTTCCTCAAATATCTAGCTTCTGAATCAGCTTTCCTCTTTTCTCGGCCAAAGTCTTCGGCTTTACAAGCCTGATCAACTAATACAACAAATTCTTTCAAATCTAAAATCCCGACCAGAAGCTTAATATCCTCGTTCAACCCGTCAACAAACCGTTTGCACATGATCTCTTCGATAGAAACATACTCTTGAGCATATTTACTCAATCGCACAAATTCTCTCTCATACTCAGTTACAGTCATACGACCCTTTTTCAATTCTAAAAACTTTTTATGCTTTTGATCCAGAAACTGTTGGCTCATATATTTCTTTCAGAACTCGGTCTGAAAGAACTCTTAGGTGACTCTTTCTCTCGGCACCACTGATACTAACGTATCCTACCACTGGTATGCGGTGTCCCTCAGAAGTGATATAGCACATTTTAAATACTCCGTCGGTGTGCAAGAAAGCTCATCAAATACTCTGATAGTGTTTTCAAGCCAAAACTCGACTTTTTCAGGATCATCGTCAACATTAGCTCTGAATTCCTCAGCCCCGTGTTTACGGATCTTATCAACTGGAGGCTTATTCAATCTTAAAAGTTCGACACCTTGAGGAGTTACGGGAACAGGTTGGGGATTAAGAAGGGGTGGAGGTTGTTGAGCAGCCAGGTTCGTTTGGATATATTGTGTGAACCACTCGTTCATCATTTGGAAGTTGGATTCTTTAGCCTCTCCTCCCTAGCTACCTGATACAGATCTAGATTCAGAAGGCATTGTCCCTTAAGTGGGAGCTAGCGCATTACTTTCAACCTCATCAGCTATAGCTCGATTGGGATCTATTTACTATATAAAAACACATTTTAAAATGTCAGGAGTCATCACACTATCACAGTTTATATATAGCATGTATAACTAGACTCTCACTCACACTATGTTAATCCTAGAATCGACTAAACCGTAGCTTTGATACCAATAAATGTAACACCCCTCACCTGTATTAAACGCCAAAACAGGGGACACACGCCTATGTGGCCAGCCCGTGTGTCTCACACGGCCACAAGACATGCCCGTGTCACAGGCCATGTGGACATTCGAAATGAGAGCACATGGCTGTGTCTAAGCCCGTGTCCTACCCTGTGTCCAAACAAGTAAGCTTAGTGACTTAGGTCACACGGCCAACCACACGCCCGTGTGTCTAGCCCGTGTGCCCTTCGAAGTGGCTACATATGCCCGTGTGCCAGGCCGTATGCTAGGACGTGCCAAATATGTAATGTATACTGCCTTATGCCACACGGCCAAATCACACGCTTGTGTGTGAGGCCGTGTGGAGCATACTGACTTGATCTCAATTTCAACACTAGGGGACACACGGCCGTGTAACATAACCATGTGTCACACACGACTGAGACGCATACCCGTGTCTCTGCCCGTGTGGACAAAAATAGGCTATTTACCAGGCCATTTTGCCACCCAAAATTAGGCACACCTACACAACTCATATGGTACAAAACATAGCATCAATAGGCATATAATTCAATTCCAAATCAAGCATGATTTATACCAATTCCAACACCAACCAATACAAAACATAAATACCACAATATGTCATCTAAGTTCATACCAATCTTTATCTTATCAAATCATCAAAATGACCATTAACAAATATGCATTATTTGATCTATACTCTCAAGCATTTCAACCATTACCAAATCTCAAATTCAACCAATAGCTACTCTAACTAATAATCCACAATCAACCCTTCCACAAGCAATATAAACCACATCACAAAATAGCATTAGCACACCTATATACATACATCACCAACCAAGCCAAATAGGTCAACTTACATAGCCATATACAACATTATAAACACAACTTTTATAAGCCAAAACAAATGGCCAAATTCATAACAACACATATACCCTAAAATACCAATTTCCTATACATGCCATATATTAAAAATACCAAAATTCAAAGGTACCAAAAGATAGGTGGATAGTGTGAAGCGATCTCCGACGATCCCCAAATCTGAGCTAACTTTGAATTCACTATAAAACATAGAAAAATAAACGATGTAAGCTATAAAGCTTAATAAGCTCGTATGAAATAAACTCGATATAATCATATACATATATTTCAGCAAGTGATTATAGATGCATGAGTTCGAATAAACTAACAAACCTTTTAACTTCTAAATCACAAAAATATATACTTTCTTTACCATTTCTTCGATTCAAAGCTAATATGATTTATGCACATACCTGTACCCTCTCGTACCAATCTCATACACATTCTCGTCTTTCATTTACCCGTTGAACCATTCGGAATAGAAATCAGATACTCAGAAATCTCACACAATAAGTACATATAACATGGCCCGAAGCCAAATCAACTGATATTCATGGCCCGAAGCCAACTCAATGTATCCCCTAATGACATGTCACTAATATCCTATACTATTCCTAAGGTTCAATTGGGATTTTGAACGCCAAATTATCATCGAGTCATTGTCGAACTTATCCAAAGTCTCATATTCACAACATATACAATATCAAAGCATTTAATGAAATTTATCACATACGAACTTACCCGGTTTAAAAACGATGAAATTGTCAATTAATCGAGTACTTTATTCCAAATTCTGCTTTTCTTAATTTATATAAAATCAAATTCAACTAATTTAATCATTCATTTATTAAATTTAGTCCAATTTATACATTAAGGCTATTTTACACATTTTCCCCTAAACTTTTACATTTTTACAATTTAGTCCTTATTTCATAAAAACACAAATTAATCTAATTTAATCCACTCACATGCTAGCCGAATATCCCTAATACACATATCAGCCCATATTTTTCATTTATTTCGTATTTTAACCACTAAATTTACACATTTTACAATTTAACCCCTAATTTGCATTTTCACTAAAAATCACTTAACAAAATTTGTTTAACTATCAACAACCATTCAAAATCTATGATCAATCATCAAAACTCATATATATTCATCAATGGAAACTTTCAAAATCTTTAACAGTTTTGCAAAATAGTCCTTAGGCTAGCTAGACCTAGCTACAACGATCTCAAAAACATAGAAATCATTAAAAACGGGACAAAAATCGTACCTTAATAGACAAATGCTTTGGCTGAACCTAGGTCTTCAATTATGGCTTTCTCCCTTTTAATTTTCGGTGGAACAAGCTTAAGAAAGATAATAACTTTAAATTTTTATGTTCTTTACTTAAGATTATTTACTAATTTACCTTTTTATCCTTGATATTAAATCATTAAAATTCCATTAACCATGCACATAAATGTCCACCCACTTTTATAATGGTCTAATTACTACATAAGGCCTTAACTTTAAGGTTCTATAGCTATTAGACACCTTTAGCTAATAGAACACAAGATTTACGCTTTACGTGATTTAGTTTTTTTTATCAAATGGACCAATCAAACGATAAAATTTTTAAACGGAACTTTCACACAACCATATTTTCATACTGTAGACATTATAATAATAATAAAATAAATATTTTGACATCAGATTTGTGGTCTTGTAATCACTGTTCCGATTTGACCAAAAACGGATTGTTACAGAGCTCCTCAAAATCGATGGTCATGATACATTTACATCAACAGACGAGATTAACCATATCCCTTCATTTTAGAAATTTACAAGATATGTCATATCAAATCTAATCTAATCTTTACAAGATATGATTCCTATCAATCTTCTAAGATTAGTTACCAAAATAGCCTAAGTTTTCATATCTTCATTATCGGGCCAACTAGGCTTCAATCTGGCAGGCTTCTCCAATAGCTTACTAAATCGGGCAAGTTTTTATGGGACAAATTATCCCCATCTACACAATAGACCTCCATCAGATGCATTTGGTGCTATGGTCACGGGCTTTGAACTGCGGCCCATGACATTCTCCCACACCCATTCTTGCAACGCCCTCATTGCAACTTTTGAATGGCACTGACTTGACTCGCCTCGATCTCCTCTCAACACCTTAGCTTTTCTCTTTCTTCGGGACTTTTGCCTCAGCTTACGTCGGTTCTTAACTTGAGTCGTCCTACTTGTTGCATTTACTCTGGTCAACTATCCAACATACATCAATTCTTTTCCCTTGAAGTCCGATGCATCACCCACCTTTCCCATAGGTGGAAGCCTTACCGATGACTCGGTCAACCCCGACGCATCACTCAAATTGAGCCTCATTGGTCCCAGCTTCACTGTTTTCATCGCAACTTTTTCCTCTAAGTTCGATGATAAACTCACCTCTTTCTTGGGTAGAAGCCCCTCCGATGACTCAACAAGCTTAGACATTACCTTTCTTTTGACTACGGCTTGCCTTGGACAGTTTCGCAGCTCATGCGAACCACGATACAAGAAGTACTTTACTCGCTTCTTTTTACTCCTCTTTACCCTCTTGGCTTCTGCTTTTCCCTTGCTCAAACCAAGCTTATTGGGCTCCTTGTCTACTCCATCTTCCCCTTCGATGAAAGACTTCTTCGATTTTTGCAACCTATGCGGACCATGACACAAGAAGCACTCCACTATCTTCTTCTTGCTTTCAGCCTCTTTGGCTTCGACACCCCTTGCGCTCGAACCAAGTCCCAAGGCCTTACCCACTGGCTTCTTTTCCTTAGAATGCGCGGATTTCTTCGGACATTTCTTCAACATGTGTAGACTGTCGCAGATAAAGCATTTGAACTTGTCCCTTTTTCCTCTTGGGTTTCTTCTTCCCAACTAGTGGTTTCCCATTACCACCATTGTCGCCGTTGCTATTGCTATCAACAACATCTTCCTTATGATCCTTTTCACATACGCCCCTTTCCTCAAACTTGGAAGACCCAATCTTGTCTTTCCCTAGACCAAGCTTGACCACGAATTTTACTATCATCATGGCTTCCGACATCGTTTGGACACCTCTTTGTTCCACCTTCTATCTAACCCACGGCTTCAGTCCATTCTGGAAAGCAAAGCAATGCTTCTTTCTTGGTCACCTCTAAAACTTGGAGCATGAGTTTTTTGAACTCACGAACATACTCCCCTACTCTGCCCCGTTGCGTTATCCCTTGCAACTTTGCCCAAGCTTCTTCCTTGGTAAATTCTAGGTAAAATTGTCCATTCAACTCATATTGGAACTCCTGCCACTTCCTAATCTCACCTTGCCTTTTATCTGTGGTCGTGCCTCGCCACCATAAAAGTGCAATATTAGTAAGAAACATTGAAGCAGTGTTTACCTTAACAGCATCATCCACGATGCCTTTGGCACGGAAGTAGTTTTCCATCCTCCATAAGAAATTGTCCACATCGTATGCAAACCTTGTCCCCACAAAGTTTTTAGGCTTCGGGACATCCTCGTAACTGAGTGCTGCACCTGACACTCCTTCCCCCACGGTTGCTCGACACAAGGATAGCTCTCCCTCGAGCTCCTCTATTCTTGTGCTCAAAGCCATCGTCGTGGCTATTATTTCCTCCTTCAAAGCCATCAGCATGGCCTCGAGAGCATCGTTCATCTCCGACATTTTATCTCTATATGAATTAAACAACTTGCTTACCTTATCCATGGTAGAATCAAGAGACATCTTTACATAGTCTCTGGACTGCTTCTTCCAATTGTCTATGCGATTCTCTACCCGATCGAGTGACTCTTTTACGTCCTCCATTGATCCCTTGAGTTTATCCCCATGTTTCTCTACTACTGATAGCATCTCCCTCAAAGACTTTCTGGCCCACCTTTGTTCGAACTCTTCTTTCGACATCTCAACAGTGCCTTCGAACCAATAGCTCGAATACCACTTGTCACGGGGCTAGATCTTTCATCTCACAATCCGTGCAGCCTTAGGCGATCCGTTTGTCCAAACTCGCCTAAGTCAGCCTTTACTCAAGTGAGAATTCCTTTAGAAGTCCTTCAAGGCACCAATTTATATAGCAGAAGCAGTTTATGCCAAAAGAAGCAACAAAATAACAACAGAAAAGCGCACACAGGGTGTTTGATTAAATATTCTCAATATTCTCTTATTCACAAAGAATAATGAAACAACGAATGGAGTGAGTACAAATGAGGGGGAGACTCTCTATTTATAGTTGAGCTCCCCAAAAACAAACGGTCAAGATACATTTACATTGACGGACGAGATTAAATATATCCCTTGATTTTAGGGATTTACAAGATATATCATATCAAATCTAATCTAATCTTTACAAGATATGATTCCTATCAATCTTCTAAGATTAGTTACCAAAATAGCCTAAGTTGCCATAACTTCATTATCGTGCCAACCAAGCTTCACTCTAACAAGCTTCTCCAACAGCTTACTGAATCGGGCTAGTTCTTGTAGGCCAAATGATCCCCATCTACACAATAGACCTCCATCGGAGGCATTTGGTGCGATGGTCATGGGCTTTGAACTGCGGCCCGTGACACTGAAACCTTCTTCTAGCTCGAGGGCTCCCTAACCCTCGGTCGAAATTTATTTTATAATAATATAATATTTTATTTATGACATTAATTATTACAAAATATTTCCTTATTATAAAATAAATTTTGATTGTTAAAAGGAAATTGCACTATAATATTTTATAACAATTATATTTATGTCATGTTTATTTTACAAAGAACAATGTAATTTGTTTTACAAAGAACAATGTAAAATATAAATTTATATAAAAAAATAAATTCAATTAAACAATGAAAAGATGAGAAAATCTCAAATGTATGTTTGTTTCATTGTAAACGGTTTTTATGAAATATTTGACGGATGTCTACTAAATAACAGAAAATATTTTATACATATTCATCTAAACACTAGAAAATATTAGCTTTCTCGGAAAAGTAAGGCATTTTCCAAAAATAATTTTTCGAAAGTCATTTTCAGTAAAACAAACGGAGTCTAAAAAACAAATGCATTAATGAGTAATAACCCTTTACCTAATTCAATACTTATATAAAAAAAAATTTAATGATAAATTTGACCACCAACGTTTGCATGTTTTGTCAAAACGACCCTAATTGTATTTTTGAGCCTTTTTTTACTATCAACTTTTGTTCTTTTTTTTTTAATCTGCTTTTTCTAACAGATTTAATGAATAAATTTAAGGTTTCAATTTTTCTTTTCTTTCAAAAGGTTTCAATCTTTCATACGTTTGTTTATTGAGAAGTTTTTCTATTGAGTTAATTTTTTTAGATAATTACGTTTATTTTCTTTAAATTAAGAGTTATTTTTAATTTAATGTATTATTTATTTATTTTATTATTTTTCACATGTGATTATCTTATTGGGTTATCTTAGTAATAAATTACATTTCATTAAAAATATTCCACATTATCCCCGTTAACTTTTTTAACGGTACTTTCATTAAATATGTTAGAAAAAGCATATTGAAAAAAAGAACAAAAATTGATGGTAAAAAAAGCTTAAAAATACAATTTGAGCCATTTTAACAAAAAATGCAAATGTTAATGGCTAAATTTGTCATTAAGCAAAAAAAAAAAAAAAAAAAAACAGCAAATCACAACCATTTGAGTTCTGATATAAATAAGGTCTCTAAACATTAATTAATGAATTTTAAATTTTTTATTCTTTTTAACTTTTTTTTTACACATGGCAGCGTGTTTTAAATTAAGAAGCAAATGCATTAATGAGTAATAATCCTTTACCTAATTCAATACTTTACATAATCAACCACTAATAACAATATCCTCTAAAAGTCTCTAGCATTGATGACACATAAAACCTATAATTAAATGGTCCAATCTCCTCTATAACTTCCCCAAAATAAAATTAAGAGTACAACAAGAAAACTAAAACTACATAGCCTTTTAAATACAATAGAGAAAACTTGTTTCATTGTCATGGCTTACGAAAAAAGCAGAATGAATTTTACTTATAAACAAGCTTTCACTTTGTAGTAGTTAGTGGAAGGCAAATTTCTTCCAAAATGTCACCATGTCTTGATTTAGTAATAGACTTGAATTGATGAAAATGTAACAAAACCAATCAAAATTTAAAAGGTTTAATTCTGCATTTGACCCCTAGTATTGACACTTTCTTCTAATTTAGCACTTGTGAATTTTTTTTTATTGTTATAACTATACCTAAACTATTCTTTATTAATGGTTTTGGTTTTCTTTAACGCCATTAAAAAATTGAAATAGCATTCCAAGGTGATAACACATGAACAAAATATCTAATTTCTTTTCAAAAAGTATATATAGAAAATAAACGTGTGTATATTTTTAAAAAAGAAAAGTCAAATTCGTATCAAACAATATTGTTGAAGAAATATTTGATAAATAAGGCTACCCATGCTGTTGAGTTCAGAGTCAAGTTGGCTCATCATGTCTCGGGACCATATCCCCGTACAGTGGTGGAGCCACGTTGAGGGCATGGCCACCCCAAAGTTTAAAATTTTTAAACTTAGTCCTTTGTAAATTTACACTATAGCCCTCCTAAAAATGTAAGTCAGTCCCTTAAGGTTTAAGATTTTTGTAATTTTCCCCTTTGTAATATATTATAGTCCTCTTAAAAATATAAGTAGACCCCTCCAATATTTTTATAAGATTAAAAATAATATTAAAAAATTTATTTTTGATAAAAACAAAAAAAAAATATTCTTGAAGAAGCTTAATTACTCATGATGACTTTTGAATGATATTTTTGTTAAATAATAAATTAATGTTTATTTAATAGTTTACTTAACTTAATAATATTTTATAAGTAATATAATAATATATATAAAAAAAAAGATGAAGAGACTTTTATCATCTTTCTTCTTCATATTGGTGCTTTGCAAGGAAAGCAGGAAAAAAATTTTCTTTATCAGTTTTCCTCCAAATTTGAAGTATAGGGTGTGTTTTTCTTTAAACTTTTCATTGATTTTGAATATTTGAAACTTGTTTTACACACATGTATCAATATTTTTTTTGTTTTATCAAGTATATTAAAAGTTGTCATTAAAGGATATTGATGGAACTTGGAAGCATATAAAATTAAGTGAAATGTGTATGTTTTTGGATGGAAAATGATTGGATGGAAAATGATTAGGAGACGGTTTCTAACTTGTTAGAAGTGTAAAAATGAAACAAAAATAGTTAGATAATGTCATAGTAAGTTTCGGCCAAAGTGAAGGGGAGGAAGAAAACCTTGGTCACTTTATTTAAAAATATGTCAAATGATAACTTGTGAAGTAGTGAGCATTCCTGTCAAATGATAGCTATTTCGTCTTAATTGCTGGAATACTGATTCTTTTGAAAAATATTTTTTATATGTTTAAATCAAGTGTCATGTTGGAATACTTCTTCTTTTGAATCGATTGTTTATATATTTAAATCGACTGTTACATAGTACTTCTAATTCTAGCTCAGCCCCCAAGATTAATATTCTGGCTCCACCACAATCCTCATATATTTATGGAAAAATTACTATGATTTCAATACCCATAATTGTTGAGGCTACTTATGGTGCACTTCCTCTAAACATATTGAGCACAGAACTAAACTAAAAAAAAAAAAATTGACTTTCTATAATGAAAAAAAAAAAAGGCCAAAATTGGTAAATAATGAAAAAAAGTAGTTTAGAAAATAAAAAGGTGTGATATTTCTATAATGTTACGTTTGGTAGAAGTATTACTTTTTACATATGTTTTAGTATAAGAGTTGGTAATAAACTAATTTAATTGGTAATATTTAATCACTCTCATGCTTTATTTTTAGCAAGGAGAAGTATATTTTTTTCGCTTATTTGAAGATGTCTTATTTTTTACAGCAGTTTTACTCATCATTTTGATTTCGAGTTTAAATTTATACTAATTGTACGTTTGGTAGAAGTATTACTTTTTACATATGTTTTAGTATAAGAGTTGGTAATAAACTAATTTAATTGGTAATATCTAATCACTCTCATGCTTTATTTTTAGCAAGGAGAAGTATATTTTTTTCGCTTATTTGAAGATGTCTTATTTTTTACAACAGTTTTACTCATCATTTTGATTTCGAGTTTAAATTTATACTAATTGTACGTTTGGTAGAAGTATTACTTTTTACATATGTTTTAGTATAAGAGTTGGTAATAAACTAATTTAATTGGTAATATTTAATCACTCTCATGCTTTATTTTTAGCAAGGAGAAGTATATTTTTTTCGCTTATTTGAAGATGTCTTATTTTTTACAACAGTTTTACTCATCATTTTGATTTCGAGTTTAAATTTATACTAATTGTTATTTATTCTATGTCCAACCATTTTAACTTATGTGTATTAAATAAACTTTTTCCTCGTACTTTTACATTAGAACCAAACATAACATAAAAAATTAAATAACTTAATTTAACCATTATATTTTATTTTTAAATATAATTATAAAAGATAAAAAAAGTAATTAAGATAAAAAATTAAAATTTGGATTATAAAATTTCAAAATGTTGTACAGACTAAAATTACAAATTGGTATCTACCATTACATGTTAATATTAATCGAAATGGATTAAAATTGGTCAAACACATCAAAATTTTAATGGAAAGGATACTAATTTAAAATTGAAATGATAATACGGACTAATACGAGCATGATACTCATGGCTAATTACTTTAGTGATACATACATTTAATGCTGCTAAATACCTAACATTTTGGACCATTACTCACCCCTTTACATGTGAGAAAAATGTGCATTTTTTTGAAATATGTTTTGCATTAAATTCCATTTTGTTAAGGGTAGGTTTGGAAGGGCAGTGAGGTAGGGTGGGGGTGCATTTAACTTACTTTTTATTTTACATTATAGTGTCATTATAGTTTCTAATTTCATCGCCACCGCTATTTTTACATTACCCACAGATAAATATACTGCCCTATCCAAACCCACCCTAAATATTTACAAAAGCTTCCTTAAATCCTAAATTGATCATCTCAAAATCCCTTTCCTACATATCATGTTTAACATGGAAATTATTGAAATATATTTGCTTATTTTTCTTCTTTTAATCTTTGTTATCACCAAGCGCTTGATCAAACAAAATGTAAACACATGAATCTCCCACCAAGTCCACCAACTCTTCCCATTCTAGGCCATCTCCATCTGCTTAAGGAACCCTTCAACAGGTCCTTCTTTTCCCTCTCGCAAAAACATGACCCAATCGTTTCCCTCCAGCTCGGTTCACACCTTGCGATTGTCACATAATCCCTGTCGGTTGTTGATCGTAGTGTACAGAGTCTTAAAATTTATATAATGAATGATCTAGCCTAGAAACTAACTATCATCAAGATTGAGGCAAGTGCACCTATCGAACAGTAGTATAGTTTAGTGGCAAGACCGGATTGTCGAACCTAAAGGAACCAAAAGTACTAATACTGACTTTCTTTTTATTATTTAACCTAAGATTTAAGAGATTTGTTATTTATTCTAAAATTAACTAACTACTAAGCTAAAGATGCTAGGACACAGAGAATGATTTGGGAAAAATCAATTGATTAAGACAATACCCAAGGAAGAATCCACGTAGACTTCACTTGTTATCTAACTCTGAACCAAACGATTTATTCACTTGACTTGATCCGTAGGATTCCCTAATTTATCTTAATACCTCTCTCGAAGCGACTAATGTCTAACCCTAGGTTGATTAATTGAAATCTCTTTCTAATTAAAACCCCTAGAATTGCATTAACTCGATCTTTCAAAATATTTAACAGTTTTGCAAAATAGTCCCTAGGCTAGCTAGACCTAGCTATAACGATCTCAAAAACATAGAAATCATTAAAAACGGGACAAAAATCGTACCTTAATAGACAAAAATGCTTTGGCTGAACCTAGGTCTTCAATTATGGCTTTCTCCCTTTTAATTTTCGGTGGAACAAGCTTAAGAAAGATAATAACTTTAAATTTTTATGTTCTTTACTTAAGATTATTTCCTAATTTACCTTTTTATCCTTGATATTAAATCATTAAAATTCCATTAACCATGCACATAAATGTCCACCCACTTTTATAATGGTCTAATTACTACATAAGGACCTTAACTTTAAGGTTCTGTAGCTATTAGACACCTTTAGCTAATAGAACACAAGATTTACGCTTTACGTGATTTAGTTTTTTTTAATCAAATGGACCAATCAAACGATAAAATTTTTAAACGAAACTTTCACACAGCCATATTTTCATACTGTAGACATTATAATAATAATAAAATAAATATTTTGACATCAGATTTGTGGTCTTGTAATCACTGTTCCGATTTGACCAAAAACGGGTTGTTACAGAGCTCCTCAAAATCGATGGTCATGATACATTTACATCAACGGACGAGGTTAACCATATCCCTTGATTTTAGGAATTTACAAGACATGTCATATCAAATCTAATCTAATCTTTATAAGATATGATTCCTATCAATCTTCTAAGATTAGTTACCAAAATAGCCTAAGTTTTCATATCTTCATTATCGGGCCAACTAGGCTTCAATCTGACAGGCTTCTCCAACAGCTTACTAAATCGGGCAAGTTTTTATGGGCCAAATTATCCCCATCTACACAATAGACCTCCATCAGATGCATTTGGTGCGATGGTCACGAGCTTTGAACTGCGGCCCATGACATTCTCCCACACTCATTCTTGCAACGCCCTCATTGCAACTTTTGAATGGCACTGACTTGACTCACCTCGATCTCCTCTCAACACTTTAGCTTTTCTCTTCCTTGGGGACTTTTGCCTCAGCTTACGTCGGTTCTTAACTTGAGCCGTCCTACTTGTTGCATTTACTCTGGTCAACTATCCAACATGCATCAATTCTTTTCCCTTGAAGTCCGATGCATTGCCCACCTCTCTCACAGGTGGAAGCCTTACTGATGACTCGGTTAACCCCGACGCATCACTCAAATTGAGCCTCATTGGTCCTAGCTTCACTATTTTTATCGCAACTTTTTCCTCTAAGTTCGATGACAAACTCACCTCTTTCTTGGGTAGAAGCCCCTCCAATGACTCAACAAGCTTAGACTTTACCTTTCTTTTGACTACGGCTTGCCTTGGACAGTTTCGCAGCTCATGCGAACCACGATACAAGAAGTACTTTACTCGCTTCTTTTTACTCCTCTTTACCGTCTTGGCTTCGGCTTTTCCCTTGCTCGAGCCAAGCTTATTGGGCTCCTTGTCTACTCCATCTTCCCCTCCGATGAAAGACTTCTTCGGTTTTCGCAACCTATGCGGACCATGACACAAGAAGCACTCCACTGGCTTCTTCTCGCTTTCAGCCTCTTTGGCTTCGACACCCCTTGTGCTCGAACCAAGTCCCAAGGCCTTACCCACCGGCTTCTTTTCCTTAGAATGCGCGGATTTCTTTGGACATTTCTTCAACATGTGTAGACCGTCACAGATAAAGTATTTGAATTTGTCCCTTTTTCCTCTTAGGTTACTTCTTCCCAACTCGTGGTTTCCCATTACCACCATTGTCGCCGTTGCTATTGCCATCAACAACATCTTCTTTGTGATCCTTTTCACATACGCCCCTTTCCTCAGACTTGGAAGACCCAAGCTTGTCTTTCCCTAGACCAAGCTTAACCATGGATTTTATTATCATTATGGCTTCCGACATCTTTTAGACACCTCTTTGTTCCACCTTCTATCTAACCCACGGCTTCAGTCCATTCTGGAAAGCAAGCAATGCTTCTTTCTTGGTCACCTCTAAAACTTGGAGCATGAGTTTTTTGAACTCACGAACATACTCCCCTACTCTACCCCGTTGCGTTATCCCTTGCAACTTTGCCCAAGCTTCTTCCTTGGTAAATTCTGGGTAAAATTGTCCATTCAACTCATAGTGGAACTCCTGCCACTTCCTAATCTCACCTTGTCTTTTATCTGTGGTCGTGCCTCGCCACCATAAAAGTGCAATATTAGTAAGAAACATTGAAGCAGTGTTTACCTTAACAGCATCATCCACGATACCTTTGGCACGGAAATAGTTTTCCATCCTCCATAAGAAATTGTCCACATTGTATGCAAACCTTGTCTCCACAAAGTTTTTAGGCTTCGGGACATCCCCGTAACTGAGTGCTGCACTTGACACTCCTTCCCCCACGGTTACTCGACACAAGGCCAGCTCTCCCTCGAGCTCCTCTATTCTTGTGCTCAAAGCCATCGTCGTGGCTATTGTTTCCTCCTTCAAAGCCATCAGCATGGCCTCGAGAGCATCGTTCATCTCCGACATTTTATCTCTATGTGAATTAAACAACTTGCTTACCTTATCCATGGTAGAATCAAGAGACATCTTTACATAGTCTCTGGACTGCTTCTTCCAATTGTCTATGCGATCCTCTACCCGATCGAGTGACTCTTTTACGTCCTCCATTGATCCCTTGAGTTTATCCACATGTTTCTCTATTACTGATAGCACCTCCCTCAAAGACTTTCTGGCCCACCTTTGTTCGAACTCTTCTTTCGACATCCCAACAGTGCCTTCGAACCAATAGCTCGAATACCACTTGTCACGAGGCTAGATCTTTCATCTCACGATCCGTACAGCCTTAGGCGATCCGTTTGTCCAAACTCGCCTAAGTCAGCCTTTACTCAAGTGAGGATTCCTTTAGAAGTCCTCCAAGGCACCAATTTATATAGCAGAAGCAGTTTATGCCAAAAGAAGCAACAAAATAACAACAGAAAAGCGCACACAGAATGTTTGAGTTTATGCCAAAAGAAGCAACAAAATAACAACAGAAAAGCGCACACAGAATGTTTGATTAAATATTCTCAATATTCTCTTATTCACAAAGAATAATGAAACAATGAATGGAGTGAGTACAAATGAGGGGGAGACTCTCTATTTATAGTTGAGCTCCCCCAAAACAAACGGTCAAGATACATTTACATCGACGGACGAGATTAAATATATCCCTTGATTTTAGGGATTTACAAGATATATCATATCAAATCTAATCTAATCTTTACAAGATATGATTCCTATCAATCTTCTAAGATTAGTTACCAAAATAGCCTAAGTTTCCATAACTTCATTATCGTGCCAACCAAGCTTCACTCTAACAAGCTTCTCCAACAGCTTACTGAATTGGGCTAGTTCTTGTAGGCCAAATGATCCCCATCTACACAATAGACCTCCATCGGAGGCATTTGGTGCGATGGTCATGGGCTTTGAACTGCGTCCCGTGACACTGAAACCTTCTTCTAGCTCGAGGGCTCCCTAACCCTCGGTCGAAATTTATTTTATAATAATATAATATTTTATATATGACATTAATTATTACAAAATATTTCCTTATTATAAAATAAATTTTGATTGTTAAAAGGAAATTACACTATAATATTTTATAACAATTATATTTATGTCATTTTGTTTTACAAAGAACAATGTAAAATATAAATTTATATAAAAAAATAAATTCAATTAAACAACGAAAAGATGAGAAAATCTCAAATGTATGTTTGTTTCATTGTAAACGGTTTTTATGAAATATTTGACGGATGTCTACTAAATAACAGAAAATATTTTATATAGATTCATCTAAACACTAGAAAATATTAGCTTTCTCCGAAAAGTAAGGCATTTTCCAAAAATTATTTTTCGAAAATTATTTTCAGTAAAACAAACGGAGTCTAAAAAACAAATGCATTAATGAGTAATAACCCTTTACCTAATTCAATACTTATATAAAAAAAAGTTTAATGATAAATTTGGCCACCAACGTTTGCATGTTTTGTCAAAACGACCCTAATTGTATTTTTGAGCCTTTTTTTGCTATCAACTTTTGTTCTTTTTTTTTTAATCTGCTTTTTCTAACAGATTTAATGAATAAATTTAAGGTTTCAATTTTTCTTTTCTTTCAAAAGGTTTCAATCTTTCATACGTTTGTTTACTGGGAAGTTTTTCTATTGAGTTAATTTTTTTAGATAATTACGTTATTTTCTTTAAATTAAGAGTTATTTTTAATTTAATGTATTATTTATTTATTTTATTATTTTTCACATGTAATTATCTTATTGGGTTATCTTAGTAATAAATTACATTTCATTAAAAATATTCCACATTATCCCCGCTAACTTTTTTAACGGTACTTTCATTAAATATGTTAGAAAGGCATATTGAAAAAAAAGAACAAAAATTGATGGTAAAAAAAGCTTAAAAATACAATTTGAGCCATTTTAACAAAAGATGCAAATGTTAGTGGCTAAATTTGTCATTAAGCAAAAAAAAAAAAAAAAAAAAAAAAGCAAATCACAACCATTTGAGTTCGGATATAAATAAGGTCTCTAAACATTAATTAATGAATTTTAAATTTTTTATTCTTTTTAAATTTTTTTTTTTACACATGGCAGCGTGTTTTAAATTAAGAAGCAAATGCATTAATGAGTAATAATCCTTTACCTAATTCAATACTTTACATAATCAACCACTAATAACAATATCCTAACTTATTATCGTCAAATTATGCAACAATAAACTCCAATCAGTACAATAACAATGGTAGAGGTCCTCTAAAACTCTCTAGCATTGATGACACATAAAACCTATAATTAAATGGTCCAATCTCCTCTATAACTTCCCCAAAATAAAATTAAGAGTACAACAAGAAAACTAAAACTACATAGCCTTTTAAATACAATACAGAAAACTTGTTTCATCGTCATGGCTTACGAAAAAAGCAGAATGAATTTTACCTATAAACAAGCTTTCACTTGGTAGTAGTTAGTGGAAGGCAAATTTCTTCCAAAATGTCACCACGTCTTGATTTAGTAATAGACTTGAATTGATGAAAATGTAACAAAACCAATCAAAATTTAAAAGGTTTAATTCTGCATTTGACCCCTAAAATTGACACTTTCTTCTAATTTAGCACTTGTGATTTTTTTTTTATTGTTATAACTATACCTAAACTATTTTTTTATTAATGGTTTTGGTTTTCTTTAACGCCATTAAAAAAAATGAAATAGCATTCCAAGGTGATAACACATGAACAAAATATCTAATTTCTTTTCAAAAAGTAAATATAGAAAATAAACGTGTGTATATTTTTAAAAAGAAAAATCAAATTCGTATCAAACAATATTGTTGAAGAAATATTTGATAAATAAGGCTAACCATGCTGTTGAGTTCAGTGTCAAGTTGGCTCATTATGTCTCGGAACCATATCCCCGTACAGTGGTGGAGCCACGTTGAGGGCATGGCCACCCTAAGTTTAAAATTTTTAAACTTAGTCCTTTGTAAATTTACACTGTAGCCCTCCAAAAAATATAAGTAAGTCCCTTAAGGTTTAAGATTTTTGTAATTTTCCCCTTTGTCTATATATTATAGTCCTCTTAAAAATATAAGTAGACCCCTCCAATATTTTTATAGGATTAAAAATAATATTAAAAAATTTATTTTTGATAAAAACAAAAAAAAAATATTTTTGAAGAAGCTTAATTACTCATGATGACTTTTGAATGATATTTTTGTTAAATAATAAATTAATGTTTATTTAATAGTTTACTTAACGTAATAATATTTTATAAGTAATATAATAATATATATAAAAAAAAAAGATGAAGAGACTTTGATCATCTTTCTTCTTCATATTGGTGCTTTGCAAGGAAAGAAAGAAAAAAAATTTCTTTATCAGTTTTCCTCCAACTTTGAAGTATAGGGTATATTTTTCTTCAAACTTTTCATTGATTTTGAATATTTGAAACTTGTTTTACACACATGTATCAATAGTTTTTTTTGTTTTATCAAGTATATTAAAAGTTGCCATTAAAGGATATTGATGGAACTTGGAAGCATATAAAATTAAGTGAAATGTGTATGTTTTTGGATGGAAAATGATTGGATGGAAAATGATTAGGAGATAGTTTCTAACTTGTTAGAAGTGTAAAAATGAAACAAAAATAGTTAGATAATGTTATAGTAAGTTTCGGCCAAAGTGAAGGGCAGGAAGAAAACCTTGGTCACTTTATTTAAAATTATGTCAAATGATAACTTGTGAAGTAGTGAGCATTCTTGTCGAATGATAGCTATTTCGTCTTAATTGTTGGAATACTGATTCTTTTGAATATATTTTTTATATGTTTAAATCAAGTGTTATGTTGGAATACTTCTTCTTTTGAATCGATTGTTTATATATTTAAATCGACTGTTACATAGTACTTCTAATTCTAGCTCAACCCCCAAGATTAATATTCTGGCTCCACCACAATCCTCACATATTTATGGAAAAATTACTATGATTTCAATACCCATAATTGTTGAGGCTACTTATGATTTACTTCCTCTAAACATATTGAGCACAGAACTAAACTAAAAAATAAATAAATAAATAAATAAATTTGACTTTCTATAATGCACAAAAAAAAAAGGCCAAAATTGGTAAATAATGAAAAAAAGTAGTTTAGAAAATAAAAAGGTGCGATATTTCTATAATGTTACGTTTGGTAGAAGTATTACTTTTTACATATGTTTTAGTATAAGAGTTGGTAATAAACTAATTTAATTAGTAATATTTAATCACTCTCATGCTTTATTTTTAGCAAGGAGAAGTATATTTTTTCGCTTATTTGAAGATGTCTTATTTTTTACAACAGTTTTACTCAGCATTTTGATTCCGAGTTTAAATTTATACTAATTGTTATTTATTCTATGTCCAACCATTTTAACTTATATGTATTAAATAAACTTTTTCCTCATACTTTTACATTAGAACCAAACATAACATAAAAAATTAAATAACTTAATTTAACGATTATATTTTATTTTTAAATATAATTATAAAAGATAAAAAAAGTAATTAAGATAAAAAATTAAAATTTGGATTATAAAATTTCAAAATGTTGTACAGACTAAAATTATAAATTGGTATCTACCATTACATGTTAATATTAATAGAAATGGATTAAAATTGGTGAAACACATCAAAATTTTAATGGAAAGGATACTAATTTAAAATTGAAATGATAATACGGACTAATACGAGCATGATACTCATGGCTAATTACTTTAGTGATACATACATTTAATGCTGCTAAATACCTAACATTTTGGACCATTACTCACCCCTTTACATGTGAGAAAAATTTGCATTTTTTTGAAATATTTTTTGTATTAAATTCCATTTTGTTAAGGGTAGGTTTGGAAGGGCAGTGAGGTAGGGTGGGGGTGCATTTAACTTACTTTTTATTTTACATTATAGTGTCATTATAGTTTCTAATTTCATCGCCACCGCTATTTTTACATTACCCGTAGATAAATACACTGCCCTATCCAAACCCACCCTAAATCTTTATAAAAGCTTCCTTAAATCCTAAATTGATCATCTCAAAATCCCTTTCCTACATATCATGTTTAACATGGAAATTATTGAAATATATTTGCTTATTTTTCTTCTTTTAATCTTTGTTATGACCAAGCGCTTGATCAAACAAAATTTAAACACATGAATCTTCCACCAAGTCCACCAACTCTTCCCATTCTAGGCCATCTCCATCTGCTTAAGGAACCCTTCAATAGGTCCTTCTTTGCCCTCTCGCAAAAACATGACCCAATCTTTTCCCTCCGGCTCGGTTCACACCTTGCGATTGTCACATAATCGGTTGTTGATTGTAGTGTCCAGAGTCTTAAAATTTATATAATGAATGATGTAGCCTAGAAACTAACTATCATCAAGATTGAGGCAAGTGCACCTATCGAACAGTAGTATAGTTTAGTGGCAAGACCGGACTGTCGAACCCAAAGGAACCAAAAGTACTAATACTGACTTTCTTTTTACTATTTAACCTAAGATTTAAGAGATTTGTTATTTATTCTAAAATTAACTAACTACTAAGCTAAAGATGCTAAGACACAGAGAATGATTTGGGAAAATACTTTTGGGAAAAACCAATTGATTAAGACAATACCCAAGGAAGAATCCACGTAGCCTTCACTTGTTATCTAACTCTGAACCAAACGATTTATTCACTTGACTTGATCCGTAGGATTCCCTAATTTATCTTAATACCTCTCTCGAGGCGACTAATGTCTAACCCTAGGTTGATTAATTGAAATCTCTTTATTAAAACCCCTAGAATTGCATTAACTCGATCTGTGGACTCCCATATTAGGTTTGACCCTAATCCGGCAGATTTTCATCATCCTATCTCTAGGGTTGCGATCAACTCCGCTTAATTATGCTAGATCTACTCTTAGACAGTGTCTATTCCTCCTCTGCCTAAGCACATCAATACTTGAATCAATATCCTGAAATACCAAAACAAGAATTAAGAACACATGATTAAGAACAAATCAAGTATTTATCATATAGTTCAGAAAACAACAAGAAGATTCGTCTTAGGTTTCATCCCCCTCAGGTATTTGAGGGGTTTAGTTCATAATCATAAAAGAAAACATCTCAGAAGAAAATATAAAACAAAACATAAGAAAACCCTAAACCCCCTGAAGGAATTGAAGGAGAGATCCTCCGTCTTGAGTATGACTTCGGCTTCTTGAGATGAATCTACTGGCTTTCTTCGAGTGAATCCCACAATTTTGACCTCTCTAACTCGGCTCCTTGGCCTAGCTGCACGCCCCCTGAAAGTTGGCCACTAGGGTGTTTATATAGGCTTTTGGAATGTCTTTCTTTGCCTCTAAGTACCCTATTCTGAGTGAAATTCCTCTTTGTCACAGCAGGGACAAGCCCGTGTAGCACGCCCGTGTGAATTGAGGCCAGGTCGTGGTCGAGCCTGCTAAAGGGGCACGGCAGTGTGGTGAAACCCCAGGCCGTGTTGATTTCCTACCTTGGCCTATTTGGCCTGTTTTTGGCCCATTTCTTGTTCTTTTCATCCTCCGATGCTTTCCTATGTATAAAACATGAAATTAAAGGATTAGAAGCACCAAATTCCACAATTCAGGGAATAAATCATCCAAAAGTACACTAAATGTGGGATTAAAATATGTATATAGTACGGTTTATCAAATACCCCCACACTTAAGGTTTTGCTTGTCCTCAAACAAAATTCTCAACTTACAATTAAGAACTTATTTTCCTCAGTTCATAATTCTCATCAACAATGTCTCATCATAATTCATAGATAATTTATACATGGATAATTCAACTCAAAGAGTCCTAAAGGTTCAAGTAATCTAAGTCATATATTTTTGTAACATGAAAACATAGGTGTTTCCCCTCATCTAAGTAATTACCTCTGATTCAAAACCGACAAGGGTTGACATCCTTACTAAAGATTCATTCAATTCACTCGAAGTGTTTAAGGTTCAGAATTAAGCACTCAAAAGTCAAACATGAAAAGTTAATCCCATAAGCTTGCATGAGAATCAAATCTCCACCACTATAATATGAGATGATACACAAATCAAAATGTCTTTAAAAAGGGGTTGTAATGGGGCTTGGATTAATGGTGTGGATAAAGCCTGAATTAGAGGTTAGAAACGAGATTGAATTGATAAATTATCTAACTAAAAAAATGAACTAATCCTGAATAATTACATCAATTGAAATACTAATAATACTATTAACACGAGCTTCTTCTAAAGATGTGAATTTAACTGTTTAAGCTCCAATAACAAAGAAGTAATAATGAATAGATTCCTAATAAATTTTTTTTAAGATAAATCATATAATAAAAGATGGAATCAACTACTGAAATGAATAAAAATTAGGCAACCGATCAAATCAAATCTTTACAAGGGTAGTCAAGAGAAATGGTGATAACAAATATAAGATGGGTTTTGGGTTAATATTAGTGGGTGAGTCAATAAATGGGTTGTTAGGATCAAAGGGGTTTACTAGGGGTTAATTGTGAGGGTAGGCTTTTAGTGGAGTAAGTGGGTTAAATCCTAAGTGCCTTTATCATCTCTGTATATCAAATCAACGGTGTAGTCTCGACATGTATAATCGAAGCAAGTTCTAGAATAACAAATCAATGTTGACATACTCATAATAAAAAAAAAGTGAGCAAGAAAAGAATATGCTCTAAAAGGCTCAAAATCTCACAAAAATTATGGCTTTTGATGTCGACCTCGTAAATTTCAAATTTCAAAGTAATATTCAAATTTAGGTCAACAACCTAGCAAAAAAAAAATTAATTCTAAAAAATAGACTTATCATGCTTGATTCTCTAGTATCTTAAAGTTTAAATTATCAATGTACAATTAGCTATGACTTAATCCAAAACATATCAATGAAAATCATAAATCACAGTAAATTTCATTCTAATCATAATATGAGAAAATTTATTAAGAACAAGATATAATTCAGGGGAAAAAATTTTGAAACTTTTTTAAGATTCACCCCCCACACTTAAGATGTACATTGCCTTCAATGTACAAAGATATATCCATAATGTAGTAAGAAAATCATAATGTAAGGAGGAGAGTGAAACTTACTAAATTTTGGATGGAGTCAAAGGGAAGAAACGAGGGGAATTCGGGTCGAGTTGGAGGAGGAGGCACTGGTGGCGGTGGTGTATAGGATCGTGGTATGGTGGCCGCCGACAATATCTGCGCTAGATGAAGAAATTGGGTAGCTTGTGAAGAAAAAGACAGGAAATAATAAGAAGAATTCAAAATAAACTAATTATGTATTTAAAGACAAGAAAGATAAAAAAAAGAGTGTAAAAAATAAATGACAATAAAAAGAAAAGATTAATGGACTAAAAAGTCCTTATCGTTAGACGGTTCGCGAGGTTGGTGTGATATCTAAGGCCGTGGTGTGTGATTCCCAAGCAGCCTGAAGAACCTAAATGAACAAAATCAAAATATAATAATATAAATTTAGCACAAGAGAGATAAAGAGAAGGAAAATAAAGGAGAAGAGAAAAGAAAAAGAAGAACTAAATGGCCTTAAATGTCTTCGGCTTGCCGAGTGAATGAAGCGGCCGGCATGAACTTATGTAGATCGGTCTCCCACATGGAGATTGTGCTCGAATTCTTCCGTTTCTTTGACATGGGTAAGTGAAAATGGAAAGTTTGGGGCAGGAGAATGAGAGAAAATGGAAAAGGGAAGAGTGTAAAGGGTATGGATGAAAGGGAATGGGGAGTGGGTGAGAAAGGGAACAAGGGGTGTTTTAAATAGAAGTTTCAAATCTGGTACATCCGCACGCTTGTGTATTATAGGCGTGTTGAGTCATACGACCATGTCGCACGGCCGTGTTGGGCTTCGTTCATTTCTCCCATGCCCGTTTCGTGGTCACCACGCCCATGTTTGATAAAATAGTGTCGACCACGGATCTGACTCAGTGTCGGCCACGTCCTCAAAGCACGGCATGTCTTACACCCGTGTGACTTTCTCAGCCGTGGCAATTTATAACCATCCATAATCGGGGATCTTTCGTCCTTGGCTCGTACTACCTCTGCCATGTCAGTATGGAAATCTGTAGTATCCACACGACCACGGCAACAGCCATGTGCAAGGCCGTGTGGTATGGAAATCTGCACTTTGGTTAATTTATAGTTAGGTGCTTAAAAAGGAAAAATAAAAGTAAAAATAAAAATGTAAAAATCAATGGGGTTAGTGCTCGGGTTGCCTCCCGAGAAGCGCTCGTTTAAAGTCTTAAGCTAGACTTACCTCACATTCGCATAATCATGGTGGTTTGAAGAGTTGAACATCCTTTCTTATGCTATCATGATAAAGTTTGAGTCGAGTAGCGTTTACCTTAAAAGTGTCGAATATAGGATTACTCACCTCGACTGTTCCGTATGGGAAGACATTGAGTACCTTAAAAGGGATTTCTTCGTTTGTTTTAAGGTATGAGAAGGTGATTCGAGGGTTTCCCTTATTCAACAATACTTGGTCCCCTATCTTGAAGTGATTCACTATTCCTATAAGCTCGTCTGGGGTTCCCCTAGTTTTGCTTCGTGTGATTTTGATTTCTCCTTGAAATGTGTCTTCCACTTGTCTACTTTATCAATATGAAGCCTTTGATCCTCATTAATTACTTCTTTGTTGTCATGATGTAACATCCTAGACTAGGGGTTATGCGTTCGTGCCTAATTCATGAGTTAGTAGGTTTTGGCAGTGTTGGAAGTGTATTAAGGGTTTTTAGAATTCTAGGATGGAAGAAGAAAGCTTTGGAAAATTATTGGTTTTTAAGTAAAAAGGGGAGCTAGGTAAATGAGGCTTTAAAAGAAACTCCGTGTGAAGCATGACACAAGGAACCATGTGGTAAAATGGCATGTTTTATGAATTATGAATGTGTTATGTGAATTCTAGAAATAAGGAAATGTATGGAAATATATGGAAATGTATGGAAATGTATGGAAATGTATGAAAATGTATGGAAATGTGTGGAAATGTATGGAAATGTAAGGCAATGTAGGGAAATGTAAGAAAATGTAAGGAAATGTAAGGAAATGTATGGAAATGTATGGAAATGTAAGGAAATGTAAGGAAATGTGAGGAAATGTATGGAAATGTAAGGAAATGCAAGGAAATGTCTTGTCTTGGAAATGTAGGGAAATGTCCTGAAAATGTAAAGGAATAAAGAGGAAAGTGAACATTTATGGAAACTAGGAAAATGATTTAGAAATGATTCAAAAAAGGAAAGTGAACATTTCTGGAAACTTGGAAATGTAAGGAAATGTCAAGTTTACAGAGCCGAACGAAAATTTTAGGAAACTTAGAAATGACCTAGAAATGACGAGTTTTAATGTTTAAAAGGGGAAATTAAGGCAAGGTGGCCTTAAAAGAAAAAGTTTGTGAAATTTGACACACAAACAGGCATGGAAAAGTGGCCTGAAGATGCCACTTAGGGCCTATGGAAATGGCGCCATATGCAAGAGGATTGGGCCTGGGTTCGAGTCACTTGGGAAGCAAATAAGGGAGGTTTTATTTTTGCTTCCAGAAGATTGAGGTGGACGGCACATGCTTCTAGAAAGGAGGTGTTTTATTTTCATAAATATTCGATTAAAAAGGTGATAAATAAAGGATTTTTAAATTGGATTATTTTGAAGAGATAAATGTTGGATTAAACTCTTTTATTTATGATAATTAAAGGATAAAGTTATCAAAATAGAAGAGTGGTGGCCAAGTAAGGGACTCTAGCCTAGTAAATTTGGCTATAAAAGGAAAAGAGAGGCCATTCAAAGATTATTTACTCTTCCTTGATAACCTCTGCGAATTTTCTCTCAAACCCTATTCTTTTCTTCTTCATTCTTCTCCTCTCAATATTCCAAAAGCCGAAAGCTTGCTAAGATCAAGGCCATAGCCGAATCTCTCCGAAGGTTGAAGTGAAGGTGCAATCGATTTCTTCAAATAAGGGTAAGATCCAAGTTTGGTTTCCATTCTTTTATACTTTAGACTTATCAAAATCTAGGGCTAATTCCATTAATGTTCATGGTTGCCGAAACTTTGAAGAGATCTTTCGGGACTTACTAAGTATAGACTACAAGGAAGGAGAAGTTCTTTTCCTGAAGGTACACCATAGGCTGCGTGTTCCCTAGTTATTCGGTGAATTTCGGGATTTAAAATCCAAGGGTAAGTGTCTATAGCATTCGGCCAAGGCTTATTTTAGTGTTTGGATCTGTCTTTTATTATCTTAAAAGCCGAAAACGAATATGTTAAAGGGATCTAGAGTTGGCCGAATACAAGGAAGAAGGATACAAAGTTTCGGGATTTGGTTATTAAGTTAATCGGCAACAAGGTAAGTTTTAGTATACTAATCCTACTAGGATTTGGATTTATAGCCGAATGGCTTTTTACTAGGTATTAAATGATTGATTAATTGTAGAGAATTAAGATCTAAGGCATTAGATCAAGCTTTTCGGGATTTAGATTGGAAACCTTAAGCGAATCAGGTGTGTACCCCACACTATTTCATAATACGTTTTATGGCCTGTTTAATTAAAATATGTGATATTAAGAATATGAAAGTGGTTAAAGTACCATGTTATGGTACAAAGTACTTAGGTACGTTTCCTACTTCTACTAGGAATATGAAAAATGTTATTCGTAACATGAGAATATGATAAGAATTTGAACTATGGTATATTATGCATGTTTATGGGGCATTTGGTTGTATATTGAAAGGGGAAGTGAAAAGTGGTGATTTAATACCACAGTAATCTGAAAAGTGGTGACTTACGACCACAAGATGTCGAAAAGTGGTGATCTAAAACCACGATGTCTGAAAAGTGGTTTCCTAAAACCACAGATCATGAGCTTTAAGCCCGCAGATTGGTGTGTAGCGGAAGGAGGGTTCGACTAAGAAGTCCCCACGGTGTGTTTGGCGGTACGGGGGTGTGTAGCGGATGGACAATTAGGTTTGGGTTTGGGAATGCATCATAACTTGTATTTTATGTTTTGAATGTGTAACTATTGTATGCCTGATTCTATTATGATTTAATGTGGTGTACACATTGAGTCTGTTTGACTCACCCCGTTGGGGAATATTTTTCAGGTGATGAGCGGTGATGGACCGGACTGGCGAGAACTTGTGGTGGCCATGCTCAACTTGAAGTCTTTATTTTAATGGACTATTAATTTTTAAGTACTCAATTATTTGGATTTATATGATGTAATAAGGCCTTAAGGCCCAAGTTGAATTTCTTTATTTCTTTTTACTTTTAATTATTATGTTTACGAATTTTTATTAAGTTTAAAGATCAAGTAATTTATTTTTAAAATATACTCTATATGTTTTATCTCTTAAAATTAAAAAGGGTTTTCTAATATAAAAATTCGAATTGGTTTTCAACACAAGCCCAACCCAAACAATTTTTTTTAAAATCGCACAAGTTTTTCACAAAGTAACAAAAGAATTTGAACCGGTTTACTTGAGGAACATACCAAATCTGGTCAAAGCTCGTGGGCCGGGTTTGGGGTGTTTTAGTTTGGTATCAAAGCCCAGTTTCAAACCCTCGGCCTGGGGTTTAAGGCCTAAAATGTTTTCAAAGCGAGCCCAAATAAGTTTTATAAAAATATTTTTATGAAATCAGCAGGTTATTCTGGCATGGCACCCAAGTCTCCGACCCGCAGTCCGCCAGGTAAGTACCCCTATCCATTTGTGTGATTTATGCTATGAATTATAGAAGGGTAGGAATGGAACGTAGAATAGAGAATAAGTACTTGAACCCTAGGACTAGTGTACCCCTACCATTACATAAGACTTAAGTGACTAATTAAACAAACCTGTGGTTAAGTCGCCGAGTTAGGGTGTGGTAACCATTGTGCGCATGTCTAGGATTGGATCCGGAAGAGCCTAGTACTTAAGCAGTCCTAGTGACTCACCTCCTCTTCACAGGAATCCTACCTAGTGCATAGCTACGGTTCACCCTAACCATGAGGACTTATTCATAGGCTAAACACAATAACTAAAACCCGAAAGGGAACTAGCCGTGTTTTTATAAAAACCCTAGTTTTAAAACTCTTAAAATTACCTTTTTAATTTGTGAGAACTATTTTTACAAAATTTTTCCGAAAAATTTTTGATTTATAAAATTACAAAAATACCCCTAATGGTAAAATTATAAAAAAATTGCCCTTGGTTTATGAAATTTCCAAAATACTCACAGTTCTTATCAAAATTCTCATTACTTTATAAAATGTTCAAAAACCCTAATTTGCAAATTATCAAAGATACCTTGACTTTGGAAAATTACGAAATTGCCCCTAACTTACAAAACTACCAAAATGACCCTGATTTCTAAAATTTTTGCAGCATCACCATTTTGGAAAATAAAATTCTCAAAAAGAACCCTCAAAGTTTTACAAATTTTGAAATACCTCTGAATTATTAAACTTTACAAATTTACCCTGGTTATTACCGAAATACCCCCGAGGTTCAAAATTACCGAAATACCCCCGGATTTCAAAATTTTCAAAATCTCCCTGGGAATTCAAAATTACTAAAATACCCTTATTGACAAAATCATCAAGGAACCTTATTTTGACGAATTACAAAAATACCCCTATAAGACAAATTACGAAGATACCCCTGGGTAGTGGAAAAACAACAACAAGGAAAACTACAACATTTCTCTGAATGAACGAAAGTTCATAATTGGTTGATGAATGTGAACGTGACTTTCTGAGTAGTGAACCTGAGCTGAGAATTTTGTTTGATCGAAAGAACCACTTTTAAACATCTCTTTTCATAAAACTGTTCGCGGTTAATTAGTGAAACAAAAGTTTTGATGCATAAAACAAGTAAACCAGATTAAATCGCGACGTTAGAAATAAGTTCTAGGGGACGTGAACATAGAGATTGTGCCTAGAAGGTATGATGGCTCTATTAAGATCAGAGTGCGCAGCGTAAGCATAGTGCGGTGAGAAGGATTGTACGATTGTTAGTGAGTAATTTCGAGGACGAAATTATTTTTAAGGAGGGTAGAACTGTAACATCCTAGACTAGGGGTTATGCGTCCGTGCCTAATTCATGAGTTAGTAGGTTTTGGCAGTGTTGGAAGTGTATTAAGGGTTTTTAGAATTCTAGGATGGAAGAAGAAAGCTTTGGAAAATTATTGGTTTTTAAGTAAAAAGGGGAGCTAGGTAAATGAGGCTTTAAAAGAAACTCCGTGTGAAGCATGACACAAGGAACCATGTGGTAAAATGGCATGTTTTATGAATTATGAATGTGTTATGTGAATTCTAGAAATAAGGAAATGTATGGAAATATATGGAAATGTATGGAAATGTATGGAAATGTATGGAAATGTGTGGAAATGTATGGAAATGTAAGGCAATGTAGGGAAATGTAAGAAAATGTAAGGAAATGTAAGGAAATGTATGGAAATGTATGGAAATGTAAGGAAATGTAAGGAAATGTGAGGAAATGTATGGAAATGTAAGGAACTGCAAGGAAATGTCTTGTCTTGGAAATGTAGGGAAATGTCTTGAAAATGTAAAGGAATAAAGAGGAAAGTGAACATTTATGGAAACTAGGAAAATGATTTAGAAATGATTCAAAAAAGGAAAGTGAACATTTCTAGAAACTTGGAAATGTAAGGAAATGTCAAGTTTACAAAGCCGAACGAAAATTTTAGGAAACTTAGAAATGACCTAGAAATGACGAGTTTTAATGTTTAAAAGGGGAAATTAAGGCAAGGTGGCCTTAAAAGAAAAAGTTTGTGAAATTTGACACACAAACAGGCTTGGAAAAGTGGCCTGAAGATGCCACTTAGGGCCTATGGAAATGGCGCCATATGCAAGAGGAATGGGCCTGGGTTCGAGTCACTTGGGAAGCAAATAAGGGAGGTTTTATTTTTGCTTCCAGAAGACTGAGGTGGACGGCACATGCTTCTAGAAAGGAGGTGTTTTATTTTCATAAATATTCAATTAAAAAGGTGATAAATAAAGGATTTTTAAATTGGATTATTTTGAAGAGATAAATGTTGGATTAAACTCTTTTATTTATGATAATTAAAGGATAAAGTTATCAAAATAGAAGAGTGGTGGCCAAGTAAGGGACTCTAGCCTAGTAAGTTTGGCTATAAAAGGAAAAGAGAGGCCATTCAGCATTATTTACTCTTCCTTGATAACCTCTGCCGAATTTTCTCTGCAACCCTATTCTTTTCTTCTTCATTCTTCTCCTCTCAATATTCCAAAAGCCAAAAACTTGCTAAGATCAAGGCCATAGCCGAATCTCTGAAGGTTGAAGTGAAGGTGCAATCGATTTCTTCAAATAAGGGTAAGATCCAAGTTTGGTTTCCATTCTTTTATACTTTAGACTTATCAAAATCTAGGGCTAATTCCATTAATGTTCATGGTTGCCGAAACTTTGAAGAGATCTTTCGGGACTTACTAAGTGTAGACTACAAGGAAGGAGAAGTTCTTTTCCCGAAGGTACACCATAGGCTGCGTGTTCCCTAGTTATTCGGTGAATTTCGGGATTTAAAATCCAAGGGTAAGTGTCTATAGCATTCGGCCAAGGCTTATTTTAGTGTTTGGATCTGTCTTTTATTATCTTAAAAGCCGAAAACTAATATGTTAAAGGGATCTAGAGTTGGCCGAATACAAGGAAGAAGGATACAAAGTTTCGGGACTTGGTTATTAAGTCAATCGGCAACAAGGTAAGTTTTAGTGTACTAATCCTACTAGGATTTGGATTTATAGCCGAATGGCTCTTTACTAAGTACTAAATGATTGATTAAATGTAGAGAATTAAGATCTAAGGCATTAGATCAAGCTTTTCGGGATTTAGATTGGATACCTTAAGCGAATCAGGTGTGTACCCCACACTATTTCATAATACGTTTTATGGCCTGTTTAATTAAAATATGTGATATTAAGAATATGAAAGTGGCTAAAGTACCATGTTATGGTACAAAGTACTCAGGTACGTTTCCTACTTCTACTAGGAATATGAAAAATGTTATTCGTAACATGAGAATATGATAAGAATTTAAACTATGGTATATTATGCATGTTTATGGGGCATTTGGTTGTATATTGAAAGGGGAAGTGAAAAGTGGTGATTTAATACCACAATGTCGAAAAGTGGTGACTTACGACCACGATGTCCCGAAAAGTGGTGATCTAAGACCACGATGTCTGAAAAGTGGTTTCCTAAAACCACAGATGCAGAGCTTTAAGCCCGCAAATTGGTGTGTAGCGGAAGGAGGGTCGACTTAGTAGTCCCCACGGTGTGTTTGGCAGGTACGGGGGTGTGTAGCGGATGGACAATTAGGTTTGTGTTTGGGAATGCATCATAACTTGTATTTTATGTTTTGAATGTGTAACTATTGTATGCCTGATTCTATTATGATTTAGTGTCGTGTACACATTGAGTCTGTTTGACTCACCCCGTTGGGGAATATTTTTCAGGTGATGAGCAGTGATGGATCGGGGCGACAGAACTTGTGGTGGCCATGCTCAACTTGAAGTCTTTATTTTAATGGACTATTAATTTTTAAGTACTCTGAATTATTTGGATTTATATGATGTAATAAGGCCTTAAGGCCCAAGTTAAATTTCTTTATTTCTTTTTACTTTTAATTATTATGTTTACGAATTTTTATTAAGTTTAAAGATCAAGTAATTTATTTTTAAAATATACTCTATATGTTTTATCTCTTAAAATTAAAAAGGGTTTTCTAATATAAAAATTCGAATTGGTTTTCAACACAAGCCCAACCCAAACAATTTTTTTTAAAATCGCACAAGTTTTTCACAAAGTAACAAAAGAATTTGAACCGGTTTACTTGAGGAACATACCAAATCTGGTCAAAGCTCGTGGGCCGGGTTTGGGGTGTTTCACATGATGTCTAGCATCTGGCTTAGTTGTGTAGTTCTATGGTGCTTCCTAAAAAGAAGGTTTAATTGAATGGTCATTAATAAAATTAATTTTCTCACCTTTATCACTTGATGTCCTAACCGAGTCAAGAGCTTGAAGAGTGACTGTCTCATCACCTACACGAATTATGAGTTCACCTGTATCAATGTCAATTTTTGTTCTAGCAGTTGCTAAAAAGGGGTCTTCCCAAAATTAAAGGGATCGTGTTGTCCTCATCCATGTCTAAAACGACAAAGTCTACTGGGAATATGAATTTATCAATTTTCACGAGTACATATTCAATTATACCCCTAGGAATTCTAATAGTTTTATCAGCTAATTGAATGCCCATCCTAGTTTGTTTAGGTTTCCCTAGACCTAGCTGTTTAAACATTTTATAAGGCATAACATTTATGCTTGCCCCTAAATTAGCCAACACATTATCAACAGATAATCTACCAATTAGGCATGGAATTTTAAAACTCCCTGGATCTTTTAATTTTCGTGATAGTCTATTTTGCAATATTACTGAGCACACTGCGTTTAGTTCCACATGCAACACTTCGTCTAACCTTCGTTTGTTTGTTAGAAGCTCTTTTAAAAATTTCCTTGAATCCAACATCTATGAAAGAGCTTCAAGAAACGGTAAGTTAATATGTAATTTCTTTAGGAGCTTAAAAAACTTACCGAACTGTTCGTCTGTGTTGTCTTTCTTCATCGCATCGGGATATGGTATACGAGGTTGGTACTCTTTAATTACCGGTTTTGGCTTATCATGACTTTCCTCAGCTTTACCGTCCTCTACCACATTATCTTGCCTTAAACTGGGTTCATCTAACCCTACGCTATCATGAGCTGTTATGGCTTGAATTTGCTCCTTTAGGTTAGTCTCAGTGTTGCTTGGTAGGCTTCCTTGCGGTCGTTCGGAGATCAGCTTAGCAAGTTGCCCTAACTAGTTCTCGATCCCTTGAATCGATGCTTGTTGATTTTTAAGTGTTGTCTCGGTGTTTTGGAAACGAGTTTCGGACACCGCTATGAATTTTGTCAGCATTTCCTCAAGGTTCAGCTTCTTTTCCTGTGGGTAAGGCTGTTGTTGGAAGTTTGGAGGGGGCTGTTGTCTCTGATTTCCTTGACCACCCCATGAAAAATTGGGGTGGTTCCTCCAACCTGGATTGTAAGTATTACTATAAGGGTTATTTTGAGGTCTAGAATTATTACCCATATAGTAACATTGCTCGTTTTCAGCGCTCGGGTTGTAAGGTGGATATTCTGTATTGCTCATCCCCCCTCCATTCATATCACACTGCATAACTGGATGTACCTGCGAAGAACCACATAAACCATCAATCTTTTTAGTTAAAAGTTCTACCTGGTTTGATAGCTGGTCACTGCGTCAAGGTTGAAAACACTAGCGGCTTTTGTTGGCCTTGTCCTTGTAACTTGCCACTGATAATTATTCAGTGACATCTCCTTTATAAACTCGTAGGCCGCTTCAGGAGTTTTGTTATTCAAGGTTCTGTCGGCGGCTGAATCAATTAGTTACCTCGTTGAAGGGATTACTCCATTGTAAAAGGTTTGGACTTGTAGCCACAAGGGTAATTCATGGTGCGGGCACCTTTTTAATAGATCTTTGTATCTCTCCCATGCATCATAAAGTGTCTCTAAATCCATCTGCACAAAAGAAGAGATATCATTCCTTAACTTGGCCGTTTTGGTCGGTGGAAAATATTTTAATAAAAAATTTCGGTCATTTGATCCCATGTAGTGATTGACCCTCGTGGAAGAGAATTCAACCACTATTTAGCTTTATTCCTCAAAGAAAAGGGAAATAGCTGAAGACGAATGGCATCATCAGAAACGCCATTTATTTTGAAAGTATCGTAAAATTCTAGGGAATTCGCTAAGTGTGTGTTAGGATCCTTATCCTGCAAACCATGAAACTGAACAAACTGTTGTATCATCTGTATAGTGTTAGGTTTCAATTCAAAATTATTTGCAGCAATAGTAGGTCTAACAATACTTGATCCAGTACCAACTAAACTAGGCTTAGCATAATCATACATAGTACGAGGAGCAGGATTTTGATCCATTGGGTTTGCGGCAACTACAGGAGGTAGCGGATTGTTATCAGCCATCTCTTCGGTAGTATTGGTTTCGTCTTATTGCTCTTCTTCTATGTTAATTTAAGCTTAGCCTTATTTTTCTACGATTTCTGCGAACGGTACCTTCAATATCACTGTCATAAATTAAGGGTCCTGCCGGGTTCCTTCTAGTCATAAACTAGAGGTACCTGCAAGGAAAAATTAAAAGAAAGAATATTAGCAATGTTAAAAACAAAATAAAAGTAAATTGCAAAAAATAAAAAATGGCTAAAGTAATAAAAATTTAGCGTTCTTAATATTTTAGTTCCCCGACAACGGTGCCAAAAACTTGATCGTAGTGTCAAGAGTCTTAAAATTTATATAATGAATGATCTAGCCTAGAAATTAATTATCACCACGATTGAGGCAAGTGCACCTATCAAACAGTAGTATAGTTTAGTGGCAAGACCTGATTGTCAAACCCAAAGGAACCAAAAGTACTAATACTGACTTTCTTTTTATTATTTAACCTATGATTTAAGAGATTTGTTATTTATTCTAAAATTAACTAACTACTAAGCTAAAGATGCTAAGACACAGAGAATGATTTGGGAATATACTTTTGGGAAAAACCAATTGATAAAAACTATATACATAAAAACTATATATTATAACCATGTTGCCATGCACTATCCTATAAAAATGGGTTTATTGCATTTTAAATGCTCCCATTTAAAAAAAACAACCTCAATTTAATCCTAACACATTAAACTATCAAATTTATAATTTACGTGATTAAGCCATTTTTATTAAATTAAGCTCACAAACAATCAAATTTTTATATGAAACTTTCACACATGCTAATTCACATATAATTAACACAGAAAATAATATTTAAATATTATTCTGACTCGGACTCGTGGTCCCGAAACCATCGTTTCAGTTAGGGTCTAAATCATACTGTTACATTAAAACCCCTAGAATTGCATTAACTCGATCTGTGGACTCCCATATTAGGTTTGACCCTAATCCGGCAGATTTTCGTCATCCTATCTCTAGGGTTGCGATCAACTCCGCTTAGTTATGCTAGATCTCTCTTAGACAGGGTCTATTCCTCCTCTGCCTAAGCACATCAATACTTGAATCAATATCCTAAAATACCAAAACAAGAATTAAGAACACATAATTAAGAACAAATCAAGTATTTATCATATGGTTTAGAAAACAACAACAAGATCCGTCTTAGGTTTCATTCCCCTCAGGTATTTGAGGGGTTTAGTTCATAATCATAATAGAATACATCTCAGAAGAAAATATAAAACAAAACATAAGAAAACCCTAAAACCCCCTAAAGGAGTTGAAGGAGAGATCCTACAATTCTGACCTCTCTGGCTCGGCTCATTGGCCTAGCTGCACGCCCCCTGAAGGTTGGCCTCTAGGGTGTTTATATAGGCTTTTGGAATGTCTTTCTTTGCCTCTAAGTACCCTATTCCAAGTGAAATTCCTCTTTGTTATGGCATGGACACGCCCGTGTAGCACGCCCATGTGAATCGAGGCCAGGCCATGTTCAAGCCTACTAAAGGGGCACGGCCGTGTGGTGAAACCCCAGGCAGAGTTGATTTCCTACCTTGGCCCATTTGGTCCATTTTTGGCCCTTTTCTCTTTCTTTTCATCCTCCGGTGCTTTCCTAAGTATAAAACATGAAATTAAAGGATTAGAAGCACCAAATTCTACAATTTAGGGAATAAATCATTCAAAAGTACGCTAAATGTGGGATTAAAATATGTATATATTACGGTTTATCAATTGTCGAGGAATGCTTAACAAAAAATGACATTGTTTTCCCCAACCGTCCTTACTTCTGGGTCAATCAAGTATATTGGCTATGACTACACTACCCTCAGCTCATCCCCTTACGGTGACCATTGGCGAAACCCTAGACGAATATGCAAGCTCAAAATCTTCCCTGCCATTCGTTTGAACTCATCTTTGAGTATTCGACAAGACAAAGTCAAGAACTTGTTGCGGAAGCTGTATTATTCCTTGAGTAACGATAACTTCGTCAAGGTAGAGTTGAACCCGTTGCTGTCAAATCTAGCGTTTCATATAATAATGAGGATGATTGCTGGCAAGCAACATAAACCAAAAGTAGTAAAGCTTCATGGTCTCCTACAAGAGCTTTTGAAATTGGGGGTCTCACCAAATATTGGAGATTTCTTTCCATTTTTACAATGGGTTGATTTCTTTGGATACAATAAGAAAGTGGTGAAATTAACAAGAGAAATCGATGGATTATTGCAAGGTTTGGTCGATGAGCATCGAAGGAACAAAGATGGTTTCGAGAAGAAGGATACGATGATCAGCCATTTGTTTCATTTGCAAGAATCGAAAGCTCAGTATTATACTGATGAAATTATCAAAGGGATTGTCCAGGTTATATATGAAATCATTTCAAAATCATATATTTAAAAGAAATTAAAAATAAAAATATGTATACGTTTACGGGTATAAATGAGATATTGATCCTCACAAGCTATTCGAGTTCAACTTGAAAAAAATTCAAACTCGATTCGATAATTATCGAGCCGAGTTTGAGCTATTGCGTAGTCGAATTCGAGCTTCATAATACTTAACTCGAATGGCTTGCGAACTTTATTGAGCTTTTCATATTCATATATTATTAAATTACGTTAATGCCTTTAAATATATTATTAACCTTAAGTTTAATTATTAAACCAGGTTCGAGCTTAAGTTCAAGGTTGAGTAGAAAAATTAGTAAATGAGCTTAATCGAGCTCAAGTACAAAAGTTAGTCAACGAGCTTAATCAAGCTTGAGCTTAAAAATAAATGTTCGATCGAGCTTGGCAGTATTCGAGCTCTGTTCAGCTCGATTACACCCCTAATAGGCCTAAATTTAAGGTTAGTTATTTACAAATATAAATCAGCTTAGACAAAATTTCAAACCCATATATGAGTTCAATCAAACTTGGGTAATTATATTTAGTGTTGAACTTGATGTCTAGTGTGTCGTTAGAAGCACCAAAAATAACCTATCCCTATAAAATAACGAAAATAATAGTATAAGGGAAGTAGGGTCATGATAAACCGTAATGGTATCATATTTTAATCCCACATTTAGTATGCTTTTGGATGATTTAAGCCTCGATTTATATAAAAAGGTGCTCTTAATCCTTTCTTTTTATGTCTTGTACTCAGGAAAGCACCCGAGGATAAAAAGAATGAGAAACGGGCCTAAAATGAAGCAAATTAGGCCAAAGAGGAAACTGACACGGCCTGAACTAAAGCCCACACGGTCATGCCTCGTTGATCATCTAGAAGACGGTCTGACCCCCGATTTACACGGTCGTGCCTCATTAAAGAAATCCGAACACGGCTCAAAGACTAGTCACACGGGCGTGTGACATGGTTGTGTTCCTATTATGGCAAAGAGCAAATACATTCAGATTTGGATACTTAGGGAGAAAGAAACGCATTCCAAGAGCCTATATATACCCCCTAAGTACAACATTCAAGGAGGGCGGTTAGCTAGGCCAAGGAGCCAAGCTGAAAAGGTTAGATTTGTGGGAATCACTTGAAGATAGCCAGTTGATCCATCCCAAGAAGCTGGAATTCTACTCAAGATAGCGGATATCTCCTTCAATTCCTTCAAGGTGTTTTAGGGATTTCTTATGTTTTGTTTTATCTTTTATCTTGAGATGTTTTCTTTATTTGTTATGAACTAAACCCTTCAGATACCTGAAGGGGATGAAACCTACGATGGATCTTGTTATTGTTTTCTGAATTATATGATAAATACTTAGTTTGTTCTTAATTATGTGAGCTTAATCCAAATTTGATGTGCTTAGGTGGAGGAGGAATAGACCCTGCCTAAGAGTATATCTAGCATAATTAAGTGGAGTTGATCGCACGCCTAGAGATAGGGTGACGAGATTTTGCCAGATTAGGGTGAAACCTAATATGGGAAACCATAGATCGATTTACTGCTATTCTAGGGGGTTATTAAGTGGGAAAGAGATTTACGTTAATTAACCTAGGGTTAGACGTTAGTCACCTCAAAAGAGGGTTTAATATACGTTAGGGAGTCTTACGGATCAAACTAAGTGAATAAATCGTATGGTTCAGGGTTAAATAACAAGTGAAGTCTAGATGGATTCTTTCTGAAGGTATCGTCTTAATCAACTGAGTTTTTCCTGAAGTTATTTTCATAATTCATCCTTTTTGTCTTTGTGTCTTTAGCTTAGTAGTTAATTTAGATTAGATTAAAGCAACTTCACTTATTTTAGGCTAAATAATAAAAAGAAGGTTTGTATTAGTACTTTTAGTTCCTTCGGGTTCGATAATCCAGTCTTGCCTAAGCTATACTACTGTTCGATAGGTACACTTGCCTTTAATCGTTGTCAGAGTTAGTTTTCAGGTTTGATCATTCTCTTTATAAATTTTAAGACTCTGATTTCACTCGATCAAGTTTTTGGTGCCGTTGCCGGGGAACTAAAATATTAAGAAAACTCTATTTTTATTACTTTAGCCATTATTTTTATTTTTCGCAATTTACGTTTATTTTTTTAGGATAAATTTAGGTTTTGCTAAATTTTCTTTCTTTCTCCGCAGGTACCTCTAGTTTATGACTAGAAGGAACCCGAGAGGACCTTTAGTATACGACAGTGATATTGAAGCTACCGCTCGAAGGAATCGCAGAGAAATCAGGCAAGCCCTAAATTACACAAAGGAAAATTGAGAAGACAGATCCAACCCTACTGAAGGGATAGACGAGAATAACCCACAACCACATGATGTGGGAGAAAATAATGTTCCACATACTATGTTTGATTATGCTAAACTGCATTTAACAGGAGTGGAATCGAGTATTGTTAGGCCTGCTATAGCTGCTAATAATTTCGAATTGAAGCCTAACACAATACAAATGATTCAACAATTTGTTCAATTTGATGGTTTGTAGGACGAAGACCCAAACACTCATATAGCTAATTTTTTAGAGTTTCGTGATACTTTCAAAATAAATGGCGTTTCCGATGATGCCATACGTCTTCGATTATTTCCCTTTTCACTAAGGAATAAAGCTAAACAGTAGTTAAACTCGTTACCGCGAGGGTCAATCACTACATAGGAGCAGATGACCAAAAATTTTTTATTAAAATATTTCCCACAGGCCAAAACAGCCAAATTACGTAATGATATCTCTTCTTTTGTGCAGATGGATTTAGAGGCATTATACGACGCATGGGAGAGATACAAGGATCTCTTGAGAAGGTGTCCACACCATGGTCTAACCTTGTGGCTACAAGATCAAACCTTCTATAACAGTGTAACCCCTCAACGAGGTAATTAATTGATTCAGCCACCGGTGGAACCCTGAACAACAGAACTCCTGAAGCAGCTTACAAGTTCATTGAAGAGATGTCACTGAATAACTATCAGTGGCAAGTTACAAGGACAAAACCGACAAAATCAGCTGGAGATTTCAACCTAGATACAGTAACCATGCTATCAACACATATGGAATTGATGAATAAAAAGCTTGATAGTTTGTGTTCTTTGCAGGCACACACAGTCATGCAGTGCGGCACAAGTGGAACCGTGGCTAATCCTGAATACCCACCTTACCAACCGGGTGCAGAAAGTGAACAGATGAACTATATAGGTAATAATTTCAGATATAATAATAATCCTTATAGTAATAATTACAATCTAGGTTGGAGGAACCACCCAAATTTTTCGTGGGGAGGTCAAGGAAATCAAAGACAACAACCCCCTCAAAATTTCCAAAATCAGCCATATCCATAAGAGAAGAAGCCAAACCTTGAAGAGATGCTGACAAAATTCATGGTAGCCACAGAGAATCGTCTCCAAGATACTGAGAAAACACTTAAAAGTCAACAAACATCAGTTGAAGAGACCAAGAACCGAGTCGGGGAACTTACTAAGTCAGTGGGGGAAGTCACTAAGGCAGTCAGACAACTTGCAAAGTTAATGTCCGAACGACCACAAGGACGTCTGCCAAGTAACACAGAAATTAATCCAAAGGAGCAAATCCAAGCCATCACAGCTCATGATAGTAAAGGGGTAGACGAACCCAATCCAATTAAAGAAAAAGAGGTAGAAGAAGGTAAAATAGAGGTAACACGGGAAAAGCCAAAACCAGTAATCAAGGAGAACCAACCTCGCATACCTTATCCCAAAGCAATGAAAAGAGATGATACAGAAGAACAGTTCGGTAAGATTCTTAAACTTTTAAAGAAATTACATATCAACTTACCTCTTCTTGAAGCTTTTTTCTAGATGCCAGACTAGAGAAAATTTTTAAAACAGCTATTAACGAACAAGCGCAAATTAGACGAGGAACCACATGTGGAATTAAACGTAGCATGCTCAGCAATGTTACAGAATAGACTACCGCGGAAGCAAAAAGATCCAGGGAGTTTTACAATTCCCTGTTTAATTGGTAGACTAACTGTTGATAACGCGTTAGCTAATTTAGGGGCTAGTAAAAATGTCATGCCTTATACATTGTTTAAACGACTAGGCCTAGGGAAGCTCAAACAAACTAGGATGGGTATTCAATTTGCTGATAAAACCATTAGAATTCCTAGGGGCATTATCGAAGATGTTCTTGTAAAAATCGATAAATTCGGTTTCCCGGTAGATTTTGTTGCCTTAGACATGGATGAAGATAATTCAATCCCCTTAATTTTAGGAAGACCCTTCCTAGCAACTGCCAAGACTAAAATTGATGTTGCCACAGGAGAACTCATACTTTGTGTAGGTGATGAATCAATCAGTCTTCAAGCTCTTGACTCAGCCAGAGCAACAATCGATGAAGGTAAGAAAGACAATTCAGTTGATAATCAATTTGTGCAATCTTCATAGTAGGAAACACAAGTCAAAGAAGAACTGGAATCGCATGAAGTAATACCGAAAGAGCCCCCAGAAGAGCTCGTAGGAACATCAAACCACTTCAACATAGGAGACCAGGTATTGTTAGACAGAGCCGATCCTCGTATCACTACATCAGGCCTGAAAGTAAACGAAGAAATCCCTCTTATGGTACACAATATCTTCCCACACGGAACAGTCGAGGTAAGCAGTCCAATATTCGGCACTTTTAAGGTAAACGCTTCTCGACTTAAACTTTATCAAGAAAATAGAACTGTAAGCATGAGGAAAGATATTCAATCCTTTAAACCTCCTTGATTTTTCAAATGAAAGTCTAGCTTAAGACTATAAACGAGCGCTTCTCGGGAGGCAACCCAAGCATTAACACAATTTATTTTCATATTTTTCTTTCAGTTTATTTTCTTTTCTGAATAACTAGTTTTAAACTAACCAAAAGTGTAGCCTTTCAGGCCATATAATCTTACACACGGCCATGGTCGTGGCCGTGTGGATGTGCAAAATCACCGTATTGACATAGCAGAGGCCGTACGAATCAAATCCCAACTAATTTTCGATGTCACGGATTCAACCACTCCCCCACGGGCACCGACAAAGTGGCACACCCGTGCCCCACGACCGTGTGAAGATACTGACTTGCCAACCACAGACAGAACACGCCCGTGCCTTCCAGCCGTGCCAAGATACTGACTTGCCACCAACAGGTGTGGCTGGCTAAAAACGGGCATGGAGAATTAACACGCCCAGACACACGGTCATACAAAGAGGCCGTGCTAATCGACACGCCCCTGATCCACGGGCGTGGGCAAGCACCAGAATTGAGCCTCTATATAAACACCAACCCCCCTTCCCATTCTACTACTTTCCATTTCTTTTCTTGTTCTCTTTTCTCAGATTTCCTTCCAAATAACAAAGTCTCCAACCTCTTGAGCTACACCAAAGCCATGTTGAAGAAGCGAAAGAAGGCAAGCATAGTCTCCTCAAGGGAGATCCCAATACATAAGTTCATGTCGGCCGCTTCATTTAAACAACAAGCCAAGGGTCTTTGAGACCATATAGTTTTTAGTTTTCTTTTCTCTTTTGCTTCAATTTCCTTCCCTTTGACAATCTTATGCTTAGTTTAGTTTAATTTATTTTAAGTTCTTAGTGTCAGGTTCAAAAGGCTGCTTGGGAATCACACCACTTCCACCACCGCCAGCACCTCCGCAGCCCTAGAGGTCACACCCACCTTGCGAGCCATCCAACAATAAGGACTTTTCGGTCCATTCTTCTTTTCTTTTACTTTTATTTTCCTTCTTAGTCTCCTTCTCTTTAATTTTCCTGTCCTTATATATATATTTAGTTTATTTTAATTATGTCTTAATAACCCCTGGCTAATTCTTCACGAGTTCCCCAATTTTTTCATCTAGCGCAGAGCTCAGTAGCGACCACCACTCCTATCGACTTCCACCTCAAGGAAACCATCCAAATTCAGGAAGTCTCACCTCCCTCTCTCTCTTAAATTGAATATCTAACTTTGTACATTGAGGGTAATGTACATCTTAAGTGTGGGGGGTGAATATTTATTTTAAGAAAGTGCCTAACTTTTTGCATTATTCTCATATTCGGCCTAACTTTCTTCATTATTCTCAAATCCCTAAAATTAGTCTTATTTTTAATAAATTTTCTCATATTATTAATTAGGATGAAATTTCTGATGATTTATGATTGTTATTGACATGTTTTTGAGTAAGTCATAGTTAATTGTGCATTGATAATTGAATTTTAAGATACTAGAGAATCAAGCATAATAAGTCTATTTTTTAAAATTAAAATTTTTGCTAGGATGTCTACCTAAATTTGAATGTTACCTTGAAGTTGGAAATTTACGAGGTTAATATCAAACACCCATAATTTTTGTGAGATTTAGAACCTTATAGAGCATATATTCTTTTTCATGCTCACTTTTTGATTATGAGTGTGTTAACTTTGAACTGTTATTCTAGAGCTTGCCTCGATTATACATGTTAAGACCACATCTATGATTTGATATATTGAGATGATAAAGGCACCTAGGTTTTAACCCACTCACTCCACTAAAAAGCCTACCTCCACAATTAACCCCTAGTGAACCCCACTGATCCTAACAACCCATTTTATTGACTCACCCACTAATATTAACCCAAAACCCCTTTGTATTTGTTATCACCATTCCTTAACTACCTTTTTGTCGAGATTTGATTTTAAACAGTTACCTAACTATGTTCTACATTTCACATGTTAAAGTTCGTTATTACTATTTAATTTGTTCTTAAAAAAATTCAAAGCTTATCCAGTATCTTGAAAAGTGAGCTTATACAGTGAAATCGATTTATCAGAAGAAAAAGCTCGTTTTATTAATTTTCAATTGATGTAATTATTTAAGATTAGTTAATTTTTCTAGTTAGGTAATTCATCAAGTCAATCTCGATTTTAACTCTCTAATTCAGTCTGTATCCATACCATTAACCTAAGCCCCGTTACAACCCTGTTAAAGACCTTTTGATCTGTTTATCATCTCATTTTACAGTGGTGGAGATTTGATTTTTAGGCAAGCCTATGGGATTAACTTTTCAGGTTCGACTTTTGGTGCTCTTTTCGAGTGATTTGAGTGAATCTTTTGTGAGGATGTCAATCCTTGTAGGTTTCGAATTAAAGGTAATTATTCAGGTAAGGGGAAACACCTAAGTTTTCGAAATAAAAATGTATGACTAATATTGTTTGAATCTTTAGGACTCTTCGAGTTAGATTATCCATGTATAAATTATCTATGAATTATGATGAAACATTGTTGATAGGAATTTTGAATCATGGAAAGTTCGTTTTAATTATAAGTTGAGAATTTTGCTTGAGGACAAGCAAAAGCTTAAGTGTGGGGGTATTTGATAAACCGTAATGGTAACATATTTTAATCCCACAATTAGTATGCTTTTGGATGATTTAACCCTCGATCTATATAAAAAGGTGCTCTTAATCCTTTCTTTTCATGTCTTGTACTCAGGAAAGCACCCGAGTATAAAAAGAACGAGAAACAGGCCTAAAACGAAGAAAATTGGACCAAGGAGGAAATCGACACGGCCTGAACTAAAGCCTACATGGCTGTGCCTCGTTGATCATCTAGAACACGGCCTGACCCCCGATTTACACGGTCGTGCCTCATTAAAAAAATCCGAACACGGCTCAAAGACTAGTCACATGGGCGTGTGACATGGCCGTGTCCTTGTCGTGGCAAAGAGCAAATTCATTCAGATTTGGATACTTAGGGAGAAAGAAACACATTCCAAGAGCCTACATATACCCCCTAAGTACCACCTTTAAGGAGGGCGGTTAGCTAGGCCAAGGAGCCAAGCCGAAAATGTCAGATTTATGGGAATCACTCGAAGATAGCCAGTTGATCCATCCCAATAAGCCGAAATTCTACTCAAGACGGCGGATATCTCCTTCAATTCCTTCAGGGTGTTTTAGGGATTTCTTATGTTTTGTTTTATCTTTTCTCTTGAGATGTTTTCTTTATTTTTTATGAACTAAACCCTTCAGATACCTGAAGGGGATGAAACCTACGATGGATCTTGTTATTGTTTTCTAAATTATATGATAAATACTTAGTTTGTTCTTAATTATGTGAGCTTAATCCAAATTTGATGTGCTTAGTTGGAGGAGGAATAGACCCTGCCCAAGAGTATATCTAGCATAATTAAGCGGAGTTGATCGCACGCCTAGAGATAGGGTGAAGAGATTTTGCCGGATTAGGGTGAAACCTAATATGGGAGACCATAGATTGATTTACTGCTATTCCAGGGGGTTATTAAGTGAGAAAGAGATTTTCGTTAATTAACCTAGGGTTAGACATTATTCGCCTCGAGAGAGGGTTTAATATACGTTAGGGAGTCATACGGATCAAACGAAGTGAATAAATCGTATGGTTCAGGGTTAAATAACAAGTGAAGTCTAGGTGGATTCTTTTTGAAGGTATCGTCGTAATCAACTGAGCTTTTCCTGAAGTTATTTTTCCAATTCATCCTTTTTGTCTTTGTGTCTTTAGCTTAGTAGTTAATTTAGATTAGATTAAAGCAACTTCACTTATTTTAGGCTAAATAATAAAAAGAAGGTTAGTATTAGTACTTTTAGTTCCTTTGGGTTCGATAATCCAGTCATGCCTAAGCTATACTACTGTTCGATAGGTACTCTTGCCTTTAATCGTTGTCAGAGTTAGTTTCCAGGTTCGATCATTCTCTTTATAAATTTTAAGACTTTAATTCCAGCGGTCAGGTCAAATCCTTAAGGACTGGATTTACACAACTTATTGTTCTTCGAGATCTCGGGCACAATCGTGCCCAAGAAAAATGGAGTACCTAAAAAAATAAAAAAAAAGACAGAATTAAAAATATGGATGAATTGAGATTGTATAAATTGATATTGAAATTGTAGAAATAAACAGAATTGGGAGAAGAGATTCTTCGATTTGAGGGGTTCCAGCCTCCGGTTATCTCGATCCTCCTTGGTTTTAATCCTAAGCTTTTAAAATATTTTAAAAATTATTTTGCGTGTTTACTATGTGTGAATTTGCTTGTGTTAAATTTTCGTGTTTTAATTTCGTTGTTAGAATGTCCGATTTAATAAAAGGGCTTAATCGCATAAGTTATAAATTTGATAGTTCAAGGGCTAAATTGATGTTGTCTTTCAAAAAGGAAGCATTAAAGTTGAAATTTAGCCATTCTAAGCTATAGTGGGCGGCAAAGGACATTAATGCCCATTAGTTAAAATGTTATTATAATTTTAAGTAATGGTTATATTAGTAAATTAATAATAATGTATTATAACATATATTATATCATATAATAATAAAACATGTCTTCATCTTTTAAGCTCATAGCCGAAACAAAGAAAAGAAATAAGAAGACAACTAGGTTCGGCCTTGTATTTCTTCAATCAAGGTATGTTAATTGTCCGGTTTTTGATAATTTCTACGTTTTTGAGATCGTTGCTTCGAGTACTACAAAGCCCGTGTTCTAATTTTTGAATTTGATGGATATTTTGAGTTGAGCCATTGATGATAGCTTGTTGTTTGTGTTGTTTAATGGTGAAATATGATATATATGTATTAGATTAACAAGTTTTGTCTTTGAATTTTTGATGAAATTGAGTATGTTGGACTAAATTGCAAAAATAAATTTTTGAGGGACTAAAATGTGAAATAAATAAAATGTATGGACTTGTATGAGGACTAGGAACATTCAACCCTTAAGGTGTATAGTCAAATTTTGTGTATTTTGTGTTTTGTGCAAATAGGACTAAATTGTTAAAAGTGTGAAATGTTAGGGCAAAATGGTAATTTTCCCATTTATGTGTTTTTGGATTAAATTGAATGAAATATGTTTGAATGAGCTTAATTTGAATATGTTTAGATCAAGAACCAAAGAAATCGGACTTGGATCAGGGAAAAGTAAAAATAGTTGAATAGTCAGTTTTTGTCGTTCGACGATATCCGAGGTAAGTCTTTAAGCAATAAAACATTGTAAATTATATATGTAACTTAATAATATGCTGATTTGAAAATTGTGTAATTAATAATGAATAGCCGAATGTGAATAAACCTAGAATTTATTATGTTTAAGTTTGTTCGATTGAGATACGATATTTGAATATTCGTACAAAGATTATGAAATGTATAAAAGGTTCGATATATGAAATATATGTGTGAGACAGCTTAAAATATCGTTTTTCAGGTTGTGGGCCTAGCAAGCCTTGTGTTGGTGAACTTAATCGTGCTTTGTGCCTAGCAGGCTTATTATTGCCGTGATTGAATATCGCACCTCTGGTCCAGCGTGCCTAGTCTTTGGTGTGTGATTCGAAAGCTTATGCACTGCGGGTTTTATACCGATGATCTATTTTCAAACTTATATTTTTAAGACCTCATAATTATGTGGTCATTGAACCAGTAAGTTGATAAAATGAGCTTGTATAATCGGCCAAATAGGTATGTACATATGTGATGTTTTATTGAACTTGTATATTCGGCCAAATAGGTATGTGCATATGTGATGTTTAATTGATCTTGTATATCCATCCTATTAGGAATATGTATATAATGATAATGTATTGAAATTATATACTTGACTATATATGAGGTTATATTAAATTTGAATCTATGGGTACATGTGATGTTATAATGAACTTGTATATTCAGTCATTTATGAAATATATGTATGTGGTACTTGTATGTTCGGTCATGTATATATATAGTATTTGCATATCCGGTCATATGTGGAAATCTAAAGAACCATGTGTATTTAGCCATATAAGTAGGTTATTATGGGATAATATTTTGGATCTTAATCATTCTGCCGAATAGGTATGTTTGTAAACTTAAATGAGATATTGATATTTTGGAAATGAAATTGAATAACGTAATATTAAATGTAATGTTAGCATTCGGCCAAGATGGCTTATTGTGCTATAGTATCATGTTAATAACATAAATTGAATAGTTAAAATGTTTGAATGTTCATTTAAATTTTTTTATTTGCTTAAGGCTTACTAAGCTATGTTAGCTTACTCTGTGTTATACGTTTATGTTGTTTATAGATTTTGGACTTCAGCTACAGGCTCGGGGATCGTTATTGAAGTCATCAACACTATCGTCAGTCGTTGGTACTTCTAAAAAGTTTATTTCTGAACTTATGGCATAAATAGGCTAATATGTATTTTTGTTCAACTTTGAATATGTAATCATGAGCCATGCGAAAATGGCTTATTTCTTTTGGTTAATCCTAGTTTCTATGCTTTTGATATAATGAATATATTTGATGTTTGAGTTATTTAAATCTGATCATGGTTTATTAAGTGATCTTGGTTGGGTATGTTTTACTAATGGTCTATCTGAATTTAATTATGGATTACAATTGTATAGAAAATAATGTGCATTTCATATGTATGTGATATATACATTTTCGGGTTATACTTGCTATTCAGAATCTGAAATGTGGTTGAATTAGTAGGTAAATTACTAAGTATAATAGATGAAATGGTAGTTAAGTTCGGTATTGAGATAAGAAAGAATATGTGTATTTTTTGGTCATGATTTAGACTTGCCTAAGAAGCATGTTTTATGCTATAAATTAGTAATGAATTCGAGTTGGATAATGTGAAACGATATGTATAATTTTATTAATATGAATTGATGTGATTCGAATATGAAATGGTTTATTTAGACTTATGATAGAATGGTTCAATTTGTTGTAATAATTACACTATCTATGCTTATACTTTGGATGTATATAATTTGTATGGGAGCTAAATTTGTTTAGGTAATAATGTGATTATATAAGAAAGATGTGCATATGTTTTATGAATAATAGAGTACATTTATTACTTTAAACAACAATTTGTTTTAATTATATAAACATGATAAGTATGTATTTGTAATTGTTGAAAGTTGTGCATTGTAATGAATGTCTGTCATGAGCTGTGCTATGTACCGTAATGCCTCGTAACACTAATTTGGCGGCGGATACGAGTTAAGGGTGTTACACCAGTTATAGCGAAATAGGACACTTACGACCACCAGCTCCACTTAGATTTTATACTTACGATTTAAAGAAACCTAACTCTAGCTAACCGTCACTTTTGTGGGACCTTCTTACACTAGATCATCATTTCTCAATGGCGAATGCCACGCCATTTTGTCTCTTAGGCTCGACAACCTTTGATGTAGTAAGTTAACGAACCGACTGTGCAACCTTCCCAAAACATACAAAGCGGTCGCCTTTGCACAAGATGAAAAGATCAATTTTGGAAGGACATGGACGGAAGCATCGGTTCCGTAATGCGGAGAAACGATGAATATTCGTTAAGAAGGCTAAGTGCGGGTTCTAAGCTCATGAACCTTCTTTTTTTGGGGGGAATCTTGATAACCTTTGTCTAGATGAGTTTAGTGGCTCATGTTTTTCGGGAAAAAAGAAATAAGTTTAATAAAATGGAATGTTATTGAATAAATAAAAAGAACAAAAAGCTAGAGCTTTTTGGGAGAGGGAGTTTTTACAGAAAAGATGAGTTCATGTTTATGTCACTCCATCCTTTATTTATAGTACATAGAAAACCTAGTGATAAACCATAAAAGTAACATGTTTTAATCCCATGCTTGGCATGTTTTTGGATGATTTATTATGTGAATTAGTGAATTTGATGCTCCTAATCCTTTAAATTTATGTTTCTATACTTAGGTGAGCATAGAGAAGTAAAAGGAGCAAAAAAGGGGCTAAAATCAGACAAAAAGAGTTGTTTTCAAGAATCACACGGCCTAGGCATTTTCACACAGGCTAGGCACATGCCTGTGTGAGACATACGGGCTAGCCACACGCCCATGTGCCAGCCCGTTCGATTTCGAACCATGCTTCTCTTTTACGCAGAAAAACCCAATTTTTAGGGTTTCTGAGCATTCTAAATTTTATAAATACATATGATAAGAGGACTAAATGGAGCATGCAGAGAAGAACGAAAAAATTACTCGAAGAACGCCGTCAGAATCAACTCAAAAGCAGATCTCTTTCAAGGTTGAAGATTTTCGTTCAAATTTCCTTCGAAGTTTTATTGGGTTTCTTATGTCCTATTGTTATTCTAATTTTGAGATGTTTCCTTCCTAGATTATGAACTAAAGTCCCTAGATACCTAGGGAAGATGAAACCTATGATGGATCTTATTATTTGATTTTCTGAATTACATGATAAATACTTGATTCTTGTTCTCAATTATGTGTTCTTATTTCTTGCTTTAATATTTTAAGGATATTAATTCAAGTGTGATGTGCTTATTTCAGTGGAGCAAAAGTCCCTGTTTAAGAGTAGATCTGTGATCACTGAAATCAGAGCTTTAAAATTTATAAAAGAATGATCAAACCTAGAAACTAACTCTAACAACTATTAAAGGTAAGTGTACCTATCGAACAGTAGTATAGTTTAGGCAAGACCGGATATCGAACCCAAAGGAACTAAGAGTATTAATACTAACTTTCTTTTTATTATTTAGCCTTAAAAATAGAGTGAAGTTGCTTTAAACTATATTGATGAAGACTAAACTAAGGACACAAAGACAAAAAGAACGAAGAGAAAAATAACTTTGAAGGAAAACTCAGTTGATTACGACGATACCCTCAGGAAGAATCCACCTAGACTTCACTTGTTATCTGACCCTAAACTATATGATTTCTTTACTTAGCTTGATCCGTAAGACTCCCTAACCTATATTAAACCCTCTCTCGGGGCGAATAACGTCTAACCCTAGGTTAATTAGTGGAACTCTTGTTCGCTTATAATAATCCCCTAGGATAGCAGTAAATCGATTAATGGACTCCCATATTAGGTTTCACCCTAATCCGATAAAATCTCGTAACCCTATCTCTAGGCGTTCGATCAACTCCGCTTAATTATGTTAGATCTACTCTTAGGCAGGGTCTATTCCTCCTCCACCTAAGCACATTAGATTTGGATTAAGCAACATAATTAAGAACAAACTAAGCAATATTCATATAACTTAGAAATCAAATAACAAAATTCTTCTAGGTTTCATCCCCTTCAGGTATCTGAAGGGTTTAGTTCATAATGAATAAAAAGAACATCACAAGAGAAAAGATAAAACAAAACATAAGAAAACCCTAAAACCCCCTAAAGGAATTGAAAGAGAATTCCGCCGTCTTGAGTATAATTCCGGCTTCTTGGGATGGATCAACTGGCCATCCTCGCGTTATTCCCTAACTCTGACCTTCTCGGCTTGGCTCCTTGGCCTAGCTTTAACGCCTTTTCAAAGGTGGTACTTAGGGGATATATATAGGCTCTTGGAATGCGATTCTTTCTCCCTAAGTATCCTTTTCCGACTGAAATTGCTCTTTCCAGTGACAGAGGCACGGCCATGGCACACACCCGTGTGAATCGAGACCAGACTGTGTTCGAATTTCTAACTTGAGGCACGGCCGTGTGAGGCGGAGTTAAGGCCTTGCTCTAGGTGTTCGTCGAGGCACGGCCGTGTGGATTTTGGGCCAGGCCGTGTCAATTTCTTGCTAAGGCCCATTTACTCCATTTTGGGCCCGTTTTGTGTTCTTTTCATCCTCGGGTGCTTTTCTGGGTATAAAACATGAAAAGAAAGGATTACAAGCACCTTTTTATGTAAATCAAGGAATAAATCATCAAAAAGTAAGCTAAATGTGGGATTAAAATATATTCCTTTTACGATTTATCAATCTGGCATAATTGAGTGGAGTTGCATGCAATCCTAGAAATGGGACGACATAAATCTACCGGATTAGAGTCAAATCTAATAAGGGAATCCATAGATCGAGTTAATGCGATAATAGGGGTTTTAATTGGAAAAAGATTTCAATTAATCAACCTAGAGTCAGTTGTTATTATTCTCGAAAGAGATATTAACATAACTCAGGGATTTCTACGGATCAAGGTACAAGTAAATATATCGTTTGATTCAGATTCAGAATAATAAGTGAAGTCTAGGTGGATTCTTTCCTGGGTATTGTCTATCTTATTGGTTTATTCGATTATATTCTTACTTTATTCCCTGTTGCATCCTTAGGAATTAGTTAAGTTAATTTTAGATTAAAAACAATTCAACCCCTTCAATTTATATGCTAAATAATAGAGAAAAAGTAATTACTAGTATTTTAAGTCTTTGTCATGATTTTGGTTGGTTTAGTGAATCACCATCACCTAGTTTGTTCCTATTTAAACTCTAAAAGATAAATAAAGATAAAAGCTGAAATTAAATCTAAATAATAATCCTAACAATAATCCTAATAAAATTCAAATTTAAATAGAGTCTTATGTTTATAAATCTCTTTTTTGAATTTTTGCCCCCGAGTCTTTCACATTTTGTATTTTTGGCACCACTTCTTTCTTATTTCTCATGTTGTCCCATTTTGTCTTTAAATTCACACTTTTTGCCCCTAAATTTCCTTTTGCCTTCAATTTGATCCCTATAAGATAAAAAACCATAAAAAGCACAATTTAGTAGAATTATACTCAAAATATATATGCAATTAACATATAAAAGTATGTCATTTTAGAGTATTATCAGTGTCATATACGAGTCATCTGACTAGGCCCAAGAACATCTTTAGTCATCGAACAACTTATGGTAAGAAGAGTTTAGTCACCAAGTGTTGGATGCAGTGGTAAGACACATTGTATTCTCAATGAAGGAATACTGGTTCAAATCTTGAAGACGATATTGCTGCGATGGGTAGCCACGAACCCTGAATATAAACAGTAAAAATAAATATAAAAAAATAAAGTAAAGGAATTTTAAGATGATCCATGCAAAGTTTATGGTTTATGATTAGATTAGTATTAAGGTTGTAGATTTTAAGATTTAGGGTATAAGGTTTAGAATTTATAAAAAAATAAATAGATTAATTTCATTTTTTTTCATCAACAAAAGTTGTAATTTTTTCTAGAAGGTTACGAAGAAAGAACCATACCCAAGTCTAACAAGGGGGACTTACACACACAAAGAAAACAGATTGAGAGGGAGACTTACGCTTTGCCTTATTCTTGTAATCAAAAAGTAACATTTTAAGATTACCATAGCACTACAACAAAATAAGTTTTTAACGGCATTTTTTTTGGCCCTATAGCGGTGCTTATAAGCACCACTAAAATAGTGATAAGCGCCGCAAAAAACACCGTTATAGATAATGCCGCTAAATTTTGCGGCGTTTATGTGGGAAAACGCCGCTATAGAAATGATCTTTAGCAGCTCTTCTAATAAAAACACCACTAAAGATCATCTTCTTTAGGGATTTGGGGTTTAGGGATTTGATTTGGAGAATTTGATTTGGGGAAAAAATAAGGGATTTGGGGAAAATGAGTAATTTAGGGAAAAAAACTAAGGGATTTCGAGAAATTTGGGAAAAAACGAAGGCTATCAAAACGGCACCGTTTCAATAAAAATAAAAGGATATGCACTACGTCATTTATGGGCAAAACGCCGCTATTGCTTTACCTTTAGCGGCGTTTATGAAAAACACTGCTATTGCTTTACCTTTTACGGCGTTTATGAGAAAAACGCCGCTATAGGTTTAACCTTTTGCTGTGCTTATGCAAAAACCCCGTTACTGCTTTACCTTTTGCGATGTTTTTCTCATAAACGCTGCTATTGCTTTACTTATTGCGACATTTTTTTATTAGCGCCACTAATGGTATAAACTTGCGGCGTTTTCGATCCAAACACGACTAAAAACACCGCTAAAAGTATAATTTGTTGTAGTGTAATCTAAGTTAATATCGAAAAAAATTGGGGTCTAAAATTTAAAAATTAGGGTTTCATGAAATAGTTAATTTCCTTCTAAAGTTTAAGTTGCTAAGTTTTATTGTCTCACTTAACCAAACTCTATTAATGATTTTCTATTTTTTTTATGTAATTATCATGCAGGATATGTTACTTGGTGGAATCAACACCGAAATTATAACATTAGAATGGTCCATGTCTCATTTACTCAACAATTTAAACACATTGCAAAAGAGTAAATCCGAACTAGACTTCCACATCGGTCACTGTAGATTGCTAGATGAAACCAATCTCCCGAGACTACGTTATATACAAAACATAATCTCAGAGACCCTCCAATTGAATCTAGTGGTGCCACTCCTTATTCACCACGTCTCATCTAGTCATTGTAACTTATTAGGGTACAACATCCCCAAGGGTACAATATTGCTAGTGAATGTATGGGCGATCCATAGGGACCCAAAGGTATGGGATGAAGCAACAAGTTTTAAGTCAGAAAGGTTTGAGAACGATCGAATCAAGGGTTATAAGACGATGCCATTCAGGTTAGGAATAAGGGCTTGTCTCGGAATGGATTTAGGCCAACATGTTGTGGGATTGGATTTAGGGTCATTGATTCAATGCTTTGAGTGGAAAAGAGTAAGATCAATGAAAATTGATATGGTGGAAAGGAAAGGACTAAATTTACAAAAAGCTAAACCTTTAGAGGCCTTTTGCAAAGCTCGTAACACAGCAAAGGAGCTACGTTCATGAATAGTTATGGTATTAGTTTTATGTCAGTCAAATTTTACTTTTAGTCCTTATACTATATTTAAAATATGGATTTAGTCCTTGTATTCTAATACAGCATGTAATGTCATTAAGTAGTAAAAATAAGGTTAAATTCTACTATTAGACCATGTACTTTGCAAAAATTGTGGGTTTAGTTCCGATGTTTTATTTGATCAATTTTAATCCCTTTACTTTTTGAATTGGTTAATTTTAGTCTCTATACTTTTCAATTTTTGAAATTTGAGTCTTGGCCCAACCAGTAGCAGTTAAATTCAATTATTTGTTTTCTACTATGCGTACAATTGTAAAATTTGTCCATCTTTTCCAATTGGATAATTCTAAGTCCCTTTACTTTTCACATTTTGAAATTTCAGTCTTGACACAAGTGACAATCATTAATCTATTAACTGGATTTTTTTTAATGAGCAATATGTGGAAATAATAAGTCGACATGGCATTACAATGATAATATGTTTGGCGCATCAAATTTTGAAAATGATAGAACTTAACTTAGGGTGTGTTTGACAAACTGAAAATTTAAGTGTTGAAAAATTAAGTATTGAATTTTTACTGCTAAATTTTATAAGTGTTGAATTTATATTACAAAATTATTTGGTAAATTAGTAAATATAAGTTTTGATATGATAAAAGTAAGTGTTGATTTTTTTAAAAATTAATTATTTTTTAATTTAATATTATTAATATAATAATTTATATTATTTTGGGTATTTTTAATGAAAGATAAATATATTACTTTGAATATTTCAATTTTTTAAAGAAAACGATAATTTATTCTAATTTTTTAATAAAACAAAATGAGCTTAATATTTTCAGCATTAAGTGATATATAGCTACCTACTTATTTATCTTATTCAACACTTTTCTATTGAAAATTTTATATTAAGTAAAAACTTAAAATGATTATCAAACACATTTAAAATATTAAATGTTGAAAATTTTCGTTTTCAATTAAATGAAAATTTTCAATGGTTTATTAAATACACTTTTAATGAATTTGATAGATATCGTTTGGTGAATGCTTTTAAATTTTAAAAAGTATATAAACTAAATTTGATCAAATAAAAGTATAACAACTAAATCCAAACATTCGTTAAATACAAGGACTAATATCAAAACTTAACCTACAAATAATTAGCCCGATTAACTTTTCCGATTAAAAAAACTTATTTAAAAACACTCTTTTCAATAATATGAGTTAGAATGGACTTGTTTGTCAGTACGGTGGGTATTATGAAAATAGAGATTAAATTATGATAAATAATATTTTTATGAATGGCGAAGTATAGAAAACTTTTACATTACTTCATATTTACATAAACATAAACTTGAAGGTTTTTTTTCATAAAAGGAACAAAATTAATTTGCATTTATTAAACTTTTCTTATTCATGAAGTATTAATTGAATTAAATTCATTACAATGTCTTTCTTTAAAATATGGGAGTTAAAACTTAAATAATGGAGTTGATGCTATTTTTAAAAGTGTCTTAATCCTTGTACCTAACAAATTATTTTTTTAACAATTTCGGTTATGATTGTAGCAGACTCATTTTGCCTGGGGTCCAATAAGACTCAAAATAAATCAAAACAAAAAACAAATTACAAAAAAAAAAAAAAACAATCAAACAGCCCAATTAAAACTCAAACCCAAACCTAAACCCAACAACTCCAAATTAAACCAAAACTAGCCCAACCTAAAAAAAAAACCCAACAAGCCCAATACCAAAAATTTTCAGAAAAAAAAAAAAAAAAAAAAACTAATCCCCTAACCATAGGCGCGCCGCTCTAGCCCCTGCCAAAGCCTGACACCGCCGTGCTAGCACCGCCCTCCACTTGCCACCGTCACCTGCAAAGATCAAAAGCAGAAGTGATAGCAAACAATAAAAATTAGATTAAAACTTTGTAAAATGGCTATAAAAGCCATTTAAAAACCATTGTAAATTTTTTTAGAGAAATTGAATACAACAAACAGATTCTAGCATACAATAAGAAAAAATAACAGACAGTTGAAGATAAATCAAGATCCAAACGCACCAAGGTCATCACCCTTATATTTTTTCATTTATTTATTTTTTTTTCTTTATTTTCCTTCTTCGAAACTGTACATATATATACATATATTTCTTTATTTTCTTTTTTAAAAAATTGTTTTATACACACACACACACACACACACACACACACACACACATATATATATATATATCAAAGTATAAGAAAAAGGGGAAAAAAATTTACCTGGGGCGTCCGACCACCATCCAAGGCAGAGGCGCGGAGGTGTGGCAGTGGCCCACTGGAGCTCTCACTGGACACTGAGGGCTCTCAGAGAAAATGGTGAGGGGTTTTGTTTTTTTTTTTTTTTCCTGAATGGGGCTTAAAATGATTTTTTTTTTCTAAATTTTTTGCCTTAAATAGGCCTCCAAAACGACGTCGTTTTGGGCAGGCCTTTCAGGCACCAAAACGACGTTGTTTATCCCTTAAACCGCGTGTTGACTCAACCCAAAGCCTAGGATCCGTGTGTTTTTTAACGGAAGGGATAATTGCACCTTTAGCCCTTTCGCTTTTTAATTGTTTTGCAATTAAGCTTTTTATTTTTTAAAATTTTTACCCTATGATTTATTTCGATTACATTTTAGTCCATATTTGAACGACGTCGTTTTGGAGGAGAAGGGATTATTTCCCATTTTGGTTCCTCCTTGTTATTCGCGCGTTCAACTTGATCCTTTTTCTTTCTATTTACTTCTGATTTGCCCCAAATTTTTGTTTTAAAATTCAATTTAGTCCTTTCTTTGTTATTTTTTCTACTTTGTTATTAATTTAATTAATTCAATATTATTATTACTATTAATATATTTTTTTACTTGTTATTATTTTTTTATTACACTTATTATTTGTTTTTTATTATTTCTTTTATTATTATTGTTTTATTTATTATCATTTTTAAAAATATGCTTTTTTTTATCGTTGCTTCTATTATTTTATTTATTATTTATTATCTATTTATCTTTTTATATACTTTCAAAACTCCAGATTATTTATTATTCGTACTATTATTAATATTATTATCATTATCAGTAATATTATTATTTTTAATTCATTTTATGTAATAGTTATCTATTTATTTATTATTAGTTTTTTAATTTTAAATTTCTTAAGCTTATTATTTTTTTCTTTTATTTATGATCGACTTGTTCATCTTATTTTATTTTCATCATTCATATTGTCATTTATATTAACGCACTTATTATTAGTCCGTTATGCATATTAGCACTGTAATTCATTTTTTTACATTTTACTACAAAATCGTGTTACATTAATCTTTCCGATACATAAAATTTCATTTTTTTTAAATCAGCAATTTTTCGTATTTCGGAATTTGAAAGGTCGTTCCCTAACTTACGGGGTTTAGATTTTCTCGATGAATCCGAATAAACGAACGTTTTTAAAGCACGAATTTTAAATATTCTCGGGAATTAAGAAAATGTCGTGTTCTAACTTACAAAATATGGTTTCTTTCTAAAACCAAGACAATCAAACATCTTTCAAAGTAAATTTTTCGGCGTTTATTCTCGTATCGAAATTTAAGACATTGTGTCCTAACTTACGGGATGTAATTATCTTTCTCGATTAACGTGAAATATGCCCCTTTCTCGAAAAAATTTCAATATTTTTACAAAGGATCGTATTTTTAAAATCTTTTCAAATATTCAATTTTCACTAAAGACACCAAGTAATCAGCTAGGTACCAATTTTGGGCGTATCGAGGGTGCTAATCATTTCTCGTGCGTAACCGACTCTCGAACCCGTTTTCTGGATTTTGTAGACCAAAAATCATTATTTTAATAAATTTAAACTTTTATATTAAAATGATTGAATTACGAGGTGATCCGATCACATCTAAATAAAAAGGATTAGTGGCGACTCCCATGTTCGTTTTAGTTTTCAAAATCAAAGTCGGCCCCTTTTGAAAAAAAAAGGTTTCGTCATGATCATATCTATTTTTTTTTTGACACAATACTTAAAATTATCCATAGCCCCTCTCAAACCCATAAAATAGGAGGATAATGCACTTCAACGAACTTGAATTCATGTCCTCTTACATTGACAATAATATCCATGCCAATCAAACTAAAACTCAATCGATATTATGTGAGTGCTTTAATCTATCTAATTGATGCCAATAAAATTAAGAGTACATTTGAGTGTTTCAATCCCATACATAATTCTTTAGTAGATGATATATATTTTTAATGGTAGATTAAAAGGGTTTTAGTCTTATATATTTGAGAGTTTGGTAAGAGATTTAAATTAAATCTTTGTAACTAAACATGTGTAAAAATAAAAGAAATTTTGATATCGGGTAAATCGGTTCCTCTCAAAGAAAATTTATAGTACTTTAATCCTTGCTAATTTCGAATGCAAACAACTAAGGACAATTAATCATAGCGTTAATGTTTTCTGTTAATTGTACATAATTTTGATTTGTATAATAAAAAATCCCAATTTAACAAATTTAGCCAGCAACATTTGTGCAATGTGTAAATGTTGAGGCTAAATTTGTTGATTTTTTTTTTTTTAGAATTAAGACTAAATTAACCAAATATACAAAATATGTAAACATCAATGGCTAAATTTGTTATTATACCAGTCAAAAGTATGTACAATTTATAGAATATATTAACGTTGTAATTAATTATCCTTAGCTATTCACTGTCAAATTTGATAAGAACTAAATTACTCCAGTTTTTAGAGGGACTAATTTAGTTAATATCAAAATTGAGAGAGACAGGAGGGGTAGCTGCACCAATTTTCTTAATTTAAAAAATTTACACTTGTAATGAAGTTAGACAAATGGATGTCCAAGTTCAAATGTACTTAGACATCGTTTTCTTCAAGTTATTTTGGACTTAATTTTTAATAACTTTTATTTAATTTATATATATATATATATATATATATATTTTTTGAGGTGGAACTTCTACGTTAGCAACCATTGCTGACATGGACTCTCATGTCAACACCAAAATGACTAATTCAATTGTAGTTATCAGACACATCAACACATTAACGATTAACTATGGAAAGCGTTAGTTAAAGTACTATAATAACTTAATTTGATGTTTTTCTGGCGAAAAAGCTTAATTGATTCTTAAAAAAAAAACACTTTTTTTTAAACTTTAAACCTAAATAATACTATAATAACTTAATTAAGCATAATAAAAAAAATGCATTACCTACTAATTAAGGATGATACAAAAGCGTTCCAATTGGCAAACTAACCATCTCAATTTTAAATTAAGGTTCACTTTGTTTGGCTCAAAATGGTTTTTGAAAAATGTTTTCTATACTTTCTTATATTTTTTTCACATAAAACAATTTGGTCAACGGAAAATAAGTCATTTTTACTATAACATGACTTACATTTTTTAAAAGCATAAATTGTTTGCTAGAAAAGAGTTCCTTTATGGGTGATTTTATTTTTATATAAAAATTAACTTAAATCAAGCTTAATATTATTATAATAATAAATTTTTATTTTTATTTTTAAAAATATTTAAAATTAATAATATAATAATATAAAATTAATAATATAATAATATAAAATATTATAATTTTCAATATTATTAAACATGCATATTTAATTATCTATATGATATTTCAATTTTATTTTAATAATAATAAATATTTTATAGCATAAAGATTAAAATATGCAATAAATTTATATATTTTTCACAAATTTAGAATTTAATCCCTGTTAAGGAATGGAAACAGTTAGTTGTCAGTTATCTAGTTGTTAGTCTGTTAATGGTTAGTTGGGCGTTAGTTGGCTGATCAGTCAGGTTTGCATTTAATGCTAGTATTATAAATACAAAGGGTTTGGTGTATTTGCATGCACGTGAAAACAATAAACAACAATACTATTTTTCCAGCTTCTATCCTTTCTGCTTGTTTTCTATTCTGCATCTTCTTGATTTCATTAATCCCTATACTTTTATTTTTAAGAATTTAGTTCATCTACTTTTTAGATTTGAAAATCAAGCCTAATTGTTAACATTGTTATTTTTTTTCAATTTTGTTGATGTCACATTTTTAAATAAAAAATACTCAGTATTCATGTAACTAAAAAATTACGTTGTAATGAACATGAATTTAAAAAATTATTTTTAATAATCCTAACAGGTGAACCTGAGTTCTGATATCTAAAGAGTAGGTCTAACCCAAAATTAAAAGTACGTGGACTAAATTTTAAGTTTACGAAGAGTACAATAAACTATGACATGTTTTAACCTAGTATAAAAATATGATTATTTTAATTATATAAATATGAGTATTTGTTTAAATAATGCTTCCCTTAATTTATCCCTTACAACTTTAATGTGTCAATATGTACTCTCATATATGTAATATATGTAATTTAAATTAAGTTTTAATTAAGCATTATTTATTATTAAGTTTATATATGATATTGATTATTACAAAATATTTTCTTATTATAAAATAAATTTCGATTGTTAAAAGGAAATTACACTATAATATTTTATAACAATTATATTTAATCGTATTTGTTTTACAAAGAATAATGTAAAATATAAATTTATAGATATATATAATAAACTCAATTAAACAATGAAAAGATGAGAAAATCTTAAACGTGTGTTTGTTTCATTGTAAACAACTTTTATAAAATATTTTCAAGATATTTTCCAAATGATAGAAAATATATATCTTGAAAATATTTTACATAGATTTATACAAATACCAGAAAATATTAACTTTCTCAGAAATGTAAGTCATTTTTTAAAAATTATTTTTCGAAAATCATTTTCAATCAAACAAATGCATTAATGAGTAATAACCCTTTACTTAATTCAATACTTATATATATATATATAAACACAAATCACAACCATTTAAGTTCTAACTAAATAAGGTCTTTAAACATTAATTAATGAAATTTAAAAAAATTTATTCTTTTTAACTTTTTTTTCCACATGACAGCTTGTTATTAGTTACAAAATGATATTAATAATTTTCTAATGAAAATTTGGATTGAAGCAACAAAATATATAAAACTAAATGCGATAATTTAACTATCCATCTCATTTTTTTTAATGAATTACAATAGCAAGACGAAACATGAACAATAAACATGATTAGTACGACTTGAACTTAAACAAATTATCTATCTCGATTTTAAATAAAAAGCAAATGCATTAATGAGTAATAACACTTTACCTAATTCAATACTTGTAAAACAAGACGCAAATCACGACCATTTGAGTTCTAACTAAACATTAATTAACGAAATAAATTCACTACGCACCTAACCATTTAAATTCTAATTTAAAGCAAGGTTTTTTCTTGAGAGTTTTACATTTATAAACATAATATAATTATAAATATATTTTTAAATGATTATAAAGTATAATCAAATCAATACAAAATATAAATTGATAAAGAATCAAAATATAAACGGACAATATTCACACATGAAAAATTTGTGCATACTAAAACTGAAGCAATAAAACTAGACAATTATAAAGTTAGTGAGAGTAACGAACTTAAATGCTAACACAACCTACTAAACAATAATAGTTAAGTACAAACATGAAGAAGCACCATGTCTAACAGTTGCATGCCGTGTCTGTCATGAAAAATCCAACGGAGAAGAAATATAAATGACAAATACCATTCAACTTATGGTACCAAAAAACTACTGGAAATTCACCAACATAATCAACTAGTAGTAATAATAGCCTAGCCCTGACCACCAATAGCAACATCCTAATTTGCTTATTCGAAAATTTATTATTTTTTATAAGAGTTTTACTCATTATCTTGATTTCAAGTTTAAATTTGTATTAATTATTCTTTATTTTATGATCAACCACTTTAATTTATGAGTATTAAATAAAAATTTTCCTCATGTTTTTATATTAATAGCCAAATGTAACATAAAAAATTAAATAAATTAATTTAATCATTATATTTTATTTTTAAATATAATCATAAAAGATAAAAAAAATTGAATTATAAAATATTAAAATTTTGTACCGGCTAAAATTACATGTTGGTATGCACTATTACAAATTAGTATTGGTCGAAATGGATTGATATTGCTGAAACACGTTAAAATTTTAATCAAAATGGAACTCAACCTATTTAATACTAATTTAAAAATGAAGTGATACTCACGATTAATCAATTAGGGATTCATACATTTAATGTTTCTATATACCTAATATTTTGGACACACTTAATTATGGGTCGGGCCATCCGTCAAGGTTCAAAAGCCCGCTCGAAAAGTGGGAAAGTTTGTCTAAAAATATATTCTCAAAAAATGGAATTGAACAAAAAAAATAAGGCTCATTTAGAAAACGGGTTGGGCCTCAGGCAAACTTTTTTTGTTCAGGCCCGACCCGAATTTGACAAAAAACAATTATGTTGTTGTTTGCTGTTGTTTACTGCTATTATGTTGCTGCTTTGTTACTGTTATGTTATTGTTTTGCTATCATTTTATTATTATATTGCTACTATTTTGTTGTTATTGTATAAATATTGTATAATTTTTATTTTGTTGTTAATTTTACTATTAATTTAAAGACATTTGTTTGTAAAGTTACAACTATGTTAGTGTTATTTAAGTATAAAAATATTTTTATATGTATTTTCAATTTGTTGGGAAATATTTGTTTTACTGTTTTTAGTCTATTGATGTATTATATTTTTTAAATTTATTTTTATATAAAAAAATCTAAAAAAATTTAATGCGGGCAGGTCAGACTCGGATTAGACTTTGACAAAATTTTAGACCCATTTTTCAAGCTTGGCCGAACCTAAAAAATGAACTTAATTTTTTGCACTAACCCGGGTCAACCCAACCTATGATCAGCTCTAATTTCATACCATTACTCATCCCTTTACGTGTGAGAAAAACGTGCATTTTTACAATTTTGCATTAAATAAGAGAATTTCCCATTTAGCTAGGTCTTTATAAAAGGGTCCTTCAATCCTCAATTGATCATCTCAAAATCCCTTTCTTACATATCATGTTTAACATGGAATTTATTGAAATATATTTGCTTATATTTCTTCTTCTAATCTTTGTTATCACCAAGCTCTTGAAAAGAGCAAGATGTAAACACATGAATCTCCCACCAAGTCCACCAACTCTTCCAATTATAGGCCATCTCCATCTCCTCAAGGAACCCTTCAACCGGTCCCTCTTTGCCCTCTCGCAAAAACACGGCCCAATCTTTTCCCTCAGGCTCGGTTCTCGCCTCGCGATTGTCGTATCATCCCCGTCGGTTGTCGAGGAATGCTTAATAAAAAACGACGTCGTTTTCGCCAACCGTCCTTACTTCTGGGTTGGCAAGTACATCGGCTACGACTACACCACCCTCGGCTCGTCCCCTTACGGTGACCATTGGCGAAACCTTAGACGAATTTGCAAGCTCGAAATCTTCTCCGCCAGTCGTTTGAACTCATCTTCGATTATTCGACGAGACGAAATCAAGAACTTGTTGCGGAAACTGTATCATTCTTCGAGTGAAGATAACTTTGTCAAGGTAGAGTTGAAACCATTGCTGTCAAAACTAGCGTTTAATATAACAATGAGGATGATTGCAGGCAAGCAACATAAACCGCAAGCAGTAAAGCTTCATAGTCTCCTACAAGAGCTTTTGAAGCTGGGGATCTCACCAAATGTAGGAGATTTCTTTCCATTTTTACAGTGGGCTGATTTCTTTGGATACAAGAAGAAAGTGGTAAAATTAACGAGAGAAATCGATGGATTATTGCAAGGTCTGGTCGATGAGCATCGAAGGAACAAAAATGGTTTCGAGAAGGAGGATACGATGATCAGCCATTTGCTTCGTTTGCAAGAATCGGAAGCTCAGTATTATACTGATGAAATTATCAAAGGGATTGTCCAGGTTATATATGAAGTCATTTCAAAATCATATATTTAAAAAAAATTAAAATTAAAAATACTTATAGGCCTAGGGGTGCAAAAAAAATTCAAACTCGACTCGATAATTATCAAGCCGAGCCTGAGCTATCGACCAAGTCGAATTTGAGCTTACCAATACTTAACTCGAATAGCTTGCGAACTTTATCGAGCTTTTCATTTTTTTATATTATTAAATTACATTATTGCTTTTAATATATATTATTAACCTTAAGCTTAATCATTGAAAACGAGCTCGATCTTGAGCTTGAGTGCAAAAATTAGAAAATGAGCTTAATTGAGCTCGAGCTCAAGTACAAAAATTAGTAAACGAGCTTAATCGAGCTTGAACTCGAGTAGCTCAATTGTATCTTGAGCCAAACTTGAGTTTAAAAATAGATATTCAATCGAGCTTGACATTATTCGGGCTCGGCTTTGTTTGATTACACCCCTAATAGGCCTAAACGTAATTAAGTTAGTTACTTATAAATATAAACTGGGTAAGAGAAAATTTCATACTCATATATGAGTTCAATCAAAGTTGGATAATTATATTTAGTGTTGAACTTGATGTCATAGATGAGTTCGGTCTAGCTCAAGAACATCTCTAGTCATCAAACAACTTCTGTTAAGAAGAGTTTAGCCATCAAGTGTTGGATGAAGTGGTAAGACACATTGCATTCTTAAGGAAGGAACATTGATTCAAACCTTGGAGACGATATTATTGCGAGGGACAGCTATGAACCCCGAACATAAATCATAAAATAGATATAAAAAGAAGTTAAGGAATTCAAACTGTATTAAGATGATCCATGCAAAGTTACCATTAGATTAGAAATTAGGGTTTCCTGAAATAGTTAATTTCCTTCTAAAGTTTAACTTGCTGAGTTTTACTGTCTCACTTGACCAAACTCTATTAATGATTTTCTTTTTTTTTTTTCTTAATAATTATCATGCAGGATATGTTACTTGGAGGAACCAACACCGTAGTTATAACATTAGAATGGTCCATGTCTCATTTACTCAACAATTTAAACACATTGCAAAAGAGTAAATCCGAACTAGATTTCCACATCCGTCACGGTAGATTGCTAGACGAAACCGATCTCCCGAGACTACGTTATCTACAAAACATAATCTCAGAGACCCTGCGGTTGAACCCGGCAGTGCCACTTCTTGTTCCCCACGTCTCGTCTGATCGTTGTAACTTATTAGGGTACAACATTCCCAAGGGTACAATGTTGCTAGTGAATGCATGGGCGATCCATAGGGACCCAAAGGTATGGGATGAGGCAACATGTTTCAAGCCAGAAAGGTTCGAGAACGGTCGGGCCGAGGGTTATAAGATGATGCCGTTCGGGTTAGGAAGAAGGGCTTGTCCCGGAATGGATTTAGGCCAACGTGTTGTGGGATTGGCTTTAGGGTCATTGATTCAATGCTTTGAGTGGAAACGAGTAAGTTCAAAGAAAATTGATATGGCGGAAGGGAGAGGACTAAATTTACCAAAAGCTAAGGCTTTAGAGGCCTTTTGCAAAGCTCGCAACACTGCAAAGGAGCTACTTTCATGAATAGTTATGGTATTCGTTTTATGTCAGTCAGCTTTTAGTTTTAGTCCCTCTACTATATTTAAATTTTGGATTTATTCCTTGTATTCTAATTTAGCATAGAATGTCATTAAGTAGTAAAAATAAGGTTAAATTCTACAATTAGGCCCTATATCTTGCAAAAATTGTGGGTTTAGTTCCAATGCTTTTATTTGATTTTTTTTTTTTTTTTTTTTGCTTCATTCAAAGTAATCAGTTGTAAATAGAACAAGAACAACATTTAAAGGAACAACTTACAAAATACCACAATGAAACATTTCCTACAATTGAAAACTAATATATGACATCAAAGGTAATACTCACCACCAAGCTTTAAATATGTTAGCACGATTAATACCTGCTACAATTATTTGATGAATTTTAGTTACTATACTTTTCAACTTTTGAAATTTGAGTCCTGACGAAAAAAGTAACAATTAAATTTGTTTGGTTAATTTCAATTATTAGTTTTGTACTATGCATACAATTGTAAATTTTGTCCGTCTTCTCCAATTGGATAATTCTAAGTCCCTATCCTTTTTACATTTTGAAATTTCAGTATTGACACAAATGACAGTCATTAATCCATTAACTAGATTTTTTAGTAAATGATATGTGGAAATAAGAAGTCGACACTGCATTATACATAATAATATGGTGCATCAAATTTTGGAAGTGATAGAACTTAACTTAGGGTGTGTTTGATATACTAAAATTTAAGTGTTGAAAATTAAGTACTGTATTTTTACTACTAAATTTTATAAGTGATGGATTTATATTAAAAAATTATTTGGTAAACTAATAAATATGATGATTGAATATAATTATGTTGTATGATAAATGTAAATATTGATTTTTAAAATATTGTTTATTTTTTAATTTAATCTTATTAATATAATAATTTATATTATTTTAGATAGTTTGGATGAAATATAAATATATTAATTTGAATATTTCATTTTTTAAAGGGAGGATAATTTATTCTAATTTTTCAATAAAACAAAATCAATTTAATACTTTCTACATTAAGTGATATGTAGGTAAATGGAATATACAGAATTGTGATCAATCCAATATTGCAAAGCCCCAGTATCCATCGATTAGAAATGGACCATAACGAAATTTCGGTCTATACTGATACCATAATATGAAATTGGGGCGAGGTTAGAATTAGAGATTGATAGAAAAACAAGGATATGGGTTCATGTAAGTAGGAAACAAAAAATATCTATTCTAGTTCTATCATCAACTATTGGTTCGAATCTAAGAGAAATTCTAAAGAATGTTTGCTACCCTAAGATTTTCTTGTTTTTCTTGACCGATAAGGAAAAAGAAATTGGGTCAAAAGAAAATGTCATTTTGAAGTTTTATCAACAATTTTCTTGTGTAGGCAGGGATCCAGTATTTTCTAAATTCTTGTGTAACAAATTACAAAAGAAATCTTCCAGCAAAGATATGAATTAGGAAGGATTGATCGACGAAATATGAACTAGAGATTGAATCTTAATATACCTCAGAACAATACATTTTTGTTACCACGAGATATATTGGCAGGTGCGAATCGTTTGATTGGAATAGGTACACTTGACGATATGAATCAATTCAAAAATAAGACCAACTTATTTTATTGAACACTTTTGTATTGAAAATTTTGTATTAAGCAAAAAATTAAAATGGTTATCAAACACATTTAAAATATTAAATGTTGAAAATTTTCGTTTTCAATGAAATGAAATTTTATTTTTCAATAGTTTATCAAATACATTTTTAATGAATTTAATAGATATCGTTTAGTGAGAGTTGAAATTTTAAAATTTGAGAAGTACATAAATTAAATTTGATTAAATAAAAGTATAACGACTAAATCCAAATCTTCGTTAAATACGGGGACTAATATTAAAAGTTAACCTACAAATAATTAGATCGATTAACTTTTCCGATAAAAAAAAAACTTATTTAAAATATGAGTTAGAATGGGTGTTCTTTTTAAACAAGTTTGTCAGTACGGTTTTAATTAATTTATAAATAGAGGCATTAATTATGATAAATTAAAATATAAGATTAAAATATAGTAGAGGGACCAAACCGGAATAGGACCATTTTATGTAAAGGGCCGGGAAATCTTGACCCAGTAAGTTTGGGCTGCTTGGGCTGATTTGTGATTCGAATTGGTTACTCGTCAACACCACTATTTTTTTAATATTAAAAATTATATTCTATTATATTCTTAACTTTTTAATTATATTTAAATAAAAGTAAAATTTTAATTAATAATTAATAATCCGAGTGGGACCGAGTTGACTTAAAATACACTGAGTTTGAATTTTGGTGTATGATATGAACATAACACCTCGTATCATTGGTTTCATTGGACCGTTTTCTATAAAGTCAAGAGTGTGATTTTCAATAATAAAACTATGTTTGAGTTTGATGTTTGGATTATTTATTTGCAATAATAATTAATTGTTGATTTTTTTTGTACTTGAAAACAATTTAATTCCCATTTTGATTTGAAAAAAAATGACTTTTTATCACTTAATCTTTTTTTTTTTAAAAAAGAGAACTCATCCCTCTCTTTTTTTTTAACTTTCATTTTTCATCATATTTATAGGTTGGGTTAGGTCAGATTAAGTCGAGATTTGATTTTAAGAAAAAAATAATTTCACAAAGAAAAAAGCTTGAGTTTGACTCAACTAAGTTTATTTAAATAGTTCATTTCACTACTTAAAAATTAATAAATTATTAAAAATAAAATTTTATATTAATATTTATGTAGTTTATAATTAATTTTTAGTGGGTATTTGGTTCATTGGCTATATACTTTTTTATTTCATAAGCAGTCTTAAAAATTTGACATATGTCTCTCTTATTTTAAATATTTTATTATATTCATATAGGACACTTGTCAACTCTTGGCACTACTTGTGGAGTCTAAAAACTCGACAGTGTAGCAAATAATTTTTCGTTAGTTTCAAATAAAAATTTAGGTCAGAAAGGTCAACTAAGGAATAAGAAATTTTTATCCAAGCTTGAGTTGATCAAGTCGAACAAAGTCACCTAACCCATGATCAAGTCAAAACACAATTAAAATAAATTGTTTTTTCCCCTAATATGTATAAGGTAGAAGTTGTTTCATAAAAACTCATACCCCAATCTTTATACTTTTCAAAGTTTTGAATTTAATCCCCCTATATTTTTGGAAGTTCCAATAGAATTAATATTCCCCTTTAATCAAATCAAAACTTCTAATAATAAAACATAATGTTACATATTGAACTTTAATAAAAATTCATAAAAATGCAATCAACAAGTAAAAAGGACTAAAATTTTAAAAATAGAAATAAAGAGGCTAAATCTCAAAAATCCAAAAATATAGTAACTAAAGCCCTATTTATACCTAGGAACTCATCTTGTTGTCGACTTTATGTTAAATTTAGACGAAGTCATGAAGAATTAAAAAGAAAAACCCACAAAATTGATTCTAGATTTCTACGTTCTCATGCAAGACAAAGAGTCATCTTTCTAATACCCCTTAAAAGAAGTCATGGATTTCATTTGATGGATGAATAAAGCTTCCAAGAAGAAATTCACTGGAATTCTTTAAACATCTTCCATAAATGAATAAACCCATGTGCAAAAATCTATTGTATTTGTTGTGACTTGGTGCATTTGGTAAAAGCGAACATTTTAAGTTAAATATTCAGATTTAAGATTCATAATGTACAAGTATATTTATGAATTTTTAATCTTATAATATATTATTGTTATGTGTGGGTTTTAATCTGATTTAGCCGACATTAATTTACATTGTTTCTAGTTCTTTGTTGATTTGTGTTGTAATAGTTTATATTCAAATTCACCCTCCCTGACTATAAGCAATTGACTATAAATTAAATCCTTAAAACATTATATGAGTGTATTCTTAGTACTTTTTTTTTATGAGATGAGGCTTAGGGATGTTTTAATGTTCGTCGCCACCTGCAAGTGTCACGTCAAGAACTCTGAAAAAAATGGCATTGTGTAATCTCACATTGAGAAAAAAAATATATCGATATATAGACGGGTGCACTGCAGATAGGGGTGTAGCATGAGGATGGCAGGGTTCTATCATGTATTTTGAGAATAGAATAATGACTTGCGGACGGTAGTATCAGATCAATACTTGTGTGTTTGATTTCACATTAAGTGCTCCTAATGAGGACAATTAAATTGGACCAGCCGTAACGAAAGGATAGCAAATCAAGAGATTAGGTTGAGCACCCAAATGAGTGGGCCAAGAGATTAGACTAACTGGAATGAGAGGTGTGTGCATCACAAGATTGAGTAGGAAAAGAGCATCACCGAAATATCTTAGAAATTTGATAATATTTTCCCTAAATTATGTAGATTATTATTCTTTTAATTAAAATAATTTCTTTTCAAATTGCTTTCTAACCCATCCCCATCAATTAAAAATGCATGAAATTCTAACACATTTCCCTAATAAATAGTCTTTTTCGCACATATTCTTCAATGAAAAGGATTGGGCCCGATTAACAAGTTTGACAATGTCACGTAAAATTATTATAAAAAGCTATACTTTTAACCTACGAACACGTTAGTAACGATTCGTGAATAATTAAACCTGCGATTAAAATCACGCTTGCTCTAATTTTTCCCCCAAAAAGACACTACATTTGGACTCAAATTTGTATATATAAAGTTTAAACGAAAGAAAAAGTAAACAAAATTAAGCATAATTTAGATAATTTATTATCCTAAAGAAAATAAATGGACTTCTCCGAAATTTGGGATCAGTTGAAAATTGTGAATTATTTTATTCAAAAGTAAGGTTCCAACTTAATTCCAAATCAATTAATCACCTATCAATTTTCATAAATGAAGTGACAAAAAAATTTATTTTCAAATTTTCAGTTGAAATAAGTGTTTTTAGAATTAGATCAATGATCGAATTGATAGGTCCAACTAACGTATCCACTTTAAATTAAATAAATTGTTAAAATTTAATAAAATAAAAAAATCATAAAATGTGGTTCAACTGATTTTTTAGCCCCATTCAACTAGTTTGATCAGTTCATGGGTCAATATTTTTTCTTTGCCTCTCTGTATACCAGTACCTTAATCGGTTCTCGATCTGACCAATTAGTCTAATTTCATTATGAAAATATTGATTGAGATTCAATGTATGAACAAACCTCTATCTCTATTCTCTATAAATAAAACTTCAAATCAATTATTGATTTTTAAAATAATTTTGTTGTGCAAACTTTATTATTATTTTTTAAAGTGTGGGAATAAATCATAGGTATTGAGAAATCACCTTTTTTTACGAGACTTTGAAGCAAATGAAAACGCGTGGGTGATCATACCCTAAAACCTTTATAAAGGAGATCAATTGAAACACCATCCCACAAACACATTTTTTTGTTTCTGAAGTCTTTCCATAATTATTAAAGAATCTAAGCAAAGCATTATTGAAACTATAGTTTCAAAAGCTTCCTAAACATGGCTAAACATTTAGGGTTCTTCATCTTTCTCATTGTGGTGCTAACATTTTCGAATTTCGAACGTGTTGAATGTGGAATCCTCAAACGTGTTTATCGACGAGGTTAGTAATAAATCATTTCTTTTGGGTTTATTTCGGTTTTCTTTTTACATGAATTCTGAAAGAGTATCAATTTGTTTATGATATTAGGGTATGCAAATTTGGCCACCCTTGGAGTTGTGTGCAAATGTTGTGATGGTGAGGGAGGTGAATGTAGGAGCTCATGGGATGCTTCTTATTCTTGCCCAAAGCTTAAATGTCTTCCATGGAAGTATCAGTAACCATTTATATGAATATATGATTAATATTACTATAAGATTAAAGCTATGTTTTTTACTATAAATATCAATTTCAGATAACGAATTAATGATGATACCCTATATTAGTTGTTTTTAAATACAATAAAAATAAAACATTTCAAGTTTTGCTTGTAATTTTCATGATGGTTTTCATTTTTTTCAGAATAGTGGCACAAATTAATGGATTTTGACTTTGTTCATATTTGAGTTATATATATCACCAAATAAAAAATATTTTAAAAATTGTTGAATGCTATTAGAGAAAAATATTAAATGTTGAATTAGTGAATTTGTGATAATGAGTGATTTTTTTTTTTTTACTTTTTTACGCTTTGTGAATTTTGCTTTGTTAGAAAATATTTAAGAATTACTAGATTAGTAAAAGAAATTTATATAACAATTATACTTATAAAATAGATTGATATAAAATATAAATGAGGTTTTAGTTGAAATGATAAAGTTAAGATATTCAAAATTACGATGCTTTAGTTCAAATCTTGTCAAATGTGATTTTTTTTTTTTTTAGATTTTACCCTCATAATAATGTTTCTTGTTTTATAAAAAGAATGGATTTCTAGTAATTTCTCAACTGATCAGTTGGATCTCTATTGTCTTTGTTGATGGGTGATACCAACTTAATTAGCACTAAATAATAATATAGATTAAATTAACTTTCTATCCTAGAATATAAAATGACAAAAATATCGTCATAATAATGTTCCTTATTTTTATAAAAAAATGGATTTTACATAATTTCTCAATTAAGTTAGAACTCGGTTGTCTCAATTGATGATTGATACCAGCTCAGCCAACCCTAAATATTACTATAGATTAAATTAACTCTCTATCCTAAAATACAAAATGACAAAAATATCGTCATAATAATATTCCTTATTTTATAAAAAAATGGGTTTTCCGTAATTTATCAACTAAGTTAGAACTCGATTATCTCAATTGATGAGCGACACCAATTCTGTCAATCCTAAATATTAGTATAGATTAAATTAACGTCCTACCCTAACCTCAATTATTTATATTAACTCTTATTTTTTTTTTCAACAAAATTATATCAATTAATTCGTAACACCAATAAAATAAAATATTTAAATAATAATATTCATCATGTAAAACAAAATAAAGTATGCACTTGTAAAGCTTTTTATACCATTTATACTTCAACATGGACAATCATATTTATGAGAATTTGAAAACATGAAAAGTTAGGCCATAGATTCTGACTAGCTAAGAATGTTCTCTCTTTCTTTCACTTTGTATGCAAATTGACTATTGGATCAAATTCTTAAATGTGAGGTTTTGAATTTCTAGCAGAATTTATGTATATAAATTGGTAAACTAGTTTCAAATGAATTGGGAATTAATTACAACCATTTATTCTTTTGACATTGTGAATCTACCAGGTTTCTTGATATGATTGATAATTCTCTAAAAAGTATTAATTCTTTTTAAGATTTCTAAAATAATTTATTAGGTTGATGCCACGAGTCAATTTAAGATCAGTTCAGTTGTGAAATTATTAAAATATCCTTACTTTAAAGGGCAATCGATATATCTGTACTATATAAAATGGCTTACTACTCCACTAATAATCGTTGGTTAAAAATAATTTTATAAATATATATTTTATTATAAAATATTTTCGTTCACCCACATCATGATTATAATAAAATCTAATATATATAAAATTTATAATTTCAGGTGAAATTAAGAATTTTGTTTATATAAAATTATTTTCAAGGGGAAAAATTTAAAAATCTTATGCTAAAAAAAGTTTAAATTGGATTATTAATTTTGGTTAAAAATAGAAATTTTCAAATAGGCGAAGTCTTTGTCTACCCCTACCTTCGTCTTATAAAAGCCTTTGTCTTATAAAATGGTGTAATTCATTTTTAGTCCCTCTAGGAAACTAATAGTTCAACATAGGCTTTTTTAATATAAAATTTCTGGTTTTGGCCCCCATAATTTATAATTTTTTATCTTGACCCCTTAAAAACAATATTTTAAATTTTCCCTATAAACTTAAATATATATATAAGATTATTCTTCCAAAATGATTATATAATTGTTAATTGTCAATCTTGTCAAATCTTTTCATCACATATAGAAATTACTAAAAACAAATGAACACCAGTGGAGAATAAATATAATCATAAAGTAATTTAGACACATTTTTAGGAAACAAATTTATGCTTTTGAAATTTAACACTCAAGTTGTTTGCAATAATTTAGAGAATTGGCATCCATTGCCTAACATTTTGATTGAATTATCAAGGGAATCCTTTTACATTTTTAGTATGTTGATTAATCATAGAGGATATGTTTGCTTGGTGCTCTCAAAAGGGTAAACTATATAGATAGTCATCTAATTATTAAAAATTTTTATTTTAGACATTAAAAATAAAAAGTTTGTAATGTAAGTGTTCACATACATAGTTCGAACTCACAAACAACAAGCTGACATTATAGTTAAAAAATCGGTATAATAATAAATTTAGTCCTCAACTTGTTAATGCAGATCAAACAATTATTCTGAAGCGTATTGGAACTTGTGTCAGGACCATGGTACCAATTAGAGTTCAATGAAAGCATTGCAACGGGGCATTGGCAACCAGATGCTTACACAATCAACAGCCATCGGATGCAGCAAGGGTATGCAGCAACCAGCTGTTGGTTTTTACATCAAATTATACCATCTGCAATTTGGATGTTTGCGACAGACACAAGATATGAGCAACAAGTAGATTACCAAGGTTACTACCTGTATCGTATAGTAAATGCAGCGGCCAATGAAGCTATGGTGTTTAGCATCGCATGCCATAGCTTAACAATCGGTTGAAAATATCTATGTATTTTTATATATTTCTTTGAATTTTTTAGAATTAGGATTAAATTGAAAACAACTGTAAATTTTGAGGGTTAATTTTTTAAAATTATGACTAATTCGATATAATATATAAAAATTAAGGGCTAAATTTTTTATTATAATAATTTTTTAATTGTTTGTGATTTTAATGAGAATGATCAAAATGTTCGAATTATGTACCATGAATACTTAAATTACAAACTTTTTTATTTTGAGTTCTTAAAATGAAATTTTTTAATAACTATCTTACCCTTTCTAAAAATGTAAAAAATAAAACCATCCAAATAGAATATTATTAGATTCATGATGTTATTTTCTATACTTATCATAAAACCTTTAATCAAGTTGGTTTAATAGGTTAACTAACTATGTATGAATTTAGTTTATATATATATATATATATATATATATATACTTTCTTTTAAAGGATATTATTTTTATCTTATCATATTTTTATATAATTTTAAATAAAATAATTAAAAATCACATATTCAAATATCAAGCATATGTTTATAATATTAATATATAAATTTTTTATCATTCAACCAAATTTTATTGTTGAATAAATTCCAAAAAAATATTTTATTTCACTCATATAGTGGATGCGATATAGTCTAAATTTTTAAAGACTTTAGCAGATTTCACAAGTATATTAATTTTTTACAATATTAAAATTAAATATATACAATAAAATTTAGTAAAAATTTATAAAAATTATAAAATTGAAATTATTCTCGACCCGGCCCGAAAATTTTAACTGTAAAAATATCTAATTTTATGAAAATAAATAAATAAATAAATAAATATATATAAATAATTGAATTTTTGTGTGTGTGTGTGTGTGTGTGTGTGTGTGGATGATTTGAACCTTGCTAGTCCACATCTATGTTCCAAAATTCATTGAAACAATTCATTGTACTTCTCACATGTTAAAGGAGGCTCCCTATGCTCAAAATTAGGAATAAGAATCTTATGATAGACTTCAACAACACTGTTTTTCAGCTTTGATGTGGATTTCAAAATGACCAAATGTTCCACCAAATTCAATAACCAATAATTGGAATTTCTAACTAAGAATGTTCATTTGCAACATAGATCTAATAATTCATACATTTGTATTAGGTTAAATAATGTCTCTATTTTTCAAAAATTTAAATTTAATCTCTTTATTTTTCGCATTTTAAAAAATTCAGGTCCGATGATTCATAATGTTAAATTTAGGTTGATTATGTTAGAACAATTATACTAGTAAACCCTTTTGTATATTTTGTATGACTAATATTCTAATGATTTAACTGTCATATTTTATATTCTATTCATATAGATTATGCATATAAAAATTAATGTAAATTAGATTTTGTCAGACTATTTATTTTATGTAAAAAAACTTTCAATACTTCAATAAAATATTAATATATACAATATTTTAGATCGATTTAAAATTTTACATGCATAACAAGTACAAATATATTGATGAATTCAATAGCTAATTCATTAAAATATTAATCATACTCGGTTAAATATATTATTTTAATTATTTTTGGGTATCACGTAATCAAAATATTTTATAATTAAAGATTGCATATTCTTGGGCATATATACTTAGCTATCAAAATGGAATCCAATGGAACTGATAATAAAGTATATTTTTTTTAGTAAAAAGTTAGATTCATAAAAACAGAGGTGGCGACAGAGGCTGTCAAGTATTTTTGCCTCCCTCACAAATAGAATAAAAATAATTATTCCTTAATTTATAAAAAATTGAAAGCTATAAAAGTAGTACAATAATAAAATTATATTTTAATGTTTTCAAAATTTTATAATTTAATTTTGATCCTTCCATAAAAATTTCGAAAAGGAAAATATGCTCACTTCTTTTGAATGTGTCAAAACTTGCATTACGCGTAAAGTTATAGATTTAGTCTATGCTTTTGGATGAATCATTCTTAATCCATGGACTTTCTAGATTTCAATATTGACGCGAAGAATAGTCCTTACATCCATTAATTAGCTTCTTCTTTTTTTTTTAAATAAATGTAAAAAATTAATAAATTGACATTATATTATATAAGCGATCATATGTTTGCAGCATCTTATTTTGAAAACAATAGAACTTAATGAATCTAATAGCTATTGTTTAGTCAGGACTAAAGTTTTAAAATTCGAAAACTGATCAAATTAAAATATAAGGACTAAACCCACAATTTACACATAATACAAGAATTAATTGCAAAGTAGAACCTATATTATTTTTTTTTTTTAGAAAATCAGTACATTTATATTCTGCTTTTCCCTGAAAACAATATATTCGGTCATTGATTCTTGAAAGATATGTAAGGAAGATAAATAGATAGATTGCTTAATATACCCATTGCATTGGATGAGGGTGTCATCTGTGATTCTTCCAAAAGTTGAAACAAAACAAAACAAGATAAATAAATAATTTTTTAAATTCAATAAATATAAATAAAGAGATGATGTTGAAAAGACTAAAGGAGTCAACTGTTAATTAATTTTATATCATAAAGCGTATCCCCACACATCAACCAAAATGAAAAATAATTAATTAAAAGGAAAAATATTTTATATAAATTTCACAAACAAAATTAAAAGTTGGTTTGAATAGGCGGTGTATTTACTTACGTTTAGTGTAAAAATAACAGTGACGGTGAGACTAGATACTGTAATGATACTGTAACTTTAGAAAAATAATAAACTAAAAGCACCGCACCGCCCATCTAAATGCACCCTAAATGAGTCTATATTGTTTGTAGAATATAAAATTTCACATGAAAGATTTATTTTAAAGAGATATTTTATTTTAAAAAAGTAATCAAGTCTGAAGTTGGGTCAAATATTTTAGTAAGTTTCGATAAAAATGTTAAATTTGAGAAATAAATTTGAGTAAGAAAATTAAACTAATTTAAAATATGAATTGGAATTGAATTTTAACATTTAAGATTTAAGCATTAAGTTTAAAATTTATCATTATGCTCATTTTTAATTATTTTATTTAATCATTTCATAGAAAAATAATTAAAAAATGAAAACACCATTTTATTAACATTAATTGCTTTACTAAAATTGATTCTGAATGAATCTCGAATTGACTCAGTGATAGCAACTAGATGAAACATATTTATTATAATAGTAGTAGAGTATTATTATGGTGTCTTCTTGTGATTTTATTTATAAAAGAAAGAAAGAAAGAAAATTGAGTCATATTCGTGCCCATGCTTCCTAAATGGCTTATAAATAGCTTTAGCCGGTTTGCCAACTTCCATATCTTGCAGTCTTTCGCTCTCTGTTTGCCAATTCCTCTATGTTTGTGTTTTGTGTTTGGTCTCCTTTTTTGAGGGACTTTTTACTGTTGACACATCTTTCAAACATCAGATCTTTGGTTGACAAAGAAAGCTTTTTTTTTTTTTTTTTTTCAGTTTCTCTTTTAACAATCTGATATGGAAAACAAATGTCAAGTGAATGGCTCTTCTTCTTCTTCATCTTCTTTACATCATCTCTTTTCTCCTAAGGACTCTTCTTCATTATCCTCCACTAGTGAGATTCTTGGGAGTATTTTCCCACCTCCACCACCGGTAAAACACTTTTTTTTTTTAAATACCCTTTACTCTTTTGGCAACTGTTATGCCTGCAAATATTTGAAACTTCGATGGGGTTTATGTATTTTAAGTTAATGATTGTTTAAAAGTATGTATATCAAATGTTTGACTATATTCACTGAGCTGCAAATGTCTAAATTATGTTCTCTTTCTGATTTCAGGTTCAAGGGAAGGCCTCTATTCACTCAGGTATTAGGGGTACATGGAATAATTGCCTTTCATTGCCTCGTATGCTTGTTTCTTAGATGAAATATATATATATATATGTATATCGAGTCAAATTAATGGTGATAGCTAAGTCACAAAGTTAGCTTTTTTGCTTGATTCTCAAGCAACTTAATGACATATGAAGTTGGATGAGGGAATATAATTCAAAAGTTGCAAAAAATGTTATGTTGTAGATCATACCACAGATGGAAAGGGACAGAGCAATGGCACAACCAACAATGACAAGAGTTCATCCATTTATCACAGTGAAACAATGGAACCTTGCTATCTCAGCTCATCTATCTACTATGGAGGACAAGAATATTATTCTCCAAAGCAGCAAACCACTGATGCTCCCCTATATGTAAGTGTATTTATACATAACAATATTCCTTAAACTGATACCCTTTTACATGCCAAACTTGAGAGAATATTGTGTACTTTACACAGACGTTCTGCATCTTCTTTTATACTCAATTCTTGGTCTTTTTCTTTTACAGTTCAGGAAGGAAGGGGAAGAAGATGATCCCATTGGAATCAATTCTAATGGTGCTTCAAGGGGCAATTGGTGGCAGGGTATGAAGCTATGAAATTCTTTTACGCATTAGTGATAGCTGTGTTACTGGTATTCATGCCTGACATTCGCAACCGAGTTGGAGTAACATAGAATGATAGTACGGAATAGTGTTTAATCAACTGTTGTTTCTTTGAACAGGCTCACTGTATTACTAACGTCTCCATCCAAAATAATGCAAATGTGTCAACTCAAGGTATAAATGAAAACTTTGTCATCCCATTCTGTTATGCATTTTGAGCCTATATGTTATTATTTTAATGTGGTGTAGGTGATTAAATTCATGTTTATGAACCATTTTGCAGGAATGGTAGAGCTTGATCAACCTTATTATTATGGATAATAAGTTAGTAGATAGCTAGCATAATAGTAGAAGCATATACATGTATATGTATGTGTATTTGAATGTATCTAGGTCAGTGTGTGTGGTATCTTGTTCTTCTCTACTTTTGTTTTGGTTGACTAGTCTTATCTTCATGTACTGAACTATGCTTGTGGGAATTTTTCCCACTAGGAAATCTATTAATATAGCTATAATATTGATGTATACATTATCTTTAATGTTCATGCTATAGTTGAACATCCATGTCTAACGCATATCTAGACATGAGTATCGAGATACAACTCCAAAAACCCTTCAAAAATATGGAAAATTAATAAAAAAAAGGATCAAATATATTCGTGCTCAAAATCGTATCTAACACTAACATTCAATTATGACAGAACATATATTTATTACATTTAGGCATAAGGTAAAGAGCAAAAACAACAATAATCTTCATTCAAGTTTCTAATTACAAAATTTGGATAGTTGTTACGACTTCATAAAATATTAAGTATGACATTATTTATATTATGTATATAGGAAAAAAATTGAGGATGAAAGACCAAGTTTGACAACAATCGATGCATTATCTGTGAGGTATGCGTAGTTGGCAAGGTTAAAATTTAGTAATCAGAGACTAATTGTAGTTGTGAGGTAAAAGATTTCACTGCATCACAGGTGTAGTGAATCCAAAAGCACCTAATACCATCATATCTAAGTATATAAAAGATATAAAGACTCTTGAATCAACCACCACCAAAAGCTAATCAAGGATCTCTTGTGCCATCGCCCTGGTATTCCCAATCAAGTTATTCAACACTTATAAGTGAATATAACTCAACCTGGTACATAAAATTAAAAAGTGGATGTTCAAAATCACTATCAACAAAAGTAAGAGTAATAAATCGTATAACTTCGTAGAATAATGTAAACACAATGCTTCATTGATGTCGAACTAGAGGAATCTTATGACTCCATGGTTAAGACAATCACAGTTCATCTCACTTGACTACAGACGACTAAACTATAAGCATCCACTTTAGAGTCCACGTATGTTGGTTTATTTGTAATTGCAATTAGGAACTGGATTCCTAATAGGCAGAGGAATACAGTTACCAAGAAAATGACCACACTCTTGTGGAAGATTTATGATGCCACACAGTTCAATTTGGGAAAACTCATCTTTCAGAAGATCATCAAGCATGCGGATAGAGTGTATGCCAGGCTATGTCTTCCTTTCCCTCCAATTTTTCAGAATTTGCTTAAGCAAAATTCTAAACTTGTGTTAGCCACTAAAAAGTATGAGAGGAAGTTTTTAGATTTTAATATTCTTACAAGTAGCTTGAAGGGAAGCACACCAAGGCCAATCCAAGAACCGTGCCTCCAGATAAAGTACGTTCTGGAGAAGCAGTGTCTGCACTAGTTGGCACAAAGAGTGGCACTCTTGGGCAAGTTTCAATCTTTGAGTAGAGGATGTTGCAACATCTCACTGCTGAAATTGCCTCACAAGAACAGTTCATTTAACAACTTGAAGCCAATGTACATCGAGCAAAGGCCTTGAGGAATGATTTTTCTTTGGCAAAATTGTTTGTGGCGGAGTTCCCAGGGACCACAATGGAGTTTTTAAAGCTTTATTCTCTAGTACGTTGGAAGACATCGAGCAAGGACAAGCGGAGTTGATGGCGATCTCCCAGGCACTAGAGTGTTTTATCAAATGAAAAGGCGATGACTCGCGTGGTCTCGTTATTGAACAGATTCTGCGCGTGCAATTTCTTGGTGCTCAAACAATCAACTTTGCCCAAGCTTGTATTGTATGATCCTCAATTTGTATTGATGCTGATATTAGTCCTGAGATGAAAAGGTGGGCTGGTTTCTTGGCAAAAGGGGGGGCTGATCGTACTGAATCCTTTGTAGCATCTGTTCAAGTTTTCTGGTATTCTAGCTTGTATTCTCCTGATTTTTAAACAAAAGAAGAAGAAGAAGAATCAACTTGGAAGAGCGATATAGCGATGTGTTAGGGAAGGTAGTCTTTTGGGGGGTTCGTACTTTGCTTAAGAGTATATCCAAAAAGGGATATTTCCTACCGAAAAGTCCACAAGGACAAAAACTCATTGCTAAAGTCATGTTTTTCTCTGGGAAACAAAATAACCAAGCAGATTGCTACTATATTCTCAAGCATATTCGAAGTGATTAAACGCCAAGGAAACCAAAATTCATAAATCTGCAGCTAAAAACAAACCAAAACTGAAATACCATAATTGAAGTAAAGAAATGTCTTAAAAGTCGGAACACAATTCTCCAAACCTACAAACCAGGAGAAGGCTAACATCTCAGACATATTATACAAACAATAACAGCAATATTAAGAAGCTCACAAGTAATAATTCTCATGCTCTTGCATTCCATTGATTGAAACTAGGCTCTCAACATAAACAAAAAGGGATTTGGACTCTCGACAATCCCAAGCACCTTAAGCTCTTGGGTGGAGGGGTCAAACAAAACTACTTCATAATTTGTTTAAAAGAAACATTTCACCATTTTTCCGAAAAATCCTAATGGGTTGACAACTCCAAGAATAGAATACTAAATTGTTTAGTTCACACTCCATTCATAACCCATAAATCAAAAAACTTGTTAATTCTTTCCACTGTTTAAGCAAGAACATCAAGCCATCCATTAAACACCAATACCTGAAGGAAATTATATTGTGGGTAAAACCCGATAAATTCTGGGATAGGTGAAATCAAAAACTTCTCATTAGCAATGTCAAATGAAAGAATCATGTCTTTTTCATCGGGATAGTACCCATCGTTGTTTTTCAATAACAAATTCCATCTAAGTAATTATTACCCAAAGCTAAGCCACTTGGGGGTATATGTTGGTGTTATGAACAGCAAGCAACAAGTTTAGCTGAAGCTTGAGCAGCAAGCCTCGTGACCTGCAGAAGAAACAAAAACAGAAATTTGCTAAGAAAAACAAGAACAAGAAAAGAAACAAGAAAGATGGAGCATATGTGAATGAAATATGATATTTTTCATTTAAAAGAAACTTTGGCATATTGCCATTACATAGACAAAACAAAACAAAGCAAGTTTCCACCTAATACTTACCTAATACCACTAAGTAAGCTTTGAAACTAGTAAAACTTAACTTGTACACATAAACAAAGCTATCAGCTCAATCACTACCTAATTACATCAAAAGATTCACCAACTAAGTCTTAAAAGAACTAAGTTACAAACTATAAACTTAAAGCAACAAAAATAAGTTAAATTTGGATAACATCAGTAAGCTTCAGCTGCTGCAAGCTTGGCTCGACTACATGGAGAGCTCCTTGCTGCATGAGTTGCATGGAAGGCCATCTTCTAACACTCCTCCTTGATCTCCATGCTACAGACTCCTAACTGCTCCCTTAGTTTAATGAACCTTGATACATTTAGGGCCTTTGTGAAGATATCAATAATCTGTTCCTCAGAATTGCAATGGATCAGCTCCACCTCTCAAGCTTGTTCCATCTCCCTTACCACATGTAGCATGATGCTAAAGTGCTTAGTTCTACCATGGAAGACAGGGTTCTTTGCAATTGCAACAGTAGACTTGTTATCACAAAAAATCTCTGTTGCTTGCCTTTGATGTTGGTTCAAATTGGCTAGGATTTTTCTTAGCCAGATGGCTTGATTAATAGCATTTGCAGTTGCAACATACTCAGCTTCTGCTGTTGACTGAGTTGATTGTTTCTTTGAACTCCAGGAAAACATTGCTGAACCAAGTGCAAATGCATAACCAGAAGTACTCTTCATGTCATCTTTTGAACCAGCCTAGTCATTATCAGTGTAGCCTATCAGCTTTAGGTTTTCAGCTTTGCTAAACTATAATCCATAGCTCAAGGTGCCTTTAATGTACCTGAGCACTCTTTTTGCTGCTTGAAGATGCTACTTGTTGCAGCAATGCATGAACCTCGATAGTACACTTACAGCAAACATGATATTCGGTCTAGTTACTGTCAAATACAATAAGCATCCAACTAGACTTCTATAGGCAGGTTCATTTGCTTGTTCATGGTCTCCTTGGCTTGATAGCTTTTCTCCAACAGCAACTGGTGTGCTTGTTGCTTTACAGTTCTCCATTGAGAACTTGTTTAAAATCTTCATAGCAAAAGCTTTCTGACTTAGATAAATTCCCTTATGAGTTTGTGTGACTTCCATGCCTAGGAAGTAGGACATCAACCCCAAGTCAAACATTTCAAACATTTGTTGTATTTTGTTCTTGAAATCAGTCACTATGATCTGATCTCCTCCTGTCACCAAGAGGTCATCAACATAAAGGGACACAATAAGCTGTGTTTAGACCTAAGATGAATTAGTTCTGAATCCATTTTTGAATTAATTCACTTGTGACGTTCATGGTGTGACTTACCTAAATCCTAATTCAATTACTAACCATGCGTATATAACTCATGTGCTTTGATATAAGTGTAGGCTTGTATTCTAAATATGATTGAGCCGGTAACTGATATGTTCGGTACATGACTTATGTATGGCATGATTTTACTAACAACAATGAAATTCATATCTCGATTAAAGAGTTAATGACATCCTCTCATTAGCATTGTGTGGATTGATAAATATGGAAAGTGGCCACAAGTAGACCTATGTATGGGACGGGCCACCTGGCCCGGCCCAAAGGCTTGCCTGAAAAGTCGGAGGGTTTGGGTAAAAATATAGGCCCAAAAAATGGGCTTGGGAAAAATAAGGCCCGTTTAAAAAATGGATCGTGTAATAACCCAAATTCTACGGGCACCGGAAAAGTGAGTTTAGGGCCTCCGTCCTAGGAAAACGAGTCGATAAATATTTATTAAAAATATTTACGAAGTTATGAATTTAGTTTAATTTAAAGTAGTTAGGAAAAAGGATCAAATTGAATAAAGAGTGAAAGTCTAATTAAAAATTATAGAAAATAAAAAGGACTAAAGAGGAAATTATGCCAATTGCCAAACTTGAGGCGGCATAAGCATAAAATCTAAGATTTTTATGTGTTAAAATATATTATTATTAGATAACTATATTAATATAATATTATATTATATAATAAAGCAAAGAAATAAAAGAGAAGAAACAGAATAGGCAAACGAAACAGAGAAAAGAAAGAAAAGAAAGAAGAAAGGAAAAATTGAAAGTTTGAAGCTTGGAAGTTGATAGGTAAGTCAATTTAGCCCTTTTTACTTAATTTTGATATTTTAGAAGCCTTGGAACAAGATTTTGATGAAGTTAAGTTGATATTTTGAAAGATAGTTAATTATTAGACATTGTTTATCTTGAAGAAAATGATGAATTAAGGGTTAAATTGATAGAAATTCAAGTTAAGAAAATAAGTAAACTTAATTAGGATTAAATTGTAAAATAAGCTATAAGAAAACAGTTTTGGGACAGCAGCAGTAGAGTAACTTTGAAAAATCACTAAAAATCGTAGAAGTGGAAAGTTGTGTGAGATATGAAATTAAAGCTTATTGAGTCTATTTTCATATGAAAGAAACAGGGAAAGTAAAGAAATTATGTATTTTGAGATATTTAGATTTTTGTGAGACTGGTTCAGAGTGATTTTGAGATCCCCTGTTTTAACTTGGAAAAATCATTAAAAATTGTAAAAATATAATTAGAGGATATAATTTATATGGTTAGATTCCTTAATGAGTCTATTTTTAGAAGAAATAAACTAGAATATCATTTGAATTCTGTATAAAATGATAATTAAATTTTAGTAAAGAGTGGTTGGAACTGTCAGACAACAGAACAGGGGTGATTTTCAAGAATAATTTGTACTTATTGGCTAAATAAAAAATACTGAAAATTTTATGGTAAGAAGATATGTGAGTCTAGTTTCATAGAAAATTACGGATGTTGATTTGGAATTGTGTAACTCAAGATATAGATAATTTAGTGACAATGACTCAGGTAAATAACCTTGAAAGAACTTATAAGTAAATAATAGAATTGTGTACAAAGAATGTGGAATGAAGAGCAAGGGTAGGAATTGAATAAAATTCAATTATTTGTTGTAATTTAATGCTATAATTAATAATGTAAATTGTTATTATTATTTTCGTAGCAAACAAGGAAACCGAGGCGTCTAATACGAAGGGGAAGGAAAAAGTGATCGAGGAGTAGCTCGAGAAAATATCGGTTTGTATTATCATAATTCAAGTTATTTATAATTGCATGTTTAATTTCAATGTATGTGTATGAAAAATGAAATTTAGGTAAGTATTGATGTTTTAATTGAATATGGCTTGGACTTTGTAACATCCTAAATTAGGGGTTATGCGTTTGGAGCATAACTCAAGTGTTAGTAGGCTTTAAGTGTGGTTGAGTATGCTTTAAGGGTTTTGAGAATCCAAGGATGTAGGAGGAAGTCTTGGAAATGTAAGGAAATGTCTTGTCTTGGAAATGTAAAGAAATGTCATGGAAATGTAAGGAAATGTATTGTAAGGAAATGTCATGGAAATGTAAGGAAATGTATTGTAAGGAAATGTCATGGAAATGTAAGGAAATGTATTGTAAGGAAATGTCATGGAAATGTAAGGAAATGTCTTGGAAATGTAAGGAAATGTCTTGTAAGGAAATGTCATGGAAATGTAAGGAAATGTCTTGGAAATGTAAGGAAATGTCTTAGAAATGTAAGGAAATGCCTTAAAAATGTTAAGTTTTAAAGTTTAGAAGAAGGAACTAAGGCAAGGTGGCCTTAAGAAAATTTATGAAGGAAATGTGACATGAAATTGGACTTGGAAAAGTGGCCTGAAGGTGCCACTTAAGGCCCAGGTAAGTGACGCCACAAGCTATGCAAACGGGCCTGAGTTCGAGTCGCATGGAAAGCAAATAAAAGAATTTTATTTTTGCTACAAGAAGCAGAGAGGTGGACGACATTAAGGCTCTTAAAAGAGGAGTTTTATTCTCTTTAAAATTCGGCAAATAGATAGATAATGATGGATCGTTATTAGTATTATTTTTATTAAGAGATGAGAGATAATTATTGGATTAAATTTCTATTATTGAATAAAGTGATAATTAAGAGATAAGTAAGGATTTATTTTAAATTATTATTATTATTATTATTATTAAATAAAGAGATAAGAAGGAAAATAAGGAGAAGTGATGGCCAAGTAAGGGACTTTAAGCCTGGTAATTTCGGCTAAGCTAGGAAAAGGGATAGCCAAATTTGAGTAGTATATATATAAGGGTGGTCATCCTTTGAAAATTCTTTTCTTCACTTATTTCTCCTTTTGCCGAATTTGATACCCTTTTTCTCCTCTTTTCTTTTCCTGAAATCTTTATAGCCGAAACCCCAAAGATAACCCCCTAGTCGATTATTCAAGGAAGCCAAAATTGTTGATCCACATCTAGGCCATAGCCAAATATTTCTGGAGTTTCAAAAGGTGTTGCCGATTTCAGTATAAAGAGTAAGGATCTATAGTCATAATTGTATTCCTTTCTTTTAAGCCGAAAGTTAGTTTAATCCCTCCTAATCTTGTTGATCAAAATATGGAAGGTGAATTCCGAGATTTCAGATCTAAGGTATTTCGGCATCTCCATTAACCAGGAAGAGAGTTTCGGGATTTAAAGACTCAAGGTAAGACATATGTATATTTGGCCAAAGGCCATGATTTATGTTTTAATGTTAGATTAAATCTAACATATGGTTATAGGAATTTTCGACATCCTTAGGGAAGCAAGGGTTAATTTCGGGATTTAAGATCCTTAAGGTAAGTGACTATGAATATTCGGCCAAGGTCCCATCTTAGTACTTAGATCTATTTGTTTTAACTAAAAACTAACCAATTTAAGGGATCTAGTGATAAGCCGATTTCAAAGGAGAAGAATACAAGTTTCCGGGATTTGATTAGTAGACAAATCGACAACAAGATCTAAGCATTAGATCGGGTTTTTCGGGATTTCAATAAAGCATTAAGAATACCAGGTGTGTACCTCACACTATCTTTTAATACGATTTATGGCAATTTTAATATAAGTATGTATAAGAATGTGAATATGGCTAAGGTACCATATTGTGGTACAAAGTACTCAGGTACGTTTCCTACTCCTATTACGGTTATGAATATAAGTTATGACTCATATGTGAACAATGATAAGAATGTGAAATCTGGCATGTTAATGCATAATATGTATGATATGGGGCATATGGGTTATTGAAAAAGGGAAAGTGAATGTGGTGACCTAAGACCACGATATCTGAATGTGGTGACCTAAGACCACGATATCTGAATGTGGTGACCTAAGACCACGATATCTGAATGTGGTGATCGAAGACCACGAATATTTATAAGGGCGATGAGCACGTCGACTGCAGCGACTGCCTTCGATGGTGTGTAGCGGATGGAGGGTTGACTTAGTAGTCCCCACGGTGTGTAGGATGGTACGGGTGATGTGTAGCGGATGGCATATATGTTTGGGTTCGGGTTGCATCATATGTTTATATCTGATATATGAATGTGTATGTAATATGATAATGTATGCCTAAATTGTTAAATTTTAGTGTCGGTTACACATTGAGTCTGGTTGACTCACCCCGTTGGGGAATATTTTTCAGGTGATAATTAGTGATGGACCGGGTCGGCAGGAGCTTAGTGGTGGCCATGCCCAACAAGGAAATTATTATGTGAACTCTTTATTTTTTTAAGTACTTTAAATTTCATTTCGGATTTTATTTGATGTAATAAGGCCTTAGGGAACTATTTTATTCTGCTTTATTTATTTATCATGTTACGAACTTTTTGTTAATTAAAGACCAAGCAAATCTAATTTAAAATAAACTTTAAATATTTTGTCACTTGAAATTAAATGGGTTTCAATATAAAATAGACTTGTTTTCAACTCGAGCCCAACCCACCAGCAAACTATCTTCAAAACACACAGATTTTCAAAGTAATAAAAAAGAATTTTAACCGGTTTACTTCGAGGAACATACCAGATCCGGTCCAGGCTCGTGGGCCGGGTGTGGGTTGTTTCAGACTTAATTGATGAATATGTGTTAGTATTGAATTAAAAATTGAACTACATATGATTGATATGAAAGGTACATTGAATTAATTTCTGAAATTAAATTGGAAGTGATTTGAGATTGAGATTGAGATTGCATTGATAATATGTATGAATTGAATCCGAATGATTATGACCAGTTGAAAGTGAAAGTGAAAGTGAAAGTGATATGGATATGTGATTTAAATACCCTATTAACTAGTCGGGCTGAGTCGGATATAATTGGCATGCCATAGGATTGGAAGTGTTTAGGGATTCTTCGACCTTGAGTCGATGAGACACTGGGTGTCATATTATTTATTTTGGATAGATTCAATAAGGTACTGAGTACCACTTTACTTCGGCTAGGCCGATAAGACACTGGGTGTCACTATATTGCTTCGAACTATCCAATTAGGCACTGGGTGCCAGTATGGTGTGTTTGGTTGGATCCGAGTATCTGCCAAAGTCCGAGTCATGTTAATAGGGGTAATTATGTGAAATGAGAAAATCATATGAATTTGATTATTTGAACCTCTGAATGAATAGTTAAAGAGATATTGTGAAATGAAATTATGCTATGTGATTGAAGGCATGAATCAAAGTTCATGAATGGTTCCTATTGAAATGTGAATTGAGTAGTTATACGTGATTGAGAGATGAACCAAAGGTTCATGAACAATTGGAATTCTATGGATGAGATATTAATTCAAATATTGAAATTGTTACATTGGAAATATAATAACTTAGTATAAAATTATATGTATGAGGTGTTATTTATCTAAGTATGTTTACGATAATTGATCATTGTTATAAATTGAATTATGATAATACCACTGAGTAATTCCAATACTCAGCGTACGGTTTGTTTTCCGTGCGTAGGTTAGTAGATTTTCTGATCCGGTCTAGCATCCAAATCAAACCCGACTCCAACAAGAGGATTTTGGTGATGAATTTCTTCCTTTTGTTAAGTGGCACGTACTAGATAGTTATATGAATTATAAATATATATATACTTAAGTTAAATGATTTTGGTTGTATTTAAATGATTATAATGTTTTGGATGAGGAACATGATATAAAGTTATAAAATGATAAATTGATATTGGTTGTTTTGGTTTGAATTTGCAGGGGGATTTAGGTGAAAATAAGCAGAAATGCTGCCGAAATTTTTATAGAAAAAAATTAAATTACAAAAAAAAAAAATTCTAGAATGATTGAACAAGTTCCATTCTACTTTTAATATATGCTTTAGGCATTGAGAGTCCAATATAGGAATTTAATTATTAAATTATACTATGAATGTTATTTTATTTGTGAGTAATTAGTAAATTGTATGATATGTCCGGTAATACCTTGTAACCCTGTTCCGGCGACGGTTTAGGGTTAGGGGGTGTTACAGATTGGGCCTCGGCTAAGCCTTTTTTTCCCGAACCTAGCATGACTCAACCGAATATGCAAAAAAAAAAACTCTTTTTTTTTACTGTTTTCTTGTTTTTTTTCACTATTTTGCTACCATTTTACTATTACGTTGCTACTATTTTGTTGTTATTGTTTAGATAATACTTGATTTATTGTTAATTTTGTTACTATTTTAGAGGCATTTATTGTTACTTTTGTTACTATTAAGTTGCACTTATCTTAGTGTTATTTAAGTATACATATTTTTTAAATTTATTTTCAATTTGTTGGGAAATATTATTTTAATATTTTTAGTATTTTTGATGCATTATATATTTCCTAAAAATTTATATAAAAATAATATAAAAAATTAATACGAACGGGTCGAGCCCAGGTTTTAGCTGAACCCAAGCATAGCAACAAGCCTAAAATTTTGGTTGGGCCCAGCTCGAACCCAACCCGACCAATGATCACCTCTAGCCACAAGTTTCTTGCTTTCGAACAGGCAATTTATCACAATCATTAATTGACAGTGATCATATTAATAATTAAAAAGACAATTGTGACAATGAGATAAAATAGGATTGTATTGAGTGGACGAATTTAACTCAGAGTAATCAAGGATATCATATGAGGATAACAGATACATGACGAGGTCATTGAAAAAATCATTTGGATGAATTTCTTTCATAAAGAGTATACAATAAAGAGTTTTCAATCATGATACTTCTTGTTGGTTGACTCCACGATTAAGTAAATTGTGAATTGTTAGAAAGATGCTTCTATACATATTGTGATTACTCGAGCCTAATTGTATATGCATGATTGGTCCCTCCGCTAGCTCAACAAAAGCTCAATCGGACTGCATTTGTATCAAAAGAAAATTATATGATTTTAGAAAGAATTTGATTGAGTCGATTTATTTGATGTGGAATTAAATTAGGTAGTCGTGAGAAGTTCAAGTAGAGAATTTGATTGAATAATTTTCTTAAAAAATTAATTTGAAAATCTTAGTGATTTTTCGAAAAATTAATTTTGATTAAGTAAAATTAGAATAATCAAATTAATTAAAATAAATATGATATTTTTTAAAATTAATTTTCAAGTCAGACAATTGGCCCAATGGGTAATTGAACTTGAAAATTCTATCCAAGAACCAAAACTCAAGATTGAAGCCCAAAACTAGTTGAACCGTGCCCTATGTGTGAAACAGGTTCGACAGTCCAACCGGTGCCTGGAGCGAACAGGACAAGTCATCGTTAACCTGGACTGAATTGACTGCTGCAATAGCAAGGCATGTGAATGCCTGGCCAATTGTGCCCCGGCCATGGTAGCAAGCTGTTCGAACAACACGCTAGGGGTTTTGGCCAACCCTATCAGCAAGATCGGGCCTAGCGTGAGGACACCAAGCAAAGGGATGCTGCACACAGTGTGGTTGGTTGTGCGAACGACCAGCCTAGGCAAGCACCTATTGATCAGGGAATAGGGGAGGATGAGCATAGGGTTAGTCGATCGATTGGCCAACACCGCCCCAACCATAACATAGGTAGTCTCGCAAGGAGCCATCAAACCAGCCAGACCCATTCGGGCAAAATGGCGACAGCTCAGGGTGTCAAGGGAAGTGGCGCTACTGATGGTATCATTGGGCACGTTGATTGCGACAATGGGGATCTGCGACCAATAGATAGTCGGCGGCAATGGTTCTTTGACGGTAGAGAAGTGGAAAAATTAGACTCCTTATGGGACTCTATAGGGTAACTTGATTTTAAATTAACTTTTCTAAATATAATATTGTTTAAATTTCATATTTATCTAGAGAGTATTTTATTAATTTAATATTAATATGATATATTAATTTAATTTAATATTTATATAGATAATACTTTATTGATTTAATATTAATGTGAGATATTAAATTTATTTAATATTTATCTTGATAATAATTTAGTAATTTAATATTAACATGATTAATTCTAATCCTAGTCAAACTCTCTCTAAACTCTGCTTGTATAAAATAATCTAGATTATTATCGTCATACAATTGATTTCATGAAAAGCTGTAAAGACAAAATTTTCTAAAGAAATTATTTTAAAAAATTTCTAGAGATATTTTTTTGTATTTAAAAATTGACCCCAAAAATTTAGAGATTTATGAAGTTGTGCCACTAGTAACTTTATGAAAAAAAATTTGACTCGAAGCGAGCCCACAATCAGCAGACATGAGCTTGAGGATAGCGGAGAAGACTACCCGATCGAAGTGTTCATCCTAGACGAATCATAAATGTAATATTTTGATTAAGTGTTTATTACTTTAGATAATACAACCAAGATCTTGTTTTGAATTTTTTTCCAAACTCTAATTTTTTTTCTTAAACCTATTTTTCGTTGCGTTTTCCAAATCTGATCTTCCAACAATTTGTAACACCCCTTACCCGTATTCTACGCTGGAACCGGGCTTGAGGCATTACTGCATAAAATCCTCATAATCGCCACTTAGGCTTATCGTGACTACTCTCTTAAGACACCTCAACAACGTCATCCTCGACTTGCGAGGCCTCACTCATACACACGAGGGCTCTCGAGACTATATCGAAACTTTTCAATATCTTAAAATTTCTCTCTTTTATACAGGGCTCACACGTCCGTGTAATATGAAACATGCCCGTGTGTACACACACACGCCCATGTCTTCAACCCGTGCTTAAAACCCAAGCATTCAGCCAAAGTCCCACGGTTAAGGCACACGCCCGTGCACACTACCCGTGGTGCATCTGGACTACTTCACACGGCCTTAAAACCTAGTCACACGCTTGTGTGGCTAGCCCGTGGCCCAAACTACTCAGTTCTACCAAATTGACACGGTCAAGGCACACACCTATGGTTTGACCATGTGTCACACATGGCCTAGACACATGCTCGTGTGTCTATCCACATGAACAAGAACCAAGCCTTTTGCTAAGTTCTGCTCACCCCTAAAGTATACTCTTCATACACTCATTCAACACATCTATAAACAACTCAAATAAAATCATAAGCTTACATAGATATCTACAATCTTTTTATATATAAAGTAGCCAACAACTATGGCATTATACAAAAAGACTATCCATCTAAAGGCCAACACATCTTAGCCATTTACAACAAAATTTACTAACTTGTCTAGCCCTTATAATGCCATATACAAAACATTGAGTCTCATGTACCAGAGTGTGCTGATAGTGGTAGCGATCTTCTAGGTGATCCTCGTATCTCGAATCAACTGTTTTACTCTATAAGACAAGGGAAAAGAAAGGGAGTAAGCTTTGAGCTTAGTAAATTTACACATAAACAATTAAGCATCATAGTATGCTGAACAAAAAATAGCATTATACTAACATGTAAATACACAACCATGCTTACTCTTTCTATCCCTTACCACAATTCCAACACCATAATACTCGTAACCATTGAAATGCACCCCTGCATTCAATATCACATTTACACAATACAAAACACATCATTATTTCTTCATAATACATCCACATAACTATTTTACTCAATAATGCAACCACATAGCTGATGTCTCAGTGGTTCCGCACTTAGCCCACCACTATCATATAATAAGGTAGTATCGCACTTAGCCTACTACAAAGGTAATATTAGTGATTTTGCACATAGTCCATTAGACGGTATACCTAACGATAGCATCGTACATAGCTAGCTCATCGTCAATATGCTTTAGGATGGTATCGCACTTAGCCCACCATCTAGCATTATCACTACACATTCACATGTCTATTTACTCAGTCATTTATTCATTCGCATGTCTGCTACATTCATTCTACTTGAACTACATAGGTTCTCAATCATTCTCAATCATTCTACACACTAGCTAGCATCAACAAATTGTAAGTATAAATGCATTGTTTATGCATAGACTTACCTCGATACTCAAAAGTATAGAAATGTGCAATTTAGTCCACCACCTTGTCTTTGCCTCAGTTTTGGTTCGAGCTTCATCTTTCTTGATCTATAATGAATAAACTAGCTTATTCAATACACACATTGACTAAATTGACCCACATCTCATACTTTAGCAAAATTACTTTTTTGCCCCAAAACTTTTCCATATTTACACTTTTGCCCCAAGGCTCGTAAAGTGATTTTTATTCAACTTTCTAGCCTTTCATGCTTAGCCGAATCACTCACTCAACTAAAGTATTCATCAATACTCACTACATCACACATGTATGACCAAACTTAAGACTTTCACAAACAAGTCCTCACATGCATTTTCATGAGAAATTCACTTAGCAAAAGATGTTTCTACTACATCAAGCTTTCATATTCTTTCATAAAACATAAAAATATATCCATGTCATACATAGTCACATTTTTGAACATCCATCACATCATCAAATAGATAGCTTACTCATGCTACTAGGACTTCAAAAATACGAAGAATATCAAAAAGGGGACTTAGATGCACTTACTAGCAAGCTTGAAAAATTTGAAGAACCCTAACAATGGCTCTTGAAAATTTCGGTAGCCTTGGAGAAGAAGATGAATGAATTTTGTCATCTTCCCCCCCTTTTAATCATTTAGTAACCAAATAACCAAAATACCCTTTTTGATAAACTTCCTATTTTAACCCATTCATGCCCAATTTTGTCCAAAAGTTAAAAATTGGGAAAATTCTCATTAAGGACTTCTAATTAATATTCAAAAGCAATTTCACACAAATAGCTTCTAGAATCTCACATTTTGCAACTTTTGCAATTTAGTCCTTTTTAACAATTCAACCACAAATTGATAAAATTGCTTCATGAAACTTTCACACTAGCATGCATACATGGTATAAATCTCAAAAACTCATACATATAATTTAGATTTGTGGTCTCGCACCACTATTCTAATTAGACCCTAAACCGAGATGTTACACAATTGGTATCAACGTCAGGTTGTACTCTATCTATAAGTATAAAAAAGTAATCAAAATAGATTTCTCTTCTTGTTGAATAATTAGACAAAATAGAATGTGACTTCTTTAGATCTTATGCATGTTTGGAGTTATTTATGGGAATGGATGCAATATTATATATTTGTTATTTTTGCCGAGGTTGTGGTTCTCAGGAAATAGACCATGAACTATCATCTCCACATAGGACTATTTGTTTTTTAAATTCATAGATTTCTTTTGAGTTCAAAATGAACATAGGACTTAAATGTATTTTTTTCAAACGGAGTCCATGACAAGGAGAAGATGGAACGGTGACGGTTAAGGACCCAATGAATGCCTTATGGTGAACAACTATGTAATTTTGTTTTTCATTTACTTTTTAGAAATAGAACCATGGAAACCTTGACTAACAATTTTATTTTAATTATTCATTTCTTTACATATATATGTTTTATAATTGTTTATTATATTATGTTATACACATATGAAATGATTCACGGTTGATCGATTAAAAATAAGAACTGTGGTAATGAGAATTTGCATGTCTAGGATAGGCTCTTGCAAGGAAAGACTTGGTTTTTAAGCGATCAAATAAGACTCACTTTCCTTCTTAGGACCCTATCTGGTGCAAGTTCACATTCACTTCTTCGATTTTTCCCTTAAAAGAAAAAGTGTGAAGAATGAAAATTGTTTGTTTTTATGATTGATTGATTCTTCTTTTAAATGAATGTGAATATTATAAAATTATCATAACATGTCATGCACATATTGAAAGTATTTCATATAAATTAGGTAAGAATGTCACTATGAGTACTATTGTATCATCATTTTTTAAATATGGGATAAAACTTCAAATTTTTTTTTTTAAATGTTGAATGGGAGAAGGTCCCTGAATAAGACCTACAATCTCCATTGATGGTCTGTAAGTGATACCATGATAGAGTTTTGAGCTGGTTCCTACCCTAGCCGCACCCCAAGGTAAACTTTATCATGTAGGTTCACTGGATGAGATTTCCTTGTAAGGACAAATTGTGATACATGCATGGAAGATGTGAAAATTATTAAAGTCCATTCACTAAAGCTTTCAAGTTTAGGAAATTAGCAGACTTGCTAGAACTTTTTGGATGGGATCCAGGAATTTCAAGGTTGAGATGCTTTGATGACGTTCGAAGATCTATCTCTTATCTTTTAAATGCGCTTTGAATCACTTGATTTTGAGTTCGAAAGATCAAGTTATGATCGTTTTAACAAAAATTGGCCAAACAGAATTTTTGGACATGATTATGACGGGAATTATGAGTTTTGAGATTAATTTTTATTATATATGAGCCCAATATCGTATTTATCAAATCTCATTATTTTTTTATTATTTCAATTTTTTTATAATTATTAAGTATTTTAAGTTATTTAGGAGTTTTATGTCAATAAGAAAGTTTAGTTTAAAACTACTTAGGAGTTTTATTAGATTTTATTTAGTTAGCCTATATAAAGGCATTTGCATTGCACACAAATCATTCAATTCATTATTATTCAACTTCTCTTTTGTGTTAGTAAATTCTCTTTGACTTTTTCTTTCAAGAATTTCTCTTGAGTTTTCTTTTAGAAGAGTTTTAACAATCTTTTCAGATTGTAGGAATGATATTCAAACTTTTTCTTGCCAATTTTTTTTTCTTAGAGGGGAAATTAGAGCCACGTGAAGAGAGTTGTGGATTTTTTTTTTGTTTCCAAGGCTTCTTAGGACTTTTACACGCCATGTTGTGACAAAATCTCAGTTTCTTTTCGAATGTCTAGAGCCATAAGTCAAATCCGCGACTTGAACAACTTTACAATCCTCTTTCATATGATCTGTTCTCATTCTTTATTATTTGGTATCAGATTTGAGTGCTTTAGTTATTCTTATAAAATAGATTTCCAGCAAATAGCCTCAAAATAATTTTTTTTTACCCTGACAATTTTTGGAAAAAAAATATTTTTCAATGGGTAAACATTTTTCAAATGATTTGAAATTTTACATACTGTATCTTAGCACTATTTTAGAATATAAAAAATTATTCCCAACCAAAAAATGATCGAAAAAGTGAAAAAAAAAGTAGAAAATTAGAAAAAAGAAAAAGAAAAAAATATTATGTGGGTTGAGTTACAAATGAAAGCATGTTAATGATGAATGTTGAGTCAATGGTTACACACTCAAAATTGTCTCTTATTAAATACTTTCCCAAGAATCGATATTTAAGTTAGAGATAATGACCAAAAGTTAAACAGTCGTTGGTTCATGTGGAGTCTTGAGAATAAAGATTCACGAACTAATTGGATGTAATCCATGTTCTTGCTTGTTAATCATGGAACCCCAATGATACATGATTGATGGGTGTGAGAATGGTTATAGCAATAGAAAAATGTATTTTTCAAGGTTTCAATACAAGACGCATGCATCATACTACATTCTAGATATGTACCCAACATATTGGCTATTGGTTTGATCATCTTTAGAGTATAAGCCTCCACTTATATAAAATCACATAAGTTACAAACGCATAATCAGTGGCTAACTCATGATTTAGATAAATCACATCATGAACACCACAAGTGAATTAATTCACAAACGGATTCATAATTAGTTCATTTTAGGTCCAGTCCAATGTATTGTTCTTCCAATGAATACATCTATGTCTCTATCCGTGAAGTCAACTACTCCAGTAGCCAAGACTAGCAATCGCCCCAGTTGGAATTGTAGACGACATAATAATCCTTCTAAGTATTTGAATCAAATGCTCACTTTGATTCTTTTACGAGATTACAGATTCGTTTAGATTATCTACTAAAACAAGTTGTCTTTGTCGCAATGTAAATATTCTTTTAGTGTCACTTATCATCAATTTGAACTTAGAAAATCAATAAGCTAAAATTTGTTTGTCATAATTTTGCTATACATGCAAAACATGATAGACAAAAACACAAAAGACATAACAGTGAAATGTGAAATTAACTTCTTTTATTTATCGTTCAAATACATAGAAAATACTTACATGTTTACTATAATATAAGCACACTTCCCAACAATTTTAAGAAGAATTTAATTTCTATAGTATATTTATTTAATGGCGGTTATTCCGTTACATTTAATAAAGGGATTGCTATTCATAAAAATAATTTTTTTGATCTATAATGGATGGATGAAAAACAATCCCTATTTTATCAAACAAAATAACTATTCGATGCTTCAAATTGAAATGGTGAATAAAAAGTTTAAAACTTCTTACTCTAATGAGGGGTACCCATCACACTTAAGATTTGGTCACATTAACTAAGAAAGAATAACTAAACTCATGAAAGATGATCCCTTAATTAGTATGCTTAAAGAAATTATTCTTCCAAAATATAACTTTTACTTGAAAGGTAAAATGACTAAGAGGACTTTTAATTTGAAAGGCACAAGAGCTAACCGGCCCTTAAATTTTGCGCACATATGCGATCCCAGCCAGAATATAAAAGATCAATGGTTGAAGATAAGCCATTATTGTTTAAGTGGTAGCTTTTGCACAATGCCGAACCTCCATGCCACGAGAAACAATCAAGGGTTTATTTATAATTTTTTTAATTCCACGTTAGTTTTCCTTTAAAAGAAAAACATAAAAGGCAAGCATTTAGTACATTAATTACATTCTTTTGGTTACGGCTACCTATAATGTTTTGAAGTTACAAATTTTCCTTATTTGTCCATGTGAAGAGGCAAGCTAGCACTTATGCGTTTTATTGATTTTTGGAAAGATTTTTCCCAACCCCACACTCAGATCAAGTCGAAAGAATATTTACAATCCGCTAATGGAAAAAGTATTATAAAAGTCAATTATAATTAAACTTGAAGAAATTCCAACTAATATATTAATAGATTCTTATTACATTTATGCACATAAAAAACTCGAGGTTTAAAAAATAATAACATGTGTGTTATTATAAATAAAAATTTCATATAGCAAATTATATGGGATTTTTATTTTTATTTTGTTTTAAATGTTTTATTGTTATTTATGTCAATTTTTTCTGTTACCAATGTGCTACAAGAGAGATGTACAAGAATATAATTAATATGTAAGAAGGTGGAGATGATCAAATCTTTCAGCAGGGATGACGAAAAGGAGGCTAGTAGGAGTTTTGGCCCTCTAATGGTAAACTCTTTAAAAATGAATGGTACGTTCTTCAAAGTTGTATTTGTCCTCTCGGAGACATGAAAACCAATATAATGTGGTGGAGATTGTTGGAGCAGCTCGTCATGCTATGTTTGGATAATTCCATATTTGTATGGGTCACCTTTTCCTATTATTTTTCCATGTAAAGAACAAAAGAAAAGAAAGCACTCTCTCCTTATTAATAACATTTTATATTTCTTATTAAATACATTGGACAATCGTGGCAAAGCTACATAGGGAAACTTATGATATCCGATAGGCTATTACATTGGCCATGATATAAATGGGAACAGTTTTTAAGTGTTCCAAGGAGATTAGATGATGTCGGTCTTTCATAACATATATACATCTCCGAGAGTAATAATTGTCTATTGTTCGTTCTATTTCTATTACACGAAATTTGGGGAGATGCGTGTATAAGCTGAAAAACTGCATTCACAGCTTGTTGGACCGTATAGGTTGAATCAGGTGTGAGTCCCATAACTAGATCACAGATTTCATTAAAGCAAATAAGAGACAATAAAGTATATTAAACACAAATAGAAATGTGAAGGGAAAATAAAAACAAATTAGTTGATATACCTGGAGATAATTTTTTCTTAAGTTGTATGGCGGATTGAAAGTATGACAGAGTCAGAGGTCGTTGTGCAAAGTCGGAACATGTGCCATGTTTTATCCATTCCTCGTACCAAAAGCTAAAGTCTGACTTTCCCAGTATCAAGTTTGGCCATAGTCGGGGCAAGTCTGCCCAAAGAACTGGATCACTTCGCAGCAAACGCTTTTAAATTAAAAACAAAAAATCTGGTTAGATGACAGATAATTTACTTAATAGTTTTAGGCGAAGAATGTACGGATGCGTACTCTGAGTTGCGGTTGATCTAGAATAGGTTGCGGATGGATGCAACGATTCCTTGGACCATACCCGGGCACCGGCCTGTCATGAGCGTCTTGCGCCCAGATTCCATGTATTTTAAACTCGGGTAGGATTGGCCTTTTACAGTTGAGAGTAGATTTGCACACTGAGGGAGGCCACTGAAGTGCTAGTTTGTAGAAACCTACCACTGGAATTCGTGGCGGCTGGGGTACTGCAAATGCTACCCATAATGAAAAATGATACAATGCATTTTTACAAATTTACAAATCAAAAGTGAACTACACCATTTATAGATATTACATGCATGGATGGTTGGGCTGCGACCGGAAGATTGTGCTTTGCAAGCAGCTGGTTTATGATCACCTTTATAAGCTTCACACACATATTTCACAAAGTTTTCCAAGTCCTGCAACTATGAAATAAATCTTGAAGTTACTTGTCACAAAATGTTTACATCACAATCACACCAAGAGAGAAATAAACAAACTCACTTGTTTGAGTGGCTGATTATTCACCACCACCCATGGCACATATTCTTGAGGTGGCTTCAGATGTGCAGTCTCATTAGCATATTGCAAAAGAAGCTGCATTTTGTTAATTTGGAAAATCGATGTTAGAAAAAGCAAAGGAGTATTAGTTAAATGCTAAGACATGCAGCCAACCTTGTATCCAAATCCAGTAGTATAGCATTTGTTGATAATCTCCTCATTCAGTCTCAGCTTTTCACTGCAATTTTTCCACAGTGCTTCAACTGGCCCCCCTTTTAAGCTTTGTTGCCCTGTGCAGCGAATGAATTCCAAGTGCTTTTTCTGCACCACAGTAGAGTAATTAAACACGAGTTCAAGACGAGTGCAAATGCTTTTGGCTAAAAGAATTTACCACATCAGGCCAGAAATGGATGACACAGCTATGTATAGTGTTTAAGTAGCATTCTTCTTCTCCATGCTGCACGTTTTTGCATAAACTATAATTAGTTATAGTACCAAAAAGAAATTGAACTTCATTAGTTAATAATGAAAATACATTAAAAATGAAGAAGGGAGTTGTAAACCTGGCAATGGATTTCAACATTGCCCCAAGGGACCAATCTTAGATTAATAATGGTATGGAGGTCAGTGTGGAAGACCTTGACAAGGTCATTGGAGATAAAGGAGGCACAATGCTGGCATAAACTTGTTTCATAGTACAGTGACAAAGTAACCCTGTCATTAACATTATCTAAAGAGGAATGGGAGGGAGAAATAAGCATGAATATTGCAAGAGCAGCCAGAATATAGAAGATCAATGGTCGAAGATAAGCCATTATTGTTTAAGTGATAGCTTTTGCACAATGCTGAACCTCCATTATGCAAGGGTTTTTATAGTTGAGAATGGGGATGATGACTATTGTTTTCTTTCCCTTTCAGTAAACCATGTGACGAGAAACAATAAATGTTGTTGCTATATCTAATGCAGACAGGTTTCAGTAAACCATGTGATTATATAAGTTGTACACTTTTTTAAAATATTAATTGTAAAATTTATGGCCCCAAACACACTGCATGGGCTGTTCTTATTTAGCTCAGTTAATGGATGCATCCATCTTTGAGCAAAGCTCAAACTGGGTTCCAAAAGAAGGAAAAAGTAATGCTTAACCATGTGCCAATTAACAATTTTTTTTTATTTTAATCTTCTTTTTTGTGGATTATTTCAACTCCAAAATACATTAAAACAATTCACTGTAGTCCTCATAAGTTATGGTAGACTTCAACAACACAAATTTCATCTTTCATGTGGATTTTACAATATTCACTTTTTCCCCAACTTTTATATTCCTTTCCACTTTATTTTAAACCATATTTGTGGACATTTATACAGATTTGTTAAAATAAAAGAATTATATATCTCGTCATCTTAAATTTAAATTAAATAGTACATATTTTATGATAATTTTGAAGTTTAATGAAACAAAAAAATTAAAATTAAATTGTAACAATTATCAAAAATCTAATGATAAAAAATTTAAATAATAAGATAAATATTCTTTATTATATTGAAATGATATTTATATTTATGATAATGTTATTTATCTTTGTGATAATTAAATTTATCTAGCCATTTCAAAGTATACTTAAGATTCTAAATTTTATTTATTTAAAATTATTAAAATTAGTAATTATTTATGTGTCATTATCTAGCCCATTAATAAAGATCATATCACTTGGGAAAACTTATTTGGAGAATCAGATTAGATCGAATCACCCTTATCTAATCCTTTGAATCAAGGAAGTTGTATTAGATCGTTGAATTCTTGGTTTCCAAGAATCCTTATTTACCTTGCTACTTCTTATTATATTATATTTCCCTAGTTAATATGTTGTTTAATAGAGATTGTGATAGATCGTTTCTATGTTAGCATGTCTCAAACAACCCTATATAATTAAAAGACTAATAAACCATAAATATAACATGTTTTAATCCCATGCTTAGTGTGTTTTTGGATGATTTATTATATAATTTAGTGAATTTGATGCTCCAAATCCTTTAATTTCATGTTTTATACTTAGGAAAGAATAGGGGAACAAAAGGAGCGGAAAACGGGCCAAAAACAGACAAAACAGACTGATTTAAAGATCTACACGGCCAAGATCATTTTTACACGGTCTGAGCACACGCCTGATAAACCGTAAAAGTAACATATTTTAATCCCACATTTAGCACATTTTTAGATGATTTAGCCCTTATTTGTGCAAAAAGGTGCTCTTAACCTTTTCTTTTCATGTTTCATACTCAAGAAAGTACCCGAGGACAAAAAGAATGTAAAACAGGCTTAAAACAGACCAATTTGGGCCAAACAAGAAATCGACGCGGCCTGGACTTCAAGCAACACGATCGTGCCTCATGGATTAGCTAGGGCATGGCCGAATTACGACTCACACGGCCGTGCCTAAATCAACAGAATTGAAACGCGGCCCAACCACGATTTACACGGGCGTGTGACCCTAGGCGTGTCCGATTCATGGGCATGAGGAATTTCATTCGGAAAAGGTTACTTGGGGAAAAAGAAATGCATTCCAAGAGCCTATATAAAAACCTCAAATATGACCTAGAACAGGGCGGTCAATAGGGCAGTCAGCTAAGCCAGAAGCTGAGCCAGAATGTCAGATTTGTGGGAATCATTTGAAGATAGCCAGTTGATCCATCTCAAGAAGCTGGAATTCTACGCAAGACGGCGGATCAATCCTTCAATTCCTTTAGGGGGTTTTAGGGATTTTCTATGTTTTGTTTTATCTTTTCTCTTGAGATGTTTTCTTTTATAGTTATGAACTAAACCCTTCAGATACCTGAAGGGGATGAAACTTAGATGAATCTTGTTATCGTTTTATGAACTATATGATAAATATTTAGTTTATTATTAATTATGTGTGCTTAATCCAAATTGAATGTGCTTAGGTGGTGGAGCAAAAGTCCCTGTTTAAGAGTAGATCTAGCATAATTAAGCGGAGTTGATCGCGCTTCTAGAGATAGGGTGACGAGATTTTGCCGGATTAGGGTGAAACCTAATATGGGAGTCCATAGATCGATTTACTGCTATTCTAGGGGGTTATTAATGTAGAAAGAGGTTTCCGTTAATTAATCTAGGGTTAGACATTATTCTCCTTGAGAGAGGGTTTAATATAAGTTAGGGAGTCTCACGGATCAAGCTAAGTGAATAAATCGTATGGTTCAGTGTTAGATAACAAGTGAAGTCTAGGTGGATTCTTCCTAGGGTATCATCTAAATCAACTATGTTTTCCAACAGTCTTTCCGAAATTTCATTCTTTTTGTCTTTGCATCTTAGCTTAGTGTTTCATTAATTTTAGATTAATAAACCAATCACTTCATATTTTAGGCTAAATAATAGAAAGAATGTGAGTAGTAGTATTTTTAGTTCCTTTGGGTTCGATAATCCCGTCTTGCCTAAGCTATACTACTGTTCGATAGGTGCACTTGCCTCAATCATTGTCATAGTAGTCTCTAGGTTCGATCATTCTTATTATAAATATTAAAACTCGACTGCTTGACACGATCAAGTTTTTGGCGCCATTGCCGGGGAACTAAAATATTAAGAAGCTCTATTTTTATTATTTTAGCCATTATTTTCGTAATTTATTTTTGTTTTTATTTTAATTTTTGATTTTGCTAAAGTTACTTTCTTCTTTTTCCTACAGGTACCTCTAGTTTATGACTAGAAGGAACCCGAGAGGACCTTTAGCATACGAAAGTGATATTGAAGCTACCGCTCGTAGGAATCGCAGAGAAACTAGGCGAGCCCTAGACTACCAAAGAGAAGAACAACAAGACAGATCCAATCCTACTGAAGGGATGGACGAGAACGATCCTCCATCACATGATGCGCACGAACAGAATGCTCCGCGTACTATGTTTGATTATGCTAAACCGCATGTAACAGGAGCGGACTTGAGTATTGTTAGGCCCACTATAGCCGCTAATAATTTTGAATTAAAGCCTAACACTATTCAAATGATTCAACAATTTGTTCAATTTGATGGTTTGCAGGACGAATACCTGAATACTCATATAGCTAATTTTCTAGAGTTCTGTGATACTTTTAAAATAAATGGCGTTACTGACGATGCCATTCGTCTTCAGTTATTCTCCTTTTCATTAAGGAATAAAGCCAAACAGTGGTTACACTCGTTACCACGAGGGTCAATTACCATATGGGATCAAATGACCGAAAAGTTTTTATTAAAATATTTTCCGTCGGCCAAAACAGCCAAATTAAGGAATGATATTTCTTCTTTTGTGCAGATAAATTCAGAAACATTATACGATGCATTGGAGAGATACAAGGAGCTTTTGAAAAGGTGCCCACACCACGGATTACCTTTGTGGCTTCAAGTCCAAACTTTTAACAACGGTGTGAATCCTTCAATGAGGCAACTAATTGATTCAGCAGTCGGTGGAACACTGAACAACAAAACTCCTGAATCAGCTTACGAGTTTATAGAAGAGATGTTAATAAATAATTATCAATGGCAAACTTCAAGGACAAGGCCAACCAAATCAGCCGAAGTTTTCAACCTCGACGCAGTAACCATGCTATCAAATCAGGTAGAGATGATGAATAAAAAGCTTGATAGTTTTTATTCTTCGCAGGCACATCCAGTTATGCAGTGCGACGCAAGTGGAACTGTGGCGAATTCTGAGTACCCACCCTACCAACCAGGCATAGAGAGTGAACAGATGAACTATATAGGTAACAATTTCAGATCTAATAATAATCCTTATAGTAATGCTTACAACCCAAGTTGGAGGAACCACCCAAATTTTTCGTGGGGAGGACAAGGAAATCAAGGAAATCAAAGACAACAACCTCCTCTAAATTTCCAAAATCAACCTTTTCCACAGGAAAAGAAGCCAAATCTTGAAGAGATGCTGACAAAGTTCATGGCAGACACAGATTCCCGTTTCTAAAAGACCGAAGTAAAGCTTAATGAACAACAAGCATCGATAAAAGGGATCGGGAACCAAGTCAGAGAACTTACTAAGTCAGTTGGATTACTCACTCAGATGGTATGTGAAATACAGGCAGAAACCTTTTCTAAAGGGACAGAACAAGTAAAAGCAGTTACACTGAGGAGTGAAAAGGAGCTAATCGAACCAAAGAAAAAAATTCTACACGAAGAAAAGGGCGTAGGAGTTGAGGATGATACTCCAGTGCACACGGAGAGTAAACCATCAGTTCCATATCCAGCAAAATTGAAGAAAGAATGATTAGATGCCCAATAAGGTAAGTTCCTTGAACTCTTTAAACAAATACATATCTATTTACCTTTTGTTGAAGCTATTTCACAGATGCCGAAGTACGCCAAATTCTTAAAGGAACTCCTAACGAATAAAAGAAAGCTTGAAGAAGTATCAATGGTGGAGCTTAATGAAGAGTGTTCAGCCATCCTCCAAAATAAACTACCACAGAAATTAAAAGATCCAGGGAGTTTCACTATTCCTTGTTTAATTGGTAGTTTAAACGTTAAGAAAGCATTAGCAGATCTAGGTGCCAGTATCAACTTAATGCCCTATAAAATGTTTAAACAACTAGATCTTGAGGAACCAAAACCCACTAGGATGAGTATTCAGTTAGCTGATAGATCTATTAAATATCCTAGAGGAGTTATTGAAGATGTCTTGGTAAATATTGATAAATTTATTTTCCCTGTTGATTTTGTTGTGCTTGACATGGATGAGGACATTGAAGTTCCTTTAATTCCAGGGCGTCCTTTCTTAGCTACTGCTAGGGCAGTTATCAATGTAGGTGATGGCAAACTTACATTAAGAATAGGCGATGAAGAAATTATTTTTCAAATTTATGATGCCATGCGATATTCAAAAGAACAAGATGATTTCTGTTATTTTGTTAAAACTACTGATCATATTATTCAGAACTCATTACAGGAAATCATACATGATGACACGATGGAACTGCATCTTGCTCAAGAAGAGGGTGAAGAAGATGAAGTCAACAAGCTACAAACACCTTCATCTATACAAATGGAAAGAGAAGCATCAAAATCAATAATGATTCAAGATAGAAACCTTCTGTTGAGGAACCACCCAAATTAGAATTAAAACAGCTGTCGAAACATTTAGAGTATGCATTCCTTGGGGAAAACTCTACACTACCAGTAATTATCTCCTCAGAGTTAAAACTCAAGGAAAAAGAGGAGTTGCTACAGGTACTAAGGGAACATAAAAGAGCCATAGCTTAGAAAATCTCAGATATTAAGGGAATAATCCCAACATTTTGTACCCATAAAATTTTAATGGAAGATGAGTACAAACCATGTGTGCAACCTTAAAGACGATTAAATCCCAACGTCAAAGAAGTTGTGAAAGCTGAGGTAATTAAACTTCTAAATGCCGGAATAATTTATCCAATTTCTTACAGTAATTGGGTAAGTCTTGTGCAGGTTGTCCCGAAGAAAGGAGGTATGATTGTGATAGCTAATGAGAAGAATGAACTAATTCCTACCAGAACAGTCACAGGTTGGAGAGTCTGTTTTGATTACAGTAAGCTAAACGACACCACTAGGAAATATCACTTTCCTTTGCCTTTCATTGATCGAATGTTAGAAAGATTATCTGGGCATATTTATTAGTGCTTCTTAGACGGACTCTCCGGATATTTCCAAATCCTAATAGCACCTGAAGATCAAGAGAAGACAACGTTCACCTATCCATACGGTACGTTTGCTTATCATAGAATGCCTTTTGGATTATGTAATGCTCCTGCTACTTTCCAGCCTTGTATGTTGGCAATCTTTGACGAACTTGTGGAGGACATCATGGAGGTATTTATGGATGATTTCTCAGTATTCGGTAATTCTTTTCATCTTTGCCTTAAAAATTTAAAAAGTTCTAATGAGATGTGAGGAAACAAACCTTGTTCTGAACTGGGAAAAATGTCACTTTATGGTACAAGAGGGAATTGCATTGGGACATAAATTTTCTAGAAAAGGAATCGATGTAGATAAAGCAAAGGTCGAAACAATAGAAAAATTACCTCCTCCTAGCTCGGTTAAGGCTATTAGAAGCTTTCCAGGACATGCAGGATTCTATAGAAGATTCATTAAAGACTTTTCTAAAATAGCTAAGCCGTTGACAAAATTGCTAGAAAAGGATGCACCTTTTAACTTTGATCAAGAATGTCTAGATGCTTTTAGCACCCTTAAGGAGAAATTAATAAGCGCTCCAATTATAATTGCTCCTGATTGGAATCTTTCTTTTGAGCTAATGTGTGATGCAAGTGATTTTGCAGTAGGTGCAGTTTTAGGACAGCGAAGAGACAAACACTTCCGGCCAATCTATTACACTAGCAGGACATTAACGGCCGCACAAGGAAACTATACCACCACTGAAAAAGAATTATTAGCTGTGGTCTTTGCATTTGATAAATTTAGACAATATTTATTGTTATCTAAAGTTGTCGTTTACACTGACCACTCTACTCTTCGTTATCTTTTAAATAAACCAGATGCAAAACCTCGACTCATAAGATGGATTTTACTCCTGCAGGAATTTGATTTGGAAATTAAAGATAAGAAAGGAGCTGAAAATCTTGCAGCAGACCACCTATCTAGACTAGAGAATCCACATATAGAAGAACGAGGAGAGATAGAGATAAATGACTCATTCCCTGCGGAGCAATTATTCTCTATAACTAACTGCGAGGTACCTTGGTTTGCAGATATTGCGAATTTTCTAGCTGCTAATATCCTACCAAAAAAGTTAACACATCATCAAAAGAAACGATTCTTTTCTGATGTGAAAAACTATTTTTGGGAAGATCCCTTTCTTTTCTGTATATGTGCAGATCAGATGATTCGGAGATGTGTTACAAAGACAGAAGCAAGCAAAATTTTAGAGCACTGCCACTCCAGACCATCAGGAGGACATTACAGTGGTGTCAAAACAGCGCACAAAATACTCGAATCAAGTTTTTATTGGCCCACTTTATTTAAAGACGCCAACAGGTATGTCGCCTCATGTGATAAATGCCAAAGAACAGGTAATATTTCCAAACGCGATGAAATGCCTCAAACATACATGCTATCATATGAAATATTTGACATATGGGGTATTGATTTTATGAGCCCATTCCCTAGTTCATTCGGGAATAAATATATCTTAGTGGCAGTCGATTATATGTCAAAATGGGTGGAAGCTGAAGCTTTACCCACCAATGATGCCAGAGTAGTAGTCAAGTTTTTAAAGAAATTATTTTCTCGATTCGGAACACCTAGGGCAATAATTAGTGATAGAGGTACCCATTTTTGTAATACCCAATTCGGTAAAGTCCTGAAGAAATATGAGGTACACCACAAGATAGCCACCCCATATCACCCTCAAACTAGTGGGCAAGCAGAAGTAGCAAACCGAGAACTAAAACGCATTCTAGAGAAAATGGTTGAAACAAATAGAAAAGATTGGGCATTAAAAGTAGATGACACCCTATGGGCTTATAGAACAGCGTTTAAAACTCCCCTAGGGACATCCCTATATAAACTTGTCTACGAAAAAAGTTGTCATTTACCATTTGAGTTGGAATACAAAACTTTTTGGGCTATAAAATTTCTAAATTATGATCTTAAAACTGCAGGGGAGAAAAGAATGATGCTAATAACTGAGCTAGACGAATGGAGAGCCGATGCCTACGAGAACTCAAGACTATGTAAGGAAGCAACTAAGCGACGCCACGATGCTCGTTTAAAGAAATCAAAACAATTCAAAGTAGGGGACTTAGTCTTGCTATACAACTAAAGGCTTAAATTGTTTCCTGGGAAATTAAAATCAAGATGGTCAGGGCCATTCATGGTCAAAATTTTTTTTCCCTATGGCACAATCGAGGTAACTCACCCCACTCAAGGCACATTCAAGGTAAATGGTCACCGACTCAAAATCTATAATGGTGAAAATGTTACAAATATAATAGATGAGCTTCAACTCCGTGAACCTTCTTACAGAACTGAAAACAGGGTAAGTCTAGCTTAAGACTTTAAGCGAATGCTTCTCAAGAGGCAACCCGAGCACTGACTTTACTAACAATATTGATTTTTACTTAACTCCATACTGACAAAGTACAGGTTTCGACCACACGGCCGTGCACACGGGCGTGTTTGTGACCGTGTGGAAGCCACAAGACAGCACATGGGCGTACTAAAACTCGTGCACGATAAGATGTAAACTTTTCCCAAACACGGGGAGGCCACGATCGTGCCTCTAACTGTGTGAAGATACTGACTTGCCTACCACGGGCAGAACACGATCGTGCCTTAGATCGTGCGAAGATATTGACTTGCCTACCACGGGCAGACCACGGCCGTGCCTTAGACCGTGCGAAGATACTGACTTATAGAACACAGGCTGAACATGCCCTTTGTACCTTACTATGCCTAGTTTAACACGGGCGTGCCCAAATACCTAAACGCGCTTAAAATTTAAAAATCGCAAAAAACACGGGCACTTCCCCACCTTCTATTAACTCCCATTTCTTCTCTCAAAACACACTACAAACCCACCCCACGCCCGCCACCGTGCTGCATCAACTCCACGCCCCTGCCACCACTGTGTTCGTGCTGCAACTCACTCCACCGTCGTGCTCAACCCGTGTCCAGCAGAAACCCACCACCAACACCCCTGGTTCCTTCCATTATTTCACTTTCTTAACTAAAGTTTGCTAAATTTCATTTTATTTATATTTTTTGTTTAGTTTTAAGCATGATTTTTCTCATGTGTATTGCAATATGATATTCATGAATATTATATATATTTGCAACATCATTGTGATAAGTGCTATTAGTTATTTGATTGATATTTCTCATGTCATATTTTTTTATGCTATTACAAATTCCTATTTTGAATTGATTGCTTATTCGAATATCTTGGATTTGGATTACATTTTGGTACAAACCTTTTCTCTTTTTCAGGTACCATGTCATCATCACAACCCAAACGATCCATAGCCGCCCTAAGCAAGAAAAGAAAGGGGCCCGGATCATCTTCAGCAAGTGCCTCTTTTGAGCTACGGCACCAATTCCTCCGATTTTCTTAGGGGGCTCAAGAAGAGCGTTACAAGGCAATTTGGGATAGACCCCTCGGCACCGGTAGGTGCATTGATTGGGATGCACTGGAACAAGCCAGGCTAGCGACTGATATTCGAGCCCTCATCTCGACCGACCCGTGGGAGTAGTTTTTCTCAATCATCGAGCCCACATACTTGGAACTCACCATCTAGTTCTATGCCACCTTCACCTTACGCACGCACGATATGGCACGCTTCGACGACCCGCCCGCACACCCAATTCCGTTTAGGGGTACGACGTCGATCGAGCGCATTTACACAATTCAGCTCGGCACTTGGACTCTATACACCAGGATTTATAGAAGCAAGCCCACTCTCTGAGTTAAACCACAGCTCCACTGCACTCCTTTTTACTGCTGGCACAACTTACACCCTAGCACGGGCGTCTACGACCCCAGTCGTTCCAAGGCGACGGCTCTCGCCTCGTACTTGAGGTACATTCACGGCATTCTAGCTCACACCATTACAGGACGTTATGAGAGCACTTGTGTGGTAAATCGCCACGACGTATATTATTTTTCATGCATGGCGAAAGGATACGTGTTTGACCTTGTATACTTTATCGCTGGTGCAATGCAGTATCAAACAGAGGTGCACAGGAAGGGAATTTTATCGATGGGACCGTACATCACACGGTTGGCTAGGCACTTTGGTCTCATCGACACCGAGTCTCAGACTTCATCGCTCACGTTGATCGAACAGATGGTACCCCAGGGTATCCAGACGATGTTGCACATGAGGATGATTAAACATCATCGTGGGACCGACCCTCCCCATTATAAACTAGCCACCGACGAGGCAGAGCCCGAGGACATTACTGATGATGTCCCATTTTCGGCACAGGAAGCACCAGCTCAGACCCAGCTACCCGTCCATACAGCAGATTCTTTGTTAGAGATTTCTGCACACCTCACCCAGTTCGAGCAATACTGTACCCAGCAGTTCACCGACATCGCTCAATGATTTGATGGAATTGAGGCCATCCTTTAGCAGATCTGCCAGCACTTTCACATCACAGCTCCGACACCACCACAGGACCCGGCGGATGATGAGGACCTTTGAGTCCTTCTATTTATCTATCTTTATTTTCTCTTTCTTTATTCTATATTTCATTTTATTTTTACTTTTTATTAATTTTTATTTACCTTTATTTGAACTTTTTCCTTATATATTGCAATTTTATATTATGGTTATCATCTAATCTTCGAGCATGCCTAGCATATATTTATTTAATTACGCCTCCTAGATATCTAACTGATGACTTTAAGGTTTCAATTGCACACTCTATATAAACGAACAAATCACTAGGAGTAATCCACTACTACATAAGTCATCTTTTACCACGACCTCTGCCAACTCTAGGATCATCCAGATTTGAGGGAGTGTTACTTATCCCCTTCTCTTTTGATTTAAGTATAACATGATTATATATCTTTGTACATTGAGGGCAATGTACATCTTAAGTGTGAGGGGTAAAAGTACCTAACTTTTTGCATTATTCTCAAATCCCTGAATTTAGTCTTGGCTTTAAGTAATTTTCTCATATTACTAATTAGGGCAAAATTTTGAATGATTTATGATTCTTATTGAATGTTTTAGATTAAGTCATATATAACTGTGCATTGATGATTTATACTTTAAGATACTAGAGAATCAAGCATGATAAGTCTATTTTTCAGAATTAAAAACTTGCTAGGTTGATTGAACTGAATTTGAATGTTACCTTGAAATTTGAAATTTACAAGGTTGATATCAAAATACCCATAATTTATGTGAGATTTTGAGCCTTATAGAGCATATATTTCTTTTTTCATGCTCACTTTATTGATTATGAGTATGTCAACTTCGATTTGTTATTCTAGAACTTGCCTCGTTTATACATGTCGAGACCACACATTTGATTTGATATACAGAGATGATTAAGGCACCTAGGATTTAACCCACTTACTCCATAAAAAGCCTACCTTCATAATTAACCCCTTGTAAACCCCGTTGATCCTAACAACCCATTTTATTGACTTACTCACTAATATTAACCCAAAACCCTTTGTATTTGTTATCAACATTCCTTTTGACTACCCCTTATATCGAGATTTGATTTGATTAAGTTACCTTATTATTTTATTTTAGTTTAAGAATTTATCTTGTATTTAGTTTGTTCTTAAAAAAAATGAAGTATATTCAGTATTAGTGAGCTTGTACATTTAAATTCTAACTATTTTAGAAGAAGCTCGTATTATCAGTTTCAAAGTTTCAATTTATGTAATTATTTATTTCAGTTTGTTGCTTTTAGTTAGGTAATTTATCAATTCGATCTCGATTTTAACCTTCTAATTCAGCCTATATCCCCACCTTTAACCTAAGCCCCGTTACAACCCTAATTAAAGACCTTTTGATCTGTGCATCATCTCATATTATAGTGGTGGAGATTTGATTTCAGGCAAGCCTATGGGATTAACTTTTCAAGTTCGACTTTTAAGCGCTTTTTCCCTGAACCTTAAACACTTTGAGAGATTTGAGTGAATCCTTAGTGAGGATGTCAATCCTTGTCGGTTTTGAATCAGAGGTAATTATTTAGATAAGGGGAGACACCTATGTTTTTGTGTTACAAATTCAAGACTTATATTGTTTGAATCTTCAAGACTCTTTGAGTTAAATTATCCATGTATAAATTATCTATGAATTATAATGAGACATTTTTTATAGGAATTATGAATTATGGAAAGTTCGCTTTAATTATATGTTGAGAATTTTTGCTTGAGGACAAGCAAAAGCTTAAGTGTGGGGGTATTTGATAAACCGCAAAAGTAACATATTTTAAACCCACATTTAGTACATTTTTTGATGATTTAGCCCTTATATGTGTAAAAAGGTGCTCTTAATCCTTTCTTTTCATGTTTCATACTCAGGAAAGCACTCGAGGACAAAAAGAACGTAAAATAGGCTTAAAACGGACCAATTTTGGCCAAAGAAGAAATTGACACGGCTTGGACTTCAAGCAACACGACCGTGCCTCATGGATTAGCTAGGGCACGGCGGAATTACGACTCACAAGACCGTGCCTAAATCAACAAAATTAAAACACGACCCAACCACAATTTACACGGGCGTGTGACCCTGTGCGTCTCCGATTCGTAGACATGAGGAATTTCATTCGGAAAAGGTTACTTGGGGAGAAAGAAACACATTCCAAGAGCCTATATAAAGACCTCAAGTATGACCTAGAACAAGGCGGTCAATAGGGCAGTCAGCTAAGCCAGAAGCTGAGCCAGAAGGTCAGATTCGTGGGAATCATTCGAAGATAGCCAGTTGATCCATCTCAAGGAGCCGGAATTCTACTCAAGACGGCGGATCTCTCCTTCAATTCCTTCAGGGGGTTTTAGGGATTTTCTATGTTTTGTTTTATCTTTTCTCTTGAGATGTTTTCTTTAATAGTTATGAACTAAAACCTTCAGATACCTGAAGAGGATGGAACTTAGATGAATCTTGTTATCGTTTTATGAACTATATGATAAATATTTATTTTGTTTTTAATTATATGTGCAAAATTGAATATGCTTAGGTGGTGGAGCAAAAGTCTCTGCTTAAGAGTAGATCTAGCATAATTAAGCGGAGTTGATCGCGCGCCTAGGGATAGGGTGACGAGATTTTGCCGGATTAGGGTGAAACCTAATATGGGAGTCCAGAGATCGATTTACTGCTATTCTAGGGGTTATTAATGTAGAAAGAGATTTTCATTAATTAACTTAGGGTTAGATGTTATTCGCCTCGAGAGAGGGTTTAATATAAGTTAGAGAGTCTCACGGATCAAGCTAAGTGAATAAATCGTATGGTTTGGTGTTAGATAACAAGTGAAGTCTAGGTGGATTCTTCCTAGGGTATCATCTAAATCAACTGAGTTTTCCAATAGTCTTTCCCAAGTTTCATTCTTTTTGTCTTTGCATCTTAGCTTAGTGTTTCATTAATTTTAGATTAATAAACCAATCACCTCATATTTTAGGCTAAATAATAGAAAGAAAGTGAGTAGTAGTATTTTTAGTTCCTTTGGGTTCGATAATCCCGTCTTGCCTAAGCTATACTACTATTCGATAGGTGCACTTGCCTCAATCGTTGTCATAGTAGTCTCTAGGTTCGATCATTCTTATTATAAATATTAAAACTCGACTATTTGAAATGATCAAGCTCGTGTGAGGCACACGGGCTGGCCACATGCCCATGTGGCAGCCCATGTCGATATCGCTCCCTGTTTCCCAAACACGTGGAAAAAGCCAATTTTTAGGGTCTTTGAGCATTCTAAAGTCTATATAAACACACTAGAAGTAGACCTAAAAGGACACAAAGAGTATGAAGCAGAAATTACTCAAAGAACGTGTAACAACCCAAACCTGGCTTAGAAGTTAGGCCCGAATCTGGCGTGTCACATTGAAGTGTTTTTGGAAACCCATGTTTTCAAAGAAAACCCTTCTTGCTTAAAAGCTTAAGTAAAAATTCCAGTTACGTTAGTTTATTCCTTAAATGTGGTACATTGAAAAATTATCAGTTTTATTCCCAAAATATCTTTTCAATTGTGGAAGCTAATTTTGAAAGTAATTGATTTACGAAAAGGATTAAGTCGCGAAACCATTTCAAAAAGGTTACGAAAACATAGTGTTATTTTATAAATAGTTAACATTTTGGAAAATCGTGATTTACTTCTAACGGATATAATTCAAAGTAAATAAAAACCCCAAGCTAAAATCCAAAGCCTTAAAGAGGCCTTTTTACAAAAGTGGAAACCCAAAACGAAAACTAAAGCATAAATGAAGTCCAAAGGCAGTCGTGTGGTCCCCTCCGAGTCCTTCGCAACACCGATCCTCCTAACGCTGTGGATTATCAGCACAGTTAAAAAGGGGGTGAGTTTGTAAAAACTCACTGTGTAATCCCTTTACAGAGTAACAGTCAGTATACAGAAACAGAAACTAAAACAATCTGGGCCAAAGCCCTTTAACAGTAATAGTATAGTCCAGTGCAGAATAGAGCATACGTGGGCCAAGGCCCACTACAATATCATTTGGGTCACAGCCCATAACAGAATCAATTGGGCTTAGCCCAAAACAATAACAGAACAAGTGGCCTAAGCCCAGTACAGTGACAAATCTCATAAATAGATATGCAACAGTATGAGGATGCATCCCACCCCGATCCAGCCAACACACCACCTGTACCAACCCTACACTCTGTGGGGATAAAATCGACCCACCCATCCAACACACCAAGCTTAGCACTGATTGCGACACTAAGTCAACAGAACGACTCGGGCCGTGGACAGAACGGCTAAAAGCCATAAATATCGCAGCAACGCTGCTAGTTAACAGAACGGCTAAAAGCCATAAACAGAATGGTTATAAACCATAATCAGGATGGCACAGGGCCATAATCAGGATGGCACAAAGCTATTGGTAACTGTAATAAATTTGGCACATAGCCATCAACGACGGTAATATAATCAGTACATAGCCATGGGTAATTATGATCGACACAGAATCATCAATATATATGTTAGGCACATAACCATGGTAAATATGATTGGCACAAAGCCATAATCAAGATGGCACAGAGCCATATTTAGGTTGGCACAGAGCCAAAATTAGATTACGTGACCTTAAGCCGTCAGTCGGTCCACAGTCGTCTCATGCAACCTGTGCGACCTTACAGATCAATATTGGATCCACAATCGTCATGCGACCCGTGCGACCTTATCAGAACTTCCTCCGTATCAATGTCCCAACCCTATGCAATATGTCGTGTATATCATGCTCAATCATTACACGTGTATGCAAAATGGCCAGGCTCAGTAACAATTATTTAAACATATATTAAAAGCATATCAGTCACACGACCACAGTCAAGTCAGTTAAAACAGAGTCATACGATCAAGTCAAATCAGTCAAATTCATAATTTAAGTCAGTATTTACCCACAAAGGCAACACAGTCATTTTACCCTTATAGGGTATTTCAGTAATCCTACCCTCAGGGGTATTTAGGTAATTTGGCAGACCAGGGGTATTTCGGTAATTTCATAAATTAGGGGTATTTAAGTAATTTCACAATCTAAAGGTATTTCGGTAATTTTAAAAATCAGTAGTATTTTAAAAATTTCACAATCTGAGGGTATTTCAGTAATTTTACAAATTAGGAGTATTTCGATAATTTCACAAATCGAGGGTATTTCGATAATTTTACAAATCGAGGGTATTTTAATAATTTCACAAATCGAGGGTTGATAAACCGTAAATTACACATATTTTAACCCCATGCTTGGCTTATTTTTGGATAAATTCTCATTAGATTTGATGAATTCGATGCCCTTAATCCTTTAATTTCATGTTTTATACTCAGGAGAGCTTAGGAGTCGAAAAGAACGAGAAATGGGCTGAAATAGGGACAAAATGGACCTACCTTAGATACTGACGCGGCCATGTGTTTCGAGCAACAACCGAGACACGGCCTGGACTATCGACCACGGGTATATCACACGACTGTGTGTGGCGAGCAGGATCGACCACGACCAAGGGAGTCCACCACGGGCGTGTCACATGGACGTGTCCCTACCACAGCAAGGATGAATTATATTCGAAATAAGATACCTGTGGGCCAAGAAAGGCATCCCGAAGATTAATAAACACCCTAAGGGGCAACCTAGGGAGGGAGGTCGATAGGATGTCGAATAGACGCCGAGTAGAAGCAGAAAATACTCTAAGACAGGCGTCGGGAACAACTTAAGAGTAAGATCTCCATCAAGGCTGAATATCTCCCATCAAGTTCTTTAGGAGTTTTTTGGGTTTTCTTATGTTTTGTAGTTTTTCCTCTTTTATGATGTTTCCCTCCTTTAGTATGACCTAAATCCCTTAAATACCTAAGGGGATGAAACCTAAGACAGATCTTATTATTATTTGATTTATGAGATAAATACTTGTGCTTATTCTTAATTGTGAGTACTTATTCTTATTTTGATAATTCAGGTTATTGATTCAAGTCAAATGTGCTTATTCAGTGGAGTAGAATTCCCTGTTTAAGAGTAGATCAACACAATTAAGCGGAGTTGATTGCAACCCTAGACATAGGGCGATGAAAATCTACCAGATTAGGGTCAAACCTAATAAGGGAATCCATAGATCGAGTTAATGCGACAATAGAGGTTTTAATTAGAAAGAGATTTCAAATCATCAGCCTAGAGTCAGTTGTTAGTAGCCTCGAAAGAGGTATTAATATAATTTAGGGATTTTTACGGATTAAGTCAAGTGAATAAATCGCATGAATCAAAAGTACAACCCTGAAGGGGGCAGTCAGTTAGGTAGTCTGCTAGGCCAGAAGCCAAGCCAAGAAGGTCAGATTCGTGGGAATCACTCGAAGATAGCCAGTTGATCCATCTCAAGAAGCTGGAATTCTACTCAAGATGGCAGATTTCTCCTTCAATTCCTTCAAGGGGTTTTAGGGATTTTCTATGTTTTGTTTTATTTTATCTCTTGAGATGTTTTCTTTTAAAGTTATGAACTAAATCCTTCAGATACCTGAAGGGGATGAAACTTAAATGAATCTTGTTATTATTTTCTGAGCTGTATGATAAATACTTAGTTTGTTCTTAATTATGTGTGCCTAATTCTTGTATTGATATTTCTGGAATATTAATTCAAGTGTGATGGGCTTAGGTGGTGGAGCAAAAGTCCCTGCTTAAGATTAGATCTAGCATAATTAAGCGGAGTTGATCGCGCGCCTAGAGACAGGGTGACGAGATTTTTCTAGATTAGGGTGAAATCTAATATGGGAGTCCATAGATCAATTTACTGCTATTCTAGGGGTTTTGATTAGAAAGAGATTTCGGTTAATCAACCTAGGGTTAGATGTTATTCGCCTCGAGAGAGGGTTTAATATAAGTTAGGGTGTCTTACAGATCAAACTAAGTGAATAAATCGTCTGGTTTAGTGTTAAATAACAAGTGAAGTTTAGGTGGATTCCTCTTAGGGTATCGTCGTAATCAACTGAGTTTTTCTAGAGTTATTTCTTCAATTTATTCTTTTTGTCTTTGCGTCTTGGATTAGTAATTAGTTAAATTTAGATTAATCAACCAATCACTTAATATTTTAGGCTAAATAATAGAAAGAAAGTTAGTATTAGTACTTTTAGTTCCTTTGGGTTTGACAATCCGGTCTTGCCTAAGCTATACTACTGTTCGATAGGTGCACTTGCCTTAAGCCGTTGTCAGAGTTAGTTTCTAGGTTTGATCATTCTCTTTATAAATATTAAAACTTGACAATTCAGACGATCAAGTTTTTGGCGCCATTGCCGGGGAACTAAAATATTAACAAAACTCTATTTTTATTTCTTTAGCCATTATTTTTATTTTTCGCAATTTAGTTTATTTTTATTTCTATTTTATTTTACTAAAATTTCTTCCTTTCTTTCTTTTCCTAGTAGGTACCTCTAGTTTATGACTAGAAGGAATCTGAAAGAACCTTTAGTATACGACAGTGATATTGAAGCTACTGCATGCAGGAATCGTAGAGAAATTAGGCGAGCCTTAAACTACATAGAAGAAGAACAACAGAGCGAATCCGATCCTACTGAAGGGATGGAGGAGAATAATCCACTACCACCAGACGTGCAAGAAAATAATGCTTCACGTACTATGTATGATTATGCTAAACCGCATTTAACATGAGCAGAATCTAGTATTGTTAGGCCTACTATAGCTGCTAATAATTTTGAATTAAAACCTAACACTATTCAAATGATTCAACTGTTTGTTCAATTTGATGGTTTGCAGGACGAAGACCCAAAGACTCATACAGCTAATTTTTTTTCTATGTTACCTTCAAAATAAATGGCGTTTCTGATGATGCCATACGTCTTCGGTTATTCCCCTTTTCATTAAGAAATAAAAGCAAAGCAGTGGTTGAACTCGTTACCATGAGGGTCAATTACGACATAGGAACAGATGACCAAAATTTTTTTATTAAAATATTTTCCACCGGCCAAAACGGCCAAATTACGGAATGATATTTCTTCTTTTGTGCAGATGGATTTAGAAACATTATACAATGCATGGGAGAGATACAAGGATCTCTTGAGGAGATGTCCACACCACGTATTACCCTTGTGGTTATAGGTCTAAACTTTTTACAATGGTATAAAACCCTCAACGAGACAACTAATCAACTTAGCAGCCGGTGGAACTCTGAAGCAACCTATGAGTTTATTGAAGAGATGTCGCTGAATAACTATCAGTGGCAAGTTACAAGGGACAAGGCCAATAAAATCAGCCGTAGTTTTCAGCCTCGACGTAGTAACCATGCTACCGAATCAGGTAGAGATGATGAATAAAAAGCTTGATAGTTTGTGTTCTCCATAAATAAATCCAGTGATACAGTGCGATGCAAGTGGAACAGTGGCGAATCTTGAGTACCCACCCTACTAACCGGGCACAGAGAGCCAACAGATGAATTATATGGGTAATAATTTCAGATCTAATAATAACCCCTATAGTAATACCTATAATCCAAGTTAGAGGAACCACCCAAATTTTTCATGGGGAGGACAAGGAAATCAAGGAAATCAAAAACAACAACCTCCTCCAAATTTCCAAAATCAGCCCTATCCGCAGGAAAAGAAGTCGAACCTTGAAGAGTTGTTGACAAAATTCATGGCAGCCATAGATTCTCGTTTCCAAAAAATGAAGACAACGTTGAATGAACAACAAGCATCGATCAAACGGATCAAGAACCAAGTTGGAGAAATTACTGAGTCAATCGGGGAACTCACTAAGTCAATGGGACACATCACGAAGTTGATTTCTGAGCGACCGCAAGGGCGTTTACCAAGCAATACTGAGATTAATCCAAAGGAGCAAATTCAAGCCATAACAGCTCAGGAGAATGTAAGGCTAGATGAACCCATCTCAACACAAGAAAACAAGGTAGAGGAAGGTAAAATTAAGGTAACACAAGAAAAGCCAAAACTGGTAATTCAAGAGTACCAAGCATACCTTATCCCGAAGCGTTGAAGAGAGACGATTTAGAGGAACAATTTGGTAAGTTTCTTAAACTTTTAAAGAAATTACATATTAACTTACCGCTTCTTGAAGCTCTTTCGCAGATGCCAGATTCGAGGAAATTTTTAAAACAACTTCTGACGAATAAACGCAAGTTAGATGAGGAACCGCATGTGGAATTAAATGTAGTATGCTCAGCAATGCTACATAATAGACTACCATGAAAGCTAAAAGATCTAGGGAGTTTTACAATTCCATGTTTAATTGGTAGACTAACTGTTGATAATGCATTAGCTTATTTAAGGGCAAGTATAAATGTCATGCCTTATAAAATGTTTAAACAGCTAGGTCAAGGGAAACCTAAACAAACTAGGATGAGTATTCAATTAGCTTATAAAACTGTTAGAATTCCTAGGGGTATTATCGAAGATGTTCTTGTAAAAATTGACAAATTTGTTTTCCTAGTAGATTTTGTTGTCTTAGACATGGATGAGGATAATTTGATTCCTTTAATATTAGGAAGGCCCTTTTTAGCAACTGCCAGGTCTAAAATTGATGTTGCCACAGGAGAACTCATACTTTGTATAGGTGACGAATCGATCAGTTTACAAGCCTTAGACTCAACCAGGACATCAATCTTCCCACATGGAACAGTTGAGGTAAGTAATCCCACATTCGGTACTTTTAAGGTAAATTCTTCTCGACTTGAAATTTATAAGGGAAATAAAACTGAAAGCATGAGGAAAGATATTCAAACTTTTAAACCGCCCTAATTTTGCAAATACGAGGAAAGTATAGCTTAAGACTTTAAACAAGCGCTTCTCGGGAGGCAACCTGAGTACTGACATTAATTTTTATTTTTGAATCTATTCTTTTTTTTATCTTCTCTTTTTAGAATTTTAAATACACTGAAAGCACAGATTTCCAGACCACATGGCTTAGCACACGGCCGTGGCTGTGGCCGTGTGGGTACTTTCAGATCGCTGTACTGACATGACAGAGAGATACAAGTCAGATGGAATCAATTCTCCAAAGTCACGGACCCAACTAACATCCCACGACCGTGCGACACGACCGTGTGAAGACACTGACTTAACGGGTATGGTGAACCAACACGCTTAGACACACGGCTGTGCGATGCGATCGTGTGAAGGCACTGACTTATCGATCTTAGGCGTGGAAATTTGGCAACGGCCGTGGGTATCCCAAACAAGCGTCCTAACATGGCCGTGCGATGCGGCCGTTTGAATCACCACACCCTCGATACATGGGCATGGGAACGTGAGAGAGGCCAAAAGGTTTATTTTAAAACCATCCTCTTTCCTTTTTCTCACCCACCCTCATTCTTTCATTCTTTCCCTCGCTCTTCCTTCCCTCTACCAGATTTCTCTACTTTCCACACCACTTCTCTAGATCCTTAAGCTATATCATGTCAAAGAAGCATAAGAGGCCAACTACAACCTCCTCTAAAGAGACCGATTCACATGAGTTCATGACGACAGCTTCATCTACTCGACAAGCCAAGGATCTCTAAGGCCTCATCGGTTTTATTTTTCTTTTCTGTTCTGCTTCAATTTCTTTCCCTTTGACTATCTTATGTTTAATATATTTCAATTTCTTTTAGTTTATTGGTTTTAGGTTCTAAAGGCTGCTTGGGAATCACGCCCCACCTTGCGAACCATCCTTCAATAAGGACTTCTCGGTCCATTATTCTTTTCCTTTAATTTTAGTTTTCTTTTTAGTCTCCTTCTCTTTATCTTTCTTGTCTTTCATTATATTATTAGTATATTTTTAATGTTTCTTTAGATTTCCCAGCTATGTCTTCATAGGCTACCCAATTTCTTCATCTAGCGCAGTGATCATCAGGAATCACCCCACCACGACCGCTGCCAACACCACCACGATCACCCCAAAACTCCAGAATCCATCCAAAAATTCAGGAAGTGTTATTTCTCCCCATCTCTTTTTATCTATGTATCACATGCTTAAATCTTTGTACGTTGAGGGCAATGTACATCTTAAGTGTGGGGGGGTTAACTTTACCTGAAAATCCTTGAATTTAGTCTTGATTTTAAGCAATTTTCTCATATTACTAATTAGGATGGAATTTCTGATGATTTTTTATTAATATGTTTTAGAGTAAGTCATAGTAAATCATGCACTGATAATTTATACCTTAAGATACTAGAGAATCGAGCATGATAAGTCTATTTTTCAGAAATTAAAAATTTGCTAGGTTGTTGAACTGAATCTGATTGTTACCTTGAAGTTTGAAACTTACGAGGTTGATATCAAAATACCCATAATTTCTGTGAGATTTTTGAGCCTTATAGAGCATTTATTCTTTTTCATGCTCACTTTTTGATTATGACTATGTCAACATTGAATTGTTATTCTATAACTTGCCTCATTTATACATGTCGAGACCACACTTTTGATTTGATAGACAGAGATGATAAAGGCACTTAGGATTTAACCCACTTACTCTATAAAAAGCCTACCTCCATAATTAACCCCTAGTGAACACCGTTGATCCTGACAACCCTTTCCATTGATTCACCTGCTAATACTCAAAACCCTTTGTATTTGTTATCACTATTCTTTTTCGACTTCCCTCTTTGTCGAGATTTGATTTGATCAAGTTACCTAATTACTTTATTTTAGTTGATGTATTTATCTTGAATTATGTATTCATTCTGAAAAAAAAATCAAAGTATATTCAGTATTAGTATGATGAAGAAGTGAGCTTGTACAGTTAAACTCCACTTATTGAAGAAGAAGCTCGTAGTATTGGTATTAGTATTTCAAATTTTCAATTGATGTAATTATTTATTTATTTATCAGCTCATGATTCTTAGTTAGGTGATTCGACAATTCAATCTCGATTTTTAACCTTCTAATTCAGCCTTTATCCACACCTTTAACCTAAGCCCCGTTACAACCCTGATTAAAGACCTTTTGATTTGTGTATCATCTCATATTACAGTGGTGGAGATTTGATTTTCAGGTAAGCCTATGGGATTAACTTTTCATGTTCGACTTATGAGCGCTTTTTCCCTGAACCTTAAACACTTTGAGCGATTTGAGTGAATCTTTTGTGAGGATGTCAATCCTTGTCGGTTTTGAATCAAGGGTAACTATTTAGATAAGGGAAGACGCCTATATTTTCGTCCTACAAATTCAGGACTTATATTGTTTGAATCTTTAGGACTCTTTGAGTTAAATTATCCACGTATAAATTATCTATAAATTGTGATGAGACATTATTGATAGGAATTATGAATTAGGGAAAGTTTGTTTTAATTGTAAGTTGAGAATTTTGCTTGAGGACAAGCAAAAGCTTAAGTGTGGGGGTATTTGATAAACCGTAAAAGCAACATATTTTAATCCTACATTTAGCATATTTTGGATGATTTATCTCTTGATTTATGTAAAAAGGTGCTCTTAATCCTTTCTCTTCATGTCTTATACCCAGGAAAGCACTTGAGGACGAAAAGAACAAGAAACGGGCTTAAAACGGGCCAATTTAGGCCAAGGTGGAAATCGACACGGCCTGGGCTTCAAACAACACGACTGTGCCTCATGGATTAGCTAGGGCACGGCTGGATCACGAATCACATGGCCATGCCACATCGACAGAATTGAAACATGGCCTGACATCGATCCACAAGGGCATGTGACCTAGAGCGTGTCACTGCCGAGGAAAAGAGGAATTTCACTCGGAAAAGGTTACTTGGGGAGAAAGAAATGCATTCCGATAGCCTATATAAAGACCCTAAGTACAACCCTGAAGGGGGTAGTCAGTTAAGTAGTCTGCTAGGCCAGAAGCCAAGCCAAGAAGGTCAGATTCGTGGGAATCACTCGAAGATAGCCAGTTGATCCATCTCAAGAAGCCGAAATTCTACTCAAGACGGTGGATCTCTCCTTCAATTCCTTCAGGGGGTTTTAGGGATTTTCTATGTTTTGTTTTATTTTATCTCTTGAGATCTTTTAGGGGTTTTAATTAGAAAGAGATTTCGGTTGATCAACCTAGTGTTAGACGTTATTCGCCTCGAGAGACGGTTTAATATAAGTTAAGGAGTCTTACGGATCAAACTAAGTGAATAAATCGTCTGGTTCAGTGTTAAATAACAAGTGAAGTTTAGGTAGATTCCTCTTAGGGTATCGTCGTAATCAATTGAGTTTTTCTAGAGTTATTTCTTCAATTTTTTCTTTTTGTCTTTGCGTCTTGGATTAGTAATTAGTTAAATTTAGAATAATCAACCACTCACTTAATATTTTAGGCTAAATAATAGAAAGAAAGTTAGTATTAGTACTTTTAGTTCCTTTGGGTTCGACAATCTAGTCTTACCTAAGCTATACTACTGTTCGATAGGTGGACTTGCCTTAAGTCGCTATCAGAGTTAGTTTCCAGGTTTGATCATTCTCTTTATAAATATTAAAACTCGACAATTCAGATAATCACTTAGGAAAGCAACTAGTGTTTTTAATGTTGATGCGGTCACCATGTTATCTAACCATGTAAAGCTTTTAAATTAAAAAATTGATGGTTTGTATGATTCTACGCAGGTACATCTAGTGATGCAGTGCTATACAAATGGATGAGGGGTGAGCAACACAGAATATCTATCCTATAACCCTAGCATAGAGAACGAACAAGTCAACTATATGAGTAACAATTCTAGACCTCAGAATAATCCGTATAATAACACTTACAATGCAGGTTGGAGGAATCATCCCAATTTCTTATCGGGTGGTCAAGGTAATTAAAGACCACAACCTCCTCTAGGTTTTCAACAACCACCTTACCAACAGGAGAAGAAGTCAAACCTAGAGGAGATGTTAAAGAAATTCATCTTGGTGTCGGAAACAAGTTTCCAAAACACTGAAACAACGCTTAAAAATCAGCAAGCGTCGATTCAAGGGCTCGAGAATCAAATAGGTCAGCTTTCTAAGCTGATCTCAGAAAGACCACAAGGTAGCTTGCCTAGCAACACCGTAACTAACCCAAGAGATCAGCTCCATGCGATTACTGCCCGAGAAGAAGAAGGGTTAGTTGAGTCCAAACCAAAACCAAGGCAAGAAAGTGTGGTAAATAAAGGTACACAATAAAAAAATCGCTAAGTAAGGAGTATACGCCTCGTGTGCCATATCCTAACGCGACAAAGAAATACCACACAAATGAACAATTTGGTAAATTTCTTAAACTTTTGAAAAAGCTGCATATTAACTTACAATTTATTGAAGCTCTTTCACAGATGACCAACTCAGTTAAATTTTTAAAGGAGCTTTTGGCAAACAAATGGAAGTTAGATGATTTTTCGTACGTGGAGCTAAATGCAGTGTGCTCAACTATCTACAAAATAAACTACCCAACAAATTGAAGGATCCAGGGAGTTTTACTATTCCTTGTTTAATTGGTAGTTTAAATGTAAATAATGCTTTAGTTGATTTAGGGGCAAGTATTAATGTCATGACTTAAAAAATGTTTAAACATCTAGGTCTTGGGAAACCCAAACAAACTAGGATGATCATTCAATTAGCAGATAAAACCATTAGATTTCCTAGGGTTATTGTTGAAGATGTACTCGTAAAAATTGATAAATTCATATTCCCAGTTGACTTTGTTTTCCTAGACATGGATGAGAATAGTGATGTCCCTTTAATTTTAGGAATGCCCTTTTTAGCAACTGCTAGAAGTATCATTGATGTTGGTACAGGTGAACTCACACTTCGTGTAGGTGATGATATGATCACGCTCCAAGCTTGTGATTCGGTTAAGACATCAAGTAATAAAGACAATTTTATAAATCCTGTTAATAAGACTAATCATGGGATTCAACCCCCTTTACAGGAAACTCTTTCGAAAAACACAAATGAGCCACGTTCTGGTTCATGCGCCAACAATGAAACCATACATGAAAGGTGAATGCTACAAATAGATGAACTAGACGAATGGCAGACTTATGTCAAAGAGGAGTAGAAGCAACACCATGTCGAGCTTAAGGATAGAACCAATCAATATAGGGTTGGGGGCCAGTTGAGGAGAGAGGAGTTTTAACTCCTCAAACCACCATGACCATGCGAATGAGAGTTAACCTGAGCATTAACTCTACTAATTAGTTTATTTTTACTTCTTTTCATGTTTAAATGCAGGCTTTTGACCCACACGGCCTGAACACACGGGCGTGTCCTTGGCCGTATGGAAATAGGGCTAAAATTTTCCCAAAAAATCGACAGAGACACTACCGTAAATTAAACCACACGGGCATGCGACACGGCCGTGTGGACCACACGACCCGGACACACAGGCGTGTCATAGGCCGTGTGAAACCTAGAACAATTTTTATTGAATTTTAAAACAAGTCAGAGAGTTACACAGGCAAGGCACATGGCCGTGTGCAAGACATGGCCTAGCCACATGGGCGTATGGGAGGTCAGACGGGCGTGGGAGAAGTGCAGGATGATATACTTAGTTGTACGACTTGGTCGTGTGAACCACACGACCTGGACATACGGGCGTGTCCGAGGTCGTGTGAAGACTGGGCTATTTTTTTCCCTCGACGAACACGGGTTGAAAACAAGCCACACGGGCATGTGACACGGCCGTGTGGCTCAACAGGAACCCTCACACAGCCGTGTCACCCCATAAAAACCCTAACCCGTTTTCTCTTTTCTTATTTTGTCTTCTTGTTTTTTCTTATTTCTATTTCTATTTTCATTTTCATTTTCATTTTATTTTATGTTTCTTATTATCTTTTAAAGACTTGTCTAATGTATTTTGAACTCTATTTTATTTTTTTATGATTGTTTCTAATCGAGTAACCCTTTAATCTTCTTACACAGTTGTGTTTATTTTCTTAATAGTTGCTTAGAATCATGCACTTCACTTAGCTATGTCCATAACTCCACTTTCACTATTCCACGAAATTCATCCAAAATTCAGGGCAGTTTCACTTCTCTCCCTCTCTTATGATATTCGACTTATACTGTCATTATATATATTCATAAAATGAGGACAATGTATATCTTAAGTGTGGGGAGGTTATTTATATTATTATTATAAAATCCTTGACTTATATCTTGTTCTTAAATAATTTTCTCATATTACTATTAGAATAAATTTTTATTGATTTATGATTTTTATTGATATGCTTTATTAAATCACAGGTAATTGGCCCATTCAGCCCGTTTTAAGCTCGTTTCTTGTTCTTTTCATCCTCGGGTGCTTTCCTGAGTAAAAAACATGAAAAGAAAGGATTAAGAGCACCTATTTACATAATTCAGGGGATAAATCATCCAAAAGTATGCTAAATGTGGGATTAAATATGTTACTTTTACTGTTTATCACCTGTTGAGAAGGCTAAGTGCGGATTCTAAACCTCAAGAACCCTTTTTGGGGATTTTTGGCAACCTTTGGCTAAATGGGTTTTAGTGACTCATGTTGTTGTGGAAAAGAAAATAAATATACAATAAAAATGGAGATTTTATTAAAAAGAAATATGGAAAGAATAAAAGACTTTTGGCCAGAGAGTTTTTAGAAAAGAGAAGGACAACAATTTGAGTCACCTCTCCCCCTATTTATAGTGCTAGGGGAGATAGTCTAATCCTACTTAAACTCCCAAAAGATAAATACATTTAATTAAAAATAAATAAAGATAAAATCCTAAAATAATCCCTAATAATTATCTTAATATTAATTATCCTAATATAATTAAATAGAGTCTAATAAAATAAAATCTCTTCTTTTTGCAATTCAACCCTTGTGTCTTCCATGCTTGCACTTTTGGCACCAACTTTTCCCTATATCGCAATTGGCCCATTTTTTCTTTAATTTCACGCTTTGGCCCTTAATTTCGCTTTTACCTTCAATTTAGTCCTTACAAGATAAAAGACCATAAATAGCCCAAATTAGTAGAATCATACTCAAAATAAATATGCAATTGGCACATAAAAATATGACATTCTAGACTATTATCACAGTCGACGCCTCCGGTGGTGCATCAGGGAGGTTCGGCCGTCTCACGTGGGTTGCATTTTGCTGAAAGTCACGACACTTTCATGGTTGGGAGGTATGGAGGTGCCAAATGGGGGGTTTAAGTCCCCTAGGGTGAGTTATCATCCAAATCCTTTTATTTTTGGTCAAAATGATAATGATGATGGTCCAAATAATTTTGCTGTTGGTCAACATGGTGGAATGGTCGGTCAAAATTACTTGTTTGATGGTCAAGATAGGCATATGGGTCAGCCTAGTGGAGTGGCAGACCATTATTATGGTCAGAAGTCACGTGGGCCACCTGCTTATATGCAGGCTGCTAATAGTGCTAAGCCATTTGGGCCGAATGTTTGTGGGTAAAATTTTGGCCCTATAAGGATTGAAATTGGGCCGAATGTTTTTAGGCATGGTTCTGGCCCCATGGCCCACAAAACCACGAGCCCAGGTGTATACAGGCTCCGATCCTTGTATTAGACTTCCTCTACTCAGTGATCTTCATGCATTTGATTTCTCCGACACGCCCAGGTCAAACATTCACACTGCTGAAGTCGGCTCTAATGATGGTGGTAATGATTCTTATATTCTCATGCCTGTCGAAACTGTATCGTGGTATCCTGACTCGGGTACAAGTTATCATATTTGCCGGGACCCGATGGCGCTTCATGACACAACACCATATTCAAGTATGTCTTCTCTTTTAATGGGTAATGGCAACCCTGCCTCGATTTTGTCGATCGGTACTAGTTTTTTACCCACTCTATCTCGATTACTGCGCTTATCAAATGTATTGTGTACTTAGTATGCGAAAGAATCTTCTGTCGGTTTCACAATTTGCTAATGATAATGAAGTATTTTTTGAGTTTCATCCTACATATTATGTTATCAATAACATAAAAACGGGGGTGATCTTGCTGAAGGGCCACATACGTGACAGGTTGTATCACTTTTTAGTGCCTACTGAAGCTCCGTTCACTTCTCATGCGAAGGTTCAGAATAAGGCTGAGAATTGTGCAGTGTTTGAACTATGGCATAATCGTCTTTGGCCATCTGTTTCTGTTGTTAAAAATTTCTTAGAAAAATGTAATATCAATTTTACTAAAGGTTGTACTGGTGGTATCTGTACTGCATGTCAAAAAGGAAGGTCGCATAAATTGCCTTTCTCTATATCTACTACTAAATATCAACCGTTTGAATTGATTGTATCTTATCTATGAGGTCTCAGGGCCGTCTCTAGTGGGAATAAATGGTATTATGTGTCATTTATTGATGCATGCACTAGATTTACGTGGATCTATCTTCTAAGTCAAAAGTCTCAGGCTTTATAGTGTTTCGTTCGCTTTCAGTAACTGATTAAGACACAGTTCGATAAACCTATCAAACAACTTCAGAGTGACTGGGGTGGCGAATATCGGGCTTTTACGTCTGCTCTAGTGTCTCAAAGAATTATTCATCGATTAACGTGTCATTATACTTCTGAGCAAAACGAAATTACTGAATACAAGTATCGACATATTGTGGAGATGGCCATCACTTTGTTGGCTCAAGCAGATCTGTCCATGGAATACTGCGGTTACACATTTTGTTCTGCAGTACATCTTATCAATTGTCTTCCCACTGTGGTTCTACAAAAGAAATCTCCCTTTTCAGCTCTGTATGTTTGTAATCCCACCTATGATCATTTACAAGTGTTTAGGTGTTCTTGTTGTCCCTACTTACGTCACTATACAACACATAAGCTGGAGTTTAGATCATAACCTTCCATATTTTTGGGATACAACACTCAACACAAAGGATATCAATGTCTTCTTCCGAGTGGTAGGGTTGTTGTGTCGAGACATGTGGTGTTTGATGACAATAAATTCTTATCATCTAATCTACAAGTAACTCAGCAAGTCTAGTTTTCGAATCTGGGGTAACTATTTCGACGAATATTCCCCTCATTCGGACAATCTCCACCTACCCAGTGGAACCCTTAGCAGAAACGATACATTTACCTAGCTTCTTGTCAACTGGATATGTGTCATTTTCATCTGACTCGGTTCCGAATCACCCTATAGACATACCTAAAATAATTGTGATGATGCTACTAATTTAACCCGGCCTACGGAATGTGTTGACAGACATTCACTAATTTCTCCTCCACCTGCTGGTGATGATGCTACTGGTTTACCCAGAATTACGAAAGGTGTCAATACTCATCCAATGGTGACTAAAGCAAAGGCTGGAATTTTCAAGCCCAAAGCTATGAATGTCTAAAATAAAGGGACATCTACAATAGAGGAGGCATTATCTTCTGCTGAGTGGTGTGCCGTTGCCCAGGCCGAGTATGATGCTCTTATTCGCAATTCTACCTGAAAGCTTGTCCCTCTTCCATCAAATCGCAAGATTATCGGGTGCAAATAGTTGCTCAAGATTAAGAGGAATCCTGATGGTACTATTGCTAGACGAAAGGCTAGATTAGTAGCCAAAAGCTATTCTCAGGTGCCTGGTTGTGACTTCAAAGAAACATTTAGTCCAGTTGTCAAGCTTGCTACTATTCGTGTTATTTTATCGATTGCTATGTATAGAGGGTGGTCTCTCCGACAAGTCGATATGAATAATGCTTTTCTAAATGGGGACTTGGATACTGAAGTATTTATGCAACAACCCAGGGTTATGTTCAGTTTGATTCATCTGGCAAACAGCTTGTGTGTCGCCTAAAGAAAGCATTATATGGTCTTCGTCAAGCACTCCGTGCCTGGTTTGAGATCAAACAGTTTCTTGTGTCTATTGGATTCGTCGTTTCCAAGTCTGATGCGTCCTTGTTTGTTCGGATTTAGGTTGACTCTACTTTATATGTCTTGGTGTATGTCAATGACATTATTATTACTGGGAATCGGGCTACCGAAATTAATCAGTTTGTTCGCTTATTAAATGGTGAATTTTCGCTCAAGGATATGGGTGATTTACACTATTTTCTTGGGATCGAAGTTAGTCAGACATCATCAGGGTGCCTCCATTTGTGTCAGAAAAAATACATCCGTGATATTATTGACCGTGCTTCGATGACGAATGCAAAGGGTGTTTTCACACTGTCGTAACCATTTTTTGACAAAACGGGAATCGAACTTGGGTTTTGAAAATGAATAATACGGGAGTCGCCACCGACCTTTTATTAGGTGTGATCGGGTCACCTTTGTTTTAATAAAACATTTGATTTACTAAAACAGTGTTTTTAGGTCTACGAATATTCGAGAAAATAGGTTCGGGAGTCGGTTACGTGTGAGGAAGGATTAGCACCCTCGCAACGCCCAAAATTGGTACCAAATTGATTAATCAATGTCCTAATGTCGAATGGTTTGAAAAGATTTTGAAACTTCGTTCTTTTTATTGTTTTTAAACAATTCGATCGAATATTGAGTTTCCCTTGTTTCGAAGGAATAGAGTTTCATATCCAGCACGATTAGACACGAGAATCTAAGTCCTTGAATTCAAGATCGTCTTCAAAATTCTCTAAACACATTTTTTATTTGGGAAAGGGTATTTGCTCACTTGATCATGCGAAAGAAAACACACCCAGCACGATTGGGCATGATCTTTTCGAACTTCCAAACGCACAAATATCACCTTATTTGAAAATAGAAACAATCCACTTGCTCGGTCAAACGAAAAGTCACATCCAGCACGATTGGACATGAAGTTTTGAATTCCCAAACTTATGAATATTACCTTTGTGAAAACTCATTTTCAGGAGAAAAAAAAATATAAAAAAATAATAAAAGATGGAATATTGGATTACGATGAAACGACGAAAGCAAGAAAATTAGCAAAAACATGATAATAAGAAGATGCAATAATGAAACAAGTGTAAAAAGATAGAAATAATAACGATAAATAAAAATAAAAAAATATTAGCAATGATAGTGACAATAATATATACGATACTAATAATAGTGTAGCAAATATAATAAATAATAATAATATAGTATAGTAATAAGAAAATAGTAATAATACGAAATATGTACAATACGATAATATATAGTACTAATAATAATGACAATAATGTTAATAAAAAATATAATAATAGTAATAATAATAATGATAGTAAATATATATATACAATGACAATATTACTAATAGTAACTAATAATAATAATAGTAATTAATAATAATAACAATAATATAACAATAATAATAAAATAAAAATAACAAGAGTAAATGTATATACATATAGCTAATAATACTAATAATAGTAACTAATAATAATAGTATAAATATGTACAACATGGTAATATAATAGTAATAATAATAGTAATGATAATAGTATAGTATAATATAATAATAATACTATGATAATAAAAAAAATAATAATGGCGCAAAATATATACAATATAATAAGGTAAATATGGTAATAATAATAATAATAGTATCAATAGATAATGATATAGAAAATGATAATACATAATGGCAAAAAAAAATAATAATAATACTAAGATAATAATAATACAATTTAAAAAAAGGAAGAATAGGACTAAATCGGATTTAAAACAAAGCTTCAGGGCGAGATTTGAAATAAATAAAAAATGGAAGGGCAGATTTGCAACGTGCTCACAATCTGGAGGGGTCGAAGGAAAATTTTCCGTATTCTCGAAACGCAGTGTTTAGGTGGGGACCAGATTGAAAATACGATAAACCTTCAGGGCAAAATTTAAAGAAATCTAAAACCTGATTGCAGGAATATAAAATAGCGGAGGGACCTGGGGCACAATTAGCCCATCAAGGGGGGAGACGCGCGGATCCTGAGTCGGATCCGGGTCAACACCCGAACCCCCCTCCCATTGAAACGGCGCCGTTTAGCCTTGGTATAAAAGGCCCTAAAACCCACCAAAAATTTCATTTTCTACTTTCTTTTTAAAAAAAAAGCTGACTCCCTTTCTTTCCTCTCTACAGGTCCGAGCGGGGGACGATTTCATTGTTGTGAAACGATAATAGAGCAAAGACAATAGAAGAACCAATTTTGCCCGGTCTTGGTCAAGCCTTGACTCGTTGGTCCTTGTCTTCTTCAAACAGCTTCAAACTCCACTGTAATTCGTTGCTTCGATCCACTTCACTGTTTGTTATATCTTCAGGGAGATAACATTTCCTATTCCATTGCTTCTTCAAGGGCACGGTAGCTAGTGCCTTGATTGGCTTCGATGTGATTTCAGGGCTTTGATCTTCTCCACCGGGACCTTGAGGAAATAAATCTGAATTTTTCAAACTGCTATCTTTGGGGAGACCTCGATCTTCATTCTACTCCACTGCTACTTCCGAGAGATATGGCCTGTAGCTTCATTTTGCTCTTGCTCAATTTTCTTTGTCCACTGGAACTTCCTTGTCAAATTTGCTTAAAGCGACTTCAGTCTCCCGTTTATAAGTACCTCCCGTGTGACCTTGGCGTGCAACCTCGGCGGGGTAATATGATTTGATTCTTGAAGATAGAAATTGAAGAACAGAAATTGAAATAGAAATTGAAAACAGAAATTGAAATGCCTCAGAGTGCGACCTGAGGAGTTGATTCAAATAGAAATTGAAAGACAGAAATTAAAATGCCTCAGCGTGCAACCTGAGGAGTTGATCCAAACAGAAATTGAAAGACGGAAATTAAAATGCCTCAGCGTACGACCTGAGGAGTTGATTCAAACAGAAATTGAAAGATGGAAATTAAAATGCCTCAGCGTGCGACCTGAGGAGTTGATTCAAACAAAAATTGAAAGACGGAAATTAAAATGCCTCAGCGTGCGACCTGGGGAGTTGATTTTTTTGTAAGCAGAATTTAAAAAACAGGAATTGAAAATACCTCAGCGTGCGACCCGAGTGATTGATTGAAAAACAGAAATTAAAAATACCTCAGCGTGCGACCTGAGGGGTTAATTGGAAAACAGAAATTAAAATGCCTCAGCGTGCGACCTGAGGAGTTGACTTCGGAAAACGCTTCATCTGGTAGAACTCGGATGCCTTCTTTCTCCTTGGATTGGTGTAGTTATCGTCGAAACTTCTTGCTTTACTAGAGCACCTGTATGCGTCATGCGTGATGATGTCATGATATGCACGTGTTTGTCTTAAATGCTTTTATGTCTACATGATTATGCCATGTGCCTTGGGCTTGTTTGTCGTGTGTCTCTTCTTGTTACGACTCCCATGATAACCTGCATTCACTGCTTCGACTCCTGACTTTCCTCAAGTCTTGTATCCGTCCTCAAGTTCTATGAGTAATCTATGTTTCTCGTATATCCCTTTTTCCCCTTCTTTTTTTTTGTCCTTACTTTGAGGCTCTCGTACTTACCCAATTCTCATCCAGGTAATGCTAAATATTCTTTTCATTTAGAGTGTGTAGTTTCACTATTTGTCTCCAAAATGAAACATAAATAGAATGCATGAAGATGACAAAGTGGGCATGAAAGGTGTTCTTCATATCTATATTCATTTCAAAAGCAACAAGCAAAGAAAATTGCCAAGGAATGACTCGACTAAGAAAGCATTATAAAAGGAAAACAAGTTCAGTTGTCATAAGTGCTCTAGATATCCGACGCATGAACTTCTCCATGTTTTTTCATCCTGAATCTTTTCGAGCAAGGTTTTTCATGTAGAAGATTCTTGAGCTTCAGAGCCCGCTTCAATACTATAATCTCGCTGTTTGACTCCTTGTTCAAATCATTCTTGCTTTCTCGGCCCAAATTCGCTTTCTTAGGATGCCCTTTCGGGTTTTCATCCTAAGCCTTCTTTGTTTATCAGGACGCCTTTTTCGGGGTTTTTTTTTTTAGGCGTAGAATTTCTTCACGGTATCTGAGTTTACTGGATTTGGTAACTCTTTCTCATTCATCTCAGTGAGAATCAAAGCTCCACCTGAGAAAGCTCTCTTTACGACATACGGTCCTTCTCAATTCGGTGCCCATTTTCCTCGCAAGTCTTTTTGTATTGGGAGAATCTTTCTCAGCACAAGTTCTCCTTCACGAAATTCCCTTGGTCGCACCTTCTTGTCATGGGCTGTGATCATCCTCTTCTGGTACATCTGTCCATGAAAGATTACTTTCAAGCATTTTTCTTCGATCAGATTTAGTTGGTCATATCGAGCTTGAACCCATTCTAATTCTTCTAGTTTTGATTCCATTAAGACCCGTAAAGAGGGTTTCTCAACTTCGATGGGTAGCACCGCTTCCATTCCATAGACCAGAGAGAAAGGAGTTACCCCCGTAGAGGTCCGCACACACGTGCGATATGCATATAGAGCAAATGGTAGCTTCTCATGCCAGTCTTTATACGTCTCAGTCATTTTCCCAATGATCTTCTTGATATTCTTGTTAGCGGCTTCTACTGCTCCGTTCATCTTTGGGCGATAGGGTGAGGAGTTATGATGTTTTATTTGAAATTGATCACACACTTCCTTCATCATCTTGTTGTTCAGATTCAAAGCATTATCTGAAATAATTCTCTCAGGCAAACCCTATCGACACATGATCTCTTTTTTTTAAGAACCTGTACACTGCTGTCCTTGTCACATTAGCAAATGAAGCCATTTCTATCCATTTTGTAAAGTAATCTATGACCACAAAAATGAATCGATGTCCATTGAAAGCTTTTGGGGAAATTGGCCCTATAACATCCATGCCCCACATAGAAAAAGGCCACGGAGAAGTCATGACATGAAGGCGTGAAGGTGCTGCATGAATTTTATCGCCATAAACTTGACATTTGTGACACTTTCGTGCGTAACTAATGCAGTCGCTTTCCATTGTCAACCAATAATAACCAAGCCTCATAATCTACCTGGCCATAGTGAAGCCATTGGCGTGCGTTCCACAAACTCCTTCATGGACCTCTTCGAGTATCCATCTGGCTTCAACAGTATCCACACATCTCAAGAGCATTTGATCTTTCCCTCTTTTGTATAGGATGTCCCTATCGAGAACGAATCCCACTGCCAATCTTCTAATTGTTCTTTTATCGTTCTCGTTTTGCTTGCTCGGGATATCTTTGATTCTTGACATATTCTAAGATATCATGGAACCATGGTTGTCCATCTGCCTCGTTTTCAATGCTAAAACAATGCGCAGGGGTCTCATATATGCTCATCTAGAGAGGCATTATTTCTGTTTCTCGGTTTGCTTTGAACATTGAAGCCAAGGTGGCCAGGGCATCAGCCAATTGGTTTTCTTGCCGTGGGAAGTAATTAAAAGTCACTTCTTCAAATTCTCCAACCAATTTCGCAATGAGATCGCGATATTTGACCAACTTCGAGTCTCTTACTTCCCAATCTCCACGGATTTTGTAAATCACCAATGCCGAGTCCCCGGAGACCGCTAAGACCTGGACGTTCTGCTCGATAGCTGCGCGAAGTCCCATGATGCAAGCCTCATATTCCGCAATATTGTTGGTACAGAAGAAATTTAATCTGGCAGTAAAGGGGTAATGATCTCCTTCTGGTGACACTAAGACTGCTCCAATCCCATGCCCCAATGCATTTGACGCACCATCAAAACTCATCTTCTATGATTCCTCTTTCGACGATTCACATTCTTTTTCTGCAATACATATCAAGTCTTCATATGGAAAGTCAAATCTCAATGGCTCGTATTCCTTTGTTGTTTGAGTTGCTAAGAAGTCAGCTATTGCGCTCCCTTTTATTGACTTTTGATTCACATAGATGATATCATACTCCGATAGTAGGATCTGCCATCGTGCCATTCTTCTTGAGAGTGCAGGTGATTCCATCATGTATTTTATTGGGTCCAGCTTTGAAATCAACCACGTCGTATGATACAACACATATTGTGCGAGCCTCAGAGTTGTCGGACGAGCAGCAAATGTGAATTTTTTCGATTGACGGTACTACTTTGCTTCATACTCTGTGAATTTCTTACTGAGATAATAGATCGCCTGTTCTCTTTTTTCGGACTCATCATGTTGCCCCAGGACGCAACCCATTGAGTTTTCGAACACAGTCAGATATAGTATTAGCGGTCTTCCAGGAGTTGGTCGTACTAACACCGGGAGACTAGACTTATCTTGTCAAAAGCCTCTTGACATTCCTCGTTCTATTCTCCAGGATTGTGTTTTCGAAGGAGTCGAAAAATTGGATCACACTGCTTGGTGAGTTGAGCAATGAATCGAGCGATGTGGTTCAGTCTTCCTAGAAATCCTCTGACCTCCTTTTGTGTGCGCGGGGGCGGTAGTTCCTGTATGGCCTTTATTTTATCCGGATCAACTTCGATACCTTTCTCGCTAACAATGAACCCCAGTAATTTTCCAGAGGTACCTTCGAAGGTACATTTGGCTGGGTTAAGCTTTAATTGGAACTTTCTCAGTCTTTCAAACAACTTCTGGAGGTTCTTGACATGCTCTCTTTCCCCTCGAGATTTGGTGATCATATCGTCGACATAGACTTCTATTTCCTTGTGCATCATGTCATGAAACAACGTTACCATGGCTCTCTGGTATGTTGCCCCGGCATTCTTTAGTCCGAATGGCATCACCTTGTAGCAGAATGTCCCCCATATTGTCGCGAATGTAGTTTTCTCCATATCCCCGGGAGCCATCTTGATTTGATTGTAGCCCGAAAATCCATCCATGAAGGAGAAAAATGAATGTTTCGCCGTGTTATCTACCAATGTATCGATGTATGGCAACGGGAAATTATCTTTAGGGCTTGCTCGATTCAAATCACGGTAATCCACGCACATTCGCACTTTGCCATCTTTCTTCGGTACTGGGACTATATTAGCCACCCATTCTGGATATCTAGAGATTTGCAGGAATCCAGCATCAAATTGTTTCTTTACTTCTTCTTTTATCTTTAGGAGCATTTCAGGCCTCATCCGCCTTAACTTTTGTTGGATAGGCTTGCATTCTGGTTTCAATAGGAGTCTATGAACCACTATGTCTTCGTTCAAACCTGGCATGTCTTGATACGACCATGCGAACACGTCTTTGTATTTATGAAGCAAGGCGATCAGATCATGTTTGGTGTCCTCTGACATAGAGGTCCCAACTTTTACCTCTTGCCTCTTTTCTTCGTTTCCTAAATTCACTGTCTCGACAGATTCTCGATAGGGCAGAATCTGTTTATCCTCTTGTTCTATCATTCTTAGTAAGTCCGGAGAGGAGACATAATCTTCAGCGTCTTCTTCAGCCTCGAATTCTCCCACACAAATGGCTTTCTCGAAGTCGATCCTAGGACTTGTAATGGGATTGTTCATGTCGTTGATATTCGAGCACCTGAAAGGTGGATAAAAAAGAAAACTATAGAGGGGTATCAAGGTATGGGAACTCACAAGAATGATATGAGATATATGTAAGGACAGGCTATGAGAAGAAAGAATAAATATGAAGACAATAAAACGTGACCAAAATGCATGTTCATTGATGTTTATTCAAAAGATAAATAGAAAACATGATCACTCATAACGGGTTCCCCTTATAACTTAGGGGCATACAACAAGTTAATACTGAGCATTACTCCAGAGAGGATTTAGAAACTACAAGGAGATCCACAGCAGTCCAATTGTTCAAAGTGAATCCTGGAAGACAAGGGCGTATCGTCGAAACATTTCCAATCGCATCGTCTCCCTCCGTCACTGCATTTACGTTCCCTTCAGCATGGTTTGGGAGCGGATTTCCAGTCACGTTACCAGTACCGTCAAACTATAAAATCCCTGCATCGATAAGACCTTGAACCCTCCTTTTAAAGGCTATACAATTGTCCGTGGAATGCCCCTGGTTTCCCGCATGATACATGCAATTAGCATTGGGATCATACCACTTTGGGTATAGAGGCTTCAACGGTGCCATGTAATGCGGGGATATTAATTGTTTTTCCAATAATTTCGGGCACAGTTCTCCGTACGTCACAGGAATAGGGGTGAATTGAGGTCTTTCAGGATTGGGTCTTGTTGGCCTCTGTTCAGTTTTAGGCTGACTTTGAGCGGGCATGGTATTTGGCAGGGTTATGGTGAACGGTCTTTGGTTATCAGTGGCATAGACGGGGTAGGGAGGGGGTGCTTGACAGTAGAGGTTTTGAGGAGGAAAATAGAAATTTGGAGGTGGGCGAAATTGAGGTTGTGGTTGGATTGGGTATGGATTGGGCGCGTAGTGGTTCCCAGTCCCTACCATATGGGTTTCAGGCTTTTTCTTCTTTACTGACCTTTTCGAGCTCTCGGACCCTTCCATCCTTCTGCTCTTGATGCTGTTTTCAATGAGTTCTCTGGATATCAGGACATCTGCGAAGTCTTTAGTGGCATTTCCTACCAGCTTGTCATAGAATGGAACTTTTAAAGTGTTGATAAAAAGAACTGTGATCTCAGTTTTGGTCAGTGGGAGTTCTACTTGAACCGAGACGTGCTTGTATTGCTCACAGAATGCTGAAGCCAAGTCATCCCATGATCGGATCCTCTCTCTACCGAGCTGATTGTACCACCGGAGGGCTGACCCAATCAAGCTATCTTGAAAGCAGTGTATCAACAACTTGTCTTCATCCATATAACCAGCCATTTTTTGGCAAAACATGATAAGATGCGCCTTTGGACACCTTGTTCCATCATATTTTTCGAAATCTGGCGCTTTAAATTTTGGAGGCAAGACCAGACCGTGAACCAAACTGAGCTTTTTGACGCTCATTGCGGAAGAGACTCTAGTTCCCTCTATCGCCCTGAGTCTTTCTTCCAGATCCTTATACTTGTCCTGAGCATCCTGATCCTTCATTCTCAACTTAGCTAGTTCTATAGGATCATCCAAATCTGGGACAATAGGGTCAGCAGGGTTAGCTCCGTGGTTTGATACGAATACTCTTTGCCCTAGATGGGCAGGTGGTGGTACAGGTGGTTGTTCTGGGCCTGTAAATTCCCTTTGAGGCCAACCTCCATGAGGTGGAGTATATCCTGGGGGATGGCCTTTGCTTTCTTCCTCGGTACTAGTTGTTGGGTCTTTTCCTTTGTTTGTTATCCCATTCATCATCAAAGTCATTTGGGCCATCATATTCCGCTGAGCCTCTATCATCTGGTCTTTCATTTCTTGCTGAAACTTCATCATTTGCTCTTGCATCTGGTCTTGCATTTCTTTCTGAAGTTGTTCGTATCTTTGATCCATCGCTCTTACCTTACGATGAGTATTGTAGTAGTGTACAATAGGTTGGTTTTCGTCGGTTTCCAGGGTAACTTCTGTCGCGATTTTAATCAATTAGACTCTTTTTTGATGCAAATGATGAGATGTATGCAAGTGGATGGAATGCAATGCAAACGCGTGAAATGGATGCAAAAGGTGCCGATTCCCGTTCAATTTCTTATAGAAAGCTTACTTAAGAAACAAAATCCTTTACATAAAACAGAGTCACATATGCGACCTAGCCCTTATGCCCCGAATTTTAACTTTCTCGAAGAGCGAGGCTAACCCTCGACCTCAGTCTAACTTTGATTCATACATTATACTTAATACATCAACTTAGACCGCTAAGGATCGTGGATGTTCAGCTACTTCTCGTATCTGTGTTACAGCTTTGCCCCTGACGTAATCCCTCTCTTTGACCTGATTTTGAGATCGTTGAATCCAAAATTCACTATCTTGCAGTGTCATTTCGACTCTACCACCTTCCCTTTTAATCCTTCGGTCTAGTTTAGGCTTGATTCTAACTTCGCCGTAGAGTTGCATCTTCGGCCAAACGTCTTTTCTTGTTCTGTTAATCGTGCTTTCAGTGTCTCATTCTCCCTTTGGCTCTCACTTGCAGCCTTCCTCAGAGCATCCCTTTGTGTTTGAACCTCTTGGATTCTATGTTATACTGATGTGAGTAAAGTCCCCCAACTCCGATGTATATTCCTCGGCTAGACTATCCCCTTTCTCGAATTGTATCTTCTCTGACCATATACGCACGGTCGCATTATCCTCTACTTTATCAAGGAATCTGTCCCCCATAACAAGCTTCTATCTTAGTAACCAAACGAAGATCGACACCTTTTAATGTGAAAATGCATGCAATGCAATCAAAACAAGAGAAAACATGTTAATGCAAGAGGGGATAAGCAAACACAAAAACGTTAGTGCAAGAGAAATAAGCAAACATAAAACACCTATTGGGGTGACTACTAGGGGTTTAGCATGGTTCTGTCCAATGTGGGTTCCTAGGTCTCTCTACATGTGGTTTGGTTCTAAAGTGAGGGTACCTGAACCAGCAGATTCCTCAATCCTCACCCGTTATAGGCTCATGCGAATCAAGTTCAGTTCAGGGGAATACATTTCCCTATGGCCATGCGGAGGTGAAAACCTCACGAAACCATAGGTACGGATGTATTCCAGAAGCAGTCCCCTAGCCCATGCGGAGGTGAAAACCTCACGAAGGCATAGCTTCTCGCTCCCACTTAAGGGTGTGACCACAACGGTCATGCAAATATGAATGCAGAGACATCCTATGAGACTTGACATTATTGCAATCATAGTACCAGCAAATGCATCAAAAGAAACATGATTTTTCAAAATGGTTTTCCAAATTTTGACAAAAGGACAAAGAATAATCAATTTTACGGCCTGACTCTCTAAGTCGTCCCCAGTGGAGTCGCCAAGCTTTCGTAACCATTTTTTGACAAAACGGGAATCGAACTGGGGTTTTGAAAATGAATAATACGGGAGTCGCCACCGACCTTTTATTAGGTGTAATCGGGTCACCTTTGTTTTAATAAAACATTTGATTTACTAAAACAGTATTTTTAGGTCTACGAATATTCGAGAAAATAGGTTTGGGAGTCGGTTACGTGCGAGGAAGGATTAGCACCCTCGCAACGCCCAAAATTGGTACCAAATTGATTAATCAATGTCCTAATGTCGAAGGGTTTAAAAAGATTTTGAAACTTCGTTCTTTTATTGTTTTTAAACAATTCGATCGAATATTGAGTTTCCTTTGTTTCGAAGGAATAGAGTTTCATATCCAGCATGATTGGGCACGAGAATCTAAGTCCTTGAATTCAAGATCGTCTTCAAAATTCTCTAAACACATTTTTTATTTGGGAAAGGGTATTTGCTCACTTGATCATGCGAAAGAAAACACACCCAGCACGATTGGGCATGATCTTTTCGAACTTCCAAACGCACAAATATCACCTTATTTGAAAATAGAAACAAAATTTGAAAGGTTATCCACTTGCTCGGTCAAAGAAAAGTCACATCCAGCACGATTGGACATGAAGTTTTGAATTCCCAAACTCATGAATATTACCTTTGTGAAAACTCATTTTCAGGAGAAAAAAAATATAAAAAAAATAATAAAAGATGGAATATTGGATTACGATGAAACGACGAAAGCGAGAAAATTAGCAAAAACATGATAATAAGAAGATGCAATAATGAAACAAGAGTAAAAAGATAGAAATAATAACGATAAAAAAAAATTAGTAATGATAGTGACAATAATATATACGATACTAATAATAGTGTAGCAAATATAATAAATAATAATAATAATAATAATATAGTATTGTAATAAGAAAATAGTAATAATACAAAATATGTACAATACGATAATATATAGTACTAATAATAATGACAATAATGTTAATAAAAAATATAATAATAGTAATAATAATAATGATAGTAAATATATATATACAACTGACAATATTACTAATAGTAACTAATAATAATAGTAATTAATAATAATAATAATAATAATATAACAATAATAATAAAATAAAAATAACAAGAGTAAATGTATATACATATAGCTAATAATACTAATAATAGTAACTAATAATAATAGTATAAATATGTACAACATGGTAATATAATAGTAATAATAATAGTAATGATCAAGGGCGTAGCCAGGGGGGCTGGCATGGGCCCCGGCCCCCCTAAAATGTAAAATTGCTTAAAAGGCCCTTAGAATTTTTTAAAAATTTCAAATTAATAAAGGTAAAATTGCACTTTGGGCCCCCCTAAAATTATAAAAATTTAATTTAATCTTTTACAAATTATAAAGATATAAACTATAAAAAATTAAAATTTTATCCGGCCCCCCCTAAAAAATTTTTCTGGCTTCGCCCCTGGTAATGATAATAGTATAGTATAATATAATAATAATACTATGATAATAAAAATAATAATAATGGCGCAAAATATATACAATATAATAAGGTAAATATGGTAATAATAATAATAATAATAGTAGCAATAGATAATGATATAGAAAATGATAATACATAATGGCAAAAATAATAATAATAATAATAATACTAAGATAATAATAATACAATTTAAAAAAATGAAGAATAGGACTAAATCGGATTTAAAACAAAGCTTCAGGGAGAGATTTGAAATAAATAAAAAACGAAAGGGCAGATTTGCAACGTGCTCACAATCTGGAGGGGTCGAAGGAAAATTTTCCGTATTCTCGAAACGCAGCGTTTAAGTGGGGACCAGATTGAAAATACGATAAACCTTCAGGGCAAAATTTAAAGAAATCTAAAACCTGATTGCAGGAATATAAAATAGCGGAGGGACCTGGGGCACAATTAGCCCATCAAGGGGGGAGGCGAGCGGATCCTGAGTCGGATCCGGGTCAACACGCGGACCCCCCTCCCATTGAAACGGCGCCGTTTAGCCTTGGTATAAAAGGCCCTAAAACCCACCAAAAATTTCATTTTCTGCTTTCTTTTTAAAAACAAATCTGACTCCTTTTCTTTCCTCTCTGCAGGTCCGAGCGGGGGACGATTTCCGGCGATCCACGCCATTGCTTTAACCGTAAATCTTTGTGCCACCAGAAAATTTTGTTTATTTTAATATTTTATCTTTTCTTAATATATGTATGTATGTATGTACATATATTTATTTAAATAAAGAAAAAGAAGAAAACCGAAACACAAAACAGTGAAAAAAGACGAAATCACCTTCGATATTCTCTATTGTTCTCTTTTGATTTTTTTTGTTTTCTTGTATATATTGCCCCCGTAATAATCCAAAAAAAAGGTCCCGTTTCCTTTCTACATTCGGTTTTTATAGATTTCAAACATAAAATAAAATACACTATTCTTCTTCTTTTCTTTGTTGCTGTTGTGTTGGCTCCCTCTTTCGCGTGTTTTCAGGTACTGGTGGAGGCTAGTGGAGCAGGTGAGTGGGGCGATGGTGTGCGCGTGGGTGCTGCGTGATGGTGGCCGACAGGGGGCAACGGGTGTTGCGGCGCACCAGGGGCTAGGGTTTCAAAAACCCTAGCAGCCTGAAATCAGTGTTTGGGCTTTTTAGATTTGGGCCAAAAGTGTGGGATTGGGTCTGTTTGGTTTTAAATTGGTTTAATTGGGCTCCGAGTTTTAGTGTAAAATGGGCCTCGGGTTTCTTGTAAATGGACTTTGGACATTTAAAATTTTTGTTTTATTTTTGGCTGAATTTTGGGTTGTAAATGGGCCTACGGGTTAATGAACCCAGGCCAAAATTGGTGCTTACACACACCGATGGTGAGCTCGTCCAATGTATCCAAAAACGATGGTGACAGTTTGTTAGATCCAACCGAGTATAGAAGCCTTGTAGGTGCACTTCAGTACGTGGTGTTTACTTGCCCTGACATTGCATACGCTGTAAATCAAATATGTCAATTCATGCATAGCCCTACTAATGTTCATATAGCTGTCCTGAAACGCATTTTGCGATATCTATGTGGTACCATTGATTTTGGAGTTATTTTTTGACCGTCTACCCGTTCATCATTGAGTGTCTATGCTGACGCCAATTAGGGGCTTGATTTTGATGATCGTAGATCAACTTCTGGGTTCTGTGTCTATTTTGGATCCACTCCTATTTCTTGGGGTTCTAGAAAGCAATAAGTGGTTGCTCGGTCTACGGCTTAGGCAGAATACCAGTGCCTTGCGGTAGCTACTAGTGAAGTTACCTAGCTCTTTTCATTACTAAAAGAACTACAAGTCAAGTCAGATGATACTCTTAAGGTTTGGTGCGATAGCTCCGGTGCAGTAGCTGTTGCAGCTAATCCTGTTTTACATTCTAAGTTCAAACACGTTGAGCTGGATCTATTTTTTGTTCGAGAGGAAGTGGCGGATGGGTCTGTCCTTGTAGGAGAGGTTCTAGCATGTGATCAAGTAGCTGATATTTTTACAAAACCACTTTCGACAATGAATTTTGCGTGTTTTCGAAATCTTCTTCCGGTCTTGCCCACAGTGAAGCTGGGTGAATGTTAAGGTTCATATACTAGGCAGTTAGTCTGTTATAAGAAATCAGCATTTTTTTAAGCAGTTACTCACAAAAACTGTTACCTAAACTTGTATATAAACACTCATTAAGAAGTGAAAATCAGAGTTGAAAATATTAAGCCAAATAGGATTATTTTTCAAGAAATCAATGAGCTTATTTCTTATTAGTTTCATCTTCTTTAAAATTAGTTTCATACCTAGTTCTTTACAGAATCAAACTCGAAAGCACCGCAGTCAAAATGAACAAACTCAAAAGAAAGGCCCGGGTAAGTAGGGCGTTGGACTGAAGATGGAGGAAGGATTTTAAATTCTCTAGTTGATGGGTTCCAAATGGCAACCTCTGTATCATCCATGCAAGGACTATGTAAACAAAATAATCCGTGACGAGCACTCCAAACATAGGGGGTATCGTGCATAAAAAAAGGAAAGTGAATGTTTTGTTTTACTAAAAAGATTTCATCTTTTTCAAATGAAAGTTGAGAGAAATAAGGGATGTTGGCGTTGGCATCAAATCGTTAGAGAATGGGGTTAGGGTTATTGTTTTTAAGGTTGTTGTGATAATGCTTGGAAATGAAACGAGGAGTTTGAAAAGAAGAACACCAATACTTACAAACATAGTTGAAACGAATAAGGGACTTTACTGGAAGTTTACACAGAATTTCCATAACCAAAGCTTCTGGCACTTCAAATCTTGGCATCTGCATCTATGGTAACTATATTTTCCTAAAAGTTAGGAGTCATCTATGGTGACAACCTTAACCTTGAAGGAAAAAAAAGCATAAAAGGAAAGTATTTAATACATTATTTACATGCATTTTTGGAAAATTTTTCCTTACTTGCGTGTAAAAGATAATATTTACTCTTCGCTCTCCAACCACCATCCAATAGACTTGGAAAAAAAACAAGGCAAATTGATATTGTAGGAAATTTAGTTTCATATGATATTTATAATTCATAGAAAAATTTTTAAAAAAAATAAGGTAATTAGTAAAAAAAACTCTCTCTCTCTAACAAAAATTAGCAAACTGGTTGAAAAACTTATATGCCATATATTAAGTTTAATTGAGAGATCTTTTGTCTTGTGCATCAATTTGAATGACTCCTAGAAGATAAATGTATACATGTGATTGACTGGACTGACAGTAAATCGGGGAGACCCTAAGTAGAATAGATCTTGAATTCGTTTATAGATTTATTCACTTGTGACATACCTTAGTCTTGAGTGGTTGTTGGACTATGTATGCCCGACTAGGGGTGAACGTTTGAGCAAATTGAATCGAATGGAAAAGTTTCGAGTTAATCGAGTTAACGAATCATATTTTATCATCTTAACTCAATTTGAAATTTTCTCAAATCGAGTCGGTCGAGATGGAATTCGAATCGAATATATTTGTTCAGGTTAAATTAAAAAAAGACTTTAGATCCTTGTAGTCACTGCCACTTACCGTAATCAAAATTGCCTACTGTAATCAAATTTGTTATTAACTTTCATCCCCTCATAATTTATTTATCAATCTTTTATATATGGGTTAGCTTCTTTGCTTGCTTAGTTGATTCAATTACCTTCTGGTTCTTATCAACATTTATTTTGAAATTAAAAAAATATACTAAATGTTAAAAAATATGATTTTTTAATAAAAATTATTTTAAAGATAATATGTAAAATTGATACTAATAAAAACTTTTAACATGAATATTTTATGACATCCTCAACGTAGCTTATCATAGATCCAAATCCAAATTATCACCACACAAAATGAGGCAAATGAGAGTGCCTGTTAAATCGGAGAACGTAGAAGCATTCAGATTCCAAAAATTACGAAAGAAAAATTACCCATGCGTCCAACAAGGCTCCATTCATCATTAAGCTCAACAAAAAATAGAAGCAGAAAATTCCATGAACCAGTGACAAAAGCTAGCCAAGTGATAAACAAATCTTCGCATAAAGCCCAAGCCACTACCAAGCCCTCAAAATGGTACAGAGCAGAAGCCATCCAAGTTCATAACCAACTTATTAAGAATGACATCAATTTGAGCCGAGCAAATGATCATAATGATGTAGCACGCAAGATAAGCCCCCATCTCAATGCCAACCAAGCAAACATGTTCATGAACAAGCTACTCAAAATAAACGAAAAGAGAGCACAACAAACTCAATCCAACGCCATCACAAGTTGAATCTTTCAACTCGGCCACATCACAGAAACACATCCCCTAATGCCATTTGTTTTGATTTGCCCAAATCCCGCAAATGTTCCAAGATAGAATCCGCATGATGCCCACTTCTACGCACTGGTCCTTGATTTCAAACTTCAACTCGGAGCCAATTTAGTTCCATTTGAGTATATCATTTTTTTTTGTTCTTTCATATATTAATTATCCGAACTAATTAATCAATACTATATATAAAAACACCAACTTCAAAACTCTAATTAGTGAAAGATATATATACCCTCAAATTTTTTTTAAAATTGATCATCCGACTTGTAATTATATATTGATTTACTAAATAAAATTAAAATTCCAATTTAATTAAATAAACTATTCTTACTTAATGAAATCCTACGCATATTCTTACTTCTTTGGTTTTCAACATCAACTTAAATTCTTAATGAAATCCTTTGATTTCTAATTTCACGTTCATAATTTTTATATTCAATTATTCAATTTCTATTTTATGAAATTAATAAAAACATCAATTAATTTTTTTTTTTGTTACATTATTTCATCAAAGTTGGACCCTTACTATATGACTTTTTCCAACAACATTTATTGGATACTTACTATGACTTTGGTACAAAAATTTGGAAAGTTGGACCCAATTTATAAAAAAGAAACCATAATGTATTAATGTGTATTTTTTTTTCTAACAAAATAGTGAATCATAAATTTTGATATATTAATGTGTATTTTTTTTTTCTAAATATTCATAACATGCTTTGAATTCATGCTTTTTTAATGTCTATATTAATTAATTTTTTATATCATATTCATATAGTATAACTTCATTGTAAAAATTATTGAATGTAGACAACTGTTAGTGTCTCATGGGCTGCAAAGTTTGTTATTAATAAGACTAAATTCTAAAGAGATTTGACTAAGTCCTAGGGAGAATTGTTAGTTTCTTAGTAGGAGTAGGAAGCTAGGAGTTAGCTTGTTAGAAGGAATATGAATTTAAATTTTGGTTGAGGTTTTTACTTGATACATGTATATAGGAGCTAAAAGAAACCCTTCTTGTATGTCCAGCTTCAAGATAGCGCTTTTATGGCGGTGGAGAATGGAATCGTGACAACAGTTTTCGTTTACAATATTCCATATTCTATGCATTGGAAAGGCTTGTGGGGCAATATTTGGATACCATGGAGATGTTGTTGATGCTTTCATCCCTTCAAAAAGGTGTAGAAATGGTAATAGATTTGGTTTTGTGAGATTCAATAATGAAAGGGATGCGCAAAGGGCGATATTGAGGTTAAATGGTTTCTTTTTACTAGGAAAGAGGACCGGGTGAAAATGGCTAGATATAATGGAAAAAGAAAGATTTGGCGGAATGATTCGGATCAAAAGGTTTAGGAACAAAATGCAGAAATAGTTCAAGAAGTAAAGAGTGAAGAAAGACTAGATAATAATGCAGGAGGAGTTAAGAATACTGAGAAAAGAATAGTGCAAGGTCATGTTGAGGAAGAACTGTTATTGAACTTACAGAAATGCCTGGTGTGTGAATCGAATTCGGTATGTAATTCTAAAAGTCTCAATGATCGAATAGCAAAATTTCGTCTTGGGGTAATAATTGTAAAAAGGATTCAAGGAAGACATTTTTTGGTTGAAATACCAGATAAAGAACTAATGGATCTGTTAAGGCAAACTGAATGGTCATATTTGAAAGATTTTTCCATTAAAATTGAGCCATGGTTGGAGAAATTGAAGATAAAGGAGAGGGTGACTTGGACCAAAGTATCAGGAGTTCCTTTGCATTGTTTGGAACTATGAAACATTTAGTCGAGTTGCTGGGTTATGGGGGAAGCTGGTGTCTGTAGGTGAAAATTTAACAAAAGTCCATAATTTCGAAAAAATAGAGCTTCTGATATCTATAACTCTATCGAATATGGTAGATGAATTAGTTAGCTTGGAAGTTGATGATGATTTATTCCCGATCAGAGTACGAGAAAGGGGACTGACAGAGATGAAATATGAATATTTTATTTGTAAGACTAGGTGGAAGAAAAATAAAGACAGCATTTCAGAGACCGGATCGGTGGCCAAGAACAAGGCCGGAGATCCCTTCGGAGGGAAAAGAAAGCATCAAGTCTGGAGAATTAATGGACACCAATCTTGATAATGGGAACAATATTAATGAATGTCAGCAAATGTTGGTACTGGCATTGGCAATCGAAGAGGCTAAGTCAGAGACAGAGTATGTTCCCAAAGAATGAAAAAGGGAACAGCAGATGAAGCGGATAAAAGATTGGAAAAGGCTTTGAAGGATGTAAGCGATATGGGCTTGGATATTGTAGAGGATCCTTTAGAAGATCCAAAGGCTGGGGGAATTGATAATGGTTCGAATATGGAAGTGGGCTGTAGGAGAGCTGGAAATCTAAATCAGTAGAGAACATAAGTCCAGAGGAAGGCAACATTAACACTCAGGAAAATGAAACAGCTAGAGGTGGCTTTTGGGAGCCAAACCTGGAACTAGAAGAAGAACTAAACCAGGTGCTTCTTCGCAGGAAAAAAACGAAAGGCTTGAGCAAGAAGGTACGGTCAATGTATGAAATTCAAAACAGTTTCTTAACGTCAAAGGAGAGAAAGAAGAGAGATAGAGCCCTGCATAAGGAAAAACTAAGGGAGCATCATAAGGATAATGAGAGGGTTGTAAATTTATCCCTTTCAGATTCGGATTTAAGTAACAGAATGAGGGTGCTTCTTAGGGAAGCAAATAATACTTGGGCCATCAGAAAGAAATTGGGGTTCAGTGTACAAGGTGATGAAGAAGATGTCATCAAAGAAATTATGAGAGCGAAGTTTCAGTAACATTGTTTTTCGAAGTCACTGCAAGAGAGCTGATCAGGTTACAGAGGTAAATATCGGGAGAAGAAAAACTCGAGCAGCATTTGGTGCGTGTGAAGGTAGGCGATTCAGGGGATGTTTGGGTTTTTGGTGCATTAAAGGAGTTTCAAGATTGAAAATTTTAAGAAATGTCGATAGAATGGAGAGAATTTTTTGGTATAAGTAATGGATGATTGTACAGCAATAAGGAAAGTTTCAGAGCTATCAAGAAGGGTGTTAGGGATCGATTTATCAATGTTGTTTTGGGAAGTTTCATGGAATGGTAATTGTTATCTTGTTGTGGGATTCACAAGGATTTATTGTTAGGGAAAATTCGAAAGAGTAGATGTGTGAAAATTTAAAAGAAAAAGGGGTATTAGTGTAGTAAAGTGGGATATTTTTATATGTATAATGCTTGATATGATGCAGTTTTGTTTGCTGGAGATTTTTTGGTGATTTTGTCCAAATAGGAGGTGGAATGTCTTAATTATTTCAAAGTTGATGATTCATTTTGTTTGGTCTTCTCTTCATGGATATTTTATGTTCAATATATGTGGGTTGGCAAAGGAGGATTGAGGTGGAGTTGGTAGGTGATTTGTTGTGTGGGTGGTGATTCGGGGTGGACTCGAGTATTGTTTAGGATACTTCTTGGGTTGGATTCAATTCAATGTAGCAGGGGATGGTTGGAGTATGTTTGTGGCTTGTGAAGGAGGGTTGTGGGAAGATAAGGGGGTGGTTTAGGTTTGTTTTCTGGTTGGTGGTACAATAGAGGTCTTGGAAAGGATGGTTCTAATGGCAATTAAAATGGCTGCAGTAATGGTTATAGAATTGATTTTGATGGGGTAGGCCCGTTTTATTTTGGAATGCAATTAAAATTTTGTTTACGATTGGTTAAATTATTGTCGTCTTCGGTCGTGGTCATTTAGGAAGTTGATCGTTAGTTTTGAAGGATGGTTTCGGCAAGAGGATGAGAGTTGAATTGATGTCACATATCAATATAAGATTGGTGTTGGAACTTTGGACAACAAACAGCGATTGAAGCTGAAGCTAAAGCAGCAAAGCTCAATGCTTCCAGCAAAAGGAAGAAGAGAACAAAAAAATTTCCTAAGAAAATGAGAGAAGCAAGAAAGGGAACATTAACTTGAATGAAGAACACTCATATTTTTGATTACAAAGCATCATTTTTATAGCTAATACAAGTTGATTATTACCTAATTTTCACCTAACATAGAAAATTAACCAAGTTGGTCAATACCTAATTATACCATTAAAATTAAATTACAACAAAACAAAGACTTGGATAAAATAATTTGTTGCTTCTAGATGCTGTATTGGAGGCCACATTTCAACACTCCTCCTTGGTCTCTATGCAGCATATTATCCAAACTTCAACACTCCTCTTTGGATAACATGTTGAGCATTACCACCAGCATTGTGCTTAGCTCCTCCTTTTACCTTAGCTTCTTCAAAGTTACTTGATTCGACTATGGCAGTATGTGCATTTTCATAAATCTCAGCCAAGGTCCTTGTGCCTCTGACTGGTATGTCATTAATGTCCATTTCAGGACTATTTCGAACAGCTTCAACTTGATTTGATGCAAGTTTTTTAGAAACTGCTTTTGGTTCATTCTTCTCTTCCTCAACTGAGTTGGTGAAGTTCTCAACCAGATCTTGATTGATCATTCGAGCCATTGATTTTTCATTGCTATGACCAAGCCTTTGGTGCCACAATTTGGACTTTTCTGTTGAGGTTGTGTAGGCCAAGTTTAAGCCACTTGACCAGTTAACCTCAAACCATTTATCACCATTGTGGATCATTATGAGGTTTGATCCATTCGGATTAGTAATCTGGCATTCTTTGCCTTTGAACATGACTGAATAACCTTTCTCAAGCAGTTGAGCAATGCTTAGCAAATTTCTATCAATTTCAGGCACCAACAAGACATTTGTAACAAGTTTGGTACCTGTAGGAGTGTTTATCAGCACATCTCCTTTGCCTTCAGCTTTGATGAAGTGTCCATTTCTGACCTTCACATTTGTTTTGAAGCTTCTGTCAATTTTCTTAAAAATACCAGCATTAGGGGTCATGTGGTTTGTGCAACCACTGTCTATCAACCATCCATTTGTGGCCTTTTTTTGACTAGCTGAGCATGAAACAGCAAACACTTGCTCTTCATAATCACTTCCTTCTTCAGCTACTTGAACCTCTACTTGAGCTTGTTGTGGTTGATTCTGCCTTGGTTTGCCCTTGTTTTTGCAAACCCTTTCAACATGGCCCATCTTGTTGCAGTGTAGGCATGTTGCATCTGGTCTAAACCAACATCTTTGTTCTGGATGACCAGCCTTCTTACAGAATCTGCAAAGTTGATCACAACTTTTTGCAGCATCAGGCTTAGGCCTGTTTTTCCAAGTCATCTTGCCATGACTGGCAGATGTGCTCGAGGCAAACTTGGCATTGGCTTGAAGAGCACCTTCTTGATGTTCCTCATTTCTGCTGGCCATTCTTTGCTCTTGTGCATAGAGAGCATTGATCAGCTCTGTTAGAGTGATGCTGGACAGGTCCCTTGAGTCCTCAAGAGAGGATATTTTTGCTTCATACCTTTCAGGTAAGGTTGACAGCACTTTCTCCACTATCCTTGCTTCATTAAACTGCTCACCAAGGAGCCTTATGCTGTTTACAACAGCTATTATCCTGTCTGAGTCTTTGCTTTCTGATCTCTTCTTCTTTCATCTTGATTTTCAAGTCTCTCCTCAAATTCAAAAGCTGCTGCTGCCTGGTTCTTTCTGTACCTTGAAACTCCTCCTTAAGCTTGTCCCAGGCCTGCTTTGGAGTCTCACAGGCCATAATCCTAGTGAAAATTACATTAGACACACAGTTCTGAATGCATGACATAGCTTTGTGCCTTTTGGTACTTTCATCAGCATGTTGTTTTATCTGAGCCACCGTTGGATTGGCTCGAAGGGGTTCTGGCTCAACGTCTGAGATCACAACTTGCCACAGATCGAAGGCCTGTAGGTAAGTTTTCATCTTAACCTGCCATATGTGGAAGCTTTCTCCGTTGAAGACTGGTGGTGCAGCTGGTGAAAAATTGGCAGCCATTTGTTTTCAAAATTGTAATATAACAGGTCCACTAAGAATACGGCTCTAGATACCAATTTTTGGAACTTTGGACAACAAACAGCGATTGAAGCTGAAGCTAAAGCAGCAAAGCTCAATGCTTCCAGCAAAAGAAAGAAGAGAACAAAAAAATTTCCTAAGAAAATGAGAGAAGCAAGAAAGGGAACATTAACTTGAATGAAGAACACTCATATTTTTGATTACAAAGCATCATTTTTATAGCTAATACAAGTTGATTATTACCTAATTTTCACCTAACATAGAAAATTAACCAAGTTGGTCAATACCTAATTTTCACCTAACATAGAAAATTAACCAAGTTGGTCAATACCTAATTATACCATTAAAATTAAATTACAACAAAACAAAGACTTGGATAAAATAATTTGTTGCTTCTAGATGCTGTATTGGAGGCCACATTTCAACAATTGGAATGGTGGTAGACTTGGTTAAAGCAGGTTTGGTGAGGAATTCCTAGTTTTGAGCATATTGGTATCTTTGTTTTGATTTTGTTGTTGTGCTCTATTTTGGCATAGTTTTGGCTGTTGTTATTGTTCTTGTTTGAACTGGTATGGGTTGGGTGATCCCAACGCCTTTTCTTGTAATCAATTGACCGAGACAAAAAAATGTATATAAGAGCTTCTTAGTTAATGAATTTAGTCATCTTTTTCATTCTTATTTTTCTTTGCTTTTGTTCTTTGCAAAAACCAACAGTGGTATCGAGAGCTATATTTCTTGAGAGACCTATGAAAAAAGTTTTGTGAGAGTGTTAAGAGAAAAATTAAGAGATACATTTGTGAGGTTTTGTGGAAAATGAAATCAGGATCAAGTAACCTAACTGTTTTAACCCCACCTAGAGGTGTCCATGGGCTGGGTTCGGGTTTGGCTCAATCAAAATCTTAGGCCCGGGCCTAGCCCAGCCCAAAAAACGACCTTAAATTTTTATCCAAGCTTGACTCGAATAATATATACAAAATCCAAACCCGACCCGGTTCATCCCTTTTTTAAATTATTATTATTATTATTTTCATCGTAAACCAGAAGCATATTGTTTGCTTGAAGAAGAACAAATTTAGTTCTTTTTATCTCACATAATATAAGGATTTCTGCATTAAATATTTGGATTTGGTTTGATGAAATGAGGTAAGCCAATGTATATATTTATATATACTTGCTTTACCAAACCCCCCAAAATGTTACTATTTTTCTTTATTCTACTTGTAGAAGACGAAGAAGAAAAAGAAAATGAGATGGGTAATTTTCTTTCTAAACAAAATCTGAAGCAAACGTAATTTTTTGGATATTTCAAAAAAAAAAAAAACCCATCCATGGCCGTCGCACAACTGCAAGTTTCTACTTTCGAAGAGGGAAGCACTGCTCTAACTAATAATAATACTAGTTGTAATAAACCTTCCCAACTACAAAGAAAGCAATCTACAAAGCAGAAGTATGAGTTTATTGCTGATAATTTCTCAACCTTCAATTACGTTCCCTCTTTTTTTTCTTCCCTTTAACTTGGAAAGAAAAGAAAAGAAAACTAGAAAGCAGGAAGCAGCAGTGGCGAAGAAGCAGGAAGTAGCAATGGTGAAAAAGTAGGAAAAATTTTAAGGATTTGAAAGGGAAAGGGGAATTAGGGATTAGGAAGGGAAATGGGAATACGAGGGATTGGGTTTAATGTGAATAAGGTAAAAAAAATTGGTAAAAAAATTGGGTCGGGCCCGAGCTAAAAAATCTTTGCCCAAAGCTTAACTCGTTTTTTAAACAGGCTTTATTCTTAATTCCAAACTCATTTTTGAGCCTATATTTTTGTCCAAACCCTCCCATATTTCAAGCAGGCCTTCAGGCCGAGCCAGGTGGCCCGACCCGACCCATGGACAGGTCTAGCCTCACCTATGTTTGATGGAGAGAACTATCAAGCATGGGTTGTGAGAATGCAAGCATACATACAGGGTTGTGATTGTTGGGAAGCTGTCGAGGAAGACTATGAGGTGACTTTACTTCCCAACAATCCAACTATGAACCAGATCAAAATGCACAAATAAAGAACCACCAAGAAGGCTAAGGCAAAGGCTTGCCTTTATGCTTCGATTTCACTATTCATATTCAATAGAATTGTGGATTTTGGATTAGAAAAAGAGATATGAGACTACCTCAAGGCTAAGTATCAAAGGGATGAGAGGATCAAGAGTATGAAGGTGTTGAACTTGATCAGAGAATTCGAGAGGCTACAAAATGAAGGAGTCTGAGTCAATCAAAGAATACTTGGACAAGCTGATAGATATTGCCAACAAGGCAAGAGTTCTTGGGATTGATCTCTCTGATTCTAAATTGGTGAAAAAAATACTAGTCTTTGTGCTTGAGAAGTATGAAGCAACAATTGCCTCTTTGGAGAACACTAAGGACTTAACTCAATTAAGAGTAATGGACTTGATCTGAAGTTTTCAAGCACAAGAACAAAGGAGGTTAATGAGGCAGGAAGGACACATAGAAAGAGCATTGAAGGCTAAGGTGCAACAGGGTGAAGGAAGAGAGAACTAAAAGTGGAATGAGAAGAAGAATTATGAGAGAACTAAAAGGTAATGGTACTGGAAATTATAATAAATATTCTATATGTAAGTATTGTAGAAAACAAATCATCCCTATTTCAGGTGTTGGAGAAGGCCAGATGTGAAGTCCAGAAGGTGCAACTTGATGGGGCATATTGAGAGGTTCTACAAGGAACCAAGAAATCAGAAGCAAGATGGAGGACATGCTATAGTTAAAGAAGAAGAGGATCATTTGTTTGTTGTCTCTTATTTCTCATCTAGCACTTTATGTGACAGTTGGTTAGTTAATAGTGGTTGTATCAATCATATGACTTGTGATAAGAAGTTATTTAAAGACCTTGACAGGTCATTAAAGGCAAGAGTAAGGATAGAAAATAGAGAACACTTAGAAGTGAAGGGAAAAGGCATAGCGACAATAGAGCGCTGTGATGAAACTTAGTTGATCTCAGATGTTCTGTTTACACTTTATATTGATCAAAACTTACTAGTGTAGGCAATTGGTGGAGAAAGGATTCAAAGTGATGCTTGAAGAGGGAAGGTGTCTTATCCTTGACTTCATTGACAATGAATTCTTTAGGATCAAGATGCAAAAGAAAAGCTTCTCATTGAATCCACTCAAGGAAGAACAAGTGGCATCCAAGTGTTAAGGAGAAATGACATCAAATTAAATGGACCTTCTTACTAAACAAGCTAAGAAAATTATGAAATTGATGACATAGTATAATGAAAAGAGTTTTGAGCTTGAGATAAAGTCAACAGATAATCGCATCTTACAAGAACAATTGCAGAAGAAGTATTCTGAGAATAAGGAATTGCATGCAAAGATAACTCTCTTGGAGCAACAGTTGGCATCTCTCTCTGATGATAAACTATCATCTTTTTCACATGAAATATCTGAAAAACATGTTGATGAGCTACAAAAAAAAAGCTCAATCTCAGGAGATCGAGAGTGAAAAACTAAAATTGAATCAAGTGTAACTTTCAGAAGAGAACAATTTGTTATGTTTTAAAAATAAAAAATTGATTGAAGAAGTTTCATATGCGAAAGAATTGACATTTGTAACTACTGTTGAGTTTAAGAATTTAGTTGGTGAGATCATCAGACTTTCGGTTCAAAATGCAAAGTTGGAAAAGCAATTATTGGAAGTGAGAAGATCTATTATTCAAATCATAAATGGTGTTAATCAATGTGTAGTGACAACACAAGACCTTGGAGGAGGGGGTGGTAATCTGGCTACTCCCATGACTTTTCTAGAGTAGCTGGTGATGTTTTTGAATTGTGGAATTTTGATTTGGATGTACTAAAGATGGAACTGCAGGTTAGGAAACAATTGAAGGCAGCTCTTGAAGCTGTACAAGTCGAGAAGGAATTCATAGAAGGCAAATATTGAAGAAACTAGTTTATTTCAGATCAGAGGATCAGATGTTAGAGATTTTTACAAAATTTTTCTATGTTAGTCGATTTAAGTTTCTTAGGCATCTGTGGCACTTAAGTCTGGAGGAGAAAGTTAGTGTCTCAAGAGCTGTAAAAGTTTGTTATTAATAAGACTAAGTCCTAGGGAGAATTGTTAGCTTCTTAGTAGGAGTAGAAGTTTAAATTTTGGTTGAGGTTGTTACTTGAGGCATGTATATAAGAGCTGCTTGGTTAATGAATTCAATCATCCTTTTCATTCTTATTTTTCTTTGTTTTTGTTAGTTGCCTGAAAAAACCAACAACAACATATCCAAATTGACATTATTGTAATAAACCAAAACACTTGAAATTTGAACATATCAGTTTTATGAAAAAGTTATGCAAGTCAGATTAGTGGCACCCAAAATCAGGAAAATTACAAAGGATGATTTTGATGGACTAAGATGTAAGATATTATAAGATAACTTTTGAAAATATGATATCAAATATTAGCAGTATTGTTTACTGAAGCAATATTAAAGTTTCAAAGATACTTTCTTAAGAACAAGACTTATATTGTATCAAATGCTAAAGTTCAAGGAATAAATCCAACGAAAAGATAAGAAACTAATTGTTGCATTATAAAATGTAATGTTTCGTTGTATATAAGCATTTTAAATATATTAAACTAATTTCAATAAAAATTATCATCAAAAGGTTTTTCAATTGACTACATCAGTCAATCCTTTGATAAAGAAAGCAAGGGAGCTTGAAAAGTTGAAAAGGATAACATCTCAAACATATAAACCAAATAGTAACAGCAATGTTAAGAAGCTCACAAGTGACTATAGTCTACAAAATTTGCATATCAAGAGAAAAATGCTTATTAGGTCTTACACATTTATGTTCAAGTTCCCTATCCATCATCATATTTAGTATCTACTTGATCTATATTTTTATTTATTTTTAGTATTTATTTGATGCATCTCCAACTAGTTGATGTATTATATGATCCTTATGCTATTGTATTCCATTGATTGAAACCAAGCTCTCAACATAAAAAAAAGAGGGACACATACTCTCGATGATGATCCAGGTAAATGTTGATCCCAAGCACATTAAGCTCTTGGGTGAGGGATTAAACAAGACTACTTCATAATTTGTGTTTAAAAGAAACAATTCATCATTTTCCCAAAACCCTAATGGGTTGACAACTCCAGGAATAGATTCAATACTGAATTGTTTAGTCCATACTCCTCCATTCATAACCCAAGAATCAAAAGACTTGTCAATTCCTTCCACCGGGTAAACCAGAACACCAACTGATCCTTTAAACACCAATACTTGAATATTGGTGTTTTGGAAAGACCCGACAAATTCAGGGATAGGTGAAACCGAAAACTTCTCATTAGCCATGTCAAATGAAACAATCATTACTTCTTCATAAGGAGAGTTCCACATTGCTGTTTGCCAATAACAAATTCCATCTAAGCAATTATTATTCAAATATGAATTAACTGGTCTATAATTAGGAGATGGAATTTCCTTCCAAGAATCGCATTTAAGAGAATACAACTCAACTTGGGACACATCATCAGGACTTTCAATTCCATATTCACTATCAACATAACAAAGAGTAACAAATCGTATAAATTTGTAGTCATCAGTTTTAGAATCAAACTTGAAAGCACCGTAGTAAAAAAAAAAAAAAACATACTCACAGGTAAGGCCTGGGTAAGTAGGTCGTTGGACTGAGGATGGAGGAAGGATTTTAAATTCTCTAGTTGATGGATTCCAAATGGCAACCTTTATATCATCCATGCAACAACTATGTAAACAAAATAATCCATGACGACCACCCCAAACATAGGGGGAATCGTGAATTAAAAAAGGTAAGCGAATGTTTTGTTTTACTAAAAAGTTTTCATCTTTTACTACTGAAAGTTGAGAGAAAAAAGCGAGATTGGCGTTGCCATCAATTCGCTTGAGAAGGGGATTAAGGTTATTGTTTTTAAGGTGGTTGTGATAATGCTTGGAAATGAAACGAGGAGTTTGAAAAGAAGAACACCAATACTTACAAACGCAGTTGAAACGAATAAGGGACTTAACAGGAAGCTTAGACAGAATTTCCGTCACCAGAGCTTCTGGCACGTCAAATCTTGGCATCTGCATCTTCTTCTTCTTCTTCTTTTTTCCCCTAATTTGCATGTAAAAGATAATATTTACTCTTCACTCTCTAACCACCATCCAATAAACTTGGAAAAAAACAAGGCGAATTAGTATTTTACGAAAATTAGTTTCATATGATATATATAATTCATAGCAAAATTTGTAAACAAATAAGGTAAGTTAGTTTATATGGCATGTCGAAACCATTTTTTTGTTTGGAAAATAGGAATCGACTTTAGAAATGAAAATGGAGTTGCCACCAACCCTTTTTTGTTTAAGTGCGATTGGATCACCTTGTAAAAAATAATTTTGGTCTACGAAATAGAAAAAGCAGAGTTCGGAATCGATTCGTCATGAAGAAGAATTAGCACCTCGTCATGCGCCAAAAAAGCGTACCAAATTGATTAGCTAATGTCCTTATGTTGAAATTTGAAAAAATTAAAATGTAATTCCTTTTGCAAAATGTTTGATTAATTTAAGTTGGAATTTAAGATTTTCTCGTTCCGAAAGAATAAAACACCATATCCAACACATTAGGATATAACATCTTAAACCTCGAAACCGAAATCATCTCACAATTTTCAAATCTTGCGATTAAAAGGATATTTAATTATTTGGTCAAATGAAGAACTAAAACCCCGCACGTTAGGGCACAATTCCTCGAATTTTCAAACATCAAATATTGCCTTGTGCTAAAAAATTTTAAATAAGCGATTTTAAAATTGACTCAAAATGCTTTTATTGAATCACTATTCAATAATGAGAAACAAAAATACAGTATCGAGCATGGAATAATAATATGTGAATAAAATATCGTACAAAAAAAATGACAAAGATAACAATGTGAATATACAATTCAAAATATGCAATTGTAATAACCTTGCAATTCTATTTGAAAAACTAACATTAATAAACAAATAATGAAAATTTTAAAACGTAATACTAATTTAAAACATAAGTTAAAATAAACAAAATGTAGTAAGCTTTCAAATGTGGACGAATAAAATTAAAATAATATTGTGAAAGATGAAAAATTGGAAATCAACACAATGTAAAAATGATAAAAAAATAGATATAATGTATAAAAATTTATATCAATATCAATAATAATAAATAATAATAGAGTTAATTATAATAAAAAATAGTAGTAGTAGTAATATCAAAATAATAATTATAATAGTGAAAATAATAGTAGTAACACTAAATAATAATAATAATAATAATAATAATAATAGTGAAGTGATAGTAGTAATACTAAAATTAATTAATAGTAATAATAATATTAATAATATAATAGTATTAATAACATTAAAAATAATTAATCTAATAGCAAAAGGAACAAAAATGACTAAATCGAACTTAAAACAGGAATTTGAGGGCAAATCTGCAAATAAATAAAAGAAAAAGGCCCATTTGAATGCTCGAATAACATGGAAGGGCCGAATGGGGAAATATCCCTGTCCTCCAAAATAGCGCTGCATACTGTGGGACTAAAATGAAAAATGCGCAAAATTAGGGGCCAAATTAAAAGTAAAAAAGAATTTAATTGAAACACGCCTCAAAAGTGGAAGGACTGAGGGCGCAAATTGACCCTCAGTCCAAAATACGCGAATCCTTGGCAGTATGGGTCAGGTCGCAGGTCGGATATAAGCAAAACGACACCGTTTGGCTCCTGGGAATAGGGCTCAAAACGACGTCGTATAACATGCCCTATAAATATCAAAATTTTGACAAAAAATTCATTTTTTACCCCATTCAAAAAATTTTGAAACACTCTCGACTCCCTTTCCACTCCCCTTAGCCAGCCTAGAGCGCCACAGTGGCCCCGCCGCAGCCAACGACTAACGGTGATGGCGATCGCTGTCCACGGTGACCGAAGCTCACAAGAAAAGGCCATTTTGGCTATTTTTCCTCCCCTGGCCCTTTTCTAAAGACGTAAATACCAAAAAAATGAAAGAAAAGAACGAAACGAAAGGGAAAGGGAAAGGGAAAGCTTTCGACTTTCTGATTCGTCAACGATGTAAGTGGTTTTATCTTAAAAAAATAAAAAAAATCGATATGCTGTGTTATATTGAAGATAAATATGCGATATTATACCTAAAAACTTTCGATTTTTTGTATTGTATTCGAAATCTGTTTTGTATTCCTTTCTATCAATTGTGTGTAGTTAAAAAAAAAGAACCCATTTACAAATGATTCTCTTTCAGTTTTATAGCCGAAAACCAAAATACAAAGTTTTCTCTTTTTGTTTGCTATGCTGTTCGTCTATCCTTTGTTGCGATGCGGAGGCATGACATCGCATTTAAGTCGCGTGCGGCGGGCGTGGTGGGCTGAACGCACACGCGCTTAGGGTGTACGGCGGCTGGATGCTTGCGGCGCCAAGGCAATGGCTAGGGTTCTTGTTGTGTTAGAGTTAGTGGGCTAGGATAGTATTTGGATCTGGCCTTAAATTTAATTTGGGCCCATACTTTGTAATTTGGACTGTTAAAAGATTTTAAATTTGGATTTTTATTGGTTTTTATTTTCTATTTATTTTTGGTTTTTTTGTTTTTGGTATGGGCCCAGGCAAAATGGGTCTATTACAACTGCCCCTCTTTGCTCATTGTCGCGTAACAGGAATAGAGCAAAGACTTTAAAAATGCCAATTTTACCCGATCTTGCCGAATCTTGACTTCTTGGCACTTTTTTTCTTCTTCGAGTAGCTTCATTCCATCTCACTGCATCTTCAAGGGCATAGGAACTAGCGCTTCGATCCAATTCAAGGATATTAAACTTGTAGCTTTAATCTGTGCCGCCGCAACTTCAGGGAGACAAGATTCGCTGTCTTCGATCTGCTCTATTGCTACCTAATAAAGATAAGATCTACTATCTTTAGTCTACTCCCTTGCTACCTTAGGAAGATAAGACTATCAACCTCTGCCCGCTCCCTTGCTACATCAGAGAGATAAGGCCAGTGGCAAAAATCTTCTCCCCTACTATTTCGGGAAGATAAGATCTGCCATCTTCGATCTGCCCTACTGCTATCTCGAGGAGACAAGATCAACAATCTTCAATCTGCTTCATTTCTACCTCAGGAAGATAAGACTACAATCTTCAACCTGCTCCCTGTCGCTTCGAGAAAGATAAGACTGGTGGCTTAAATCTGCTCCCCTGCTACCTCGGGAAAATAAGATTCACCGTCTTTGATTTGCTCCACTGCTATCTCAGGGAGACAAAACCTACAATCTTTAGTCTGCTTCCTTGCTACCTCAAGAAGAAAAGACTATAAACTTCAACCTGCTCCACTGCCGCTTCAGGGAGATAAGGCCGGTAGCCTAAATCTGCTTCATTCTCGATACATGGAGATAAGATTCGCCAAATTTGATCTGCTCCACTACCACTTTAGGGAGATAAGATCTACAATCTTCAGTCTGCTTCCTTGCTACCTTAGGAAGATAAGACTACAATCTTCAACCTGCTCCCTGTCACTTTAGGGAGATAAGGCTGGTGGCTTAAATTTGATCCATTTTCGATACATGGAGATAAGATTCGCCAAATTCGATCTGCTCCACTACCTCTTTAGGGAGATAAGATCTATAATCTTCAGTCTGCTTCCTTGCTACCTCAGGAAGATAAGACTACAATCTTCAACCTATTCCTGCAGCTTCAGAGAGATCAGGCAGGCTTAAATCTGTTCCCCCACTACCTCGGGAAAATAAGATTCACCGTCTTCAATTTGCTCCACTGCTATCTCAGGGAGACAAAATTTACAATCTTCAGTCTGAGTTCCTTACTACCTCAAGAAGATAAGACTATAAACTTCAACCTGCTTCACTGTCACTTTAGGGAGATAAGGCTGGTGGTTTAAATCTGCTCTATTGCCGATACATGGAGATAAGATTCGCCAAATTTGATCTGCTCCACTACTGCTTAGGGAGACAAGATCTGTAATCTTTAGTCTGCTCCACTGCAAACTCAGAGATGCCAGGCTAATGTTTTCAATCCGCTTCCCTACAAACTCAGGAAGACAAGATCTGCTATATTCAGTCTTCTCCACTGCAAATTTAGGGATGCCAGACTGGTATCTTCGATCCGTCTCGCTGTAAACTCAGGAAGACAAGTTCTGCTATCTTCAATCTGCTCCACTACAAACTCAGGGATATCAGACTGGTATCTTCGATCCGCTTCTCTGCAAACTCAGGAAGACAAGATGTGCTATCTTCGATCTGCTCCACTGCAAACTCAGGGATGTCAGACTAGTATCTTCAATTCATCTTCTACATCATCCTCTAGAGGACATAATCTGTAAGATGGGTCTGCACTTATGCCAAATGATTAGGATGTCATGATCAAAATACTCCTAATTAGATGTGCTTTGAATGATGATGTATGAATGCAAAATGAAATGATCCCTTTTTTTATGCTTAGGGTTGTCACTGCTCGTCATCCATCAGAGTTTTATTACTGACGTATTACGCTACTATCTCGCTCGGCTGGTACCTTTTCCAAAAAAACTCAAAAAAACAATCAAATTTTGCTCAAATGACTTGCCCCTATGTAACTTCAAAGTCCATTCCATGGTACCTTTGGGACTTTAAGGCTTATACCATCTTCAGACCCTCTCACTGCAATTTAGGGAGTATAGGATCTGTGTCATCTTCTTCCCACTGCGACTCAAGGGTATAGAATTTGTATCATCTTCAACCCATCCCACTGTGACTCAGGGGTATAGAATTTGTAACTTATTCAATTTTAGGGGATTCGGAGTACTTTGTCAATGCCCCAAGACGTAGCATACTTCTTCATTGTTAATTCAAGTATAGCAAGACTACCATATGCCCCACTTTTGATCAAAATTTGAGCTGCCTATTTTGGGTTTTCAACTTAAATCCCATTTGGTCTCAAAGCGCCCTTTGCGGGTTTTCGCCTTGGCCTCTCATTTTTCTTTCTTCTTTTTTTTGATTGAATTTTTTTATATTTGATTTTTATATTTTTATTTCTTTTTTTTTTATTTTTTTGTTGTTTTTTTTAAGGTCTCAAGGCGCCCTTTGCGGGTTTTCACCTTGGCCTCTCCTTTTAGACGAAATCTGAATTCACCGGCTTAAGCATGTCATTACCATCCATCTTGGTCAAAGTTAATGATCTTCCAGAACAAGCCTTCTTCACTACATAAGGTTTTTCCAAATTTAGCATTTACTTTCCTCTAAAGTCTTTTTATATGAGGAGGATCCTTCTTAATGCCAGGTCTCCATCATGAAATTCTCTTGGGTGAACCTTTTTGTCATAAGCCCAGATAATCTATTTTTGGTACATTCGACCATGATGAATACTTTCAATTAAGCTCACTTGAAACATTCTGCTTCATCCAATTCTTCTTTTCTTCCAGCAATTACTTCTCTTTCATAAACCAATAAGAAAGATGTTGCTCTAGTGAAGGTCCTGGCCAAAGTTCAAGAAGCATAGATGGTAAGTGGCAACTTCTCTATGCCTACCTTTACAAATCTCAGTCATTTTTCAAAAATTTTGAATGGTTTTTTGGCTACCTTTGCTACACTGATATGGTGGCTGATCTTTGAATAGACTGTATATCTTTGACATTGTAAAATTATGTTAGACATGATCCTTTCTGACATTCTTTATTTCCACTTTTTTTGAATTTGAGTTTGCATTTGAACTTAAATTTGAATTTGAATTTGAACTTGAATTTGGATTTGGATTTGGATTTGGATTTGATGACTGCTAACTTTGTAATTTTGGCATATGAAGCGACCTTCACCCTCTTAGTGAAGTAATTGACAACCATGAAGATGAATTGGTGACAGCTAGATACTTTTGACGAAATCGACCCCATAACATCTATGCCCCACATATAGAAAAAAAATAGAGGAGGCACATAAGTCTTGTATTCCTCAATTTAGCATTTACGGCGTAACTGATGCAATTTTCCCTTTCTTGGTTGACCAGTAGCCCAAATCTCTTGATAAGTCTGGCCATTGTAGGACCATTAATATGGGTTCTTTAAACACCTTCATGGATCTCTTCTAAGATTTTCCCAACCTTAATAGGATACCTACGTTTCAGTAGCTTGGCGCGTCTTGATATGATCGTGCGAAAACATTTTTGAATTCTTGAAAATAGCTCAATGATGTCTCGCCTTATTTCTATAGTGAGTTAGACTTCGATCTTTACCCCTTTCCTAAGTTCGCAACGTCCACTGACCCTTTGCAAGGTAAAGTCTATTTTCATCTTGTTCTAACATTCTTAACAAATCAAAAGATAGGTTACAATCTCTGTCATCTTCAAAGTCCTTAGATCCTTTAGACCCATATCTCACTAAAAAGGGAGCCAATAACAGCGTCGCTCATGTCTTGATATTTGGGTACCCATTGTAGGTACGAAGGAAAATTCCAAAGAATAAATGAGTCTAAGGATGATTATTTATATGGTATGATTGAAGAATGAAAGAATATTCCAAAGAACAAAAGAATGTATAGTATGAAAAGAATAAAAAGAGAAAAAAAATATTTGCTCAAAAAGATGCATTTTATTGAAATAAAAATTCTGGACACAAGCCTATTTTACCACAGGACTCTTGTTGCCTCTAGGCTAAAAGCAAGAAGCGTGTTTTGAATATTACTCTAAATTAGTTCTAAAAATACAAGGATCTCTTCCACAGTTCCATTGTTCAAAACACCCCAAGTACGTAAAGGAAGAATCTTGGAAAAGTCTATTCCTCGGTTCCCTCTTCGAATATGTCGTTAATGTTTAGATTCCCCAACGTTCCCACCAGGTCTTTGATCTTTTCAATTTATTATCCATTAAGCCTTGCACCAAGGCCCTAAACTCGATGTATTCTTGGATCTCATACCCCTATTTATCATAGAACTCACAAAGTTTACCCCTTTAATAGAAAAGTTAGGTAACGGATTTTTTGTACCAAAAGGATCATCGAATTTTACGATACCTAATTTGACGAGTCTTTCAATTATCTTTTTAAAAACAACATAGTTCTCAATTGAATGCCCTATGATTCCTCTATGGTATTTGCATTGGGCATTTTTATCATACCATTTGGGGTATAGGGGCCGTATTGGTTCTATATAAAAAGGGGATACAACATGTGTGTCCAACAAAATTTGGTACAACTCCCTATACGTGATTAGAATGGTGCAAACTGGGGTTTTTCTAAGTTCGATCTTGGATTGGGTTCTTGCCTTGGGGAGACCTGATGGCTGGTAGTTATTGTCCTTGTCTGGCTTACTGTAATCGGCTCTGAATGGCCCTTGTTATACCTACTCATACTATTCGCTTCCTTTTCTTTCTTCTTCGAGGCTTTTAAAGTCCACTCTCCCATTTCCTTTGTTTCTGTCAGAACAACCGGTTTGGCTTGATCATCTTCTGGGCTAAAACCTGAGCCCATTGGGAAGTTTAACAAGGCCGAGGTATCAGTCTGACATTGGGGTCCGATAATGACAGGTACCCCATGCGAATACGTGTCTGGTTGGGTCGGGACACTTATTGGGGAAAAACCTGGGGGATAAATGATGTCTTCATTATCATCCCCATTATTGACCACTGGGCCACTCCTTTTTTCAAGTTCCCCGGCTAGTAACTGGTTAACTGGCCCATCATATTCCTTTGGAATTCTAGCATTTATTCCTGCATTTCTTGTTGAATTTTGGTCAATTACTCCTGCATCTATATTTCTATTTGCTCTATTCTTTCCAACCTTCGGTCCATGGCTTTTGTTCTTGCGCGAGTGCCGTAACGATGCTCAGTTCAGTAGACTTTTGTAGGCTTCCAAGATACTGAAATAATTTTTAATTAATTAGAGTCTCTCTACAAATTTTAATGCATATGATGTGATGTAATGCAAATGCATGGAATGAATGCAAAAGGAAATAGAGGCGTTGATTCCGAATTCAATTCCATTAGAAGAACTTTTCTAGAAAATAAATTTCTTTACATAAAATGGATTACTTATCGGCTTTATCCTCATAGTCTAGGTGAAGACACCAATCCTTTTCTTTGTATCAGGATGTTATGGTCGTGTCCCGTGAACTTTCTCAATAGATGCTTCTTCTATCTCCTTGTTGCTTGATCCAGGCCGTGACTCTTCACTCACTTATCATTCGCGATGCTCATAAGCTTCTTTAAGAAAATTGAGACGTGAACTCTCAAATAATCCTTGTTGGCTTGAATCTCCAGGCAACGAGGCAAAGTCATATAATATTAATCTTTTCTCGTTGTGTTTACTTGGACTATATTTGGACGGACATATTATAACCTACTTTATTAAGAAATCTATTTTCCTATGACAAAACTTTTCTATTTAGCTATCGAATATGAATCAACACATTAGTATCATATACAGATGGTAAAAATCAAATCAAATAGAAAATAGTTAAACACCTATCCAGGTGACTGTTAGGGTTTAACATAGTTCTACCTAAAGTGGGCTCGTAGGGTTCACTATATGTGGTTTAGTTTTAAAGAGAGGGTACCTGAACCAGCAGATTCCTTAATCCTCACCCATTATAGGCTCATATGGATCGAGTTCGGTTCAGGGGAATACATTTCCTTATGACCATGTGGAGATGAAAATCTCATGAAGACATAAGTACGAATGTATCCCGGAAGCAATCGACTAGCCCATGCGGAGGTGAAAACCTCACGAATGCATAGTTTCTCACTCCCACTTAAAGGTACAACCACTTCGGTCATGTAATGCAATGCCAAAGTATTTTATAAAACTCCACATTATTGCAATCATAGCACCAACAAATGCATCAAAAGAAACATGATTTTTCAAAACAATTTTCCAAATTTTCAATCAAAAGGACAAAAATTAATCAATCTATGGCCTAACTCTCAACCAGTCCCCAGTGGAGTCGCCAAGCTGTTGAAACTATTTTTTTATTTGGAAAACGGGGATCGACTTTAGAAATGAAAATGGAGTCGCCACCAACCCTTGTTTACGTGCGATTGGATCACCTTGTAAAAAATAATTTTGGTCTACGAAATAGAAAAACAGGTTCGGGAGTCGGTTACGTACGAGGAAGAATTAGCACCCTCGTACGCCCAAAATTTGTACCAAATTGATTAGCTAATGTCCTTATGTTGAAAATTTGAAAAAAATTAAAATGTAATTCCTTTTGCAAAATGTTTGATTAATTTAAGTTGGAATTTAAGATTTTCTCGTTCCGAAGGAATAAAACACCATATCCAACACGTTAAGATATAACATCTTATACCTCGAAACTGAAATCATCTCACAATTTCCAAATCCTGCGATTAAAAGGATATTTAATTATTTTGTCAAATGAAGAACTGAAACCCAGCACGTTAGGGCACAATTCCTCGAATTTCCAAACATCAAATATTGGCTTGTGTTAAAAACTTTTAAATAAGCGATTTTAAAATTGACTCAAAATGCTTTTATTGAATCACTATTCAATAATGAGAAACAAAAATGCAGTATCGAGCATGGAATAATAATATGTGAATATAATTTCGTAAAAAAAAAATTGACAAAGATAACAATGTGAATATACAATTTGAAATATGCAATTGTAATAACCTTGCAATTCTATTTGAAAAACTGACATTAATAATCAAATAATGAAAATTTTAAAACGTAATACTAATTTAAAAGACAAGTTAAAATAAACAAAATGTATTAAGCTTTCAAATGTGGATGAATAAAATTAAAATAAGATTGTGAAGATGGAAAATTGGAAATCAACACAATGTAAAAATGATAAAAAAATAGATATAATGTATAAAAATTTATATCAATATCAATAATAATAATAATAGAGTTAATTATAATAAAAAATAATAATAGTAGTAGTAGTAGTAATATCAAAATAATAATTATAATAGTGAAAATAATAGTAGTAACGCTAAAAAATAATAATAATAGTGAAGTGATAGTAGTAATACTAAAATTAATTAATAGTAATAATATTATTAATAATATTAATAATAATAACATTAAAAATAATTAATCTAATAGTAAAAGGAACAAAAATGACTAAATTGAACTTAAAACAGGAATTTGAGGGCAAATCTGCAAATAAATAAAAGAAAAGGGCTCATGTAAATGCTCGAATAACATGGAAGGAACGAATGGGGAAATATCTCCGTCTTCCAAAACGGCGCCGCATATTGTGGGACTAAAATCAAAATTGGGCAAAATCACAGGCCCAAATTAAAAGTAAAAAAGAATTTAATTGAAACATGCCTCAAAAGCAGAAGGACTGAGGGCGCAAATTGACCCTCAGTCCAAAACACGCGGATCCTTGGCGGTATGGGTCGAGTCGCGGGTCGGATCTGAGCAAAACGACGCCGTTTTGGCGCCTGGGAATAGGGCTCAAAACGACGTCGTATAACATGCCCTATAAATATTAAAACTTTGACAAAAAAATTCAATTTTTACCCCATTCAAAAAAAAATTGAAACACTTTCAACTCCCTTTTCACTCCCCTTAGCCAGCCCAAGAGCGCCACCGTAGCCCCGCCGCAGCCAACGGCTTCTGGCAACAGCAACCACCGTCCACGGTGGCCGGAGCTCAACGGAAAAGGCTATTTTGGCTATTTTTCCTCCCCTGGCCCGTTTCTAAGACGTAAATACCAAAAAAAGAAAGAAAAGAATGAAACGAAAGGCAAAGGCAAAGGGAAAGCTTTCGACTTTCTGATTCGTCAGCGAGGTAAGTGGTTTTATCTTTAAAAAAATATAAAAAAATCAATATGCTATGCTATATTGAAGATAAATATGCGATATTATACCTAAAAACTTTCGATTTGTTGTATTGTATTCGAATTTTGTTTTGTATTTCTTTCTATCAATTGTGTGTAGGTAAAAAAAAAAAAAGAGAACCCCTTTACAAATGATTCTCTTTCGGTTTTATAGCCTAAACCAAAATACAAAGTTTTCTCCTTTTGTTTGCTGCGCTGTTTGTCTATCCTTTGTTGCAGGTACGGAGGCTCGACAGTGTACGGAGGTCGTACGTGCGGGCGTGGTGGGCTGAACGCGCGCGCGCGTGGGGTGTATGGCGGCTGGAGGCTTGCGGCGCCAAGGCAATGGCTAGGGCAATTTACCCACCTATACCAAAAAATAAAAAATTTTACGGAAAAGGGCCGGAATTCGGAAAATTTACGGAAAAGGGCCGAATCCCCCAAAAACGCGGCCATGTAAGCGCGTTTTGGGGGCGGGGACAAAAAGGCAGCGCCTGGCCGGGCGCGTTTTTGTCCACGCCGACCAAAAACGCGTCCACGTGGGCGCGCTTTGTTGACATGGACAAAAACGCGCCCGTCCAGCGGCGCTTTTTGGTCCTTACCACCCCGCTGAATTTTTGGCCCAATAGTCTCCGGCAAAATAATTTTGAGAGACGTTTACGAACAAACACCGCCAAAAACAAAGATGCGTCTTTGAAAACGCTTCACCGAGGAGGCCTTTTTGCTACAAAGATGTCTACGGAGAAATAATTTTGAGGGCGTTTCAATAAACGATGGCACAAAAACGCTTCCGGCGAGGCGCACCGCAAAGATGCGTAATGAAAACGCTCCCACGTGGACGCGCTTTTACTACAAGAGCCTCCGCAAAATTAGGCTATAAATCGGTGAAAATTCATTCTCGGTTGGCGTAAAGGGAAATTGAGGCAAAGGGAAAAAATTGAAAATGAGTGAACGTATTAATGCTGTTATTTACTACGACGGTGAAGTTCGTGACACCGAAAATGGCATTGTTTTCTTATCGGAGAACACAAATACGGCGAAGTTTTAATCGAACATCGATTTGGTTGAACTTCAAAAGAATTAGGCGTAAAATATTTGGAACAACGCCAATGAAAGTTCGATGTATTAAGTATAGGTTTTGCGCTTGGTTGATCCGGTGAGATATGAGTCGTTCGACATCAAAGGTGCTCGGGGCTTTGAGGCAATGGTGGAGACTCATATTGCCAGTGGATCACCCTATATGGAGGTATATGTAGAATTTTCATCTCTAAGTGATCTTGCTGCGACCTCGACATGTACTGCCGTTCGAGGGGGATACCCGACCCCAAGCCGACACTCTGTAAGTGGGAGGCCAAACACAGAAGTGCCCGTGTGCGGTGGTAGTATGGAAAACATAACCCCGCACGACACTTCGGTCGGTGGATGGGACATGCATATCCGTCGATCGACGTCCGATGATAGAAATACGCATCGGGGACGTCGTCAAGTTCTAGTGGTTGGCAATCCACATACGATTGGAATCAGATGCGAAGATGTTTAAGGAGGGATGATGAACTCCCGACGACATCCACCGGCGAGGGGCCCTCGTTTGTTGCAGGTTATGGAGGGTCGGACGATGAATCCGATGTGGATCCACCTCGAGAGGCAGGGCCCGACGGTGCAGAAGTTGGATTATTTTCTCAACCGAGCCCGCTCCAATTGTACCAAAGACGTTGAGGCGCTTCGACGAAGAAGAAGAAGAAGATCCGCTATTCGGGCGTGCTTCGCGCCTCAAAATTTCACATGCATAATGTCGATCTATCTCATGATGATGCATTGGAGTTTCTGAACTAACACACCGGACGCGCGACCGCATGCATATACATCGTTTGATTCCGACGAATTAGAAGTTGGTAACCATTTTGCGAACAAAAATAATTTTCTTGTTGCATTGAAACAGTACAGCATTAAGAACGGGGTTAACTACACGGTGGTTAAATCGAAGCTCGATAAGTTCGAGGCGAAGTGTGCAGTGCAAGATGGCACATGTCAATGGAAAATCATGGCGTCGTTGAAGAAAAAGACAGGGTTGTGGGAGATTAAAAAGTACAAAGGTCGACATACATGTCTTGCCTACAGTACCACTATGTGTTCAGTGATTTCGAATAACAGTAATAATATGTAATATTGTATTGTTTAACGTGACTTCTGTTGGTGTGTAACACAAGATCATCCGAGGATGGATTCAGAGATGTTGGCTGACATGATAATCCCGATGTTGAAGGCCGATCCAAATACTACGGTGCCGACCTTAATTGGCAGTATTCGTAGCCAATTGGGGTACACGCCCTCTTACAGAAAGGCTTGGATAGCCAAGCAGAAGGCGTTAGAAAAGTTACACGGTGGGTGGGACACTTCATATAATGAAGTGTGGCAGTGGTGTCAGGTGCTGGATAGATATGTCCCAGGCAGCATGACAGACCTTGAAACGGAACCTGCGTATTACAACGATCGCCTGCTCCGTGGATGCGCAGTGTTCAAGCGTGTCTGTTCTGGACATTTAAGCAATGCCGAGATGCCTTTAAATCATCGTAAGCCATTGGTACAAATTGACGGTACCTTTATGTATGGTAGATATACCCATCGGCTATTGCTAGCTGTGGCACAAGACGGATGTGGGAGAATCCTTCCGATTGCATTCGCAATAACACCGGGAGAGTCAGCTGATGATTGGGACTTCTTCCTAAGTAGGTTAAGGAGGCATGTTTGCCCCGAACCTGACATATGCGTTATATCAGATCGGGGCCCTGGAATACTTGCGGCAATAGAACGCCAGGGAAGCGTATGGCATCACACACACCATCGATATTGCCTGAGGCATGTCGCATCCAACTACTACGGGCAACATCGATCTAAAAGACAGAGACGACAAGTGATCGATATGGGTATGAAATATCTATTAATACAATTTCTTTTGAAAAATTCAATTTATTTGCAATTGAAGAGTGGTATGTAATATTAGCTATCAACGTATATTGGCAGGGTATGAGATCAATAAAGACCGTTTTCAGGAGATGCTGGCCAGTTTGCGCTCAGATAACGCCGAAGGCGCAAGATACCTGTGCAACATTCCTTTGGAACAGTGGACACAAGCATATGACGCGGCGCCTCACGATATGGGCATATGACCACAAACCTTGCCGAATGCATAAACTCTGTTCGGAAAGGAACCCGTCATCTGCCGATTACATCAGTCGTGCGAGAGACATATTTTCGGTTAGCGGCACTATTTCCGAAGAGAGCGGCGATTTATAGAGGGCAGATGGAAGGAGGCCATGTATGGAGCCCGAAGGTCTTGCAAGAAATCAATCGTGGGAAGGCACGGGCGAACACCATGCACACAAGCAGTGTCACGATCGCGACAACCTATGGTTTCGTGTCACGGAGTTTGACAGACCGAACCAAGGTATTGTTGGCGCCATTATCGTGTACACTTGACAAATAGGACTCGCGATCGTGGAAATTTGATGCACTTCGTTACCCATGCGCCCATGTTCTTGCGGCTTGTCGTAATCTCCGCCTTGATCCAATGAGATATGTCGACGAAGTGTATAAATTACAAAACATGTACAACGTGTGGAGACACGTATTCCCACCATCCCGGATGAACGTAAGTGGCCCTTGGTATCGCTTGCACCGTATAAGCTATTGCCGGGATAGACAATTGAGGCGCAAACCAAAAGGTCGACCTTGCTCGCCTAGAATACGCAACAATATGGATATCCGAGAAACAAGCAACCAAAGTCGGTTGTGCGGATGGTGTAGGAACCCGGGGCATACATCTCGCTCGTGTCCAAGTCGGAATAGTTGACCGTGTTCTTAGGTGTTTTGTCTCATGGAAGCTATGTAATATCTATTTTTTCGAGGAAAACGGTTAACTTTTGTACAATAACTTATATTTTATTAAATATATTAAACATTAATTACAAAAAAATCAATTCTATTTTGTCAAATTTTATAAAATATATTAAACATTAATTACAAAAAAATCAATTCTATTTTGTCAAATTTTATTAAAATAAGTAAAACAAATTAAAAAATTAAATTACAAGGAAACATTAATTACAAAAAAATCAATTCTATTTTGTCAAATTTTATTAAATATATTAAACATTAATTACAAAAAAATCAATTCTATTTTGTCAAATTTTATTAAAATAAGTAAAACAAATTAAAAAAATTAAATTACAAGGAAACATTAATTACAAAAAAATCAATTCTATTTTGTCAAATTTTATTAAATATATTAAACATTAATTACAAAAAAATCAATTCTATTTTGTCAAATTTTATTAAAATAAGTAAAACAAATTAAAAAAATTAAATTACAAGGAAACATTAATTAAAAAAATCATTCCTATTTTGTCAAATTTTATTAAATATATTAAACATTAATTACAAAAAAATCAATTCTATTTTGTCAAATTTTATTAAAATAAGTAAAACAAATTAAAAAAATTAAATTACAAGGAAACATTAATTAAAAAAAAATCAATCCTATTTTGTCAAATTTTATTAAATATATTAAACATTAATTACAAAAAAATCAATCCTATTTTGTCAAATTTTATTAAATATATTAAACATTAATTACAAAAAAAATTCAATTCTATTTTGTCAAATTTTATTAAAATAAGTAAAACAAATTAAAAAAATTAAATTACAAGGAAACATTAATTAAAAAAATCATTCCTATTTTGTCAAATTTTATTAAATATATTAAACATTAATTACAAAAAAACTTAATTAAAAATTCTATCATTGATGTGGGGTGGGAACCAGTGCCACACGAGGGCGGTCGACGGTTACGCGCTGGATTCCTCCTTCTTCTGGCTTCCGGCGGGGGTTGTGGAACCTCGGGCGGGAATCGATTCTCCCAGCGATGGGTCCGGTTCGATGTTGCGATGGTGACCCACTCGATAAAATATTGACGCCGGAGGTGTTTGCATAAACCACGCGGGGTGATCGCATCCCGAACTACGAACTGGCGCAGAAGAAGTGCTTCCCGATGCCGCCTCCTCTGAACCCACATGCGACGTCGGCCTCACCATCGGATGGCCAGGGGAAGTAGTCGGTGACGGGCTCGAACCCGGCCATGCAGTCCAACCTGGGCTAGGAATAGGAAATCAAAACATATATGGGTTAGGATGATACATATAAGGGGAAGGGCACGCACTGCATGAACGGTAGATGCCGTGATGGGCCCGTGTTGTCGGTTGAACTGATGGTCCCGGTGGATCGTAGGCGCTGTTCTTTGGGCGGTGGATCGTGTCGGCGGTGATGATTGCCCCGCCTCATCACCCCTTCTCCTTGGGTGTAAAGGGCCTCGACGTTCCTTCGCTCTCTCGAAGTTGTCGCCGCCTCTCTTCTTCCGACAATAGATATGGCTTGCCATGGATCCTAAACCATGGCATGTACTCGCGCACGCATGCTAACTCCGAACGACTATCGGTTCTCGGTCGGTATATAGTCATATCGGTTCTCCCACGCCTCGATATGTTCGACCAAAATCTTGCCCAATTCGTATGTGTTTGCCGTAAGTCTACTTTGTGCTCATCATCGAGCACCTCGGTGGTACGAAATCCGTTGTCGAAATCCAAATTGCCGCATAACCCGATCCGCTCGGTGCATCTCCACGGTCGAGTAGGTGATCAATGGGACCTTTACGTGCCAACCGTTCGGATTTGGAGGAACTCCTCCGAAATTATCGCACGAATTTACGGGTCGTAAATGACGGTGTCCATTCAAACTTTACGAAAAATTTTAGACATATACCTCATATTAGACACTACATACGAAATACTAAATTATAATAACAAATTTGAAACTTACTTGTGATTCCGACCTTTGGTCCAACAGAGCCGTATATCCTCAAGCGATTTCGGTATTCCAACATGATTCGCGGGATGGTTCCACCTAATTAAATAATATTTTAGCATGCAATTATACTATAAATCTACGAAATAATTGTAAAATATAATATTAAATTTACCTCGTTATCGATGGGAATGAATATGGGTGGTCGAGTCGAGGCGTAAAAATGGAAATCGATACCATGCCCATGATCGCAGCAATGATATGCAACCTCCGATTTTTGCTTTACTTTCGCACCGCCGCCTCGCACATCTCCAGTACAACCTCGACAAAGACGGCACTTTCAACTCAATTCACCGCGCTCAAAGTCAACAAGTTTCGAGCCATCTCGTGTGGACGAGGTTTCTAGAGAGGTCCGGCATCGATAACCTCCAATTATTTGAAGAATGTATGCTCGAGCATACCGTATTCTTTCTACTTGGTCGAATCCTCTTGCAGCTCGAGAATGTGTCTCGTAACCACGCCAAATCGATCCGAGCTCCTCGAATTCTATCCGAATGGCACCTAGAAGCTCGTGAGCATACGGCCCTCCAATCGGTAGATGTTGTGGACCCGGTGACTACCGACCCGGCCCACCGGTAATCCCAACCTGCAATCAACATCTTCTAGAGTGATTGTACACTCTCCGCACGCACGGCAGATGGAAAGTGTGAGTCTCGGGTCTCCACCTCTCAATCAACGCTACCGATCAAAGGCGGCTCCAACTTGAACCCTCGGCCTATCGTGGCCACATGCCAAAAACCCGCTTCCCGCAGTAATTTCTCGATCAACGGCGATGGGGATCATGCATGTTGCGAATATAACATTCCAACACCCGATCTACAGATCGTTTAAAAATCATAAAATTCAAAATTAATTAAAATTACATAATTGGATAAAAATTAAATAATATTGCAAAATTAAAATTAAAACTTACCATTTTTATTTGCTCGACGCGGCAATGTGCTTCTCGCCTAGGCGAAGTAATTCCCGCCATTGTAATCGGCTTTAAAATTTTCCGATAAAAATATCTTAAAAAAATTAAGGGCTTTTTCGTAATTAGTAAAGGACTATTTTGAAATTTGAGCGTTAATTTCAAGGACCTTGAGAGAAAATTTAGAGAAAATTGAGAGAAAATTGAGAGAAAATTGAGAGAATATTGAGAAAGGATTGAAATGTGAAGAATAAAGGGTGGGGGTTTTATAGTTTTTTTTTCTCGACCGTTGGGGAGCCAACGGTCAAAAAAATTGATCGTTGGGACCAAAAAGCGCGCCTGCCGGGCGCGCTTTTGTCCACGTCGACAAGCGCGCCCACGTGGACGCTGCGTTTTTGGTCGACGTGGACAAAAACGCGCCCAAAGCGCCGCGCTCCCCTCCCCCCCCCAAAACGCGCTTTACGTGGCGCGCGCTTTTTGGGGATTCGACCCTTTTCGTAAATTTTCCGAATTCGGCCTTTTTAAAGTAAAATTTTTATTTTTTGGTATAGGTGGGTAAATTGCCCCAATGGCTAGGGTTTCTGTTGTGTTAGAGTTAGTGGGCTAGGATAGTATTTGGGTCTGGGCTTTAATTTAATTTGGGCCCATACCTTGTAATTTGGACTGTTAAAAGCTTTCATTTTTGGATTTTTATTGGTTTTTAATTTCTGTTTATTTTTGGGTTTTTTTTGTTTTTGGTATGGGCCCGGGCAAAATGGGCCTATTACATGGCATAGTTCACTACAAAATTTAGGGGTTTTGGGAAGATTAAAAATGTCCCTAACAGATTTGGAGACAATTTAAGTAGTCCCATTAGTTCCTGCTGTTTGTTTTGCATTGCTGCAGCTCTAATAGCTGCTATTCTTTGATTAAGCGAAAAAAAAGTAGTCCCGTACATGCATTCTTAAAAAAAGTTTTAGGGACAATTATGAAAAATAATCTTCATAATTAAAGATTAATTTCGTCCCTAAAGCTTTAAGGACGAATTCCGTCCCCAAATTCGTAAAAACATACCAAAATAATTAGGGATGAATACCATCCCAAAATACCCAAAATTATTTAATCAGGTTTCGTCTCTAAAAATTCCAAGGTTTTGCTTTTCTTTTCCTTTTAACTTAACCTTTACATATCCAACTTACAAATATTCAACAACTAGTGCTCAAGTTTCTAACATAAGGGAAAGCAAGGGTAACTTTTTTTTTTTTTGGTGAATTACAATAACAGGGCCTTTCAACAAACGTGACTAGCGCGACTCGAACGCCTCACTTGGGGTGGTGAACACCCTTAGCCATCTAGGCTACACATGGGGTTCGCAACGGTAACTTTTTAAGCATCTAATCCCCATTTTGCCTTTTTGTAATGTAAGTATATATCATATATGCTAAATTAAAGTATGGTTCCATGCTTGAAACGATCAAATCCAATTGCTAACTTTAAAAATTTTCAAAAAGTTCAAATGAATGCCTGAGAATTTTTAACAATCTCTATCTTCAAATCAATTATGTTTGAATATTTAATTTTGACTTGATATATCACTTGGAACCAGAATTTGACACTTTTTTCTAAGGTGGTACTTATAAAGGTAATGTTTCCTTGTATATAAGCATTTTAAATATATTAAACTAATTTCAATAAAAATTATCATCAAAAGGGTTTTTCAATTGACTACATCAGTCAATCTTTCATCGAGCTTGGAAAGTTGTAAAATCATTATGATAATTATGTATATAAACTAGGAAAAGGCTAACATTTTAGATATAATCCAAAAATAACAACAATATGAAGAAGCCCACAAGTAATTATAGTCTACATAAAATGCATATCAAGAGAAAAATGCTCATTACGTCTTACACATTTATGTTCAAGTTCCCTATCCACTATCATATTTAGTATCTATTTTATCCATATCCCTCTTCATATTCAATATTTATTTGATGCATCTCCGACTAATTGACGTATTATATGATCTTCGTGCTCTTGTATTCCATTAATTGGAACCAGGTTCTCAACATAAGCAAAAACGGAGATGTAGTGCTGATGATGCTCCATGTAAGTATTGATCCCAACCACCTTGAACTCTTGGGTGGAGGGGTCAAACAAGACTACTTCACAATTTGTGTTTAAAAGAAACATTTCACCTTTTTTCCAAAACCCCAATACATTGAAAACTCCAGGAATAGATTCAATGCTCAAGTGTTTAGTCCATATTCCTTCATTCATAACCCATAAATTAAAAGATTTGTTAATTCCTTCCACTGGGTAAGCAAAAACACCAAGCGATTTATTAAACACCAATACTTGAATATATTGTTCTGGGTCAGACTCAAAAAATTTTGGAATAGGTGAAACCGAAAACTTCTCATTAGCCATGTCAAATGAAAGAATCATTTCTTTTTCATCAGGATAGTACCCCATCGTTGTTTCCCAATAACAAATTCCATCTAAGTAATTATCACCCCAATTTAAACCACATGGGGTATAATTAGGAGATGAAATTTCCTTCCAAGAATCACATTTAAGAGAATACAACTCAACTTGGGACATATTTTCAGCAAATGCATTTTCATATTCAGTATTAACAAAAGAAAGAGTAACAAATCGTATGAATTTGTAGTCATCAGCTTTAGAATCAAACACGAAAGCACCGTGGTTAAAATAAACACAGGCATAAGTATGGCCTAGGTAAGTAGGGCGTGGAACTGAGGATGGAGGAAGGATTTTAAATTCTCTTGTTGATGGGTTCCAAATGGCAGCCTTATCTGTTAAACAATCATTTAAACAGAATAATCCATGACGAGCACCATAAACATAGGGTAGTTGATTCTTAAAAAAAGGAAATCGAATGTTTTGTTTTCCTAAAAAGTTTTCATCTTTTTCGATAGAAATTTGAGAGAAATAAGGCATGCTGGCCGTGCCATGATCCTGTCGTTGGAGAACGAGATTAAGGTTATTGTTTTTAACATTGCTGTGATCATGTTTGGAAATGAAATGGGGAGTTCGAAAAAAAAGAACACCAATACTTACAAACACAGTTGAAGTGAGTAAGGGATTTAACTGGAAGCTTAGACAGAATTTCCATCACCAAAGCTTCTGGGACATCAAATCTTGGCATCTGCATCTTCCTAAAAGTTAGGCGTCATCTATGGAGGCAACCTTAACCATGAAGCAAAGAAGCATAAAAGGCAAGCATTTAATGCATAATTTAGATGCATTTTAGGAAAAGATAATATTTACCCTTCGCACTCTAACCACCATGCATCCAATAACCTTGGAAAAAAAACGAGGCAAACTAATATTTTAGGAATATATACATATATATATATATATATAATTAAATTTTAAACAGGTAAGTTAGCGTATATGACAACATCTAAATTAGATAAAAAAATTTTATGGAAGTGTAATTTTTTATATAAAATTGAGAATAAATATACTTCAACACGCTTAAACTCACGTTTTCTCATACTGATAACAATATCGATATCAATTGAACTTAAACTTTATCATCTATGAAAATATCGATATCAATTGAACTTAAACTTTATTATCTATGAAAGTATAAATTAAAAAATATTGATATGATAGCTTTTTTTACTGTTTATCTAAGTAAATATCAAGTGTCATCTTTGTAACACTTTTTGTGAAGTTTGCCTAAAGGTCAAATTTTGTTATTAGTCCTTATACTTTGTGAAAATTTTGAATTTAGTCGTTATACTTTAATTTATTCATTTTTAGTCACTACATTTTTCGAATTTTAAAATTCCAATCTTCACTGAATGATAACTATTAAATTTATTAAGTTAAATTCTATTATTTCTAAAATCTGGTGATGCAAATACATTATCATATATGTAATATTACGCTAGTTTCTTATTTATACATATATGGTCTAACGATTGTCATTTGAGTCAAGATTAAATTTCAGATTTTGATAAATATATGGTCTAAGAATGATCCAGTTGGAAAATACGGACTAAATCTATAATTATATGGAATCAAACAATAATTCATCCATTGATCTCCAATTTGAATACCATGTACCTTTTTCAAATTGTTTTGTACCTGACTGTAGCTTATCCATTCTTTTCTTGTTGTTCTTTCTCTACTTCACTAGTAGACTTTCTTTTAAAATATTTTTCATTCTTGTTAAACATTTAGAACAAATAAATTTAAGCCTTAAACAGAAATATTTTCATAAAGTCGACATACAACTAGTAATTTTCTTTCACAAAAAAAGAAATCACTTGAGTATTTCTTAGTGTAATTAGAATGCAACATATCAATTTTTAAACACAAGATTCACAATAATCACACTAACAACAATAATTTCTAAATAAAAATATTGTGTCCTTACAAGACGAACGTAGAAGTATTGCTCAAATACCCTACACAAAATACAAATCATATAGTCTTAATACCCTCCCAAAAGAACGAAAATTGTAAGCAATTCTGAAGTCGGAAAGGGTAATCTTTTAATGGGAGCATTTGTTCCATTTAATTTCGAGATATTGCATCTTTTGCGGATTCCAGGGCCAATGTGGCAGCGGCAGCAGCACCGGTGAGGACACCACCGCTGGTCTTCTGGTTGGTTGGCGGATGTTGGTGAGTCACTTGCACGGCCTTCATCTCTGGACCCTTCCCTGCTGACGAACTATAATCCATTGTTACCACCTTTCTTTCTACATCACCTTGTGCATTTGTGGTCTCAAACTCCTGTTTCAAAGCAAAATGCATTTAAAAAATAAAATCTGAATTCAAGAAGATCAAACATTAACGAGAAGCTGGAGATATAAAAGAAGAAAACAAACAATACCTTCCTGGATTGGATGTTCATATTGAATGTGAAGAATCTTAGTTAAGATATTGGATTTGGATACTAAGAAGTGAACGAGAATATTTATTTACATAAATAAGGTGTAAATGGAATAATAGTGAGACATGGGTGATGATGAATGCTTGGTCTCCAACACCAATTATGTGCCGAAAGTAGAGGACCTAACATCAAGTGTACACCTACACTTGTTACGCCCTCTTATATCTCATCTGCAAGACTATGATTTTTCGGAAGCAAATATTAACTCAGTTTTCTTTTTCTAGATATAAAAGTATATTTTAAATTTCTTTTGCATGTCCAAAGTATGAACAAATTAAAACTTACCCCTCTTAAATTTTTGTTTTTATTTCTATCCATTCTCATAAAATTATTGTGGCAGGTAAATTTGGCTTAATCTTTATATTTTTTTATTAATAATATTCTTTTTTTATTAAATTTATCCCTCAATCCATGTATACTTTATGTATATATATATATGCGCCCACACACACTTCTTTATCCAATGCCTCCACATCCTTCTTCCATCCTAAGTTACCTTATGATTAAGGAAATTTCATACAATTGTTACTAGTGAAGAACAACATCATATCCCCATTTTATGTTCCATTGTATTCACTGAGAAGTGATTCTTGGAAGGAAATTTCATTTCTAATTGTACAAAATAATTGCATAGATAGAATTTGTAATTGGAAAACAACGATAGGGATGTATCGTGATATTAAACTACTGATTCTTTCATTTGACATGGCGAATGAGAAGTTTTTTACTTTACCTATTCCATAATTTGTTGGGTTTTTCCCACAATAAGATGTTATGCTATTGGTGTTTAATTGATTGTTTGGTGTTACTGTTTACCCATTGGAAGGAACTAACATGTCTATTGATTTATAGGTTACGAGTGAAGGAGCATAGACTAAACAATTCAGTATTGAATTTATTTTTGGAGTTGTACATCCTTTAGGATTTTGAAAAAAAAAATGGTGAATTGTCTTTAATTTAGAGGCACAAATAAAAAAATAGTGTTATTTGACTCTTTCACCCAAGAGCTTAAGGAGTTTAGGATTAATACTTTCTAGATCATTATAGGAGTCCATTTCCCTTAATTCTTATGTTGAGAGTCTAATTCATATCAATGGAAAACAAAAGTACGAGGAACATATAACACGTCAATCAGTCAAGAGCTTAAAGAGTTTAGGATTAATACTTTCTAGATCATTATAGGAGTCCATCTCCCTTAATTCTTATGTTGAGATGCATTAAATAAATACTGAATATATGAAGAGGAATAGGCATCAAATAGATACTAAACATGAAAATGGATAGGAACTAGATCATAAATGTGTAAGATGTAATTATCATGGAAATATACTTGATGGTTACTGATCGAGTTGCCAGACCATTAAGTCATCAATTGCATTTTATTTCTCTGTATTAGATCTTTCTCAAACTACCCTCTATATGAAACTGTTCCACAATTAAAGCATTCATACAAACTAGCATCAGGCAGCGCAAGCTGAAATCGATAAATTATACTCTATCAATTAACTACTGTACCTCGTACCTCGTACCTCGTTCTCTATATTATATATAGAGAGAGTTGTGGTTTCAATTTGTTTCAGTGGGCATCCAACCAGAAACTTTGAGCCTTTCATAGGAATTTGGGCCTTTCTTCATCTGCAACTCGATTACTTCATTGGTCATATTTGTTGACCTTTTCAATTCAATTTAAATGGTTTAATTTGCTCCTAGTCCCTCCACTCTTTACACATTTGAAATTTAATCCATCTACTTTTTATTTCTATAAATTTAATCAATCTACTTTTTTTTATTTAACTAGCTTCACTTTCTTGCTATAGACAAGAAGATAACTCGGGAATATTACTTCCAATTATTATTAAATTATTTTGTAATTAAATAATTAAAGTTGAAAGTGAAAATTAAATTAATAAAGTCATCATAGTTTAATGAGAACAAGTTAATTAAATTGATTTATACATAGATTTTAGTCTACAAAGTCGTCATGATTTTAAATGAATTAGAATTGCGTTGAGAAATTTAATGACTTTAATTAACTATTTAATTAATTAAAGAAATAAATATTTTCTTCTTTTGGGTTGAAAAAATTATATAAGTTAATTTAAAGACCAAATAACACATATAATTAACTCGATAAATGACGAAGCCCAACTAGACCCAGTTTAATAGGGATAGGCGATAGACCATAGTCACAGAGAGGGCATACCACAGCCCCTAGCTTGTATACTCCTAGTAGGAGTCATTTTTCTAATTAAAATATTATTATTCAGTGACACCTCATTCAAACTAAAACGCTTGTTAATTTATCTACAAATAGAGACTAAGGGCCACGCCAAATACACACCTGATGTACGCTGATATTCTGTTAAAATATAGAATTTATTTCCAAATAAATTTTATCTTTTAATAGAGTTCGTATTTCAATTTCTAGCTCTTAAAATTTCACTAAAGTGTTCGTCGATTTGTGAATGGAGCCCACACTCTAGCAAATCGAGGTTGAGGATAATGGAGAAGATTATGAGATCGAAAGCCGAGAACAAAAGAGTCCACTTAATTCGAAAACATGGGTATAATTTGTATAATAGATTTATTGCTATTAACATCACAACGGGGCGGTTTTAAAGAAAATTCCTAAAATTCTGTTGTGCTTAATTCCACTATTTTCAAATTGATTTTTCCTACACTAATGTCACTAGAAATATGGATTACTTGGAATCTTTTATAGACAAAAATAGTGAACTAATGTCAACACATCTCCACATTCAAAAACTATAATTGAGAATTGATAACCTTTGCGATTGAGTATGAAAATTTCCGACTTAATTAATTAGTTAAAATCCTCATAGTCATAATTGTAACTTCTAAGAGTGATTCTTCCATCGATACTACCTCTCCCATACATCAACAATGTTTTGAAAAAAAAAATTGTATTCCAGGTGTTAAAAAGAATTCTTTACACCATTATCTAGGTAGATATGAAATTCATATAGTTCAAACGAACTCCACCTTTTAAATCAGCTTGATAGCTAATCTCATTCCCAATTTAAGAAACATTTCTTTCATTCCACCTACTTAAAACTCAATAAAAGAAATTTCTTGCCCAAATTTTTTTTTATATAGTTATGTGTTGCAATTTCTCTTTTCTAAATTACCTATCAAGTAGCAAATTTCAAAAAAAAAAAAATCTATATAGTAGAGATTAATAAACAACAAGCAAATTATTTGCAAAGATAAGTAACATTTTATTTATTATTATTCAAAGAAACAACTACACTTTCACTTATTATTCAAACATACAATTACAATTTTATTTAGGATTTCACAATGAAGCTCATCGACCATATCGACTAGCAACTTCCACAAAATCCAGCATACTTATATTGCTAATACTATGCAGTGTAGTGCAGGAAGATGAAGCATGGGGGAGTCAATCTTAAACAAATGGGAAACCTGCAACAAATAAACAAACAATAGCTTCATCAGAATAAAACCAACACTATCAATTAAAGCATTATATGTCAAAAGTCAAGGTAATGAAAACTGCAGCATGCAAAATTGTACTTACCTCCGCACTTGTGACCGACAGGACGAACTGCAATGTTGCAGCGTTTTGGAATGGTCACTGCAACTTCTGGCCTCACCCCCGCATCGTATGCGGTACGAGTTTTCAGAATAGCGCAGAGGCAGCCTGGATTGCTGAGCTTTTTCTCTATTATAGCACAACAACGCTCAGAAACCGGAGCTCTCCAGTATTTTGCAGCGTATGTACATGGAGACAGCTTCTGAGCTTCCTTCTCAATGTCATGTTTCCCACAGGGACCATAATAATCATGAGTTCCACCAACTCCATTGAACCCTGCAATGCTCATACTCACAACAAACACCACAACCCACGTGTACTTCACTTGAGTTTCCATTTCTTGAATGCAATATTCAGCTTTACTTGTCTACAACTTGAACTCAGAGGATGGCACTTCTCAACAATTTATACCCAAACAAGTAGATGAATTCCACATATTACAATGGACATGGAACTAGAGAAAAAGTCATGTGTCAGCTGCTACACCTACTATTTAAGAATCTCGTTTCCGACTTACCAGACCATTAAACATCAATTACACCTTGTTTCTGTGTATTTGATCTTTCTCAAACAACCATATATATGAAACTGACCCACAGTTTAAGCATTAGCTTATAAAAACCGAGTCTATCATTTGCCCACATTGACTTTTTTCGATTTTACCCCACACCATCTTTGTCGGCTGATGGGGTTCTGGTTTTCTAATATAAGTTAAACTCTCTATATATAGTTATTTGGTAATTTGTCGCGTATTAATCCAGAGAAATGATTTAGAACGAACTTTTATATTTTAAGGCCGAAATTCTTGGTCCAAATGAGAGAGAAGCCAACATTGAACCGACTAGCCTATCGGCCCAAATCCCAAAAAATGAATAAAAAATTAAAAGAACTAAATGATAAAAAGCCCAACTCTGAACACAATAATTTGTCTATCCAAAACCCAACTTTGAAAACTATTGTTTTTAATAATTGTTTATGAAATTTAAATTCCTTTTGATTATATGATTTTAAATTTTTTATGTTAAGTTAAAAGTAAAAAAAAAATATTCTGCCATTAATTAAATTAATTAATTTATCTTCCATTCCAAACAAAGAACAAGAAATTAATTTAATTAATTGTAAATATTTTTTTCTTTACTTCTAGCTTAGTATGGAAGATTTGAGTTATATAATAAAAAAAATATTTTTAAATATGAGTTATTTGAGTTTATTTTGTTAATGATAATTTGGAAATATAAAATAAAATTTTAAACTTTAAAAGGATATTAAATTAATTATTTTTAATATTATAGTAATAAATTGGTTGATATTATCTCTGGATTAACAAAAATTCAACAATTTATTCAATTTATTTTAAAATTTTAAATTTTTAATATTAAAAAAATAGAATTTTGACAATGAGATAAACAAGTAATATAGGTTATATACTAAGTGACATTTCGATTTTTTTTTTATTGGGTATGACTTCTTGTATCCTAAAGGCAAATTTAAAAGCCTTAAGAATAGTGTTTTCACGCCAACCTTAACCTCCTCAAAAACTTTAGAGAGAAGTGGTAAATTTTTGAGGAGGTTAAGGTTGACATTGTTAGGCAACCTTAACCTCCTCAAAAACTTACCACTTCTCCTCTCAATCCCTATGCCAATTCTCATTCTTTATATTCTTTCTCAATACTCCTTTCCCCAAAGCATAAGATAGTAAGATAATGTTTTTTCGTAAATAAATTAAAATATTACTATGGGATAATTTCAAATTTAGCTCCTGTAAGTTAGGGTTTGTTCTGATGCGGTATCTCTTCTTTCAAAAAGTCAAATTTGGTACTTCAAGTTTTGTTTATCAATGTGGTATCTAAGCTTAATTCTACTTTAATTCACAAAGAAAAAGTATAGAGACTAGATGTGAAATTTAACCTAATTTCTTTTGTCTAAAATGATGATTAAATGTCACAATTAACCGCTCAGTGATCGAAATGTTATAAATCGATAATGTTATTGACCATTTTGACACACTATTGCAATGAATATTTTGACACATTAAGAAAAAACAATACTTTATTTAACACACTATTGCAATGAAATTTTGTACCATATATACCATAGAGTGACAATTTTTATCATATTCTGAAAAGTCTTAAATGAGAAAGTTGGCATATATGAAGAAAGTGAATTATTTTTCATTGTTTATCTAAATTTGCTAACTTCCAATTGTGTAAAAAATATGCCATAAAGAGCTTTTAATTTTGAAATAAGGGCAATTTACCAGTATATAACGTTTTTTAACAAAATTTACGGAAAAGGGCAGGAAAAATAATTATTTACCGGAAAGGCCATTTTCCTTGAAAACGCGTACACGTCAGTGCGTTTTCAGGGGATAAATCAGAAAAGCGCGTCCACGAGGGAGCACTTTGTGCCACATCAGCCAAAAACGCATCCTTGAGGGCGCACTTTGCTGATGTGGCAAAAACGCTCCCTCGTGGACGTGCTTTGCCCGCTCCAACGGTCACATTTTTTTGACTGTTGGGCCTTCAACGGTAAAAAAAAAAAAACCTATAAAAACCCTCCAACCCTTTTATTTTTTTCACACATTAGTCCTTACTCATTTTTCTCTCAACTTTCTCTCAAATTCCTTTAAATTTCCTCTCAAATTTCACAATAGTCCTTTTATATTTACAAAAAATCCTTTTTTTGAAATATATTTTTTTTGATAAATTTAAAATTATTCAAGATCAAACATCACAACTCGTTACCGTATCGTCCAAAAATGAATGGTGCAGTTGAGGCAGCTAACAAGAATATCAAAAAAATCGTTGGGAAGATGACTGAGACTTACAAAGATTGGCACGAGAAGCTACCATTCGCTCTTTACGCTTATCGAACATCAGTCAGAACCTCTACCGAGGCAGCTCCTTTCTCTTTGGTTTATTGAATAGAGGCAGTACTTCCAATCAAAGTTGAGATCCCTTCCCTTCGGGTCTTGTCTGAACTAAAGTTGGATGAAGCAGAATGGACTCAATCTTTGTATGATCAGCTGAACCTAATCAAGGAAAAGAGGCTAAGAGCCATTCGTCATGAACAAATGTATCAAAAGCGAATGATACGGGCTTATAACAAAAAAGTTTGCCCTAGAAAATTCTATGAAGGAGACATTGTCCTAAAAAAGATCCTTCCCATACAAAAGGACTTTAGAGGAAAATGGATGCCAAATTGGGAAGGACCTTATGTAGTAAAGAAGACCTTTTCTGGTGGAGCTCTAATTTTGACAGAGATGGATGGCAAAAGCTTGCTGAATCCTGTGAACTTAGATTCAGTCAAGAAATACTTCGCCTAAAAAAAGGGGGGTAAAATTGGAGAGGCCAAAGTGAAAACCCACGAAGGGCGCTTTGAGACCAAAGGGGTTTTGAATTGAAAACCTAAGAACGGGTAATTCAAATTTTTGATCAAAAGGGAGGCATGTAGTAGTCTCGTTGTAACCCGAATTAGCAAGAATGAGAGATGTCATGTCTTGGGGCATCAACAAAGTCTTCTAAGTCTGCCCGAAACCTATCAAGTACAAAAGGGATCCTCTAAAAATTTATGCAGAGAAGCTCATGCTATGATATCTGGACATTTATTTTCATCTTTTTAATTTCATAATTTAGCAATTTGCCTTGTCAAAATCTGATCTTTTGATCAGTTTATCCACTTTGAGCTTTACTCTCAATGTCTATTGTGATGATATTTCTCAAGCACTTTTCATTGAAATAACAATTAATGGACTATTAATATTCAAATAGAAGGAGTTTCGCATATTACTTTGAAAAACTTCTAATTATTACAAGGGCCTGAAGAGAGGTCAATATTCAGAACTAACCAAGTACATGGGGCAATTGAGAGAGAATGATCCGAAATTGTGACCCCCAAAGATGCCAACTGAACGAGAAAATAGGGCGATGTAGACCTTGCAAAGGAATAACTCTCATGCATTTATGCAAACATCATTAGGAGTATTCGATTCATTCTGATCAATGCATCCTAAAGACTACTCTCATGACATTCTAAATCGTGCATCTAGATAGAAGCATTAGATTTATTCTGATCATAGCATCTTAATCATTTGGTATGAACACAAGCAATAAAACCAAGTCTACAGGATATGTCCCCTAGAGGACGATGTAGCAACACTAGCGAAGATCGTCCTATTGCCACTGACCAACGGTGGAATGGGTTGAAGATTGTCCTATTGCCATCGACCAGTGATGCAATGGGTTGAAGATTGTCCTATTGCCATCGACCAGCGGTGGAATGGGTTGAAGATTTGTCCTATTGCCATTGACCAGCGGTGGAATAGGTTGAAGATCGTCCTATTGTCATCGACCAACGATGGAATGGGTTGAAGATTGTCCTATTGCCATCGACCGGTGATGGAATGGGTTGAAAATTGTCCTATTGCCATCGACCAGCGGTGGAATGGGTTGAAGATTTGTCCTATTGCCATTGACCAGTAGTGGAATAGGTTGAAGATTGTCCTGTTGCCACTGGCCAGCGGTGGAATGGGTTGAAGATTGTTCTGTTGCCATTGACCAGCAGTGGAATAGGCTGGAGATTGTAGATCTTGTCGCCACAAACAGTAGTAGGACGAGATCGAAGGCAAATCTTGTGTCTCTAAACAATAGTGGAACATGATTTAAGCCATAGTCCTGTTGCCCTGACTAGTAGTGGAATAGGCTAGAAATTGCAGATATTATCTCCCTGAAGATACAATGGAACATGGAAGCGGATGGAAACTACAGGCCCTGTCTCTTGGGAGTAGCGGATGGAAACAAGAGGCGGTGGACTTGAACGAAGCTATTTGAAGAATATAAGCATTAAAGAAGTAAAGATTCAGTTGACCCAGACAAATTTGGGCCTTTTTAAAGTCTTTGCTCTATTCTCGTTACACGACAATGAGCAAAGAGGGACAGCTGTATAAGCCCAAATTTGCCCGGGCCCAAATTAAACCAAAAACTATTAAAGATAAAAAACCTAATAACTAAAGTCTAGTCTCTTTTACAAACCCAATTTAAAACCCAAAACAGGAATTACAAAAGCCCAATGCAGCCCAACACTATCCTAGCCCATAACAGATAACAAAAAACCCTAGGGTCCCCTTTTTTTTTAGCACCGCCACCGCGTCCTTCACACGCGCCCCTGCGTCGCTTCAACATCCCACGCGCGTCATTTCCCATGCCCACGCCTCCTGACGATTGAAGGTCCCTCAGGTGCCTCGGCCTCTATCATCCACAGGCCTTGCCCATGCCCTGCAAAAGAAAAACGAAAACAATAGAGAACGAAGCAATAAAAAAGGAAAATAAAAAAATTCGTAAATCAGTTATATAAACCGAAGCAAACCAACCTTGTATTTTCTCTCTTCTTTTACGAACAGTAACGCATCATCAGAAATAAAAAGCAAAGAAACTAAAAGGTTGAGGCCCCTTTTTACTTTCCATTATTATCTACTGTCATTTTTTATTTACCTTTTTTATTTTGAACCTTTGTAAATAAACAATAATAAAGAGAAGGGAGGAGGCCATACCTGAACCATCGGTGCGCGTCGTCAGAGCCTCGTCTCCGTCGACGAAGCTGAACCCAAGGGAAAAAGCGAGTTTCCCCTCTGGGGTTTTCGGGGTTTCAAAACAGCTTGAGAGAGAGAGCCGAAAGGCCCGGATTTGAGGCACCGCCGGCCACCGATATGGTGGTGGCTCGATGGTGCGAAATGTGGCTGAGGAAACCCGATCGGCGGCGTAAAATGGTTTCAAAGGAAACCTTAGCAGAGGTAGGAGTAAAATATGGAGAAAGGGGGGGTTTCGTTCCTCTAAAACAAGGAAAAATGAATAAAAAAAAACTTTTGGTTTTAAATAATAATAAGGAACAGAGCCATTTTGTTGGGGCGGGAGACCCGCGCATCGACCTGGATCCGCCCCAGGATCCGCGCATTTTTTCCCGAAAGGGTAATTTGCACGAATAGTCCCTCCCCTTTGCGATGATATTCGATTGACCCCTCATTTCATTTTGTAATTTTGGCTACCAAATTTACTTTCAATCTCGAATTGGTCCCCTTGAAGCACAGTATTTCAGAGGCCAAGGAAATTTTCCCATTCGGTCCTCTTTGCCTTTCTGCGCGTTCAATTAGGCCCTAACTCGTTCTATTTTTTAAAAAAAATTAATCTCTTAATTTTATTTCTATTCTGATTCAGTCCTTGGTCAGTTGGATTTCAACCTTTTTATTTAGTATTTATTTAGTCATTTTGAATACTATATATATTATTACATGCATGCATTTTATACATTATTATCTTAAAACCAATCTATTACGTCTTAAATTATTTTGTATATTATTAATTTCACATCATATAGGTTTTGCTAATCATATATATATGTATTTTTGTATATACTTTAAATCATTTTTTATACATTTATGTATCCTTTTGTATATTATAATTTGAGTTACTTATATTCTTTTAAATTACTAACATTTTACTATATACACATATATATTTTTATTATTCATTATTTTATTTTGTTTAATATTATTTTTTTCCACATATTAATTATTAGATTATATTTTTAAAGATTCCACACATTATATAGTATTATAATATATCATATCTTTATAGAAAATATATATTTATATTGAAAGACATGTTTTATTTATATTGTTTATATTGTTAGATATTTTTATTTAAAACCATTATATTATTTTCATTCTATATATTGTTTACATTGTTTATATCATATGAATGTCTCTTTTCATTATTTAAACTTGCATGAAATATGTTTATATTCTTCCATTGTTATTATTTGTCTGTACTTCATCGTATATTTGCAATTGCTCTAGTATAGGAATTCTTATTTGTTTCATTTCTTATTATTATTTCTTCATTGCTTATCTTAAATGCTAGCATATTAGAATTGTTTTTAATATACATGTTCGATAATGTAAATGCAACATCGTCACATGAATTATGGTTAAAAAAATACACTTTTGCAAAACTAACATTTTATTTAAAGTTGTCTTAAATAAGGCAATGTTTTGGTATTTAGAAATTTGGAAAATAGTGCCCAATCGTGCTGGGTTTCGATTTTCTGTTTGGCTAAATAACTAAATATCCTTTTAAACAAATTTTACAAGTCATGAGATGATCTTAGTTACGAGGGTTTAAAGATATCGTGTCCAAACGTGCTGGATGTGATGTTTATATTCTTTCGGACCGAAGAACTCTCAAATTTTAAATCAAATCATTCGAAGTTTTTTAGAAATCATATTTTTTGATCCTTTTTAAAATTTTCGACATTGGGACATTGACTAATCAATTTGGTACCGATTTTGGGCGTTTTGAGGGTGCTAATCCTTCCTCGCACGTAACCGACTCTCGAACCTATTTTCTGGAATATCCGTAGACCAAAAACACCGTTTTAGTAAACCGAAACGTTTTATTAAAACAAAGGTGATCGGATCACACCTAAAAGGTCGGTGGCGACTCCCGTTTTATCCATTTTCAAAACCAAAGTCGATTTCCGTTTTTTCAAAAAAAATGGTTACTACAGTTATTTTTATGTATATTATTAATTTCATATTATTTTATACATGTATTTTCTTTTAAATCTATTAGTCTTTCTATTTTTATGTATATTATTTATGTAGATCAATATATATTATTTTGTATATATATTATTTTGATTTTCTCCTCACCTAATATTTTATTTTAAAATCTTATGTATATAGATATATGTTTCTATTATAGGTTTAATACACATAGTCTTTCATTTCGTATTTTAATTTATTTCAAACACTCTCCTATGTTTTCATACATATTATTTATTAGGCTTTCTTAGTTCACTTTCTAAATTGTTTCATTAATTGTTGATTTTCAAACTAATTTGTCCCGTAAATTTTGTAGAATTATTCTATCTTGTAGTTTATTGATCTTGATTATTAATATGTGTTTTTTTTTTCAAATCATGCAATCATTATTATTGTATATTTTTGCGTTAAATTATTTCTATAATTATGCCTATTCGTGCAATGTTGAGTTTGTAGGTTGTTCCACGCTTAATGCTATATTTGCGCTATTTATTGTTGATTCATGTTGTAAACTCCAATGTATTCGAATATCTATCAAATGTTTCATTTTAATATGCGTATACCAAATAAAATGTATTTTGAGTCGATTTTAAAATTGCGCATTTCAAAATAAGGCAATATTTGTATGTTTAGAAATCCGAGAGATCGTGCCCTAACGTGCTGGGTTTCGGTTTTTCGTTTGACCAAATAACCAAATATCCTTTTAAGATTCCATTCGTGTTTTCTTAAGTCCTAAAATAAGGCAATGTTTTGTGTTTGGAAATCCGAGAGATCGTGCCCTAACGTGCTGGGTTGAATATCCTTCTTAATTCTAAATGTGCGAGTATTGAATGTCGAAGGATAAACCTAATTTCGAGAATATAAGATGTGGTGCCCTAACTTACTGAGTACGGCATTTTATTTCTTCGAAATAGGAAGTTTTGCATCCAATATGATTCTGTCCAAATATATATTAAGTAAATGGATCGTAAATCTAGAATCTTTTCAAATTTTCGACGTCAAGATATTAATTAATCAATCCGATACCAATTTTGGGCGTTATGGGGGTGCTAATCCTTCATCGTATGTAACCGACTCTCGGACTTATTTTCTCGATTTTCGTAGACCGAAATTTGTTTTAATAAAGTAAAGTTTTATTAAAATGATCAAGGTGACCTGATCATACCTCAAAAAAGATTGGTGGCGATTCCATTTCCATATTTTAAAGTCGATCCTCGTTTTTTCAAAACTTCTAAAAAAATGGTTTTGACATACGAGACTACTTTTTTTTGGCTTAATCAAAGAACAAAGACTATCAAAGTCTGCAAAGAATGCAAAACAAATAGCAGGAACTAACGGGACTACTTAAATTGTCTCCAAATCTATTAGGGACATTTTTAATCTTCCCAAAACCCCTAAATTTTGTAGTGAACTATGCCATATAAACTAACTTACCTTATTTGTTTACAAATTTTGCTATGAATTATATATTATATGAAACTGATTTTCCTAAAATACTAATTCGCCTTGTTTTTTTCCAAGTTTATTGGATGGTGGTTAGAAAGCGAAGAGTAAATATTATCTTTTACACGCAAATTAGAGAAGAAAAGAAGAAGAAGAAGAAGAAGATGCAGATGCCAAGATTTGAAGTGCCAGAAGCTTTGGTAACGGAAATTCTGTCTAAGCTTCCTGTTAAGTCCCTTATTCGTTTCAACTGCGTTTGTAAGTATTGGTGTTCTTCTTTTCAAACTCCTCGTTTCATTTCCAAGCATTATAACAACCACCTTAAAAACAATAACCTTAATCCCCTTCTCAAGCGATTTGATTTCAACGCCAATCTCGCTTTTTTCTCTCAACTTTCAGTAGTAAAAGATGAAAACTTTTTAGTAAAACAAAACATTCGCTTACCTTTTTTCATTCACAATTCCCCCTATGTTTGGGGTGGTCCTCATGGATTATTTTGTTTACATAGTTCTTGCATGACTGATATAGAGGTTGCCATTTGGAACCCATCAACTAGAGAATTTAAAATCCTTCCTCCATCCTCAGTCCAACGACCTACTTACCCAGGCCTTACCTGTGAGTATGTTATTTTTGACTGCGGTGCTTTCGAGTTTGATTCTAAAACTGATGACTACAAATTCATACGATTTGTTACTCTTTGTTATGTTGATAGTGAATCTGGAATTGAAAGTCCTGATGATGTGTCCCAAGTTGAGTTGTATTCTCTTAAATGCGATTCTTGGAAGGAAATTCCATCTCCTAATTATAGACCATTTGATTCATATTTGAATAATAATTGCCTAGATGGAATTTGTTATTGGCAAACAACAACGGGGAACTCTCCTTCTGAAGAAGTAATGATTCTTTCATTTGACATGGCTAATGAGAAGTTTTCGGTTTCACCTATCCTTGAATTTGTCGGGTCTTTCCATAAAACCAATATTCAAGTATTGGTGTTTAATGGATCAGTTGGTGTTCTTGTTTACGCGGTGGAAGGATTTGACAAGTCTTTTGATTTATGGGTTATGAATGGAGGAGTATGGACTAAACAATTCAGTATTGAATCTATTCCTGGAGTTGTCAACCCGTTGGGGTTTTGGAAAAATGATGAATTGTTTCTTTTAAACACAAATTATGAAGTAGTCTTGTTTGATCCCTCTACCCAAGAGCTTAAGATGCTTGGGATCTATAGTTACCTGGATCATGAACGAGAGTACATCTCCCTCTTTTTTTATGTTGAGAGCCTGGTTTCAATCAATGGAATACAAGAGCATAAGGATCATATAATACGTGAACTAGTTGGAGATGAATCAAATAAATACTGAATATAAATAGAAATATAGATCAAGTAGATACTAAATATGATTATGGATAGGGAACTTGAGCATAAATGTGTGACCTAATAAGCATTTTTCTCTTGATATGCACTTTTTGTAGACTATAGTCACTTGTTATTATTTGGTTTATATGTTTGGGATGTTATCCTTTTCAACTTTTCAAGCTCCCTTGCTTTCTTTATCAAAGGATTGACTAATGTAGTCAATTGAAAAACCTTTTGATGATAATTCTTATTGAAAGTAGTTTAATATATTTAAAATGCTTATATACAACGAAACATTACATTTGATAATGCAACAATTAGTTTCTTATCTTTTCGTTGGATTTATTCCTTGAACTTTAGCATTTGAGACAATATAAGTCTTGTTCTTAAAGAAAGTATCTTTGAAACTTTAATATTGCTTCAGTAAACAATAATGCTGATATTTGATATCATATTTTCAAAAGTTATCTTATAATATCTTACGTCTTAGTCCATCAAAATCATCCTTTGTAATTTTCCTGATTTTGGTTCTGATTTGCATAACTTTTTCGTAAAACTGATATTTTCAAATTTCAAGTGTTTTGGTTTATCACCATAATGTCAATTTGGATATGTTGTTGTTGGTTTTTACAGAAGCAAAGAAAAATAAGAATGAAAGGGATGATTGAATTCATTAACCAAGCGGCTTTTGTATAGATGCCTCAAGTGACAACCTCAACCAAAATTTAAACTCATACTCCTAAGAAGCTAACTGTAAAAGCCCATTTTTGCCCGGGCCCAAAATAAATAAAAAGAAAAATAAAATAAATTAAACCATTAAAAAACCAACCCAAATAAAATAAAGTCCAAAGTCCATTAAATAAAATCAAATTTCTAAATCCAAACAGACCCAACCGAGCCCAATTTTTAACCCAAAACAACGAGGCCCAAATGGCCCAAACTCTAGCACTTCCAGAAACCCTAGAGGTTTCTGGAACCTCTGAGCGCCGCACCCACGAGCAGCCTCCAAACGCATGCCTCCTCCACGTTACTTGTACGGCCTCCGTTGCATCACACGCCTACGCAAAAGAAGGAAAAAGCAGAGAATTTCATTCGGCTATAAAAGACTAAAGAAATCATTTGTAAAAGGATCCCATTTTTGTACCTACAAACACACATATATACAGAATACAGAAGGAATATAAAAAGAACGGGGATTTTCGATCACACTTCTGGGAAACTTTATTCTTATTTCAGGGATTTTCATTTGTCGCATAAAAAAACAAAATACATATAGAAGAAAAAAGGGGTTCTTATCTGTTTTTTGGTGTCGTTCTAGCCTATTTTGCTCTAATGGGAAATTTTCGCGATTAGTCCCCATTCTCTGCGTTGTTATTCGATTAGACCCTAGCTACTTCTTATTTGTTTTTTTTAATTAGCCTCGGTAATTCAAACACACTTTCAATTTGGTCCGACTCGAACGCTGCGTTTTGGGCTTTGGAAATATTTTCTGATTCGGTCCTTGACTATTTGGGCGCATCTTAATTTGGTACTCAATCTTGCTTAAATTGTTCCATTTATTTATAAAATAGCCTTGTAGTTTTATTTTTAATTCAATTAGGTATATTTTATTTATTTATCATATAAATGTTTGATTTCAAAATTTCCTATTTCTCTGTTTTAATAATTTGCATAAATTTTAACTTAAATACTCTTACATATTATTATTTTATATATATACATACATAATTTATATTATAATTATCTCATTTTATGTATATATTATTAGTTTCATATTATTTTATGTGTTTTCTCTTAGATATATATGTATATATTTTGTTTTTAAATCTATATATAAATATATAATTTTCTCTTAAAGATCTTATTTTAAATTATGTTTTATTTAGTTCAAACACTTCCTTACATTATTCTTTTTATGTACATACGTTTTTTATATTATGTATCGTTTTAAAATCATTTTGTATATCACGTATTTAAATTACAAATGATATATATATTGAACTCGTTTATGTAGTATTATGTGTGTTTGTAATTGGCTTTGAATTTCTTTTAGAATTGTTTTTATTACTCATAAGATTTTAAATATTATCATTTTAAACAAGATGTGTTGTGAAATTATCGATGTTGTATATTTCAAATTATATGAACGTATTGTTATCTTTGTTATTCGTTTGTACAAATTCATATTCATGCATTATCATTCCATATTATATATTTTTTCTCATTATCAAAAAGTGATTCAATAAAATGCATTTGAGTCAATTTTAAAATTGCGTATTTGAAAATTTTTCAAAATAAGGTAATATTTGTGTGTTTGGGAATTCGAGGAAATCGTGCCCTATCGTGCTGGGTTCGGTTTTCTGTTTGACCAAATAATCAAATATCCTTTTAAAATTTTGTCCATGTTTTAAAGAAAATAAGGCAATATTTGTGCGTTTGGAAATTCGAGGAATAGTGCCCTATCGTGCTGGGTTTCAGTTTTCCGTTTGACCAAATAACCAAATATTCTTTCAAAATTTGGTCCATTTTTTCAAAATAAGGCAATATTGGTACGTTTAGAAATTCGAGGAATCATGCCCTATCGTGCTGGATTTTGGTTTCCATTTGTCCAAATAATCAAATACCCTTTCAAACTTTCAATACCTGAGTTGTGAGAATTTTGGGATGATCTTGAATTCGAGGACTCAAATTGTCATATCCAATCGTGCTAGATGTGATACTTTATTTCTTTAGAACAAAGGAATCTCAATATCCAATTCGAGTTATTTAAAATAAAAAAAAAAGAGAAGAGAATTTCAAAATCGTTTCAAACTTTTCGACATTAGGATACCAATTAATCAATTTGGTACCAATTTTGGGCGTTGTGAGGGTGCTAACCCTTCCTCGCACGTAACCGACTCCCGAACCCATTTTCTCGAATTTTGCAGACCAAAATATTTTTATAGGTGATCCGATCACACCTAAAAAAAAGGATTGGTGGCGACTCCATATTTTTAAAGTCGATCCCCATTTTTTAACTCGAGAAAAAATGGTTTTGACAGCTTGGCGACTCTATTGGGGACTGGTTGAGAGTCAGGCCATAGATTGATTAATTCTTGTTCTTTTGATTGAAAATTTGGAAAATAATTTTGAAAAATCATGTCTCTTTTAATGCATTTGCCGCTACTATGATGTTCTTGGTAGAATATTGGCATTGCATTGCATGACAGTTGTGGTCACACCCTTAAGTGGGAGTATGAAACTACGCCTTCGTGAGGTTTTCACCTCTGCATGGGCTAGTGGACTACTTCTGGGATACATCTGTACTTATGTGCTTCATGATATTTTCATCTCCGCATGGCCATAGGAAAATGTATTCCCCTGAACCGAACTCGATCCATATGAGCCTATAATGGGTGAGGATTGAGGAGTCTGCTGGTTCAGGTACCCATTCCTTAGAACCAAACCACATGTAGTGAACCCTAGGAGCCCACTTTAGGTAGAGCTATGTCAAACCCTAGTGGTCACCCGAATAGGTGTTCTGTGTTGTTTATTTCTCTTATACTAATGTGTTTTCTTTTGTTTTGATTGCATTGCATTGCATCATCATAGGAAGGAGATGTTGATTAATATTCGATTGCTAAATAGAGGAGTTTGTCATAAGGAAACGAACTTCTTGATAAAGTGGATTATAATACGGTTGTCTGAACATGGTCTGAGTAAACACAATGGAAGAAGGTTGATAGTCCCCGAAGGAATGCAAAACCTTGCCCGAAAGATTCAAATTGACAAAAACTGTGCAAGAGCCGTCATGCCTCAACTTTCTTAAAGAAGCTAACTAACATCGCAAGGGATAAGTGAGCAGCGAACCACGACCCGGATCAAGCCGAGTGGAAATAAGAGAGACATCTTTTGGGAGGATTTGAAGGATTCGACCGTAGCATCCGGATATGAAGGAAAATATTAATGTCTACAACCTGGACTATGACGACGAAGCCGCATATATAATCTGTTTTATGTAAAGATATTTGTTTTCTAGAAAATTTCTTCTAATGAAATTGAATTCAGAATTAACGTCTCTCTTTCTTCTTGCATTCATTTCATGCATTTGCATTACATCATTTGCATTGCATTTTGAGCATTAGATTTTCACATAAGGTTCCTAATTAGGTAGAATTATTTCAGTTAACCTAGAAGACATGGAACAAAGGTTGGAGAGATTAGAATAAAGGCAAATACTGATGCAAGAGTAGTTGGCCAAAATTTAACAGGATATGTGAGATCAAATGAATATGATGAGCCAATTAGCCCAGTTACTAGCTGGAAGGCTTGAAAAAGGAGTGACCCAGTGGTCAACAGTATGGATGATGATGAGGACATCGTTTATTCCCCAATAGGTATCCTGACTCAACCAGACATGCATTCGCATGAGGTACCCGTCATTATTGGACCCCAATGTCAGACTAATACCTCGACCCTGTTGAACTCACCGATGGGTTCAGGTTTTAACCCGAAAGATGACCGAGCCAAACTGGTTGTTTTGGAAGAAATAAAAGAAAGAGGAGAATGGACTTTAAAAGCCCCGAGGAAGAAGGAAAAGAAAGTGAATAGTACGAGTAGGCATAACAAGGGTCATTCAGAGTCGATTATAGTAAGCCAGCCCAGGACGGTAAATACCAGCTATCAGGTCTCCCCAAGGCAGGAGGCCAGTCCAAAACTGAACTCAGAAAAACCCCAGCTCGCGCCCTTTCCAATCTCGTATAGGAAGTTGTACCAAGTTTTGTTTGAAGCACATATCGTATCCCCTTTTTACGTGGAACCAATAAACCCTCCATACCCTAAATGGTACAATGTGAATGCCCAATGGGAATACCATGCAGGAATCACAGGGCATTCAATCGAGAACTACACTGCTTTCAAGAAGATAACCAAAAAATTCATCAGATTGGGTATTGTAAAATTCGATGATCCTTCTGGTGCAAAAAATTCATTACCCAACCTTTCAGTTAAAAGGGTAAACATTGTGAGTTCTATGATAGATAGGGGCAGGAGATCCAAGAATGCATCGAGCTCAGGGCCTACTGCAAGGCCTGATTGATAGTAAATTGAAAAGATCAAAGTCCCGGTGGGAATGTTAGGGAATCTAAACCTTAACGACATATTCAAAGAAGGAACTAATGAATAGACTTTTCCAAGCTTCTACCTTTACGTACTTGGGAAGATTTTAAACAATGGGATTGTGGAAGAGATCCCTGTATTTTTAGAGCTAATTTAGAGTAATGTTCGAAACATGCTTGTTGCTTTAAGCCTAGAGGCAATGAGAATCCTTTTGTGAAATAGGCTTGTGTCCAGAATTCTTATTTCAATAAAATGCATCTTTTAAGCAAATATGTTTTCATTCTTTTCATATTATACATTCTTTTGTTTTTCTTTCATTTTTTATTCATGACCATATCATACAAGTAATCATCCGTACAATCATTTATTCTTTGGATTTTCTACCTTCGTACCTAGGTACCCAGATATCAATGATATGAGCGATGTTGTTACTGACTCCCTTTTTGAATGCGATATGGGTTTAAGGGATCTAAAGACTTTGAAAATGACAGAGATTGTAGCCTATCTTTTGATTTGTTAAGGATGGTAGAGCAAGATGAGAATAGACTCTGCCTTGCAAAAGGTCAGTAGACGTTGCCAGCTTAGAAAAAGGGCAAAGACCGAAGCCTAATTCACTACAGAAATAAGGCGAGACATCATTGAGCTATTTTCAAGAATTCGAGACGTTTTTGCACGATCATATCAAGGTACCCCAAGCTACTGAAATGTGGGTATCCTGTTAAGATTGGTGTTTAAAGAGCCCATGTTAATGGTTCCACGGTGGCTAGGCTAATTAAGATGTTCAGGCTACTGGTTTGCCAAGAAAGGAAAATTGCATCAGTTATGCTGTAAATGCCAAATTGAGGAAGACAAGACTTATGTGCCTCCTCCATTCTTTCTGTACATGGGGCATGGATGTTATGGGGCTGATCTCGTCAAAAGTGTCTAGCCAACACCAATTCATCTTTGTGGCTGTCAATTACATCACTAAGAGGGTGAAGGTCGCTTCATATGCCAAAGTTGCAAGTCAACAGTCATCAAATTCAAATTCAAATCTGAATCGAAATTCGAATCCAAATTCAAATCCAAATCCAAATCCAAATCCAAATCCAAATCCAAATTCGAATTCGAATTCAAATTAAAAAAAGTGGCAATAAAGAATGTCAGAAAGAAACATAATTGCATAATGTCAAAGATTTATTGTCTGTTCAAAGATTAGACACCATATCAGTGCAACAAAGGCAGCCAAAAGACCATTCAAAAATTTTTGAAAAATGACTGATACTTGTAAAGGTTGGCATGGAGAAGTTACCATTTACCCTCTATGTTTCTTGAACGTTGGCCAGGACCTTCACCGGGGCATCTTTCCCATTGGTTTATGAAAGGGAAGCAATTGTTGGAAGTTAAGATTCTTTTTCTCCAAGCTTTGATTGAATTAAGAATTGGATAAAGCAGAATGTCTCTAGAAGGCTTGATTGAAAGTATTCAACAGATGATACGGGCTAATGACAAAAAGGTTCGCCCAAGAGAATTTCATGATAGGAACCTGGCATTAAGAAAGATTCTTCTCATCCAAAAGGACTTTAGAGTTAATTGCCAAATTTGGAAAAACCTTGTGTGGTGAAGAAGACTTGTTCTGGAAGATCATTAACTTTGACCAAGATGGATGGCAAGGACATGCTCAAGCCAGTGAATCCAGATTTTTGTCTAAAAGGAGAGGCCAAGGTGAAAACCCACAAAGGAGCACTTTGAAAAAAAAAAGAAAGAAAAAAATAAAAAAAGAAAAAAAGAGAAAGGAAAATTCAATCAGAAGAAGAAAGAAAAAGGAGAGGCCAAGGCGAAAACCCACAAAGGGCACTTTGACACCAAAAGGGATTTGAGTTGAAAACCCGAAAAGGGCGGATCAAATTTTGATAAAAAATGAGGCATACAACAATCTTGCTATGCCTGAATTAACAATGAAGAAGTATGCTACATCTTGGGGCATCGACAAAGTACTTCAGATCCCCTAAACACATATTGAGCTTAAAATGGTCCTCGAGAAGTTGGAATAGAGAAGCTCAGGCTGCGATATCTGAGGCACCTAGTTTCCATTTTATTCATTTCAAATTTGTTATTTGGATTATTTTATTCTTTTCAAAGAATGCTCCCAATAAAATTTCTTTGCATTTGCTATCTTGAATTAACTTATTTGTTTCGAGCTATACTCCTAATTAATTTCCTTCCTGTCCATGGTTATGATCTTTTTTAGGCATTTTGCATTGAAATAAGGATTAGTGGACTAATAATATTTTCAGGAAAGGAGTTTCGCATATTACTCTGGAAGCTTCTGAATAATACAAGAACCTGAAACAGGGCTATTTTTTAGAACTTACTAAGCTTAAGGGCTGGAAGTGTTTGAGAAGGAAAAGTCTGAATTGATACTATCTCTCTGGATCTTTTGTCAAAAATGGTGATTGAACAAAATGACAAGCTATTGCGTTGGTGATATAATCTCGACGAAAAATAGTCAGTGTTAAACCAAGTGTAAAAGGGGAATCATTCGCGAAAAAAATGATATTCTGCACCCATGCAAATATCATGCATACAGACTTGGTCAGGTCACCTGGGGAGCTATCAGTTTGATTGAACAAGTTACAGTCCTCTACTCTTAAGTTGTGGTGGTATGGATGGAAAATGATACAAGTCCTGTACCCTCGAATAGTAATAGGATGGATTAAAGAAGAAGCAAATCCTACATTTTGGAGTTACAGTGGGATGGATCTAGATCCTATACCCTTAAGTCAGAATGAGAAGAACCCTGAAGTTACAGTGAGGTAAACCTGTTGGGCAAGATATAATTGTTTTCTCGGGTTTTCTATTGAGAATACCAGCCGAACAAGATGGCAGCATAATACGAGCGATGATGACCCTAAGCATTTAAAAGGGATCATCCTTAAGAAATTCTGCATTCATACAAAACACATTTAGTTAGGAGTATTTGATTCATTACGATCATTGCATCCTAATCATTATACATTGTACAAAGACCATTCTCATGACATTCTGCATTCATGCAAATGTCGTCCATAATACATTTAGTTAGGAGCATTAGATTCATTCTGATCATTGCATCCTAACTATTAGGTATAAGTATGTACCCATTCTACAGGTTATGTCTTCAAAAGGACAATGTAGTATGGTAGATGGAAAATATCAGATCTTGTCTCCCTGAGTTTGCAGTGGAGCAGATCGAAGATACCAATTTGGCATTTCTAAAGTTGCAGAAGCAGATTGAAGATAACAGATCTGGCATTCCTAAAGTTGCAGGAGCAGATCGAAGACATCAGTCTGGCATCCCTGAGTTTGCAGTGGAGCACATTGAAGATAGCAGATCTGACATTCCTGAAGTTGCAGGAATAGATCGAAGATACAAGTCTGGCATTCTTGAAGTTGCAGGAGCAGATTGAAGATAGCAGATCTGGCATTCCTGAAGTTGTAGGAGCAGATCAAAGATATCAGTTTGGCATTCCTGAAGTTGCAGGAGTAGATTGAAGATAGCGGATCTGGCATTCCTGAAGTCGTAGGAGCAGATCGAAGATACCAGTTTGGCATTTCTGAAGTTGCAGGAGCAGATTGAAGATAGCGGATCTGGTATTCTTGAAGTTGCAGGAGCAGATCGAAGAAACCAGTTTGGCATTCCTGAAGTTACAGGAGCAGAATGAAGATAGCAGCTCTGGCATTCCTAAAGTTGCAGGAGCATCAGGAATGCCAGATCAAAGACCTTAGATCTTGTCTCCCTGAGTTTGCAGTAGAGCAGATTGAAGATAGCAGATTTGGCATTCTTGAAATTGCAGGAAGCAGATCAAAGACATCAGATCTTGTTTCCCTGAGTTTGCAATGGAGCAGATTGAAGATAGCAGATTTGGCATTCCTGAAGTTGCAGGAAGCAGATCGAAAACATCAAATCTTATCTCTCCGAAGTTGTAACACCCCTTACCCAAGACCGTTGCTGGAGTCGAGCTTGAAGTATTACTAAACTTAACTACTAATTCGGGGCATAAAAATTAAAACTGTCCATCTGCGTCATGTTGACTAAATTAACTATAACTCGAGTTACGAAACACAAAATTTAGATCTGTAAATTTTCATTGAAACTAGACTCATATATCTTCTTACTATAATTTTTCCAAAATTTTTCTTGTGGCCAATTAGTACAGTTTATTCATTAAAATTTCCCCTATTTCACTATTTGATAGTTCTGACCTATCTTTACAAAAACTCAGTTATCTCATTGTACAGAATTAAATTAATGTTCTTGTTTATTCCAATCAAAAATAGACTCATTAAGGATTCTAACCATATAAACTATGCTCCATGATTATTTTTGTACAATTTTTAATAATTTTTCCAAGACAGAACAGGGAATCACGAAGTCTTTCAGAACCAGTCTCACTAAAATTTAAATATCTCATAATATAAAATTCCTTTTCCTACTATCTTTCATATAAAAATAGACACAATAGGATTTAATTCTATGTCTTATTCACTTTCTAATTCCATTTCTCCTATTTTTGGTGATTTTTCAAAATCACGTCACTGTTGCTAACCAAAAACTGTTTCATTGCAAAACATGGTTAACAAGTTTATATCATCTTTACTCAATTTCATTTAAACTCTATACGTTAACCATGCTTATATATACCAAAATCAAATCAACCAAAACCACAACCAAACATAATCATCAAGCCAAAATATAAATTCCAGGATTAACAAGATGGACAAGCCATTTTCGCATGGCTTGTACAAATATATACAACTTCAAAACCAAACATAATATTACAAGCCTATACATGCCATATATGTTCATAGTTTCAAAAATTTAGTTTATAATATACCAAAATGAGTCGATAGTGTGATAGACTTCCACGATGATCCCCGAGCTCGTAGTTAGACTTCAAAATCTATAAAATAATCAAATAAACACACGCCGTAAGCTAACATAGCTTAGTAAGTCATAAGCAATTTAATCAACCTAACAATAATACTCAATGTGATTGAAATAAACATTGCAAATAAGAATTTACCAAATACCCATTTACTAGTACAATCATAAACCACTTATTATCTCTCAAATTCAAATTCGAATATTTAGTATACAATTCCATTCTCAAGTCTCATCCACATACTCAATTTCGAGCTATCCACATATACTTATAATTCAATATCTCGCATAGCCGAATCTTATTAAGTGATTCATACAACATTTCATATGCTCTAGTAATTGTTTTACCGTACCAACTCAATCATTCAAATTATACCTTAAAAACAATCCATCTAAGCCACCCCTTTAACATATGTACTTGATTTCGAATGATAAGATCTCATGGTATCAACTTACCGAATTTAGTCTTTGAGATTACAATTGATAGCACACTTAGTGCTCTTTAGCAGATTTCGCACTCATAGTGCTCGGACATTTAGTTCGTACACGTAGTGCATAACAACCGATTTCACACACTTAGTGCCAAATGACCGATTTCGCACACTTAGTGCTCGGTATAATAGAATTCGCACACTTAGTGCCAAATGACCGATTTCGCACACTTAGTGTTCTGTATAATAAAATTCACACTTAGTGCTCGGTATAATAAAATTTGCACACTTAGTGCCAAATGACCGATTTCGCACACCTAGTGCTCATCTCAACCTTGCTACTTATTCACATTCATATATACATTCATAAAGCTTAAACCTCAACCACATAGGTAAATATATAGTAACATGTTCATTACATGATTTATTACATAGTCGAATATATCATTTACATATATTTATACCTCACATTTGGTTCTACTCATTTTCCAATCAATATCATAATTGGATATACCATTACCAAATAAGTATACCTCACATTCGACTTATCAACATATTGGTACATATATTTCCATTAAAATTATATACGTCAATATAGATAAATTCCATGCAATATGTTTGCTTAAAAAACTTGCCTAAACAAAACACTATAGCGTATTAATTTCCAGCATGCATTTGGACATGTTGAATTCTAGCATGCATTCGGACACTTAAAAATTCAGCATACATTTGAACATTAAAATTTCACTAGCTGACAGCAAATAATTTTTAGACAATTTACTTCCCTACATCCTTTCAACAAATGCTTGTTTTCTTAGCTTCAACCAATAATAATGGGACATTACTAAAACCGAAATTTGGAATTGTAAATCCCAAATTAAACTGTTTTAATCTCCAAATTTTAGTAACTCTTCAAACATAAACCGAACAGTAATGCATGTTAATTTCAACCACCTTTATATTTTGTCTATTACCACAAAACAGGACATTTATCAACCAACATTTTACCTTAATTAGAACAGCAGCAGATCAATTACACTAAGATTTATTGCACGATAAAATACAGCAATTACATGCTGAAACTATCAGCATTCAACGGCAGGTTTCAACACCAACTTATACATTTATTTATCATCTCTTCTTCACTTCTAACACCAATATTTTGGTAACAAATAACATGTATTTTAACTACTAAATTTGCTTAACAGTAATTAAATCGTGTTTTACCTGCACGTTTTAAACACATAGTAAACATGGAAATTTTTCAAAGTTTCATTGCAAGGACTTACTAAACAACAGTCAAGCCTACTCTTGAGCAGTTTCTTTTCCCTTCTTGCTGCCATCTTCAGCGAGTTTCTTGAGGAACCAGCTCCTAAATGAGCTCAAAAATTAAAGATGCAGCAGTTCTCTTCTTCCTTCTCCATTCGGACAGCCAAGAAATGGGCAAAACTCAACAAATTTTTTTCTTTCTTTCTCTTTTAGTGAGTTTCGATCATGCAACAAAGAAAAAGATGAACACTTTCATCTCTTTCTGTAACATCCCGAATAATTGGGTCTGTGCATTTTATGTGTTTGAATGCTTAAAATATTAACTTGTGAATTTGAGGTACAATTGGGGCTCAAGTTGGGCTGAGGCCTTGTTTTAAATATTATGTATAGTCATATTTGGGTTTAAAATAAAGTTTTTGTAGTTTATGGGCATATTGGGCTTGTGGCCTAAAGGAAATGGTGCCATTAGGAGAAGAGGTGTTGGCGTCACTTATGCATGAGAAGGCCCAAATTTTGGCAGCTTGAAGCCCAAGTTTTTAGGGCTAAAATTCGGCACTTAAATGAGTAGGGGGGACGACACAAGGCTATTTTTTAGGGATTTCTAGTGTTTATTTTATGTGGATAATTAGGCAGATAATGAAGAGAGGAATTAGGGCTATTTTTGAGGAGATAAGGGATCAAGATAAAGGAAAAGATGAGAGCTCATCTAAGGGGCTAGAGTTGGCCTAAAATTTGACTCTGCAAAATGGGGGAATCAGTTTCCTATAAATAGAGGGGGGTGCGGAAATTTGCTGCTAAAGCTCCCATCTTTCTCTTTTCTCTGCCGAACTTTCTACTCTATTTTTCCTCTCCTTTCTTTCTCTTCAGTTAGCCAAATATTCACGCCTCTCCTTGTTCTCTCTTCATTTTTCTTCTTAACCAAAAGCATATCAGTTCATCCTTCCGGGATTTTCATAAAAAGCTGAAATCACTAGGATCTCACCCCCTGAAGTTGTCGAATTCTCTTTGATGGAGTCTGCTTATGCCGGAATCTAAAGGAAACAATAGGTAAGTGTTGATTTCGAGATTTCAATGTTCTTTCAATTTTTCAGAGTCCTTAACCAAATGGCTATTAAAAACTAATCTCTTATTTCACTCTTCTATTCGGCATTCCGGGATTCGAAGAAGAAGGCCAATCGCATAGATCTCTAAGTTATAGAATCGTGTTACTTCCGGGATTTCAAGGTAAGAGGATTTGTTTATTTATACATATATAATCAGGTAGATTACTAACCATGGCCGAATATAGGAGAGGCCTACTTTCACAATTTATCCGGTTTTTGAGCAAGGCTATAGATTGAGGATAATAGATCAATAACAAAGACATCGACTAAGAATATTGGATTTCGTGATATCAGGTGTGTAACTCTCCACACCATTTAGATCTATTTGATTAATATATGATTGTAAGTCTTATATGCTTTGATAAATGCCTAAATCCCGGCAAAATGACGGAAACCTAAAAAGGGTAAAAGCAAATCACCAGGTTAGTGAATGATCTGATTAAATGTTATAAATATATTGATTATATGTGATTGCATGGGTTGGGTTTGATGAAAGGAGGAAGTTATATGTTGTAACGGTTTTTACCGTGATCTGTTGTAGCGATTTTTTTACCGTGATCTGTTGTAGCAGCTCATGCCGTGATCTGTTGTAGTGGCTACGGCCATGATCTGATGATGATCAGCATGACTGCCATCGAGGCGTGTAGCGGTGTGGGTTGATTGTAGAAATCCTCATTGGTGTGAATGGCTGGTACGGGGGCGTGTAGCGGATGGAAACTTAGGATTTGGGCTGGGTTTTGCATATTATTTTGTTATGTATATCATTTGCTTTGTTAAGTTTTGTATTCTAATCTGTGGGCTAAAGCCCAATCTGATGGTGCACAAGGGTTACACACTGAGTCTTGCGACTCACCCTATTAATTAACATTTCAGGTGACACTTAGTGCATCAGACCGGGCTGGAGAGGAACACGAGGTGGCCATACAAAAGAACATTTGGATTCAGCAAAAAGACTTGGGTTTATTATTTATATTTTTATTTATCGAATGATAAATCCCGTTGTAATAAGGCCATGGGCCACTAGGTTATATTTTGTTTTATTATGGGCTTTAATTACTTCTAGTTATTCAAAGTTTTTATTTAAACTAAGGCATGTATTTTAAATTTGGGTTTTAATTCATAAGGGCTTATCTTATTTAGACTATCGACTATTGAATTTTAATCATATTGGAAATATTTTCTGAAAATACGTTATGTTTTACAAAACTTTTCTTAGTGACATACTAGATCCGATCGTGGTGTTTGGGCTGGGTTTGGGGTGTTATAAATTAGTATCAGAGCTCGGTTGAAAACTCGGCTCTGGGGGTTTTTGGGCTCAAAACGTTTTCTAAAGATGGGCTTTTGAAATATGTATGTTTTGAAATTATAATAGGTTGGTAAGCTCGGCATGGCACCTGCGTCTCCTGCCCAAGTCCGCCAGATAAGTATTCTAAACCATTGTGTGATCTAGATGTGGGCTTGATGGGCTTTATGGGACGTAGAGTAGTTAGATTAGAACTTGATGGACTCTAGGCCTAACTGAAACAACTCCTAAAATCTCATAAGACTTAATTTCAGTAAACAAACCCGTGAATGAGCCGCAAGACTAGTGTGTGGTAACAGGCATACGCATGTCTAGGATTGGATCCGGAAGAGCTTGGTATTTAAGCAGTCCTAATGACTCACCTCCTCTTCGCTGGAATCCTACCAGTGCGTAGTATTTATTCACCTTAGCCCGAGTTAGGGTGTGGCAATGGGCATACGCATGTCTAGGAGTGGATTTAGGGAGAGCTTGGTACTTAAGCAGTCCTAGCGACTCACCTCCTCTTCACTAGAATCCTACCTGGTGCGTAGTGACTATTCACCCTAGTTACAAGGACTTGTTGATGGGCTAAACCTTATAATTAAAACTCGAAAGGGACCAGCCACCCTATTTGAAAAGAAATCCACCAAGTTTTGTAAAATTTTCAAAATACATTTGATTTATGAAAATTTTCAACCAATCATGAATTTATAAAATATCTATGATTTGAAAATTTACCCAAAAATCTCATGTTTACCAGAGTAACCCGGGCTATGAAATTAGATTTTTTAAAGTACCTCTGCTGAAAAAAAAAACAAAACAACAACAACAACAACATCAAAGAATCTTGGGTTTGAAAAAAAATTACCAAACTACCCTTACTTTGCACAATGTCCAAAATATCCCTGATTTGTAAAATTACCAAATCACCCCCGAATTTTAAAATTACTAAAATACCCTCGAATTTTAAAATTATCGAAATACCCCCAGATTTCAAAATTATCGAAATACCCTCAAGATTGTAAAATTACCAAAATACCCTTATTTCATAAAATCACCAAGGAACCCTATTTTGAAAAATTACGAAATTACCCTTATAGAAAAAATTACGAAAATACCTCTGGGTAGTGAAACAACGAAAACACCCCTATGAGATTAATGTAAGTGCTTGGATGCTATTTGTATGCGGATGCTTGAATATATGTGTTTCTAGGATTAGAGCATACAAACTTGAAACTGTATTGTGAATGCGAATTCGAAAGAACTACTTTTAAAACTATTATTCATAAGACTGTTCGCGGTTAATCAGTGGAAAGAATTAATGATTCATAAAACTCTTAATTAGATAAACGCCAATCGGAAGAATGAGTACAAGGGGTCGAGGACGTCTGCCGCGTGGACGCGGTAGGGGTAAGATAACTCTGTCTGAGCCAGTAGGGTCAAGCCATAGGTCAGGGAATGAAATGTCGGAGAGGGAGAATTACGGGATCAGGAGACCGGGGATGATGCTGTATCTCAGGCGATGTTGAGGGTTTTAGAGAGGATTGCTGGAGTAGGCGTGGGCACAGGAGCTCGAGAATCTGTCCCGGAGCGGCTTAGGGCCAATGGGGCAGAAGTGTTTAGGGGAGTTTCTGGCGTAGCCCCTAAGACAGCTGAGTATTGGATGGAAGCAACTGAGTGCATAATGGATGACTTAGATTTTACGGTGGAGGAGAAGCTGAAAGGGGTCGTGTCTCTTCTTCGGAAAGAGGCGTACCAGTGGTGGCTCACGGTAAAAGAGGGTACTGCCATACTGGGATTACTTTAAGGAATCGTTTTAAGGAAAGTATGTTGGGGCTAGCTATGTGGACAGCCAGAGGAAGGCATTTCTGAATCTAGTACAGGGAAGTAAATTTGTGGCTGAATATGAGGCGAAGTTTCTGCGTCTGAGCTCCTATGCTCGAGGAATGGTAGCAACCGAATATGAACGTTGTGTTCGGTTCGAGGATGGATTACGGAATGAGTTAAGGGTTTTGATAGCACCGCAGAGAGAGAGAGAGATTTTACTGTTCTGGTGGAGAAGGTTAAGATAGCTGAGGAGGTGAAGCGAACTGAAAGACAAGAAAGGGATAAGGATAGAGATAAGAGGAATTTTGGGCCGTCAGGATCATCTAGAAATTTTCAGAAGAAGCCCAGGATTGATGGGATAGCTCGTGCTCCGATGGGCCAGAATCGATCATGTCCTTCATGTGGGAAGACACATTATGGGGAGTGCAGAAGGAAAACTGATGGATGCTTTAGGTGTGGATCCACGGAGCATATGATTAAGGGCCCACACGATGAATCGAGCACGACCAGGAGACGAGGTTACGATCGGTGGGAGAGAGGTGATCAACAACCACTAAGGGGCCGCGGACAAGCCAGGGGCGATAATGGTAATGAACGCGGTCGTGGAGCATCGGGTAGAGGTGCAGGTTATGCTAAGGCGAGGCTATAATATCCTGATTTTATGGGTCTATGCATTTGGTATGTTGCATGGCTAAGTTAGTTGGCTAAGGCTTTAAGGTGTGTATTGGGCTCAGGTTTGGGCTTTAAAACCTGGGTTAAGTGGCTGATAAATAGTGTTAGTTATAATTTGAGTTAAGTAATTATATTTGGTAGCAAGCTGGGCTTGTGGCCCAATTTTTGGAGGAGTTTTTGGTGGGCATTAAGGTGGCGTCAAAAGGGGGGAGGAGTTGGGCCTTGTGTGGCCACTTAGGGCCCAAATGGATGGGTGAAATTCGGCACTCCTAGAGGAAGGGGGTGGACGGCACAATGGCTACAATTTAGGAGCTTAAATCCTTTTATTTTTAGTGATAAATGATGATAATTAGGAAAGATAAGGATTAAATGGATGAGGGATATGATAAGTGAGGATAAAGTTATCAGGAGGGAGAGAGTTGGCCGAATATCCAACTCAGTGTGTGTATATGTTGTGCCGAAATTATTAGTCAACCTATCATCTCTTTTCTTTCATTTTTTTCCTCTTTTCTCTGAAGCTGAAATTCTTTTCTTTCTTTTCCCCCTGCTTCTTGATAAAACCGAAACTCCCTAGCCTTCTTCTCTTCTCCAACATCTTCCTGAAAGCCGAATTCTTCTTGCTCATATTCCTTTCTTTCATAGCCGAACCATCAGGTGAGATCTCTGTTTCCCGAAGGTGCACCATAAGCCGCATATTCCTCAACAATCTGGTGAGTTTCAGGATTTTGCTTCTGTTCAATTTCTCTCTTTCTTTTCATAAAGATCTAACCTGGATCCTTTGTTCTAATGCCTGTCGATTTCCCCTCTCTGTCCCTAGAAGCTGAATCCTATCTTGTTATAGTCAGAAGTGCCGATTTGTAGGAAAATCGAAGGTAGGTTGGTGGTAGGTTCGGCCTAATGGCCACTTTCTTGTTCTTATGTCTTTGGCCGAATGTTATATGGTACTTGGTAGGGTGCGTTCAACGGTTTGATCTAATATTTTGGGGCTTGGCCAAATGTATAGAGAAAGGTGACGCTTTCTTGAAGACTTTCGGGATCCGACAGTTTAGGTAAGGTTACGATTTAGTGCTATAAATATTTAATTAATTAGATCTCACCATTTACATTCGGTTTAGTGACCAAGGAGTTATTATGGACAATAGTAACAGACAAGCAGTAGGGGTTAGATCTGTAAATCCAACGCCAAAGTATAAGAAATGAGCAGTATCGGGAGTGCGAGATTGGCCATTGGGGTGTGGGCCGACATCGAAAGTAGACCGTAGGCCGATAGTGGTAGTCTCGAGTGACAGTAGTGTAGAGGCAGTAAAAGCGATAGTACGAAAATCAGGTGTGTAACTCTTACGCACTTTCTTACTTAATATGCCTATGTTGTGTGTTGTTAAAAAGCTGAAATGACGGCAAAAGTTACTAAAATGCCCTTGTGGGTAAAAGCGAGGATACCGGGTAAGTTATTACGATTTCCCCGCATTGATTGTGATCTATGAAAGCATGATAATTTGTATACATGATACTTGTTTGTTAAGCATGATCATACGGATGTTGATTGCATGAATATGTGTTATGGGTGATGAGAGGAGGGGGACGTATGATCTATCAGACTGTCACCAGTGATTTGGTATCACACAGTGGGTTGGCCCCACATATTATGAAATTGTGACTAGGTCTCAGTGGTTTGGCACCACCAATGGTTTGGTACCACATATGTTATTATTGTAACTTCAGTTACCAGTGGTTTGGCACCACCAGTGGTTTGGTACCACAAGGGATAGATTTGGGAGACTCGGATGGATACTAGGTTGGATGTATTGCATGACTTGCATATTATTGTATGAATTTGTGTAAGAGCATAACTTCTTTTGGGATGGGGATTTATACACTGAGTCTCGGTGACTCACCCCTTCCTTTACATTTTGTAGATCAGACTTAGATCGTGGATATGGAGCCGGAGTGGACTCGAGGTGGCCATGCTCAGCATTTATTTATTTCAAAGATTTCTTTTTAGACTTAGTTATTTCCGTCAATTTGGGATTTCAGCGTTGTAATAAGGCCGCCTAACTTTTATTTTGGGATGTTTTATTTGGTTGTTTTTTTATAACCTTCGATAAGCGTACTTGGTAAATATGAATTGGTTGTTTTCTTTAAAACCTCGATAAGTATGTGTTTTCTGAAATGCTCACTGATTAAGTAATAAATATGGAGTAAAATTAAGTAACTAAGCTTTTTGAAAACAAGATTTAACACATTTTGAACACCACAAGATTCAAATTCGTTTTCTCTAAAATTATTCAAAAGTTTTCTCCTTAAGCAAAAAAATTGACAATTTGATTTTAAAACATTTTCTCCCCGTGGCATGCCAGATTCGATTGTAATGTTTGGGGTGTTACAGAGGCAGCCAGCTTTGGTCTATGCAGCACATCGCCAAGAGGAAGGAGACGCTCCAGATGCGAATAATAGTGCGTACCCTACCATAGTATACTAGGTGTTTATTTTGGCTTTAGAATTAGAGTGCGCAGCGAAAGCATAGTGGTGAGACTTAGATAGTACGATTACTAGTTAGTTGGAAATTTTGAGGACGAAATTTTTTTAAGGAGGGTAGAACTGTAACATCTCGAATAATTGGGTCTGTGCATTTTATGTGTTTTTAATGCTTAAAATATTAATTTGAGAATTTGAGGTACAATTGGGGCTCAAGTTGGCCTGAGGCCTTGTTTTAAATATTCTGTATAGTCATATTTGGGTTTAAAATAAAGTTTTAGTAGTTTATGGGCATATTGGGCATGTGGCCCAAAGGAAATGGTGCCATTAGAAGAAGAGGAGTTGGCGTCACTTATGCATGAGAAGGCCCAAATTTTGGCAGCTTGAAGCCCAAGTTTTTAGGGCTAAAATTCGGCACTTAAATGAGTGGGGGGACGGCACAAGGTTATTTTTTAGGGATTTCTAGTGTTTATTTAATGTGGATAAATATGCAGATAATGAAGAGAGGAATTAGGGCTATTTTTGAGGAGATAAGGGATCAAGATAAAGGAAAAGATGAGAGCTCATCTAAGGGGCTAGAGTTGGCCAAAAATTTGACTCTGCAAAAGGGGGGAATCGGTTTCCTATAAATAGAGGGGGGTGCCAAAATTTGCTGCTAAAGCTCTCATCTTTCTCTTTTCTCTGCCGAAATTTCTACTCTATGTTTCCTCTCCTTTCTTTTTCTTCAGTTAGCTGAATCTTCAAGCCTTTCCTTGCTCTCTCTTCACTTTTCTTCTTAACCAAAATCATATCAGTTCATCCTTTCGGGATTTTCATAAAAAGCCAAAATCACTAGGATCTCACCCCCTGAAGTTGCCAAATTCTCTTTGATGGAGTCTACTTGTGCCGGAATCTAAAGGAAACAATAGGTAAGTGTTGATTTTGAGGTTTCAATGTTCTTTCGATTTTTCAGAGTCGTTAGCTGAATGGCTATTAAAAACTAATCTCTTATTTCACTCTTCTATTCGGCATTTCGGGATTCAAAGAAGGAGGCCAATTGCATAGATCTCTAAGTTATAGAATCATGTTACTTCCAGGATTTCAAGGTAAGAGGATTTGTTTATTTATACATATATAATTGGGTAGATTACTAACCATGGCCGAATATAGGAGAGGCCTATTTTTACAATTTATCCAGCTTTTGAGCAAGGCTATAGATTGAGGATAATAGATCCGGATAACAAGGACATCGACTAAGAATATTGGATTTCGCGATATCAAGTGTGTAATTCTCTACACCATTTAGATCTGTTTGATTAATATATGATTGTAAGTTTTATATGTTTTGATAAATGCCGAAATCCTGGCAAAATGACGGAAACCCAAAAAGGGTAAAAGCAAATCACCAGGTTAGTGAATGATCTAATTAAATGTTATAAGTATATTAATTATATGTGATTGCGTTTGGTGAAAGAAGGAAGTTATATGTTGTAGCGGTTTTTACCGTGATCTGTTGTAGCGATTTTTTTACCGTGATCTGTTGTAGCGGCTCATGCCGTGATTTGTTGTAGTGGCTACGGCCATGATCTAATGATGAGTAGCATGACTGCCATCGAGGCGTGTAGCGGTGTGGGTTGATTGTAGAAATCCCCATTGGTGTGAATGGCTGGTACGGGGGCGTGTAGCGAATGGAAACTTAAGATTTGGGCTGGGTTTTGCATATTATTTTGTTATGTATATTATTTGCTTTTTTATGTTTTGTATTCTGATCTGTGGGCTAAAGCCCAATCTGATGGTGCACGAGGGTTGCACACTGAGTCTTGCGACTCACCCCATTAATTAACATTTCAGGTGACACTTAGTGCATCGGACTGGGCTAGATAGGAACGCGAGGTGGCCATGCAAAAGAACATTTGGATTCAGCAAAAAGACTTGGGTTTATTATTTATATTTTTATTTATCGGATGATAAATCCCGTTGTAATAAGGCCATGGGCCACTAGGTTATATTTTGTTTTATTATGGGCTTTAATTACTTCTAGTTATTCAAAGTTTTTATTTAAACTAAGGCATGTATTTTAAATTTGGGTTTTAATTCATAAGGGCTTATCTTATTTAGACTATCGACTATTGAATTTTAATCATATTGGAAATATTTTCTGAAAATACGTTATGTTTTTACAAAACTTTTCTTAGTGATATACCAGATCCGGTCGTGGTGTTTGGGCCTGGTTTGGGGTGTTACACTTTCTTTCCAATATAATATTTTATCTTTCATCTCTTTCTTTCCAATATAATATTTCAACAAAGAAAAAGATGAACACTTTCATCTATTTCTTTCCAATTTAATATTTTATCTTTCATCTTTGTCTTTCCAATATAATATTTTATCTTATCTTATAATATATCATAATATCATAAAATAAAATAAACAACTTTAAATCACTATTACATGCATTTTGGCCGGCCTCTAAGTTCAATTGTGGCTAAATTACCTTATCAATACTTCAAATTATAAAACCATCATCAATTCGGTACTTAAACATTTAACCACCAAACTTTCTTTTTATGCGATTAAGCTCTTTTTTTACAATTAAGCACCAAAACAATCAAATTTTAATACGAAAATTTCACATGCACCAATTCACATATAATGAACATAGACAATAATATTTAAAATATTTTTTTGACTTGGATTCATGGTTCCAAAATCACCGTTCCGATTAGGGTCAAAATCGGGCTGTTACAACTCTCCCCCCTTAAGGATTTTCGTCCTCAAAAATCTTACCGGTGAATAGGTTAGGATAACATTCTTTCATTGAATCCTGAAGCTCCCAAGTTGTTTCCTCAACCCCATGCTTATGCCATAGTACTTTCACCAATGAGATTTTCTTATTACGTAGCTCTCTCACTTCGCGAGCTAAAATATGAATCGGTTCTTCCTCATAGGTCAAATCAAACTGAATCTCAATCTTTGATGGATTAATCACATGAGAAGGGTTGGATCTATACCATTGGAGCATCGAAACATGAAAAACATTATGGATCTTTTCTAGTTCAGATGGTAATAATAGCCTATACGCAACCGGCCAATCCATTTCAAAAACTCATATGGTCCAATGAATCTTGGGTTAATACCAAATCTGAGTATTTTCTTCCACGGTGAGACTTTAAAAAGCACACGATCACCAATCTAAAACTCTATATCTTTACACTTTAAGTCTGCATATGATTTCTGATGATCTGACGCTACTTTCAAACTTTCACGGATCACTTTTACTTTTTGTTCGGTTTCTTTACCCAAATCAACCCCGTATATCTTGTTTTCACTGAGCTCGGTCCAATACAAAGGTGTACGACATTTACGAATGTACAAAGCCTCATAAGGTGCCATTTTGATACTCGGTTGAAAGCTATTATTGTACTCAAATTCAATTAAAGGCAAGTATTGTTCCCACGTACCCTCGAACTCGAGAACACAACATCTCTGTAACACCCCTTAACCCTAAACCGTCACCGAAATAGGGTTACAAGGTATTACCGAACATATCAGACAATTTACTAATCACTCACAAATAAAATAACATTCATAGAATAATTTAATAATTAAATCCCTATATTGGATTCTCAATGCCCAAAGCATATAATAAAAGTAAAATGAAACTTGTTCAATCACTCTAGAAAATTTTTCGTAATTTTTTAATCTACAATTAGACTTTCACTCTTTATTCAATTTGATCCTTTTCTCTAACTACTTTAAATTAAACTAAATTCACTTATCAAAAATCTAATTCAACCTATACCAACTTCGTAAATATTTTTAATAAATATTTACGGACTCGTTTTCCTAGGACGGAGGCCCTAAACTCACTTTTCTGGTGCCCGTAGAATTTGGGTTATTAAAATTCTTCCCCCCTTAATAAATTTCATCCTCGAAATTTACCTGAAAATAGATGGGGGTACTGTGCTCTCATAGTTTCTTCAGGTTCCCATGTTGCTTCTTCCACACTATGACTTCTCCATAACACTTTCACTAGAGGAACCTTTTTATTTCTTAATTCTTTTATTTCTCGTGCTAGAATCTCAATTGGTTCTTCTTCATAAGACAAATCTGGTCGAATCTCAATAATTTCAGTAGAGATAACATGAGAAGGATCTGATCTATATCTTCGAAGCGTCGAAACATGAAAAACATCATGAATCTTCTGTAATTCTGGAGGTAAAGCCAGACGATAAGCTACTGGTCCAACTCGCTCTACTATTTCATATGGCCCGATATAACAAGGACTTAACTTTCCTTTCCGGCCAAATCTCAATACTTTCTTCCAAGGAGAGACTTTAAGAAATACCTTGTCACTGTAATATCCCGGGTTAGGGGCTATTTTGTTGTTGCATGTTTTTCATGTGTTTGGTATGATGCGTTGTTGTTTGTGTAGAATCGGGGCTTAATTGTAGGCCAGGAGTGTGCCTGATTAGGTAGGAAAATTTTAATTTTTTTGCCTTAGGTGTAGGGAGCTGATAGAGTTGGGGTTTAAGAAAATAAATTGGAGTTTTATTGCACAAGTGAAGAGCTGGCAGAGTGGCAAAGGAGGAGCTTGGTGTGGCGTCATCTACATGTGAGGGAGGTTCAGAGTTCAAGTCGTAGAGCTTCCATTTTGGCTTCTTTTTGGGACGGCATGGAGGAGAGGTAGAAGGCTAATCAAATTCTACCTTGGACCAAGTCTTCACATTCGAATGGAGGGTAGAGAGTGAATTTAGGAAGTTGACTGGTTCAAAATTGTTTGAATTTGTGGCTTGGAGTGTTTTGGGGGATTATGGCCGAATTTGTGGGGTGTTGGAGTGGGGGTGTGGACGGTTTGGTAGTGGTAAGGGAGGTGTGCCGAAATGCACTTCTCATTTTGTGCATTTTTGGCCAAAAGCAATTGTGAAGCATTCTTTTCTTTTTCTTTCTTTTGTCAAAAAGTAACCCGAAACTTCAAGAGTTTTTCCCATTTCTTCTTCTTTTGTTCAAGTGTGCTAAAACCGAAACTCTCTCTTCTCCAACATCCTTTCCCTCTTTTTGAAACTTGGATTTGCCGAAACTAATACCTTTTCTTATCATATTTTCGTTTCTGTTCTCCTAATACTCTAGTGCCGAATTCACATTGCCTCTTAAATTAATTTCCATATATCTCCTCTTTCATTTCTTGAAGTACTTGAGCCGAATATCCTCCTTTTTATTTTCTTTCACTTTTGTTGTTTGTGAGCCGAATTTTCATTCATCTTTCTCATCTCTTGTTTGAAACTCGCTTCCTTTTCACATTGTTTTCTCTAAACCGAATTTATCCCTTCTTTTTGTTGAAGCTTTGGCGAATATCAACCCATCCCTTCTCCATCTTTTCTTGCGTTCTTTTTTTGTGAGTAAGGCGAATCTCCAATCCCTCCTAGTGTAGTCTTGACCGAATAGCGATGAAGGGTTGGGGCCTTGTTTCAATCGTTTGGAATCACGGTAAGTGTTGGCCGAATGGCCATGTCTATCTTCTCTTAGTTCTTAGTTAGTCAAAGCTTCAAGAGATTAATGTTTCCTTCTTGATAGGTTGGCCGATTGTCTAAGGAAACCACTTTTTGGTTCGGGATTTGGTAGGAAACCAAATCAGGTGAAAGGTAAGAGTGATTCGACAACTCTTGTGGTCTAATGGTGTTGGCCGAATGGTCTTAGTGCCTAACCCCTATGATTGGCCGATTGTTATAGGAGTCAGATTCGAGGGACATAGATCATTCGTTGGGATTTCTAGACTCGTAGTTACCAGGTGTGTAAACTAACACACTTCTGTTTAGTAATATGATTGATAACCTGTGTGATGATTAATGAAACAGTGATGATTGATATGATACCCTAATGGGTATGATTCTGGACTCGGGTAAGTCAGTATTACTATTTTAATGATGATCTATATGTTACCATGACTGTGGATATATGTGACACGAGATATGAGATTAGACATAATAGCATGAGATGCATGATTGTATGATATGCATGATTACATGAGTATGGTATGTTGATGGGTGATACGAGTGGAGGAGCGATGATATTTTGTGTCTTGTGAGCACCGATGCTTTGGTAGCACACTTTGTGACTTTGGGTCACCAGAGGTTTGGCACCTCCAGAGGTTTGGTACCTCGGCGTCTCGTCCCAGTGGCTCAAGATCACGATGGGTTGGCCCCACGATGATTATACGGGATTGACGCCGTTGTTTTGGTAACACACGATGGGTTGGCCCCATCACCGCATTTGTGACTACGGTCACCGTGCTTTGGTAGCACATTGTGTCTTTGGGACACCAGAGGTTTGGCACCTCATTGCGACTAGTCCCTGTGGTTTGACTACCGTGGTTTGGCCCCACTTGAGATATGGGATCGTCTGCTAGTGATTTGGTATCACACGATGGGTTGGCCCCATCATCATTGGATTCGTGACTTCGTCCACCAAAGCTTTGGTAGCACAATTGTGTCTTTGGGACACCAAAGGTTTGGTACCACATTGATGGATATTGTGTCTTTGGGACACCAAAGTTTTGGTAACACATTGTGACTATACGTCACCGTGGTTTGGCACCACCAGTGGTTTGGTACCACACGGGGTAGAAAAGGCGATATGGATGGTTAGGACTGGGTTGCATTAATTATGTTGCTATGTATGATGTGTGTTAGCTTGTTGTTTTATCGGGAGCGGGATTTATACACTGAGTCATTCGACTCACCCTCTCCTTGACATTTCAGTGACTTATAGACGCGGACATGGGCCGGGATGGACTCGGGTGCTCATGCCATGTGGAATAAAAGTTTTACTCAGATGTTATGCTTTGGGTGCTTTAGTTATTTACGTTCAGTTGGGTTTTATTTCGGATTTGTAAAAAGCCTTTAAATTATGCCTTTTGGTATTATGTTTTAAGTTTGATTTTAATATGCCTTAACAGAATAATTGGGTTAATTTGCTAAAACTTGACATAACAACGATTTCAAAACTTAAACGATATGTTTTCAACTATACCATCGGGTATCGCACTGATTTTATAAGCATATGAAAATCAATTGTTTCCCAACTTGGAATCAAATTTTTACTAAGATCAAATGTTTTATTAACGAAATTAAACAACTGTTTTTCAAACGGAACAAAGTTTTATGAAATCTATTTAGTGCAACCTCGAAATTTTCAAACTCGTTTTCCCCGTAACATACCGTTCGGTGGCGTGGTGTTTGGACCGGTCCAGGGTGTTCTGATCACCAACTGAATATTCAATATCTCGCCGTTTCAAATCAGCATAAGACTTCTGCCTATCAAAAGCTATTTTTAATTTCTCTTGTATCTTTTTTACTATTCCTTCAGTTTCTTGGATCAACTCAGGCCCGATTATTTTTCTTTCATTTAATTCGGTCCAACACACAGGTGATCTACATCTTCGCCCATACAATGCTTCATACGGAGCCATCTGAATACTTGATTGAAAACTATTATTATACACAAATTCAGCTAAGGGTAGATAACGTTCCCAACATGATTCAAAATCAATAATGCAAGCCCGAAGCATATCTTCTAATATTTGAATTACTCGTTCAGATTGCCCGTTAGTTTGCTGATGAAATGCAGTGCTGAAATTAAGTCTGGTACCTAGAGAACCGTGTAATTGTCTCCAAAATCTTGATGTAAACCGCGGATCTTGGTCTGAAATAATAGATACAGGAATACCATGCAGTCTCATTATTTTCCTAATATAGATCTCAGCCAACTTCTGTAGAGACCAATCAGTTCTGACTGCTATAAAGTGAGCAGACTTAGCAAGCTGATCAACTATCACCCAAATAGCATTCTTTTTATTTGTTGACAATGGTAATCCCGTAACAAAATCCATTTTGATTCGATCCCATTTCCATTCTGGAATATTAATAGGCTGAAGTAAACCTGTTGGTACCTGATGTTCCGCTTTTACCCGCTGACATGTCAAACATTTACCAACATACTCGACTATATCTCTTTTCATTCCAGGCCACCAGTATAGCTCTCGTAAATTTCGATACATCTTCGTACCTCCAGGGTGCAAAGCAAATAAACTATCATGAGCTTCTCGAAGAATCAACTCTTTAAGTTCTGAAGTAACTGGAATACAAATTCGATTACGGAATCTCAAACAATCTTGATCATCAATACTGAAATTTTCTACTGAGCCACTCAATACCATCTCTCTCTTCTTCAACAACTTATCATCTTTCAACTGTGCTGATTTGATCTGATCAAACATTACCGGCTTAATTCTCAACTCAGCTAAAAGACTCCCATCATCATCGATCTTCGAGCCGCAAAACATTGCTCTTAACTCTATTGCAGCTTTTCTACTTAGTGCATCAGCTACTACGTTTGCCTTTCCCAGATGATAATCTATGACACAATCATAATCTTTCAAAAGCTCGATCCACCGTCTCTGTCTCAAATTTAACTCCTTTTGCGATAGAAGATATTTGAGACTTTTATGATCGGTATATATATAACATTTTTCACCAAAAAGATAATTCCTCCAAATCTTTAATGCAAAAATTATAGCGGCCAACTCCAAGTCATGAGTCGGATAATTACGCTCGTGTGGTTTCAACTATCTAGATGCATAGGCTATTACCTTCCCATTCTGCATCAGAACACAACCCAGACCATTCAAAGAAGCATCACTGTATAATACAAAATCCTTACCTGATTCTGGTAACGTCAAAACTGGTGCCTCGGTTAACATTTGCTTCAACATATCAAAGCTCTTCTGACACTGATCATCCCAGATAAAAGGAACATTCTTCTGTAGTAATTTAGTCATTGGCAAAGCTATCTTTGAAAATCCATTCACAAATCTTCTGTAATACCCAGCTAAACCAAGAAAACTACGTACCTCAGACACATTCTTTGGCACTTTCCATTGAACAATTGCTTCATTTTTTCTCGGATCAACTCTAATTCCATCTGCTGATACCATATGTCCCAAAAATACAACCTATGATAACCAAAACTCACATTTACTAAGCTTTCCATACAAATGCTTCTCTCGTAATATCTGTAGTATAATTCTAAGATGTTGATCATGTTCTGACTCTGATTTAGAATAGACCAGTATATCATCAATGAAAACTACCACAAACTGATCCAAATATGGCTGAAAAATACGGTTCATCAAATCCATAAAAGCAGCTGGGGCGTTAGTCAACCCGAATGGCATTACTAAAAATTTATAGTGACCATATCTTGTACGGAAGGCTGTCTTTGATACATCACATTCTTTTACCCGTAATTGATAGTAGCCCGATCGGAGATCAATCTTTGAAAATACAGTAGCTCCTTTCAACTGATCAAATAAATCATCAATGTGGGGAAGTGGATACTTATTCTTGATTGTTACCTTGTTTAACTGTCTATAATCAATACAAAGTCGCATCGAGCCATCTTTCTTTTTAACAAATAGCACCGAGCTCCCCATGGTGAAATACTCGGTCTAATAAATCCACGGTCTAACAAATCTTGTAACTGTATCTTTAACTCTTTCAGTTCAATGGGCGACATACGGTATGGAGGCATAGAAATTGGACTCGTACCCGGATACACTTCAATAACAAATTCAACTTTTCTGTCTGGTGGCAAGCCTGGTAACTCTTCAGGAAATACATCTGGAAACTCGCAAACTATTTTAATTTTACTGCATTGGCTACTAACTGAATCTGAATTAATAACATAAGCTAAGTATGCTGTACAACCCTGCTGTAAGAACTTATTAACCTTCATTGCTGAGATAACACATGTTGGCCCACTGTTCCGAATCCCCTTGATCTTAATATTGTTACCATCATTGGTCTAAATGCTGAATTTCTTCTTATAACAGTCCAAAATCACACCATGTTCAGACAACCAATCCATACCTAATATTATATCAAAATCTCCAAATGGCATAATCAACAAATCAACTGGAAAAGTTTCATTCTGAATTTTCAACGGACATCTCGGACATACTTGATTTATTATTACTGTTTGCCCTAATGGACTTGACACTTCTATTGTTACACTAGACATTTCAGATTCAAATTTTCCCAATTCAACTAACTTCAAATTTATATATGAATGTGAAGATCCAGGGTCAATCAAAGCATAAACAGGCTTAGAATATAGTAAAAATATACCTGTTACAACATCATGTGCATCGCCATCTTCCCGGGCTCTAACTACATAAGCTCTGGCCGATACTCTAGCTTCAGACTGCTGGGTCACTATATCACTCCATCTTCTCGTACCTCCTCCTCTAGATACTGGTCCACCTCTGGTCGATCCTCTGCCTCTAGCTGTAGATACTGATATCTGTGATATCACAGGTGTAGCACTATTAGTCTTCGGACAGTCTCTGATGAAATGATCTTTAGAACCACATCGAAAATAGCCTCTAGCTAATTTCCAACATTCTCCTCTATGTTTCTTCCCACAGTGCTGACAATCTGGAATTTTTATTTCCTGAGATGGACCTCTTACACTACCGGTAGACACTGTAGTTTGTTTTTCCCAATTTTTGTCTCCTCTATCTGTTCGGAAACTAGATCTTCATCCACCTCTAAAATCTCAAGATCTTTTAAATGAAGGATTCGAACTCATAGTTCCTGTATGTTTCCCAACTGATTTTAAGGCTTCAGGCTTTTTGTCTAGTCCCAAGACTTGCTCTACCATCTTGGCCTGCTCGATCAAATCAACAAATTCAGTGATTCGCTGAGACACCAATTGCAATTTTATTTCATCCCTTAATCCCTGTAGGAATCTTTTACAACTATCGGCTTCAATTGGTACAAACTCTGATGCATATCTACCAAGTCTTGAGAACGCCCATTCATAATCCACTACTGTCATTTCACCTTGTTTAAGCATAAAAAATTCTTGTTTCTTATCTACCATATACATATCCCCTATATGCTTCTTTTGAAATTCTTTTTGGAATAGATCCCATGTTACCTGATCAGTCGGTAAATGTCTGATTACGGATTCCCACCATAGATATGCCTAACCCTGTAATAAAGATACAGCACATAATAGGCTTTCTCGTGACGTACATTCTAACTGCTGTAAAATTCTTTTTGTTGCCTCCATTCAATTTTCAGCTATAGACGGATCAACTCCTTTCAGACTCTAAAATTCTCAGTGCACCGTATTTTCTTAGTTCCTTAATAGGGGCCCGCTAGGAGAACAGTGTACAGTAGTGGTAGCAGTATAGACTCCGCTATTCATTTGAAGAGCATCGCTAAAACCCTTACTACATCATAATTATTTCTACCTTTTTCATCTCTCTTCCTAATGTTCTCTCTTTCTACATTGGGAGGCTGATTTCTGATCGGATTTACACTAGGTGTAGCTGACTCAATTTCATCTAAATCATATGATTCTTCATCTCCAGTGAACATTTCTTTATTTATATCATCAATGTGTTTATCAGACATCTTTAATCTATAAAACAAAATTAAATAAATAGGTCAGCATCCAAAATTCCCAACTCAATTTTTAGTTCAAAAGTGGCATGTACTACTAAACTCACTTCCGAGCTCAAATTGGCCCGAGAATCGACTAAACCTGATAAGTTCTGATACCAATAAAAATTGTAACACCCCCTAACCCTAAACGGTCACTGGAACAGGGTTACAAGGTATTACCGAACATATCAGACAATTTACTAATCACTCACAAATAAAATAACATTCATAGTATAATTTAATAATTAAATCCCTATATTGGATTCTCAATGCCCAAAGCATATAATAAAAGTAAAATGAAACTTGTTCAATCACTCTAGAAAATTTTTCGTAATTTTTTTAATCTACAATTAGACTTTCACTCTTTATTCAATTTGATCCTTTTCTCTAACTACTTTAAATTAAACTAAATTCACTTATCAAAAATCTAATTCAACCTATACTAACTTCGTAAATATTTTTAATAAATATTTACGGACTCGTTTTCCTAGGACGGAGGCCCTAAACTCACTTTTCCGGTGCCCGTAGAATTTGGGTTATTGCAATCTCAACAGATCCTCAAGTATTTGAATAATACTCTCGGATTGACCATCCGTCTGAGGGTGAAAAATAGTGCTAAAATGTAATTTAGTACCTAATGCATCTTGCAGTTTCTTCCAAAACCGCGATGTAAACTTCGGATCTCTATCTGAAACAATAAAAATAGGTACTCCATGTAATCGTACAATCTAAGAAATGTACAATTCAGCTAGCTTATGGAGTGAAAAATCTGTATGGACCGAAATGAAGTGAGCCGATTTCGTCAATCTATCAACAACAACCCAGATTGCATCTTTCTTGCTCGATGTCAACGGTAACCAAGATACAAAATCCATTGTGACTCGATCCTATTTCCACTTGGGTATCATAATTGGCTGAAGTAATCCAGATGGCACCTGATGTTCGGCTTTTACTTGCTGAAATATCAAACATTTCGACACGAGTTCTGAAATATCTTGTTTCATACTGTGCCACTAGTAATGCTGTCTCAAATCATTATACATTTTCGTGCTACCTGGGTGAATAGAAAATCTACAATTATGAGCTTCATTACAAATCATCTGAATCAACTCAGGATCCTTTGGTACACATATTCGGTTTCTGAACCGTAAACATCCCTCAGTATCAACCTGAAATTCTGAGTCAGCATTCAAACCACAGTGCTTCCTTTTCACCATCAAATTATTATCAACCCTTTGAGCTTTACAAATATGTTGAACAAATAACGATCTCACTTTTAATCCTACTATAATTGTACCATCGTCAGTTATAGCCATATCTACATTTATCGCGTGCAAAGCAAACAGTAATTTTCGGCTTAATGCATCAGCAACCACATTAGCCTTCCCTAGGTGATAATCAATCACAAGCTCGTAGTCTATTAATAATTCCAATCATCGTCGTTGTCTCAGATTCAGATCCTTCTGAGTTATTAAGTACTTTAGGCTTTTATGATCGGAATAGACATGGCATTTTTCACCGAATAGATAGTGGCGCCATATCTTCAGAGCAAAGACTAAAGCGACTAATTCGAGATCATGCGTCGGATAGTTCTTTTTGTGCGGCTTTAACTGTCTTGAGGCGTAGGCTACAACCTTACCCTCCTGCATCAAAACACAGTCCAAACCATTCAAGGACGCATCACTAAAGATAACGAACTCTTTACCTGACTCTGGCTGAACAAGCACTAGAGCTTCAGCCAATAAAGTTTTCAACTGATCGAAACTCTTCTGGCACCTCTCCATCCATTCGAATCTAACATCTTTCTAAAGTAGCTTTGTCATCGGAGTTGCAATCATGGAAAAACCTTTCACGAAGCGTCTATAATAACCGGCAAGTCCCAGAAAACTCTGAACTTCGGAAATATTCCGCGGAGGTTTCTAATCAAGTATAGCCGAAATCTTACTCGGATCAACCCGAATACCTGATGCTGAAATAACATGCCCTAAAAAGCTAAATCCGCGTAAGCAAAACTCACATTTACTAAATTTTGCGTACAACTGTTTATCATGCAAAATTTGCAACACAAGTCTCAAGTGTTCAGCATGTTAAGTTTCGTCGCGTGAATAGATCAGAATATCATCTATAAACACAACCACAAACCGATCTAGATACTGTCTGAATACCCGATTCATCAAATCTATGAAAACGGTAGGGGCATAGTGAGTCCGAACGGCCGGCCACTAAGTTCAATTGTGGCTAAATTACCTTATCAATACTTCAAATTATAAAACCATCATCAATTCGGTACTTAAACATTTAACCACGAAACTTTCTTTTTATGCGATTAAGCTCTCTTTTTTACAATTAAGCACCAAAACACTCAAATTTTAATACGAAAATTTCACACACACCAATTCACATATAATGAACATAGACAATAATATTTTAAATATTTTTCTGATTCGGATTCGTGGTCCCGAAACCACCGTTCCGATTAGGGTCAAAATCGGGCTGTTACAGAAGTTACGGCAGGAGCAGATTTAAGCTATAAGTCGAAGCGTTGGTTCTCATGCCCTTGAAGATGCAGTGGGATAGAATGAAGCTACTGAAAGAAGCCCAAGATTTGAAAACCGGGCAAAATGGTCCTTTTTGAAGTCTTTGCTTTATTTTCGTTACACGACAATGAGTAAAGGGGGCAGCTGTAAAAGCCCATTTTCACCCGGGCCCAAAATAAATTAAAAAACAAAAAATAAATGAAACCATTAAAAAACCAACCCAAATAAAATAAAGTCCAAAGTCCATTAAATAAAAATTACAGTAGGCCTAAAACATTAAAACCCAAATACAAATTTCTAAACCAAAACAGACCCAACTGAGCCCAATTTTTAATCGAAAACAACGAGGCCCAAATGGCTCAAAGCTCTAGCACTTCAAGAAACCTTAGAGGTTTCTGAAACCTCTGAGCACCTCACCCACGAGCAGCCTCCACACGCGCGCCTCCTCCACGTCACTTGTACAGCCTCCGTTGTGTCACACGCCTGCAGAAAAGAAGGAAAAAGTAGAGAATAACAAAAGAACCAGCAATAACAGAAAATGGCAAAAACAGACTGTATTTTATTTTTTATTTTCGATTTCATTCTGCTATAAAAGACGGAAGAAATCATTTGTAAAAGGATCCCATTTTTGTACCTACGAACACACATATATACAAAATATAGAAGGAATATAAAAAGAAAGGTGATTTTCGATCACGCTTCTGGGAAACTTTGTTCTTATTTCTGGGATTTTCATTTGTCGCATAAAAAAACAAAATACATATAGAAGAAAAAAGTGGTTCTTATCTGTTTTTTGGTGTCGTTCTAGCCTAGGTTTGCTCCTTCGGCCCAGATATTGACAGATCATTGTGCATCTGGTTGAAACTACGATAGTGGTAGAGGTGCCAGTGCGCTGACGAAACCCAATGGTCGGCTAAGAGGGCAGGGGGTTCTAAAACTTTTGGAAAAAGGTTTTGAAACCTGTTTTGAAAGAGGCATTTCGGTGATCTGAAGGCATATAGCCATTTAGATTTTTTTTAGTTTTAATAATAAAAGAAACGGTGCCGTTGGAAGGAGGTGACCTGCGCGTCAACCCGATTCGTGTACTGGGTCCCCACATTTTGCTCTAATGGGCAATTTTCGCGATTAGTCCCCCTTCTCTGTGTTGTTATTCGATTAGACCCTAGCTACTTCTTATTTTTTTAATTAGCCTCGGTAATTCAAACGCGATTTCAATTTGGTCCGACTCGAATGCTGCATTTTGGGCTTTGGAAATATTTGCTGGTTCGGTCCTTGACTATTTGGGCGCATCTTAATTTGGTCCTCAATCTTGCTTAAATTGTTCCATTTATTTATAAAATAGCCTGGTAGTTTTATTTTTAATTCAATTAGGTATATTTTATTTATTTATCATATAAATGTTTGATTTCAAAATTTCCTATTTCTTTGTTTTAATAATTTGCATAAATTTTAACATAAATACTCTTACATATTATTATTTTATATATATACACACATAATTTATATTAAAATTATCTCGTTTTATGTATATATTATTATTTTCATATTATTTTATGTGTTTTCTCTTATATATATATATTTTTTGTTTTTAAATCTATATATAAATATATAATTTCTCTCTTAAAGATCTTATTTTAAATTATGTTTTATTTAGTTCCAACACTTCCTTACATTATTATTTTTATGTACATACGTTATTTATATTAGGTATCGTTTTAAAATCATTTTGTATATCACATATTTAAATTACAAATGATATATATATTGAACTCATTTATGTAGCATTATGTGTGTTGGTAATTGGCTTTGAGTTTCTTTTAGAATTGTTTTTTTTACTCATAAGATTTTAAATATTATCATTTTAAACATGATGTGTTGTGAAATTATCGATGTTGTATATTTCAAATTATATGAGCGTATTGTTATCTTTGTTATTCATTTGTGCAAATTTGTATTCATTCATTATCATTCCATATTATATTTTTGTTTCTCATTATCAAAAAGTGATTAAATAAAATGCATTTGAGTCAATTTTAAAATTGCGTATTTGAAAATTTTTCAAAATAAGGAAATATTTGTGTGTTTGGGAATTCGAGGAAATTGTGCCCTATTGTGTTGGGTTTCTATTTTTTGTTTGACCAAATAATCAAATAGGCCTTTTAAAAATTTGTCCATGTTTTAAAGAAAATAAGGCAATATTTGTGCATTTGGAAATTCGAGGAATAGTGCCCTATCGTTGTAACAACCCAAACCCGGCCCAAACACTACGACCGAATTTGGAGTGCTACAGAGAAAATGTTTTGTAAAACTCTTTAAAACCGAATGAACTTTTTGATAAAAGATAGTGTTTAAGTTTAAAACAGTTGTGGTGTATAAAAATCATACTTAGGTTTATTTTAAAAATCTACTAAGTCAAGTTGTTATAGATTTCAAGTGTACCCGATGGCACAATAAAACATTTTGCGATTTAATTTTGAGGAAACATGTGTATTTAATTTAATATTAATAAAATAGTCTAAAACAAATTATCCAAAATATGCAAAATAACAAGGTAAAGTATTAGGAGGCCTTATTACATCCGAAATAAAATTTAACCAGCGGTAAAATAAAATAAAGTAAAGTCCATGTCCATCTAATAATTTCCACTGCATGGCCACCTCGAGTCCCTCCGGCTCCATCTCCGCGATCTACTCATCTGCAAAATGTTAAGGGAAGGGGTGAGTCACCAAGATTCAGTATGTAAATCCCCTACCCGGAAAATATATCTCATACACAATTTATTAACAAACATGTTCATGCAACCCAACTAGTCATCCATACTCCTTTTTCCTACCTCGTGTGGTCAAAACCACTGATGACTTAAAGTCACAATTTAAATGATGGGGCCAACCCATCGTGTGGTCAAAACCACTGATGACCATAGGTCACAATATATCAAATGTGGTCAAAACCACTGGTGGTACCAAACCACTGGGACTTAGTCGCAATAATCAATTGTTGTGGTCAAAACCACTGATGACCATAGGTCACAATAATCTGATGGGGCCAACCCATCTTGTGGTCAAAACCACTGATGACCATAGGTCACAATATATCAAATGTGGTCAAAACCACTGGTGGTACCAAACCACTGGGACTTAGTCGCAATAATCAATTGTTGTGGTCAAAACCACTGATGACCATAGGTCACAATAATCTGATGGGGCCAACCCATCTTGTGGTCAAAACCACTGACGACAGTCCATAATATCATCCCCCTCCTCTCATCAATCCCACCATCACATGCTTTTATAACAATTTTCATAAATCATACCGTAGCATTTAATCATCATGTGATGGCATACAAATCATATATCAAAAATCACAAGTTAGGGGACTTACCCGGAATCCATGTTTAAGCCCACAAGCATATCATAGATCACTACCAAAATTTGAACTCAAGACAATAATATAGCAAGTTTATTAATAAAGTGTGTAAAGAGTTTACACACCTGTTTCTACCAGAATTCCTAGATCCCGAAGATCCGATCTACGTCGCTAGATCTCTTGTCCTTACAAATGATTCAGTTTCCTACCAAATCCCGAGCCAAGCGATGGTTCACCTCCGACAATCGGCCACACCACCACTTATTGAAATCGGCAGCACCTTGCTTAAGGGACGATCCGTCCTAAGCGCTTTATGGAAGAGATATTCAGCTAGCAACACGGATGGAAGGTGCAATTTTTAGTAAAAGAGAGAGGGTAGGTTCGGCTAAAATAGAAGAAAAGAAGAAAAGAATTTTTGAATAACTTTAGCAATTGTGGTTGGGAAGAATTCGGCCAGCAACAAGAAGAGAAAGGAACAGAATTTTTTTTTATGGATTTCGGCCTCCTCTCTAGGTGATAAAACCGAATGTGAATGGCCTTAATGAATCCTTCATTCGGCCAACTTTCATCCTCATTTTGTGATAATTTCTAGCTTTTAATTATCACTTAAAAAAACATTTATCTCCTATCCCCACCTTTATCACCTTTTCAAAAACAATTAAACAATAAAGCCACCCTTGCTTTCTATCTTAACATGAATAAATAATAAACTAAAGGTTAGCATACCCCAACCGAATTCTAAGACCAAAAACTAGTTTAATCCTTTATCAATTTCCTATATATTCTCTTATCCTTTAACAATTAACAAATAAAATAATCCCATTTAATCCATTATTACTTCTTTAAAATAAAATAAAAAATAAATTAATCGCTATCCCCCCACTCCAGCCGAATTCTAAATCAAAAACAATTATCCTTATCTTCTAATTTAAACTCCATGTGCAGGCCACTCACGCCAACTTGAAAAAAAAAATAAAACACCAATGCAGTTCCTTTGAATCGAACCCGCGACCCCCACTGCAGCCCTCTCTTCTAACGCCCCAAGCCATTTCTCCCCACTGGACTTTCATGTCATGAGCCCTCATCTTTTAATTATAAGCCTTCTTCCTGGCCCTTACTCCTTCAACGCCAAAGCCCAAAAAAAATAAAACTCCTTGCGTCCCTTGCGTTTTGAACCCGAGACCTTCATGCCAACACCCTTAAGTGGCGCCCCAAGCCACTCCGCCCACCTGCCTTTCATGTCAATAAGCCCCCCTGATTTAATTATAAGGCCTTCCTAGGCCAAAAAGCCCACAAGGAAAAAAAAACATTTCCCCCTTGTTCCTGCCGAGGCTCGAACCCAAGACCCCCTTGGACGCCACCTCCAAGGCACCTAAGTGGCGAATGATGGCCACTTAGCCATGCTGTTCTTTGTGTCACGTTTCGCCCAAAATTTTATTTAAGCCCTAACTTCTCCTAGCTCCTTTCTTTTAAGTACCTTAAAAGTGTTTTTTTTTAATACCGACTTCAACCTAATTCGGGGTTGTTTCTAGACCCTAAATCATGCCAAATAAAATCATATTTATTCATTTCTTGAAGCCCACATGGAATTTATTTAAATTACAAATAACCCCTAATTCAGGGTGTTACAATTCTACCCCCCCTTAAAAATAATTTCGTCCTCGAAATTACTTACTAACGAATAGTCGTACATCTTAACTCACCGTGCTATGCTTATGTCTGCAGACTCTCGATCTTAATAGAACTATCCTACTTCCTAGGCACAATCTCTAAGTTCACAACCAAGGTTTGTGCACTTCCTAGTAAAACAAGAAAACTCTACAACAATCAAAGCAATTAAGGGTATTCTAGAAGTAAGAAACATACCCGTTGTCTCGTCTGGCACATCCTCCTCCTCGCGACGGCCAACTGCATAAACCAACCTTGGTTGCCTCGCCTCTGCACCTTCAGCACCTCGGCCACGCCTGCTACCATTTCCATTACCCCTAATCGCACCTCGACCCTCTCGTGGTTGTTGGTTATCCTTCTATTCGGTGCACGATCCTCGACCTTCCGTTCTCACCTAGCCGCTTCCTAGACGCGCTCTAACTCGATGCTCCATGTACCCACATTCAAAGCATCCACGATTACCATTCCAACACTCCCCCTTGTGAAACTTGCCATACTTATCACACCGTGGCAACCATTGAGGATTAGTAGCAGCAGCAGGCCTAGCAGCTTGATCCGACCCATCAAACCTCGTCCTCTTACTCGCTTCATTACCCAAGAACCTTGAAGGTTTCGAGCTCCTCTTATTCCACTGCTGTTCTTGGTTCCGCTTAACTGACTGTCTTACTCCTCAAGAACTTTAGACTTCTCCACAAGAACAACAAACTCTCGTTCCTGCTGTGGAGCTATCATCATTCTCAGTCATCTCTAAGCCCATCTTCGAACCTGACACAGCGCTCATGCTCGGTACCCACAATATCACGAGCATACCTACTCAACCGAAGGAACTCGGCCTCATATTCCGCCACTGACTTATTTCCCTGAACCAGGTTCAAGAAAGCCTTTCGCTGTGCGTCTACATAGCTAGTTCCAATATACTTCCTTTGGTAGGCTTCCCTGAAGAATTCCCAAGTAAGGTTCTCTACCACCGTTCCGTCCCTTACGGTGAGCCACCACTGGTAAGACTCATCCCGAAGCAAGGAGGTGATACCCTTCAACTTCTCCTCAGCGGTGAAATCCAAATCACCCATAATCCTTTCAGTGGATTCCAACCAATACTCACAGCTGCGGGCGCCACTCCGAAACTCCTCTCAATAATACTTCGCTCATAGTGGCGAGTCGCTCACCCACAGCACTTACGGCTCTCTGCACCCGCACCAGCCTCGGCAACTCGTTCCAGTACCCATAATATAGCTTGAGATACGACATCATTTCCACCTTGCCCGATCTTGAAATTGGTTTCTGCACGCAGATCCAAGATCTCATTTCCGGACCCATGACCGCACCTTGCGGGCTCGACAAGGTCATCCTACCCCTACCACGCCACGCGGCAGACGTCTACGACCTCTTGAACTCATTCTAACGATTGCGTTTATCTGCTTAAGAATTTTATGCATTAGTACTTGTTTCACTTTGATTATCCGCGAAGAAATTTTATGAGAGAGTTTTAATAGGGATTCTTTCGATCAATCAAAGTTTTAAGTCTTCTATCCTAGTTCACACAGAAGAGCACATCCATACATTCACTCCCTAATACCTTCCATACCTATTCACTCTTCGGACATTTCTGTCCGTTTCTATCCCAGGGGTATTTTCGTCATTTTCCTACAGGGGTATTTTCGTAATAAAAGAAATTTTGAAACTTTAATAAATCAGGACATTTTAAAATTTTCAAAACTGGAGGGTATTTCTGAAAATTTGTAAAATCTAAAGATATAGCAAAATTTTGGAAACTAGGGGTATTTTGGTAATTTTAGCAATTAAGGAAATTTTGAAAATTTCAAAAGTCAGGGTATTATTTTGAAATACAGAATTTTGGATACTTTTGTAAAATAATAAAATTTTATTGAAATCGGGGTGGTCTGGTAATTTTAGAAACCAAGGGTATTTTCGTAATTTTGCTACTAGGGCATTTTGGTAATTTTGGTAAATTAAAATATTTTAAAAATTTTCCAAAAATAACTTTGTCCTCCTATTTAAAAGGGGTATTTTAGTGATTTTAAAACTAAAGTTTTCCTTAAAACATGGCTAATCCCATTCGGGTTTTATTTAGCGTGTTTAGCCTATGACCGAGTCCTCTTAGTTAGGGTGAACCAAAGCTACGCACCAGGTAGGAATCCCGCGAAGAGGAGGTGAGTCACGAGGACTGCTTAAATACCAAGCTCTTCCGGATCCAATCCTAGACATGCGCACCAGGGTTACCACACCCTAACTCGGCGACTAGGTCGTAGGTTTGTTTAATTAGGCTTTTAAAGTCTTATGTCCTTGTTTGGGGTAACTAGTCCTAAAGTTTAAAGTACCTACCACTATCTACGTTCCATGCTTCCTACCCTTCTACAGAAAATAATTCATACAGAGGTGAGGAGTACTTACCTGGGCGGATAGGTGCTGGAGACTCGATGCCATGCTGTTCAAGCCAAAACAGTTTCAAATCATTCCAATAAGGCCTACTAACATAAAAACAAAACATTTTGGGCCTTGGGCCCACACAGCCGAGTTTTGAACCTGGCTCTGATACCAATTTCGTAACAACCTAAACCCGGCCCAAACACTACGACCGAATTTGGAGTGCTACAGAGAAAATATTTTGTAAAACTCTTTAAAACCGAATGAACTTTTTGATAAAAGATAGTGTTTAAGTTTAAAACAGTTGTGGTGTATAAAAATCATACTTAGGTTTATTTTAAAAATCTACTAAGTCAAGTTGTTATAGATTTCAAGTGTACCCGATGGCACAATAAAACATTTTGCGATTTAATTTTGAGGAAACATGTGTATTTAATTTAATATTAATAAAATAGTCTAAAACAAAATATGCAAAATATGCAAAATAACAAGGTAAAGTATTAGGAGGCCTTATTACATCCGAAATAAAATTTAACCAGCGGTAAAATAAAATAAAGTAAAGTCCATGTTCATCTAATAATTTCCACTCCGGCTCCATCTCCGCGATCTACTCATCTGCAAAATGTTAAGGGAAGGGGTGAGTCACCAAGACTCAGTGTGTAAATCCCCTACCCGGAAAATATATCTCATACACAATTTATTAACAAACATGTTCATGCAACCCAACTAGCCATCCATACTCCTTTTTCCTACCTCGTGTGGTCAAAACCACTGATGACTTAAAGTCACAATTTAAATGATGGGGCCAACCCATCGTGTGGTCAAAACCACTGATGACCATAGGTCACAATATATCAAATGTGGTCAAAACCACTGGTGGTACCAAACCACTGGGACTTAGTCGCAATAATCAATTGTTGTGGTCAAAACCACCGATGACCATAGGTCACAATAATCGATGGGGCCAACCCATCTTGTGGTCAAAACCACTGATGACCATAGGTCACAATATATCAAATGTGGTCAAAACCACTGGTGGTACCAAACCACTGGGACTTAGTCGCAATAATCAATTGTTGTGGTCAAAACCACTGATGACCATAGGTCACAATAATCTGATGGGGCCAACCCATCTTGTGGTCAAAACCACTGACGACAGTCCATAATATCATCCCCCTCCTATCATCAATCCCACCATCACATGCTTTTATAACAATTTTCATAAATCATACCGTAGCATTTAATCATCATGTGATGGCATACAAATCATATATCAAAAATCACAAGTTAGGGGACTTATCCGGAATCCATGTTTAAGCCCACAAGCATATCATAGATCACTACCAAAATTTGGACTCAAGACAATAATATAGCAAGTTTATTAATAAAGTGTGTAAAGAGTTTACACACCTGTTTCTACCGGAATTCCTAAATCCCGAAGATCAGATCTACGTCGCTAGATCTCTTATCCTTACAAATGATTTGGTTTCCTACCAAATCCCGAGCCAAGCGATGGTTCACCTCCGACAATCGGCCACACCACCACTTATTGAAATCGGCAGCACCTTGCTCAAGGGACGATCCGTCCTAAGCGCTTTATGGAAGAGATATTTGGCTAGCAACACGGATGGAAGGTGCAATTTTTAGTAAAAGAGAGAGGGTAGGTTCGGCTAAAATAGAAGAAAAGAAGAAAAGAATTTTTGAAGAACTTTAGCAATTGTGGTTGGGAAGAATTCGGCCAGCAGCAAGAAGAGAAAAGAACAGAATTTTTTTTTATGGATTTCGGCCCCCCTCTAGGTGATAAAATTGAATGTGAATGGCCTTAATGAATCCTTCATTCGGCCAACTTTCATCCTCATTTTGTGATAATTTCTAGCTTTTAATTATCACTTAAAAAAACATTTATCTCCTATCCCCACCTTTATCACCTTTTCAAAAACAATTAAACAATAAAGCCACCCTTGCTTTCTATCTTAACATGAATAAATAATAAACTAAAGGTTAGCATACCCCAATCGAATTCTAAAACCAAAAACTAGTTTAATCCTTTATCAATTTCCTATATATTCTCTTATCCTTTAACAATTAACAAATAAAATATTCCCATTTAATCCATTATCACTTCTTTAAAATAAAATAAAAAAATAAATTAATCGCTATCCCCCCACTCTAGCCGAATTCTAAATCAAAAACAATTACTTAAGCTTATCCTTATCTTCTAATTTAAACTCCATGTGCAGGCCACTTACGCCAACTTGAAAAAAAAAAAAGAAAACACCAATGCAGTTCCTTTGAATCGAACCCGCGACCCCCACTGCAGCCCTCTCTTCTAACGCCCCAAGCCATTTCTCCCCACTGGACTTTCATGTCATGAGCCCTCATCTTTTAATTATAAGCCTTCTTCCTGGCCCTTACTCCTTCAATGCCAAAACCCCAAAAAAAATAAAACTCCTTGCGTCCCTTGCGTTTCGAACCCGAGACCTTCATGCCAACACCCTTAAGTGGCACCCCAAGCCACTCCGCCCACCTGCTTTTCATGTCAATAAGCCCCCCTGATTTAATTACAAGGCCTTCCTAGGCCAAAAAGCCCACAAGGAAAAAAAAAACATTTCCCCCTTGTTCCTACCGAGGCTCGAACCCAAGACCCCCTTGGACGCCACCTCCAAGGCACCTAAGTGGCGCATGATGGCCACTTAGCCATGCTGTTCTTTGTGTCACGTTTCGCCCAAAATTTTATTTAAGCCCTAACTTCTCCTAGCTCTTTTCTTTTACCGACTTCAACCTAATTCGGGGTTGTTTCTAGACCCTAAATCATGCCAAATAAAATCATATTTATTCATTTCTTGAAGCCCACATGGAATTTATTTAAATTACAAATAACCCCTAATTCAGGGTGTTACAATCGTGCTGGGTTTCGGTTTTCCATTTGACCAAATAACCAAATATCCTTTTAAAATTTGGTCCATATTTTCAAAATAAGGCAATATTGGTACGTTTAGAAATTCGATGAATCATGCCCTATCGTGCTGGGTTTTGGTTTCCATGTAACACCCCAAACCCGACCCAAACGCTACGACCAGATTTGGCATGGTACGAGTTGAAATGTTAAAATCGAAGTTCTTTATTTACTCTAAAGAGAGCACGTATTCTATTTGAAAAACTCTTCGATAACGTGTTGTGTTGAAAACTTAGCTCTGTTGGTTTTGGAAATCTCGGTTTGATTAATCAAATATTCATTAACAAAGTGATTTTTCAAGAAACCATTACTTCACATTAAGCGTGTTGGAAAAGCCCATTTTCAATTCTCTTTATAATTAAGTCTTTGAAAACATATGTTTATAATCCATGAACATGAACAACGGTAAACTGAAAATTTAAGCTAGGAGGCTTTATTACATGCTAACAAAAATAAACCCAAAATAATAAGAATAAAGGAAATCCAAAACAAGTTCGCTTAAATAAAAGAATTTTATGGCCCCTTGAGTCTGCCTCGGCTCCCATATCCACGAACTACTGCTCACCTAAAAGGGTAAGGAAAATAAAGGGTGAGTTACCAAGACTCAGTGTGTAAATCCCGGAATCACATAAACGGCTGGGGGCCCAAAGACACATTCTAGGCCTTGGACCACGCAAAATGGCAACAAACAGGTACATGCTGAATGACCCAACCCAACCTAAATTTCCATCCTCTACCCGCCAACCCTTACCTGCTAACACACCCCGGGGATTTCTACAATCAACCCACCAACCGCTACAGGCCATTTGGACAGCCATGCTACCGATCATATTATTCAAGAATCAGATTAACGTGGCATAGCCACCGATCACTATTATGACCTAAATATACATATCGTGGTTTAACCACCGATCACTAAGTGACCTATTAACATGCTCTTCCCTTTCATCATATCAATCCCGTGTCCCATGCATACACACATGCCATAACAAAAGTAATATGCCCTTTACAGAGTAACAAGTTAACACATACATCGATACACATACAGAAAATACTATGTTTACATACCTGGCATCCCTAGCCCAACCCCTACGGGTTATACGATTGTCCACACAGCCTTTTTCGGCTTTTCAGCTCATAACAGATATAATACAGGAAACTTATGTGATAAAGATCTATACACTTGATTACCGTCAAGATGATACTTTCTATGTCGACACTGTCAGTAGTCGATATGACTGCTAACTGCCTACAGTTTTGTTTCGAAGCCGGTCCACAACCCGGTGGCCAATCCCGAACCGCTGACATTGCTCGTTTCTTGAACTTCGGGATTGGGTTCACAGATCCAATCCCCTCCTTCGCCTGGTCGACATTTGATTCCTTCAAAAGACCTTATCAGTTGCTACCATCACAACATATGGCTGTTAATCCATATCATAAAGTTAAGATCGTAAATACGATGAACAACCTAACGAAAATCTAAAGAGAACCCCCTTACCTTGAAATCTTGAAAAGAGGTATGGGACTCAGAGACTTACGGTTTTTGGCTTTTGGGATTAAGATGATTTGATCTACTTCGATTCCCAAAATGTCCTCCCAAAAAGAAAACGCAAGAAATAGTCAATCGTAGACGATGGTTAACCGAAAGAGAAAAGCGAAAAGAAAATACCACCTACCTCAACACAGGGGATTCGGCTAGCCCCTAAAAGATTTTGGCACTTGGCACAACAGAAGAAAAAATTCGGCAATATCAGGAAAGAGGATGAAAGACCCAAAAATAAAACAAAGAGTACTTTAAGTGGGACCTAGAAGTTTTTGGCTTTTAGAAGAGATCACAAGAAAAAGATGTAGAGGAAGATTATGAGGTTTCGGCTTGTAGGAGAAAGTAAAGAAGAAAAAAATGGACAAGGACATTCGACTTTAGCATAAAAGTGAAGATGAGAGAATGGAATTAGGGGTTTCAGCTTTAGCAGAGAATGAGAGAAGAGAATAAGAGAATAAAAACCCAAATGCCAAAAATGAAAAAGTACTCCCCTCACTTAACAAAATTTCGGCACTTACTACACAAAAAGCTGAAAATGCCCCCTCTGAAAACTGAAAAACTCATCCTATCAATAGGGAAATTTCGGCACGCCTTAGCCACATCAAAACCGATTCCCCCTTCTCCTTAGATTTGGAAATTCAGCCACCACCTTAATCAACAGATAACTCCTAAACTTTCTCCCTTATCACTATCTGATCACCCATCCACAAGTGGCATGGATAACACCACCTCTTCTTCTTTTTATCCACCACAATATCCACATTATCCCACTCAAAAACTCCCTCTTTTTAAAGCATCCTAGCCGGCCCCAACTCTGCTCCCTACTAACGCTAAAATTAATTAAAATACATGGGCAGGCCGCGACTCAAACCTTGAACCTCCTTACTGCTTATCATGCCACCTCATAGCCCCTAAATAATACCACTGACCACTGGGCCAGAAGCCCATTTCGTGTCTTAATTCACAGATAATATCTTTTAAGCCCTAACCTACCTGGCTCTCCACTAGAGTGCCCAAATAGAAAATTTTGACTAAGGCCTCGGGCCAACCCTGAGCCCAATTCTGAACCCCTTAAACACTCTAATTACACATTAAGCATAACAACGCATCACAACACATCAAATGCAAAGCCCCACAAATTCAGGTTGTTACATTCCATTTGTCCAAATAACCAAATACCCTTTCAAAATTTCAATACATGAGTTTAGAGAATTTTGGGATGATCTTAAATTCGAGGACTCAAATTGTCATATCCAATTGTGCTGGATGTGATACTTTATTCCTTCGGAACAAAGGAATCTCAATATTCAATTCGAGTTATTTAAAATTTAAAAAAAAAAGAATAGAATTTCAAAATCGTTTCAAACTTTTCGACATTAGGACATCAATTAATCAATTGGGTACCAATTTTGGGCGTTGCGAGGGTGCTAACCCTTCCTCGCACGTAACCGACTCCTAAACCTGTTTTCTCAAATTTCGCAGACCAAACTATTTTTATAGGTGATCGATCACACCTAAACCAAAAAGGATTGGTGGCGACTCCATATTTTTAAAGTCGACTCCATATGAATTACGAGTTTACTCAATGTACTATGGGTACGAAACTATGATTGAGCACTAAGTGGCAGGTTGATAAGTAATAGCTCTATGTGAGCGGTACGTTACGGGATTTTAAGTAACGGCTCAGTGTGAGCGGTACATTACGAGATTTTAAGTAATGGCTTTATGTGAGCGATACGTTACGGGATTATTGTGTAACGGCTCTGTGTGAGTGATACGTTACGAGATTATTGAGTAATGGCTCTATGTGAGCGATAGTTACATAGTAATTTTAATGAAGGTACTAATCGTGTGAAACACTGTTAAGCTTATTTATCAATACTAATCGTGTGAAACACTGTTAAGCTTATTTATCAATGTGCAGGTATATGGCTCGTTTTAAAAGACTATGTTATAAATGCAAATTGGTATATAGTATTATTGGGAAATAACATCCTAGAATTATGTATGAATGACTAAGTTTCAAATGGTATGTATATTTATAGAGGTACGTTTAGTCACACAATATCCATGAATCGGTTCTTGATACCTTGATTGTTCGGCCATGTTGTTGTTATATATGAAATGCTTATTGAAATTATTTAGTAGAATAAATGTACTTAGTTTATCAAGCTAAAATCTTACTAAGCTGTGAAGCTTGCTTTCTCTTTGTTGTTTTTGGAATTATAGATCACCTTTGGAAGGTTCAACCTAGGCTCGTGGATCAATTCGGAAGCTCATCATATTATCATCTATCTTGGTACCCCTTATTGATAGATTAATCTTTGATGATTATGGCATGTATAAGCTATTTTGTTTTCTTAGGATTTGTATAAGATGAACCTTTAATGGATGTATGCCATGCGAAAATGGCTAAATTGTGGTACTTTGATCTTGTGTATGTTCGGTCATGAGGTTAATCCTTTTATGAAAGTGTAATTGTTCATGTGTTTATGTTTGAGGTATGATAAGGTAGCTTGAATGACCCTTTTTGGTTGAAGTTTTATTGTGCAAAGCCGAACATGATGATTGTGTATTTTAGTAACTAACGTTTCATGTTACTCGTATATATGTGTAATGAGTTCGGTTTATATATATAGGGTTGTTTACAAAATAGGTTTGGTTTTGATAATGTGACATTGCTAATGGAAAATGATGTGATCAATTAAATGTTTGGATGCTTTTGACAGTGGAAAAAGGAATCTTGAAATTGGTACAAGTACAATCGTTTTTGAGTGTTAGATAACTTGTTAAAAAGAGAGTAAAGCTTGTACATATTTTGCTAAGGTAATGAAAATGACCTAATGAATAGTAAAAGGGTTTTATTGAAAGATGTTTATGGTTGAAAAGTAGTTGAATTATGTGCATGGGTTGAAGAATGATGTGCACGGTATATGTAACTGCATTTCTTTTTGGGGTAGTTTTGTTTACATTCGAATAGTAGATGTATCATTATTAAGATTCAGTCTTAGTATATATATATTGAGATGTGAAATTTCCCTTCTGTTTCAAAGTAGTACTACAGAAGCATGATCAACGTGTAATATTATCGATTATGGATTGGGTTTAGTTTAGCAATACCCCTTAACTATGATCCGATGACGGATACAGGTTAAGGGTGTTACATTTTATTGGTATCAGAGCTACGGTTTAGTCAGTTCTTAAACTAACGTAGCGCGAAAAGGTCTAGCTATACATGCCATATTTTATGATAAGATAATGTGATGACTTCTGACAGATAAATATATTTGTTTCTTCTATATAGTAATGGATCCGGATCCCGAGCAAGCATTAGTTGATGATGTCAAGAGTGTGGCGCATGTTCCCGCGCAAGGGACCGCGCCGGAAGAATCTCGACCTGCTGCTAGTGGCCCAGATGAGAGGGTAAAGCAGGCCTTCCATAATATGATGAATGATTGGTTCAGTCATTACTTACGAACCACTCCGACTGTTCATCTACCTCAAGATCCGAATGTACCCCCAGTAACACCTGGGATACCTCCAGTTGCTAATCTTGACAGAGTGACTAAACCTCTGATTGACCGTATTAGGAAACACGGAGCTCAAGAATTTAGAGCTGAAGACGACAACGATGCGGAGAGAGTCAAATTTTGGCTCGATAACACCATTCGTGTATTCGACTAACTGTCCTGCACCCCTGATGAATGTTTAAAGTGTGTTATATCCTTGTTATGGGATTCTGCCTACTACTAGTGGAATACGCTCCTGTCAGTTGTCCCGAAAGAAAGGGTTACTTGGGACTTCTTTCAAATAGAATTCTGTAATAAATATATAAGCCAGCGCTTTATTGACTCAAAACGCAAAGAACTCCTCGAGCTCAAATAGGGCTGCATGACTGTACCTGAATATGAGTGCAAATTTGTGCGACTTAGTCGCTATGCTCGCAAGTGCGTTTCGTCAGAAGCTGTTATGTGCCGGAGATTCGAAGATGGTTTAAACGAGGATATAAAGCTTTTGGTTGGTATTCAGGTTGGGAATTAATGGTTTAAACGAGGATATAGAGCTTGTAAAGCTGAAGAATTGGGAAAGGAAAAACAAAAAGCCGAGTTTGAAGCTAAAGACACTCGGAAGAGGTCCGCAAGAAAATTTTCACAGATGTCTATGAAGAAGTTTAAGAATGACGGTGGTCGATCCAAACCTAATACCGGGATTTCTATCTGAGAACGACCCCTAATGAATTCCCGAGCTACATCAGTTGCTAGTGTGGGCAATGTTCGATCGAGCAAACCGGAGTGCCAACAGTGTGGCAGACGACACTTTGGAGAGTGTTGGGGTAAACCTATTTCTCATACTTGTTATAAGTGTAACATCCTGGAAAGGGCCCATGCGTTTCGGATTAATTGTACGAAATGACAAGTCTTAAGCATTATGAATAAATTTTTGGTCTTTTTGGAAACTCAGAAATGTATGAAAATGAATGGAAATGAATATTTTTGGAAACCTGGAAATGCATTAGGACAAGTACACATTTTTGGAAACCAAGAAATGAAAATGGAAATGATCCAAAAATGGAAAGTAAACATTTCGGGAAACTTGGAAATGTAAGAAAATGGTCATTAAACAGAGCCGATCGAAAATTTTAGGAAACTTGGAAATGATGCAGAAATGTCAAATTTTAAGGTTTAAAATAGGAAATAAGAGCAAGAGGGCCTTAAAAGAAAAAGTTGGTAAAATTTGACACACAAACGGGCTAGGAAAAGTGGCCTGAAGATGGCACTTAGGGCCTATGGGAATGGCGCCATGTGCAAGAGGCATGGACCTGAGTTCGAGTCACTTGGAAAGCAAATAAAGAAGGTTTTATTTTTGCTTCCAGAAGGATGAGGTGGACGGCACATGTGTTTAAAAAGAGAGGTGTTTTATTTTCATAAATATGTGAATAATAAGTGATAAATAAAGGATTTAATTTGGATTATTTTCAAGAGATAATTATGGATTAATTCCATTTAATTTTAATGGATAAAAGAAGAGATAATAGAAGGATTATTATCATTATTAAGGAGATAAAGTTATCAAATAAGGAAGAGTGGTGGCCAAGTAAAGGACTCTAGCTAGTAATTTTGCTATAAAAGGAAGAGTAAGGCTATTCCTCATTCATTCTTTTCTCTTCAAGAAAACCTCTACCGAAATTCTCTAAAATTTCTCCTATTCTCTCTGCCGAATTTTCTCTGCCATTATTCTCTTTTTCTCTTTTCTTTTCTTGTTCTCTATTCTTCATCTTCTTCTGTCTCTTCTCCAATCCACTCTATCAAAAGCCGAAACCTTTGTAAGCACTATGAAGTCTCAAGGCCGATTTCTTCAATAAAAGATCTTTCGGGATTTACTAAGTGTCGACTACAAGAAAGGAATACGAAGATCCGACATTTGATTCTTACAATCAATTCGGCAAACAAGGTAAGTGTTAGTAATTCTATTCCTAGTAGGATTTGGTTTTAAAATCAAAAGGGTATTAATATGTTTATATATGATGGGCCGAATATAGGAGTTAACAGATCTAAAGTTTGAATCTGTGATCGATTCACTTCGGGAATTCAAGGAATCTATTAAGCAAATAAGGTGTGTACCCATACTAATCTTTAATAAGTTATATGGCAATTATTAACTATATGATTTTACATAAGAATGTGAATGTGGCTAAGAGCCCTAATGTGGTACAAAAGTACTCAGGTACCTTTCCTACTTCTGATAGGAATATGGATATGATATACTTTGAACATGTGACTATGTATTATGAATGAGAAATAAGATATGTATGAATATTTGGGGCATATGGGATATTTGTGAAAGGGGAAGAATAGGTGTTGACTTCGGTCTCACCAATGAAGGTGTTGGCTTCAGCCTCACCGACGAAATATGGTGGCTACGGCCCCATTGTGTGAACATGGTAACTTCGGTTACATTATCTGAACATAGTGTCTAATGACACAACGTATATGGGCGATGAGCACGTTGATCGCAAATGATCGCTTTCGATGGTGTGTACCGAATGGAGGGTTGACTTAGTAGTCCCCACGGTGTGACTGGCAGGTACGGGTTGTGTGTAGCGGATGGACCATTAGGTTTAGGTTTGGGTTGCATCATCATTTATTTTATATGAATATGAATTTGACATGAACGTGTATGCCTGATTTGTTGAATAGTTAGTTTGTGTACACATTGAGTCTGTTGACTCACCTCGATGGGGAATTATTTTTCAAGTGATGAGTAATGATGGACCGGGTCTGCAGGAGCTAAAGGTGGCCATGCATCACTTGAAGAATTTGTTTAGCATATGGACTTTATTAAATTTTAGTATTTTAAATTTTATTTTTGGGGTTTGAATGATGTATTAAGGCCATAAGGCCCAAGTTGGATGGTTTTATTTCCTTGCTTTTATTTTCAGCTATTATGTTATGAATTACTTTTGATTAAGTTTAAGTAAATTTATTTTAAAAGTAAACCCTAAATTGTTTTGTCACCCTAATTAAATAATTAATAAAATAAATGGGTTTTTCAATCCAAGCCCAACCCAAAACCAACATTTTTCTAAAAAAAAAATTTCTAAGTAACCAAGGAATTTGAAACGATTTTCTTAAGGAACATACCAGATCCAGTTCAGGCTCGTGGGCCGGGTGTGGGGTGTTTCAATAAGTGTGGCTCGCAGGATAATTTCATTCGAGATTGCCCGGAGACTACAAAAAAGGGTACTGCTCAGAGTGCAAGGCCACTACAACTAGAGGTAGACCGTCTCGGATTGGAGAAGGTAGGAGTGGCACACAGAGGGGGACTAAAGATGTGGTTATTCAATCTGATGCTCGTGTCCCGGCCAGAGCTTATGCCATCCGTGCTAGAGAGGAGGTCTCGTCACCAGATGTTATTACTAGTATTTTCACTCTCTTTGATACTAGTGTAACTGCTTTAATTGATCTCGGCTCAACTTATTCATATGTCTGCGAAACCTTGGTGTCCAGTAAGACTCTACCTGTTGAGTCTACTGAGTTTGTGATTCGGGTTTCAAACCCTCTGGGTCGATGTGTATTGGTTGATAGAGTGTGCAGGAGTTGTCCTTTGATGATTTGAGACATGAGTTTTCCGGTCGATCTGATGCTATTACCTTTCGACGAGTTTGACATTATTCTTGATATGGATTGGTTGACCGTTCATGATGCGGTAGTGAATTACCGACGAAAAACTATTGAGTTGAGACATCTGAATAACGAAATAGTACGATTAGAGTCTACGGACTTGAATGGGCTACCAGCAGTAATATCCTCGATGTTGGTTCGACAGTATTTGAGAAAGGGGTGTGAAGCTTACTTTTCTAATGTGATTGATAGTAGAGTGGCCGAAAAGAAGATCGAATTAGTACCAGTAGTATATAAGTACTCAGATGTGTTCCCGGGGGAATTTCTGGGATTGCCGCCTGCTCGAGAAGTAGAGTTTGGTATTGCGTTAGTGCTAGGAATAACTCCTATCTCGATAGCTCCACATAGAATGGCACCAATCGAATTGAAGGAGTTAAAAACGCAGTTGCAAGAATTGACAGACAGAGGTTTTGCCAGACTGAGTTTCTCTCCCTGGGGTGTGCCCGTTTTATTTGTGAGAAAGAAAGACGGAACATTGAGAATGTGCATTGATTATCGACAGCTCAATAAAGTGACTGTAAAGAACAAATACCTGCTACCTCGTATCGATGATTTGTTCGATCAGCTTAAGGGAACCTCGATGTTCTCGAAGATCGATCTGAGGTCTGGATATTATCAGTTGCGGGTTAGAGAATCGGACATACCAAAGACGGCTTTTCGAATGAGATATGGTCACTATGAGTTCTTGGTAATGTCATTTGGGCTCACTAATGCCCTTGCTGTATTCATGGATTTAATGAATAGGGTGTTCAGACCGTATTTGGATTGGTTTGTGGTTATATTCATTGATGATATACTGGTCTGCTCTCGAGATGAAACCGAGCATGCTGAGCATTTGAGGTTAGTGCTACAAATTTTGCTTGAAAAACAATTATACGCAAAAGTTAGCAAGTGTGAGTTTTGGTTGAACGAAGTTAGCTTCCTGGGGCACGTTATTTCAGCATCAGGTATTTGGGTTGACTCGAGTAAAGTTTCGGCCATACTCGATTGGAAACCCCCAAGGAACATTTCTGAGATTCGTAGTTTTTTGGGACTCGCCGGATACTATAGACGCTTTGTGAAAGGGTTTTCTATGATAGTAGCTCCGATGACCAAATTATTACAGAAAGATGTAAAATTTGAGTGGTCAGAAAGGTGTCAGAAGAGTTTCGATCAGCTAAAAATTTTGTTAACAGAAGCTCCGGTACTTGTTCAGCCAGAATCGGGTAAAGAGTTCGTTGTTTATAGTGATGCATCTCTAAATGGCTTGGGATGTGTATTGATGAATGAGGGTAAGGTTATAGCTTACGCATCAAGATAGTTGAAACTGCACAAGAAGAATTATTTAACACATGAACTTGAATTGGTTGATATAGTATATGCTTTGAAGATATGGCGACACTATCTTTTTGGTGAGAAATGCCACGTCTATTCGGATCACAAAAGTCTAAAGTATTTAATGACTCAGAAGGATCCGAATTTGAGATAACGACGATGGTTAGAGCTGTTGAAAGACTATGAGCTTGTGATTGATTATCACCCGGGAAAGGCTAATATAGTTGCTGATGCACTTAGTTGGAAATCGTTATATGCTTTACGTGCAAAGAATACGAATCTAGCCATGACCGATGATGGTGTACTCATTGCAGAATTAAAGGAGAAACCATTGTTTGTTCAACGAATTTGAGAAGCTCAGGAGATTGATGATAACTTAAGAACAAAAAGGAGCCTGTGTGATGCAGATGCAGATTCCGAATTTCAAATAGATGACGAAGGGTGTCTACGGTTTAAGAATTGGATATGTATGCCTAAGAACTCTGAATTGATTTGAATGATTTGTAAAGAAGCTCATAATAGTAAATTGTCGATCCATCCGAGCAGCACAAAAATGTATAACGATTTGAAACAACATTATTGGTGGCATGGTATGAAATGAGACATCTCAGACTATGTGACAAGGTGTTTAGTATGTCAACAAGTGAAAGCTGAGCATCAGGTGCCATCGGGACTACTTCAACCGACTTTGATACCTGAGTGGAAGTGGGATCGAATCACGATGGATTTTGTATCGGGTTTACCACTGACACCGAGTAAGAAAGATTCAATCTAGTTTATTGTGGATAGATTGACAAAATCGGCTCATTTCATTCCGGTACGGATCAATTTTTTATTTGATAAGCTAGCTGAGCTGTACATATCGCAGATAGTACGGTTACATGGAGTACCTATTTCTATTGTGTCGGATAGAGGCCCGAAATTCACATCGCGATTTTGGAAAAAGTTACAAGATGCTTGGGAACTAAGTTACATTTCAGTACAGCTTTTCATCCTCAATCGGATGGTCAATCCGAGCGTGTTATCCAAATACTCGAGGATATGTTGAGATGTTGCATTCTCGAGTTCGGAAGTACGTGGGAGCGATACTTACCTTTGATCGAATTCACTTATAATAATAGCTTTCAATCTAGTATCAAAATGGCTCCGTACGAGGCTTTATATGGTCGTAAATGCCGTACACCATTGTTCTGGACCGAGCTCAGTGAAAACAAGATACACGGAGTTGATTTGGTCAAAGAGGCTGAGCAGAAAGTGGCCGTAATCCGCGACAGTTTGAAAGCAGCTTCGGATCGTCAAAAATCTTACGCAGAGTTGAAACGTAAGGACATTGAGTTTTAGATTGGCGATAGGGTGTTTTTGAAAGTTTCACCGTGGAAAAAAATAATTAGATTTGGCCGTAAAGGAAAGTTGAGTTCGAGATTTATTGGGCCGTATGAAGTTATTGAGCGTATCGGGCCAGTGGCGTATAGATTGAAGTTACCCTCTGAGCTAGACAGAATCCACGATGTGTTCCATATATCTATCCTTCGGCGATACAGATCTGACCCTTCTCACGTGATTAGTCAAGTAGAAATCGAGATTCAGTCTGATTTGACTTATGAAGAGGAACCGATTCGCATATTAGCTCGTGAAGTGAAAGAGTTGCGGAATAAGAAAATAGAGATAGTTAAAGTGCTGTGGCTTAAACACGGGGTGGAGGAAGAAACCTGGGAGACAGAAGAATCTATGAAAGAACTCTATCCGCACTTATTTGTCGGTAAGATTTTCAGGGACGAAAATTTCTTTTTAGGAGGGGGAGTTGTAACAGCCCAAATACGACCCTAACAGGAACGGTGGTTTCGGAACACGAATTCGAATTAGAAAAAAATATTTTATTTATCTATTTGATGTCTATGTTAAGTTTTTATGCATGAGTAAAAATATCGTAGGATAATTTAATTGTTTTGATGTTAAATTAAATAAAAAGATCAAATAGTTAAAGTGGGAAAAGTAGAGTGCATGAATTTAGGAAGGCCAATTGAAATACTTTACTCAAATAGGGACTTGCATATCAAATTTCCATAATTTGATATAGTGGACTGTAATGATGATGGGGGGAGGAATTTTTAACATATTTTAATCATAAACATAATATTTTATGTTTATTTTTAATGGGTATTATATTAAGTAATAAAAGAACATAAAACAAATTGGATTTTTCTCTCCTTCACTCATCTTCTTCACGATTCTCTTCAAAGGAAAGAAGAAAAATTTTCTCCTCCCTCATCCGGCCATTGCATGCGGTTGTAAGGTAAGGAAATTGAGTTTTAGTTTAGTAAATTGTTACAAATTAAGTAGGTTGCCTTGTGTACCATCAAAATCATATGAACTTTCTTAGAGTTGAGCATGTTAGATTCAGCTATGGAGGGGGATATTAAACGTGATTTGTTATTTGAGGGAAACAAGATAAATTGAGATAGGAATTAGATGAAACAGAAAATAGTACATTGAAATGTTATGAATGCTTGGGAAGTTAGTTCAATTTGAGAATAAGGAAGCTTTATACATTTGGCCGAATATTGAATTGAATATATATTAGGATTATTTTAACTTAATTGTTGGATATACGTTTATGTATATGTATATGAAAATTCGGGTACATTTAATAGTATATCCGGCCTTGATGAATGTTTATATTTGGAAGGGATTATTGATAAATTATATGATATGAATGGTTTAAATTGTGACAAAGAAATCTAATTAAACTTGAGGAGAAATTGGTGCTGTACCTGGATACACCTCAATAGTAAATTCAACCTCTCTATCAGGTGGTAAACCCGGTAGTTCTTCTGGAAATACATCTGGAAACTCGCATACAGTCCTAATCTGGCTGCATTGGCTTCCCACTGAATTAGAATTAATAACATATGCCAAATACGCTGAACAACCTTGCTGTAATAATTTGTTAGCTTTTATAGCTGAAATGATACGTGTCGAACCACTGGTACGGATGCCATTCACTTCAATTCTGTCCCCGTCTTCTGTCTGAATACTAAACCTCTTTTTATAGCAATCCAAAACTACCCCATGTTCAGATAACCAATCCATACCCAAAATGATATCAAAATCGCCAAAAGGCATGATCAGCAAATCCACAGAAAACATTTTATCATGTATTATTAACGGGCACCTCCTCCGGCATACTCTGTCTACTAACACTGTTTGTCCCAAAGGGCTAGACACCTCTATGAAAACTCTAGACATTTCAGATTCTAACTTCCCCGATTCAACTAATTTTAAATTAATATATGAATGTGATGAACCCGGGTCAATTAAAGCATAAATAGGCTCAGAATACAATAAAAATATACCTGTCACCACATCGTGAGCATTGCCTTCTTCACGGGTCCGAACTACGTATGCTCTGGTTTGGTGCTCTAGCCTCTGATCGTTGTGTAGCTATATCACTTTGCCTCTACTAGCTCCCCTCACCTCAAAACAAAACCTCCTCTAGACATTCCTCTACCTCTGCAATGATCATCGATCTCTCGAGATGTGGTAGGTGTACTATTTTTATTCTTTGGACAATCTCTAACAAAATGCTCTACCGACCAAGAACTAGGCGACCTCTCCGGTTACTTTCCAACATTCACCTAAATGTTTCTTGCCACAATATCCACATTCTGAAATTTCTGTATCCCCGAGTGGACCTCTTACACTACCAAGATACACCGTCGTCTGCTTTTTCTTGGCTTATATCCCTCGATCGATCTAAAACTAGGTCTCCAACCACCTCTAAATTCTTTAGATCTTTTTGGTAGTGGATTTGAACTAGTTGCTCCTATTCGCTTCTGGTCAATCCACACATTGCTTCGACTTTTGTCTAGTCCCAAGACTTGCTCTATCATTTTGGCTCGCTTTCGATCAAATCAACAAATTCGATGAATTACCGGGACACTAATTGTAGTTTTATTTCATCTCTTAATCCCCGTAAAACCGTTTACAACTATCGACTTCATTGGAATATATTACGAGGCATACCGCTCAATCTAGTAAACTCTCGATCATAATCCAATCTTCGACATATTACCTGTTTCAACATTAAAAACTCTTGCTTTTTCTCTTCAATATACATTTCCCCAATATACTTCTTTTGAAATTCTTTTTGAAACAAATCCCGTGTTACCCGATCATCCGGTAAATGTCTAACAACAGATTCCCACCAGAGATACGCTTCCCTTGTAACAATGATACAAAGACATATCGATTCTCCTGGGTGCAATCTAATTGTTGCAAAACTCTTTTTGTTGATTCTATCCAATTCTCAAGAAGAGACGGATCAAGACCTCTTAGTCCCGAAAACTCCGTGGCACCATATTTTCTTAACTCTTTAATCGGGCCCGCCTAACAAGAGGGTACCGATGTAGTAGCAGTCTGATTTTAGCTACATGTTGTAATGCATCGGCTATAGCTCTTAATGATTGTGAGTTATCTCTTCCTCTTCCTACATTAGGAGGTTGATTATCTAATGGATTTGCAGAGGGTAATGATTCAGCTTTCTTCAATTTCTCGATTTCCAAGATGCATTTCTGCTTCAACATCATACATTCTTTCTTCCGACATTTTATCTATAAAACAAAATCAAATAAATATATATCAAGATCCAAAACCCGACTCAAACTTCGACTCAACAAAGGGCATGTACTTCTAGATCCACTTTCGAGCCCGATTTAGCGGAGAATTGACTAAACTCGATAGCTCGATACCAATAATTGTAACACCCTAACCCCAACCATCGTTTAACAGGTTACGAGGCATTACTGGACATATCGGACAATTTACGAATATAAATTTTGTTTAATATAAATTTCGCAAGATTTCGCTTATTATTATATAAAACCCCTCAGAAATTAAACCATATTCATTTCAATCATAACCAATTCAACCAATTCATTCCATATATTTATTTTCTATTCTAAATACTTTCTAATCAAAGTCAATCAATATAATATCAACTTAAATTCATCAAAATATTAGTTAGATTAAAATAAATATACTTCATTCATTATAATTCTTAAACTTGTAATACTAACATTTTTAACCATTTACATTCAAAACATAATAACCTTTATACACAACCTACGTACATGCCACATTATGAAAAGGAAATATACATCACCAAAAGTTTGTTTGAAGTCGGGTGCGGCGGATCTTTGGTTCGATGTTGACTTCTACAACTCCGCGCATTGAAACAACCGTGACGCTGAGTATACATGTACTCGATGGTATTACCATAATTCAAATTATAAACATAATAATCATATCATTAATTCATATAACTTTAATTTAACTAAACCAATTCAAACATAACTTTCATATAAGTTTGTCCTTCTCAATATATTCATACAATTCAATTTTAGCTATTCAACAATTGAAATAATACACAATCATGTTGAGCCACTATCCATTTCTTGAACCAATGGTTCATACTTTCTATTCTCATACTCATATTCCAATCACATTTTTCAGTTCATGTTCTATTTTCGCATTTCTTCCAATGGCTCAACCATTTCATTTTATTCAATTTAACCTTTTCTTTATTTACCCCTATTAATGCACTTCGGACTTTAACCGATACACTGTTCCAACCCAAACACACGATGACGGCACATTGTGCCTAAAACGCGGTACATAGTACCGATCGATTATCTGACACATAAGTGCTCAAACGACACACGAGGTGCCCGGTACGACACACGAGGTGCCTAAAATACGACACATAAAGTGCCCGATTTACGACACATAAAGTGCCCGATCGGCAAAGCCGATAAATCCGTGATCTTCCAAATCCTATGGCATGCCAATTATATCCGACTCAGCCCGACTAGTTAATAGGGTATTCGGTTCTCAATTTCATTTTCATTTTCATAACAAATTCAATTTCAATATCAATTACACTTTTCCATTTCAAACCACATACAATTCAATTTCAATACATATTCATCATTCAACTCAATTTCCATTCAATTCAATAAAAACACTTACCTTATAATTTACTTACCATATTCATAAATTAATCTAACATTTAATGAATAAATAAATAGTTTGAATTATAGTAATACAAACCCAAAATGCACGTTTACTCCTCAATGATCTTTTCTTTTCCCTTGGATGCCGATGCCTCTTTTTCCTTGTTAGCTACTTAAAATAATAATAATTTACATTATTAATTACAACATTAAATTAAAATAAATAATTGAATTTTATTCAATTTCTACTCTTCCTCTTCATTCCACATCTTTTATACACAATTCTATTATTTACTTATAAGTTCTTTCTAGGCTGTCTACCTGAGTCATTGTCACTAAATCATCTATATCTGGAGCTACGGAACTCCAAATTAAGATCCGTAAATTTTCCCCGAAACTAGACTCATATATCTTTTTACTGTAAATTTTTCAGAATTTTTGGTATGGCCAATCACCAGATTATTCTTAAAGTTTCCCCTGTTTCACTGTCCAACTGCTCTGACATCTCTTCACTACGAATTAAATTACTCTTTTTACAGAATTTAGATGGCCTCCTTGTTTAGCTCATTTGAAACTAGACTCATTCAGGAATCTAACCATATAAATTATGTTCCAAAATCATTTTTATACAATTTTTAATGATTTTTACAAGTCAGAACAGGGATCTCGAAATTACCCTGAACCAGTTTCACTAAAATTTAAATATCTCACAATACAGAACTTATTTGCTTTCTCTGTTTCTTTCATATGAAAATAGACTCAATAAGCTTTAATTTCATATCTTACTCAACTTCTAATTTCACATCTACGAGTTTTGGTGAATTTTCAAAGTTACTCTACTGCTGCTGTCCTAAATCTGTTTTCTTATGACTTATTTTACAATTAAATCCTAGTTAAGTTTACTTATTTTCTTAACTTAATTCATGCTTGATTCTACTTAAATTCCTTCCATATTCAACTTGATTATATAATTTTCATAATAAAACCCTAATTTATAACTTCTTCCAAATTAATCCCTATAGTAGAAAACTTATAGCTTACCTTGCAATTTAATCCTTTTACTAATTCTAACTTAGATTTCATCTAATTTAATCCATAATTCATCTTTTCTTCAACATAAACTATATTTAAAAACCTAAAAACTCTCAAAATACCAACTTAGTTTCATCAAAATCTTGCTTTAAAGCTTCTAAAACATCAAAATTAAGAGAAAATGACTAAATTGACTTACCTTTTAAAACCTCAAACCTTAAATCTTTAGTTTTTCCTTTTTCCTTCTTTTTCTTTTTCTTTCCTGCTTGTTTCAATGTTTCTCTGTTCTCTCCTGTTTCTTTTCCTATTTCTTTTATACTATTTACTTTATTATATAATATAATATTATATTAATATAATTATTTAATAGTATTAATAATATATTTTAACACATAAAATCTCAGATTTTTTTAAGCTTATGTCACCTCAACTTATGCTAAATGGCATAATTGTCATTTTGGTCCTTTATAATTTCTTTTAATCTATAATTAAACTTTTACTCTTTATTCAATTTGATCCTTTTTCCTAATTACCTTAAATTAAGCTAAATTCACTATATAAAAATCTAATTAAACACACTACTAGACTCATAATTACTCCTAATGATTATTTACTAACTCGATTTACTAAGACGGAGGCCCGATAACACATTTTTTTTTCTGGTGCCCACGGATTTCGGGTCGTTACAACATGTATCAAATAAACCATGCTTCCCAAAAGCATTATAATAATCTCATACTGATAGAGACTTACCGGGATCTTCGCTGGTACCGTTAAGGTACTAAATCCGTATCTACATCAAGCAGATTTACATACAACATGTATTTAGCACAGTTTAATTAATTGTTATAAGTGTGTATGTACACACCTTTCACCACTGAATAGTCTATATCCCGAAAAGAGAAGTCGGCCACCCTAGATCTACTTGTCCCTTTTCTCTTTTGGCTACTAATCACAGCACTCGAGGTACAAATCACATTTGATTGACAAGGAATGATAGTTCCGATCCACTACTTTGAGATCCCGGGGCACCTAAACAGATTCGGGTTTTAAAACAAATACTTAGCATCTTTTGTAACACCCCTTACCCGAGACCGTTGCCGGAGTCGAGCACGAGGCATTACTAGACTTAACTTACTAGTTCTGGGCATAAAAATTGAAACTGTCCGTCTGCATCATGTTCACTAAATTAATTATAACTCGAGTTACGAAACTCGAAATCAAGATCCGTAAATTTTCCATGAAACTAGACTCATATATCTTCTTACTATAATTTTTCCAGGATTTTTGGTGTGGCCAATTAGTACAGTTTATTAGTTAAAGTCTCCCCTATTACACAGTTTGACAGTTCTGACCTCTCTTCACTAAAAATAAATTATCTCATAATATACAACTCATTTTCCTACACCGTTTTCTTTATATGAAAATAGACTCAATAAGATTTAATTCTATATCTCATGCACAACCTAATTCAATTTCTACTATTTTTGGTGATTTTTCAAAATCACGTCACTGCTGCTGTCCTACTATTCCCCTGCATATAATTACATAATTTCTTTAAAATAATTATCAACTAGACATTTCATAACATCCACAACCATGTTCTTAATTAACCATTTTAATGGCTAATCATTACCAAACATTTACAAGCCAATATTAAGCCATATCATAAGGTCATACACACAAAATGGCTAAGTCCCTATACATGCCATAACTTAAAACGTTCGAGTCACAAAATACCAATATAACCCTTTGATAGTGTGTACGATCTCCGACGTCCTTTCGATCCCCGAGTTGGCTTGCAATACTATAAAAAAAAAATAAAGAATGGGAGTAAGCATAAAGCTTAGTAAGTTTACATGTAAATAGATGACAACATTCTTAATGAATTAACTTATTCTTTTCTTATCAAGATCATTTAAGCTTTTAACTCAATATACTCAAACTTGTATTCTTACCTTGCCTTTTAACATGAATTTGTCTTACCTTACCTTTTTAACATGAATTTATCTTACCTTACCTTTTTAACAAGGATTTATCTTACCTTACCTTTTTAGCTTGAACTTGTCTTAACTTACCATTTTAGCTTGAACTTGTCTTACCTTTACTTTGGTATACTCTTTGAATTTTCCCGTTGAACCACTTGGAATACTAAGGATACACGGGTACCTTTCCTTATGAAACTTAACCATTGCCATGTCTTGACATGGTCTTACGTGGTATCCTTGCCTTGTGAACTCACCAATGCCATGCCTTGGCATGGTCTTACATGGGACCTTTGCCTTATAAAACTCACCAATGCCATGCCTTGGCATGGTCTTACATGGGACCTTTGCCTTATAATAACTTATCAATGCCATGTCTTGACATGGTCTTACATGATTTCCTTAAACCCTAATGTCATGACATTTGTATCCTACACATTCCTAAGGTTCAACCGGAACTTTCTGCGATAACTTTTTCGTTAATTCATACTTGAGTCTTTAAATAATAAATTTACAGAATAAATATATAAATGCTGGAATTTAATAATATTAAATGTAAAATAACAGAATATTGCATGTATTTACTGCAAACTTACCTCGAAATAAAATCGATAAACTATATCGATTTCATCCTCTATCTTTTTCTTTCCTCGATCTAACTCTGGATTTCGTTCTTCTTGATCTATAATAGCAAATTTAGCTTATTTAATACTCATATTTATCAAAACAGTCCTTAACTCTCATTTTTGACAAAATTACAATTTTGCCCCTAAACTTTTACATATTTACGATTTTGCCCCTAGGCTCGAAAATTAAACTTCAGCCCTTATTCTTATGTTTTATAACATGCTGAACATTTTTCCCTTCTATAGCAACTTCAAATTCTTACTATATCACATACTTATGAACAATAACAACTTTTACTAATTAGCTCGTTTTTACCGAAAATCACTTAATAAAAATCATTCCTCTACTCATAAACATGCAAAATCTACCATCAATCATCAAAAATCACAAGTTCTCATCAATGGCATAACTCAAAATATTCATCAAAATTCAAAATTGAAACATGGGTTTTGTAGCACTCAAAGCAACGATCTCAAAAACGTAAAAATTATCAAAAACCGAGCTAGAACTCACCTTGAATCAAGCTTCAAAAAGTGCCGAACCTAAGCTTATTTATTTCTGTTTCTTTTCTTTGTGTTTCAAACGTGAGAAAGAAAGGAGATGAACATGACTTTTAATTATGTTATGTTTGTCTTATTATGAAAGCTTAATATAATGTATAATTAATAATAATTACATTTATAATATATAATTTCATATAATATAGTCACTAAAGCATAGTCATGCCGTCCACTATAGCTAAAGTTGGGCAATTTACAACTTTAATGCTTCCATTTAAAAAGACATCAACAATTTAGCCATTGCACATTAAACTACAAATTTTCAATTCACGCGATTAAGCCCTTTTTAATAATTCAACACCCAAACAATAAAATTAAATCACGAAAATTTCACACACATTATAAGCACTGAAAATAATATTAAAATATTTTACCGACTCAGATTTGTGGTTTCGCAACCACTATTCCGTTTAGGCCCTATTCTGGGATGTTACATTTCTCCCCCCCTTTAGGGATTTTCGTCCCCGAAAATCTTACCTGTAAAGAGATTTGGGTACTGTTTTCGCATAGTCTCTTCAGGCTCCCATGTAGCCTCTTCTATTCCATGCCTATTCCATAATACTTTCACAAGTGCAATACTTTTATTCCTTAATTGCTTAACCTCTCGGGCTAGAATTTTTATTGGTTCCTCCCCGTAAGTCATATCCGGTGAATCTCAACCTCTGCTTGCGAAATCACATGCGATGGATCCGAACGATAACGACGTAGCATAGACACATGAAACACATTATGAATCTTCTCTAACTCGGCTTGGCAAAGCCAAACGATATGCCAATGGCCCAACTCTCTCGATCACCTCAAACGGTCCAATAAAACGGGGACTTAATTTGCCTTTCTTGCCAAATCGAGAACTTTCTTCCACGGGGATACTTTCAAGAATACCCTATCACCAACTTGAAATTCAATGTCTTTTCTTTTCAAATCAGCATAGGATTTACGTCTATCTCAAGTCGCTTTCAAGCAATCTCTGATGACTTTTACTTTTCTTCTCGTTTCTTTGACTAGATCAACCCCAGTAAATCTGATTTTCCTTAAGCTCTGTCCAATACAAAGGTGTGCGACATTTACGTCCATACAAAGCTTCATAAGGTTCCATCTTCAAACTCGATTGATAACTATTATTATAGGCAAACTCTACTAACGGTAAATATTTCTCCCAACTACTTTGAAATTCCAATACACAACATCTAAGCATATCTTCAAGCACTGAATAACTCTCTCTCTCGATTGACCATCATCGAGGATGGAAAGTCAGACTAAAACTCAACTTTGTACCTAAAGCTTCCTGCAATTTCTTCCAAAATCGTGAGGTAAATCTCGGATCCCTATCCGAGATAATCGATAACTGTACTCCATGTAGTCTCACAATCTCGTAATAATATATAACTCGCCAACTTGTCAAGTGAATAATCCATACGAACTGGGATGAAATGAGCCGACTTTGTTAACTTATCAATCACAACCCATACTGCATCTTTCTTTCTCGATGTTGAAGGCAATCCTGTCACAAAATCCATAGTAACTCGATCCCATTTCCACTCGGGAACTAATACAGGCTGCAATAAACACAAAGGTACACGATGTTCGCTTTTTACATGTTGATGAGATCAAGCATCTAGAAACAAACTCGATATATCTCTTTTCATTCCTGTCCACCAATACATTTTCTTCAAATCATTATACATCTTGGTACTACCTGGGTGAATAGACAGAGAACTGCTATGTGCTTCCTGTAAGATTTTCTTAATAAGCTCATCATTCTTTGGTACACATACTCTGTCTCTCAACAAACAACCGTCGAACCGATCTAAAAATCGACTCTACACTGACTCACACCGACTCTTTTGGCTTGCAATCGATCATCATCCTTCTTCGAGCTTCACAAATTTCTTCAAGAAACGCCGATTTAACTCTCAACTCAAATAAGATAGAACCATCATCCGATAATGCCAAACTAGTGTGCAAAGCTCTCAATGCAAATAAAGATTTTCTACTCAAAGCATCAGCAACTACATTTGCCTTACCCGGGTGATAATCGATCACTAGCTCATAATCTTTAATCAACTCTAGCCATCTTCTTTGCCTTAAGTTCAGATCTTTCTGAGTCATCAAGTATTTTAAACTTTTATGATCAGTGAATATTTGGCATTTCTCCCCATATAAGTGATGTCTCCAGATTTTCAATGCAAAAACAATAGCAGCTAGCTCTAAATCATGTGTCGGATAGTTTTTCTCATGTAGCTTTAACTGTCTAGAGGCATAAGCAATTACCCTTCCTTCCTGCATAAGTACACAGCCTAGTCCATTCAAGGATGCATCACTGTAAATCACAAACTCTTTACCCGGTTCTGGTTGTACTAAAACAGGAGCTTTAGTCAACAATGCCTTTAACTTGTCGAAACTCTGCTGACACTTCTCAGTCCATTCAAACTTGACATCTTTTTGTAGCAATCTTGTCAATGGAGTAGCTATCATGGAAAATCCCTCTACAAATCGTCTATAATAACCGGCAAGACCAAGAAAACTTCTGACCTCTGATACATTCCTGGGAGGCTTCCAATCAACAATGGCTGAAATCTTATTCGGATCAACTTTAATACCTTCACCTGAGACAACGTGTCCAAGAAAACAAACTTCTCGTAGCCAGAACTCACTTTTGCTAAATTTGGCATAAAGCTGATTATCTCTCAAAATCTGTAAAACTATTCTCAAATGCTCTGCATGCTCAGTCTCATCATGAGAATAAATCAGGATGTCATCAATGAACACGACTACAAACTTGTCCAAATAAGGTTTAAAAATTCGGTTCATTAAATCCATGAAAATAGCAGGAGCATTAGTTAAGCCAAATGGCATCACAAGAAACTCATAGTGACCATACCTAGTTCTAAAGCGATCTTTGGAACATCGACTTTTTAACTCGCAACTGATAGTATCCGGATCTCAAATCTATCTTAGAAAACACAGTGGCTCCCTTCAATTGATCAAATAAATCATCTATTCTAGGTAATGGATATTTGTTCTTGATGGTTACCTTGTTAAGCTATCGATAGTCTATGCACAATCTCATGGAACCGTCCTTCTTTTTCACAAATAACACTGGTGCACCCCATGGTGAATAACTAGGTCTTACAAAGCCTTTATCAGTTAATTCCTGTAGCTGAGCTTTCAATTCTTTTAATTCTATTGAAGCCATTCTATAAGGAGCAATAGAAATAGGTGTGGTACCTGGAATCAATTCAATACCAAACTCAACTTCTCTGATAGGAGGCAAACCTGGTAGTTCTTCCGGAAACACATCAGGGAACTCATTTACCACAGGCACTGATTCAATTTTCAACTCTAGATCTTTAGTATTCAACACAAAAGCAAGATAAGCTTCACATCCTTTACTTAAACATTTCTGAGCAGACATAACAGAAATCATGGAAATTGAACTATCTGACTCATCTGAATTAACCTGAAGGAACTCACCATTTTCACATTTCAACTCAATAAATCTTTTTCCACAATTCACTATCACATCATGTGTAGTTAACCAATCCATATCAAGAATCACATCAAACTCATCAAATGGCAATAGCATGAGATCAGCCGGAAAATAGTAACCTCTAATCATCAAAGGGCATTTTTTACATACTTTGTTTACTAACACATGCTGACCTAATGGGTTCGATACTTTAATCACAAATTCTGTAAACTCTATGGGCATGTTCATACTAGGCATTAATTTCATGCAAACATAGGAATGGGTTGACCCTGGATCAATCAAAGCAATAACATTAACATCATGAAGAGAAAATGTACCCGTAATTACGCTCGGGAAGATGCCTCTTCACGAGCACGCAGGTAGCATAAGTCCTTGTGGGTGCTCTAACATCCGATCTTGTTGCTTGTATCTCTAAATGTACCTCTACCGCCCCTCTCCTGAATTTCTCTCGAGATCCGCCTCTAACGGGGCATTAACGATCTTGCACTCGGTATTACTTCCTTTTTTTAACCATCTCGGGACACTCCCGAATGAAATGATCCGGTGCACCACATCGAAAACAATCAGTCTTATTTGCTCTACATTGACTGGATGATGTCGACCACATTGAGGATACTCGGGCCTATCAGTGAATACCGCCAACACTGTAATGTCGAAGTGGTTTGAGCTTTTGAATCGATAAATCTTCCACCACTGTTTGCTTTGGCTAGAATACCCGGTTGAAAAATTAGGTCTCGTAGAAAACTCTCTAGGCCTCTTGGATGTAGACTCAAATGACTTGCTTATCCGCTTTTCTTCGTGTCTTGCATCTCAATTTCAGCTTTACCCTTTCTTTTTAACAACTCTTCTACCTTACAGGCTCGTTCAACTAAAACAACAAACTCCTTTATCTCTAAAACACCAACTGACAGTCGGATATCATCATTGAGCCTATCCTCAAATCTTTTGCACATGATAGCCTCTGTAGACACACACTCTCGAGCATAATTGCTGAGTCGGATAAATTCACGTTCATAGTCAATCACGGTCATCTTACCTGCTTTAACTCAAGGAACTCTTTTCTTTTCTCGTCAATAAACCTCGATCGATGTACTTCTTACTTAACTCCTCCCGAAAGAAATCCCAAGTAACTCTTTCTTTTGGTACCTCTCGACACAAGTGTCTTCCACCACTGGTAGGCCGAATCTCTAAGAAGTGACACCACACATTTAATACATTCTTCCGGTGTGCAGGATAACTCATCAAAGACTCTGATAGTGTTCTCGAGCCAAAATTCAGCTTTCTCTGCATCATCATCTTTGGTAGCCCGAAACTCTTCAGCCCCTTGTTTTCTGATCTTGTCAACGGGCGGTTTCTCTCTTCTAATGGTATTTATAACTGGGGAAGCTACATGGGTAGTCTGTGGATCATGAGGGGTGGAGGTCTAACAGTACCGGGTTCGCATTTAACGAGCGAACTCGAAGAAACCATTCATTCATAGCTTGGAAGAAGGCTTCTCGAGCCCCTCCTCCCTGACTAACTATAACGGGCCTTTCACGACTATCTTGTGGCACCGTCCCTTCAGTGGGAGCGGGCGCATTACTCTCTACATCATCTGCACCATCTCGTTCGGGATCCATAACTATAAAAGAAAAACATTTTTAAAATTGTCAGGAGTCGTCACACTATCAAAATATAAGTATGGCATGTATAGTTAGACTCTTACTCATACCGAATATTCCGAGAACCGACTAAACTCTAGCTCTGATACCAATAAATGTAACACCCCTTACCCGAGACCGTTGCCGGAGTCGAGCACGAGGCATTACTAGACTTAACTTACTAGTTCTGGGCATAAAAATTGAAACTGTCCGTCTGCATCATGTTCACTAAATTAATTATAACTCGAGTTACAAAACTCAAAATCAATATCCGTAAATTTTCCCTAAAACTAGACTCATATATCTTCTTACTATAATTTTTTCAGAATTTTTGGTGTGGCCAATTAGTACAGTTTATTAGTTAAAGTCTCCCCTATTACACAGTTTGACAGTTCTGACCTCTCTTCACTAAAAATAAATTATCTCATAATATACAACTCATTTTCCTACACCATTTTCTTTATATGAAAATAGACTCAATAAGCTTTAATTCTATATCTCATGCACAACCTAATTCAATTTCTACTATTTTTGGTGATTTTTCAAAATCACGTCACTGCTGCTATCCTACTATTCCCCTGCATATAATTACATAATTTCTTTAAAATAATTATCAACTAGACATTTCATAACATCCACAACCATGTTCTTAATTAACCATTTTAATGGCTAATCATTACCAAACATTTACAAGCCAATATTAAGCCATATCATAAGGTCATACACACAAAATGGCTAAGTCCCTATACATGCCATAACTTAAAACGTTCGAGTCACAAAATACCAATATAACCCTTTGATAGTGTGTACGATCTCCGACGTCCTTTCGATCCCCGAGTTGGCTTGCAATACTATAAAAAAAAAATAAAGAATGGGAGTAAGCATAAAGCTTAGTAAGTTTACATGTAAATAGATGACAACATTCTTAATGAATTAACTTATTCTTTTCTTATCAAGATCATTTAAGCTTTTAACTCAATATACTCAAACTTGTATTCTTACCTTGCCTTTTAACATGAATTTGTCTTACCTTACCTTTTTAACATGAATTTATCTTACCTTACCTTTTTAACAAGGATTTATCTTACCTTACCTTTTTAGCTTGAACTTGTCTTAACTTACCATTTTAGCTTGAACTTGTCTTACCTTTACTTTGGTATACTCTTTGAATTTTCCCGTTGAACCACTTGGAATACTAAGGATACGCGGGTTTCCTTATGAAACTTAACCATTGCCATGTCTTGACATGGTCTTACGTGGTATCCTTGCCTTGTGAACTCACCAATGCCATGCCTTGGCATGGTCTTACATGGGACCTTTGCCTTATAAAACTCACCAATGCCATACCTTGGCATGGTCTTACATGGGACCTTTGCCTTATAATAACTTATCAATGCCATGTCTTGACATGGTCTTACATGATTTCCTTAAATCCTAATGTCATGACATTTGTATCCTACACATTCCTAAGGTTCAACCGGAACTTTCTGCGATAACTTTTTCGTTAATTCATACTTGAGTCTTTAAATAATAAATTTACAGAATAAATATATAAATGCTGGAATTTAATAATATTAAATGTAAAATAAAAGAATATTGCATGTATTTACTGCAAACTTACCTCGAAATAAAATCGATAAACTATATCGATTTCATCCTCTATCTTTTTCTTTCCTCGATCTAACTCTGGATTTCGTTCTTCTTGATCTATAATAGCAAATTTAGCTTATTTAATACTCATATTTATCAAAACAGTCCTTAACTCTCATTTTTGACAAAATTACAATTTTGCCCCTAAACTTTTACATATTTACGATTTTGCCCCTAGGCTCGAAAATTAAACTTCAGCCCTTATTCTTATGTTTTATAACATGCTGAACATTTTTCCCTTCTATAGCAACTTCAAATTCTTACTATATCACATACTTATGAACAATAACAACTTTTACTAATTAGCTCGTTTTTACCGAAAATCACTTAATAAAAATCATTCCTCTACTCATAAACATGCAAAATCTACCATCAATCATCAAAAATCACAAGTTCTCATCAATGGCATAACTCAAAATATTCATCAAAATTCAAAATTGAAACATGGGATTTGTAGCACTCAAAGCAACGATCTCAAAAACGTAAAAATTATCAAAAACTGAGCTAGAACTCACCTTGAATCAAGCTTCAAAAAGTGCCGAACCTAAGCTTATTTATTTCTGTTTCTTTTCTTTGTGTTTCAAACGTGAGAAAGAAAGGAGATGAACATGACTTTTAATTATGTTATGTTTGTCTTATTATAAAAGCTTAATATAATGTATAATTAATAATAATTACATTTATAATATATAATTTCATATAATATAGTCACTAAAGCATAGTCATGCCGTCCACTATAGCTAAAGTTGGGCAATTTACAACTTTAATGCTTCCATTTAAAAAGACATCAACAATTTAGCCATTACACATTAAACTACAAATTTTCAATTCACGCGATTAAGCCCTTTTTAATAATTCAACACCCAAACAATAAAATTAAATCACGAAAATTTCACACATATTATAAGCACTGAAAATAATATTAAAATATTTTACCGACTCGAATTTGTGGTTTCGCAATCACTATTCCGTTTAGGCCCTATTCCGGGATGTTACATCTTTGTAAATAAATGCCGAAATCAGCTCCTTACCACTAGCCAAGTCGACAAGAAAAGGAAAAGAGATCATCAGTATTCGGCCTACATGCTTACCTTTTCCAAGTCGATTGACCACCAAAAATCTGAAGAGATCTAACCACTTAATATTCGGCCAAGACTATAGAATAGAGGAGGGAATTTTCGGCAAACCAAGGGAGTGGATTCGGCTATTGGAGAAAAACAATGGGAGAAGGAGATGGAGTTTCGGCAACAAGAGAGGGAGTATTCGGCCAATAGGGAGAGAAAAGAAAAGGGAAAGGAGGAGATGGGGATTCGACAAGGGTCAAAGAAGAGGAGAAGAGTTTTTGGTTTCTTTGAGAGAATGAGAGTGGAGAGAAAAAATAATAATAGAAGAGAAGGGAGTGAAGAAGAGATTCGGCTACTTGCAAAAATGACTAAAAGAAAAATCAAGATGGTAGATAGGTGTTTATAAAGGAATTCGGCACCCCCTTCCTTAAGCTTGCCGTCCACTTCTCCCTTGAAGTGTTTAAAATTCGGCCAACCCCTTATTTTTCTCTTGGCCACTAATTTGAATAATTCAAAATAATTTGAATAATTCAAAATAATTTGAATTAATCCCAAATAATTTCTTAATAATCTCTTTAATAATCCACATAATATCCCTATTTATCTTCTATCATCTTATTATCTAAATAAATAATAAATGAGTTTAAAGAGAGAAAAACTCTCCCTCCCTATGCCGTCCATATCAAGGTGCAAAAAGGGGATCTTCGCGACTCGAACACAGGCTCTCCCTTACCCATTGTGGCGTCCCATGTAGCTCCCAAGTGGCCTTCTTTTTGCCACTTTTCCAAGGCCTTATTAGTGTCAATAAATCCTCTATTTATTCTTGTAACCCCTAACTACTAAGGCTCCCTACCTTTAAAGCTTATAAATAATATTTTCTACTATTCCGAGTCAACTCAAGACCCCTAATTAAGCCTTAACATTCCATGATTAATATCTCAGCAATTCAAACTCAGGCAAAATAATGCAAACACGACTAACCCCAATTTTAGGATGTTACAATACCCCTTAACTATGATCTGGCGACGGATACAGGTTAAGGGTGTTACAAATTTGCACACTTGGGACCTCCAATTTATAATCCATAGCCATTTGGCACCTTTAGCAATTAAAATTAAACTTTAGCACTTTATGCGATTTAGTCATTTTTTGAAATTAAGCCCTCAATCGCTAAAATTGAGACACCAAAATTTTCATGCATCTTTATAAACATGTCATAACACATAGAATAACATGAAAGTAATTTTCTCTATCCTCGGTTTAGTGATTCCGAGATCACTGTTCCGACTAGCCCTAAATCGTGCTATTACATCCTCCATGCATTTTTTTCACCTATTCCATTACCTTTCAAATCCCATCATTATATTTTGTTTTCACCTACTCCATTATTTTTCAAATCCCATCATTATTTTTTTCATTTATTTCTTTCCTTTCTTTTTCCTTATTTTCCTCCTTACCTTATCTTTTTTGTCATCATTTCATCTTTCTTTTATTTTTTTTCCTTTAATAATGCCATGGTTGACACTTGGAAGAGCAAACAAAAATAAATCCAAAATTTGCAAAATGTGGGATTTGAATCCCTCCCCTCAAAGTCCTTCACTTGATGCCATAACCTCTTTACCAATAGCTCATTTATGTTAACAATTTACTCACTTATTTCCATAAGCTTTGATGCCTCTTACTATCTCTCCTTAATAGGCTTAAACACAAACTTTCACTAAGGCCCAACTTGAACCCGAAACTTCATAAAACTCCGTAACATTCCAAAATCACATTCCTAATAAGTCCCACTTGAAATGTAACATCCTGAATAATTGGGTCTGTACATTTTATGTGTTTGAATGCTTAAAACTTTAATTTGAGGATTAGAGGTACTAATTGGGCTCAGGAATGGGCTGAGACCTCAGTTAAAATATTCTGTTTGAGTATTATGAAATTTAAAAGTAGGCATCTAAGTTAAAAATGTCAAATTGGGCTTGGGGCCCAAAGTTAGGAGATCCCACAAGTAAGGAAGAGGGTGGCGTCACTAGTGCATGAGAACGGCCCAAATTTGGCAGCTTGAAGCCCAAGTTTTAGGGCTAAAATTCGACACTTAAATGAGTAAGGGGGGACGGCACAAGGCTAATTTTTAGGGAAATTTTATTATGATTAATTATGGGGATAATAGGCAAATAATGAAGAGAGGAATTAGGGCTATTTTTGAGGAGATAATAGATCAAAGATAGGAGCCATCTTCAAGTGTTTAATGCTAGCCGAAACTTTGAAGAATTTGAAAAGAAAGGGGCATTAAACTTTGAAGAATTTGAAAAGAAAGGGGCATTCGATTTTCGCTTAGGGTGTATGTGCCAAAATTGCTAGCAAGTTCTCATCATACTCCTCTTTTCTCTGCCGAAATTCCTACTCCATTCTTGCTCTTTTCTCTTTTCTTTTTCTTCCAGAAACTGAAACCTATGAAGTTTTAACCATTGCCGAAACCCTGTTAATTGACTTATCTTTTCCTTGATATTCATTGGCCGAATCTCCCTTGGTCATTCCTTCAATTTTTAGTTCTTTCAAAAGCCGAAAGCGCGACAGATCATCTTTCCAGGATTTTTCCTAGAAGCTGAAACTCATAGATCTCTAATCTTCTACGGTTGCCGAATTTTTCAACAAGGATTGTCGAAATCTTCTGTAGGGTAAGTGGCGATTTGGGTTTTCTTTTAATTTTTTTTCGGCTTTTGGAGGCCATGGTCGAATGGCTATATGGAACTAACGTTGTGTTTTCTTTTCGGCATTCCGGGATTTGAAGAAGGAGTCAATTGCTTAGATCTCTAAGTCAGGGTTCAGTAATACTCGAATCGTGTTACTTTCGGGATTTTAAGGTAAGGAAATCTATTGATTTATAGCGTATAAATTCGGGATTTACTAACCCTTGGCCGAATATAGGAGAGGTTCTATTTTCACATTTCTCCAACTTTTTGAGCAAAGGGTAGATCGGTCTAGCAAGGGTATCGACATTAATCAGGTGTGTAACCTTTCACACTATTAGATTGGTTGCTAATATAAATATATGTATAATCTGCTACACTCTGTTAAATGCCGAAATCCCGGCATAATGTTTGAAAACCCGAGAAGGGTAAAAGCTAAATATCAGGTTAGTGTTTCTGCCATTCCTCAGTGAATGTTCTATTAAAAAAGATACGTTTTATATGTTGATTGCTATGTATGCTTGGGGTTGGGTAATTGATGAAGAAGAGGAAGTATTCTGTTTTTGGTGGCTTATGCCATTTCAGCCTGGTGACTCCGTCACAACTCTGCTTCTGGTGGCCTATGCCATTTCAGCCTGGTGACTCTGTCACAACTTTAACGATGAGCAGCTAACTGCAGCATGACTGCCATCAATGGTGTGTAGCGGTGTGGGTTGATGTAGAAATCCCCAATGGTGTGACCGGCAGGTAAGGGTGGTGTGTAGCGGATGGAAACCTAGGTTTGGGTTGGGTTTTATGTATGTTATCTATTATGTTATGCGCTATAATCTGATCTGTGCGCCAAGGCCCAATCTGATGGTGTGCAAGGGTTGCACACTGAGTCTCGTGACTCACCCCCTTTATTTTTAACAATTTCAGGTGACACATAGCACATCGGACCGGGTGGGAGGGGAGAGCAAGTGGATGAAACTTAGATGAATACTGTTATTTGATTTCTAAATTATATGATAAGTACTTAGTTTTTTCTTAATTATGTTGCTTAATTCAAATCTGATGTGCGTAGGTGGAGGAGGAATAGACCCTGCTTAAGAGAAAATCTAACATAATTAAGCGGAGTTGATCACACGCCTAGAGATAGGGTGACGACATTTTGTCAGATTAGGGTGAAATCTAATATGGAAATCCATAGATCGATTTACTGCTATTCTAGGGGGTTATTATAAGCGAATGAGAGTTCCACTAATTAACCTAGGGTTAGACGTTATTCGCCTCGAGAGAGGGTTTAATATTGGTTGGGGAGTCTCACGGATCAAGCTAAGTAAAGAAATCATATGGTTCAGAGTTAAATAATAATTGAAGTCTAAGTGGATTCTTTCTAAGGGTATCAACGTGATCAATTAAGTTTTCTTCAATTTATTTTCCAATTTATTCTTTTCGGTCTTAAGTATCTTTAGCTTAGTAATCGTAATTTAGAATTAAAAGCAACTTCACTTTATTTTAGGTTAAATAATAAAAAGAAGGTTATTATTAATACTTTTAATTCCTTTGGGTTCGATAATCTGGTCTTGCCTAACTATACTACTGCTCGATAGGTACGCTTGCCTCAATCATTGTCATAGTAGTCTCTAGGTTCGATCATTCTTATTATAAATATTAAAACTCGACTGTTTGACAAAATCAAGTTTTTGGCGCCGTTGCCGGGGAACTAAGATATTAAGAAAACCCTATTTTTATTACTTTAGCCATTTATTTTTATTACTTTTTCAATTTTTATTTCTATTTTAATTTCTTTTATTTTACTGAATTTTCTTTCTCCTAGCAGGTATCGCTAGTTTATGACTAGAAGGAACCCAAGAGGACCTCTAGTCTACGAAAGTGATATCGAAGCTACCGTTCGCAGGAATCGTAGAGAAGCTAGGCAAGCCCAAGACTACCAAAGAGAAGAACAACAAGACAGTTCCAATCCTACTAAATGGATGCAGGAAGTCAATCTACCACCACAAAATGCACAAGATACTCCGCGTACTATATATGATTATGCTAAACCTAATTTGACAGGAGCATAATCTAGTATTGTTAAGCCGGCTATAGCTGCTAATAATTTTGAATTAAAGCCTAATACTATACAAATGATTCAACAATTTGTTCAGTTTGATGGTTTACAAGACGAAGACCCGAATAATCATATAGCTAATGATCGTGTCAAATAGTCGAGTTTTAATATTTATAATAAGAATAATCGAACCTAGAGACTACTATGACAACGATTAAGGCAAGCGTACCTATCGAACAGTAGCATAGTTAGGCAAGACCGGATTATCGAACCCCAAAGAACTAAAAGTATTAATAATAACCTTCTTTTTATTATTTAACCTAGAATAAGGTGAAGTTGATTTTTAATTCTAATATTATGACTACTAAGCTAAGAACACTTAGACAAAAAGAATGAATTTGGAGAATAACTTGAAGAAAACTTAATTGATCACGTTGATACCCTTAGGAAGAATCCACCCTAAACTTCAATTATTATTTAACCCTAAACCATATTATTAATTGATCCGTGAGACTCCCTAACGTATACTAAACCCTCTCTCGAGGTGAATAACATCTAGCCCTAGAATAGCAGTAAATCGATCTATGGAGTCCCATATTAGGTTTCACCCTAATCTGGCAAAATCTTGTCACCCTATCTCTAAACGTTCAATCAACTCCGCTTAATTATGTGATCTTCTCTTAGGTAGGGTCTATTCCTCTTCCACCTAAGCACATCTAATTTGGATTAAGAAACAATAATTAAGAACAAACTAAATACTTATCATATAATTCAGAAATTAAATAACAATATTCATTTAGGTTTCATCCCCTTCAGGTATCTGAAGGGTTTAGTTCATACTGAAATAATAAAACATCTCAAGAGAAAAGATAAAACAAAACATAAGAAATCCCTAAAACCCCCTGAAGGAATTGAAGGATAAGTTCACCGTCTTGAGTATAGTTTCGGCTTCTTGGGATCGATCAATTGGCTATCTTCGAGTGATTCCCTAAACTGGCCTTCTTGGATTAGGTCCTTAGCTTACCTTGACGACTCGGACAAAAGCCCTGGCAGAAGACTTCTGCCAAACTCCCCCTGCAAGTTGCCCCATTGGTTGTTTATATAGGCTTTGAGATGCCTTACTTAGTCCCTAAGTATCCTAATTTAAGTAGAATTCCTATTAGGGTGTTTGAATAGGCTTTGGAATGTGTTTCTTTGCCTCCAAGTATCCTTTCCCGAATGAAATTGCTCTTTCCAGCGACAGGGACACGGCCATGGCACATGCTCGTGTGAATCGTGGCCAGGCCGTGCTCGAATTTTTAATGAGGTACGACCGTGGGGTATTTGGGCCAGGCCGTGTCGATTTCGTGAATTGGCCCATTTGGCCCGTTTTAAGCCTGTTTCTCGTTCTTTTCATCCTCGGATGCTTTCCTGGGTATAAGACATGAAAAGAAAAGATTAAGAGCACCTTTTTACATGAATTAAGGAATAAATCATCCAAAAGTATGCTAAATGTGTGATTAAAATATGTTACTTTTACGGTTTATCAGCTAATTTTCTAGAGTTCTGTGATACCTTCAAAATAAATGGCATTTTTGATAATGTCATTCAACTTCGGTTATTCCCCTTTTCACTAAGGAATAGAGCCAAATAGTGGTTAAATTCATTACCACAAGGGTCAATCACCACATGGGATCAAATGACCAAAAAATTTCTTTTAAAATATTTTTCACCAGCCAAAACGGCCAAATTTAGGAATGACATATCTTCTTTTGTGCAGAATGACTTTGAAACAATATATGATGCATGGGCGAGGTACAAAGATCTCATCAGAAGATGTCCACACCACGGTCTACCATAGTGGCTTCAAGTCCAAACTTTTTACAACGGTGTAAATTCCTCAACAAGGCAAATGATTGATTCATCAGCCGGTGGAACCCTGAATAACAAAACTCCTGAAGCAGCCTATGATTTTATTGAAGAGATGTCATTAAATACTTATCAATGGCAAATTACAAGGGCAAAACTGATGAAATCAGCCGAAGTTTTTAACATAGACGCAGTAACCATGCTATCAATGCAATTAGAGATGATGAATAAAAAGATTGATAGTTTGTGTTCTTCGCAGGCACATCCAGTTATGTAATGCGACGCAAGTGAAACAGTGGCGAATCCTGAGTACCCACCTTACCAACCGGGCACAGAAAATGAGCAGACAAACTATATAGGTAACAATTTCTGATCTAATAATCCTTATAGTAACACTTACAATCCAGGTTGGAGGAACCACCCAAATTTTTCGTGGGGAGGACAAGGAAATCAAAGGTAGCAACCTCCTCCAAATTACCAAAATCAGCCCTATCCACAAGAGAAGAAACCAACCCTCGAAGCGATGATCAAAAACAATGAGAACCGAATCGGGGAAATTACTAAGTCAGTCAAAGAGGTCACCAATGCAGTCGAACAACTCGCAAAACTGATGTCAGAACGACCACAATGAGCAAATTCAAGCCATCACAGCCCAGAATAGTAAAGAGTTATATGAACCTGAGCCAATATCAGAGACCAAGGTAGTCGAAGGTAAAGCAGAGGTAACACAAGAAAAGCCAAAACCGGTAATTAAAGAGTACCAACCTCGCATACCTTATTCCGAAGCCATAAGGAGACGATACAGAAGAGTAGTTTGGTAAGTTCCTTAAACTATTAAAGAAATTACATATTAACTTACCTCTTCTTGAGGCTCTTTTTCAGATGCCAGATTTGAGGAAATTTCTAAGACAGCTCTTAACAAATAAAAGCAAAATCGATGAAAAGCACCACCTGGAACTAAACGCAACATGCTCAGCAATGTTACAAAATAGACTACCACAGAAATTAAAAGATCCAGGGAGTTTTACAATTCCATGTTTAATTGGTAGTCTAAATATTGATAATGCATTAGCTGGTTTAGGGGCAAGCATAAATGTCATGCCTTATACATTATTTAAATGACTAGGTCTAGAGAAGCCCAAACAAACTAGGATGAGTATTCAATTAGCTGATAAAACTGTTAGAATTCCTAGGGCATTATCGAAGATGCTCTCGTAAGGATCGATAAATTTGTTTTCCCAGTAGACTTTGTTGTTTTAGACATGGATGAGGATAACTCAATCCCCTTAATTTTAGGTAGACCTTTTCTAGCAACTGCCAAGACTAAAATCGATGTTGCCACAGGTGAACTCATACTTCGTGTAGGTGATGAATCAATCAATCTCCAAGCTCTTAACTCAGCCAAGACAACAGTTGATGAAGGTAAGAAAGTCACTTCAATTGTTAATAAAATTGTTCAACCTTCATCACAGGAAACATCACAAGACCTCAAACTTGAGCCAACTAATAGACCTCAAGAAAAAACACATAAGGAACAAAGCCTTAGGGTCGACAAATCAAAAGAACAGGTCAACGAAGAACCAGATCCACATGAAATAAAACCAGAGGAACCTCCAGAAGAGCTCGTAGGGACATCCAACCACTTCAAAATAGGAGATCAGGTACTGTCAGATAAAGCCGATCCTCACATCACTCCAACAAACCTGAGGACAAAAGGAGAAATTCTTTTCAAGGTACACGATATCTTTCCCCACAAAATAGTCGAGGTAAGAAATTAAACAGTCGACACCTTTAAAGAAAACGCTTTCTGACTTAAACTTTGTCATGAAAATAGAACTGTAAGCATGAGGGAAGATATTCAAACCTTTAAACCTCCTTAAAATTTTCAAATACGAGGAAAGTCTAGCTTAAGACTATAAACGAGGGCTTCTCGGGAGGCAACCCGAGCACTAACTCTATTTCCTTTTCAAATTTATTTTCAGTTCTTTTCTTTTCTTCTTTCTTTTCTACAAACTCAGTTTTTCACTAACACAAAAGTGCATATTTCTAGACCACACGGTCTTACACACGACCGTGTGGACCACCGGAACCTCCGTACTGGCATAGCAGAGGCCGTGCAACTCAGAACCAACCACTTTTGGACATCACAGATCCAACCACTCTCTCACACGGGCACCGACAGATTGGCACGGTCGTGCCTTTCAGCCGTGCAAAGCTACTGACTTGGTGAGCACAGGTACTATACCCCCGTGCTGCTCAACCGTGCCCATATACTGACTTTAATAGCACGGGCGTAGATGGACGAAGCATGGGCATGGACTGATCACACACTTCAAAGCACGATCGTGCGAGGTGGCCGTGGAAATCGACACACCCTAGGACCACGGGTGTGGGGACATGCCAGATTTCAAATCCTATTTAAACCCCACAACCCTTCTCCTTCCATTTTAACTCCCTCCATCCTATTGTTCCTCCAAAATTTATCTCTTTTACTTAGGAAAAGGGTCTAGATTCTTGAGCCACATCAAAACCATGACGAAGAAGCGGAAGAAGGCTAGCATTATTCCAACAAGGGTAATCCCAGGAAATGAGTTCATACCGGCAGCTTCATCCACGCACAAAGCCAAGGATATTTGAGGCCATCTAATTCTTTAATTTCATTTATTTTCCCCTTTATCCTACTCCTCTATACTTCTCTTCTGCTATTTTCATTTAATTTTCTTTTAGTTTCTTAGTGTCAGGTTCGCCAGGCTGCTTGGGAATCACGCCGACCACCACGATAACCTCTTCACTTCCGCCATCACCATCACATCCCCAACCTTAGTGTTGATTCCCACCTTGCAAACCATCCCTCAATAAGGACTTCCCAGTCCATTAGTTTTTCGTTTTAAATTCAGTTTTCTTCTTAGTCTCATTCTCTTTATACTTCTTGTCCTTAATTATATTATTAGTTTATTTTTAATATGTTTTCAGAATTCTTGGCTAAATCTTCATAGGCTCCCCAATTTCTTCATCTAGGACGGAGATTGACGGTAGCCACCCCACCAGGCCCATAGAAAACGCCACGACCTCTGCCAACTCCAGGGATCATCCAGATTTCAGGGAGTGATACTTATCCCCCTCTTATCTTTAGAATTGATCACTAATTTTCATTACATATCTTTGTACACTGAGGGCAATGTACATCTTAAGTGTGGGGAGGATAAAAGTACCTAATTTTTTTCATTATTCTCAAAACCTTGAATTTAGTCTTATCTTTAAGTAACTTTCTCTTATTACTAATTAGGGTGAAATTTCTGATGGTTTATGATTTGTATTGATATGTATTAAAGTAAGTCATATTTAATTGTGCATTGATAATTTATACTCTCATACACTAGAGAATTGAGTATGATAAGTCCATTTTTCAAAGAACTGAAATCTGCAAGGTTGTTGACCTAAATTTGAATACTACTTTGAAATTTAAAATTAACTAGGATGATGTCAAAACACCCATAATTTTTGTGAGATTTTGAGCCTTATAGAAAATATATTCTTTTTCATGTTCACCTATTGATTATGAGTGTGTCAACCTAGAACTGTTATTCTAGAACTTGCCTCGTTTATACATGTCGAGACGACACTTTTGAGTGATATTCAGAGATGATAAAGGCACCTAGGTTTTAACCCACTTACTCCACTAAATAGCCTACCCTTATAATTAACCCCTAATGAACCCCGTTGATCCTAACAACCCTTTTTATTGACTCGCCCACTAATATTAACCCAAAACCCTTTGTATTTGTTATCACCATTCCTTTTGACTACCCTTATATCAAGCTTTGAGTTGATCTGTTGCCTAGCTATGATCTTTATGTCAAGTAGTAGATTCATCCCTTAATTATGTAATTTTAGTTTGTTCTTTAAAAAAAAATCAAAGTATATTCAGCATTAGTAGTATGAAAAGCGAGATTATACAAATCAAAGTTTAATTTCAAAGGAAAAGCTCGTATTAGTAGGTTCATTACTATTTTTTAGTTGATGTAAATATTATTTCAATATTTCTAGTTAGGTAATTTGTCAATTTAATCTTGATTTGTAACCTTCTAATTTTAGCCTTTAACCACACATGTAACCCAAGCCCTGTTACAACCCTGACAAAGACCTTTTCATCTGTTTATCATCTCATATTTCAGTGGTGGAGACTTGATTTTCAGGCAAGCTTATGGAATTAACTTTTCAGGTTTTGACTTATGAGCGATCTTTCCCTGAACCTTAAACACTTTAGAGTGATTTGAGTGAATCTTTTACGAGGACATCAATCCCTGTCGATTTTGAATTGAAAAGGTAGTTATTTAGATTTAGGGAATTACCTATGTTTTCGATTTGTGTAAAAAGGTGCTCTTAATCCTTTCTTTTCATGTCTTATACCTAAGAAAGCACCCGAGGGTGAAAAGAATACAAAACGGGCCCAAAACAGAGTAAATGGACCTTAGCATGAAATCGACACGGCCTAGCCCAAAGCTCACACTGCCGTGCCTTGTCATACATCTAGAACACTGTAACATCCCCAAACCCGGCCCACGAGTCTAGACCGGATCCGGTTCTGTCACTGCGGAAAGACGGTGGAAAATCTTTGACTTTAGTTTAAAACGTAAAAAATTTGTTAACTCTGAAAATCATGTCCTTTTAAAATTTAATAAATAATATAAACTTGATATAAAATATCCGAATTAAAACTTTATTATATGATTTAAGATATAGTTGCCGAAAATAAACTGATTTCAAAACAATAATTTAATCGTCATTTTGATTTAACATAATATAAATACTCAAATAATTAATTGGGCCTTATTACAATAAAACTTATTCAAATACTTAAAGTACTGAAAGTGATAAATTCTATTAAATAAGAAAACAATTTCTGTACGAAAATCTGCCTCTGCATGGCCACCTTTGTATCCACTCCAACCCGGTCCGATCATCATGTCACCTGCGATGTTTTAAAAGTTGGGTGAGTCATACGCACTCGATGTGTAATTTAGCCACCGATATCCACCCACATATTAGCCACAATCAACCCAATTATTAAAGGCAACAAGTAATATATATCCATCTTAACAATTACTACAATCTGGCTTGGCCCACATTCAATTCACATTCAAATACGGGGCTAGGCCCATTTCCACGTATGTTCCCAAAACATACCTATCCACATGTCATATTGGGCTTGGCCCATTTCCATATTATTACAAAAGTAATGCAACATGATACCCAACCCAAACCTAGGGTCCATCCGCTACACACCCCCTGATCCAGCCTACCACACACCAGGGGACTATTGAGTCACCCTCTCCTTTTCCCTCCAAAAAGGCAACCAATGCCATCCACGATGGAGCACATAGCAATCCATCAAGCCACGATATGGCATCAAGCCGATATCAATCAAGGTAACCACGCGAACTAAATCGCAAAGATCCACAATGCGACCTCGATCGGCGCCAATCCACGATGTAGCACAAAGTCGACATCAACCACGTACTCAAGTACACCCGCACCTTCTTTTCATAACCCACCCATGCACATGCCACATAAAATATAATCATGATAATGCATGCACATGCTTATTAATATTCATAAACATACTCATATACAAACAAATAATCACATTGCAACAGGTCCGATACTAACCTGATCATCGCTATACCCTTTAGGGTATACATGGCACACTTATTACTGCACTTGTTAGTAAAACATATAACACATAAAACCCGGAAACAGTGGGTTAGTTACACACCTTATAACCTGAAGTTCTAAACCCTCGATTTCGATGCTATCGCTTAGCGAGACTACCGTTATCTGCCTATCGTTTTCTGTTGCACGTCCACACCCCGGTGGCCAATCCCGAACAGCTGAAACTGACCTCTTCTTAAACTTTGGGATGGGAGCTTTCCCTTTCCCCTCTTGACTGGCATCCATGTCCATTTAATGATATCTTTAATCAGAACCAACTGGTTAACCGATAACATCGTAATCTAAATATACCAAATTTACCCATAAAATATTCTTACCAAAGAATCGAATCCCGATAGCTTCTGATTACCTTTGTCGAAATTTCTAAATGGCCACAGTCAGAATCGGTTATCACTTAATTACCAAATATGGCCTATGGCCGAATATTACCAATTGCTTACCTTAATCTCTGCAAATCCTGAAAGATCCCTTTTCCTGCTCCCAACGCTTGTTAAGAGAGACTACAAGAAAGTAGTTGACGACACCTTCTTAATGATTCGACTATGGCTATTTAAAACAAATAAAAAAAATAACAAAAAGGAATATGATACTTACCAAATTCGACTAAGCCTACAAAAAGGGTGATGGAACCTTCGGCTTCAAAGGAAATAGAAAGGTATAGAAATAAAGAGAGTGAAAGGAATTCGGCCACGCAAACAATGATGGGGAGGTTTTGGTTTTAAGAAAAAGAAGAAAATAAAATATGAATTGGTTGACTACAACTTTCGGCAAAACTAAAAGAAAATAAAATAAAAGAATAGGGAGAGGGAGTAGAAGAAAAATTTGGTACAAGCAATTAAAAAGAGAGACTAAAAAAAAAATGAAAAGGGTGCTCCCCCTATTTATAAAATTCGGCCACTAACCGAATGGAGAACTCAAGATTCGGCCAACTCCTACTAATTCAAACTAATTGAATTAGTTCAATTCAAAAACAATTTGAATTGCTCCACCATTATCCCACTTATCCTCATAAATAAAAATAAAATAAAATAATAATAATTATCCTACAATTATCCTACCACTATCTAAAATAAAAAAACAAAAGAATAATCTAATACTTATCTCCTTCAGCCTAATTTAAAACAAAATTAATCCTACTCTTATCCCATTTGAAGCCCCCCCATGTGCCGTCCAATACCCCAATCGGCAGCAAAAAGAGAAACCACTCCACCTACAGCCCCCAGGATTCGAACATAGGACCTCGGGGAACTCAGCTGCCAAGTAGCGCCCAGGCCACTTGGGCCACCTTGATTTTTATGCTAAAAACCCCCAACAATTATTCTTAACACCTACCTTCTTCAGCCCATCACCAAAAAGCAAAATAAAAACACCCCAAATGCAGCTCCAACCCCTCGAACCCTCGCTCTCTCCTCCCTCCAGCGCCTAAGTAGCGCCTAAGAGCCACTCTGCCACTGGACTTCCATGTCCATCAAACCTGCCCTTTTATATTAAGGCCTACATAGCCCAGTCCCCTTGACGCAAAAATAAAACAAAAATTGCTGCCGCTTGGACTCGAACCCAAGCCCCTTAGGCGCCACCTTCCAAAGCCTTAAGTAGAGCCTCTATGCCACTTTGCCACATCCTTCCTTGCGTCTTAAACTCCAGAAAAATATTTTAAGGCCTTCGTGCCCCATTTCCCCTTTTTACACTAAAAAAAAAATAAAAATTTTCCACAGCCCTTCCTTTTCCATCCAAGCATTCCTAAACCTCTAAAACACATCCAAAAACTCCCAAAACCCTTCCAACACTTAAATTATACCCGAATTACCTAGCCCCTAAACCAGGGTGTTACAAACACGGTCTCACCCCGATTTACATGACCGTGCCTCAACATAGAAATCCAAACACGGCTAGAAGTCGATCCACACGGGCGTGCCCCATGGCCGTGCCTCTGTAGCGGGAAAAAGCAATTCTAATCGGAAAAGGATACTTAGGGAGAAAGAAGCGCATTCCTAAGAGCCTATATATATCCCCTAAGTACCACCTTTGAAGGGGCGTCAAGCTAAGCCAAGGAGCTAAGCCGAGAAGGCCAGATTTAGGGAATCACTTGAAGATAGCCAGTTGATCCATCCCAAAAAGCCAAAATTATACTCAAGACGGCAGACTTCTCCTTCAATTCCTTTAGGGGGTTTTAGGGATTTCTTATGTTTTGTTTTATCTTTTCTCTTGAGATGTTTTCTTATTTCATTATAAACTAAACCCTCAGATACCTGAAGGGGATGAAACTTAGATGAATATTGTTATTTGATTTCTGAATTATATGACAAGTACTTAGTTTGTTCTTAATTATGTTGCTTAATTCAAATCTGATGTGCTTAGGTAGAGGAGGAATAGACCCTGCTTAAGAGAAGATCTAACATAATTAAGCGGAGTTGATCGCACGCCTAGAGATAGGGTGACGAGATTTTGCTGGATTAGGGTGAAACCTAATATGGGAATCCATAGATCGATTTCCTGCTATTCTAGTGGGTTATTATAAGCGAACGAGAGTTCCACTAATTAACCTAGGGTTAGACGTTATTCGCCTCGAGAGAGGGTTTAATATAGGTTGGGGAGTCTCAAGGATCAAGCTAAGTAAAGAAATCATATGGTTTAGAGTTAAATAATAATTGAAGTCTAAGTGGATTCTTCCTAAGGGTATCAAAGTGATCAATTAAGTTTTCTTCAAGTTATTTTCCAATTTATCCTTTTTCGTCTTAAGTATCTTTAGCTTAGTAATCGTAATTTAGAATTAAAAGCAACTTCACTTTATTTTAGGTTAACTAATAAAAAGAAGGTTATTATTAATACTTTTAGTTCCTTTGGGTTCGATAATCCGGTCTTGCCAAACTATACTACTGTTCGATAGGTACGCTTGCCTCAATCGTTGTCATAGTAGTCTCTAGGTTCGATCATTCTTATTACAAATATTAAAACTCGACTGTTTGACACGATCATCCCCAAAAATCTCCAAGCACATGTATTGAAATTTTGAAAGGATATTCGTTATTTGGACAAACAAAAAACCACACCTAGCACGATTGGGCACGATTTCTTTGAATTTCCTAAAGCACAAATATTACCTTATTTTGAAAACGTGTACAAAATTTGAAAGGATATTCGTTTATTTGGTCAAACAAAAAACCACACCCAGCACGATTGGGCACGATTTCTTCGAATTTCCAAACGCACAAATATTACCTTATTTTGAAACTGTGGACAAAATTTGAAACAATATTCGTTTATTTGGTCAAACAAAAAACCACACCCAGCACGATTGGCAACGATTTCTTTGAATTTCCAAATGCACGAATATTACCTTGTTTTAAAACTTTAAACAAGTGATTTTAAAATCGACTCAAAATGCTTTCATTAAATCATGAAAATCAGAAATATAATATGAAAGAATAATATGCGAATACAACATTTATACAAATGGATGATGATAATATAAATATACAATTCAATATAAAATCAATAATCTCACAACTCTTATTTTGGAAATGCTAACATTATTAATTAAGAAATAACTAAAGCTAAGAATATAACTAAGTGAGAACGAATTAACCTTAAACATAGCATATCTAAAAATAATAAGCAAATAATATGTGTTAGTTTAAGTAATATATATACGTAAATAAATAAGAAATTTAATATAATATAAAATAATGTACATATAAGACCAATAATAACACATAAATATGTATAGAATAAGTAAATATAATTTAAAAGAAATAAATTATACACATAAAAAATATACATATATATATATAAAGTAATAGTATATAAGAGTATTTAAGTTAAAATTTATGCAATTTATTAAAACCAAGAAATAGGAAATTTTAAAATCAAACATTTATATAATAAATAAATAAAATATATCTAATTAAACTAAAAATAAAACTACCAGGCTACGTTATAAATAAATGGAACAATTTAAGCAAGATTGAGGATCAAATTAAGATGCGCACGAATAATCAGGGGCCGAAACATCCAATATTTCCAAAGCTCAAAACGCAGCATTTAAGCAAGGGCCAAAATGAAAACGGAATACAAATTAGGAGGGAATTAAGAATAAAATAAAGCTTAATTAAAAAGAAAACTAAAATGTGGAAGGACTGAAAAGTTAAATAACCCATTAGAACCAGAACATGCAGACCTTGGCCTCATTCAGGTCAGGTCCAAGTCGGGTCGCGCAATACTATGTTGTTTTGAGGCTATGGAGATAAGCCCCAAACGGCGCCATTTTTTAATGCGATATAACCCCTAAAATCAGATGAAAAACAAAGCCATTCCCCTTTTCTTTTTTACAAAAAACTAACTGAAACCCTAGCCCCCTTAAAAAACGAAACCAGAGCTCCCTTCCTTTCTCGTTATTCTGCCGTTTCAGATGACCGGTGCCATTCGACCACCGTTCCACCACTGTACATCTATGGATGGTGTCGCACGACGACACTCCCTTTTATCCGCTTTACACCAAGACCCAAAGAATTGCCTATTTCTGCTCGAAATCCCCCATTCGAACTTCGATTTCAACGAAGCGAGTAGGGATCCAAAGACGATATTGACAGATAAGTGCGTTATTATTATTTTTTTTCTTTTGCATGCAGTAGATTAGACAAGAAAAGAAAAGAAAAATGAATCGCCAGTAAAAGAATCGGAGATTTGATAGAAACTGAAGCCAGAAATCACCTTCGATTTTTTTTGTATTCTGTATTTCTTTGTATTCAAAAGATGTGTATAGTTCAATAAAAATCCGAATCCTTTTATAGTGTTAGTACCTGGCTTTTTATAGCCTGATAAAAAAATGAAATACACGAGATCATTTTTCCTTTCTCTCGTATTCTATTCTTTTTCTCGCTTGTTGTTGTTGCTTTTTCATGCGGAGTAAACTTCATGGAGACCATTGCTCGCATGCTTGGCTGGCGTGGACGCTGCGAGGCGCGCGTGGGTGCTGCGAGGCTGCTAGAGTATTCTGGAAGCTCTAGAGGCGTGCGTGGGTGTATTCTGGGAAGCTCAAGAGGCGCGCATGGGGAGTAGTTGCGGTGCTGGAGTATTCTGGAAACCCCTAGGGTTTCCAAAAATTTTTAATGTAATTGGGCCTAATAGGCTAGTTTAGCATTGGGCCTTGTAGGGTCTAAATTCGGGGTCTGTATAAAATTTAGGCTATTATTTAGGGTCAAGTTTGGGCCTCGGGTTTATTGTTTTGTAAATTAGACTGTTATAAAAGGGATTTTTATTAATTGGATTTTTATTTAGTTTATTTTTTGTTTCAAATGGGCCGGGCAAAATGGGCCTATTACAACTGCCCCTCTTTGCTCATTGTCGTGTAATGAGAATAGAGCAAAGACTTCAAAAAGGACCATTTTTGCCCGGTCTTCAAATTTTGGACTTCTTTCAGTGCTTTTCGTCTTTGAGTAGCTTCATTCCATCCCATTGCATCTTCAGGGGTATAAGATTTATCGTTTTCCTCCGTTCCACTACAACTTCAAGGAAATAGGATTAACTGTCTTCAGTTTGCTTTACTGCAACTTCAGGGAGATAGACTTGATGTTTTTGACCTGCTTCCTGCAAATTCAGGAATGCCAAATCTGCTATCTTCAATCTGCTCCATTGCCAACTCAGGGAGACAAGATTTTATGTTTTCGATCTGTTCCTGCAACTTCAGGATTATCAGATTTGCTATGTTCAATCTGCTCCTGCAACTTCAGGATTGCCAGATTTGCTAATTTCAATCTGCTCCACTGTAAACTCAGGGAGACAAAATTTAATGTCTTTGATCTGTTCCTGCAACTTCAGGATTGCCAGATTTGCTATCTTCAATCTGCTACTGCAACTTCAAGATTGCCAAATTTGCTATCTTTAATCTGCTCCTGCAACTTCAGAATCACCAGATTTGCTATCTTCGATCCGTTTCAATTAGGAAGGCAAGATTCGATGTCTCCAATCTGCTCAGGATTGCTAGATCTGATGTCTTTGATCTGCTTCGCTCATGAAGGCAAAATTTGATGTCTTCGATTTGCTTCCTGCAACTTCAGGAATGTCAAATTTGCTATCTTCGATCTGCTCCACTGCAAACTCAGGAAGACAAGATCTGTTGTCTTCGATATGCTTCTTGCAACTTCAAGAATGCCAAATCTGTTATCTTCGATCTGCCCTACTGCAAACTCAGGGAGACAAGATCTACTGTCTTTGATCTGCTTCGCTCAGGAAGGCAAGATCTGCTAATTCACCGATGTTGTGACACCATCCTCTGGGGGACCTGTCTTGTAAAATCAGTTTTATGTGTTTATGCTTTATGCAAAATGGTTAGGATGCAATGATCGGAATGAATCTAATGCTCATGACTAAGTCTATTATGGCTGACATCTGCCTGAATGCAGAATGTAATGAGAATGGTATTTTTACAAAGATTAGGATGCAATGATTGGAATGAATCAAATGCCCCTAAATAGATGTGTCTTATGGATGGCATTTGTATGAATGCAGAATGTCATGAGAATGATTTTTTACAATGATTAGGATGCAATGGTCCAAATGAATCAAATGCTCCTAACTAAATGTGTCTCGCATGAATACAGGATTTCATGAGAATGATCATTTTTCTAAACGCCTCAGATTGACATTGGTCATTATTCCTCCAGGTTGTATCACTGATGTAATATCATGTCTTCTTGTTCCATTGAAATTTTTGACAGAAAGTCTGAAGAAATGGTCACTGTTTTGAGTTTCCTCCTCAGATACTTCTAACCCTTAGGCCTGGTGAGTTCTAAATAAAGGTCCTGTTTCAGGTTTTTATATTATTTAGAAATTTCCAGAATAATATACAAAAATCCTTTTGTGAAAGTGTTTTTAGTCTATTAATCATTATTTCAATACAAAATGCTTGAATATGATCCTAATGATAGACAAAATGGAATTCATCAGAGACGAAATCTGAAAATAATAGGTTAATTAAAGAAAACAAACATTGCTAGAATATGAAATGATGAAGGAAAAGATAGGTGCCCTAGATATCGCAGCTTGAGCTTTTCTATACGGACTTTCTGAAGACCAATTTAAGCTCAATATGTGTTTAAGAGATCAAGAGTACTCTGTTGATGCCCCAAGACGTAACATCTCTCCCTCCTTTTAATTCAGGTATAGCAAGATCACTGCCTGCCCCATTATACTTTGATCACAATTTGAGCCACTCTTTTCAGGTTTTTGACTCAAAACCCATTTGGTCTCAAGGTGCCCTTTGCGGGTTTTCACCTTGGCCTCTCCATTTTCGTTTTCATTTTTTCATCATTTTTTTTTTTGAAGAAAGTCTCAAAGTGTCCTTTGCGGGTTTTCACTTTGGCCTCTTCTCCTCTTCAAGAATAGTATTTCTTGACTAAATCCGAATTTATAGAACTGGGAACGTTTTTCCCATCCATTTCGGCTAAGATCAGTGTTCCTCTAAAGAAAGCCTTTTTCACCACATAAGGTCCTTCCCAATTTGGCATCCACTTCCTTCTAAAATCCTTTTGTATGGGGAGGATCTTTTTCAAAACTAGGTCTCCCTCATGAAATTCCCTTGGGCAAACCTTTTTTTTATAAGCCCGCATCATTCTCTTTTGGTATATCTAACCATGACGAATAGCCCTTAACCTCTTCTCCTCAATCAAGTTCAACTGATCATATCGAGACTGGGTCCATTCTGCTTCATCTAATTTTAGCTCTAACAAGACTCGAAGGGAAGGAATTTCAATCGATGGGTAATACGACCTCTATTCCGTAAACTAATAAAAAAGGAGTTGCCTCGGTAGAGGTCCTGACTGATGTTCGATAAGCATAGAGAGTAAATGGCAACTTCTCATGCCAATCTTTATGGGTTTCAGCCATTTTCCCCATAATCTTCTTAATGTTTTTATTAGCTACTTCCACTGCACCATTCATTTTTGGGCGATACGGTGACGAATTGTGGTGTCTGATTTTGAATTGACTGTAGACCTCTGCGATTGTACTGTTGTTCAAGTTTAATGCATTGTTAGATATGATTCTCTGAGGCATTCCGTATCGATATATGATTTCCTTTTTTAGGAATCTGCTGACTGTCGACATGGTAACACTGGCATATGAAACAGCTTCTAGCCATTTGGTGAAATAGTCGATAACTATGAAGATGAAACGATGCCTGTTTGAAGCTTTTAGAGAGATCGGCCCGATGACATCCATGCCCCACATGGAGAAAGGCAATGGGGAAGTCATAACATGCAACGGTGAAGGAGGCATGTGAATTTTGTCCCCGTATATCTAGCATTTGTGACATGTTTTAACATAATTGATGCAATCTCCTTCCATGGTAGACCAATAGTATCCTAATCTCATGATTTGTCTAGCCATTGTGAAACCATTAGCATGCGTTCTGCAAACACCCTCGTGGACTTCCTCCAAAATTTTCTTAGCTTCAATAGCGTCGACACATCTCAACAGTACCTGATCCTTTCTTTTTTTTACAGGACCTTCCCGTCTAAGTCATAATCACAAGCTAGCTTTCTCAATGTCCTCTTTTCATTCTCGGTCGTTTGTTCAGGATATTCGCGATTTCTCACATATCACAATTATCTTGGTACCAGGGTGATCATCCATTTCTTCTTCCTCCACATTGCAACAATAAGCTGGAGCATCGTAAATACTCATTTGAATGGGCTTTACATCCTCTTGTCTACTTACTTTAATCATGGAAGCCAAGGTGGCCAAAGCATCTACCATTTGGTTTTCTTCTCGTGGGAGATAACTAAAAATGATATCACCAAACTCCTCAATTAACCCCATAACTATCCTTCGGTAATTGATCAATTTGGGGTCTCTTGTCTCCCATTTGCCTTTTAGTTGGTAGATCACTAGTGCAGAATCTCCATATACTTCTACCACTCTAATCCTATGTTCTATAGCAGTACGGAGTCCCATGATACACACTTCGTATTCTACCATATTATTTGTACAATCAAAATCCAACTTGCATGTGAACGGATAGTGATTTCCATTTGGGGATACCAAGACCGCCCTAATCCCATTTCCTACAACATTTGATGCTCCGTCGAAGTTCAATTTCCAAAGGCGATCTTTTGCAGTGTCTTCTTCAGTAGCTGCCATATACATTAAATCCTTATTGGGGAAATCAAAATTTAATGGCTCATAATCTTCTAAAGCTCTGCTAGCTAGGAAGTCTGCTATTGCGCTCCCTTTTACAGCTTTCTGACTCACATAGACAATATCAAATTCAGAGAGCAGAATCTGCCATCTAACCATCATTTCATTCAAAGCGGTTGACTCCATCATGTACTTTAAAGGGTCCAATTTCGAGATTAATCGGGTCGTGTGATATATCATATATTGCCTCAATCTCTGAGTCGTCTAAATTAATGCACAACATAATTTCTCAATGGATGAATATCTCATTTCACACTCAGTTAATTTCTTACTGAGGTAATATATCACATTTTTTTCTTCCTGAATTATCATGTTGACCTAGCACACATCCCATAGAATGGTCAAACACTGTCAGATATAGGATTAATGGCCTATCTGGGCATGGGGGTGACAATACTGGAGGATTTAACAAGTACTGTTTGACCTTATCGAAAGCTTTCTGAAATTCATCATCCCACACGCCTGGATTATGTTTCTTCAAAAGACGAAATATGGGATCACATTTCTCGGTTAACTGTGAAATAAACGAAGTAATATAATTTAACCTTCCAAAGAAACCTCGAACTTCTTTTTGAGTACGCGGTGAAGGCAATTCTTGTATAGCCCGGACCTTGCCTGAGTCAATCTCGATTCCCTTCTCGCTGACTATGAAGCCTAGTAATTTGCCAGATCTAGCTCCAAAAGTACATTTCGTTAGATTGAGCTTCAGTTGGAATTTTCTCAACCTCAGGAATAATTTCTTCAAAACCCTGATGTGTTCCTCTTCTGTTCTAGACTTTGCAATCATGTCATCCACATAAACCTCAATTTCTTTATGTATCATATCATGGAACAAAGTCACCATGGCCCTTTGGTACGTAGCTCTTACGTTTTTCAGCGCAAACGGCATTACTTTATAATAGAATATACCCCACAATGTTATGAATGTAGTCTTTCTCATGTCTTCAGGATGCATTTTTATCTGATTGTACCCGCAGAAACCATCCATGAAGGATAACAATGAAAAGCTTGCTGTATTGTCTACTAGAGTATCAATATGAGGCAAGGGGAGATTGTCCTTCGGGTTGGCCTTATTTAAATCTCTGTAATCTACACACATTCGTACCTTTCCATCTTTCTTAAGGACAGGCACAATATTGTCTACCCATTCTGAGCATTTGACCTCTTGTAGAAATCCAGCATCGAACTGCTTTTTGACTTCCTCTTTTATTTTCAACATAATGTCTGGCCTCATTCTTCGGAGCTTCTGTTGAACCAGCTTACAATCCTCTTTTATGGGGAGACGATGCACCACGATGTCAGTGCTTAACCTTGGCATATCTTGGTACGACCATGAGAAGATATCTTTGAATTCCTGAAGTAACTCTACGAGGTCTCGTTTCGTTTCTTCAGTTATGCACATTCCAATTTTCACCACTTTCCTCTCTTCCAAGGTCACAATCTCTACTGTTTCTTCATGAGGTAAAATTTGCTTTTCCTCTTGTTTTACCATTCATAACAAGTCCGGAGATAAGCCACAGTCTATGTCATCTTCAAAGTCCTGGGATCCCTCTAAACTCATGTCTTACTTAAAAATAGATTCTAAATCTACTGTAGCGTCACTCATGTCATTGATATCTGGGGGCCTGTTGTAGGCACAAAAGAATATACAAAAAATGAATGAATTTGAGAATAATTATTTGCACGATATGCTTATGAATGAAATGAAAGAATGATTCAAAACGAAAGTCCAAGGAAAAAATAATGAAAAAAAGAACCAGAATATTTTATTCAAAATGATCTCAAGTATGTATTTCATAATGAAATTTAGACATAAGCCTATTTCATAAAAGAATACTTATTGCTTCTAGGCTAAAAGCAACAAGTGTGTTCGGAACATTACACTGAATAAGCTCTAAAAACTACAGGAATTTCTTCCACAGTCCAATTATTCAGAACACTCCCAGGTTCATAAGGGCAGATATCTGACAAGGTTCCTCTTTCAGTGATTTCTTCACGTATGGCATTGATGTGTACATTTTCCAGCATTTCTTCAATATCCTTTTCCTCTATTGCATTTAATCCAACATCAGTGTGATTTGGTAGCGGACTATAAGCATTCGACATATCAGCCACTTTCACAATTCCCAGCTTAATAAGTCTTTCTACGACTTTCTTAAAAGCAATGCAATTTTCTATTGAATACCCTGAAACTCCCGCATGATAGTCACATTCGGCATTTGCATCATACCACTTGGGGTATAGGGGCTGCAATGGTGCCAAGTAGAAAGGGGACACTATATGCTCGTCAAACAACTTCTGATATAGCTCTTGTTATGTTATTGGAATAGGAGTAAACTGAAGCTTTTCTGTATTCGTCCTTTACTTAGATTCATTCTTTGAATGAGTCTGAAGGTTTGTAGTTGTCATCCTTGGTGATCCCACAGTAACTTGCTTTGAAAAACCCTTACTGTATGCTCCCACATTGTTTACCTCATTTTTTTTCTTTCTCAGGGCTGATCTTTTGGCATTTTTCCCCATCTATTTTACCACTTCTCGCAGCATTTTCAATCATTTCATTGGACATTACTGTGTCCGAGAAACTCTTCATGGCACTCCCCAACATATGGTTGATAAATGGGACTTTTAATGTGCTGATGAAGAGTATAGTGGTTTCTTTCTCCAGAAGAGGTGGCTGGACCTACATGGCAACCTCTCTCCACCTTTGTGCATATTGTCGAAAACTTTCGCTTGGTTTCTTCTCCATGTTTTACAGGGTAATTCTGTCAGGGTTCATATTTGTTACATGACCGTACTGCTTCATAAAAGCTTGTGCTAAATCCCTCCAAGAACCAATTTCGGTATGGTTCAACTGATTGTACCATTTAGATGCTGCTCCCGCCAGACTGTCCTGGAAGCAATGAATTAGTAGTTGGTCATCGTTAACGTACCCGATTATTCTCCGACAAAACATAGTTATGTGAGCTTCTGGGCAAGTAGTCCCATTGTAAATTTCAAATTCTGGCACCTTAAATTTGTGAGGGAGTATTAGATCTGGCACCAAACTCAGATCTTTAGCGTCAATTCCATATTGCCTATCAACATTTTCCATGGCCCTAAATTTGTCTTCCAACCATTTGCATCGCTCCTCTAACTGTTTTGGCAATTCAGCCCTTGCCTTTTTCTCTCTTTGCTACCTCATCAAGGTCGGTAATAACAACATTAATCGGATGGTCTACTAAGTTAGAACCTGATCCAGCTTGGAAATTTGGCAGCATTGAAATGCCTTCTTGAAATTGTTGAGGTTTAATTATGACGGATGTCTTTCGTGGATGCACTTCAGGATGTGTCGGGGTAAAACCTGGGGGATATAATCGCTCCTCACTATCTTCAACAGTGTTAACCATGGGGGTTTTCCCTTTGTCTACTCCTCCTGCCAATAGTTAAGTTAATTGAATCATCATACTCTTTTGTGATTCCATCATTCGGTCTGTCATATCTTGCTGGATCTTAGCAAGCTGCTTCTGCATTTGTGCTTGCATCCGCTCTTGCATCTCATTCGGCATTTGTTCCAACTTATCTAGTCTTTTATCCATTACTTTGGTTTTTCTCCTTGTACTGTAAGGGTACATGCTTGGTTGATTTTTGTCGGCTTCCAGATTAATACTGAAATAACTTCAACCAATCAGGGTCTTCTCATTAACTTTAATGCATATGATATGGTGCAATGCAAATGCATGGAATGAATGCAATGCAATGCACTCAAAACAAAAGACAACATATTAGTGCAAGAGAAATAAACAACATAGAACATCTGACCGGGTGATCACTAAGGCTTGGCGTGTCTCTATCTAGGGTAGGCACCTAGGGCTGCTATATGCGGCTTGGTTCTAAAGAATGGGTACCTGAACCAGCAGATTCCTCAATCCTCACCCATTATAGGCTCATATGGATCGAGTTCGGTTCAGGGGAATACATTTCCCTATGGCCATGTGGAGATGAAAATCACACGAAGCACATAGGTACAGATGTATCCCGGAAGTAGTCCACTAGCCCATGCGGAGGTGAAAACCTTACAAAGGCATAGTTTCCCACTACCATTTAAGGGTGTGACCACAACGGTCATGCAATGCAATGCCAAGGTATATTATTGCAAATTCATTAAAAGAAACATGATTTTTCAAAATAATTTTCCAAATTTTCAATCAAAGGACAAGAATTAATCAATCTATGGCTTGACTCTCAAACAATCCCCAGTGGAGTTGCCAAGCTATCGAAACCATTTTTTTATCAGGTTATGAAAAACGAGAATCGACTTTAAACATGGAGTCGCCACCATTCCTTTTTGTTTAGGCATGATCGGGTCACCTATAAAATAAATTTTGGTCTACGATTTCAAGAAAAAAATGGGTTCGAGAGTCGGTTACGTGCGAGAAAGGATTAGCACCCTCGCAACGCCCAAAATTGGTACCAAATTGATTAATTGATGTCCTAATGTTGAAAAGTTTGAAATGATTTTGAAATTCTGTTCTATTTTATAATTTTAAATAACTTGATTGAATATTAAGATTCCCTTGTTCCGAAGGAATAGAGTATCACATCCAGCACAATTGGACACGACAATCTGAGTCCTCGAATTCAAGATCATCCCCAAAATTCTCCAAGCACATGTATTGAAATTTTGAAAGCATATTCGTTTATTTGGTCAAACAAAAAACCACACCCAGCACGATTGGGCACGATTTCTTCAAATTTCCAAATGCACGAATATTACCTTATTTTGAAAATGTGTACAAAATTTGAAAGGATATTCGTTTATTTGGTCAAACAAAAAACCACACCCAGCACGATTGGGCACGATTTCTTCGAATTTCCAAACGCACGAATATTACCTTATTTTGAAAATGTGAACAAAATTTGAAAAGATATTCGTTTATTTGGTCAAACAAAAAACCACACCCAGCACGATTGGACACGATTTCTTCGAATTTCCAAACGCACGAATATTACCTTGTTTTAAAACTTTAAACAAGTGATTTTAAAATTGACTCAAAATGCTTTTATGAAATCATGAAAAACAAAAATATAATATGAAAGAATAATATGCGAATACAACATTTATACAAATGGATGATGATAATATGAATATACAATTCAATATAAAATCAATAATCTCACAACTCTTATTTTGGAAATACTAACATTATTAATTAAGAAATAACGAAAGCTAAGAATATAACTAAGTGAGAACGAATTAACCTTAAATATAGCATATTTAAAAATAATAAGCAAATAATATGTGTCAGTTTAAGTAATATATATACGTAAATAAATAAGAAATTTAATATAATATAAAATAATGTACATATAAGAACAATAATAACATATAAATATGTATAGAATAAGTAAATATAATTTAAAAGAAATAAATTATACACATAACAAATATATATATATATAAAGTAATAGTATATAAGAGTATTTAAGTTAAAATTTATGCAATTTATTAAAACCAAGAAATAGGAAATTTTAAAATCAAACATTTATATAATAAATAAATAAAATATACCTAATTAAACTAAAAATAAAACTACTGGGCTATGTTATAAATAAATGGAACAATTTAAGCAAGATTGAGGACCAAATTAAGACGCGCACGAATAATTAGGGGCCGAACAACAATATTTCTAAATCTCAAAACGCAGCATTTAAGCAAGGGCTAAAATGAAAACGGAATACAAATTAGGGGGAATTAAGAATAAAATAAAGCTTAATTAAAAAGAAAACTAAAATGTGGAAGGACTGAAAAGACAAATAACCCATTAGAACCAGAACACGCGGATCTTGGCCGCATTCGGGTCGGGTCCAAGTCGGGTCACGCAATACTATGTCGTTTTGAGGCTATGGAGATAAGCCCCAAACGACGCCCTTTTTTTAATGCGATATAACCCCTAAAATCAGAGGAAAAACAAAGCCATTCCCCTTTTCTTTTTTACAAAAATGAAATGAAACCCTAGCCGTCTTAAAAAACGAAACCAGAGCTCCCCCTTTTCTCGCTATTCTGCTGTTTCAGATGACCGTGCCATTCGATCGCCGTTCCACCACTGTACATCTGTGGATGGTGTCGCACGACAACACTCCCTTATCCCTTCTTTACACCAAGACCCAAAGAATCGCCTATTTCTGCTCGAAATCCCCCATTCGGACTTCGATTTCGACGAAGCGAGTAGGGATCCGAAGACGATATTGACAGATAAGTGCCTTATTATTATTTTTTTTCTTTTGCATGCAGTAGATTAGACAAGAAAAGGAAAGAAAAATGAATCGCCAGTAAAAGAATCAGAGATTTGACAGAAACTAAAGCCGGAAATCACCTTCGATTTTTTTGTATTCTGTATTTCTTTGTATTCAAAAGACGTGTGTGATTCAATAAAAATCCGAATCCTTCTACAGTGTTAGTACCTGGCTTTTTATAGCGTGATAAAAAAATGAAATACACGAGATCTCTTTTCCTTTCTACTGTATTCTATTCTTTTCTGTTTGTTGTTGCTGCTTTCTGTTGCAGGTAAACATCGTGGAGACTGTTGCTCGCATGCTTGGCTGGCGTGGACGCTGGGAGGCGCGCTTGGGTGCGGCGAGGCTGCTGGAGTATTCTGGAAGCACTAGAGGCGCGCGTGGGGCATTCTGGGAAGCTCAAGAGGCGCGCGTGGGGAGTAGCTGCGGCGCTGGAGTATTCTGGAAGCCCCTAGGGTTTCCAGAAATTTTTAATGTAATTGGGCCTAACATGCTAGTTTAGCATTGGGCCTTGTAGGGTCTGAATTTGGGTCTGTATAAAATTTAGGCTATTATTTAGGGTCAAGTTTGGGCCTCGGGTTTATTGTTTTGTAAATTGGACTGTTATAAAAGGGATTTTTATTAATTGGATTTTTATTTAGTTTATTTTTGGTTTCAAATGGACCGGGCAAAATGGGCCTATTACAATTGAAATTAGTTTAGTATATTTAAAATGCTTATATACAAGGAAACATTACCTTTATTAAGTACCACCTTAGAAAAAAGTGTCAAATTCTGGTTCCAAGTGATATATCAAGTCAAAATTAAATATTCAAACATAATTGATTTGAAGATAGAGATTGCTAAAAATTCTTAGGTATTCATTTGAACTTTTTGAAAAATTTTAAAGTTAGCAATTGGATTTGATCGTTTCAAACCATACTTTAATTTAGCATATATAATATATACTTACATTACAAAAAGGCAAAATGAGGATTAGATGCTTAAAAAGTTACCCTTGCTTTCCCTAATGTTAGAAACTTGAGCACTAGTTGTTGAATATTTGTAAGTTGGATATGTAAAGGTTAAGTTAAAAGGAAAAGTAAAGCAAAACCCTGGAATTTTTAGAGACGAAACCTGATTAAATAATTTGGGGTATTTTGGGATAGTATTCATCCCTAATTATTTTGGTATGTTTTTACGAATTTGGGGACGGAATTCGTCCTTAAAGCTTTAGGGACGAAATTAATCTTTATTTATGAAGATTATTTTTCATAATTGTCGCTAAAAATTTTTAAAAATAGTTTTTAAGAATGCATGTAAGGGACTACTTTTTTTAGGCTTAATCAAAGAACAGCAGCTACCAAAGCTGCAGCAATGCAAAACAAACAGCAGGAACTAACGGGACTACTTAAATTGTCTCCAAATCTATTAGGGACATTTTTAATCTTCCCAAAACCCCTAAATTTTGTAGTGAACTATGCCATATAAACTAACTTACCTTATTTGTTTACAAATTTTGCTATGAATTATATATATCATATGAAACTGATTTTTCTAAAATACTAATTCGCCTTGTTTTTTTCCAAGTTTATTGGATGGTGGTTAGAGAGCGAAGAGTAAATATTATCTTTTACACGCAAATTAGAGGAAAAAAAAAAGAAGAATAATAAGATGCAGATGCCAAGATTTGACGTGCCAGAAGCTTTGGTGACGGAAATTTTGTCTAAGCTTCCAGTTAAGTCCCTTATCCGTTTCAACTGCGTTTGTAAGTATTGGTGCTCTTCTTTTCAAACTCCTCGTTTCATTTCCAAGCATTATCACCAGCACCTTAAAAACAATAACCTTAATCCCCTTCTCAAACGATTTGATGGCAACGCCAATCTCGCTTTTTTCTCTCAACTTTCAGTAGTAAAAGATGAAAACTTTTTAGTAAAACAAAACATTCGCTTACCTTTTTTCATTCACGATTCCCCCTATGTTTGGGGTGCTTGTCATGGATTATTTTGTTTACATAGTTCTTGCATGACTGACATAGAGGTTGCCATTTGGAACCCATCAACTAGAGAATTTAAAATCCTTCCTCATCCTCAGTCCAACGACCTACTTACCCAGGCCTTACCTGTGATTGTGTTATTTTTGACGGCGGTGCTTTCGAGTTTGATTCTAAAACTGATGACTACAAATTCATACGATTTGTTACTCTTTGTTATGTTGATAGTGAATGTGGAATTGAAAGTCCTGATGATGTGTCCCAAGTTGAGTTGTATTCTCTTAAATGCGATTCTTGGAAGGAAATTCCATCTCCTAATTATAGACCATTTGATTCATATTTGAATAATAATTGCTTAGATCGAATTTGTTATTGGCAAACAACAATGGGGAACTCTCCTTATGAAGAAGTAATGATTCTTTCATTTGACATGGCTAATGAGAAGTTTTCGGTTTCACCTATCCTTGAATTTGTTGGGTCTTTCCATAAAACCAATATTCAAGTATTGGTGTTTAATGGATCAGTTGGTGTTCTTGTTTACCCGGTGGAAGGAATTGACAAGCCTTTTGATTTTTGGGTTATGAATGGAGGAGTATGGACTAAACAATTCAGTATTGAATCTATTCCTGGAGTTGTCAACCCGTTGGGGTTTTGGAAAAATGATGAATTGTTTCTTTTAAACACAAATTATGAAGTAGTCTTGTTTGATCCCTCCACCCACGAGCTTAAGATGCTTGGGATCAACACTTACCTGGATCATCATAGAGAGTACGTCTCCCTCTATTTTTATGTTGAGAGCCTGGTTTCAATCAATGGAATACAAGAGCATGAGGATCATATAATACGTCAACTAGTTGGAGATGCATCAAATAAATACTGAAAATAAATAGAAATATAGATCAAGTTGATACTAAATATGATGATGGATAGGGAACTTGAGCATAAATGTGTAAGGCCTAATAAGCATTTTTCTCTTGATATGCAAATTTTGTAGACTATAGTCACTTGTGAGCTTCTTAACATTGCTGTTATTATTTGGTTTATATGTTTGAGATGTTATCCTTTTCAACTTTTCAAGCTCCCTTGCTTTCTTTATCAAAGGATTGACTGATGTAGTCAATTGAAAAACCTTTTGATGATAATTTTTATTGAAATTAGTTTAATATATTTAAAATGCTTATATACAATTAGTTTCTTATCTTTTCGTTGGATTTATTCTTTGAACTTTAGCATTTGATACAATATAAGTCTTGTTCTTAAAGAAAGTATCTTTGAAACTTTAATATTGCTTCAGTAAACAATACTGCTGATATTTGATATCATATTTTCAAAAGTTATCTTATAATATCTTACATCTTAGTCCATCAAAATCATCCTTTGTAATTTTCCTGATTTTGGTGTGCCACTGATCTAATTTGCATAACTTTTTCATAAAACTAATATCTTACTCCCTAGACTCTCCTGAGTATAAAACATGAAATTAAGAGATTAGAGGCATCGAATTCATCAAATCTAATGAATATTCATCCAACATTAAGCCAAGCATGGGGTTAAAATATGTGTAACTTATGGTTTATCACACCCCCTCCTCCAAGGTCTTGTATTGTCACTACACATCGATTAACACCATTTATGATTTGAATAATAGATCTTCTCGCTACCAATAATTCCTTTTCCAACTTCGCATTTTGAACTGAAAGTTTGATTATCTCACCAACTAAATTCTTAAACTCAACTGTAGTTACAAATGTCAATTCTTTCGCATATGAAACTTCTTAGTCAATTTTTTATTTTTAAAAAAAAAAAAGATTCATGCAGGATCCGTCTATTAAATGTGCAAATCAATTTGTTTATAATGTATGATGCACGAGTTTTGTTTTATGTATCATTTAAAATATATTATATTTATTTTAAAAAAATGTTTTAGAATTTCTAGTGTTTCATAAATATCATGATTGAAAAAGTAAAAAAAAAAAACTTATGTTTTCAAAACTAGATCGGTAGTCGAACCGATTAGACAATCAATTTTTGATCTGACTGATTCAATTAATCCGATCACAAATTCAATCGATTTATAATAAAATAATAAAAAATATAGTATAATATAGTATAATATGACTCATTCGACATCAAAGGTCCTCGGAGCTTGGAGGCAATGGTGGAGACTCATCTTGCCAGTGGATCACCCTATCTTGAAGTATATGTACAATTTTCATTGCCAAGTGATCTTCATTCGACTTCAACATCTACTGCTGTTCCAGGGGAATACACGACCCCAAACCAACACTCTGTTAGTGGGAGGCAGAATACGGAAGCGCTCGTGTTTGGTGGTACTATGAAAAACACAACCCCTGCATGACACTCGATTGGTAAATGGGACATGCATATCCTTCCTTTGACGTTCAATGCTAGTAATACGTATTGGGGAATGTCATCAACTTCTAGTGGTTGGCAATCAACATATGATAGGGAACGTTACGAAAGTTGTTTAAGAAGGGATAATGTACTCCCCACGACATCCACTGGCTAGGGGCCCTCATTCGTTGCAGATGATGGTGGGTCGAATGATGAGTTCGATGTGGATCCACCTCTAGAACCCGGCCCCGATGGTGTAGAAGTTGCATTATTTTCTGAAGCGAAGCCTGTTCCAACTGATGTTGAAGACAGTTCAGATGAAGAAGAAAAAGATCTGCGATTCAGGACGTACTCGCCTCCAGCCCACATGCATAATGTTGATCTATCTCAAGACGATGCATTGGAGTTTCCTGAACTACCACACGTATATGGACTGCATGTTCGCTACTGATTCAGCAAATTGGAAGTTGGTAAAAAGTTTTCCAACAAGGATAGTTTTCTTGGTGTATTGAAACAATATAGCATCAAGAACAGGTTAACTACAACATGGTCAAATCCAAACTCCAGAAGTACGAGGCCAAGTATGCAGTGTAAGACGATACATGTTCATAGAAAATCATGGCCTCGTTAAGGAAAAGGACAGGCTTGTGGGAGATCAAAAATTACAGGGTCCACATACATGTCTTATCGGTACAGTATCATTAGGTGTTCAAGGTTTTTGAATAATACTAATATTACGTAATGTTGCATTATTTAATGTACTTCATTGACAGGTGTTTCACAAGACCATTCGAAGATGGATTTGGAGATGTTGGCTGACATAATAATATCGACGGTGAAGGCAGATCCCAAAACTACAGTGCTGGCCTTAATTGGCAATATCCGTACCCAATTAGGGTACATGCCCTCTTACCAGAAGACTTGGATTACCAAGCAGAAGGCGTTGGAAAAGTTACATGGTCAGTGGGACGCTTCATATAATGAAGTGTGGCAGTGGTGTCAGGTGCTGGAGAGATATGTCCTAGGCAGCATAACAGACCTTGAAACGGAACCGACGTATTACAACGATTGATTGCTCCGTGGATGCCAAGTGTTCAAGCATCTGTTCTGGACATTTAAGCAATGCCGAGATGCATTTATATACTGCAAGTCATTGATACAAATTGACGGTGCCTTTATGTATGTCAGATATATGCATCAGCTATTACTAGCTGTGGCACAGGATGGCAGTGGGAGAATCCTTCCAATTGCGTTTGTAATAACACCGGGGGAGTCAGCTGATGACTGAGATTTCTTTCTATCTAGGTTAAGGAGGCATGTCTACCCCTAACCTGATATATGCGTTATATCAGATTGGGGCCCTAAAATACTAGCCACAATAGAGCAACAGGGAAGCCTGTGTCATCGTACACACTATCGATATTGCCTAAGGGATTTTGCGTCCAACGACCACGGGCAACATCGATCTACAAGTCAACAACGGCAAGTGACCAACATGGGTATGTAATATCTATTAATATAATTTCGTTTTTAATATTCAATTTATTCTTAATTGAAGAGTGGTATGTAATATTCCCTATCAACTTATATTGGCAGGGGACGAGATCAATAAGGATCGTTTTCACGAGATGTTTGCGAGTTTGTGCTCAGTAAACGAAGAAGGCGCAAACTATCTATGCAATATACCTTTCAAACAGTGGACACAAGCATATGACGACGGCCTACGATATGGTCATATGACCTTAAACCTGGCCGAATGCATAAATTCTGTTCTAAAAGGAACGCGTCATTTGCTGATAACATCGATTGTGTGAGAGACTTATTTTCATTTAGTGGCACTATTTTCGAAGTGAGCAGCGAGTTATAAAGGCCAAATGCAAGGAGGCCATGTATAGTACGCGAAGGTATTGCGAGAAATTAACAAGGGGAAGGCACGGGCCAACACCATGCACACAGTGTGTCACGATCGCGACAACCTATGGTTTCGTGTGACGGAGTTTGACAGACCGAACCAAGGTATTGTTGGCAGGCAATATGGTGTACACTTGAGAAATAGGACCTGCGACTGTGGGATATTTGATGCACTTCGTTATCCATGCGCTCATGTACTTGCAGCTTGTCAGAATCTCCGTCTGGATCCCATGAGCTATATCGACGAAGTGTATAAAATAGAAAACAAGTACAACGTGTAGAGACACGTATTCCTACCAGTCCCAAATGAACGTAAGTGGCCGTCTATATCGTTTGCTCCGTATAAGTTGTTACCGGATAGAGAACTTTCTTCACAAACCAAAAGGTCGACCTTACTCGACTAGAATACGCAACAATATGGATATTCGAGAAACGGCCAACCAACGGAAGTTATGCGGATGGTGTAGGAACCCAGGCCATACATCTCGCTCGTGTCCAAATCAGAATAATTGATAGTCTCCTTATCATTTTTGTCTTTTGAAAGAATGAAAAGTTATGTCTCATTTTCGCCTGTATCATTTTTGTTTAGATGTATTTAAAGACATGATAGAAATAAAAGCATGTGTTGTTTATTTTATTAAATATATAAAAATTAAATTACAATTAGGATATTAAAAACAACTTTCATTTTATTAAAAATAAAAAATAAATTACAAAAAAATAAAAATAAATTTTATTTTATTAAAGATATAAAAAATTACAAAAAAACAAAATAAAAACAACTTTTATTTAATTAAAGATATAAAAATAAATTACAAAAAATAAAATAAAGAACAACTTTTATTTTATTAAAGATATAAAAATAAATTACAAAAATAAAAATAAAAAACAACTTTTATTTATTAAAGATATAAAAATAAATTACAATAAAAAAAATAAAAAACAACTTTTATTTTATTAAAGATATAAAAAAATTATAATAAAAGATAAAAAACAAATTTTATTTTATTAAAGATATAAAAATAAATTACAATAAAAAATAAAAAAACAACTTTTATTTTATTAAAGATATAAAAATAAATTAAAAAAAGTAAAAATAAAAAACAACTTTTATTTTATTAAAGATATAAAAATAAATTACAAAAACAAAAAATAAAAAACAACTTTTATTTTATTAAAGATATAAAAACAAATTGCAATAAAAAATAAAAAAAAATTTATTCTATTAAAGATATAAAAATAAATTATAATAAAAAATAAAAAATAACTTTTATTTTATTAAAGATATAAAATTAAATTACAAAAAAAAACAACTTTTGTTTTATTAAAGATATAAAAATAAATTACAATAAAAAAATAAAAACAACTTTTATTTTATTAAATATATAAAAAATAAATTACAATAAAAAATGGCGGTCGGAATCAATGTTGGTGCCGGTTGGAATCAGTGCTACATGGGGGTGGCTGACAGTTATGTGCTGGATTCCTCCTTCTAGCTTCCGGCTGGGGTTGTGGAACCTCAGACGGGGATTCTGGTTCCTCTGGCAGGGGGTCTGGTTATGGGTGTTGGGAGGATGACTCACCTTGATAAAATAATGACTGGGGAGGTGTTTGCATAAACCATGGCAGAGGTGTCTGAATCCCATAAGGTAAAGGAGACCGGTAAAAAAAATAGCTCCCCGACGGTGCCTCGTGCGATCCCTCATGCGACGGCGGCCTCAAGATCGGCTGGCCAGTTGGAGTAGTCAGAAACGGACTCGAACCGGGTGATGCATTCCAACTTGCTGTGGGACTGGGAAAAAGAAACATATAAGGGTTAGGATACATATAAGGCCTAGGGTACGCACCTGGTATAATCTGAAAAGGCTGTGATGTGGGTGTCGTCGGCTGAAATGTTAGGCCTGGTGACTATGTGGGCGCTGTTGATGGGCCCAGTGGTTCTGTCGGTGCTCTTGACGATCCTGTCTTATCACCCCTTCTCCTTAGATTTAAAGGGCCCCGTCGTTCCTTTTGTTCACGAAGTTGCTGTCACCTCTCCTCTTCAGACAATAAATACTACTTGCCATGGATCCTAAATCATGGCATGTATTCCGGCACGTACGCTAACTCAAGAACGATGATCGGTTCCCGAGTTGGTATATAATCATACCGGTTCTCCCACATTTCGATATATGCTGACCAAAATCTTGGCCAATCTATATGCAACTGCTGTAAGTGGACTTTGTGCTCATCATTGAGCACCTCAAGTGGCATGAGAATCGGTTGTCGGAATCCAAATTGAAGACTAAATTCTTAAAAATAAAAAATTAAGAATTAAATTCTAAATATACAGAGAATGTATAAATGTGGAGCATATTGTTCCTTTAAATTTAAACTATTTTATCTTAATGGGGATTAAATTCAAAAGAAAAATATTATATTTTATCTTAATCCTTATTCACATGGATACACATGCCAATAAGGAAATTTTCCTAAATGACATGTAATTATAATTGATCAAATGCTTACCTTTCATGCTTTTTTGCTTCATGTTTAAGGTTTGCACCATAAATGACACCTACCAACTCACATTTTGCTTGCTTATTTAATTCTCTTAGTCAAATTTGCCTATTAAATGCTTAACTTTAATGCTTATTTGCTTCATGGTTAAGGTTTGGACCATAGCTGACACCTACCAACTCCCATTTTGCTTGCTTATTTATTTCTGTTATTGAATTACAAATAAAAATCAAAGAAAATAAAAAGAGAAAGATGCAGAGGCCAAGATTTGAATTGCCAAAGCTTTGGTGATGGAAATTCTCTCAAAAGCTTCCAGTTAAATCCCTACAGTGTTTGATAAACTACTACATTACATCTTGATGGCTGAGTTGAGATAGCAAGGATTTAATAAATGGATCGAGTCTTTGGCATTGTTGGTTATCCTATTATTTTGTCCCTTTTATCTATGGTATGATATGCAATCACTTAAAGTCTCCTCTTTGCATTAATTATTGCAACATTTAAAGTTATATTTGACCTTTGACACCTTCAATAATTTTAATTTACTCAACAAATGAAAGAATATTGCTAAGCTAATCTTTTTGCCAGCAGGCGTGAATCACATAAAAGTGTGGGCAGAATCACAATTTAACAATAATGGATATATTTTGATGGTCGAGATAGCAAGGTTCCACTATTTGGATTTGGTAAATAGATAAGTCTTAGCTTTGCTAGTTGTCCCACTGTTTTATCCCTTTTTATCTATGGTATGATCGGCAACAATCACTCATAGTCTCCCTTTTGCATTAATTATTGCAACATTTAGATTAATATTTGACTTCAAACACCTTCAATAATTTAATTTACTCAACAAATGAAAGAATCAGCCTGCTACTGTGAATCACTTACAAGTATAGGGAGAATCACAATTTAACAAAAATGAATATTTTTATGCATGAAAATACCAACCAACTAATGCTACATTATAATTTTGAAATTTTGATAGAGGAATTTGCATTAACATTATGGTAGGTAAGTTCATATATATGAATGCAAATCCATTTTTGTTAAATTGAGATTCTACACTATTTCATGTAAAAGAATAACAGTTGATGTAGTCGTGGTTGGTAGTTATCATACTCCTAATCAAAATTCAAACCGTATGCAATGTGCTTTAGTGGAACCATGACATTATAGAAAATGAGTCATTCTTATACAAAATTTTATTTCTAAATCAATTTTATATTTTTTTTTTAATTTCTTTGAGTCGATTTCGTAAAATCAGTTCTTAACTTGATGAAAAAACAAAATGCTTTTTAGGCATTAAATGGAAGGTTTCTATGTATATAAATAATGTATAATTTACCATGCATGAATCAGTTTCTTAAGCATTAACTTACTAATCCCATTTATATATTGCAGAAAACCTTCGTAAATATATAGATAAATAATTTTCTTTTCTTTTCTTTTTGGTAAAATCCGAATAATAAACGCAATTAACACGACTCAAATTTAGATCACACTTAAAACGGTGTACACACTTGACCATTTCTTAATATAAATCATTTTTTAAGTTGGAATATAATTGTTTCGTAGGGATGGTAACTTTACAAATTTGTCACATGGTTCATTGAGAGTGACCGGAAACTATCACCCCATTTCTTAAAAATGGTTGATTTTCAGTTTCAATCCCTTTACTTTTTAATTATATAAAAATAGTTAAATCTCAATGTTGGTTCCTATACTATGTTAAAATTTGAGATTTGACTTTTATACTTGAATTTTTTTATAAATTGGTGCTTCAACGTTTATAATGTCATTAGTTAGTTTAAATATTTTACTCTAATGAAAATTTTGACGTAAATTTAAAGAAGTGTTAACATCGTTAATTTTTTTTGTTAAATCCAAGTCCACTATAATACTATTTTTGTGGCATGATTATCAAGTAAATCCTTTTTTTAAAAATTTTAGAATGTCACACTAATAAATTTAATTGAAGAATTTTAACTGTGTAAATCATTCCAATCTTCATGTAAATATTTTTTGAGGTGGTGTATAATTGTTTTTAGGGATGATAATTTTGCAAATTTGTTACATGCTTTAACGAAAGTGACAGAAAACTATCACCCTAATTCTTATCAATAATAGTTAATTTTCAGTTTCAATCCCTCTGCTTTTGAATTATATAAAAATAATCAAATTTTATTTTTGATCCTATACATGGCTTAGTGAAAGTGACAGAAAACCATCACCCCAATTCTCAACTATAAGAAGCCTTGCATAATGGAGGTTCAGCATTGTGCAAAAGCCACCACTGAAACAATGGCTTATCTTCAACCATTGATCTTCTATATTTTGGCTGCTCTTGCAATATTCTGGCTTATTTCTGCCCCCACCCCCCCCCCCCCCCGGCCACCCCCCAATTCCTCTTTAGATAATATTAATGACAAGACTACTTTGTCACTGTACTATGAAACACTGTGGAAAAATTGCTGTGAAAAGCTGAGATTGAAAGAGGAGATCAGATAATCAACAAATGCTATACTACTGGATTTGGTTGTAAGGTTGGTTGCATGTCTTAGCGTTTAACTAACGCTCCTCTGCTTTTTCTAACATTGAATTTCCAACTTAATAAAATGCAGCTTCTGCTGCAATAAGCTAATGAGACTGCACATCTGAAGCCACCTCATGAATATGTGCCATGGTTGGTGGTGAATAATCAGCCACTCAGACAAGCGAGTTTGTTCATTTCTCTCTTGGTGTCATTGTGAAGTAAACATTTTGTGACAAGTAACTTCAATATTTATTTCACGGTTGTAGGACTTTGAAAATTTTGTGATATATGTGTGCCAAGCTTATAAAGGAGATCATAAACCAGCTGCTTGCAAAGCACAATGATCCAGTCTCAGCTCAACCATCCATGCATGTAATATCTATATATGGAGTACTTCTCTTTTTTTTTTTTTTTTGTAAATTTGTAAAAATGCATTGTATCGTTTTTCATTATGGGTAGCATTTGCAGAAACCCATCCGCCAGCAATCCGGTTATAGACGTCTACAAGCTGGCACTTCAATTGCCTCCTTCAGCTTGCAGCTCTAGTCTGAACTCTAAAGCCCCAATCCCAACCAAATTTACAATACACGGAATCTGAACACAAGATGCTCAGGAGAATCCAGTGCCCCTGTATGATGCAAGGAATCCCCGCACCCATCTGCAACCTATTACAACAGCACAGGGACTTCAAGTACGCATAGGTACATTTATCACCTAAAACTATTAAATAATTTATCTGTCATCTAACCAAAATTTTGCTTTTTATTTAAAAGCTTTTGTTGCAAAGTGATCAAACTCTTTGGCAAGACTTACCCATACTATGGCCAAAGTTGAAATCGAAAGGGTTGTATTGCTCGCCAAATACATAGGACAATCGTGGTAAATCTACGTATGGAAATTCTGTGACACTGGATCCTCTATTACACTGGCCATAAAATAAGCTTGAACAATTTTGACGTGTTCCAAGGAGATGGGATGGTCTCAACCTTCCATAACATATATACATCTCCCGGAATAGTAGAACATTAGTTGTTCGTGAACTAATGTTCTACTACTCCGGGAGATGTATACTTGTTATGGAAGGCCGAGACCATCTCATCTCCTTGGAACACCTCAAATTTATTCAAACTCATTTTACGGCCAATGTAATAGAGGATCCAGTGTCAGAGAATTTCCATAAGTAGATTTACCACGATTGTCCTATGTATTTGGCGAGCAATACAACCCTTTCGATTTCAAGTTTGGCCATAGTATGGGCAAGTCTTGCCAAAGAGTTTGATCACTTTGCAACAAAAGCCTTTAATAGAAAACAAAAATTTGGTTAGATGACAGATAAATTACTTAATAGTCTTAGGCGATAAATGTACCTATGCGTACTTCAAGTCCCTGTGCTCTTGTAATAGGTTGCAGATGGGTGCAGGGATTCCTTGCATCATACAGGGGCACTGGATTTTTCAACTTTTCAAACAATGTACCAGTTTGTGTTAGCTAGCATTTTAAATAGAAAACACCATGAATTGCTTTGTGTCTTCGTTATTGTCTCTATTGACTACAATTGCAGCATCTCAGTTGAGTAATGTGCCTGTCCTTGGCTTTTGTTGTTTTTATTTAAGCCTCGGAGCTTAAAAAGCCCTTAAGAGAAAATGAAAAAAATAATAATTGAATTTTTGTATTGATTTTGCACTTAATTAAACCCTTGCTATTAATTTATAAATCCGTTAAGTTTTTTTGTTAATAATTTATGTATTTAATCACGTTGACTGCTAAAATCAATTAACAAATATGATAATACTAGATAACTTCTAGTTTAAAATAAAATCCGTGCATCATTCAAGATAAAAAAATTAAAAAAAAAAACACTAGTACAACAATAATTCGAAGATTACATCGTTAGACAAAAATTGGAGAAATAATATATTTGGACAGTAAATACAATTTATGTAGTTTAAACTGGTACACATTAATATATTTTGATTTTTAATATTTACTATAATGCTAAATATTTTCAAAAGGTGGAGGCAATGCACCAATCTCCTCACGTACTCATCTTCCCTTTCCCAGCACAAGACCATGTGAACTCCATGCTCAAGCTTGCTGAGCTTTTGGCACTTGCAAGCCTCAAGGTCACCTTCTTAAACTCCAAGTACAACCACGAATGTCTCGTTTGTCACACCGATACTCTTTCCCATTTCACCCAATATCCAGGGTTCAAATTCGAGACCATACCGGATGGGCTTCCCCAATATCATCGTCGTGTAGGCGTTGCCATAGGGGATATGTTTGAGAGCTTAGAATTGATAACCAAGCCAATTTTTAGACAAATGCTCCGGATTGTATCATAGGAGATAGTGCTTTAGGGCTTACCTTTGATGTTGCTAATGAGCTTGGGATCCCCATTATTCAATTTCGTACCATTAGTGCTAATTGCATTTGGGTTTATTTCTCTATTTCTGATATGATCCAAGCAGGAGATCTCCCAATCAAAAGTATTTCATTGTCATATCATACTCTTTCAATATAGGAAAAAGTTTAGCTTCCAATTCAAACAGCTAACAAGTGTGTTATTTTGTCAAAATAATGTTTTCTCTCTCTGTATTATACTAAATTCGAGAATTTAGTTCCTAAATTTTAATTTGGTATAATTTAATCATGGTACTATTATAGATGTAATGTGTTGAGGGCAGGGGCGAAGCCAGGAAAATATTTTAGGGGGGCGGATGAATTTTTAATTTTTTATAATTTATATATTTATAATTTGTAAAGGATTAAATCGAATTTTTATAATTTTAGGGGGGCAAAGTACAATTTTACCTTTACTAATTTAAAATTTTTAAAAAATTATAAGGGGCTAAATAATAATTTTACATTTTAGGGGGAGCCGAGGCCCATGCCCGCCCCCCCTAGATTCGCCCCTGGTTGAGGGGAGTGTGATCTTGGACCCTCACTGGAAGGTATTATTCTTATGTAGGAGTTTTGTCTCCCATATTCCATGAAAAGCCCAAAGGGGCTCATGAACTTTAAAAAGCGCATCGATTAGTGAAAATTTGACTTATAAACTCATGGGAGCTAGAAGTGTTAACATTATGCAAAATATTAATTATACATATTGCGCTTGCAAAAGTTCGAACCACCAACCAAAGCTTAAAGGCCTTACCTTTACATTCACAAAATATAGGAGACAAAATCCGGACAATACTTTCCGTTAGGGTCCAAGACCAACCTCTCCTTACCATTATGCTTTAGGCTAAATCACTAATACTATTACAAATTAGTTTTCTTTTTAAATGATAAATTAATGGAATATTATAGTAATTTTACATTTTAAATGATATAAACAATTTGGGGTTTCAATTTCTTTTTAAACCTATATCAGCTACTTGATAGAATTTGCTAATGATGTTAGTGATTTGGGTCAAAGCGTAACAATAATAACAATAGGAATATCAAATTATGCCAAATTAAAGTGCATCGATTAAATTCTAAGTTTAGTTTAGGGATGAAAACAAGAATTTAACCAGTGTTATTAGAAAACCAAGACATGGATTGCTTGATAACAAGTGTTCCAAGCATAGAAACTTTTCTTAGATTCCGAGATCTTCCTACTTTCTGCCAAGCCAGTGATATGATGGACACATTTCTTCAACTTATGGCCCGAGAAATAAAAATTTCAAGGCCAGTGGACTCATTTTTTAACACTTTTGAAGAGCTAGAAGGAGCTACATTATCTCAAATGCGGACCAAGTGTCCCAAAATCTACACCTTTTGACCTCTCCATGAGCATCTCAAGACAAGACTTGCCGGCACAAATCGGACATTGTCGGATCGGTCCTCGAATAGTTTTAGGGAAGTAGATCGAAGTTGCCTCACATGGCTTGACAAGCAATCAGAGGGACCCTATGATTTATATAAGTTTTAGTAGCATTGCAGTTTTGTCAAGTGAGCAACTCATGTTTTGGTTTGGGCTTGTTAATAGTGGGAAGAGATTTTTGTGGGTTTTAAGGCCCGAAATTGTGCCGGAAAATGACAGGGGACACGACGATGTACCGGCAGAGCTCGTGGAAGGGAAAAAAAAAAAAAAAAAAAGGGTACATAGTGGGTTGGACTCCACAAGAGGATGTCTTGGCCCATTGGGCTATTGGTGGGTTCTTGACCCATAGTGGATGTAATTCAACTTTGGAGAGTATGTCGGCTGGGTGTTATAATTTGTTGCTAACGAGGTTATTGTGAATGTTGTGTTTAATAATATTGTATGTACCTAAAAGTATTTAAATGGAATTTTTTTGTAAAAAAAAAAAATTACTTATACGTTGACTTCATGAAAACTATTCTATGTTTATGACTTAAATTTATTTATTTATCAAAATGTTAAAATAGTTTAGTTTATATTATACGTCGGTTTTATCGAGTATAAATGTTATGCATTATTTTATATGATTTCTGCATACTTTTAATTTTTCAAAATTTAATCCCATGATATTTTTTCTTTTTTTGTTCTGCACTTGACTACAACTAGAATGAGTTTCGAGTTTCAAGTTTCAAGTTTCAAGTTTCAACGCTATTATTCGACACTAATAATACAAATCCAACTTTTAATTAGCGACTTAATTGTTAAATTGGTAAAAACAACTTATTGAGTTTGAATACATCTAATGGGGTCCATTTGCTATTTTTTAAATGTAAAGTAATAAAAATATTAAAAGAACTTTACCTAAATAAATATTTAGTAGTGTCACTTCAACAAGAAGAGTCAAGTATGAGCAATATAAGCATCTAACCATAATAATGCTAAAAATATTGAAGGAAATAAAGACATGGACCGGTTGATAACAACAGTGCCAGGCATGGAAACTTATCAAGCCAATGCCTTGATATTCAACACCACCTAAGAGCTCGATGGGCCTATACTATCTCAAATACGCACCAAATGCCCTAACGTCTACCCCATTGGACCCTTGCATGCTCAATTAAACACTAGACTCAGGGCAAAACATGGAGAATCGTTTGATCACTTTCCGAATACCCTTTGGGAAGAGGATAAAAGTTGCATTGCTTGGCTCGATAAGCAACCGAATCGATCCGTTATTTCCATGATTGGAAAAGTTGGTGGAGAGGATGTTGTAAAGGAGCTTTAAAAGAAGAGTAAGGACAGAGGCTACATTGTCGATTGGGTACCGCAAGAGGCAGTGTTGAACCACCTGGCCATCGGCGGATACTGGCATCGTTGCCAGGGTGCCAATGATTTGTTGGCCTTACTTTGCTGATCAACAAGTGAATAGTAGGGTTGTGAGTGCGGTGCGGAGAATAGGGTTAGATATGAGGGATGTTTGCCATAGGAAAACAGTGGAGAAAATGGTGAATGATGTGATGGTGGATCGAAAGGAGGAGCTCGCGATATCAGCATCTGAAATGGCTAAGGTAACCAATCGATCTGTTAGTGCCAGTGGATCTTGTAGTAAGTTCAACCATTTAACTGAAAACCCCATAAACATATTATCTTCGATGCTCGAACTCTTTATTTTAAGTGTCCTTGATGGATATCGAGATATAGCTCGAAAACCCATTTTAAAAAATATAAGAACTTCAAAAAATTTTGAATATATCCATGTCAAACATATTCCCACAAGAGCAACAGTTTTTCAAAGAAATGGTGATTAAGAAACAGGAAGCAAGTGGTCTGCAAAGATACCTAACCTTTCATTTATTATTATTCAAAGAAACAACTACACTTTCACTTATAATTGAAGATACAATAACACTTCTATTTAGGGTTTCACAGTGAAGCTTATCTAAACTATATCGACTAGCAACTTTGACAAAACCCGGCATAATTGTACTGCAAAATTGAGTAGTGTAGTGCAGGAAGATGAACTATGTGTGTCACTCTTAAACAAACGAGAAAGCTGCAACAAATAAACAAACAATAGCTTCGTCAGAATAACACTAACCAGCATTATATGGCAAAAGTAAAATAATGAGAACTGCAGCAATGAATATCATGCAAAATGAACCTCCACACTTGTGACCGACAGGACGAACAGCAATGTTGCAGCGTTTTGGAAAGGTGGCCGCAACTTCTGGCCTCACTCTGGCATTGTATGCCGTACGAGATTGCAAAATTGCGCAAAGGCAGCTTGGATTGTTGAGCATTTTCTCCACTATGGTGCAGCAACGCTCGGAAACAGGAGCTCTCAAAAGTTTCGCTGTGTATAAACATGGAGCCAGCTTCTGAGCCTCCTTCTCGATGTCATGTTTCCCACAGGGACCATAATATTTACTAGTTCCATCCACTCCATTGAACCCTGCAATGGTCATACTCACAACAAACATGAGAACGGACATGTACTTCACCAGAGTTTCCATCTCTTCAATGCAATCAAAGATTTAAGGGACACTTTACAACAACTTTAACTCTAACAAAAACACTTCTCAACAATTTATACCGAACCAAATCGCTGAATAAAGATGAATTCCATTGGGTGCTCAACTATTCGAGAACATTGATTTCAAGTGAACTGACCATTAAGTCATATATTCCACCTTGTTTCTCTGTGTGCTCTTTCTCTAACAACCCTAAGAAACCAATCCACGGTTTAAGCACCCATACAAACTAGAATCATGTAGCCCAAGCCAAAGTCAAAAAAGCAATAGAATTATAATGCAGGAAACAATCGATAAACCGGCCAGCATTAGCTTATAAAAACCTAGTCTATCAATTGCCTACAAGTGCCCACTTCTACTCTACCTTTCTGAGCTAATACATATCTTGTTTTCGTTTTCTTTTTACATTGAGTTGCGTTTTTTACTTTATTTCCGTGGGCAATCAGCTTGAAACTTGAGGATTTGGTAGAAATTCACATCTTTCTTCATGCAGTTTTCGTATCTACCTTACCTCATCTGTCAATTCAAAAACAAACTCCAGCAATCGCCAAACACAACTCACCGTGTTCCAAAACCTGAAGCTAATTTCTCCCCTACTTGACCAATTCTTTCAAACCAAAACAGATTTTCTCAAACTACAAGCTAAAAAGTTTAACAAACACACTGGTTTCACATCTTTCACGACAATAAACCTCCCATTTTCGCCACGGTCTCTCCTTATGCGTACTAAAAGGACATAACTATTAAATCATCTACAAGTTAAAGTTCCAAATATAATCAAACCTAGAAAGTGTATGCTTATCCTATATCATAAGCCATATCCTCAAAGTTGTCAACTAAACCACGGGAGAACAAAGGACTTGTAACAAATCTTCAGTTGACACCAATCCCGGGTTTAATCTCTGCACAACCTCTTTCTCCTTATAAAAAAAAAAAAAATATCCCCAAAGTTTCGATCTTTATACCTTTATAGTTTAGATAGATCAGACAGAAACATACCCAGAAAAAAAAAAACACTGCTAATTAAGAGCAATTCAAGCAACATTCTCAAAGCTCCAATCTTTTTTGTTTTTCACTTCACCCCACTATATAATTCCATCTAAATCATACAATAAAAAGCAACTAACAGATCAAACAGCAAATTGTACCCAAAAAACACTGCAAATTAAGAACAAATTAAAGCAACATTCACAAATTTTTTCCTCTTTAATTCATTAAAGTACATCCCAAAAGTAACATACATTCTCAAAGTTTCCAATACTTAACGAGTAAAAGCATAAAGTCCAACAAAAACATAGATCAAAAGGGCAAGAGGAACCAAAATAACCAAAGGAACAACCGCCGCAAAAGCATGTCCACTCCCACAAGCTAAAGTCCCAACCTTGATCTGAACAACATTAATCAAAGCCAACATCAAAAAAACACAACCAGCAACAGACCCAGCACCCGAAACCACCATACCGACCCGAAGCAAAGTCTTATTAACATCAACATGTTCCAAAAACTCGGATCCACGGAAAGTAACATGGATGTTAAAAGTATGGGATTTGGAAAGCTTGATTGCTTGCTTGATAGCTAAAGCTACGAGGCTGGAGAAAAGGAAAGAACTGAAGGAGTAGACATGGAATTTAATCAAATCCTCGGCGATTTTTGATGTTGGGGCACATCGGCTGTTTGGGTCTACGAGTGTGTTGCTGGGATCGTATGGGTTCCAAGCTAAACCGATGAAAACGGCGAGTGTGAAAAGGGAGTTTACGTTCACGACGCTGTCTAAAGCAGTGACGTGGATGCTGGTTGTCATTGTTTTAGGACAGGGTAGAGGTTTTAAAACAAGGAGATTAGATTGAGCAGATCTTTGTCTTGTTTTTCTATTATGTTGAAACTTTTATGGCGTTTTTTTTTTCCCCGGAAAATGTGTAGAAAAGAGGAAAAGAAAGAGTTGCGTAAAGAGGACGAAAATTTTCGGTTTGTTTAAAAAAAATAAAAAACGCCGCCGTTTCCTGGTTGCCCGCGTTACAGGCGGGAATACTCACCACTATACTACAACCACTCCATGTTACCATTTTTGAAATCATTTGGAAATTTCTAGATAAAAGTAGCACAGTTGGTTTGGGTAAAATTATAGATTTATTTTTTTAGGATAAAGTTAAGTTGGGTTCAAAAAATAAGTTTATAATTTTATTTAAGATTGATTTAGATAAAAAATATTAAACTCGAGTTTAGTTTGATTCGCTTATATTTTTTTATATTATTTTTATACAAAAATAAATTTAAAAAATATAATTTATCAAATATATTAAAAACATTAAAATAAATGTTTCTCAATAAATTGAAAATATATTTAAAAAGATCTATATACTTAAAACAAATATTGTTGCAACTTAGCAAGCAAGTCATCTAAAATAGTAGCAAAATTAATAATAAAATAATATTTATACAATATCCAAATAATAATAATAAAATAGTAGTAATATAATAGTAAAATGACAATAAAACAATATCAAAATGACAACAAAACAGCAGTAAACAGTAGTGAAAAAAAATTTTAGGCAAATTTGGATGGTCTCAAGCTAAAAAATCTTACAAAAGTCTAGTCCATTTAGAAAACGGATCTTTTTGTTCAAAATCATTTTTTGGGTCTATATTTTTGCCCAAATACTCTGACTTATCGAGTAGGCCTTCGAGCTTGAGCGAGTGGTCCGACCCATAATCAAATCTAGATAGAATTTTAGTCCTGGTTCGAAAAATAGGCTTAATATTTTACCGAAGCCCGGCTAGACCCTGTCGTATTAACTTTTTTTGTATATTATTTTTTTATATAAAAACAAATTTAAAAAATATAATACATCAAATACACAAAATAAAACATTAAAATAACACTAAGATAAATAGATGCAACTTAGCAAGTAAATACCTATAAAATAGTAGCAAAAGTAATCATAAAACAAGAGTTATACAATATCTAAATAATAACAACAAAATAATAGCAATATACTAACGAAATAGCACCAGGCTAAAAAAGCTTACCCAAGGCTTGGCCTGTTTAGAAAATGCGCCTCGTTTTTACCCAAACTTATTTTTTCAAGTCAACATTTTTATTCAAACTCTTTCACTTTTCAAACGAATATTCGGGCCGAGTAATCAAATCTACATAAAAGTGTTAGTAACCAAAAGAGAAGGTGAACATCTCACGACTCAATTACATTCCACACAGAGGCGGATACAAAGGGGGCAGGCAGTGGCTCTGACCTCCCCTAAAATGAAAATTTTATATTTAGGCCGTTAAATTTTTTTTTAAATTTTAAATTAATAAAAGTAAAATTTTACTTTGCCGCCCGTTAAAATTATAAAAATTTAATTTAATTCTTTAAAAATTATAAAGATATAGACTATAAAAATTAAATTTTCATACGGCCACCCCTAAAAATTTGTTCTGGCTTTGCCCCTAATTCTACACACAACATCTAAGTAGATGGCAACTTGGGACCATATACGTATTGGTTTTAAGGTAAAACGAAATTGGATCAATATCGAAACACAAATGGTACAAATCATCAGTATGTTACTGACTACTTTAATTAACAGCTACGATAAAAAGTAGGCTGTTTTAATCATATAATAATAGCTGCTTCAAATTTACTACAAGAAAGAATAACACAACCAATAAAAAATATGGAAATTTAACTCATACACAACACTATTTTACTACGACCAGAGAGATTTTCTGTCTTTTACTAATCTATTTGAGAAATTTTCTCTCTCAAGTGACCGTATATCGTGGAGGGTTTTGTCGTGTTTTGGTCCTATTCTGGTTCGCCGATGATTGTTTCGATATGATTTGATGACCCTTTTGATTCCCTGTGTTCTCTGTACCGTTGGAGTTCTTGAGGATTGATGTACTATCTGTTGTTGGATTACCACATATCTTTGCTTTCGTATCAACCCCGAGATAATTAGTCAAGACCCTCTTCACTCCGAAGCCTCGGCGATGCGGCTTAATGATGTTGTTGTTGCTGTTGTGGTTGTTCTCCTTGAGAAAAGGAGATCTTTCTCCCTTTGCGGGGCTGATTAGCGGTGCGGGTGAAAAGCTTGGTGTAGAGATCGATGTTTTGTAGGGAGTGCTGCTGTTCAAGACTGGTACCGTATACGGGATGGAAACCTTCTTGTGTGCAATTACACTAACCGTAGGAACTGATGATAACTTGTCTGAATGCTTCGTTAAGTCGTCTACATAGAGCAAATCGTCAATACGTGCAACGATGTTGTATGCAAGGCTTTCCAGAACTCTTGAATAGCTTTCAAGAATGGACTTTCCAACATCCTGAAAGTTTGAAAAATAAGGTATGAATAAAAACATTCAGAGGGGATATGAAGTAATTTTCGGGTTCAAAATTCCAGACCTTGTTGCATTGGATTTTGCTGGTATCTAATGTAGTTTGAGTCAAACCCGGGAATCGTTGCTTCAAGCAAAGCAAGAGAGTTTCGGCTCTTTCTGCTAGAAATTCTCTCTTGTCTCCATCAACCATAAGGTCCTTCACCATTTCCCATGATGATTTTGCAGTGGATCGGTTTGGGTTAATAGGAGGCTTCGAATGAGATCTTCGACGCCATACATATATTGCAGCTTCTACGCGGTTTGCAATCTCGAGAGCAACATGTTCAGAGGATAAATCCAGGAAATCAAGCAGACATTCGGCCGAGAATTGATCCGAAGTAATATACCTATAAATTAGGTCACCTAAACAAGCTCTTCCATTCTGCAACAACATTTCAAGAGAGATCAAATACAAACCTTTCAGCATTGTCCGTTAGACGCAATTCATGAACAGACATACCTTTGGAAGAGTATCCAAGTACGAATCCGGAACTTCCATTTCCGTTAACGAAATGCTGTTGATGGCCATTGCAGCTTTCAGTATTTGATTTGTGCACTCCCGGGTGTGATTCAATTGCTTTCTCGAATCATCACTGAGACCACCTGCAGGTACACGGGGCACGGGTAACCACCACTTCTCCTCCTGGCGTTGCAACGTTTGTCGGAAGGAAGCCGAGCCATCAGCATCAGGGGCTATAATCCCTTGATCAACATACCAGAACTCGGTGTTGGTAAAACTATCTAAGATATCCTGCACCAGCAAAAACGTGAACATGTTACCCCCCCAAATATTACAACAACCATTAAACATAAATTCAACCATTGTTAGTTCTTACGACAAGCATGTTATCGAGTTTACGAAGCGCAGCAAGATTAATGAAAATATCTGATCGAGGCCTGCAAGTCATCACCTATGAAAAATCACATGACAAACAGTTAAAATCCAAGAAACAACCCAATTTATCATCATTAAACTACAACAGTGAAAAAAATTCCAAAAGATTAAAAGATGTTTTATTTTCCCATGCTTTCTCAGGAAACAAACAGGATTGTACAGATTGAGAAAGCAAAATTCAAAAATTTCACATGATTCTGAAATATTTCTTCTTCTTTTTTTCTTTTAATGGAAGAAACTTCAAATTTGTCTTTCTTACTGTTGAGTTGTCATAGCTAAAAACAGCAAAAGCAGGCCAATTTAACACCATTCAAAAGCAATGAAAATTCCAAAAGATCAAAAGATGTTTTTATTTTCCCATACTTTCTCAGCAAACAAACAGAAAATTTTCACATGATTCTGAACTATTTCTTCATTTTTTATAAACTTTTAATGGACCAAAAACAAAAGATTAAAAAATGACAAAATTACCTCAAGCTTGCTTCCATCTGGAAAATTTTGCCAAGATGGTATAAACTCAACAATATGGTCACTAACACAAACAAGCCATTCCATCTCTCTTTTCCACATGGATTTTTTCTCTTCAGATATAGGCTCCAATCTCCATAATTGCCCAAAAATAGTAGCTAAAACATAGTTTTTTTTTTCAAATTTAAGTTGACAAATAACTGATAAACAAAATTAATTAAATTGAAACAAAAAAAAGGCTCAAAAATCAGAAAATATATACCACAGAGATTGGTAATGGCATTTGAAATAGCCAAAGCTGTGCAAACTCCTTTCCCAGAACCTGACATATCTTCACCAAGCAACAATTTTGCAAATCTCTCCTTCATCATATCCATCTCTAACAAAGTCACACACAAATAAAAAAGGAATTAGACAAAAAAGGTTCAATCTTTGGTCAAAATTAGCCAACCCCAAACCCCAAAAAACAATATAAGAAACAAAAGATCAAACATTTTGAGCTCAAAAAAAGCATCACCACTAACCATTAATCCTAGAACCCATTTTTTTAAACTTATCATCTTGATTACCAACTTTGTCATCATCCCCATTACAAACATCTGAGTTCTTTGAAGGAGTAGTAGTAATAGCTCTCCTTATAGGCCAACCCAAAAGAGGAGGTGAACCTGAACCTCTAACCTTATGAGAACTTGATCCGCTTGAACTACTGTTACTATTACTGCTACTCTCTTTAGACTCACCACCATTGGAACCACTCACTGATTCAGACCAATCACCTTTCTTCTTCAACAATGGCTCCATTGGGTGCTTAACTAACTAATAGCAACCCTTTTTTTTTAAGTTCTTTTTCCCCCTTGAATGCAAAGACTAAATCTTTGAGGTACCAACAGATAATAAGAGGGGGGATGAGAGTTAAAAGATTTGATTTTTGAAATGTCAGAAAGATAGAAAGATTGGCACGTGCCATGGGGGTAACGTCTCTCTTTGAAATTTTTTTTGAAAAAACAAAATAAAAATTGGGGTTTTTCTTTTGGATCCGTTTGTTTTGTTGGATTTGTCTTTGTCACTCATTTAGGATTAAAGGAGCAATTTTTAATCTGAAAAAAAAAAAGGAATGGTTTTTTAAAAAAATTAATTTAAAAAGCTTTCGTTTTCAGTTTTGTGAGTAGAAAATACGTTGAGAATAATTGATAACAGAAGAAGAAGTGGGTCAGTGTTAGCACACTGTCGTTTCGTCAGCAAGTTGGACTTTTAAGACACAGCTGATGGATGTGTCAATCCAGGTGAACTTACGGTTTTACCCTCCCCGGTTTTATTACGGTTGTTTTATGAGAGGGTAAACTACGCCGTCAGTCCCTAAACTATGGTTAAATTTTTGTTTTGACCACTGAACTATTCAAAAGTTTTTATTCAAGTCATTGGCCTATTAAGTTTTTTTTAAAAAGTTCCGCTAGCAAGCTCCAAGCAACGATTCAATAATCGATATAGTAGATCAGTACTCATTGACGAGGAGAAGAACATACTTTAAATCTAAATCGATTTGACGGTCAAAGCCAAAGATCAAAGAAAAAATTTGTTTGAATTTTATTTTAAGGATTCGACCTTCAAAGTTGTTTTATGAAAAACACTGAACTATAGAAAAGAAAGGGAAATGAAACTTTCAATTAGTCCAAGTAGTGCAAACAGAGAAAGCCGTATAGCATCGATTTTAACAGTCTAGTGACTTAAATAAAAACTTTTGAATAAATTAGTGACCAAATTATAACCTTTTTAGTTAAGTGACACATAGTTTAAGTAACTCATGTGTAGTTCACCCTTTGTGAAAATAGTTTTTTTTTTTTTTTTACTTTTTGTATTATTATTTTGGCATAATGATAAATTTAATCTTCAATTTTTTTACATTTTTTTTATTTAGCCTGTTTTTGAAGCTAAATGTATCTAACCTTTCAAAATAAGTCAATTTACTTTTCTTTAACGAAAAAATTGACTAAAATATTAATTTTTTAATGATGTTAGCTTGATATCCCACGCGTACTTCATGTTAAAATAATATTATTTTTCTTATATTTTACGTCAAAAAATATTTTAAAATTATAAAAATATTCAAAAAAATTATAAAATTATAAAAGGTTCATAAAAATTCAAAAAATAAAAAAGAGAGCATGAAGTACATATAGTTTGTCACATTTAAAAATTTAACTTTTTAACCAATAATTTTATTAAATTAATTCGACTTTTTTTGAAAGATTGGTGATCAAATTTGAATTTTTAATAAAAGCTGAGGGTCAACTTTAACTTAAAATAAATAAAAAAAGATCAAATTGACAAAAAAGTATAAAGGTTAAGGAGTTACTAGGAAATACGACAATAGTTGAGTAACCCTGTACAGAGGTAACCCTACCTTTTTTTCGTTGTTGAACAGTGACTGGTTTGACTACAATTTTAGCCTTTCTATTATATAAAATTTTGCAATTTAGTCTTTCTATTTTAATTTAATATAATTTAATCCTTTTATTGTTATAGTGGTATAGTCATTAACTATTTTCATTAAAATGCTAATTCAAAACTTTTTTTTAATCTAAAGCATAAGTATATTGGATTAAGTTGTTTGATTATAAAAAAAATTTTAAAGCACCCTTTAGCATTCACCTGTCATGTAATTATTCTATAGAAAATTATATGTCAGCCCTTTGACAAGACTAGTTAACCATAACAAATTTTGAACTAATTAATAATATTATAAAATTAAGAGGACTAAATTATGTTAAATTAAAATATATGATTTGAATTGTAAACTTTTCCATAATAGTTGGACCAAAATCTAAATTAGACCATCCACTAAAAAAATTAGGAAAAGAAAATAACAGCCTTAAAACACCTAAAAGTGTGTAAGTTGAAGTAAAAGAAAAAACATTTAATATCATACAACAAGAAAACGGCAAAGCCTTGACAGCAATTGCAACGTGATTAGTGTGACGATATCTTGATTATTAGACCAGCACACGGGATAAATTATTATTGATGTTAATAATTAGGAAGTTAAAAGGGAATATAGTGAAAAGTAGAAATAATGCAAAACAGTTGTGTTAGGTTATAGTTGAGTTGTGAGTTTTAAAGAAGGTTTAATTATCATTTATGCACCCCATGTTATTAATCAATGGGACTCCCACTTTTCTTCTTTCTTTTCCATTTCTCTCAACTTGCCCCAATTTCAATGCCAACAACTCCTGAAAGGGTATAACAAGGTTAATTCCCATTTTATTTATGTTTATTAAATTGATCGGGTTGGCCAGCTTTTTATAAACAATGATTTAATTGATCAACCTTTAATTATAATCGAATTGATTGACTGATCAGTATAAATTTAACTAACCTAATTGAAACAATATCAGTTAAACGATTCAAACGATTTTATACATGAAGTTCAATTGACAATGGGTTGATTTAATTAATTTAATCAAAGTTTAAATTGAATTTTGCTAACCATTAATTATAATGATTGTCTTCGTATAAAAAATATATATGTTTAGTTTTTATATGTAATTTCGGGTCTAATAAACTATCTATTCTCGATTAATCTTGATATTTTAATATACGAAATAATCAAAATAATTTCGAAAGAAAAATTAAAATTTATTATCAAAAAAATAAAATATTTGACATATGTATAATAATTAAATAAAATTAATTTTTTATATTTGTTTTTGAAGTCACTTTCAAATTTTAATAAGAATATTCAGTAATTATTAACTTACTAAAAAAATTCTAATTTGAACAAAATTTTATCTTAATATGGAACGAAATTCAAAATAGAAATATTGAATAAAATAAATTATAAGAATGATTTATGTTATACAGAATGGATCATCAATTTTGATAGTAACTGGGGAGCTTCAGTCACAACAACTAACCTAATAAGGACCCACAAGTTGTCATTATTTTATTTATATAATGTTAAAATCTGCTTTTAAGTCCCTTTACTTTTTGTACATTTAGAATTTAGTCCTCTTATTTTTTATTTTAAATAATTTTTTTACAATTTTTTTATTTTAAAAATGCAAGTTCAGTTGTTAATCCTATTAAAATTATTTTTTTATTATATGGCCACAATAAGAATCATTTAGCACAAACGGGTAACCTGATAACTATGATAAATCTAGATAGGGCTTAGCCAAGGATGAAGTTAAGGAGGACTGAGATAAAATTCTAAAATTTTGAAGGGGCCAAAGCTATAAATTTTATTCTTGGAGAGGAAAAATTACAAAACTTCCATTTATTTGAATGATTAAAGGACTTAAATGAACAATTAATACTTGAGAGGAGCTATAAATGATTTTTCCCCACTTGATCAAGAAGGGCTAAGGCCTCGACTTTGGGAATCCATATATAATATTTACATATGGTGGGATTCGAATTTATACTTTACCATTAAGCTAAAGTCTCAATGACTTTGAATACCATAGAAACTAAATCGACTCATGATATTCAAGGACACGAACTATAGAGATATCAAAATTTTTAATACCTCAACTTTACTATTTCGGCAAGACTTCATTCCAACTCATATTATTATTTAATAATAAAAAATATAGATTTCAAATGTAACTACCATTTATAAAGTCGTGATGGTCCATGAAAGTGATTTATTTAGAAGTTGATAAAAATAAAAATGTTAGGGCCCATATCATATTGTCTCCTGTTATTAAACTTTTGTATTTTCCATTAAATATTAAATAATTTTATTAAAAGGCTAAAATTTTAAAAATAGAATTATAGTAAGTTTGGGGAAAAAAAAACAAAAACATAACAATATAACCCTAAGTGAATAAATGAAAATATGTATACAATAAATTAATAATAATGTTAAATTTTATATCAAAATATAAAGCTTTAATTTATAAATAAAGTTAAAATATGCTATAAATTTTTGTACATTTTTGTTATTTTACTTTTTAAATTTAAAAATGTAAGTCCAATTGTTAATACCGTTAAAAAAAATTAAATTGTGTTTACAATTGAATTTTGAAAAGTGAAAAATATAAGGACTAAATGGAAACTTATAACATATTTTAACTTATAGATAAACGATGAATATCAAGAAAGTTGAACGGTAAATACGGTTTGGGCAGACTTGGTAACATTAATATATAAAAAATACTTAAAACATGATACGAAATACAATAAAAAAATGACATCAAGTTCTTAGTTCGATCTCTAAACATCATTATTCTCACTCTTTATATAAAATTATAAAATATAAGATAGAGATTTTTGAATCAAGGTTTAAGGTTTTGGAGTATGACATATAGCCGTTTAGAGGGGGGAAAGTTGAAGAAAAAAGACAGAAACCACTTTTGCCTTTTGGTCCTTTTTTAGTGCAAAAAAAAAAAGACAAAGCACTAATCTCTTATCTACTATTTTGACCTTTTCTTGTTGTTTGAACATAAAGCCCTTTTGTCTGAATTTTGCATGAAACCTAGGAATTGCTTAGTTATATGAAAATGCAAAAAGTTGATGATGCTTTAGGTAAAAAAAAAAAGTGAGCCAGTTTGAAATTTCCAACCGTTAGTTTATTCTTTATAGAGAGATAAAAGTAATATTTATTCTCTAAATTCGGGAATTTTTTTAATTTGATCCCTATATTTGTTTTAGTCTACATTAGTTTTAAAATTTAGTAGTTTTTCGTTAAGGTACAATGAATCTATACTTTGATGGAATTTAAGTTTAGAGAGAAAAAAAATATTAAGTTTCGAGATTAATATGAATAAAAAAATTCAAATATTAAGTTAAAAAAATATTAAATTTAGATACTAAATGTTGGTTTATTCCGTATTGTATGACTTTATAATATTGTGCTTCAATTTTTTTCTTTCCAATATGAGAGACATGCATCCTTGATTTTGAAACTTAATTCATTTTGTTGTAATTATAGACATAAAAGTAAATGGGTAAACTATTAAAATAGTTACTTTTGTTTACCTCAAGTTACATTTTAGTCACTTATATTTGAAATGTTATATTTTAGCCACTGAGCCATTAATTTCCATTAACGGTGTGACAATAAGCTGACGTGGCACGTTAAATCATCATTTCAAACGAAAATTTTAGGTTAAATTTTATAATTGGTCCCTATATTTTTTCATTTTGAGAAAAAAAATTTCTTTTATGTTCTTTTAACTTTCTTTCTATTTTTCTTTTATTTTTCATTCTCTTCTGCTTCTCCCTTTGTTTTCCTCCCTTCTCCATTTATTTTAACTTAGTTTTTCTATGTTTGTCATTTGTTAAAACTAATCTCTATATTTTTATTTTTTTTGAACAATTTAATTTTTTCGAGTGAGACAAGTTTGCGAACTAGTTTTAACAAATGAAAAACATATAAAAACTACGTTAAAATAAATGAAGAATTGAGGAAAACAGAGGGAGAAGCAGAAGAGAATAGAAAATAAAGAAAAAAAAGAAAGTTAAAAGAACATAAAAGAAAAAAATTAAATTGCTTAAAATAAAAAAAATAGAGAATAATTATATAATTTAACCTGAAATTTTCGTTTGAAATGATGATTTAATGTGTCACGTCAACTTACCGTTACACCGCTAATGGCAATTAATGGCTCAGTGACTGAAATATTACAACGCGATAATATAAGTGACTAAAATATAACATTTCAAATATAAGTGACTAAAATGTAACTTTAAGCAAATAAAAATAATTATTTTAATAATTTACTCAAAATAAATTTAAGTTCAAATGTCGATATTTATTATATTTTCTTTATTAGCATGCTACAACTTTATTATTTTCTCTAAAAACAAAGTAAAAAGGTTGAAGTTAAATTTATGTATATTTTATACATAATTGACTTTGGAGTTTTCAAATTTTTTTTTTATAATATCAATATACAAATTGAAGCTATACTTTGATGCTTATATTGAAATGGTTTGAGTGAACTTTTTCATGCAACGTTTTGTACACATTTTTTTTAATATTATATTGCATGAATTTCATATATATATATTTTTAAAAAAATAAAAACAGATCCATAAAAAAAAAAGAAATCAAATAATATATCTCGTTTTTTAAAAAATAATAACAGTTCCATAAAAAAAAAAAAAGGAGGAGGAAATCAAATAATATAAAGAACCTATCTTCGTGATCCACTTTGTTTATATGTTCATCCAATTTCATGATTTGCTTGACATATGGGACTAAAGAATAATTAAAATATTGTTCATGACTTAAATTTTCAAAACTAAAAAGTTGATGGTTAGAAACCGTCCACTGTATTGTACATATCACGTATTATTAGCTCGAAAATAACGTTATTGAGAAAGAGAGAGTTACGAATTTTGAAAAGATTAATATTCATGGATCATAAAATAGACATAAATGATACTTAGAGGGATGAAGCTAGAGGTCTTAACGCCATTGGTAAAGGATGTTATAGCATCCTATAGCTCGGGTCCGATGACCGGACCGAATGAAGGGTGTTATATGAAAAATATGGTGGAGGGAGATATGATGGTTTATTCAATGAGAAGAGAGTAGGGGTGCTCAAATTTCGATTAAAATCGAATTAACCAACTGAACTGATCTAATTCGATTAACCAATTTAATTTGGTCGGAGGTCGATTAATAATTTGTTAGAAGTTTGGTTATCAATTAATTTAATTTAAAATCAAATAATTAACCGAACTTAATAATTAATAATATAAATTATATATAATTTTAATTCAATTAATCGACTAAATTAAATTAAATTATTTCAACAAACCAATCCAATCCACCTTAAATGGACTTACCCTTTGTTTGATGGGCATTTCAAATTCGGCCAGCGCTTATTTTGAGACCCAAATATTTGGGTCATAGACTTTTCACTATTAGGTTTAGATATTTCAGTTCATAATCTTAAATAAGATAAAAATACATATAAAAAAAGTAGAATATAAACATTATGCAAACATGACATATAAATTATATGAATTATTACTCAAGTATTTACACTAATATATTATTTGAGTTTTGAATCATTCGTGTTAATCGAATTGTAAATTTTAATTCGACTCGAATTATTCATTTGAATTAACTCAATAAAACTAAATAACTTGAAAAAATAGATTCGATTAACTCAAAATTTGAAAAAAAAATTGAGTTGAATTGAGTTTTGTTCGCCCCTTAACCACATTTGACATTCTAAAAAATAAGTACCACATCGAACTTTTTATGAAAGAACATGTCCCGTAATAAAATATATATTGATGATTCAAATATCTCATTAGAAATTTTCAAAATACAAATGGCACATTAAATATTTTATAAAAGTCGAGAGACCAAATATGATATTAACTCTTTAAATAATTATTAATTGTATTTTAATATTTATTTGTATAAAAATTAAAGTTGACTGACTTTCTTGAAAAACTAATTTACCTTATTTTTGGCAGTAAATTTGGTAGTGGTTAGACCTGCAAATAAAGATATTTTATCTTAATCCTTCTTCACAGGGATAAACCTGCAAAAATGGAAATTTGCCTAAAATGCATGTATTAGTCAACTGCAAATAAAATCAAAGAGGAAGATGCATAGGCCAAGATTCGAATTCCCAGAAGTTTTGGTTATGGAAATTCTGTCAAAGCTTCCAGTTAGATCCCTCACTCGCTTCAACTGTGTTTGAAAGTATTGGTGTTCTTATTTTCAAACTCCTCATTTCATTTCCAAACATCATCACAGCCACCTTAAAAACAACCACCTTAATCTACTTCTCATACGCTATGATGGTAACACCTTCCAACCTTGTTTCTCTCAACTTTCCAACCAAAAAGATAAAAAATATATAGTAAAACAAAACATTCACTTGCCCCTTTTTAAGTATGCAATCCCCTCTGTTATGGTGCTTGTCATGGATTATTGTGTTTACAAGAACCTTTAACGGATAAGGCTGCCATTTGGAACCCATCAACCAGAGAGTTTAAAATCCTTCCACCATCTTCGATCCAATGCCCTCCATATTTTTCCTCCATCCAAGAAGGTTGCATGACTTTAGCCGACGTTTCTTTAGGCACGCTGTTTTTGGGTTTGATTCTAAAACCGATGACTACAAAGTCATACGATTTGTTGCTCTTACTTTTACTAACAGTGAAGAAGAACATCATTTTGAGTCCCAAGTTGAGTTGTATTCATTTAGAAGTGATTTCTGGAAGGAAATTCCATCTCCTGGTTATACACTAACTCATCTATTCTTGGGAAATAATGGCGTAGATGGAATTTGCTATTGGAAAACAGTGTGTCTGGCATTTCATGATTTTGCAGGACCAACTCTTTCAACATTGGGCCTTTTTCAACATGCTATTTTAATCTATTGGTATTTAATGGATCACTGGGTGTTATTACTTACGGATCCAAAAGAATTGATTTATGGATTAGGAGTGAAGGAATATGGACTAAACAATTCAGTATTGAATCTATTTCTGGAGCTGTATATCCGTTGGGGTTTGGGAAAAATAATGAGTTGTTTCTTAGAAACCCAAATAATGAAGTACTCCTATTTCACCCTTCCACCCAAGAGCTTAAGAAGCTTGAGATTAATACTTATCTAGATCATTTTCTGTATTCCATCTCCCTTCTTCATGTTTATGTTGAAAGTCTAGTTCGTATCAATGGAATACAAGAGCCTACTGAATATGAAGAGAGATCTGTATGAATTGGATATGAGATTACTAAATTTTGCATTATATGTCTTAAAAAAAGCACAAAATATTGTGTTATCTATGAAATTCATAGCTCTAGCCTTGATGACTGGAGATTTTTCAACTTTTCAAACAATGTATGAGTTTGTGTTAGCCCCGATGAGTGTGTTTTGCATCTTCATGATTGTCTCTATTGACTACAATGATAGCAAGTCAGTCGAGTAACTTGTCTTATGATTTTGTGCTTTTTATTTATTTGTTTTTTGATAAGGCACAATTATGGGAAAACATGAAGAAAATACTCTAATTTTAATGAAAAATATCAAACTCTTATGACTATAACCTTAATTTAAAATGAGTTGAGCTCAAAATAATCCTAATTAAAATAACACAATTCGAAAATAACTTGAATATGTCCTAAAACTAATGTTTTAAAAATCAAATCAGTAATCGAACTAATTAGACTATCAATTTTTGATTCAATCATTTTAACTATTAATCTATTAATAACTAAATAAACAATTGAAAAATATCATAAAAATTAACAATTTTTTAAAACAAGAGCAAAAAAAAGTACAAGTTGATTCAACCGTTGGTATTTTTGTCTAGATTTTCAGTTTTTTTATCAATTCTAAACAATTCACTCATAGGTCAATTCAATCCTTTATCCGAATAGTATATAAGTCGATTCCCAATCCAACAACATCATCTTAAATAAACTAAAATAACATAAAATAGAGATAAATCAAACTAAAAAAACCTAAATTAACAAATTTGAATAACTTAAACCCAAAACTATCCAAATGTAAAATAACACCAACCTAAACATAGATCTAAAATAACCCAAACCCAATTGGATAACATTCAGTATCTTTATATATACATAATTTATTTTTCAAAATACAATTGCTGATGTAACATTAAACTATTAAAACAATATACAAACATATCATCATTTTCGTACAATCATTTTCTACATTTCCAAGCGAAACCTAAAAAAAAAAAAAAAAAAAAAAAAAAAATCAAATCTTTAAAATTTAAAATTATATACACCTTTAGATTTTAAAATTACGTTGTAGGCAAAAATGAAGTTTGTATGGGTATAAAGAATTTGTATATTATATAATTATTGTGGCATGGTAGTTTATATTATATAATTATTTTATATCCTTTTCATAAACACTCAAGTACTTGCAAATTGCAATCTACATACATAAATAGATAAATCAATCTATCTACTTTTAATTATATAAAATTAGTTAAATTTCAATTTTGGTCCTTATATTATGTTAAAATTTTAGATTTGACCTTTATACTTAATTAATTTTTTTTATAATTTGGTATTTCAACGTTTATAATGTTATTAATTAGTCTAAATATTTTATTTTAATTAAAATTCTGACGTAAATTTAATGAAGTGTTAATATCGTTAATTTTTTTTATTAAATTCAAGTCTATTATAATGTCATTTTTTGTGACATGATTATAATATTAAATTCAAATATTTTAGTAATACATAGGTGCGCCTTCTTCTCTGTAAATAAATAAAGTATTACTATATGGATGGTATTGGTTCTATAATTAAAAATATGTCTTAAGTTACTATATTTTCTCAAAAATTTGAAATTTATTCTCTATGCCTTTACTTACAGAAATTTAATCCCTCTAGTTTTAAGATTTCAAAATCCAAGTCCAGATATTTAAAAAAAAAATATACTTACTTGGCAATCAAGTAGTTAAAAAAAATGATATTATAATAAACTTAAATTTAACAAAAACAACAATATCAACAACTGAAGCTAAATTTTAAAATCCAAAAAATAAAAAAAAAATAAATTTCAAATATACGAAGAATACAAAATTTGTTACATTTTTTTGAACTAAATTATCTATAATTGATTAAATTGTTTGAAAAGACCAATCTAATCCCCCTTTGTCTCATGGGCACTGCAAATTGGGCTAGTGTTTATTTTGAGACTCAAGTATTTGGTCATACACCTTTTATTTTGAAGTTTAGATATTTCAGCTCATAGTTTTAAATAAGATAAAAATACATATAAAAATAATAATAGAATATAAAAATAATGCAAACATGACCTATAAATTATATGAATTATTATTCGATAAAAAAATTAATTGAACTATTACTTAGGTATTTACAATACTATATTATTTGAATTATTCGAGTTAATTGAATTGTACAATTTAACTCGATTTAAACTCGAAATTCAAAATACTTATTCGAGTTAACTTCAAAAAACCGAATAACTTAATTAACTTGAAATTCAAAAAAAAAATTTATTTTTTCGAGTTGATTAAGTTTTGTTCACCTCTAACCACATTATACATTCTTACAACATAAATATCACATTGAACATTTTATAAAAGCACATGTCCTATAATAAAATACATATTGATAGTTCAAATACCTCGTACAAATAGCATAATGGATATTTTCTTAAAATCCCTAGGCTAAACATAACATTATCTCTTTAAATAATTATTAATTTTTATTGATGTTCTCCTATGAGTGATCATATTCGAATATTTATTTGTATAAAAATTTAAAATTGACTAATATTCTTGAAAAATTAATTTACCTATTTTTTTGGAGTAAATTTGGTAGTGATTAGAGATGAAAAGGAAATTTTTCCTATGCTTAGCTTTTATGCTTCTTTGCACCATAGATGACACCTCTTATTTATTCCTGTTAGTCAATTGCAAATAAAAGGAGGAAGATGCAAATGGCAAGAATTGAATTACCAGAAGTTTTGGTTATGGAAATTCTGTCAAAGCTTCCAGTTAAATCCCTTACTACAAGTTGAGGGTTTTTGACAATTTCCTCCTCTAGAATTTTGGTGTGTTGTTGTTCTGCCAACATCCCGAAAGTAATCAGGTGTGTAGTGCTAACTCAAAACTTCGTAAAACAGCGAAAAATTGAAACTGTCGATGCCACATGATCGTGTGCTAGACAATGTGAGCCACACGGCCGTGTGTCAGGCCATGAGCCACGTAGTCGTGAACCAGGTCGTGTGGGCCACATAGGCTGTGCTAGGTAAGGTGTGTGGACCACATGGGCGTGTAAGCCTATTTTAAGTAATTTTAGTTAGGACCGAGTTTTGGATTGCATATTTAAGGTCAGTGATTTTGTAAACTTCGAATGATATGTATGATTATCCGATCAATGAAATCTGTTGTTTCTGTTGTGTGTGTTATCTAGTGTTTTGTTTCAATTCTCATGGCATGTGATATTGTGGCTATTCTAATTAAATTGATATGTTATCATTGAAATCTAAATGCATTGAATTTAATATTTGATTGGCTCATAACATATCCTCAAAATCCAACAAGTAAAAATGATTAAAATTATAAAATAGCCTTAATTTAAAATGAGTTGTGCTCAAAATAATTCAAATTAAAATAACACAATCCGAAAATAACTTGAATATGTCCTAAAATCAATGTTTTGAAAATCGAACTGGTAATCAAATTTATTAGACTATCAATTTTTTATTCAATCAATTTAACTATTAGTACATCAATAACTAAATAAACAATTAAAAAAATCATAAAAGTTTCCCCCAAAAAAATCATAAAAATTAATAATTTTTTAAAACAATAGCAAAAGAAAAATTATAAGTTGATTCAACGGTCAATTTTTTTTGTTTACATTTTTAGCTTTTTATCAATTCTAAACAATTCACTTATTTGATCCCTTTATCCGGATAGTATATAAGTTGATTCCCAATCCAACAATATTGTCTAAAAGCAACCAAAAGAACATAAAATAGAGATAATCAAACTCAAAAACCCCAATTAACAAATTTGAATATCTTAAACCTAAAACTATCTGAATTTAAAATAAAACTAATTTAAACATAGATTTAAAATAGCCCAAACCCATTTCGGTAACATTCAATGTTTATATATATTTATTTATATATATATAATTTTTGTAATGAGAAATGACTGTATGAAATAATGATATTATCCCTTTTTAATAATTTATTCTAAAATTTAATATTTTCATTTGAGTTTGATTTTTTTCAAAAATAAAAATTTTAAAATTAAAGATAAAATTATTGATATGACATTTACCTATTGAAAATAATATAAACATAAAGTGAATATTCCATATAATCAGCGCTAATTATTTAAGGTTTACCTGCTATTGTAATTTACCAAAAAAAATATAAAATTAATATACATATTTTTAATATGTTCTTTTTAACTTTATAAAGTCCAATGCTATTCCTCCACATGTTACTTTTTTCCTTCAAAGTCGTCTTCAAAACAGAGAAAAAGGATATTCCAAAAAAAGAACATGGAAACTCACCAACCAGATTCATGCAATTGAAAGAAAAAAGCTTCTGCATTTCCAATCGAAACCCCAAAAAGAAAAATCAAATATTTTCCCTCTCAAAAAAGGTATGTCGTTTTCATCAATTTCTTTCAAAAGTTTGGGTTTTTATTTACATTTATTCTACAAGTTCTTCGATTTTCCCCTTTTTTTATTGATTGAGTTTCAATCCCCTGTTGATAATTCTTCGTAATATTACGTGCTTTAGATCAGAAACCAAGAATTTAATTTTGTTTCTTTTTGAAAGCTACTGATTCTCCCTCCCCCTTGAAATTCGTTGCTTTTTATTAGGTTGTTTTCTGTTAATTAATTAGATTGTAAATAGGTCATTTTAATGCAAAGAAAGCTTATTTTGACTTTAATCTATTCAACATTCTTAAAATTAACTATATATTGGGAAATTTACGAGCTTTATATTAGCTATTAGAAATTAGTTTCAATTATTTTAATGTTTTCTGCAGGAAAAATTTACAAGAGGAAGAGAGTTTGATGGTTAAGGTTGTTATTAAATTAAAATAATTGTTCTCAGTGGCATAATTTTTATAATTTAATCCAAAACAGGTCTCACCTGATGTGGCCTTTATATTTGCTGTTAAACAAGATTCTTAAAACAGATGAAGATGAAGATCGAATGAACACCCCGACACGATGCTACGGTTTTGAGCATCGAATTGGCCACAAATCGATGTTGCCACGAACCCATTTCGTTCAAGTGAGTGAAATTATGGGATTTTTTTGAAGTTACCTTGTGTTACAAGCTGTAATTATGAATTTGTTTTAATGGTGTTTTATAGGTTCCACATGTAAACCAACTGTTCTCTTGGGATTGTGGACTTGCTTGTGTGTTAATGGCTTTAACTACTATTGGTGTTAATGATTGTAGTATTGAGAATTTAGCTGAACTTTGCTGCACAACTAGGTATGTTGTCATTACGATGTATCAAAAACCCGGAAATTTCGGTTATGATGTACATTCATATCATTTCATTTCTTCTTTTGATGATAAGCTGCATTTGTGTATATGCAGCATTTGGACAGTTGATCTAGCTTACTTACTGCAAAAGTTTTCGGTTAGATTTTCCTATTATACCGTAACATTTGGAGCTAACCCGAACTACTCCGGTGAGACATATTATAAGGTAATTTATCTTTGTACCATGACACACATGATTAAATGCTTAAATAGCCGATGTGTGGTTTTCACATTTCTTTGACTATTCTGCAGGAGCAACTGCCTAACGATCTGGTTCGAGTTGATACACTATTTAAAAAAGCGGTGGAAGCAGGAATCAATATAGGGGTATTCACCGGAACATTAAATCTTGACTGCATTTTGATCGAATGTAATGATACGTTTGATTGTTTGTGATGAAAGTTTTAGCTCCCTTTTACTCTTGTCTTTTCTCTGTGTGGCATAATTCCGATGATCTTTGTCGCAATTAAACGTTTTGCTTGGGGTTATGAACTTTTCCCCATTTTACAGTGCAGGTCCATCAGTGGTGAAGAAATCTCTTGTTGGATCTTATCGGGAAAGTATATTGCAATCGCTTTGGTTGACCAGTACAAATTGAGGTATACATTCTCCTTTTAAGACTTTTTCCCTAGTCGGTTGTAAATTGTTATTGTACAACTTTCCGCTGTGTTTTGTATTTCCCGTGTTCTGTATTTCCCCCTTTGTTCGCCTCGGGCATTTTAGCGGTTGTTACAAGGTTTTAGTTATTGCATGATAATGATGACTTCTTAACTAGTTTGTGCTGAATAGTTCTGCCGAAATCTTGCATTGCAGTCAGTCTTGGATGGAGGATGTCATCATCCCTGGATTTCAGGGAAACGATGTAGGATATACCGGTAAGTGTGGCACACTTTCGTATACAGTTTGAAAATACTAAACAGAATGCTCATATGAGGATACATATCATTGTAATAACTTATATATATCATGCTGTTGCTTTATATATACAAGACTGCTAGTGTTAGTCGGATAGTTCAACCATAGGCATAGTCATCCTGGCTCGTTATATTATTTCAAACTAGATTAATAACCTGACTGATAACATTTTCGTCATTATTGCTTCGAAGCTCAAATTCGATTCGGTTGATAACAGAACAATCACTCTACATTTGATCTAGTTTTTAAGGAGTTTGTTCTCTTTGTAGGTCACTATGTTGTGATATGCGGCTACGATTCCGAAACAGACGAGTTTGAGATCAGAGATCCCGCGAGTTCTCGGTACAATCTTAGCTTCCTTTTATAACTCTTTAACAGCTACCGATATATTGAATCCAAAAATCCATTTATAAACTGGTGGATTATCCAACAAAGTCCCTGATGTGCAGGGAACACGACAGGATCTCATCAAAGTGTCTCGAAGAAGCACGCAAATCCTTCGGTACCGATGAAGATCTTCTTCTGGTAATTTATCTTTTTACCTTATTGCATCATATTCAAATCAAACAATGTAATGGACTATAACATCATTCATCACGCATTCAAGCATCGCTTTTTTCCCTATGCAGATATCACTCGAGGAGAGCCGGAAACCGAACTACTCCATCTTATAATTTTCTACACTTCATGTATATGCCACGATCCATGCCATGTAACTGTTTGTTGAGCTCTCCTCACCATTTTCTGCACTTGCTCGTATTTGAAGCTTATAGTAAGCTCTTGGAAGAAATAACTAGTCTTTGTATGGTGTAGTTGGGTCTAATGATTTGATTTTTAATCTGCAAATTACTGGAAATTTGTACAACAATGCATTCATTTTGTACATGAAATTGTATATTGCGATATATAATTGTTGTATAATAAATCTTTTTTTTCTTTTTCTTTTATACTCATATTTCTTTAACAATGTTGGGAACTTGTCCCTTTGATGAAACTCATGTCTTGTCAAATCTCACATGAATGAAGATCAAGTGTTTTTCTTTTGACGGATGGTTACTGTCCTTTATGCTTTGTTGAAAAATCCGATTGAATTGATCAACTGATGGCGGTTGAATTGAAAATTGATGGTCTATAGTTGGTTAAAATCAGTTTTTGCCGATAATGAGATAAAATCAAAAGGTGTAGGATTATATTTAGACGCGTTCATGGATTGGGTCGAGTCCAAGGAGATCTTAAGTATGATATTACCACATTTTATGTTTGTCTAAACCCATCTAACCTAAAATATAAACTTAAAATTGTCTCAGCCTGTTTATATTTGTAATTAGTTAACCTTAGCTCATTTAAGGCCCACTTATATTATTTTTTTTATTTTTTAAAGTATTTATATTGTTTTTAATTTTTAATTTAATAATTATATATATAAATAACTAAACATTTTTTTAATATTCGTGTTACAGTATTATATATTACCATTGATTTAATTTTTGTGTGTTTATAAATCACATAGTGTAATATATTACAAAATCAGAAAAATAGGTTGGACAGAGTCAAATTCAGACTTCGAATGATTAAGCCCGAGCTTCGCTCTTATTTTAAACAAATCTAATTTTTTATCTAAACCCTCTTAAATTTTAAACGAACTTTCAGACTTTAACAAATAGCCTGACTATTAAACATATCTAACTATATTCAAACTAAATAAACATCTTGGTATCATTTTTGTGCCTTTGCAATTTTTACATCTGTCTCCACAACCAACTTGAACAACCCAATAAAATAAACATAATATATATAGATGAATGTTTGATAAATTCAAATCTTAAAACAAACCAATAAAATCTACTAAAAGAAAAGGAAATATTTCTTATCTCTCAATTACAAGCAAATAAAATAAACTTAATACATATATATATATGAGAATATCTGAAAAATTAATAGTATATTTTTTTATTTTACAAGCAAGCAAAGAAATTAATATATGATTTTTTTTAAAATATATATATTTTTAATAATTTATTATATTTCTGTAGGACACTCGTAAACTAATAATCTTATTTATAATAATTAAAAACTCGGCTATTCTAAAACAAGCTACAAAAAAGCATTTGAATGAGATGACTTAAGAAACCATGAACCATGGGTGCATTTATACCTAAAAAAAAGTTTTTAAAAAAATACAAATCATGTGACAAAAGCATCTGTGACTAAGCAAATGGTATTGTAATTTAAAATTATTAATTAGTTAAACCAAAGCCCTCAATTTTTGGGGAGAACAAAAACAAAACCATGTTTCAAGGGCTCATAATCCACACTTTTGAGACCAAACCCTAATACACTTAATTTATCAAATTAAAACAAGGAACTTAGACATGTTTTTAGATACTAATTATATCTTTACATATATTGGTGAGAATATGGTATATTGATAGTGTATTTCTTTATTCCACAAGTAATTTTAAAATGTAGATTTCTTCACTCTTTTTAATATTTATTTTTTTATATTTTATTATACTTTTATATAATATTTCTCAACCTTATATCTAAAAATTTTATTGACAATTTCTCATATATGTCAAAGTGGAAGGGGATGTTTGGTGATGGCGGTGGTGCTTGTGGGCATAGGGATAAAATATTTTTTTATGGGTTAATATCTGGTGCATTGTTAGTATACTTTTTTTATTTCATAAATAATTTTTTTTAAAAAATTACCATATATTTTTAAAATATTTTACTATATCTCTATAAAACATCTATGAAATATCTATTTAAAAACTTTATCGATAATTTACCAAAAAATTTCTCATATATATAAAAGTGGAAGAAGGGGATGCTTGGTGATGGCGGTAGTGCTTGTGGACATATGGATAAAAGAAAATTATTTGGTATATTGTTAGTGTATTTTTATTTCACAAGTAATTTTAAAAATTTGTCGTGTATTTTTTTCTAAATATTTTATTATTCATTTATAAGACACTTGTTAATTTTATTTACGAAGTCTAAAAACTCTACTGAAAATGTACTAAATATTTTTTTATTATATGCATAATTTATATTACATATATAATTTTTTAATTATAAGCAATCCTAGTCAAAAAGGTTGAGATGCAAAGTTAAATAACCAATAAAATGAAACATGTATTTTCCAAGAATCTCCAAAAACAAGGAATTATTGGCATGGCTTCCGACACACCTTTCTTAATTTTTTCCCGCATAACAATGAGAACATGTCCTTTGTTTCCCTTACACTAACCCCATAACTTTCACTTATTTATTTCGGGTTTTGTCGGATAAGGTTGTAATTGAATCGAATTGAATTTATAATTTTTTGCTTGTTGATTTATGAGCTTGTTTTAATTTAATTTGTATTTATTTATTTAAAAGTAGAATAAATTATATTTAAGGTCATTAAATTATTAGTAGATTTATGTTTTTGTTATTCAATTTTAAAAAGTTACAAAATAGTCATTGAATTATTCGAAAGTTTTCATTTAAATTGTTGGGCTATTAAAATCGATGCTGTGTGACCTCCGTACATCAGTTGAACCAATCGAAAGCTCTCATTCACATTTTCTTTTACGACTAATTTTTTTTAATGAAATAGCTTTGAACATCACGAATTTACAAACCAAAATCCAAATAGTTTCTTTCTCTGATCTCCGACATGACTATAAAATCAACTTGGAGCTAAGATATGTTCTTCTACTCATCGATGGGTACTAATCCAACTTATTGATCGTTGCATCATCAATTGGAGCTTGCTAGCCCAATTTTTTTTTAAAAAAAAAATTTAATTGCCCGATGACTTAAATGAAAGCTTTCAAATAGTTCAGTGACTATTTTGTAACATTTTAAAGTTGAATGACTAAAAAATAAATTTACTATTAATTTAATGACCTTAAATGTAGTTTATCCAAATTATGTGAAATCATGTTTGTTCATTTAATTTAAATAAACATGTTCACAAATATATAATGGAATATGTTCAAGAACAATGTTCATGAATTATTACAAACAAACGATAAATTAACATATATTTTAATTTTTTAAACAAAATAATCAAATATAAATATTAATGATTATATTATAGATAAAAAAAAGCACACAAACAATAATAATTTTATTAATCTATAATTATCGAACAATAAACATTTTTTTTCAAAACAAAGGACAATAAACAAACTTTAAATAAATATAAATGAGTCTAAAAAATTTTGTTCATGGTCATTCTAACTTGATAAATGAATAAAAACAAACTAAAATCGAATTGTTCATCCAACATTCTATTAATCTACAGCTCTATGTTTAAGGTTTGAATTTGGGATTAAATGTTAATTAATTATTTGAATCAATACAATCTTTTTACCATTACACTAATAGCTTCATTGATGCAAGAAGATATTTATTTTTATTTTTAAATAAAATATATTTATAAATAAAATAATAATTTTGATTGTTTTAAGTTACAAATAATTAATTGTATAAACCGTCTTTATTATAATCAATCATTATAAGCATTAAATTGAACCACTTAAATCAGATTAATTCAATTAACTAATATTTTTCAAATTCTCAAAATTTCAATTAAGACTTTATATGAACAAATTGATTTAATTTTTTATTAATCAACAATTCAAAATTCATTAATATCCCAATACTTAGAATATTTAATCTCAAATTACATAATTTGTGAACTATTAAAAAATTAGAAAATTAGTCCCTTTAATTTAATATTATCCAAAATTTAAACTCCCAATAACTCGATGCAAGTGTAAAGTCGATTGAAGATGAAAAACGTTGATGTTTCTTCTTTCCCCATGCCGACATCGACTTTACTAGCAAACATATTGCCACAAATACTTTTAATATTTAATTAAAATAGTTAAATTTTATTATTAACTGATGTATTATCTATAAATTGTAAATTTTATATATTTTATTTTAATTATTTTCAATTTTAAAATTTCAGTATCCACGCAGAAAGTAATAGTTAAATCTATTAGGTCATATTTTATTATTAATCTCGTATCAATCTGTAAATAAACGTAATTTTTTTGTGAGCGTTATATCAAAATAATTAACTAACATTAAATTACACATGTAATAATGTATTTACCACGTGAAAAGAATTTGATTATCTTCCTTGCAATATAAATGATTATAAGAAGTTCCAAATTTAACATTGAGATTAACAAAGAACTGTTAAAACAGCTGTTTCTAATCAGATGTTTGATTTACAGACAAGGAAATCAAAGATCTAAATGATTAATTATTGATACCAAAAAACAAAAGTTCTGTAATCAAGAATGTTCTGAGATTTTTCATCTCAAGAACTTACAAGGAAACATTACATATAAAATAAAATTGTCTTAGGTTACTCCAAACAGACACATGGATATCAGTTGTTCATGTTCTTTTTCTTTCATCTTCCATTACCCATTTTTATTACCAAGATGTTTCTTAAAACCATGTGGATCCACTGCAAAAAAAGACATTTCACAAACATTATAAAAAAACAATTTTCAGACATTTTTTTGCAAAATCGTTCTATAGTTTTATTTATTGAAGATTGAAGTCCAAATTCAGTGTAAACAATCCCCAAAAAGGAAAAAAAAATCTAAATCAGATCCAAAATTTTATTATTATTTTAAATGTTGATTGAGTAGATAATAGTACAAATCAACAAAAAAGTAGTAAATGATTTTTATTTTTATTTTTTTGTGATCTAAAATTTTCATATTGGTAAGCTGATGTGGTGACAAGTTTGGATGTATGCTTATCATGATGGAGTGAGATATAAAAATACAATGGATCCGTTGTTTTCATTCGATTTTTATGTTTTTTCGTGGAAGTTGTGATGTCTTAAAAGTGATGTTTACCTATGTACCATGTGAACGTGTTTTCATACATTTATTTTGTTTTTTAAAAGTATATTGTGTTAGATAAGGATGAATGAAAATTGTTGAAATTAAATTGGTTTTTGATTCCATCGAGTTGTTTGGTTTTTTAAAATTTTCCAATTAGGGTTAGTTTTAGGTTTGAGTAATTTCAATTATAAGTCAATTAAGTTTGGATCATCTTGAGTTTAAGTTGTTTTGAATTTGTGTTGAAGCTCGAGTCATTTTAGTAAGTTGTTGTCTTTGAGTTTAAATCAATTTTAGGCTCTAGTTAGACAAGTTTAAGTTATTAGCTTTTTATTATCAAATTTAGCTCGAGTTGGTTAGGCTAGGTGTTCATGTTTGAGTCAAAATTAATTGAACTAATATGAGCATTAAGAACATCTTATAACTTTAGGTATGAGCCGTACATGCAAGGGCAAATCAAAGGGGGAAGCAATGGCCTTAGCCTTCCAAAAATTGGTAAAACTACTTTTAAGTTCATTGAATAATTATAAATTATAAAGGCAAAGGATAAAATTGTCCAAAATTTCATATTTCGTGCTGAATGTGGTACGTGGAGTTACTTAAAAAATGTGATATTGAGATTATCTCTTATATTCTAGACCCTTGACCTTGATGGGAATGTTTGAAATCTAAACATTTAGTTGTGTTCCTGAATTTTACATCACCGCCAAAAACATAAGATTCCATGAATCAAACTACCTATTTTAATTTTTGCATTATTAATTAAGCATGAAGATAGTAACCAACATATTCACATTACTTTTATTTTTTTCCTTTTCATTTTCATTTTACCCGAGACTCTTCGGTATTCAATAATCATATTAAACTTTAACTAAATTCAATGTTAGATTGAACTGAACTCCTAAATTGTAGACATAGCTCTTGTAGCACTATTTTTTCTATCCACATATTCATATTCAAGAGTAACACTATGGGGCAAACAAGGGCCTTAGCCTTCTGAAAAAAGAAAATCTTCCTTGAGTCTCTTTAAAAATTATAGAGTTTGAAGTTAACCTAATAGTAGAAATACATTTTGACCCTAAAATTTTAATTTTGATTTTAATTTTTAAAAATAAAAAACTATAATTTAATTTCTTGAGAAATTGTAAACTTTTTTATTAATCCACATCAAAAAATATATACATAATCATAACCATAACCTAAGTAGAAACTAAAAAGAGGTTGGGAAATCTATAAAACTATAAAAATATGATCTTAGTCAAAAGGTAAAACAAAGATGCATGCATTGATCCCATGTAAAAAGAAAGCCTTTGAATATAAGAGATTCTAAAATTTAGCACAACAAATTTTCACCTTTTTTTTAATTATAATTGGAACACAATGACAAATATTAAAATTATTATAAGAAAATAAACAAGGAATTATTCTATTATTTAAATAATTTTAAAATTTTTATTATATCCAGATAAACTTTGTTATATAACGATAGTAAAAATAACTCGACCCGAAGTTCGACATAGAATCCGACCCGAAAAATTTCTCTAAAATACAATTTCAAAGACCCTATTGAGGCCGGACAACCCAGACCCCCTTTTTGGATCCTTTTCTTCTTTGCTTTTTTTATTCTTTTCATTTCCACATCCGTTGATTAAGTATATCAATAAACTTATATCCTTTAATTTGTACTCCCATAAATTTTATTTCAAATAAATAATAATTTATGTTAAAAGGTTTGGATTTTTCAGTGCAAATTAAATGTTAAAGACTTTATTTAATTGTGATAAAGATATTAAAATTTATCTAAATAAAATGACAAAAATTACATTTTTTTGTTATTTTACTCAAAAAAAATAAGTTAGTTCTTTAGATGTGCAATTTTACTTAATGCATAGATTACCTCAATTTTATGGTTAAATTATATTTTATCAATATACATTTCCACCAATATTTATCGCTTTTTTTTTTTAAAGACATATTGTCATGGAAAAAAGGTGTAGACATATTGGTTTAGCATAAAGTTGAGTTATTTCTTCTTTATAATTGTATATTGTTGGTATCGTTATTATTGTAATAATGAAGATATAAATATTAACACGTTTAAGCGTGTTTTTCTTTTAATATATATGTAAGAGTGAAATTTCTAGACTTATAAAATTATATTGTTAGTAAAAAATTAAATTTTGTTAATTGGTTTAAAGGATAAAAAACATTCTATTAGAATGTAACAATATATTAAAATAAAGTATTAAAAACATCACATTAATATTTAAATCTCACTTATGAAATTAAAAATTTTCACTCACAGAATATCAAATAAATCCGTTCATATATTCTAGTGTTAACTGCATTAGACATTTTCAAGCTATGACTCTCGTTCTAAATTGGTCCCCAAACTTTAAAACATTCTATTTACATCTCCAATCTATCGATGTTATATCAATCAAACCCTTTTTGTTATTAAAATCATTAAATAAAATGTCAAATCTTATGTAACTAAATTTAAAATGAAAATTTTGAAGAAAAATATAGCGTTGTTGCACAACTTTTAAAAGTAAAAAATAAAGTAAACGATAAAGCTTTTGTAAAATCTTCGAAAACATCAAATTAAACTTTTTAAAACATCTATTGTCAGAATATTCATTTTTCTTAAAACTTTTATTTTAAATTATGTCACATAAGATTTGACGTGTTATTTAACAGATAAATTAACAATTTTAATAACAAAAGGACCTACTTGACATAATCTCGATAATTTAAAGATACAATTAGAATGATTTGGAATTTAAGGACTAATGTAAAATGAAAGTCATAGTTTGAGATGTTTATTGCAATTAACTTTATTTTCTATAAATCTCTTGCATGAAAAGGCTTTTCTTTCTTTAAAAATAAAAAAAGAATACAAGCACAACTTTCAAGAATTTGACCATTGACCACAACATGCATTTTCCTTGAAGTTTCAGCATGTGACTCCCTATGTAGCAAGCTAGTGTAGTGGCATTTTAAACTATATTATAAAATAAATATTTACAAATCTAATCCAATGGTATCCTATGCATGTGACATTGAGGGTCCACTAGGGTTTTTATTTTATTTCTTTTTCAAATTTTAAAATCAAAGTAGCAAAAGTTTCGAAGGCAAAATCATAGCTTAGGTATAGATATTTCTTGTGATAAGCTTTTAATTTCACAACGAAGGGATTTATTTGATTAATTAATTTTTTTAATAATTTTATTATAGGTTCTGAACATATTTATTTTTTTACATAATATTTAAAATTATTCATAACTTATCCGTACTTCAGCACATTCAAACTTACGTTCTCTTACATTGACAATTATATTTATACCTATCGAATTAAAATTCAATGGGCTAAATTCAATGTAATGATAAATTTATATTTTAACTCTAAAATAAAAATCTAGGATACATTTAAAAAAATATTTCTTCTCCTACCCCCATCAAGTTAGTTATTTGCATGACATGTGGGAGCAAGCCAAGCCAAATTTATTGATGATTATAATGGAAGAAAAGCCTTAAGACTCACTCAATGTATGGTGGCCTTAATTATATAGTACACATTTCCTTTTATAATTAAACACAAAAATTCCTTTTTAACACCCTTCTCGTCTTAGAATTACTCTCACCTAATTATATTTAATTACAAAATTTTAATAAAATCCGACACTTTAATATTTATATGATTAAGCAACAGCAACAAATTCAATATCTATATTTTTTATCTGAATAAGTAATACAGATTTAAATAACAAAAATCCAAATATCTAACTGCATCCACTTCAAATTCATAATGAATAATAATTTTAAAACCCAAATCTAAATATTATTCAGATCCGCAAAAAAAAAAAACAAATTGAATATTCATAACTATCTGAATCCGCAACCTTCCCTCTCACCCTCTTTCAAAATAATGTGCCCCCACTCAACTAATGCAAAGGCCCCATTACTTTTGTTAAGGTTTGTAACTGTTGCACTGTGTTACAATGGTAGATTGGTGGGAGATTAAACAAATCACAACATTAAAATGAAGAGTTTTATATTATTTAAATATCCAATTAAATTTATTGTGTAAAAGTTTGGATGGACAAATAGCATCATCCATGGTTTATAGAATTATGTATCCCACACTAATATTTTAATATAAATGTAAGATGAAGGGATATACTAGAAAATTTCTTTAGTAGGGAACAAAGCATGGAGCACTAGGGATGCACAATTCTTTTTTAAAGTAATGGAAAATTCTAAATAATATTCTACAAACTAACTAAGTTTAAGTTTAGTATTTATTATTGTATCTATATAGTTTTAATCTAATTTTATATTCTGTTATTAGTCCACGTATCATGCGTAAGTTTTGATTTCTTTAAATGATAACTGTTATATTCATTAAGTTCAATTATATCATTTTTAGAATTTTATGTGACAAATATATTATCACATGGTAATGTCATGTCAGCTTGTAACTTTCACATAATACTCATAAAAAAGATCAGTTAATGAATTTAATAGTTACAATTTGGGTTGAGATTGAAATTTCAAAATTTAGAAAATATAATGATTAAAATTAATCAAATAAGAGAATATGGACTAAACCTATAACTTATGAATAGTACATGACTAATAATAGAATTTAACTGTTATCATTTTGGGTCAAAACTGAAATTACAAAATTCGAAAGATATAAGGATTAAAATTAACCAAATCGAAAAAAATTAAAAGAATAAACTACACTTATAGTCACTTAACTATTAGTAAATTTCTTTTTTCAGTAACTCATTTATGATTATGAAAACTAAAGTTACGATCCAATTATTCAAATTTTCTTTTTTTATCACAAACGGTTAAATGATTGACAAAAAAAATTCTAATAATAAAGTGGCTAACTATAAATTTACCCAAAAAGTTTATTGTAATTTTCTCCTTTATTTATTTATTTTAGTGGGAAATAGATGCAAAATAAATCTAACCGTTGAGTTCAAATTTCGAAATACCAAACCCTCAAAAGAATCACATATCACCTCACCAAAAAGGACAGAGGCAAAGGAAAAAACAATATTTAAAAGAAAATCAAGTTATTCACAATTAATATTTTATTTATTTATTTTTCCATTATCAAAATTATTTATATAAGAAAATCATTAAAAATTTTATATTTAAATTTCATGTGTGTTTTCAAATATATTTTAATTACTAGATTTTATATTAAAAAATAAATTTATAAATTTATTTCAATAAATAATTATTATTAGTAGAACGATAAGAGATTTTTAAAATATAAATTTATTGATTTTAGATTTTATTTTCAAATAATTTTTTAAAATTTGATTATTTGGAATTTGATAGAGACCGTTGAAACGATATATACCAGACTAATTTTTCGGCGGAAAATTCGAAATATTTTGCTGAAAGTTGAAGTAAAGTAAGCATGAGTGGAAAACCTTAATTAAAATAAAAGTAGTATTTTTTTAATTAAAATAAAAATCATTGGACATATTTAAAATGATAAAAGTATTTATTTAGATTCTAACCTTCAAGACGATAATAATAAAGTTTCGGTCTATTATTTATCATGTTGTGTAAGGTGTTCGATGACATTTGTCGCCTCTTACTAGGTACACAACATCAGAAGAGTTTTGCTTTTTATCTAAAGATTTGATCCGACTCGACTTTGAAATCAATTAAGATTCAATGTGATTATTAGATTTTAGAAGTTCTAAAAATAAAACGATTTGAATTTAATTAGTAAATCCATTAGCAAAAGGTGAGTTCATTTAAGCTCGAGACCAAGGTTTGATCCTTAAGTTTGCTTGTGGCAGTGCGTTGTGTGACTGTATCCAAAAAAAAAAAAAAAAACTCTAGGGGATTTAAGGCAACTCGACTTTAAATTTAGTCAAGACCAAATGTGATTATTAGATATAGAAAGATTTCATACTAAAAAGAAATTGATATATCAACATTTGGTCTCTAAAATTGACAATTTTTCTCAACTGGATTCTTGAAATTTTTTTGTCCATATTAGTATTGGAACTTTGCAAGTTTGCTAATTTTGATTCATGTGGTGACGTGATATTTAAGATTATGCCACATTATCACTGAATTTTTAAAATAATGACATGAAATAATATTAAAATTCCACATGATCATCACATAGACCAAAATTAAAAAAAGATGTCAGATCTTAAAACTCAAATAAACAAAACATGACTTGACACTAAATATTGCTTTATCCCCAAAAATAACATAGCTTAGAAAGCTTTATCTCTCGATTCAATCCAATTTAACTCTAAACTTAATTATCGGATATAGAAAAATCTAAATTCAAAAAACTAAAATCAAAATAAAGTGATAAATTTTAATAATTTCCAATTTTCCCGCCTTTTGACTAACGACGCTGTCATTTTCAGCCTTATTGGCTCCCACCACACTTTTTTTTAGATTTTCTTTAAATTATTTATTTACTTTAATTTTTACACTTTCTTTGGCGGGAAATTTGGTTAACCAAATTTAATACCCAACTTCAAGTCCGGAACATTAACGGCGCCGTCACGACTTGCCTTGAAAATTACGTATGCGGTTCGGCCATAAAAGACGGTGACGGTGGAAAAAACGACAGCCGTTAAAAAAAAGGGCGGGGAAGTGATAAGGTAAAGGAAGTAAAGACATAATGACAGTTAAGCTGCCGGATCTTTACTGGTGCCACGTCATCAAAGATTCAGATTCTATGATATTTGCACGATGAGAGACTTTGATTATCTCACCAACGAGTTCACGGGGAATTAGTGGTACCTAGGTTAGCCGGCAAAGTCTAGGGGGCATTATTGCTTTAATTTTATGCAGGGGAAGATTAAAGAGTACCTCTAAATTATGTGATTTTAATTGTATAATAATTATATATATATGTTTCATATATATTAATTATGTATAATTTTACATACAGTTGATAAATTGACAGTATACTTTTTTATTCTACAAATATTTTAAAATTTTATTATATCTATAAGTGAAATTTTTAGACTCTTCAAGTAGAATTAAGAGATTAACAAGTGTCTTATAGTGTATAGTAAAATATTAAAAAATAAATAGACATGTCAATTTTGTAAAATTGCTTATCAAATTTAAAAAATGCTCACATTTTTAAAATATTTTTTTTATAACTCTATAAGTAGTGAAGAATCTAAGGGGGCTGGTAGAGGTAGAGGTGTGCATAGGTCGGTCGGGCTCAACTAAAAATTTAAGTCCGTTTACTAGGCTCGGGCCCTATCTGGCCCAAAAAATGGGCCTAAAATTTTGTCCAAGTTTGACCCGAATAAAAATGTTAAAACACAAGCTCGACCTGGCCCGCCCATATTAATTTTTATATAATTTTAAAATATATATAATATATTAAAAATACTAAAAACATCCCAACAAATTGAAAATAAATTTTAAAAAATATGTATACTTAAATAACACTAAGGTAGATGCAACTTAACAAACAAATGCCTCGAAAATAATAACAAAATTAACAAATGTCTTTAAAATAATAATAAAATTAACAATAAAATAAGTTTTATATAATATCTAAACAATAACAACAAAATAGTAGCAACATAATAGTAAAATGGTAGTAAAATAGGGAGAAAATAATAAGAAAATAATATTAAAAAACAAAAAAAATTGTCCTTTAGTAAATTCGGGCCCGAGGCCCGACTCATTTTTTAAACGGGTATTATTTTTTTGTCCAAGCCATTTTTTAGGCATATATTTTTGTTCAAACCTTTCCACATTTCAAGCGTCCTTCTAGGCAAGTGCGCCGGCCCTACTAAAATAGAAAATTTTCTGACTTCACCCTTATTTGTAAGACCCAATAACGTACCAAATATTATTTTATAAAAAAAAAGTAATGCATATAAAATTTTATTTTTAAAATAATCATTGCAATTATTATTATTATTCCGAATTTCTTGACTTTTTTTTTCTTATAGTTAAATTAATTATGAAAGAGTGGAGTGGTCACTTGTCTACTATATATGACTTTTGTTAATGATTTATGTGTGTGATGGGATCGGTGGCACCAACAATATGATTATAAGATATATTTCCTCAGCATCTCATTCTTTCTTTCTTTATTATTATTATTTTTTTTTTTGATAATTTTTTGCTATAAATTACTAATATAGTAATAAATAAATAACACACTTGAAAAAGAAGGAAAAAACCTAATGATAACAAATAATGCATGGAGGGATGGCTTAATGATTATGTTTTGTGCTTTAATTAGGGCCATAAAATGCGGCTGATCAATGCACCATTTGCCTATGTAATTGAAGACTCTCACTATCTCCTACTACATGCAAATCATGCAAAACCCTACAAAAAGTGGGACACTAATTACCCTGAGGCCAGTGAAAGTAACATAAGAGTCTCTATGTTATGAATTGGACAGATTAATTTATATACTTTTAATCTTTCTGTTAAATTTTTTATCAATTTTTATTATTAAAAATTAGTCTCAGTATATTAATATATTGTATACATGGCATGCCACATGTTGTTGTCTAATTATTTCGTTTGCCATGCCAGTTTTTAACAGTATAAATAGGTGAAAGTTTGAATTAACATAGAGGGAACAAAATACAATCTGATTCCTAATATAGGGGCCTCCTTATTACTTTTACCTCCTTAGACCTGTTCTCCATACGAGCGGTTCATTCGGCACAAGAAGCTTAGTTTGTTTTGATCGAGTTTGAGTAAAGATTTATTGACTTTTCACCTACTCGATTTGGTTTAAATGCAAAATTCTAAATAATAAAACAAACTATTTATGCATGTCAAGTTAAATCAGACTTAAACCTGAATTTTTTTTAGTATTGAGGTTGCAGTCTGACTCAACCTCATAAACACCTCTAATTATCATAGTTTCTTCATTTTTTAAGCATCATTGATCTATCTACATATTTCCCAATGAAAAATAATCTATATTGCAAAAGGGATCCAAGTTCATTTTGCAACTCTTCTAGATAACATTCCTACTCAGAAAAAGAGTTTGAATATTATAAAGGTTGTCCAATCAATAGTAATTCCGGAAAATATTGTTACAATTTTTTTTTGAATATCTATATCTATATATATAAAAGTGTGTAGAGGATTTACTTGACATGGAGGATATATCTAATTGCCCCACTTGGTGACCAATATGACTAGACTTTCTCAATGATTGCAAGTCTATTTTTTCAAATGTTTTTTTTTCTTTTAAATTATTGTGAATGTAAGTCAAAACCCTTAAATTTTACCAAATCAAAATTCTATTATTAACATATTAAGTCACTTATGCTAATTTTGTTAAGTATTTATAATAGAAAAATTGGATATATATATATACATGCACACACTATAATAAAATTTATTGGTGGGTTTGATGTCACGAGTCAATTCAGCATCAATTCGAATAAGAAAAAATTATTTAAAATTTATTTTTCTTAAAGAGATTATTAAATATTATTATAACAATGTTTTTATCTTTTAATATTTTTATGATTAATAAAAATTTATACATCTATACATATATAAATCCATTGCTTGAAGAGTTATTTTGCCGTTTTGCATTATTGCCCACTTCTCCACTAATTTCACCATTGATAGGGCTAGAAGGATGTTAAAAATGATGGTGAAAATACCCAAATTTAAGCAATCAGCAATTGCTAATAATAAGTGGTTTACACGTTATTATAATGAGGTTCCAAATTTTGCAATTATACCAAAATTAAACTATAGACTTTGACTTTTAATTATAGCCGTTTATTAGAACCCTTTTAAGGGGTAGAAGAAGATCAGTTTGCAAGTTTTGAGTGCAAGTGTGCCATCACTGTTTTTTTGTCAGCCAATTGTATGGTTTAAAAACTTGAAATTGAAAACCTAATTAGCCATGAGGAGAGGACTCACTTTCGTAATTTTGAGCTTTCAAGAGTTGCTTAGAATTATCATTTTGAATTTAAGTAATATTTGTAATGCTAGATTGTAATTTATCGTATAATTATAACTTGTAATTTCGAATATTGAAACCCTTAAAATCCATACAATTTAAACTTTAGAAATCTTAATGTACCAAGTTCGACTTCCATTTTGCATAAATCATGTTTGGGTTGCCTTTATATTTATTTATAAAAAAACTGGTTTAATTTGACTCCGGATGTTAGTTTAGTTGCGTTTTGTAATACTTAATTTTGATTATAATTTATTCAAATATGTATGATTTGTAATTTCAACTGTACTCGTAAATTTTTAAAAAAATGAAAGAAAGAGTGAAAAATAATAATTTCTTTCTATAATACAAACACTAAAACTCTCTCTATATAAGGTAGGAATCCACTTACACTATCAAATTTAAGTAATTTTCATGATTCTGTAACTTTATATATGATTAATATTTTAACAATCCAAATATTAAATTTATCAATGTACATATACTTGTCATGCATGTAAATTTTGAATGAATTTGATATCTTTATCATGTCGATTTGTATTAATATATATTTAACAGTTGAAATTCTTTTTACATAAAAAGAATAGTTAACGATATTTAATTCATACTAAATTTAATATTCATGATCTATATAAATAAAATATAAAATATGATAATTTAATTATTAAAATATTAATCAAATATAAAAATATAAAATACCCGCATAAGTGAATCTCTTCCCGTTATATATATATATACAAACCATTTTCTAGTTTTGTTTGCTGAGAAATATTGCAATTGATTAGGTAATTAAGATTATCAGCAAAGAAGGAGAAGAAAGTGGGTGGAAACTGAAATTCCTTTTGGGGTATATAGCTTAGATAAAGCTTTTTTTTGCCTATGGATTTCATTTCATTTCATGGTCTATCAACCTTACTTCATTTGCACGTTACTTGATCTTTTCATGATTTTGACCCTATACCCTTTGCAGCTATAAGCTGTCTACCGTTGTACATAACATTGGTGACAGAAAAAACAAAATTTAACTACGTATTTATCAAAAATCATAAAAATTTAATCATGGCACAATATTAATTTAAAGATGTAAATTTAAGATTAATTTTCTAAAAGAAAAATAATGTATATATAATTGAATAAAATTTATTGGCTTTGGAGGATTTCGTTGAATAAATCATTTCACTAACGAGGTTTAACAATTAAAAATATTTTACTTACAAGAAATGTTTCGTCTAGTATAATCAATGACACTTATCTCTTACATGCTTTACATGTGGACCTCATCAAATTAAATCAATACATGAAAAAAAGAATGACAAATGTCTTATAACTCAATAGCTTCTAAAAGCATATTGATATCGAGGTCTTCAAGGATCAGATAGAAAATCTATAAATACTTCTCATTATACACGAAACAAGGAATGACAATTACAATTACTCTCGTTAAACTTCCTTAAACTCTTTCTTCCTTCTCTAACACACCACAAACTTACTTTCTATATCTCTTAGCATAATTATGGGAACCGTCATCTTTAATCATCCAATCACATTTCTATACGAGTAAAACTAAAAGTTATTTATTACATCACAGATTGAATTGAATTTTATATATAATTTTCATGTTTTATAATATGAGAATATGAGCGACCATAAAAGATTTACTATATAAATTTATATAAGTAAAATAACATAGTGTCATCTCATTTAAAATATATATTAATTTAGATGTTATTCCTTAGCATGGTTGATTTCCTTTACTTTCATATTCTTGCACTATATTTATAGCATATTAACATAAAAAGAAGATAAGAATGAGTGGATAATATAAAATAGTTGTCCTAAGAATAATATGGTCATTGATCCATTCCTATTTACTCATAATTTTAGCTTACTTAGTTCTATTTATACCAAATTCAAAATCATGAGCACTTCAGCCGCCCAAATAACCACATTATCATCTTCATAAAGAAGGTATAGATACAAGATTACTAATTTTGTGGAAAATTTTGAATTTCACACACATATTTATAAATATGATATAATAAAAATAATTACATTTTATTATTTATTATCATAAAAAGTTAAATATATTATTTAGTACAGTTAAAGGTAATTAGAGTTTATGGTATTGCCGAAACCTATTCCTTTGGTGTGCGGATGATGTCCCAACGACTCATACTGTGGCATTTGCTACTCATTTTATCCGAGACTGGGTTGCTTCTAAAGTTGCTCACTCCCAAGCGCAATTGCATGCATTTGGCCTCCATCCGGCTTTCTAAATTGCAACGTTGATACACCACTACTTATGGATCATCAACGCCGGGGTTTTGACTCCCATATTGTGAGGATAGCCCAGAGGGGTTCACGAAGTTTAAGGAACGTTTTGGTTGGTGGAGACATGACCTAGAAGCTCATGGGAGAAGTGTAGGTATTGTGCAAAGTATTAATTATGCATATTACACTTGCAAGGGTTCGAACCACCAACTAAGGATTAGAGGTCTTAATTTTGTATCCATGGTATAAATAAAGCACGAGAGGCAAAACCTTGACAAGAGGACAATACCTTCTGTTGATAATTTGAGACCAAGCTCCCCTCAACAAGTAAAAGTAAGTTTTCATTGATAGTTTGACATGGGGACCTTGAGCAACCAAGGTTATAGGACCAACAAACTGACCACTAAGTAGATTAATGTGTTGACAATAAACAATCTCTAACTAGCCTTTTGAGCACGCTAAAGACTTCCAAATATGTTTTATCTTCTTTCTATATACATTTTAGCTTCGTGATTGATAAACCTAAGCTTGCTTGTTTTCTCACTCCAACTTTGCTGATGTGAGCTTTGAGAGCGTGTCACATAACACAAGTTGTAACACCTCAAAACTCATGTTTATCTTGTATGAATGCTCGACCTTTGATTTCAATCTATCTTCTTCAAAGAATTGTCTCCAGGCCCGGTCCATCACCAAGAAAACATCATCAAACACAAATTATTTAGGGCAAAATGCTCAAATTGGGTCAAACCTTTTACGAGTTTTTTACATAATGACCAAACTTTTCAAAATGTTCAATAAGGATTAAATCTTTTCGAAAGTACTCAAATAAGTACCAAACATTTTCAAAGGTGTTTAAATAAAAGCTTTTTAAATACAATATAGTGGACTTCAATTTAAGTTTTTATTTTCAAATGATATCAATATATTCCATTCTAAATACTTCAACATTCACTTGATTTGGTACTAAAAACTTGGGTAAATTTTATGAAAAACTTTTATTTGATCAACTTAAAAAATATATGGCCATTATTTGAACATTTTGAAAATTTTGACATTTAAGTATCCTCTAAAAGATTTGATCCAAAACTTAGCATTTTGCCACTATTAATTGTTTCAAGTCTCGTATACGAAAGTAATATTATTTGACCTTTAACTCCTATCTTGCGTAAATCATGTATATATTGTCTCCAGATTTACTCGGACTTAAAATTCATATTTATAACGGAGTAAGTTATCTTTAAAATTATTCTAAATTGACTTTGGCTATAATGTTTATATTATAGATGATTCAAAATTTATTGATTGAAGTTAGATTAGGATAGATTTTGAAATCTTCCAATATACCAAAAATCATCCCATCTCTTTAACCAATTTAATCATTCAAATTTTGAAAAAAAATTAAAAAAAAAACCCATCAAATCATGTGATTTTTTAGGGTTAATACAAAGAGAATCTGATGTAAGCAAGTAAATTTTAACCACTAAGTAACATCAAATCTTGCCCCAAACCAAAAAAAAAAAAAAAAAAAAAAAAACCAAATTATTGGTCACCAAAATTTAAAATTTAAAATTTTAAAAAAATTTCAAAAAACAAAGAAGAACTTTACTCTCTTAATTGTTAATTAAGTTAGTAAATTAAACCAAAAGAAGACAGATGTCAGGTGTGTTGGAAAACAGGACAAATGTCTCCAACCACTGGGCCATACCCTTTCCAGTTGTTTTTCATTTCTTCCATTGGCAATTTGCCCACTAAAAGCTTCAATTTTTATTTCCAAGTTTGGGTTTTTGTTTTTATTTTGTTGATTTTTTCCTTTTAAATTTTAAATCTTTTTAAAATTTTATTTATTTTTCCTCTGTCTCAAAGTGACCCTGAAACCTTAATAAAAGCACAGCTTGTCTTCAACATTCTCTACTCATCTCCTCTCACTTTCCTTCCATTTCCTTTCTTCTCTTTTCAGTTGGGTCCCTCTCTCTTTCAAAACCCAAACTTGGGTCCTCATTATTAAATCTTCTCTCCCAAGCAAATCCTTTCCTCCTCACCTCCTTTCATTTCCCCTGTTTTCCTCTGTTTTTCTTGGTCATGGCTGAGTTGATGGACGATGCTGAGTTTTGGTTGCCGGCGAAGTTTTTAACCGACGATGATGTTCTTATGAAGAAAGGGAACCTCGAGAACGAAATCGGTGGAAAAAAGGGTACTGAGTTGTTGGTATCTAGTCATGGTTTCCCTACTGAGTTCCCTTACGAGTTTGACTCCTTTTCTCCTCTGAGTTCACCCGTTGAATCTGTTGTTGGGTCTACGGAGACTGAAAGTAGTGATGAAGATGAGTTTCTTGCTGGATTGACTCGACGGCTCGCTTACTCAACGAGTCAGAAGCTCACTGTTCCTGCTACCTTTTCCATGGACAAAAACGAGGTATGATGAAGTTCTTTTCTTCTATTTTTCGTTTATGTTGATTGTTGAACAAATTTTAAATTTGGGTTTCTTGTTTTGAATTAGAAAAACGGAGCTTTAGCGAGTTCACCAAGGTCGACACTGAGTGGACTCGGTGGATGTTGGTCATCTTCAAGCAACGGTAGTCCTAATGGTCCTTCTCAAGTACCATCTCCTCCAACAACACCTTTTGGTCCTCAAAATGACACTTGGGATCTCATTTATGCTGCTGCTGGTCAAGTTGCTAGGCTAAAAATGAGCAATGAAGTGCCTAAATATACCAACTTTAACCATGGTAGAACCTTATCCAAACCCCAAAATCATTCCTTTATGAAGAACAACACAACCACCAACAGCTTGTATTCACCCCAAACCCTTCCTTTCAATCAGGTAAACCCTTTAGTAAAATTTTAAAACTTGTGTTTTGGGGCTTGTTGGGTTCAAGTTCTTATGGTCTTTTTTTTTGTGTTTTTAGTTTAATGGAAGGCAAGTTAAGGCCAGTAACTGGCAAGCACAGGTTCAACACCAGCACCAGCAACAGCACCAGATTCAGACTAGATTAAGGAACAATGTTGTTGGTGGGAGACCATTGGGGCTACCACAATCTTCATGGCCTCCACTTCAAGTTCAGCCCCAACAGCAGAAACAGGCACAAAATGGGATGAGAGCTATGTTCCTTGGTGGATCTAGTGGTGTCAAAAGGGAATCAACTGGCACTGGTGTGTTTATACCTCGCAGATATGGCAACACCACCAACACCACCGCTCATGAACCTAGAAAGAAATCAGGTACTAAAAACATAAATTAGACCATTACCATGTTCCATTTTGTAGGATCTTTTTCTAAGTTCTTTTCTTGGCTTTGTTCTTTAGGTTGTTCAACAGTGTTACTACCAGCAAGGGTTGTTCAAGCTCTAAATCTCAACTTCGATGATACCAATAACCATGTTCAACCTCAATTCAATCCCACTTTTGCATCAAACTATGGTATAAAACTATAACCCGAAAGATTCAAATTCCTTGTTTATGTTAAAACCAATGTTCTTATTGTTCAAACTTTGTGTAGATGCTTTGGTAGCAAGAAGAAATGCACTGTTGACACAAGCAAGAAGAAATTATAGACCAGATGGAAGCTTAAACTTGCCTCAAGAATGGACTTACTGAAAATTTAGTCCAAATTTTCTCTCAAAATAGTGTTTATTTTGATGGAAAAAGATAGTAGGGTAGTAGCTTTTATGATAGGGTATATGGTATTTTGGTTTATATATATATATATATAAAGAAGAATTCAAGAATGTGAGTGTAGTTTAGAAATAAATAAAATAAAATAGTATTTTTAAGTTAACAAATTATGGGGTTCTTTTTTCTCTTATCATTCAAGGAGATTTGAAGATTTGCAGCTTTTGGGGGTGATTAACTCTATAGGAACTAGAATTAGGGGAAGAAATGGTTTTTTTGGTTGTAATAAATGGTTTTTTTAATATTTTATATAATTTTATGAGGGTAATTTGGATTTCTTGCCTTTGAAATTTGGGAGAAAATTGTAGAAGGAAGAAAAAATCCAGACCCCCCTTTGTAATATCCCCTTTGGAAGTTAATATATTTTTACTAATAATAAGAAATTCTTATTATTATTTATTATCTTGCTTGGAATGCTTGTTCTAATTTGTATGTACTTTCCTTAACAATTAAATTGCATACTTGTCCTTCATTGAAGGATATGATAATAAATGGAACATGACAAGGAGATTTTTGCCTTCACAATTTTGTCTATCTACTCACAAGGTTCAAGATTCTTAAAAATACATATTTCTTGTAATTTTTTTGGATAAAGTAATTTTATCCAATTTAGTCCTTAAAACTGTTTTTATAATTTTTATTGATTTAATGATTTAATACATTAAGATTATATCATATTATTTAAATCCGAATAACAAAAAAGATTAGAGACTAAATTTAGGGACTAAATACTATTTTATCCCTTGTTAAGACCAAATCTTCTCATAGCAAGCAATTAATTGACTTAATCTAATAAATCCAAAATTAAGGAAAGAAAATCTTTTTGCCAAAAACAATAAATCAAATAGGACTACTTTAAATGGATATAAAAAGTAAAAGCAAAAAAGAGAAAAGAAAAAATTGCATGCTTTGCTTCAACGTGAAGTAGCGGTGGTGGGGACAATGACATTATTGAAAGTGATAATTAAAAAATAAAATAAAATAAATTGGAAAAATAATAATTATGGGATAAAATTTGCCGTACGTTTTTAGCCTGAAATTTTAAATTTGGAACCCATTTTTATTTTATTTTTGGTACTTAATTTAAATTTAATTTTTGGGCACATTTTTTTTTCAATTTTTTTTGAAAAGAATAAACAATGGATAAATCTTTGTTTCTACAGCTTCTTCTTCTTGGTGTTGCTGCAGTATTGACCTAGTCAAACATCTCTACAGTCTTCATTTTAATTATTTGCATTAAATATACCAACTTTATTTGCATTAAACAATAAAGCTTGAGTTAAAATGCCACAACCTAATTTCGGTAGAATCAATTTTAGTTGGTGGAATGATAAATAATAAATTGGAGGAATTATGCGTTTTGAGATTTTAAAATAAAGTTATCGATCATATGACTAAAATAGCTTCAAGTAGATTGCGTATCGTACAATTGTTTGGAGAGTTGAGCGTAATATTGTTTCTTTGCGTTGTTAGTATTTTAAGAGCGTAATCACTTTATGCATAAATATTTTTTTTTTCAGTTTCATTATCCCAATTGTGTTTTTCTGAAAAAAGGGTAGTGTAAGGATAATCTAGAATTAGTGTCAACTGAAGATTTAAACATAAATATTTTTTCGATTGAGTAATTCAAGAGTAATTTGTGTTATATGATGATAATCTTAATCTAATTTGTCGTGTTGAAAAGAAAACGTATAATGATTTTCGTGGCATTTCAACTTAACAAAAAAAAAATCATTTTAACTTTTTATTAATTTTTTTTGTTTTTTTAGCTCTTGAGTTTATATTTTTTAACAAATTACCTTAAAATGGATTGCCACGTAGATCACACATTTATATTTAATTAATATTTTTAAAATTTAAAATATTTTTTTATATTTTAATGAGTTTAATTATTTTTAATTTTAAAAAAATAGTTTTTATAATTTTTAAAAATTAAAAATTAATTAAATGTTGATATGCTATTCACATAGTAATTCACATGCATGCAACGTCAATAAAGTTAAAAAACGTTAATTTTTCCATTTATTTTTGGGTGATTTGATAAAAAAATATAAATTTAAAAAATAAAAAAATTAAATAAAAAGTTAAAATAATTTTTTTAAAATTAGAAAGCGAAAAAAGTTATTACGCTAAAAAGGAAAAAAGATTCCTAACATTTACAAGCAAATTTGGTGAAAAAGGCAATAAACCCATAAGAGTGTAGAATCCTATGTCACATTGTCTTGTAAGGTTAAACACTTGCAGTAAAAAAAGAAGTTGTTTTTGGTTTCACTCACTAAATTGCTTTACAAAAAATTTAAACATAAATCTTTTTTAATCAAAGGGTAATTTGTGTTTTATGATGATAATTTTAACCTAATTTGTAGTGTTAGAAAGTTAGAAAAATTTTCGCAATGTTTGGTCCAAAAGAAAACTGCAACAAGAGTAGAGTAAACCTGTTTCAATCTCGAAGTTTTGTTTGAAATTTGAGTAGGTTTAGATAATAATATTATATTAGAAAAATAGATTTATACAAAAAATAGGCTCATTTAAAATATGGTTCAGACTCGAAATTGAATGTTTGAATTTTAGTCCAACTCGACCCGCCCCATTTCTAAATTTTAAATACATTTTATTATGTTATTTTTATATGTTACATAATTTATAACACATAAAAATCAAATCTATAATAATATAATGCTATAATGAAAATATTAAAAAAATGTTAAGATGCTTATGTAAATATCTTAATAAATGAATTTTTTATTAAATATTAAATTAAAGCAATATATTAATTTTTTAAATAAAAATGAAAATAATAAGTAAATCTAATATGGGTTTAAGTTAGTCATTCACATGTGAAATGTGAATGAAGCTGAACAAAATTTTAAGTTCATATTTTGAGCTAAACTAAACTTGAATAAATATAAAATATATTTAAATATCTTACTTAACCTCAATTTTAACTTAACTTAATCCGATCCATTAACACTTTTAATGTACTTATGCCACTTGTAAGCTTAAACGTAAAAACAAGGAAAATTTTCGTTTTTGGTATGCATGACACTAAATTGCCTTATAAGAAGGCGGTTTCCCTTGCCTTATAAGTAGGGGATTTACCTTTTCTAAATAGTGGTGTTTAAAAAAAACTAAATTTCAATTTATTATATTTAGCCCTAATTCCGCTTAGCCCATGAATAATTTTGGTATAAAATTTTAACTCAAAAGGATAAATATTTGTTGTGAATAACATAATGATTTATTTAGTTCTTTAATTTCACAAAGAAACATTACTTTAGCCATCCGTTTAATTTCTCTTTTTTTAGTCTTTGAATTTGTTTTTTTTTTGTCAAATTACTCCAAAATAATGGGAAATTTAAATTTTTTTTAATAACGTGTTATTTACGTGATAATTCACATTTATGCCACATGAACAAAGTTAACAAACCTTAACTTTTCTATTCATTTTGAGGTGATTTGATAAAAAATACAAATTTAAAAGTTAAAAGAGATGAAAAATTAAATAGAGTGTTAAATTTTTTTTTTTTAAAATTAAAGAGCTAAATAAATCATTTTTCGTTTATGGTATGCCTGTTACTAAATTTACCCTTTGTTTATGGTGGTGTTGACAAATCAGCTAACAATCAACTAAATTTTAGTTGTACTTCCTTTAAGAAGGCAAAAAATCATTCACTAGTGTTTATTATTATTATTATTTTGATTTTGATTTTTATCTGTTCACAGCAGTTTGTTTATATCTAATTTTACGTAATTGATTTAACAAGTCAAATCATCAATTTTTAATTCAACCGATAAGTCTGATTCAATTTTGACATTATTTCATTTATTTCAAATTTTAAAGAATATTTTGTCCATAAGAAAGAGAAAGATTGAGTTATTCAGAATTAAACCTCAACTAAAATTTCAAATCAACATAAATTTTTTTAACAACTAAACCAAGGACTTGGTTTATGAATTTTAAACACTAAATTAATAGAAGAGAGATTTAATTATCTAATTTCCATCCATTAAAATAAATAGTGAGAGTGGTTGAAGAGTAGTGCCATAAATTGAGATCTCCACTTGAAAATTTCAGGTTCATTGGTCCTACTGATTCTTAGAAGATTTGGAAAAAACCCCCTTTGTTTTGCTTTGTAATTTCATCCATCTTTGAAATTTGTTTTTGAAAACAATGGCTATCAAAGATTCAAAGCATGAGGAAGAACAATTAAGAGAGTCAAAACATGTTGAAATCAACACATTTTCAAATAAATAAAGATGTGACCCTCATGAATTTTTTTCAAATGTGAACTTTTTCTATAAGTAGTAATGGTATCATACGTGATTGACCCTTTTCTTTCGCATGTTACTGCTATCGTCCTTGGATAAGAAATATATCGTGACAAAGTAAGATGATAGATAGGAACCAAAGTTAAATTGATGATTATTGGAAAGTTTAGATTTAAATTTTAAAGTTGGAAATTTGAAAATTTTAAACTATTTTTAGATGGAATCAAGATGAATATTCGAGTTTAGGTTAGAGAATTGTAAGTGAGTAAATTTATAAAGACTAACTAGAGAAGGTCAAAAGTCAAGGTTGGGGAAACGACGAACAGATTTTGTTTAAAAGATAAGAAAGCTTAGAAAATGTGTCAATTCTAGTTGGAACCATTGAGTAATTTTTTTGTATAGGTTTAAGTAAGGTTTTTAGAATCAGATTGGTGGTTGAACCGGTCAGATCATTTGTTATCAGTTCAATTAGTTTCTTTAGTTTAATTGAATGAATTATTAATAATTTAAAAAAACAAAGGAAAATAGTTTGATGCTTGTTCAATCGATCCAACCGGTCAATTCAATTGGTTTAACCGATTCTTGGTTCTATCAATTCAACCCTTTATTTGGACTAGTACCCAGACTGGTTCTCAATATAACCAATCCGACTGATTGGTTTGATTTGACTTACAGTTAAAAAGTACTTTTCAAAAATGCTTTTGAAAGTGCTCTAAAAGAATGTGGTTTAAGGTTAAAATGTCTTTTTTAGACATGATAGTAGAAAATTAAAAATTAATTAAGTTTTATGATATTTAATAATTTAATATAAGGGTAAATAAAGTATGAATTTTAAATACTTTAAAGTATTTAATATAAATTATTTATAAAATTAATGGTACATTAAATCTTTTAAAATCTTAAATATAATAATTTATACTTAAATAATTTAATTTAATGATAAGTTATATTTAAATAATATAATATAATATATATAAATTATAAATTAATCTAATTTTTGACCCAAAAATCAAGTATTCTTCGTTATTTTTGTGGTGGAAAAGTAATTTTGCCTTCTCAAATGCAATTAGAAACGGTCCCCAAAACCCAAGTTTAACCTCACAAAACCCTAGTAAGCTCACTACCTTAGACGTCTAACACCATCAAAAGGCCGGCCTCCAACGACAGCACCACATGTATGCACACCGCTAAGCATGTGCTAGGGATAAAATAAAAACATAGAACGTGAAAATCAAGTAAAAAGGACAACTCAGGTTCAACTTTTATTGCCATTTTGTCTTTATAAAATGACTTAACATTGATAAGTTGATAACTAGATACAAGAGATCTAAATACAATTTTTTAAGGCCAAGTGAAAAAAATTAGAGCAATGGATAGGCAAATCAACAGTGTTGAAATGGAGCAAAGGAAAGGCAGAAGATTAGTATTGTTTCCATTACCATTACAAGGCCACATTAATCCCATGTTTGACCTTGCAGACATTCTTCATTCAAGAGGGTTCTCAATCACCATTATCCACACCACTTTCAACTCTCCCAACCCTTCAAACTACCCTCACTTCACTTTCCGTATCATCTCCGAAGACTTGGCTGAAAACAATCGATGCACGAAAGATCTCATCGCTTTCGTCTCGATGCTCAATGCGATATGTGGACCGCCTTTTCGTGATTGCTTGGCTGATTTGTTGTCCGATACTTCAGAGGAGCCGATTGCTTGCTTGATTTCCGATGCTATTCTTTACTTCACTCAAGATGTTGCAAATGAACTTAAGGTTCCTAGGATGGTATTGAGGACTGGTGCTGCCTCTTCCTTTTGTGTTTTCTCTTCTTTTCCTCTCCTAAGGGAAAAAGGGTACCTTCCTATACAAGGTATGTATATGACTATATATATTTGCGTATAAAAATGATTATAACATCGTATATGTGACGGTCATATTATCCAACAGCAGATTCTCAGCTAGAGGAGCCAATAGTTGAGCTTCCACCATTAAGAGTAAAAGACCTCCCAGTGATCCACACAAATGACCCTGAAGATCTTTACAATGTGGTGGTTGGCATGGTGGAACAAAGCAAAGCATCAAATGGCATGATATGGAACACTTTTGAAGAACTAGAAGGGACTTCCCTTGCAGCACTTCACCAAAAACTTGGGGTTCCACTTTTTCCAATTGGTCCATTCCATAAATGCTTTGCAGTTACTTCAAGTACTACTTCAAGCAGTTTGTTAACACATGACCAAAGTTGTATTTCATGGTTAGATAAACAAGACCCTAAATCAGTCATCTATGTGAGCTTTGGTAGTTTAGCATCAATAAGTGAAATCCAATTCTTGGAGATAGCTTGGGGTTTAGCTAATAGCAACCAACCATTCTTATGGGTGGTTAGGCCAGGTCTAGTCCATGGTTCAAATTGGGTTGAACCATTGCCAAATGGGTTCTTGGAAACATTGGGTGGGAAGGGACATATTGTTAAATGGGCTCCTCAACAACAAGTGTTGGCTCATCCATCTGTGGGAGCCTTTTGGACCCACAATGGGTGGAATTCAACTTTGGAGAGTATTTGTGAAGGGGTCCCTATGGTTTGCATGCCTTGTTTCACTGACCAAAAGGTTAATGCAAGGTATGTGAGTGAGGTTTGGGGGATTGGTTTGCAATTAGAGAAAGGGCTTGAGAGAGGGGAAATAGAGAAGACAATCAAAAGGTTAATGGTGGACAAAGATGGGGAAAATATAAGGGAGAGAATGTTGAATTTAAAGGAGAAATCAAATCTTTGCTTGAGTGAAAGTGGGTCTTCAAAACAAGCACTAGATATCTTGGTTCATCACATTTTATCATTGGAATCACTTACTTTTCATACTCATTAAAAGATTGTGAATAAGCCTCTCAATCCCTAGTTAATAAAATCTTTGGGAGCTTTAGTTAATTTTATCCAATTTCTAATGTTATGCTTGTCGAAACCATTTTCTGAAAGGTCGATTTTTTATTTAAAAAACGAAAAAAATGGAGTCGCCACCAATCCTTTTTTTATGAGGTGTGATCGGATCACCTCGTAATTTGATCGTTTTAATAAAATATTTTCATTTACTAGAACAATGATTTTGGTCTACGAAATTCGAGAAAACGGGTTCCGGATTCAGTTACGTGCGAGGAAGGATTAGCACCCTTGTAACGCCCAAAATTGGTACCTAATTGATTAATTAATGTCTTAATGTCGAAAATTTGAAAACTTGAAAGAATTTACAATACGATCTCTCTTTTTATTAATGTTAATTTTAAAAAACACTTGAATAAATCGAAACGAATGTTAAAGACCCTCTCGTCTCGAGATAACGAAATGTCACATTCCGTAAGTAAGGACACGACACTTTGAATCTTCGAGAATAATCTTACCTTTAATTTTTTTTAATAAAAGTATTGTATTTTAATTTTAAAAGGATATTTGGTTATTTAGGTTCAACAAGAAAAATCGAAACCCGTAAATTAAAGTACGATTTCTCAAGTCTCCAAAACACGAAATACTACCTTTATTCTTTTAAAATTTTCTTTTTTACGAATTTAGGTAAAAATTAATGTAATATTTAAAACAATGTATGAATAAAAGGTTACGTTGATGAATGACAATAATATGAAAATACAAATAAATAATTCATAGTACACATAATGGCAATAATCACATAATACATATCACTTTAATACCAATATTAACAATCAAAGAAAAAATGAAATAAATAATAAAATAAATAACAACAATGATAATAATAATAATAATGACAAACAGTGCACATAAAAGAAAATACCAATTTGAATATAATAAGGATGAAGAAAAACATAAATAAATACATAAAATAATATTGAGGGAAATAATTTATGAAATATTAAAAATAGAGGACCAAATTAAAATATAAATGAAATTAGGGTACAATTTGTAATAAAGTACATAAATATAATAATAATAATAATAAAGAATAAAATGAAATAAATGGACAAATGATCGAACGAAAAAAAATAAAAAATAAAAAATATAAACAAAAATAAAGAATTGATAACAACAACTAAATGAATATATAAATAAAATTAAATTAAATGAGGGACTAAATTGATGTTTAAACTAAACTACAAGTATAAAATATAATAAAATAAGTTAATCGGATGGCAAAACAATAAAAGGGACCAATTCGGAATGAGCAGAAAAGGCAAAGGATTAATAGGGAAAATATACCAAACCCACCTAGTGCGCTCTTCCCTCCAGCTAATCGGGGGACTAAATTAAAAGCAAAATAAAATTAACAGGTCAAATCTGAAAAGAGGATAAATAAAAGAATTTGGATTGAAAATGACTCCGAAAGCGGAGGGACTAGATACATAAATATCCCAAAAATTGAAAACACACGGATCCCCTAGGAGCGGGTCGGGTCCCGCGCAAGCCATGGCTAAACGACATCGTTTTGGGGCGTTTCAAGCTATCCCAGAACGGTGCCGTTTTGGTGTCTTATTTAAGCCTAATTTTTTTTTAAAAAAATTCATTTTTTGCTAGTATTCTTAAAAAAAAAAAATCAACCAATCCCTCTTTTTCTCTCAAAACCCCTAAGTCTGGCCTTGGCTTCGGCCTTCCGTGGAGGCCACCGGTCAACGGTGACGGCGTTGCCGTCCACGGTGGCCGAAAAGAAAAAAAGCCCTTTCGACTCCTTTTTGAATGTAATACCTTCCTAGCCCGAAAAAATAATAAAAAAAGGACCTTTTGCCCTCTTCTTAGATCGATTTTGAGACCGAAGAGAGGATTTACGACGACAAGAACGCCGAACAACTCAGGTAAGTCCTCCTTTTTCTTTTTATTTGTATTTTCACATGTAAAATAAATGAAAAGGAAAAAAAAAAAAACTTAGAAGTAAAAAAAAATCAAATAATAAAGTAAAAAAAATCACCTCTTAGAAACTTTTATAATCGATCTCTTTTTTGTATTCAATATATCGTTTTTGATTACTCTCCGTCTGAAAAAATTACAAAGAAATTGGTGTGGCTTTTATAGCCGAGATTACAACTTTTAGTTTCTGTCTTTTTTGTTTTTTTCTTGGTTGTTCTGTTCTTTATTGTCTTTTCTTGCTTGTTCTTTTTGCTGTTGTGTGTTGCAGGTGGTGGTGGCAGTGCACGTGCTAACATGGGAGGAGCGGCGGCAGCTCTTAGGCTAGGGTTTCATTTTTTTCTAAAAGTTAAAGGTTGTGGGCTAAATGGGCTTTAGGGCTAAAAGTTAAAAGTTAAAGCTTGTTTTGTAATTGGACATTAGTAATTGAATTTTTGTTTTTTTTGGTTTTATATTTTGTATGTTTTGGGTTTGTTGGGCCGAGGCAAATTTGAGCTTTTACAATGCTACTTGTTTGTTTTAGTGATTTGGTTACCCAAATAATAATAGGAATAACATTAAATTTAAATCTCAAGTTTTATATATTTTGCCAATTTGACCTTTATTATTTTTCTTTTGAGTTAAATTTGACCCTTAACTTTTTAAAAAAATCGAATTTAACCATCAATCTTTCACAAAAAGTTGAATTATTGTTTTAAAACAAAAATGTTGAGTAAAATGTTAAATTTTTAAATATGAAAATCCGCATGATAATCCACATGTACTTAATACTAATTTTTTCCTTGAACTTTTTATAAATTCTTTTGAATTTTGAGTATTTTTATAAATTTTAATTCATTTTGTTGACGTGACATATAAAACAAACAGTGCCATGTTCATATGAATTACATCTGAATTGTCATGTAGGTCGTTGCAACAGCATTGTTAAAAACAAAACGGTTTAACTTTTTTTTAAAAGGTTAAGGGTCCAATTTAACTTAAAAATAAGAATAAAGATAAGGTCAAATTGAAAAAAAAAATATTGACATTGAAAACTAAATTAATCATTATACCCAAGTAAAATACCCCGAGCATGAGATAGCATAAACCGATAAAGTGAAGTTTATATATATATATATATATTCAATTTTTACCAAAAAAATATAGATATCTGATTCGTTGCCTTCAAATTTTGATAGAAGAACATAAATCACATTAAAACACCCCTCAAACATGTTTTTAAGTAAATTATTTCCTTTGCTCAAAAAAAAAAAAAAAAAAAAAAAGTAAATTATTTCCTTATTTTATCAAAAAAAAAAAAAAAGTAAATTATTTTCTTATGAAACTATAATGTTTTTGTGGTTTTCAATCTCTTCATTCTAATATCTTCAATTAGACGGTCCAAATTATTAGAAGAAGACCCACCAATACTAACACATTGATTGATTACCTTAGCCATGTCAGTTGCCGAATTCACGAACTCCTTTCGATCCACCATCACATCGTTCACCATTTTCTCCACTATCTTCCTATCGCATACATCCTTCATATCCAAACCTATTTTCCACACCGTACTCACAACCCTACTAGTCACTTGTTGATCGGCAAAGTACGGCCAACAAACCATAGGCACCCCGGCAACGATGCTCTCCAAAGTTGAGTTCCACCCGCTATGCGTCAAGAATCCACCGACTGCCTGGTGGTTCAAGACCACCTCTTGCGGTGCCCAATCGACAATGTAGCCTCGATCCTTACTTTTCTCCATTAGCTCTTTTACAACATCCTCCCCTTCACCATCTTTTCCAATCACGGAATCTGGCCTTACAACAAACAAGAACTTCGTTTTACTGTTAAGAAGTCCATACCAAAGCTCTATGAGTTGATCCCTTGATGTGCTTGTAATGCTACCGAAACTTACGTAGATAACAGATCGATTTGGTTGCTTATCGAGCCAAGGAATGCAGCTTTTATCCTCTTCCCGAAGGGTATTCGAAAATTGATCAAATGATTCTCCATGTTTTGCCTTGAGTCTTGTGTTTAATTGAGCATGTAAGGGTCCAATGGGGTAGATGTTAGCGCATTTAGTGCGTATTTGAGATAGTATAGGTCCATCGAGCTCGTCAGTGGTGTTGAATATCAAGGCATCGGCTTGAGTGCTTTTTCGTGTTTGTTTAACAATAAGTTGAACAGTTGAATCTTCAATGTCCGGTTTTCGACAAAAACTAGGAAGATCTCGACATCGAAGATAAGTTTCCATGCCTGGCACTGTTGTTATCAACCTGTCCATGTCTTCATTTCCTTCCATATTTTAACAAAAACCCATCAACCTAAGCAAGTTTATGTATAGAAATTGACATTTAAAACTTGTTTTAGGAGATCAATCATTCCAGTGTGGACAAGAACTAGACCCAACCTTAAAAGCCTTATTGTAAACCTGAATGATTCAAACCTTATATTTCTCAAATTAAAAATAATTGAATTCAAAAATTAGATCTAAATAAAGAAAAACCAAAACAGACCCAACTCGAAAAACCTTACTGTAAATCCAGAATGATTTGGATTTGAAATCAACAATGACATGAGCTTAAGAGTTAAACCCGAATGACTCAAAATCTAAATCACTCAAATTCAAAATAACCCAAATTAAAATATCCAAATTAGAAATGAATCAACAATCTTAAAATACAAATTAATCCAACCAAGAGTGACCCAAATTATCCAATTGATTACCATGCCATTCTTACTAATTAGCTTTAAATTAGATTTAGATACTTTGGGATTATGGTTCCTACTATTCTAGATTAGAAACAGTAGTAAACATCATTGAAATGAAAACAAATTTGATAAAAAAAGAAGGTTGATTTTACCTCTGATAGGAAGCTCCCCAGCTTTGATTATATCAGTAATAGAATAATAAACCCAGAAACTACGAGGACTGCTGGTACGAAAACCAATGATGGGGATCCCAAGCTCATTCGCAACATCAATAGCAAACCCAGAAAACCCATCTGCAATTACACAATCCACCGGTGGGTTGCTATTCATCATCATCTCTCTAAAACTTTGCTTGACTTTCATTACAATGGCTTCTTCATACGTCTCAAGGAACCAATTCCCTGATCTGGGATGATCAAGAGGGAGACCATCGGTTATGGTCTTGAGTTCGAACCCTGGGTATCTTTTAAAATAGGCAACAATGTTGGTGAACTTGATCAGGCGTTCATGGTTATGGTGGGAATTGAGGAAAGTGAGCTTGAAACCGGCGAGGGCTAATAGTTCAGCTAGCTTAATCATGGAGATTATATGGCCTTGTAATGGGAGAGGGAAGATGACAACATGTGGAGGACGAGATTGTGAAGGAGAATCCATTTCCATGTAAATTACAGGATTGGTTTTTTGATGGGGATTTTGCGTTTGTGCTTTAAAGATCAATGTTATTTTTATTTTTTTGTTTTTTTGGGGTGGGGCTGCTGTTTAATAGTCAACAATGTAGGTTAGGACAAGGATAGGAGAAATTTAAGTCAAAAAGTAGGAATTTATGGATAAAAACAATACTATTACTAATTTGACCCTTCAATATTAACATCATCACAATTAACCTTTTGATTTATTAGCAAATATTTATTCGTCAATATGTATTTATCAGAGTAAATTCAGTGATTAATTCTATGCATTTTTTAGGCCCATTAAGGGATAGATTGATAATACTCTAGAATGACATATTTTTATGTATTAATTACACATTTATTCTGAGTATTGTCCTACTAATTTGAGCTATTTATGGTTTTTTATCAAGTAAGGACTAAATTGAAGGCAAAAGGAAATTTAGGGGAAAAAGTATGAATTTAAAGATAAAATGGGCCAGCATGCGAAGTAGGAAAGAAGTGGCGCCGAAAATGTAAAGTGTGGAAGATTTAGGGGCAAAAGTGTGAAGAAGAGATTTTATAAACACAAGACTCTATTGAAATTTTAATTATATTAGGATAGTTGTTAAATATTATTATTTAGATTTAGTTTTAGCTTTTATCTTTATTTATCCATTATTTATTTGTATTTATCTTTTAGAATTTAATTAGGAATAGCCTAGGTTTCCTAGTACTGTAAATAGAGGATGGAGTGACACAAATTTAATGATCTTTTTTTAATACACTCCCTCTTCCAAAAAGCGTAGTGTTTGTTCCTTTCATATTATTCAATAAAAATTCTATTTTCATTACGTTTATTTCTTTTTCCCCAAAAAGCAAGAGCTACTAAATTTATCTAGCCAAAGGTTGTCGAAATTCCCCAAAAAGAGTTCATGAGGCTTAGAATCTGCGCTTAGCCTTTTCAACGAGTATTCATCATTTCTTCGCATTACGGGACTGACACTTCCATCCATGTCCCTTCAAAAGTGATCATTTCATCTTGCACAAAGGCGACCGCTTTGTACATTTTGGGAAGGTTGCACAGTCGGTTCGTTAGCTTACTGCGTAAGTGGTTGTTGAGCCAGAGAGACAAAATGGCATGGCATTTGCCATTGAGAAGTGATGATCTAGTGTAAGAGGATCCCACAAAAGCGATGATTGGCTAGAGTCAGGTTCCTCTAAATTGTAAGTCTAAAGTCTAAGTGGAGCTTTAACACCCCCTACCCGTATTTGTTGTCAGAATAGGGTACGAGGCATTACCGGAGTTTACAATTTTTTTTTACTCAATATAGCCCCTTTATAGATATCTAGCCTTCCCTGCAAATTTTAAACCGAGACCAATCCACATCAACCAATCCAATTTAACATATTTTCAAAATAGATTCATACATATTTATAATATAACCTTAACACATACCAAACCAAGATTTGTTAGCCATACCAATGGCTGACGGACCTTACATTCATTTCATATTAACATTTACTTTATTAGCTTATACATGCCATTGATTTCCAAAATAAAGTTTCTTTATATACCGAAATCTTGAGGTTGATAGTGTGATGTGTCTCCGACTGAATCTGACCTCCGAGCTCTTAACACTACAAAACAGGGTAAACACTTTGTGCTTAGTAAGCCCATGTAACAAGAATTATACTTACCTAATATTTCAATACAATGCAATAAACATTCATATATCCATTCAATGCATTATTACCCTAACATGCACAAGCTCAACAATCAAGTTAGTCCAATAATTTCCATATATCAATAATATTTATTATGATTGATGAGCTCATCAATACCATGATTTCCATTTCCTTATTATTTTTCCATATTTATCCCGTTGAATTACTCGAAATTTCGATGGATTTTCAGAGGTACACTTTAGTGTACAAATTCGGTCCGTCAATTCATGTTCATGTGCGCACATTTCCATTTCAGAGAGCACACTCCCACGGACCTCATCTTTACAACGGATTACGATTTCGAAGCAAATCCTCAGAATATAAACTCATAGAGTATTGTCGGGATTACCACCCGAGCTAAATCCCCACAACGACAATTACTCTAATGAGCTTCAATCTGAATACCAGTCCTAGGCTAAATTCGGACCTAATTCGGATTACCCATCCAAAGCAAATCCATTTTCCACATATTCTTCTGGAGGACTATATCAGGATAGGATCACCCGTCCGGGCTAGATCTTTTTTACCATGAATTCCTTTCCAGAGATCCATCAAATTTTCCTTTCATTCAACCGGGATTTCTTCCCCTTTTTATCAAATATATCAATGTTTTGTTAACTTTCATACAACAAACATTCAAATAATGTTCACATCAATAACATACATTTCAAGCATTTAAAAATATAATTCAAGTTACATGAACTTACCTCGATACTAGTTCGTATACAAAATCTACTAATCCGGGACTTTTTCCTTTCCTCAATCTAGCTTCGTATTTGAGTTTTCCGGATCTAAATAAATAAATTCAATCATCAATTCAATACATTTCATGTTCACATGTAGCTTTCTCTATAATTCTATTATTATTTTTAGTTCATTCAAAGCTGTCTACTTGAGTCATAGTACCTAAATTATTTTTATCTTGAGCTACAGAACTCCAAATTAGGATCCGCTAATTTTCCCTGAAACCAGACTCACATATATTCTTCCCATAAAATTTCCAGAATTTTTGGTTTGGCCAATAAGTACATTTTATTCTTTAAAGTCACCCCTGTTCTGCTGTTTGACAGTTCTAACCCTTCTTCACTAAAAATTAATTATCACTTCATACAGGATTCAGATGATGTTCTTGTTTATTTCTACTAAAAATAGACTCATTCAAGATTCTAAACATATAAATTTAAGCCCCTAATTATTTTATACAATTTTTGATGATTTTCTAAAGTCAAAACAGGGGAACCCAAATTCATGCTGACCTTGTCTCACAAAATTCATTATATCTCATGATTTACATATCTATTGCTTACACTGTTTCTTCTATGAGAAACTAGACTCAATAAGCTTTAATTTAATATTTTTTGCATCTTATAATTCTATTTCTACAATTTATGGTGATTTTTCAAATTTAGTCTACTGCTGCTATCCAAAACTGTTTTAGTGTAAACTGTTTATTACCATTTTTCCCCTAAGCTTTCAATAAATGATAATTTCGTCCCTGCTCAATTAACTTCTCAATTGAGCTGATTTCTCTCAATTAAAACTTTATTCTATCATTTTAAACTATTTTATAACCTTTGGGAATAATAATTTCAGTAATAGACTTTAATTCCAAACATTTTCACAATTTAGGTCCTAAAAATCAATTTCTATTGGAATTACCTAATAAAATCATCTCATAAACAAATTAAAGCTTCAATTTCATTCTATTTCATCATAAACTTACAGAACCCAACCATTGTAGCTTTCAATTTCATCCATGAAATCAAAGACTAATGAATTTAATAGTAGGACCTAGTTGTAAAAGTCTTAAAAACACAAAAATTACAAGAAATAGGCAAGGATTAACTTACTTGGTGCAAAAATTATGATATACCAGCTTAGAAAAAGCTCCTATGGCATTTTTGGCTGATGAGAGTGAAGAAAAATGAAGAGAAATCTAAATAATTCCACTTTAGTCCTAGCTTTATTAAGTAAATTTAGCAATATTCCAATTTTACCCTTAATTCTCCTTATTTTCTTGCTGATTTCATGCCCTTTCCATCCAGCCCAAATAGACCTTGGGTCTATTTTCCTTTTAAGCCCTCTTTCTTTTATCACTTAAACTATTTAATCATTTTCCATAATTTTGCATTTGTTACAATTTAGTCCTTTTCATTTAATTACATACCCAAACGTTAAAATTTTCTAACGAAATTTTAATACAACATTACTAACATTTTATAAATATTTATAAAAATATTTCCTACTCAATTTTATGAGATCAAAGTCTCGATACCTTGTTTTTACCTAATTCCTTCAATAATTCATTTTTCTAACTAATCACTAAATCGGTAAAATTTTTCTATCGGTATTTTAATACGATTTTCCTATCATATAAATATTCGTGCAAATATATTGAAATAAATTTCTCTTTAAATCGGATTTATGGTTACGAAACCATTGTTCCGATAACCTTGAATTTAGGCTATTACAGAAGCTGGTGGTCGTAAGCGTCCTCTTCCACTATAACTGGCTTATTCTCTGTAAGAAGGATCACCTAAAAGCCGAGGCTTGAACCCAAGGAGGATTGGGACAACCGAATGCTGGAATCTCTCTATAAAAAAACTCTCTTTTCTCAACTCTGTCTTTCATTACAATTTTAATTTTAATTTTCTCAATTTTAATTTAATCAAACTTTTAATTCTGTTTTTTTTATTGTTTTCCAATTATGCAGGTTTTCTTGGACACGACTCTGTCCAGGATTTCGAGGAACAAGCACTTGTGCAAATCCAATCCTTAAAAATTTGACCCTAGTTCTCTTATAGTATTATTTTTCATTATTTTATAGGGATAGAATATTTTTGGTGCTCTCAACGAGGCATCAAATTTTGGCGCCGTTGCCGGGGACTGGTAACATACTAATCCTGTTTCTTTGTTTCTTATGACAAGATCTTCTCCAGGTATTTTTGCGTTTTAGTCAGAAACAGAGAAGACTGCGAAAGCCAATTGTAAGGAAACAAAGTTACAGAAAAAAAAGTCAGGGGTGGTTGGGACTCAGAGTAACCCACCGCCAGAAATTGAAGTAGATGACGAAGTTGAGTTTAGGGTTAACGAAAACCCGAATCTAGCACATCAACCAATGGCTCAAACGATTCGGCAATTGGCCGAAGATCTGGCAGAACAACCGCCATTGTGCATTACATATCCTACCATGGATACTGATTTTGAACTGAAGTCAGGTTTAATCCAGTTACTGCCAATTTTTTGTGGGTTGCAAAATGAAAATAACCACAAACATCTAAAAGAGTTTCATATGGTTTGTCTTAGCATGGAACTTCAGGGCGTAACTGAGGATCAGATCAAATTGCGTGCTTTCCTTTTTTTCCTAGCAGATTCAGCTAGAGAATGGTTATTTTATCTAGCCCTAGGTCTATTACAACTTGGGTTGATCTTTCTCGTTTGTTTCTCAATAGGTTTTTTTCAGTATTGCGTACAACTGAATTAAGAAGAGAGATCGTTGGGATAATGCAAAAAGAAGTAGAGTCTTTTTACGACTATTGGGAGCGATTTAAGAAGGTACAATCTTCCCACAACATGGTATAACGAAACTGTCTCCACTCTAATACTTTTATGAAGGCTTGAAACCCATAGAGATGAATATGGTAGATGCAGCCAGTGGAGGAGCGTTGGTCAACATGACTCCTCAAAAAGCAAGGGACTTGATATCCACAATGCCTGCAAATACTCAACAATTTCGAGCCAATCCTGAACCCACTAGAAGGGTTCACCAGCTAAGTAATTCAACCTTAAAAGATAAAGTTGATAGATTTACTAATATTGTGATTTATTCGACATTATATTTAGTCAAGGATAATTTTGAAGAGTTATTAGTATGATTTATTTAGTTGTTTAAAGAGATACTCTAATTAAAGAAATTGAGACCAAATTACACAAGTTTATTGAGGGGAGTGTATTGGTGCTACTATTGAAGAGGAGTTCTCTTTTTGTATGCTTATTGCTTTCAAGTATTTTGTTTAAGGGTAAACTATATCATCAGTTATTAAATTATGGGGAAGTTTTTATTTTGGTCACTGAATTATTTGAAACAGTTTCTTTAAATTATTGAACTATTCAAAAGTTTTTTTTTAAGTTTTAAATGAACTATTCATTGAATTATTTTGGTCACTGAATTATTTGAAACAATTCATTTGAATTATTTTAAACTATTCATTTAAATTTTGGTCATTGGGCTATTAAGTGTTTTTTTTTAAGTTCCATAAGTGAGCTCCAAGCAACAATTTGAACATATTTTAGATCCAATTCGATCTGACGGCCAATATCGGAGATCAAAGAAAAAGGTTGTTTGAATTTTGATTCTCAGATTCATGGCGTCCAAAGCTATTTCATTAAAAAAAATTGAACTATAAAAGAGAACGAGAGCTTTCGAAATTTTAACTGTCTAGTAACTTAAATGAAAACTTTTTAATGTTTCAGTGACTAAATTGTAACTTTTTTAATCGAATTTAAGTAACTATTTTTGTACATCTTTTTAAGGGTAAATAGTAGATTTCTTTATTATAATTGGTGAATATATTCAATCAAGCATGGATATTTTAAAGATTTTTAATATGTTTTAATTATTTAATTTAAAGAGATATTACAATAAAAAAAACTAAACCGAAGATCTCTCATTTTTTTCTTACCATATGAAGGTGTTTAATTGAAACAAAAATTTTAGCAGTTAATGCTAACTTCTATGAATAAGTTCATATTGAGATAAATTCATTCCTTAAAAAAACTATCATAGTTTTTGGGGTTTTCAAGCTCATTATTCTAATATCTTCAATTAAATGGTCCAAATTGCTATAAGAAGTCCCACCAACATTAACACTTTGATTCGTTACCCTGGCCATTTCGGCTGCCGATTGTACAAACTCCTCCTTTTGATCCACCATCACATCATTCACCATTTTCTCCACTATCTTTTTATTACATACATCCTTCATATCCAACCCTATTTTCCATACCTCACTCACAACCCTACTATTCACTTGTTGGTCAGCAAAGTAAGGCCAGCAAATCATAGGCACCCCTGCGACGATGCTCTCCAAAGTCGAGTTCCATCCATTATGCGTAATGATCCCGCCAACGGCTGGGTGGTTCAAAACTGCCTCTTGTGGTGCCCAATTTACTATGTAACCTTGATCCTTACTCTTCTCCATAAGCTCCACTACAACATCCTCCCCTTTACCATCTTTTCCAATCACAGAATTCGGCCTTACAACAAGCAGGAACTTCGTTTTACTGTTAAGAAGTCCATACCAAAGCTCTACAAGTTGCTCCCTTGACGTGCTCGTTATGCTACCAAAACTTACATAGATAACAGATCGATTTCGTTGCTTATTGAGCCAAAAGATACAGCTTTTATCCACTTCCTAAAGGGTGTTCGAGAAGTGATCATATGATTCTCCATGTTTTTCCTTGAGTCTAGTGTTTAATTGAGCATGTAAGGGTCCAATGGCATAGACACGAGGGCATTTGGTGCGTATTCGAGATAGTATAGGCCCATCGAGCTCTTCGGCGGTGTTGAGTATCAAGGCATCAGCTTGATAATTCGAGATAGTATAGGCCCATCGAGCTCTTCGTGTCTGTTTTACATAAAGTTTGATAATTGAATCTTCAATATCAGTTTCTCGACAAAAACTAGGAAGATCTCGACATCGAAGATAAGTTTCCATGCCCGACACTGTTGTTAACAACCAGTCCATGTCTTCACTTCCTTCAATAGTTTAACAAAAGCCTGGTTACTAGTGTCATCATGTATAATAAATAACATTAAAAGTTTAATTTAGGAAGTGTCCTCTTTTGTGAGCCGTACATGGCTCTCCACGGATGACGAGAACAGTACTATCAATTGTTGGGATCTGGTTGATTGCTTAGCGAATGACATTTCATTAACTTCTCACTTCTCATTATGGAGCGAATGCTCTCCACAGAACTAAAAACAGTTCTAAACATGGTTGAAACGAAAACAAAGTTGATAAAAAAGAAGCTAATTTACCTTTGATAGGAAGCTCCCCAGCTTGGATTACATCAGGGATGGAATAATAAACCCAGAAACTACAAGGACTGCTGGTACGAAAATAAATAATGGGGATTTCAAGCTCCTTTGCAACATCAAGAGCAAAGCCTAAAAACCTATATGCAATTATGCAATCCACTGGTGGGCTGATATTTTCAAGCATCTCTCTCAAACCTGGCTTCATTTTCATTTCCAGGGCCTCTTCGTACATGTCAAGGAACCAATTCCCAGACCTGGGATGATCAAGAGAGAGACCATCGGTTATGGTCTTGAATTCGAACCCTTTGTATCTTTCAAAGTGGGCAGCAATGTTGTTGAACTTGACCAAGCATTCATGGTTGTAGTGGGAGTTGAGGAAAGTGAGCTTGAAGCCGGCGAGGGCTAGCAGTTCAGCTAGCTTAATCATAGAGTTTATATGGCCTTGTAATGGGAAGGGGAAGACGAGAACATGTGGAGGAGGAGCTTGTGAGGACTGATCCTTTTCCATCTAATTTCAGGATCTGTTTGAGGGTTTTTTGAGATTTAAGAGCTCAAGAACAAAGGTTTTGGAAGCTAGATAATGGCCAAACGATGTCTTCTAGGACATGGATAAGGTAGAAGTGTGTATTCCATTGAGTAGATTGAGTGAAAATTTTTCGAATCAACTAAATTATTTAATTAAATAAATTAATTCAATTATTGATGGTATGAAATATAAAATTATACATGGGAAATTGGGATGGAAATCCTCTGCCCCCAACGAATGCCCCATCTGTGTCCCAAAACAAAACAATGCCACACAGATATATATATATATAAATTGTAAAGCATGCTCCTTTTACTAATAAGTTTTCTTTCCTAATTTATTTATTAGGTTATATATTACTCGTAAAAGAACTAAAATTAAAAAAAAAATTGTCGAAGAGTGCCTTATACTAGCTTAGTAGATTGAGTTTTGACAATATGATTTTTGAGTGAAATCTAAAATATTTAATCAAACCATTAAGTTTTTTTTTCTTTTTATCAATTAAGTCTTTATATTTATCTTTGTATATATAAATCATATAATAAGTATTGTATAATTAAAAAAAAAGTTAGATTCAAATATACATGTTCAAGAGTCAATTTATTTGTCCTAGATCGAAGATCCTGCAAAATTTAAGAATGTTCAACAAGAATATTAAGACTGAAAGTGAGTTTGGACAAGAAAAAATAGGCCTATTTAAAATATGGATAGGTCCTTATCCATTAGTGTGACGTAGCAGATTGCTATGAGGAAAGTTATTTTCATACAATGTGTGAATGACGTGCATCGTGGGGTCTGTTCCGTTATTCCTTTAATTAGTTCGAGGTTGTTACACTCAAGTCCTTCCCACATGATCGTATTCACATTTGAGGACCTAAAAAGCGGGTGGCTGGTCCTTTTTAAAGGGAGTGGATGGCCTTACCTAAGAGTGTTGAGAACGGGTGGTCAAGGGCGTAAGATGTTAATACTACCTTAATCCAAGCAGGTAGCCTGTCAAGACACAGTTTCAAACGGGGTCATCAGTGAGGTCAATGCTACTTCTGATGCTGACACGTGTTTGAATGGTGAAGGAGTATAAAAATTGCCCTTCTAAGTCGAATGGGAGGTTACAAAGTAGCCTTCCGTGAGACATTATTTTAATTGAGCATCTGATGGTAGGAAATAACTTACTCTATCGGAGAAGACAAAGAAGCACTAGAGTTATTCTAGAGTAACTGTCATAAATGCATAGTTTTTGAAGAAAAGTGGCCATGATATGGAGCATTTGACACTACATAAGTGGCTAGATGCCATGGTTATGACTACTTTTCTCAAAACGGTGCATTTAAGTATGCTAAAGAGTTTTATAAATCTGGTTTGCTGTCTTCCTTGAAATTAATTTTTTTCATTTTAAAGTTTCAAAGTTTTCTTGCTATTATGCTATTTGGAGTTCCTTTTTGGTGGTTGCAATTTGAAAATTTTAACTTTTCATTGTCATTTTCACCGTTTCGACAAGTTAAACATGGCTGGACTTGCAAGGAGAGGAGGAATAGTGGGTAGAGTTTCATCGGAAAGGGGCAGGGGTAGGTTTTCCACCGTCGAAAATAAGGCAACGACAATGGTTCCTAGGGGAACTTCAATGACTTCGAGTAATAAAAGACAAATCCTTGAAGAGTAGATGGTTGTATATGAGATGGTTGCATGTGGAGAGTATAGGTGTATTACCATAGAGTGGGAAATGCAGAGGGTGTTAAGGTGCATTATTTGAGCTTCATGCTTAAGCCAAACTACGAAGGGGGAATGGCAAGATTCTATCTGCCGTTGTATTTGTTGGAGGCATGGTTTCTCTTGCCTCTTCACCAGTTCGTCATGAACTTGTTGAATTCTTATTCTTCGCATCTAGATAGCTAGTTGGAAGCTCTTGGTGGTTGATAATTGGATTCATAATCAAATGTGGGTAAAGGGATATATGGCCTGATGTCTCACCATTATAGTATATGTACAATCTAAAGGAAAAACAAGGTTAGAGAGTGTTTTATTTCGTGGTCCGAAATGAAGGGACGAAGCAACTTATCTATGGAGGAGTGGGCAAGCTGCAACTGGTTAAAAACGTGTCGTTGGAAGAAGGAGAGCGACTAGATAATTCTGTAACCGGTCGTCACTAAGGTAAGTTATTTTTCCCTTTTTTTTAAAAAAAAAAATTTTTTATGATTTTTTTTATTCTATCATGGAATGTGCAAGGGTGTGCGAATGATAAATTCCAACAAATCTTCTTTGAATATAATAGTCATTATAAGCCGGATATTGTCAACCTTCTTGAGTCTAGAGATAGTGGGGCTAAAGCCGATACTATCATTGCTAAATTGGGTTTTCAAAAATCCCATTGAGTGGAAGCGATTAGCTTTCTGATGGTATTTGGTTAAGTTGGAAAAATTCGATTGATCTAGAGGTGATTGGTAATCACCTTCAATTTATTGTGGAGAGATTTAAGTCTTTCTATTCTGTGTGGGCATTATCCTTAGCTGGCCATTGGTGATTTTAATGCCATTCTCTTTTCGGAAGAAAAAAAAAGGCGCTTCATTTGAAAGGATGTAGATGCTCGCTTTTTGGTGATTTTATGGATAAGGCTCAACTTCTTGATCTGGGCTTTCAGGGCCCTCCTTATACTTGGCATCCGGGTAATCTTTTTGAGAGACTGGATAGGGCTTTGGGTAATGAAGCTTGGACGGAGTCCTTTCCAAACTGCTTGGTTACTCACCTACACAGGCTTAAATCAGATCATAGGCCTCTCCTTCTAAAACTTTGTCCAGACTTTAATCTCTACCGATAAACCCTTTCAATTTTTAGCTGGATGGTTGAAGCACCCAAATTTTTCAAAATTTGTAAAAGATAATTGGAGTTTTTATGGAGATATGCCAAGTACAATAGTTGGTTTCATTGATAAACTCAAAGATTGGAATAAATGCATTTATGGCCACATAAATCACCAGAAAATTTAGTTAACCCATAAGCTCTCCAATTTACAACAAGCGATGGACCTGTCTGGTACTAATTCTCTGGCTTAGTGTAAATTGGAAGTCCGGTGGGAGATTGAAAATATTCTTTATCATGAGGAGATACTTTGGAAACAAAAATTGAGATGCGAGTGGTTAAAACTGGGGGATCATAACACCAAGTATTTTCACAAATGTACAATTTAGAGAAGGAATTTCAATAGAATTACCGCTTTATGTAATTTAGATGGGGAGTGGATCTTTAAACCTGTTGTCCTTAAAACATTAGTTAAATTCTTTCAGAATCTTTATGGAGAGGCTCTTGGCCCGGTAGGGAATTTGCCTTTAAGTGGCTTTTCGAATATTAACCAAGAGGATATTGATTTTCTTGGGAAGACTATTTCTAATGAAGAAATCAAGATGACCCTTTTTAATATGGCTTAACTAAAAGCTTTAGGAAGTGATGGTTTTCACGTGTTGTTCTTTCAGACTCAGTGGGATAATTGTTCTTTTAGACTCAATGGGATAATATAGGAGGAGCTATCTGTGAGTGGGTGAGGAAGATTTTTGAAGGTGGAATTATTGACTCAAAGTTTAATAACACTCTTATTGTCTTAATCCCCAAAGTTCCAAATCTTGAAAATTTCTTACATTTCAGACCCATTAATCTTTACTATAAGTTGGTTATGAAGGTCATCGCAAATAAGTTTAAAAGCATATTTCCGAAGATCATTGATCAAGAGCAAGCGAGATTTATAGCGGGGAGAAATATCATTGATAATATAGTCATTGCACAGGAAGTCTTACACTCTATGAAAACTAAGAAGAATCTCCAATGGATGGTTGTTAAGATTTATTTGGAGAAAGCTTATGATCGTGTACATTGGGAGTTCGTAGACACTTCATTCTATGCAGCATGTATTCGTTCTTATTTTATTCAGGTTATTATGAATGTTATTTCAGTGTCTACCATGCAGGTTTTGTGAAACGGAGCTCTAACTTCAAAATTCAAGCCTGTAAGGGGAATTCCTCAAGGTTGCCCCCTGTCTCCGTACCTTTTCGTCCTTTGCATAGAGTGGTTAGGGCATTGCTTTCATTCGACTATTTCGTCAGAAAATTGGAGCCTTATTCGATTATAACGTGCAGGGCCAAACCTTTCACATCTTTTTTTTGCAGATGATTTAGTGACTTTTAATAGAGCTAATCTGGAGCACAATGGTTTTCTTAAAAAAATTTTGGATAACTTTTGTGAGCTTTTTGGTCATAAGGTCAATGCTAGAAAGACTAATGTCTTTTACTTTGCTGGAGTTAAGGAATATTTAAGGAGGGGAGTTTGTAATGGCCTAAATTCAAGGTTATCGGAATAATGGTTTCGCAACCATAAATCCGATTTAAATAGAAATTTATTTCAATACATTTGCATGAATATTTATATGATAGGAAATATTTTTATAAATATTTATAAAATGTTAGTAATGTGGTATTAAATTTTCATTAGAAAATTTTATCGTTTGGGTAGGAAATTAAATGAAAAGGACTAGATTGAAATGAAAGTAAAAGTTAAATTATAGATTAAAAAGAAATTATGAAGGACTAAAATGGAAATTATACCATTTTGTAAAGTTGAGTTGGTTTTAAGTATGAAAATCTGAGTTTTTTTAAAGTATATTATTATATTATTATATATATACAAACAAACTAAAGGAAAGAGAGTTAGAAACAGAAAAGAAACAGAGAGTAAAGACGAAACAGAGAAAGAAAAAGAGAAAAGAAAGAAGAAAAAGGAAAAATAGAAAGTTTGAAGCTTGGAGTTTAATTTGGTAAGTTAGTTTAGTCATTTTCTTTTAATTTTGATGCTTTATAAGTTTTAGAACAAAGTTTGATGAATTTAAGTTGAAGTTCTTGAAGTTTTAGAGTTTTTGAATATAGCATATGATGAATAAAATGATGAATTAGTGGTTTAATTGAAAGAATTTGAAGTTAGAATTGGATAAAGGACTTAATTGTAAAACAAGCTATAAGAAAACAGTTTTGGGACAGCAGCAGTAGAGTAAGTTTGAAAATTCACCAAAAATCGTAGAAGTGGAATTAGAAGTTGAGTGAGATATGAAATTAAATATTATTGAGTCTATTTTCATATGAAAGAAACAAGGAAAGAAAAGAAGTTCTTTATTTTGAGACATTTAGATTTTTGTAAGACTGGTTCAGAATGAATTTGGGTTCCCATATTTTAAATTTAGAAAATCATAAAAAATTGGATAAAAATAATTAGGGGCTTAAATTTATATTTTTAGAATTCTTAATGAGTCTATTTTCAATAGAAATAAACGGGAACATCATCCGAATCCTGTATGAAGAGATAATTAGTTTTTAGTGAAGAAGGGTCAGAACTGTCAAACAGCAGAACAAGGGTAACTTTAAAGAATAAACTGTACTTATTGGCTAAATCAAAAATTCTAAAAACTTTATGGAAAGAAGATATATGAGTCTAGTTTCAGGGAAAACTAACGGATCTAAATTTGAAGTTCTGTAGCTCAAGATAAAAATAATTTAGTGACTATGACTCAAGTAGACAGTTTTGAATGAACTAAAAATAATAATAGAATTATAGAAAATGCTATACGTGAACATGAAATGTATTGAATTGATGATTGCATTTATTTATTTAGATTCGAAAAACTCAAATACGAAGCTAGATCGAGGAAAGGAAAAAGTCCCGGATTAGTAGATTTTGTGTACGAACAAGTATCGAGGTAAGTTCGTGTAACTTGAATTATATTCTTAAATGTTTGAAATGTATGTTATTGATGTGAATATAATTTGAATGTTCATTGTATGAAAATTGATGAAACATTGATATATTTGGTAAAAAAGGGAAGAAATCCCGGTTGAATGAAAGGAAAATTCGATGGACCTCTGAAAAGGAATTGACGGTAAAAAGATCTAGCTCAGACGGGTGATCCTATCCTCGATATAGCCCTCCCAAAGAATATGTGGAAAATGGATTTAGCCCGGACAGTAATCCGAATTAGGTCCGAATTTAGCTTTGGATCGTAATTCAGATCCAAGCTCATTAGAGTAATTGTCGTTGTAGGGGATTTAGCTTTGGACTGTAATCCCGACAATACTCTATGAGTTTATAATACAGGGGATTTAGCCTGGACTGGTAATCCCGCTGTAAGGATAAGGTTCGCGGGAGTGTGCTCTCTGAAATGAAAATGTGCGCACATGAATATGAATTGACGGACCCAGATTTGTACACTAAAGTGTACCTCTGAAAATCCATCGAAATTTCGAGTAATTCAACGGGATAAATATGGAAAAATAACAAGGAAATGGAAATCATGATATTGATGAGCTCATCAATCATAGTATATATATATTATTGATACATGAAAATTATTGAACTAACTTGAATGTTGAGCTTGTGTATGTTAGGGTAATAACGTATTGAATGGATATATGAATGTTTATTACATTGTATTGAAAATAATAGGTAAGTATAATTCTTGTTACATGGGCTTACTAAGCACAAAGTGCTTACCCTATTTCCTTTTTCCCTGTTTTGTAGTGTTAAGAGCTCGGAGGTCGGATCGGTGGGAGACTCATCACACTATTAACCCCAGTATTTCGGTAGTAAGGTCAGCCATTGGTATGGCTTATGTATTAAAGTTATCTTATAAATATGCATGAATTATTTTGAAAATATGTTGAATTGGAATGGTCTCGGTTTTAAAAAAAAAATTCGTAAATTCTGGTAATGCCTCGTACCTTATTCTGACAACGAATACAGGTAGAGGTGTTACAGAGTTAATAGTATTCTTGGTTTCCAAGAAGTTAATGATATGGGGCATTATTTGGGAGTCTCTCTTTTTCATCAAAGAGTTACAAAAAGTACTTTGGATTTCTTGGTGGAAAGAGTTCGTAATTGCTTATCTAGCTGGGATGTTAAAAAGCTTTCCTTTGCAGAGAGGGTCACTTTAGCACAAACAGTTCTGTTGACTATTTTGAGCTATCTCATGCAATCTATTTTGGTTCCGAAGGATATTTGTTATTTAATCGAAGAAATGACAAGGCAATTCAACTGGGGTGCTTTTGATGGAAAAAGAAAAATGACTTTAGTTGGGTGGGATTCCATTTGCCAACCTAGATCACGTAGAGGTCTTGGGTTTCATTGTTTGTGCGATCAAAATAAAACCTTCATGATGAAAATTGGTTACAGTCTTATCACCAAAGACTGAAGCTTTATAGGTTAGGGCTCTCAGAGAAAAGTATGGAATTAATGAGACTATGCCGGATTGTAGTATGAGACATAGATACTCCTTCATGTGGAAATATGTGGCCAAGGTTTGGCCTCTACTGCGTAATAATATGATTTGGTCAGTGGGTAATGGACGGACCGTTCGTCGCTGGGAGGATGCTTGGGTACATAATATGGGACCTTTAATTAATCATGTCCCAAGTCACGTGAATATCTATTCTGATTGTAAACTGAATGAGATGGTAATGGAAAATGGTACATGGAACCTTGACTTATTTCGGGTATGGTTTCCAGAAGAAGTCGTCCAACGTATCATTAGCATTCCACCTCCCATAGAGTCAGCAGGGGTAGATACTCTTTATTGGTCCAAAACTACTAACGATGTCTTCTCAGTTAAAAACGCATATTAGATGCTAAAGGGGGAGTCTTGGAATCCAAAGGATGACACTTCGAAAACCGTTCGAAAAATTTCGGGCCCTTAAAGAGTTAGACAGTTCATCTGGATAATCCTAACGCAAAGACTTTTAACATGTTCTTAGGGGAATTGGTCATGATGAGTCGTGTCATCTTTGTGGTCACCATACAGAGAATGTTTTACATGTTCTTAGGGACTGTCCGTGTGTGAAGGATATTTGGACTCAAATCATTTCGCCCAATCAAAATAAATGGTTCTTTGAAGGTAATATTTCGGAATGGTTGCTATCGAATCTATAGAACCAATCAGATAATAATACGAGAGATTCATTCTGGGCTTGCTTCTTCGGGATAATACTTTGGCGTATCTAAAAAAATTGTAACCTGTTCATCTTCCAAGGAAAATTAATGAATCCAGAGGAAAATATTAAGGTTTCCTACAGTTGGGCAAAGCAATATTCCTCAGTCAATAATGAAGTCTTAGTGATGGATCTGCAGCAATCTTCTGAACGTTTGGAATTAGGTATGGGTTTTCTTTTTAATATTGAAGGTGTTGTTAATTCTATTTCTAGTTTTTTCGCTGTAGGTGGAGTAATATGTGATGGGAAGAGAAATTAGATTTTGGGCTATAATCGCTTTTTGGAGAAGTGTTCGTTTGTAGCTGCTGAGTTTTGGGACATATTAGATGGCTTACACATACTTAAAAAACAAGGATATGATAAGGTCACCATTCATTCTGATTGCCTCAAAGTCGTAGCAATTATTAGCGATAACAAGCCTGAAAAAACTAATCCTACTTTAATTAGGATGATTCAACATATCCTTGCTAACAAAAAGATATGATCATTGAGATATGTTCCTAAAATGAATAAAAAAATTACAGACGTATTAACAAAAATAACCCTATTAAATGATGAAAGTTTATATATGTTTGATAGCCGTCATGGAGATTAAGATATTCTAAAAGATGAGAGCACTATACACAATTTATTTATAAATACTTTACTATAATCGTGTTTTTTTTTTTGCTTCATTCAAATTGCACTGTCAAAAGAAAACAGAGCAGCATCCATAAAGTAAAAAAACTTACAGCAAAACAGAAACAAATAACACAGTGCACGCACAAAAATAAATAACTTGCTAATTCTTCAAAACTAAGCATCACCACCAAGCTTTAAACATTTGCGTCCGATTAACACCTGCCATCGCTAAGGAAAAAGCCATATCATTACCTTTCCTACCCGCCGATGAGAAGGCAACATTTCCCACCTTCATCTTAGTGATCTCAATCTCTACAAAAGCTGATTGAAGCGACCAAGGTCTCAACACCTTGTTAACGCACCATGATAAACCCACCAACGAACCAATTTCAATGAATAGAGACTCTTTTGGCTTCCAATCTATAGCTAAAAACACTTCTAGAATGATCTTCACCGCACCAATCTTAGCCTCCTCAGCATCATTTGTGATGATAGCACCCAAAAATATCGCTCTTGCCATACCCTCCATATCTCTCAGAACTCCTCCACGCCCTACTTTATCTTCCAACTCAATCCCACACACGTTGAATTTTAACCAGACAAATGGATGGGGCCTCCAACAGAACGCGGCAGGTTTGGATTTAACAGGATCTACCCGACACCTGAGTGGAGAAATCCATCAAAGATTCTCCTGCAACAAAATTTCATCATGAATAGATCTAATCCACAACAATGCTTTCATCTTTGATTGGAATACCAAATTATCCATATACACTCTCTTTTTATTGAAAATCAACCCATTTCTTGCTAACCAAATTGTCCAGCAAGCTGCCGCAATAGCAATCAACCATAATATTTTCCTAAATTCGGCCATTCGCACATTGTTGCATAAAACAAAGAAGTCTAAAAAGCCATCCACCTTAATCTACGCCACCTCCCACCAATTGAAAATTCTCCCCCAAAAACCTTCAATAAATTTACATTTAAAGAACAAATGTGAAACGCACTCCGGTACACCATCGCACCACAGACAGCCTATTGTTAAATTTTGAAGGCTTACCCCTCTTTTAACCAGAAACTCCTTTGTCGGTAATCTGTCAATCGCGAGCATCCAAAGAAAGAATCCCACTCTAAGAGGCACCTTAATTTTCCATAATTTACCACATTCAAAAGTATTGTTCTCCTATCATCCAAGATTAATAATTCAGTGCATTTTTAACCGAAAATTCCCCGTCTTTATCTTTTTCAAAGTCGATTTACCGTTCCCAATCTTCCAATAGAATGAGTCCATCCCCACACATTTAGAAACAACAACATCTAAAGAATTCTCAATTATACCTTTCCAAACAGAAGACATATCTTTTTGAAAATTCGTTTTGAAATGTGACTTTTGTACATTTGAACCATATTTTACTAACCTTTCGCCACAACACTTCTTTTTCAACCGCGAATCTCTAGCTCCATTTTACCAATAAGGCTTTGTAATCGTGTTGTTCTGATTATTATAAATAAAAAAAATTGCATTTGCATCAAATCAGCATGCAATTAATGACAAACATTGTAAAACTCGTACTTTTTTTGAGAAATTTCGATTGGCTTTTAATATTAATAAAATAAAAAACAGAACAGTAAATTGGGTTGCTAGAATGGACCCAAGGCAACTAAAAACAGAACAAAAAAACAATGGCCCAGTGATAATGGCCCAAACAAAACAAAACAGAAGAGTCCAGAAAAATAAAGAAAAAACAAAACATCCTATCACTTTCAAATCCAACCGGTGAACATTAGCTGGCATCCACAAAACTTCTGACTTTCCTATTTCCCATACCAACCATTCAATTCAATAGCATTTCTAAAGGGATTTTGAAATCTGCTAACCCTTCCTCTCCAAGTCTCTGCAAGTTTCCTTCCTTCAGTCTGGATTTCTTAGCCCATTCTCCTCTCTTCGACGCTAGTAACTCAAGAAAGATTCATCTTCTAGGTAAATTTCCTCTCTTCATCTTAATGATTCTGTTGCTACATCGCGGGCTTCACCATTGTTCTGTCTATTGACAAATTGAAAATGGCTTTCCTGAAAAAATCGTCTATGCTGCTGTATATCTCTGATAATCGTCCCCAAGACTGACTTGTCTCTATCTGTTGAGTTGCATTTCTTTATAAAAGTTTTGGAATCTCTTAAGATAGAAATAGTTCGAAACCCCAGATTAATGCCTAACTTTATTGCTTGTAAACCAGCATGAGCTTCTGCCATGAACAGTGACACTATTGCAGAATGGATGACCGATTTCGAAGCAAGCCACTCATCCTTTTCTCCCTTTACCACTAATCCCGAGGTCGATATTGAGTTTTTGCTATCGTATGCTGCATCAAAAAAGATGGTTGCTTCTGTTTCTCTCGTATTTTGTCCCTGCCATTTATTATCAACACAGGTATGAGCATATTCTTTCGCTCTGTTAATCTCTGCGATGTAACTTTGAACTTTCTTTGACAAATCCCTCCCTGTGATTGTTTTCCCTTCATGTACAAACTTATTCCTGGAGTTCCATGCAAACCACATAGCGCAGTAGATAAGTCGGTGTTGTTCACTGTTTCCCCTGTCAAAAACCCAGGTAAGCCAATCCCATAGATCAATAATGGTTGAGTTAATGACCCATGGAAGATTAAAATTCTGCCACATTTCTGTTATTGTAGGGCATTATCTAAAGACGTGATTGCCATCCTCTTCTGTGCTTCGACACCGAGGACAGGAGCTATCAGGAACCATTCTTCGCGATCTCAAGATTTTAAAATTTGGAATAAAATTCCATGATATGCGCCAGATAGTAATTAAAATTTTTTATGGTAGATGTAAATCCCAAAGTTTCCTATAGAATTTTTTTCCTTCGGTCTGTAATAATAAATCATTAGGATTCAAAGTAGCCTCCTGTAATAGTTTGTAGGCGTTTCTTACTGTAAATTCGCCAGAATGTTCTCCTCGCCAGACCTAGAAATCTTCATGTTCATTCTCCGTCAAAGGGATTTGTAAAATCTTCTGTGCAATTTGTTCTGGGAAGGTATTTTCAATTAACTCTTTTTTCCATCTCCTTGTTGTTATTTCAATTAAATCTGCTACTGACTCAATTTCTGAAATTCCAATGTTATTGCTTCTTCGAATGATATCAACACCTGGGATCCAACGGTCATTCCAAACAGAGATTCGGTCTCCTTTACCAATGCACTAGCATAGCCCATCTTGCAATAGTCCCTTAGCTGCCCAAACGCTCCTCCAGGTAAGAGAAGGTAAATTTCCCAACTGTGCATGAATGAAGTTTGAATTAGGAAAGTATTTTGCCTTTAAAACCTGTGCTAATAAAGAATCGGAATAATTAATAATTCGCCAACCCTGTTTGGCTAACAAAGCAATATTAAATTGATCAAGACTATGAAAACCCAATCCCCCTTGTTCCTTTGAGATGCAAAGCTCCTTCCAAGTACACCAGTGAGTGCCCTTTTGACCATGACCTTTCTGCCACCAAAATTTCGCTATGATACTTTCAAGATCCAAACATAACGATTTAGGAAGTAAAAAGCACGACATTAAATATGTCGGGATAGCTTGAAGAATAGCCCTTATAAAAACTTCTTTCTCCCCTTGCGATAGATGCCTTGTACTCCAATTATCTATTCTCTGTTTAAATCTATCTTTTAAGTTTTGAAATGCCTCCTTTTTCCTTTAAAACTAGCAAAAGGAAATCAGAAAAATTCCATCTTATTGCATGTCACGTGACTGCAGTTATTTATTACAACAATACAACATGATTTTATCAGAATTGCAATAATAAGGACCACTGGCACTGTCACATGATTTAGCCAATTTACCATACGGTTGTTTCATTTTGATTTTTCTTAATTATTTTTAATATTTTAAACATATTTCTTTAAAAGAAATTGAAACATAATTTTGATTACTTGGGACAACCCTCTCAAGTAAAAAGGAAAAATTCTCTAGCAATTAATTTATCTTAATTTTCTTAAATTAGCAACTAGAAATCAGAAATTAATGTTGTCAAAATCGAATTGTATTGATTAGTTAAATTGTTTGGATTAAAAATTAATAGATTTGACTATTCAACACTTCTTATTAAAATGGATAACAAGTGAACTGTTATGAACCAATTAAACAGGGTTTAGAAACCTGAAAAAAATCGATTAAATTAATATTTTATTTAGTATTATATTTTTATGTTTTTAGTTAATATTTTTATCAATTTTTATTTTATTTTTGAGTCCTATCTTGTGAACCATGTTACAACCAGATTTGCCTCTAAGATTGGTGGAAAAGAAGAACAATCCGAGATTTGAAATGATACCAAAGAGATTTGAGTATTTGAGAAGAAGAAATGAATAGAAAAAAACCGATCTTTTAAGAAATAGGTTGAATAAATGAGAAGAGGGAATGACAAAAAGGAAGTGGAAGAGAGGTTTACGAGTCTAAAGAGTAAAGGAGATGAGTTGCATATTTGCAAGGAACTTTTGAATTCTTTAAAAGTGGATTTACAAATTTTCAATCAATGGGCTATATATAGTCTTAAAGTGGACTTACAGAACTTTGAGATTTCAAAATTTATAAAAAATTAGATTTTATATTTATAATTTATTTTTTATTGAACCGATTGATCCAATTAATTAGACCAACTGAATTAGGAATCAGTTGTCTGATCGATTTGATCACTGGTTCAATTATAAAAACATTGTCAGAAATCACTAAGTCTAAACTAAGTAATTCAATGTTTAAACGTATTTTTATATTTTTACTCTTTTAATGTTGCTATACCTTTCCGTTACTCGAACACATGTCAATACCAGATGCATCGTAGACCTCTTGTTGACTTCATTTGAAGTAACGTTTCGACAGACCACCCATTCCTCTCGGAGGGAGCCATCCACCCGTTTTAAGTATTAACATTTTCCTAGTATGAACGCACTTTTTATATGATAAGGAGTCCATTTAGGCATAATAATCTCATACTGATAAGGTCTCATGATATACACCTATAAATACCCTTTACACATTTAGCGGGATTGAATTTTATCTGGCCATGTCATACCAGTGGACAAGAGGAAATATTCTAAGGAATGATGCAAAAAGATCATTCTTTTAGCATCCTAGAGTTACTCTGAGCAATTGTCTTCTTGGTCAGCCTATCTTCTTGTTCTTGTTTAGGCTCTTGACCTCTTTAGGTGAATCGACCTCCATTATACCATCTTGATCTCCTCTTTATCTTCCTCTTTTGTTGTACATTGTATCAACAAATATATAGGATAAAATGATAACTTTATATAATGGGTAGGGCAGAACAAAGAAAATAATTATTATAATTGCTTCATACGTATAGTATATAAAAAATAAAAATCCATCTTGCATCCACTTTTAAAAACAAAATAAAAATAAAAGTCAGCTCCCATTCTATTCTGTTTACTGGGGGATGTATTGTTGCTACTATCGAAGGGGAGTTCTTACGAAACTATCATTTTTTGTGAGTTTTCAAGCTCATTATTCTAATATCTTCAATTAAACGGTCCAAATTACTGTAAGAAGACCCACCAACTTTAACACATTGATTGGTTACTTTAGCCATTTCAGATGCGGATTTTGCAAACTCCTCCTTTCGGTCCACCATCACATCATTTACCATTTTCTCCACCATCTTGCTATCACATGCATCCTTCATATCCAACCCTATTTTCCACACCTCACTCACAACCCTACTATTCACGTGTTGGTCAGCAAACTGAGGCCAGCAAATCATAGGCACCCCTGCGACAACGCTCTCTAAAGTCGAGTTCCATCCATTATGCGTAAAGAACCCGCCAATGGCCGGGTGGTTCAAGACTGCCTCTTGTGGTGCCCAATTTACAATGTAACCTCGATCCCTACTCTTCTCCATAAGCTCCATTATAACATCCTCCCCTTCACCATCTTTTCCAATCACGGAATTTGGCCTTACAACAAGCAAGAACTTCGTTTTACTGTTAAGAAATCCATACCAAAGCTCTACAAGTTGCTCCCTTGACGTGCTCGTAATGCTACCAAAACTTACATAGATAACAGATCGATTCGGTTGCTTATTGAGCCAAAAGATGCAGCTTTTATCCACTTCCCAAAGTGTATTCGAGAAGTGATCATATGATTCTCCATGTTTTGCATTGAGTCTAGTGTTTAATTGAGCATGTAAGGGTCCAACGGCATAGACACGAGGGCATTTGGTGCGTATTTGAGATAGTATAGGCCCATCGAGCTCTTCCGCGGTGTTGAGTATCAAGGCATCGGCGTGAAGGCTCTTTCGTGTCTGTTTTACGACTAGATTCATAATTGATTCTTCAATGTCCAGTTTTCGACAAAAAGTAGGAAGATCTCGACATCGAAGATAAGTTTCCATGCCTGGCACTGTCGTTATTAGCCGGTCCATGTCTTCACTTCCTTCAATTGTTTAACAAAAACCCATTTACTAGTGTCAATGATCACAAACCCAATTAATTCAAACTCATATCAGATTCAAATTTATTTAACCATAGAAATTTAACAACTTAAATTCGAAATGATCTAAACTCAAACATGATCACAACTTCGAACGACTCAGAACTTAAAAACAACGAAAACAAGTTACCCAAAGTGGTCCAAACTTAAGTATTAAACCCGAATGAAAACAATCCTGAAATGATTCAATTTGAAAATCGACATAAAAAACCCAGCTAACTAACCTAAAGTGACCCGAAAACAAAATGACCCAAAATAATTCGAATTTAAAGTTAAATTAGTAAATCTAAATGACAAGAACCCAAAGTGATTTGAACCGGAAACAATCCAAACCACTTAAAAAAAATTGAAACTCAAAATCATTCAAACATGAAATGATTTAAAATTTTTAAATTCCGAATTAATCCAACTTAAACCAAATCAACTCGCCTAATTAACAGGAATATTCCGAATGTCTTTCTCGTTAATTTCTTCAACATGCTTGTCAAATCATTTCGACTTAAGGTATTGTGTTATTCTAAGTTAAAAACAGTGCTAAACATGGTACAATAAACAAAGTTGATGAAAAAGAAGTGGATTTACCATTGATAGGAAGCTCCCCAGCTTGGATTATATCAGGGATAGAATAATAAACCCAGAAACAACAAGGACTGCTGGTACGAAAAAAAATAATGGGGATTCCAAACTCCTTTGCAACATCAAGAGCAAAGCCTAAAAACCCATCTCCAATTATGCAATCTACTGGCGGGCTACTATTCACAAGTACCTCTCTCAAACTTTGCTTCATCTTAAGTTCCATAGTATCTTCAAACATATCAAGGAACCAGCTTCCTGACCTAGGATGATCAAGAGGGAGACCATCGGTTATGGTCTTGAATTGGAACCCTGGGTATCTTTCAAAATGGGCAGCAATATTGTTGAACTTGACCAAGCGTTCATGGCTGTGGTGGGAGTTGAGGAAAGTGAGCTTGAAGCCGGCGATAGCTAGCAGTTCAGCTAGCTTAATCATGGAGTTTATATGGCCTTGTAATGGGAGGGGGAAGACGAGGACATGTGGAGGACGGGATTGAGAGGATCGTTCCTGCTCCATCTAATTGAAAGATCTGTTATGAGGGGCTTTTTGAGTTTTATGTGCTAAAGAATCGACAATTTGGAAACTATTTAATGGCCAAAAGATGTCTTTGGATAAGGTGGAGAATGTTGTCTAATTTCACCTATATATTAATTTATAAGTTAACAAATAAATGTTAAGAAATAAATGATATATTTATCATTTTTAGAAACCAATTAGGCTCTTATCTATTCAAGAGTAAAGTTAGTAAATTTTTCATGTCTAAAATTAAAGTTGTAATTTTTATAATGATAAAAATATAATTTTATTATTTTTAATAGTTTATATTTTTATAATTTTGAAAAGACTAAATCAAAATTTTATTATTTTAAGGGGTTAATGTATAATTTTATCTCTAATAATTTAAAGTTTTAAAAGACCTATATAAAAGAAAAATTCATTTTAGGGGATTAAGGCCCTTCTTAGCCCCTCTAGCTACGTCCACGTACTTCTCCTCAATGACCTTATTTTCCTTTCCATTTCAATGTGGAATTATTGCATCTTACCTACTTTAAAGCGTTTGGCGTGACATTCTCTCCCATTCAATCTTGTGACGCTCTAGTCACAAGCTACTGTGTGACAGTTGATCCACTATGTCATCCCACTTTCTGAGATGCTTATTGTGAAATTGGGCAGTCAAAGATTGCTTTGGTACCACTTGTTATGGGATCATTACTCTTTTCCCAAAAGTCATGTGATTAGATGTGTGGCGCACTTGCTTATATTCCTAATGACATTTCCTTTCTTTTTGAAATTAATACATTCTATCTTTTCTGTTTAAAATGCTTGACATGATATTTATTTTCCGAATATGTCAAATTGTTAAAATAAAAAAATCGAAAGAGTTTATTTCAAAGTTGTATTATAATTTATTGGGCTAAAATTTATATATAGGAAAATAATTTTTTTTAATTTTTTTAAGTTTTAAGAGAAAATATTATTATAATATTATTTTTGTTTGCTAATATATATTTTCAATTCACCCATTTAAAGTAAATTAATTAATGATTTTATTTATTTATTTTTCATTAAAAGTAATTTTTTATTTCATGCAATTAATGTAAATTAATATTATTAAAATTTTTGAGCATAATTAAAATATTACATCAAATAAAACCTTCAAAGCCATAAACAAAAGCTTGAATGAAAATAATATAGGCTTCAAAACCATAAATAAAAACTACTAGTTAATCTACATACTGGTCACTCGAATTCATAAAGTTATAAAATAATCATAAAATTATTCGAAGTTTTTATTTAGTTACTTAACAGTTAAAATCGTTATTGTATGATTTTCTCCGTTCGCATCGCTTACACCAATCGAAAATTTTTACCTTTTCTTGTACAGTTCAATTTCTTTTCATATCTACGAACCAAAATTCAAATAATTTTCTTCTTCGATCTCCAACACTAACTGTCAGATTGACTTGGATCTAAGGTATGTTTTTCTATTTTTTGATGGGTACTAATCTACCATACTATTTGTCAAATTGTTGTTTAGAGCTCGTCAACCAAACTTAAAGCTAATAACTTAAATAAAAAAATTTTAATAGTTTAATAATTATTTTATATCTCGTTAATTAATCAAAATATAAACTTATTAATATTTAATAACCTTGGATCTAATTTTAAAAAAGAAATCCATCTTTATTGCATGCCATGTGACTGCAAGTTAATTAATTACAACATGTTCTTTTATGTCTTTAATAAAACAATCGAAATTGCAGCAAGGGCCGCCGACAGATTTCTCAATCTCTTCTTTGTTTTCAACCATCAATTTCATTCACCATTTTCGTTAAAGCAATTTTCCTATACGAAACATCTTTATTCCCCTTTACTAGCTACTTCGGGCAGGGACAGAATCAAGATAAAACATTAGAGGATAATAGTCCCTACCATTTTGATACCAAATAATTTAAGTTAAATTTTAATAAAAAAATTAATATGTTTTAATTAGTTTCAATCAATATCGATTTATATTGATGATTATCATAACTCGTATCAATTAATACGAGATATTAGTATTTTAAATTAATTTTTAATAATTTTGTCTTATCAATTGAAAATCATATATTAGTATAAAAGCAAACAAATACAATTATTAATTTAAAAGTTGACAGGGATGCAAGAAGTAATTAAAGAAACTAGGGTCAAATTTTTTAATTCGAAATTAGCAGGAACCTAGGAAATAATTTAATAAAAAAAAGTGGGGATGGGAAAGGCCCCTCATTTTGTTGTCCCTATCTCAAAATTTCACTTTTTTAACAATTTTTATTCATCATTCTTATGTCCTCAATTAGACAGTCCAAATTATAATACGAAGACCTACCGACATTCACAGATCCTTTAGCCAATTTAGCAAATTCAGCAGCTGATTTCAAAATCTCCTCCCTTTTTTCCACCATTAGATCATTCACCATTTGCTCCACAACTCTTCTATCACACACATCCTTCATATCTAATCCTAATTTCCAGACTTCCTCCACAAACCTACTGTTCAATTGTTGGTCAGCAAAGCAAGGCCAACAAATCATGGGCACCCCCGCTGTCACGCTCTCCAAAGTCGAATTCCATCCGCTGTGAATCAAAAACCCACCGATAGCCCCATGGGCCAAGACATCTTCTTGTGGAGCCCAATCCACTATGTACCCTTTTTCTTTTGTCCCTTCCACGAGCTCTATTGGTACACCGTCACATGTTCATCTGGATAATCCTAAATCAAAGACTTCTGACCAACTCTGAAAGGGTCCGAAGGGGAATTGTTCATGATGATTCATGTCATCTTTGCGGTCACCATACGGAGGATGTTTTACTAGTTTTTAGGGGCTATTCATGTTCAAAGGATATTTGAACTCAAATTATTTTCTCTAATTAAAATAAACGGATCTTTGAACGTAATATTTCAAAATGGTTGCTCTTGAATCTACAGGACCAATCAAATAATAACACGAGAGGTTCAGTCTGGGCTTGCTTCTTTGGGATAATACTTTGGCGCATCTGGAAAAATCGTAACTTGTTCATCTTCTAAGGAAAATCAATGAATTTGGAGGAAATTATTAAGGTTTTTTTACAGTTGAGCAAAGCAATATTCCTTAGTCAATAATGAAGTCTTGGTGAAGGATACGCAACAGTCTTCTGAACGTTCGAAATCAGGTATGGGTTTTCTTCTTAATACTGAAAGTGTCGTTAATTTCATTTCTAATTTTTCCGTCGCAAGTGGAATAATATGTGATGGGAAGGGAAATTGAATTCTAAAAATAATCACTTTTTGAAGAAGTATTCAGTTATAGCTTCTGGGTTTTGGGACATATTGAATGGCTTACACATACTTAAAAAATAATGATATGTTACCATTCATTTTGATAGCATCAAGGCCATAGCAGTTATTAACGATAATAAGCCTAAAAAAAATTAACTCTACTTTAATTAGGAGAATTTAACGTATCCTTGCTAACGAAAAGAAATGGTCATTAAGATATATTCCTTATTAACACTTAAAATAATGAAGTTTTACATTGGTTTGATCGCCCTTATGGAGATTCAAGATATTCTAAAAGATTGAGCACCAGAGACAATTTATTTATAAATACTTTACTGTGATCGTATTGTTTTGATTATTATAAATAAAAAAATTGCATTTGCATCAAATCAGCCTGCAATTAATGACAACATTGTCAAACTCGTACTTTTAAAACTCGTAAAAAAAAAAAAAAAAAAGAAAGATTTCATCTTATTGCATGTCACGTGACTGCAATTATTTATTACAACATGTTTTTATCATAATTGCAATAATAAGGACCACCGACACTGTCACATGATTTAGCCAATTTACCCATTTTCACCGACCCTTTCATGCACCATTTCTGGAAAAAAAAGAAATCCCAAACAAAATCGACTTCTCAATTGTTGGTCCAAAAAGTAAAGCCAACATAACATTGCTCTCCATTGAGATGAAAATGTAACACCTAGCAAATATTGTTAAATCTTGATTATTTTATTATCTATTTCGTTCCATCATAAATATTTAATTTTATAATTTATTATTTCCATTATAGATATTAAGTATATCCATTCTCATTTTACCATACGTTGTTTCATTTTCAATTTTCTTAATTATTTTTAATATTTTAAACATAATTTTGATTACTTGGGACAACTCCAAAGTAAAAAGGAATTGAATTTACCTTAAAAATTAAAAATTTCCTAGCAATTAATTTATCTTATATTAGCAACTAGAAATCAGAAATTAATATTGTCGAAATTGAATTGTATTAATTAATTAAATTGATTAGATTGAAAATTGGTATATCTGACGATTCAATACTCTTTATTAAAATGAATAACAATCTAACTGTTATGAATATTTTTAACAAGTCTGCCAACTTGGCACGAAACTGTCTGTCTCTCTGACATGAAACTAGGGTTTCTAGGTTAGGTTAAACAAAATCTGGGCGGCGGCAACCATTGGTCCAGCAGTCCAATCAAGCCTCAACCAACGAAAGCAGAGCAAGATCAACCAAATCCTGTAAAATGGAAAGAGATTTTGCTGATCTAGCAATAGAAGATGAAGAAGAAGCAGTACTACAGTTTCAAGCTGAGACTAACCTGGAAGCAGAAGAACAAAGCCTTAGCTTGGTGGGTTGTTTTCTAACGGCAAGCATCATCCACTTCCCAGCAATGAAGAGCACTCTGGCAAACTTATGGCATCCGGTAAGAGGCGTTCAGATTAGAGATATAGGGGAAAAACGTTTTCTGTTTCAGTTTTATCATGTTATGGATATGGATCGAGTCCTGAAAGGAGCACCATGGACTTTCAATAACCACCTTTTGATTTTCCATAAGATCCAGAAGGGAGAGGATCCTTTAAAGGTCCTCCTATTTTTCACACCCTTATGGGTCCAAATCCACGATATACCAGTGGGTTTCTTCTCTGAAACTTTGGCAAGGCAAATAGGGGAGTTCTTGGGGGTTTTAATTGAATATGACAGCTCTGACCTGGGGAAGGGGTGGAGAAACTTCATGAGAATCAGGGTAAAACTAGATGTAAGGAAACCTTTGAAAAGGAAAAAGCAAGTGTCTTTTGTAGGAATAGTCTCGTACATCAGATTCAAGTATGAGCGTCTGACACTCTTCTGTTTCTACTGTGGAAGGCTAGGCCATAGTGACTCTTACTGTGAAGCAAAAATGATTTCAGGCGTGGAAGAGGATAATATGGGCTGGGATTTGTCTTTAAAAGTACAATTAAGCAGAGCCAAAGCCATGAGCAGCATATGGCTACGTGAAGAATCCAAGGGACAGATCACAAGTGGAAGAAATGGCATTTTGGAAGAGAAAAGCAGGTGGGAAGCAAGAACTCCGTCAAAAGCAGGAGCCTCTTACGATCCAGCTCTAGGATTAAAATTGAAAGGTAACTGCCTCTTGAATTCCTCACAAGGGAGACACCCTTCAGGTGAACAAACGTGGGAAGTAATGGAACACGATTCAGAGGACAGTATCCTTATTGGAGAAGAAGGTAAGAAAAGACAGCGAGGGGAAAGTGAGACACTAATATCCAGGGATAACAAAGACAAAGAAGCCGTGCAAAGGCGTCTAGCAGAAAATACTCAATTAATATCGGAGGCTGCCAAAAGGTCAGCTGACCGGTCGCAATGAAAATATTAAGCTGGAATGTCCGGGGTTTGGGGAACCAACGGACTACTCGAAGGCTTCGGCAAACACTGAAGACTTATAATCCCCAACTGGTCTTCTTTATGGAGACAAAAATAAATAAAACACAGATGGAACGAATTCGCAGAAGTTATGGTTTCCTTAATGGGCTGGAAGTGGATCCGGAAGGCACTAAAGGGGGCTAAGCTTGGCATGGAAAGAAAACACTTCAATATCAGTTCAGAGCTTCTCGAGAAGGCATATTGACGCTATAGTTGAAGATCAAAACACGGATCAAAAGTGGAGATTTACTGGTTTTTACGGCTCCCCTTACGTAAATGACAGAGAGGAATCTTGGCAACTTCTAAAGAGTCTACATAGTGTAGATGAACAGCCCTGGTTTGTGTGTGGTGATTTTAATGAAATCTTGTATGGTTTCGGAAAAAAAAGGTGGACTACCCAGGGAAGAGAAAAGAATGGAGGATTTTCGTAATACACTTCAAGAATGTCAACTCTACGATATAGGCTTTTCGGGAAGATGGTTTACTTGGGAAAGAGGAAACTTACCAGAGACAAACATTCGAGAACGCCTTGATAGAGGTGTAGCTAACAAAAACTGGATCTCCATGTTTCCAGAAGCAAAGATCAGACACTTGGTGCACTCTACATCCGATCACTGTCCACTCTTAAATTCCACAGAAAAAGAAGAATGCCAAAAGAAAGGTGAGACTTTTAGATTTGAAGCATGGTGGGTCCTAGAAGAAACCTTTGAAGCTGAAGTCAAGAGCATATGGGAAGCAAATCCAGGCGATTTAATGAAAAAATTCGAGGATCTGAAACAAGGGTTGAAACGATGGGCTACAAGAATTGGGACGGCCAGAAACCGAAAAAAGAAGGCTCTGACTTCAAAACTGGTTAACCTAATGGAAGCAGAAAGAAATGACGACAACCTAGCAGAGATGATAGACACAAAGGTACAACTGAACTTCGAGATCGATAAAGATGAGAGCTATTGGGAGCAAAGAGCTAGAGTAAACTGGTTAAAAATGGGGGACAGAAACACAGCCTTCTTCCACAGTATGGCAACACAAAGGCGAAAGAAAACTTCATCTAGAAATTACAAAACAATGAAGGTAGAGAAACTGGGGACCAACAAGAAATGGCAGAAATTGCAAGATTATACTTTCAAGATTTATTTAAGACTGAAGGAATAGATGATCCGGAACACCTCCTAAACGGTATCGAAAGAAGTATTTCTGAAGAGGACAACAGATTTCTCATGAGGCCATTCACACAAGAGGAGCTTAGGAGTGCTTTGGCAAGCATGGGAGCCACAAGAGCACCAGGAGAGGACGGTTTCCCGGCAATTTTCTTTCAAAAACTTTGGCACATAGTGGGAGAGGAAGTATCAACGTATTGTCTTGAACAGCTCAATGGAGGTATGGAGGTTAGTCAAATCAACATCACATACATTGTTCTTATTCCAAAGAAAAGAAACCCAACCAATTTGACCCACTTTCGCCCAATAAGCCTTTGTAATGTAATTTATAAAATGATGGCCAAGGTAATTGCGGATCGTTTTAAAGTGGTTCTGGAAAGATGCATTGATAAAGCACAAAATGCATTCGTGCCTGGATGATTAATCTCAGACAACGTATTGGTGGCTTACGAAATCCTCCACACCCTGAAACGGAAGAGATGGGGAACAAAGGGGCTGATGGCAGTTAAATTGGATATGAGTAGAGCATACGACAGAGTTGAGTGGGGTTTCTTAGAGAAAATGATGAGCAAAATGGGTTTCAACCCAAATTGGATTCATTTGATCATGAAATGCATTTCAACAGTTTCGTATTCAGTGGTGTGGAATAATCAGGTAGGAAGTCTATTCTCCCCAACGAGAGGCCTAGGACAAGGCGACCCACTAAGCCCGTTCTTATTCCTGATTTGCGGAGAGGGCTTATCAAGTTTAATAAGAGTGGCACAGCAAGAAGAAAAGCTCAAAGGCGTAAAAGCTAGCAGAAGTGGTCCTCAAATATCACACTTATTATTCGCAGATGATTGCATCACCTTTGGAGAAGCGACGGAAAGGGGAGCAGGCCTTTTAAAAAAGATATTACAAGAGTACAGAAGATGCTCAGGGCAGATAGTAAACTTTGAGAAATCAACTGTTTTCTTTAGCTCAAATACAGGGTACGAGAAGAAGAGAATTGTTTCACAATTGTTAGGCGTACGAAGCTCAAACGACCCCGAGAGTTATTTGGGGCTACCAAACATGGTGGGTAGAAGAAAAAAGGCGGCGTTCCAAATCTTAAAGGATAGATTCAAAAAGAGAATTGATAACTGGAGCACAAGACATCTCACAAGGAGGAAAAGAAGTTTTTATAAAATCCGTTCTCCAAGCTATCACCACTTATTCAATGGCCTGTTTTCTACTTCCAAAATCATTATGTTCTGATCTAGAAAAAATAATCGCAAAATTTTGGTGGCAAAAAGGCCACGGCCAAAGGGGTATTCATTGGTGCACGTGGAATAAGCTTTGTTTTTCAAAAGAACACGGTGGAATGGGTTTTTGCAGGTTCGATCATTTCAATATAGCGTTGTTAGCCAAGCAGGGCTGGCAAATTATCAATTACCCAAATTCATTGTTAAGTCAAGTTTTACAGGCGAAATATTTCCCTAATTCAGATTTTACCAAGGCAAAGTTGGGAAATTCACCTTCCCTTACATGGAGGAGTATATGGGCAGCAAAAGGTCTACTGGAAAATGGACTATGCTGGAGAGTTGGGAAAGGAGACCAGATCTCTATTTGGGAGGATAGATGGATCACCGGTGGGGAAATTATCAACAGAAGAGATGGTGGGGAATGTACAGAAATCAAGTTAGTAGCAGATCTTATTGAAGTATCAACTCGAAGATGGAAAAGAGAGATAATAGAGAATACCTTCCCAGAACACATTGCATGGAAGATCAAGCAAATTCCGTTGGTAGAGGAAGTACATGAAGACTTTAAGGCTTGGCGCGGAGAGCATACAGGGGAATTTACAGTAAAAAGCGCTTATCAACTATTACAGCAGACTACTTGTAACACCCCTTATCCGTATCCTATGCCGGGACCGAGTACGAGGCATTACCAGACTTAACAATACATTTGGTCAAATTACTTAACACATACAAAATGACTTAGTCAAGTCCCTATACATGCCATAACTTAAATCATTTATAAATAAAGATACACATAGATAACTTGATAGTGTGAAGCGATCTCCAACGACCTCCAACCCGAGCTTGTTTAATAGGACTCTGTAACATGGGGAAAGAAAAAGGGGGTAAGCTTATAAAGCTTAGTAAGTTCACATGTAAAAATAATAAGCATTAGCAATGAATTTAGCTTACTACTAAGCCGTTATAACTTGCATAAATAATGCTAAGTTCTTACTTTCCCAACTTATTTGTAGCCTTATCAAGGCCTCAACATGACAAATCCTCACAACAAGTTCTCAAGATAATGCAATCATAATTACACATAGTTCCACCATTTTCTCATGTTCATCTTAAGCTGTCTACTTGAGTCATAGTCACTAAATCATTTATATCTTGAGGTACAAAACTACAAATTAAGATCCGTTAATTTTATCAGAAACTAGACTCATATATCTTCATACCATAAAATTTCCAGAATTTTTGGCTTAGCCAATTAGTACAGTTTATTCATTAAAATTTCCCCTATTTCACTGTTTGACTATTTTGACCACTTTTCACCACGAATCAATTTTCTCCTTATACAAAATTCAAATGATGTTATAATTTATATCATTTGAAACTAGACTCATTAAGGATTTCAAGGATATAACTTTTATCCCATAATTATTTTTGTACAATTTTTAATGATTTTTTCAAAGTCAGAACAGGGGATCATGTACTCATTCTAAACCAATCTCACAAGAATTTAAATATCTTGAAATATAAAAATCCTTTGCTTTCTCTGTTTCTTTTATATGAAAATAGACTCAATAATATTCAAATAAATATCTCATCCAACTTATAATTCAATTTCTACTATTTTTGGTGATTTTTCAAATTCACATCGCTGCTGCTGTCCAAAGCAGTTCTATTGTAATTTTTTTTTTTTTGCTCTCTTTCATTTTAGTTGTGTTCATCACTTGCTTATACTAATCTTTCAAATTTCCGATTACATATTGAACATATTGTTCATACGTACTTTTGCCACATTTCTCAATTGGTCACATTCATACTTGCACTTATTCATAACATGATTGTATTCAATTACACTTAGTCATCACACAATCACATGTATTTTCTCTTAGTCACTTTCCCGTTGAACTCATCGTAATGATAACAGATACACGGTGGCCTACACATGGTACCACCCTTGTAGCCGGCTATCTCTCTGTTACACATAGTAACTGCTGCACTTAGTACTATGCATGTGACCAAACCATTTCAGTAACTCTCTTGTACACATAGTTGAGCTCAATATTAACAATCATTCAATCTCTTTCATTTGATTCACTCCTTTTGTATTACTTATTATCAAATTAGGAAACGTCTTACGGATTTGAGTACGTCGTTGCTCAGTGCCACGTTTCACAACTCAGTATGGTTTTCCTCATTGAAATACCATACCCACATTTCACAACTTAGTATGGAAACACCATACCTACATTTCTTAACTCAGTATGGTTAATACCATACCTACATTTCATATCTCAGTATGGATGATACCATACCTACATTTCATATCTCAGTATGGATGATACCATACCTACATTTCAAAACTCAGTATGGATGATACCATACCTACATTTCACAACTCAGTATGGATGATACCATACCTACATTTCGAACTCGGTATGGATGATACCATACCTACATTTTATATCTCGCATATGGATGATACCATACCTACATTTCATATCTCGGTATGGATGATACCATACCTACATTTGAACTCGGTATGGATGATACCATACCTACATTTTATATCTCAAGATGGATGATACCATACCTACATTTCACACTTTGCCATGGATTAACCATGGACTTATCCACAATTCATCACATGTCGAAATTCGATCATACTCCGCCCGCATTTCTCTTAATTTTGATCTTTCAATACAATCTCGTAATTTTTTTATATTTTTCATGATCCAATAATAACATACAAAATAACACATGGTATCAGTTAAACATTTAAACATATTAAATTTAATGCTTATTAACATACGAACTTACCTCGAATGCTAAAACGACCATTTTACCAACTTTCTCGATTTTCGATTTTCCTCTAGTTCTACATCCAAATCTCGTTTTTAAGGATCTAAAACATCACATTTCACTTATTTAATTAATATACTACTCAAAACAGTCCCTAACTCAAACTTTGGAAAAATTACAATTTTGCCCCTAAACTTTTGCATAATTATGATTTTACCCCTAGGCTCGAAAATTAAACTTTATTCCTTTTTCTTATGGTTTATGACATGCTGAACATATTTCCCTTCTATTGCAACTTCAAATTCTTACTATAACACATACTTATGAACAATAACAACTTTTACCGATTAACTCGTTTTACTCATTTTCACCAAAAATCATTTAGCAAACATCACTCTCCTAATCTCAAACATCCATATTCTACCATTAGATACCAAAATACATGCTTATCTAGCATGGGTATTTTTTTTAAACTTTGATTACACTTCAAATTAATGGTAGAAATAGATAAATTAAGCTTTGAGGATCTCAAAAATATGAAAATCATTAAAAACGGACAAAAACCATACCTATATAAGCCATAGAAGCTTGGCGAATGCTCATCCATGGCTGCCATTTTTCTTCTCGCATTCGGCTGGAGAAGAAGAAAATAAGGGTGTTTTATTTTTATTCTTTTTACTATTTTTGTCTTATTATCCATTTAACTTATAAATGGACTAATTTCTTCATAAGGACCTTCACTTTAAAAACTCATCACAATTGCACCCATTTAATCCTACTAACCAAATTAAACACTTCTCCGATAAAATTTCTTAACTAAATTTCCACACAACAATTCAATCACATTATAGACCACATATTTTGCAACTTATTGCAATTTAATCCCAATAATAAAATTGGGCACTTTATCGATAAAAATTACTTAACAAAATTTACACACCATCACCCAACATATCATAGACTCTAAATCAATCATAAATTAAATATTTTTACTTAGAGTTTGTGGTCTTAAAACCACTATTCCGACTAGGCCCTATTTTGGGCTATTACAATTCTCCCCCCCTTAGGGATTTTCGTCCCTAAAAATCTCACCAGTTAATGGATTTAGGTCTAATTTCGCAAGTCACTTTCAGCTTCTCATATAGTTTCGGCATCTTCAACATCTTACTTCTTAAATTAAGATTCAGAATTGTACTATCTTATCATGAACATAAAAATCATATTACTGATCTTCTTAAATTCTGACTGAAAATCCCACTAATAAGTAATTGGCATTATTCTACCAATAATCCCATACTCTTCAATGAACCACAACTCACCTATCTTTACTTATCTAGATGATTTTTTTTTTTTTTGGTTAATGAAATACTTTCAGAAGCACTTAACACTAATCTAAGTTCAATACTCTTACCTTTCGATTCTGTATGAAATTTTTTTTTTGATAATCTATAATTGATTTCTTGGTACACAAACTCCGTCTCGAAACAACAAATAAATAGTCGGTTTCTGACCTGTAGTTCTGAATCGGAAGTTAGTTCTTTTCAAACACTTCTAACTTATCATTTCTTGACAAAATTCTAAGTTTCACAAAATCATGGAATAAGCATCATTATTTCGAATAATAATCACCGCCTAATTCACATCATAAGATTCTTTTCATGCAATATTAACTAAGTGCAAGCATAAGCTACCATTTTCACGTTCTTGTATCAAAAATACACTTCAAACCAATAAACTATCCGGACTAAATAATTGAATTGGTCTTGGTTTGTTTCACCGCACTTTAAAAGGAACTATTTTCATCCAATTGCCATGATAACTCAAACATGTATCCTATTACAATTCTTTCCTGTTCACGAATAAATGATCCTTAAATCAACTATACTGATTTCAATGACATATAACAATCTTGTTTTAACTCATTGAGATATATATAAAATTACTCGAAATAACAATCATAATGCGATTCCACTTGATCCTTCATCGTTTACTCTTTTATCATTGTTGATTTCTTTCCCAAATCTAAATATAGATCACATCTAATAAAATTCATTTTATCATACTTCTTAAAATATTGAACCACATTGGAATTGCATCTCTGTGACAATTAAAATTGTAGTGCCATTTCGTGGCTAACTTCTCACTACATCGATAAACAATACTTTTAGTCTTTACACATCTGACAATAGTAACATTGTATGTTCACTATCAAACTAAATTTCATACTCATATAAGTATGATTACTTCCAGTAAAGGAATATCTCTTGCACAATTCATAAAATAAAATCAATAAGAAATCTGAGATAAGGAGATCCAAGATTTGATACCGTACAAGAAATCCGAGAATATAGCTCATAAGAGAAATAATACCGACTTCGACTAATTCTCAGAAAATTTCCAGAAGGAAAATAATACTTATAAGCACTGAACGATAACAGAAGCAACATAATTTTCATATACACATTTCACAGAATAACAATCAGTGGAAACTGAATTTCAACATCATATGAATGTTACTGTTTCTTTTCTGTCAATTCATTTTAATAGAATACCAGAAATGATAGAGTAAACTGATCACGATCCAGACATATTAACATTGCTTTCATCTATCACTGAAATCAACTAGCATTCTCATATGATAAGAACCCCGAACGAGTCGATTAGTCAATATTAACTTTTTTTTCTTAACTGTAACATTGCGAAACCAGGATGATTTTCATAAAATTTCATCACAAATAATGAAATTATTTTAGGTCATTTAACATATATTCACGGTATTCATCCGTATCCTTTGTCTCTTTCAAAGGTTCATCCGAAAATTTCCTCACTTTCCATCATTTTAATAAATATCAATAATATTCACTCATATTTCATATGATACATTAATATGTAAAAACATAAGTAAAAGGACGTATCATTTACATATAAACTTACTCATTTCAAGTCTTACCACATTCTGAATGCATATCATAAACATTGCTCACATTTACATGCACTTATGCCCTGCATTTGTCATCACATAGTCACACGTAATTTTCACTTTGTCAAAGTTTCCCGATGAGCACTTTAGAATAATATCAAATACACACGATTGGTTTTGTACACGGCCCCCAAGAATAATAATAAATACGATAGTATCGCATACCACGACCCACCAATAATGATAAATAATGTGGTATCGCACACAGCCTACAAATAATAATAAATACTGTGGTATCGCACACAGCCCACCAATAATGATAAATACAGTGGTATCGCACACTGCCTACAAATAATAATAAATACTGTGGTGTCGCACACATTTCCCACCAATAATGACATATTCATATCTTTGCCATAATAAGACTAACTTCTCAATTACTTTAGTAGATAATGCCTCAGCTGAAAACAAAACATCTCGATCATCGGAGAAATTTAAACAGAAATTCCCATAACAACCAATACAAAAACACAATCTTTATATCTCTGGTAACTGTATCAAAGAACTCTCACCGTCAAGTCAAAAATTATAATTATTCTAAGCATTTTAATGATAAGAAGAAACCATTTTCATCAATAGAACATTTCCAACTGATATCTCATGGTTGATACTTTGAACAATAATTTATTAAGGAAACAAAAATGACAAAATCTCAGAACATGGAGCTGCATAGAAAATACTCATAACATTCACTTAATTTCACAAGTTATACTCATAGCATCATACAAATGCAAATCAACATGAACACTTATCATAATGTAAACTTTCATTTCGTCTCATCTTTCATATTTCAGAAGAATTTTTTTTTTATCCATAATTTATTTATCATCACATAAACATCATAAACTATTTCTCTTCCTTTTTACGAGTCTCAACTCATCATAAATATATTGTTTGCACTATCAAATTTAGTTCGGTTGAAGTGCGCATCTGTCTAATAAAATAATTTACATCAAGGTCTAAGCCACACACTATCACAGTTCATTATGGCATGTATAGCTAGACTCTCACACTCACTATCATAGTCCGAGAATCGACTAAACCATAGCTCTGATACCAATACATGTAACACCCCTTATCCGTATCCTATGCCGGGACCGAGTACGAGGCATTACCAGACTTAACAATACATTTGGTCAAATTACTTAACACATACAAAATGACTTAGTCAAGTCCCTATACATGCCATAACTTAAATCATTTATAAATAAAGATACACATAGATAACTTGATAGTGTGAAGCGATATCCAACGACCTCCAACCCGAGCTTGTTTAATAGGACTCTGTAACATGGGGAAAGAAAAAGGGGGTAAGCTTATAAAGCTTAGTAAGTTCACATGTAAAAATAATAAGCATTAGCAATGAATTTAGCTTACTACTAAGCCGTTATAACTTGCATAAATAATGCTAAGTTCTTACTTTCCCAACTTATTTGTAGCCTTATCAAGGCCTCAACATGACAAATCCTCACAACAAGTTCTCAAGATAATGCAATCATAATTACACATAGTTCCACCATTTTCTCATGTTCATCTTAAGCTGTCTACTTGAGTCATAGTCACTAAATCATTTATATCTTGAGGTACAAAACTACAAATTAAGATCCGTTAATTTTATCAGAAACTAGACTCACATATCTTCATACCATAAAATTTCCAGAATTTTTGGCTTAGCCAATTAGTACAGTTTATTCATTAAAATTTCCCCTATTTCACTGTTTGACTATTCTGACCACTTTTCACCACGAATCAATTTTCTCCTTGTACAAAATTCAAATGATGTTATAATTTATATCATTTGAAACTAGACTCATTAAGGATTTCAAGGATATAACTTTTATCCCATAATTATTTTTGTACAATTTTTAATGATTTTTTCAAAGTCAGAACAGGGGATCATGTACTCATTCTAAACCAATCTCACAAGAATTTAAATATCTTGAAATATAAAAATCCTTTGCTTTCTCTGTTTCTTTTATATGAAAATAGACTCAATAATATTCAAATAAATATCTCATCCAACTTATAATTCAATTTCTACTATTTTTGGTGATTTTTCAAATTCACATCGCTGCTGCTGTCCAAAGCAGTTCTATTGTAATTTTTTTTTTTGCTCTCTTTCATTTTAGTTGTGTTCATCACTTGCTTATACTAATCTTTCAAATTTCCGATTACATATTGAACATATTGTTCATACGTACTTTTGCCACATTTCTCAATTGGTCACATTCATACTTGCACTTATTCATAACATGATTGTATTCAATTACACTTAGTCATCACACAATCACATGTATTTTCTCTTAGTCACTTTCCGTTGAACTCATCGTAATGATAATGAGATACACGGTGGCCTACACATGGTACCACCCTTGTAGCCGAAGCTATCTGGTACACATAGTAACCTGCACTTAGTACTATGCATGTGACCGAAACCATTTCGTAACTCTCTTGTACACATAGTTGAGCTCAATATTAACAATCATTCAATCTCTTTCATTTGATTCACTCCTTTTGTATTACTTATTATCAAATTAGGAAACGTCTTAGGAATTTGAGTACGTGCTGCTCGGTGCCACGTTTTCACAACTCGAGTATGGTTTTCCTCATTGAAATACCATACCCACATTTCACAACTTAGTATGGAAACACCATACCTACATTTCTTAACTCAGTATGGTTAATACCATACCTACATTTCACAACTCAGTATGGATGATACCATACCTACATTTCATATCTCAGTATGGATGATACCATACCTACATTTCACATCTCAATATGGATGATACCATACCTACATTTCACAACTCAGTATGGATGATACCATACCTACATTTCATATCTCAGTATGGATGATACCATACCTACATTTCAGAACTCAGTATGGATGATACCATACCTACATTTTATATCTCAGTATGGATGATACCATACCTACATTTCATATCAGTATGTATGATACCATACCTACATTTCAGAACTCAGTATGGATGATACCATACCTACATTTTATATCTCAGTATGGATGATACCATACCTACATTTCACACTTTGCCATGGATTAACCATGGACTTATCCGTCAATTCATCACATGTCGAAATTCGATCATACTCCGCCCTACATTTCTCTTAATTTTGATCTTTCAATACAATCTCGTAATTTTTTTTATATTTTTCATGATCCAATAATAACATACAAAATAACACATGGTATCAGTTAAACATTTAAACATATTAAATTTAATGCTTATTAACATACGAACTTACCTCGAATGCTAAAATGACCATTTTACCAACTTTCTCGATTTTCGATTTTCCTCCAGTTCTATATCCAAATCTCGTTTTTAAGGATCTAAAACATCACATTTCACTTATTTAATTAATATACTACTCAAAACAGTCCCTAACTCAAACTTTGGAAAAATTACAATTTTGCCCCTAAACTTTTGCATAATTATGATTTTACCCTAGGCTCAAAAAATTAAACTTTATTCCTTTTTCTTATGGTTTATGACATGCTGAACATATTTCCCTTCTATTGCAACTTCAAATTCTTACTATAACACATACTTATGAACAATAACAACTTTTACCGATTAACTCGTTTTACTCATTTTCACCAAAAATCATTTAGCAAACATCACTCTCCTAATCTCAAACATCCATATTCTACCATTAGATACCAAAATACATGCTTATCTAGCATGGGTATTTTTTTTAAACTTTGATTACACTTCAAATTAATGGTAGAAATAGATAAATTAAGCTTTGAGGATCTCAAAAATATGAAAATCATTAAAAACGGGACAAAAACCATACCTATATAAGCCATAGAAGCTTGGCCGAATGCTCATCCATGGCTGCCATTTTTTCTTCTCACATTCGGCTGGAGAAGAAGAAAATAAGGGTGTTTTATTTTTATTCTTTTTACTATTTTTGTCTTATTATCCATTTAACTTATAAATGGACTAATTTCTTCATAAGGACCTTCACTTTAAAAACTCATCACAATTGCACCCATTTAATCCTACTAACCAAATTAAACACTTCTCCGATAAAATTTCTTAACGAAATTTCCACACAACAATTCAATCACATTATAGACCACATATTTTGCAACTTATTGTAATTTAATCCCAATAATAAAATTGGGCACTTTATCGATAAAAATTACTTAACAAAATTTACACACCATCACCCAACATATCATAGACTCTAAATCAATCATAAATTAAATATTTTTACTTAGAGTTTGTGGTCTTAAAACCACTATTCCGACTAGGCCCTATTTTGGGCTATTACACTACTCTTAATCCTAACGAATTAATAGTACAGGCCAAAACAAAAACCTTTTACAGGAAATTATGGAACCTACAACTTCCATCAAAACTCCTAATCACTATATGGCGCATCTCTTGGAATTTTCTCCCGAACTTCAAGAACTTGAGCCTGCGTCGAGTAGTTAGCGACAAAGACCGCCTCTGTGTGTCGGGTTGCGAGAAAGAGGATTGCGACCACACCTTCCGACAGTGCCCTGTATCTATAGAAACATGGCGACTTATCAATCTGTCATGGGTCATAAACCCCAACATCAATGACATATGGGATTGGCTCACCTGGGTGTTTGACAAAGGTAACAACATGCAATACAAAATGGTTTGCTGTGCCATGTGGTATATACGGAACTCCAGAAATCAGTACATTCATGAAAGGAAGACAATAACAGGGAGGGAACTGTCAAAAAAGATCCAGAGTTATATTGCCTAACTAGACAGATCGAGAGAAAGAGAACTTATCGACGATGATAATACTTGTCTGAGACAACAAAGGCAAGGAACAGAGGCGACCATTCTCTTTGACGCTACCTTCGACTCAAAAAATGCAACCTCTGCATCAGGCTTGGTAGTAAAGGGTGCAAATAATGAGTGGCTTGCGTCGAAGTCGATCATCCACTTCGAAATCTCATCACCGTTTATGGCAGAAGCACATGCAGGTTTACAAGCAGTAAAGTTAGGAATCTCTTTGGGGTTCAAATCCATAACAATCCTAGGAGACTCTAAAACGACCATCAACAAATGCAATTCAATAGACAGAGACAAGTCAGCTCTGGGAGCAGTTATTAGGGATATTCAAAACCTCAAAAAATCCTTTCGGGAAAGCCTCTTTAGTTTCATAAACAGGCGACATAACAATGAAGCCCACACAATGGCAATGGAAACTTTAAGAACAGGAGAAGAAGTTTACCTGGAAGAAAGTTCTTTTTCCAACCACCAGCGCAGAAAAAAGGAGAACGGTGCTCGCAATCCAGACTGAAAGAGTGTTGCAGAATATGGGAAGAAGAAAAGATAGCCGAATTTCAAAAGATTCTTGGTTAATGGCTATCAATTGTTTAGCAGGCATCGGTAATAAGGAAGGTCAGAAAAGTTATGGGAAGCCAGCTAATTACCATCGATTGGAGAGAAAGCATTGATGAGACGTTATATTTATCTTTTACGTTTCTAATTTCAAAAAAAAAACTGTTATGAATCAATTAAAACTCAATTAAACAGGGTTTAAAAACTTGACAAAAAAATCGATTAGAATAATATTTTATTTATGTAAAGAAAGAAAAAGAAAAACATGAGATTTGGAATGATACGAAAGAGATTTGGGTATTTGAGAAGAAGAAATGAATAAAAAAAAAAAACGATTTTTAAGGAATAGTTAGAATAAATGAGAAGAGGGAATGACAAAAAGAAAGTGGAAAAGAAATTTATAAGTCTAAAGAGTAAAAGAGATGGGTTGCATATTATATATAGACCTCTTGTTGACTTCATTTGAACTAACGCTTCAATAGACCACTTGTTCCTCTTAAATGGAACCATCCACCCGTTTTAAGTATTAACATTCTCTTAGTATGAATACACTCTGTATATGATAAAGAGTTCATTTAGGCACAATAATCTCGTACTTATAAGGTCCCATGATATACGCCTATAAATATTCTTTACACATTTTGCAGGATTGAATGTTTATTTGGCCATGTCATATCAGTGGACAAGAGAAAATATTTTAAGGAATGATGCAAAAAGGTCCTTTTTTTTAGCACTCTAGAGTTACTGATCAATTGTCTTCTTGGTTAGTTTGTCATTTTGTTCTTGTTTCGGCTCTCAACCTCTTTAGGTGAGTGAAAATAATTATTATAACCACTTCATACCCATAGTGCAAAAAAAAAATCATCTTTACCACGCATTCACATTAAGAAAAGAAATAAAAGCCCGCTCCCGTTCTATTCTGTTTATTAGGGGGATGTATTGATGCTACTATCGAAGGGGAGTTCTCCTTTTGCATGCTTATTATTGTTAAGTATTATGTTTATCCAAAAGGTTTGCTACTTGCTACTTCTTTATGTTAGCTCATTTTATGAAGATAATACTCTAGTTGTTAGTGTCAAAGGGTGAAAATGTTAGTGTAATTGATAAAGGTTGAGGCGGATGAAAGTGGAAGTGGATCGTAAAGTTTGTTTAAGTCGCTTATTTGACTTAGGGCTCTAGACGTTAGGAAAGAAACTTAAATTTTGACACAATCTGAAACACAATCAAATCCAAGTTAGATAAACTTCAAACACCATGAAGGCGTCGCAAGTTTGTTGATTTCCTAAACCTAAAGTTGGCGGCTTCGGTGAATGAAATTTAATAAATTTCATCCCATCCATATATATATCATTCCCCCCTTCCTTAAAAGCATTCATCCTCGAATATTGTCTTTGACTGAATCTTGATTTGATTTGTTTGGCCTTTGACACTATTGTTGGGCTTTGAGGTAATGTGAACTCATCATATCCATTAGTTTGAAATTGGGTCTTGGAACTTGCATCATTCGTCAATCACTCAATTAGTCACAACTCAATTTCCAATTGTGTTGTTTGTAATTTACCTATTTTATTGGCATATTTTGATAGAATTTAAGTAACTATGTTGTACAACTTTTTAAGGTTAATAATAAAAAAAATTGGTGATTATAATTGATCAAGATATTCAATCATGTAAGGATATTTTGAAAAGTTTTACTGCTATTCAATTACTTTGTTTAAAGAGAGATTGCAATAAAAAAAATTAAAATGAAGAGAACCCGCCAACGGCTGGGTGGTTCAAAGCTCATTTTGTGAGTTTTTTCAAGCTCATTATTCTAATATCTTCAACTAAACAGTCCAAATTACTATAAGAAGACCCACCAACATTAACACTTTGATTGGTTACCTGAGCCATTTCAGATGCGGATTTTGCAAACTCCTCCTTTCGATCCACCATCACATCATTTACCATTTTCTCCAGTATCTTTCTATCACATACATCCTTCATATCCAACCCTATTTTCCACACCTCACTCACAACCCTACTATTCACGTGTTGGTCAGCAAAGTAAGGCCAGCAAATCATAGGCACCCCTGCGACGATGCTCTCCAAAGTCGAGTTCCATCCATTATGCGTAAAGAACCCGCCAACGGCTGGGTGGTTCAAGACCGCCTCTTGTGGTGCCCAATTTACTATGTAACCTCGATCCTTACTCTTCTCCATAAGCTCCATTACAACATCCTCCCCTTCACCATCTTTTCCAATCACGGAATTTGGCCTTACAACAAGCAAGAACTTCGTTTTACTGTTAAGAAGTGCATACCAAAGCTCTACAAGTTGCTCCCTTGACGTGATCGTAATGCTACCAAAACTTACATAGATAACAGATCGATTCGGTTGCTTATTGAGCCAAAAGATGCAGCTTTTATCCACTTCCCAAAGTGTATTCGAGAAGTGATCATATGATTCTCCATGTTCTGCATTGAGTCTAGTGTTTAATTGAGCATGTAAGGGTCCAACGGCATAGACACGAGGGCATTTGGTGCGTATTTGAGATAGTATAGGCCCATCGAGCTCTTCCGCGGTGTTGAGTATCAAGGCGTCGGCTTGAAGGCTCTTTCGTGTCTGTTTTACGACTAGATTCATAATTGATTCTTCAATGTCCAGTTTTCGACAAAAAGTAGGAAGATCTCGACATCGAAGATAAGTTTCCATGCCTGGCACTGTCGTTATTAACCGGTCCATGTCTTCACTTCCTTCAATTGTTTAACAAAAACCCATTTACTAGTGTCAATGATCACAAACCCAATTAATTCAAACTCATATCAGGTTCAAATTTATTTAATCATAAAAATTTAACAACTCAAATTTGAAATGATTTAAGCTCATACATGATTACAACCTTGAAAGATGCGAACTTAAAAACAACGGGAACAAATTACCCAAAGTGGTCCAAACTTAAGCATTAAACCCGAATGGAAAAAATCCTGAAATGATTCAACTTGAAAAACCCATCAATTTAGAATGATTTGTATTTAAAATGACTCAAACTTAAAATAAATGGATACAAAAACCCAACTAATTACCCTAAAGTGACCCAAAAATAAAATGACCCAAAATAACTCGAATTTATAAGTCAAATTAGTAAATCAAAATGACAAGAACCAAAGTTATTCCAATCCGAAACAATCCAAACCTCTTAAAAAAAAATTGAAACATGAAATGATATAAATTTTTTAAATTCCGAATTAATCAAACTTAAACCAAATCAACTCGCCTAATTAACAGGAATATTCCAAATGTCTTTCTCGTTAATTTCTTCAACATGCTTGTAAAATCATTTCGACTTACGGTTTTTTGTTATTCTAAATTAAAAACAGTGCTAAACATGGTACAATAAACAAAGTTGATGAAAAAGAAGTGGATTTACCATTGATAGGAAGCTCCCCAGCTTGGACTATATCAGGGATAGAATTACAAACCCAGAAACTACGAGGACTGCTGGTACGAAAAAAAATAATGGGGATTCCAAGCTCCTTTGCAACATCAAGAGCAAAGGTTAAAAACCCATCTCCAATTATGCAATCTACTGGCGGGCTACTATTCACAAGTACCTCTCTCAAACTTTCCTTCATCTTAGGTTCCATGGTATCTTCTAACGTATCAAGGAACCAGTTCCCTGACCTAGGATGATCAAGAGGGAGACCATCGGTTATGGTCTTGAATTGGAACCCTGGGTATCTTTCAAAATGGGCAGCAATATTGTTGAACTTGACCAAGCGTTCATGGTTGTGGTGGGAGTTGAGGAAAGTGAGCTTGAAGCCGGCTATAGCTAGCAGTTCAGCTAGCTTAATCATGGAGTTTATATGGCCTTGTAATGGGAAGGGGAAGACGAGGACATGTGGAGGACGGGATTGAGAGGATCGATCCTGCTCCATCTAATTGGAGGATCTGTTTTGAGGGGCTTTTTGAGTTTTATGTGCTAAAGAATCGACAATTTGGAAGCTAATTAATGGCCAAAAGATGTCTTTGGATAAGGTGATTAATGGCCAATTGGGCTAAGAGTAAAGTTAGAAAACTTTTTCTTGTCTAAAATTAAATTATATTTTTTATAATGATAAAAATATAATTTCATTATTTTTAATAGTTTTTATTTTTATAATTTTTATAATGATAAAAATATAATTTTATTATTTTTAATAGTTTATATTTTTATAATTTTTAAAAGATTAAATCAAAATTTTATCACTTTAAGGGGTTAAAGTGTAATTTTATGTATAATAATTTAAAATTTTAAAAATTTTAAAAGACCTACATGAAATAGGGGGATTAAGTCCACTGTCAGCCCTTCTAGCTACGCCCATGTACCTATCTTCAATGACCTTATTTTCCATTTCCATTCCAATGTAGAATTATTGTATCTTGCCTATTTTAAAGCGTATGGTGTGACATTCTCTCCCATTCAATCTGTGACGTTCTAGTCACGAGTTACTGTTACAGCTAATCCATTATGTCATCTCACTTTCTGAGATGTTATTGTGAAATTGGGCAATTAAGGATTATTTTGATACCAATTATTATGGTATCATTACTCTTTTCCCAAAAGACATATGTGATTGGATGTGTGGTGCACTTGCTTATATTCTTAATGACTTTCCCTTTCTTTTCGAGATTAATACATTCTATCTTTTTTTTTTAAAGTGCTTGACATGATATTTATTTTCCAAATATGACAAATTGTTAAAAAAATAAAATCTAAAAAGTTTATTTAAAAGTTGTATTATAATTTATTGGGGCTAAAATTTATATATAGGTAAATTAATTTTATTTTAATTTTTTTAAGTTTTAAGAGAAAATATGATTATAATATTATTTTTGTTTTCTAATATATATTTTCAACTCACCCATTTAAAGTAAATTAATTAAGGATTTTATTTATTTTTTTATTAAAGTAATTTTTTATTTCATGCAATTAATGTAAATTAATATTATTGAAATGGTTGAGCATAATTAAAATATTACACCAAATAAAACCTTCAAAACCATAAACAAAAGCTTGAATGAAAATAATAGGCTTCAAAATCATAAATAAAAATTACTAGTTAATTTACATATTGGTCATTCGAATTCAGAAAGTTATAAAATAGTCATAAAATTATTTGAATGTCACGTATCTGCGAACTAAATTCTAAATAACTTTCTTCTTCGATCTCCAACACTGACTGTTAGATCGACTTGAATCTAAGGTATGTTATTCTATTTCTTGATGGGTACTGATCTACCATACTATTTGTCGAATTATTGCTTGGAGCTCGTCAATAAAATTTAAAGCTAATGACTTAAATAAAAACTTTCGAATAGTTTAATGACTATTTTATATATCTTGTTAATTAATCAAAATGTGAACTTATTAATATTTAAAAACCTTGGATCTAATCTTAAAAAAAGGGGTAAATTACACCAACAGTCACTCAATTTCGAGATAGTTAATAAAATAGTCACTTTGGTTTCAATTCAGTCACTCAAATTTCAAAAAATAACAAAACAGTCACTAAAGTTACTGAAAAGTGACAATTCAATTACCTATTAACAGTTTCCGTTACAGACCTAATGGGATAGGTGACGTGGCTAGTTAACTAGCCACATTGGATGTCTACAATGCAAACCCACCCAATTTAAAAAGAAATTGAAAAAAAAACCTAATAACAGAAGAAGAAGAAGAAGACACTCTAAAATCCCTTTCAAAGTTTCCAACGGCCCTAATACAACCAACCCCACAAACAAATCAGTAGCATCGATGACAAGTGCTCTGGCCACCACCACTTGCACCGCCATTAAACTGGGTTAGAGTTTTTTCCCCCAATATTCTTCTCCTTCTTCCCTTAGTTGTTGTTGTGGATAAATTTCAACCTCCCCCAGCACTTGCACAGTCAAATATATACTTCATTAATTTTTCCAAGGCTAAACTTTGTCCCACAGATAATCTTGAAATACTAAATCACAAAAAAAAAAAAAAAGCCTTCTCTACCTATTTTTGGTCAATAACAATACATAAGTAACTAGAATAAAAAACAAATATTGAAGGACAATAAGAAGAATAAAGCAAGAGAAAGAGAGAAAGACATAGGTTTTTAGTATTTTTCCAGTTTCTAAATCCTAATTTTGGTTTCAATTTCTTTTTATTGTCTTCTCTTTTCAATTCAAAGTGATTAGACAGATGAAGTAAATAAGGTGAAAAAGAAAAACACTCAACACAGAGAAGAAGGAAAAAGAGCTTTCCCACTATTTTTCGTTTTTAGATTTGAGTTTTTTCTTTTTTTCTTTTTCGTCATTTCCACGTGAGATGCCAACATGGCAAGTCAACGGGCCACCTCAGCTTTCTGTTATGTCTGTAACGATAGTGACTGTTTTGTTATTTTTTAAAAGTTCAGTGACTGGATTGAAATTAGAGTGACTATTTTATCAGCTACCCCAAAGTTAAGTGGCTATTAATGTAATTTACTCAAAAAACTCCATCATTATTGCATGCCATGTGACTGCAAGTTAATTTATTACAACATTTTATTTTATGTCTTAATTAAAACAATCGAAATTGCAGCGAGGGCCGCCGACAGATTTCTCAATTCTTTCTTTTCAACCATCAATTTCATTCACCATTTTCTTTAAAGCAATTTTCCTATACCAAACATCTTTAGACTTTAGTCCCCTTCGCTTTGATAATGATCACTACCATTTTGATACCAAATAATTTAATTTAAGTTAAATTTTAATAAAAAAATTAATATATTTTAATTAATTTCAATCAATATCAATTTATATTGATGATTATCATAACTCGTATCAATTAATACGAGATAATAATATTTTAAACTAATTTTTAACATTTTTATCTTATCAATTGAAAATCATATATTAGTATAAAAGCAAGCAAATACTATTATTAATTTAAAAGTTGACAAGGATGTAAGAGGTAATTAAAGAAACTAGGGTCAAATTATTTAATTCGAAATTAGCAGGAACCTAGGAAATAATTTAATAAAAAAAGTGGGGATGGGAAAGGCCCCTCATTTTGTTGTCCCTATCTCAAAATTTCACTTTTTTAACAATTTTTATTCATCATTCTTATGTCCTCAATTAGACAGTCCAAATTATAATACGAAGACCCATCAACATTCACAGATCCTTTAGCCAATTTAGCAAATTCAGCAGCGGATTTCAAAATCTCGTCCCTTTTTTCCACCATTAGATCATTCACCATTTGCTCCACAACTCTTCTATCACACACATCCTTCATATCTAATCCTAATTTCCACACTTCCTCCACAAACCTACTGTTCAATTGTTGGTCAGCAAAGCAAGGCCAACAAATCATGGGCACCCCCGCTGTCACGCTCTCCAAAGTCGAATTCCATCCGCTATGAGTCAAAAACCCACCGATAGCCTCATGGGCCAAGACATCTTCCTGTGGGGCCCAGTCCACTATGTACCCTCTTTCTTTTGTCCCTTCCACGAGCTCCGTTGGTACACCGTCACATTCCCCGTCGTTTCTCGGCACATTCTCGGGCCTTAAGACCCACAAAAACCTCTTTCCACTATTGACAAGCCCAAACCAAAGCTCCATGAGTTTCTCCCTTGGCAAAACTGCAATGCTACCGAAGCTTACATAAACAACAGATCCCTTTGGTTGCTTATCAAGCCATGAGATGCAACTCCGATCAACTTCCTTAAAACTATTCGAGGATCGATCCGACAATGCCCGATTCGTGTCGGCAAGTCTTGCCTTTAGATGCTCATGGAGAGGTCCAATGGTGTAGATTTTGGGACACTTGGTCCGCATTTGAGATAATGTAGCTCCTTCTAGCTCTTCGAAAGTGTTTAAAATGAGCCCATTGGCCTTGAAATTTTTGCTTGTTTCTCGGGCCATAAGTTGGAGAAGTGGGTCCTTTAGATCACTAACTTTGCAGAAGCTAGGAAGGTCTCGGAATCTAAGAAAAGTTTCCATGCCTGTTACACTTGTTATCAAGCAATCCATGTCTTGATTACCTTATAAATTTTTCACAAGACAACACATTGTAAGTAGATAAGAAAGCTCGAAGACTCGAGAATCACTTTTCGTAAGACTTTTATAATGCTTATGTTAAAATTTGAGATTTAATTTTTTTATTTTAATTTGGTATAATTTAATGTCTTTATTTTTATAATATCAGCATGTTCAAATTGATAAAATTGTTAGTTGCTATATTTAAAGTGCTTATGTGAATTCTTTAATTTTATGTTCAACTATAATAAATTTACATGTCAATCGAAAATTTTAAAATTTTATAAATTTTACCCATAATCACTTTGACAAGAGTAATTAATGTACCAAATTTAAAATGATAAAGAAACTAAAATCATAATTCAATGTTTTGTGCCCTTTCAACACAATTATCTCAATGCAATAATTTTAATTTTAAAATTTTCTAAATAGTGTGGGATTAAACTAACCACTAACACTACAACTTAGTGAACAGTAATTGAAAAAAATATTATACACATTATGGGGAGGTCGACTCTATTAAGAGAAGTTTGTTAGTAGTAATTTCACTAATATCGACTCATTAAGAGATATGCTAACTCTCGATTCACAACAGTTTATAGACTTCTTTTAATGGGATCACCTTCCTCAACAAATTAATTAAATAATATCGCATACCTTTGATTGGAAGCTTTCCTGCTTGGATCATATCAAAAATAGAGGAAAAAACCCATACGCAACCAGCACTAATGGTACGAAATGGAATAATGGGGATCCCAAGCTCGTTAGCAACATCAAAGGTAAGCCCTAAAACACCATCTCCTATGATACAATCCGGAGGTGGGTTAATCTCAAACAACATTTGTTTAAAAATTGGCTTGGTTATCAATTCCAAGCTCCCAAACATATCCCTCATGGCAACGCCTACACGAGGATGATCTTGGGGAAGACCATCCGGTATCGCCTCGAATTTGAACCCTGGATATTGAGAAAAACGGGAAAGAATATCGGTGTGACGAATGAGACTTTCATGGTTGTACTCGGAGTTTAGGAAGGTGACCCTTAGGCTTGCAAGTGCCAAAAGCTCAGCAAGCTTGAGCATGGAATTCACATGGCCTTGTGCTGGGAAAGGGAAGATGAGTACATGAGGAGATTGGTGCACTGCCTCCATCTTTTGGGGTGTCTCCACTCGATTTTTCTTGTGAAAATATATATCAACTAGATACTAATTTACATATAATAATTTGTATCGATTTCGTAAGTAACTTCCCTTCAATTTTGATTATAATTTATGAAATGTCAAATTGAGTGACTCACATTAAATTTTTTGCATCGTACAAAGGAAGAAGCAGGAAATTAAAAAAAAAAAAAAATCAAGACTTTTGGAGTGATAATAAAAGCACCTCGAATTTTCTATTGGCCATTGGTTAACTAAAACCTAGAGATTGCTAAAATCTTTGGCTGCATTGCATTAAATTGGCCTGAAATTAATTTTTTTTTAAATAATGAGTTTTTTTCGGATCGAATTAGAATTCAAACTTAAATTATTTTAAGAAAAATCAAGCTCAATTTATTAAAAATTCTTTTTTATTAAATTTATATGTGGAAGGATAAAGAAAAAAGAATGTGAATACAAATTTAAGTCTAGTTAGTATTCGGATAAAACTTTCCCAATGATAGTATTATATAACATCAATTTTAGATTCGATTTTTTCTACCTCTATTCATTATAAAAAATATTATACATAAAATTTTAAACTAATGTTGTTATCAACTTAAATCTACTAATGACATTATACAAATAGGACTAAATTAAAGTAGATCTATTAAAATTTAAAATTTAGCGACTAAAATCATAATGAACCAGTTTTTTTACTAACCTTTTGAAACACTTTTGGGCCGAAGACAACTTTGTATGTAACCCACTACCCTGGACTTTGCTTATGCTTCAACCTTTGTCGGCTTTCGGCATAAATCTTCTATATAATCGAATAATCTTTTATACAATACCAATTTTAGTAATAATCTTTTTCTGAATTTTTAAATTGAAAAACTACTTAAACGTGCTTGAGGATAGGAAATTTTTTTGAATCCATCTAGTTCGATTTGACCTGACTCAATTTGTTATAGTCAATTTTTTTTTTTTAAAATCAGGTCGAAATTGAATTTGAGGTAAATCTCCTTTATCTTATTTTGAATTGTCGTACCCCAATTTTGCCCGAGCCTACAAACCACTACAGCCCATTATACCTAAAAACAGACCCAACACCAAAATTTTAGCCCAAACCCGAAGCCCAAAATTCAGCCCAACAACAAAATTAAAAAAAAAAAAAGAAACCCTAGCCCCTAGGTCTGCCCCACCTTCTGACCCTTGACCTTCTAACCGCCGCAGCTCATCCCCACTTGCCCTGCCGAGGCCACCTGCTCCACCGCCCTTCGTATGCCTTGCCCATACCCTGCAAAACAAAGGCAGCACCAACAAAAGCCAACAACAGCAAGCAGAGAACAGCAAAAGGCAGAAATAAAGCCAATATTTTGTAATATTTTCGGGCTATAAAAGCCAGGACCGAAACCAATGTAAGAGGGGGAGGAGAGACTGATTATTGGATTAAAAAAAAACAAGAAATACAATCAAATAGAAGTCAAAAAAAAAAAGAAAATCAAAAGGTTGAGTTCGTCTTATTTTCTATTGCTATTTACTGCCATTTTTACTTTTTTTTTATCTTTTAACAAACAAAATACTAAATCGAAAAAGAAACGAAAAAGAACTCACCTAAACGCTGGAGGCGCGTCTCGAAGCCCCTTCCTTCTTCGTCGCCGAGGCCGAAAGCAGAGGAGGAGGCTTTCTCTTTCGAGCTTTGAGGAGCCAAGGCTCGGCCTCCTAACGAACTCCGAAACAGGGCCCAAGGGCTTATCTCCACGCATCGTTGTCCGCCGAACTGGTGGGGGTGCGTCGATCGGCCGGAGAAACCCCTGTTAATCGGGGAAGACGAAAGAGAGAGGAAGAGTTGAGAGAAAGATAGGTTAGGGGGGGCTGCTGTGTTTAAGATGGTTTTATGACCATCAGACGAAACGGCACCGTTTGAGGAGGGAAGGACCCGCGCGTTGACCCGCCCCGACGGGGAGATCCGCGTGTTTCTGGCCCTAAGGGTTATTTACCCTTTCAGCCCCTCTTCTTCTTTAACGTTTCTATTTCGGTCCTTTTTTTGTTTCCAATTTGGCCATGCTTGTTTCATTTTGTCTCAATTTGGTCATCGGGTTCATTTTGAAGTAGTTGCGAAACGGTGCGTTTAGAGATTTGGGAATAATATCCGCTTTGATCCCTAGTCTTTTGAGCGCATATCATTTTAGCCCTTCCCCTTTCTGTTATATTTTTAAATCGACCCCAAAATTTCATTTTAATTTCAATTCAATCCCTTTTTAGTTAATCTGCGATTTTTATTCCTTTTATTATTATTATTATTATTATTACTATATTATTACTATATTATTACCATATTATTATTATTATTATTATTATTATTATTATTATCATTATTTTATTGTCACTACCACCATTTTACTTATTTATTTGTTTATTTCATGTTTATGCTTTATTATTATTTTGCATATTATTTTCTATTATTACTATTACCTTATTATTACTACTATATCACTACTATTACTATTATTACATTATAATATTTGCTTATTCTTTTGCTTATATTATATTATTTATTAATGACTATTACTATTATTATTTTGTCTTTCATTTTATTCTTCATTACTACTTATACATTATATATTATTATTAGTATTATTTATATTTTCATTGTCATCATTCTTTATTATTGTTATCATTATTATTATTATTATTATAATTATTATTATTAATACTACCACTTGTTTTCATGTCATTATTTTCATGTTGTTATTATCATCCTATTATTTTCATCGCAATGGTTATTTTATTTTCATCATTTATTGTTATAATTATCCAATATTATCATCATCGTTGTTAGTAATATTTTTACACATGTTCATCATCAAACAAAATATATTTTGTAAAATTATTGTGTTTCATTTAAAAGTTTTTTTATAAAGGCAATGTTTTGTATTTAGAAATTCGGGGAATAGTGCCCTAACGTACTGAGTTGCGATTTTCTGTTTCATTAAATAATTAAACATCCTTCGATTTAACTCCGTAAAACATGAGACGACTTTGATTACGACAGACTAAAACATCGTGTCCTAACGTACTGGATGTGATGTTTATATCTTTTCGGACCAAAGAAATCTTGATTTTTGGCTCGGATGCCTACACTTATTTTTAGTTTAAACACTATAAGATCAAAGAATATTTTACAAAACACTTCATTTCGTCCAAAGGTTTTCAAATAAGGCAATGTTAATGTGTTTAGAAATTCGGAGAATAGTGCCCTAACGTGCTGGGTCGCGATTTTCCGTTTGACTAAAATACTAAGCATGCTTTTAATAAATTTCACGAACTCCGAGATAACTTTGATTACGAAGGCTTCGAATATCGTGTCCTAACGTGCTGGATGTGATGTTTGTATCCTCTCGGAATAAAGAAATCTCAAATCTCAGCCTCAACTACCCAAGCATTTTTTAAAAAAAAGATCCGAATTTTAAAATCGTTTCAAATCTTCGACATCGAGACATTGATTAATCAGTTTGGTACTAATTTTGGGCGTGACGAGGGTGCTAACCCTTCCTCACACGTAACTAACTCCCGAGCCCGTTTTCTCAAAATTCGCAGACCAAAAACATCGTTTTAGTAAATCAAAATATTTATTAAAATAAAGGTGACCCGATCACATCTAATAAGGTCGGTGGCGACTCCTGCTGTATTTTCATTTTCAAAACCAAAAGTCGTTTCCCGTTTTCTTCAAAAAAATGGTTACGACAGCTTGGCGACTCCACTGGGGATGTTAAAAAGTGAGTCAAGCCATAATTGATTATTTATTGTTTTTTGTCGAAGATTCGAAAATTTGATTTAAAACTTTGATTTGAAAATTATGATCCTTTTATTGCATGTTGCTCTAATCTCGGCATTGCATTGTGTGACCGTTGTGGTCACACCCTTAAGTGGGAGTGAGAAGCTACTCCTTCGTGAGGTTTTCACCTCCGTGCAGGATAGTGGATCGCTTTCGGGATACATCCGTACCTATGTCTTCGTGAGGTTTTCACCTCCGTGCAGCCATAGGGAAATGTATTCCCCTGAACCGAACTTGGTCCGTATGAGCCTATAATGGGTGAGGATCGAAGAATCTGTTGGTTCGGGTACCTCAACTATAGAACTGAACCGCATATAGTGAACCCTAGGAGCCCACCTTAAATAGAACTACGTCAAACCTTAGTGGTCACCCAGGTAGGTGTTTGTTCATTTTCACTGGCTTTATACTTTGCAATACTAACTCGTTGTATTTTATTTTCGTGCATATCATCTCATTTCTTTAGAGGTATCGGTTCATGGTCGGTTTTTAAGTTAGAAAGCTGGTTATGGAGAACGGGTTCCTTGATAAAGTGGAAGACAATGTAATCGTCCGTATATAATCAGAACCTAGGCAGTTAGAAGGGTATGGATCCATTTGAGCAAATGGGGCAGTGCTAAAATCTCAACCACCTATGCTTCCTGATGTTGTTCCAATCAAAACTAAATTGGATGTGAAAAAGATTGTATGACATTTCATGGCAATACATGGTAGAAAGTAATTATACTCACCAATCACTTCAAAGTGAGCGGGTAGGGTACGGATAGACACTTCTACCATTACAGTGTTTCTCTTTCATGTGAAGATGACAACCCTGTAGATGACAAGGGTGTTGGAAGGAAAGTGATTGGCAGAGGGCAAGAGACCTATGACAATGAATTGGCTAAAAAGGACTTTGCTTACGACGGGGAGAAAAGTTTATTTACTATTAATTCTCTTCCAAATAACAAGCATAAGTTTACAATTGTATTTGAAGATGTTACATCTAACAGAAACAACGGTAGTGCAAGGCCTGATGACTCAAACGGTGCGAACAGGAAATCTGAAAACTCTCAAGAAACACTGAGGATGATGGTTGTCATTTTAAGGTAGCATGCTGCGAAGCAGGGATGCCTACTGGTTTGCCAATCTTTCAAGATAATCGGAACAACTTCACAGATGTTAGAGGAGGTACCCTTGACTATAGGGGTTTCCATTCAAGTTTCATAGCCACTCAAAGAGGCCTTTCCCGGAATATTCGTCCTAGTCCGGTTGTGGATTCTTTGCCAATCAGAATGCGATAGATCCTGGCTAAACAAAGCCTTGAGAACCTGAAGACAAAAGTCAATCCATCCAATCACGAGTACAAGATCACTGGATTGAGCGAGCAGTTGTGCAAAGATCCGTTGTTTTCATTAAAGGAGAAAAGTGTGAAAAAGTTAATGGTGAAGCTGAGAATCCAGAGATTACTATCTATAACCATTTTATCGACCATCACAACATACAGTCGCGCTTCTCTAAATCTCAGGAAAGAATGAAAGCCTTCACAGGGGAGCAACCATAGTGCCGAGCCAACGCTGCATTCTTGTGGTGTTTCTTTAAGCACTAATTTCACCCAAGTCGAAGGTCGTGCTCTGTCAGGGGTAATGATGGAAATTTCTTTCTGAAGAATGGGCGTTGGAATTGGTGAAACAATCTAGGATGGAAGGATAGGCTGTTGTAAACTTCTGGGCTCATCGTTATGATCCAAACAACATTGCAAGGGATTTGATTCTTGTGAAGAAATGAAAAGAATTTATATTGACCCGGTTAGACAGATTCAAAGAGACGAACCAGAATAGATGACTTTCACCTGTGGTTAGAATTGGAAATGCTATCGAACGGAAACAATGTAAAATGTCTGGAGCTCCGCAGTTTCTTCTTTGTCTAGAAAAATTCTAATCTTTATGAGCCTTGAAGGCGGAAGAATCCCTCGGGGTATGGCGCTAGCTAGAGTGAATGATTAATACTTTCCTGAAAAATTGATACTAAGCTTGGACAGCCTCTTCACTACCATTGAAGATATAACTCTGCAATCGAGTTGAAGTTAAGTCTGAACAAGATTAAGGAAATGAAGTGTGGGATCAAAAAGTTAGAACCAGCATTACACAATTGTGAACTGCGGGTCGAGCTTCTTGAAACAAGAAAGGAGTGTTGGAAAGAAGAACTTCATCATTCTTATGATCATCAAGTTAAAAAGTCGAGATTACTTCGTGAGGGAAATGATGGTTCAGACGCAAGAGGTAGTTGGTCATCTACAGATTTTGGCATTACAGGTGGATATGTTAAGCATAAAATATGGGCTACAGTCTGATCACAGTCAAAAGCTAGCTCCATTGCTTGGGAAATCAAAACTTTTAGGACTTAGGACAAAAGCATATAGTAGTCCCTTTTATGTAAAAGAACTTGTTTTCTAATAAAGTTTTCTAAAATGAAGTTGATCAGAATCAATGCCTCTTTGCATTCATGTATTCGCACTACATTGCATTCGCATTACATTGTATTCATTTACATTAGACTTTTACAAAAGGACCCTAATTAGGTAAAATGTTTCAATTAACATGGAAAACATGGAACAAAGGTTGGCGAGGATAGAGCAAAGGCAAATACAGATGCAAGAGCAATTGACCCAAGGTCAACAAGAAATGCGAGAGCAAATGCTAGACTTCCAAAAGAACATGATGGGCCAGCTAACTCAGTTACTAGCCGGAGGACTTGAAAAAAAGAGTGACCCAGTAACCGACAATGTGGATAATGATGAAGACATCGTTTATTCCCCAATAAGTGTCCCAACTCAACCAGACGCGCATTCTCGCGTGGAACCTGTCATTATTGGATCTCAATATAGGACTGATACTTCGGTGTTGCTGAATTCTCCAATGGGCCTTGGTAATAAGCAAGTCAATCACGTTGTTTTTGGCCTACCAGAGGCAAAGAAAAAGGGAGAAGGGGCTTCAACAGCCCCAAAGAGGAAGGATAAAGATGGGGCTAGCATGAGTGGGTATGCCAAGGGTTATTCGAAATCGTTTACAATAAACCAGCCAAAGAAGGTAGTTACCAGTCACCTGGTCCCCCCAAAGCAAAAACCCAATCCAGGATTGTATTCGGAAAAACCTCAATTCACTCTTATTCCCATGACGTATAGAGAGTTATACCAGAACTTATTCGATATGCATATTGTAGCTCCTTATTATATAAAACCACTGCAACCTCCATACCCAAAATGGTATAACCCAAATATCCAGTGCGAGTATCATGCGGGGGTTACAGGGCACTCGATAGAAAATTGTACAGCTTTCAAGAAGTTGGTGGAAAAATTCATCAAAATAGGTGTTGTGGAGATATGCGAAGCACCAAAAGCAGAAGCATAAACCTGGGAGCATTTTGAGCAATGAGACTGCAGAAGAAATTCCTATAGTATTTAGAAGCTTACCTAGAGTAATGTACGAAGTATACTTGTTGCTTTAAGCCTAGAAGCAATAAGATCTCTTTTGTGAAATAGGCTCGTGTTTTGAATTACTACTTTAGTAAAATGCATCTTTTTGAACCAATATTTTTATTTCCCATGCTATACATTTTATTGAATATTCTTTTATTCTTCATTCATAAATAACCATTCATTCTCTGGAAATTGCTTTCATACCGGCGGTGGGTCCCAGATATCAATGACATGAGCGACGCTGTTACGAACTCCCTTTCTAGTGAGATATGTGTCTAGAAGGATCTAAGGACTTAGAAGATGACAGAGATTGCAACATATTTCCTAACTTGTTAAAAATGACAGATCCTACCTCGCGAAATGTCAGCCAACACTACAAGCCAATGAGGAAAATGAAGATGGAAGCTTAGCTCACCGCAAGAATAAGACAAGACATTATCGTATGATCACATTCAGACATGTCGAGGCCACTGAAACAAGGATTCCCTATATGCGGGGGCATAGGCGCTGTCAAGCTAGTCTCCTCATAATCTTTTAGCCAACATCAATTTGTATTCATGGTCATTGAGAGGGTAAAGGTCGCTTCACATGCCAAAATTACAAAGTCAGCAGTCGTCGACTTCAACTTCAACTTCAAAAAAAAAAAAAAGAAAAAGAAAAAAAGAAAAAAAGAAAAAAAAAGAAAGAAGAAGAAAAAGAAGAAGAAGAAAGAGGGAATGGCGATAAAGAATGCCAGAAAAAAAATGTGTTTAACATAATGACACGAATTCATAGTCTGTTTAAAGATCATACACCACATCAGTGCAGCAAGACAGCCAAAAACCATTCAGTTTTTTCTAACAACAACTGATATTTGTAAAAGTTGGCATAGAGAAGTTACCATTTACCCGCTATATTTCGTGAACGTTGACTAAGACCTTTACCGGAGCAACGCCTTTCTCGTTAGTTTACAAAATAGGAGCAGTTATTGGAAGCTAATATTCCTTTTTGGATAAAGTAAAACGTCTACAATAAGTCTGATTGAAGCATTCACACGGGCTTACGACAAAAAAAAAGGTTCGTTCAAAAGACCTGCATTAAGAAGGATTCTTCTTATCCGAAAGGACTCCAGAAGAAAAGTAGGTGCCTTATGTAACAAAAAGGCCAGGGCTTGGAAAACATAGACATGAATCAAGATGGATGACAAGGACTTGCCCAATCCTGTGAGTTCAAATTTGCAAAAAAAAAAAAGGAGAGAAAAGAAAAGCACAAAAAAAAAATGCAGAAAGGAAAGAAAAAGAAGAAAAGGAGAGGCCAAGATGAAAACACACAAAAGGCACCTTGAGACCAAAAGGGGATTTGAGTTGAAAACCCGAGAAGGGCAGCTCAAATTTTGATCGAAAGTAAGGCATACAGTAGTATGTTGCGTCTTGGAGCATCGAAAAAGTACTCCGGATCCCCTGAACACATATTGAGCCTAAAATGGTCCTCAAGAAGTTCGAACAGAGAAGCTCAAGCTGCGATATCTAGGGCTCCTAGCTTCTATTTTACCAATTTTTGTTATTTATTTCCCTTGCAAAATACTACCAATAAATTTTCCTTCCTAATTGCATTTGCTATCTTTGCTTAACCTATTTGTTTCGAGCTATGCTCCTAGCTGACTTCGTTCATATCTGCAGTTATGATATCTTTCAGGCATTTTGCATTGAAATAGCGATTAATGGACTAACGACACTTTCGCAAAAAGAGTTCCGCATATTACTCTAGGAAACCTCTAAGTAGTATCGGAACCTGAAACAGGACTATTGCTTAATACTCATCGAGTTTAAGGCATAGGAATAATGGTGGAGGAAAAGTCATAACTGAGGCTATCTCTTCGAATTTTGTCAAAAACGGTGATTGAACAAAATGACGAGGCATTACGTCAGCAGTACCATCTTGATGAAAAAAGGCGATGTATGAATGGGGAATCATTCGCGCAAAAAAAAAGAGGAGATTTTGTATCCATGCAACTATCATGCGTACACACCTGATCACAATCCCCGGGAATAAGAAGGTGCAACAGACCAAATCATTTACAAATTCTATACCCATGAGTCGTAGTGGGATTGACTGAAGATGACATAGATTCTACACCCCTGAGTCGTAGTGGGATGGATTGAAGATGACACAATTTCTATACCATTAAGGCACAATGGGTTGATCTGAAGATGGTACAGGCCTTAAAGTCCTATATGTGCCGTGAAGTGGGCCTTGAAGTCACATTGGGGCAAATTGTTTGAGCAAAATATGATTGTTTCTTTGAAGTTTCTGGCAAAAGTACCAGCAAGAGCGAGATATCAGGGTTGTACGACTCTGGTGGATGACGAGCAGTGATAACCCTATGCATAAAAAGGGGTCATTTCATTTTACATTCATTCATATCATTAGGAGCATGCGATCATCGCATTTTGATCCTTATACAGTTCTAACAAAGAATCATTATCATGACATTCTGCATTCATGCAAATGTCCTCCATGATATCATTTAAGTAGGAGCATTCGATTTATTACGATCAGTACATCTTAATCATTATGGAAAAGTATCATTCTCATGACATTCTACATTCATAACACACGTAGTTAGGAGTATTTGGATCATTCCTATCATGACATCCTCGTTATTTGCATAAGCATAAGCACGTAAAAATAATTCTACAGGACGAATTCCCCAGAGAATGATGTAGCAATATCAAAGATTTCAGATGTTGTCCCTCAGCGGGGCAGATCAAAGATCGAAGACATCAATCTGGTGGTCCCTGAGTTTGCAGAAATCAGATTGAAGGTAGTGGATTTGGACTTCTTGAAGTTGCAGGAAGCAGATCGAAGACATCAGGCTGGTGGTCCCTGAGTTTACAGGGATCAGATTAAAGATAGCAGAGACATTCCTGAAGTTGCAGGAAGCAGATCGAAGACATCAGTCTGATGATCCCTAAGTTTGCAGGGATCAGATTAAAAATAGCGATTTGACCTTCCCGAAGTTGCGAAGCGGCATCGAATACATCGATCCGTGATCCCCGAGTTTGCGGGGATCGATTGAAAATAGCGATTTGACCTTCCTGAAGTTATAGGAAGCAGATCGAATACATCGACCGTGATCCTCGGGTTTGCGGGATCGATTGAAGAAAGCAGATTTGACATTCCTCGCTTGCGAAGCGGTCGAATACATCACCGATGATCCCCGAGTTTGCGGTGGATCGATTGAAGAAAGCAGATTTGACATTCCCGAAGTTGCGGGAAGTAGATTGAAGACATCGATCGTGATCCCCGAGTTTGCGAGAGATCGATTGAAGATAACGATTTCACATCCCCGAAGTTGCAGGAAGCAGATCGAAAACACTTTCGGCTTTATCTCTCTCGAGTTGCGGTTAAGGTAGAAGCCATTTGCAGAAAATCAATAAGTCAAGGTACGGCCAAAACCGGGCAAAATTGGTCCTTTTAAAATCTTTGCTCCATTCTCGTTACACGACAATGAGCAAAGAGGGGCAGCTGTCGTACCCCACTTTTGCCCGGGCCTATAAACTCCTATAGCCCATTATACCTAAAAATGCAGACCCAACACCAAAATTTCATTTCAAACCCAAGCCCAAAATTCAGCCCCACTTGCCCCCGCCGAGGCCACTGCTCCACCGCCTTCTTCGTATGCCTTGCCCATACCCCGCAAAACAAAGGCAACATAACAAAAGCCAACAACGAAGAAGCGAGAGAACAAAGAAAAGGCGTAAATAAAGCCAATATTTTGTAATATTTTCGGCTATAAAAGCCGAAACAAACCAATGTAAGAGGGGAGGAGAGATCGATTATTGGATTCAAAAAAAAAAAAGAAATACAATCAAATAGAAGTCAAAAAAGAAAAAGAAAATCAAAAGGTTGAGTTCATCTTATTTTTCTATTGCTATTTACTGCCATTTTTACTTTTTTTATCTTTTAACAAACAAAATACTAAATCGAAAAAGAAACGAAAAAGAACTCACTGAGAACGCTGGAGGCGCGTCTCAAGCCCCTCCCTTCTCCGTCGCCGAGGCCAAAAGCGGAGGAGGAGGCTTTCTCTTCGAGCTTTGAGAAGCTAAGGCTTGGCCTCCTAATGAACTCCAAACAGGGCCCAGGGCTTATCTCCACGTATCATTGTCCGCCGAATCGGTGGTGGTGCGTGCGTCGATCGGCGGAGAAACCCCAGTTAATCGGGGAAGACGAAAGGGAGAGGAAGAGTTGAGAGAAAGATAGGTTAGGGGGGCTACTGCCGTGTTTAAGATGGTTTTATGACCATCAGACGAAACGGCACCATTTGAGGAGGGAAGGACCCGCGCGTTGACCCGACTCGACGGGGAGATCCGCGTGTTTCTGGCCCTAAGGGTTATTTACCCTTTCAGCCCTTCTACTTCTTTAACGTTTCTATTTCGGTCCTTTTTTTGTTCCCAATTTGGCCACGCTTGTTTCATTTTGTCTCAATTTGGTCATCGAGTTCATTTTGAAGCAGTTGCGAAATGGTGCGTTTAGAGATTTGGGAATAATATCCGCTTTGATCCCTAGTCATTTGAGCGCATATCATTTTAGCCCTTCCCCTTTCTGTTATATTTTTAAATCGACCCCAAAATTTCATTTTAATTTCAATTCAATCCCTTTTAAGTTAATCTGCGATTTTTATTCCTTTTATTATTATTATTATTATTATTACTATATTATTACCATATTATTACCATATTATTTCTTATTATATTATTATTATTATTATTATTATCTTCATTATTATTATTATCATTATTTTATTGTCACTACCACCATTTTACTTATTTATTTGTTTATTTCATGTTTATGCTTTATTATTATTTTGCATATTATTTTCTACTATTACTATTGCTTTATTATTACTACTATATCACTACTATTACTATTATTACATTATAATATTTGCTTATTCTTTTGCTTATATTATATTATTTATTAATGACTATTACTATTATTATTTTGTCTTTCGTTTTATTCTTCATTACTACTTATACATTATATATTATTATTAGTATTATTTATATTTTCATTGTCATCATTCTTTATTTTTGTTATCATTATTATTATTATAATTATTATTATTATTAGTACTACCACTTTTTTTTATGTCATTATTTTCATGTTGTTATTATCATCCTATTATTTTCATCGCAATGGTTATTTTATTTTCATCATTTATTATTATAATTATCCAATATTATCATCATCGTTGTTAGTAATATTTTTGCACATGTTCATCATCAAACAAAATATATTTTGTAAAATTATTGTGTTTCATTTAAAAGTTTTTTTATAAAGGCAATGTTTTGTATTTAGAAATTCGGGGAATAGTGCCCTAACGTGCTGGGTTGCGATTTTCCGTTTCACTAAATAATTAAACATCCTTCGGTCTAACTCCGTAAAACATGAGACGACTTTGATTACGAGAGACTAAAACATCGTGTCCTAACGTACTGGATGTGATGTTTATATCTTTTCGGACCAAAGAAATCCTGATTTTTGGCTCGGATGCCTACACTTATTTTTAGTTTAAACACTATAAGATCAAAGAATATTTTACAAAACACTTCATTTCGTCCAAAGGTTTTCAAATAAGGCAATGTTAATGTGTTTAGAAATTCAGAGAATAGTGCCCTAACGTGCTGGGTCGCGATTTTCCGTTTGACTAAAATACTAAGCATGCTTTTAATAAATTTTACGAACTCCGAGATAACTTTGATTACGAAGGCTTCGAATATCGTGTCCTAACGTGCTGGATGTGATGTTTGTATCCTCTCGGAATAAAGAAATCTCAAATCTCAGCCTCAACTACCCAAGCATTTTTTAAAAAAAAGATCCGAATTTTAAAATCGTTTCAAATCTTCGACATCAAGACATTGATTAATCAGTTTGGTACCAATTTTGGGCGTGACGAGGGTGCTAACCCTTCCTCACACGTAACCGATTCCCGAGCCCGTTTTCTCAAAATTCGCAGACCAAAAACATCGTTTTAGTAAATCAAAATATTTATTAAAACAAAGGTGACCCGATCACACCTAATAAGGTCGGTGGCGACTCCTGCTGTATTTTCATTTTCAAAACCAAAAGTCGTTTCCCGTTTTCTTCAAAAAAATGGTTACGACATGAATTATTGACAATAATATCTCTAATATATATACATATGAGAAAAGATTCTATGAAACAATGACGCCACGTCTTCTGTATCCTTTTCCAATAGGTTTATGCCACATCAGCATTTTTATCTTGAATTTCAGTATTTTTATCCTGAATTTCAGGATTTTAATTTGGATTTAATTTTATTCAAAATAAAAATGTTGAAATTCAGGATAAAAATACTGATGTGGCATAAATCTATTGGAAAGGGATACAGATGACGTGGCGTCACTATTTCATATAATCCTTTCCCATATACATATATTAATTTTTTTATTTTGATGAATAAATATATAAATAAAAATAAAAATATTAAAATTTAATTCTAAATTAAAAAAATTAATTTTATTTGTTTCAAAATAAAAATAAAATAATTAAATAGTAATGTTATTTTCTTAAAAATAAAAATAAATTAATTAAATTAAGTTCAAGTTGGAATAAGATTGGGCAAAGTCAAGACTTCACTAAAGGCTAATACTTTCAGGGTTTGTGATTTTTCGTGCCAACAATATCATTTTCATAATTTAAATTTAAATTTTTAAAAATATAATATCTCTTACAATCGCACCAATCCTTATTAGTTTAATTCACTATTAATATATAAAATAAAACAAAGCTACCAATTCTATACAATTAATATAAAACTCACCAATAATTATTATTAGATTGTATGGTAACGAGTTGAATTATTTTTATGCAAGTTGAATGATTCAAGCTTTGCAAAAGAAAAAAGAAAAATCACTTTTTACCCTTTAACAAAACTTGTAACTTTTCAAATTATTATGCGATAAAATTTATCTTCAAAAATATTAAAAATATAATTTCATCCTTTAAAATATTATAAAATATAAATAATGAAAATTCCACCTCTTTAAAAAAAAAAAATCCCACCGCTTGAACTTGCATTGCATGGAAAGTTTGAAGAAAAACTCGAGAAATTCAAAGAAGATGGTCTCAAATTCAGCCAAATGGTGACATATCTTTACCATCTCATGCCATGGAATGCCACGTACATTCCCCTAGTCATCATCTATCACTTTATATAAACACCCTCTTCACCACTCTCCTCTCCCATCACCATCACCGACCTTTCAACAATGGCTATGATCCCATCCCTTTTCGGCAACAACAACACCACCATCTTCGACCCTTTCTCATTCAACATGTTCGACCCATCAACCGAAACCTCAGCAGCCATAAGCAACACCAGGATAGACTGGAAAGAAACCCCAGAGGCACATATTTTCAAAGCCGACGTACCAGGACTTAAAAAAGAAGAGGTAAAAGTAGAGGTTGAAGAAGGTAAAGTGTTACAAATCAGTGGTGAAAGGAGTGTTGAAAAGGAAGATAAGAATGACACATGGCATAGGACTGAAAGGAGTAGTGGTAAGTTTACGAGGAGGTTTAGGTTACCTGAGAACGTAAAAATGGATCAAATAAAAGCTACAATGGAGAATGGTGTGCTTTGTGTAGTTGTGCCTAAAGAAGAAGAGAAGAAACGTGAGGTTAAGAACATTGAAATATGTGGTTGATGCTAGTGAAGTTTAAGGAATGGTTGGGTAAGAATGTTTTTATATATGTTGTGTGTTCTATATGTGGCATGAATGTAGGGAAGTGTTTGACAAATGGGTTTGTGTTTGGGATTTTGATAAGAAATGTTGTTTGTTTTGGTTGTATGTTGTTAATTATGTGTTTTGAGAAATGGTAATTAGAAATATATGTTTATTATGATTCAGTATTCACAAAATCAGAATATAGCAAAAACTTTTTAAATTTCAATTTCAAATTCTGGACCTGAAGGATTTCAAAAAATAAAATTAATTCTAAGTTCGATGTAAATAATCGAAACAACATAGCATAGTTCATTACATGAAGATTAGACTAATCAGCCAAAACGAAAGTAAAACAACAAGATCCCACACTCTAACCTCTATACATACATGTTTATATGGGTGAAATAAAAAGAAGGCGAAATGGAGGGGCAGTTGCAGAAAGCAATAAATGAGTGAGGTGAGAAGGGAAGGGAAGGTCGTGATGACTATTGATAAATAGGTTCAGATGGGGCTTTGCTCCTTTCTCTCCTTGTCTCAGCTCAGTCAAATGCATGCGAAACCATTACAATCAAATTCAGCCAAATACATAGAAGGCAAATTGAGCAAACCTTAACAATGAAGCAAAGAGGCATAAGAGGGAAACATTTAATGCATGAAAGCTAATTCAATTTTGCTAATCATTTTTATTAGATTGTTATTCATAAAATTTTTTATTGCTTGCCAGATACATAGCACAATTCTACTACATTGGATCGGCTATTAAATTGACCGTAAAATAAGTTGGAAGGTGTTCCAAGGAGTTGGAATAATCTCAGACTTCCATAAATATATGCCTTTCCATTATGGAGTTTGGGAGTTGAAGCACCAAATTATAAAAGGTTAAATATTAAATCTTAATATAATGCAAGGATTAAAATTAAAATTTAACTATTTTTATATAATTAAAAAGTAGAGGGTCTCAAACCGGAAGTTAACCATTATTATTGTTAAGCATTGGGGTGATAGTTAACCATTATAGTTTTTTTTCAATAAACCAATGTGACAAATTTTCAAAGTTATCATCTCTAGAGACAATTATACAACACGAGACAATTATACAACACCTTAAAAAGGAAGACTTGAAATTGAGTCTTTAGATGGAGAAACAAGATATATAAAACAACAAGCTTAAAATTGTGGATCAGTTTCATAATATTTAAGATTACTTGTGAAAGAGTCTACATAGAAACAAGGTGTAATTGATGACTTTGTAATCAGGAGATGGAATTTCCTTCCAGGAATTACTTCTAAGAGAATACAACTCAACTTGGTACATAAAATGAGGATGTGGATGTTCTTCTTCACTATTAACAAAAGTAAGAACAACAAAAAGTAAGAATCAAACCCAAAAGCAGCGTGCTTAAAAGCAACGTCATCTAAAGTAAGGTAGGTTTCTTCGAATGGGGAAAAATATGGTGGGCGTTGGATTGAAGATGGTGGAAGGATTTTAAACTCTCTGGTTGATGGGTTCCAAATGGCAGCCTTATCCGTTGAAGGATCATGTAAACACAATAATCCATGAGAAGCATCATAAACAGAGGGGATATCATTCTTAAAAGAGGGCAAGTGAATGTTTTGTTTTACTATATAATTGCTATCTTTTTCAGTTGAAAGTTGAGAGAAATAAGGCTGGAACATGTTACCATCACAGCGACTGAGAAGTAGATTAAGGTTGTTGTTTTCAAGGTTGTAGTGATAATTATTGGTAACGAAATGAGGAGTTGAAAAGAACACCAATACTTACAAACACAGTTGAAGCAAGTAAGGGATTTAACTGGAAGCTTTGACAGAATTTCCATAACCAAAGCTTCTGGCATTTCAAACCTTGGCCTCTGCATCTTCCTCTTTTGATTTTCTTTGTAATTGACTAAGAGGAATAAATAAGCAAGCAAAATGGGAGTTGGTAGGTGTCATCTATGGTCTAAACCTTAACCATGAAGCAAAGAAGCATAAAAGTTAAGCACTTGATACGTTAGAATAATTATATGCAATTTAGGAAAATTTCCTTATTTGCATTTGTATCCATGTGAGGAAGGATTGAGATAAAATATAATATAATACATCCCTTTTGAATTTAATCCCCAATTTTTAAAAGATTAAATTTAAAGGATATAATACTTTTTGTATATTTGAAATTTAATACTCAATCTTTTACTTTTAAGAATTCAATTTCTCAATTTTTTTTTAAAATTACAAATTTTGGTATGGTTAACACTGTTAAAATTATTAAAATTCTTTGGCATAATTGTCGAAAATACTCTCAATGTTTATGGGTTTTTGGGTTGAGCCCCTAACTTTTTGTTTTTTGGATTGACACCCTCATGTTATAATTTTTTCATAAATCAATCCAATTTTAACGGGAAATGTGAGTTAACCGTCAGTCAAATCACAGGTCAATGAAGTAGCTTATGTGGCGTGCCGCATAAGCAGGAGGTCCTAGATGACGTCATTTATAAAAATAAAATTGTTTAACAAAATTCTTTTTTTTTGTTCATTTTGTTTCAATCTTCTTTGTTCTTCTCAACTTTCTCTCTTACCCTCTAGTTATTGTCGCTGTTTTGTCCAATCTCGTCATCGCCTTCCCCCTCACTCCTCACTGTCCCAATCCCCACCAACGCTCACTTCCCTCTCACTCCTCACCATTGATCTCACCGGTATCATGTCACAGAAAATGACATTATAATGGACTTGAAACTAAAAAAAAAATTAATGATGTTAACACTTATTTAAATTTATGTAAAAAAAATTAATTAGAATAAAATATTTAGACTAAATAATGACATTAAAATCACTGAAACACTAAATTATAAAAGAAATATAAAATCTAAATCAAATTTTAACATAGTATAAAGACCAAAATTGACATTTAAATAATCATACAATTACTTTCTTTGTTGTTGCACATCATTTCCAAATATATAAAACGATCCATATTCAACTATACATATTGTACACCAAAAAAACAATTTTGAAATCAAACAATTGAAGAAAAAGAGTTTGCTGGATGCTACAGAACAGTAGTCAATGTCTGTCGGTTTGACTTTGGCTTGCGCTGCATGATTCTAGCTTGTCGTGAATGCTTAAACTGTGGGTCACTTTCATAAGACTTTTTCTCTAATTCCATGACGTCCATTGTAATGGCTGAAATTCATCTTCATTTTCAGCTACTTGTTAGTGTATAAATTGTTGAAAAATGTCTTCGTTTAAGTTCTAATTGTTGTAAACTGTCCCTTAAAGATTCTTAAAAATCTTTAATACGCATTGAAGAAATGAAAACTCAAATGAAATACATGTAGGTTATCGTGTTTGTTGTGAGTACAATCATTGCAGGGTTCAATGGAGTCGATGCAATGAATAAATATTACGGTCGCTGCGAGAAACATGACATCGAAAAGGAGGCTCAAAAGCTGTTCCCATGTGGATACGCAGCAAAATTCGTAAGAATTCCTGTTTCCGAGCATTGCTGTGCTGTGTGCGGCCTTTTCTTTTCTCGCATGGCACATAAAGCGGGATTCAGGTCGGAAGTTACCGTCACCATCCCAAAACGTTTCAACATTGCTCTTCACCCTGTCGGTCAATTATTTACATAAAGATTGTTTATCTATTTATGTACGAAGGTTCTTGTATTTTCTAATTTCACTTTTGAAATTACAAAAAAATCAAAATTGTTGTCATATCTAATACTAGTTTCAATAACATGTAATAAGTTTCAAAGTCCTGCAACTTATCACAGGAAATGTCTACTTCACAATCACACGCAAGAGAGAAATAAACTAACTCACTTGTTTGAGTGGCTGATTATACAATACCAATTTTTAGTCCTAATTTTTTTCCGAATTTTTAAATTAAAGATATACTTAAATGTGCTTTTAGGGATGGGTAAAAATTTTGAACCCGTCCAGTTTCGATCTGACTCGACCCAATTTGTTAGAGTCCTTTTTTTTAAAAAAAAAAATCAGGTCGGATTTGAGTTTGAGGTAAATTCACTTTGTTTTATTCTAGAATATTTATAAAAATATCACTAATATACATACATATATTACATTATTTATTTTGATGAATAGATATGTAAATTAAAAAATAAACATATTAAATCTTAAGTTTAAATTAAAAAAATTATTTGTTCCAAAATTAAAAATAAAACAATTAAATTAAGTTTGGGTTGGGATGAGGTAGGGTAGAGTCGAGCCTTCATTAAAGGCTAATACTTGCAGGGTTTGTGATTTTTCGTGCCAACAATGTCACTTCCATAATTTGAATTTAAATTTTCTCTTTAAAAATGTAATATCTTATAATTGTAAGCAATACTTATTGATTTAATTTGCTATTAATATATAAAATAAAACAAAACAACCAAATCTATACCATTTAGATAAAACTCACCAATAATTATTATTAGATTAAATGGTAAAGAGTTTGAATTATTTTTATGCAAGTTGAATGATTCAAGCTTTGCAAAAGAAAGAAAGAAAATAGTAGAAGAGGTTCGTTACTCACTTAAAAGTTCAGTTTATTTTAACTTCGAATTTAATCGAAATTTAATTAGAAGAACATTGGGTTGTTAGAAATAGTTACTCTTAAAATAAAATTTTCACTTTTTCCTTTAAAATTTATAAATATTTAGATTAATATATGATAAAAGTTATTAAAATTATAGTTTCATCTTTTAAAATATTATAAAATATAATTAATGAAAATCCCACCTCATTAAAAAAAAAAAAAAATCCCACCGCTTGAACTTGCATGGAAAGTTTGAAGAAAAACTCGAGAAATTCAAAGAAGATGGTCTCAATTCTCAAATTCAGCCAATGGTGACACATCTTTACCATGGAATGCTACGTACATTCCCCTAATCATCATCTATCACTTTATATAAACACCCTCTTCACCACTCTCCTCTCCCATCACCATCACCAACCTTTCAACAGTGGTGAAAGGAGTGTTGAAAAAGAAGATAAGAATGATACATGGCATAGTACTGAAAGGAGTAGTGGTAAGTTTACGAGGAGGTTTAGGTTACCTGAGAATGTAAAAATGGATCAAATAAAAGCTACAATGGAGAATGGTGTGCTTTGTGTAGTTGTGCCTAAAGAAGAAAAGAAGAAATGTGAGGTTAAGAACATTGAAATATGTGGTTGATGTAAGTAAAGTTTAAGGAATGGTTGGGTAGGAACTAGGAATGTTTTTATATATGTTGTGTGTTTTGTGTGGTATGAATGTAGGGAAGTGTTTGTAGACAAATGGGTTTGTGTTTGGGATTTTGATAAGAAATGTTGGTTTGTTTTGTTTATATGTTGTTAATAATGTGTTTTAAGAAATGGTAATTAGAAATATATGTTTATTATAATTAAGTGTTCACAAATTCAGAATATAATTTAAATTTCAATTCGAATTCGATCCCACACTCTAACCTGCACATATACACACATACATACATGTCTGCACATATTCGTAATTTAAGCTCGTTTTTTATCCATATGTTATTATATATATATATATATTATATAATATTATAGATTTTTAATTTAAAATTTAAAAATTTTACATTCTATTATAATATAATTATATAATATATAATGGATTGACTTTTATTGAATCTAGTAAAGGTAAAATTGTACTTTATCTTTTTAAAAATGAAAAAAAAAATAATCCTTTAAAAATTATAATTTAATTTTATAATCTAATTTCGGACTTCGCCCTTGTTATCTTTTTGTTTAATTTTAAAATTTGAGGGAAAAAATAAAAAAATATAAAATTTTAGTGTAATAAATAATAAAATTATAATTTATCATCCTCTTATCATCCTTGCATGATAAAATTTTGATTTAATTTTTCTAAAAATTATTAATCATGAGGAGAGCTAGTATCTATTTAGCAAACCTTAAACCTTAACAATAAAGCAAAGAAACATAGAAGGCAAGCATTTAATGCATGAAAGCTAATTCAATTTTGCTAATAATTTTTATTAAATTGTTTTTCATAAAATTTTGTATTTCTTGCCAGATACAATAGCACAATCGTGGCAAAGCTACTTACGGAAATTCTCCGACGTTGTATCGAATATTAAATTGGCGGTAAAATAAGTTTGAACAAACAATTTTGAGATGTTTTAAGGAGATCCGGTGGTTTCGGCCTTCCATAATAAATATACATCTGAGGAGATACTCTTATAAATCAAAAAATTGTATCTGCAACTTGTTGAACAGTGTAAGTTGGACTGTATAATTCATATTTAGATCAATTTATATGGTCCAACAAGTTACGAATACACTTTTTCAAAGGAGCATCTCCCAAGATTTCCTGCAGTAGACATATAACAGCTAATGTTCTACTACTTTAAGAGATTTATATATGTTATGGAAGGTCGAGACCATCCCATCTGCTTGGAACACCTCAAAATTGTTCCAGCTTATTTTATGGCCAATGTAATAGCCGATCCAATGTCATAGAATATCCATAAGTAGCTCTGCCACGATTGTCCTATGTATTTGGCAACCAATGCAACCTTATCAATTTCAAGTTTGGCTATAGTATGGGCAAGTCTTACAAAAGAGCTTGATCATTTTGCAGCAAAAGCTTTTAAATAAGAAACAAAAGATTTGGTTAGATAACAGATAAATTACTTAATAGTTTTAGGCGATGAATGTACGTATGCATACTTGGAGTCCCCTTGATGTTGTAATAAGTTGTGGATGGATTTTGCAGTACCCAGCCACCATCAACTTCGGTTGTATGCTTCTACTAGTTGGTACTTCAATGCAGTGGCGGTGTAACACCCCATACCCTGTCTATACACTAAGACCAAGTCTGTATGTTACAGGATTGGAGGTTTTGAAATTTTAAAGAAACAATGTGACTTTGGAAACCATTTTTATTAAATGTCTGTGTTGAGAAACATTTTTTACAATTGTGATTGGAGGTTTTGTGCCGACTTCTTTTTAACCAAATCAAGAGGGTTGTGAGTAAATCTGTTATTTTACGAAAGCCAAAATCAAGGATTCTCGTAGAGTGACATTTTAAAACAATGTTGTAGTTTTAATAAAAACTCCAAATTTATTTGTTACTTGCAATCCATCTTTTGTTAAACACTTTGAAACTATTTATATTTTGATATACCCCATATTCGATAGTTTATAAAACATGCAATATCAACATAAAAGTCTAAAACCCGATTTAAAGTTAAAGTTAAAGCAGCCTTATTACAACTTGAAATCCCAAAACAGAAATAAATTTAAAATAAAGTCTAAGTTTACTTCAAGAAATTGCAACGCATGGCCACCTTGAGTCTGTCTCGGCCCAAGACCCGCCATCTACTGATTACCTGCAAAATTAACAAAAGGGGTGAGTCATCGAGACTCAGTGTGTACATCCCCATGTAACGTAAATTGGGCCTTAGCCCACTCAGTACAACTCATGTTATGTGCATGCAATGCTACCCATCCCAGAATAGCTCTCCATCCAAAACACCCGTGGCATTATGCCACTGTGGTTCATGACCACCATGGTCCTAGACCACTCGTGACCGTAGTCACTCGTGACAGAGTCACTATAATGTACTCGTGGGGCCAACCCACTGTGGTCATAAACCACCGTGACGATCTCTGATAAATAATGCATACGTAGGGCCAACCCACTGTGGTACTTGACCACCAAGATAAGTCACTAATTAGATTATTCGTGGTTTCAACCACCGTGGTACTTAGACCACTCGTGACAAAAGTCACTGGTGACCATAGTCACTGATTCTCTCTCCTCCTTCATTCAATCCCGAGCCCATGCTCTTTTCATTACGCACAATATGTATGCAACCAAACTCATAGTATAAAGCAGATCATATTTCATACATGCATAACATCAGAATATACATACATGCATATTAACAGCCATTTATTAACGAAGATCTTACCTGGTGTCTCCAACCTTACCCCTAAGGGTAGTTAATCCATCATATTAGTTATTTTGGCTTTCGGCCATTTCAGTTAATAACACAATATCAAAGAAGGCGTGTGAGTAGTACACACCTAATTATACGTAAAACTAAACTCCCTACGTCGACGTTCTCACTAGTAGGGATGACGGTTATTTGCCTAACCCAGGCAGACGTCGACTCTCTGCCACAACCTGGCGGATACTCTCGAACCACTGACACAGCACACTTTTTTTTTTTTAAACTTTGGAGCAGAGACTACGGTTCCACTCCCTTTCTTAGTTTGACTTAAAACTCGAGTGGAAGGGTGAGATTCAGCAATCAATAGATCTTTAGGCTTAGGACTACGAACGTTCGGCTTGCACTATAGGACCCTTCTGTAGAAGCGATTTTCAGCAACCCTCAGGAATGTTTCTTGATATTAGGTTGATAATGGTAGATGAGAGATGCGGGATAGGTTTGCAACAAGGGGTGATTCGGGATTGGAACAAAAGAGTAGGATGGAGTAAAATGATTTGAAATAGATGAGCAGAGGTGATTCGGCCCAAGAAAACGAGATGAAGGGGGATTCGACTACGCTAGAGTACTTCGAGAGAAGAGGATGCCAATTGAAGGAAAAAAAAAAGATGAAAGACAGAAAAAGAGTAAAAATCAAGGTGCTACGGTTTTGGCAAAAAAACAAAAAGAATAAAATGGGGTTGAAATAAATAATTGAAAACAAAAGATAGTGTCTGATATATATGATAAGCACTATGACATTTTCAAAGTTGATGAACGGCATGGAAAGCATTTTTATGGTCGAAATAAACAATTTAAAACAAAGGTTTAATGGGGTTGAAATAAATAATTGAAAATTAATGAGTTAAAAAAAAATTGATGCAGGCACACTTCATTTGGACGCTTGCAATATAGATCATGGGAAATTTTAAATTCCTTTAAAAAAAAATACATGAGTGGGGCGGTAATGCAATATGAATCATGGGCAAATTTTAAATTTGATGAAGACACAATTCATTTGGACGACTTGCAATATGGAAGTTTGAATTTTAATCTTCTAAAAGAACAACCATGGAAATGGATGATAGAGAGCATGGAAATAAATAAAAATATAAATAAATTAGTTAGATAATCTAATCTTTTAATCATGAAGGAAAAATTAATGGAATGTTTAAATTATTTGCTTATGGGATAATGTGGAATGGACGACAAGCACCGTGTCCATCCCCCGTATTAGGCGACAAAATGGAATTATGGGATTCAATTCTATCTTTGAAGAGTCCAAAATTTTACCGAGGTTCCGGTTTGATCCCGAGTCTCCCTAGAACCCCCCAAACACGAGAAATAGTGTAAAATGCAGAATCCCTATTTTTAGGATGTTACAGGCGGAGCCAGAATTCTTTTTTTTGGGCGGAATTAAATTGTATATTTTTATGATAGTAAAAATATAATTTCACCATTTTAATAGTTTATATCTTTATAATTTTTAAAAGATTCAATTAAATTTTTATTTTTTTGGGGGCTCCAAAGTATAATTTTACTATTGCTAATTTAAATTTTGATAAATTATGAATAGCCTAAATAAAAAATTTTGCATTTTAAGGGGGCCCTACCAGCCCCCTTGGCTTCGCCACTGCTTCAATGTCCTCCCTCAGGTTGCAACTCTACTATGAATTGCAGAGCCCCAAAATTTGGCTTGAGCATCTTTTGCCTAGATTCGGTGTATTGTAAATTTGATAGGGATAAGGGCTGTTATAAGGCTAAAGGAAAACGGCCTAGCATGAATTTTAATTAAAAGTGGTTAAATTGTAAGTTTCGGATTTAGGGACTAAATTACATAAAAGGTAAAATGTTGGAAGTAATTTTATAAATTTTCCATTAATAAGGGTTATAAGTTGAATTAATTATATTAAGTTATTTGACGGGTTTATTGAATTAAAATTATTATTTAGATCAAGAAACGAGCCAAGTGGATCTAAATTGAGGAAAAAGTTAAAGTGTCGGATTAGTCGTTGACTTCATTTTTACAACTTTTTTTTGTCGAGGTAAGTTCGTATAATGGTAAACTAGTTAATTTCGAATTTGGATAAATGATTTATTAATGTTGTAATTTGTTTAACCATAATTGAATATACGTGTTAATTAGTGATTTGGATTGATTTGTAATGTTCAATTATCGATATTTGTGAAAAAATTTGACTTGTATGGATGTATATAATTGAAATGGTATAAAGGTAATAAGTTAAAGGATTGATATGGAGAGGTGTCCCGTTTGAACCTTGAGAATTCTTATGATACAAATGATATGTCATTAAGGATTATACAGTTTTAGGTGTTGGTTAGGGATACTCTACTGATGGCTGAGGTCCTGCATTTGTTGTAGATTCTCCACAGCTCATGTGAGCATTATTGAAAAGGTTACAATTACATGAAAAGACACAATTTGTGTGAGCATTTCCTGAATATTCAATGTTATTCTAGATGGTCAACGGGTAATTAAAGTTTAATGAAAAGGCATGTATATGAGTTGATTTATGTTAATAAGTATATGAAATGAAAAGTATGGTATGTACAAATGGATTGAAAAGGGATCTAGCTAATATGTGATGAATGGTATGTATATGGAAATTTATTTCATGATATATTCCATTATATGGTTGAAATTATATGAATTATGTATGAATTTACTAACTTGTGAGTTTGGTGATGGAAGTAGAAGCTTATTAAGCTTATTATCATGATAATGGTGTTATGCATAATTTATAAATTGAATTTAAAAAGGTAAGTTTACGTTTAAAATTATACGAGCTACTATGTAACATCCTAAATTAGGGGGGTTATTTGGGAACAAATTATTTTCCTTGTGTTTGTATTGCTGTAATATTATTTGTGGTGTAACAAGGCTTAATTAGGGGTCTTGAGTAGGCTCGGAATGGTAGAAAAATATTTTTGTAAGCTTGAAAGGTAGGGAGCCTTAGCAGGTAGGGGTTACAAGGTTAAAAGAGGGAACTTTTGACACAGAAATGGCCTTGGAAAAGTGGCAAAAGGGAGGCCACTTAAGAGCTGGAGTTGACGCCACAGGGAGAGCAAGGGGAGCCTGTGTTCGAGTTGCAGAATTTCTTTTTTGCTCTTTAAGTGGGACAGCAATAGGGGGAGAAAATTTCTCTTTTTAAACTCTTTTAGATAATAGGATAATAAGGTTAATAATAATATTTTTTTTATTATTATTAATAGGATTTATGTGAATAATCCTTAAAGGTTGGCAAGGAGAAAATATAGGTAGTTGATTTATTCAAATTATTTCAAATTATTGGCCTAGAGTGAATTGAGGAGTTGGCCGAAATTTGAACTCCTTGGAGAGGAGTGGACAGCAAGGGAGCTATGTAGGGGGGAGGCCGAATTTTCCTAGTGTATTACCCCACAAATTCGGCTAGCCTTCACCTCTTTTGATTTTCTTTTTCATTCTCTCTCAAACCGAAACACCATTGCCATCTACCTCTCTTATTCTTTTATTTTGATCCTTGGCCGAATAACCTATCCTCAGTCTCCCTCTTTTTCTTCCTCTTATCACTCAAAGCCAAGATTGCTATTGTAATCAACCATAGCCGAACCTACACCCTACCTCCTTGCCGAAATTTCTTTTTCTCCCTATTAAACTCTCTTGGGCCGAAACTCCTTTGCACTTCTTTTTCTTTCTCTTTTTCACTCAAAGCCGAATCCCTTCTCCTATTTTGTGTAGTGTTGGCCGAATTTCAAGCAAAGGTGCCACTTATATCTTTTTCTCCAATCGGTTCTAAGATGAGTGTCCAAGGCCGAATGCCTTTTCTTTGGTTCTCTTGTTCTTGTCGACTTCTAAAGGGGTAAGAGCCGATTCCGGCACTTGTTAGCAAGGGTGATTGTAATACCCCTATACCCGGTTCAATCATGTAGACCCGGTATAGGACTATTACATTTGGTGCCAAAACAATTATGGCCAGATACTGTCTAATTAAAACATTTGAATATAATATTTTAACTTTCCAACCATTTTTGCTAACATATTTATTGTTTATTAATTCATTCCATATATACCAACATACTTCAAATAACTGAAAATAGATAAAATTTCAAGAATCTACATTTTAGTCCTTATCACATGGGAACACCTTTGAACTACATATGTACATGCCATTTTAATACAAAATATAGTACCTACTTTTGAAGCCCTTGAGGATGTGATGAGATGAGAGATCTTCTAGTTGGACTTCTTTTTTGTCTACTTGTACCTACGCGTTAAAATAAACGCGTTAAGCGATGAAAGCTTAGTAAGCACTACAAAAATAATTAAATAAGCAATCATAACGAATATTTTAACTCAATCAATTATTGCATATCTTCTCACATATAAGTTTCTTCATGTATGCCTTGCTTTAATAAAATTTAACTTATCTTTTGTAAGGTATAAATCTTACCTTAACACATCAGTAATTCACTTTGTCCTCGTTTCAATTCTTAGCCCAAAGTAGACTTTATAGAACACATCGGATATACGGAACATATACAGAGGTGCATTATGATGCACAAGTGAACAGAGAGCACCAATGTGCTAATAATCGAGAGCACCGACGCTAAATAATCGAGAGAGCACCAACGTGCTAATATCGAGAGCACCAACGTGCTAATATCGAGAGCGCGCTAAAGTTCCTTAATGGCATGCCACTAATATCCCAAAGAGTTCTAATTTCGTCTACTTGGGCATTAAAGTTTGAATCTCATGTATTTAAATAATTCACATAAATATTTCAAAAGGATAAATAACAATAATTTAAAATTCTTGTAGTACTTACAATAAAAGATTGAGGTGATATAAATTCTTCTTCCTTCACTCCTTAACCTTCTCTTTTCCTTTTCCTTCGATTCGGTCCTCTCCTTCCTTTTCTTTTTTCAATTTCATATAAACATATAACATTTATATGTTAAAAATAATCAAATAATTTCCTGTACTATTTAATACAATAAACATGTATTTTATGATAAATTCATGCTTTCTTACTATTGCTCACATTTCAATTTAATCATTTACTCATAAACTTATTCAAAGCTGTCCTTTTGTGTCATAGTCACTAAATTATTTATTTCTCGAGCTACAGAACTCCAAATGAAGAACCGTTAATTTTCCTTGAAACTAGACTCATATATCTTTTTACTATAATTTTTCCAGAATTTTTGGTATGGCCAATCAATACCAGATTATTCTTAAAATTTTCCCTGTTTACTGTTTGACTGTTCTGACCTCTCTTCACTACGAATCAAATTACTCTTCATACAGAATTCATATGACCTTATTATTTATTTCATTTGAAAATAGACTTATTCAGGATTCTAAACATATAAACTTAAGCCCCTAATTATTTTTCTCCAATTTTTTATGATTTTCCAAAGTCAGAACAGGGGATCCCGAAATTCCTCTAAACCAGTCTTACAAAAATATAAATATCTCAAATTACAGAATTCATTTGCTTTCCTGTTTCTTTCATATGAAAATAGACTCAATAAGCTTTAATTTCATATCTCATTCAACTTCTAATTCCACTTCTACGATTTTTGGTGATTTTTCAAAGTTACTCTACTGCTGCTGTCCAAAACAGTTTTCTTATAGCTTATTTTACAATTAAATCCTTTACCCAATTCTAACTTCAAATTCTTTCAATTAAACCACTAATTCATCATTTTATTCATCATATGCTATATTCAAAAACTCTAAAACTTCAAAAACTTCAACTTAAATTCATCAAAACTTTGTTCTAAAACTTATAAAGCATCAAAATTAAAAGAAAAGGACTAAATTAGCTTACCTATTAAACATCCAAGCTTTAAATCATCAATTTCTCCTTTTTCTTTCTTTCTTTCTTTCTTTCCCCTGCTTTCGTCTTGTTCTCTGTTTCTTTTCTGTTATGTTTCTCTTCCTTCTTTTTTTTTTGTTTTATATATAATAATATAATAATATAATAATATACTAAAAATCTCAGATTTTTTTACACAATACACCGCCTCAACTTTGCAAAATGGCATAATTGCCATTTTGGTCCTTCATAATTTCTTTTAATCTATAATTCAACTTTTGCACCTTTTTCAATTTAATCCTTTTTCTCAAATACTTCTAATTAAGTCAAATTCACCTAAATAAAACCTTATTAAACACACAACTAACTTTGTAAATATTTTTAATAAATATTTTATGAGTCCGTTACTAAAAATAGAGACCCGATAACTCATTTTTCAATATCCATACTTTTGAGGTCGTTACAATTCTCCCCCTTTTGAAATTTCGTCCTCGAAATTTACTTAAAAAGAGATGAAACACTGATTTCTTATAGTTTCCTTTCAAATAAACACCTTGATAAATACTTTATCACCCACAAAATATTTAATATCCCGATGTTTTAAATCCACAATTGATTTCTCATTGTCGAGTCTTTGCTTTTAATCTATTCCGAATTGCCTTTACTTTTTCTTCTGCTTTCCGGATCAAATCAACCCCATGTATCTTCTTTCCACCGAGCTCTGTCCAATATAACGATGTTCTACACTTTCTACCATACAAAGCTTCATGCGAGCCATTTTAATACTTTGGATGATAATCATTATTGTAAGCAAATTCAATCAAAGGTAGATACCTCTCTCAATTACCTTCGAACTCTAGTATACAACATCGAGTATATCTTCCAATACCTGAATTACAAACTCAGATTGGTCATCTGTCTGAGGATGAAATGCAGTACTGAAATACAACTGAATACCCAAAGCTTCTTTTAATTTATCCCAAAAACAAGACGTAAATCGGGAATATCCAATATTATGGAGACAGACACTCTGTGTATTCTGACAATCTCAGATATATACAGTTTCACCAGTTTATCTAAAGAATAATCCATACGTACCGGAATAAAGTGTGCTGATTTTACCAATCGGTCAACAATCACCCAAATAACATCTTTTTTTTTCAGAGATAATGGTAACCCCGATACAAAATCCATAGTGATTCTTTCCCATTTCCATTCCGGTATAGTAATTGGCTGGAGTAATCCCGAAGGTACCTGATGTTCTGCTTTGACCTGTTGACATATCAAGCATCTTGATACATACTCAGAAATATCACATTTCATACCTGGCCACCAGTACATCTTCTTCCTAAATCTAACCAACTCTCTCTCAAATTATCCATCAATTTGCGAATGAAATGCTATACTGAAATTGAGTTAAGTACTCAATAATTTCTTGTAATTGTTTTCAGAACCCCAAAGTGAACTACAATCTCGATTAGAAATTATCAATACTAGAATACCATGAAATCTTACAATTTCTGGAATGTACATCTCCGCAACTTTCTGAAGCCATCAATCAGTTCTGATTTTATAAATTAATCAACTATCACTCATATAGCATTCTTATAAGTTATCCCGAAATCTGAAAGTGAACCGTAAACTGTAGATCTCTATCAAACATTTCAATAATATAAATGGATCAATACTTCAACTTCAATAGTACTTTAAAATAGAAGAAGAAATCCAGAGTAGTCCCAATAATAACCAAAGATAATAATACAACTTCTATAATCTAAGATCCATATACCGAGCTCCCATAATCGAACCAAGATTTATAACGATAATATATATATTTACCTTCTATCACTTTGAATACCCTTCTTCACGGATGAATCATATTTGATAGATAGGATCGGACTATAAAATAATAAGAAAACCAAGATAGTGGAATCCCGGATGTGGCATAATGAAATCCTGGATGTGAAGCTATATTGAATTTCCGAGAATAAAAACCATATTCAATGATAAAGAAATCGATAATATTCCAAGAAAAACCAAAAGAAGAATACCATTTATCCTCACTAGAAACGATTGTGATAAAGATAATGCAAATTATGTATATGTACCGAATATCAACCGATAGAAATAGAAAATAACTCCATATGAATCGATCATTAAGTCTTCTATCTAACAGAACAAATTAGAAAATTCAAAGAAAAATAGAAGCGATCTCGATCGAAATCAACCAGAACTTCCATTTTAACGTTATGATTCCAAACTTTCTACACAATAAAAATCACATCTGAACAGTTGCATAGACCTCTGGAGATAAAAGAACATATAGAATACCCATATAGAATACCCAGAAGAGATCATTGTAGAATACCCAACTATAGCAGCTGTATTCAAATATTTCTGCAATTCCCTTACTAATCCGTTAACATATATAATCATCAACAGTCCCGTATCATTCACTTCACTCACAAAGCTTATTCGAAAGAAACTTCAGTTAACTTATTCTGTAGTTACCATATCTGAATAAAGCAATTTCTGATATATGACTTCTTCCTTTAATAGTAGCACTGTGTATTCCCCAAATAATTTTCAAAAAAGAAATCAGATAAATTCACGTTCATATTCAAAGAATAGACATGTGGTTCTCGCTTCAAATCCAGTAAATTCTCTTTTCTTCTTCACAAGATAAGGTTGACTCACATATTTCTTTTAAATTCGATATACAAAGGAATTCCAATTAATTTTTTCTGCAGAATGGATATTCATGACAATGTTCCACCATTGATAAGCCTCACCCTTCAATAAAGATACTGCACATTTCAACTTTTCATCTCTTGTATACTGCAATTCTTCAAATATTCTTTGACTGTTCTCTAACCATTCTTCACCTTTCACTGGTCATCATCTTTCTTTCTTTAAACTCATCAGTTTCACACTTTCGAACTAAATCATTATAATTCTTATCAATTTCACTATAAATATAACTGTACCAATAAGGGGTAGAGATCGTAAGGCCTCATAATTTAGCTTCATGTATATACTCAACATTTATCATTTCTTACTATCAGACATTTATCCACATCTTTTCAAATTCTGTTTCATCATAAGTAACATTTTACTTAATTATTTGAACACCACTTTCAGAATTATCGAAATTATTTCGATTGGAAAACATTTCTTTCTTTAACATTTCCTCTTTCTATACTAAGAGACAACCAACTCTATTTTATTAAATCCATAAATTCTAGTATACACCACAAAATCGGTATCTTTTATTCTTTCAGAAGACATCTTTAAGTTTCTACAATATTCATAAATTACACAATTAAATAACTAAACCTCATCTCATCACATCAATTTATAAAATGGCATGTACAAATAGACTCATACTCGACCCAAGAATTCGAAAACCTAGGCTCGATATTAATAAATGTAATACCCTATACCCTGGTTCAATCATGTAGACCCGGTATAGGACTATTACATTTGGTGCCAAAACAATTATGGCTGAATCTTTGTCTAATTAAAACATTTGAATATAATATTTTAACTTTTCCAACCATTTTTGCTAACATATTTATTGTTTATTAATTCATTCCATATATACCAACATACTTCAAATAACTCAAAATAGATAAAATTTCAAGAATCTACATTTTAGTCCTTATCACATGGGAACACCTTTGAACTACATATGTACATGCCATTTTAATACAAAATATAGTACCTACTTTTGAAGCCCTTGAGGATGTGATGAGATGAGAGATCTTCTAGTTGGACTTCTTTTTGTCTACTTGTACCTACGCGTTAAAATAAACGCGTTAAGCCGTGAAAGCTTAGTAAGCACTACAAAAATAATTAAATAAGCAATCATAACGAATATTTTAACTCAATCAATTATTGCATATCTTCTCACATATAAGTTTCTTCATGTATGCCTTGCTTTAATAAAATTTAACTTATCTTTTGTAAGGTATAAATCTTACCTTAACACATCAAGAATTCACTTTGTCCTCGTTTCAATTCTTAGCCCAAAGTAGACTTTATAGAACACATCGGATATACTGGAACATATACAGAGGTGCATTATGATGCACAAGTGAACAGAGAGCACCAATGTGCTAATAATCAGAGAGCACTGACGTGCTAATAATCAGAGAGCACCAACGTGCTAATATCAGAGAGCACCAACGTGCTAATATCAGAGAGCGCGCTAAAGTTCCTTAATGGCATGCCACTAATATCCCAAAGAGTTCTAATTTCGTCTACTTGGGCATTAAAAATTGAATCTCATGTATTTAAATAATTCACATAAATATTTCAAAAGGATAAATAACAATAATTTAAAATTCTTGTAGTACTTACAATAAAAGATTGAGGTGATATAAATTCTTCTTCCTTCACTCCTTAACCTTCTCTTTTCCTTTTCCTTCGATTCGGTCCTCTCCTTCCTTTTCTTTTTCTTCAATTTCATATAAACATATAACATTTATATGTTAAAAATAATCAAATAATTTCCTGTACTATTTAATACAATAAACATGTATTTTATGATAAATTCATGCTTTCTTACTATTGCTCACATTTCAATTTAATCATTTACTCATAAACTTATTCAAAGCTGTCCTTTTGTGTCATAGTCACTAAATTATTTATTTCTCGAGCTACAGAACTCCAAATGAAGAACCGTTAATTTTCCTTGAAACTAGACTCATATATCTTTTTACTATAATTTTTCCAGAATTTTTGGTATGGCCAATCAATACCAGATTATTCTTAAAATTTTCCCTGTTTACTGTTTGACTGTTCTGACCTCTCTTCACTACGAATCAAATTACTCTTCATACAGAATTCATATGACCTTATTATTTATTTCATTTGAAAATAGACTTATTCAGGATTCTAAACATATAAACTTAAGCCCCTAATTATTTTTCTCCAATTTTTTATGATTTTCCAAAGTCAGAACAGGGGATCCCGAAATTCCTCTAAACCAGTCTTACAAAAATATAAATATCTCAAATTACAGAATTCATTTGCTTTCCCTGTTTCTTTCATATGAAAATAGACTCAATAAGCTTTAATTTCATATCTCATTCAACTTCTAATTCCACTTCTACGATTTTTGGTGATTTTTCAAAGTTACTCTACTGCTGCTGTCCAAAACAGTTTTCTTATAGCTTATTTTACAATTAAATCCTTTACCCAATTCTAACTTCAAATTCTTTCAATTAAACCACTAATTCATCATTTTATTCATCATATGCTATATTCAAAAACTCTAAAACTTCAAAAACTTCAACTTAAATTCATCAAAACTTTGTTCTAAAACTTATAAAGCATCAAAATTAAAAGAAAAGGACTAAATTAGCTTACCTATTAAACATCCAAGCTTTAAATCATCAATTTCTCCTTTTTCTTTCTTTCTTTCTTTCTTTCCCCGCTTTCTCTTGTTCTCTGTTTCTTTTCTTCTATGTTTCTCTTCCTTCTTTTTTTTTTGTTTTATATATAATAATATAATAATATAATAATATACTAAAAATCTCAGATTTTTTTACACAATACACCGCCTCAACTTTGCAAAATGGCATAATTGCCATTTTGGTCCTTCATAATTTCTTTTAATCTATAATTCAACTTTTGCACCTTTTTCAATTTAATCCTTTTTCTCAAATACTTCTAATTAAGTCAAATTCACCTAAATAAAACCTTATTAAACACACAACTAACTTTGTAAATATTTTTTAATAAATATTTTATGAGTCCGTTTACTAAAAATAGAGACCCGATAACTCATTTTTCAATATCCATACTTTTGAGGTCGTTACAGTGATAATCACCTGCTTTGAACCGATTTGTTGTAGGGTCTCCGGGATATTTGGAACAAGCGATCTAAGCCCTATTCTCTGGCAGTCGACTTTGGTAAGTAGTGGTAAGGATCTATTCTAGTGAGTTATTTCTTTAGTGATTGAAAAGCCGAAGGCTATTAACATGTGATTGCCGATTTAGGGAAGCAGAAGCACTTGGAGTGTGGTGGCTAATATTCAAAGGCATTTGGGTAAGGTTTCAAGTTCACAAGGAACCTTTTGCAATTAATTTGGTTTGGCCGAATAGGCCATGGCACTAACCCTTTGCAAGAAGTCTAGGGTGGCCGTTTGGTTTCTTCGGGATTTAGAACTATCGTTGGTGACAGGTGTGTACATACACATTCTATAACTAGTTAACGTGCTAAATGTTTGTGTATGCTAAATCTGGTTTATGTAGCTCGGATTTAATACCGTAAACGGTATAAGCAAGGATTCAGGTAAGTCCTTATTGTTATGAGTTTCTTTATGATGCTTTTGGGAAGCATGACACATTTGGTATGTGTGACCTATGATATATGGTTGATGATAAATCTGTGGGATGTTGTTAAATAAACCTTTGGCATGATTTCTGTATATGTATGTAATTGATTGATGTGGGTTGATGAGAGGAGGGGGCAGTGATATTCGTGTCGACGGACACCAGTGGTTTGGTACTACATTTCGTGACTTCGGTCACCAGAGGTTTGGCACCTCCAGAGGTTTGGCACCTCATAGCGTCTCGTCCCAGTGGCTTAGCACCACAGTGGGTTGGCCCCACAGTTTACATTATGGGATTGACGCCAGTGATTTGGTATCACACGATGGGTTGGCCCCATCATCCAATTTGTGACTTTGGGTCACCAGTGGTTTGGCACCACAATTATTGATGAATATAGTGACTTTAAGTCACCAGTGGTTTGGCACCACCAGTGGTTTGGTACCACACGGGGTAGAGAAAGGTGTTTGGATGGCTAGGTTGGGTGCATGATCTAGTGCATGTTAATTTGTTATAAATTGTGTATGTTGTTGCACTAAATCGGGGAAGGGTTACATATTGAGTCTTGGTGACTCACCTTCTCCTTTAACATTTTTCAGGTGACTCGTAGATCGCGGATGAGGAGCCGGATGGACTCGAGGTGGCCATGCGGTGGAATTTGAATTTAATAAACTTTAAATTTTAGTTTTTTTATTTCTATTGTTGATTTTATTTTAATCAAGTTGTAATAAGGCCTCCCAGAATTATTTTATTACTTTTCATGTTTGGAATAATTTGTTTAACTATCTATCGTTATTAAAATAAGTACACATGTTTTCTCAAATTCAAACAAAAAATGTTTTATCGTGCCATCGGGTACATTCTAAATCGGTAACAACCTGATTTAATAAATATTTTAAAACAAAACTAAGTACGGTTCTACAAAGATAATTGAAAATAAGATGTTTCCATCAAAACTTAAATCGGCTTGAAGAGGTTTTTACAAAATGTTTTCATCTGTAACAAACCAAATTTGGTCGTAATGTTTGGGCCAGGTTTGGGGTGTTACAAAATTGGTATCAGAGCCCAGTTCAAAGCTCGGCTGTGGGGGCCCAAGGCCCAAAATGTTTTGGTAGGCCTTTTTGAATTATTTTTGGATTTTGAACAGCATGGCACCGAGTCTCCGGCACCAATCCACCCAGGTAAGTACCTCTACACTACTGTGTGAATTATTACTTGTAGAAAGGGTAAGAATGGAACGTAGAATAGTCTGATAGGAACTTGAACCCTAGGATTAGAATACTCAAACACAAAACGCATAAGACTTAATGCACTAAACCAACCTATGGCTAAGTCACTGAGCTAGGGTGTGGTAACCCCTGTACGCATGTGTAGGAGTGGATCAGGAAGAGCTTGGTATTTAAGCAGTCCTAGTGACTCACCTCCTCTTCGCAGGTATCCTACCTGGTGCGTAGCTTTGGTTCACCCTGACCAAGAGGGCTCGGTCATAGGCTAAACATAATGACTAAAACCCGAAAGGGAACTAGCCATTTTTTTTTAAAAAAGAAGAAAACAACAAAACCCTAGTTTTTCAGAAATTTTAAAATTACTCTTTCAAGTTTGAGAAAAACCATCTTTACAACATTTCCCAAAAAATTTGGTGAAAATTACAAAAATGCCTTTAAGGGGTAAAATTACCAAAATGCCCTTGGTTCATAAAATATCAACTCAATGGTTTTGCCCAAAAATTTCATTATTTTATAAATAACCAAAAACCCTACTTTGCAAACTATCAAAAATAAAATGCTTTGGTTTTGGAAAAAAAATTACGAAAATGCCCTCAACTTGCAAAATTACCCAAAATGACCCTAATTCTAAAATTTTTGCAACATCATCGTTTTACAAAGGGAAACTCTCAAAAGAACCCTCAAAGTTTACAACTGTTAAAATATCCCTGATTTATTAAATTTCACAAATTTACCCCGGTTTGTAAAAAAATACCGAAATACCCCTGAGGTCAAAAACTACCAAAATACCTCCGGGTTTTAAAATTTTTCTTAAAAGTACCCCAGGGATTCGAAATTACCAAAATACTTTTTGAATTCACAAAGGAACTTTTTCTTTTTGAAAAATTACAAAAATAGCCCTGTAGGAAAAAGACGAAAATACCCCTAGGATAGAAACGGACAGAAATGCCCGAAGAGTGAATAAGTATGAAAGGTATTAGGGAATGGATGTACTTCTCTGTGTGAACTAGGATAGAGGACTTAAAACTTGATTGCTCGAAAGAATCTCTATTAAACTCCTTTCATAAAATTTCTTCGCGGGTAAACAAGTGAAACAAGTACTAATCCATAAAAATTTCTTAATCAGATTAAAGTGTGATAGTTAGAATGAGCTCTAGAGGACGTAGACGTCGTGGGCGTGGTAGAGGCAGGATGACCGTGTCAGAACCCGTTAGGTCAGGTTAGGGGTCGGAAAATGAAGTACCACCGCCACCACCACCTCCAACTTTTAGAGTTGAGGAGCAGGATCAGACTGGGGTGAGGCAGTATCGCAAGCTGTGTTGTGAGTCCTTGAGATGGTGGCTGGGGCTAGTAGAGGTATGGGAGCTCGGAAGTCTGTACCCGAGCGACTCCGATCCAACGGAGCTGAAGTATTCCGGGGTATGTCGGGAGTGGCACCCAGTGCGGCGGAATATTGGTTAGAATCGACTGAGAGAATCATGGACGATCTCGATCTGACCAATGAGGAGAAGCTAAAAGGAGCGGTGTCGCTTCTAAAGGATGAGTCATATCAGTGGTGGCTCACGGTTCGGGATGGCGCTACAGCAGATGATCTTACTTGGGAGTACTTCAAAGCTGCATATCAGAAGAAGTATGTGGGCACCAGCTACACTGATGCTCAGAGAAAGGCTTTTCTGGGATTGGTACAAGGAAATAAGTCGGTATCTGAGTATGAGGCAGAGTTCCTAAGGCTGAGTCGATATGCTCGAGGAATCGTGTCAACTGATCATGAACGGTGTGTCCGCTTTGAAGACGGACTTAGGGATAATTTAAGGTTGCTGATTGCTCCATAGCAGGAGCGTGAGTTTGCTGTTCTGGTAGAAAAGGCTAACGTAGCCGAAAGGGTCAAGGAGTCGGTGAGACAGAACTATGATAGGAACAAGCAGAAAAGAGGTTTTGAGACGTTTGGATCGGGTGGTAATGTTCAGAAGAGGGCTAGGCAGAGTGGGCTGAATCAGGAAGGAAGGCCCATGGCTACTAATCAGAGACCGGCTCAGTGTAATCGTTGTGGGAAGTCACATTGGGGAGGTTGTTGGACCGGTGAAAGGGGATGTTTTGAATGTGGATCTTTGGATCATCGTGTGAGGGATTGTCCTCGGAAGCTAGCCAAGAATCAGCCAGAGGGACAGAATCGTACTCAGGCTAGAAACGTAGGACCACCACAGAGGGGTCGTGGTAATGGTAGAGGAGGCAATGGTTCTAATCAAGGTCGCGAGAATCCAGGCAGAGGTACAGGCAACACAGAGGCAAGGCAGCCTGGTTTAGTCTACGTGGCAAGAAGTCGCGAGGAGGGTGACGCACCGGACGTCATAACCGGTACGTTCCTAATTTTTGGCCTTCCATATGTTGCATTAATTGATGTGGGTTCGACGCATTCATACATTGCTAGTAGTGTGGTAGAGACTATGAACTTAGACTTTAAGACTGCTGCTAGGGAGATGACTGTAATTAGCCCTCTGGGACACTCTGTAGTTGTAAACAAGCTATATAGAGATGTACCCTAGAACTCCAAGGGGTAGTGTTTGTGGCTGATCTGATGGAACTGCCGTTGGGGAGTTCGATATGATCCTTAGAATGGACTGGTTGGTTAAGTATCAGGCTAGGTTGGATTGCGCTGCTAAGCGCATGGTTCTTAAGAGGGCTGAAGGTGATGAAGTGGTCATGATAGGTAATAGAAGAGATTACCTATCCAATGTGGTGTCTGCTTTAAAGGCTGAGAAGATGGTCAAGAAGGGTTGTGAGGCGTTTTTGGCTCGAATTTGTGCCTCGGAGGCTAAGGAGTCAGCAGTAGAGAAGGTCCGAATAGTAGGGGAATTCGCTGATGTGTTCCCAGAAGAACTTTCGGGTCTGCCTCCAAATCGAGAAGTTGAATTCGGTATAGACTTGCTATCCGGAACGACACCTGTGTCTATAGCACCCTACCGAATGGCACCAAAGGAATTGGTGGAGCTGAAGGCTCAAATTCAGGAACTCTTGGATAGAGGGTTTATTCGACCAAGTATATCTCTGTGGGGAGCACCTATGCTGTTTGTCAAAAAGAAGGACGGTTCAATGCGGATGTGTATCGACTACTGCCAACTGAACAAATTGACGATAAAAAACAAGTATCCATTGCCCCGAATTGATGACTTGTTTGACCAACTGAAAGGTGCATCGGTATTCTCGAAGATAGATCTTAGGTCGGGTTATCATCAACTTAAGATGAAGGAGGTTGATGTTCACAAGACGACATTCTGTACTCGGTATGGGCATTACGAGTTTCTAGTGATGCCATTTGGGTTGACCAACGCACCGGCAGCGTTCATGGACCTAATGAATAGGGTGTTTCAGCAGTACTTGGATCAATTTGTCGTGGTGTTTATAGACGACATATTGGTTTACTCAAAGACGGAGGAGGAGCATGACATACACTTGCGTATAGTCCTCCAAGTATTGAAGGAGAAGCAGTTATATGCCAAATTCAGTAAGTGCGAATTTTGGCTTAGGGAGGTGGCTTTATTAGGTCACGTAGTATCAGCTGAAGGGATTAGAGTGGACCCTCGCAAGGTTGAAGCGGTGTTGGATTGGAAACCGCCTAAGTCAGTGGCAGAAATTCGAAGTTTTCTGGGTCTAGCAGGGTACTATCGAAGATTTGTGGAAGGATTCTCTTTAATTGCAGCGCCGTTAACTAAGTTATTAAGGAAAGGAGTTCCATTTGTTTGGTCGGAGAAACAGCAAGAAAGTTTTGATAAGCTAAGGAAGATTCTCGACTGGAAGCTCCGATTCGAAATGTGACTGAGGCGAAAAAATTGTTCACGGTTTATTGTGATGCATCCCATACGGGGTTGGGATATGTGTTGATGTAAGAAGGGAAGGTAGTGGCCTATGCATCCCGTCGGCTATGACCCATGAGGTTAACTATCCAACTCACGACTTGGAGTTAGCGGCAGTGGTATTCGCTTTGAAGATATGGAGGCATTACTTGTATGGGGAGAAGTCGATAGTCTATACGGATCACAAAAGTCTGAGGTATCTTTTGACTTAGAAGGACTTGAACTTGAGGCAGCGCCGATGGATTGAGCTGTTGAAGGACTACAACTGTTCAATTGAGTACCATCCGGGTAAGGCTAATGTGGTGGCTGACGCGTTGAGCTGGAAGGTCGTGACAGACTTAAGAGCGATGTTTGCTCACCTCAGTCTGTACGACGATGGAAGTCGTTTGGCAGAACTACAAGTTAAGCCAACTTGGATCAAGGAGATTAAGGAAAAGCAATTGGTGGATGACCAGTTGAATGCTCGGAGGTTGCAAGTTTAAGATGGTGGTTTGAAAGGGTACAGTTTGTCTAGTGATGGAGTATTATGTTTTCAAGGGCGAGTTTGTATGTCGAAGGATGTGGAATTAAGACAAAGAATTCTCCAAGATGCACATAGCAGCCTATAAGCTATGCATCCTGGAGGAAGCAAAATGTATGGGGATTTGCGAAAATAGTTCTGGTAGCCAGGGTTGAAGAGTGAGGTAACCGAATTTATGGGTAGGTGTTTGACGTGTCAGCAGGTAAAGGCTGAACATCAGTTGCCATCAGGATTACTTCAACCAGGGAAAATCCCTCAGTGGAAATGGGAGAGGATCACTATGGATTTTGTCAATGGGCTACCCCTTACGCCCAGCAAGAAGGATGCAGTTTGGGTGATTGTGGACCGTCTGACTAAGTCAGCTCACTTTGTACCGGTGAAAGTGGATTATTCCCTTCAGAGGCTAGCAAAGTTGTATGTGGCTGAGATAGTAAGATTGCATGGTGTGCCAGTGTCAATTGTCTCGGATAGGGATCCGAGGTTCACGTCAAGGTTCTAAAAAGCGTTGCATCAGGCTTTGGGTACACGATTGGATTTCAGTACAGCGTTCCATCCACAGTCTGACGGGCAATCGGAAAGGGTTATACAGATCCTAGAGGATATGCTGAGAGGTTGCGTTTTGGATTTCAGTGGTAGTTGGGAGGAGTATTTACCGTTGGCGGAATTCGCTTATAACAATAGTTATCAAGCGAGTATTCAGATGGCACCATACGAAGCACTGTATGGACGAAAATGCTGTACCCCTACATGTTGGACGGAGCTGGGTGAACGACAAGTTTTGGGTCCGGAATTGGTGACAGAAACTGAAGATAAAGTTAAGGTGATTCGGACTCTCTTAAGGAAGCATCAGATAGACAGAAGTCTTATGCTGATCTTAAGCGTAAGGAAATAGAGTATGCGGTAGGAGATAAAGTCTTTCTAAAAGTGTCACCTTGGAAGAAGGTGTTGAGATTTGGGCGAAGAGGGAAGCTAAGCCCAAGGTTCATCGACCCATATACAGTGTTGAAGCGAGTGGGACCGGTAGCTTATCAGCTCGAGCTACCGGCAGAGTTGAGTCAGATTCATGATGTCTTTCATGTGTCGATGCTTAGACGGTATCGGTCAGATCCATCGCACGTTGTGCCAGTGGCAGAGATTGAGGTAAACTTAGACTTATCTTTCGAGAAAGAACCAGTTCAGATCTTAGATCGGGATGTAAAGGTGCTACGTAGGAAGTCGGTACCTTTGGTGAAAGTGCTATGGCAAAACCATGGTGCAGAGGAAGCTACATGGGAACCCGAGGATGTGATGCGGCAGCAATACCCCCACCTCTTCTGATCAGGAAATTTTGAGGCCGAAATTATTCTAAGGGGGTAGAGCTGTAACATCCTAAATTAGGGGGGTTATTTGGGAACAAATTATTTTCCTTGTGTTTGTATTGTTGTAATATTATTTGTGGTGTAACAAGGCTTAATTAGGGGTCTTGAGTAGGCTCAGAATGGTAGAAAAATATTTTTGTAAGCTTGAAAGGTAGGGAGCCTTAGTAGGTAGGGGTTACAAGGTTAAAAGAGGGAATTTTTGACACAGAAATGGCCTTGGAAAAGTGGCAAAAGGGAGGCCACTTAAGAGCTGGAGTTGACGCCACAGGGAGAGCAAGGGGAGCCTGTGTTCGAGCTGCAGAATTCCCTTTTTGCTCTTTAAGTGGGACGGCAATAGGGGGAGAAAATTTCTCTCTTTAAACTCTTTTAGATAATAGGATAATAAGGTTAATAATAATATTTCTTTTATTATTATTAAGAGGATTTATGTGAATAATCCTTAAAGGTTGGCAAGGAGAAAATATAGGTAGTTGATTTATTCAAATTATTTCAAATTATTGGCCTAGAGTGAATTGAGGAGTTGGCCGAAATTTGAACTCCTTGGAGAGGAGTGGACGGCAAGGGAGCTATGTAGGGGGGAGGCCGAATTTTCCTAGTGTATAGCCTCACAAATTCGGCTAGCCTTCACCTCTTTTGATTCTCTTTTTCATTCTCTCTCAAACCGAAACACCATTGCCATCTACCTCTCTTATTCTTTTATTTTGATCCTTGGCCTAATAACCTATCCTCCTTCTCCCTCTTTTTGTTCCTCTTATCACTCAAAGCCAAGATTGCTATTGTAATCAACCATAGCCGAACCTACACCCTACCTCCTTACCGAAATTCATTTTTCTCCCTATTAAACTCTCTTGGGCCGAAACTCCTTTGCACTTCTTTTTCTTTCTCTTTTTCACTCAAAGCTGAACACCTTCTCCTATTTTGTGTAGTGTTGGCTGAATCTCAAGCAAAGGTGCCACTTATATCTTTTTCTCCTATCGGTTCTAAGGTGAGTGTCCAAGGCCGAATGCCTTTTCTTTGGTTCTCTTGTTCTTTTCGACTTCTAAAGGGGTAAGAGCCGATTCCGGCACTTGTTAGCAAGGGTGCTAATCACCTGCTTTGAACCGATTTGTTGTAGGGTCTCCGGGATATTTGGAACAAGCAATCTAAGCCCTATTCTCTGGCAGTCGACTTTGGTAAGTAGTGGTAAGGATCTATTCTAGTGAGTTATTTCTTTAGTGATTGAAAAGCCGAAGGCTATTAACATGTGATTGCCGATTTAGGGAAGCAGAAGCACTTGGAGTATGGTGGATAATATTCAAAGGCATTTGGGTAAGGTTTCGGGTTCACAAGGAACCCTTTGCAATTAATTTGGTTTGGCCGAATAGGCCATGGCACTAACCTTTTGCAAGAAGTCTAGGGTGGCCAATTGGTTTCTTTGGGATTTAGAACTATCGTTGGTGACAGGTGTGTACATACACACTCTATAACTAGTTAACGTGCTAAATGTTTGTGTATGCTAAATCTGGTTTATGTAGCTCGGATTTAATACCGTAAACGGTATAAGCAAGGATTCAGGTAAGTCCTTGTTGTTATGAGTTTCTTTATGATGCTTTTGGGAAGCATGACACATTTGGTATGTGTGACCTATGATATATGGTTGATGATAAATCTGTGGGATGTTGTTAAATAAACCTTTGGCATGATTTCTGTATATGCATGTAATTGATTGATGTGGGTTGATGAGAGGAGGGGGCAGTGATATTCGTGTCGACGGACACCAGTGGTTTGGTACTACATTTCGTGACTTCGGTCACCAGAGGTTTGGCACCTCCAGAGGTTTGGCACCTCATAGCATCTCGTCCCAGTGGCTTAGCACCACAGTGGGTTGGCCCCACAATTTACATTATGGGATTGACGCCAGTGATTTGGTATCACACGATGGGTTGGCCCCATCATCCAATTTGTGACTTTGGGTCACCAGTGGTTTGGCACCACAATTATTGATGAATATAGTGACTTTAAGTCACCAGTGGTTTGGCACCACCAGTGGTTTGGTACCACACGGAGTAGAGAAAGGCGTTTGGATGGCTAGGTTGGGTGCATGATCTAGTGCATGTTAATTTGTTATAAATTGTGTATGTTGTTGCACTAAATCGGGGAAGGGTTACACATTGAGTCTTGATGACTCACCTTCTCCTTTAACATTTTTCAGGTGACTCGTAGATCGCGGATGAGGAGCCGGATGGACTCGAGGTGGCCATGCGGTGGAATTTGAATTTAATAAACTTTAAATTTTAGTTTATTTATTTCTATTGTTGGTTTTATTTTAATCAAGTTGTAATAAGGCCTCCCAGAATTATTTTTATTACTTTACATGTTTGGAATAATTTGTTTAACTATCTATCGTTATTAAAATAAGCACACATGTTTTCTCAAATTCAAACAAAAAATGTTTTATCGTGCCATCGGGTGCATTCTAAATCGGTAACAATCTGATTTAATAAATATTTTAAAACAAAACTAAGTACGGTTCTACCAAGATAATTGAAAATAAGATGTTTCCATCAAAACTTAAATCGGCTTGAAGAGGTTTTTACAAAATGTTTTCATCTGTAACAAACCAAATTCGGTCGTAATGTTTGGGCCGGGTTTTGGGTGTTATATACTAAGCACTAGTTGCTTATGTTGTTGTTTTCTTTGTCTTGCAGATCGTCGGAAAGCTCGACTGGTTGGATATTTGTTGGAGTACATTCACACTATTCGCTCATCATTTTGGTAGATTGATAACATATTAATTTGCATGTTATTTTGTGTTTAATTCAGTTTATTTCTGAACTGATCCCTGCTAAATTGGTACTTTTATGTTTTAATCTTATCATGAATACAATTGGGATGCTAAGAGACAAAAACGAGAAGAAAATGACCAAATTAAAACAAAATCAACAAAATGAGGCCGAGTCAAAAAATAGAGAAAGCCAATGACTCATTAGAATTTTTGGCTTTGTAAAAAGCCAAAAATAGAAAGTCTTATTTTTATTTTATTTTGATTTTATGTTAAATTAGCTAAGGCCAAATATAATAAATTGTGTATATAAATAGGGCCTTAGTGTTCTTTGAAAATCATCAATGAATTCTACTTTCCTACTCCAATTTGGAATAGAATTATTTTCCCTTTTCTTTCAATTTAGCGTTAAAATTCTATTGCATAGTTTTCAATTCTTGTTCTTTTCCAAAATTGTTTCAATTGCTCTCCAAGTACTTTTTTTTTCCTTTCTTTACCATAATCATCAACCCACCTTCCAAAGTTTACAAAGCATGAAAACTTTCATGCTTCACTAAATTCCATCTTAGCTTTAGGCCAGTGTTCTTTTCGGTCGAGAATCGTGAGATACAAATTCATGCTAAAATTCGTCTAATCGATATTCATTTTTTCCCTAAGTATCGGGATTGACAACTCATCCCTTAAGGTTAACTCGATTACAAGTCAAAAAGTGCACTTTGGTTTGGAGTCATATTAGCTGACTGTTGGAGAAACGAGTCAGTCGTGCTATATTCGGATCTCCGAGAATCTAGGAAGAAGTGATCGGGTTTAAACAACCCATGCAATTGAGGCCATTAATTCAAGTTGGGTTCTTTAGAACACAAGGCTGCCAAAATCTTGAATCAGGAACATGTGTATCTCAATTAGATAATCGGTAAGGGTTAGTTTGCAGGTCGTACGGAAACTAGCTATTATAGGAGGAATTTGTGGTTAGGACGTGCTTAATTGCTATAACCAGCTTATCGTTTAGAGAAGAAGATTACTTTTCGAGGATCGATTCTTGATACGAAATTTACCAAGTCTAAGGCTAAGGCTTATTTTATCTGTTTACAAAAGTCTGAATTTATTTCCAAGATTTACATTTATTTTCAATATTAATCAATCGTTTATTTAAGCTGATCAGATTATTACTTTCTTAAACATTCTCAAAACCCCTAATTTAATTTTTATTTTTGTTACAGGTACGTTTAGAGTCGTAGGCATGACTCTTGCCACGACCTTTGTTGCGACAAATATTCTCTTCATAAGTGAACACTAAAATTGATTACGACATCCAATCCCTGTGGACTCGACCTTACTACCACTCTTTACTACAATTTGAAGTTATTTTTGTAGGAATTATTTTTAGTGGTTTCGAAGCCCATCAAATTTTGGCGCCGTTGCCGGGGATTGGAGATATTCTTCTAATTTTTGTTTGTTTACCTTATGACTAGATCAGAACAGAGAACTCTAAAGTTTGAACCAGAAATTGAGAAATTGACCTGAAAACTGTGAAAAGAAGCCATTCGACACAGTAAACAGCCAAATCTCAAATTTGAAACCATATCATACAAAGAAGAAATTTTCTTGTTTAAAGAACCAAACGAGATGGCTGAACAGATAATACACCAACTCGCAGTGGCATCAGATGAACAACAACCCTTATGCATAACCTATCCGATAGGAGGAATGCCGTTCGAGTTAAAGTCGGGTTTGATCCATTTACTACCCACTTTTCGTGGTTTATAGAACAAAAATTCGTACACCCACTGTAAAGAGTTCCATATGGTGTGCACAAGCATGAAACCTCAGGGAGTAACTGAATACCAAATCAAACTTCATGCTTTTCCTTTCTCACTAGTTGACTCTGCTAAAGAGTGGCTATTTATTTACTCCCGGGATCTGTCAACACATGGTCTGACATGTCTCATTTGTTTCTTAACAGGTTCTTCCCTACAGCTCGAGTAGCAGAACTAAGGAGAGACATCGTGGAATCTATCAGAAAGAGACTGAATCGGTCTACGATTATTGAGAGCGATACAAAAAGTTGTGTGCGAGGTGCCCACAACATGGACTGACTAAACAGTCACTCTTGCAGTATTTCTATGAGGGGTTACTTTCGATGGAAATGAAAATGATAGATGCTGCAAGTGGGGAGCACTAGTGAATATGACTCCTCAAAGAGCACGAGAGTTGATTTCGACAATGGCTGCTAATTCTCAACAATTTCGATAGGTTACAGAACCTACGAGATGGGTTCACGGGTTAAGTTCTTTATCTCTAGAAGATGAAATCGATAAGCAAACTAACGTTGTACAAACTTTGCTTGCAGATAAAATAGGCCAACACGGTTGTGCGGAATTTGCGCTAAGCCAGACCATCCGATGGACTCATGTCTGATTTTACATGAGGATTCGATAGAATAAGCAAATGTTGTCGGGAACTTTCCAAGACTGCCCCAAAGGCGATATGACCCATACTTGAACTTGTATAATATAAGGTGGAAAGATCACCCAAATCTAAGTTATGGGTCGAATTATTAGTTCAATCAATCTTACCAACAAGGACCACCTCCGAATCAACAATTACCACCCCTAAAGTCATCTTTGGAAGCCATAGTGGAAAGGCTAGCCAATAGTATTAAGAAGTTTCAGCTAAAAATTAAAATGCATTTGCAAGAGTTAGATGAGCAAGTGAGCAAGCTTGCACTCACGGTTAGTTGTTTGGAGTCCCAATGTAACACCCCAAACCTGGGCCATGTGTTACGAGCGGATTTGGCATGTCACACAAGCAAAATATGTTAAACCTTTTTTATTCGTACTAAAATATTACTTTGTTAAAATCAAGAAAACAGGTTGGATTTGATAAAATACTACTAACCGCAAAGATTTGATTGATAAATCGATAAATTTGAACTAATGATCTTACAAAACCGTGACTTTTGAAAACATTGATGGGAATTTGAGAAAAATTTCTGAGTTAAAATATTTATGTAAGTTTATTTTGAAAATCCATTTGTTAACCGATTTTGGAAACCATTATATGAGTTTTCAGAAAATTCCCTCTTTAAACAATTTTAGAAAAATAATAAAAACATCCCAACCATAAAGCGAAATAAAAATTGCCCAGAGGTCTTATTACAACATTTAACCCAAAATAGTAAAGTAATAAAATAAATGAGAAAGAAGTCTAAAGTCCAAATAAATTATTCTGAAGTATGGCCTCCATCGTCATCTATGGCCCAAGTCCACGTCATTAAGCATTACCTGAAAGGGTTAAGAGAAAAGGCGGTGAGTTACAAGAATTCAGTGTGTAACCTACTTACTATAGTCCACTGGGACAATATCTCATTAAGCAATTATTTGGGTCTAAGCCCATTAATAATAACATATAATATGCAAGTGATATGCAATTCCCAACCCAACCTAATTTCCATCCGCTACACACCGCCCGTACCAACCAGTACACCTGTGGGGAGCTTTAGTTACCCACCCCGCCAACACACCAAACTGGGCATTAAGCCATAAATCAAACTAGGCATTTAGCCATATTTCAAACTGGGCATTTAGTCGTATTTCAAACAGGGCATTAAGCCATTTATCAATTTGTGGACAAGCCACCAGAATTTTGTAGCAAAGCTACCAGAACTTCTCTTCATCAAAATCCCAACCATGCAAATCATGTACATATAGTATGCATTTTCATTTGGCCGATTTGTCACATATAAATATGGCACATTTATCAAAAAACACATTTGGCCCATTTGTCACATATCAATATGGCCCATTTATCAAATAACACATTTGGCCCATTTATCACGTATCAATATGGCCCATTTATCAAATAACACATTTGGCCCATATATCAAATATCACTTTTGGCCCATATATTAAATATCAAATTTACCCACATAGTAAATTATCAAATTGGCCTATGTATGCATTTTCGTATTTTGGCCCATTAAGGGCATTTTCGTAATTTGGCCCATTAGAGGCATTTTCGTAAATCAACATTTTAAAGGCATTTAAACAATTCGGCCCGTTAAGGTATTCTGATAAAAACGACCTATTAAGGGTATATTCATAATTCAAAAATTTTACCCACCAAGGGTAATTCGATAATTTACCCTTTAAGGGTAATTCGGTAATCTCGTAACTAAAACTTAACTAGTAATTTGGGGCATAAAAATTGAAATTGTCCATCTGCATTATGTTGACTAAATTGACTATAACTCGAGTTAGGAAACTCAAAATTTAGATCCGTAAATTTTCCATGAAACTAGACTCATATGTCTTCTTACTATAATTTTGCTAGAATTTTTGGCTTATCCAATTAGTACAATTTATTCCTCAAAGTCTCCCCTTTTCTGCTGTCTAACAATTCCGACCGTTCTTTGCTAAAATTTAATTATCTTTTTGTACAGAATTCAAATGATATTCTAGTTTGTTTCTTATAAAAATAGACTCGTTAAGGAATCTAACCGTATAAATTATGTGCCAAAATTAGTTTTTGTCAATTTTTAATGATTTTTCCAATTCTAAATAGGGGATCTCGAAATCACTCTGAATTAGTCTCACAAAAATCTAAAAATATCAAAATATACTAATCCTTTGCTTTCTTTGTTTCTTTTATAAGAAAATAGACTCAATAATGTTTCAATCCATATCTCCTTCACTTTCTAATTCAATTTTCACTATTTTTGGTGAGTTTTCAAATTCACATCACTGCTGCTAACCAAAACTATTTCATTGCAAAATATGATTACCACTTCGAACATGCGTACGTCCGAGTGGTCACAGATGCTAGTTTTTGACTTTTTGGTCTTTCGAATGAATTACAGAACATTTTATGCCAACATTCAAAGAGGTGTGAGATTACACACCTGATTTCGATAAGGACTAAACTTTCTTGATCGTCGGCACCTATGGCACCATAACACTCGATCAGAAAATACCACGATGAGAGAAAGTAGTTGTTTAGGGAGAGGATTTCGACTTACCACTACTTCCAAAGGTCAAGAGTAGAGAAGAGCAAGTGATTCAATCCCTAAAATAATCGATTAGTCATAACCTTCGATTCGATTTGCAAAATAACCGAGCAATGAGAGATCGAAATAAACCATGATAAAACTCTTTACCTTAACGTTGATGAATCCGATTCCCACCGATTGGACTTATGGCTACGGATGAGTCGACAAAGATATGATATACGACCACCCACTAGAGCACGATTCGATCAAAGAAGAGAGTGCCCGATACGAAAGAAAAAGAAATAATGGAGAGGTAGGATGTTAATAGGTTCGGCTATGGAGAAAAAGAAAACAAACAAAGAAGATTCGGCTACAAGGTAATATCGATTTGAGAAAAAAAAAACTAGAGAGGTTGAAAAATAATCAAAAGAAAAGAAAAGATGAGAAAAGAGGTGTTAGAGGGTTCGGCTAACACCAAGGGAAAAATGAATAAAAAGGATGTGAGTATTTTGGCAAAGCAAAGGAAAAAGTGAATAATTTGCTTGAATGTTTCGGCAATACAAAAGGAAAAATATTGAAAAAAAAGAGCACCAAAATATTAAAAAGAACAAGAAAGCTTTTCATGCACAACTTGCAAAAAGGCAAAAAAAACTTTCGGCTCCTCTCTTCTTCCTACCAAAGCCATGTATCACCTTTACCAAAAAGTTGAGTGTTGACAAAAATTCTTTTCTCAAGCACCATCCAAAAAGGCCAACATGTTCCCCCTTTTATCTTTTTCCTTTACTTTTTTTTTTTCTTATTTTCCTTCTTTCCACTTTCAACTATGCCAAAACCGGCCATGCCTTGGCAAATAGGTCAAAATTTGCCAACCAAAACTTTCCAAATCATCTCCTTTGAAAAATGCCAACATGTTTCCCCTTTACATTCCCTTTTCTTTTCTTTTTTTTTTCTTTCTTTCCATGTTTTCATCCATTATATTTCTTTTTGATTCTTTCCAAAATAATAAAAAAGAAATCTCCCCTACCATAATTACAACCATGGCCAATACTTAGGAAGGAAGTACAAAAATTAAATCAACAATTTTGCAATCCACGAGATTCGAACTCCTCCCCTCAAGCCCGTACATGCAACACCACACCACTCCTCTACTAGCTTCACTTGTGCTAACAAAATGCACACTTGTCTCCTTAAGCCTTGATGCCACTTACTATCTCTCCTTAATAAGCTTAAACACAAATTTTGTTACTAGGGCCCAATTCAACCCCGAGCTCTCATTGAACCCCTAAACATACACAATTAGTATTTTTAACTGGCTTAACGCAATAAATAATGCAACAATTAAAATTCCAAATTTTGGGGTGTTACAATTCTACCCCCTTAAAGAAAATTTTGTCCTCAAAATTTACCTAATTAAAAGAGGTGAGGGTATTGCTGTCGTGTCACATCCTCTGGCTCCCATGTGGCTTCCTCTGAATTGTGATTCCGCCATAATTCTTTGACTAACAGTACCGACCTCCTTCTCAGCACCTTAACATCTCGATCCAAAATCTGTACGGGTTCCTCTTCAAAAGACAGATCAGGTCTTACCTCAATTTCTTCCATCGGCACTATATGAGAGGATCAGAACGTAGCGCCTCAGCATTGATACATGGAACACATCATGTATCCGATTCAACTTCGGGGGCAACTCAAGCTGATAGGCAATGGGTCCCACACGCTTCACTATCTGATAAGGCCCAATAAACCTTGGGTTCAATTTGTCTTTTCGCCCAAATCTCAAAATCTTTTTCTAGGGTGAGACCTTTAGAAAGACTTGATCTCCTATCGTAAACTCAATATCCTTACACTTCAGATCCGTATACGATTTTTGCCTATCCAAAGCTTCCTATAACCGTGCTCGAATTACCTTTACTTTTTCCTCCGTCTCTGAAATTAGCTCAGGACCCAATAACTGTCGCTCCCCCAGCTCAATCCAATAAGTAGGAGTATGACACCTACGATATACAACGCCTCGTAGAGTGCCATCTGGATGCTGGATTGATAGCTATTGTTATAAGCAAACTCTGCCAATGGTAGGAAATCCTCCCAACTACCCCTGAAGTCAATCACACAGCCCCTTAACATGTCTTCCAGAATCTGGATTACTCTCTCCGATTGACCATCTAAATGAGGATGAAATGTCGTGCTAAAATTTAACTTTGTTCCCAAAGCTTCATGTAAGGCTTTCTAAAACCGTGATGTAAACCTAGGGTCCCTGTCCGAAATAATAGACACTGGTACCCTATGTAACCTCACGATCTCAGCAACGTACAACTTGGCCAACTTCTGTAATGAGTAATCTGTACAAACAGGTAGGAATTGGGCAATTTTCGTCAACCGATCCACTATTACCCAGACAGAATCTTTCTTAGTAGGTGATAAGGGTAACCCATTAACAAAGTCCATCGTTATTCTTTCCCATTTCCATAATGCAATCTTCACCGGTTGCAGCAATCCTGACGGTATTTGATGTTCTGCCTTTACTTGCTGACATGTTAAGCATCTACTCACATGTTAAGCTCTCGAATATCTCGATACATTTTATTTCCCCCGGGGTGCATAGTATAAGGGCTACTATGCACCTCACGTAGAATCATTTGTCTCAATTTTGAATCTTTAGGTATGCAAATTCTTCCTCGGAAACACAATATTCCATTACTATTCAATCCAAAAGCCCTTATTACACCACCTTCCGCTTGCTGAAGTAAGAAACCCAACCTTTTATCTAATAACTGCTTTTCCTTAATCTGACCTAACCACACAGGCTTCACCTAAAGTTCGGCTAGCAGACTACCATCTTCATATAGACTGAGATGAGCAAACATTGCTCTCAACTCTGATATCACCTTACGACTCAATGCGTCTGCTACCACGTTAGCCTTTCGGGGGTGATACTCGATTGAGAAGTCATAATCTTTCAACAGCTCTATCCACCATTGCTGTCTTAAGTTCAACTCTTTTGAGGTAAGGAGGTACTTTAGACTCTTATGGTCCGTATAAATGATCGACTTCTCACCGTATAGGTAGTGTCTCCAAATCTTCAAAGCAAACACCACCGCAGCCAACTCCAAATCATGAGTGGGATAATTCACTTCATGTGGCCTTAACTGACGAGATACATAAGTCACCACATTTCCATTTTGCATCAACACATATCCTAAACCCGTGTGTGACGCATCACAGTAAACAATAAACTCTTTTCCAGCCTCAGGTTGAATCAGTATTGGCGCTTCCGTCAAAATCTTCTTCATTCTCTCGGAACTTTCTTACTGTTGCTCTGACCACACAAATGGTACTCCCTTGTGCAACAGTTTAGTTAGGGGTGCAGCAATCAACGAAAACCCCTCAACGAAACGCCTGTAATAACCAGCTAACCCTAGGAAACTCTGAATTTTGGCCACTGACTTTAATGGTTTACAATTCAACACAGCCTCTACCTTCCGGAGATCAACTCTAATTCCTTCAGTTGACACAACATGCCCCAAGAAGGTCACTTCTTTCAGCCAAAATTCATACTTACTGAATTTAGCATAAAGTTACTTTTCTCGCAATATCTGCAACACGACCCGTAAATGTGAATCATGCTCCTCTTCAGTCCTAGAGTATACCCAGACATCATCTACGAATACCACTACAAACCGGTCTAAATAGGGTTGGAAGACCTGAATCATCATGTCCATAAATGCAGCTGGTGCATTGGTTAACCCAAACGGCATCACCAAGAACTTATAGTGTCCACAACGAGTTCGAAATGCAGTCTTATGAATGTTCGCCTCCTTGACCTTAAGTTGGTGATTACCAGATCTCAAATCTATCTTCGAGAAAATTGAAGCTCCTCGCAGTTGATCAAACAAATCATCGATTCTCGGCAACAGATATCTATTCTTGATCGTCAATTTATTCAACTGCCTATAATCGATGCACATACGCATCGACCCATCATTTTTTTTGATGAACAAAATCGGTGCTCCCCATAGTGACACACTCGATCGAATGAATCCCCGATCCAACAACTCCTGAATTTGAGCTTTAAGCTCCACTAACTCCTTCGGCGCTATTCTATAAGGAGTAATGGACACCGAAGCCATTACTGGCAATAACTCAATGCCAAACTCTACCTCCTAATCCAGAGGCAATCTTGGAAGATCCTCGGGAAAGACGGCTGAAAACTCTTTCACCTTTTTAACACTTTTTACCGACAACTCTTTGGCATCCAAAACACTAATAAAGGTTAAGAACACTTCACGGAACAAGAATGCAACCCAAAAGAACCACGATCTATTTTCTTCTTACAATCCACAGGCCAAACTCGAAGTACTTCATCGATTCCTTTAATCTCCTCCAATACCTCCTTAACTATCTGAATCAGCTCGTCAACACCAGCTCGATCATGATACCTCGTCTCAACTACTGACGATGCCAGCGCCTCCCTTTCGGGCACATGCCTTGGTGCTGAAGGTCTAGCCCTAGCACTTCGGCCTCTATCATGTCCACGTCCTCTAGTACTTATGTTCACTAATGTCGATTTAATCTAGTTATAAGTCTTATGAATCAGTATACTATTTTGATATTTATTAAACAATATTTTATGAGGTATAGGAGGTAAAGTCGTTTTGTAAACACGTCCTATAGTCTCAATCTCTATAGTTTCAACATATAGAACTAAAAGTTCTAGAGTGTTCCTATTGTCATATCATAATAATCATAATCATTCAATAACATACACTTACTTGACTTGGTGCCGGACCCCCGTGGTGCCATACTTCCTTTAAAGACATCTGTTCTATTTCAAAACAGTTTTGTCCAAAAATATTTTTGAACCCAAACCACTGCCGAGTTTTGAAACTGGGCTCTGATACCATAAAATGTAACACCCCAAACCCGGCCATGCGTTACGAGCGGATTTGGCATGTCACACAAGCAAAATATGTTAAACCCTTTTTATTCGTACTAAAATATTACTTTGTTAAAATCAAGAAAACAAGTTGGATTTGATAAAATACTACTAACCTCAAAGATTTGATTGATAAATCGATAAATTTAAACTAATGATCTTACAAAACCGTGACTTTTGAAAACATTGATAAGAATTTGAGAAAAAATTTTGAGTTAAAATATTTATGTAAGTTTATTTTGAAAATCCATTTGTTAACTGATTTTGGAAACCATTATATGAGTTTTCAGAAAATTTCCTCTTTAAACAATTTAAGAAAAATAATAAAAACATCCCAACCATAAAGTAAAATAAAAATTGTCCAGAGGCCTTATTACAACATTTAACCCAAAATAGTAAAGTAATAAAATAAATGAGAAAGAAGTCTAAAGTCCAAATTAATCATTCTGAAGTATGGCCTCCATCGACTCATCTATGGCCCAAGTCCACGTCATTAAGCATTACCTGAAAGGGTTAAGAGAAAGGGGGGTAAGTTACAAGAACTCAGTGTGTAACCCACTTACCATAGTCCACTAGGCCAATATCTCATTAAGCAATTATTTGGGTCTAAGCCCATTAATAATAACATATAATATGCAAGTGATATGCAATTCCCAACCCAACCTAATTTCCATGCGCTACACACCACTCGTACCAACCAGCACACCTATGGGGAGCTTTAGTCACCCACCCCGCCAACACACCAAACTGGGCATTAAGCTATAAATCAAACTGGGCATTTAGCCATATTTCAAACAGGGCATTAAGCCATTTATCAATTTGTGGACAAGCCACCAGAATTTTGTAGCAAAGCTACCAGAACTTCTCTTCATCAAAATCCCATCCCATGCAAATCATGTACAAATAGTATGCATTTTCATTTGGCCGATTTGTCACATATCAATATGGCCCATTTATCAAATAACACATTTGGCCCATTTGTCACATATCAATATGGCCCGTTTATCAAATAACACATTTGGCCCATTTATCACATATCAATATAGCCCATTTATCAAATTACACATTTGGCCCATTCATTACATATCAATATGGCCCATTTATCAAATAACACATTTGGCCCATATATCAAATATCATTTTTGGCCCATATATTAAATATCAAATTCACCTATATAGTAAATTATCAAATTGGCCTATTTATGCATTTTCGTATTTCGGCCCATTAAGGGCATTTTCATAATTTGGCCCATTAGAGGCATTTTCGTAAATCAACACTTTAAAGGCATTTAAACAATTCGGCCCGTTAAGGTATTCCGATAAAAATGACCTATTGAGGGTATATTCATAATTCAAAAATTTTACCCACCAAAGGTAATTTAGTAATTTACCCTCTAAGGGTAATTCGGTAATCTCGCAACTAAAACTTAACTAGTAATTTGGGGCATAAAAATTGAAACTGTCCATCCGCATTATGTTGACTAAATTGACTATAACTCGAGTTAGGAAACTCAAAATTTAGATCCGTAAATTTTCCTTGAAGCTAGACTCATATATCTTCTTACTATAATTTTTCTATAATTTTTGGCTTATCCAATTAGTGCAGTTTATTCTTCAAAGTCTCCCCTTTTTTACTATTTGACAATTCCGACCATTCTTTGCTAAAATTGAATTATCTTTTTGTACAGAATTCAAATGATATTCTAGTTATTTCTTATAAAAATAGAGGAATCTATCCATATAAATTATGTGCCAAAATTAGTTTTTATCAATTTTTAATGATTTTTCCAGGTCTGAACAGGGGATCTCAAAATCACTCTGAACCAGTCTCACAAAAATCTAAAAATCTCAAAATATACTAATCCTTTGCTTTCTCTATTTCTTTTATAAGAAAATAGACTCAATTATGTTTCAATCCATATCTCCTTCACTTTCTAATTCAATTTCCATTATTTTTGGTGATTTTTCAAATTCACATCACTGCTGCTAACCAAAACTGTTTCATTGCAAAATACGATTACCACTTCGAACATGCGTACATCCAAGTGGTCACAGATGCCTGTTTCTGGCTTTTTGGTCTTTCGAACGAATCACAGAACATTTTATGCCAACATTCAAAGAGGTGTGAGATTACACACCTGATTTCAGTAAGGACTAAACCTTTTTGATCGTCGGCACCTATGGCACCATAACACTCGATCAGAAAATACCACGATGAGAGAAAATAGTTGTTTAGGGAGAGGATTTCGACTTACCACTACTTCCAAAGGTCAACGAGTATAGAAGAGCGAGTAATTCAATCCCTAAAATAATCGATTAGTCATAACCTTCAATCTGATTTGCAAAATAACCGAGCAATGAGAGATCGAAATAAACCATGACAAAACTCTTTACCTTAACATTGATGAATCCGATTCCCACCGATTGGACTTATGGCTACAGATGAGTTGACAAAGATATGATATACAGCCACCCACTAGAGCACGATTTGATCAAAGAAGAGAGTGCCCAATATGAAAGAAAAAGAAATAATGAAGAGGTAGGATGTTAATAGGTTCGGCTATGGAGAAAAAAAAAACAAACAAAGAAGATTCGGCTACAAGGTAATATCGATTTGAGAAAAAAAACTAGAGAGGTTGAAAAATAATCAAAAGAAAAGAAAAGATGAGAAAAAAGGTGTTAGAGGGTTCGGCTAATACCAAGGGAAAAATGAATAAAAAGGATGTGAGTATTTTGGCAAAGCAAAGGAAAAAGTGAATAATTTGCTTGAATGTTTCGGCAATATAAAAGGAAAAAATATTGAAAAAAAAGAGCACCAAAATATTAAAAAGAACAAGAAAGCTTTTTATGCACAACTTACAAAAAGGGCAAAAAACTTTCGGCTCCCCTCTTCTTCCTACCAAAGCCATGTATCACCTTTACCAAAAAGTTGAGTGTTGAAAAAAATTCTTTTCTCAAGCACCATCCAAAAATTAGGCCATCATGTTCCCCCTTTTATCTTTTTCCTTTACTTTTTTTTTCTTATTTTCCTTCTTTCCATTTTCAACTATGCCAAAATCGGCCATGCCTTGGCAAATAGGTCAAAATTTGCCAACCAAAACTTTCCAAATCATCTCCCTTAAAAAATGCCAACATGTTTCCCCTTTGCTTTCCTTTTACTTTTCTTTTTGTTTTTCTTTCTTTCTTTCCATGTTTTCATCCATTATATTTCTTTTTGATTCTTTCCAAAACAATTAAAAGGGAAATCTCCCCTACCATAATTACAACCATGGCCAACACTTAGGAAGGAAGTACAAAAATTAAATCAACAATTTTGCAATCCATGGGATTCGAACTCCTCCCCTCAAGCCCATACATGCAACACCACACCACTCCTCTACTAGCTTCACTTATGCTAACAAAATGCACACTTATCTCCTTCAGCCTTGATGCCACTTACTATCTCTCCTTAATAAGCTTAAACATAAATTTTATTACTAGGGCCCAATTTAACCCCGAGCCCTCATTGAACCCCTAACATACACAATTAGCATTTTTAACTAGCTTAACGCAATAAATAATGCAACAATTAAAATTCCAAATTTTGGGGTGTTACACCCAAGGTAAGCTGTCGTCCCAAACTGAGCCTAATCCTCAACACAATGTAAGTGCTATGACATTGAGAAGTAAGAAGGTTTTGGAGCCCGTACTTGGCACGAGTCGTGCCCATGACGCTGGTCGAGATAAGAAGAAACTTGACACAAAGTTTCTAGTGGAGTCAATACCACAAAAATCATTTACAGTACTACCTTCGTTTATTGGAAAACTAGTCTAATGCAAGAAGGAGCGAGAAGAGAAGGAGATCCTCGACACTTTTCAAAAGGCAGAAATCAATATACCTCTTCTTGATGCGATTAAACAAATTCCACGGTATGTAAAATTTTTAAAAAAATTATACACAAGTAAGAGGAAGCTCCTAAGCAATGAAAAGGTGAGTGTCGGAGAAAATGTCTCTGCTATTTTACAAAGAAAAATAATACCTAGATGTAAGGAATAAGGTATGTTTTCCATATCTTGCAAAATAGGTAGTGCCAGTATTAAAAAAACCATGTGTGACTTAGGTGCATCAATTAATATTATGCTTTTTTCAATTTATAAACTACTTAATGCAGGTCCTTTGAAGGAAACATGTGTAGTTATTCAGCTTGCAGATAGGTCCGTAGTGCACTCGGAAGGAGTGCTGGAGGACGTTCTTGTTAAGGCAAACGAGCTAATATATTATGCAGACTTTTACATTATCGACATAGAGGATGAAAACTCAGCCAATTCATCTGAGATACTTCTTGGGAGACTATTCTTGAGTATCGTGCGAACAAAAACTGATGTTTAAAGTGGAACACTCACCATGGTATTTGACGGTGAAGTGGTTAGGTTTAGTGTTTATGAGGATATAGGATATCCCAATGATAAGTTACAAATAGTACCTTGTAGGAATATAGATCACGATGTTAACCAAGAGAAATTATTGATGATCCAAAACCCAATACGTGAAGCTGTCATGAAATCCTCAAAATTGAATCTAAAACCGTTTTCAAAACGTATAAGGATTCTGATAGAGAATAATGCAAACTTGAATGCAGAAGCTCAAAGACACCTCAATCCACTAATGATAAGGGAATATCCAATAAGGGTTTCAAGGCTAGTGGGAAAATGTTAAAACTTTTCTGCAAGAACACCCAAGTGCATGAGATGGAAAAATTAATTTTTAATGAGCCAAATTCATGGTTAAGCTTGGTCTAAGGAAAGAAAAGCTTGGGTCTTCCAAGTCCGAGGAAAGGGGCGTACATGAAAGGGATCATAAGAGATACATTGTTGATGGCAATGGCAATGGCGACAATGGTGGTAATGGGAAACCACGAGTTGGGAAGAAGAAACCCAATAGCAAAAGAGACAAGGTGAAATGCTTTTTCTACGACGGTCCACACATGTTGAAGAAATATCCAAAGAAATCCACGTTTAAGGAGAAGTAGGTGGGTAAGGCCTTGGGACTTAGTTCGAGTGTAAGGAGTGTCAAAACCAAAGAGGCCGAAAGTGAGAAAATGCCTGATGAAGCTTGTCATTGAAGGGAATGATGGAGCAAACAAGGAGCCCAAGAAGCTTGGTTCGAGCAAGGGAAGAGTTGAAGCCAAAGGGGCAAAGAGGAGTAAAAAGAAGCGAGTAAAGTGCTTCTCATACCATAGTCCGTATGAGTTGCGAAACTGTCCAAAGTAAGCCATAGTCAAAGGAAAGGCAACATCCAAGCTTGGTGAGTCGTCGGAAGGGTTTCAACCCAAGTTAGAGGTGAGTTTGTCATCAAACTTGGAGGAAGAAGTTGCAATGAAAACAGTGAAGCTGGGACCAATGAGGCATAAGTCGAGTGAAGCGTCGGAGTTGGCCGAGTCATTGACAAGGCTTCCACCTATGGGAGAGGTGGGTGATGCATCAGACTTCAAGGGAAAAGAAGTGATGCAAGTGGGACAGTTGACCCGAGTAAATGCAAAGTACATTCCGAACACTTTGATAGTGTGTTGCATTCTAACTTGTTTACTTGGCAAGAACGTAGGGGCCCTTTCGAGGTTCTTGAGCAAATAGGCTGATAAATCATAGAAGTAACACATTTTGATCCCATGCTTAGCATGTTTTTGGATGTTTATTTATATAATTATGTGAATTTGATGCTCTTAAATCCTTTAAATTTGTAATTCTATACTTAGGTGAGCATAAGGAAGCGAAAAGAGTGGAAAACAGGCCAAAACCGGACAAAATGGGCCTCCTTAAGGATCCACACTGCAAGCCAGAACAATACGGGTAGGGCACATACCCGTGTGAACCACACGGGCTGGACACATGCCCGTGCTTGAGCCCGTGTCACTCACGAGCCATGCAAATTTCCACACGGCCTACACACCCTCACACCTGAGCACATGCCCATGTCCCTGTTGCACCCTGCTTTGCTTTCAAGCAAAAAAAGCCACTTTTTAGGGTTTCTGAGCCTTCTAAACCCTATAAATACACGCAAGAAGAAGACCTAAGGAGCACGCGGAGTAGATCGAAGAAATTACTCCAAAGAAGCCGCCGAAATCATCTTGGAAGCAGGATTCACTTGAAAATTGAAGATCTCCATCAAGTTCTTTAAAATTTTTTAGGTTCTTTATGTCTTGTTGTTTTCTCAATTCTAAGATGTTTTCCTTTTACGTTATGAACTAAACTCCCTAAATATCTAGGGAAGATGAACCTAAATGAATCTTATTATTTAATTATCTAAGTTACACGATAAATGCTTGTTCTTGTTCTTAATTATGTGTTCTTAACCATTGCTTTAATATTTTTCATATATTAATTCAAGATTGATGTGCTTATTTAGTGGAGCAAAAGTCCCTATTTAAGAGTAGATCCAGTATAATTAAGCAGAGTTGATTGCAACCCTAGAAATAAGGCGACATAAATATGCCGGATTAGAGTCAAATCTAATAAGGGTATCCATAAATCGAGTTAATGCGACGATAGGGGTTTTAATTAGAAAGAGATTTCAATTAGTCAACCTAGAGTCAGTTTTTTTCAGTCTCGAAAGAGATATTAACATAATTAGGGATTTCTACGAATCAAGATAAGTGAATAAATCATTTAATTCAGAGCCAGAATAATAAGTGCAGTCTAGGTGGAATATTTCTTGGGTATTATCTTTATTCATGTCTAGGTGGAATCATTTAATTTAGGGACTTCTTGTTATCGAGATGTACAAACGATTAGGATGAATTAAGTTAAGAAGCGACGGAAGCTGAGGCAAAAGTCCCGAAGGAATGGAAAAGCTAAGGCTTCGAGACGAGATCGAGGCGAATCAATCATTGCCATTCGAAAGTCACAATGAGGACATTACGAGAATGGGTGGGGGAGAATGTCATGCACCGCAGTTTAAAGCTCGTGACCATCGCACCAAATGCATCCAATGGAGGTCTATTGTTTAGATGGGGATCATTTGGCATTTGGAAATTGGCCCGATTCAAGGAACTGTTGGAGAAGCCTGTCAGATTGAAGCCTGGTCGGCCCGATAACAAAGACATGACAACTTAGGCTAATTTGGTAACTAATCTTAGAAGATAGAGGGAATCATATCTTGTAAAGATTAGATTAGATTTGATATGGCATATCTTGTAAGTCCCTTAAATCATGGGATATAGTTAATCTCGTCCGTCGATGTAAATATATCTTGACAGTTGGTTTTGAGGGAGCTCAAGTATAAATTGAGAGTCTCTCCCTCATTTTTACTCACTCCATTCATTGTTTCATTATTCTTTGTGAATAAGAGAATAGAGAGCATTTACTCAAACACTTTGTGTGCGTCCTTTCTGTTGTTCTTTTGGTAGCTTCTTTTGGCATAAATCGCTTTCACTCTACAATTGGTGCCTTGGAGTAGTTCTTAAGGAATCCTCACTCGAGAAAAGGCTAACTTAGGCGAGTTTCGACAAACGGATAGCCTAAGGCCGCACGGATCAAGAGACAAAAGATCTAGCCCCATGACAATAGGTCGAGCTTAGATAAGCATAAATAGTGTTAAAATCATACTTAAGTTTGGCCTAAACTCGACCCAGCCCATGAACAACTCTAGGTTCAAAGAAGATGTGTTCGTGAATCAGGTTGGATTGAGTTTATGTATGAATTAATATATTTTATGTTTGTCCAAATATGATCCGACTCGGTAAACCTAAAATTTTACCAAAACCTATCCAAATATATAATGACCAACCTAAGCTCATTTTTTCCTGCCCATGTTATTTTTAGTCTAATATTTAATATTTTAGATGGGTTTATCCTCTTTTTCAAAGGTTAAGGAGGAGTTATGTGTAGTTCTAAGTATTATATCAATTTTTCTCAGAACATTTTTTAATATTTGCATAGTATTGTATAATTAAATATTCAAGTTTATGTGATATAAATTATATAATATATAAAAATAAAATAAAAATACATTATAAAAGTATAAATTAATCTAGGTTTGGGCTAGAGGTAATCTTGGGTTGGGTCTAAACATGATATTAACATACTTTATGCTTGTCTAAACCCACTCATATTTTCCAAAGAATAATCCAAGCCCATTTAGGCTCGTCCATATTATTTTTAAAAATTTTTAAAAATATTTATATTATACTATTTTAATATTTAATAATTTTATATATTGTTTATTTATTGAATTTTTATATTGTCCTCTTAACATTATTTTAATGTTTACATTAAACTAGTATTATATATTTGTAAAAGATTAACTCAAGTCCATTTTAGGCCGTTCATATTATTTTTTTCAAATTTTTTAAAGATATTTATTTTATTTTAATATCTAATGCTCTCTAGTGTTCGTTCTGATGATTGGTGGTATTAGCAGAATAAAAACGTTGGATTTTGGTTTCATTTATTAAGTAAAATAAACTCAACTCACAATATTTAGAGGTTCATGATTGAATTTCTCTCTGATTTGTATCAAGAATTTTGACCTTAAAATATAAAAATTCAATCTAATCCCTCTATCTGAACTGCTATCCGACAAATTCCCAATCAACTAGTTAAATTTAAACAACCACTACTTCATAGTCATTTGAATTCTTTAAATAACCTTTGGGATAATGTTTAAAACCTTAAATATTTCTAATTAACATCATACACTTTCTAACACTAATCACATCTTTTTAATAATATTTTAACTTTAATTAATTAAATAAATTTAATGTTAAAAATCAAACAAAATTAATGAACAATAATAGTAAAACAAGGCTTATGGGTTTGGTTTTGTTCGTGGAACTAAATTTATGATTTTAGGAAAAGGGTTAAATTAAGATTTAGGGTCTGAAAAGGTTTAGGGTTAGAGTCAAGGGTTTTGTTTGTTGGATATAATATTGTGTGCATTTTGAGTTTATATTCATTTCACCACTTTGGAGGATTATATTTTCAAACTATGGAAGAAATCTTATAGATATCTAAGCAACTAAAAACAAACATGAACCGAACAATTCTCCAAATCCACAAACCAGGCAATGGCTAACATCTCAAACATATAATCCAAACAATAATAGTAATATTAAGAAGCTCACAACAACAAAAAATCCTATTACATCTCACTTATTTATGTTCTAGCTCCACGTCCATCTTCAAATTCAATATCCATTTCATGCATCTCTTGCTGGTTGACGTATTATATGTTTCTTAAGCTCTTGTATTCCATTGATACGAACCAAGCTCTCAACATAAGCATGAAGGGAGATGGCGAACCGAAAATGATCTAGATAGGTATTAATCTCAAGCTCCTTAAGCTTTTGGGTGGAGGCGTCAAATAGGAGTACTTCATCATTTGTGTCTCTAAGAAACAAGTCACCATTTTTTCCAAATCCCAATAGGCGTACAACTCCAGAAATGGATTTAAAATTGAATTGTTTAGTCCACACTCCTTCACTTGTAACCCATAAATCAAAAGACGTGTCAATTCTTTCCGATGGGTAAACAATAACACCAAGTAATCCATTAAACACCAATAGATCAACATAGTATTCTGGAAAAGACCCAACGAATTCTGGGATAGGTAAAATTGAGAACTCCTCATTCCCCAGGTCAAATGAAAGAATTAATCCTCTAAAATCAAGATATCCCCCATACACTGTTTTCCAATAGCAAATTCCATCTACGTAAATATTTCCATTTGGTTCAGTTGGTGTATAATCAGGAGATGGAATTTCCTTCCAGGAATCACTTCTAAGTGAATACAACTCAACTTGGTGCAGAAAATGAGGATGTGAATATTCTTCTTCACTATTAACAAAAGTAAGACTAACAAATCGTATGACTTTGTAGTCATCAGTTTTAGAATCAAACCCAAAAGCAGCGTTTTTAAAAGAAACGCCATCTAAACTAAGGTAGGTTTCTTCGAATGGGGAAAAATATCGAGGGCGTTGGATTGAAGATGGTGGAAGGATTTTAAACTCTCTGGTTGATGGGTTCCAAATGGCAGCCTTATCCTCTAAAGGATCATGTAAACACAATAATCCATGACAAGCACCATAAACAGCGGAGGTGTCCTTAAAAAAGGGCAAATGAATGTTTTGTTTTACTATATAATTTTGATATTTTTCAGTTGAAAGTTGAGAGAAATAAGGTTGGAAGGTGTTACCATCATAGCGTCGGAAAAGTAGATTAAGGTTGTTGTTTTTAAGGTTGTAGTGATGATGTTCGGAAATGAAATGAGGAGTTTGAAAAGAAGAAGACCAATACTTACAAACACAGTTGAAGCGAGTAAGGGATTTAACTGGAAGCTTTGACAGAATTTCCATAACCAAAGCTTCTGGCAATTGAAATCTTGGCCTCTGCATCTTCCTCTTTTGATTTTCTTGGTAACCGACTAGGAGGAATAAATAAGCAAGCAAAATGGGAGTTGGTAAGTGTCATCTATGGTCCAAACCTTAACCATGAAGCAAAGAAGCATAAACGGTAAGCATTTAATATGCATTTAATACGTTTTTGGCAAATTTCCTTATTTGCATTTTTATCCATATTGATGAGAACTATGGAATTATGGATTAAACCAAGAAATCAATCTTATTGATGAAGAATTTTTTTTTTATCTTTCCAGAATACAAAGCATAATGTAATAGGCTAATTTAGCATCGGAATCACCCATTACTTGAAAAGATTGAAAGTAAACACAATATTTAAGGATATGCAATCTTAGATATGATATGTAAATCTTAGACATGATATGTAATCCTAGAAGATATGATATGCAAATCTTAGATGATATACAATTTTAGAAGATATGATATGCAATTTTAAAATATATGATTTGGTCCAAACCTTAACCATGAAGCAAACATAAAAGGTAAGCATTTGATACATTATAGTAATTATGTGCAATTTAGGAAATTTCCTTATTTGCATTTGTATCCATGCGAAGAAGGATTAAGAATAAATATAATCTAATATATACCTTTTGAATTTTATCCCCAATTTTTAAAATAATAAATTTAAAGGATACAATATGCTCAACATTTATATACTTTTTTGTATATTTAAAATTAATCCCTAATTTTTTATTTTTAAAAATTTAATCTCTCCATTTTTAAATTTAAAAAATTTAGGATCGTTAAAATTATTTGACATAATTGTTGAAAATACCCTCAATGTTTATGGGTTTTTGGGTTTAAGCCCTTAACCTTATTTTTTATTGACACCCTTAACATTACAATTTTTTTAGAAATCAAACGAGATACAAGAGTTAATCATCAGTCAAACAGTAGGTCAACGAAATAGCCTATGTGGCGTGCCACATAAGCACGAGATCATAAATGATGTCATCTATAAAAACAAAATTCTTTAACATTTTTTTTATTTTGTTTCAATATTCTTTATTCATCTCTTCTTTCTCTCTTCCCTCTAGCTCCCCGTTATGTCCAAACCCTACCATCGTTGCCTTCCCTCTCACTCCTCACCGTTGTTCTCACCACAAATGTTAGAAGAAATGTTAGAAGTGATATTAATATATAGAGAATTTATCTGAATTCATCCCTCAAAGTCTAAGAAAATATTCAATCACCAGTTTAATATCATACAACCATTAAAATCGAAAACACCAACTAAAAAGAAAACTAGCTTTCATCCTATTAACAAATTTTGAAGAACATGTAGAAAACTCAGAATAAACCTTACCATTAACAATCCAAAAAGATCATAAACAAAGCAATACAACAAAGGTATTAAACTGGGAATAAAAAAAAGGTACTGACTTTATCCATGGAAAAGAAGGGCCAACCCATTTGAGAAAAAACATCAACCAATAACCCTAACAATCCAAAAAGATCATAAACAAAGCAATACAACAAAGGCATTAAACTGGGAATAAAAAAAAGGTACTGACTTTATCCATGGAAAAAAAGGGCCAACCCATTTGAGAAAAAACATCAACCAATAACCCTAGAAACCCATTTGAGAAAAAACATCAACCAATAACACTAGAAAGGTAAGTAAAATTCCCAACTTGATTCAGTACCAAATAGACCTTCTCGATTGAGAACAAAAACCTGGCTCCTTTAACAAAAAATTATTCTCTTCCGCTTCACATTATTCTAATAATCTGTGTCTCAAACTTACCTTTTCCTCATTAACATCATCATTACCCTCAACTCATAATTTTAGCTCCAACATCACTTCTCCTCCCTCATCATCATTGTTATCATCATTGAAAGTCACTGAACTTTTAGAATAAGAACCCAAATTTCCGCTGTTTGGTTCCAGAGAAACTTAGAGAAGGTGAAGCAATAAATGGATAAATGAATTGGTTTTTATAGTTTTTTTTAAATTAAAAAGAAAACCAAAACCCTAAAATGGGTTACTGAGTCTCTTTTTGCTTTTTCTTTATTTTTTTTGGTTATATAAAATTTTGGGTGTTTGATGAAATTGTCTTTTGTAAGGCTAGCAGAGATGGACTTGACATTGATGATGATGATGACAGAGATGGAGAAGGTTTTGAGACATTTGTGGTAAAATCAAGGTGAGGTGTGAGAGAGAAGGCGACAATGGTGGGAGTTGTCTAGCCACATAGGTTACTTCGTTGACCTGCGGTTTGATTGACGGTCAATTCAAATTTCTCATTAAAATTTGATTGATTTCTTACTTCGTTGACCTACGGTTTGATTAACAGTCAACACACGTTTCTCATTAAAATTTGGTTGATTTATTAAAATTTGGTTGATTTCTAAAAAAATCGTAACGTTAATAGTGTCAATTCAAAAAAACAAAAGGTTAAGATCCCTGTAATAGGCCCAATTTGGCAGGGCCCATTAATCAATTTTTAACCAAAACCATTAAACCAAAATAAAAACAAAATAAACATAAAAAACCCAATGTCTAGTGTTCATTTTTACAAGTACCAGGGCCCAAAATAAATAAACCCAAATCTAAAATGAACCAACCCAATAGCCTACATCAGAATTAGCCTGAGTGGCCCAAATTGATTTAGGGTCTCAAAAACCCTGTAAAATTCTGAAAACTCTGGCGCCTAGCCCCACTCGCGCCGTTCTTCTCCATCAACCACCATCGACGTCCTCCAGCTGTACCTACAACAAACAGCAACAGAAAATAGCAACGAGAAATACAAAAAAAAAGAATAACAGAAAGGAGAAGCGAATAGTATTTTTTCCATTTTTTTCATTCAGCTATATAAAGCCACATTACACATTGTAAAAGGGATTCTGATTTTTTCTTTTGAATACACATGGGCACATACACGGAATGAAGGAGCAATCAAAAATCAGTTTCTTTTTTAAGGTGATTTTTTGAATTTTTCTTTTTTGGATTGTTTTCTATTGTGGTTTTTCACTTTGATTCTTTCCTTGCATGTAAAAATAAAAGAGAAAGTAAGTAGGATTTACCTTTATAAATGCGTTGATGGAATCCTATTAACTTCGTCGAAATTAAGGCATGGATGGGATTTCATGGCTGAAAATAGCAGCCCTCGAAGCTTGAGTCTGCTAGCTCACTTAAGAGGAGGGATTTGGTGAATCGGCAACAGGATTTGGGGGCTGATTTGCATACCCTAGCAGAGAAAAATGGGTAAATATCCCAAATATACCAAAAAAATATTTATTTATGGAAAAGGACTAGTTTCAAGAATATTTACGGAAAACGGCTGTTTCCCCCAAAAACACGTCCACGTCAGCGCATTTTGAGGGAAAACGCCAGCAAAACGCGCCCCTGGGGATGCGCTTTGTGCCACCTCAACAAAGCGCGCTTACGTGGCCGCGTTTTGCTGATGTGCCAAAAATGCTCCCCCATAGACACGTTTTAGCCCGTGTTTTTTTAAAAAAAACCTATTCTCGAATACTTTAAAAATTTACGAAAATAAACCTTTATAAAGGCTCAAAGTGACAACACCATTTTTTTAAGGTACCATCAATTAATAAGGAAATATAACTTACAAAGGAAATCTTTATATAGACCCAAAGTCTCATTTCCCTTGTTTTCTTGAGTAAAGTGGGATATGAGATATGTGTATTTATAGACTCATGAATAGTTTTGCAGCTTGTTCCTAAACAATGTGGGATTCCTTCCTCTTTTAACTAACAACATGAGATGACATGCTACTCTATATTTGATTTTTTTACAAAACAACTTCTCTTTTTTTTAAATTTATTTAACATTTTCTTATATTATAAAAAACAAGAAACAAAATAACTCAAATATATTTTTCATAGATGACATGACAATTTTTCATATTGTATAAAGTATTTTGATGCTTATACTTGGGATATTTACCCAATATATTTAATATATGTCATTATTTACTTATTTTTGTTTATATCGAGCAATCTTTTATGGATAACTAATGAAAGATGGTTCGTTGTGAGAGAAACTTCTCTCTATTAGTACCGAAAAATAAGTAAGTTAATATTTAAATATTTCAAAGATCAACAAAATGGCCCCTCTATTAAATTTTTCTTCCAGATATGCTTGATTATAGAATTTTAATATGTTTTTTAAATTAAATGATGCAGAAATTAATGTTGATTAAAATTTAAAATATATTTTATACATTTCCCCTACCCATGTATATTTTCTTTTTTAACATTTCCTCCAAACACAAAGCATCTTTCTTCAAAATCAAAATCCAAGAAAGAAAATCAGTAAAATTTGTTCTTTTCTGGGAAAAAGAAAGGAGTAACTTACATTACTGAATTGTAGTAAAAGTCCAAATTTTTGAAAAAGAATGAGATCTTTTGAAAAGAGAAAGTTAAGTAGATGAAGGAATGCGAAAAAGAAGCCTTTTTTTGGGTGAAGGTTGGGAGGTTACTACAAAAAGTCAAGCTTTATGCATAAATAATACACCGCTTGTCCTTATTGTGATTGATGCATATTTCAATTCATGAGTAGAGCTTTGTCTTCTTTTTTTCACCTTTTTCACTTCTCTATGATAATACTTGTATATCGTTCATAAATACAAGGGATAAATGAATTTTCTTCGCTACATTTTCATCCAATTTCACACGGTGGGTTTTCTTGAAACTTAATAAATGGGTGTTCTTCTAGGGTGACAAGTTCCTGGTAGAAGTGCCATCATTTTAGAGATTTAGAGAAAATATTAAAAGACAAAAATGGGTAAATATATTTTTAGAAAATATTTGGTGGTCAAGTAAAATTAGAGTGATAATAAATATATAATAAAAAATAAGACAATAATTTTTTAACTTTGTATGTTAACTAAAAAAAAACATATTGTTAATATATCAAATATTAATACACATGAACATAAGGGCAGAAGTTAACCATTTTTAATCGAGGGAATATTTTGTTCATATTCAAAATGAAGGACTAGTTTTTTCATTTTTTTTTTCAGTAGCATCAAAATATATTTGAGTTGTTTTGTTTCTTGTTTTTTATAATATAAGAAAATGTTAACAAAATATAAAAAAAGAGAAATTATTTTGTAAAAAAAACAAATATAGTGTAGCATGTCATCTCATGTTGTTAGTTAAAAGAGGAAGAAATCCCACATTGTTTAGGAACAAGCTGCAAAACTATTCATGAGTCTATAAATACACATATATCATATCCCACTTTGCTCAAGAAAACAAGGGAAATGAGACTTTGGGTCTATATAAAGATTTCCTTTGTAATTTATATTTCCTTATTAATTGATGACACCTTAAAAAAAATGGTGTTGTCACTTTGAGCCTTTATAAAGGTTTATTATCGTAAATTTTTAAAGTATTCGAGAATAGTTTTTTTTTAAAAAAACACGGGCTAAAACGCGTTTATGGGGGAGCGTTTTTGCCACATCAGCAAAACGCGGCCACGTAAGCGCGTTTTGCTGAGGTGGCACAAAGCGCATCCCCAGGGGCGTGCTTTGCTGGCGTTCCCCCCCAAAACGCGCTGACGTGGATGCATTTTTGGGAGAAACGGCCCTTTTCTGTAAATATTCTTAAAACTGGCCCTTTTCCGTAAATAAAGTATTTTTTAGTATATTTGGGATATTTACCCGAGAAAAACACAATAGCCCTTTTAGTTTTTTTTTTCTGCTCAGTAAAATGTTTTAAAAAAGAGAGAATTGTGGTTTAAAGAATGAAAGGGAAACAAAGACTGCTTTCATTTGGGAGAGGAGCTCATAGCGTCGACCAAACCCGCCCCAGATCCGCGTATTTTTACAATGGGGTTATTTATGAGATTAGCCCTCCATTTTGCAATCGTCATTTGATTGAACTCGATTTCTATATCTTTTATATTTTAATTTCTCCTGAATTTGCGCAATATTTCAATTTGATACCTGCCTAAATGCAAATTTTTTGCAACTTGGAATATTTGTACTTTTAATCCCTGTTTATTTGCATGCATTTTACTTTAATCCTTATTTTTGTTTATTTGTAAATTAAACTTTTAATTTTATATTCAATTCAATTGAGTTTTTCTATTCTTTTATTGCTTTAAATAAAAACAAACTATTCGATATACCTGAATTTAAGTTTGTCCTAAGTTGTATGGAAGATTGGAAGTAAGACACAGAATGTTGTGCAAAGTCCGAACATGTGCCATGTTTCATCCATTCACAAACCAAAATCGAGTGTTTGGCCTCACAATTACAAGTCCGGCAATAGTGTGGGCAACTAGTTCCAAAGAGCTACATCACCTCTCAACAATTTCTTTTAAATAAGAAACAAAAAATTTGATTAGATTACAGATAAATTACTTAATAGTTCCAGGCGAAAAATGTACTTATTGTTACTTCGAGTTTTTGTTGTAAAATAGTAGGTTGTGGATGGGTGCAGGGATTCCTCGCATTGTACGGGGGCACCGGCCTGTTGTGAGCATCTTGTGCCCAAATTCCACGTATAGCAAATACGGTTGGGATTGGGATTTTACAACTCAAGTAGATCTGCAAACTGATAGAGGGTATTGAAGTGCCAGCTTGTAGAAGTCTACAGCTGGAATTGTTGTGGGCTGGGGTACTTCAAATGCTACCCATAATGAAAAATGATACAATGCCTTTTTAGAAATTTATAAATCAAAAGAGAAGTACTCCATTAATAAATATTACATGCATGGATAGTTGGGTTGAGACTGGATGATTGTGCTTTACAAGAAGCTAGTTTATGATCACCTTTAAAACCTTGACACATATTTTACAAAATTTTCAAAGTCCTGGAACCATGAAATAAATATTGAAATTATGTGTCACAAAAATGTCTATTTCACAATCACACAAAGAGAGAGAAATAAAGGAACTCACTTGTCTGAGTAGCTGATTATTCACCACCGCCCATGGCACATATTCTTGAGGTGCCTTCAGATGTGCAGTCTTATTAGCATATTGCAACAGAAGCTGCATTTTATTAATTTGGAAATTCAATGTTAGAAAAAGCAAAAGAGGAATGTTAATTAAATATTAAGAAATGTAGCCAACCTCATATCCAAATCCAGTAGTATAACTTTTTTTGATTATCTCCTCATTCAATCATAGCTTTTCACTACAATTTTTCCACAAAGGCTTCAACAAATTTCCTTTTAAACTTTGTTGCTCTCATGCAAATAATGATTTCCAAGTACTCTTTCTACACAATAGTAGAGCAATTAAACACAAGCTAGAGACGAGTACAAATACTTATGGCTAATAGAAGTTACCACATCAGGCCAAAAATGGATGACACAGCTATGTATAGTGTTTAAGTGGCATTTTTCTTTTCCATGCTGCACATTGTTGCATAAACTATAATTAGTTACAGTAGCAAAAAGAAATTGAACTTCATTAGTTAATAATGAAAATACATTAAAATGAAGAATGGAGTTGTAAACTGGCAATGGATTTCAAATTTTTCCAGGGACCAATCTTAGATTGATAAGGTCAGTGTGGAAGATCTTGATGAGGTCATTGGAGATAAAGGAGGCACAACGTGGGCATAAACTTATTTCATAGTATAGTGACAAAGTAACCCTGTCATCAACATTATCTAAAGAGGAATGGGAGGGAGAAATAAGCCAGAATATTGCAAGAGCAGCCAGAATATTGCAAGAGCAGCCAGAATATAGAAGATCAATGGTTGAAGATAAGCTATTGTTTTAGTGGTAGCTTTTGCACAATGTTGAACCTCTATTGTGCAAGGCTTCTTATAGTTGAGAATTGGGATGATAAGTATTGTTTTTTTGTAACATCTTAAAAAAAAATGGAGCATGAATAATGGGAGCCACGGTAAAAGCATGGAAATTCCATACACAAACAAAATTTGAGATAAGCATGGGTTGATTTTTAATTTTTAAAATTCTTCAAAAGAATGTGCATAGATGGAGTGCCTATTAAGGTGAAAAGATGACTAATAAAAAGTTACTTTTTGATATAATTAGTGGTAACGATGACTCACCACTAATTAAAATTTCTCATGAATATGTATAATTCTTGGCATGGTGGGGTAAACATGTATTTTGGTGGTAAGGGGCATGAGGTGGACGGCATGGGAGATGAATTAAATTCTTTAAAATTGGGTGCATTGGCTGAACATTCAGCCCTTCAATTTTGTTTGTAAAAGAAGAAGCCAAAACCTCTTAGCCATATCTCTTCTCCCTTCTTGCGTGTTAGACATTTCTTCCTTTGGTTGAATTTTGTAAGTGGCTTCACTCTATTCCTTTCATCTTCTTTTCTCCCTAGCCAAAGGTTAGCCGAATATTACATCTTTGCCAACTCATCTTTATCCTTAAGTTGAATCGGTGGAAGTCGGATCTATCATCGTTAAGGTAAGGAATTTCTTCATGGTTTACTTCGATCTCTCATTGCTCGGTTATTTTGCAAATTAGATCGAAGGTTATGACTAATCAATTATTTTAGAGATTAAATCAATTGCTCTTCTCTATTCGTTGACCTTTGGAAGTAGTGGTAAGTCGAAATCCTCTCCCTAAACAACCACTTTCTCTTATCGTGGTATTTTTTTCTGATCGAGTGTTAAGGTGTCATAGGTGCCGACGATCAAGAAGGTTTAGTCCTTACTGTAATCAGGTGTGTAATCTCACACCTCTTTGAATGTTTGCATAAATTGTTCTGTGATTCGTTCGAAAGACCAAAAACCCAGAAACCGGTATCTGTGACCACTCGACGTACATAAGTTCGAAGTGGTAATCCTATTTTGCAATGAAACAGTTTTCGTTAGCAGCAGTAATGTGGATTCAAAAAATCACCAAAAATAGTGGAAATTGAATTAGAAAGTGAAGGAGATATGGATTGAAACATAATTGAGTCTATTTTCTTATAAAAGAAACAGAGAAAGCAAAGGATTAGTATATTTTGAGATTTTGAGATTTTTATGAGATTGGTTCAGAGTGATTTCGAGATCCCTTGTTCTGACCTGGAAAAATTCATTAAAAATTGATAATAACTAATTTTGGCACATAATTTATATGGTTAGATTCCTTAATGAGTCTATTTTTATAATAAAAAACTAGAATATCATTTGAATTCTGTACAAAAAGATAATTAAATTTTAGCAAAGGATGGTCGAAATTGCCAGACAGCAGAAAAGGGGTGAATTTGAGGAAATAACTGTACTACATGGCTAGGCCAAAAATTTTGGAAAAATTACAGTAAGAAGATATATGAGTCTAGTTTTAAGAAAATTTTACGGATCTAGATTTCAAGTTTTCTAACTTGATTTATGGTCAATTTATGCAATATGATGCAGATGGACAGTTTTAAATTGTTATGCCCAAATTAGTAGTTAAGTTGGATTGCAAAATTACCGAATTACCCTTGGAGGGTAAATTACCGAATTACCCTGGAAGGGTAAATTACCGAATTACCCTTAGTGGGTACGATTGCCGAATTGAGATAATACTTAATGGGCCAATTTGATAATTTGCTTAATGGGTCAATTGGATTAATTGCTATATGGGCCAATTTGATAAATTGCTATATGGGCCAAATGTGTTATTTGATAAATGGGCCATATTGATATGTGACAAATGGGCCAAATGAAAATGCATACTATATGTACATGATTTGCATGGGTTGGGATTTTGATGAAGAGAAGCTCTGGTAGCTTTGCTACAAAATTCTGGCGGCTTGTCCCCAAATTGGTAAATGGCTAAATGCCTAGTTTACAATATGGCTAAATGCCCAGTTTGATTTATGGTTTAATACCCAGTTTGGTGTGTTGGCGGGGTGGGTAACTAAAGCTCCCCACAGGTGTGCTGGTTGGTACGAGTGGTGTGTAACGGATGGAAATTAGGTTGGGTTGGGAATTGCATATCACTTACATATTATATGTTATTTTTAATGGGCTTAGACCCAAATAATTGCTTAATGAGATATTGGCCCAGTGGTCAATGGTAAGTAGGTTACACACTGAGTTCTAGTAACTCACCCTGTTTTCCTTACCCTTTTCAGGTAATGATCCGTGATGGAGACTTGTCTGTGGATGACTCGGTGGGGGCCATACTACGAATAATGGGTTATTTACATTCCGGATTTCTTTTTAAGTACTTTTATTTATTTTTGCTATTTTGTAATAAGGCCTCTGGTTAAATTTTTATAGATGTTTTACTTGTGGATGGATTTTATAATATGATTTAAATACTTAAGTGGATTATTTTTTTTCTAAAAATGGAAATAAACATTTTCTTAAATAAACGTACGAAAAGGGTTTCATTCTTATTTTTAAAAAAAAAACTCAGAAATTTTTCTGTAACAAATTTTTAAATCCTTGTTTTCAAATTACTTTCGATTTCTTTAAATTTTCTCAAAATATATTAAATCCAGTTTTTCTAAGTTTCAATTTATATGACTCAAATTATAGATTTAGTAATCATCCTTAGTTCTTAATAACTCCGTGTCAAAATGTTTCTTTGAAAATCTGATTTCTCTAAAAGACTAGATGTTTGTTCACTTGTGTGACATGCTAAATCTGGTCTTAACGCATGGGCCAGGTTTGGGATGTTACATTTAAGTGGTATCAGAGTAAGGTTTCAAAACTCGGTTGTGGTTTGGGCTGAAAAAAACGTTTTCAAAGCTGTTTAAAGTGTTAATTTATAATGCATGTTCTAAAGGAAGTATGGCACCACGAGTATCCGGCACCAAGCCAAGTAAGTGTACGTGAATTGAATAATTATTATTGTGATATGCCTATAGGAAACTCTAGAACTCTTAGTTTTAGGTGTTGAAATTATAGAGATTGAGACTATAGGATGCGTTTAAGAAAACAACTCTATCTCTTATATCTCATAAAATATCGTTAATAAACACTGAAATAGTATACTGATCCATAAAAACTTGTAATCAGATTAAATCGAAATACCCAATATGAGCACTAGGGGACGTGGACGTGGACGTGGACATGGACGTGGTAGACGTGACCGTGGTAGAGGCCGAGGTGCTACGGTTGCGTCTGAAGTGCCGGGTCTTATGCCAGAAATGGACGCACCTGCGTCACCCGGGAGTGAGGCTGGATCACACGACCACATGAGAGAGGACATTGCTTTGACCCAAGCAATGTTGCGAGTCCTAGAAAGGGTTGCTGGAGCTAGAACTGGGCCAGCAGCTCGTGGATCAATATCAGAATGACTTAAATCAAGTGGTGCCAAGGTTTTTAGGGGTGTCTTTGGTGTATCTCTGAATGTAGCGGAGTATTGGCTCGAGGCAGTGGAGCGAATCATGGATGATTTAGAGTGCACCACCGAGCAGAAACTAAAAGGCGCTGCGTCTTTGTTGAGGGACGAGGCGTATCAATGGTGGCTTATTGTTCGAGAAGGCACTCAGGCTGAACTTGTTACTTGGGATTTCTTCAAGACTGAATTCCCAGGAAAGTATGTCAGGGCAAGTTATGTGGATGCCCGGAGGAAAGACTTCCTGAATCTGGTCCAAAGAAATAAGTCGGTGGCAGCTTACGAGGCAGAATTTCTATGCTTGAGCCGTTATGCTCGGACAATTATGCCAACCGATCATGAGCGTTGTGTACGTTTTAAGGATGGGCTGAATGATGAGTTGCGAGTACTGATAGCCCCACAATAAGTAAGGACTTTTGCCAAGCTTGTGGAGAAAGCGAAGATAGTCGAAGAGGCTAAGCACTCAGAGCGGTAAAATCGAGAAAAAAATAGAGGAAAAACAAGAGGGACTTTAAGTATTCAGGTTCTGCTAGAGGGTTTCAGAAGAGGCCCAGGAATGATAAGGCCATTCAAGCTAGAGCACTTGCTACTACCAATCAAATTCAACCATGTGCTGACTGTAGAAGGCGACACCCTGGTGAATGTTGGAAGAAAATCGGTGGTTGTTTCAAATGTGGTTCTAAGGACCACCAGCTTAAAGATTTTCCTCGACGAACTGCTTCGAATTAGGAAGCTCGTAACCATGAAGTACAGCCAGCTAGAGGCGTTTAGCAGCCACCGAGAGGCCGTGGGCCAGGTCGAGGTGGTAATGGCGGAGGACGAGGTCAGGGTGTACCGAGTAGAGGTATTGGTTTCAGGGGTAACGCCGAGGCGAGGCGGCCAAGACTAGTTTATGCGGTCAGACATCGAGAAGATGGCGATGCACCTGATGTAATAACTGGCACGTTCTTCATCTTTGATGTACCTGTTACTGCTTTGATAGATATCGGATCTACCCATTCATATGTTGCTAGTGCTATATCTGGAAACCTGAACGCTAGATCTGAGATTTTCGATAGAGAGATGACCGTAATTAGTCTTTTAGGACAGTCGGTAATCGTGAATAAATTGTTTAGAGACGTGCCTTTAGAAATTCAAAGAGAAATATTTCTGGCGGATTTGATGGAAATGCCTTTCGGCTAATTCGATCTTATTTTGAGCATGGATTGGTTGGTAAAACATCGGGCGCAATTGGATTGTGCTGCAAAGCGGATGTCAATAAGGACTTTGGAAGATAAGGAAGTAGTAATGATAGGCGAACGAAGGAATTACCTTGCAAATGTGGTATCTGTTTTAAAGGTAAAAAAGTTGGTACGAAAAGGGTGTGGCGCATTCTTAACCTTCATTAGTGCTTTGGATGCCAAGGAATTATTGATGGAAAATGTTAGAATGGTGAAAGAATATTCAGATGTCTTTCCCAAGAAACTTTCGGGTTTACCTCCAGACCGGGAAGTAGAGTTTGGCATTAAGCTTTTGCTCAGAACGGCTCCGGTGTCTATTGTTCCTTATAGAATGGCGCCGAAGGAGTTAGCGGAGCTTAAGGCTCAAATCCTGGAGTTGTTTGATAGAGGATTCATTCGACCGGGTGTGTCACTATAGAAAGTTCCGGTCTTATTCGTCAAGAAGAAGGATGGGTCGATGCGTATGTGTATTGATTATAGGCAGTTAAATAAATTGACGATCAAGAACAGGTATCCATTACCGAGAATAGGTGACCTGTTTGATCAGTTGAGAGGAGCTTCAGTTTTCTCCAAGATAGATTTGAGATCGGGTTATCATCAACTCAAGGTTAAGGAGGTGGATATTCATAAGACAACATTTCGAACTCGTTATAGACATTATGAGTTCTTGGTGATGCCATTTGGATTGGCCAATGCACCAGCTGCATTTATGGACATGATGAATCGAGTCTTTCAACCCTACTTAGACAAGTTCGTGGTGGTGTTCATAGATGATATCTTGGTATATTCGAGGAATGAAGAAGAGCATGACTCACATCTGCGCATAGTATTGCAAATATTGCGAGAAAGTCAACTTTATGCCAAATTCAGTAAGTGTGAATTTTGGTTGAAGGAAGTGACTTTCTTAGGACATGTTGTGTCTGCCGAAGGAATAAGAGTTGATCCTCGAAAGGTGAAGGCTGTGTTAGATTGGAAACCATCGAAGTCAGTGGCCGAAATTCAGAGTTTCCTAGGATTGGCTGGTTATTATAGACGTTTTGTTAAGGGGTTTTTGTTGATTGCTGTACCCCTAACTAAACTGTTGCGAAAGGGAGTACCATTTGTGTGGGCAGAGAAATAACAAGAAAGTTTTGAGAAATTAAATAAGATTTTGACGGAAGCACAGTACTGATTCAACCTGAGACTGGAAAAAAATTTACTGTACACTGCGATGCGTCACATACAGGCTTGGGATGTGTGTTGATGCAAGGTGGTAAAGTGGTGGCTTATGCATCTCGTTAGTTAAGGCCACACGAAGTGAATTATCCCACTCATGATTTAGAGTTGGCTGCGGTGGTGTTTGCCTTGAAGGTTTGGAGACACTACCTATATGGTGAGAAGTCGATCATTTATATGGGCCATAAGAGTCTAAAGTACCTCTTTACCCAAAAGGAGTTGAACTTAAGACAGCGAAGGTGGATAGAGCTGTTGAAGGATTATGACTTCTCAATCGAGTATCACCCCGGAAAAGCTAACATGGTGGCAGACGTGTTGAGTCGTAAGGTGATATCAGATTTGAGAGCAATGTTCACTCATCTCAGTCTGTATGAAGATGGTAGTCTGCTAGCCGAACTTCAGGTGAAACCTATGTGGTTAGGTCAGATTAAGGACAAGCAATTATCAGATGAAAAGTTGGGTTCCTTACATCAGCAAGTGGAAAGTGGTATGAAAGAGGATTTTGGATTGAATAATGATAGAGTTTTGTGTTTCCGCGGAAGAATTTGTATGCCCAAATATTTGAAACTGAGGCAAATGATTCTGCGTAAGGCGCATAGTAGCCCATATGCTATGCACCCTGGGGGAAATAAAATGTATCGAGACCTTCGTGAGCAGTGTTGGTGGCCAGGGTTGAAACGGGAGGTTACTGAATTCGTGAGTAGGTGCTTAGCATGTCAGCAAGTGAAGGCAAAACATCAAGTGCCGTCGGGATTTCTACAACCGGTGAAGATTCTATTATGGAAATGGGAAAGAATAACGATGGACTTTGTTAATGGGTTACCCTTAACACCTATTAAGAAAGATTCCGTTTGGGTAATAGTGGATTGGTTGACTAAGACTGCCCATTTCCTACCTGTTCGTACGAATTACTCGCTGCAGAAGTTGGCCAAGTTGTATGTATCAAAGATCGTGAGGTTACATGGGGTACCAGTGTCTATTATATCGGACAGGGACCCTAGGTTTACGTCACGGCTTTGGAAAGCTTTGCATGAGGCTTTGGGAACAAAGTTAAACTTCAGCACGGCTTTCCACCCTCAGTCAGATGGACAGTCAGAAAGAGTAATCCAGATTTTTGAAGACATGTTAAGGGGTTGTGTGATTGACTTCAGAGGTAGTTGGGAGGATTTTCTACCGTTGGCAGAGTTTGCGTATGACAACAGTTACCAATCCAGTATCCAAATGGCACCCTATGAAGCGTTATATGGGCGTAGGTGTCGTACCCCTACTTGTTGGACTGAATTGGGGGAGCGACAGTTATTGGGTCCTAAACTAATATCGGAGACAAAGAAAAAAGTAAAGGTAATTCGGGCACGGTTAAAGGAAGCTTCAGATAGACAAAAATCTTATGCGGATCTGAAGCGTAAGGATATTGAGTTTGCGGTGGGAGATCAAGTATTTCTAAAGGTTTCACCCTGGAAGAAGATTTTGAGATTTGGACGAAAGGGCAAATTGAGCCCAAGGTTCGTCGGGCCTTATCGAATAGTGAAGCGTGTGGGACCAGTTGCCTATCAGCTTGAGTTACCTCCGGAGTTGAGTCAGATTCATAGTGTTTTCCATGTTTTATGTTGAGACGTTATCGATCGGATCCGTCTCACATAGTACCGGTAGAGGAAGTTGAGTTAAGACCTGACTTGTCTTTTGAGGAGGAACCAGTACAAATTTTAGATCGAGATGTAAAGGTACTAAGAAAGAAGTCAATACCGTTGGTTAAGGTTCTATGGCGTAATCATGGAGCGGAGGAAGCTACGTGGGAGCTTAAGGACACAATTCGGCAGCAATATCCTCATCTCTTTTAATCGAGTAAATTTTGAGGCCGAAATTTCTTTAAGGGGGCAGAATTGTAACATCCTAAAAAAATGGAGCATGAATAATGGGAGCCACGGCAAAAGCATGGAAATTCCATGCACAAACAATATTTGAGATAAGCATGGGTTGATTTTTAATTTTTAAAATTCTTCAAAAGAATGTGCGTAGATGGAGTGCCTATTAAGGTGAAAAGATGACTAATAAAAAGTTACTTTTTGATATAATTAGTGGTAATGATGACTCACCACTAATTAAAATTTCTCATGAATATGCATAATTCTTGGCATGGTGGGGTAAACATGTATTTTGGTGATAAGGGGCATGAGGTGGACGGCATGGGAGATGAATTAAATTCTTTAAAATTTGGTGCATTGGCTGAACATTCAGCCCTTCAATTTTGTTTGTAAAAGAAGAAGCTGAAACCTCTTAGCCATATCTCTTCTCCCTTCTTGCATGTTAGACATTTCTTCCTTTGGTTGAATCCTGTAAGTGGCTTCACTCTATTCCTTTCATCTTCTTTTCTCCCTAGCCGAAGGTTGGCTGAATATCACATCTTTGCCAACGCATCTTTATCCTTAAGTTGAATCGGTGGAAGTCGGATTTATCATCGTTAAGGTAAGGAATTTCTTCATGGTTTACTTCGATCTCTCATTGCTCGGTTATTTTGCAAATCAGATCGAAGGTTATGATAATCAATTATTTTAGGGATTAAATCAGTTGCTTTTCTCTATTCGTTGACCTTTGGAAGTAGTGGTAAGTCGAAATCCTCTCCCTAAACAACTTCTTTCTCTCATCGTGGTATTTTTTTTTCTGATCAAGTGTTAAGGTGTCATAGGTGCCGACAATCAAGATGGTTTAGTCCTTACCGTAATCAGGTGTGTAATCTCACACCTCTATGAATGTTTGCATAAAATGTTCAGTAATTCATTCGAAAGACCAAAAAGCCAGAAACAGGCATCTGTGACCACTCGACGTACGCATGTTCGAAGTGGTAATCGTATTTTGCAATGAAACAGTTTTGGTTAGCAGCAGTAATGTGGATTTGAAAAATCACCAAAAATAGTGGAAATTGAATTAGAAAGTGAAGGAGATATGGATTGAAACATAATTGAGTCTATTTTCTTATAAAAGAAACAAAGAAAGCAAATGATTAGTATATTTTGAGATTTTTAGATTTTTGTGAGATTGATTCAGAATGATTTCGAGATCCCTTGTTCTGACTTGGAAAAAATCATTAAAAATTGATAATAACTAATTTTGGCACATAATTTATATGGTTAGATTCCTTAATGAGTCTATTTTTATAAAAAACAAACTAGAATATCATTTGAATTCTATACAAAAAGATAATTAAATTTTAGTAAAGAATGGTCGGAATTGCCAGATAGCAGAAAATGGGAGACTTTGAGGAATAAACTGTACTAAATGGCTAGGCCAAAAATTCTGGAAAAATTACAGTAAGAAGATATATGAGCCTAGTTTCAAGAAAATTTTACGGATCTAGATTTTGAGTTTTCTAACTCAGTTTATGGTCAATTTATTCAGTATGACGCAGATGGATAGTTTTAAATTGTTATGCCCAAATTAATAGTCAAGTTGGATTGCGAAATTACTGAATTACCCTTGGAAGGTAAATTACTGAATTACCCTTAGTGGGTACAATTGTCGAATTGAGATAATACTTAATGGGCCAATTTGATAATTTGCTATATGGGCCAAATGTGTTATTTGATAAATGGGCCATATTGATATGTGACAAATGGGCCAAATGAAAATGCATACTATATGTACATGATTTGCATGGGTTCGGATTTTGATGAAGAGAAGCTCTGGTAGCTTTGCTACAAAATTCTGGTGGCTTGTCCACAAATTGGTAAATGGCTAAATGCCCAGTTTAAAATATGGCTAGATGCCTCGTTTGATTTATGGCTCAATGCCCAGTTTGGTGTGTTGGCGGGGTGGGTAACTAAAGCTCCCCACAGGTGTGCTGGTTGGTACGGGTGGTGTGTAGCAGATGGAAATTAGGTTGGGTTGGGAACTGCATATCACTTGCATATTATATGTTATTTTTAATGGGCTTAGACCCAAATAATTGCTTAATGAGATATTGGCCTAGTGGTCAATGGTAAGTGGGTTACATACTGTGTTCTAGTAACTCACCCTATTTTCGTTACCCTTTTCAGGTAATGATCCGTGATGGAGACTTGGGCTGTGGATGACTCGGTGGGGGCCATACTACGAATAATGGGTTATTTACATTCCGGATTTCTTTTTAAGTACTTTTATTTATTTTTTCTATTTTGTAATAAGGCCTCTGGTTAAATTTTTATGGATGTTTTACTTGTGGATGGATTTTATAATATGATTTAAATACTTAAGTGAATTATTTTTTTTCTAAAAATGGAAATAAACGTTTTCTTAAATAAACGTACGAAAAGGGTTTCATTCTTATTTTAAAAAAAAAAACTCAAAAAATTTTCTGTAACAAATTTTTAAATCCTTGTTTTCAAATTACTTTCGATTTCTTTAAATTTTCTCGAAATATATTAAATCCAATTTTTCTAAGTTTCAATTTATATGACTCAAATTATTAGATTTAGTAATCAACCTTAGTTCTTAATAACTCCATGTCAAAATGTTTCTTTGAAAATATGATTTCTCTAAAAGATTAGATGTTTGTTCACTTGTGTGACATACTAAATCTGGTCTTAACGCATAGGCCGGGTTTAGGGTGTTACATTTTTTGTTAATTTCAAAAATAGCTAGCAAAACATTATAGTAAAATATGTCATTAACTTTTCTTAACATGGCTTTAAATGTGTCTGCTTTTAATCAGATAAATATGGTGATTCGACTTACAAGTAACTCGCTTAATAATGGTTTATTGATTCTAGTCAATGTAATAATTTATATATATGAAAGTTATTGAAATTTTTGTTTCTTTAAATTTTTAGTAGGGTTTAAATCTTGATTAAGAGTATGGTAATTAATGGTTAGAGGAGAAAATGAATTAATTTGTTTTTATAAGTACCAACCACTACTCTTTCAAATGAAATAGTGTAGAATCTTAATTTAACAAAAAATGGATTTGCTTTTACATTTGAACTTATTTACCATAATATTAATGCAAAAGGGATACTATGAATGATTGTTGCAGATCAATGGACAAAACACTACGACAACCAGCAAAGCCAAAACTTGATTTATTTATCAAATCCTTGCTATCTCAGCTCAGCCATCATGATGTAATGTAGTAGTTTATAATATACGTAATAATACTAAGTTAACTAATTTAATAATATAATGATGATAATAACAATGTTAATAGTAAAATAAAGAATAATGACAACAATACATTCATGATAATAATAATAGTAATAGAAGGAATAAAAAATAATAATAATAATAGAAGAAATATTAAATAATGATAATAATAGTATTAATAGTAATAAAAATAATAGTAAGCAATATACTAATGAACGAATAACAATAAGCTAAATAAATAAGTATCATAATTACGGTACTAGTAATAAAACTAAAATAATAATAGTAGTAATAATAAAATAAAGAAATTCAAAATAACATGAATTACAAGTAAAAATAATAAGGAAACAAAAATAAGATTATCCATATATGAAATGAAATAAAACTAAAAATAAAATAATGAAAATAATACATAGAGAATATATAAAATTTAATATTAAAAGAATGCGGTATTAAATTGAAGTTATTATAAAATTTAGAGTTTAAAACAAGCAGATAAACAACATAAAGGACGAGATTGAAGTTAAAATAAAGTAAAAGGGATAGATTTAAAAATAAAAAAAAACTCGAAGGGCTTATTTAAAATGCGCGCAAAAGGGTAGCGACCGTATGGGAAATTATTCCCATTCCTTTTGCGCATCCATGGGTTAAGGACCCTATTGAAAACCCAAAGAAATTTGAGGGTAAAATATGTAAAAAGGAAAAATAACAAAAAGGGGCGGATTGAATGGCGCTGCAATGGGGAGGGATCCATCGAGCAGATATCCCTTTTAAGGGACATGAGCAGTAACCTTGAACCAAACGGCGCCGTTCATTCAAAACCTTAAAACCCATTTTATTCTGTTTCATTTCATTCTTAGTTCAGAAAAAAAAAAAAACAAAACTTTAAAGCTTCTCCCCTCTCTCCCTTTCGTCTTCCCCACGTCTGGCCTAGGGCCTCCGGTTAGTGTTGCACCGCCGTCGTGGGTCGATGGCCGGCGTTTGCACGGAAAGGACTTTTCGGCGACGAGGAGAGCAAGGTACGTACTCGATTTCCCCTTTTTTCGTATAAAATAGATGAAACAAGATAAAAAAGGACTTAAAGAATGAAGCTTTTGAAATATAAATCACCTTCCGAAAACAGAAAACTCAGTTCTATTGGGATTTAATAATAGGATTTTGCTCTTTTTTGTACTGATTCGTGAATGTATACCCGTTTGAATCTCTGCTTTTGATTTTTATTTCTCGAATATTTGCTTGAATCTTTGTTTTTTTTGTGTTCAAAATCTCTTCTTCTTCTTTTTTATTCCAAACCCCTTTACAATGGTTTTTTGATGGCTTTAAAGCCATTTTACAAGACTTTTAATATATTTTTTGCTGTCATTTCCGTTGCAGGAGCAGTTGGGCGGTGGAACAGGTGGTTAGGGCGGTGGCAGAGCAAGTGGGGGCTAGGGTTTTGTTGTTTCTGAAAAATTAGTGTTGGGTTAATTTAGGTTTTAGTGGGCCATCTGACTTGGGCTCCGGGTTTTGGGTAATTTGGGTTGTAAAATGGGCCTGGGCAGATTGGGCCTTCTACAAAGAGCATACATAGAAACAAGGTGTAGTTGATGACTTAATGATCTGGTAACTCCAAATCGGTGGAATTTATCTTTGTTTAGCTACTTTTCAGCTATTTGATTGGGTACAAATTGTTGAGAAATGTCTTCGTTTGGGGTTCAAGTTGTGCTAAATTTTGCATTCAAGAAACGGAAACTCAATTGAAGTAAATGTGGGCTAATATTCGTGGAAATGAAAAAATTGAAACAGTTTCCTAATCCTATTGGCCACCTCGAACGGTGCCATAAAACCTGAAAAGAACTTATTAAAAATCAAAGGGAAAAAACTAAACGTCGCTACTATCATCACTGTCATTCTTCAATCTGTAACAATCTCTCTCAGTCCTCAAGAATCTGATTCCTTCTAATTTCTCTTCTTGTATTCTCCGTTTCTTGAACAAAAATTGAGTTCTTCGGACCCATCGCTTCCTTTCTTGTCCCGACTCCCTCCTAACCCTTACCTCTTCTTCATCTTTTTTCTTGGTCTACCAGTCTTTCAACCGAGAATCTGGGCTCATCGTATTTGTTTCCTTCTCTAGCCATTTCATGAGCTGCTCTGTTTGCTTCTCTAGGTATGTGTCTGAAACTTGTTGTTCGAAATTTGGGTAATCTTCCCCTTATTTCCTTGATTAGATTGCTGAATCTTGATCTATCATCTTCCAGCGAAATAACTTTCTTTATAATGGTTAATGAATCCCCTTCCACGCAGGTTTCTTGAAACCCTATTTCCTCGGCCATGATGAATGCTTGGAGACACGCTCTTGATTTCTTGAAATAACTTTCAATTGTTTATTGTGTGGTTTCTTGAGGGTATATAATGCAAAATTTTGTAATTCCATTTTGTTATGCATTTTAAACTTATATTCATTTCACCACTTTGGAGGATGATATTTTCAAACTATGGAAGAAATCTTAATAGATATCTAAGCAACTAAAACCAAGCATAAACTGAATAATTCTCTAAATACACAAACCAGGCAATGGCTAACATCTCGAACATATAATCCAAACAATAATAGCAATATTAAGAAGCTCACAACTAAAAATTTCTATTACATCTTTACACATTTATGTTCTCCCTCTCCATCCATCTTCATATTCAATATCCATTTCATGCGTATCCTTCTTCATATTCAGTATTCATTTGATTCATTTCTGTTGACGTACTACATATTTCTCAACCTCTTGTATTCCATTGATACGAACCAGGCTCTCAAAATAAGCATGAAGGGAGATGTTGAACCGAAAATGATCTAGATAAGTATTAATCTCAAGCTTCTTAAGTTCTTGGGTGGAGGCGTCAAATAGGAGTACTTCATCATTTGTGTCTCTAAGAAACAAGTCACCATTTTTTCCAAATTCCAATGGGCGTACAACTCCAGAAATGGATTTAATATTGAATTGTTTAGTCCACACCCCTTTACTTGTAACCCATAAATCAAAAGACGTGTCAATTCTTTCTAATGGATAAACAATAACACCAAGTGATCCATTAAACACCAATAGATCAACATAGTATTCTGGAAAAGACCCAACGAATTCTGGGATAGGTAAAATTGAGAACTCCTCATTCCCCATGTCAAATGAAAGAATTAATCCTCTAAAATCAAGATATCCCCCATACACTGTTTTCCAATAGCAAATTCCATCTACGTAATTATTTCCGTTATTTGGTTCAGTTGGTGTATAATCAGGAGATGGAATTTCCTTCCAGGAATCACTTCTAAGTGAATACAACTCAACTTGGTACAGAAAATGAGGATGTGAATATTCTTCTTCACTATTAAAAAAAGTAAGACAAACAAATCGTATGACTTTGTAGTCATCAGTTTTAGAATCAAACCCAAAAGCAGCGTTGCTAAAAGAAACGTCATCTAAACTAAGGTAGGTTTCTTCGAACGGGGAAAAATATGGAGGGCGTTGGATTGAAGATGGTGGAAGGATTTTAAACTCTCTGGTTGATGGGTTCCAAATGGCAGCCTTATCCGTTGAAGGATCATGTAAACACAATAATCCATGACAAGCACCATAAACAGAGGGGGTGGTATTCTTAAAAAAGGGCAAACGAATGTTTTGTTTTACTTCATTTTTTTTACCTTTTTTGTTTGAAAGTTGAGAGAAATAAGGTTGGAAGGTGCTACCATCATAACGTTGGAGAAGTAGATTAAGGTGGTTGTTTTTAAGGTTGTAGTGATGATGTTTGGAAATGAAATGAGGAGTTTGAAAAGAAGAACACCAATACTTACAAACACAGTTGAAGCGAGTAAGGGATTTAACTGGAAGCTTTGACAGAATTTCCATAACCAAAGCTTCTGGCAATTCAAATCTTGGCGTCTGCATCTTCCTCTTTTGGTTTTCTTTGTAATTGACTAAGAGGAATAAATAAGCAAGCAAAATGGGAGTTGGTAGGTGTCGTCTATGGTCCAAACCTTAACCATGAAGCAAAGAAGCATAAAAGGTAAGCATTTAATACGTTTGAGGCAAATTTCCTTATTTGCATTTAATTCGTTTTAGGCAAATTTCCTTATTTGCATTTTTATCCATATTGATGAGAACAAACCAAGAAATCAATCTTATTGATGAAGAATTTTTTTTGTTATCTTTCCATAATACAAAGGATAGTGGAATAGGCCAATTTAGCCCGGGCCTATACAAAAAATAATAAATTCAAAAAAATAAAACAAAGTTCAAGTCTAGTCTAAAATATATTATTTGGCTCGATTGGAATGGCATATTACTTGAAAAGATTGAAGGTTTATCTACAAGCTTGACGTATATGGAAACACAATTTTTAAGGATATGCAAATCTTAGATATGATATGCAAATCTTAGACATGATATACAATCTTAGAAGATATGATATGGTATGCAATCTTAGAATATATGATATGGTTCAAACCTTAACCATGAAGCAAACATAAAAGGTAAGCATTTGATACATTATAGTAATTATGTGCAATTTAGGAAATTTCCTTATTTGCATTTGTATCCATGCGAAGAAGGATTAAGAATAAATATAATCTAATATATATCTTTTGAATTTTATCCCCAATTTTTAAAATAATAAATTTAAAGGATACAATATGCTCAACATTTATATACTTTTTTTGTATATTTAAAATTTAATCCCTAATTTTTTATTTTTAAAAATTTAATCTCTTTATTTTTAAATTTTAAAAATTTAGGATCGTTAAAATTATTTGACATAATTGTTGAAAATACCCTCAATGTTTATGGGTTTTTTGGGTTTGAGCTCTTAACCTTATTTTTTATTGACACCCTTAACATTACAATTTTTTTAGAAATCAAACGGGATACAAGAGTTAATCGACAGTCAAACAACAGGTCAACGAAATAACCTATGTGGCGTGCCACATAAACACGAGATCATAGATGATGTCATCTAAAAAAACAAAATTCTTTAACATTTTTTTTATTTTGTTTCAATATTCTTTATTCTTCTCTTCTTTCTCTCTTCCCCTCTAGCTCGCCGTTATGTCCAAATCCTACCACCGTTACCTTCCCTCTCACTCCTCACCGTTGTTCACACCACAAATGTTAGAAGAAATGTTAGAAGAGATACTAATATATATAGAATTTATCTGAATTCATCCCTCAAAGTCTAAGAAAAAAAATACATCTTCAATCACCAGTTTAATATCATACAATCATTAAAATCCAAAACACCAACTAAAAAAAAAATTAGCTTTCATCCTATTAACAAATTTTGAAGAACATGTAGAAAACTCAGAATAAACCTTACCATTAACAATCCACAAAGATCATAAACAAAGCAATACAACAAAGGCATTAAACTGGAGATAAAAAAAAGGTACTGACTTTATCCATAAAAAAGAAGGGCCAACCCATTTGAGAAAAAACATCAACCAATAACACTAGAAAGGTAAGTAAAATTCCCAACTTGATTCAGTACCAAATAGACCTTCTCGATTGAGAACAAAAACCTGGCTCCTTTGACAAAGAATTATTCTCTTCCGCTTCACATTATTCTAATAATCTTTGTCTCAAACTTACCTTTTCCTCATTAACATCATCATCACCCTCAACTCATAATTTTAGCTCCAGCATCACTTCTCCTCCCTCATCATCATTGTTATCATCATTGAAAGTCACTGAATTTTTAGAATAAGAACCCAAATTTCCACTGTTTGGTTCCAGAGAATCTTAGAGAAGGTGAAGCAATAAATGGATAGATGAATTGAAAAACAAAAAAGGATATCAAATATACTAAAAGAAAGCAAACCTAAAACAAACAATGCAAATTTGATTTTCTAGTTTATCACCATTATGAATGCGCCCCACCAATAATATGGTCCCTGTCTTGATGTCCTTCACAAAACAATAGAAAGGATGAAACTCAAAATAAACACAATTGTCACTAGCAAACTGTGCAAATGTGACATTAGATTTTTGCAGATCCAAGGAACATGTAGCACATTTTTCAAATGAAAAACTCTGTTGGAACCGACAAAGGAGGAGGAGCCAACATTATCCATCGAATACAGTAAATACCATTTCCCATAAAAAGTCTATGTTTTACTGGTTACCTCTCGCACACCATCCAGATCGTTAGTAACATGGTTGGAAGCGCCTGAATCTGGATACCAAACTTTGGAGGTCATAGTGTTTGAAGGCAACTAACCTGAAGTAGAGACCATATTAGCCTACAGACCAAGAGTTGACATAGGACCCTTATGAATGAAACAATGAAAATTCGCACAAGACGGATTAGAATACTCTTGAAACTAATGACAATGCACTTGTATGGACTAATGAGAGACACCCTCAAACGATTCATCAAAACGGTAATAGCATTTGTGCACAGTGTGCCCAATCCGACCACAAAGTTGGCATTAAGGCTTTCTATGAGTGAACTTCCTTCCGCGGCCTCTGGCTCGAAAGGCCCTAGAGCCACCACCCCTATAGGATGATCGAGAGCCTTGATCAAACTGTTTAACATCTCTATCATTAGGCTCATTATGTTTAGCAATATTAGCCTACAAAGAGATACTTGAAACAAAATCTTGCTGTCGAGCCTCACAGTCAATAAGCATCTCAGTAAAAAGATCAAGAGAAATATTCATCGTTGATGCTACAATGCGAATCGACTCATATTCAATAGGCAAACCAGTAAGAACGATGCTAACCTGTTCTTGTTCAGAAATAACATTTCCTGCAGCTAGTAAAGTATCACACTGACCTTTAATCTTGGCTAAGTATTCTTGAATGGTTAGCTGTCCCTTCTTCTAAGAGTACAAAGAATGCCTCATAGTCGATACTGGCAAAGAAGATTTAGTAGCAAATCGCCTGACAATAGTATTCCACACATCAAAACTCGAACAATCACTAGTAAGATGGACTAGAATACCATCAGAAATGGTGGACAAGAGCCAAGAAGCCAACAACTTGTCTTGTTGCTTATGAAAGACAAAATCAGGATTAGGAATTGGAGTACCATTGCTATCAAGAACAGATTGTGGAGGAACCTGAATAGTTCCAAGAACAAATTCATGCAGGCCATATCCTTCAAGGATTAGTAAAATCTGCTATTTCCACAAAAGAAAATTGTTGTCACTAAGTTTCACCTTATCATGTTGGGGAAACTAATGAAGTTTTCGCGAGGAAGCATATCCAGGATTTATTAAACGTAACTAACGTAACCAATGCCACATTTATTAAAAGTATATAAACATGTTTTAAAGTAGAAAAAAATGATTTTATGAAACACACAAGATTTTATAGGAGAAAACAATGAGAAGATTAAATAGGCACACAGCCTTTTTAAGTTGTGATTTGTGATGGGAAAGAAATTCAAGCATTGTTTAGTTTGACATCAAATACATTGAAGACAATTATTCTTGTTTTTGTCTTTCAATGTGTTTGTTTCTTTTACTTTTATGAAAAACAATATATAATCAAATCAAAGATGCACACACAGAGGCTGGCATGAAAAGTTTTCTATTTATGCTATTTATAATTTCTAAAATTTTAAATTAATAATGATAAAATTACACTTTAGCCCCCTAAAAATCATAAAAATTTAATTTAATTCTCTAAAAATTATAAAGATATAAGCTATTAAAATGGTGAAATTGTATTTTTACTATCGTAAAAATATACAATTTAATCCCCCAAAATAAAACTTTCCTAGCTTCACCCCTGATCGACAATGCTTAAGTTTGTCACAAAAAATGGCATTATAGTGGACTTTAATAGCTAACAAAAAAATTAATGATGTTAACGCTTCTTTAAATTTATGTCAGAATTTTAATTAGAATAAAATATTTAGACTAAATAATGATATTATGAACATTGAAGTGCCAAATTATAAAAGAAGTATAAAGGCCAAATTTCAAATTTTAACACAATATAGGGACCAAAATTTAGATTTAACTATTCTTATATAATTAAAAAGTAGAGGGACTGAAACTAAAAATTAACCATTATTGTTAAAAATTGTGGTGATAGTTTTTTCTCACTATCTCTAATAATGACAATTTTTTATCGAACTACTTAATTCAAAATTTGAATTTTTTATCAAATTTTTCGAATCGAATCAGATTTTGCTCCCCCTAGTTTTGAGAGTTTTTCTTGGAAAAATTCTAAATAAAGATTTTAGGGTTTGAAAGATGAACTATTTATAAAACTTTTTCCCTAACTGAAATAGAATTAGGAATTAGGATTGATTTAAATTAAGGACTTAATTAATAAAAACAATTTTTTATTTGGGCAAGGAATTAGTTTAAAATTAGGAATTCAGTACCTTATGAGGTAAAAATAAGAAAATAAAATATTTTAATTGAAAATGCACAAAAATTTTAAACTTAGGACCAAAGAGAATGTTAAGTTTTAACACTAGTAAACTCACTCTTAACATAAGCCTTCAAGAAATTGGTTTTAAGGCATTTGGCCAAGTAGAGAAAATGAATAAAAATCAACAAAGGATGCAATCAAGGAGTTTGAATATAAGACCTTAGCTTGCTTAGCACTTTAACCATTAAGCCTAGTAATCTATTCTTATCAATAATTAATTTTTAATGCATTCTAAGTTAGCTTACCCTATTCTTATTATTCTTTTAAAAAATTTAAATTTTATCCCTACTTCTTTTACCCCTAATTTTGAGATGTGACAAGGCAACTCAAGTTGTTTTGACGGAGTATAAAATGTAAGTTTAGCAATTGCGGTTATCCACAATCGAATTGAATTCTTCTTTATTTAATATATAATTTATTTTAATTTTTTATTATAAAAAATAAATATTATAAATTTAAAATAATGAAAATAATTTAAATTTTTTTGAAAAATCATAATTTTTTAGAACTATTTATGGAAAGGGCTTTCTACATAAATTTACATAAATATTTATGGTGAGGATTGAAACTCAATCAATAAAAAAAATCAAAATTGGAATAATAAAGTAAATAAAAACCCAAACTTTTGAAAATAAATATTTTTTTGAAAGGAAAAGATTTGATATTTTTTGTTCAGTTGCTTGAATCTGGTTGGATAGTTTCTATTTTCGTTTTATTAAATTTCCTTTTACTCTGTTTGAAAACAACTTTAAAGAAAAGAATAATATGCGAAGGAATTGCAAAGATAAAACACACATTAAAAATATGTATTATTAGTTCTGTTGGACTTAAAGATTTTGGGTTATAACACAATAGTAGAAATTATATAAAGAAAGATATTGAGTTTGAGTTATTTTAAATCTATAGTCACATTAATGTTATTTCAAAATCGAATCATTTTGAGTTTAAATCATTCAAATTTGTTGATCGGACTTTATAAAGATAAAGGAACATATTGAAAATATGTAATATTAATTAGATTGTTTTAAACTATGATATAAATACTTGAGTCTCAAAATAAGCACTAGCTTAATAAAACGCATATGATAATTTAGAGTACTCTAATAAAACACACATTAAAAATTCAGATATTATATAAAACATTTTTAAACATATATGAGACTATAGTGGTAAAGCTAGCTATGGAAATTCTATGGTATCGGATTCACTACTGCACAGACCGTAAAATAAGTTGGAACAATTTTGGGGAGCTCCAAAGGTATAGCATGACGTCGGTCTTCCATAACAGATAAACATCTCCCCGAGTAATAGAACTTGAGTTCTTCTGTGTTTATTGCATGAAATTTGTGGAGATGCTCCTATAAGTCGGAAAACTATATCCGCAACTTGTCGGACCGTGTAGGTGGATCCTCTTGTGAGTCCCATAGCTAAATCCCAAAATTCATTAAAACAACTAAGAGACAATAAAGTATATTAAACACAAATATGAATGTGAAGGAAAATGAAAACAATTTATTCGATATACCTGAATTTAAATTTGTCCTAAGTCGAATGGCCGATTGGAAATATGACAGAGGATGATATGCAAAGTCGGAACATGTGCCATGTTTCATCCATTCCTGGTACCAAAACTCAAAGTCTGATCGTGTCAATGCCAAGTTCGGCCATAGTGTGGGCAATTGGTTCCAAAGAGCTATATCACCTCTCAACAAATTCTTTTAAATAAGAAACAAAAAATTTGATTAGATTACAGATAAATTATTTAATAGTTTCAAGCAAAGAATGTACGTCTGCATACTTGGAGTCTTCGCCGGTCTATAATAGGTGGTGGCTGGGTGCAAGGATTCCTTGGATTGTATGGGGGCACCGGCGTGTCAAGAGCATCTTGTGCCCAAATTCCATGTATTTTGAATTCAGTTGGGATTGGGAGTTTACAGTTTAGAGTAGAGCTACAAACAGAGGGAGGCCACTGAAGTGCCAACTTGTAGACCACTGGAATTACTGGCGGCTGGGGTACTGCAAATGCTACCCATAATGAAAAATGATGCAATGCATTTTTACAAATTTACAAATCAAAAGAGAACTACTCCATATATAGATATTACATGCAAAGTTGGTTGGGCTGAGATTGGATGATTGTGCTTTGCAAGCAGCTGGTTTATGATCTCCTTTATAAGCTTGGCACACATATTTCACAAAATTTTCAAAGTCCTGCAACCATGAAATAAATATTGAAGTTACTTGTCACAAAATTTTACTTCACGGTCACACCAAGAGAGAGAAATAAACAAACTCACTTGTCTGAGTGACTGCTTATTCACCACCACCCATGGCACATATTCTTGAGGTGGCTTCAGATGTGCAGTCTCGTTAGCATATTGCAGCAGAAGCTGCATTTTATTAATTTGGAAATTCAATGTTAGAAAAAGCTAAGGAGAAGTGTTAAATAAATACTAAGACATGCAGCCAACCTTATATCCAAATCCAGTAGCATAGCATTTGTTGATTATCTCCTCATTCAATCTCATCTTTTCACTGCAATTTTTCCACAGTGCTTCAACGGGCCCCCCCTTTAAGCTTTGTTGCTCTGTGCAGCAAATGAATTCCAAGTGTTCTTTCTGCACCACAGTAGAGTAATTAAACACGAGTTGGAGACGAGTACAAATACTTACAGCTAATAGAAGTTACCACATCAGGCCAGAAATGGATGACACAACTATGTATAGTGTTTAAGTGGCATTCTTCTTGTTCATGCTGCACATTGTTGCATAAACTATAATTAGTTACAGTAGAAGAAAGAAATTGAACTTCATTAGTTAATAACGAAAATATATTTAAAATGAAGAATAGAGTTGTAAACCTGGCAATAGATTTCAGCATTGCTCCAAGGGACCAATCTTAGATTGATAATGGTATGGAGGTCAGTGGGGAAGACCTTGACGAGGTCATTGGAGATAAAGGAGGCACAACGTGGACATAAACTTGTTTCATAGTACAGTGACAGAGTAACCTTGTCATTGACATTATCTAAAGAGGAATGGGAGGGAGAAATAAGATAGAATATTGCAAGAGCAGACAGAAAAGAGAAGATCAATGGTTGAAGATAAGCCATTGTTTCAGTGGTAGCTTTTGCACAATGCTGAACCTCCATTATGCAAGGGTTCTTATAGATGAGAATTGTGATGATCACTATTGTTTTCTATCACTTTCAGAAACCATGTGACGTATCATCCCAAAAAGAACAATTATACACCACTTTAAAAAATTATTTACATGAAGATTGTTTATTTATGTATGAAGGTTCTTGCTTTTTCTAATTTTTACTTTGGAAATTACAAAAATAATCAACATTGTAGTTATAACTAATACTAGTTTCAATCACATGTAATAAAATTCCACGTTTATAAAATAAGTCTAATTTTTCTTAACACGGCTTTCGGTTTGTCTGTTTCAATATGTATAAATATGGTGAATCAACTTCACAAGTAATTGCTTATAATGGTTTATTGCTTATAACAGTTGATATATATATATATGAATATATATATATATGAACTTAACCAAACATCCTCAAAGTTGTTGGAACTTAACTCTTATAATTACTTTAATACTTGCTTTCAACTCTAACATATAATATCATATCATTACATTACATTAATTACACATAAAATATTCTTTTACACATAATCTGTCAAAATATTGTTTGTTGTTATCATCATACTGTAAAAGGAACCGGACTACAAATTCAATGCATTTAGGGAATATTATTTGAGAAATGTCTTCATTTGGGGTTCAAGTTGTGCTGAATATTGCATTCAAGCAATGGAAACTTAAGTGAAGTGCATGTGGGTTATGGTGTTTATTGTTGCATATCATACCATATATAGAAAGGAATAAAACAGTGGGACAACCAACAAAGTCAAGACTTGATTCATTTATCTGAGTGGCTGATTATTCACCACCACCCATGGCACATATTCTTGAGGTGGCTTCAGATGTGCAGCCTCGTTCGCATATTGCAGCAGAAGCTGCATTTTATTAAATTTGGAAATTCAATGTTAATTAAATGCTAGGATATGCAGCCAACCTTATATCCAAATCCAGTAGTATAGCATTAATTTGTTGATTATCTCCTTGTAAGAACCCATTTATGCCCGGGCCCATTTTAACCAAAAAAACCAATTAAATTCAAATGAAAACCCAAATAAATTAAAAATCCATTACAGTCCATAGTCCATTTAGAATGGCTCAATAGGCCCAATCAACCAACTAACCTTTAGCCCACTTACGACCCAAACAAACTACCTAAACCCAATTGCATTAATAGTCCCATGATTGAGCCCAATAAACCCAACTCTGAAAGCAGCCCAAATGGCCCAACAGCCTAGACCAAGCGACAAACCCTAGCCTCCAGCGCCGCTTCAGCACAACAAAAAAAACAGAGGGCAGCAAAAGAAAAAAGAGAATGTATTTGGATTTTTTTTTATTTTTTATTTTTCGGAATTCGGTTATAAAAACCGAAGCACAAATATTTGTTTCCCTTCTTTACGATTTGCGAATACACGCACGATTAATTGAAAGAACAGAAAACATTTTTGAAGAGGTGATTTCTAATTTTTGATTTGATTCTTTTGGTTATTGTTTGAAATACGAAGAAAGAAAGGAGGGAAAAAAAGGCTTACCAGTTGGTCACGGCGTCGGAGTCCTCCGTCGTCAGAACCGAGCCGAAACGCGGTCGAAAGCCACTTTTTCCTCTCCTTTTGATCTTGCGGGTTTAGACGAGAGCATAGGGCCTCCTGTTTTTGCACGTGGTCGGTCATCTAAACCGGTGGTGATACGGCGGCGGCGAAAAAACCATGAAGGGTTTGATAAGGCCCAAACCCTAGCAGAGAAAATAACACCCCCCATTTTCCCTTTTTTTAAAAACAAAACGGCAGAAATGAAGGATAAAGAAAAAAATTTGGCCTTTACAGGTGATGTAAAACGACGTCGTTTTAGGCCTGTTTCGTAGGCCTCAAAACGGCGCCGTTTTGGATGACCCGTGTGACCCGATCCACCTCCCTTCAAGATCCGCGCCTGTTTGCGATAAAAGGGATATTTTCGCATGAAGTTCCTCCACTTTTAAGGATTGTTTAGATTCGGTCCTATTTCTTTGTTCTTCTTTTTTTAAATTTTACCCTATATTTGTATATTGTTCCATTTTGGTCCACATTGAAACGCAGCACATAAAGGCCAGGGTTATTTTCCCATTAGATCCTTTATGTTTTCCGTGCGTTATAGTTTGGTCCCTGCTCGCCATTTCTTTTTTTAATTTATTGCATTTTTAATCCTCATTTATTTATATGCATTCTTGATTCTGTTTTCATAATTTCATTTATTTAAAAATTATTCTTTTAATTCTATTTTTATTCCAATTGGGGCCTTTCTTTTATCTATGTATTTTATTTTTATTATTCTCAATTAATTTGTTATTCAATTTTAAATGGTTTTAACATATTTTTAAAATATTACTAATTGTCCAGTTTTTTTTTTGTATTTTTCTCGAATATCTTTTAAACTTATTTTAATATAACTTGTTTATTTTAAAATTCTCTTTTATGTATATATTTTTTTTATTTAAGATTTATATAATATGTTTAAATACTTTTATACCTCATTAGTATTCAAATTAAGCTATTTCTTGATATAGGCATATTATTCATATTTTTTACTTTATGGATCTTATTCATTTTGATGGATATTTTATCTAGTATATTATGTAGATTTTCGTTTATAATGCTTATTTTAAATTTCATTTGTGTACTATTAGCTAATATATTTTAATTTTTGGTTTAAGTATGTTATTTTATATACTACTTATTTTAATTTTCTTTTTATATAATATTTGTTTTAAAATTCTTTAATATATTACCATTTGATATATTGTTTAGTTTATTAAAATCTCTCATATATCACTTGTTTTAAAATTCATATACATATAATTTGTTGTTTGCATAACATAATATGTTGCTATTGCATAAACTTTGAACTGTTCTCTTGTGTTTTCATTATGGCCATGTATTTTTATTTTGTGATTGCGGTTATATTTTTGCTTTATTATTGTATTGTGATTAAGATTTCCTATTTATTTGTGAAAATCGTTCATTTTTATCCAGACAAACCAATAAAATGTATTTTGAGTCAATTTTAAAATTGCGTATTTCAAAGTAAGGCAATATTTGTGTGTTTAGAAATTCGAGAAATCGTGCCCTATCGTACTGGGTTTCAGTTTTCTGTTTGACCAAATAACCAAATATCCTTTTAATCGCATATTTTGAAAATCAAAGATGATCTTGGTGTCGAGGTATAAACCTGTTATATCCTAATGTGCTGGAGGTGATGTTTTTATTCATGTGGAACGAGTGAATCTTGAGATTCAATGCAAAATTAATTAACATTCTTTAAAAAGTATCGCATCTTAAACATTTTCAAGTTCTCAACACAAGGACACAAATTAATCAATTTGGTACCAATTTTAAGCGTTGTGAGGGTGTTAATCCTTCCTCGCACATAACCGACTTCCGAACCCGTTTTCTTAGATTTCGTAGACCAAAATTATTGTTTTAATAAATCTAAAATGTTTATTTAAATAATCTATCTCAAGGTGACCCGATCACACCTTGAATTAAGGATCGGTGGCGACCCTATTCTCATTTTAAAAAGTCGATCCCCGCTTTTCAAAGCATTAAAAAATGGTTTCGACAGCTTGGCGACTCCGCTGGGGACTGGTTGAGAGTCAGGCCATAAATTGATTAATTTTTGTCCTTTTGATTGAAAATTTAGAAAATTGTTTTGAAAAATCGTGTTTCTTTTAATGCATTTTGGTGCTATGATTGCAATAATGTCGAGTCTCATAAAATACTTGCTTTTGCATTGCATGACCGTTGTGGTCGCACCTTTAAATGGAACTATGCCTTCGTGAGGTCTTCCCCTTCACATGGGCTAGTGGACTACTTCCAAAATACATCTGTACCTATGTGTTTCGTGAGATTTTTATCTCTGCATGGCCATAGGGAAATATATTTTCCAGAACTGAACTCGATCCATATAAGACTATAATGGTTGAGGATTGAGGAATCTGCTGGTTCAGGTACCTTTTTTTTAGAACTAAACCACATATAGTGAACCCTAGGAGCCCACTTTAGGTAGAACTATGTTGAACCCTAGCAGCCACCTAGATAGGTGTTTGATTTTTACCATCTATACATGATACTAACATGTTTACTTTTGTTTATAACTACATTACATTTCATCATCATAGAAAGGAGGTGTTGATTAATATTCGATTGCTAAATAGAAGAGTTTGTCATTAGGAAACGAACTTCTTAATAAAGTGGATTATAACACGGTCATCTGGACATGTAATCACGTGTCAGATTCTTAAAATTTATATAGAGAATTATCGAACCTGGAAACTAACTATGACAACGATTTGAGGTAAGTGAACCTATCGAACAGTAGTATAGTTTAGGCAAGACCAGAATGTCGAATCCCAAAGGAACAAAAAGTACTAATACTAACTCTCTTTTTATTATCTAGCCTAAGAATTAAGGGAATTGTTTATCTAAATTAGCTAATCTAATAAATTAAAGATGCAAAGACAAAGAAGAATGAAATTGAGAAAATAACTTTAGGAAAAACCAATTGATTAAGACAACACCCAAGGAAGAATCCACCTAGACTTCACTTGTTATCTAACTCTGAACCAGACGATTTATTCACTTGACTTGATCCGTAGGACTCCCTAACGTATATTAGTCCCTCTCTTGAGGCGATTAACGTCTAACCCTAGGTTGATTAATTAAAATCTCTTTCCAATTAAAACCCTTAGAATTGCATTAACTCGATCTATGGACTCCCATATTAGGTTTCACCCTAATCCGACAAAATCTCGTCATCCTATCTCTAGGCGTGCGATCAACTCTGCTTAATTATGCTAGATCTACTCTTAGGCAGGGACTTTTAGTCCTTCACCTAAGCACATCACACTTGAATTAATATCCCAGTAATATCAACACAAGAATTAATAACACATAATTAAGAACAAGTCAAATATTTATCATATAGTTCAACAAACGATAACAAGATTTATCTTAGGTTTCATCTCCCTCAGGTATCTGAGGGTTTAATTCATAATAATAATAACAGAATACATCTAAAAAGAAAAGATAAAACAAAACATAAGAAATCCCTAAAACACACTGAAGGAATTGAAAGAGAGATCCCCCATCTTGAGTATAATTCCGGCTTCTTGAGATAAATCAACTGGCTATCTTCTAGTAAATCTCCACAAATATGCCCTCTTTGGCCTAGCTAGACGCCCCCTGGCTAAAGCCTTGGGTCCCCCCAACAGAGGGTTTCTGTTATTATTATTTTCATTATTTGTATTATTTTTTATTACCATTATATTAATATAATACTACTGTTGTTATTATTATTATTCTTTTTATTTATTTACATATTACTTCACTCATTTTATTTTTATCATTATTCTCATTATTATTATTTATTTCACGTATTATTCATTAGTTTCCTCATTTCCTATTATTATTTTTTCTTATATATTAAATGTTTTTATCTCGCTTATTATCTTCCTTCTTATTTTTAGCTTATTCATTCTATTTATTTACTTCATTTTTGCTCTCTATGTTGTCACTCGCACTAATGCATTTCTTACTATTTTGCTACACGTATTCATTTTTTACATTTTATTACAAACTTGTGTTATATTAACTTTTACCCGATACAAAATTGATTTCTTTCATAAAGGCAATATTCCGTATTTAGAAGTTCGGGAAAATCGTGCCCTAACTTACTAGGTTTCCATTTTTCTCGTCTAATCTAAATAACTGAATATCCTTTTTAAAACAGATACATAATTTTTAAATAAAAAGCTTACTCTCGAGAATTTGAGACGCCGTGTCCTAACGCATTGGATGTGATGTTTTCTAAGGTAAGATTTTCTAAATAAAGGCAATGTCTTGTATTCGAAATTTCGAGAAATCAAGCCCTAACTTTTTGAGTTTCGATTTCTCATCTGACAAATAACGGAATATCCTCCTCAAACTTAAATCCAAATTTTAAAGTCAAGAGACAAGCTCAGTTTCGGGAGGCCAAAATATCGTGCCCTAACTTACTAAGTATGACATTTTATCTCTTCGAAATTAGAGAGTCTTATCATCCATTTTGATTTGTTAAATTTTTTAAAAAATAAAAGAGGATCATATTTTCAAATCTTTTCAAATTTTCGACATTAAGACATTAATTAATCAGTTTGGTACCAATTTTGGGCGTGACAAAAGTGCTAACCCTTCCTCGCACGTAACCGACTCCCGAGCCCGTTTTCTCAAATTTCATAGACCAAAAACACTGTTTTAGCAAACCAGAACGTTTTATTAAAACAAAGGTGATCCGATCACACTAAATAAAGACCGGTGGCGACTCCTGTTTTATTTTCATTTTCAAAACCAAAGTCGATTCCCCGTTTTCAAAAAAATAGTTACGACAAGAATAATATACGAAATAATACTAAGTTAACTAATTTAATAATAGAATGATGATAATAACAATGTTAATAGTAAAATAAAGAATAATGACAACAATACATTCATGATAATAATAATAGTAATAGAAGGAATAAAAATAAAAATAATAGTAATAGCAATAATAATAATAATAATAATTAGTTAATAACAAAATATCAAGTAAATAGACACAAAACGAAAATGTACTTATAATAGAAATAATAATAAGAATATGATAACTTTAAAAAAACTTAAAATAAATAATGGTGATAATGATAACAATAGGGAATATAGTAAAAGGAAATAATAATAAAAAACAAAATAATAATAATAAAGTAAAGATGATAATAATAATAATAATAGTATAAATATTAAATAATGATAATAATAGTATTCATAGTAATAAAAATAATAGTAAGCAATATACTAATGAGCGAATAACAATAAGCTAAATAAATAAGAGTAATACTAAAAATAAGTATAATAATAACGGTACTAGTAATAAAACTAAATAATAATAGTAGTAATAATAAAATAAAGAAATTCAAAATAATATGAATTAAAAGTAAAAATAATAAGGAAACAAAAATAAGACTATCCATATATGAAATGAAATAAAAATAAAAATAAAATAATGAAAATAATACATAGAGAATATATAAAATTTAATATTAAAGGAATGCGATATTAGATTGAAGTTATTATAAAATTTAGAGCCTAAACAAGCAGATAAACAACATAAAGGACTAGATTGAAGTTAAAATAAAGTAAAAGGGATAGATTTTAAAAATAAAAAACTACTCGAAGGGCTTATTTAAAATGCGCACAAAAGGGTAGGTACCATATGGGAAATTATTCCCATTCCCTTTGCTCATCCATGGGTTAAGGACCCTATTGAAAACCAAAGAAATTTGAGGGTAAAATCTGTAAAAAGGAAAAATAACAAAAAAGGGGCCCGATTGAATGGTGCTGCAATGGGGAGGGATCCATCGCAACAATATCCCTTTTAAGGGACATGCGCGGTAACCTTGAACCAAACGGAGCCAAACCTTAAAATCCATTTTATTCTGTTTCATTTCATTCTCAGTTCAGAAAAAAAAAAGCCAAAACTTTAAAGCTTCTCCCCTCTCTCCCTTTCGTCTTCCCCACGTCCAGCCTAGGGCCTCCGGTGTCTGTTGCACCGCCGTTGTGGGTCGATGGACGGCGTTTGCACGGAAAGGACTTTCCGGCGACGAGGAGAGCAAGGTACGTACTCGATTTCCCTTTTTATCGTATAAAATAGATGAAACAAGATAAAAAAAGGACTTAAAGAATGAAGCTTTTGAAATATAAATCACCTTCCGAAAACAGAAAACTCAGTTCTATTGCGATTTAATAATAGGATTTTGCTCTTTTTTGTACTGATTCGTGAATGTATACCCGTTTGAATCTCTGCTTTTGATTTTTATTTCTCGAATATTTGCTTGAATCTCTGTTTTTTTTGTGTTCAAAATCTCTTTCTTTTTTTTTATTCCAAACCCCTTTACAATGGTTTTTTGATGGCTTTAAAGCCATTTTACAAGACTTTTAATATATTTTTTGCTGTCATTTCCGTTGCAGGAGCAGTTGGGCGGTGGAGCAGGTGGTGAGGGCGGCGCCACTTGCATTAGGGGGGCTAGGGTTTTGTTTTTTCTGAAAAAATAGTGTTGGGTTAATTTAGGTTTTAGTGGGCCATCTGACTTGAGCTCCGGGTTTTGGGTAATATGGGTTGTAAAATGGGCCCAGGCAGATTGGGCCTTCTACAAAGAGCATACATAGAAACAAGGTGCAGTTGATGACTTAATGATCTGGTAACTCCAAATCCATGGCCACTGTAATCGGTGGAATTTATCTTTGTTTAGCTACTTTTCAGCTATTTGTTTGGGTATAAATTGTTCAGGAAATGGAAAGTCAAGTGAAATACATATGGGTTATGGTGTTTATTGTGAGAATAAGCATTGCAGGGTTCCATGGAGTTCAATAGCTTTCAAAAAGTCAAACAAAATTAAATTTTTGGTGGGGATTGAAACTCAATCAATAAAAGTGGGGAAAATGAAAACAACTAATGTAAATAAAAAACCCAAAATTCTCAAAATTTTGAGGGTATATATACAATGCAAAATTTTGTAATTTCATTTTGTTATGCATTTTAAACTTATATGCATTTCACCACTTTGGAGAATGATATTTTCAAACTATGGAAGAAATCATAAAGATATCTAAGCAACTAAAACCAAACATAAACTGAATAATCCTCTAAACACACAAACCAGGCAATGGCTAACATCTCGAACATACAATCCAAACAATAATAGCAATATTAAGAAGCTCCCAACTAAAAATTCCTATTACATCTTACACATTTTTGTTCTCCCTCTCCATCCATCTTCATATTCAATATCCATTTCATGCATATCCTTCTTCATATTCAGTATTCATTTGATTCATTTCAAGTTGAATATCCATTTCATGCATATCCTTCTTCATATTCAGTATTCATTTGATTTATTTCTCGTTGGTTGACGTATTACATATTTCTCAACCTCTTGTATTCCATTGATACGAACCAGGCTCTCAAAATAAGCATGAAGGGAGATGGCGAACCGAAAATGATCTAGATAAGTATTAATCTCAAGCTTCTTAAGCTCTTGGGTGGAGGCGTCAAATAGGAGTACTTCATCATTTGTGTCTCTAAGAAACAAGTCACCATTTTTTCCAAATCCCAGTGGGTATACAACTCCAGAAATGGATTTAATATTGAATTGTTTAGTCCACACTCCTTCACTTGTAACCCATAAATCAAAAGATGTGTCAATTCTTTCCGATGGACAAACAATAGCACCAAGTGATCCATTAAACACCAATAGATTAATATAGTATTCTGGGAAAGACCCAACGAATTCTGGGATAGGTAAAATTGAGAACTTCTCATTCCCCATGTCAAATGAAAGAATTAGTCCTCTAAAATCAAGATATGCCCCTGTGTCTGTTGTCCAATAGCAAATTCCATCTACATAATTATTTCCCAGAGTTCTATAAGTTGGCGTATAATCAGGAGATGGAATTTCCTTCCAGGAATTACTTCGAAGAGAATACAACTCAACTTGGTCCATAAAATGAGGATGTGGGTGTTCTTCTTCACTATTAAAAAAAGTAAGAGAGACAAATCGTATGACTTTGTAGTCATCATTTTTAGAATCAAACCCAAAAGCAGCGTCGTTAAAAGAAACGCCATCTAAAGTAAGGTAGGTTTCTTCGAATGGGAAAAATATGGAGGGCGTTGGATTGAAGATGGTGGAAGGATTTTAAACTCTCTGGTTGATGGGTTCCAAATGGCAGCCTTATCCTCTGAAGGATCAAGTAAACACAATAATCCATGACAAGCACCATAAACATAGGGGGTGGTATTCTTAAAAAAGGGCAAATGAATGTTTTGTTTTACTTCATTTTTTTTACCTTTTTTGCTTGAAAGTTGAGAGAAATAAGGTTGGAAGGTGTTACCATCATAGCGTCGGAGAAGTAGATTAAGGTTGTTGTTTTTAAGGTTGTAGTGATGATGTTTCGAAATGAAATGAGGAGTTTGAAAAGAAGAAGACCAATACTTACAAACACAGTTGAAGCGAGTAAGGGATTTAACTGGAAGCTTTGACAGAATTTCCATAACCAAAGCTTCTGGCAATTCAAACCTTGGCCTCTGCATCTTGCTGTTTTGATTTTCTTTGTAATTGACTAAGAGGAATAAATAAGCAAGCAAATGGGAGTTGATAGGTGTCACCTATGGTCCAAACATTAACCATGAAGCAAATTAGAAGCATAACAGGTAAGCATTTAATACGTTTTAGGCAAATTTCCTTATTTGCATTTTTATCCATATCAAGAAATAATGTTTTTTTTTTTTGGTGAAAAAACAAAGAAACCATCTAATTGATTACATCCATACAATCAGAGAAAAAACCTCTAGACTGGTCAATATCTAAGAAATTCTGAACCATAGAAGGGGGGATATCAAGGAATTGCAAATCAACTGTAGAAGATAAAGCTACTTTTGCCAAACAATCTGCTACTGCATTTTGCTCCCTAGAAATATACCGTAATAACCAAAAGTTCTCCTGAGATAAGATGCTCTGGATACGCATAATCAAAGCGAAATTCGACGTGGCTGGACAACTCCCTTGAATGGCCCGAACGTCCAGACTGTCTAATAGGATTATTACACAATCATGACCTCTTCGTTGGACAAGCTTAAGTCCTTCAAAAATGCCCCAAAGTTCAGTTTCGAAAATCGATTACTTTCCAATATATCGATTCAAACCAAAGAGCCACTGTCCATTCCTATCTCTCGCAACCCCCCAACAGATGCGGTTCTAGTATCCAGTCGCACTGCCCCATCTGTATTGAGGAAGATCTTAGACCCATAAGCTTCCTCTTCTAAAGAAGGACCAAAACCAACATAATTGTGTTTGAGATTTTGATAAGAAATGTTGGTTTGTTTTGGTTGTATGTTGTTAATTATGCGTTTTGAGAAATGGTAATTAGAAATATATGTTTATTATGATTCAGTATTCACAAATTCAGAATATAGCAAAAACTTTTTAAATTTCAATTTCAATTCTGGACATGAGCATAGTCCATTACAGAAGATTAGACTAATCAGCCAAAACGAAAGTAAAACAACAAGATCCCACACTCTTAACCTATATATATATACATGTTTATATGGGTGAAATAAAAAGAAGGGGAAGTGGAGGGGCAGTTGCAGAAAGTAATAAATGAGTGAGGTGAGAAGGGAAGGGAAGGGAACGGAAGGTCATGATGACTATTCATAAATAGGTTCAGATGGGGCTTTGCTCCTTTCTCTCCTTGTCTCAGCAACATCAAATGCATGCGAAACCATTACAATCAAATTCAGCCAAATACATGGAAGGCAAATTGAGCAAACCTTAACAATGAAGCAAAGAGGCAGAAAAGGCAAACATTTAATGCATGAAAGCTAATTCAATTTTGCTAATCATTTTTATTAAATTGTTATTCATAATTTTTTTTCTTGCTTGCCAGATACATATCACAATTCTATTACATTGGATCGGCTGGAAGGTGTTCCAAGGAGTTGGAATAATCTCGGCCTTCCATAAAAATATGCCTCTCCATTATGGAGTTTGGAGTTGAAGCACCAAATTATAAAAGAAATATAAAGGTTAAATATTAAATCTTAATATAATGTAGGGATTAAAATTGAAATTTAACTATTTTTATATAATTAAAAATTAGAAATTATAAAAGAAATATAAAGGTTAAATATTAAATCTTAATATAATGTAGGGATTAAAATTGAAATTTACGTATTTTTATATAATTAAAAAGTAGAGGGTCTCAAACCGAAAGTTAACCATTATTGTTAAGCATTGGGGTGATAGTTAACCACTATAGTTTTTTGTCACTTTCAATAAACCATGTGGCAGATTTTCAAAGTTATCACCTCTAGAGGAAAATTATACAACACGACTTGAAATTGGGTCCTTAGATGGAGAAACAAGACAAGCTTAAATTGTGTATCAGTTTCATATATAAGGTTGCTTGTGAAATAGTATACATAGAAACAAGGTGTAATTGATAACTTAATAATCTGGTAACTCCAAATCTATGTCCACTGTAATCGGTGGAATTCATTTTTGTTTAGCTACTTTTCAGCTATTTGTTTGGGTATAAATTGTTGAGAGATGTCTTCGTTCGGGTTCAATTTGTAGATAAGTATAACTGAATATTGCATTCAAAAAATGGAAACTCAAGTGAAGTATACGTGGGTTATATTATTTATTGTGACTATAAGCATTGCAGGATCCCATGGAGTGGATGTAACTCATGATTTATTATGGTCCCTGTGGGAAGCATGACGTAGAGAAGGAAGCTCAGAAGCTGTCTCCATGTACATACGCAACCAAATAGCGGAGAGCTCCAGTTTCCGAGCGTTGCTGCGCTATAATAGAGAAAAAGCTTAGCAATCCAGACTGTCTCTGTGCTATTTTGCAAACTCGTATGCCAGAGTGAGAAATGAAATCCAAGTGTAGCTAGCTTTCTCAAATCATATTTGATCTTTTAAGATATCATCCTTATTATTTAGGGATGGCAAAATTCAAACCATCATTCAGAATAGAGAGATTTTTTTTGAAAGGTAAATGGGGGATGAATTTTATAGTAGTTAAAGCAATTAACACACAAGCTTGTAACACAAGGTAACTTGAAAAAAAACACCATAATTTGACTCACTTGAACGAAATGGGATCATGGCAACATGGATTCGTGGTTGATTCAATGATCGTGTTGTGGTGTTCATCCGATCTTCATCTGTTTAAGAATCTTAACCATCAGGTGAGACCTGTTTTGGATCAAGTTATAAAAATTATGCCACTGAGAGAAATTATTTTAATTAGTTAATGACAACCTGAACCATCAAATCCTCTTCCTCTTGCAATTTTTTTCCGCAGAAAACAATATCAACATTGTGAATTTTGATAATTGAAACAAATTTCTAATTTCCCAACATATGGTTAATTTTAAGAATGTTGAATAGATTAAAGTCAAAATTAGCATTCGTTGCATTAAAATTTTAACCTATTTACAATCTAATTAATTAACAGAAAACAACCTAATAAAAAGTAACGAAACTCATAGCTTTCAAAAAGTTAAACAAAATTAAATTCTTGGTTTCTAATATAAAGCATGATTAAAACTCAATTAATGGAAAAATGGAAGCAATTAATGTAAATAAAAACTCAAAACTTTTGAAAGTAAATACCTTTTTTGAGAGGGAAAAGATTTGATTTTTTTTTGTTCAATCACTTGAATCTGATTGGTGAGTTTCTATTTTCGTTTTATGAAATTTCCTTTTTCTCTGATTCCAAACTTTCAGTTGTTTATTGTGTGCTTTTTTGAGGGAATATAATGCAAAATTTTGTAATTCCATTTTGTTATGCATTTTAAGCTTATATTCATTTCACCACTTTGGAGAATGATATTTTCAAACTATGGCAGAAATCTTATAGACATTTAAGCAACTAAAACCAAATTAACATAAATTGAACAATTCTCCAAGTAAACAAACCAGGCAATAGCTAACATCTCAAACATATAATCCAAACAATAATAGCAATATTAAGAAGCTCACAACAAAAAATTCCTATTACATCTTACACATATATGTTCTAGCTCCACATCCCTCTTCATATTCAGTATCCTTCATGTATATCCTTCTTCATATTTGTTATATCCTTCTTCATATTTATTATATGTTTCTCAACCTCTTGTATTACATTGATACGAACCAAGCTCTCAAAATAAGCATGAAGGGAGATGGCCACCCCAAAATGATCTAGATAAGTATTAATCTTAAGCTCCTTAAGATCTTGGGTGGAGGCATCAAATAGGAGTACTTCATCATTTGTGTCTCTAAGAAACAACTCACCAATTTTCCCAAACTCCAATGGGTGTACAACTCCAGAAATAGATTTAATATTGAACTGTTTAGTCCACACTCCTTCACTTGTAACCTATAAATCAAAAGACGTGTCAATTCATTTGATGGGTAAACAATAGCACCAAATGATCCATTAAACACCAATAGATCAACATAGTATTCTGGGAAAGACCCAACGAATTCTGGGATAAGTAAAATTGAGAACTACTCATTCCCCATGTCAAATGAAAGAATTAGTCCTCTAAAATCAAGATATGACCCTGTCTCTGTTTTCCAATAGCAAATTCCATCTACATCATTATTTCCCAAAGTTCTATAAGAAGGTGTATAATCAGGAGATGGAATTTCCTTCCAGGAATTACTTCTAAGAGAATACAACTCAACTTGGTACATAAAATGAGGATGTGGATGTTCTTCTTCACTATTAACAAAAGTAAGAATAACAAATCGTATGACTTTGTAGTCATCAGTTTTAGAATCAAACCCAAAAGCAGCATGATTAAAAGCAACGTCATCTAAAGTAAGGTAGGTTTCTTCGAATGGGGAAAAATATGGCGGGCGTTGGATTGAAGATGGTGGAAGGATTTTAAACTCTCTGGTTGATGGGTTCCAAATGGCAGCCTTATCCGTTGAAGGATCATGTAAACACAATAATCCATGACAAGCACCATAAACAGAGGGGATATCATTCTTAAAAGAGGGCAAGTGAATGTTTTGTTTTACTATATAATTTTTATATTTTTCAGTTGAAAGTTGAGAGAAATAAGGTTGGAAGGTGTTACCATCATAGCGTCTGAGAAGTAGATTAAGGTTGTTGCTTTCAAGGTTGTAGTGATAATTATTGGAAACGAAATAAGGAGTTTGATAATTATTGGAAACGAAATGAGGAGTTTGAAAAGAAGAACACCAATACTTACAAGCACAGTTCAAGCAAGTAAGGGATTTAACTGGAAGCTTTGACAGAATTTCAATAACCAAAGCTTCTGGCAATTCAAACCTTGGCCTCTGCATCTTCCTCTTTTGGTTTTCTTTGTAATTGACTAAGAGGAATAAATAAGCAAGCAAAATGGGAGTTGGTAGGTCAATGAAGTAGCTTATGTGGCGTGCTGCATAAGCAGGAGGTCATAGATGATGTCATTTATAAAAATAAAATTGTTTAACAAAATTCTTTTTTTTTTTCATTTTGTTTCAATCTTCTTTGTTCTTCTCCTCTTTCTCTCTTCCCCTCTAGCTGTTGTTGCCTTTTTGTCCAACCTCGTCGTCGCCTTCCCTCTCACTCCTCACTGTCCCAACCCCCACCACCGCTCACTTCCCTCTCACTCCTCACCATTGATCTCATCGGCATCTCTTCTAACATTTGTGGTGAGATCAACGGTGAAGAGTGAGAGGAAAGGGGGCAATGGTGGGGGTTGGGACGGTGAAGAGTGAGAGGGATGGCGACAACGACGGTGGGGGTTGGACACAACGGCAACAATAGCTAGAGGGAAAAATAGAAAGAGGAGAAGAAATAAATTGAAACAAAATGAAAACAAATGTTAAACAATTTTTTTTTATAGATGACATCATCTATGGCCTTGTGCTTATGTGGTATGCCACATAGGCTACTTCGTTAACCTGGTTTGGCTGATAGTCAACTCATAATTTCTTTTAAAATTGGGCTGATTTATTAAAAGATCATAACGTTAAGGGTGTCAATCCAAAAACAAAAAGGTTAAGGGCTCAAATTCAAAATTTCAAAAATATTGAGGGTTTTTTTCGACAATTATGCCAAATTCTTTGTTAAATTTGTTGGTTTGATATTCTAAAATTAAAAAAAAAATTACTTACTCCATAATAATGTAACAGAAGATAGCATTATAATGGACTTGAAGCTAATAAAAAAAATATTAACGAAGTTAAAATTTATTTAAATTTAGGTAATTTTTTTAAATTAGAATAAAATATTTAGACTAAATAATGAAATTATAAACATTGAAGCACCAAATTATAAAAAAAAAGTATAAAGTCCAAATCAAATTTTAACATAGTATAAAGACCAAAATTGAAATTTAAATAATCATACAATTTCTTTCTTTGTTGTTGCATATCATTTCCAAATATATAAAACGATCCATATTCAACTATAAGGGCAAATATCTAGAAAATACCCCAAAAAAATAAAAAATTACCGGAAAGGACAGGTTTCAAAAATATTGACCGGAAAGGGCAATTTCCCAAACGCGCGTCACGTCGCCGCATTTTTTTTGGAAAACGACCTAAAGCACGTCCCGGAGCGCGCTTTTGGCCACGTCAACAAAAACGCCCCCACGAGGCGCGTTTTACCGACGTGCACAAAGCGCCCTGGACGCGCTTTAGGCCCTGACGTGGACGCTTTTTTGGGCTATTTTGAAAAGTCAAAGATGGGGGCTATAGCAAGTGGGAAGAAAATGGCACCAAAATTAGGCACCGAAAGTTGATGTGATAATTGGCATGGGATAATTGCAATTTTGATCCCTATTTGAATAGGTACTTTGCAAGATTGATCCATAAACCTCAACTATAAATAGGCCTAACCATTTCTCATTTTCTTCATCCCACAATTTGCCATTCTCTACTTAAGGCATTGTTCTCTCTCCCTAAGTTGTTGCCGGATAGAGAATTGAGGCGCAAACCAAAAGGTCGATCTTCCTCGACTAGAATACGCAACAATATGGATATCCGAGAACCGACCAACCAAAGTAGGCGGTACGGGTGGTGTAGGAACCCGGGCCATACATCTCGCTCGTGTCCAAATCGGACTAGTTGACCGTGTTCTTAGCTTGTTTGTCTCTTGCTGGCTATGTAATTTCTGTAATTTCTGTAATAACATTAAACTCAATTTTATTAAATATAAAAAAAATTTATATTGCAAAAAACTAAATTATCAATGAAAACTTCTTATTTATTAAATATACTACAACTAAATTACAAACAAATAAAAAATAAAGAAAACTTCTTATTTATTAATTATATTAAAACTAAATTATAATAAAATAAAAAATAAAAAACAATTTCTTATTCTATTACATATATTAAAATTAAATTACAATAAAAAACTTAAACAATTTCTATTTTATTAAAGATATTAAAATTAAATTACAATAAAAAAATTAAACAACTATTATTTTATTAAATATATTAAAACTAAATTAAAAAAATATAAAATAAAAAATAAATTTTTGTTGTATTAAAAAAATCAAATTAAATTACATACAAAAAAATACACAACTTCTAATTTAGTGAAGATATTAAAATTAAATTACAAACACAAATAAAAAACAACTTTTTTATTCAAAAAATAAAAAAATTTATTACAATTTAAAAAATAAAAAAGCCCATCCTAATCAATGTTGATGCCGGGTGGGAACCGATTACCACAGAGGGCGGTCGGCTGATTCTGTGTTGGATTCCTCCTTCTTCTAGCTTCCCGGCGGGGTTTGTGGAACCTCGGGCGGGAATCGGCTTCCTCGGCGGTGGAGTCCGGTTCTAGGTGTTGCGATGATGACTCACCTTGATAAAATAATGACCCCAGAGGTGTTTGCATAAATCACGGCGGGGGTGACTGCATCCCGTACGGTGAAGGAGCCTGGTAGAAAGAACTGCTCCCCGACGGCGCCTCCTCTAATCCCACACCCGACGTCGGCCTCACGATCGGCTGGCTAACGGGAGTTCTCGGGAACGGACTCGAACCCGACCATGCATTCCAACCTGGGATGGGACTAGGAAAAGGAAACATATATGGGTTAGGAGGATACATATAAGGAGCAGGGTACGCACCTGGCATAAACTGTGGATGCTGTGATGTCGGTGTTGTTAGCTAAACTGATGGGCCCGGTGATTGTGTAGGCGCTGTTGATGGGCCCGGTGACTGTGTAGACGCTGTTGCTGGGCCCGGTGACTGTGTCGACGGTGATGATTGCCCCGCCTCATCATCCCTTCTCCTTGGGTGTAAAGGGGCCCGACGTTCCCTTCGCTCGCGAATTTGCCGTCGCCTCTCTTCATCCGACAACAGATACGGCTTGCCATGGATTCTAAACCATGGCATGTACTCTGGCACGCACGCTAACTCAGGAACTATGATCGGTTCCCGGTTAGGTAAAAAGTCATACCGGTTCTCCCACGTCTCGATATGTTCTGACCAAAATCTTGGCCAATCCTTGTGCTGCTGCTGTAAGTCCACATTGTGCTCATCATCGAGCACATCAGGAGGCACGGGAATCGGTTGCCGGCATCCAAATTGCCGCAGAACCCGATCTGACTGGTGCATCTCCACGGTTGAGTAGGTTATTAGTGGGACCTTAACGTGCCAACTGTTTGGATTTTGAAGGAACTCTTCCGGAATTACTGCCCGAATTTTGGGATCCTCGTACGGTGTCCATTGAAACTATATTAACATTACCAAAATATTAGTTATATACATAATACTAGACGCTACATACGAAATACTAAATTATAATAACGAAATTCGACACTTACTTGTGATTCCGACCATTGTTCCAATAGGAGCCGTATATCCTCAAGCGAGGAAAGTATTCCAACATGACTCGTCCGATGGTTCCACCTAATTAAATAAACTTTTAGCATGCAATTATACTATAAATCTACGACATAATTGTAAAATATAATATTAAATTTACCTCGTTATCAGTGGGAATGAATATGGCTGGTCGACTCTAGGACGTAAAAATGGAAATCGAAACCATACCCATGACTGTAGTAGTGATAGGCAACCTCCGATTTTTGCTTTACTCGGCAGCATCGCCCCGCACATCTCCCGGTACAACCTCGACAGCACGGTAGACCCCCAACTCAATTCACCGGCTGCTCTGAAGTCAACAAGTTTCAGGAGCCATCTCAGGTGGACGAGGTTTCTAGAGAGGTCCGGCATCAGATAGCCTCCAATTATTTGAAGAATGTATGCTCGAGCATACCGTATTCTTTCTACCTCAGTCGAATCCTCGTTCGGCTCCGAGAATGTGTCTCGTAACCATGCCATATCGATCCGAGCTCCTCGAATTCTATCCTAATGGCACCTGTAAGCTCGTAGCATACGGCCATCCAATCGAGAGATGTTACGGACCGGTGACTACCGAATTCGGCCCACCGGTAAATCCCAACCAGAATCGCACATCTTCTAAGGTGATGGTACACTCTCCGCATGGCGGATGGAAAGTGTGCGCCTCGGTCTCCACCTCTCTATCAACGCTACGATCAAAGGCGGGTCCAACTTGAACCCCTACTATCGTGGCCACGTGCAAAAACCCGCTTCCCGCAGTAATTTCTCGATCAATGGCGATGGGGACCGGGCATGTTGCGAATATAACATTGCAACATCCGATCTACTGATCGCTTAAAAATTATAAAATTCAAAATTAATTAAAATTACATAATTAAAAAAATTAATAATATTGAAAAATTAACATTCAAACTTACCATTTTCTTTTGCTCGACGGAATGTGCTTGTTGTCTAGCGACGTAATTCCACGCCATTGTACTCCGATAAAGAATTTTCAAATTTTCCAAAAATAGATATATTAAAAAAATTATAAAGGGCTTTTTCGTAAATAGTAAAGGACTATTTTGAGAGAAACTTGAGAGAAAATTGAGAGCAAATTGAGAGCAAATTGAGAGCAAATTGAGAGAATAATGAGAAAGGATTGAAGTGTGAAAAAAATGAAGGGTTGGAGGGTATTTATAGTTTTTTCCGACCATGGCTGAATTTGATTGTTGCGGCCTAAAGCGCGTCCCCTGGGGGCGCGCTTTAGGTTGAAGCTTTCTCAAAAACGCTACCGACGTGGGCGCGCTTTTTTGGAAATTACCCTTTCCGGTCAATATTTTTGAAACCTATCCTTTTCGGTAATTTTTGATTTTTTTGGGTATTTTCTGGATATTTGCCCCAACTATAACATATTTTACACCAAAAAAAATAATTTTGAAATCAAACAATTGAAGAAAAAGAGTTTGCTGGATGCTACAAAACAGTAGTCAATGTCTGTCGGTTTGACTTTGGCTTGCGCTGCATGATTCTAGCTTGTTGTGAATGCTTAAACTGTGGGTCACTTTCATAAGACTTTTTCCCTAATTCCATGACGTCCATTGTAATTGCTGAAATTCATCTTCATTTTCAGCTACTTGTTAGTGTATAAATTGTTGAAAAATGTCTTCGTTTAAGTTCGAATTGTTGTAAACTGTCCCTTAAAAATCTTTAATATGCATTGAAGAAATGAAAACTCAAATGAAATACATGTAGGTTATCGTGTTTGTTGTGAGTATAATCATTGCAGGGTTCAATGGAGTCGATGCAATGAGTAAATATTACGGTCACTGCGGGAAACATGACATCGAAAAGGAGGCTCAAAAGCTGTTCCCATGTGGAAACGCAGCAAAATTCGTAAGAATTCCTGTTTTCGAGCATTGCTGTGCTGTGATGGAGAAAAAGGCTCGACAATACGAGTTGCGTGTGCGGCCTTTTCTTTTCTCGCGCATGGCACATAAAGCGGGATTCAGGCCGGAAGTTACCGTCACCATCCCAAAACGTTTCAACATTGCTCTTCGCCCTATCGGTCAATTATTTACATGAAGATTGTTTATCTATTTATGTACGAAGGTTCTTGTATTTTCTAATTTCACTTTTGAAATTACAAAAAAATCAAAATATGTGGTTAAGAACATTGAAATATGTGGTTGATGTAAGTAAAGTTTAAGGAATGGTTGGGTAGGAACTAGGAATGTTTTTATATATGTTTGTGTGTTTTGTGTGGTATGAATGTAGGGAAGTGTTTGTAGACAAATGGGTTTGTGTTTGGGATTTTGATAAGAAATGTTGGTTTGTTTTGGTTATATGTTGTTAATTATGTGTTTTGAGAAATGGTAATTAGAAATATATGTTTATTATAATTAAGTGTTCACAAATTCAGAATAAAATTTAAATTTCAATTCGAATTCAATGCTAAGTTGGAATTAAATAATCGAAAAAAAACGTAGAATAGTTCATTACATGAATATTAGATAATCAGCCAAAACGAAAGTAAAACAAGAAGATCCCACACTCTAACCTACACATATACACATACATACATGTCTGCACATATTCGTAATTTAAGCTCGTTTTTTATCCATATGTTATTTTAAATATATATTTATTATATAATATTATAGATTTTTAATTTTTAATTTTTAATTTTTAATTTTTACATTCTATTATAATATAAATTATATAATATATAATGGACTGACTTTTATTGAATCTAGTAAAGGTAAAATTATACTTTATCTTTCTAAAAATAAAAAAAATTAATCCTTTAAAAAATATAATTTAAAATATAAAAATTCGATCTAATCCCTCTATCTGAACTGTTATCCGACAAATTCCCAATCAACTAGTTAAATTTAAACAACCACTACTTCATGGTCATTTGAATTCTTTAAATAGCCTTTGGGATAATGTTTAAAACCTTAAATATTTCTAATTAACATCATACACTTTCTAACACTAATCATATCTTTTTAATAATATATTAACTTTAATTAATTAAATAAAATTTAATGCTAAAAATCAAACAAAATTAATGAACAATAATAGTAAAACAAGGCTTATGGGTTTGGTTTTGTTCGTGGAACTAAATTTATGATTTTAGGGAAAGGGTGAAAAGGTTTAGGATTATAGAGTCAAGGTTTTGTTTGTTGAATGTAATATTGTGTGCATTTTGAGTTTGTATTCATTTCACCACTTTGGAAGATTATATTTTCAAACTATGGAAGAAATCTTATAGATATCTAAGCAACTAAAAACAAACATAAATCGAACAATTCTCCAAATCCACAAACCAGGCAATGGCTAACATCTCAAACATATAATCCAAACAATAACAAAAAAATCTTATTACATCTTATTCATTTATGTTATAGCTCCACGTCCATCTTTATATTCAATATCCATTTCATGCATCTCTCGCTAGTTGACGTATTATATGTTTCTCAAGCTTTTGTATTCCATTGATACGAGCCAAGCTCTCAACATAAGCATGAAGGGAGATGTCGGGATCTAGATAAGTATTAATCTCAAGCTCCTTAAGCTCTTGGGCGGAGGCGTCAAATAGGAGTACTTCATCATTTCTGTCTCTAAGAAACAAGTCACCATTTTTTCCAAATCCCAATGGGCGTACAACTCCAGAAATGGAATTAATATTGAATTGTTTAATCCACACTCCTTCACTTGTAACCCATAAATCAAAAGACGTGCCAATTCTTTCCGATGGATAAACAATAGTACCAAGTGATCCATTAAACACCAATAGGTCAACATAGTATTCTGGAAAAGACCCAACGAATTCTGGGATAGTGTAAAATTGAGAACTCCTCATTCTCCATGTCAAATGAAAGAATTAATCCTCTAAAATCAAGATATCCCCCATACACTGTTTTCCAATGGCAAATTCCATCTACGTAAATATTTCCGTTATTTGATTCAGTTGGTGTATAATCAGGAGATGGAATTTCCTTCCAGGAATCACTTCTAAGTGAATACAACTCAACTTGGTGCAGAAAATGAGGATATGGATATTCTTCTTCACTATTAACAAAAGTAAGACTAACAAATCGTATGACTTTGTAGTCATCAGTTTTAGAATCAAACCCAAAAGCAGCGTTGTTAAAAGAAACGTCATCTAAAGTAAGGTAACCTTCTTCGAATGAGGAAAAATATGGAGGGCGTTGGATTGAAGATGGTGGAAGGATTTTAAACTCTCTGGTTGATGGGTTCCAATTGGCAGCCTTATCCATTGAAGGATCATGTAAACACAATAATCCATGACAAGCACCATAAACAGAGGGGGTGGTATTCTTAAAAAAGGGCAAATGAATGTTTTGTTTTACTTCATTTTTTTTACCTTTTTTGTTTGAAAGTTGAGAGAAATAAGGTTGGAAGGTGTTACTATCATAACCATTTTTTGAAAAACGGGAATCGACTTTAAAGATAGGGAGTCGCCACCGATCCTTATTTAGGTGTGATCGGATCACCTTTGTTTTAATAAAACATTTTGATTTACTAAAACAGCGTTTTTGGTCTACAAAAATTTAAGAAAACGGGTTTGGGAGTCGGTTACGTGCGAGGAAGGATTAGCACCCTCGCAACGCCCAAAATTGGTACCAAATTGATTGATCAATGTCCCAATGCTGAAAACTTAAAAATATTTAGGGTAAAAAGAATTAAAAGAATGGGTTAATTGAATTGGGATTGAATCTCAAAATTAACTCGTTTCAAAGGAATAAGATTGTCATACCCAACACGTTAGGATATGACGCCTTTATACTCTGATGTCGAGATCATCTTTGATCTTCAAATCGCGTGAAGAAGGGTATTCGAATATTTCGTCGAACAGAAAAATCAACACCCAGCATGTTAGGATGTGATTTTTCAAACTTCTAAACACACGAATATTGCCTTATTTCTTTGGAAACCTTTAAATAAAATGTTAATTTTGTAAAAATGCATTTTTTATTTTAAACCATAATCTATGTGATGATATTGCATTAGTCATTATCGAACCTAAGTATTAGAAACAATTATAATATACTAACATTTCAAATAGGCAATAAAGAAATAATAATAAGAAATACGACAAATAATAATTCCTATACTAAACCAATTACAAATACATGATGAAATATAGACCAATACCAAAAACAATAAGAACAAATATGGGCACATTTCATGCAAGTATAAGTGATAGATAAAGAGACACAGTAATATAAACAGTATAAACAATGTATAAAATGAAAATGGTATATGATGGTTTTAAATAGAAATATATATAAACATAAACAATAAAAATAAAACATGTTTTTCAATATATATATATATATATGTGTGTGTGTGTGTTATATAAAAATATGGTATAATCTAATATTATACAATGCGTAAAGATATGTAATCTAATAATTAATCTATGAAAATAATATCTAATTAAGATAATATTAAACGGAATACGATAATGAATAATAAATATATATATATACACGTATAATACATTAACCATGAAATTACATATATAAGATAAACAATATAAATAAAATAGATTCGATAAAGTAACTAAATTTTAAAAAAAAAATTAGAAATAACGCATAACATAGCATGATATTATATGATATAGAAATTTAAAAATATAATGAATAAAATACTATGCAAAAGAAATAATATTAAGCTAAATAAAATAATAATAGTAATAATAATGATAATGATAATAAATAAATAAATAAATTTATCAAGCAAATCAAGAACTATGTTGAAATCAGAGTAGAAATCGAGGGACAAAAATTACAATAAATCAAAAACAGGGAATAAGGACCACTACGTCGTGCGCATAAATTCACGGGGACCAAATGGGTAAATAACCCAAGTCCATAATGCACAGCGTTTTGCTTGGCTAAGGCGCGGATCACTTTAAAAATGAGGTAAAATGCTAGGGCAAAATTGCAAGAAAAAGAAAATGCAAAATGGGCTTGATTAACCGGCGCTATAAAAGGAGGGGACCCAACGCGCAAATACCCCTTTTTCAGGGGAAATGCGCAGCATTCTTGATGCATAACGATGCCGCTTTATTGGAACACATATATGCCTCCTAAAAAATATCAGAACCCTAAAATTTGAGACAGCCTCTCAAGCCATTTTTTTATTCCTTTCCTCTCTTCTCTCGGCCTCCCCGACGCTTGAGCTCTACTTCCATCGCCCGTCGCGTCACCACTAGACGATGGTCGACGATGCGCAAAATATGGGCGTTAGGGTCTTGTTCCGGATTTTGGTTGGGGGGCTGAACCTTAGCTCCTCGAAACTCGAGATGGAAAGCCCCTTTCCTTGCTTTCGGCCATGGCGACGGGAAAGGGAGGGGTCCCCAAACGCGCCTCCGGCGGCTCAGGTAAGGCCCTCTTCTTTATCTTAATAATAAATAAAAATAAATAAAAAATAATAGCAGATAGTGAGATTGAGAACGAAATCAACCTTTTGAGTTTCGATTTCTGATTGCTTTCTTTTAGTTTGTAAGATAAAACAAAAAGGGAACCCTTGTTACAAGATTGGCTTCGATTTGATTAGAACCGAATTTATAAAGTCTTTTGCTTGCTGTTCTTATATTTTCTGGTAATGCATTCGGGGGAAGAAGAGAGGAAATCGAAACGTTTCCCCCTCTCTTTTATAACCGATTTACATGTTTCTTTCTTTGCTTTTTTCTCTGTCGCTTCTTCTTTCTCCATTTTGCAGGGTATGGGCGAGGCGCATGGACGAAGGAGGCCGAGGCGTCTGGGGAAACTTCAATCGACAGGAGGTGTGGGCCCGGGGAATGACACGCATGGGGAGCTAGAGCGACGCGTGGGAAGGCTGGAGAGACGCGCGTGTGTGAGGGACGCGCGGCGGCGCTGGAGGGAAGGAAACCCTAGGGCTTCTGCTTGGCTGAGTCTTGTTGGGCCACTTGGGCATTGGGCTTTGGGTTAGAATTTCAGGCTAGGATAAGTGGTCTTATTGGGCTAGGTTTAGCTATTAGGTTTAGGGTTTGATAAATGGGCTAATTTGTATTTGGGCTTGTTTATTTGTATTATATTTGGGTCTGGTATTTTGTTTTGTAATTGGACATTTGAATGGACTGGTTTTTTTTTTTGGCTTATTTTGTTTGACTTTGTTTGGGCTTTATTACTCTGATGGGCCCAGGCAAAACTGGTTATTACAGCTGCACCTCTTTGCTCATTATCGTGAAACGAGAATAGAGCAAAGACAATAGAAGAACCAATTTTGCCCGGTCTTGGCCAAACCTTGACTTGTTGGTCCTTGTCTTCTTCAAACATTTTCAACTCTAGTGTAACCAGTTGCTTTGATCCACTCTGCCACCGCTTCTGCGAGATATGACCCGTGGATTTGATCCGCTTTTCCTCGGTTTTCCAAGGAGTGAGATTTGTTTATTTTTTAACTTGCTCCAATGTGACTTCACGACACGAAGAGATTTGTAGCTTCAATCTACCAACTGCTCCACTGGGACTTTTGAGGAAATAAATCTGAACTTTTCGAACTGCTTCCTTATTCTCGCAATATGAATTGACTTTTCTTTTTCTTCTTTTTCTTTTTTTTTTGATAAACGGAAATTGAAAAACAGAATTTGGAAATAGAAATTGAAAATACCTCCGCTTGTATGACCCGTGGCCCAACTCACCTTTCGCATTATGAGTTGATTTTAACAAAAATTGAAAGACAGAAATTAAAAATGCCTCAGCGTATCCCGAGGCTCAACTCACCTCTCGTATTATGAGTTGACTTTTGGACAAAAATTGAAAAATTAAAAATACCTCGGCATGTCCTGAGGCACAACTCACCTCTCGTATTATGAGTTGATTTTTGAACAGAAATTGAAAGAAAGAAATTAAAAATACCTCGGCGTGTTCCGAGGCTCAACTCACCTCTCGTATTATGAGTTGATTTTTGAACAGAAATTGAAAGACAGAAATTAAAAATACCTCGGCGTGTCCCGAGGCTCAACTCACCTCTCGTATTATGAGTTGATTTTTGAACAGAAATTGAAAGACAGAAATTAAAAATACCTCGGCGTGTCCCGAGGCTCAACTCACCTCTCGTATTCTAAATTGATTTTTGAATAGAAATTTAAAGATACCTCGGCGTGGCCCGAGGCTCAACTCACCTCTCGTGTTATGAGTTGATTTTTGAACAAAAATTTAAAGACAGAAATTTAATACCTCGGTACGTCCCAAGGATCAACTTACCTCTCGTATTATGAGTTGATTTTTGAACAGAAATTGAAAAACAACTCAGCATGTGACCTGAGGCTCAACTCACCTCTCGTACTATAAGCTGATTTTTTGCAATCAGAATTTCAAAGCATATCATCTGGTGGAACTCGGATGTCTTCTTTTTCCTCAATTTGGTACAACTATCATCAGAGTTTCTCGCTTTATGGGTGTTCCTGTATGTGTTATGCGTGATGTTATCATGATATGCACGTGTTGGCCTTAAATGCTTTTATGCCTAAGTGGTTATGCCATGCACCCTGGACTTGTTTATCATGTATCTCTGTAACACCCCTTACCCGAGACCGTTGCCGGAGTCGAGCACGAGGCATTACTAGACTTAACTTACTAGTTCTGGGCATAAAAATTGAAACTCTCCGTCTGCGTCATGTTCACTAAATTAATTATAACTCGAGTTACGAAACTCGAAATCAAGATCCGTAAATTTTCCCTGAAACTAGACTCATATATCTTCTTACTATAATTTTTCCAGAATTTTTGGTGTGGCCAATTAGTACAGTTTATTAGTTAAAGTCTCCCCTATTACACAGTTTGACAGTTCTGACCTCTCTTCACTAAAAATCAATTATCTCATAATATACAACTCATTTTCCTACACCGTCTTCTTTATATGAAAATAGCCTCAATAAGCTTTAATTATATATCTCATGCACAACCTAATTCAATTTCTACTATTTTTGGTGATTTTTCAAAATCACATCACTGCTGCTGTCCTACTATTCCCCTGCATATAATTACATAATTTCTTTAAAATAATTATCAACTAGACATTTCATAACATCCACAACCATGTTCTTAATTAACCATTTTAATGGCTAATCATTACCAAACATTTACAAGTCCATAATAAGCCATATCATAAGGTCACACACATAAAATGGCTAAGTCCCTATACATGCCATAACTTAAAACGTTCGAGTCACAAAATACCAATATAATCCTTTGATAGTGTGTACGATCTCCGACGTCCTTTCGATCCCCGAGTTGGCTTGCAATACTATAAAAAAAAATAAAGAATGGGAGTAAGCATAAAGCTTAGTAAGTTTACATGTAAATAGATGACAACATTCTTAATGAATTAAATTATTCTTTTCTTATCAATATCATTTAAGCTTTTAACTCAATATACTCAAACTTGTATTCTTACCTTGTCTTTTTAACATGAATTTATCTTACTTTACCTTTTTAACATGAATTTATCTTACCTTACCTTTTTAACAAGAATTTATCTTACCTTACCTTTTTAGCTTGAACTTGTCTTAACTTAACATTTTAGCTTGAACTTGTCTTACCTTTACTTTGGTATACTCTTTGAATTTTCCCGTTGAACCACTTGGAATACTAAGGATACGCGGGTACCTTTCCTTATGAAACTTAACCATTGCCATGTCTTGACATGGTCTTACGTGGTATCCTTGCCTTGTGAACTCACCAATGCCATGCCTTGGCATGGTCTTACATGGAACCTTTGCCTTATAAATTCACCAATGCCATGCCTTGGCGTGGTCTTACATGGGACCTTTGCCTTATAGTAACTTATCAATGCCATGTCTTGACATGGTCTTACATGATTTCCTTAAACCCTAATGTCATGACATTTGTATCCTACACATTCCTAAGGTTCAACCGGAACTTTTTGCGATAACTTTTCCGTTAATTCATACTTGAGTCTTTAAATAATAAATTTACAGAATAAATATATAAATGCTGGAATTTAATAATATTAAATGTAAAATAACAGAATATTGCATTTATTTACTGCAAACTTACCTCGAAATAAAATCGATAAATTATATCGATTTAATCCTCTATCTTTTTCTTTCCCCGATCTAACTCTGGATTTCGTTCTTCTTGATCTATAATAGAAAATTTAGCTTATTTAATACTCATATTTATCAAAACAGTCCTTAACTCTCATTTTTGGCAAAGTTACAATTTTGCCCCTAAACTTTTACATATTTACAATTTTGCCCCTAGGCTCGAAAATTAAACTTCAGCCCTTATTCTTATGTTTTATAACATGCTGAACATTTTTCTCTTCTATAGCAACTTCAAATTCTTACCATAACACACACTTATGAACAATAACAACTTTTACTAATTTAGTCCAAACTACTTAAATTCATCAAAAATCCAAAGACAAAACTTGTTAATCTAACACATATCTTTCATTTTCTACCATAAAACAACAAAAATCACAAGTTTTCATCAATGGCATAACTCAAAATATTCATCAAAATTCAAAATTGAAACATGGGTTTTGTAGCACTCGAAGAAACGATCTCAAAAACGTAAAAATTATCAAAAACCAAGCTAAAACATACCTTCAATTTAAGCTTCAAAAGTGCTGAATCTAAGCTTATTCTTTTCTTTTTCCTTTCTTCTACGTTCGGCTAGTTAAAAAAAAAGATGATAATGGCTTTTAACTTGTGTTTGTTTTATTATATTAAATTATATTATTTTATTATTATTAAACCATTATACATAATAAAACAAGCTATATAATTTGACATAGCCGCCCACTACTCTCACTTATGGGTAAATTACAACATAAAGCCTCCAAATTAAAAGAACATCCACTATTTGGCCCTTCTAAAAATAACCACTAAATTTTCACTTTACGCGATTAAGCCCTTTTATTAAATTAAGCACCCAAACAATAAAATTGAATCACGAAAATTTCATACATAATAATTCACACATTATAAGCACTGAAAATAATATTAAAATATTTTATTGACTCGGATTTGTGGTTTCGCAACCACTGTTCCATTTAGGCCCTATTTCGGGATGTTACATTTCTCCCCTTTAGGGATTTTCGCCCCAAAATCTTACTCAGAAAGAGATTTGGGTACTTGTTTTTCGCATAGTCTCTTCTGGCTCCCATGTAGCCTCTTCTATTCCATGCCTATTCCATAATACTTTCACAAGTGCAATACTTTTATTCCTTAATTGCTTAACCTCTCGGGCTAGAATTTTTATTGGTTCCTCCCGTAAGTCATATCCGGTGAATCTCAACCTCTGCTTATGAAATCACATGCGACGAAATCTGAACGATAACGACGTAGCATAGACACATGAAACACATTATGAATCTTCTCTAACTTAGTTGGCAAAGCCAAACGATATGCCAATGGCCCAACTCTCTCGATCACCTCAAACGGTCCAATAAAACGGGGGCTTAATTTGCCTTTCTTGCCAAATCTGAGAACTTTCTTCCACGGGGATACTTTCAAGAATACCCTATCACCAACTTGAAATTCAATGTCTTTTCTTTTCAAATCTGCATAGGATTTCTGTCTATCTGAAGCTGCTTTCAAGCAATCTCTGATGACTTTTACTTTTTCTTCTGTTTCTTTGACTAGATCAACCCCGTAAATCTGATTTTCCTTAAGCTCTGTCCAATACAAAGGTGTGCGACATTTACGTCCATACAAAGCTTCATAAGGTGCCATCTTCAAACTCGATTGATAACTATTATTATAGGCAAACTCTACTAACGGTAAATATTTCTCCCAACTACTTTGAAATTCCAATACACAACATCTAAGCATATCTTCAAGTACCTGAATAACTCTCTCTGATTGACCATCAGTCTGAGGATGGAAAGCTGTACTAAAACTCAACTTTGTACCTAAAGCTTCCTGCAATTTCTTCCAAAATCGTGAGGTAAATCTCGGATCCCTATCTGAGATAATCGATAACGGTACTCCATGTAGTCTCACAATCTCTGTAATATATAACTCGGCCGACTTGTCAAGTGAATAATCCATACGAACTGGGATGAAATGAGCCGACTTTGTTAACTTATCAATCACAACCCATACTGCATCTTTCTTTCTCGGTGTCGAAGGTAATCCATCACAAAATCCATAGTAACTCGATCCCATTTCCACTCGGAACCGATCTAAGTTGCAATAAACTGAAGGTACACGATGTTTGGCCTTTACATGCCGATGCATCAAGCATCTAGAAACAAACTCGATATATCTCTTTTCATTCCCGTCCACCAATACATTTTCTTCAAATCATTATACATTTTGTAATCGCTCGGGTGAATAGACAAAGAATCGCTATGTGCTTCCTGTAAGATTTTCTTAATAAGCTCATCATTCTTTGGTACACATACTCTGCCTCTGAACAACAAACAATCTGCCGAAACCGATCAAAATCGGACTCTACACTGACTCAGACTTGAACTCTTTTGGCTTGCAACTCATTGTCATCCTTCGAGCTTCACAAATTTCTTCAAGAAACGTCAATTTAACTCTCAACTCAATTAAGATAGAACCATCATCCGATAATGCCAAACTAGTGTGCAAAGCTCTAAATGCAAATAAAGATTTTCTACTCAAAGCATCAAGAACAACATTTGCCTTACTCGGTGATAATCGATCACTAGTTCATAATCTTTAATCAACTCTAGCCATCTTCTTTGCCTTAAGTTCGGATCTTTCTGAGTCATCAAGTATTTCAAACTTTTATGATCGGTGAATATTCGGCATTTCTCCCCATATAAGTGATGTCTCCAGTTTTCAATGCAAATACAATAGCAAATTTAGCTCTAAATCATGTGTCGGATAATTTTTCTCATGTAGCTTTAACTGCCTAGAGGCATAAGCAATTACCCTTTCTTCCTACATAAGTACACAGCCTAATCCATTCAAGGATGCATCACTGTAAATCACAAACTCTTTACCCGGTTTTGGTTGTACTAAAACAAGAGCTTCAGTCAACAATGCCTTTAACTTGTCGAAACTCACGACACTTCTCACCCCATTCAAACTTGACATCTTTTGTAGCAATCTTGTCAATGGAGTAGCTATCATGGAAAATCCTCTACAAATCGTCTATAATAACCTGCAAGACCAAGAAAACTTCGACCTCGATACATTCCCCGGGAGGCTTCCAATCAACAATGGCTGAAATCTTATTTGGATCAACTTTAATACCTTCACACCGAGACAACGTGTCCAAGAAAACAAACTTCCCGTAACTGAACTCACTTTTGCTAAATTTGGCATAAAGTGATTATCTCTTAAAATCAGAAAAGCGTTCTCAAATGCTCTCTGCATGCTCGGTCTCATCATGAGAATAAATCAAAATGTCATCAATGAACACGACTACAAACTTGTCCAAATAAGGTCTAAAAATTTGGTTCATTAAATCCATGAAAATAGCGGGAGCATTAGTTAAGCCAAATGGCATCACAAGAAACTCATAGTGACCATACCTAGTTCGAAAAGCGCTTTTTTGAACATCCGACTCTTTAACTCGCAAATCGATAGTATCCGGATCTCAAATCTATCTTAGAAAACAGAGTGGCTCCTTCAATTGATCAAACAAATCATCTATTCTAGGTAATGGATATTTGTTCTTGATGGTTACCTTGTTAAGTCATCGATAGTCTATGCACAATCTCATGGAACCGCCCTTCTTTTTCACAAATAACACTTTGGTGCACCCCATGGTGAATAACTAGGTCTTACAAAGCCTTTATCAATTAATTCCTCAGAGCTGAGCTTTCAATTCTTTTAATTCTATTGAAGCCATTCTATAAGGAGTAATAGAAATAGGTGTGGTACCGGAATCAATTCAATACCAAACTCAACTTCTCTCGATAGGAGGCAAACACAGTAGTTCTTCCTAAAACACATCAGAAACTCATTTACCACAGTGCATCGATTCAATTTTCAACTCGGATCTTTAGTATTCAACACAAAAGCAAGATAAGCTTCACATCCTTTCCTTAAACATTTACGAAAGCGGACATAACGTAAATCATGGAAATTGAACTATCTCGACTCATCCGAATTAACCCGAAGGAACTCACCATTTTCACATTTCAACTCAATGAATCTTTTTCCACAATTCACTATCACATCATGTGCGATTAACCAATCCATACCAAGAATCACATCAAACTCATCAAATGGCAATAGCATGAGATCACCGGAAAACAAGAACCTCCAATCATCAAAGGGCATTTTTACATACTTTGTTTACTAACACATGCGACCTAATGGGTTCGATACTTTAATCACAAATTCAGTAAACTCTATGGGCATGTTCATACTAGGCATTAATTTCATGCAAACATAGGAATGGGTTGACCGGATCAATCAAAGCAATAACATTAACATCATGAAGAGAAAATGTACCCGTAATTACGTCGAGGGAAGATGCCTCTTCACGAGCACGTGTAGCATAAATCCTTGTGGGTGCTCTAACATCTGATTTTGTTGTTTGTATCTCTAAATGTACCTCTACCGCCCCTACTCCCGAATTTCTCTCGAGATCCGCCTCTAACGGGGCATTACGATCTTGCACTTGGTATTACTTCTTTTTAACCATCTCGGGACACTCCCGAATGAAATGATCCGGTGCACCACATCGAAACAACCATCTTATTTGCTCTACATTGACCGGATGACGTCGACCACATTAAGGACACTCGGGCCTATCAGTGAATCATCGCCAACACTGCAATCGAAGTGGTTTGAGCTTTTGAATCGATAAATCTTCCACCTCTGCTTCGCTAGAATACCCGGTTGAAAAATTAGGTCTCGTAGAAAACTCTCTAGGCCTCTTGGATGTAGACCCAAAATGACTTGCTTATCTGCCTTTTCTTCGTGTCTTGCATCTCAATTTCAGCTTTACCCTTTCTTTTTAACAACTCTTCTGCCTTACAGGCTCGTTCAACTAAAACAACAAACTCCTTTATCTCTAAAACACCAACTGACAGTCGGATATCATCATTGAGCCCATCCTCAAATCTTTTGCACATGATAGCCTCTGTAGACACACACTCTCGAGCATAATTGTTGAGTCGGATAAATTCACGTTCATAGTCGATCACAGTCATCTTACCCTGTTTTAACTCAAGGAACTCTTTTCTTTTCTGGTCAATAAACCTCTGACTGATGTACTTCTAACGGAACTCCTCCTGAAAGAAATCCCAAGTAACTCTTTCTTTCGGTACTACTGACACAAGTGTCTTCCACCACTGGTAGGCCGAATCTCTAAGAAGTGACACCACACATTTAATACATTCTTCCGGTGTGCAGGATAACTCATCAAAGACTCTGATAGTGTTCTCGAGCCAAAATTCAGCTTTCTCTGCATCATCATCTTGGGTAGCCCGAAACTCTTCAGCCCCTTGTTTTCTGATCTTGTCAACGGGCGGTTTGTCTCTTCTAACGGTATTTATAACTGGGGAAGCTACATGGGTAGTCTGTGGATCATGAGGGGGTGGAGGTCTAACGACCGGGTTCGTACGAACGAACTCAGCAAACCATTCATTCATAGCTTGGAAGAAGGCTTCTCGAGCCCCTCCTCCCTGACTAACTGTAACGGGCCTTTCACGACTATCTGGTGGCACCATCCCTTCAGTGGGAGCGGGCGCATTACTCTCTACATCATCTGCACCATCTCATTCAGGATCCATAACTATATAAAAAAAAATTAAATCGTCAAGAGTAGTCACACTATCAAAATATAAGTATGGCATGTATAGATAGACTCTTACTCATACTAAATATTCCGAGAATTGACTAAACCTTGCTCTGATACCAATAAATGTAACACCCCTTACCCGAGACCGTTGCCGGAGTCGAGCACGAGGCATTACTAGACTTAACTTACTAGTTCTGGGCATAAAAATTGAAACTGTCCGTCTGCGTCATGTTCACTAAATTAATTATAACTCGAGTTACGAAACTCGAAATCAAGATCCGTAAATTTTTCCTGAAACTAGACTCATATATCTTCTTACTATAATTTTTCCAGAATTTTTGGTGTGGCCAATTAGTACAGTTTATTAGTTAAAGTCTCCCCTATTACACAGTTTGACAGTTCTGACCTCTCTTCACTAAAAATCAATTATCTCATAATATACAACTCATTTTCCTACATCGTCTTCTCTATATGAAAATAGACTCAATAAGCTTTAATTCTATATCTCATGCACAACCTAATTCAATTTCTACTATTTTTGGTGATTTTTCAAAATCACGTCACTACTGCTGTCCTACTATTCCCCTGCATAAAATTACATAATTTCTTTAAAATAATTATCAACTAGACATTTCATAACATCCACAATCATGTTCTTAATTAACCATTTTAATGGCTAATCATTACCAAACATTTACAAGTCCATAATAAGCCATATCATAAGGTCACACACATAAAATGGCTAAGTCCCTATACATGCCATAACTTAAAACGTTCGAGTCACAAAATACCAATATAATCCTTTGATAGTGTGTACGATCTCCGACGTCCTTTCGATCCCCGAGTTGGCTTGCAATACTATAAAAAAAAATAAAGAATGGGAGGAAGCATAAAGCTTAGTAAGTTTACATGTAAATAGATGACAACATTCTTAATGAATTAAATTATTCTTTTCTTATCAATATCATTTAAGCTTTTAACTCAATATACTCAAACTTGTATTCTTACCTTGTCTTTTTAACATGAATTTATCTTACTTTACCTTTTTAACATGAATTTATCTTACCTTACCTTTTTAACAAGAATTTATCTTACCTTACCTTTTTAGCTTGAACTTGTCTTAACTTACCATTTTAGCTTGAACTTGTCTTACCTTTACTTTGGTATACTCTTTAAATTTTCCCGTTGAACCACTTGGAATACTAAGGATACGCGGGTACCTTTCCTTATGAAACTTAACCATTGCCATGTCTTGACATGGTCTTACGTGGTATCCTTGCCTTGTGAACTCACCAATGCTATGCCTTGGCATGGTCTTACATGGAACCTTTGCCTTATAAATTCACCAATGCCATGCCTTGGCATGGTCTTACATGGGACCTTTGCCTTATAGTAACTTATCAATGACATGTCTTGACATGGTCTTACATGATTTCCTTAAACCCTAATGTCATGACATTTGTATCCTACACATTCCTAAGGTTCAACCTAACTTTCTCATGATAACTTTTCCGTTAATTCATACTTGAATCTTTAAATAATAAATTTACAGAATAAATATATAAATGCTGGAATTTAATAATATTAAATGTAAAATAACAGAATATTGCATTTATTTACTGCAAACTTACCTCGAAATAAAATCGATAAATTATATCGATTTAATCCTCTATCTTTTTCTTTCCCGATCTAACTCGATTTTGTTCTTCTTGATCTATAATAGCAAATTTAGCTTATTTAATACTCATATTTATCAAAACAGTCCTTAACTCTCATTTTTGGCAAAGTTACAATTTTGCCCCTAAACTTTTACATATTTACAATTTTGCCCCTAGGCTCGAAAATTAAACTTCAGCCCTTATTCTTATGTTTTATAACATGCTGAACATTTTTCTCTTCTATAGCAACTTCAAATTCTTACCATAACACATACTTATGAACAATAACAACTTTTACTAATTTAGTCCAAACTACTTAAATTCATCAAAAATCCAAAGACAAAACTTGTTAATCTAACACATATCTTTCATTTTCTACCATCAAACAACAAAAATCACAAGTTCTCATCAATGGCATAACTCAAAATATTCATCAAAATTCAAAATTGAAACATGGGTTTTGTAGCACTCAAGAAACGATCTCAAAACGTAAAATTATCAAAAACCAAGCTAAAACATACCTTCAATTTAAGCTTCAAAAGTGCCGAATATAAGCTTATTCTTTTCTTTTTCCTTTCTTCTACGTTCGGCTGGTTAAAAAAAAAAAGATGATAATGGCTTTTAACTTGTGTTTGTTTTATTATATTAAATTATATTATTTTATTATTATTAAACCATTATACATAATAAAACAAGCTATATAATTTGACATAGCCGCCCACTACTCTCACTTATGGGTAAATTACAACATAAAGCCTCCAAATTAAAAGAACATCCACTATTTGGCCCTTCTAAAAATAACCACTAAATTTTCACTTTACGCGATTAAGCCCTTTTATTAAATTAAGCACCCAAACAATAAAATTGAATCACGAAAATTTCATACATAATAATTCACACATTATAAGCACTGAAAATAATATTAAAATATTTTATTGACTCGAATTTGTGGTTTCGCAACCACTATTCCGTTTAGGCCCTATTTCGGGATGTTACAATCTCTCGTTATGACTTTCATGATGACTTGTATTCATTGCTTTGATTCTCGACTTTTCTTTGAGGTTTGTACCCGTCCTCAAGTTTTACGAGTAATCTGCGTTTCTCATATATCACCCTTTTGCCCCCTATTGAACTTTGTCCTTGTTTTGAGGCTCTGGTACTTACCAGATCCTCATCCAGGTAATGCTCAACATTTCTTTTGTTTAGAGTAGGTCATTTCACTATTTATCATTTAAATGAACCAATCATGAGATGTATGAAAATGGCCAAGTGGGTATGAAAGGGACACCTCATATCTGTATTTATTTTAAAGGCAACAAGCAAAGAAAATGGACAAGGAATAATTCAATATAGAAAGCACCATAAAAAAGGAAAACAGGGTTCAATTGTCACAAATGCTCTAGATATCTGACGCATGAACTTCTCCACGTTCCTTCATCCTGGATCTTTTCGAGTGAAGCTTCTTGTGTAGAAGATTTTGAGCCTCCGAATCTGCTTCAAATATTATAATCTCGCCATTTATCTCTCTGTTCAAAACATCTTTGCTCTTTAAGCCTGGATCTACTTCCTTAGGATGCCCTTCCAGATTTACGTCCTAAACCTTTTTGTTTATCATGACGCCCTTTTCAGGTTTTCATCTTGATCTTCCCCCCCTTTTTTTTAAGCATAATATTTCTTCACGGCATCTGCATTCACTAGATTTGGTATCTCTTTCCCATATATCTCAGTGAGAATCAAAGCTCCACCCAAGAATGCCTTTTTTACGACATATGGTCCTTCCCAATTCGGGGCCCATTTTCCTTAAAAGTCTTTTTGTATAGGGAGAATCTTTCTCAACACGAGTTCTCCTTCGCAAAATTCCCTTGGTCGTACCTTCTTGTCGTGGGCTATGATCATTCTCTTCTGGTACATCTGTCCGTGACAAATTGCTTTCAAGCGTTTTTCTTCGATCAGATTTAGTTGGTCATATCGAGCTTGCACCCATTCTGATTCTTCTAGTTTTGACTCCATTAAGACTCGTAGAGAGTGGATCTCAACTTCGATGGGCAGCACAGCTTCCATTCCATAGACTAGGGAGAAAAGAGTTTCCCCTGTAGAGGTCCGAACACATGTGCGATATGCATATAGGGCAAATGGGAGCTTATCGTGCTAGTCTTTATATGTCTCGGTCATTTTCCCCATAATCCTCTAAATATTTTTGTTGGCCGCTTCTACTGCTCCATTTATCTTTGGGTGGTAGGGCGAGGAATTATGATGTTTTATTTGAAATTGCTCACACACCTCTTTCATCATCTTGTTATTCAGATTCAGAGCATTATCTGAAATGATTCTTTCAAGTAATCCATATCGACATATGATCTCCTTTTTTAAGAACTTGCAAACTGTGGTCTTTTTCACATTCGCAAACGAAGCTGCTTCAACCCATTTTGTGAAGTAATCTATGACCACAAAAATGAATCGATGCCTATTAGAAGCTTTTGGGGAAATTGGCCCTATAACATCCACGCCCCTCATAGAAAAAGGTCACGGAGAAGTCATGACATGAAGGGGCGAAGGTGCTGCATGAATTTTATCGCCGTAAACTTGGCATTTGTGACACTTTCGTATGTGAATCGATGCGATCGCTTTCCATCACAACCAAGAATAATCGAGTCTCATAATTTTCCTGGCCATAGTGAAACCATTGGCATGCATTCCACAAATTCCTTCATAGACCTCTTCAAGTATCTTTCTGGCTTCAATATCATCCACGCATCTCAGAAGCACTTGATCTTTTCCCCTTTTGTATAGGATGTCCCCATCAAGAACAAATCCTGCTGCCATTCTTCTGATTGTTCTTTTGTCGTTCTCATTTGCTTGCTCAGGATATCTTTGATTCTTGACATATTCTAAGATATTATGGAACCATGGCTGTCCATCCACCTCTTTTTCAATGCTAAAATAATGCGTCGGGGCCTCATATATGCTCATCTGGAGAGGTATTATTTACGTTTCTCGGTTCGCTTTGAACATTAAAGCCAAGGTGGCCAGGGCATCAGCCAATTGGTTTTCTTCTCGTGGGAAGTAATTAAAAGTCACTTCCTCAAATTCTTTGACCAATTTCGTAACAAGATCGCGATATTTGACCAACTTCGAGTCTCTTACTTCCCAATCTCCACGGATTTGGTAAATCACCAATGTCGAATCCCCGGATACCTTTAAGATTTTGATGTCTCATTCAATAGCTGTGCGAAGTCCCATGATGCAAGCCTCGTATTCCGCTATGTTATTGGTACAGAAGAAATTTAATCTGACAGTGAATGGATAATGATTCCCTTCTGGTGACACTAAGACTGCTCCAATCCCATGCCCCAATGCATTTGATACACCATCAAAGCTCATCTTCCATGATTTCTCTTTTGACGATTCACATTCTTTTTCCATAATGCACATCAAGTCTTCATCTGGGAAATCAAACCTTAATGGCTCGTATTCCTTTATCGTTCGAGTTGCTAGAAAGTCAGCTATTGCGCTCTATTTTATCGACTTTTGGTTCACATAGATGATGTCGTACTCCGACAATAGGATCTGCCATCGTGCCATTCTTCCTGAGAGTGCAGGTGATTCTATCATGTACTTTATTGGGTCCAGCTTTGAGATCAACCACGTCGTATGATACAACATATATTGTCTAAACCTTCGAGCTGCCCAGGCCAGAGCACAACAGAATTTTTCAATTGACGAATATTTTGCTTCATATTCTGTGAACTTCTTGCAGAGGTAATAGATCGTCTTTTCTCTTCTCCTCGACTTGCCTCAGTACACAACCCATTGAATTTTCGAACACAGTCAGATACAATATTAACTGTCTCCCGGAAGTTGGCTATACTAACACCGGGGGGCTAGACAAATATTGTTTTATCTTGTCGAAAGTAGCTTGGCACTCTTCGCTCCATTCCCCAGGATTGTGTTTTCGAAAGAATCAAAAAATCGGGTCGCATTGGTTGGTAAGCTAAGCAATAAACCGAGCGATGTAGTTCAACCTTCCTAGAAATCCTCTGACTTTTTTTTGTGTTCGTGGAGGTGGTAATTCTTGTATGGCTTTTATCTTGTCCGGATCAACCTCAATACCTCTCTCGCTGACGATGAAACCCAGTAATTTCCCCGAGGTTGCTCCAAATGTGCACTTGGCTGGATTAAGCTTCAGCTGGAACTTTCTCAGTCTTTCGAATAATTTCCTGAGGTTTCCAACATGCTCTCTTTCCCCTCAAGATTTGGCAATCATATCATCGACATAAACTTCTATTTCTTTATGCATCATGTCATGGAACAGCATCACTATTGCCCTCTGATATGTTGCCCCAGCATTTTTTAATTCGAACGCATCACCTTGTAGCAGAATATTCCCCATATCATCACGAATATAGTCTTCTTCATATCCTCGGGAGCCATCTTTATCTGGTTATAACCTGAAAATCCATCCATGAAAGAGAATAATGAATGTTTTGCCGTGTTATCCACCAATGTATAGATGTGCGGCCAGGGAAAATTATCCTTAGGACTCGCTCGATTCAGATCGCGATAATCCACACACATCCGCACCTTGCCGTCTTTCTTTGGCACTGGGACTACATTAGCTACCCATTCTGGATATTTAGAGACTTGTAAGAAGCCAGCATCAAATTGCCTTTTGACTTCTTCTTTTATCTTTAGAAGTATTTCAGGTCTCATTTGTCTCAACTTCTGCTGAATAGGATTGCATTCTGGTTTCAGTGGGAGTCTATGGACCACTACATCCTCGCTCAATCCTGGCATGTCCTGGTATGACCATGCAAATACGTCTTTGTACTCATGAAGCAAGGTGACCAAGTCACGTTTGGTGTTCTCTGAAATGGTGGTCTCGATCTTCATTTCTTGCCTCCTTTCTTCACTTTCCAAGTTCACCGTCTCAGCAGATTCTTGATGGGGTAGTATCTATTTATCTTCTTGTTCTATTATCCTTAGTAAGTTGGGGGACGAGACATAATCTTCAGTGTTTTCCTCAGCTTCGAATTCTCCTAAACAAATAACTTGCTCGAAATAGATTTTAGGACTTGTAACGGGATTGTTCACGTCATCGATATCTGAGCACTTAAAAAGTAAATGGAAAAGAAACTATAGAGGAGCATCGAGGTATTGGAACCTACAAACGTGATACTATGGCATGATATGAGATATATATATACAAAGACAGGCTATAAGAAGAGGGAATAAATATGAGGCCAATGAGAATGAGAGACCATGACAAAATGCATCTTCATTAATGTTCATTTAAAAGCTAAATAGCCAACATAAACTCTTATAATAGATTCCCCTACAACTTAGGGGCATACAAGAAGTGAGCATTGAGCATTACTTTGGGGAGGGCCTAGAAACTACAAGAAGATCTACAGCGATCCAATTGTTCAAAACAAATCCAGAGGGGCTAGGGCGTATCATTGAAATGTCTTCCGCTACATCATCCACTCTATCAATAACGTTTATACTGAAGTTCTGAAGGCCCTTTTCGACCGATAACAACATGTTTTGTGAATTATCTCTACCCAAGTATATCATTCCTACAGATGTAAAAGTTTTCAATAAGGGTGGATACATTATGGGCTCCTATTCTACTTCCTGACCTGAGGCTCTTGTGATCCTCTTTTCCTGATCTTTCCTGTAGTTGTTTCCTTTTTTATCGTATATTCGGCTTAAACCCTAAACCATATCGAGCCTTGTCGTATACTGATTTTAGCACTTTAGCTATCCCTTGCTGGTATCTTCCTAAGACTTTCCTTGCTCGGGCTCTTTTTCCCACCGTCAGTTTGATTCCCATCTTGGTATTCCTTGACAGTTTGGGCATGAGAGCCCTATCCGCTTTAGCAACAAATGTAGCGTTGATGAATTCGAAGGAACGGAAGGAGCATTCTGCCGCATCTTTGTTTGCCTCGATGTAGGGTGCGTCAGTAGAGAGTGATGTGACAATGTCTTCTTCATCAGCGATCGTGATCAAGCGGTTATCCATGATAAACTTTATTTTTTTATGGAGAGATGAAGGGATTGCTCCAGCGGAATGGATCCAAGGCCTCCCTAAAAGGCAATTATATGAAGGTGCGATGTCCATGACCTGGAACTCGACATTATATGTACACGGGCCCACCTCTAGAGAAATCTCGATCTTTCCCATAACCTCTCGTCGTGTTCCATCAAATGCCCTTACTGCAGAATGACAAGGCCTCAGATAAGACATATCAACTGGCATTCTAGACAGTGTAGCCAACGGCATGACATTGAGCGCAAACCCGTTGTCAATAAGCATATGCGGTATTATATAGCCTTTGCAACCGGTTGTAATGTGCAATACTTTAACGGAGCCCCTACCGTTTGGTGGTATTTCATCATCACTGAAAGAGATGAAATTATCCGTATTTAAATTGTTCACCCACCTATCAAGTTTTTCAACGGGTACATTGCTTGGCACATACGCTTGATTTAACACTTTCAGTAAAGTATTTTGATGTGGCTCTGAGTTCAACAATAGAGATAATACTGAGATTTTTGCCAGTTGTTTGTTCAGCTGCTCCACGATGTTATATTCGCTGTGCTTAATAAACTTTAAGAATTTATGTGCTTCATCCTTATTCACCGGTTTCTTAGTTCCTTGTTTGGATTGTATCTCAACATCGACTTCGGTATCATGTATCGGTACCTTTCCTTTCTGGCTCGTGCCAACGGCTTTCTTCTTTGTCTCAACCACCTCAGGGGAATAACACCTCCCACTACGGGTAAAATGCCCCACCTCACTGACATTTCCAGTTGTAGCTTCGAGTACGGTGATGTTGACATCGTATTTCCATGGTACTACTTTGTCATTCTTGTAAGGGAAAGGAGCCGGTGCTTTGATTATCATCTTTGGTTCGGCTTCCTTCTTCTTGACCTCATAATAAATCACTAGAGGTCGATCGACACTATAAGGGATGGCTGGTGGTTGATCATCGGAGGCGCATATTTCCTTTTCCTCGGCCTCGTCTGTTTTATCAAAGATCTGGACCTCATTGTTGTTTATCATGTCTTGAAGTAACTCTTTGAATTTCCCACAAGACTGGATGTTGTGCCCTTCTATGCCATGGAAGATACAAAAACTTTGAACTTTTGTACTTTCTTCCTCGAAACTTCTGTTGAGTGGGCAGAACAAGCCCTTCTCGATCATCATTTCCCATACTTTCTATAAAGGTGTCCTTATCTCGGAGATGCAACTTTTGGCTCGCCATCTATCTTGCTGTGTCACCGCACTCACATTCCCTTCGGCATGGCTAGGGAGCAGATTTCTTGCCATATTACTAATGCCATCAAATCATAAAATACCTGCGTCAATAAGACCTTGAACCCTTTTCTTGAAGGCTAGATAATTTTCCGTAGAATGCCCTTGGTTTCCCGCATGGTACATACAACTGGCATTAGGATCGTACCATTTTGGGTATGGAGGTTTCAAGGGTGCCATGTAATGTGGGGATATTAGTTGTTTTTCTAGTAATTTCGGGCACAGCTCTCCATATGACACAGGAATAGAGGTGAACTGAAGTCTTTCTAGATTGGTTTTGTTGGTCTTGGTTTGTTTTTAGGCTGACTTTGGGTAGGCGTAGTATTTGGCAGGAATATAGTGAATGGTCTTTGGTTATCAGCGGCATAGACGGGGTAAGGAGGAGGTGCTTCATAGTAAGGGTTTTGTGGAGGAAAATAAAAATTCGGCGATGGGCGAAACTGAGGTCGTGGTTAGGTTGGGTACGGATTAGTAGCATAGTAGATCCCGGTCCCCACCATATGGGTTTCAGGATCTTTTTTCTTTACAGGTACTGGCCTTTTCGAACTCCCAGGACCTTCCATCCTTCCACTCTTTATGCCATTTTCAATGAGTTCCCCAGACATTACGATATCGGCGAAGTCTTTTATGGTATTTCCTACCAGTTTGTCATAAAATGGCGCCTTCAACGTGTTGATAAAAAGGACCGTTAACTCTATTTTAGTCAGTGGGGGTTCTATTTGGGCTGAAGCATCCCTCCACCTTTGAGCGTACTGTCTGAAAGTCTGTGTTGGCTTCTTCTCCATCATTTGCAGTGTTAGTCGATCAGGCACCATATCGGAAACATGCTTGTATTGTTTACAAAATGCTGATGCTAGGTCCTTCCATGATCGAATCCTCTCTCTGCTAAGTTGATTATACCACCGGAGGGCTGATCCGATCAAACTATCTTGGAAACAGTGTATTAACAACTTGTCTTTATTCACATGACCAGCCATCTTTCGATAGAACATGATAAAATGCACCTTCAGACATCTCGTTCCATCATATTTTTCGAAATCTGGCGTTTTAAACTTTGGAGGCGTAACGGATCGGGCGCACTGATCGAGCTCTTTGGCGCTCAGTGCAGAGAAGACTCCAGTACCCTCTACCACCTTGAGTCTTTCTTTCAAGCTCCTGTACTTTTCCTCAGTATCATAATTGTCCCTTTTTAACCTAGCTATTTCTATCGGATCATCCAAATCCAGAACAATCGGATTAGCAGAATTATCTCTGGAGTTTGATACGAATATACCTTGCCCCGAATGAGTAGGTGGTATGGGGTGGCGTGAATCCTGGAGGATAGAGCGGATCCTGATTAACACTCAAATGGGGTTCTGTAATATCAGGACTCTGCATGAGTCCTTTTCCTTTGGCTAGAGCCGCCAACATCTCCATCATTTTAGCCATTTGATCCTTTTGCTCTAGTGATTCCTCTCAGGATCTTATCATCAGATCCCTTGCTTCTTGCTGTGACTTGGCTAACTGTTCTTGCAGCTCTTTTTGGATTCTTTCCATTCTTTCGATCCTCTCATTGAGTTCAGCGTCCATAGCTCTAGTTCTTAGACGTGTCCTATAGGGATGACGTGATTCTAGATTCGTAGTGTCGTAGCTGCGGATTATACGATTTTAGCCTTAGTGAATAATTAAGGTGATATGATACTAATGCATGCAATGTAATGAAAATGCATGGTATGAATGCAAAAAGGTGTTGATTTGATTCAATTCCATTAGATAAACTTTACTAGAAAACAAATTTCCTTTCATAGAACGGACGATTACATATACGACTTTGCCCTAATGCCTAAATCCTTAACTTTCTTAAGAAGCCAAGCTAAACTTTAGCCTCGCTCTGATCCTGACTCGTACATCAGACTTAACGCATCATCCCAAACCGCCAAGGTTTGCAAATGATCAGCCACCTCTCAGATTTGAGCCACAGCTTCTCCCATTACATAGTCTCTATTTCTGATCTGTTCTTGAGAATGGTGGAGCTGCTCCTTCCAATGTTCATTGTTCGCTTCAAGGAGCTCAACTCGAATTTTGCTATCGTGTAATACAGTCTCGAGCTCTCCTATCCTTCCGTTTTGGCCCTCTGACACTTGCTTTTCTAGAATCTCTTTCTGAGCTTTCATTTCTTGAAATTTCTTTTCCTATTACGCGGCTTTAGCTCTTTCTTCTTGTAACTCTTGTCTCCATTGGCCCAAAGTCTTTCCTAGCCCTGCAGTTCTCATCGAGAGACGCATTTTTTGTAGTCTCTTTATGCTATCCCACTCTTCTTCAGCTTTGCTCTTTCCTTTTTTTATCTTTCCTGCTTCTGATTTCTATATCTCTACATCCAATTTCAAAAACATCTTCTCCTCCTCTAACTGCTCAATTCTCTTTTCAAGCTCTGAACTCCGCTGTACAAAATCTTGCTTTATAATTTCTAATTCTGTTGGTATCATTTGCAAATGTTCCTCCCATAGACTGAGCATTATCTGAACTTGGTCCTGGGATATTATCGTTGATTCTTTTGTTTAGCCATGCATTGTACTCAGAAGTCGCTGCTTCACCTACAGTCAACCTTTTCATCCAATGGGTTTGCTTCCAAGCATTTACAATTTCCTTAATCTTCTTCTTATAATTTTCTCCCGTATAAGAGAATTCACTTCGATCCAACCCATGTGTTGCTGGCACGAACTGTCTAGACTGGTATTGTCTTGCTGCTAGCAAAGGGGCGTGTTCGATGACTCCCTAAATTCCAGGTAGAGGGACCCAATTAAAGTCTCTACATCTGTAAAGGATCTCTCTATGCACCATCCACGGAGCTCTCCACTCAATGTCTTCCTCCTGAAGATTCTGAAGAATTGTCCTCCATCATTTTTCCGTTATATCTTCCCGTCTTGACACGGCCACTTCCTCTTTTATTGGTGAATAATCCTTATAAAAGGGGCGATAAGAGACTTTACCCATCTTCCAAAAATGCCCGTAGAACCATACCATCAATAGTTGTGCATTCGATAAACCTTCCTTCTCCCACTCTTCTGCATGCATTTAATGATCTGAAAGTCTCGGCTAGAATTGCTGGGACAGGTGTGACTTGTTTATCCAAACGGTCGAATAGATCCACTACTACCTCATCTATGTGTCTTAGGGCTTTTGGGAAGATGACTAATCCGTAGAGGCTTAAGGCGAAGATATCAACTTTCCTTTTCACATCAGGATGCGTCAAAATTAGATCCCTTAAATTTACCCAAGGAATACACCTCCCTTCACCTTTCTGTTGAATCTTGGTCGAGATCCACTGTTCACTCATTCCCATAATTTTCACCAATTTCTTCGCAAGAGGAGGAACATAGGCAGGCTTAATATAAACCCTGTCAGCTTGTATCCCGGGAATACGAAGTAAAGTGGTATACTCTTCTATTGTTGGCACCAAGTCTACTTTCCCAAAAGTGAAGCAACTGTATACGAAATTCCAAAACTGGACCATAGCCCTAAACAGGTGTTTATCTATCTTAACATCCAATAAGTAAGAGATATCGCTATAACGGTGGTAGAACATCTGTTTAGCTTCATCTTCCCAATGGGTCCAGATATCTCGCAACTCTTGAAACTCATTTTGTGTCACGCTAACACGGGTGAAGTCCCTCAGATCTGACGTATGACCTTCAACTAAGCTATTTTCTTTTTCCAACTGCAACTTTCCTGACCATGTGCGCACAGCTGCATTGTCCTCTACTTTATCAAGAAAGTCATTTTCCATAACAAACTTCCTATTTCAGCAACCAAACAGAAATTGACACATCTACTACATGGAATGTCATACAAATCAAACAAACCAACTCAAGTTAGCATTGCATAATCAAAACAAGTAAAATATCATTCTATCTAGGGTAGGCTCTAGGGCTTCTATATGGGGCTCGGTCCTACAGGAGGATACCTAAACCAGCAGATTCCTCGATCCTCACCCATTATAGGCTCATACGGATCGAGTTCGGTTTAGGGAGATACATTTCTCTATGGCCATGCGGAGGTGAAAACCTCACGAAAGCTTAGTTCCTCACTCCCACTTAAAGATGTGACCACAACGGTCATGTAATGCGATGCCAAAGTATTTCACAAGACTCGACACTATAGCACATGCAAATGCATTAAAAAGACAAACCATTTTTCAAGACAATTTTCCAAATTTTCAATCAAAGGGCCAAAAATCAATCAATTTTACGGCCTGACTCTCAAGGTCCCCAGCGGAGTCGCCAAGCTATCGTAACCATTTTTTGAAAAACGAGAATCGACTTTAAAGATAGGGAGTCGCCACTGATCCTTATTTAGGTGTGGTCGGATCACCTTTGTTTTAATAAAATATTTTGATTTACTAAAACAGCATTTTTGGTCTACGAAAATTTAAGAAAATGGGTTTGGGAGTCGATTACGTGCGAGGAAAGATTAGCACCCTCGCAACGCCCAAAATTGGTACCAAATTGATTGATCAATGTCCCAATGCTGAAAACTTGAAAATATTTAGGGTAAAAAGAATTAAAAGAATGGGTTAATTGAATTGGGATTGAATCTCAAAATTAACTCGTTTCAAAGGAATAAGATTGTCATACCCAACACGTTAGGATATGACGCCTTTATACTCTGACGTCGAGATCATCTTTGATCTTCAAATCGCGTGAAGAAGGGTATTCGAATATTTAGTCGAATAGAAAAATCAACACCCAGCACGTTAGGATGTGATCTTTCGAACTTCTAAACACACGAATATTGCCTTAATTCTTTGGAAACTTTTAAATAAAATGTTAATTTTGTAAAAATGCATTTTTTATTTTAAACCATAATCTATGTGACGATATTGCATTAGTCATTATCGAACCTAAGTATTAGAAACAATTATAATATACTAACATTTCAAATAGGCAATAAAGAAATAATAATAAGAAATATGACAAATAATAATTCCTATACTAAAACAATTACAAATACATGATGAAATATAGACCAATACCAAAAACAATAAGAACAAATATGGGCACATTTCATGCAAGTATAAGTGATAGATAAAGAGACACAAATGTAATATAAACAGTATAAACAATGTATAAAATGAAAATGGTATATGATGGTTTTAACTAGAAATATATATAAACATAAACAATAAAAATAAAACATGTTTTTCAATATATATATATGTGTTATATAAAAATATGGTATAATCTAATATTATACAATGCGTAAAGATATGCAATCTAATAATTAATCTATGAAAATAATATCTAATTAAGATAATATTAAGCGGAATACGATAATGAATAATAAATATATATATACGTATAATACATTAACCATGAAATTACATATATAAGAACCATGAAATTACATATATAAGATAAACAATATACAAAAAATAGATTAGATAAAGTAACTAAATTTTTAAAAAAAAATTAGAAATAACGCATAACATAGCATGATATTATATGATATAGAAATTTAAAAATATAATGAATAAAATACTATGCAAAAGAAATAATATTAAGCTAAATAAAATAATAATAGTAATAATAATAATAATAATAATGATAATAAATAAATAAATAAATAAATAAATTTATTAAGCAAATCAAGAACTATGTTGAAATCAGAGTAAAAATCGGGGGACAAAAATTGCAATAAATCGAAAGCAGGGAATAAGGACCACCACGTCGTGCGCATAAATTCACGAGGACCAAATGGGTAAATAATCCAAGTCCATAATGCGCGGCGTTTTGCTTGGCTAAGGCGCGGATCACTTTAAAAATGAGGTAAAATGTCAGGGCGAAATTGCAAGAAAAAGAAAATGCAAAATGGGCTTGATTAACCGGCGTATAAAAGGAGGAGACCCAATGCGCAAATACCCCTTTTTCAGGGGAAATGCGCAGCATTCCTGATGCATAACGATGCCGCTTTATTGGAACACATATATGCCTTCTAAAAAATATCAGAACCCTAAAATTTGAGGCAGCCTCTCAAGCCATTTTTTTATTCCTTTCCTCTCTTCTCTCGGCCTCCCCGACGCTTGAGCTCTACTTTCATCGCCCATCGCATCACCACCAGACGATGGTCGACGATGCGCGAAATATGGGCGTTAGGGTCCTGTTCCGGATTTTGGCGGGGGGCGAACCTTAGCTCATCGAAACTCGAGATAGAAAGCCCTTTTCCTTGCTTTCGGCCATAGCAATGGGAAAGGGAGGGGTCCCCAAACACGCCTCCGGCGGCTTAGGTAAGGCCCTCTTCCTTATCTTTATTATTTCGTTTTAAAACTTGAAAATAATAAATAAAAATAAATAAAAAACAGCAGATAGTGAGATCAAGAACGAAATCAACCTTTCGAGTTTCGATTTCTGATTGCTTTCTTTTAGTTCGTAAGATAAAACAAAAAGGGAACCCTTGTTACAAGATTGGCTTCGATTTGATTACAACCGAATTTACAAAGTCTTTTGCTTACTGTTATTGTATTTTTTGGTAATGCATTCGGGGGAAGAAGAGAGGAAATCGAAACGTTTCCCCTCTCTTTTATAGCCGATTTACAGGTTTCTTTCTTTGCTTTTTTCTCTGTCGCTTCTTCTTTCTCCGTTTTACAGGGTATGGGCGAGGCGCATGGACGAGGGAGGCCGAGGCGTCTGGGGAAGCTTCAATCGACAGGAGGCGTGGACGTGGGAAACGACGCACGTGGGGAGCTGGAGTGACGCGCGGGGAGGCTGGAGAGGCGCGCACGTGTGGGGGACGCGCGGCGGCGCTGGAGGGAAGGAAACCCTAGGGCTTTTGCTTGGCTGAGTCTTGTTGGGCCACTTGGGCATTGGGCTTTGGGTTAGAATTTCGGGCTAGGATAAGTAGGCTTATTGGGCTAGGTTTAGCTATTGGGTCTAGGGTTTGATAATTGGGCTAATTTGTATTTGGGCTTGTTTATTTGTATTACATTTAGGTCTAGTATTTTGTTTTGTAATTGGACATTTGAATGGACTGGGTTTTTTTTTTTGGCTTATTTTGTTTGACTTTTTTTGGGCTTTATTACTCTAATGGGCCCGGGCAAAACTGGTTATTACAGTTACCATCAAAGCGTCGGAGAAGTGGATTAAGGTTGTTGTTTTTAAGGTTGTAGTGATGATGTTTGGAAACAAAATGAGGAGTTTGAAAAGAAGAACACCAATACTTACAAACACAGTTGAAGCGAGTAAGGGATTTAACTGGAAGCTTTGACAGAATTTCCATAACCAAAGGTTCTGGCAATTCAAATCTTGGCCTCTACATCTTGCTATTTTGATTTTCTTTGTAATTGACTAAGAGGAATAAATAAGCAAGCAAAATGGGAGTTGGTAGGTGTCATCTATGGTCCAAACCTTAACCATGAAGCAAAGAAGCATAAATGGTAAGCATTTGATACATTATAGTAATTATATACAATTTAGGAAATTTCCTTATTTGCATTTGTATTCAAGTGAAGAAGGATTAAGATTAAATCTAATCTAATATATACCTTTTGAATTTTATCCCTAATTTTTAAAAGAAAAAATTTAAAGGATACAATATGCTCAACATTTATATACCTTTTTTGTATATTTAAAATTTAATCTCTAATTTTTTATTTTTTAAAAATTTAATCTCTCTATTTTTAAATTTTAAAAATTTAGGATCGTTATAATTATTTGACATAATTGTTGAAAATACCCTCAATGTTTATGGGTTTTTGGGTTTGAGCCCTTAACCTTCTTTTTTATTGACACCCTCAACATTACAATTTTTTTTAGGAATCAACATAATTTTCACGAGATACAAGAGTTGATCGTCAGCCAAACAACAGGTCAACGAAGTAGCCTATGTGGCATGCCACATAAGCACGAGATAATAGATGATTCATCTATAAAAACAAAATTCTTTAGCATTTTTTTATTTTGTTTCAATATTCTTTATTCTTCTCCTCTTTCTCTCTTCCCCTCTAGCTCCTGTCATCGTTATGTCCAAACCCTACCACCGTTGCCTTCCCTCTCACTCATAACCATTGTTCTCACCACAAATGTTAGAAGAGATACTAATATATATAGAATTTATCTGAATTCATTCCTCAAAGTCTATGAAAAAAACATACGTATTCAATCACCAGTTTAATATCATACAATCATTAAAATCCAAAACACCAACTAAAAAAAAAAAAAACTAGGTTTCATCCTATTAAGAAATTTTGAAGAACATGTAGAAAACACATAATAAACCTTACCATTAACAATCCACAAAGATCATAAACAAAGCAATATAACAAAGGCATTAAACTAGAGATAAAAAAAAGGGTACTGACTTTATCCATGGAAAAGAAGGGCCAACCCATTTGAGAAAAAACATCAACCAATAACCCTAGAAAGGCAAGTAAAATTCCCAACTTGATTCAGTACCAAATAGACCTTCTCAATTGAGAAAAAAAACCTAGCTCCTTTAACAAAGAATTATTCTCTTTCGCTTCACATTATTCTAATAATCTCTGTCTCAAACTTACCCTTTCCTCATTAACATCATCATCACCCTCAACTCATAATTTTAGCTCCAGCATCACCTCACCTCTCCTCCCTCATCATCATTGTCATCATCATTAAAAGTCATTGAATTTTTAGAATAAGAACCCAAATTTCCACTGTTTAGTTCCTGAGAAACTTAGAAAAGGTGAAGCAATAAATGGATAGATGAATTGAAAAACAAAGAAGGATATCAACTATACCGAGAGAAAGCAAACCTAAACCAAACAAAGCAAATTTGATTTTTCTAGTTTTTTTAAATTTAAAAGAAAACCAAAACCCTAAAATGGGTTACAATAGTGAGTCTCTTTTTGCTTTTTCTTTATTTTTTTGGTTGTATAGAATTTTGGGTGTTTGATGAAATTGTCTTTTGTAAGGCTAGGAGAGATGGACTGGACGTTGATGATGATGATGAGGATGGAGATGGAGAAGGTTTTGGGACATTTATGGTAAGATCGAGGTGAGGTGTGAGAGGGAAGGCGACAGTTAGGTTACTTCGTTGACCTGCGGTTTGATTGACTGTCAACTTACATTTCTCATTAAAATTTGGTTGATTTCTGAAAAAATCGTATCGTTAATCGTGTCAATTCAAAAAAAAAAGGCTAAGATCCCAAACCCAAAAACCCATAAATGTTGAGGGTATTTTCAACAATTATGCCAAATTCTTTTGTTAAATTTGTTGGTTTGATATTCTAAAATTAAAAAAAAAAAAAAACCTTACTCCATAATCATATTACTGAAAATGGCATTATAATGGACTAGAAGCTAACAAAAAAAATTAACGATGTTAACGCTTGTTTAAACTTACGTCAAAATTTTAATTAGAATAAAATATTTAGTCAACGTTGAAGCACCAAATTATAAAAGAAGTATAAAGGCCAAATCTCAAATTTTAACATAGTATAGAGACCAAATTTGAAATTTAACTATTTTTATATAATTAAAAAGTAGAGGGACTGAAATTAAAAATTAACCATTATTGTTAAGATTTGGGTGATAGTTTTCGGTCACTTTCACTAAACCATGACAAATTTGCAGAGTTATCATCCCTAGAAAACAATTTTACACCACCTTAAAAAGGAAAACTTGAAATTGGGTCTTTGATAGAGAAACAAGATATATAAATTGTGGATCAATTTCATATATAGGGATGCTTGAGAAAGAGCATACATAGAAACAAGGCATAGTTGATGGCTTAATGATCTGGTAACTCCAAATCCATGTCCATTGTAATAGGTGGAATTCACCTTCATTTAGCTATTTTTCAGCTATTTGTTTGGGTATAAATTGTTGAGAAATGTCTTCGTTTGGGTTCAAGTTATAGACAAAAATAGCTGAATATTACATTCAAGAAATGGAAACTCCACTGAAATACATGTGAACTATGGTCGTAGTATTAGTTCCGTTGGAACATATTATAAATTGATTTAAAGATTTGGGGTTATAATAGTAGTAGAAATTATATATATAAAGATATTGAATGTTATCATATTGAGTTTGAGTTATTTTAAATCTATGTTCAATTTAGCATTATTTTAAATTCAGATTATTTTAAGTTTAAATCATTCAAATTTATTAATCAGACTTTATAAAGATAAAAAATATATTAAAAATATGAATTATTAATTGGGTTATTTTAAACCATGACCCAAATACTTGAGTCTCAAAATAAGCACTAGCCCAATAAAACACATATGATAATTTAAAGTACTATAATAAAACATATAGTGATAATATTAAACTAAAGTACACAGTTCTAAACACATATGGGACAATTGTGGCAAACCCAGCTATGGAAATTCTATAATAGGCATCCACTATTACATTGGCCATAAAATAAGTTGGAACTGTTTCGAGGTGTTCCAAGGAGATGGGATGGCCTTGGTCTTACATAACGTATAAACATCTCCCAGAGTAGTAGAACATTAGTTCATTTGCGTTTACTGCACGAAATTTGGGGAGATGCTCCTATAAGTTAGAAAACTGTATAGGTGTATCCACGTGTGAGTCCCATAGCTAGATCCCAAGATTCATTAAAACAAATAAGAAGATGTTGTGCAAACTATTCGATAGGAATGTGAATGGAAAATAAAAACAAACTATTCGATATACCTGAATTTAAATTTGTCCTAAGTTGTATGGTAGATTGGAAGTGAGACAGAGAATGTTGTGCAAAGTCCGAACATGTGCCATGTTTCATCCATTCGTCAAACCAAAACTGAGTGTTTGGCCCTGTCAATTTCAAGTCCGGCAATAGTGTGGGCAACTAGTTCCAAAGAGCTACATCACCCCTCAACAATTTCTTTTAAATAATAAACAAAAAATTTGATTAGATTACAGATAAATTACTTAATAGTTTCAGGCAAAAAATGTACGTATTGTTACTTCGAGTTTTTGTTGTAATATAGGAGGTTGTGGATGGGTGCAGGGATTCCTCGCATTGTACAGGGGCACCGACCTGTCGTGAGCATCTTGTGCCCAAGTTCCACGTACAGTAAATACAGTTGGGATTGAGATTTTACAACTCAGAGTAGATCTGCAAACTGATGGAGGGCATTGAAGTGCCAGCTTGTAGAAGTCTACTGGAATTGTTGTGGGCTGGGGTACTGCAAATGCTACCCATAATGAAAAATGATACAATGCATTTTTAGAAATTTATAAATCAAAAGAGAAGTACTCCATATATAAATATTACATGCATGGATAGTTGGGTTGAGACCGGATGATTGTGCTTTGCAAGCAGCTAGTTTATGATCACCTTTATAAACTTGACACACATATTTCACAAAATTTTCAAAGTCCTGCAACCATGAAATAAATATTGAAATTACGTGTCACAAAAATGTCTATTTCACAATCACACAAAGAGAGAGAAATAAAAGAACTCACTTGTCTGAGCGGCTGATTATTCACCACCGCCCATGGCACATATTCTTGAGGTGGCTCCAGATGTGCAGTCTTATTAGCATATTGCAACAGAAGCTGCATTTTATTAATTTGGAAATTCAATGTTAGAAAAAGCAAAAGAGGAGTGTTTATTAAATACTAAGACATGCAGCCAACCTCATATCCAAATCCAGTAGTATAACTTTTGTTGATTATCTCCTCATTCAATCTTAGCTTTTCACTACAATTTTTCCACAGTGCTTCAAGAGCCCCCCCTTTTAAACTTTGTTGCTCTGTGCAGCGAATGATTTCCAAGTACTCTTTCTACACCACAGTAGAGCAATTAAACACAAGCTGGAGTCGAGTACAAATACTTATGGCTAATAGAAGTTACCACATCAGGCCAAAAATGGATGACACAGCTATGTATAGTGTTTAAGTGGCATTTTTCTTTTGCATGCTGCACATTGTTGCATAAACTATAATTAGTTACAGTAGCAAAAAGAAATTGAACTTCATTAGTTAATAATGGAAATACATTAAAATGAAGAATGGAGTTGTAAACCTGGCAATGGATTTCAGCATTTCCCCAAGGGACCAATCTTTGATTGATAAGGTCAGTGTGGAAGATCTTGATGAGGTCATTGGAGATAAAGGAGGCACAACGTGGGCATAAACTTATTTCATAGTATAGTGACAAAGTAACCCTGTCATTGACAGTATCTAAAGAGGAATGGGAGGGAGAAATAAGCCAGAATATTGCAAGAGCAGCCAGAATATAGAAGATCAATGGTTGAAGATAAGCTATTATTTTAGTGGTAGCTTTTGCACAATGTTGAACCTCCATTGTGCAAGGCTTCTTATAGTTGAGAATTGGGATGATAAGTATTGTTTTTTTGTCAATTTCAAAAATAGCTAGCAAAACATTATAGTAAAATATGTCATTAACTTTTCTTAACATGGCTTTAAATGGGTCTGTTTTAATCTGTATAAATATGGTGATTCGGCTTCACAAGTAATTGCTTTTAATGGTTTATTGATTCTAGTCAATGTAATAATTTATATATATGAAAGTTATTGAAATATTTGTTTCTTTAAATTTTTAGTAGGGTTTAAATCTTGATTAAGAGTATGGTAATTAATGGTTAGAGGAGAAAATGAATTGATTTGTTTTTATAAGTACCAACCACTACTCTTTCACATGAAATAGTGTAGAATCTTAATTTAACAAAAAATGGATTTGCTTTTACATTTGAACTTATCTACCATAATATTAATGCAAAAGGGATACTATGAATGATTGTTGCAGATCATACCATAGATAGAAATGGACAAAACAATGCGACAACCAGCTAAGGCAAAACTTGATTTATTTATCAAATCCTTGCTATCTCAGCTTAGCCATCAAGATGTAATGTAGTAGTTTATACTTCTGAGTTTAATTTCTCATGAATTAAATTTATTATCAAAATTATATTCATCATTAATCGAACTGGGGTGAGATTATCTCAAGTTTTCCTTACGTAACCAATGCCTCATTTATTAGTAGTATATAATCATGTTCTATGTTTTAAAGTAGAAAAAATTTTATTTTACGAAACACACAAGGTTTTATAGAAAAAAAATAGTGAGAAGATTAAAAAGGAATATAGCCTTTTTAAGTCGCGATTTGTGATGGGAAAGAAATTCAGGCGTTGTTTACTTTGGCATCAAAAACATCCAAGATGGTGATTCTTGTTTTTGTCTTTCATTGTGTTTGTTTCTTTAACTATTATGAAAAACAATTATATAATTGAATCAAACATTCACACACGGGCCGACATGAAAAATTTTCTATTTATGTTGTTTATAATTTCTAAAATTTTAAATTAATAATGGTAAAATTACACTTTAACCCTTCAAAAATGATAAAAATTTGATTTAGTTCTCTAAAATTTTAAAGATATAGGTTATTAAAATGGTAAAATTACATTTTTACTATCATAAAAATATATAATTTTATCCCCAAGATAAAACTTTCCTAGATTCACCCCTAATCTACAATACTAATATAAGTTTGTCACAAAAAATTGGCATTATAGTGGACTTGAAGCTAACAAAAAAATTAACGATGTTAATGTTTCTTTCAATTTATGTCAGAATTATAATTAGAATAAAATACTTAGAATAAATAATAACATTATAAATGTCGAAACACCAAATAATAACAGAAGTATAAAGGCCAAATTTCAAATTTTAACATAGTACTGGAACCAAATTTAAAATTTAGCTATTTTTATATAATTAAAAAGTAGAGGGTCTCAAACTGAAAGTTAAGTGTTATTGTTAAGCATTGGGGGTGATAGTTTTCTGTCACTTTCAATAAACCATGTGACAAATTTGCAAAGTTATCATCCCTAGAGAACAATTATACACCACCTTAAAAAGGAAGACTTGAAATCGAGTCTTTAGATGGAGAAACGAGATATATAAAATAACAAGCTTAAATTGTGGATCAGTTTCATATATAGGGTTGCTTGAGAAAGAGTGTCGTAATCATTTTTTTAAAAAAGGGAATCGACTTTGGTTTTTGAAAACGAATACGGGAGTCGCCACCAATCATTTTTGATGAGATGTGATCGGGTCACCTCGTAAAACAATTTTAATAAACAGTTTGATTTATCAAAACAACGATTTTGGTCTACGAAACTTAGAAAATGGGTTCGGGAGTCAGCTACATACGAGGAAGGGTTAGCACCCTCGATACGCCCAAAATTGGTACTGAATTTATTATTAATGTCATAATGTTTAAAATTAAAAAAGATTTTAAAATACAAATCCTTTAGAAAATGTTCGGATAATTCGGATTTAGATATCAAAATTCTCTTGTTTCAAAAAGACGAAATATATCATCCTGTACGATAGGACACAATGTTTCAACCCTCGATACCAAGATCATTTCATGATTTCCAAAACTCATACATTGCGATTTTAAAAAAAGTATTCCACTATTTGGCCAAACCAAAAAAACAAAATCTAGCACGATTTGGCACGATTCCTTGAATGTCCAAACACGAAATATTGTCTTATTTAAGAAAACACGGTCAAAATCTTAGAAGGATATTTAGTCATTTAGACGAACGGGAAATCGAAACCCAGCACGATTGGGCACGATTTCTCGAACTTCTAAATACGGAATATCGATCATTTTAAAACTTGATGTATCGAATAAAAGCTAATATATTATGATCTGATAAAAAGATAAATTACGAAGTTAAGTTGCGTAATAAAAAATAAGAATAATATACGTAATAATATTAAGTTAACTAATTTAATAATAGAATGATGATAATAACAAAGTTAATAGTAAAACACTACAGCAAAACAGACTTTTAGCGGCGTTTTTAGTGGCGTTTTAAAGACCAACGCCGCAAATATTATACATTAGCGGCGTTTTAAAACGTCGCTAAAAATGAGTAATAGCGGCGTTTATTTAAAAAAACGCCGCTAAAAATGGTTTATAGCGGCGCTTCTGGAAAAACGCCGCTAAAAGTTTGATCTTTAGCGGCGCTTCTGGAAAAACGCCGCTAAAAGTCCGATCTTTAGCGGCGCTTCTGGACAAACGCCGCTAAAAGTCCGATCTGTATCGGTGCTTTTGGACAAACGCCGCTAAAAGTCCGATCTATAGCGGCGCTTCTGGACAAACGCCGCTAAAAGTCTGATCTTTAGCGGCGCTTCTGGACAAACGCCGTTAAAAGTCAGATCTTTTCTTTAGCAATTTTTTGGATTTTTTAAATTAATATATTAAATAATTTATTATATAATCGTAAAAGAGATATATTAATTTTAAAATATTAAATTAATTATCATTATAGTTTAGTAAATTTGTGAATATAAGGAGTACGCCTAGCATATTTAATTTCTTATATATATATATATATATAAATTATAAATATATTTTACATTATTTAAAAGGTAATAGATAAGCTTTATATATATTAATTTCTTTCCTTGTTTCAAATATGAGTGTCTTTTCCAGGCCTTAGAGTCTTCAGGTACCTAGGTTATTGAATTCCGAGGGGAGGAAGAAAAGATAACTTGGTTGAGAGGACTTATACGAGCCACGTATCAAGCTTCTGTATGGCGATGATATATAATTTCCTTTTCATTCTTTTCATTTATTTATTTTCATTTGGTTTTGATTGCTTCATATTCATGTAGGCTCCTCCATCTATTGATATACTTGGAGAAACAAGTGATGGTATAAGTGAATCTGATGATCCTCAAACAAAGAAATTCAAAAGCAGCAGACCTTGTTATTAATAGGACAGTTGTGGAGACAGAGTTATACATATATGGAAAGGTTATGGTTATACAATTCTTAAAAACTTGATGGATTTCTGGCTAGAACTTACTTTAGGTATTTAACCAATGTCTTCATTTTAATGTATCTTAAACGATTTACTTATTGAGCAATCAAATTTTACACCATTTTGCAGACAGGAGAGGATGTTGCTGAGAAACTAGAAGAGCAACTGATTCTTGAGGTTCTTGCTAGTGGTGGAAAGGTTTGGAACTTTCTGTTGCTATTTGGTGCTAAACCAATTTGGAAATGTTAATATGAACAATTGCTGTGATATTTTAAGCTGGAAAACAACTCAAATTTTTAAAATTTTGTACTTTATTTTAAAAATCTGTTTCTTCATCATGGCATGCATGTGTAGCATTAAAATATTTTGAGAAAATTAGGTTTATTGTATTTTTTTCTAGGTTGCTGCATCTTTGAACTGCATCGATGATTGAAGAACCCAAATTATTCCTACCATCCCTTCGGATATGATAAAGATGAAACTTAATTTAGTAAAATTTCCTGCAAATTTATTTACAATAATTTGGAGGACATCTCTTCTTTTGGTAATGTAAAACTAGAAACAATAGCAAAGAAACATCCTGTCATCTTGCTTGCAAGTAAATCTTCTTGAGATGGGAGGTGCCAATGACATCTATATCCAACCCTATTGTTCTCGAGAATCTCACCATATAGTCTTCTTTATTACCTGTGGTAGAATTGCAGTGGAACCATTTTTTATAGCTTACCATCATACTTGAAAATCTCATCTACAACTGAATCTAAGTCAGGAATCTTCTTGATCTTGTATAGGTTGCAAGTGATGCTCCTCTTTGGGCTGCAATCGGAGGTTCAGATGTGGAGCGACTTCCATCAGCTTCTACATGCTATAACACTCTCAAGGTACAATAATAGGGATGGATGCTCTCCTGTTTAATAATTACTATGTTAAAAGGCTCCATAACAACATCAAACTTTAACACAAGTGATTTTTTATCATCTCATATCTGTGTTTTCTTGCTCTATTGGATGGTTACAGCTTCCAACATACAAGGATGGTTTTCATTTTAATTGACCCTCCGTTTAATTTACATAAAAAAATTATTAACTTTGTTGATACGACACACGTGTGGATATCATGCAACAATTAATTAATCTTTTTAAAATTTAAAAAATTAAAATTATAAAAATTGTATATTTTTTATTTTTTTAATTTTAAAAAATTAATTAATTGTTGGTGTGGCATACAAGCAAAATTGACAAAAATTAAAAATTTTCCATTTATGTTTAGGTGATTTAACAAATAACGCAAATTCAAAGCATAAAAGAGACAAAAATTATATATATATATATATATATTGTAAAATTGGACTGTAAATAAGAAGAGAGACAAACAGAGTTATGCATTTTACAGTTTTACATTTTTGATTAATATTTTATATATTAATAAACTAAAAAGATTTACTTGCAATTACAAGTAAATCTTCCTCCTGGGCATTAGGACTGAAAGTAAAGCAGTAGTTTTTGTACTTAAATTATAAAATTTTCCTCGCAAATTGGAAAAGACCAGAAATAATAGTATTGTGTGTTTTAATTGTTTTTACTGTAAGAAGATTCGACATCTAATCCTTATCCTTCGTTTAGGTAGTTCCATTCCATTGGTGGTTAAACATTTGATTTTGCATCAATAAACATTTTAGACTTATGTTTGGTCTCACTATGGATAATGGCATATGCATATGATATAAGACTAACATGTTTGTATAGAATATGACTAACATGCTAAAACTTAATGTTCATGCATTCCGTCATTCAAAGAAAAATTGTCCCATGAGCACCTTTGATCTTTATTTTCTTTGTTACAATTCTCTTAGTATTATCTACTCTCTGATGTAGGAGCCAATAATTAACACATACGCCAACTTTAGAAATGATGTTCTTCCCCGTATTAAAAGACTTGGGTACAATGCTGTTCAGATCATGGCTATTCAAGAGCACTCATATTATGCTAGCTTCGGGTATTACCTCCATCGTAATGTGCTTGTTATTAGGAGCATTTTTATAATTTTAGGCAAATCTCACATGCTTGTTATTAGATGGAATTATAGAAATATGTATTCTTCTAAAATTTTCATTTTAATGTCTTCAAATTAAATTATACATTTTTAAATTAGATTTTTGGTGTTTTTATAATATATATATTTTTTTATTTTTATTGACTTTTAGCGGCGTTTTTAAAAGCGCCGCTAAAAGTATAATAATTTTTTTATTTTTCATTACTTTTAGTGGCGTTTTTAAAAAAAAGCGCCGCTAAAAGTATAATAATTTTTTTATTTTCCATAACTTTTAGCGGCGTTTTTCAAAAAGCGCCGCTAAAGGTCATGACTTTTAGCGGCGTTTGTAGGAAAAGCGCCGCTAAAGGTCATGACTATTAGCGGCGTTTGAAGGGAAAGCGCCGCTAAAGACCATGACTTTTAGCGGCGTTTTTATCACAAACGCCGCTAAAAGTCATGATCTTTAGCGGCGTTTTTCCACATAAACGCAGCAAAATTTTTGCAATGGTTGTAGTAACGCTGGCGTTTTTGTGGCGCTTAAAAAGCGCGCAAAACACTTTTAGTGGCGCTTATAAACGCCGCTAAAAGTCTGTTTTGCAGTAGTGAAATAAAGAATAATGACACCAATACATTCATGATAATAATAATAGTAATAGAAGGAATAAAAAATAATAATAATAATTAGTTAATAACAAAATAACAAGTAAATAGACACAAAACGAAAATGTACTTATAATAGAAATAATAATAAGAATAATGATAATAAGTGTACAATAATAACTTTACAAAAACTTAAAATAAATAATGGTGATAACGATAACAATAGGGAATATAGTAAAAGGAAATAATAATAAAAAAGCAAAATAAAAATAATAATAAAGTAAAGATAATAATAATAATAATAATAATAATAATAATAGTAGAAATATTAAATAATAATAATAGTATTAATAGTAATAAAAATAATTGTAAGCAATATACTAATGAACGAATAACAATAAGCTAAATAAATAAAAGTAATACTAAAAATAAGTATAATAATAACGGTACTAGTAATAAAACTAAAATAATAATAGTAGTAATAATAAAATAAAGAAATTCAAAATAACATGAATTAAAAGTAAAAATAATAAGGAAACAAAAATAAAATTATTCATATATGAAATGAAATAAAAATAAAAATAAAATAATGAAAATAATACATAGAGAATATATAAAATTTAATATTAAAGGAATGCGGTATTAAATTGAAGTTATTATAAAATTTAGAGTCTAAAACAAGTAGATAAACAACATAAAGGACTAGATTGAAGTTAAAATAAAGTAAAAGGGATAGATTTTAAAAATAAAAAATACTCGAAGGGCTTATTTAAAATGAGAGAAAAAGGGTAGGGACCATATGGGAAATTATTCCCATTCCCTTTGCGCATCCATGGGTTAAGGACCCTATTGAAAACCCATAGAAATTTGAGGCTAAAATCTGTAAAAAGGAAAAATGACAAAAAGGGGCCGACTGAATGGCGCTGCAATGGGGAGGGATCCATCACGAAAATATCCCTTTTAAGGGACATGCGCACTAACCTTGAACAAAACGGCGGCGTTTTATTCAAAACCTTAAAACCCATTTTATTCTGTTCCATTTCATTCTCAGTTCAGAAAAAAAAAAAAAAAAAGCCAAAACTTTAAAGCTTCTCCCCTCTCTCCCTTTCGTCTTCCCCACGTCCAGCCTAGGGCCTCCGGTGTCTGTTGCACTGCCGTCGTGGGTCGATGGCCGGCGTTTGCACGGAAAGGACTTTCCGGCGAGGAGGAGACCAAGGTACGTACTCGATTTCCCCTTTTATCGTATAAAATAGATGAAACAAGATAAAAAAAGGACATAAAGAATGAAGCTTTTGAAATATAAATCACCTTCCGAAAGCAGAAAACTCAGTTCTATTGCGATTTAATAATAGGATTTTGCTCTTTTTTGTACTGATTCGTGAATGTATACCCGTTTGAATCTCTGCTTTTGATTTTTATTTATCGAATATTTGCTTGAATCTCTGTTTTTTTGTGTTCAAAATCTCTACCTTCTTTTTTTTTTTATTCCAAACCCCTTTACAATGGTTTTTGATGGCTTTAAAGCCATTTTACAAGACTTTTAATATATTTTTTGCTGTCATTTCCGTTGCAGGAGCAGTTGGGCGGTGGAGCAGGCGATGAGAAATGTCTTCGTTTGGGGTTCAAGTTGTACTAAATTTTGCATTTCAAAAAATGGAAAGTGAAGTGAAGTACATATGGGTTATGGTGTTTATTGTGAGTATTTGCAGGGTTCCATAGCTTTCAAAAAGTCAAACAAAATTGAATTTTTGGTGGGGATTGAAACTCAATCAATAAAAGGGGGAATCAAAACAATTAATGTAAATAAAAAACCCAAACTTTTGAAAGTAATTACCTTTTTTTGAGACGGAAAAGATTTGATTTTTTTTTTTCAATTGCTTGAATCTGGTCGGTGAGTTTTCATTTTCGTTTTATGAAATTTTTTTTTCTTTGTTTTCAAACTTTCGATTGTTTATTGTGTGGTTTTTTGAGGGTATATAATGCAAAATTTTGTAATTCCATTTCGTTTTGCATTTTAAACTTATATTCATTTCACCACTTTGGAGAATGATATTTTCAAACTATGGAAGAAATCTTATAGATATCTAAGCAACTAAAACCAAATATAAACGGAATAATTCTCTAAATACACAAACCAGGCAATGGCTAGCATCTCGAACATATAATCCAAACAACAATAGCAATATTAAGAAGCTCACAACTAAAAATTCCTATTACATCTTACACATTTATGTTCTCCCTCTCCATCCATCTTCATATTCAATATCCATTTTATGCACATCCTTCTTCATATTCAGTATTCATTTGATTCATTTCTCGTTGATTGACGTATTACATATTTCTCAACCTCTTGTACTCCATTGATACGAACCAGGCTCTCAAAATAAGTACAAAGGGAGATGGAAAACCGAAAATGATCTAGATAAGTATTAATCTCAAGCTTCTTAAGCTCCTGGGTGGATGCGTCAAATAGGAGTACTTCATCATTTTTGTCTATAAGAAACAAGTCACCATTTTTTCCAAATCCCAATGGGCGTACAACTCCAGAAATGGATTTAATATTGAATTGTTTAGTCCACACTCCTTCACTTATAACCCATAAATCAAAAGACATGTCAATTCTTTCCGATGGATAAATAATAGCACCAAGTGATCCATTAAACACCAATAGATCAACACGATATTCTAGGAAAGACTCAACGAATTCTGGGATAGGTAAAATTGAGAACTTCTCATTCCCCATATCAAATGAAAGAATTAGTCTTCTAAAATCAAGATATGCGCCCGTCTTTGTTTTCCAATAGCAAATTCCATCTACATAATTATTTCCTAAAATTGTTTCAGATGGTGTATAATCAGGAGATGGAATTTCCTTCCAGGAATTACTTCTAAGAGAATACAACTCAACTTGGTACAAAAAATGAGGATGTGAATATACTTCTTCACTATTAACAAAAGTAAGAACAACAAATCGTATGATTTTGTAGTCGTCAGTTTTAGAATCAAACCCAAAAGCAGCGTCGTTGAAATAAACGCCATCTAAAGTAAGGTAGGTTTCTTCGAATGGGGAAAAATATTGAGGGCGTTGGATTGAAGATGGTGGAAGGATTTTAAACTCTCTGGTTGATGGGTTCCAAATGGCAGCCTTATCCTCTAAAGGATCAAGTAAACACAATAATCCATGACAAGCACCATAAACATGGGGGGTGGTGTTCTTAAAAAAGGGCAAATGAATGTTTTGTTTTACTTCTTTTTTTTTACCTTTTTTGTTTGAAAGTTGAGAGAAATAAGGTTGTAAGGTGTTACCATCATAGCGTTGGAGAAGTAGATTAAGGTGGTTGTTTTTAAGGTTGTAGTGATGATGTTCAGAAATGAAATGAGGAGTTTGAAAAGAAGAACACCAATACTTACAGACACGATTGAAGCGAGTAAGGGATTTAATCGAAGCTTTGATGCAAATTTCCATAACCAAAGCTTCGGCAATTCAAATCTTGGCCTCTGCATCTTCCTCTTTTGATTTTCTTTGTAACTGACTAAGAGGAATAAATAAGCAAGCAAAATGGGAGTTGGTAGGTGTCATTTATGGTCCAAACCTTAACCATGAAGCAAAGCAGCATAAACGGTAAGCATTTAGTAAGCATTTAATACGTTTTAGGCAAATTTCCTTTTTTGCATTTTTATCCATATTGATGAGAACTATGGAATTATGGATTAAACCAAGAAATCAATCTTATTGATGAAGAGTTTTTTTTTTTTTTTGGTTATTTTTCCAGAATACAAAGCATAATTTAATAGGCTAATTTAGTATCGGAATGACTTATTACTTGAAAAGATTGAAGGTTCATCTACAAACTTGACGTATATAGAAACACAATCTTTAAGGATATGTAATCTTAGATATGATATGTAAATCTTAGACATGATATGTAATCCTAGAAGATATGATATGCAAATCTTAGATGATATACAATCTTAGAAGATATGGTATGCAATCTTAGAATATATGATTTGGTCCAAACCTTAACCATGAAGCAAACATAAAAGGTAAGCGTTTGATACATTAGAGTAATTATGTGCAATTTAGGAAATTTCCTTATTTGCATTTGTATCCATGTGAAGAAGGATTAAAAATAAATATAATCTAATATATACCTTTTGAATTTTATCCCCAATTTTTATAATAATAAATTTAAAGGATACAATATGCTCAACATTTATATACTTTTTTGTATATTTAAAATTTAATCCCTAATTTTTTATTTTTAAAAATTTAATCTCTATTTTTAAATTTTAAAAATTTAAGATCGTTAAAATTATTTGACATAATTGTTAAAAATACCTTCAGGGCACGTTTGGTTCGCTGTAATGGAATAGAGCTGTAATGGAATAGAGGTGTAATGGAATAGAGGTGTAATGTAATAGAGTCAGTAATAAGTAATTCAACCGCTTGGTTGAATGGAATGGAATAGAGCTGTAATAGAATTCTTGTGTTTGGTTGAATGGAATGATGTTGTAATAGCATAAGGAAAAGAACTAAAATGACCAGAATACCCTTAGCAGAATTTTTGTTAGGTAGATGATTATTGTTATTGTTATTAAATTTTAATAAGGTTATTATTGAAAATAATTTAATAAAAATAATAAATAATTTAATTATATTTTAACATAATTATTATTAAATATAATTTAATAAAAAATATAATTTAATAACATGCTAAATATAATTATTATTATATGAATTAAAAAATCTTAATATATAATACTATAAAAATATATAATTTATTTTATTATTTTTAAACTGCAATACATATATGTGCTAAAATATCATTATTGAAACAAATAATTTAATTACTTTACAAAAAAATATATTAGAAGTAATTAATTAACTTGAGAATTATATTTCACATCCAAGCATAAATTCATATATTAACAAAAAGTTACATGATTTCATTATTTTATATGTCATAATCTATATGTTTTAAAATTTTACAACATCAAAAAGTTACAACATTGTAATGACATTCTATCATGTCATTATACCATCCAAATATTACAAACACAAAAAGATACCAAAATATAATATATACTTTTACTTAATATCTTTTACTTAATAATAATATATAATTAAATAATATACTTATATAATAAGTATATATACATGTATTTTACAAATATATGTATATTAGTATCACACATGTCGCTATATGCACCATATATTTGTCTTAATTTAATTTATTCATCACATAATATCAATTTAATAATAACAAATACATTAAATATTTACTTAAATAATAAGTAAATGCAAACATGTATTACAAATGTATGTACAATATATTTATTATACATGTATTTTATTTTTACCATACACTTGTCTTTCTTTTATTTATTTAATAATAATTAATTTAAAACCTTAAACATAAAAAAATCCAATAATTAAGATTTTATCTAAGTTTGCCGTCACATTTATAAAAATTGGCTTAATTGTCATTTTGGTCTTTTTTATTTTCTTTTAATCTACAACTAAACTTTCACACTTTATTCAATTTAATCTTTTTCTCCTAATTATCCTTAATTTAAGCTAATTCACTTTATTAAACTTTAATTAACCAATCACTTAACTTCGTAAATATTTTTAATAGATATTTACATATTCATTTTTCAGCAACGTAGACCCGAAAATACACTTTTTCGATGACCGTAAAATTCGGATCATTACAATTATAACACATGATGAATCAAAGGAAAATAGATTATCATTCAACAAGTCTAGTACGATACAAAAAAATAATTCAAACACCACTAAAGTTTCATAAACTAGATACATCAAATAACATAAACAACGTAACATTTACTATTTTACCCTAAACCTAACTAATTTCTAGATGCTTGCCATTCATTGAACATTCGGTTGGCTAGTTCCATCCTCCAAGTAGCCCATGCATCCGATGGATGAATATTTGCGATATTCGATTCATTATCATCTATCACATTACTAGGTAATCTTTCTTCCAACTCCGCTTCAATAGGATCGATACTCATATAGGTTCTAATAAAATTATGGAGCAAACAACATGCAATAATGATTCTATTGTGCACCCTCACAGGATAGAATGATGGACTCCTAAGTATTCCCCATCTAAGTTTTAATAACCCAAAACATCTTTCAATAACATTACGCGCTGAAGCATGTTTCATATTGAAAAATTCTTCCGGAGTACTTCGTTGGTAACCCTGACGCCACTCATTCAAATGATATCTTTGTCCTCTAAATGGCGCAAGAAATCCCTCACAGTTTGTGTATCCAGCATCAACTAGATAATAACAACCTATAAAAAAGAAACTATTTGTCATGGTTAATTTCCCATAAAAGTATGATCTTAAAAATTAATTCAAATTCCTATAATTTGCACTTTACCATGCGGAACTTTTAGTCCATGTCTCCTACTAATAGCATCTCGAAGAACTCGTCCATCAGCAACAAAACCTTCCCAACCAGGAAGAACATAAACAAAATGCATATCAGGTGTACAAACACCTAACATATTTGTTGCTATGTCATCTTTTCGCGTTCGATAACTAGATTTATCAACTTCTGGAACCCTAATCTTGATGTGGGTTCCGTCTAAAGCACCTAAGCAATTCTACATCACATGTATAAAACCTCGAGTTAAGATACTATATTTAAATGTAAAAGGATTAAATTATGTACGAGCTATATATAGTATTCACTTCAATACCTTGAACCATTTCCACCTTGGGTCCAGTAGAATTAGTCAGTAATTGGCTCGCTTTTTAAATAACACACCTTGTAAGCGTATGACAAAGATTTAAAACATTGTGAAATGATCTCGCTAACGGTTTCCCAGCACCTATTAAAGTGATGCTTGATAACTCTATTTTTAAGGTGATGAGAAATGATATGTAAAAACATTGCCACTTGCTCATCAACAAGCATATTCCTTGACGACTTCAATCCCCTAAAGTTTGTAACATCTCACATAGTTTAAAAAAGGTAATTCTATTCATCCTAACTTGTTCAATACAAGTCTCGTCACTAGCATATACAAGTCTCGTCACATAATCTCAAGTTGTATAAAAATCTAAAATATAGGATCTAATCCTTGGTCTATAAGTATGTAGGCTATGGATGGCACCTAATGCAAGTAAGAACCAACTCTCATAACAGACACATTTGCAACCATATTGTAACAGCAAGACCAATTCTTTTACGCCTCACACTTTGTCCTATCAAAGGCGCATTTGAGCCATAACTGCAATATATTAAAGTTTCAATTTCTTCAAATCATAGTAAAAGGCTCACATTTCTTCAATAATAATTTCAATAACTGTAAAACAAAATCAAAGAATATAATTGCCATATAACTTACAGTGTTTCAGTGAATACAAGATGCTCAACTCTGTAACTCCAAAATTCTTTGGATTCACAAACTCTATAACTCCAAAATTCTTTGCTGCATAGTTAAAGCATAAAGCAAGCATTCAGGAGAAGAAATTAAAAGCCTAATTGTTCCTCCTCTTTTGTGTAGTTAAAGCATAAAGCAAGCATTCAGAAGAAGAAATTGGGACACAAATTAAATCTACCTCCATTAGTTTTAGAAATGGTTTTCCCAGCATTTATCAATGCAGTTTTTTTTATTCAAATTTTCTCAAAAATAGGAGGACACCATACGTATTTCTTTGTCAAAATTATATATCCTTGAAAATATTCATTACGAGTCTCATTCAAATTTGATTGAAAATCTATTGTTCTATTGGCTCTTAACATTTTACTAAATAGTTCTTACCATATAATAAGTAACTCCATCATCTATGATCTACCATATATATAATTAATAAGAAAGAACTGATTTAAGATCAAGAAACATGTTTCATCTTGTAGAATAAACAAATTATGTGAAGCAAAAGTAGCAGTAGCTGGAAGACATGCAAATCTATTCAAATAATTTAATGTTGTCCTAACTCTCAGCTAGTTTCAAAAAGCCAATAGGCATAAAGAAGTATTTATCACAAAGATAACGTGCACAAACAAATAAAAAAAGAAAAAGAAAGAACAGTAAACAACTGCTCCTACATCAATTGGAATGGCTAAAAATCATCTGAAAATCTGAAAATCTTTGGAATGGCTAAAAACCTTCACCTTTACCTTTGATTTCAATAATCACCACATGATCTCTTTTATTTATTTATTTATTTATTACATGTACATGTTTCACTAAGAGACATAATAATTGTCCATACTATAATAGCTTAGCACTAGGCGCCTACACCTACACCTTGAATTCCCAAAATCATTCCTTTACCTATATTTATGCTACAATTGAGGTTTTTGTTCTCATTTATAGATTCAATATAATTGATCTTTTACCAAAACCATGATAATGTATTTTTCATATTTAATCATCTCCATAATTAAGCACAACCGATCATATCAATTGATTCAATGATCATTTATAACAAACAACCAACCAAACAACAACCGAAAAGGTAATTTTAGTTTAAAATAATAATTTAAGAATATATTATTAAATTAAAATTTGATGGTTTAATTGATACTATAAAATTAAAAAAATAAATTGAACTGAACTGATAAAAATTTATTAAATATTTAAATTATTGTTGTATAAATGAAGTAAGGAAAAATATGGGATGAAAATGAAAATGGGAAACGGACCAAAAATAAGTAAGGTAAGGCTTTAAATCATGAATGAAAAAGATATTTGCCTTAAAAACGGACAATTATTATGTCTCCTGTTTATGTTGTTATCATCTGAAAATCTGCAAAATCATGGAACTTATAGAAGCTATTACATGAAATGTTGCACAAGAACCTCTAGCAACTCTTTTATATCAGCTATATCATGAAATGTAAGTGTTAGCATTTTTTTCCTTCCTTTTATCTGATCTACTATTACTAGGACTGAATTGGGAACTGTGACTACAATAGATGGCCCTTCCTATTTCAAGAAGTCTCTAGCTGATGCTAAAGATCATTAATGGCTTTTGGTGTAAACCATGGGAATTTGTTTTTGTTCCTATAAAAACCTTTGGATATAAACTAGGGTCGCCTGCCCTGCATTAGACATTTGTGGTTTTCATACTAAAAGAACCCAGATATACAAAACTTTTAATTAATTGAACACCAAAAAGGAACAAAACGACAAGCAGTGAGCATTGAAGTAATTTGTAACTTCGAAAAAAAAGAGGCTAATTCACAAGCATTACTGATATTAAACCTGGGATTTTGCTTTGATCCTCTTTCACTACTGCATTAATACCTTTTTCTTCTTTAAAGAAATATATGGCAGTAAATGTTTCCCGAGCTTGAAAAATTGGGTGTAAAAATATATGGCAGTAAACTATTTAATAACTTGGCTTAATAAAATATATTTCTACATATATTTCGGTAAACATTTTAAAAAAATAAAATGAATCCAACAGTAGAAGATTTGGCCATGCGGTAAGAAACTTTATTCTAAAATCTCAACTATCATTTGATTGCTTAAAATTGAATTCCATGACATGAATTGAAAACCAAATCTAGTAGCCTTTTTATGAACTCTTAACTTGAAACCCCTCAACTTTTTTGTGGTAATGCATTGAAATCTCCAAACTCCATAATTGAAAATATGTCTGCAATATTCAACAGCACTATATCTACAAATGCCAAATAGATAATGGTCTCAAAATCTCAGTTCAAGCACGAAGCATAAAGCAAGCATTCAGAAGAAGAAATTAAAAGCCTACTTGTTCCTCCTCTTTTGTATAGTTAAAGCTCCGACTATAATGGTTCATTGGAAACAAAATAGACTAAACAGAGAACATAGTATTAGATCAAACATAGTTCATTGGAAACAGTGACAACATACTGCAATTTCAAGAAGGATAAAAAAAAGGTCAATAATAATAAGCATATACCAGAACAAAAGTAAAACGATGAAACCAACATCCAAGGCTGATTTGCAATCCTTAGCAAAAAAAGAAAAAAACAAATTTGATTTTCAAAGTTAGATGATCTGTGCAAAATGGATAAAATTACCAAAGCATCAACCTTCTGAATTTCCAAAATGACAACAGTTTTAATTTATCCAAAACAAAAATCAATCAAAAGTTGCCATATATTCAAGCTCCAAATTAAACAATATAAGTAATATAAAACATTCACTTTCTGCAACAAAACTAGTAGGCAAAATCCTTTGATATAAGAACCAAAGCTCACTTTCCAGAACACACAGGCACACACATATATATGAACAAGAATAAAGGCATGAAATTTGCAGGCAGGGGAATTGAACTTTATTTCAAGTTTTGCAGTAACAAAATGACTAATTTCCCATTTCCACTATAACTTCATCCCTGAATGTATTAAATATCATGCATGATGAAACAATAAGAACAAAAAAATTGGTTCATAAAACCTAAGTAAAAACAAAGACATCATGATCATAATATACATAAGCTTTTCTAATAATTACCACATCAGTAAAGTCAAATTCCATAAATCCAAAATAAATAAATAAGTAAGACTAGTGGCTTTAATCCTCATAAAAACAAAAACCCAGGAAAAATAAAGCAGCAAAAACCAGAGTTCACTATATATAAGATACAAAACCTTGATCAAATCCCAGATTATTGAAGCAATCAAACAAGGTACAAACCCAATTCAAAAGTCATCACTTTTACAGTAAAAACTAACAGCAATCGATAGTCAATAACAGCGAACATGAAAAACAAAAGAAATCTAGTTCAATGAAGACAAATTAATGATCGCCCATTCATACTGTAAATGCAACAACTAAGAATAGAGGATTAAAGAAAGAAGAATCGATAAGAATTAAGAGAATAACAACAATTACAAGACATTATATAAACAGCCAAATATCTACCAATCACAGAATACCCAGAAATTTGAACAGCCAAATATAAACAACCAAAACTTGAAGTACCATATTCACTTCCAAACATCTTTATTTCTAACAAAATACCCAGAAATTACTCAATATCCCTGATCCCAAATAGATCCAAAGCACCAAAATAAACCCTAGTTCTAAAAAAACCCACAAATTAAGAAAGAGTGAATCACCAAAATAAGTAAGCAATGCAAGAACATTTACCTAGAAGCCACCGAGATCATCCGAATCTGCAGCTTTTACCAGGAAGCAAGGGGGTCGGGACTGAGATGGCTGAGTGGGAGGCAAGAGATGAAGGAAGCAGGGGGTCGGATTGAGATGGTTGAGTGGGAGGCGAGAGAGCGAAGGAAACGACTTGCTTTGCTCTTGTTTTTGGGGCGCTTGAGTTGGGAGGGTAAAAAATGGAAATGAATAGCTAATCGGTGGTCTGGGAAGGGAATAGAAATCCTCCAAAAATCAGCCAATTTTTGGCATAGACGCGTAATGGAATAAGCCCGTAATAGGGCATTCCATTGAACCAAACGGGTGATTAGGTGGGCCCACGGGATTGGGGTGTAATGGCATAGCCATTACACCCAACCAAACATGCTGTCAATGTTTATGGGTTTTTGGGTTTGAGCCTTTAACCTTATTTTTTATTGACACCCTTAACATTACAATTTTTTTAGAAATCAAACGGGATACAAGAGTTAATCGTCAGTCAAACAACAGGTCAACGAAATAGCCTATGTGGCGTGCAACATAAGCACGAGATCATAGATGATGTCATCTATAAAAACAAAATTCTTTAACATTTTTTTTATTTTGTTTCAATATTCTTTATTCTTCTCTTCTTTCTCTCTTCCCCTCTAGCTCGCCGTTATGTCCAAACCCTACCACCGTTGCCTTCCCTCTCACTCCTCACCGTTGTTCTCACCACAAATGTTAGAGGAAATGTTAGAAGAGATACTAATATATATAGAATTTATCTGAATTCATCCCTCAAAGTCTAAGAGAAAAATACATCTTCAATCACCAGTTTAATATCATACAATCATTAAAATCCAAAACACCAACTAAAAAAAAAACTAGCTTTCATCCTATTAACAAATTTTGAAGAACATGTAGAAAACTCAGAATAAACCTTACCATTAACAATCCACAAAGATCATAAACAAAGCAATACAACAAAGGCATTAAACTGGGAATAAAAAAAAGGTACTGACTTTATCCATGGAAAAGAAGGGCCAACCCATTTGAGAAAAAACATCAACCAATAACACTAGAAAGGTAAGTAAAATTCCCAACTTGATTCAGTACCAAATAGACCTTCTCGATTGAGAACAAAAACCTGGCTCCTTTAACAAAGAATTATTCTCTTCCACTTCACATTATTCTAATAATCTGTGTCTCAAACTTACCTTTTCCTCATTAACATCATCATCACCCTCAACTCATAATTTTAGCTCCAGCATCACTTCTCCTCCCTCATCATCATTGTTATCATCACTGAACTTTTAGAATAAGAACCCAAATTTCCACTGTTTGGTTCCAGAGAAACTTAGAGAAGGTGAAGCAATAAATGGATAAATGAATTGATTTTTATTTTTTTTAAAATTAAAAAAGAAAACCAAAACCCTAAAATGGGTTACTGAGTCTCTTTTTGCTTTTTCTTTATTTTTTTGGTTGTATAGAATTTTGGGTGTTTGATGAAATTGTCTTTTGTAAGGCTAGCAAAGATGGACTCGACGTTGATGATGATGAGGACAGAGATGGAGAAGGTTTTGAGACATTTGTGGTAAAATCAAGGTGAGGTGTGAGAGAGAAGGCGACAATGGTGGGGGTTGTCTAGCCATATAGGTTACTTCGTTGACCTGCAGTTTGATTGACGGTCAATTCAAATTTTTCATTAAAATTTGATTGATTTCTTACTTCGTTGACCTACGGTTTGATTAACAGCCAACACACGTTTCTCATTAAAATTTGGTTGATTTATTAAAATTTGGTTGATTTCTAAAAAAATCGTAACGTTAATAGTATCAATTAAAAAAAAAGGTTAAAATCCCTGTAATAGGCCCAATTTGGCAGGGCCCATTAATCAATTTTTAACCAAAACCATTAAACCAAAATAAAAACAAAATAAACATAAAAAACCCAATGTCCAGTGTTCATTTTTACAAGTACCAGGGCCCAAAATAAATAAACCCAAATCTAAAATGAACCAACCTAATAGCCTACATCAGAATTAGCCTGAGTGGCCCAAATTGATTTAGGGTCTCAAAAACCCTGTAAAATTCTGAAAACTCTGGTGCCTAGCCCCACTCGCACCGTTCTTCTCCATCAACCACCATCGACGTCCTCCAGCTGTACCTACAACAAACAGCAACATAAAATAGCAATGAGAAATACAGAAAAAAAGAATAACAGAAAGGAGAAGCGAATAGTATTTTTTCCATTTTTTTCATTCGGCTATATAAAGCCATATTACACATTGTAAAAGGGATTCCGATTTTTTCTTTTGAATACACATGCGTGCACACACGAAATGAAGGAGCAATCAAAAATCAGTTTCTTTTTTAAGGTGATTTTTCGAATTTTTCTTTTTTCAATTGTTTTCTATTGTGGTTCTTTACTTTGATTCTTTCCTTGCATGTGAAAATAAAAGAGAAAGTAAGTAGGATTTACCTTTATAAATGCGTTGACGGAATCCTATTAACTTCGTCGAAATTAAGGCATGGATGGGATTTCATGGCTGAAAATAGCAGCCCTCGAAGCTTGAGTCTACTAGCCGCCGTTTATGGTGGCGGATTGGCACTTAAGAGGAGGGATTTGGTGAATCGGCAGCAAGATTTGGGGGCTGATTTGCATACCCTAGCAGAGAAAAATGGGTAAATATCCCAAATATACCAAAAAAATATTTATTTATGGAAAAGGACCAGTTTCAAGAATATTTACGAAAAATGGTCGTTTCCCCCAAAAACGCGTCCACGTCAGCACATTTTGGGGGGAAACGCCAACAAAGCGCGCCCCTTGGGTCGCGCTTTGTGCCACCTCAACAAAGCGCGCTTACGTGGCCGCATTTTGCTGATGTGGCAAAAACGTTCCCCCATAGACGCGTTTTAGCCCGTGTTTTTTAAAAAAAAAAAACTATTCTTGAATACTTTAAAAATTGATGAGAATAAACCTTTATAAAGGCTCAAAGTGACAACACTATTTTTTTTAAGATGTCATCAATTAATAAAGAAATATAACTTACAAAGGAAATCTTTATATAGACCCAAAGTCTCATTTCCCTTGTTTTCTTGAGTAAAGTGGGATATGAGATATGTGTATTTATAGACTCATGAATAGTTTTACAGCTTGTTCCTAAAAAATGTGGGATTCCTTTCTCTTTTAACTAACAACATGAGATGACATGCTACTCTATATTTGATTTTTTTTACAAAACAATTTCTCTTTTTTTTTAAATTTATTTAACATTTTCTTATATTATAAAAAATAAGAAACAAAACAACTCAAATATATTTTTCATAGATGACATGACAATTTTTCATATTGTATAAAGTATTTTGATGCTTATACTTGGGATATTTACCCAATATATTTAATATATGTCATTATTTACTTATTTTTGTTTATGTCAAGCAATCTTTTATGGATAACTAATGAAAGATGGTTCGTTGTGAGAGAAACTTCTCTCTATTAGTACCGAAAAATAAGTAAGTTAATATTTAAATATTTCAAAGATCAACAAAATGGCCCCTCTATTAAAGTTTTCTTCCAGATATGCTTGATTATAGAATTTTAATATGTTTTTTAAATTACATGATGCAGAAAATTAATGTTGATTAAAATTTAAAATATATTTTATACATTTCCCCTACCCATGTATCTTTTCTTTTTAACATTTCCTCCAAACACAAAGCATCTTTCTTCAAAATCAAAATCCAAGAAAGAAAATCAAGAAAATTTGTTCTTTTAGGGAAAAAGAAAAGAGTAACTTACATTCTTGAATTGTAGTTAAAAGTCCACCTTTTGAAAAAGAATGAGATCTTTTGAAAAAGAGAAAGTTAAGTAGATGAAGGAATGCAGAAAAGAATCCTTTTTGGGTGAAGGTTGGGAGGTTACTACAAAAAGTCATTTTGCATACAAATAATACACCGCTTCTTGTCCTTATTGTGATTGATGCATATTTCAATTCATGAGTAGAGCTTTGTCTTCTTTTTTCCACCTTTTTCACTTCTCTATGATAATACTTGTATATCGTTCATAAATACAGGGGATAAATGGATTTTCTTCGCTACATTTTCATCCAATTTCACACGGTGGGTTTTCTTGAAACTTAATAAATGGGTGTTCTTCTAGGGTGACAAGTTCCTGGTAGAAGTGCCATCATTTTAGAGATTTAGAGAAAATGTTAAAAGACAAAAATGGGTAAATATATTTTTAGAAAATATTTGGTGGTCAAGTAAAATTAGAGTGATAATAAATATATAATAAAAAATAAGACAATAAGTTTTTAACTTTGTATGTGAACTAAAAAAAAAACATATTGTTAATATATCAAATATTAATACACATGAACATAAGGGCAGAAGTTAACCATTTTTAATCGAGGGAATATTTTGTTCATATTCAAAATGAAGGACTAGTTTTTTCATTTTTTTTTTCAGTAGCATCAAAATATATTTGTGTTGTTTTGTTTCTTGTTTTTTATAATATAAGAAAATGTTAACAAAATATTAAAAAAAAGAGAAATTATTTTGTAAAAAAAAAACAAATATAGTGTAGCATGTCATCTCATGTTGTTAGTTAAAAGAGGAAAGAATCCCACACTGTTTAGGAACAAGCTGCAAAACTATTCATGAGTCTATAAATACACATATCTCATATCCCACTTTGCTCAAGAAAACAAAGGAAATGAGACTTTGGGTCTATATAAAGATTTCATTTGTAAGTTATATTTCCTTATTAATTGATGACACCTTAAAAAAAATGGTGTTGTCACTTTGAGCCTTTATAAAGGTTTATTCTCGTAAATTTTTAAAGTATTCGAGAATAGTTTTTTAAAAAAAAAAAAACACGTTTATGGGGGAGCGTTTTTGCCACATCAGCAAAATGCGGCCACGTAAGCTCGTTTTGCTAAGGTGGCACAAAGCGCGTCCCCAGGGGTGCACTTTGCTGGCATTCCCCCCAAACGCGTTGACGTGGACGCGTTTTTGGGGGAAACGGCCCTTTTCTATAAATATTCTTGAAATTGGCCCTTTTCCGTAAATAAAGTACTTTTTTAGTATATTTGGGATATTTACCTGAGAAAAACAATAGCCCCTTTTAGTTTTTTTGTGTTCTGTAAAAATGTTTTAAAAAAAGAGAGAATTGTGGTCTAAAGAATGAAAGGGAAACAACACCGTTTCATTTGGGAGAGGAGCTCGCGCGTCGACCCGAATCCGCCCCAGGATCCGCGCATTTTTGACAATGGGGTTATTTATGTGATTAGCCCATCCATTTTGCACTGTCATTTGATTGAACCTGATTTCTATATCTTTTATATTTTAATTTCTCCCTAGAATTTGTGCGATATTTCAATTTGATACCTGTCTAAATGCAGCGTTTTCGCAACTTGGAATATTTGTACTTTTAATCCCTGTTTATTTGCATGCATTTTACTTTAATCCTTATTTTTGTTTATTTGTAAATTAACCTTTTAATTTTATATTCAATTCAATTGAGTTTTTCTATTCTTTTATCGCATTAAATAAAAACAAACTATTCGATATACCTGAATTTAAGTTTGTCCTAAGTTGTATGGAAGATTGGAAGTAAGACACAGAATGTTGTGCAAAGTCCGAACATGTGCCATGTTTCATCCATTCGTCAAACCAAAACTGAGTGTTTGGCCCTGTAAATTACAAGTCTGGCAATAGTGTGGGCAACTAGTTCCAAAGAGCTACATCACCACTCAACAATTTCTTTTAAATAAGAAACAAAAAATTTGATTAGATTACAGATAAATTACTTAATGGTTTCAGGCGAAAAATGTACTTATTGTTACTTCGAGTTTTTGTTGTAAAATAGTAGGTTGTGGACGGGTGCAGGGATTCCTCGCATTGTACGGGGGCACAGGCCTGTCGTGAGCATCTTGTGCCCAAATTCCACGTACAGTATGTAATACCCCTATACCTGGTTCAATCATGCAGACCCGGTATAAGACTATTACATTTGGTGCCAAAACAATTATGGCGAATCATCGTTTAATTAAAACATTTGTATATAACATTTTAAGTTACCAACCATTTTTGCTAACATATTTATTGTTTATTAATTCATTCCATATATACCAAAATACTTCAAATAACTGAAAATAGATAAAATTTCAAGAATCTACATTTTAGTCCTTATCACATGGGAACACCTTTGAACTACATATATACATGCCATTTTAATACAAAATATAGTACTTACTTTTGAAGCCCTTGGGGATGTGATGAGATGAGAGATCTTCTAGTTGGACTTCTCTTCTAGTCTAATTGTACCTACGCGTTAAAATAAACGCGTTAAGCCGGTGAAGGCTTAGTAAGCACTACAAGAATAATTAAATAAGTAATCATAACAAAATATTTTAAACTCAATCAATTATTGCATATCTACTCACATATAAGTCTCTTCAACTATGCATTGCTTTAAATAAAAATTACCTTAACACATTAGTGATTCACTTTTGTTCTCATTTCACTTTCTTAGCCCAAAGTAGACTTTATAGAACACACCGGATATACGGAACAGATACAGAGGTGCATTATGATGCACAAGTGAACAGAGAGCACCAATGTGCTAATAATCAGAGAGCACCAACGTGCTAATATCAGAGAGCGCGCTAAAGTTCCTTAATGGCATGCCACTAATATCCAGTAGTTCTAAATTTCGTCTACTTGGGCATTAAAGCTGAATCTCATATATTTAAATAATTCACATAAAATTTCAAAAGGATAAATAACAATAATTTAAAATTCTCATAGTACTTACAACAAAAAGGTTGAAATGATATATGTTATTCTTCCTTCACTCCTTAACCTTCTCTTTTCCTTTTTCTTCAATTCGGTCCTCTCCTTTCTTTTCTTTTTCTTCAATTTCATATAAACATATAACATTTATAAGTTAAAAATAATCAAATAAACTTTCTGTACTATTTAATAAAATAAACATGTATAATAAAATAAATTCATCCTTTCTTACTTTTGCTCACATTTCAATTTAATCCTTTACTCATAAATTTATTCAAAGCTGTCCTTTTGTGTCATAGTCACTAAATTATTTATTTCCAAAGCTACAGAACTTCAAATGAAGAACCGTTAATTTTTCCTGAAAATAGACTCACGTATATTCATACCATAAAATTTTCAGAATTTTTAGCTTATCCAATTAGTACAGTTTATTCATCAAATTCACCCCTGTTCTGCTATCTGGCAGTTCTAACCCTTCTTCACTAAAAATTAATTATCTCTTTATACAGGATTCAGATGATGTTTTTGTTTATTTCTATTGAAAATAGACTCATTCAGGATTCTAAACATATAAATTTAAGCCCATAATTATTTTTCTTCAATTTGTATGATTTTCTAAAGTCAAAATAGAGGAACCCGAATTCATTCTAAACCAGTCTTACAAAAATCCAGATATCTCAAAATACAAAATTCCTTTTCTCTCCATGTTTCTTTAATATGAAAATAGACTCAATAAGCTTTATTTTTATATCTCACTCAGCTTCTAATTCCACTTCTACGATTTTTGGTGAATTTTCAAACTTACTCTACTGTTGTTGTCCCAAAACTGTTTTCTTATAGCTTGTTTTGCAATTAAGTCCTTTATCCAATTCTAATTTCAAATTCTTTCGATTAAGCCACTAATTCATCATTATGTTCATCATATGCTATATTCAAAAACTCTAAAACTTCAAAAACTTCAACTTAAATTCATCAAAACTTTGTTCTAAAACTTATAAAGCATCAAAATTAAAAGAAAAGGACTAAATTAGCTTACCACTTAAACATCCAAGCTTTAAATCATCAATTTCTCCTTTTTCTTTCTTTCTTTCTTTCTTTCCCCTGCTCTCTGTTTCGTTTGCTTCTCTGTTTCTGTTTCTCTCTTTTTTTTGTTTTATATATATAATATATAATAATATAATAATATAATATATAATATAATAATATACTTAAAAATCTCTTGATTTTTACACAATACACCATTCAACTTTACAAAATGGCATAATTGCCATTTTGGTCCTTCATAATTTCTTTTAATCTATAATTCAACTTTTACTTTCATTTCAATTTAGTCCTTTTTATTTAATTACCTACCCAAACGTTAAAATTTTCTAACGAAAGTTTAATACCACATTACTAACATTTTATAAATATTTATAAAAATATTTCCTATCATATAAATATTCATGCAAATATATTGAAATAAATTTCTCTTTAAATCGGATTTATGATTACGAAACTATTGTTCCGATAACCTTGAATTTAGGCCATTACAACTCTCCCCCCTTTTAAGGATTTTCGTCCTCGAAAATCTTACCAGTAAAGAAGTTTGTATATTGTTTCCTCATTACCTCCTCCGGTTCCTATGTCACTTCCTCAATCCTGTGCTTTTGCCACAATACTTTTACCAAACTTATTTTTTTTATTTCTAAGCTCCTTTGTTTCCCGTGCCAATATCTTGATCTGTTCTTCACTGTAACTTATATCCGGTTGAATCTCCATTCTATCGGAGAAATAACATGTGAAGGATCTGACCGATATCGTCGTAGCATAGACACATGAAAAACATTATGGATTCTATCAAGTTCTGGTGGTAATGCCAACCGATAAGCGACCGGTCCAATTCTTTCTATGATCTCATATGGCCCAATAAATCTTGGACTCAATTTACCCTTTCGACCGAACCTGAGAACTTTCTTCCAAGGTGACACTTTTAGGAATACCTTATCACCCACCTGAAATTCAATCTCTTTTCGTTTACGATCGGCATATGATTTTAGACGATCAGATGCTGATTTCAAACTATCCCAAATGACTTTTACTTTTTTTTTCTGTTTTCTGGATCAAATCAACCCCATGTATCTTCTTTCCATTGAGCTTTGTCCAATATAACGGTGTTCTACACTTTCTACCATACAAAGCTTCATACAGAGCCATTTTAATACTGGACTAATAACTATTATTGTAAGCAAATCCAATCAAAGGTAGATACCTCTCCCAATTACCTTCGAACTCTAGTATACAACATCGGAGCATATCTTCCAATACCTGAATTACACGCACAGATTGGCCATCTGTCTGAGGATGAAATGCAGTACTAAAATACAACTGAATACCCAAAGCTTCTTGTAATTTATCCCAGAAACGAATGAATCGGGGATATCCAATATAATGGAGACATGCACTTTATGTAGTCTGACAATGTCAGATATATACAGTTTAGCCAGTTTATCTAAAGAATAATCCATACGTACCGGAATAAAGTACGCTTATTTTGTCAATCGGTCAACAATCACCCAAATAGCATCCTTTTTCCTCGAAGACAACGGTAACCCCGATACAAAATCCATAGTGATTCTTTCCCATTTCCATTCCGGTATAGTAATTGGCTGAAGTAACCCCGAAGGTACCTGATGTTCTTCTTTGACCTGTTGACATATCAAACATCTTGATACAAACTCAGAAATATCACGTTTCATACCTGGCCACCAGTACATCTTCTTCCTAAACATAACCAATTCTCTCTCGAATTATCCATCAATTTGCGAATGAAAAGCTGTACTGAAATCGAGTTAAGTACTCAATAATTTTATGTAATTGTTTTCAGAACCCCAAAGTGAACTACAATCTCGATCAGAAATTATCAATACTGGAATACCATGAAATCTTACAATTTCTGGAATGTACATCTCCGCAAGTTTCTGAAGCCATCAATCAGTTCTGACTTTATAAATTAATCAAATATCACTCATAAAGCATTTTTATAAGTTATTCCGAAATCAAAAAGTGAACCGAAACTGTAGATCTCTATCAAACATTTCAAAGACTGATACTCCATATAGTTTGTCAATTTCATAAACTTATATCTCATTTCCGTCCCAGTATCTTTACTAGCTATAATAATTTTGTAAACACCAATACCGGATATTCAACTAAAATTAATCCTTCATCAGACAATAGCAATCGAATATTTATTACTCACAGAGCAAACAATTATTTTCCCATTCAAATCATCTACAACTATATTTATTTTTCCCCGATTCAGACTGAACCAGAACTGATGCTCCAATTATTAGAACTTCCATCTACTCAAAATTCTACTAGCATTGATTAGTCCATTCAAACCTTGTGTCTTTCTGTAGTATTCTTATCATTGATGTAGCTATAATAGAAAACACTTTCACAAAAATTAAAAAAATCCCAACACTTCAAATTATCCCAAGTCCGCAGTCATCAGATAGAATATGCCATAGTACTATAATAAATCTTCTATCAATGAATACCCATTCACAGATGAATCATATTTGATAGATAAGATTAGACTATAAAATAATAAGAAAACCAATATAATGAAATCCAGATGTGGCATAATGAAATCCCAGATGTGAAGCTATATTGAATTTCCGAGAATAAAAACCATATTCAATGATAAAGCAATCGATAATATTCCAAAGAAAAACCAGAAGAAGAATGCCATTTATCCTCACTAGAGACGATTATGATAAAGATAATGCAAATTACGTATATGTACTAGAATATCAACCGGTAGAAATAGAAAATAACTTCATATGAATCTGATCATTAAGTCTTCTATCTAACAAAACAAATTAGAAAATCCAAAGAAAAATAGAGCAGTACCGATCAGGAATCAACCAGAACTTCCGTTTAACGTTATGATTCCAAATTTTCTACACAATAAAAATCACATCTGAACAGTTGCATAGACCTCTGAAGATAAAAGAACATATAGAATATCCATATAGAATACCCAGAAGAGATCATTGTAAAATACCTAACTATAGCAGCTGTATTCAAATATTTCTGCAATTCCATTACTAATCCGTTAACATATATAATCATCAACAGTCCCGTATCATTCACTTCACTCACAAAGCTTATTCGAAAGAAATTTTCAGTTAACTTATTCTGTAGTTACCATATCTGAATAAATCAATTTCTGATATATGACTTCTTCCTTTAATAGTAGCACTGTGTATCCCCCAAATAATTTTTAGAAAAGAAATCAGATAAATTCACGTTCATATTCAGCAACAGACATGTGGTTCTACTTCAAATCTAGAAATTCTCTTTTCTTCTTCTCAAGATAAGGTTGACTCACATATTTCTTTTAAATTTAGATACAAAGGAATTCAATTAATTTTCTCTGCAGAATGGATATTCATGACAGTATTCCACCATTGGTAAGCTTCACCCTTTAATAAAGATATTGCACATTTTAACTTTTCATCCCTTGTATACTGCAATTCTTCAAATATTCTTTGACTGTTCTCTAATCATTCTTTAGCCTCAGCTGGGTCATCATCTTTCTTTCCTTTAAACTCTTCAGTTCCACACTTATGAATTAAATCATTATAATTCCTATCAATTTCACTATAAATTTAACTGTACCAATAAAGGGGTAGAGATCGTAAGGCCTCATAATTTATATTCATGTATATACTCATATAACATACATTTATCATTTCTTACTTACTATAAGACATTTATCCACATCTTTTCAAATTCTATTTCATCGTAATAACATTTTACTTAATTATTTGAACACCACTTTCAGAATTATCGAAATTATTTTGATTGGAAAACATTTCTTTCTTTAACATTTCCTCTTTCTATACTAAGAGACAACCAACTCTATTTTATTAAATCCACAAATTCCAGTATACATCACAAAATCGGTATCTTTTATTCTTTCAGAAGACATTTGTAACATCCTAAATTTGGGGCTATTTGTGATTGAATGATTATTTCTTGTGTTTGAATTGCTATAGTATTAATTATGGGAATATAAGGCTTAATTAAGGGTCTTGAGTTGGCTCGGGATAGTAGAAAATTTAAATTGGGAACTTTAAAGACAGGGAGCCTTAGCAAGTAGGGGATACAAGAATAAATAGAGGATTTATTGACATAAAAATCAGCTTGGTAAAGTGGCAAAAAGGAGGGCTACTTGGGAGTTACATGTGACGCCACAAGGGATAAGGGAGAGCCTTGGTTCGAGTCATAAAAATCCCCTTTTTGCACTATTGTTGGACGGCACAAGTGGGAGAGTTTTTCTCTCTTTAAACTCTTTTTTTTTTTATTATTAAGGGATAATATGAGCATTTTTAATGGGATTTTTATTTGCTTAATTCTAAGGATAATAAGAGATAATCAAGGATATTATTAAGATTAAAAGAATTATTATTTGATTATTATTGGAGTATTCAAATTATTTGAATTGTTTCAAAATAAATGGCCTGGAGTAAAACAAGGAGTTGGCCGAATTTAAATTCCTTGTTGAGAGGGGTGGACGGCTTGGTAAGCTAAGCATAGGGGGGAGGCTGAATTCCCTTAGACACTTGTTGAACAAATTTCGGCTAAGCACTTTCTCATTTCCACCTCTTTTCTTCTTCACTTTCTCTCAAAATCCAATACCTCTATTGCCATTCATCCTCTTTTTTCTTTGTGCAAAAAACCAAAAATACTCTTTATACTCTTTTATTCCCTTCTCAAACTCCTTTAGTCGAAACTCTCATCACCTTTTCTTTCCATTGTTTTCCCTTCATAATAGCCGAATACACCCAATTGAAAGTGCCGAATTTCTTTCTCTTTTTTAAAGCACCTTGGCCGAATATTGTGCAAGAGAGGGTGGCTTTCCTTTAGTCGATTTCGGAAGGTAAGGGTGTTAGGCCAAGTGCTTATGTCCTCTTTTTCCCCATCGTGTTGACTTTGGTAAAGGTAGGTGTGGGTTTCGGCAACTGTTAATTAAGGGTGCTAATCACAGGTTAAACCGAATTTGTTGTAGGATCTTCGGGATTTGGGAACAAGCAAGTGAGTTCATCAACGTTTGTCAATCGATTTTCGGTAAGGATCTACATATGTATTTAGTATTCGTTTAAGCCGAAGGCTACTAACTTATTGATTGCCGATTTATGGAAGCAGAAGCACTTTGAGGATGGTGATTAGTACTCAAAGACGTGAAGGTAAGATTTCGGGTTCACAAGGAACCCCTCTCAAATAATTTGATTTGGCCGAATAGGCCATAATACTAACCCAGGTGTTTGGCCGAATATAGGGACAAGTAGATCTAGGGTGGCCGACTTCTCTTTTCGGGATTTAGACTATTTAGTGGTGACAGGTGTGTACATACACACTTATAACAATTAATAAACTGTGCTAAATACATGTTGTATGTAAATCTGCTTGATGTAGATATTTGATTTAGTACCTTAACTGTATAAGCGAGGATCCCAGTAAGTCTCTGTCAAGATGAGATTATTATAATGCTTTTGGGAAGCATGGCTTATTTGATACATGTGGTGAATGTATGAACTCTGTTTATGACTGTTTGACTCACAGTAGGTTAAATGAGTGGAGGGCGGTGATATTGTGTCGACGGACACCAGTGTTTTGGTAACACATTGTGACCACGGTCACCAGAGGTTTGGTACCTCCAGAGGTTTGGCACCTCATAGCGTCTCGTCCCAATGGCTTAGCACCACAGTGGGTTGGCCCCACAGATGATAAAACGGGATTGACGCCAGTGATTTGGTATCACACGATGGGGTGGCCCCATCAATCAATTGTGTCTTCGGACACCAGAGGTTTGGCACCTCCAGTGATTTGGCATCACATCTGTGACTATACGTCACTAGTGGTTTGGCACCACCAGTGGTTTGGTACCACAACGGGGTAGACAGAGGCGTTGGTTGGCTAGGTTGGGTACATAACATTATGCATGTTAATTGTTATAAAGTTTGTATGAAATTGTTTAAACCGGGGGAAGGGTTACATACTGAGTCTTGGTGACTCACGTTCTCCTTTACATTTTTCAGGTGACATGTAGATCGCGGATGTGGAGCCGGGTGGACTCAAGGTGGCCATGCAGTGGACTTGATTTAACTGAACTTTAAACTTAGTTATTTTATTTTACTGTTGGTTAAATTTTATTTCGGATGTAATAAGGCCTCCTGATACTTTATTTCATTATTTTCCATATGTTGGATACTCTGTTTTAAACTATTTTACTCATATTGAATTAAATACACATGTTTTCCCAAATTAAAACGGAAAATGTTTTATCGTGCCATCGGGCACATTTGGAATTTTATAATAACTTGACTTAATAATTTCCAAATAAACACTAAGTAAAGTTTCAACAAGACAATCAAATGAAAGGTTTTCGACAACTTATATTGATTTATAAAGAGGAGTTTTCAAAAATATTTTCCACTGTAACAGACTGGATTCGGCCATAATGTTTGGGCCGGGTTTGGGTTGTTACAAAATTGGTATCAGAGCCAAGTTCAAAGCTCGGCTGTGGGGGCCCAAGGCCCAAAAATGTTTTAGTAGGCCTTATGGAATAATTTTTGATTTTTGAATAGCATGGCCCGAGTCTCCGGCACCGATCCGCCCAGGTAAATACTTCTAAACCTCTTGGTGAATTAATTTCTGTAGAAGGGTAGGAAGCTTGGAACGTAGAATAGACTCATAGGAACTTGAACCCTAAGATTAGATTACTCAAACACCCCAAACAAGACATAAGACTTAAGGAACTAAACCAACCTACAACTTAGTCACTGAGCTAGGGTGTGGTAACCCCTGTACGCATGTCTAGGAGTGGATCCGGAAGAGCCTGGTATTTAAGCAGTCCTCGTGACTCACCTCCTCTTCGCAGTATCCTACAGTGCGTAGCCGGTTCACCACTCACCCTAACTCGGAGGGCTCGGTGGTGTGGCAACCTCTGTGCGCATGTCTAGAAAGGTCAGTGAGAACTTGGTATTTAAGCAGTCCGTGTGACTCACCTCCTCTTCACTCGAATCCTGCCTGGTGCGTAGCTTTGGTTCACCCTGACCAAGAGGGCACGGTCATAGGCTTAACATAATGACTAAAACCCGAAAGGGAACTAGCCATGTTTTTTGAAAAAGAATGAAAACAACAAAACCCTAATGTTTTCAAAACTTTTGCAATAACTCTTTCAAATCTGAGAACATCATTTTTACAACGTTTTTCTCGAAAAACTTGATTTGTGGGAAATTACAAAAATACCCTTAGGGGTAAAATTACTAAAATGCCCTCGGCTCATAAAATATCAACTCAATGGTTTTGCCCAAAATTTCAATGATTTTACAAATATTCAAAACCCTGCTTTGCAAATTATCAATAGAATATTTTGGTTTTGGAAAATTACGAAAACGCCCTCAATTTACGAAAATTACCGAAATGACCCCGATCTTTAAAAATCTTTACAAACATCACCACTTGAAAAGGAAAGCTTTCAAAAAGAGAACCCTCGAAGTTTTACAACTGTTAAAAATATCCCTGATTTATCAAAATTATAAAATTACCCCTGAGTGACAAAATTACTAAAATACCCTGGTTTCCAAAATGATGCCATATCTTCAAATCTCGCAAATTTTCAAAAACACCCTCCAGTTTTGGGAATTTCAAAGTGACATGCTTTATTAAAGTTTTACAACCTCTTTTATTACGAAAATACCCATGTAGGAAAATGACGAAAATACCCCTGGGTTAGAAATGGGCAGAAATATCCGAAGAGCGAATAGGTATAGAAAGTATTAAGGAATGGATATATGTACTCCCTTGTGTGAACTAGGATAGAAGACTGAAACCCTATTTGCTCGAAAGAATCTCTGATTAAACTTTATCCATAAAATTTCTTCGCGAATAAGAAAGTGGAACAAATGTTAACGCATAAAAATTTTCTTAATCAGATTAAAAGCGCAGAAGACAGAATGAGTTCTAGAAGACGTGGACGCTGTAGACGCGGTAGGGGTAGGATGACCGTGACGTAACACAGTCCGGTCGGGTCGTGGTTCGAAAATGAAGTACCACCGCCACCCCCACCTCCTACTTTTTTGAGCGAGAGCGAGGATCGCATCGGGCGAGGCAGGCGGTCGCATGGCGATTTGCGAGTTTTGGAGATGGTGGCTGGGGCTAGTGGAACTTTGGGAGCTCGGAAATCTATTCCCAAGCGAATTCGGTCTAACGGAGCTGAGGTATTCCGGGGCGTGTCGGGAGTGGCGCCTAGTGCAGCAGAGTACTGGCTAGAATCTACAGAAAGGATTATGGATGACCTTAACCTGTCTAATGAGGAGAAATTAAAAGGAGCAGTGTCGCTTCTGAAGGATGAAGCGTATCAGTGGTGGCTCACGGTCTGAGATGGAGCCACGGCAGATGATCTCACGTGGGATTACTTCAAAACTACTTTTCACAAGAAGTATGTGGGCACTAGCTACATTGATGCTCAAAGGAAAACTTTTCTGGGAGTAGTGCAAGGAACTAAGTCAGTGGCGGAATATGGGGCGGAGTTTTTAAGGCTGAGTAGATATGCTAGAGGCATCGTGGCTACTGAACATGAGCACTGTGTCCGCTTTGAGGACAGACTCAGAGATGATTTGAGGTTACTGATTGCCCGGCAGCAGGTTCGTGAGTTTTCATCTCTAGTGGAAAAGGCTAAGGTAGCCGAGGGGATCAAGGAGTCTGTGAGGCAAAGTTATGATAAGAATAGATAGAAGAGAAGCTTCGCGTCGTCTGGGTCAAGTGGTAGTGTCCAAAAAAAGGCTAGGCAAAGTGGGCCAAATCAGGCAGCAAGGCCCATGACTACTAATCAGAGACCGGCTCAGTGTAACCGCTGTGGAAAAACCCATTGGGGAGGTTGCTGGACCGGTGAGAGAGGTTGCTTTGAATGTGGGTCCTTGGAGCATCGTGTAAGGGATCGTCCCCGGAAACTAGCTAAAAATTAGCCAGAGGGGCAGAACCGTACTCAGGATAGAAATATGGGACCACAGAGGGGTCGCAGTAACGGTAGAGGAGGCAATGGTCCTAATAGAAGTCGCGAAACTCAGGGCAGAGGCGCAGGCAACACAGAGGCGAAGCAGCCTGGCTTAGTTTATGCAGTGAGGCGTCGCGAGGAGGGTGACGCACCGGATGTCATAACTGGTACGTTTCTAATTTTCGATCTTCCTTATGTTGTATTAATTGATATGGGTTCGACGCACTCGTACATTGCTAGTAGTGTGGTAGAGACTATGAACCTAGACTCTGAGACTGCTTCTAGGGAGATGACTGTAGTTAGCCCTTTAGGTCACTCTGTAGTTGTAGACAAACTATATAGAGACGTACCCCTAGAACTCCAAGGGGTAGTATTTGTGGCTGATCTGATGGAACTACCATTTGGGGAGTTCGATTTGATCCTTGGAATGGACTGGTTGGTCAAGTATCAGGCGAGATTGGATTGCGCAGCTAAGCGTATGGTTCTTAAGATGGCTGAAGGTGAGGAAATGGTTATGATAGGTGATAGAAGGAATTACCTATCCAATGTAGTGTCTGCCTTGAAGGCTGAAAAGATGGTCAGGAAGGGTTGTGAAGCATATTTGGTTCGTATCTGTGCCTTGGAGGCTAAGGGGTCAGCAGTTGGGAAGGTTCGAACAGTAGGGGAATTCGCTGATGTGTTCCCAGAAGAACTTCCGGGTCTGCCTCCAGATCGGGAAGTTGAATTCGGTATAGACTTACTACCCGGAACGGCACCTGTGTTTATAGCACCATACCGAATGGCACCAAAGGAATTGGTGGAGCTGAAGGCTCAAATTCAGGAGCTCTTGGATAGAGGGTTTATTCGACCAAGTATATCTCCGTAGGGAGCACCTGTATTGTTTGTCAAGAAGAAAGACGGGTCAATGCGGATGTGTATCGACTACCGCCAACGGAATAAGTTAACGATTAAGAACAAGTATCTGTTGCCTCAGATTGACGACTTGTTCGATCAACTGAAGGGTGCCTCGGTGTTCTTGAAGATAGATCTTAGATCGGGTTACCATCAATTGAAGGTAAAGGAGGTTGATGTTCACAAGACGGCATTCAGAACTCGGTATGGGCATTACGAGTTCCTAGTGATGCCATTTGGGTTGACCAACGCGCTGGCAGCATTCATGGACTTAATGAATAGAGTATTTCAGCAGTACTTGGACCAATTTGTCGTGGTGTTCATAGATGACATATTGGTTTATTCTAAGACGGGGGAGGACCATGACATGCATTTGCGCATAGTCCTACAAGTGTTGAGGGAGAAGCAATTATATGCCAAATTCAGTAAGTGCGAATTTTGGCTTAGAGAGGTGGCTTTCTTAGGTCACGTGGTGTCGGCTGAGGGAATTAAAGTGGACCCTCGCAAGATTGAAGCGTTGTTGGATTGGAAACCGCCTAGGTCGGTGGCTGAAATACAAAGTTTTTTGGGTCTAGCGGGGTATTATCGGAGATTTATGGAAGGATTCTCTCTAATCGCAGCGCCGTTGACTAAGTTACTAAGGAAGGGAGTTCCATTTGTATGGTCAGAGAAGCAGCAAGAAAGCTTTGATAAGCTAAGGAAAATTCTGACAGAAGCTCCGGTTTTGGTGCAGCCTGAAGTAGGAAACTTGTTTACAGTCTATTGTGATACATCCCATACTGGTTTGGGATGTGTGTTGATGCAAGAAGGGAAGGTAGTGGCCTATGCATCCCGACAGTTAAGACCGCATGAGGTTAACTACTCGACTCACGACTTGGAGTTAGCGGCAGTGGTCTTCGCTCTGAAAATATAGAGACATTACTTGTATGGAGAGAAGTCGATAGTCTACAAGGATCACAAGAGTTTAAGGTATCTTCTGACTCAAAAAGATCTAAACCTGAGATAGCGGCGGTGGATTGAACTGTTAAAGGACTATGACTGTTCAATTGAGTACCATCCGGGTAAGGCTAACGTGGTGGCTGACGCGTTGAGCCGGAAGGTCGTGACAGACTTAAGAGCAATGTTTGCTCGTTTGAGTCTATATGACGATGGAAGTCTTTTGGCAGAGCTTCAGGTGAAGCCAACTTGGATTGAGGAGATTAAGGAAAAGCAGTTAGTGGATGAAGGGTTGAATGCTAAGAGGGTGCAAGTGCAGGATGGTGGTCTGGAAGGGTACAGTCTGTCTAGTGATGGAGTGCTATGTTTTCAAGGGCGAGCATGTATGCCGAAGGATGTGGAGTTGAGGCGGAAAATTCTCCACGATGCACATAGCAGCCCATACGCTATGCATCCAGGAGGAATCAAGATGTATGGAGATTTACGGAAACAGTTCTGGTGGCCCGAGTTGAAGCGTGAGGTAACTGAATTTGTGGGTAAGTGTCTGACGTGTCAGCAGGTTAAGGCTGAACATCAGTTGCCATTAGGGCTACTTCAACCAGTAAAGATCCCTCAATGGAAATGGGAAAGGATCACTATGGATTTCGTCAGTGGGCTACCCCTTACGCCCAGCAAAAAGGACACAGTTTGGGTGATAGTAGACCGTCTGACTAAGTCAGCTCACTTCATACCGGTGAGGGTGGATTTTTCTCTTCAGAAGCTAGCTAAGCTGTATGTGGCAGAGATAGTAAGATTGCATGGGGTGCTAGTATCGATCATCTCGGATAGGGATCCCAAATTCACGTCAAGGTTCTGGAAAGCTTTGCATCAAGCTTTGGGTACATGGTTGGATTTCAGTACAGCCTTCCATCCATAGTCTGACGGACAATCGGAAAGGGTGATACAGATCTTAGAGGACATGTTAAGAGGATGCGTCTTGGATTTCAGTGGTAGTCGGGAGGAGTATCTACCATTGGCGGAATTCGCTTATAATAATAGTTATCAAGCGAGTATTCAAATGGCTCCATACGAAGTCCTATATGGACGAAAATGCCGTACTCCTACGTGTTGGATGGAGTTGGGTGAACGACAGGTTTTGGGTCCAGAGTTGGTAACAAAAATTGAGGATAAAGTCAAGGTGATTCGGTCTCGTCTTAAGGAGGCATCGAATAGGCAGAAGTCGTATACTGATCTTAAGAGGAAGAAAATGGAGTATGCTGTAGGAGACAAGGTTTTTCTGAAGGTGTCACCTTGGAAGAAGGTGTTAAGATTTAGACGGAAAGGGAAGCTAAGCCCAAGGTTCATCGGGCCATACACAGTATTGAAGCGAGTAGGACCGGTGGCTTATCAGCTTGAGTTGCCGGCAGAGTTGAGTCAGATTCATGATGTTTTTCATGTGTCGATGCTTAGGCGATATCGGTCAGACCCATCACACGTTGTGCCAGTAGCAGAGATTGAGATCAACTCGGATCTATCTTTCGAGGAAGAACCAGTTCAGATCTTGGATCGAGATGTGAAGGTTTTGCGTAAGAAGTCAGTGCCCTTAGTGAAAGTGCTATGGCTGAACCATGGTACAGAGGAAGCTACGTGGGAACCCGAGGATGTGATGCGGCAGCAATACCCCCACCTCTTCTGATCAGGTAATTTCGAGGACAAAATTATTTTAAGGGGGTAGAACTGTAACATCCTAAATTTGGGGCTAATTGTGATTGAATGATTATTTCTTGTGTTTGAATTGCTATAGTATTAATTATGGGAATATAAGGCTTAATTAAGGGTCTTGAGTTGGCTCGGGATAGTAGAAAATTTAAATTGGGAACTTTAAAGACAGGGAGCCTTAGCAAGTAGGGGATACAAGAATAAATAGAGGATTTATTGACATAAAAATCAGCTTGGTAAAGTGGCAAAAAGGAGGGCTACTTGGGAGTTACATGTGACGCCACAAGGGATAAGGGAGAGCCTTGGTTCGAGTCACAAAAATCCCCTTTTTGCACTATTGTTGGACGGCACAAGTGGGAGAGTTTTTCTCTCTTTAAACTCTTTTTTTTTATTATTAAGGGATAATATGAGCATTTTTAATGGGATTTTTATTTGCTTAATTCTAAGGATAATAAGAGATAATCAAGGATATTATTAAGATTAAAAGAATTATTATTTGATTATTATTGGAGTATTCAAATTATTTGAATTGTTTCAAAATAAGTGGCCTGGAGTAAAACAAGGAGTTGGCCGAATTTGAATTCCTTGTTGAGAGGGGTGGACGGCTTGGTAAGCTAAGCATAGGGGGGAGGCCGAATTCCCTTAGACACTTGTTGAACAAATTTCGGCTAAGCACTTTCTCATTTCCACCTCTTTTCTTCTTCACATTCTCTCAAAATCCAATACCTCTATTGCCATTCATCCTCTTTTTTCTTTGTGAAAAAAACCAAAAATACTCTTTATACTCTTTTATTCCCTTCTCAAACTCCTTTAGTCGAAACTCTCATCACCTTTTCTTTCCATTGTTTTCCCTTCATAATAGCCGAATACACCCAATTGAAAGTGCCGAATTTTTTTCTCCTTTTTAAAGCACCTTGGCCAAATATTGTGCAAGAGAGGGTGGCTTTCCTTTAGTCGATTTCGGAAGCTAAGGGTGTTAGGCCGAGTGCTTATGTCCTCTTTTTCCCCATCGTGTTAACTTTGGTAAAGGTAGGTGTGGGTTTCGGCAACTGTTAATTAAGGGTGCTAATCACAGGTTAAACCGAATTTGTTGTAGGATCTTCGGGATTTGGGAACAAGCAAGTGAGTTCATCAACATTTGTCAATCGATTTTCGGTAAGGATCTACATATGTATTTAGTATTCGTTTAAGCCGAAGGCTACTAACTTATTGATTGCCGATTTATGGAAGTAGAAGCACTTTGAGGGTGGTGATTAGTACTCAAAGACGTGAAGGTAAGATTTCGGGTTCACAAGGAACCCCTCTAAAATAATTTGATTTGGCCGAATAGGCCATAATACTAACCCAGGTGTTTGGCCGAATATAGGGACAAGTAGATCTAGGGTGGTCGACTTCTCTTTTCGGGATTTAGACTATTCAGTGGTGACAGGTGTGTACATACACACTTATAACAATTAATAAACTGTGCTAAATACATGTTGTATGTAAATCTGCTTGATGTAGATACGGATTTAGTACCTTAACTGCATGCGAGGATCCCGTAAGTCTCTGTCAAGATGAGATTATTATAATGCTTTTGGGAAGCATGGCTTATTTGATACATGTGGTGAATGTATGAACTATGTTTATGACTGTTTGACTACTGTGGGTTAAATGAGTGGAGGGGGCAGTGATATTGTGTCGACGGACACCGTGTTTTGGTAACACATTGTGACTACGGTCACCGAGGTTTGGTACCTCCTCAGGGTTTGGTACCTCCGCAGGTTTGGCACCTCATGCGCGTCTCGTCCGAATGGCTTAGCACCACAGTGGGTTGGCCCCACAGATGATAAAACGAGATTGACGCCAGTGATTTGGTATCACACGATGGGTTGGCCCCATCAATCGATTGTGTCTTCGGACACCAGAGGTTTGGCACCTCCAGTGATTTGGCATCACATCTGTGACTATACGTCACCAGTGGTTTGGCACCACTAGTGGTTTGGTACCACAACGGGTAGACAGAGGCGTTTGGTTGGCTAGGTTGGGTACATAACATTATGCATGTTAATTGTTATAAAGTTTGTATGAAATTGTTTAAACCGGGGGAAGGGTTACATACTGAGTCTTGGTGACTCACCTTCTCCTTTACATTTTTCAGGTGACATGTAGATCGCGGATGTGGAGCCGGGTGGACTCGAGGTGGCCATGCAGTGGACTTGATTTAACTGAACTTTAAACTTAGTTATTTTATTTTACTGTTGGTTAAATTTTATTTCGGATGTAATAAGGCCTCCTGATACTTTATTTCGTTATTTTCCATATGTTGGATACTCTGTTTTAAACTATTTTACTCATATTGAATTAAATACACATGTTTTCCCAAATTAAAACGGAAAATGTTTTATCGTGCCATCGGGCACATTTGGAATTTTATAATAACTTGACTTAACTAATTTCCAAATAAACACTAAGTAAAGTTTCAACATGACAATCAAATGAAAGGTTTTCGACAACTTATATTGATTTACAAAGAGGAGTTTTCAAAAATATTTTCCACTGTAACAGACTGGATTCGGCCATAATGTTTGGGCCGGGTTTGGGTTGTTACAAAATCTTTAAGTTTCTACAATATTCATAAATTTCACAATTAAATAACTAAACCTCATCTCATCACATCAATTTTTAAAATGGCATGTACAAATAGACTCATACTCGACCCAAGAATTCAGAAAACCTAGGCTCTGATAACAATAAATGTAATACCCCTATACCCGGTTCAATCATGCAGACCCGGTATAAGACTATTACATTTGGTGCCAAAACAATTATGGCCAGATACTGTTTAATTAAAACATTTGTATATAATATTTTAAGTTACCAACCATTTTTGCTAACATATTTATTGTTTATTAATTCATTCCATATATACCAAAATACTTCAAATAACTGAAAATAGATAAAATTTCAAGAATCTACATTTTAGTCCTTATCACATGGGAACACCTTTGAACTACATATGTACATGCCATTTTAATACAAAATATAGTACTTACTTTTGAAGCCCTTGGGGATGTGATGAGATGAGAGATCTTCTAGTTGGACTTCTCTTCTAGTCTAATTGTACCTACGCGTTAAAATAAACATGTTAAGCCGGTGAAGGCTTAGTAAGCACTACAAGAATAATTAAATAAGTAATCATAACAAAATATTTTAAACTCAATCAATTATTGCATATCTACTCACATATAAGTCTCTTCAACTATGCATTGCTTTAAATAAAAATTACCTTAACACATCAGTGATTCACTTTTGTTCTCATTTCACTTTCTTAGCCCAAAGTAGACTTTATAGAACACACCGGATATACGGAACAGATACAGAGGTGCATTATGATGCACAAGTGAACAGAGAGCACCAATGTGCTAATAATCAGAGAGCACCAACGTGCTGATAATCAGAGAGCACTGACGTGCTAATAATCAGAGAGCACCAACGTGCTAATATCAGAGAGCACCAACGTGCTAATATCAAAGAGCACCAACGTGCTAATATCAGAGAGCGCGCTAAAGTTCCTTAATGGCATGCCACTAATATCCCAGTAGTTCTAAATTTCGTCTACTTGGGCATTGAAGCTGAATCTCATATATTTAAATAATTCACATAAAATTTCAAAAGGATAAATAACAATAATTTAAAATTCTCGTAGTACTTATAACAAAAAGGTTGAAATGATATATGTTATTCTTCCTTCACTCCTTAACCTTCTCTTTTCCTTTTTCTTCAATTCGGTCCTCTCATTTCTTTTCTTTTTCTTCAATTTCATATAAACATATAACATTTATAAGTTAAAAATAATCAAATAAACTTCCTGTACTATTTAATAAAATAAACATGTATAATAAAATAAATTCATCCTTTCTTACTTTTGCTCACATTTCAATTTAATCCTTTACTCATAAATTTATTCAAAGCTGTCCTTTTGTGTCATAGTCACTAAATTATTTATTTCCAGAGCTACAGAACTCCAAATGAAGAACCGTTAATTTTTCCTGAACCTAGACTCACATATATTCATACCATAAAATTTCCAGAATTTTTAGCTTAGCCAATTAGTACAGTTTATTCATCAAATCACCCCTGTTCTGCTGTCTGGCAGTTCTGACCCGTCTTCACTAAAAATTAATTATCTCTTTATACAGGATTCAGATGATGTTCTCATTTATTTATATTGAAAATAGACTCATTCAGGATTCTAAACATATAAATTTAAGCCCCTAATTATTTTTCTTCAATTTTTTATGATTTTCTAAATTCAAAACAGAGGAACCCGAATTCATTCTGAACCAGTCTTACAAAAATCCAAATATCTCAAAATAAAAAATTCTTTTTCTTTCCTTGTTTCTTTCATATGAAAATATACTCAATAAGCTTTATTTTCATATCTCACTCAGCTTCTAATTCCACTTCTACGATTTTTGGTGAATTTTCAAACTTACTCTACTGCTGCTGTCCCAAAACTGTTTTCTTATAGCTTGTTTTGCAATTAAGTCCTTTATCCAATTCTAATTTCAAATTCTTTCGATTAAGCCACTAATTCATCATTATGTTCATCATATGATATATTCAAAAACTCTAAAACTTCAAAAACTTCAACTTAAATTCATCAAAACTTTGTTCTAAAACTTATAAAGCATCAAAATTAAAAGAAAAGGACTAAATTAGCTTACCTCTTAAACATCCAAGCTTAAATCATCAATTTCTCCTTTTTCTTTCTTTCTTTCTTTCTTTCCCCTGCTCTCTGTTTCGTTTGCTTCTCTGTTTCTGTTTCTCTCTTTTTTTTGTTTTATATATATAATAATATAATAATATAATAATATAATATATAATATAATAATATACTTAAAAAATCTCAGATTTTTACACAATACACCGCCTCAACTTTACAAAATGGCATAATTGCCATTTTGGTCTTTCATAATTTCTTTTAATCTATAATTCAACTTTTACTTTCATTTCAATTTAGTCTTTTTTATTTAATTACCTACCCAAACGTTAAAATTTTCTAACGAAAGTTTAATACCACATTACTAACATTTTATAAATATTTATAAAAATATTTCCTATCATATAAATATTCATGCAAATATATTGAAATAAATTTCTCTTTAAATCGGATTTATGGTTACGAAACTATTGTTCCGATAACCTTGAATTTAGGCCATTACACAGTAAATACGGTTGGGATTGGGATTTTACAACTCAAGTAGATCTGCAAACTGATGGAGGGCATTGAAGTGCCAGCTAGTAGAAGTCTACAGCTGGAATTGTTGCGGGTTGGGGTACTGCAAATGCTACCCATAATGAAAAATGATACAATGCCTTTTTAGAAATTTATAAATCAAAAGAGAAGTACCCCATTAATAAATATTACATGCATGGATAGTTGGGTTGAGACTGGATGATTGTGCTTTACAAGCAGCTAGTTTATGATCACCTTTAAAACCTTGACACATATTTTACAAAATTTTCAAAGCCCTGCAACCAAGAAATAAATATTAAAATTATGTGTCACAAAAATGTCTATTTCACAATCACACAAAAAGAGAGAAATAAAGGAACTCACTTGTCTGAGCGGCTGATTATTCACCACCGCACGTGGCACATATTCTTGAGGTGCCTTCAGATGTGCAGTCTTATTAGCATATTGCAACAGAAGCTGCATTTTATTAATTTGGAAATTCAATGTTAGAAAAAGCAAAAGAGGAGTGTTAATTAAATACTAAGAAATGTAGCCAACCTCATATCCAAATCCAGTAGTATAACTTTTGTTGATTATCTCCTCATTCAATCATAGCTTTTCACTACAATTTTTCCACAAACTCAACAAATTTCCCCTTTTAAACTTTGTTGCTCATGTGCGTGAATGATTTCCAAGTACTCTTTCTACACTACAGTAGAGCAATTAAACACAAGCTGGAGACGAGTACAAATACTTATGGCTAATAGTTATTACCACATCAGGCTAAAAATGGATGACACAGCTATGTATAGTGTTTAAGTGGCATTTTTCTTTTCCATGCTGCACATTGTTGCATAAACTATAATTAGTTACAGTAGCAAAAAGAAATTGAACTTCATTAGTTAATAATAAAAATATATTAAAATGAAGAATGGAGTTGTAAACCTGGCAATGGATTTCAGCATTTCCCCAAGGGACCAATCGTTGATTGATAAGGTCAGTGTGGAAGATCTTGATGAGGTCATTGGAGATAAAGGAGGCACAACGTAGGCATAAACTTATTTCATAGTAGTAACAAAGTAACCCTGTCATCGACATTATCTAAAGAGGAATGGGAGGGAGAAATAAGCCAGAATATTGCAAGAGCAGCCAGAATATAGAAGATCAATGGTTGAAGATAAGCTATTGTTTTAGTGGTAGCTTTTGCACAGTGTTGAACCTCTATTGTGCAAGGCTTCTTATAGTTGAGAATTGGGATGATAAGTATTGTTTTTTTGTAACATCCTAAAAAAAAATGGAGCATGAATAATGGGAGCCACGGCAAAAGCATGGAAATTCCATACACAAACAAAATTTGAGATAAGCATGGGTTGATTTTTAATTTTTAAAATTCTTCAAAAGAATGTGCATAGATGGAGTGCCTATTAAGGTGAAAAGATGACTAATAAAAAGTTACTTTTTGATATAATTAGTGGTAATGATGACTCACCACTAATTAAAATTTCTCATGAATATGCATAATTCTTGGCATGGTGGGGTAAACATGTATTTTGGTGATAAGAGGCATGAGGTGGATGGCATGGGAGATGAATTAAATTCTTTAAAATTGGGTGCATTGGCTGAACATTCAGCCCTTCAATTTTGTTTGTAAAAGAAGAAGCCGAAACCTCTTAGCCATACCTCTTCTCCCTTCTTGCGTGTTAGACATTTCTTCCTTTGGTTGAATTTTGTAAGTGGCTTCACTCTATTCCTTTCATCTTCTTTTCTCCCTAGCTGAAGGTTGGCCGAATATCACATCTTTGCCAACTCATCTTTATCCTTAAGTTGAATCGGTGGAAGTTGGATCTATCATCGTTAAGGTAAGGGATTTCTTCATGGTTTACTTCGATCTCTCATTGCTCGGTTATTTTGCAAATTGGATCGAAGGTTATGACTAATCAATTATTTTAGGGATTAAATCAGTTGCTCTTCTCTATTCGTTGACCTTTGGAAGTAGTGGTAAGTCGAAATCCTCTCCATAAACAACCATTTTCTCTCATCGTGGTATTTTTTTTCTGATCGAGTGTTAAGGTGTAATAGGTGCCGATGATCAAGAAAGTTTAGTCCTTACCGTAATCAGGTGTGTAATCTCACACCTCTTTGAATGTTTGCATAAATTGTTCTGTGATTCGTTCGAAAGACTAAAAGGCCAGAAACTGGCATCTGTGACCACTCGACGTACGCATGTTCGAAGTGGTAATCCTATTTTGCAATGAAACAGTTTTGGTTAATAGCAGTAATGTGGAGTTGAAAAATCACCAAAAGTAGTGGAAATTGAATTAGAAAGTGAAGGAGATATGGATTGAAACATAATTGAGTCTATTTTCTTATAAAAGAAACAGAGAAAGCAAAGGATTAGTATATTTTGATATTTTTAGATTTTTGTGAGACTGGTTCAGAGTGATTTCGAAATCCCTTGTTCTGACTTGGAAAAAATCATTAAAAATTGATAATAACTAATTTTGGCACATAATTTATACGGTTAGATTCCTTAATGAGTCTATTTTTATAAGAAACAAACTAGAATATCATTTGAAACAAAAAGATAATTAAATTTTAGCAAAGAATGGTCGGAATTGCTAGACAACAGAAAAGGGGAGACTTTGAGGAATAAACTGTACTAAATGGCTAGGCCAAAAATTCTGGAAAAATTACAGTAAGAAGATATATGAGTCTAATTTCAAGAAAATTATACGGATCTAGATTTTGAGTTTTCTAACTCGATTTATGGTCAATTTATTCAATATGATGCAGATGGACAGTTTTAAATTGTTATGCCCAAATTAGTAGTTAAGTTGGATTGCGAAATTACCGAATTACCCTTGGAGGGTAAATTACCGAATTACCCTTAGTGGGTACGATTGCCGAATTGAGATAATACTTAATGGGCCAATTTGATAATTTGCTTAATGGGTCAATTTGATAAATTGCTATATGGGCCAATTTGATAAATTGCTATATGGGCCAATTTGATAATTTGCTATATGGGCTAAATGTGTTATTTGATAAATGGGCCATATTGATATGTGACAAATGGGCCAAATGAAAATGCATACTATATGTACATGATTTGCATGGGTTGGGATTTTGATGAAGAGAAGCTCTGGTAGCTTTGCAACAAAATTCTGGTGGCTTGTCCACAAATTGGTAAATGGCTAAATGCCCAATTTAAAATATGGCTAAATGCCCAGTTTGATTTATGGCTTAATACCCAGTTTGGTGTGTTGGCGGGGTGGGTAACTAAAGCTCCCCACAGGTGTGCTGGTTAGTACGGGTGGTGTGTAGCGGATGGAAATTAGGTTGGGTTGGGAATTGCATATCACTTGCATATTATATTTTATTTTTAATGGGCTTAGACCCAAATAATTGCTTAATAAGATGTTGGCCCAGTGGTCAATGGTAAGTGGGTTACACACTGAGTTCTAGTAACTCACGCTGTTTTCCTTACCCTTTTCAGGTAATGATCCGTGATGGAGACTTGGGCTGTGGATGACTCGGTGGGGGTCATACTACAAATAATGGGTTATTTACATTCTAAATTTCTTTTTAAGTACTTTTATTTATTTTTGCTATTTTGTAATAAGGCCTCTGGTTAAATTTTTATAGATGTTTTACTTGTGGATGGATTTTATAATATGATTTAAATACTTAAGTGGATTTTTTTTTTCTAAAAATGGAAATAAATGTTTTCTTAAATAAACGTACGAAAAGGGTTTCATTCTCATTTTTTAAAAAAAAAACTCAAAAATTTTTCTGTAACAAATTTTTAAATCCTTGTATTCAAATTACTTTCGATTTCTTTAAATTTTCTCGAAATATATTAAATCCAATTTTTCTAAGTTTCAATTTATATGACTCAAATTATTAGATTTAGTAATCAACCTTAGTTCTTAATAACTCCATGTCAAAATGTTTCTTTGAAAATCTGATTTCTCTAAAAGACTGGATGTTTGTTCACTTGTGTGACATGCTAAATCTGGTCTTAACGCATGGGCCGGGTTTGGGATGTTACATTTTAATTGGTATCGGAGCAAGGTTTCAAAACTCGATTGTGGTTTGGGCTAAAAAAAATATTTTCAAAGCTGTTTAAAGTGTTAATTTATAATGCATGTTCTAAAGGAAGTATGGCACCACGAGTATCCGGCACCAAGTCAAGTAAGTGTATGTGAATTGAATAATTCTTATTATTGTGATATGCCTATAGGAACACTCTAGAACTCTTAGTTTTAGGTGTTGAAATCATAGAGATTGAGACTATAGGATGCGTTTACGAAAACAACTCTATCTCTTATATCTCATAAAATATCATTAATAAACACTGAAATAGTATACTGATCCATAAAAACTTGTAATCAGATTAAATCGAAATACCCAATATGAGCACTAGGGGACGTGGACGTGGACGTGGTAGACATGGCCGTGGTAGAGGCCGAGGTGCTAGGGTTGCGTCTGAAGCGCCAGGTCTTATGCCAGAAATAGACGCACCTGCGTCACCCGGGAGTGAGACTGGATCACACGACCACATGAGAGAGGACATTGCTTTGACCCAAGCAATGTTGCGATCCTAGAAAGGGTTGCTGAAGCTAGAACTGGGCCAGCAGCTCGTGGATCAATATCAGAACGACTTAAATCAAGTGGTACCGAGGTTTTTAGGGGTGTCTCTGGTGTAGCTCCGAATGTAGCGGAGTATTGGCTCGAGGCAGTGGAGTGAATCATGGATGATTTGGAGTGCACCACCGAGTAGAAACTAAAAGGCGCTGCATCCTTGTTGAGGGACGAGGCGTATCAATGGTGGCTTACTGTTCGAGAAGGCACTCAGGCTGAACTTGTTACTTGGGATTTCTTCAAGACTGAATTCTAAGGAAAGTATGTCGGGGCAAGTTATGTGGATGCCCGGAGGAAAGACTTCCTGAATTTAGTCCAAGGAAATAAGTCGGTGGCAGCTTACGAGGCAGAATTTCTACGCTTAAGCCGTTATGCTCGGACAATTGTGCCAACCGATCATGAGCGCTGTGTACGTTTTGAGGATGGCCTGAATAATGAGTTGCAAGTACTGATAGCCCACAACAAGTAAGGACTTTTACCAAGCTTGTGGAGAAAGCGAAGATAGCCGAAGAGGCTAAGCACTCGGAGCGGCGAAACCGAGAAAAAGATAGAGGAAAAAACAAGAGGGACTTTAAGTATTCAGGTTCTGCTAGAGGGCTTCAGAAGAGGCCCAGGAATGACAAGGCCATTCAAGCTAGAGCACCTGTTACTACCAATCAAATTTAACCATGTACTGACTGTAGAAGACGACACCCTGGTGAATGTTGGAAGAAAACTGGTGGTTGTTTCAAATGTGGTTCTAAGGACCACCAGCTTAAAGATTTTCCTCGACGGATCGCTTCGAATCAGGAAGCTTGTAACCATGAAGTACAGCCAACTAGAGGCGTTCAGCAGCCACCGAGAGGCCGTGGGCAAGGTTGAGGTGGTAATGGCGGAGGACGAGGTCAGGGTGTACCAGGTAGAGGTATTGGTTTCAAGGGTAACACCGAGGCGAGGCAGCCAGGACTAGTTTATGCGGTCAGACGTCGGGAGGATGGCGATGCACCTGATGTAATAACTAGTACGTTCTTCATCTTTGATGTACCTGTTACTGCTTTGATAGATATCGGATCTACCCATTCATATGTTGTTAGTGCTATATCTGGAAACCTGAACGTTAGATTTGGGATTTTTGATAGAGAGATGACCGTAATTAGTCCTTTAGGACAGTCGGTAATCGTGAATAAATTGTTTAGAGACGTGCCTTTAAAATTTTAAAGAGAAATATTTCTGACGGATTTGATGGAAATGCCTTTCGGCTAATTCAATCTTATTTTGGGCATGGATTGGTTGGTAAAACACCACGCACAATTGGATTGTGCTGCAAAGCGGATGTCAATAAAGACTTTGGAAGATAAGGAAGTAGTAATGATAGGTGAACGAAGGAATTACCTGGCAAATGTGGTATCTGTTTTAAAGGTAAAAAAGTTGGTACGAAAAGGGTGTTGGTACGAAAAGGGTGTGGCGCATTCTTAACCTTCATTAGTGCTTTGGATGCCAAGGAATTATTGGTGGAAAATGTTAGAACGGTGAAAGAATATTCAGATGTCTTTCCCAAGAAACTTCCGGGTTTACCTCCAGACCGGGAAGTAGAGTTTGGCATTAAGCTTTTGCCCGAAACGGCTCCGGTGTCCATTGTTCCTTATAGAATGGCACCGAAGGAGTTAGCGGAGCTTAAGGCTCAAATCCTGGAGTTGTTAGATCGGAGATTCATTCGACTGAGTGTGTCACCATGGGAAGCTCCGGTCTTGTTCGTCAAGAAAAAGGATGGGTCGATGCATATGTGCATTGATTATAGGCAGTTAAATAAATTGACGATCAAGAATAGGTATCCATTGCTGAGAATAGATGACCTGTTTGATCAGTTGAGAGGAGCTTCAGTTTTCTCCAAGATAGATTTGAGATCGAGTTATCATCAACTCAAGGTTAAGGAGACGGATATTCATAAGACAGCATTTCAAACTCGTTATGAAAATTATGAGTTCTTGGTGATGCCATTTGGATTGACCAATGCACCAACTGCATTTATGGACATGATGAATCGGGTCTTCCAACCCTACTTAGACCAGTTCGTGGTGGTGTTTATAGATGATATCTTGGTATATTCGAGGAATGAAGAAGAGTATGACTCACATCTGCGCATAGTATTTCAAATATTGCGAGAAAGTCAACTTTATGCCAAATTCAGTAAGTGTGAATTTTGGTTGAAGGAAGTGACTTTCTTAGGACATGTTGTGTCGGCCGAAGGAATAAGAGTTGATCCTCAGAAGGTGGAGGCTGTGTTAGATTGGAAACCACCAAAGTCAGTGGCCGAAATTCGGAGTTTCCTAGGATTGGCTGGTTATTATAGACATTTTGTTGAGGGGTTTTTGTTGATTGCTGCACCCCTAACTAAACTGTTGCGAAAAGGAGTACCATTTGTGTGGGCAGAGAAACAACAAGAAAGTTTTGAGAAATTAAAGAAGATTTTGATGGAAGCGCCAGTACTGATTCAACCTAAAGCTGGAAAAGAATTTACTGTTCACTGCGATGCGTCACACACGGGCTTGGGATGTGTGTTGATGCAAGGTGGTAAAGTGGTGGCTTATGCATCTCGCCAGTTAAGGCCACACGAAGTGAATTATCCCACTCATGATTTAGAGTTGGCTACGGTAGTATTTGCCTTGAAGGTTTGGAGACACTACCTATATGGTGAGAAGTCGATCATTTATACGGGCCATAAGAGTCAAAAGTACCTCCTTACCCAAAAGGAGTTGAACTTAAGACAGCGAAGGTGGATAGAGCTGTTGAAGGATTATGACTTCTCAATCGAGTATCACCCCGGAAAAGCTAACATGGTGGCAGACGCGTTGAGTCGTAAGGTGATATCAGATTTGAGAGCAATGTTCACTCATCTCAGTCTGTATGAAGATGGTAGTCTGTTAGCCAAACTTCAGGTGAAGCCTGTGTGGTTAGGTCAGATTAAGGACAAGCAATTATCAGATAAAAAGTTGGGTTCCTTACATCAGCAAGTGGAAAGTGGTATGAAAGGGGATTTTGGATTGAATAATGATGGAGTTTTGTGTTTCCGCAGAAGAATTTGTATGCCCAAAGATTTGAAACTGAGGCAAATGATTCTGCGTGAGGCGCATAGTAGCCCATATGCTATGTACCCTGGGGGAAATAAAATGTATCGAGAACTTCGTGAGCAGTGTTGGTGGCTAGGGTTGAAACGGGAGGTTACTGAATTCGTGAGTAGGTGCTTAACATGTCAGCAAGTGAAGGCAGAACATCAAGTGTCGTCGGGATTGCTGCAACCGGTGAAGATTCTATTATGGAAATAGGAAAGAATAACGATGGACTTTGTTAGTGGGTTACCCTTAACGCCTACTAAGAAAGATTCCGTTTGGGTAATAGTGGATCGATTGACGAAGACTGCCCATTTCCTACCTGTTCTTACGGATTACTCGCTGTAGAAGTTGGCCAAGTTGTATGTATCAGAGATCGTGAGGTTGCATGGGGTACCAGTATTTATTATATCGGTCAGGGACCCTAGGTTTACACCACAGCTTTGGGAAGCTTTGCATGAGGCTTTGGGAACAAAGTTAAACTTTAGCACGACTTTCCACCTCAGTCAGATGGACAGTCAGAAAGAGTAATCCAGATTTTGGAAGACATGTTAAGGGGTTGTTTAATTGACTTCAGAGGTAGTTGGGAGGATTTTCTACCGTTGGTAGAGTTTGCATATAATAACAGTTACCAATCCAGTATCCAAATGGCACCCTATGAAGCGTTATATGGGCGTAGGTGTCGTACCCCTACTTGTTGGACTGAATTGGGGGAGCGACAGTTATTGGGTCCTGAACTAATATCAGAGATAGAGAAAAAAAGTAAAGGTAATTCGAGCACGGTTAAAGGAAGCTTCAGATAGACAAAAATCTTATGCGGATCTGAAGCGTAAGGATATTGAGTTTGCGGTGGGAGATCAGGTATTTCTAAAGGTTTCACCGTGGAAGAAGATTTTGAAATTTGGACGAAAGGGCAAATTGAGCCCAAGGTTCGTCGGGCCTTATCGGATAGTGAAGCGTGTGGGACCAGTTGCCTATCAGCTTGAGTTACCTTCGGAGTTGAGTCAGATTCATAGTCCTTTCTATGTTTCTATGTTGAGACGTTATCAATCGAATCCGTCTCACATAGTACCGGTAGAGGAAGTTGAGTTAAGACCTGACTTGTCTTTTGAGGAGGAACCAGTACAAATTTTAGATCGAGATATAAAGGTACTAAGAAAGAAGTCAGTACTGTTGGTTAAGGTTCTATGGCGTAATCATGGAGCGGAGGAAGCTACGTGGAGCCTGAGGACACAATTCGGTAGCAATATCCTCATCTCTTTTAATCGGGTAAATTTTAAGGCTGAAATTTCTTTAAGGGGGCAGAATTGTAACATCCTAAAAAAATAGAGCATGAATAATGGGAGCCACGGCAAAAGCATGGAAATTACATACACAAACAAAATTTGAGATAAGCATGGGTTGATTTTTAATTTTTAAAATTCTTCAAAAGAATGTGCATAGATGGAGTGCCTATTAAGGTGAAAAGATGACTAATAAAAAGTTACTTTTTGATATAATTAGTGGTAATGATGACTCACCACTTATTAAAATTTCTCATGAATATGCATAATTCTTGGCATAGTGGGGTAAACATGTATTTTTGTGATAAGGGGCATGAGGTGGACGGCATGGGAGATGAATTAAATTCTTTAAAATTGGGTGCATTGGCTGAACATTCAGCCCTTCAATTTTGTTTGTAAAAGAAGAAGCCGAAACCTCTTAGCCATATCTCTTCTCCCTTCTTGCGTGTTAGACATTTCTTCCTTTGGTTGAATCTTGTAAGTGGATTTACTCTATTCCTTTTATCTTCTTTTCTCCCTAGCCGAAGGTTGGCCGAATATCACATCTTTGCCAACGCATCTTTATCCTTAAGTTGAATCGGTGGAAGTCGGATTTATCATCGTTAAGGTAAGGAATTTCTTCATGGTTTACTTCGATCTCTCATTGCTCGGTTATTTTGCAAATCGGATCAAAGGTTATGACTAATCAATTATTTTAGGGATTAAATCAATTGCTCTTCTCTATTCGTTGACCTTTGGAAGTAGTGGTAAGTCGAAATCCTCTCCCTAAACAACTACTTTCTCTCATCGTGGTATTTTTTTTCTAATCGAGTGTTAAGGTGTCATAGGTGCCGACGATCAAGAAGGTTTAGTCCTTACCGTAATGAGGTGTGTAATCTCACACCTCTATGAATGTTTGCATAAAATGTTCTGTGATTCGTTCGAAAGACCAAAAAGCTAGAAACCGGCATCTGTGACCACTCGACGTACGCATGTTCGAAGTGGTTTGCAATGAAACAGTTTTGGTTAGCAACAGTAATGTGGATTTGAAAAATCACCAAAAATAGTGCAAATTGAATTAGAAAGTGAAGGAGATATGGGTTGAAACATAATTGAGTCTATTTTCTTATAAAAGAAACAGAGAAAGTAAATGATTAGTATATTTTGAGATTTTTAGATTTTTGTGAGACTGGTTCAGAATGATTTCGAGATCCCTTTCTCTGACTTGGAAAAAATCATTAAAAATTGATAATAACTAATTTTGGCACATAATTTATATGGTTAGATTCCTTAATGAGTCTATTTTTAGAAGAAACAAACTAGAATATGTTTGAATTCTATACAAAAAGATAATTAAATTTTAGTAAAGAATGGTCAGAATTGCCAGACAGCAGAAAAGAGGAGAATTTGAGGAATAAACTGTACTAAATGGCTAGGCCAAAAATTCTGGAAAAATTATAGTAAGAAGATATATGAGCCTAGTTTCAAGAAAATTTTACGGATCTAGATTTCGAGTTTTCTAACTCGATTTATGGTCAATTTATTCAGTATGACTCAGATGGATAGTTTTAAATTGTTATGCCCAAATTAGTAGTTAAGTTGGATTGCGAAATTACCGAATTACCCTTGGAAGGTAAATTACTGAATTACCCTCAGTGGGTACGATTTTTGAAGGTAAATCATTCGAATCAAATCAGGGTTCTTCGGTACACACATTCGATGCTCTAAGTCGCAACTGATAATATCCAGATCTTATATCAATTTTCGAAAACACCGAAGCTCCTTTCAATTGATCAAATAAATCATCAATACGGGGCAATGGATATTTGTTCTTAACTGCCACTTTATTGAGTTGCCGATAATCGATGCACATTCTTAATGTTCTGTCTTTCTTCTTCACAAATAGAACGAGCGCACCCTAGGGAGAAAACTTGGTCGGGTAAAGCCTCTATCTGTCAATTCTTGCAACTGAGCTTTCAATTCTTTTAATTCTATAGGTGCCATTCTATACGGAGCTATCAAAATCGAGGCAGCCCCCGGTATTAACTCAATACCAAACTCTATCTCACGAACAGGTGGCAATCCCGACAATTCCTCCGGAAACACATCCGGGTACTCACAAACAACTGGCACAGATTAAATTTTCTTTTCTGTTACTTTACTGTCAATCACATACGCAAGATAAGCTTTGCAACCCTTTCTCAAATACTGTCGAGCCAATATCGATAATATCACAGTCGGTAACCCATTCAAGTCTGCAGATTCGATCCGAAGTATTTCGTTATTCTGACACCTCAAATCGATAGTCTTTTGTCTGCAATTCACTATTACATTGTATACGGTTAACCAATCCATACCAAGGATGATGTCAAATTCATTGAAAGGTAATAACATCAGATCAACCGGAAAACACATGTCTCGAATCATCAAAGGCAGTTCTTGCACACTTTATCCACCAACACACATTGACCCAAAGGGTTTGAAACTCGAATCACAATTTCGATGAGACTCAACGGTAGAGTCTTCATCGGATACTAATGTTTCACACACATATGAATGAGTTGAGCCGGGATTAATCAAAGCAGTTACATTAGTATCAAAGTGAGTGAAAATACTAGTAATAACGTCCAGAGATAAAGCCTCCTCTCTAGTACGGATGATATAAGCTCTAGCCGGTACACGGGTATCTGCTCGGATAACCGCATCTGAAGTTCCCCTCTGTGCACCACTCCTGCCTCCCCCACTACGAGCTGGTCTACCTCTAGCTGTAGTGCCGCTCAGTCTCGCGCTCTGAGTAGTACCCTTCTCAATAGTCTCCAGACAATCCTGAACGAAGTGATTTTGTGAACCACACTGGTAACAAGTACGATTAAAGGATTTACCCTAGCACTCTCCGAAATGCTGTCTACCGCACTACTGACACTCAGGTTTGCTTAATCGAGCATTGCCGACACTAGCCACTGATGTAGCTCGTCAACTCACTGGTAGCCGATCTCAAATAGAAATCCCAGTATTGGTTTTGGGTCGACTACCATTGTTCTTAGACTTTTTTGTTGCCATCTGTGAAAATTTACTCGTGGATCTCTTCTGAAAATCTTTATTTTCAACTTTAGCTTTCCATTTTTCTTTCCCCAGTTCTTCAGCTTTACAAGCTCTTTCCACTAGCACAATGAATTCGTTAACCTTAAGAATGCCAACCAGGAGCTTTATATCTTTATTCAGACCATCCTCGAATCTCTGGCACGTAGCAGCCTCAGAGGATACACATTTGCGAGCGTAGCGACTAAGTCACACAAACTTGCGCTCATATTCAGACACAATCATATGGCCCTGTTTGAGCTCGAGAAATTCTTTACGTTTGGAGTCTATAAAACGCTGACTTATGTACTTTTTACGAAATTCTGTCTGAAAGAACTCCCAGGTCACTCTCTCTTTCGGAACAACTGACACGAGAGTATTCCACCATTAGCAGGCAGAATCCTGCAATAATGATATGACACACTTCAAACACTCATCGGGTGTGCAAGACAGCTCATCAAAGACACGACCAGTACTATCGAGCCAAAATTCAGCTCGCTCCGCATCATCATCATCCTCAGCTCTAAATTCTTGAGCTCCATGTCTTCGTATACGATCAACAGGAGGTTTAATTATTCTTTCACGGTTTGCAACTGGAGGTACAATCGATATTACAGGGGGAACATTTGGATTCAGGGGTGGTTGAACAGTCAGATTGGTTCATATGTAATGACTGAACCAATCATTCATCATGCTATAAAAGGCATGTCTAGCTCCCTCATCAGGATTACTAGTAGCCGGTCAAGATTCCTCTGGCGCGATCCCATGCGCGGGAACGGGTGCCACACTATCAACATCATCAGCTAAAACTCGTTCAGGATCGGGATCCATTACTATATAAGAAATAAACACATTTCACTGTCAGAAGTCATCACACTATCACATTATGAAATATGGCATGTATAGCTAGACTCACACGCGCCACGTTAGTCCGAGAACCGACTAAACCTGGCTCTGATACCAATAATTGTAACACCCCTATCTCGTATCTGTCGCCGACTTAGGGTTACGGGCATTACTAAATCAATTACCAAGTAAAAACAAACATTTAATAAAATAAAATTTAATAATATCACATGCTGAGTTCATATCAAAATCGCATAATTGAATTACATGAACATTTGTAACACCCCAAACCCGGCCTAGAAGTTAAGCCCGAATTTGGCGTGTCACATGGAAGTTTTTTTTTTTTTAAAACCATCTTTGAGATTGTTAAAAACTTGTTCGAGATTTACGGCCTCTTTGTTAAAACCGAAAACACTTAAGCAATTGTTATCTACTTGAAAACGTAATTATCTTTAAAGACCCCTTTTTGTTGTGAAAACATATTTGAAATAAACAATTTACGAAAATGGGATGTTTGGGAATAGAGTTGCAGAAGCATTTTGAAAGAAAATCTTAGGCCTTATTACAACATTTAACCCAAAATGGTAGAGTAATAAAATAAACAAGAAAGAAGTCTGAAGTCCGAATAAACCATTTCTGAAGTATGGTCTCCATCGAGTCATCCATGGCCCAAGTCCACGTCATTGAGTATTACCTGAAAAGGTTAAGAAAAAGGGGGTGAGTTACAAGAACTCAGTGTGTAATCCCTTTACCATCATCCACTGGGTCGAAACACACATAGCAATATTTTGGGCCTAAGCCCATTTACAATTATAACATAATAACATGTATATAATATGCATATGATATGCAAATCCCAAACCAAAACTAATTTCCATCCGCTACACACCACCCGTACCAACCAGCACACCTGTGGGGATCAAGTCAACCCACCCCGCCAACACACCAATAGCAGGCATTAAGCCAATTATAACATTTGTGGCAGAGCCACCGAACTAGATTGTGACAAAGTCACCGAACTAGAGGCATTAAGCCATTTAAAATATTTGTGGCAGAGCCACCGAACTAGATTTTGGCAACAGGCCATTTAAAATATTTTGGCAACAGGCCATTTAAAATATTTGTGGCAACAGGCCATTTAAAATATTTGTGGCAGAGCCACCGAACTAGATTTTGGCAACAGGCCATTTAAAATATTTGTGGCAACAGGCCATTTAAAATATTTGTGGCAACATGCCATTTAAAATATTTGTGGCAGAGCCACCGAACTAGATTTTGGCAACAGGCCATTTAAAATATTTGTGGCAACAAGCCATTCAAAATATTTTGGCAACAGGCCATTTAAAATATTTGTGGCAACAAGCCATTTAAAATATTTGTGGCAACATGCCATTTAAAATATTTGTGGCAGAGCCACCGAACTAGATTTTGGCAACAGGCCTTTCTTCTCTTCGTCATTTATCCCAACCCATGCAATCATGTATGCATATTCAAAGCATAACAATATTCATATTTCAACATAAGGCCCATAACACAAGTTGGCCCATTAAGCAATCTAGCAAATTTGGCCCATTAAACGATCTAGAAAATTTGGCCCATTAAACGATCTAGCAACTTTGGCCCATTAATCGATCTAGCAATTTTGGCCCATTAACAAATGTCACATTTGGCCCATATAACAAATATAACATTTGGCCCATAAAGGGTATTTTCGTAGTTTGGTCCATAGGGACATTTCGTAATTCGGCCCATTAAGGGCATTTTCATAATTCGGTAATCGTACCCACTAAGGGTGATTCGGTAATTTACTCTCTAAGGATAATTCATAAATTTTACCCACCAAGGGTAATTCGGTAATTTTCGCCACCCAAGGGTATTTCAGTAATTTACCCTCTAAAGGTATTTCGGTAATTTAGCAACCGATGGGTATTCGATAATTTACCCTTCACGGGTATCTCGATAATTTCGCAACCCAAAGGTATTTCGGTAACTTACCCTCCAAGGGTATTTCGGTAATTTACCCTCCACGAGTATCTCGATAATTTCGCAACCCAAAGGTATTTCGGTAACTTACCCTTCAAGGGTATTTCGGTAATTTCACAACCCAAGGGTATTTCGATAATTTACCCTCCAAGGGTATTTCAGTAATTTCGCAACCTAGGGAATTTCGGTAATTTACCCTCTAAGGGTATTTCGGTAATTTTGCAACCCAGGGGTATTTCAGTAATTTCGCAATTCTGGACTTTAACTACTAATTTGGGCATAAAATTTTAAAACAGTCCATCTGCGTCATACTGACTAAATTGACTATAACTCGAGTTAGGAAACTCCAAATTTAAATCCGTAAAATTTTCATGAAACTAGACTCATATATCTTTTTACTGTAATTTTTCCAGAATTTTTGGCCTAGCCATTTAGTACAGTTTATTCCTTAAAATTTACCTTGTTTCACTGTCCAATGATTCTGACCTCTCTTGACTTAATTTCAAATATCTCACTTTACAGTTTTCATATACTGCTTCAACTTGTTTCTATTGAAAATAGACTCACTAAGGAATCCATACATATAAATTATAACCCATAATTCATTTTGTACAATTTTATATGATTTTTCCAAAACAGATCAGTGAACCCCAAAGTTAATCAGAACCAGTCTCACTAAAATCAAGATATCTCAGAATATAAAATTCCTTTTCCTTCTCTGTTTCTTCCATATTAAAATAGACACAGTAAGCTTTAATTTTATATCTTATTCACTTTCTAATTCCTTTTCTCCTACTTTTAGTGATTTTTCAAAAACATGTCACTGCTTCTAACCGAAACTGTTTTATTACAAAACATGATTATCACTACCATCAAACGCACGTCCGAGTGATCACGGATACCGGATATCAGTTTTCTTCGATATTTCTACCGAATCACAGAATATTTCATGTAAACTTTCAGAGAGATGTGAGATTTTCTCACCATTTCAAACATATATTTGGAAAAGTATGAGATTACACACCTTATTCGGAATCCGTAATGCGATGCTCTCCACGGCACCAAAAATCGGAGTCACTTCTTACGAGGGATAGGTTTTCGATTGACCCTTTGATAAAGTACTTCTAGACCTTGCAACCAGCATAAACTCTCTCATGGCAAGTCCCTAGACTCTCAACCATGTTACAAATTAGTCCCCTCATTAGCTAGCTTAAGCTTTGGGGGTTCCAAAAATACAAAAATTATCAACTAAAGCCATCAAAATCACTTACTAATATGGGAGATAGCATGGCTGAAAGTTCAAACCCCAAAGCTCCATTTCTTCATCAATTTTCGGTGGAGAGAAGATAGATGAATAGTAAAAGATGATAGCATCTTTTACTCATCTTGTTTTATTCATTTTATCCCCTAATTCCCACCTATTTTGACCAAAATTAAAAATTATTGTCCCCTATGTCACATGGCCAGCCTACTCACTTAAAACAAGGCCAAATTGCACAATTGGGGCCTCCAATTAATAGCCCATAGCTATTTGGCATCTTTAGCAATTAAAATTAAACTTTAGCACTTTATGCGATTTAGTCCTTTTTCGAAATTAAGCCCTCAATCGCTAAAATTGAGACACCAAAATTTTCATGCATCCTTATAAACATGTTATAATATAGAATAACGTGAAAATAATTTTCTCTATCCTCGGTTTAGTGATTCCGAGATCACTGTTTCGACTATCCTCTAAATCGGGCTATTACAACCTCCATGCATTTTTTTTTCACCTACCTCATTCTTTTCAAATCTCATCATTATATTTTTTTTTCTCTTTCAACAAATCACTCTCCATCATTCCTTTTTCCACAAATCACTCTCCATCATTCCTTTTTCTCCCATTTCTTTTTTTATTCTTTTTCTTTTATTTCATCCTTTAATGATGTCATGGATGACACTTGGAAGAGCACATCAAAATAAATCCAAAATTTGCAAAAGATGAGATTTGAACCCCTTCCCTCCATGCTCTCCACTTGATGCCATAACCTCTTTACCAATAGTTCATTTATGATAACAATTTACTCACTTTATTTCCATAAGTTTTGATGCCTCTTACTATTTCTCCTTAATAGGCTTAAACACTAACTTTCATTAAGGCCCAACTTGAACCCGAAACTTCATAGAACCCCGTAACTTTCTAAAATCATCTTCTTAATAAGTCCAACTTGAAATAATGCCATTCTCTTATTCTCAAAAATTTTAAACACTCCTACGCCCAAAGCCCAATGGGCCCAATCCTACTAGGCCCAATTTCGGGATGTTACAACATTTCACTTAGTATCGATTTCCTTTTTGTAAATATGTTACACCCCACATGATTTATCCACTATTGACCGAATTGGTAAATACATAATACATTCAAACATTTAACAATTTCTACTTTCAACCGTACATTCAAACCTATACTTAAGGCCGAATATATGTATAAAGCAATACACATGCAATAACCCAAACCAATGAACATTTTGATTAGTAGCATACTTCACTTATAACAATTTCCTCTATTACAACCATGCTTTATAGAACTTAGCAAAGATCACAAAATCATTGACATAAATAGGTAATCAACTTTTCCACTTTCTAAAGGCATTTGTCGAATCATATGACACCCAAATTATCAATATTAAACGTTGTTAAATTTTTCATCATACCTATAATATCAACTAGCTCATACTAGATTTTATGATTAAACCACCATTTATCATATATTTGACTTACCAATAAGTCCATTATCACACCTAACACCAAGCTAAAATTTTAAGACATGTCATAAGTGCAAAACACCTCACTCATACATATATAAGAACCAAGAAATAAATTTCCATATTAAGATTACATCAAGGCCGAACATACATAGATGCTAACAACATGATCAAACATAACTAACTCAATCCCAAGCATAGAAATATAGCCATTTTCGCATGGCATTTGTATATACATTTGCAGAATAACATGTAAGTCTATTCTAGGAAAGCTAGCTTATTCATGCCATAATATTAAGTTCATTTACAAAAGAGTACCAAAGGTTGATAGTGTGCTTGACTACGACACAAATTCCTGAGCTTGAACTTCGACTTTAAAGATCTATAAAACAATGCAACAACTACACCACGTAAGCTTAAATAGCTTAGTAAGTTATAAACAATAAGGTAATACATATAAACCAAGCAATTCCCCAGTCTCTTTTAATATACAATCAATCTAACTATTAAACAAGTCATATTATCGCAAAACCTAGTAGGTTATCATTCATCAATAATTTACCTCTTCAATCTCAAGCGTACAAATCAAATAATCATAGACTCCGTACCCATATCGAAGTGTTTTACCTAATCTTCATTTCATCAGAATAATGAACTATTATCAATAGATACTTACCTGACACTTTCATTTACCTTTATTAGGTGTTTCAGTCTTTGAAGAGATGAAAAACAATAATTCGCACACCCAGTGATTGGAAAATGAATCCGCACACATAGTGCCATTCTACTGATCTCGTACATAGTGCCATTCTACTGATCTCGCACACACAGTGCTCGGTGAATAAATCCGCACACACAGTGCCATTCTACCGATCTCGCATACACAGTACTCGGTGAATAAATCCGCACACATAGTGCCATTCTACCGATCTTGCACACACGGTGCTCGGTGAATAAATCCGCACACACAGTGCCATTCTACCGATCTTGCACACACGGTGCTCGGTGAATAAATTCGTACACACACACAGTGCCATTCTACCGATCTCGCACACACAGTGCTTGGTGAATAAATCCGCACACACAGTGCCATTAATCCATCTTCTCATTAGTACTATGTGTACATATGATTTCAATTCCATCCATATAAATACACATACAATTAAAGATTTAAAAACAACTCATTTCTTTTATCACCTTGTATCACATTCATACTAAATTAATTATTCAATACCATCACCTATTTCCAAGATCCATATTTAACTACTACTCAATCCATAAATATTTATCCAGCCCTATGCTACCGAATTTCATACATAAACCAACCACACATTCGGCTATTATGAATGTTTAATCCCAATCCACATCACATTCGGCAATTAAAGAAAAACCGGATTTCAATATGCTTATTTCAACTAATCAAGAGATATACATATTTACATGCATATAATAAACCCCACTCGGCTAGTCTATTTTAATATTCCCATGTATCATTCGGAAACAACTATTATACACACACATATATATATATAAATCCTCATTTTCAATTTCCAGCATCAATCACATTCCATTTTCACGTATAACTATACCTTGATACATATACAAATATTCAATCCACCCAATTAATTCAAGCTTACATATATAAATATGCATTTTAATCTCATTTCGAATATAATAAAATATTTCCCATACTACATTCGGCTTTATACAATTAAGTCTATTATTTCACTTTAGCATATACAATTCAATATTGAATAAAATTTGTATCAATCCAATTGCTTACAAACTTACCTCAGAATTATATGATTTAAGCTTTCCCGGTTACTCGTTTACCTTGGTCTTCCCACGATCCAACTCCTTCCCCTTTTATTCTTAATCTATAATATATCAAATAAAGCTTGTTCACATTTAATTCTATTCAATTTCATCTAAAACTCAATTTTATAAAGTTTACTATTTTACCCCTCAATTATTTAAGCTTTACAATTTAATCCATATAGCTCAAAATACAAAATGTCAACAATTTGGCCTTCTTCATCAAGGGCCGAATGTTCACCTCACCATTCTCAACTCCTTTCTTCCATTATTTAGCTAATTAACCCCTTTCTAAAATTTTCTTCTTATCAAACAACCTAATACCCGAAATTCTTCTAAAATTCTTAAGGGATTCTCCTAGTCTAGTTCGTTTCTAATATGTGCCATATTGAATCACATAATCCCCCAAATTTATATCCATGGTTATAATCGAAACATGCCATCTAACATACATTTACAAATGGGCTAGTTAATATGCATGTTAATAACCTCAAAAACGTTGAATTTAATAAAAACTAAGCTTAGATACCAACCTTAGCAAGTCATGCATAAACCGAGATGAAGAGAGCTTGATGTTTATTTTTCTCCTTTGTTTCTTTCATGCCTTCGGCCACTTGAAGAAGAAAAGATGAACACTCATCTTTTTATTTTTTTTATTTCCTTTCTTTTACTCAAATTATCAAATATAATAATACACCACTAACTATAAAAAAAAATTGATATTTAATGCTCATGTAGTCATCATGCCGTCCATTACAAACAAAATGGGTTGTTTGACATGCAAGTCCTTTCTTTCAACTATTACTTCAATTAAACCCTTTTATTTAATGAATGCTACTTTTATACTTTATCTATTTAATCCTTTCTCTCAATTCAAGCACATTAAGAATAAAATTTGCACAATTCAACACACTCTTACTCAATATCACTACACACGAAAATAAAATAATATTATGAGATTTTTTTTTCGGCTCGAATTCGTGGTCCCGAAACCACCGTTTCATTTAGGGTCGTAATTGGGCTGTTACAGGTGGTGTGTAGCAGACGGAAATTAGATTGGGTTGGGAATTGCACATCACTTGCATATTATATGTTATTTTTAATGGGCTTAGACCCAAATAATTGCTTAATGATATGTTGGCCCAGTGGTCAATGGTAAGTGGGTTACACACTGAGTTCTAGTAACTCACCCTGTTTTCCTTACCCTTTTCAGGTAATGATCCGTGATGGAGACTTGGGCTGTGGATGACTCGATGGGGGCCATACTACGAATAATGGGTTATTTACATTCCGGATTTCTTTTTAAGTATTTTTATTTATTTTTTCTATTTTGTAATAAGGCCTCTGGTTAAATTTTTATGGATGTTTTACTTGTGGATGGAGTTTATAATATGATTTAAATACTTAAGTGGATTATTTATTTCTAAAAATGGAAATAAACGTTTTCTTAAATAAACGTACGAAAAGGGTTTCATTCCCTTTTTTTTAAAAAAAAAATCAGAAATTTTTCTGTAACAAATTTTTAAATCCTTGTTTTCAAATTACTTTCGATTTCTTTAAATTTTCTCGAAATATATTAAATCCAATTTTTCTAAGTTTCAATTTATATGACTCAAATTATTAGATTTAGTAATCAACCTTAGTTCTTAATAACTCCATGTCAAAATGTTTCTTTGAAAATCTGATTTCTTTAAAAGACTAGATGTTTGTTCACTTGTGTGACATGCTAAATCTGGTCTTAACGTATGGGCCAGGTTTAGGGTGTTACATTTTCTGTCAATTTCAAAAATAGCTAGCAAAACATTATAGTAAAATATGTCATTAACTTTTCTTAACATGGCTTTAAATGTGTCTGTTTTAATCTGTATAAATATGGTGATTCGGCTTCACAAGTAATTGCTTTTAATGGTTTATTGATTCTAGTCAATGTAATAATTTATATATATGAAAGTTATTGAAATTTTTGTTTCTTTAAATTTTTAGTAGGGTTTAAATCGTGATTAAGAGTATGGTAAATAATGGTTAGAGGAGAAAATGAATTGATTTGTTTTTATAAGTACCAACCACTACTCTTTCAAATGAAATAGTGTAGAATCTTAATTTAACAAAAAATGGATTTGCTTTTACATTTGAACTTATTTACCATAATATTAATGCAAAAGGGATACTATGAATGATTGTTGCAGATCATACCATAGATAGAAATGGACAAAACACTACGACAACCAGCAAAGCCAAAACTTGATTTATTTATCAAATCCTTGCTATCTCAGCTCAGCCATCAAGATGTAATGTAGTAGTTTATAATATACATAATAATACTAAGTTAACTAATTTAATAATATAATGATGATAATAACAATGTTAATAGTAAAATAAAGAATAATGACAACAATACATTCATGATAATAATAACAGTAATAGAAGGAATAATAATAGTAATAATAATAATAATAATAGTAGTAGTAGTAGTAGTAGTAGTAGTAGTAGTAGTAGTAGTAGTAGTAGTAGAAGAAGAAGAAGAAATATTAAATAATAATAATAATAGTATTAATAGTAATAAAAATAATAGTAAGCAATATACTAATGAACGAATAACAATAAGCTAAATAAATAAGTATCATAATTACGGTACTAGTAATAAAACTAAAATAATAATAGTAGTAATAATAAAATAAAGAAATTCAAAATAACATGAATTACAAGTAAAAATAATAAGGAAACAAAAATAAGATTATCCATATATGAAATGAAATAAAACTAAAAATAAAATAATGAAAATAATACATAGAGAATATATAAAATTTAATATTAAAGGAATGCGGTATGAAATTGAAGTTATTATAAAATTTAGAGTTTAAAACAAGCAGATAAATAACATAAAGGACGAGATTGAAGTTAAAATAAAGTAAAAGGGATAGATTTAAAAAAAAAAAAAAACTCGAAGGGCTTATTCAAAATGCGCGCAAAAGGGTAGCGACCGTATCGAAAATTATTCCCATTTCTTGCGCATCCATGGGTTAAGGACCCTATTGAAAACCCAAAGAAATTTGAGGGTAAAATATGTAAAAAGGAAAAATAACAAAAAGGGGCCGATTGAATGGCGCTGCAATGGGGAGGGATCCATCGCGCAGATATCCCTTTTAAGGGACATGCGTAACCTTGAACCAAACGGCGCCGTTTATTCAAAACCTTAAAACCCATTTTATTCTGTTTCATTTCATTCTCAGTTCAGAAAAAAAAAACCAAAACTTTAAAGCTTCTCCCCTCTCTCCCTTTCGTCTTCCCCACGTCCGGCCTAGGGCCTCCGGTTACTGTTGCACCGCCGTTGTGGGTCGATGGCCGGCGTTTGCACGGAAAGGACTTTCCGGCGGTGACGAGGAGAGCAAGGTACGTACTCGATTTCCCCTTTTATCGTATAAAATAGATGAAACAAGATAAAAAAATGACATAAAGAATGAAGCTTTTGAAATATAAATCACCTTCCGAAAACAGAAAACTCAGTTCTATTGCGATTTAATAATAGGATTTTGCTCTTTTTTGTACTGATTCGTGAATGTGTACCTATTTGAATCTCTGCTTTTGATTTTTATTTCTCGAATATTTGCTTGAATCTCTGTTTTTTTGTGTTCAAAATCTCTTCTTCTTCTTTTTTATTCCAAACCCCTTTACAATGGTTTTTTGATGGCTTTAAAGCCATTTTACAAGACTTTTAATATATTTTTGCTATCATTTCCGTTGCAGAGCGGTTAAGCGGTGGAGCGGTGGTTAGTTAGTGGCGGCAGAGCAAGTGGGGCTAGGGTTTTGTTGTTTCAAAAATTAGTGTTGGGTTAATTTAGGTTTTAGTGGGCCATCCGACTTGGGCTCGGGTTTTGGGTAATTTGGGTTGTAAAATGGGCTCAGGCAGATTGGGCCTTCTACTACAAAGAGCATACATAGAAACAAGGTGTAGTTGATGACTTAATGATCCGTAACTCCAAATCGGTGGAATTTATCCTTGTTTAGCTACTTTTCAGCTATTTGATTGGGTATAAATTGTTGAGAAATGTCTTCGTTTGAGGTTCAAGTTGTGCTAAATTTTGCATTCAAGAAATGGAAACTCAAGTGAAGTAAATGTGGGCTAATATTCTTGGAAATGAAAAAATTGAAACAGTTTCCTAATCCTATTGGCCACCTCGAACGGTGCCACAAAAACCTGAAAAGAACTTAAAACATTAAAAAACAAAGGGGAAAAACTAAACGTCGCTACTATCATCACTGTCATTCTTCAATCTGTAATAATCTCTATCACTCCTCAAGAATCTGATTCCTTCTAATTTCTCTTCTTGTATTCTCCGTTTCTTGAACAAAAACTGAGTTCTTCGGATCTATCGCTTCCTTTCTCGTCCCGACTCCCTCCTAACCCTTACCTCTTCTTCATCTTTTTTCTTGGTCTACCAGTCTTTCAACCGAGAATCTGGGCTCATCGTATTTATTTCCTTCTCTAGCCATTTCATGAGCTACTCTGTTTGCTTCTCTAGGTATGTGTCTGAAATTTCTTGTTCGAAATTTGGGTAATCTTCCCCTTATTTCCCTGAAAAGTTTAAGTCTAGTCTAAAATATATTATTTGGCTCGATTGGAATGGCATATTACTTGAAAAGATTGAAGGTCTATCTACAAACTTGACGTATATGGAAACACAATCTTCAAGGATATGCAAATCTTGGATATGATATGCAAATCTTAGACATGATATACAATATTAGAAGATATGGTATGGTATGCAATCTTAGAATATATGATTTGGTTCAAACCTTAACCATGAAGCAAACATAAAAGGTAAGCATTTGATACATTATAGTAATTATGTGCAATTTAGGAAATTTCCTTATTTGCATTTGTATCCATGTGAAGAAGGATTAAGAATAAATATAATCTAATATATATCTTTTGAATTTTATCCCCAATTTTTAAAATAATAAATTTAAAGGATACAATATGCTCAACATTTATATACTTTTTTTGTATATTTAAAATTTAATCCCTAATTTTTTATTTTTAAAAATTTAATCTCTTTATTTTTAAATTTTAAAAATTTAGGATCGTTAAAATTATTTGACATAATTGTTGAAAATACCCTCAATGTTTATGGTTTTTTGGGTTTGAGCTCTTAACCTTATTTTTTATTGACACCCTTAACATTACAATTTTTTTAGAAATCAAACGGGATACAAGAGTTAATCGTCAGTCAAACAACAGGTCAATGAAATAGCCTATGTGGCGTGCCACATAAACACGAGATCATAGATGATGTCATCTATAAAAACAAAATTCTTTAACATTTTTTTTTATTTTGTTTCAATATTCTTAATTCTTCTCTTCTTTCTCTCTTCCCCTCTAGCTCGCCGTTATGTCCAAACCCTACCACCGTTGCCTTCCCTCTCACTCCTCACCGTTGTTCTCACCATAAATGTTAGAAGAGATACTAATATATAGAGAATTATATATAGAATTTATCTGAATTCATCTCTCAAAGTCTAAGAAAAAAATACATCTTCAATCACCAGTTTAATATCATACAATCATTAAAATCCAAAACACCAACTAAAAAAAAAAAAAACTAGCTTTCATCCTATTAACAAATTTTGAAGAACATGTAGAAAACTCAGAATAAACCTTACCATTAACAATCTACAAAGATCATAAACAAAGCAATACAACAAAGGCATTAAACTGGGGATAAAAAAAGGGTACTGACTTTTTCCATGAAAAAGAAGGGCCAACCCATTTGAGAAAAAACATCAACCAATAACACTAGAAAGGTAAGTAAAATTCCCAACTTGATTCAGTACCAAATAGACCTTCTCGATTGAGAACAAAAACCTGGCTCCTTTAACAAAGAATTATTCTCTTCCGCTTCACATTAATCTAATAATCTTTGTCTCAAACTTACCTTTTCCTCATTAACATCATCATCACCCTCAACTCATAATTTTAGCTCCAGCATCACTTCTCCTCCCTCATCATCATTGTTATCATCATTGAAAGTCACTGAATTTTTAGAATAAGAACCCAAATTTCCACTGTTTGGTTCCAGAGAATCTTGGAGAAGGTGAAGCAATAAATGGATAGATGAACTGAAAAACAAAAAAGGATATCAAATATACTGAAAGAAAGCAAACCTAAACCAAACAAAGCAAATTTGATTTTCTAGTTTATCACCATTATGAATGCGCCCCACCAATAATATGGTCCCTGTCTTGATGTCCTTCACAAAACAATAGAAAGGATGAAACTCAAAATAAACACAATTGTCACTAGCAAACTGTGCAATAGACATTAGATTTTTTGCAGATCCAAGGAACATGTAGCACATTTTTCAAATGAAAAACTCTGTTGGAACCGACAAAGGAGGAGGAGCCAACATTATCCACTGGTACAGAAATACCATTTCCCATAAAAAGTCTATGTTTTACGAAGTTACCTCTCGCACACCATCCAGATCGTTAGTAACATGGTTGGAAGCGCCTGAATCTGGATACCAAACTTTGGAGGTCATAGTGTTTGAAGGCAACTAACCTGAAGTAGAGACCATATTAGCCTACAGACCAGGAGTTGACATAGGACCCTTATGAATGAAACAATGAAAATTCGCACAAGACGGATTAGAATACTCTTGAAACTAATGACAATGCACTTGTATGGACTAATGAGAGACACCCTCAAACGATTCATCAAAACGATAATAGCATTTGTGCACAATGTGCCCAATCCGACCACAAAGTTGGCATTAAGGCTTTCTATGAGTGAACTTCCTTCCGCGGCCTCTGGCTTGAAAGGCCCTAGAGCCACCACCCCTATAGGATGATCGAGAGCCTTGATCAAACTGCTTAACATGTCTATCATTAGGCTCATTATGTTTAGCAATATTAGCCTACAAAGAGATACTTGAAACAAAATCTTGCTGTCGAGCCTCACAGTCAATAAGCATCTCAGTAAAAAGATCAAGAGAAATATTCATCGTTGATTCTACAATGCGAATCGACTCATATTCAATAGGCAAACCAGTAAGAACGATGCTAACCTGTTCTTGTTCAGAAAGAACATTTCCTGCAGCTAGTAAAGTATCACACTGACCTTTAATCTTGGCTAAGTATTCTTGAATGGTTAGCTGTCCCTTCTTCTAAGAGTACAAAGAATGCCTCATAGTCGATACTGGCAAAGAAGATTTAGTAGCAAATCGCCTGACAATAGTATTCCACACATCAAAACTCGAACAATCACTAGTAAGATGGACTAGAATACCATCAGAAATGGTGGACAAGAGCCAAGAAGCCAACAACTTGTCTTGTTGCTTATGAAAGACAAAATCAGGATTAGGAATAGGAGTACCATTGCTATCAAGAACAGATTGTGGAGGAACCTGAACAGTTCCAAGAACAAATTCATGCAGGCCATATCCTTCAAGAATTAGTAAAATCTGCTATTTCCACAAAAGAAAATTGTTGTCACTAAGTTTCACCTTATCATGTTGGGGAAACTGATGAAGTTTTCGCGAGGAAGCATATCCAGGATCAGGAGAAGAAGTAGCTACAGGTGTGGCCGTGTGAATGGACTGATGATCATCATCATTACCAAAGACTGCTTCTGTTGCCATAGCCGAAAACCAAGAGAAAGAAAGAAAGAAAAAATTTATGGCTCAGATATCATGATGAGAACTATGGATTAAACCAAGAAATCAATCTTATTGATAAAGAATTTTTTGTTATCTTTCCAAAACACAAAGCATAGTATTTATAATACAAAGCATTATCAACTTAACTAACCACTGACTAACAAACTACCAAGACTTCTAACTAATACCTACTAACTACCATAACTCCATAATTGTCTTTATACTCTAATGCATATCAAGAAATTAATAATGTATTTTCATAAAATAACTAACGTAACCAATGCCACATTTATTAAAAGTATATAAACATGTTTTAAAGTAGAAAAAAATGATTTTATGAAACACACAAGATTTATAGGAGAAAACAATGAGAAGATTAAATAGGCACAGCCTTTTTAAGTTGTGATTTGTGATGGGAAAGAAATTCAAGCATTGTTTAGTTTGACATCAAATACATTGAAGACAATTATTCTTGTTTTTGTCTTTCAATGTGTTTGTTTCTTTTACTTTTATGAAAAACAATATATAATCAAATCAAAGATGCACACACCATGAAAAGTTTTCTATTTATGCTATTTATAATTTCTAAAATTTTAAATAAATAATGATAAAATTACACTTTAGCCCCTAAAAATCATAAAAATTTAATTTAATTCTCTAAAAATTATAAAGATATAAGCTATTAAAATGGTGAAATTGTATTTTTACTATAGTAAAAATATACAATTTAATCCCCCAAAATAAAACTTTCCTAGCTTCACCCCTGATCGATGATGCTTAAGTTTGTCACAAAAAATGGCATTATAGTGGACTTTAATAGCTAAGAAAAAAATTAACGATGTTAATGCTTCTTTAAATTTATGTCAGAATTTTAATTAGAATAAAATATTTTGACTAAATAATGATATTATAAACATTGAAGTGCCAAATTATAAAAGAAGTATAAAGGCCAAATCTCAATTTTTAACACAATATAGGGACCAAAATTTAGATTTAACTATTCGTATATAATTAAAAAGTAGAGGGACTGAAACTAAAAATTAACCATTATTGTTAAGAATTGTGGTGATAGTTTTTTGTCACTGTCTCCAATAATGACAATTTTTTATCGAACTACTTAATTCAAATTTTGATTTTTTTATCGAAATTTTCGGATCGAATCAGATTTTGCTCACCCCTATAGTTTTGAGAGTTTTTCTTGGAAAAATTCTAAATAAAAATTTTAGGGTTTGAAAGGTGAACTATTTATAAAGCATTTTCCCTAACTGAAATAGAATTAAGAATTAGAATTGATTTAAATTAAGGACTTAATTAATAAAAACAATTTTTTATTTGGGCAAGGAATTAGTTTAAAATTAGGAATTCAATACCTTATGGGGTAAAAATAAGAAAATAGAATATTTTAATTGAAAATGCACAAAAATTCCAAACTTAGGACCAAAGAGAATGCGAAGTTTTAACACTAGCAAACTCAATCTTAACATAAGCCTTCAAGAAATTGGTTTTAAGGGATTTGGCCAAGTAGAGAAAATGAATAAAAATCAACAAAGGATGCGATCAAGGGAGTTTGAATATAAGACCTTAGCTTGCTTAACACTTTAACCATTAAGCCTAGTAATCTATTCTTATCAACAATTAATTTTTACCCTATTCTTATTATTCTTTTAAAAAATTTAAATATTATCCCTATTTCTTCTACCCCTAATTTTGGGATGTGACAAGGCAACTCAAGCTGTTTTGACTGAGTATAAAATGTAAGTTTAGCAATTACGGATATCCACAATCGAATTGAATTCTTCTTTATTTAATATATAATTAATTTTAATTTTTTATTATAAAAAATAAATATTATAAATTTAAAATAACGAAAATAATTTAAAAGTTTTTGAAAAATCATAATTTTTTAGAACTATTTATGGAAAGGGCTTTCTACATAAATTTACATAAATATTTGTGGTGAGGATTGAAACTCAATCAAAAAAAAAAAAAAATCGAAAATTGGAATAATAAAGTAAATAAAAACCCAAACTTTTGAAAGTAAATATTTTTTTGAAAGGAAAAGATTTGATATTTTTTGTTCAATTGCTTGAATCTGGTTGGATAGTTTCTATTTTTGTTTTATTAAATTACCTTTTTCTCTGTTTGAAGACTACTTTAGAAAAAGGAGTAACATGCGAAGGAATTGCATTGGACATTGCAAAGACAAAACACACATTAAAAATATGTATTATTAGTTCTGCTGGACTTAAAGATTTTGGGTTATAACACAATAGTAGAAATTATATAAAGAAAGATATTGAATGTTATGGGATCGGGTTTGAGTTATTTTAGATCTATATTTAGATTATTGTTATTTTAAAATCGAATTATTTTGAGTTTAAATCATTCAAATTTGTTGATAGGACTTTATAAAGATAAAAGAACATATTGAAAATATGTAATATTAATTAGATTATTTTAAACTATGATATAAATACTTGAGTTTCAAAATAAGCACTGGATCAATAAAACGCATATGATAATTTAGAGTACTCTAATAAAACACATATTGATAATTCAGATATTAGATAAAACATTTTTAAACATATATGAGACTATAGTGGTAAAGCTAGCTATGGAAATTCTATGGTATCGGATTCACTCCTGCACAGGCCGTAAAATAAGTTGGAACAATTTTGGGGAGCTCCGAGGGTATAGTATGGCGTCGGTCTTCCATAACAAATAAACATCTCCCAGAGTAGTAGAACTTGAGTTCTTCTGTGTTTACTGCATGAAATTTGTGGAGATGCTCCTATAAGTCCGAAAACTATATCCGCAACTTGCCGGACCGTATAGGTGGATCCTCTTGTGAGTCCCATAGCTAAATCCCAAAATTCATTAAAACAAATAAGAGACAATAAAGTATATTAAACACAAATATGGATGTGAAGGGAAAATGAAAACAATTTATTCGATATACCTGGATTTAAATTTGTCCTAAGTTGAATGGCCGATTGGAAGTATGACAGAGGATGATGTGCAAAGTCGAAACATGTGCCATGTTTCATCCATTCCTGGTGCCAAAACTCAAAGTCTGTCCGTGTCAATGCCAAGTTCGGCCATAGTGTGGGCAATTGGTTCCAAAGAGCTACATCACTCATCAACGTAATCTTTTAAATAAGAAACAAAAAATTTGATTAGATTATAGATAAATTACTTAATAGTTTCAAGCGAAAGAATGTACGTGATGCGTATAAGGAGTTGTTATGGTCCAGTAATGTGTTGGCCGGGTGCAAGGATTCCTTGCATTGTATGGGGGCACAGCGTGTCAAGAGCATCTCGTGCCCAAATTCCATGTATTTTGAATTCAGCTTGGGATTGGGAGTTTACAGCTGAGAGTAGAGCTACAAACAGAGGAGGCCACCAGAGTGCCAACTTGTAGAAGTCTACCACTGGAATTATTACGCGGGGGAACCGCAGTTGCTACCCACATTAATGAAAAATGATGCAATGCATTTTTACATATTTACAAATCAAAAGAGAACTACTCCATATATAGATATTACATGCAAAGTTGGTTGATGAGATTGGATGATTGTGCTTTGCAAGCAAATGGTTTATGATCTCCTTTATAAGCTTGGCACACATATTTCACAAAATTTTACTTCACAATACACCAAGAGAGAGAAATAAACAAACTCACTTGTCCGAGTGGATGATTATTCACCACCACCCATGGCACATATTCTTGAGGTGGCTTCGGATGTGCAATCTCGTTAGCATATTGCAACAAAAAGTCGCATTTTATTAATTTGGGAATTCAATGTTGGAAAAAGCTAAGGAGAAGTGTTAAATAAATACTAAGACATGCAGCCAACCTTATATCCAAATCCAGAGTATAGCATTTGTTGATTATCTCCTCATTCAATCTCATCTTTTCACCGCAATTTTTCCACGATGCTTTCAACGGCCCCCTTTTTCTTTGTTGCTGCTCAAAAGAAATGAATTCCAAGTGTTCTTTCTGCACCACAGTGAGAGTAATTAAACACGAGTTGGAGACGAGTACAAATACTTATGGCTAATAGAAGTTACCACATCAAAGCCGTAAATGGATGACACAACTATGTATAGTGTTTAAGTGGCATTCTTCTTCTTCATGCCGCACATTGTTGCATAAACTATAATTAGTTACTGATGAGAAGAAAGAAATTGAACTTCATTAGTTAATAATGAAAATATATTTAAAATGAAGAATAGAGTTGTAAATAGAGGTGGACATAGGCCGGGCCGAGCCGGGTTCGGGCCTGGCCCAAGCAAAATTTTAAATCTATTTTTTAGGCCCAGGCCCAGCCCGGCCCGAAATATGGGCCTAAAATTTTGTCCAAGCCCGGCCCGAAGAAAATTAATAAACCCAAGCCCAAATTTCTACTGCCCATATTAATTTTTTTAAGTTTTTTTTCATTAAATAAAAAAATTTAAAGCAAATATTAAAACAAATAAAAAATATGTAATTTTTTTAGCTTTTTTCATTAAATAAAAAATTTTAAAACAAATATTAAAACAAAAATAAAAAATAAAAAAATATGTAAATTTAAAAAGTATATTTAATTAAAAATAAAAATATATATTTAATATAAAATTTGGGTCGGGTGCACCGGGCTCTGCCAAAAAAGTTTTATTTTGAGCCCGCCCATTTTCTAAACGGCCTCATTTTTTTGCCCAAACCCATATTTCGGGCCTATATTTTTACCCGAACCCTCCCATTTTTCGGGGGGGCCGTCGGGCCGGGCCGGGTAGCCCAGCCCATGTCCACCTCTAGTTGTAAACCTGGCAATGGATTTCAGCATTGCTCCAAGGGACCAATCTTAGATTGATAATGGTATGGAGGTCGTGGGGGGAAGACCTTGACGAGGTCATTGGAGATAAAGGAGGCACAACGTGGACATAAACTTGTTTCATAGTACAATGACAGAGTAACCTTGTCATTTACATTATCTAAAGAGGAATGGGAGGGAGAAATAAGATAGAATATTGCAAGAGCAGATGAATATAGAAGATCAATGGTTGAAGATAAGCCATTGTTTCAAAGTGGTAGCTTTTGCACACCATTGAACCTCCATTATGCAAGGGTTCTTATAGATGAGAATTGTGATGATCACTCGTTGTTTTCTATCACTTTCGAAATCATGTGACGATCATCCCTAAAAGAACAATTATACACCACTTTAAAAAATTATTTACATGAAGATTGTTTATTTATGTATGAAGGTTTTTTCTTTTTCTAATTTTACTTTGGAAATTACAAAAATAATCAACATTGTAGTTATAACTAATACTAGTTTCAATCACATGTAATATATTCCACGTTGATAAAATAAGTCTAATTTTTCCTAACATGGCTTTCGGTTTGTCTGTTTCAATATTTATAAATATGGTGAATCAACTTCACAAGTAATTGCTTATAATGGTTTATTGCTTATAACAATTGATATATATGAACTTAACCAAACATCCTCAAAGTTGTTGGAATCTTTGTTTCTTCAAAATTTTAGTAGGGTTTAAATCTTGATTAAGAGTATGGTAATTAATGGTTAGAATAGAAAATGAATTTATTTATTTTTATAATTACTGCTATTCTTTCACATGAAATAGTGTAAGAACCTCAGTTTAATAAAGATGGATTTGCTTTTATCAAAGTCTCAAGGTTATAAGGTAGCATTGGTTGGCTGGTATTTTTATGCGTAAAAATATATCTATTTTTGTTAAATTGAGATTTTTTCTACATTTGTATATGATTCACACTAGCAAGTTCTTTCGTTTGTTGAGTAAATTAAATTATCGAAGGTGTTCAAAGTCAAATATTAACTTAAATGTTGCAATAATTAATGCAACAGAGAGACTATGAGTGATTGTTGGAGATCATACCATAGGTATAAAGAGAGGAAACAGTGGGACAACCAACAAAGCCAAGACTTGATCCATTTATCAAATTAATCCTTGCTATCTCAACTCAGCCATTAAGATGTAATGTAGTAGTTTATACTTCTGAGTTTGGTTTCTCAAGTATTAAATTTATTAATTAGATTTATCCATATTGAAATTATCTCAAGTTTTCCTAGCATAACCAGTGTCACATTTATTAAAAAGTAAATAATCATGTTTTAAAGTAGAAAAAAAAGATTTTACAAAACACACAAGTTTTTATAAGAGAAAATAGTGAGAAGATTAAAAGGGAACATAGCCTTTTTAAGTTGTGATTTGTGATGGGAAAGAAATTCAAGCATTGTTTAGTTTGGCATCAAACACATGATTCTTAGTTTTGTCTTTCCCTGTGTTTATTTCTTTTACTATTATGAAAAACAATTATATAATCAAATCATAGATGCACGCACAGGGGGCTGGCACAAAAATTTCACATTAGTAATAGTAAAATTGTAACTTAGTGATAAAAAATGATAAAATTTTAATTTAATTATCTAAAAATTATAAAAATATAAGTTATTGAAATGGTAAATTACATTTTGACTATCGTAAAATTATACAATTTAATCTCCCCAAAATAAAATTTTCCTAACTTCGTCCCTAATTGACAATACTAATCTAAATTTACCCCTAGGTCGTATTTCTAGATCCGTCAGTATGCACACAAAATTTCCATCACCAAAGCTTCGTGTAGTTGAAATCTTCGCCTTTGCATCTTTTTGTTTTGATTTGTAACAAACTTGCAAGTATAACTATGCCATTTTGGAAGGACAATCAGAATGCTTTTGAAGGAAACCTTAACAATGAAGCAAAGAAGCATTTAATACATTAATGTTTAAAAGTTACTAAAACTCTTTATTTGCAACTCAATGGTTATCCAAATCGAATTAAATTCTTTTTATTTAATATATAATTAATTTTAATTTTTATTATAAAAATAAATATTATTTCTTTAAAATAGTAAAAATAATTTAAAAATTCGTAAAAATCATTATTTTTGCAAATATTTATGGAAAGGGCTTTCAAATATGTCAAATAATATTTAAAAAAAGCATAAAACAAAGTCAATTTTTTTAAAATAAGTTTAAAAATCTAAAAGAAAGATTAATATGAAAAAATTTAACAACTCTTCATAATTTCTATTTATGCCCAAAAATGATAAAAATTTGATTTAATTCTCTAAAAATTATAAATATATAAGTTATTAAAATTGTGAAATTACATTTTTACTATCATAAAAATATATAATTTTATCCCCCAAAATGAAACTTTCCTAGCTTCACCCCTGATCGACAACGCTAATATAAGCTTGTTACAAAAAATTGGCATTATAGTGGACGTGAAGCTAACAAAAAAAAAACTAATAATGTTAACGTTTCTTTAAATTTAGGTCAAAATTTTAATTAGAATAAAATATTTAGACTAAATAATGACATTATAAACGTTGAAGCACCAAATTATAAAAGAAGTATAAATGTTGAAATCGGGTCTTTAGATAGAGAAACAAGATATATAAATTGTGGATCAGTTTCATATATCGGGTTGCTTGAGAAAGAGCATACATAAAAACAAGGTGTAGCTGATGACTTAATGATCTGGTAACTCCAAATCCATGTCCATTGTAATCGGTGAAATTCATCTTTGTTTAGCTACTTTTCAGCTATTTGTTAGGGTATAAATTGTTGAGAAATGTCTTCGTTTGGGCTTCAAGTAGTGCTGAATATACCATTCATGAAATGGAAACTCAAGTGAAGTAAATGTGAGTTATGGTGACTCAATAGCTTTCAAAAAACAAAATTAAATTCTTGGTGGTGATTGAAACTCAATCAATAAAAAAGGGGGAAATTGGAAAAATGGAAGAATAAACAATTATTAATGTAAATAAAAACCCAAACTTTTGAAAGTACATACTTTTTTGAGAGGGAAAAGATTTGATTTTTTTGTTCAATTGCTTGAATCTGGTTAGTGAGTTTCAATTTTCGTTTTATGAAATTTCCCTTTTCTCTATTTCCAAACTTTCAATTATTTATCTATTTATGTATGAAGGTTTAATCCCAACGCTTTGATGGACAAAAGAAAACATGTGCAAAACTATCGAATATTCCATTGACAGTAAACAAAAATGGATTTGCTTTCACATATCAACTTACCTACCAAAATATTAATGCAAATTCCTTTATCAAAACAATGCTTTGAGTCTCAAAATTATAATGTAGAATTGGTTAGCTAGTATCTTTATGCATCAAAATATCCTTATTTGCAGGTTTATCCATGTGAAGAAGGATTACGATAAAATATTCTTATTTACAGGTCTAACCACTACCAAATTTACTGGCAAAAATAAAGTAAATTAGTTTTTCAAGAAAATCAGTCAATTTTAATTTTTATACAAATAAATATTAAAATATGATCACTCGTTGGACACCATCAATAAAAATTAATAATTATTTAAAGAGATTGAGAACGGCCCGTCTCGGGTTAGGAGGCGAATCGTTAATGTTGCCCGATCGTAAATTAGACAGTTTCTCGTTCAACTAACAAAAGAAATAATTTTATTGGAAATGATATCTTTGAGATGAAAAGATAGGTGATGGATTGAAATGGATACGTATTTGAAACAAGAAAGAACCTTTAATAAAAATTAAAGACCCGAATCTTATAAGTTTCAAATTGATGGAATGAGTTTCGAAACAAAATCGAGACCCACTATCTAGCGAGATAGGAACCAACGGTATGATATTTCGAAATAAAACCGAGACCCACTATCTAGCGAGATAGGAACCAACGGTATAGGTAGATGAACGCCACACCCGAAAGGATGATAAGTTCAAATAAGGAAAGAACGACGCCACTAGAAAACTAGATAAGTCAATTCAAACCTCGAGAATTAGGAGAGTGTATACTCACCAAAAGAAAATTTTCTTTCATTCAAATTCAAGTTGTTATTTTTGTTTCTTGTATTTCATTATAGTATAGTTGAAGTTTAAAAAAAAAAAAAAAAAGGGAACCCTCGTCCTACCTTGGCCTGTTTAGATTGTCAAGTTCTTCTCTAAGAAGACGAACGACATTTGCTTGCTTATAATCCCAGTGTTTTACATACCACAACATTTGCTTGCTTATATTCCCAGTGTTTTACAAAGTATACTAACTAAGACGAGCCCTTGTCTGTATAATTAGTTAGCTCTATAAGATGTTGGAAATCAACTATAGTTGACTTCTCACAATTGTTACCTCCTCCAACATATCTTGGTCATCTCTTGGCTTTTCTACATTAAACTGCTTTCCAGCTTCATGCTCAATTAGCTTGAAACGACCTACGAGTTGCTAGTAAGTCAATTTCCTTTTGTTAGTTGAACGAGAAACTGTCTAATTTACGATCGGGCAACATTAACGATTCGCCTCCTAACCCGAGACGGGCCGTTATCAGAGATATTGTCATATTTATGAAAAGGGTTTTCAAATTATCAAATAATATTAAAAAATGCACAAAGCAAAGTTAAATTTGTCAAAATAAGTCTAAAAATTCAAAACAAAAAATTAATAGGAAAAAATCGAGAACCGAACTATAATGGACAGTTTAGAAACTCCAAAACCCCCGACTGTATATTAATAGTCTATTTATTTATAGTAAACAAGACGCACCTATGTATTACTAAAATATTTGAATTCAACATTAGTTATAACCATATATACCACAAAAAATAAAATTATAATTAAATTAAATTTAACAAAAAAAATTAACGATGTTAGCACTCCTTTAAAATTACGTCAGAATTTTAATTAAAATAAAATATTTAAACTAATTAATGACATTAAAAACATTGAAACACCAAATTATAAAAAATAAAAATAAAAATTCAAGCATAAAGTTCAAATCTCAAATTTTAACATAGTATAGGTACCAAAATTGAAATTTAACTATTTTTATATAATTAAAAAGTTGAGAAATTGATTAATCATGAAGGTTGCACTTTACAAGCACTCATGTATTTCTTTCAATAAACCACATGTACATATTGATTATAACATTCTAAAATAAACACAACATTTTAACATAAGTCTTATAATTACTTTAATACTTGCTTTCAACTCTAACATGTAATATCATATCATTATATTAATTACACATAAAATATTTCATTACACATAATCTGCCAAAATATTGTTTGTTGTTATCATCATACTGTAAAATGAACCCGACTACAAATTCAATGCATTTAGGGAATATTATTTGAGAAATGTCTTCATTTGGGGTTCAAGTTGTGCTGAATATTGCATTCAAGAAATGGAAACTCAAGTGAAGTGCATGTGGGTTATGGTGTTTATTGTGAGTATAGGCGCTGCAGGGTTCCATAGAACTTAATAAATTTCAAAAAGTGTGGGGATTGAAACTCAATCCATAAAAAAAGAGAAAATCGAAAATTGGAAGAATAAACAATTAATGTAAATAAAAACCCAAACTCTTGAAAGTAAATACTTTTTTGAGAGGGAAAAGATTTGATTTTTTTTGTTCAATTGCTTGAATCTGATTGGTGAATTTCCATTTTCTTTTTATGAAATTTCCTTTTTCTCTGTTTCCAAACTTTCAGTTGTTTAGCTAATTATGTATGAGGGTTGCAGTTTATAAGATTATAAGAACTCAAGTGTTTGATAAAAAGGATTTAAATTAATCCCAAAGCTTTAATGTACAAAAGAAAACATGTGCAAAACTGTCAAAGATTCCATCGACAGTAAACAAAAATGGATTTGTTTTCACATATGAACTGCAAATTCCTTTATCAAAACAATGCTTTGAGTCTCAAAATTATAATGTAGAATTGGTTAGCTGATATTTTCAAGCATCAAAATATATCTATTTTTGTTATGATTCACACCAGCTGACAGAAAGATTCCTTCATTTGTTGAATAAATTAAAATTATTGAAGGTGTTCAAGGTCAAATATTAACTTAAATGTTACAATAATTGATGCAAAAGGAAGACTATAAGTGATTGTTGCATATCATACCATAGATAGAAAAGGATAAAACAGTGGGACAACCAACAAAGTCAAGACTTGATTCATTTATCAAATCCTTGCTATCTCAGTTCAGCCATCAAGATGTAATATAGTAGTTTATACTTCTGAGTTTGGTTTCTCAAAAATTAAATTTATTATCAAAATTCAACGTTTCCAATAATTCACCATGCTTGTTTGTTTTTCTTTTTACATATATAGATATTACATGCATGGATGGTTGGGCTGAGACTGGATGATTGTGCTTTGCAAGCAGCTGGTTTATGATCTCCTTTATAAGCTTGGCACACATATTTCACAAAATTTTCAAAGTCCTGCAACCATGAAATAAATATTGAAGTTACTTGTCACAAAATGCTACTTCACAATCACACCAAGAGAGAGAAATAAACAAACTCAGTTATCCGAGTGCCTGATTATTCACCACCACCCATTGCACATCTTCTTGAGGTGGCTTCAGATGTGCAGTCACGTTAGCATATTGCAGCAGAAGCTGCATTTTATTAATTTGGAAATTCAATGTTAATTAAATGCTAGGACATGCAGCCAACCTTATATCCAAATCCAGTAGTATAGCATTAATTTGTTGATTATCTCCTCATTCAATCTCAACTTTTCACTGCAATTTTTCTACAGTGCTTCAACTGGCCTCGTTTTAACCTTTGTTGCTCTGTGCTACGAATGAATTCCACAGTAGAGTAATTAAACACGAGTTGGGGACCAGTACAAATACTTTTGGCTAATAGAATTTACCACATATGACGCATATTGTTATCGTCCCTAAAAAACAACTATACACCACCTTAAAAAATGATTTGCATGAAGATTACAAAGATAATAAAATTGGTTATTTATTTATGTACGAAGGTTGCAGTTTACAGACCCTCAGATGAAAAGGATTTAAATTAATCCCAAAGTTTTAATGTACAAAAGAAAACATGTGCAAAAGTATCAAAGATCCCATTGACAGTAAACAATATAAATGGGATTACTAAGTTAATGGCTAAGAAGTTGATTTCATGCATGGTAAATTGTTAAGATATAAAATTGTACATTATATATATATATATAAAAACCTTCCATTGAATGCCTAAAAAGCTCTTTGGTTTTTCATGAAGTTAGAAACTGACTTGAGAAATTCATGGTTCCCTTCACTAAGTACCAACCACAACAGCATCAAAACAATTTAGAAGAAATGGATTTACCTACCATAATGTTAATGTAGAATTGTTTAGCCGTTATTTTCATGCATGAAAGCTAATCCAATTTTGCTAATCATTTTTATTAAATTGTGCATGTAATAGGCCAATTTTGGCATGGCCCAATAACAACCAAACAAAATTAAAAACCAATAACAGTCCATCAGTCCAGAATAAAAATCAATACAAGCCCAATCTAATTCTGGCCCGATTGGCCCAAAAACATTAACATTTCCAGAAACCCAGGGTTTCTGGAAGTTTCAAGCGCCGCAACCACGTCAGCCACACGCCGCAGCCCCCGCCCGCTCGGGCCTCCACGTCACCCACGAGGGGTTCTCCCCTCCGTACGGCGGTCGTACATACAAAGAAAAACGAAAACACAAAACAAAGAACAAAGAACAAAAAATGAGCAAACTACTGAAAAAAAAAAAATAAAAGCTCTTGTATTTTCCTTTTTTATTATTGTTATTTTCGGCTATAAAAGGGGAACACAAAATACATTGTAAAGGTTCACGATTTTACGATACATACGAATACCAAAAGAGTTATTTGGTGGTGATTTCAGATTTTTGATTCCTCATTTTCAATTGTTTTTTAGATTTTTTTTTCATTTTTATTCGTTTTTCTTTTGCATGTGTAAGCAAAACAGAGGAGAAGGGTTTACCTTGAATCGGAGCTCGTCTTCTTCGTCGCGATTGAAGTAAGAAGGGACTTCGAGGCCGAGGTTGGATGCCTTCATGCTCCACCAGTCGCCGTTCATAGTGATATTCTAGTGCCAGATCGGAGGTTTTTGTTTTTTTTTTTAATCTGCCGATTAGGGGGTTTGGGTAGAGTTAGTTTTTTTTTTTTTCTCTGTTTTAAGGCAAATGAGGGATTGGGGATTTAGGTTATTTTTTTGGTCTTGTTAAGTTGCATGAAACGGCACCGTTTAGGGCCTGTTTCAGTGGCTCTAAAACGGTGCCGTATAGTTCACGACCCGACAGCCTTTCGCCGTATAGGTGGCTTCAGATGTGCAGTCTCGTTAGCATATTGCAGCAGAAGCTGCATTTTATTAATTTGGAAATTCAATGTTAGAAAAAGCTAAGGAGAAGTGTTAAATAAATACTAAGACATGCAGCCAACCTTATATCCAAATCCAGTAGTATAGCATTTGTTGATTATCTTCCTCATTCAATCTCATCATTTCAGTGCAATTTTTCCACAGTGCTTCAACCCCCCCCCCCCCCCTTTTAAGCTTTGTTGCTCTGTGCAGCAAATGAATTCCAAGTGTTATTTCTGCACCACAGTAGAGTAATTAAACACGAGTTGGAGACGAGTACAAATACTTATGGCTGATAGAAGTTACCACATCAGGCCAGAAATGGATGACACAACTATGTATAGTGTTTTTAAGTGGCATTCTTCTTCTTCATGCTGCACATTGTTGCATAAACTATAATTAGTTACAGTAGAAGAAAGAAATTGAACTTCATTAGTTAATAATGAAAATATATTTAAAATGAAGAATAGAGTTGTAAACCTGGCAATGGATTTCAGCATTGCTCCAAGGGACCAATCTTAGATTGATAATGGTATGGAGGTCAGTGGGGAAGACCTTGACGAGGTCATTGGAGATAAAGGAGGCACAATGTGGACATAAACTTGTTTCATAGTACAGTGACAGAGTAACCTTGTCATTGACATTATCTAAAGAGGAATGGGAGGGAGAAATAAGATAGAATATTGCAAGAGCAGACAGAATATAAAAGATCAATGGTTGAAGATAAGCCATTGTTTCCGTGGTAGCTTTTGCAGGGGCGAAGCCAGAATAATTTTTTAGGGGCAGATGAAATTTTAATTTTTTATAGTTTATATTTTTATAATTTGTACAGGATTAAATTGAATTTTTATAATTTTAGAGGGGGCCAAAGTGAAATTTATCTTTACTAATTTAAATTTTTTTAAAAAATTTAAATGCCTAAATAACAATTTTACATTTTAAGGGGGGCCGGTGCCCATGCCAGCCCCCCTCTGGCTTCGCCCCTGAGCTTTTGCACAATGCTGAACCTCCATTATGCAAGGGTTCTTATAGATGAGAATTGTGATGATCACTATTGTTTTCTATCACTTTCAGAAATCATGTGACGTATCATCCCTAAAAGAACAATTATACACCACTTCGAAAAATTATTTACATGAAGATTTTTTATTTATGTATGAAGCTTCTTGCTTTTTCTAATTTGTACTTTGGAAATTACAAAAATAATCAACATTGTAGTTATAATTAATACTAGTTTCAATCACATGTAATAAAATTCCACGTTGATAAAATAAGTCTATTTTTTTCTTAACATGGCTTTCGGTTTGTCTGTTTCAATATGTATAAATATGGTGAATCAACTCCACAAGTAATTGCTTATAATGATTTATTGCTTATAACAATTGATATATATATATATATATATATGAACTTAACCAAACATCCTCAAAGTTGTTGAAATCTTTGTTTCTTTAAAATTTTAGTAGGGTTTAAATCCTGATTAAGAGTATGGTAATTAATGGTTAGAATAGAAAATGAATTTATTTATTTTTATAATTACTGCTATTCTTTCACATGAAATAGTGTAAGAATCTCAGTTTAATAAAGATGGATTTACTTTTATCAAAGTCTCAAGATTATAAGGTAGCATTGGTTGGCTGGTATTTTCATGCGTAAAAATATATCTATTTTTGTTAAATTGTGATTTTTTCTACATTTGTATGTGATTCACACTAGAGTAAATCAAATTATCGAAGGTGTTCAAAGTCAAATATTAACTTAAATGTTGCAATAATTCATGCAAAAGAGAGATTAAGAGTGATTGTTGGAGATCATACCATAGGCAGAAAGAGAGGAAACAGTGAGACAACCAACAAAGTCAAGACTTGATCCATTTATCAAATCGATCCTTGCCATCTTAACTCAGCCATTAAGATGTAATGTAATAGTTTATACTTCTGAGTTTGGTTTCTCAAGAATTAAATTTATTATCAAAATTAGATTTATTCATAATCGAATTGGATTGAAATTATCTCAAGTTTTCCTAACATAACCAATGTCACATTTATTAAAAGTAAATAATCATGTTTTAAAGTAGAAACAAATGATTTTACAAAACACACGAGTTTTTATAAGAGAAAATAGTGAGAAGATTAAAAGGGAACATAGCCTTTTTAGGTTGTGATTTGTGATGGGAAAGAAATTCAAGCATTGTTTAGTTTCGCATCAAACACATGAGTCTTTCCTTGTGTTTGTTTCTTTTACTAAAACTCTTTATTTGCAACCCAACAGTTATCCGAAATCGAATTAAATTCTTTTTTATTTAATATATAATTAATTTTAATTTTTATTATAAAAAATAAATATTATTTTTTTAAAATAGTAAAAATAATTTAAAAATTCGTGTAAAATCATTATTTGTATGTCAAATAATATTTAAAAAAAAAGCATAAAACAAAGTCAATTTTGTTAAAATAAGTTTAAAAATCTAAAAGAAAGATTAATATGAAAAAATTTAACAACTCTTCATAATTTCTATTTATGCCCCAAAAATGATAAAAATTTGATTTAATTCTTTAAAAATTATAAATATATAAGTTATTAAAATTGTGAAATTACATTTTTACTATCATTAAAATATATAGTTTTATCCCCTAAAATAAAAATTTCCTAACTTCACCCCTGATCGACAATGCTAATATAGATTTATTACAAAAAATTGGCATTATAGTTAAACAAAATTAAATTCTTGGTGGTGATTGAAATTCAATTAATGTAAATAAAAACCCAAACTTTTGAAAGTAAATACTTTTTTGAGAGGGAAAAGATTTGATTTTTTTGTTCAATTGCTTGAATCTGGTTAGTGAGTTTCAATTTTCGTTTTATGAAATTTCCCTTTTCTCTATTTCCAAACTTTCAATTATTTATCTATTTATGTATGAAGGTTTAATCCCAACGCTTTGATGGACAAAAGAAAACATGTGCAAAACTATCAAAGATTCCATTGACAGTAAACAAAAATGGATTTGCTTTCACATATCAACTTACCTACCATAATATTAATGCAAATTTCTTTATTAAAACAATGCTTTTAGTCTCAAAATTATAATGTAGAATTGGTTAGCTAGTATCTTTATGCATCAAAATATCCTTATTTGCAGGTTTATCCATGTGAAGAAGGATTACGATAAAATATTCTTATTTACAGGTCTAACCACTGCCAAATTTACTGGCAAAAATAAAGTAAATTAGTTTTTCAAGAAAATCAGTCAATTTTAATTTTTATACAAATAAATATTAAAATATGATCACTCGTTGGACACCACCAATAAAAATTAATAATTATTTAAAGAGACATTGTCATATTTATGAAAAGGGTTTTCAAAATTATCAAATAATATTAAAAAATGCACAAAGCAAAGTTAATTTTGTCAAAGTAAGTCTAAAAATTCAAAACTAAAAATTAATATGAAAAAATTCAAGAAACGAACTATAATGGACAGTTTAGAAACTCCAAAACCCCCGACTGTATAGTAATACTCTATTTATTTATAGTAAAGAAGACGCACCTATGTATTACTAAAATATTTGAATTCAACATTAATTATAATCATACCACAGAAAATAAAATTATAATGGACTTAAATTTAACAAAAAAATTTAACGACGTTAGCAATCCTTTAAAATTACGTCAGAATTTTAATTAAAATAAAATATTTAAACTAATTAATGACATTAAAAACATTGAAACACCAAATTATAAAAAAAATTTCAAGCATAAAGTTCAAATCTCAAATTTTAACATAGTATAGGGACCAAAATTAAAATTTAACTATTTTTATATAATTAAAAAGTTGAGAAATTGATTAATCATGAAGGTTGCACTTTACAGGCACTCATGTATTTCTTTCAATAAACCACATGTACATATTGATTATAACATTCTAAAATAAACACAACATTTTAATACTTGCTTTCAACTCTAACATATAATATCATATCATTACATTAATTACACATAAAAAATTCCATTACACATAATCTGCCAAAATATTGTTTGCTGTTATCATCATACTGTAAAATGAACCCGACTACAAATTCAACGCATTTAGGGAATATTATTTGGGAAATGTCTTCATTTGGGGTTCAAGTTGTGCTGAATATTGCATTCAAGAAATGGAAACTCAAGTGAAGTGCATGTGGGTTATGGTGTTTATTGTGAGTATAGGCGCTGCAGGGTTCCATAGAACTCAATAAATTTCAAAAAGTGTGGGGATTGAAACTCAATCAATAAAAAAAGGAGAAAACCGAAAATTAGAAGAATAAACAATTAATGTAAATAAAAACTCAAACTCTTGAAAGTAAATACTTTTTTGAGAGGGAAAAGATTTGATTTTTTTGTTCAATTGCTTGAATCTGATTGGTGAATTTCCATTTTCGTTTTATGAAATTTCCTTTTTCTCTGTTTCCAAACTTTCAGTTGTTTAGCTATTTATGTATAAGAACTCAAGTGTTTGATAAAAAGGATTTAAATTAATCCCAAAGCTTTAATGTACAAAAGAAAACATGTGCAAAACTGTCAAAGATTCCATCGACAGTAAACAAAAATGGATTTGCTTTCACATTTGAACTGCAAATTCCTTTATCAAAACAATGCTTTGAGTCTCAAAATTATAATGTCGAATTGGTTAGCTGGTATTTTCAAGCATCAAAATATATCTATTTTTGTTATGATTCACACCAGCTGACAGGAAGATTCCTTCATTTGTTGGGTAAATTAAAATTATTGAAGGTGTTCAAGGTCAAATATTAACTTAAATGTTACAATAATTAATGCAAAAGGAAGACTATAAGTGATTGTTGCATATCATACCATAAATAGAAAGGAATAAAACAGTGGGACAACCAACAAAGTCAAGACTTGGTTCATTTATCAAATCCTTGCTATCTCAGCTCAGCCATCAAGATGTAATGTAGTAGTTTATACTTCTGAGTTTGGTTTCTTAAGAATTAAATTTATTATCAAAATTCAATGTTTCCAATAATTCACCGTGCTTGTTTGTTTTTCTTTTTACATAAATAGATATTACATGCATGGATGGTTGGGCTGAGACTGGATGATTGTGCTTTGCAAGCAGCTGGTTTATGATCACCTTTATAAGCTTGACACACATATTTCACAAAATTTTCAAAGTCCTGCAACCATGAAGTTACTTGTCACAAAATGCTACTTCATGTTGTTCAGAGGTGTGAGGGCAGGAGAGTCTATGCTGAATCCCAAGCTAGGAAAGCAGCTTTCGAAATGGACGATATTCACCTCCCCAGTCTGTTTGAAGTGCCCTTATCTTGCAACCAAATTGAACTTCAACAAGTTTCTGAAGTTGAAAAAACCTAGCCAAAGCCTCAGATTTGCTTTTGATAAGATACATTCGGGTGTATCGAGAATAAGCATCAACAAAGGAAATGTAATAAAGACTGCCTTCAGATGCTATAGGAGCAGGCCCCTAGAGATCTGAAATAATAAGCTCAAAAGGAGCTGAATAAACAATATTTGAAGTAGAAAAAGGAAGTTTATGTAATTTTCCAAGTTGACAGCGACAGGCAGAGCAAACTGAGCTCAGCTTACAATTATTTGATACAATGTTACAATTTTGAAGGATTGTAGTAACAGTCTTATTACAATGATGTCTAAAAAGCCTGTGCCACAGATCAAAAACTGAGTCACCAAAAGGAGAAACCCCCGACTGTGCTGTATGAACAGTAGCTGGAACAAAAGAAGTGTTGAAGTGCTGAGTGTCTGAGAGATCGAATTGGTACAAGCCATTATGAATGCGCCCCACCAATAATATGGTCCCTGTCTTGATGTCCTTCACAAAACAATGGAGAGGATGAAACTCAAAATAAACACAATTGTCACTAGCAAACTGTGCAACATACATTAGATTTTTTGTAGATCCGAGGAACATGTAGCACATTTTTCAAATGAAAAACTCTGTTGGAACTGACAAAGGAGGAGGAGCCAACATTATCCACTGGTACAGACATACCATTTCCCATAAAGAGTCTATGTTTACATGTATATGGAGTTACCTCTCGCACACCATCCAGATCGTTAGTAACATGGCTGGAAGCGCCTGAATCTGGATACCAAACTTTGGAGGTCATAGTGTTTGAAGGCAACTGACCTGAAGTAGAAACCATATTAGCCTGTAGACCAGGAGTTGACATAGGACCCTTATGAGTGAAACAATGAAAATTCGCACAAGACGGATTAGAATACTCTTGAAACTAATGACAATGCACTTGCATGGACTAATGAGAGACACCCTCAAACGATTCATCAAAACGATAATAGCATTTGTGCACAGTGTGCCCAATCCGACCACAAAGTTGGCATTGAGGCTTTCTATGAGTGAACTTCCTTCCGCGGCCTCTGGCTCGAAAGGCCCTGGAGCCACCACCCCTATAGGATGATCGAGAGCCTTGATCAAACTGTTTAACATGTCTATCATTAGGCTTATTATGTTGAGCAATATTAGCCTACAAAGAGAAACTTGAAACAAAATCTTGCTGTCGAGCCTCACTATCAGTAAGCATCGCAGTAAAAAGATCAAGAGAAATATTCATCGCTGATGCTACAATGTGAATCGACTCATATTCAATAGGCAAACAAGTAAGAACGATGCTAACCTGTTCTTGTTCAAAAATAACATTTCCTGCAGCTAGTAAAGTATCACACTGACCTTTAATCTTGGCTAAGTATTCTTGGAATGGTTAGCTGTCCCTTCTTCTAAGAGTACAAAGAATGCCTCATAGTCGATACTGGCAAAGAAGATTTAGTAGCAAATCTCCTGACAATAGTATTCCACACATCAAAACTCGAACAAGCACTAGTAAGATGGACCAGAATACCATCAGAAATGGTGGACAAGAGCCAAGAAGCCAACAACTTGTCTTGTTGCTTATGAAAGACAAAATCAGGATTAGGAATAGGAGTACCATTGCTATCAAGAACAGATTGTGGAGGAACCTGAACAGTTCCAAGAACAAATTCATGCAGGCCATATCCTTCAAGAATTAGTAAAATCTACTGTTTCCACAAAAGAAAATTGTTGTCACTAAGTTTCACCGTATCGTGTTGGGGAAATTGATGAAGTTTTCGCGAGGAAGCATATCCAGGATCAGGAGAAGAAGTAGCTACAGGTGTGGCCGTGTGAATGGACTGATGATCATCATCATTACCAAAGATTGCTTCTGTTGCCATAGCCGAAAACCAAGAGAAAGAAAGAAAGAAAAAATTTATGGCTCAGATACCATGATGAGAACTATGGGTTAAACCAAGAAATCAATCTTATTGATAAAGAATTTTTTGTTATCTTTCCAGAATACAAAGCATAGTATTTATAATACAAAGCATTATCAACTTAACTAACCATTGACTAACAAACTACCAAGACTTCTAACTAATACCTACTAACTACCATAACTCCATAATTGTCTTCATACTCTAATGCATATCAAGAAATAATGTATTTTCATAAAATAACTAACGTAACCAATGCCACATTTATGAAACACACAAGGTTTTATAGGAGAAAACAATGAGAAGATTAAATAGGCACATAGCCTTTTTAAGTTGTGATTTGTGATGGGAAAGAAATTCAAGCATTGTTTGGTTTTGACATCAAACACATTGAAGACAGTGATTCTTGTTTTTGTCTTTCAATGTGTTTGTTTCTTTTACTTTTATGAAAAACAATATATAATCAAATCAAAGATGCACACACAGGGGCTGGCATGAAAAGTTTTCTATTTTTGCTATTTATAATTTCTAAAATTTTAAATTAATAATGATAAAATTACACTTTAGCCCCCTAAAAATCATAAAAATTTAATTTAATTCTCTAAAAATTATAAAGATATAAGCTATTAAAATGGTGAAATTGTATTTTTACTATCGTAAAAATATACAATTTAATCCCCCAAAATAAAACTTTCCTAGCTTCACCCCTGGTCGACAATGCTTAAGTTTGTCACAAAAAATGGCATTATAGTGGACTTTAATAGCTAACAAAAAAAATTAACGATGTTAACGCTTCTTTAAATATACGTTAAAATTTTAATTAGAATAAAATATTTAGACTAAATAATGATATTATAAACATTGAAGTGCCAAATTATAAAAGAAGTATAAAGGCCAAATCTCAAATTTTAACACAATATAGGGACCAAAATTTAGATTTAACTATTCTTATATAATTAAAAAGTAGAGGGACTGAAACTGAAAATTAACCATTATTGTTAAGAATTGTGGTGATAGTTTTTGGTCACTGTCTCTAATAATGACAATTTTTTATCGAACTACTTAATTCAAAATTTGAATTTTTTATCGAGTTTTTCGAATCGAATCAGATTTTGCTCCCCCTAGTTTTGAGAGTTTTTCTTGGAAAAATTCTAAATAAAAATTTTAAGGTTTGAAAGATGAACTATTTATAAAACTTTTTCCCTAACTGAAATAGAATTAAGAATTAGAATTGATTTAAATGAAGGACTTAATTAATAAAAACAATTTTTTATTTGAGCAATGAATTAGTTTAAAATTAGGAATTCAGTACCTTATGGGGTAAAAATAAGAAAATAGAATATTTTAATTGAAAATGCACAAAAATTCCAAGTTTTAACACTAGCAAACTCAGTCTTAACATAAGCCTTCAGGAAAATGGTTTTAAGGGATTTGGCCAAGTAGAGAAAATGAATAAAAATCAACAAAGGATGCAATCAAGGGAGTTTGAATACAAGACCTTAGCTTGCTTAACACTTTAACCATTAAGCCTAGTAATCTATTCTTATCAACAATTAATTTTTACCCTATTCTTATTATTCTTTTAAAAAATTTAAATTTTATCCCTATTTCTTCTACCCCTAATTTTGGTATTCTTTTAAAAAATTTAAATTTTATCCCTATTTCTTCTACCCCTAATTTTGGGATGTGACAGGGCAACTCAAGCTGTTTTGACGGAGTATAAAATGTAAGTTTAGCAATTACGGTTATCCACAATCGAATTGAATTCTTCTTTATTTAATATATAATTGATTTTAATTTTTTATTATAAAAAATAAATATTATAAATTTAAAATAATGAAAATAATTTAAAAGTTTTTGAAAAATCATAATTTTTTAGAACTATTTATGGAAAGGGCTTTCTACATAAATTTACATAAATATTTATGGTGAGGATTGAAACTCAATAAAAAAAATCGAAAATTGGAATAATAAAGTAAATAAAAACCCAAACTTTTGAAAGTAAATATTTTTTTGAAAGGAAAAGATTTGATATTTTTTGTTCAATTGCTTGAATCTGGTTGGATAGTTTCTATTTTTGTTTTATTAAATTACCTTTTTCTCTGTTTGAAGACTACTTTAAAAAAAGGAGTAACATGCGACGGAATTGCATTGGACATTGCAAAGATAAAACACACATTAAAAATATGTATTATTAGTTCTGTTGGACTTAAAGATTTTGGGTTACAACACAATAGTAGAAATTATATAAAGAAAGATATTGAATGTTATGGGATTGGGTTTGAGTTATTTTAAATTTATATTTAGATTAATGTTATTTTAAAATCGAATTATTTTGAGTTTAAATCATTCAAATTTGTTGATCGGACTTTATAAAGATAAAAGAACATATTGAAAATATGTAATATTAATTGGATTATTTTAAACTATGATATAAATACTTGAGTCTCAAAATAAGCACTAGCTCAATAAAACGCATATGATAATTTAGAGTACTCTAATAAAACACATATTGATAATTCAGATATTAGATAAAACATTTTTAAACATATATGAGACTATAGTGGTAAAGCTAGCTATGGAAATTCTATGGTATCGGATTCACTCCTGCACAGGCCGTAAAATAAGTTAGAACAATTTTGGGGAGCTCCAAGGGTGTAGTATGGCGTCGGTCTTCCATAACAAATAAACATCTCCCAGAGTAGTAGGACTTGAGTTCTTCTGTGTTTACTGCATGAAATTTGTGGAGATGCTCCTATAAGTCCGAAAACTATATCCGCAACTTGCCGGACCGTATAGGTGGATCCTCTTGTGAGTCCCATAGCTAAATCCCAAAATTCATTAAAACAAATAAGAGACAATAAAGTATATTAAACACAAATATGAATGTGAAGGGAAAATGAAAACAATTTATTCGATATACCTGGATTTAAATTTGTCCTAAGTTGAATGGCCGATTGGAAGTATGACAGAGGATGATGTGCAAAGTCGGAACATGTGCCATGTTTCATCCATTCCTTGAACCAAAAGCCAAAGTTTGTCCATGTCGATGCCAAGTTCGGCCATAGTGTGGGCAATTGGTTCCAAAGAGCTACATCACTGCTCAACGTAAACTTTTAAATAAGAAAAAAAAATTTGATTAGATTATAGATAAATTACTTAATAGTTTCAAGCGAAGAATGTGCGTATGCGTACAAGGAGTAGTTGCGGGTCTATAACAGGTGGTGGTTGGGTGCAAGGATTCCTTGCATTGTATGGGGGCACAGGCGTGTCAAGAGCATCTTGTGCCCAAATTCCATGTATTTTGAATTCAGTTGGGATTGGGAGTTTACAGTTGAGAGTAGAGCTACAAGCAGAGGGAGGCCACTGTAGTGCCAACTTGTAGAAGTCTACCACTGGAATTACTGGCGGCTGGGGTACTGCAAAGGCTACCCACAATGAAAAATGATGCAATGCATTTTTACATATTTACAAATCAAAAGAGAACTACTCCATATATAGATATTACATGCAAAGTTGGTTGGGCTGAGATTGGATGATTGTGCTTTGCAAGCAGCTGGTTTATGATCTCCTTTATAAGCTTGGCACACATATTTCACAAAATTTTCAAAGTCCTGCAACCATGAAATAAATATTGAAGTTACTTGTCACAAAATTTTACTTCACAGTCACACCAAGAGAGAGAAATAAACAAACTCACTTGTCTGAGTGACTGATTATTCACCACCACCCATGGCACATATTCTTGAGGTGGCTTCAGATGTGCAGTCTCGTTAGCATATTGCAGCAAAAGCTGCATTTTATTAATTTGGGAATTCAATGTTGGAAAAAGCTAAGGAGAAGTGTTAAATAAATACTAAGACATGCAGCCAACCTTATATCCAAATCCAGTAGTATAGCATTTGTTGATTATCTCCTCATTCAATCTCATCTTTTCACTGCAATTTTTCCACAGTGCTTCAACGGGCCCCCCCTTTAAGCTTTGTTGCTCTGTGCAGCAAATGAATTCCAAGTGTTCTTTCTGCACCACAGTAGAGTAATTAAACACGAGTTGGAGACGAGTACAAATACTTATGGCTAATAGAAGTTACCACATCAGGCCAGAAATGGATGACACAACTATGTATAGTGTTTAAGTGGCATTCTTCTTCTTCATGCTGCACATTGTTGCATAAACTATAATTAGTTACAGTAGAAGAAAGAAATTGAACTTCATTAGTTAATAATGAAAATATATTTAAAATGAAGAATAGAGTTGTAAACCTGGCAATGGATTTCAGCATTGCTCCAAGGGACCAATCTTAGATTGATAATGGTATGGAGGTCAGTGGGGAAGACCTTGACGAGGTCATTGGAGATAAAGGAGGCACAACGTGGACATAAACTTGTTTCATAGTACAGTGACAGAGTAACCTTGTCATTTACATTATCTAAAGAGGAATGGGAGGGAGAAATAAGATAGAATATTGCAAGAGCAGACAGAATATAGAAGATCAATGGTTGAAGATAAGCCATTGTTTCAGTGGTAGCTTTTGCACACTGCTGAACCTCCATTATGCAAGGGTTCTTATAGATGAGAATTGTGATGATCACTATTGTTTTCTATCACTTTCAGAAATCGTGTGACGTATCATCCCTAAAAGAACAATTATACACCACTTTAAAAAATTATTTACATGAAGATTGTTTATTTATGTATGAAGGTTTTTTCTTTTTCTAATTTTACTTTGGAAATTACAAAAATAATCAACATTGTAGTTATAACTAATACTAGTTTCAATCACATGTAATATATTCCACGTTGATAAAATAAGTCTAATTTTTCTTAACATGGCTTTCGGTTTGTCTGTTAATTTCAATATTTATAAATATGGTGAATCAACTTCACAAGTAATTGCTTATAATGGGTTATTGCTTATAACAATTGATATATATGAACTTAACCAAACATCCTCAAAGTTGTTGGAATCTTTGTTTCTTCAAAATTTTAGTAGGGTTTAAATCTTGATTAAGAGTATGGTAATTACTGGTTAGAATAGAAAATGAATTTATTTATTTTTATAATTACTGCTGTTCATTCACATGAAATAGTGTAAGAACTTCAGTTTAATAAAGATGGATTTGCTTTTATCAAAGTCTCAAGGTTATAAGGTAGCATTGGTTGGCTGGTATTTTTATGCGTAAAAATATATCTATTTTTGTTAAATTGTGATTTTTTCTATATTTGTATATGATTCACACTAGCAAGTTCTTTCGTTTGTTGAGTAAATTAAATCATCGAAGGTGTTCAAAGTCAAATATTAACTTAAATGTTGCAATAATTAATGCAACAGAGAGATTATGAGTGATTGTTGGAGATCATACCATAGGTATAAAGAGAGGAAACAGTGGGACAACCAACAAAGCCAAGACTTGATCCATTTATCAAATTAATCTTTGCTATCTCAACTCAGCCATTAAGATGTAATGTAGTAGTTTATACTTCTGAGTTTGGTTTCTCAAGTATTAAATTTATTAATTAGATTTATCCATATTGAAATTATCTCAAGTTTTCCTAGCATAACCAGTGTCACATTTATTAAAAAGTAAATAATCATGTTTTAAAGTAGAAAAAAAAGATTTTACAAAACACACAAGTTTTTATAAGAGAAAATAGTGAGAAGATTAAAAGGGAACATAGCCTTTTAAGTTGTGATTTGTGATGGGAAAGAAATTCAAGCATTGTTTAGTTTGGCATCAAACACATGATTCTTAGTTTTGTCTTTTCCTGTGTTTATTTCTTTTACTATTATGAAAAACAATTATTTAATCAAATCATAGATGCACGCACAGGGGGCTGGCACAAAAATTTTAGATTAGTAATAGTAAAATTGTAACTTAGTGCTAAAAAATGATAAAATTTTAATTTAATTATCTAAAAATTATAAAAATATAAGTTATTGAAATGGTAAATTACATTTTAACTATCGTAAAATTATACAATTTAATCTCCCCAAAATAAAATTTTCCTAACTTCGTCCCTAATTGACAATACTAATCTAAATTTACCCCTAGGTCGTATTTCTAGATCCGTCAGTATGCACACAAAATTTCCATCACCAAAGCTTCGTGTAGTTGAAATCTTCGCCTTTGCATCTTTTTGTTTTGATTTGTAACAAACTTGCAAGTATAACTATGCCATTTTGGAAGGACAATCAGAATGCTTTTGAAGGAAACCTTAACAATGAAGCAAAGAAGCATTTAATACATTAATGTTTAAAAGTTACTAAAACTCTTTATTTGCAACTCAATGGTTATCCGAAATCGAATTAAATTCTTTTTTATTTAATATATAATTAATTTTAATTTTTATTATAAAAAATAAATATTATTTCTTTAAAATAGTAAAAAATAATTTAAAAATTCGTGCAAAATCATTATTTTTTGCAAATATTTATGGAAAGGGCTTTCAAATATGTCAAATAATATTTAAAAAAAGCATAAAACAAAGTCAATTTTGTTAAAATAAGTTTAAAAATCTAAAAGAAAGATTAATATGAAAAAATTTAACAACTCTTCATAATTTCTATTTATGCTCAAAAATGATAAAAATTTGATTTAATTCTCTAAAAATTATAAATATATAAGTTATTAAAATTGTGAAATTACATTTTTACTATCATAAAAATATATAATTTTATCCCCCCAAATGAAACTTTCCTAGCTTCACCCCTGATCGACAACGCTAATATAAGCTTGTTACAAAAAATTGGCATTATAGTGGACGTGAAGCTAACAAAAAAAAAAAAACTAATAATGTTAACGTTTCTTTAAATTTAGGTCAAAATTTTAATTAGAATAAAATATTTAGACTAAATAATGACATTATAAACGTTGAAGCACCAAATTATAAAAGAAGTATAAATGTTGAAATCGGGTCTTTAGATAGAGAAACAAGATATATAAATTGTGGATCAGTTTCATATATGGGGTTGCTTGAGAAAGAGCATACATAGAAACAAGGTGTAGCTGATGACTTAATGATCTGGTAACTCCAAATCCATGTCCATTGTAATCGGTGGAATTCATCTTTGTTTAGCTACTTTTCAGCTATTTGTTAGGGTATAAATTGTTGAGAACTGTCTTCGTTTGGGCTTCAAGTAGTGCTGAATATACCATTCATGAAATGGAAATTCAAGTATTTCTTTCAATAAACCACATGTACATATTGATTATAACATTCTAAAATAAACACAACATTTTAACATAACTCTTATAATTACTTTAATACTTGCTTTCAACTCTAACATGTAATATCATATCATTACATTAATTACACATAAAATATTCCATTACACATAATCTGCCAAAATATTGTTTGTTGTTATCATCATACCGTAAAATGAACCCGACTACAAATTCAATGCATTTAGGGAATATTATTTGAGAAATGTCTTCATTTGGGGTTCAAGTTGTGCTGAATATTGCATTCAAGAAATGGAAACTCAAGTGAAGTGCATGCGGGTTATGGTGTTTATTGTGAGTATAGGCGCTGCAGGGTTCCATAGAACTCAATAAATTTCAAAAAGTGTGGGGATTGAAACTCAATCCATAAAAAAGGAGAAAACCGAAAATTGGAAGAATAAACAATTAATGTAAATAAAAACCCAAACTCTTGAAAGTAAATACTTTTTTGAGAGGGAAAAGATTTGATTTTTTTGTTCAATTGCTTGAATCTGATTGGTGAATTTCAATTTTCGTTTTATGAAATTTCCTTTTTCTCTGTTTCCAAACTTTCAGTTGTTTAGCTATTTATGTATGAGGGTTGCAGTTTATAAGATTATAAGAACTCAAGTGTTTGATAAAAAGGATTTAAATTAATCCCAAAGTTTTAATGTGCAAAACTGTCAAAGATTCCAACGACAGTAAACAAAAATGGATTTGCTTTCACATATGAGCTGCAAATTCCTTTATCAAAACAATGCTTTGAGTCTCAAAATTATAATGTAGAATGGTTAGCTGGTATTTTCAAGCATCAAAATATATCTATTTTTGTTATGATTCACACCAGCTGACGGAAAGATTCCTTCATTTGTTGAGTAAATTAAAATTATTGAAGGTGTTCAAGGTCAAATATTAACTTAAATGTTACAATAATTAATGCAAAAGGAAGACTATAAGTGATTGTTGCATATCATACCATAGATAGAAAGGAATAAAACAGTGGGACAACCAACAAAGTCAAGGCTTGATTCATTTGTCAAATCCTTGCTATCTCAGCTCAGCCATCAAGATGTAATGTAATAGTTTATACTTCTAAGTTTGGTTTCACAAGAATTAAATTTATTATCAAAATTCAGTGTTTCCAATAATTCACCGTGCTTGTTTGTTTTTCTTTTTACATATATAGATATTACATGCATGGATAGTTGGGCTGAGACTGGACGATTGTGCTTTGCAAGCAGCTGGTTTACGATTACCTTTATAAGCTTGACACACATATTTCACAAAATTTTCAAAGTCCTGCAACCATGAAATAAATATTGAAGTTACTTGTCACAAAATGCTACTTCACAATCACACCAAGAGAGAGAAATAAACAAACTCACTTATCCGAGTGGCTGATTATTCACCACCACCCATGGCACATATTCTTGAGGTGGCTTCAGATGTGCAGTCACGTTAGCATATTGCAGCAGAAGCTGCATTTTATTAATTTGGAAATTCAATGTTAATTAAATGCTAGGACATGCAGCCAACCTTATATCCAAATCCAGTAGTATAGCATTAATTTGTTGATTATCTTATTCAATCTCAGCTTTTCACTGCAATTATTCCACAGTGCTTCAACTGGCCTCGTTTTAGCCTTTGTTGCTCCGTGCTACGAATGAATTCCACAGTAGAGTAATTAAACACGAAACTTTTGGCTAATAGAATTTACCACATATGATGCATATTGTTATCATCCCTAAAAAACAACTATACACCACCTTAAAAAATGATTTGCATGAAGATTGCAAAGATAATAAAATTGGTTATTTATTTATGTACGAAGGTTGCAGTTTACAGGCCCTCAGATGAAAAGGATTTAAATTGATCCCAAAGTTTTAATGTACGAAAGAAAACATGTGCAAAAATATCAAAGATCCCATTGACAGTAAACAATATAAATGGGATTACTAAGTTAATGCCTAAGAAGTTGATTTCATGCATGGTAAATTATTAAGATATAAAATTGTACATTATATATATATAAAAACCTTCCATTGAATGCCTAAAAAGCTCTTTGGTTTTTCATGAAGTTAGAAACTGACTTGAGGAATTCATGGTTCCCTTCACTAAGTAACGGATTTACCTACCGTAATGTTAATGTAGAATTGTTTAGCTGTTATTTTCATGCATGAAAGCTAATCCAATTTTGCTAATCATTTTTATTAAATTGTGCATTATCATTAACCCATTGAAAGAAGCAAAATATTTTTATTCAGTACTCAAATTAAATTTAATTTCCTTTCACAACAATCTGTCGAAATATTATTTGTTGTCATCATCATATTGTAGATATAAAGATGCATTTAATTTCCTTTCACAACACTAAATTTAATGCATTTAAGGAATATAAAGATGCAAGACAAGAAACTAGATATAATCACAAGACTTTGTCAGTTTTCATTAAAATCTGTAGTATTTTGTCAATGTTTTCCACCATAATTGTGCGTTATCAATAAAAATAAAAATAAACAGCACAAAATCAAGGCAAGGCACATTACTCGACTAACATGCTACCATTGTAGTCAATAGAAACAATAATGAAGATACAAAGCACACACATCAAGGCTAACATAAACATGCACATTGTTTGAAAAGTTGAAAATTTTCCACTTATCAATGTTAGAGCTTTGAATTTCACAGATAATGCTTTTTTTTAGGATATATAATGCAAAACTTTGTAATCCCTGTTATGCATTTTGAGCTTATATACATTTCCCCACTTTTGAAGTTTATTCATACAAAATGGTATTTTCAAACTATGGCAGAAATCTTGTAGTTACACTAACCAAATAAAAACAAACATAAACTGAACAATTCTCCAAATCCACAAACCAGGCAAAGGCCAACATCTCAAACATATAATTCGAACAATAATAACAATATTAAAAAGCTTATAACAAAAAATTCCTATTACATCTTACACCTATATGTTATGGTTCCTATCCTTCTTCATATTCAGTATTTATTTGATCCATCTCCAGCTGATCAACATATTATACGTTCCTCAGGCTCTTGTATTCCATTGATACCAACCAAGCTCTCAACATGAGCATGAAGAGAGATGGCCCTTGTATTCCATTGATACCAACCAAGCTCTCAACATAAGCATGAAGAGAGATGGACAGCAGAAAATGATCTTGATAGGTGATAATCTCAAGCTCCTTAAGTTCTTGAGTGGACGGGTCAACTAGGAATATTTCCTTTTTTGAGCTTATAAGAAACAATTTACCATTTTCCCCAAACCCCAGTGGGTGTACAAATGGAGGAATAGATTTAATACTGAATTGTTTAGTCCATACTCCATCATTCGTAACCCATAAATCTAAAGACGTGTAAGTTTCTTTCGATAGGTAAAAAATAACACTGAGTGATCCATTAAACACCAATAGGCTAATATAGTATTTTGGTGAATACTCAACGAATTCTGGGATAGATAAAATCGAGAACTTCTCATTCCTCAGGTCAAATGAAAGAATTATTTCTCTAAAACCATCATATTCCCCCGTTATTGTTTGCCAATAGCAAATTCCATCTAGGTAATTATTTCCCAAAATTATATAAGTTGGTTTATAATTAGGAAATGGAATTTCCTTCCAAGAATCACTTCTAAGTGAATACAACTCAACTTGAAGCACATTTGGGAACTCAAAATCACGATATATTTCTCCTTCCTCACTGTTAAAGTTTGGCCTGCAATGCAACAGAAACCAAATGATGCGAAGCGACATTGGAGCGAGAACCAAGTGCAAAGACTTGTTTAATTCATTTTGTTCCTATGCAACTTTGTTTAGTTACTTTGTAATGTATCCACAAAGTTAGTAGGATTAGTTTGTGATTTGAATTTGTGAAAAAAAAATAATAATAATAATAGAAATAAAAAAAATGAATGAAGAACACACAGATTTTACGTGGAAACCCTTTCGGGAAAAACCACGGGCAGAGGAGAAGAAAATTCACTATGTCGAATTCGGATCAATTACAAGAGGAATAGACCATGTCTACTTATAGGCTTATAAAGCCATATTCTAATAGGAGTAGTAAGATTGAAACTCCTTATTCTAATCAATATCAAATAGATAGAATTTAATAAGGTTTAAAAAACCTTACTCAAAATAAAATAAAAGAAGTGTAATTCTATAGGGATTCTTCTTTTATTTTATTTAAATAAGAATTTGGGTCACTTAATTCTAACAATCTCCACCTTGACACGAATTCCCAATAAACAAGTTCTTCATCGCAAACTCTCAACGAACAAGATCTCCACCTCTTCCATAAAACCCCTTAAGGGTTTAACTTCAACAATGAATACCAACCAAGTCTAAGCAATGCTTAAACTTAGTTATAGGAAGTGACTTAGTCATCATGTCTGCAGGATTTTCATGAGTACTAATTTTGCTCACAACAATATCACCACGAGCAATAATATCACGAACAAAATGATACCGAACATCAATGTGTTTTGTTCTCTCATGAAACATTTGATCTTTTGTAAGGAAGATGGCACTCTGATCATCACAAAATATCTTGTCTTGATTTGAATGTCTTCATTGAGCTAACTAAAGAGTCCTTCAACCAAATAGCTTCTTTACAAGCCTCGATGTCGCATGTACTCACTTCAACAGTGGTAGACAAAGCGATCAGTAGGTTGCAAAGTAGCTTTCCAACCGATTGCACAACCTCTCGATTGTAAAGACATATAACCAAAGGAGAGATCTTCTTCTATCAAGGTCTCCAAAGAAAATCAGCATCAACATACCCAATGACTCCATCTCTAGTTCTTCCAAACCGTAAGCAAACATCGGTAGTACCTCGTAGGTATCTTAAAATCCACCGAATCGCTTTCCAATGTTCTTTACCGGATTCGCCATGTATCTCGCTAATCGCATCGATCGCATATGATAAATCGGACGTGAACAAACCATAGCATACATGAGAGATCCCACCGCACTAGAGTATGGAACATGTGACATATACTCAATCTCATCATCCGATTGTGGAGACAAAGCCGATGAAAGTCCGAAATGATGGGCTGCTAAAGGAGTATTAACAGCTTAGCACTCTGTATATTGAACTCGCAAAGAACTTTCTCAATGTACCCTTCCGACTTAGGTACAATTTACTTGCTTTTCTATCTCTCGAGAATCTCCATACCAAGTATCTTCTTTGTTTGGTCCTAAATCTTTCATCTCAAATTCTTCACTTAGTTAGGCTTTGACCTTTCTTATCTCTCCTTTATCTTTTGTCGCTATCAACATGTCATCAACATAAAGAAGTAGATACACAAAAGAACCATCACTGCTTTTCTTAAAGTAAACACAAATTGTCAAAACTACTTCTTTTAAAATCATGAGAAGTCATAAAGGAATCAAACCTCTTGTACCATTTGTCTGGATCGTCGTTTCAAATCAGAAAGAGAGTTTTTCAAAGAAGCAAACATAGTCCTCTTTTTCTCGAGATCAGTAAACCCTCTCGGTTGTTGCATGTAAATATCTTCCTCAAGCTCTCCATGCAAAAATGCGCTTTTACATCTAATCGCTCAAGCTCCAAATCTTGCATGGCCACAATACCAAGCAAAGCTCGAATCGAACTATGCTTCACAACTAGGAGAAACACATCTCAGAAAGTCCACTACTGAATTTGATCAGAACCCTTTGCAACAAGCCTTGCTTTATATCCGGGTTCTTCAACTCCTGAGTCCCTTCTTTCTTTTTAAACACCCATTTACAAATAACAACCTTTTTACCTTTAGGAAGTTTCACAAGATCCCATGTTTTGTTTTTGTAGAGTGATTCTATTTCCTCTTGCATAGCAAACATCCACTTTTCTCTCGAGTCTTCACAAACTAACCGCCTCGAGAATAATTTGACGGCTCTTGGTTTGCATCTATATCTTCACCCACATTTAAAGCATAAGCAACTAGGTCACCTCAAAAGATACTTCTTTGGAGGTTTAATTTCTCTTCTAGTTCTGCTTTTGGCGATAGAGTATTGTGGTGAAGAAGCAACTCTATTCTCAATTTTTGTAATGGCTTGAGGAGTTGACTCAGTATTAACTGATGCTCCACCGCTTTTGATTTTCTTTATTGGAAGAGTCTTTAAGAGATAAGTTAGGTAGCATAGCAGTTTCATCAAAAACAACATCTCTGCTAATCACATCTTTTCTATTTTCAGGACACCATAACTTATACCCTTTTACACCAGCTTTATAACCAAGAAAAACACATTTAATGGATCTTGGTTCCAATTTTCCATTATTAACATGAGCATATGCAGGACACCCAAAGATCTTTAAATCAGAATAATTAGCAGGATTACCAGACCATACCTCTTGTGGAGTCTTTTTCTTAATGGCAACGGATGGAGATCGGTTGATCAAAAAACATGCAGTAGAGGCTGCTTCGACCCAAAACGACTTTGGTAAGTTGACATTTGACAACATGCATCGAACCTTCTCCATAATCGTTCTGTTCATTCATTCTGCAACGCCGTTTTGTTGTGGAGTATGACGAACTGTCAAGTGTCTCACGATCCCTTCTGACTTACACAGTTTATTAAACTCATCAGAACAAAACTCTAAGCCATTGTCTGTGCGGAGGTATTTTATTTGTTTTCCCGTATGTTTTTCAATCATAGTTTTCCAAGACTTAAATGCGGAAAACACATCGCTTTTCTGCTTCAGGAAGAATGCCCAAACTTTTCTGGAAAAATCATCAATAAAAGTTAGCATATAATTAGCTCCACCTCTCGAAGGCACTCTTGATGGCCCCAACGAATCGAATGAATATACTCCAATGTTCCCTTCGTGTTATGGATTCCTCTGTGAATCGAACTCTCTTTTGCTTCCCAAAAACACAAAGCTCACACAGAACTTGATTTGCAAATTCCTTGCCCATCAAGAAGTCCTCTTTTGCTCAATTCTGCCATGCCATTCTCACTCATATGCCCTAGGCGCATATGCCAAAGTTTAGTAATATCATCATCTGACAAAGAAGAGGAAGCGGCAATTTGCATCACCAATAACATAGAAACCACAAAAACATATAACTTGGCGGTCTTTCTCGCCCTTTCATCACAATGAGGGAACCTTTTGAAATCTTCAACATCCCACTTTCAGCTGTGTATTTGTACCCTTTTGAATCAAGAGTACTCAACGAAATTAAATTTCTCTTCAATTCTGGAACATGCCGTACGTCACTAAGTGTTCTGACAACTCCATCAAACATCTTAACTTTAATTGTTCCAACACCTGCGATTTTACACGAAGTATTATTTCCCATCAAAACAACACCTTCAGACACCGTTTCATAATTTGTAAACCAATCCCGATTGGGACTCATGTGGAAGGTGCAGCCTGAATCAAGTATCCACTCCTCGCTCTCTTTAGAATTGTTGACAGAAGCTACTAGAAGTTCACCATCACTGTAGTCTTCTACAATATCAGCTTCACTAGAATTTTCTGGTTATTTTCCCTTTTGATTTGCAGCCTCCCTTTTAATCTTGTTCTGTAGCTTATAGCACTCAGATTTAATGTGCCCTTTCTTCTTACAGAAGTTACAAGTTTTACCTCTGTTTAAAGACTTTGATCTACCCTTAGATTTACCGCGAGGATTCCTTTCCTGTGTCCTTCCACGATCATCATCAGCATTCCGATCTTGTCTCCCACGAACAATAAGACCCTCTCCCTGGGAGTCGGGTTTAACCACAAGATGCTTCATCTTATCATACGAGGTCAAAGAATCATAAACCTCATCAACTGTGAGAGACTCGCGGCTATATAAAATCGTGTCTCTAAAGGTTGAATAAGACGGGGGCAACGAACAAAGTAGAATCAACCCTAGATCTTCCTTATCATACTGAACCTCCATGGCCTCCAAGTTTGAGAAAATTTCTTTAAACACTGTTAAGTGTTCGTGAACAGACGCACCTTCCTCCAAACGATGAGCATAAAGACATTGCTTCATATGCAACTTGCTAGTTAAAGTTTTCGAGATACATATTTGTTCTAGCCTCTTCCATAATGCTGCGGCAGTCTTCTCCTTCATCACATCCTGCAAAATTTCATTAGACAAATGCAGATGTAACTGTGTTAGTGCCTTTCGATCCTTGCGCTTCTTATCTTTTTCCGTCAATGTCGAAGGCATCTTATCTACCCCTAGCAGGGCTTCCTCTAAATCTATCTGTGCAAGAACTGCCTGCATCTTTATCTGCCACAATGCGAATCTGGTGTTGCGATCCAACAGCGGAATTTCATACTTCAATGACGCCATTACCATGATCGAGATGAAAACCCGGAAGCTCTCGATACCAATTTGTGAAAAAAAAAATAATAATAATAGAAATAAAAAAATGAATGAAGAACACACAGATTTTACGTGGAAACCCTTTCGGGAAAAACCACGGGCAGAGGAGAAGAAAATTCACTATGTCGAATTCGGATCAATTACAAGAGGAATAGACCATGTCTATTTATAGGCTTATAAAGCCATATTCTAATAAGAGTAGTAAGATTGAAACTCCTTATTCTAATCAATATCAAATAGATGGAATTTAATAAGGTTTAAAAAACCTTATTCAAAATAAAATAAAAGAAGTGTAATTCTATAGGGATTCTTCTTTTATTTTATTTAAATAAGAATTTGGGTCACTTAATTCTAACAGAATTTGATGTAATAGCTGATATGTCAGCTAGCTTTTGCTTGTAATTCAAAGTTGTATTAGTTAATCTTAGTGGGAGTAGTTAAGTCATTAGGTAACTTTCAACTCTTCTTTGTAATCCATGTATATATTTACATTACAATGAAATGGATAACAAGTTTTTCAGCCATTATCTTATGTGTTCAAATTCTTCTTTACAAAGTTTTCTGTTCTCTTAGTTTTGCTTTGCTTTCACATGTGTTTACATGCAAAGTTTGCATGCAAAGTGTTGCATATGTTGATGCATTATTCCAACACTCACAAATATCAAAAGTAAGAGTAACAAATCGTATGACTTTGTAGTCATCAGTTTTAGAATCAAACCCGAAAGCAATGTGGTGAAAAGAAACGTCATTTAAAATACGATAACCTTTGATGCAGGGAAGATATGAAGGGCGTTGGACTGAAGATGGTGGAAGGATTTTAAACTTTCTGGTTGATGGGTTCCAAATGGCAGCCTTATCAGTTGAAGAATCATGTAAACACAATAATCCATGAGAAGCACCACAAACAGAGACTCCATTCTTAAAAAGGGCGAGTAAACGTCTTGTTTTACTAAAAATTCTCTTTTTCGGTTGAAAGTTGAGAACTTGAGATAAATAAGGTTGGAAGATGTCACTATCATACCGTTTGAGAAGTAGATTAAGGTCGTGCGTTTTTAAGGTGGTTGTGATGATGTTTGGAAATGAAATGAGGAGTTTGAAAAGAAGAACACCAATACTTACAAACACAATTGAAGCGAGTAAGGGATTTAATCGAAAGCTTTGACAAATTTCCATCTCCAAAGCTTACGCAATTCAAATCTTGGCCTCTGCATCTTCCTCTTTTGATTTTCTTTTGTAATTGACTAAGAGGATAAATAAGCAAGCAAAATGGGAGTTGGTAGGTCACATCTATGGTTCAAACCTTAACCATGAAGCAACGAAGCATAAAAGGTAAGCATTTGATACATTTTAGGCAAATTTCCTTATTTGCGAGTTTATCCATATCACGAAGGATTAAGATAAACTATAATATTTACCTTTTAATCTCTAACCATCCCAAATTTATCGGCAAAAGAAGATAAATTAGTTTTTACGAAAATCGGTGAAGTTTAATTTTTATACAAAAAAATATTAAAAATATGATCATTGGTAGGAGAACACCAATAAAACTTAGTAACTATTCAATTAATTATGTCACATTTGGCGTCTAGACTTTCGTAAAATAACTAATGTGTTATTTGTATTTTAAAAAAAAAAATTATGCTGTACTTATATTATTGATATGTATTTTATTATAGTATATGTGTTTTCATAAAATGTTTAATGTGGGACTTATATTTTGAGAATGTCTAATGTGATTAGGGGTGAGCAAGACTCATTTTGACTCTAAAAAATTAAAAAATTTCAAATTTTGAATTAATCAAATCGAGTTATTTGGTTTTTTCGAGTCAACTCGAATAAGTAATTCTAGTTTCGAGTATTTTCGAGTTCAAGTCGAGTTAAATTTTACAATTCGAATAACTCAAATAATAGATTAGTATAAATACATCTTTGGTCCTTATCAATTTTGAAAATAAGCAAAATGGCCTCTCTTGACAAAAATTACAAAAAGAAAACAAAATCTTTATGAAAATTCCAAAATTTATATTTTTAAAAAATTATAAAATTTAAAAAAATATTAAAAATTTTAAAGAATGTATAAAAAATTAAAAATGCTAAAATAATTATTTTTGAGACTTAAATAAATAAATTAATGATTCAAGTTTATTATAATAAAGTATTTTTCTTCTCTTGCTTTGCTTGGTGTTATTACTTACACAAGGAAAGGAATTGACAAATCTTTTGTTTTATGGGTTATGAATGGAGGAGTATGGACTACAATTTAGTGTTGAATCTATTCCTGAAGTTGTCAACCTATTGGGATTTTGGAAAATGGTGAATTGTTTGACCCCTCCACCCTAGAGCTTAATGTGCTTGGGATCAATACTTACAGCCTAGATCATCATCGAGAGTACATCTCCTTTTTTGCTTATGTTGAGACCTTAGTTCCAATCAATGGAATACAAGAGCATGAATGTTATAGTATAAGTCACGTGTTAATATTCGGTTAGCAATTGGTTATCAGCTAACAAATTGTTGTTAAGCATGTTCTCTATATAGTCTCTGTATCAAGGCTTGATCAAGAACAGATTCATTTTCACAAACAATAATATTCAAAATTCAAGAAATATAGAATAGCTTCTTTCCTAACCTCATTCTATTCTCTAGCAATGAAGATTATATAATACGTCAATTAGTTGGAGATGCATCAAATAAATATTGAATATGAAGAGGGATATTCATCAAATAGATGCTAAATATGATGATGGATGGGGAACTGAAACATAAATGTGTAAGACGTAATGAGCATTTTTCTCTTGATATGCAGTTTATGTGGACTATCGTTACTTGTGAGCTTCTTAATATTGTTGTTATTGTATAGATTATATGTATGAGATGTTAGCCCTTTTGTGGTTTGTAGGTTTGGAGAATTGTGTTCTGACTTTTAAGACATTTCGTTACTTTAATTATGGTATTTCAGTTTTGGCTTGTTTTTAGTTGCTTGGAGTTCTAGTTGCAGATTTATGAATTATGGTGTCCTTTGATTAGCTTTCCAAGGCACAGCCGATTCAAGATGCAACTTCTCAGAGGATCGTTGTATCTTACATATATTTAGATATGATGTCATCAGATTCCTTCGTATAGCTAACATTACAATTGTATCTTTCGTATATTTAGATTGTTTTCTGTCACTTTCATTAAACCATGTGACAAATTTACAAAGATATATTCTTAAAAAACAATTATACATTAACTTAGAAAATGATTTACATGAAGATTGCAAAGATAATAAAATTGTTTATCTATTTATGTATGGAGGTTGCTGTTTACAAGTGTTGGTAATCGCAATATAAATATATATATATATATATATATATATATATATATATATATATATATTCTAATATTTTCATTTACTGGAAAATCATCACTGCAGAAAATATTTTTAAAATATTTTTGGTTGAGGAAAATCTTTTACTATTTTTTAAAATTGACACTGCTATTTTATCGTTTTGCCTTTTAGAAAACTATATAAATAAGAAGTCAGTCTCCTCATTTTACACAGAACACAACAAGAGAAAAACGACTTCTCTTTGTTCTCTAACTTCTGGTGTTCTGAAAAATTACACGAGGGGAAATTGGGTTTTAAGCGAGACCACCTGTGACCCCTCCAATCTTCTTTGGAAATTGAACCTAGTGTGGTTTTGCCGGTTTTCTTTCAGTTTATTTTCTGATCAAATTTTCAACCAACTGATTTTGTTTTTTCGGTTTCAATTTCTTTGAGAAGAGCAATACCACTTGTGTTCCACCTTCTTTATCTGGGTGTACAAATATTGAAGTACTGTGTAAACCTTGGGAGGCGACATTACATGATTACACCAATCAAGGTAAATTTTCTTCTAATGCAGTGGTTCTTCCACGACACAGTGATTGCTTTATGTATTTACACTCAGCTTGTTTTCTATCAGTGCTAACAGTTTCATTTTGAAGTAGTATATTTCCAACAATTTAGAAGCAAACTATACAATTGTTTAAACATAATCGTTTCCATTTCTTGCTACTGGGATCAAGGAAGGCTCCTACAGGCAATCAGTTTGAAGGCACCTGAGTAGTGCAAAAGTGTACCTAAATAGTGTTGGAGTGGTTGCAAGCTCCATCTGTGTTGGCTAGTAGGCCATTGCAATCAAGATGGGCTTGGAAGGCCTAGCGAGATTGAGTCGAGATGGGTCGAAGGTCCTTTGAGTTTGAATGGGTCCGAGGTCCCTTGAGTTTTAGTTAGTCAAAGGTCCTTTGAGTTTGGGTTGGTCGGAGGACCATGAGCGAATCATTGGATCCTTGTGTTTGGGATAGGGCTTACAATGCCCTTATCCATGATAAGCTACTAATACATGAGATTTGTGGAGCTAGTTCAAGCGTCACAAAGTTTTTAACTAAAGTAAACTGGAGGATTATCGAGTTCGAGAGCTTGAATAAGAAAACTAGTGGGGGATGTCTTGTTCAGGCAACTTATGAGTTTACATGAATAAGCATTAGAATCCGAAATTAAGATTGAGGTCAACCTAGTTTGGTGGTGCTATATATGTTGCAGTTAGCCAAGATGAGCACACCCAATAGGGTGACCATGGAGGGGCCGAGAGGGCCCAAGTTGGGGATGGCCAATGTGTCTAAATTTCCCAAGTTGAGAACTTTTTGTGTTGGTGTTACAAGGGATCCGGAGGGATGCATCCAACGGGATGCCACAAAAGTGCGATTGGTGTCACATCTAAAGGGATTTTTTTTTAGTATCAAAGATATGGTAATATTTAGTCGACAAAGGGTCATACTATTAAAAGTTCCTCAATGGTGTAACTTGATGATTATGTGTTGTGGCATTGAGTCTGAGTGTTCAGTGGATGAATGGGCATAAAAAAGACTACATCAATGATTGAGATAAGACCTAGTTCTAGTCTATATCCAATGCACATTGAATGAATCATAACCATTGGTTTAGAAGGCCCAAGATGGACTTGAAACTAAAATGTCAGCTTGATGTAACAAGGTTACTAAAAGTCTGTCTTCATGTCGATGAAGGCATCAACATAGTAAATGGGGGAATGTCATGGTCTACAATTTACTATGCTAATTATCAAGGTTGAGCTTTCCCCAAATGGTCTTGAGTGAAATTAAAGTACAATAATTTAAAAGTTGGAATTTGGAATTTTTCAGATACCCTACAGTCTCAGAGGGATATGTTGCAAACTAGGTAACCGATAAAGTTAGCTTTATAAGTGGGTATGTCTTTACTTTGGGTGGAGTAGCTATATCTTGGAAGTTTGCTAAAAAGACGTGTATTGCTCGCTCCACGATGGAATTAGAATTTATAATTCTTAAATGAGTCAAGCAAGAGGGCGAGTGCCTTAAGAATCTACTTGCAGATATTTCTTCATGGGAGAATGGAGTTCTTGCTTTGGAGTACTTGAGGTTTGAAAGGAACCTAGCTGATCCATTAACGAAAGGGTTAAGTAGGAAAATGGTTCTTGATTCTTCGAAGGGGATAGGTCTTAAAGCCCAATGGTTGAGGAATTCATGGTGGATACCCAACTTAGTTCTCTAAGTTCAATGCGGTCAAACGAAACCATGGAAAGACTCATAGTGTACATTCTACCTATCCTTGTGGTGAACGATGTACATGCATAAGGTTGAGTTCTCACTCTTAACGAATTCATACCCCAGGATTTGGGTGGTCCTATTGCGAAGGACTCGATGAATTCATTGACATGTGAAGTTGAGTTTATTAGTCTTAATGAGATCATATTCTAAAGTTTGGGTGGTCCTGTTGAGACAAACTTGATGAATTCACCGAATATGAATTTGAAAGGATGAGCTTAATAAATGCTTTTAATGTTTCATAGTCTTGATTCGGGTGGTCTATATTGAGATAGACTTGATGAAATCACCAATGTAAGTGTGAAGGACTAGCCACCTTCTATGAAAAACATTTTGCAGTCTTGCTAGAGCACTTTCCAGCATCTTGAGGTATATTAGCTAAATTGTTAATCTATCGTGGAACTCAATTGGACCTGAGATTAGTCGTGTGTTATGAGTTTACTACTATTTTAACGAGTTCCAGATTCGTTCACTTGTTAAGAGAAGAATTACTCATTTCACTATGTATTAGAACTAATCTAACAGATACTACTACTTAAGCGGCTAATTCTACTATTACTTTTTAGCTTTTCTCTCCCTGAAGTACTTTTGACAGCTTAATTATATTTTCACCCCTCCTACACATAAAAAGCCCTGCCAGCCCCCTCGATACGTCACTGGTTCACAGTTGACATTCTTTCTTATTTGGACCAAGAATTTTAACCTCAAAATATAAAAATTCAGTCTAATCCCCCTCTCCAGATTGGTACCTAACAAATTCTCAGTCTAATTAATTAAATTTAAACATCCACAATTGGTCAATTGAACTCTTTAAAATAATGTTTGAAACTTTAAAATAACTTGTAAAGGATTAAATAATTATATATAGAGAGAGTTTAAATTATATTAAGATGATACTAAAAAATGTATTCAATGTACAATAAAAAAATTTCAGAAAAAAAAAAGTATTTGATAAAAATTTACGGCTTCATATTGTTTTAAAATATTTCTAATTATGTTAAAAAAATATTTCTAATTAATATTATACCCTTTCTAACTAACCATATCTCCTTAATAGTATTTTAACCCTAATTAGTGTTGATTAATTAAATAAATTTAATGTTAAAAATTAAATAATATTAATAATTAATATTAGTAAAGCAAGGCTTACGAGTTTGTTTGTTCAATTAGATTCATAAATTATAGAATAATGGGTCAGAATTTAGAATTTTAAAATTTTATGATTTTAGAAAAAGCATTAATTAAATTAAAATTTAGGGTCTAAATGGGTTTAAAATTATAGGTTCAAGGATTTTAGAATTTTATAAAATAGATTAATTTTAGAGTTAAAAATAGTAATAAAGCTAATTAATTTTATTTGAATGCTAATTTATAGGATTATCTTAATCCAAGTTAAATTTATATAATATATATTACCTACCAAAAACCAGAACCCCATCAGCCCACAAAGATGGTGTACTGTGGGGTAAAATCGAAAAAAGACAATTTGGGCAAAAGATAGACTGGATTTTTATAAGCTAAAGCTTAAACTGTGGATTAGTTTCGTATATATGGTTGTTTGAGATAGATGTTATACACAGAAACAAGGTATAATTGATGACTTAATGGTCTGGAAACTCGAAAACGATGTTCTTAAATAGTAGGTATAGCAGCTGACACATGACTTTTTCTCTAGTTACATGTCCATTGTAATGGGTGGTATTATCAACTTGTTTGGGTATAAATTGTTGAGAAGTGTCTTCGTCTGAGTTCAAGTTGTAGACGAGTATAGCTGAATATTGCATTCGAGAAATGGAAACTCAAGTGAAGTACATATGGGTTGTGGTGTTTGTTGTGAGTATGAGCATTGCAGGGCTCAACGGAGTGGATGCAACTCATGATTACTATGGTCCCTGTGGGAAACATGACATCGAGAAGGAGGCTCAGAAGCTGGCTCCATGTACATACGCAGCCAAATACCGGAGAGCTCCTGTTTCCGAGCGTTGCTGCGCTATAATAGGGAAAAAGCTCAACAATCCAGACTGCCTCTGCGCTATTCTGAAAACTCGTACCGCATACGATGCCGGGGTGAGGCCAGAAGTTGCCGTTACCATTCCAAAACGCTGCAACATTTCTGTTCGTCCGGTCGGTCACAAGTGCGGAGGTGCGTACAATTTTGCATGTTGCAGTTTTCATTACCTTGACTTTAGACATATAATACTTTAATTGATAGTGTTGGTTTCATTCTGATGAAGCTATTGTTTGATTATTTGTAATTTGTTGCAGGTTTCCCATTTGTTTAAGCCTCAACACATCCAAATACCTAAGTACCTGAACACATCCAGCAATCTAAGTATGGTGGATTCATTGTGACATCCATCTAGCAGTTTAAGCTTAATAAAATCTGCAGTTTACTTTTTAATCATTGAGCAAATAAGTAAAAGGTGCAGTTGTTTCTTTCAATAATACTAAATAAAAAGTTACTATTTGTCTTTTGCAAATCATCCGGATATGAAAATTCATCTTCACTATTAACTACAACTATTCATCCCAAGGCTACCTGAAATTTGAGATAGTTTAAGTAAAAATATTAGATCCGAAAAATAGGTTCGGGTAGAAAAATTAGACCTGTCTAAAAAATGGATTGAGCTTGAGCCCAGCCCGATCTGACCCATTTTTAAGTTTATAATGTTTTATATTATGTTATTTTTATATATTATGTATTTTATAATAAATTAAAAAATAAATTTATACTAAATATATAATATTACTCTAATATAAACATTAAAATAATATTAAGATGACTATATAAAAATTTTCAATAAATAAAAAATAATATGAATGGATCTAAGATGGATTTGAGTTAAAAAAAATTCCAAATATTTAAGCTCATATTTCAGATTAGGCTTAAATAAATATAAAATACATTAATATAATACTTAAACCCGACCTATATCCAACTCAAACCAATAAACACCTCCACTATTAACGAAAGTAATAATAACATATCGTCAGGGGCGTAGCCAGGGGGGCTGGCATGGGCCCCGGCCCCCCTAAAATGTAAAATTGCTTAAAAGGCCCTTAGAATTTTTTAAAAATTTCAAATTAATAAAGGTAAAATTGCACTTTGGTCCCCCCTAAAATTATAAAAATTCAATTTAATCCTTTACAAATTATAAAGATATAAACTATAAAAAATTAAAATTTTATCCGGCCCCCCCTAAAAATTTTTTCTGGCTTCGCCCCTGCATATCGTATGAATTTATAGTCAGTTTTCATTAAAATCTGTAGTATTTTGTCAATGTTTTCCACCATAATTGTGCGTTATCAATAAAAATAAAAATAAACAGCACAAAATCAAGGCAATGCACATTACTCGACTAACATGCTACCATTGTAGTCAATAGAAACAATAATGAAGATACAGAGCACACACATCAAGGCCAACATAAACATGCACATTGTTTGAAAAGTTGAAAATTTTCCACTTATCAATGTTAGAGCTTTGAATTTCACAGATAATGCTTTTTCTTAGGATATATAATGCAAAACTTTGTAATCCCTCTTATGCATTTTGAGCTTATATACATTTCCCCACTTTTGAAGTTTATTCATACAAAATGGTATTTTCAAACTATGGCAGAAATCTTATAGTTACACTAACCAAATAAAAACAAACATAAACTGAACTATTCTCCAAATCCATAAACCAGGCAAAGGCCAACATCTCAGACATATAATTCGAACAATAATAGCAAATTTAAAAAGCTCATAACAAAAAATTTCTATTACGTCTTACACCTTTATGTTATGGTTCCTATCCTTCTTCATATTCAGTATTTATTTGATGCATCTCCAGCTGATCAAGGTATTATATGTTCCTCAGGCTCTTGTATTCCATTGATACCAACCAAGCTCTCAACATAAGCATGAAGAGAGATGGACAGCGGAAAATGATCTTGATAGGTGATAATCTCAAGCTCCTTAAGTTCTTGAGTGGACGGGTCAACTAGGAATATTTCCTTTTTTGAGCTTATAAGAAACAGTTTACCATTTTCCCCGAACCCCAAAGGGGTGTACAAATGGAGGAATAGATTTAATACTGAATTGTTTAGTCCATAGTCCATCATTCGTAACCCATGAATCTAAAGACATGTAAGTTTCTTTCTATAGGTGAAAAAGAACACTGAGTGATCCATTAAACACCAATAGGCTAATATAGTATTTTGGGAATTATCCAACAAATTCTCGGATAGATAAAACCGAGAACTTAAAGCGTGAAATTAAAGATAAAATGGACCAATGTGCGACAAAGGGAAAAGTTGGTGCCAAAAGTGCAAGCATGGAGGATACAAGGGTTGAAATGCAAAAAGAAGAGTTTTTATTCTATTAGACTCTATTTTGATAATATTAGGATAATTAATATTAAGATAATTATTAAGGATTATTTAATTTAGGATTTATTTAATTTATCTTTATTTATCTTTGATTATTTGTAATTATCTTTAGGAATTTAAGTAGGACTAGTCTATCTATCTTAGCACTATAAATAGGGGGTGAGATGACTAAAAAATGGGCTTGATCTTTTTTTCTGTAAACTCTCTCCCCGAAAGTCTTTTGTTCCTTTCCATATTTCTTTTTAATAAAATCTCCATTCTTATCATATATTTATTTTCTTTTCCACCACAACCATGAGCCACTAAACCCATCTAGCCAAAAGTTGCCGAAAATCCCCAAAAAGGGTTCTTGAGGTTTAGAATCCGCACTTAGCCTTCTCAAATAGGGTATTCATCGTTTCTCCGCACTATGGGGCTGACGCTTCCGTCCATTTCCCTTAAGAAGTAAACTTTTTAACGTATGCAAAGGCGGCCGCTTTGTATGTTTTGGAAGGATTGCACAGTCGGCTCGTTAACTTACTGCGTCAGAGGTTGGCGAGCCCAAGAGACAAAATGGAGTGGGATTCGCCATTGAGAAACGTTGATCTAGCATAAGATGATCCCACAAGAGCGATTTTGAGCGTTGCGAGGGTGCTAATCCTTCCTCACACATAACTGATTTCCGAACCCGTTTTCTTAAATTTCGTAGACCAAAATTATTGTTTTAATAAATCTAAAATGTTTATTTAAATAATCCATCTCAAGGTGACCCGATCACACCTTGAATAAAGGATCGGTGGCAACTCTATTCTCATTTTAAAAAGTCGATCCCTGCTTTTCAAAGCATTAAAAAATGGTTTCGACAACTTGGTGACCCTGCTGGGGACTGGTTGAGAGTCAGGCCATAAATTGATTAATTTTTGTCCTTTTGATTGAAAATTTGGAAAATTGTTTTGAAAAATCGTGTTTCTTTTAATGCATTTTGGTGATATGATTGCAATAATGTCGAGTCTCATAAAATACTTGCATTTGCATTTGCATGACCGTTGTGGTCGCACCTTTAAGTGGGAGTGAGGAACTATGCCTTCGTGAGGTTTTCACCTCCGCATAGGCTAGTGGACTACTTTCGGAATACATCTGTACCTATGTGCTTCGTGAGATTTTCATCTCCGCATGGCCATAGGGAAATGTATTTCCCTGAGCTGAACTCGATCCATATGAGCCTATAATGGGTGAGGATTGAGGAATCTGCTAGTTCAAGTACCTTTTTTTTAGAACTGAACCACATATAGTGAACCCTAAGAGCCTACTTTAGGTAGAACTATGTTGAACCCTAGCAACCACCTAGATAGGTGTTTGATTTTTACCATCTATACATGATACTAACATGTTTACTTTTGTTTATGACTACATTACATTTCATCATCATAAAAAGGAGGTGTTGATTAATATTCGATTGCTAAATAAAAGAGTTTGTCATAAGGAAACGAACTTCTTGATAAAGTGGATTATAACACGGTCGTCTGGACATGTAATCACGTGTCAGAGTCTTAAAATTTATATAGAGAATGATTGAACCTGGAAACTAACTATGACAACGATTTGAGGCAAGTGCACCTATCGAACAGTAGTATAGTTTAGGCAAGACCAGGATGTCGAATCCCAAAGGAACCAAAAGTACTAATACTAACTCTCTTTTTATTATCTAGCCTAATAATTAAGGGAATTGTTTATCTAAATTAACTAATCTAATAAACTAAAGATGCAAAGACAAAGAAGAATGAAATTGAGAAAATAACTTTAGGAAAAACCAATTGATTAAGACGACACCCAAGGAAGAATCCACCTAGACTTCACTTGTTATCTAACTCTAAACCAGACTATTTATTCACTTGACTTGATCCGTAAGATTCTCTAACGTATATTAATCCCTCTCTTGAGGGGACTAACATCTAACCCTAGGTTGATTAATTGAAATCTTTTTTCCAATTAAAACCCTTAGAATTGTGTTAACTCGATCTATGGACTCCCATATTAGGTTTCACCGTAATCCTCCCTATCTCTAGGCGTGCGATCAACTCTGCTTAATTATGCTAGATCTACTCTTAGGCAGGGACTTTTGGTCCTCCACCTAAGCACATCACACTTGAATTAATATCTTAGTAATATCAACACAAGAATTAAGAACACATAATTAAGAACAAGTCAAATATTTATCATATAGTTCAGCAAACGATAACAAGATTTATCTTAGGTTTCATCCGCCTCAGGTATCTGATGGTTAGTTCATAATAATAATAACAGAATATATCTAAAAAGAAAAGATAAAACAAAACATAAGAAATCCCTAAAACCCCCTGAAGGAATTGAAGGAGAGATCCCACATCTTGAGTATAATTCCGGCTTCTTGAGATGAATCAACTGGCTATCTTCTAGTAAATCTCCACAAATCTGCCCTATTTGGCCTAGCTAGACGCCTCCTGACTAAAGCCCTGGGTCCCCCCAACAGAGGGTTTCTGTTATTGTTATTATTTTTATTATAAGTATTATTTTTTATTACCAATTATATTAATATAATACTACTGTTGTTATTATTATTATTATTCTTTTTATTTATTTATGTTAGAATTAAGTGACCCAAATTCTTATTTAAATAAAATACAATGGTAAAATAAAATAAAAGAAGAATCCCTATAGAACTACACTTCTTTTATTTTATTTTGAATAAGGTTTTTTAAACCTTATTAAACTCCATCTATTTGATATTGATTAGAATAAGGAGTTTCAATCTTACTACACTCCTATTAGAATATGGCTTTATAAGCCTATAAATAGACATGGTCTATTCCTCTTGTAATTGATTTTGAATTCGACATAGTGAATTTTCTTCTCCTCTGCCCGTGGTTTTTTCCCGAAAGGGTTTCCACGTAAAATCTGTGTGTTCTTTTTTTTTTTTTTTTTTTTTATTTTTACAAATTGGTATCAAGAGCTTCCGGGTTTTTCATCTCGATCACGGTAATGGCGTCTTTGAAGTATGAAATTCCGCTGTTGGATCGCAACACCAGATTCGCGTTGTGGCAGATAAAGATGCAGCGCTTCTTGCACAGATGGATTTAGAGGAAGCCTGTTAGGGTAGATAAGATGCCTTCGACATTGATAGAGGAAGATAAGAAGCGCAAGGATCGAAAGGCACTAACACAGTTACATCTGCATTTGTCTAATGAAATTTTGCAGGATGTGATGAAGGAGAAGATCGCATGAAAGATTATGGAAGAGGCTAGAACAAATATGTATGTCGAAAACTTTAACTAGCAAGTTGCATATGAAGCAACGTCTTTATGCTCATCGCTTGGAGGAAGGTGCGTCATGTGCACGAACACTTAACAAAGATGTTTAAAGAAATTCTCTCAAACTTAGAGGCCATGGAGGTTCAAGATGATAAGGAAGATCTAGGGTTGATTCTTTTTGTTCGTTGCCCTGTCTTATTCAACCTTTAGAGACACGATTTTATATAGCCGCGAGTCTCTCACGCTTGATGAGGTTTATGATTCTTTGACCTCGTATGATAAGATGAAGCATCTTGTGGTTAAACCGACTCTCAAGGAGAGGGTCTCATCGTTAAGTGGGAGACAAGATCGGAATGTCGATGATGATCGTGGAAGGACACAGGAACGAAATCCTCGCAGTAAATCTAAGGGTAGATCAAAGTCTTCAAACAGAGGTAAAACTTGTAACTTCTGCAAGAAGAAAGGGCACATTAAATCTGAGTGCTACAAGCTACAGAACAAAATTAAAAGGGAGGCTGCAAATCAAAAGGGAAAACAACCAGAAAATTCTGGTGAAGCTGATATTGTAGAAGACTACAGTGATGGTGAACTTCTAGTTGCCTCTGTCAATAATTCAAAAGAGAGCGAGGAGTGGATACTTGATTCAGGCTGCACCTTTCACATGAGTCCCAATCGGGATTGGTTTACAAATTATGAAACGGTATCTGAAGGTGTTGTTTTGATGGGAAATAATGCTTCGTGTAAAATTGCAGGTGTTGGAACAATTAAAGTTAAGATGTTTGATGGAGTTGTCAGAACACTTAGTGACGCATCTGGCATGTTCCAGAATTGAAGAGAAATTTAATTTCGTTGAGTACTCTTGATTCAAAAGGGTACAAATACATAGCTGAAAGTGGGATTTTGAAGATTTCCAAAGGTTCCCTCATTGTGATGAAAGGGCAGAGAAAGGCTACCAAGTTATATGTTTTGCAGGGTTCTCATCATATTGGTGATGCAAATTGTCGCTTCTCTCTTCTTTATCGATGATGATATTACTAAACTTTGGCATATGCGCCTAGGGCATATGAGTGAGAATGGCATGGCGAGAATTGAGCAAAGAGGACTTCTTGATGGGCAAGGAATTTGCAAACCGAAGTTCTCGTGAGCACTCGCGTTTTTGGGAAGCAAAGAGAGTTCGATTCACTAGAGGAATCCATAACACGAAGGAACATTGGAGTATATTCATTCGATCCATGGGGGGCCATCAAGAGTGCCTTCGAGAGGTGGAGCCAATTATATGCTAACTTTTATTGATGATTTTTCTAGAAAAGTTTGGGCATTCTTCTTGAAGCAGAAAAGCGATGTATTTTCCGCATTTAAGTCTTGGAAAGCTATGATTGAAAAACAAACAGGAAAACAAATAAAATACCTCCGCACAGATAATGGCTTAGAGTTTTGTTCAGATGAGTTTAATAAACTGTGCAAGTCGTCGGGGATCGTGAGACACTTGACGATTCGTCATACTCCACAGCAAAACGGTGTTGCAGAACGAATGAACAGAACGATCATGGAGAAGGTTCGATGTATGTTGTCAAATGCCAACTTACCAAAGTCGTTTTGGGCCGAAGCAGCCTCTACTGCATGTTTTTTGATCAACCGATCTCCATCCATTGCCATTGAGAAAAAGACTCCACAAGAGGTATGGTATGGTAATCCTGCTAATTATTCTGATTTAAAGATTTTTGGGTGTCCTGCGTATGCTCATGCTAATAATGGAAAATTGGAACCAAGATCCATTAAATGTGTTTTTCTTGGCTATAAAGTCTGTAAAAGGGTATAAGTTATGGTGTCCTGAAAATAGAAAAGTTGTGATTAGCAGAGATGTTGTTTTTGATGAAACTGCTATGCTACCTAACTTATCTCTTAAAGACTCTTCCAATAAAGAAAATCAAAAGCAGGTGGAGCATCAGACAATACAGAGTCAACTCCTCAAGCCAAGACAAAAATTGAGAATAGAGTTGATTCTTCACCAAAATACTCTATCGCCAAAAACAGTAACTAGAAGAGAAATTAAACCTCCAAAGTATATGTTGAGGTGACCTAGTTGCTTATGCTTTAAATGTGGTGAAGATATAGATGCAAACCAAGATCCGTCTAATTATTCTCGAGGCGTTAGTCATGTGAAGACTCAGAAAAGTGGATGTTTGCTATGCAAGAGGAAATAGAATCACTCCATAAAAATAGAACATGGGATCTTGTGAAACTTCCTAAAGGTAAAAAGGTTGTTCACTGTAAATGGGTGTTTAAAAAGAAAGAAGGGACTCCAGGAGTTGAAGAATCCAGATATAAAGCAAGGCTTGTTGCAAAGGGTTATAGTCAAATTCCAGGAGTGGACTTCACAGATGTGTTCTCCCCAGTTGTGAAGCATAGTTCGATTCGAGCTTTGCTTGGTATTGTGGCTATGCAAGATTTGGAGCTTGAACAGTTAGATGTAAAAACTGCATTTTTGCATGGAGAACTTGAGGAAGATATTTACATGCAACAACCAGAGGGTTTTACAAATCTCGAAAAAGAGGACTATGTTTGCTTGCTTGAAAAAGTCTCTTTACGGTTTGAAACAATCACACCAAGACAATGTATATAAGAGGTTTGATTCCTTTATGACTTCTCATGATTTTAAAAGAAGTAGTTTTGACAAATTGTGTTTACTTTAAGAAAAAAACAGTGATGGTTCTTTTGTGTATCTACTTCTTTATGTTGATGACATGTTGATAGCAAAGAAAAGATAAAGGAGAGATAAGAAAGGTCAAATCCCAACTAAATGAAGAATTTGAGATGAAAGATTTAGGACCAAAGCAAAGAAGATACTTGGTATGGAGATTCTCGAGAGATAGAAAAGCAAGTAAATTGTACCTAAGTCGGAGGGGTACATTGAGAAAGTTCTTTGCGAGTTCAATATGAAGAGTGCTAAGCTGTTAGTACTCCTTTAGCGTACTCATTTCAGACTTTCATCGGTTTTGTCTCCACGATCAAATGATGAGATTGAGTACATGTCACATGTTCCATACTCTAGTGCAGTGGGATCTCTCATGTATGCTATGGTTTGTTCACGTCCAGATTTATCATATGCGATCGGTCAAAGATTAGCGCGATACATGGCGAATCCCAGAAAGAACATTGGAAAGCGATTCGGTGGATTTTAAGATACTTGCAGTACTACACGATGTTTGCTTACAGTTTGGAAGAACTAGAGATGGAGTCATTGGGTATGTTGATGCTGATTTTGCTGGAGACCTTGATAGAAGAAGATCTCTCACTGGTTATGTCTTTACAATCGGAGGTTGTGCAATCAGTTGGAAAGCTATTTTGCAAACTACAGTCGCTTTGTCTACCACTGAAGCTGAGTACATGGCGATTCATCGAGGCTTGTAAAGAAGCTATTTGGTTGAAGGGACTCTTTAGTGAGCTAAATGAAGACCTTCAAATTAGCACGATATTTTGTGACAATCAGTGCTATCTTCCTTACAAAAGATCAAATGTTTCATGAGAGAACAAAACACATTGATGTTCGGTATCATTTTGTTCGTGATATTATTGCTCGTGGTGATATTGTTGTGAGCAAAATTAGTACTCATGAAAATCCTGCAGATATGATGACTAAGTCACTTCCTATAACCAAGTTTAAGCATTGCTTAGACTTGGTTGGTGTTCATTGTTGAAGTTAAACCCTTAAGGGGTTTTGTGGAAGAGGTGGAGAACTTGTTCGTTAAGAGTTCATGATGAAGAACTTGTTTATTGAGAATTCGTGTCAAGGTGGAGATTGTTAGAATTAAGTGACCCAAATTCTTATTTAAATAAAATACAATGGTAAAATAAAATAAAAGAGAAGAATCCTATAGAACTACACTTCTTTTATTTTATTTTGAATAAGGTTTTTAAACCTTATTAAACTCCATCTATTTGATATTGATTAGAACAAGGAGTTTCAATCTTACTACACTCCTATTAGAATATGGCTTTATAAGCCTATAAATAGACATGGTCTATTCCTCTTGTAATTGATTTTGAATTCGACATAGTGAATTTTCTTCTCCTCTCCCCCGTGGTTTTTCCCAAAAAAGGTTTCACGTAAAATCATGTGTGTTCTTTTTTTTTTTTTTTTTTATTTTTACAATTTACATATTACTTCACTCATTTTATTTATCATTATTCTCATTATTATTATTATTTATTTCACGTATTATTCATTAGTTTCCTCATTTCCTATTATTATATTTGTTCTTATATATTAAATGTTTTTATCTCGCTTATTATGTTCCTTCTTATTTTTTAGCTTATTCATTCTATTTTTTTACTTCATTTTTGCCCTCTATGTTGTCACTCGCACTAATGCATTTCTTACTATTTTGTTAAACGCATTCATTTTTTACATTTTATTACAAACTTGTGTTATATTAACTTTTACCCGATACAAAATTGATTTCTTTCATAAAGGCAATATTCCGTATTTAGGAGTTCGGGAAAATCGTGCCCTAACTTACTGGGTTTCGATTTTTCTCGTCTAATCTAAATAACTGAATATCCTTTTTAAAACAGATACATAATTTTTAAACAAAAAGCTTACTCTCGAGAATTTGAGACGTCATGTCCTAACGCATTGGATGTGACGTTTTGCTATTCCGAGGTAAGATTTTCTAAATAAAGGCAATGTCCCGTATTCGAAATTTTGAGAAATCGAGCCCTAACTTACTGAGTTCCGGTTTCTCATCTGACAAATAACGGAATATCCTCCTCAAACTTAAATCCGAACTTTAAAGTCAAGAGACAAGCTCAGTTTCGGGAGGGCAAAATGTTGTGCCCTAACTTACTGAGTATAACGTTTTATCTCTTCGAAATGAGAGGGTCTTATCATCCATTTTGATTTGTTCAATTTTTAAAAAAATAAAAGAGGATCATATTTTCAAATCTTTTCAAATTTTCGACATTAAGACATTAATTAATCAGTTTGGTACCAATTTTGGGCGTGACGAAAGTGCTAACCCTTCCTCGCACGAAACCAACTCCCGAGCCCGTTTTCTCAAATTTCGTAGACCAAAAGCACTGTTTTAGTAAACTAGAACGTTTTATTAAAACAAATGTGATCCGATCATACCAAATAAAGATCGGTGGCGACTCCTGTTTTATTTTCATTTTTAAAACCAAAGTCGATTCCCGTTTTCAAAAAAACGGCTACGACAAGAATAATATATGTAATAATACTAAGTTAACTAATTTAATAATAGAATGATGATAATAACAATGTTAATAGTAAAATAAAGAATAATGACAACAATACATTCATGATAATAATAATAATAATAATAATAATAATAATAATAATTAGTTAATAACAAAATAACAAGTAAATAGACACAAAACGAAAATGTACTTATAATAGAAATAATAATAAGAATAATGATAATAAGTGTACAATAATAACTTTAAAAAAACTTAAAATAAATAATGGTGATAATGATAACAATAGGGAATATAGTAAAAGGAAATAATAATAATAAAATAATAATAATAAAGTAAAGATGATAATAATAATATAAATATTAAATAATGATAATAATAGTATTAATAGTAATAAAAATAATAGTAAGCAATATACTAATGAGCGAATAACAATAAGCTAAATAAATAAGAGTAATACTAAAAATAAGTATAATAAGTAATAAAACTAAAATAATAATAGTAGTAATAATAAAATAAAGAAATTCAAAATAACATGAATTAAAAGGAAAAATAATAAGAAAACAAAAATAAGATTATCAATATATGAAATGAAATAAAAATAAAAATAAAATAATGAAAATAATACATAGAGAATATATAAAATTTAATATTAAAGGAACACGGTATTAAGTTGAAGTTATTATTAAATTTAGAGTCTAAAACAAGCAGAAAAACAACATAGAGGACTAAATTGAAGTTAAAATAAAGTAAAAGGGATAGATTTTAAAAATAAAAAATACTTGAAGGGCTTATTTACAATGCGCACAAAAGGGTAGGGACTATATGGGAAATTATTCCCATTCTCTTTGCGCATCCATGGGTTAAGGACCCTGTTGAAAACCCAAAGAAATTTGAGGGTAAAATCTATAAAAAGGAAAAATAACAAGAAGGGGCCGATTGAATGGCGCTGCAATGGGGAGGGATCCATCGCGAAAATATCCCTTTTAAGGGACATGCGCAGTAACCTTGACCCAAACGGTGCCGTTTTATTCAAAACCTTAAAACCCATTTTATTCTGTTTCATTTCATTCTCTTTTTTTTTGAAAAGTTCCCGACTAGATTTTATTTAATATGAGTAAAAAGGGATACAAATTGAAATGCAAGCAGAAGGTCCCAGGCATTTGAAATTGGCCCTACAGCCAAAAGCAAAACAAAGGCCCAAACAGGAGGGCCTAAAGGAAATAAAGTAGGAAATTAAAATTTAGAAATAGGTCCCATCTATCCAGTCGGTTACAAAAGCTGGCCTCCACATGGTTTCTGACGTTTTGAGTTCCAACAACATTGACCAGTCTTCAAAACAAATAGCAGTTCCCCAGTGAAATTCATTTCTGCTATGTTTTCAATTGTGGCGTGTTTCTTGTTCCTTACAATCCACTAAATTTTTGTCGTTCCAAGTTCCAAAGGCTTGTACCAGTCTTCAAAGCTATAGCAATTCCCAAAATTAATTCATTTTTGCTATCTCTTCACCTGGGTCGTCTTCTTGCTTCTATCAGTCCGGAGTGCGGTTCCCTCTTTCTTTCCTTCTATTCCGTAGACTATGAAGCTTTCTTCTTCCAGGTATGTCTCTTCTCCACTTTTTAGCACTCTTGTTGCTATGTCATGCACTGGTCTATTTTCTGATCTAGGTACAAATTGGAACAGGCTTTCCTTGAAAAATTTCCTTTTCTTTCTGATATCTCGAATGATTGCCCCCAAAACTGATTTGTCGACATCTTTTGTGTTGCATTTTTTAATGACTGTTTTGGAATCCCCTGTGATAACAGTAGTCTGGAACCCCAATGTGATTCCTAACTCTACTACTTGTAAACATGCATGTGCTTCCACCATAAATGGGGATGAAATTGCTGAGTGGATAACTGCTTTGGAGGTAATTAACTCACTGAACTCCCCCTTACCACCAGACCTGATGCCGATCTTATGGAGCGACTGTCAAAGGACGCATTAAAATAAATAGTGGCTTCCTTCTTACTTGAAGTCAAGTCCTGACATCTGCTATCCCGTAAGGTAACTGATTTTTTTGTCTATCCATTGATCTCTGTTATATATAGATGAACTTTGTTAGCTAACTCTGCCCCTGATATGGTTTTCCCCTCATGTACCAACTTGTTTCGAGAGCTCCAAATCATCCAGATAGTACAGCAGAATAGTCTGCATTGAGTACCACTTCCTAGGGTAAAGACCCAGGTAAGCCAAATCCACAAGTCGGTTTCTGCAGTTTGTGTAACCCATAAGAGATTAAGGTTTTTCCATGTTTCTAATGCTGATGTGGATGCAATCTTCTTCTGCATTTCGGCACCAAGGGTAGGAGCTGTCTGAGATCAGTCTTCTGAACTTTAAAGCTTGTCTCGTAGGGATAAAGTTCCATGAAAGCCGCCAGATTGTTATGAGGATTTTCGATGGTAATTGTAGATTCCACAGTTTTTTGTAGAAATTTTTAGTATCGGTTTGTAATAGGTAATCTCTTGGCACCAAGTTAGCATCCTGTAATAGTTTATAGGCACTTCTTACTGTAAATTCGCCTGAGTTTTCTCCATACCAGACTTGAAAGTCTTCATGCATCTCTTCTGCCAACGGAATTTGTAGAATCTTTTGTGCAATACTTTCTGGGAAGGTATGTTCAATGAGCTCAGCTTTCCACTTTCTTGTTGTTGGATCAATTAAGCTAGAAACTAACTCAATGTCTGTATTGTTGTTGCAATTGTTGCTTTGGATATTGTCAGCTCCTGGGATCCAACAGTCATTCCAAACAGAAACTTGATCCCCCCTTCCAATACGCCAGCCCAGCTCATCGTTCAGTAGGTAAGAGAAGGTGAGTTCCCCAACTGAGCACGTATGAAATCAGAGTGTGGAAAGTATTTAGCTTTTAAAACCTATGCTAAAAGAGAATTTGGATAATTAAAAAGTCGCCAACCTTGCTTGGCTAACAATGCAACGTTAAAATGATCTAGATTTCGAAAACCCAATCCACCCTGCTCTTTTGCGATACATAACTTCTTCCACTCGCACTAGTGAATACCCTTTTTACCTTGTCCCTTCTGCCACCAAAATTTCGCAATGAGACTTTCTAGCTCGACGCATAGTAATTTAGGGAGTAAAAAGCAAGCCATCGTGTATGTCGGAATAGCCTGTAGAACTGCCTTATAAAAACCTTTTTTTCTCCTTGCGATAAGTGTCGAACACACCAATTGTCGATTCTCTTTTTAAACCTGTCTTTTAAGTTTTGGAAAGCTTCTTTCTTCCTCCTACCCACCATGTTTGGTAATCCAAGGTAACGCTCCGAGTCATTTGAACTCGCACTCCCAGTATTCGAGTAATTAAACCTTTTTCTTCCTCTCTTTTGTTTGAGCTAAAGAAGACTATCGATTTATCAAAATTCACTTGTTGTCCCGTACTGTTCCCGTATTCGCGTAAGATCTTTTTAAAGATATCTGCTCCTCTTTCATTAGCCTCTCCAAAAAGATGCAATCGTCTGCAAAGAGTAAGTGTGAAATTTGTGGTCCATGTCTACTTGCTTTTACCCCTTTTAAGTGTCCTTCATTGGTAGCGTTCCTAATCAGACTAGATAAACCTTCTCCGCATATTAGAAATAAAAATGGGCTAAGTGGGTCACCTTGCCTTAAACCTCTCGATGGATGGAACGTCTCCCCAATCTGACCATTAAGGATTACTGAATAGGATACAGTAGAAATACAGTTCATGATGGAACTAATCCAATTAGGGTCAAAACCCATTTTTCCCATGATTTCTTTTAGACAGGACCATTCAACTCTATCATAAGCCTTACTCATATCCAGCTTCACAGCCATCCAGCCCTTCTTTCCAAATGTTTTCCTCTTCAGCGTATGCAGAATTTCATATGCTAGTAGTACATTGTCTGAAATAAATCTGCCTGGCACAAAAGCGCTCTGTGCATTGTCAATACAATTTTCCAAAACTCCTCTAAAGCGATTAGCAATAGTTTTTGCCATTATTTTGTAAATGACATTCCATAAGCTAATTGGCCGAAAGTGAGAAAGATTAGTTGGATTAGCTTTTTTTGGGATAAGTACAATATGGGTACTATTAACAGGACTAACCTCTATGCCCTCATTCAAATGTTGAAGACAAAAGCTCGAAACCTCTGCCCCAATGATATGCCAACATTTTTGGAAAAATATGGCTGGAAAACCATCTTCACCTGGAGCCTTTGTAGCGCCCATGCTTTGAAGTGCTTCCCAAATCTCTTCTTTTGTATATTGTGCCGTGAGGCTTTTGTTATCCTCTTCAGTGATACATTGTCTAATGCTTGTTAAAAGGTTTGTACATCTACCCCTTGCTTTTGTCTCAAAAAGTTTCTGATAATAGTTTCTAGCAATTTGAGCCATGCCATGCATATCCTTCATTTCCTCTCCAGTCCTGTTCTGCAAACTCCTTATGCAATTTTTTTGACGTCTTTGTGTCACATGGTTATGAAAAAAAGTTGTGTTTCTATCACCAAGTCTTAGCCAGTTAGCTCTAGCTCTTTGTTCCCAGTACCGTTCATCCTTATCAATCTCTAAATTCAATTGCAATTTTGTTTCAATCAGCTCTGCTAGGTTGTTGTCACTCCTTTCTGCTCCCAGAAGTTCACTCAGCTTTAAATTCAATAGTTCTTTATTCCGCCTCTTAGTCATACAGATCTGTTTGGCCCAATTTCCCAAACTTATTTTGAGTTTATTCAGCTTCTGTAAGATATCCCCTGATGATGATTCCCAAATTACCTTGACCTCATTTTCAAATGACTCTTCTAAGATCCATCATGCTTCAAATTTAAAGGTTTTCTTGCTCCTCTGATCATCTTCATTTTTCGTTGAGATTAAGATAGGGCAATGATCAGAAATTGAGTGAGGTAGATGTTGAATGGTAGCTTCTGGGAACATCGACATCCAATTTTCATTGGCCACTCCCCCACATCAGTTAGTCGACATTCTTCTAGAGTACTTCGAAAAGCTTCCATCCTTCTTTCCTCCCTAGGTAACCCTCCTTTTTTTTCAAAACCATACATCACTTTATTAAAGTCACCGCACACAAACCAAAAAATATTATTGTTCTGCCTCAAACTCTTAAGTAAATTCCATGATTCATCCTTATCGTGTGTATAGGGAGAACCATAAAAACCTGTAAATCTCCAAAGCTGTTCATTATTGTGGTTGTCGATGAGGACATCGATGTGCCTTCTTGAGAATCTCTATAAACTGATCGAAACATCACCTTTCCAAGCGAAACATAGCCCTCCGCTCGTACCTTCGGGATCCACCTCAATGCTATTAGAGAAACCACAGCTCCTTCGCACTTGTTCCATTCGTGTTTTGTTTATTTTTGTCTCCATAAAGAAGACCATTTGGGGAAAGTGTAGCCTCAGCGTATGCCGAAGCCTTCGAGTAGTCCGAGTATTCCCCAATCCACGGACATTCCAACTTAAGATTTTCATTGCTGTCGGTCGGCTTGCCTGTTGGCAGCCGCCATTGGAAAAAGATTCTTTTCAAGCAATCGCCTATTTTGTTCTGTTGGATTATCATCCATTTTTCTTGTTGTGAGGCCTTTATTTTCTCCTCTTTGTCTTTTTTTTCCTTCTTCCCCCATTAACACCCTTTCCTCTTCGTCATAATCCATTGTTGAACAAGACTCTTTTTGCTGCGAAGCATAGTAATTTCCCCCTTCCAGATTAATCCCTAAGATTGGATCTATTGCCACTCCTTCCTTTGATTGAAACCTCGTTCCCCATGGTATGTCTTCTGATTTTTGAATAGTGGTAAGATCTTCATTTTTTCCATCTTCTTCAACTTCACGTAGCCAGATGCTTTTCATTGCTAAGGCTCTCCTTAATTGTGCTCTTAGAGATAGATCCTATCCCATAACTTCTACTTCCACACCTGTCAACATCTTTGCTTCGCAATAGGATTCATTATGACCTAAGCGACCACACTAGAAACAGAAAAGGGTAAGCCTTTCATATTTAAATCTGATATATGAACAATTGCCCCCAAATGACACCTTTTTCTTTCTTTTTAGTGGTTGATGGACATCCACTTGAACTCTGATCCTCATGAAGTTCCTCCATTCTTTCCCTAGATCTGAACTGTCATATTCTAAAAATTTTCCAATGAAATCCCCCAATTGTTTTGCCAAATTTTCCGAGAAAAAACCCATTAGGATATCATGAATCTGAACCAAAAATGGTGTGAAGATTAAGGGAATTTTCAAAGGGTCTTCCCCCATTTGGAGTGGATGCAATATCAGTAGATGATTATTAAAGGTCCAAGGGGATCCTTTTAAGACTCTTTCCAAATCCATGGCATGAAAAAATTGAAATACAAACCGTTTATTTCCCAGATCTCTGATTTGGACTCCTCTGACTGGGTGTCAGAGATTTGCCATGGTGCCCTTCATTGCTGGGAAGTAAATGACACTTGCAGTTAAAAAATAGCCCACCAGTTGAAGCTTTTGCTCCTCCCTTATTTGATTTGGTTCAATCTGGATATGAATAATTTATTCTTCTTCATCGTCAAGTGTTAATCCAGCAAGCTCTTTCTCCATGATTGCAGGTTTGGATCGACTATCCTTTGGCTTCTCTTTGTAGAGATAGTGGAAGGAAGCAAGCTAGCTGTTGTTTTCAAGAGTTGCAAAAGAGAGGTTGAAAGACAAGAAAGATAAGAAACCCTAATTGCGTGCAAAAGAGAGGTTGAAAGACAAGAAAGATAAGAAACCCTAATTGCATGCTAGAGAGCAGACATATGCGTGCCAGAGAGCAGACTTTATGATTGCATGCTACTAATAGATATGTTTCATTTCATTCTCAGTTCAGAAAAAAAAAAGCCAAAACTTTAAAGCTTCTCCCCTCTCTCCCTTTCGTCTTCCCCACGTCCGGCCTAGGGCCTCTAGTGTCTGTTGCACAGCCGTCGTGGGTCGATGGCCGGCGTTTGTACGGAAAGGACTCTCCGGCGACGAGGAGACCAAGGTACGTACTCAATTTCCCCTTTTTTTCGTATAAAATAGATGAAACAAGATAAAAAAAAGGACTTAAAAGAATGAAGCTTTTGAAATATAAATCACCTTCTGAAAACAGAAAACTCAGTTCTATTACGATTTAATAATAGGATTTTGCTCTTTTTTGTACTGTTTCGTGAATGTATACCCATTTGAATCTCTGCTTTTGATTTTTATTTATCGAATATTTGCTTGAATCTCTGTTTTTTTGTGTTCAAAATCTCTTCTTTCTTTTTTTTTTTTTATTCCAAACCCCTTTACAATGGTTTTTTGATGGCTTTAAAGCCATTTTACAAGACTTTTAATATATTTTTTGCTGTCATTTCCGTTGCAGGAGCAGTTGGGCGGTGGAGCAGGGGTGAGGGCGGTAGCAGAGCAAGTGGGGGCAAGGCTGCGACGCCACTTGCATTAGGGGGGCTAGGGTTTTGTTTTTTCTGAAAAATTAGTGTTAGATTAATTTAGGTTTTAGTGGGCCATCTGACTTGGGCTCCGGGTTTTGGGTATTTGGGTTGTAAAATGGGCCCGGGCGCATACATAGAAACAAGGTGTAGTTGATGACTCCAAATCCATGTCCACTGTAATCGGTGGAATTTATCTTTGTTTGGGTATAAATTGTTGAGAAATGTCTTCGTTTGGGGTTCAAGTTGTGCTAAATATTGCATTCAAGAAATAGAAAGTCAGGTGAAGTACATATGGGTTATGGTGTTTATTGTGAGTATAAGCATTGCAGGGTTCCATAGCTTTCAAAAAGTCAAACAAAATTGAATTTTTGGTGGGGATTGAAACTCAATCAATAAAAGGGAGGAAAATCAAAACAATTAATGTAAATAAAAAACCCAAACTTTTGAAAGTAATTACCTTTTTTGAGACGGAAAAGATTTGATTTTTTTTCAATTGCTTGAATCTGGTCGGTGAGTTTTCATTTTCGTTTTATGAAATTTTTTTTTTCTTTGTTTTCAAACTTTCAATTGTTTATTGTGTGGTTTTTTGAGGGTATATAATGCAAAATTTTGTAATTCCATTTTGTTTTGCATTTTAAACTTATATTCATTTCACCGCTTTGGAGAATGATATTTTCAAACTATGGAAGAAATCTTATAGATATCTAAGCAACTAAAACTAAATATAAATGGAATAATTCTCTAAATACACAAACCAGGCAATGGCTAGCATCTCGAACATATAATCCAAACAACAATAGCAATATTAAGAAGCTCACAACTAAAAATTCCTATTACATCTTACACATTTATGTTCTCCCTCTCCATCCATCTTCATATTCAATATCCATTTTATGCATATCCTTCTTCATATTCAGTATTCATTTGATTCATTTCTCGTTGATTGACGTATTACATATTTCTCAACCTCTTGTATTCCATTGATACGAACCAGGCTCTCAAAATAAGCACGAAGGGAGATGGAAAACCGAAAATGATCTAGATAAGTATTAATCTCAAGCTTCTTAAGCTCCTGGGTGGATGCGTCAAAGAGGAGTACTTCATCATTTTTGTCTATAAGAAACAAGTCACCATTTTTTCCAAATCCCAATGGGCGTACAACTCCAGAAATGGATTTAATATTGAATTGTTTAGTCCACACTCCTCCACTTGTAACCCATAAATCAAAAGACATGTCAATTCTTTCCGATGGGTAAATAATAGCACCAAGTGATCCATTAAACACCAATAGATCAACATGGTATTCTAGGAAAGACTCAACGATTCTGATAGGTAAAATTGAGAACTTCTCATTCCCCATGTCAAATGAAAGAATTAGTCTTCTAAAATCAAGATATGCGTCCGTCTTTGTTTTCCAATAGCAAATTCCATCTACATAATTATTTCCTAAAGTTGGTTCAGTGCTTCCTAAAATTGTTTCAGATGGTGTATAATCAGGAGATGGAATTTCCTTCCAGGAATTACTTCTAAGAGAATACAACTCAACTTGGTACAAAAAATGAGGATGTGAATATACTTCTTCACTATTAACAAATGTAAGAACAACAAATCTTATGATTTTGTAGTCGTCAGTTTTAGAATCAAACCCAAAAGCAGCGTCGTTGAAATAAACGTCATCTAAAGTAAGGTAGGTTTCTTCGAATGGGGAAAAATATGGAGGGCGATGGATTGAAGATGGTGGAAGGATTTTAAACTCTCTGGTTGATGGGTTCCAAATGGCAGCCTTATCCTCTAAAGGATCAAGTAAACACAATAATCCATGACAAGCACCATAAACATAGGGGGTGGTATTCTTAAAAAAGGGCAAGTGAATGTTTTGCCTTACCATATAATTTTGATATTTTTCAGTTGAAAGTTGAGAGAAATAAGGTTGGAAGGTGTTTCCATCACAGCGTCTGAGAAGTAGATTAAGGTTGTTGTTTTCAAGGTTGTTGTGATAATTATTGGAAATGAAATGAGGAGTTTGAAAAGAAGAACACCAATACTTACAAACACAGTTGAGGCGAGTAAGGGATTTAATCGAAGCTTTGATGAAATTTCCATAACCAAAGCTTCGCAATTCAAATCTTGGCCTCTGCATCTTCCTCTTTTGATTTTCTTTGTAACTGACTAAGAGGAATAAATAAGCAAGCAAAATGGGAGTTGGTAGGTGTCATTTATGGTCCAAACCTTAACCATGAAGCAAAGAAGCATAAACGGTAAGCATTTAGTAAGCATTTAATACGTTTTTGGCAAATTTCCTTATTTGCATTTTTATCCATATTGATGAGAACTATGGAATTATGAATTAATCCAAGAAATCAATCTTATTGATGAAGAATTTTTTTTTTTTGGTTATTTTTCCAGAATACAAAGCATAATTTAATAGGCTAATTTAGTATCGGAATGACCTATTACTTGAAAAGATTGAAGGTTCATTTACAAATTTGACGTATATGGAAACACAATCTTTAAGGATATGTAATCTTAGATATGATATGTAAATCTTAGACATGATATGTAATCCTAGAAGATATGATATGCAAATCTTAGATGATATACAATCTTAGAATATATAGTATGCAATCTTAGAATATATGATTTGGTCCAAACCTTAACCATGAAGCAAACATAAAAGGTAAGCATTTGATACATTAGAGTAATTATGTGCAATTTAGGAAATTTCCTTATTTGCATTTGTATCCATGTGAACAAGGATTAAAAATAAATATAATCTAATATATACCTTTTGAATTTTATCCCCAATTTTTATAATAATAAATTTAAAGGATACAATATGCTCAACATTTATATACTTTTTTGTATATTTAAAATTTAATCCCTAATTTTTTTATTTTTAAAAATTTAATCTCTCTATTTTTAAATTTTAAAAATTTAAGATCGTTAAAATTATTTAACCTTATTTTTTATTGACACCCTTAACATTACAATTTTTTTAGAAATCAAACGGGATACAAGAGTTAATCGTCAGTCAAACAACAGGTCAACGAAATAGCCTATGTGGCATGCAACATAAGCACGAGATCATAGATGATGTCATCTATAAAAACAAAATGCTTTAACATTTTTTTTTATTTTGTTTCAATATTCTTTATTCTTCTCTTCTTTCTCTCTTCCCCTCTAGCTCGCTGTTATGTCCAAACCCTACCACCGTTGCCTTCCCTCTCACTCCTCACCGTTGTTATCACCACAAATGTTAGAGGAAATGTTAGAAGAGATACTAATATATATAGAATTTATCTGAATTCATCCCTCAAAGTCTAAGAAAAAAATACATCTTCAATCACCAGTTTAATATCGTATAATCATTAAAATCCGAAACACCAACTAAAAAAAAAAAAACTAGCTTTCATCCTATTAACAAATTTTGGAGAACATGTAGAAAACTCAGAATAAACCTTACCATTAACAATCCACAAAGATCATAAACGAAGCAATACAACAAAGGCATTAAACAGGGGATAAAAAAAAAAGGTACTGACTTTATCCATGGAAAAGAAGGGCCAACCCATTCCGCTTCACATTATTCTAATAATCTCTGTCTCAAACTTACCCTTTCCTCATTAACATCATCATCACCCTCAACTCATAATTTTAGCTCCAGCATCACTTCTCCTCCCTCATCATCATTGTTATCATCATTGAAAGTCACTGAGTTTTTAGAATAAGAACCCAAATTACTTCTCCTTCCTCATCATCATTGTTATCATCATTGAAAGTCGTTGAATTTTTAGAATAAGAACCCAAATTTCCACTGTTTGGTTCCAGAGAAACTTGGAGAAGGTGAAGCAATAAATGGATAGATGAATTGAAAAACTAATAAGGATATCAAATATACCGAAATAAAGCAAACCTAAACCAAACAAAGCAAATTTGATTTTTCTACTTTTTTTAAATTTAAAAGAAAACCAAAACCCTAAAATGGATTACAATAGTGAGTCTCTTTTTGCTTTTTCTTTATTTTTTTGGTTGTATAGAATTTTGGGTGTTTGATGAAGTTGTCTTTTGTAAGGCTAGCACGACATTGATGATGATGATGACAGAGATGGAGAAGGTTTTGGGACATTTGTGGTAAAATCAAGGTGAGTTGTGAAAGGGAAGGCGACAGTGGTGAGGGTCATCTAGCCACATAGGTTACTTCGTTGATCTGCAGTTTGATTGACGGTCAACTCACATTTCTCATTAAAATTTGGTTGATTTCTTACTTCGTTGACCTACAATTTGATTGACGGTTAACTCACGTTTCTCATTAAAATTTGGTTGATTTCTGAAAAAATCGTAACGTTAATAGTGTCAATTCAAAAAAAAAGGTTAAGATCCCCATAATAGGCCCAATTTGCCAGGGCCCATTAATCAGTTTTTAACCAAAACCATTAAACCAAAATAAAAACAAAATAAACCTAAAAAAACCCAATGTCCAGTGTTCATTTTTACAAGTACCAGGGCCCAAAATAAATAAACCCAAATCTAAAATGAACCGACCCAATAGCCTAAATCAGAATTAGCCTGTGGCCCAAATTGATTTAGGGTCTCGGAAACCCTGGAAACTCTTGCGCCTAGCCCCACGCGCGCCGTTCTTCTCCATCAATCACCATCGACGTCCTCCAGCTGTACCTACAACAAACAGCAACAGAAAATAGCAACGAGAAATACAGAAAAAAAGAATAACAGAACGAAGCGAATAGTATTTTTTCCATTTTTTTTCATTCGGCTATATAAAGCCACATTACACATTGTAAAAGGATGGGATTTCATGGCTGAAAATAGCAGCCCTCGAAGCTTGAGTCTGCTAGCCGCCGTTTATGGTGGCGGATTGGCACTTAAGAGGAGGGATTTGGTGAATCGGCAGCAGGATTTGGGGGCTGATTTGCATACCCTAGCAGAGAAAAACAATAGCCCCTTTTAGTTTTTTAGTGTTCTGTAAAAATGTTTTAAAAAAAGAGAATTGTGGTTTAAAGAATGAAAGGAAACGGCACCGTTTCATTTGGGAGAGGAGCCCGCGCGTCGACCCGAACCCGCCCCAGGATCCGTGCATTTTTTACAATGGGGTTATTTATGCGATTAGACCCTCCATTTTTCACTGTTATTTGATTGAACCTGATTCCAATATCTTTTATATTTTAATTTCTCCCTGGAATTTGAGCGATATTTCCATTTGATACCTGTCTAAACGCAGCGTTTTCACAACTTGGAATATTTTACTTTTAATCCCTGTTTATTTGCATGCATTTTACTTTAATCCTTATTTTTTTTTATTTGTAAATTAACCTTTTAATTTTATATTCAATTCAATTGAGTTTTTCTATTCTTTTATCGCTTTAAAATTATTGATTTCTTTTGGTTTTTAACAAATTGTTTTGAATTATTTTATTAATTTTGATCTGTTTTAAATTACTTATATACACTTTTATTATATACATTTTTATTTTCTTGCATGAATATAAATATTTATTTCTAATTTCTCTTTTAGACACTTGTTTGACTCAAAATTGATATAATATCAAATATAAATATTTTTTAGCATTATTTTACATATATAAATGTTTACATGTAAAATTTTACCAAAATTGTTTTCATTTCATGTATATATTATTTTATTTATATATTTATATATCCATATATTTTCATTTAAATTTGTTTGTGTATATCATATCTTTGAAATACCTCGATCTAAATTATATTTTGCCTATTTTAAACATTACCTATTATTTATTCATATAAATGTATATAGGTTTGCATTAAAACTTTTCTTCAATATATATATATATTATTACTTTATGCATATATGTTATTTTAAATTTATCTATATGTATATACTTTTTCTTATAAATCTAGTTAAATAACTTATATCTTTTTAAAAACTTCAATCTTATTCATATCTTTGTTTATTTTAAAACTTTCATCATACATAAATTACTTATATTAAGTTCAATTGCATGTATATTACTTATATTATTTCTATTTATTATTTTGTATACGATTTATTTTGATTTTCTTTTTACATTCAATTTTCAAATTTATATACATATAACTTATAATTCGTATAACATTGGTTGCAAATGTTTTTTCCCTTTATGTTTATATATATATATATATTGATCACATTTGGTTTGTATTAATTTATTTGATAATTATTTCTTGATTGTCCAAATGTTAATGTTGCATAGTGCATGAGGTATTGCAATTATATAAACTCTAATTAGCACTTTCATATTTCCATTATTGCTTTGAACTACAATTTCATATGTGGTAATATTATTTTCATCTTTGATATTGTATATTGTATTGTGGTTAAAACTTCAAACTTATTTATGCAAAGTTTTTATCCAAACAAATTAAATTAAAATATGTTTAGAGTTACCATTCAAAGTTCTTTAAAATAAAGTGATATTTTGGTATTTGGAAATACAAGAAATCGTGCCCTAACGTATTGGACTGCGATTTTGCGTTGGACCAAATAGCCTAATACCCTTTTTAAATCACAAGTTTTAGAAATCGTGAAACGATCTCGACTTTGAGGGTTCAAAATATTGCATCCTAATGAATTGGGTGTAGTATTTTTGTTCTTTTGAAACGAACTAAGTTTTACGTTCAAATTTGAATTATTTCAGCCTTTCAAAGAAATTACATTTTAAACTTCTTCAAAATTTCAATATTAGGACAACTATTAATCAAGATGATACCTGTTTTGCGAGTACGAGGGTGCTAATCCTTCCTCGTACATAACCAACTTCCAAACCCATTTTTTTGTTCCGCAGACCAAAATTATTTTTACAAGGTGATCCAATCACACCTAAACAAAAATGGTTGGTGGCGACTCTACTCTATAATTTTTAAGTCGATCACCATTTTTTCAAAATTTTAAAAATGGCTTCGACAATCTTAAACCCAAAAACCCATAAATGTTGAGGGTATTTTCGACAATTATGCCAAATTCTTTTGTTAAATTTGTTGGTTTGATATTCTAAAATTAAAAAAAAAAAAAAAAACCTTACTCCATAATCATATTACTGAAAATCACATTATAATGGACTAGAAGCTAACAAAAAAATTTAACGATGTTAAAGCTTCTTTAAACTTACGTAAAAATTTTAATTAGAATAAAATATTTAGTCAACATTGAAGCACCAAATTATAAAAGAAGTATAAGGGCCAAATCTCGAATTTTAACATAGTATAGAGACCAAATTTGAAATTGAACTATTTTTATATAATTAAAAAGCAGAGGGACTAAAATTAAAAATTAACCATTATTGTTAAGATTTGGGGTGATAGTTTTCGGTCACTTTCACTAAACCATGACAAATTTGCAGAGTTATCATCCCTAGAAAACAATTTTACACCACCTTAAAAAGGAAAACTTGAAATTGGGTCTTTAGATAGAAAACTAGATATATAAATTGTGGATCAATTTCATACATAGGGATTCTTGAGAAAGAGCATACATAGAAACAAGGCATAGTTGATGGCTTAATGATCTGGTAACTCCAAATCCATGTCCATTGTACTAGGTGGAATTCACCTTCGTTTAGCTATTTTTCAGCTATTTGTTTGGGTATAAATTGTTGAGAAATGTCTTCGTTTGGGTTCAAGTTATAGACAAAAATAGCTGAATATTGCATTCAAGAAATGGAAACTCCAGTGAAATACATGTGAACTATGGTCGTAGTATTAGTTCCGTTGGAACATATTATAAATTGATTTAAAGATTTTGGGGTTATAATAGTAGTAGAAATTATATATATAAAGATATTGAATGTTATCATATTGAGTTTGGGTTATTTTAAATCTATGTTCAATTTAGCGTTATTTTAAATTCAGATTATTTTAAGTTTAAATCATTCAAATTTATTAATCAGACTTTATAAAGATAAAAAACATATTAAAAATATGAATTATTAATTGGGTTATTTTAAACCATGACCCAAATACTTGAGTCTCAAAATAAGCACTAGCCCAATAAAACACATATGATAATTTAGAGTACTATAATAAAACATATAGTGATAATATTAAACTAAAGTACACAGTTCTAAACACATATGGGACAATTGTGGCAAACCCAGCTATGGAAATTCTATAATAGGCATCCACTATTACATTGGCCATAAAATAAGTTGGAACTGTTTTGAGGTGTTCTAAGGAGATGGGATGGCCTTGGTCTTACATAACGTATAAACATCTCCCAGAGTAGTAGAACATTAGTTCTTTTGCGTTTACTGCATGAAATTTGGGGAGATGCTCTTATAAGTTAGAAAACTGTATAGGTGTATCCACGTGTGAGTCCCATAGCTAGATCCCAAGATTCATTAAAACAAATAAGAGGATGTTGTGCAAGCTGTAAGACCCAAATTTTGCCCAGGGCCCGTTACAAACCAAATTAAGCCCAAATAAATAAAAAATCCAGCCCCTTAAACCAGACCCAAACAAAACCCAACCCAGAATCCTTTAACCCAAGATGTAGACAGCCCAATATGGCCCAAAAATACTAGAATCAGGGAACCCTAGGGTCCCCTCCCACTTGCGCCGCCCCCACTCACCCTTGTCAGCCACCATCGCCACTCACCTGCTCCACTAGCCTCCACCAGTACCTGAAAACACGCAAAAAAGGAAGCCAACACAGCAGTAACAAAGAAAACAGGAAAAATAATGTATTTTATTTTCTTTTTTGGCTTTATAAAAGCCGAATAATCCATTGTAAAAAAGGGGAGATCTTCCGAAATTTTAAGGGGAATTCTTGGATTCAAAAAAAAAATACAAATAATCAGCAATCAATAAAGAAAGAAGCATTTGAAACAGATTTGGGAAACTAAGGTTTTCATTTTTATTTGTTTTCCTTTTATTTGTTTTCTTGAATATATATATGCTTATATTTCTCTAATCTTCTAGAAAAGAGAAGATTATATATATATATATATATATAAAAACAAGATTTTACCTTGTTCGGCCACCGTGCGCGGTGGTCGACGGCGGCTCCACGGCGGCCGGACGATTAGCCGATGACCGGAGTTCGGTCAGACTTGGGATGTGGGGGAGAGAGTTTTGTGGAAGAGTTTTTGTTTTTTTTTTTTTTTTTTTTTTTGAAAGAAGAAGGCTTAAATGAAGAGAAAAGAAAATTGTGGGGTTAAATAGGATGGGCAAAACGACGTAGTTTTGCAAGGTCTCCCCAGGCGCCAAAACGGCGTCGTTGTGGGGAGGCCGACCCAACCCGACCCGTGTAGGCCTCGGGATCCGAGTGTTTTTGTCAATTGGGATAATTTCCCTTTTGGTCCTTCCGCTTTTTCTTCCCTTTTCAATCAAGTTCCTGTTGTTCTCAAATTTACCCCAACATGTTTGCTTCTGTTCTAATTTGGTCCTGAACCAAACGCAGCGCATAGGAGTTAGGGGATAATTTCCTTTTTGGTCCCCTTCCTTCCGCGCACATTTCGAATAGACCCTCCCCTCTTTATTTTATTTCAAATTGACCCCCAAAATCACCCTTTTAATCCAATTTGATCCCCTTTTCAGTATTTTGTAATTATTATTATTATTTATTTTATCTTAGTATTATTATTACTCTATTATTATTAGTAGTAGTATTATCTTATTGGTTATTATTATTAATATTAGCATTTTATCATTGTTATGTTATAATATTATTGCTATATTACATTATTACTATATCTATATTAGTATATTATATATTGCGTATTATTATTATTACTACTATACTTATATTATTAATTCATATATATTTCGTATTATCATCATCACTGTTATTCTATTATTATATACTACTATTAGTAATATTACATTGTGTATATATTTACTATTATCATTACTTGTATATTATTATCATCATCATCATTATTATTATTATTATTATTATTATTATTATTATTATTATGATTATTATTATTATTACTATTGTTATATTGTTATTATATTATTTATATTAGTATATTGTATATATTTTCTATTATTACTATTATTATTACTATGTTATTATTTTAGTATTTTACTATTGTTATTACTATATTATTATCTTGTATATATTTTTTGCATTATTACCGTTACTATTATTATTATCGCACCATTATTTGTATATACTAATTTCACTACCGCTATTATTATTGTATTCGTACTCGTATGTTGTATATATCGCGTATTACTACTAATATTATTATTATATTATTTTTACCACATTTATATTAATACATATTATTATTATTATCATTATTATTGTTATTATTACTATATTTATATTATTATTTATTGTACATATTTTGGTATTATTATTACCGTTATCTTATTATTATTATTATTATTTTATTATTATGCTATTATTATTGTGTTATTATTATTTCTATTATCGTGCTATGACTTGTATGTACACTCATCATCATTATTTTAGTTTTATTATTATTTCTGTTTTATTCTTTTCTCATTCGTTTTAGACTTGTCTTATTTTATTTTCATTTTCATTATTGTTATTCATATTAATGCACTCACTTTAATGTTGCTACGCATGTTAGTGTTGTAATTTGTTTTTACATTTGTTATAAACTTGCGTTATATTGATTTTGCTTGATACAAAATTACTTCTTTTTGTAAAGGTGATATTCCTTATTTAGAAATTCGAGTGGTCGTGCCCTAAAGAATTGGGTTACAATTTTCTCATTTAATCTAAATAACCGAATATCCTTTTAAAACAATCGTATCTTTTAATAAAAATCTTACTCTCGGGAATTTGAAACGTTGTGCCCTAAGGCATTGGATGTGATGTTTTATTATCCCGAGATAAGATTTTTTAAACCAAAGGCAATGTTCTGTATTTAGAAATTCGAGAGATCGTACCCTAAAGTATTGGGTTGCAATTTTCTCGTTTAATTCAAATAACTGAATATCCTTTTGAATAAATACATTTTAAACAAAAAGCTTATTCTCGAGAATTTGAAATGCCGTGTCCTAAAGCATTGGATGTGACGTTTTGTTATCCCGAGATAAGATTTTTTAAAGCGAAGGCAATATCCTATATTTGGAATTTTAAGAGATCGAGCTCTAACTTACAGAGCTTCGATTTCTCATTTGTCAAATAATGGGATATCCTCCTTGAACTCGAACCTGAATTTTAAAGTCAAGAGATAGGCTTAATTTCGAGGGTCCAAAAGATTGTGCTCTAACTTACTGAGTACGACATTTTTAACTTACTGAGTATGACTTTTTATCTCTTGGAAATATGTATGTCTTATCACCTACTTTCGATTTGTTTAAGTTTTAAATAAAAGAGGGTCGTGTTTTCGTATCTTTTCAAATTTTTGACATCAAGATATTAGATAATCAATTAGGTACCGTTTTGGGTGTATCGAGGGTGCTAACCCTTTCTCGTGCGTAACCGACTCCCGAACCCGTTTTCTAACTTTTCGTAGACCAAAATCGTTGTTTTAATAAATTAAATGGTTTATTTAAAACAACTACTTTTCAAGGTGACCCAATCACACCTCAACAAAAAGGATTGGTGGTGACTCCCATGTTTTATCATTTTCAAAACCCAAGTTTGATTCACGCCCTCCGAAGGGTGGTTTCGACAGCTTGGCGACTCCGTTGGGGACCCAAAAAAGAGAGTCAGGCTTTAAATTGATTATTTCATGTACTTTGTCGAAAGTTTGAAAATTTTGATTTCAAAAATTATGATTCTTTTTATCGCATTCGCTTGCGTCATATTATTTGATTGTGTGGTCGAGTGTCGCATAACATTTTTACACCACATTGCATGACCGTCGGGTCACACCCTTTTAAGTGGGAGTGAGAAGCTACTCTTTCGTGAGGTTTTCACCTCCGTGCAAGATAGTTGATCGCTTTCGGGATACATTCGTACCTATGTCTTTGTGAGATTTTCATCTCCGTGCAGCCATAGGGAAATGTGTTCCCCTGAACTGAACTCGATCCATATGAGCCTATAATGGGTGAGGATCGAGAAATCTGCTGGTTCAGGTACCTTTACCCTAGAACCAAACCGCATATAGAGAAACCTAGGAGCCTAACCTAGGTAGAGCACGCCAAATCCTAGCGGTTACCTGAGTAGGTGATTTATTTCTTGCTTGCTTTAGGCTGTGTTTGGAATATATACTTGTTTTATTTTGATCGAATAACATTTCCATCACCCTTAATTTATTTTTTCACATCATATGGCATGACCATCGTGGTCGCACCTTTAAGTGGGAGTGAGAAGCTACTCTTTCGTGAGGTTTTCACCTCCGTACAAGATAGTGGATCACTTTTGGGATACATTCGTACCTATGTCTTCGTGAAATTTTCATTTCCGTGTAGCCATAGGGAAATGTGTCCCCCTGAACTGAACTCGGTCCATGTGAGCCTATAATGGGTAAAGATCGAGGAATCTGCTGGTTCGGGTACCTTTCTTTAGAACCAAACCTCATATAGCCAACTTTAAGAACCCACCCTAGGTAGAGCCACGTCAAACCCTAGTGATCACTCGGATAGGTACTCTGTTTATTACTCCTGTGCTAACGTGTTTTCTTTTGTTTTGATTGCATTGCATTGCATCATCATAGAAAGAAGGTGCTGATTAATATTCGATTGCTAAATAGAGGAGTTTGTCATAAGGAACTAAATTTCTTGATAAAATGGATTATAATATGGTGGCCCAAATATAGTCCAAATAAACAACGAGAGAAGGCTGATAGTCCACAGAAGAATACAAGATTTTGCTCGATGATTCAAGCCAACAAGGATTATTCAAGAGTAGTCACCCCCAGACTTTTTAAAGGAGCTTATGAACGATCACAGAGGATAAACAAGTGAAGAGGTACGGCCTGAACCAAGCTACAAAGAGCTAGAAGAGGCATCTACGAAGAAAATTCACATCACAGGACATGACTATGATATTCGGCCACGAAGGAAAAGATTGGTGTTTTGCTTGAACTATGAGGACAAAACCGTATATTTAATCCATTTTATGTAAAGAGCTTTATTTTCTAGAAAAGTTCTTCTAATGGAATTGAATTCATAATCAGCACCTCTCTTTCTTCTTGCATTCATTCCATGCATTTGCATTGCATTGCATCATCTTAGAAAGAAGGTGTTGATTCGCGTTTGATTGCTAAATAGAAGAATTTGTCATAAGAAAATGTGTTACTTGATAAAGTGGATTATAATACGGTCGTCTGAACATGGCTTAGGTAAACAACAAGACAAGACATTACTTGAATATTCGAGCCGACAAGGATTGTTCGGGAGCCATCAGAAGATTATGAGCATCATAGAGGATAAGTGAGTGATGAGGTACGATCTAGATCAAGTAATAAAGAGCTAGAAGAGACATCTATTAAGAAAGTTTACGGGACATAACCATAACATCCGGATACGAAGAAGAGGATTTGTCTGAAAATTCGAGCCGACAAGGATAGTTCGGGAGTCATCAGAAGACTATTGAAGAAGGTAAGTGAGTCATAAGGAACGACCTGGATCAAGCAACAAAGAGCTAGAAGAGGCGAAACATGACCATAATAGCCGAATACGAAGAAGAGGATTTGTCTGAAGATTCAAGCTGACAAGGATTGTTCGGGAGTTATCTGAAGATTACGGGCATCACGGAGGATAAGTGAGTCAAGCAAATAAGGAGCTAGAAGAGACGGACACGACCATAATATTCGGGTACGAAGAAGAGGATTGGTGTTTTCACCTAGACTATGAGGAAGAGACCGTATACGCGATCCATTTTATGTAAAGAAATGTATTTTCTAGATAAGTTCTTCTAATAGGAATTGAATTCATAATCAACGCCTCTCTTTCTTCTTGCATTCATGCATTTTGCATTGCATTTCATGCATCTGTATTATATCATATTGCATGCATCAAAACTTGTAGAAAAACCCTAATTAGGTGAAATTATTCCAATTAACCTAGAAGATATGGAACAAAGGTTGGAGAGATTAGAGCAAAAGCAAATACTGATGCAAGAACAGTTGGCCAAAATTCAGCAGGATATGCAAGATCAAATGAATATGACGGGCCGGTTAACCCAACTACTTGAAAGAAAAAGTGCCCCACAATCAGCAGTGCAGATAATGATGAACAAATTATTTATTCCCCGAGGAATGTCCCAACTCAACCAGACACGCAGTCGCCAGGGGCACCCGTCATTATCGGACCCCAACGTCAGACCAATACCTCAACCCTGTCAAACTTCCCGATGAGCTTATGTTTTAACCCTAAGGATGATCGAGCTAAACCGATTATTCAAACAAAGACAAAGGAAATAAGAGAGCAGACAAAGACAAAGGAAATGAGAGAGCAGACTTTAAAGGCTCCGATGAATAAGGTAAATGAATCGAACAGTTTGAGCAAGCTCCCCAAATTAGTCACTATAGGGCAACCAAAGGCTGAGACAACAGGTTATCAGGGCGTGTCAAGACGAGAATCTAGTGCAAAGCAACTCCGATTTACACCAATTCCAATGACATATAGGGAGTTGTATCAAATCCTATTCGATACACATGAGGTGGCTCCTTACTACCCGAAATCGATGCAATCTCCGTATCCGAAATGGTATGACCCAAACGCCCAGTGTGAGTACCACGCTGGGGTTACAGGGCATTCGATAGAAAATTGCCTAGCTTTCAAGAAATTAGTGGAAAGATTTATTGGCATGGGTATTGTAAAGTTGGATGACACGCCAAATGCAGAAACATGAGCCTGGGAGTGTTTTGAACAATAGGGCTGTGGAAAAGACTATGTTTTTAGAGCTAACATGGAGTAATGTCCAAAAGCACAAATTGCTCTAAAAGCCTAAGAGCAATAAGAATCTTTTATGAAATGAGCTTGTGTCCAGAATTGTTATTTTAATGAAATGTATCTTTCTAAGTAAATATTTTCATGCTTTATATTTTTTTTGTTCATGCCCACATCATATAAATGATCATCTTTAGAATAATTTATTCTTTAGATTTTCTACCTTTACAACCACGATAGGTCCCCAGATATCAATGACACGAGCGATGCTGTTACTGGCTCTCTTTTTAAGTGAAATATGGGTCTAAGGGATCTCAAGACTTTGAGGATGACAGAGATTGTAACTTATCTTTTGATTTGTTAAGGATGGTAGAATAAAGCGAGACATCAATGAGCTACTTTCAAGAATTCCAAGATAGTTTCGCACGATCATGTCAAGACACGACAGACTACCGAAAAGTTGGGGTGTTGCCAAGCTTGGAACCCATGTTCTACAATGGCCAGGCTAGTCAAGAAGTTCAAACTACTGGCCTACCTAGAAAAGAAAGCTACATCAAACGCCAAATCAAGGAAGTCAAGACTTATGCGCCTCCTCCATATGAGAGGGGCATAGATGTTACGGGACCGACCTCTTCAAAGGTATCCAACCGATACTAATACATCTTCGTGGTTATTAAATACTTCACTAAGAGGGTAAAGGTTGCTTCATATGCCAAAGTTACAAAGTCAGCAGTCATTAAATCCAAATTCAAATCCAAGTTCAGATAAAAAAAAAATAAACAAAAACAAAAGCGGCAATGAAGAACGCAAAAAAAAAAATCATTCAAAAATTGACTGAGACTTGTAAAGGTTGGCATTGAGAAGTTACCATCTACCCTCTATGTTTTTAGAGCGTTGGCTAGAACTTTCATCGGGGCAACAGGAACTTCATCGGGGCAACACATTCCTTACCGATTTTGCCAATTGGAGTCAAAATTTTGTTGGAGTTGAAATTAAATAGATCCAATCTAATATGAGAAAGTTATCTATCGCGCTCAGATGATGCGAGATCATAACAAAAATGATTCACCCTAGAGAATTTCATGATAGAGCTTAGAAGAGGATTTCTTCCATGTAAAAGGGACCTCAGAAGAAAGCGGGTGCCAAACTAGGAAGGACCTCATGAAGCGGAGAGGGTCCATTCTGGGGAAGCATGAATATTGACTGAGATGGATGGTAGGGACTTGCTCAATTTAGAGAATTCAAGTTAAAAAAAAAAGGGGGGGGAAGAAAGATAAATGAGAGGTCAAAGTGAAAACCTACAAAGGGAGCTTTGAGACCAAAGGGGTTTTGAGTTGAAAACCCGAAAAGGGCAGCTCAAATTTTGATTAAAAAAGGGGGCATGCAGTAGTCTCACTGCGCTAAAATAACAATGAAGACGTATGTTACATCTTAGGGCATCGACAAAGTACTTCTGATCCTCTAAACACATATTGAGCTTAAAATGGTCCTCAAGAAGTTGGAACAGAGGAGCTCGGGCTGCGATATCTGGGGCACCTAGCTTCCATTTTACCCATTTTAATTCATTATGTGTGATTATCTACCAATAAATTTCCTTCTTGATTGTATTTGCTAGCACTGATCAAACTTGTTTGTTTCGAGCTATTTTCCTAATCAATTTCCTTCTTATTCATTGTTACAATCTTTTTCGGGCATTTTGCATTGAAATAACGATTTAAGGACCAATAGTACTTTCATAAAAGAAGTTTCACACATTACTCTGAAAGCGTCTGAATAATGCAAGGACCTGAAACATGACTATTGTTCAAAACTCATTCAGTCCAAGGTTTGGAAATGTTGGAGGAAGATGATTATCTTTTTGAACATTTTATTGGTTGAACAAAGACAAGAAATTTCGTAGGTGATACGACCTTGACAAATAACGAGCGATGCCGACCCAGGTACACAGTGAAATCATGGCGACTCGCTGAAGCAAGATGGCTGGAAGAAACCAAACGTTATCCTCCTGAAGTTGGGGTAGGAGGTATAAACTTTATGTCCCAGAAAGGGATTCCAAAATTACAGCGGGGCAAGCTTTCTGGGCAAGCTTCCTGAGAAAAAAAAATGGTCGCTTATTTAGGGTTTTTGTCAAAAAAAATACTGGCTGAACGAGAGAGCATCGTAACGCATCAGTGATAGAACCTTGTTGAACTACGAGCAATGACAACTCAAACAGTAACAAGGGTCATTCTCATACATTCATTCATACACATTTAGTTAAGAGTACTAGATTCATTCTGATCATTGCATCCTAACCATTTGGCATAAACATGAGCATAAAACTAATTTTACAGCAGAAGTCCCCTAGGGGACATTGTCACAATAATGGTAAATTCAAAGATCTTGCCTGCCTGAGTAGAGCAGATCAAAAACAACAGCTCCGACAGTCCTGAAGTTATAGAAGCAGATTGGAGACATACAATTTTTATCAACACCTGTTTTTGAGAAGTTTCAGCGAGAAGATCAAAGTTGCGGATCTCTTCTTTCTGAATTCCTATCACCACCTGTTTTCGAGAAGTTTCAGCGAGAAGATCAAAGTTACGGATCTCTTCTTTCTGAATTCCTATCACCACCTGTTTTTGAGAAATTTTAGCGAGAAGATCAAAGTTGCGGATCTCTTCTTTCTGAATTCCTATCATCACCTGTTTTCGAGAAGTTTTAGCGAGAAGATCAAAGTTGCGGATCTCTTCTTTCTGAATTCCTATCACCTCCTGTTTTCGAGAAGTTTCAGCAAGAAGATCAAAGTTGTGGATCTCTTCTTTCTGAACTCCTATCACCACCTGTTTTTGAGAAGTTTCAGGGAGAAGATCAAAGTTGCGGATCTCTTCTTTCTGAATTCCTATCACCTCCTATTTTCGAGAAGTTTCAGCAAGAAGATCAAAGTTACTGATCTCTTCTTTCTAAATTACTATCACCTCCTATTTTCGAGAAGTTTCAACGAGAAGATCAAAGTTGCAGATCTTTTCTTTCTGAATTCCTATCACCACCTGTTTTTGAGAAGTTTCAGTGAGAAGATCAAAGTTACGGATCTCTTCTTTCTGAATTCCTATCACCACTTGTTTTCGAGAAGTTTCAGCGAGAAGATCAAAGTTGCAGATCTCTTCTTTCTGAATTCTTATCACCACCTGTTTTCGAGAAGTTTCAGCAAGAAGATCAAAGTTGCGGATCTCTTCTTTCTGAATTCCTATCACCTGCTATTTTCGAGAAATTTCAGTGAGAAGATCAAAGTTGCGGATCTCTTCTTTTTGAATTCCTATCACCACTTGTTTTCGAGAAGTTTCAGCGAGAAGATCAAAGTTGCGAATCTCTTCTTTCTAAATTCCTATCACCACTTGTTTTCGAGAAGTTTCAGCGAGAAGATCAAAGTTGCAGATCTCTTCTTTCTGAATTCCTATCACCTCTTGTTTTCGAGAAGTTTCAGCGAGAAGATCAAAGTTGCAGATCTCTTCTTTCTGAATTCCTATCACCACCTGTTTTCGAGAAGTTTCAGCGAGAAGATCAAAGTTACGGATCTCTTCTTTCTGAATTCCTATCACCACTTATTTTCGAGAAGTTTCAGCGAGAAGATCAAAGTTGCGGATCTCTTCTTTCTAAATTCTTATCACCACCTGTTTTTGAGAAGTTTCAGCAAGAAGATTAAAGTTGCGGATCCCTTTTTTCTGAATTCCTATCACCTCTTGTTTTCGAGAAGTTTCAGCGAGAAGATCAAAGTTGCGGATCTCTTCTTTCTAAATTCCTATCACCTGCTATTTTCGAGAAGTTTCAGCGAGAAAATTAAAGTTGAGGATCTCTTCTTTCTGAATTCCTATCACCTGCTATTTCTGAGAAGTTTCAGCGAGAAGATCAAAGTTGCAGATCTTTTCTTTCTGAATTCCTATCACCTTCTATTTCCGAGAAGTTTCAGTGAGAAGATCAAAGTTGCGGATCTCTTCTTTCTGAGTTCTTATCACCTCCTATTTCTGAGAAGTTTCAGTGAGAAGATCAAAGTTACGGATCTCTTCTTTCTGAATTCTTATCACCCCAAACCTACATAGAATGGATCAAAGCAAAGAGTTACAGTGAAGTTTGAAGCTGTTTGAAGAAGACGCAGATCAAGAAGTCAAAGCTTAGCTAAGCCCGGGCAAAATTGGTTCTTTTATTGTCTTTGCTCTATTCTCGTTTCACGACAATTAGCAAAGAGGGGCAGCTGTAAGACCCAAATTTTGCCCGAGGCCCGTTACAAACCAAATTAAGCCCAAATAAATAAAAAATCCAGCCCATTAAACCAGACCCAAACAAAACCCAACCCAGAATCCTTTAACCCAAGACTTAGACAGCCCAATATGGCCCAAAAATACTAGAATCAGGGAACCCTAGGGTCCCCTCCCACTTGCGCCGCCCCCACTCACCCTTGTCAGCCACCATCGCCACTCACCTGCTCCACTAGCCTCCACTAGTACCTGAAAACACGTAAAAAAGGAAGCCAGCACAGCAGCAACAAAGAAAACAGGAAAAATAATGTATTTTATATTCTTTTTTGGCTTTATAAAAGCCGAATAATCCATTGTAAAAAAGGGGGGATCTTCCGAAATTTTAAGGGGAATTCTTGGATTCAAAAAAAATACAAATAATCAGCAATCAATAAAGAAAGAAGCATTTGAAACAGATTTGGGAAACTAAGGTTTTCATTTTTATTTGTTTTCCTTTTATTTGTTTTCTTGCATATATATATGCTTATATTTCTCTAATCTTCTAGAAAAGAGAAGATTTTATATATATATATATATATAAAAAAAAAACAAGATTTTTACCTTGTTCGGCCATCGTGCGCGGTGGCCGGCGGCGGCTCCACGGCGGCCAGACGATTGGCCGATGACCGGAGTTCGGTCAGACTTGGGATTTGGGGGAGAGAGTTTTGTGGAAGAGTTTTTGTTTTTTTTTTTTTTTGAAGAAGAAGGCTTAAATGAAGAGAAAAGAAAATTGTGGGGTTAAATAGGATGGGCAAAACGACGTAGTTTTGCAAGGTCTCCCCAGGCACCAAAACGGCGTCGTTGTGGGGAGGCCGACCCGACCTGACCCGTGTAGGCCTCAAGATCCGCGTGTTTTTGTCAATTGGGATAATTTCCCTTTTGGTCCTTCCGCATTTTTTTCCCTTTTCAATCAAGTTCCTGTTATTCTCAAATTTACCCCAACATGTTTGCTTCTGTTCTAATTTGGTCCTGAACCAAACGCAGCGCGTGGGAGTTAGGGGATAATTTCCTTTTTGGTCCCCTTCCTTCCGCGCGCATTTCGAATAGACCCTCCCCTCTTTATTTTATTTCAAATTGACCCCCAAAATCACCCTTTTAATCCAATTTGATCCCCTTTTTAGTATTTTGTAATTATTATTATTATTTATTTTATCTTATATTATTATTACTATATTATTATTATTAGTAGTATTATCTTATTGGTTATTATTATTAATATTAGCATTTTATCATTGTTATGTTATAATATTATCGCTATATTACATTATTACTGTATCTATATTAGTATATTATATATTGCGTATTATTATTATTATTACTACTATACTTATATTATTACTTCATATATATTTCGTATTATCATCATCACTATTATTCTATTATTATATACTACTATTAGTAATATTACATTGTGTATATATTTACTATTATCATTACTTGTATATTATTATCATCATCATTATTATTATTATTATTATTATTATTATTACTATTGTTATATTGTTATTATATTATTTATATTAGTATATTGTATATATTTTCTATTATTACTATTATTATTACTATGTTATTATTTTAGTATTTTACTATTGTTATTACTATATTATTATCTTGTATATATTTTTTGCATTATTACCGTTACTATTATTATTATCGCACCATTATTTGTATATACTAATTTCACTACCGCTATTATTATTGTATTCGTACTCGTATGTTGTATATATCGCGTATTACTACTAATATTATTATTATATTATTTTTACCACATTTATATTAATACATATTATTATTATTATCATTATTATTGTTATTATTACTATATTTATATTATTATTTATTGTACATATTTTGGTATTATTATTACCGTTATCTTATTATTATTTTATTATTATTATGCTATTATTATTGTGTTATTATTATTTCTATTATTGTGCTATGACCTGTATGTACACTCATCATCATTATTTTAGTTTTATTATTATTTCTGTTTTATTCTTTTCTCATTCGTTTTAGACTTGTCTTATTTTATTTTCATTTTCATTATTGTTATTCATATTAACGCACTCACTTTAATGTTGCTACGCATGTTAGTGTTGTAATTTGTTTTTACATTTTGTTATAAACTTGCGTTATATTGATTTTGCTTGATACAAAATTACTTCTTTTTGTAAAGGTGATATTCCTTATTTAGAAATTCGAGTGGTCGTGCCCTAAAGTATTGGGTTGCAATTTTCTCATTTAATCTAAATAACCGAATATCCTTTTAAAACAATCGTATCTTTTAATAAAAATCTTACTCTCGGGAATTCAAAACGTTGTGCCCTAAAGCATTGGATGTGATGTTTTATTATCTCGAGATAAGATTTTTTAAACCAAAGGCAATGTTCTGTATTTAGAAATTCGAGAGATCGTACCCTAAAGTATTGGGTTGCAATTTTCTCGTTTAATTTAAATAACTGAATATCCTTTTGAATAAATACATTTTAAACAAAAAGCTTATTCTCGGGAATTTGAAATGTCATGTCCTAAAGCATTGGATGTGACGTTTTGTTATCCCGAGATAAGATTTTTTAAAGCAAAGACAATATCCTATATTTGGAATTTTAAGAGATCGAGCTCTAACTTACAGAGCTTCGATTTCTCATTTGTCAAATAATGGGATATCCTCCTCGAACTCGAACCTGAATTTTAAAGTCAAGAGACAAGCTTAATTTCGAGGGTCCAAAAGATTGTGCTCTAACTTACTGAGTACGACATTTTTAACTTACTGAGTATGACTTTTTATCTCTTGGAAATAAGTATGTCTTATCACCTACTTTCGATTTGTTTAAGTTTTAAATAAAAGAGGGTCGTGTTTTCGAATCTTTTCAAATTTTCGACATCAAGATACTAGATAATCAATTAGGTAACGGTTTTGGGTGTATCGAGGGTGCTAACCCTTCCTCGTGCGTAATCGACTCCCGAACCCGTTTTCTGACTTTTCGTAGACCAAAATCGTTGTTTTAATAAATTAAATGGTTTATTTAAAACAACTACTTTTCAAGGTGACCCAATCACACCTCAACAAAAAGGATTGGTGGCGACTCCCATGTTTTATCATTTTCAAAACCCAAGTTTGATTCACGCCCTTTTCAAGAGCCGAAGGGTGGTTTCGACAAAACTATTCGATAGGAATGTGAATGGAAAATAAAAACAAACTATTCGATATACCTGAATTTAAATTTGTCCTAAGTTGTATGGTAGATTGGAAGTAAGACAGAGAATGTTGTGCAAAGTCCGAACATGTTCCATGTTTCATCCATTCGTCAAACCAAAACTGAGTGTTTGGCCCAGTCAATTTCAAGTCCGGCAATAGTGTGGGCAACTAGTTCCAAAGAGCTACATCACCTCTCAACAATTTCTTTTAAATAAGAAACAAAAAATTTGATTAGATTACAGATAAATTAAAACTTAATAGTTTCAGGCAAAAAATGTACGTATTGTTACTTCGAGTTTTTGTTGTAATATAGTAGGTTATGGATGGGTGCAGGGATTCCTCGCATTGTGCAGGGCACCCTACTGTCGTGAGCATCTTGTGCCCAAATTCCACGTCTGATAAATACTGATTGGGATTGGGATTTTACAACTCGAGTAGATCTCAAAACGATGGAAGGCATTGAAGTGCCACTTGTAGAAGTCTCTTTGGAATTGTTGTGGTGTTTGAGAGTCTGCAAATGCTACCCATAATGAAAAATGATACAACGCATTTTTAGAAATTTATAAATCAAAAGAGAAGTACTCCATATATAAATATTACATGCATGGATAGTTGGGTTGAGACTGGATGATTGTGCTTTGCAAGCAGCTAGTTTATGATCACCTTTATAAACTTGTCACACATATTTCACAAAATTTTCAAAGTCCTGCAACCATGAAATAAATATTGAAATTACGTGTCACAAAAATGTCTATTTCATAATCACACAAAGAGAGAGAAATAAAGGAACTCACTTGTCTGAGCGGTTGATTATTCACCACCACCCATGGCACATATTCTTAATGTAATCACCAATTTTTGGTCCGGGCCCATTACAGGCAAAATACAAGACCCAATTTGTATGTGGCCCAAAAGGCCCAAAATAATTAAAACTTGGAACAAAAAGCTAGGGTTGGAAACCCTAGCGCCAGCATAGCTCCTAGTCTGCCGCTCCACCACCAGCCATTGTCGGCCACCGAATCCCACCACCACGCACGCACCATCACTCCACTCCCTTTTGCTCTCCACGCCCGCTAATGAAGACAACCAACAGCAAGAAGAAAGATTTTTTTTATTACAGGTTTTAGATCTATAAAAGCCAAACGAGAACATTGTAACAGGGGCTCTTTCTTTTTTTTTTCTTTTTGAGCAATATATACAAGAAAACAAAAAAATCAAAGGAGAACAATAGAGAATATCAAAGGTGATTTCGTTTTTTTCTTGTTTAGTGTTTGGTTTTTCTTTTTATTTAAATAAATATATATACATACATACATATACTAAGAAAATATAAAATAAAAAAATAAAAATTTTTTACCTTTCCGCCACCGTGAGCGGTGGCATGCGTAACAACGTCGACGGCATGCATGACCGGCCCGAAATCGCCCCTCCTTTGCTCTGCGAGAGTGGAGAGAAGGAGAGAAATTTTTTTTTAAAGAGAGCTGCAAAATGAAAAAAAAAAGAGTGAAAATTGGATTTTATACTAAAATCAAAACGGCGCGCCGTTCGGGGAAAGGGGTCGTAGCGTTGACCGGATCCGACCCGGATCCGCGCGTTCCCCCTTGAGGGCTAATTGCGCCCCAGTGTCCCTCCTTCTTCTCGACTCCTGCAATCGAGTTTCCGCGTTCTTTTAATTTGGCCCCGAGTTTTCATTCGATTTTCGATCCGGTCCTCGCAAAACGCGCTTGAGTGAGTAGGCTAAATTGCTCGATTGGTCCCTCGTGCGTGCGCATTGTGATTTAGTCCTTAATCTCCTCTTTCATTTTATTCTATTGCTATTTTAACCCCTTTTATTTCATTTTTACTTCGATTTGGTCTTATCATTTTAAAAGCATTGTTATTACTATTATTACCCTTTTTTATTGTCATTATTCTTTATATTTTCGTATTATTATAATTATTATTATTATTATTATTATTATACTATTATATTATTATTACTATAGTACTTACTATTATTACATTATACATTTTGTCATTATTATTATTGTTATATTTTCTATATTACTATTATTATTATTACTATTATTATTATTGTTGTTATTAGTATATTGTGTATATTATATGTTGTTATCATTATTTTTATTATTATACATCATTATGTTGTATATGTATATTATTTAATTATTATTTCTATTACATTATTATCATCTCAATATCATATTGCATATATTTTCTATTATTATTATTAATATTCTTATTACTACTACTAATATATTATTATATATTGCACATTGTTATTATCGTTATTATACCTATATTATCTTTTTATATAGTTTGTGTTATCATCATTATTATTATTATTATTATGTTTACTATTACTACTATTATTATTATATTGTACATATTTTGTCATTATTATTACTATTTTACCGTTATATTATTATTACAATCATATTACTATTTTCATTATTATTACTATCATTACTATATTCATATTTTATTTTCATTGTATATATTTCAAGTTATTATTATTATTATTATTATTATTATTATCATTATTATTATTATTATTACTATTATTATTATACTTAATATTTCCCCTATACTACTAACATTTTTAGTTTATTTTTTTAATTTATTGTTACTATTTTTTATATTATCTCTTCTTGTTTTTATTATTACTTCTTTTGTCGACATGTATTGTTAATTTCGTTTTAGATCATGTCATGTGGATCAAAAGTTTTAAATCACAATCCGATTTTTTTATTTTATACAAAAGAGGTAATATTTGTGCGTTTAGAAGGCCGAAAAATTACACCCTAACGTGTTGGGTGTCGATCTTTTCGTTCGACTAAATATTCAAATAATCCTTTTTGAAGATGATTTTGATATCGAAATATAAGGGTGTTATACCCTAACGTGTTGGGTATGATACTTTTATTCCTTCAAACGAGGTTATCTTGAGAGATTCGATCCCGATTTAATTAATCCATTCTTTTAATTCTTTTTTAAATATTTTCAACTTTTCGACATTAGGACATTGATCAATCAATTTGGTACCAATTTTGGGCGTTATGCGAGGGTGCTAATCCTTCCTCGCACGTAATCGGCTCCCGAACCTATTTTTCTCGAACATTCGTAGACCAAAAGTATCGTTTTAGTAAACCAAAATGTTTTATTAAAACAAAGGTGGTCCGATCACACCTAATAAAAGATCGGTGGCGACTCCGTTTTATCCGTTTTCAAAACCCAAGTTCGACACCCGTTTTCTCCAAAAATGGTTGCGACGACTTAGCGACTCCACTGGGGACTGGGGAGAGAGTCGGTAGTAAATTGATTGATTTTTGTCCTCTTGATTGAAGATTTGGAAAATTGTTTTGAAAAATCGTGTTCTTTATGCGTTTGCATGTGTTATAGTGTCGAGTCTTGTGAAATACTTTGGCATTGCATTGCAAGACCGTTGATCATACCTTTAAGTGGGAGTAAGAAACTAAGCCTTCGTGAGGTTTTCACCTCATGGGGCTAGTAGATTGCTTCCGGAGACATCCGTACCTACGTGTTTCGTGAGGTTTTCACCTCCGCATGGCCGTAGGGAAATGTATCCCCGAACCAAACTCGGTCCGTATGAGCCTATAATGGGTGAGGATAGAGGAATCTGCTTTGGTTCAGTACCCTCTCAGTAACCACCGACCTCATATAGAAGCCCTAGAGCCTACCCTAGGCGTAGTGCTTAAATAGTTACCCTGGATAAGCGTCTATTGATATTTTGCTTGTTTGATTATGCAATACTAACTTGTGTTGTCTTGTTTGATTTGCATGACATTCCATGTAGTCGAGGTGTCAATTTCTGTTCGGTTGCTAGAATAGGAAGTTTGCTATGGAAAACAACTTTCTTGATAAAGTAGAGGACAATACGGCCGTACGCACATGGTCGGAAAAGTTGCAGTTGGAACTAGGAGACAAACCTAGTCGAGGGTCATACGTCAGAGTTGAGGGACTTCACCCGTGTTAGTGTGACACAAAACGAGCTCCAAGAGTTACGGGATATCTGGGCCAATTGGGAAGATGGAATTAAGCAAATGTTCTACCATCGTTACGGTGATATCTCTTACTTATTGGATGTTAAGATAGATAAGCACCTATTTCGGGCTATGGTCTAGTTTTGGAATTCTGCATACGGTTGCTTCACTTTTGGAGAAGTGGATTTGGTGCCAACAATAGAAGAATACACTACACTACTTCGTATTCCCGAGATACAAGTCGACAAGGTTTATATCAGGCCTGCCTATGTCCCTCCTTTGGCGAAAAAGTTGATGAAAATTACGGGCATGAGTGAACAGTGGATCTTGGCCAAGGTTCAACAGAAAGGCGAAAGGAGATGTATCCCTTGGGTGAACTTAAGGGATCTAATTTTGACGCACCCCGACATGGAAAAAAAGGTTGATATTTTCGCCTTAAGCCTCTACGGATTTGTCGTCTTCCCAAAAGCTTTGAGGCACATAGACGAAGCGGTGGTGGATCTGTTCGACCGATTGGATAAGCGAGTCACACCTGTCCCAGCAATTCTTGCGGAGACCTTGAGATCACTAAACGCATGTAGAAGAGCGCGGGAGAGGAAGATTTATCGGATGCGCATGCTAGCTATTGATGGTATGGTTTCATGGGCATTTTTGGAAGATGGGTAAAGTCTCTTGTCGACCTTTTCATAGAGACTATTCACCAATAAAAGAGGAAGCGACTATGTCAAGGAGAGAAGATATAACGGAAGAGGGATGGATAGCCATTTTTCGAACCTTCAAGGAAAAGACGTTGAGTGGAGAGCTCCTGGATGATGCCCGGAGAGATTCTTTATAGATGTGGAGATTTCGATTGGGTACCTCTACCCGAATTTGGGAGTCATCGGGTATACCCCATTGCTAGCAAAGAAGACAATACCAATCTAGACAGATTCGTGTCGGAAACACATGGGTTGGACCAAGTGAGTTCTCATTATCTGGGAGAAGGTTACAAGAAGAAGATAAAGGAAGCGGCAAATGCTTGGAAGCAAACTCGTCGGGTGAAGAGAGATTAGCTGCGGGTGAAAGCGGTAACTTCGAATACAAAGCATGGCTAAGCAAGAGAATCAATGATAATATCCCGGGACCAAGCTTGGATAATACTCAATCTTTGGAGGAACGGTTGCGAGTGATACCAACAGAATTAGAAATTATAAAGCAAGATTTCGTACAGCGAAGTTCAGAGCTTGAAAAGAAAATTGAACAGTTAGAAGAAGAGAAGATGCTCCTCAAGTTGGACATAGATGGACAAAAATCAGAAGCTGAGAAACTAAGAAAGGAGAAAAGAAGAATAGAGGAAGACCGAGACGACCTGAAAATGCACTACAAGAAGATGCGTCTCTCAATGAGAACTGCCGGACTAGGAAAGACGTCGAGCCAATGGCGACAAGAGTTACAAGAGGAAAGAGCTAAGACCGATCAATGGGAAAGGAAATTCCAAGAAATGAAGGTTCAAAATGAGATCCTAGAAAAGCAAATGTCAGAAGGCCAGAATAAAAGAAACGAATTGAAGACAAGGGTGGCAGAGTTGGAGAAGTCCCTCGACCATTTTCGAAACCGTAACTCGGCAAGAGAGTTAAAAACAAGTCTGAGTAGAATCGAAGAAATGAAAAAGAGGACCGAAGAGTTAGAAATGGAGCTACTGAACTGTCAAAATCGCATTGGGCATTTAAAAGAAAATGAAGAGCGAAGGAAAGCGGAACTGTACCATTCCCAGAATCAAGTCGGAGATAGAGATTATCTCATGGGGGAAGCTATAATCCGGATACGAGAGATAGCAGAGTATTTACAAACTCTAGCTATACAAGCTGACGCATTGAGCGTGCAGTTCGAGACGCAGTCGGATCGTGGGCGAGAATTAGTTTCCCTGCTAACAAAGATTAAGGCCTTAGGTGTTAGAGCAAGGCCGTTCCTGTAATCTATTTTATGTAAAGAGCTTTGTTTTCTAAGGAAGTTTTCTATGGGGAATTGAATCAGAGTTGACACCTTTTTGCATTCATATCATGCATTCGCATTCGCATTGCATTACATACATTAGCATCATATCACCTTAACCATTCACTAAGCTTAAAATCACATAATTCGCAGCTACGACACTACGAATCTGGAATCACATCATCCCTATAGGACACGCTTAAAAACTAGAGCTATGGGCGCCGAACTCAACGCAGGATCGAAAGGATGGAAAAAACGAGAAAGAGTTGCAAGAATCATTAGCCAAGTCACGAAGAAGCGAGGGACTTGATGATGAAATCCGCGAGGAATCACGAGGACATAAGGATCAAATGGATAGGATGTTGGAGATATTGACGACCATGTCCAAAGGAAAAGGACTCGCGCAAAGTCCCGACATTCTGAGCCCCACTCGAGGGATAATCAAGATCCGCCCTATCCCCGTGATTCACTCCACCCCACGCTCATGCAACACAAAGAGGATATCCTCAAGAGAACCCCAGTGGGCTGGAACAACAACCCATCCCACCTACCCATCTGGGGCAAGGTATATACGTATCAAACGTTGGAGATAATTCTGCTAATTCGATTGTTCCGGATTTAGATGATCCGAGGGAAATAGCCAAGTTAAAGAGGGATGGCCATGATGCTGAAGAAAAATATAGGAGTCTAGAGGAAAGACTCAAGGTGGTGGAAGGTACTAGAGTCTTTTCTGCGCTAAATGCCAAAGACCTTAGTTTGGTACCCGATCTAGTCCTGCCTCCGAAGTTTAAGACACCAGATTTCGAAAAGTATGAGGGAACGAGATGTCCGAAGGCCCATCTTATTATGTTCTGTCGAAAAATGGCTGGATACTTGAATGAGGACAAGCTGCTAATACACTGTTTCCAAGATAGCTTGATTGGATCAGCCCTCAGATGGTATGATCAGCTTAGCACAGAGAAGATTCGGTCATGGAAGGACCTGGCAACTGCATTTTGTGAACAATATAAGCATGTTTCTGACGTGGCTCCCGGCCACGCTGACGCTACAAATGATGGAAAAGAAGCCAACGAAACCTTCAGACGATGCGCTTCGAGAGATGGAGGGATCTCTCCGTCCAAGTCGAACCCCACTAACTAAAAAGTGAGACAACGGTCCTTTTTATCAACACTTTGAAAGCGCCATTCTCGACAAGCTAGTGGGAAATGCCACAAAAGACTTCGCGCCGACCTCGTAATATCGGGAACTCATCAAAACAGCATCAAAAGTGGAAGAATGGAGGAACTGAAAGTTCAAAAAGGCCAAGACTGTAAAAAGAAAGAACCCAAGCCCATATGGTGGGGATGGGAACCTCTATGCTCCTAACCCATATCCAACCCAACATCCACGACCTCGGTTTAGTCCACACGCCGAATTTTTATTTTCCACCACCAAGCCCTTACTATCAAACACCTCCTCCTTACCCCGTTTATGCTTGCCAATAATCAAAGACCATTCGCTATATTCCCACCAAATCCGTACACGCCCCAAAGTCTACCCAAAAGCGAACCAAGACCCAGGTAAAACCCAATCTGAAAGACCTCGGTTTACCCCTATCCCCGTGTGTCGTCAGCGGAGAGTTATACCCAAAATTATTGGAAAAACAATTAATCTCCCCACATTACATAGCACCACCAAGCCCCCATTCCCAAAGTGAGTACGACCCCAATGCCAATTGCATGTATCACGCCTAAAACCGGGGGCATTCAACGAGATAATTGTATAGCCTTCAAGAGGAGAGTTCAAGGTCTTATCGATGCGAGGGATTTTACGATTTGACGATGCAGGGAATATGGCTGAAATTCGCTCCCTAACCATACAAAGAGGGGAGCGTAAATATGACGACACAGGGGGCAAGTGGCGAGCTAAGCGCTATGTCTCCTAGATAAAAACACCCTTGGAGAAGCTCGGAAAATAATGATTGAGAAAGGCATGCTCGACAAGAATTTCAAGGAGGAAAGCATGAAGAATCCGAGATTTTGCATCTTTCACGGCACGAGGGACACCACATTCAATCTTGCGAGAAGTTCAAAGAGTCGCTTGGGGCATGATTGACAATAAAGAGGTAGAAATCGTAATAAGATGGAGGAGATCGCGAAAAGAGTATATGTGCATCATCAAGGCCAATCATCGTGCCCTCCCTACAAATGTGATCGGCCTTTAGTAATCTATTACGATGCAAAAGAAGGAAGAGAGGAAGCCAAAAATGATAATCCAAGTACCTTCCCTTTCCCGTATAAGGATAGTAAGGCGGTACCTTGGAAATATAATGCCAAACATCACCACGCTGGAACCCCGACCGAAACATCGGTGAGGTGGGGCATTTTACCATGACGGGAGGTGTTATTCCCTGAGATGGTTGAGACAAAGAAGAAGACCATTGGCACGAGTCGAAGGAAGGCACCAATACATGAAGTCGAGGTGAGATTGAAATACAATCGAACATGGAACTAAGGAGCGGTGAAAGAGCATGAAGCACGAGAATTCTTAAAGTTCATTAAACACAGCGAATACAGCATCGTGGAGCAGCTGAATAAACAACAGGCAAAAATCTTAGTATTATCCCTGTTGTTGAACTCAGAGCCACATCGCAACGCCCTACTGAAGGTGTTAAACCAAGCGTATGTACCAAGCGATGTACCGTTGAAAAACTCGATAGGTGGGTGAACAATTTAAACGCGGATAATTTCATCTCCTTCAGCGACGATGAAATACCGCCAAATGGTAGGGGCTCTGTTAAAGCATTACACATCACAACAGAGTGCAAGGGATATATAATACCGCATGTGCTTATTGACAACGGTCCGCACTCAACGTCATGCCGTTGGCTACACTTTAGGGATGCCCGTCGACATGTCTTATCTCGAGGCCTTGTCACTCTGCGGTAAGGGCATTTGATGGAACATCTGCGGGAAGTTATGGGAAAAATCGAGATCCTCTCGAGGTGGGCCCGTGTCGCGTAATATTGAATTTCGTGTCATGGACATTGCTCCTTCATATAATTGCCTCTTAGGAAGGCCACGGATCTACTCACCGAGCGATCCTTCATCTCTCCATCAAAAATAAAATTTATTATGGGTGATCGCTGATTATAATCGATGGTGAAGAAGACATCGTCGCCTCACTCTCCACCGACGCACTTATATCGAGGCAAACAAAGACGCGCTTGTAATGCTCCTTCCGCTCCTTCGAATTTATCAACGCTACATTTGTCGCCGAAGGAGACAAGGCACCTACACCAAAACCGCAAAGAAGCACCAAGATGGGAATCAAGTTGATCAGAGGAAAAGGCACACAGGCGGGAAGGGTTTAGGAAAATATCGACAAGGAATGGCCAGAGCGCTAAAAAGCCGAAGACATCATAAGGCAAGATACGGTTTAGGGTTCAAACCGGATCCCCAACAAATAAGAAAACAATGGCAAAAAGATCAAGAAAGGAGGATCGCAAAAGCCTCAGGTCGGGAATTGGGCTGGGAGCCTATAATGTATCCACCGCTGTTGAAGACATTTACATCGGCGGGAATGATGTACCCGGAAGAGATAGTCTACCAACATGATGTTATCAATTGAAAGGAGTCTCCGAAATGTCGATATAAATGTTATAGACGAAGGGGATGGTGCGATTGGAGATGTTTCGATAATACGCCCACGTCCTCCAGGATTCACTTTGAACAATTGGACTGCCGTGGACCTCCTTGTAGTTTCCAAATCCTCCTCGGAGTAATGCTCGATATTAACTTTTTGTGTGCCCTAAGTCGTGTAGGGAATCTGTTATAAGAGTTCATTTTGTCTATCTGGCTTTTAAATGAAACATGAATAAAGATGCATTTTGTCGTGTTCTTTTCATTCTCATCGACTTCATATTCATTCTTTACTTGTCCCTATATATTCCATATCATCATGTCACGTTTATAGGACCCGATACCTTGATGTCCCTCTATAGTCTTCTTTTTGTCTACTTTTTAGGTGCTCAGATATCAACGGCGTGAACAATCCTGTTACAAGCCCTAAAATCGACTTCGAGAAAGCTACTTGTGTAGGGGAATCCGAGGCTGAAGAAGATGCCGAAGATTATGTCTCTTCCCCAAACCTACTGAGAATGGTAGAACAAGAGGATAAACAGATTTTGCCCTATCAAGAATCGATCGAGACAGTGAATTTAGGAAATGAAGAAAAGAAGCAAGAGGTAAAAGTCGGGACCTCCATGTCTGAAGACACCAAACACGACCTGATCACCTTGCTTCACGAGTACAAAGACGTGTTCGCATAGTCGTATCAAGATATGTCGGGCTTGAATGAAGATATAGTGGTCCATAAACTTCCGTTGAAACCGTAATGCAAGCCAATCCAATGTTAAGGCGGATGAGGCCCAAATGCTCTTAAAAATAAAAGAAGAAGTCAAGAAACAATTCGATCTTTGGTTTCCTACAAATCTCTAGATATCCGTAATGGGTGGCTAATATAGTCCCAGTCTTAGAAGAAAGATGGCAAAGTACGAATGTGCGTAGATTACCGTGATCTGAATAGAGCAAGCCCTAAAGATAATTTTCCGTTGCCACACATTGATACATTGGTAGATAACACGGCAAAGAATTCATTTTTCTCCTTCATGGATGGATTTTCGGGCTATAATCAAATTAAGATGGCTCTCGAGGATATGGAGAAAACTACGTTCACGACGATGTGAGGGACTTTCTGCTACAAAGTAATGCCGTTCGGTCTAAAGAATGCCGGGGCAACATATCAAAGAGCCATGGTAACATTGTTCCATGACATGATGCACCAGGAAATAGAAGTCTATGTCGATGATATGATCGCTAAATCTCGAGGAGAAAGAGAGCATGTGAGAAACCTCCGTAAACTGTTCGAAAGGCTGAGAAAAATCCAACTAAAGCTTAACCCTGCCAAATGTACATTCGGGGTTACCTCGGGAAAATTATTGGGATTTATCATCAGCAAAAAAGGTATCGAAGTCGATCCGGATAAAATAAAGGCCATACAAGAACTACCGCCCCCACGTACACAAAAAGAAGTCAGAGGATTTCTAGGAAGACTGAACTACATTGCTCGATTCATTGCTCAACTCACCAAGCAATGCGATCCGATTTTTCGGCTCCTTCAAAAGCACAATCCCGGAGAATGGAACGAGGAATGTCAGGAGGCTTTTGACAAGATAAAGCGAAGATTTATCTAGTCCCCTGCTAGTACCACCAACTCTGAAGACCGCTAATACTATATTTGACCGTGTTCGAAAACTCAATGGGTTGTGTCTTGGGGCAACATGATGAGTCCAGAAAAAGGGAACAAGCGATCTATTATCTCAGCAAGAAATTCACAGAGTATGAAGCTAAGTACCCATCGATCGAAAAATTCTGTTGTGCGCTGGTCTGGGCAACCCGGAGGCTTAGACAATATGTGCTGTATCACACAACATGGTTGATTTCAAAGCTGGACCCAATAAAATACATGATGGAATCACCTGCACTCTCGGGAAGAATGGCACGGTGGCAAATCCTATTATCGGAGTATGACATCGTATACGTGAGCCAAAAATCGATTAAAGGGAGCGCAATAGCTGATTTCTTAGCAACTCGGACAACAGAAGAATACGAACCATTGAAATTTGAATTCCCAGACGAAGACTTGATATGCGTTACGGAAGAAGAATACGAATCGTCGAAAGAGAGATCGTGGAAAATGAGTTTTGATGGAGCGTCCAATGCGTTAGGGCATGGGATCGGAGCAGTCTTAGTGTCACCAGAAGGGGATCATTATCCCTTTACTGCCAGATTAAATTTCTTCTGTACCAATAACATTGCGGAATATGAGGCTTGCATCATGGGGCTTCGCGCCGCTATCGAGCATAACGTCAAGGTCTTAGCGGTTTCCGGGGATTCGGCATTGGTGATTTATCAAATCCGTGGAGATTGGGAAGTAAGAGATTCGAAATTGATCAAATATCACGACCTCGTTGTGGAATTGGTCAAAGAATTTGAAGAAGTGACTTTTAATTACTTCCCACGGGAAGAAAACCAATTGGCTGACGCCCTGGCAACCTTGGCTTCAATGTTCAAAGCAAACCGAGAAACAGAAATAATGCCTCTCCAGATGAGCATATATGAAGCCCCTGCGCATTGTTTTAGCATTGAAAACGAGGCAGATGGACAACCATGGTTCCCTGATATTTTAGAATATGTCAAGAATCAAAGATATCCCGAGCAAGCAAACAAGAATGACAAAAGAACGATCAGAAGATTGGCAGCGGGATTTGTTCTCGATAGGGACACCTTGTACAAAAGAGGAAAAGATCAGGTACTCTTGAGATGTGTAGATACGGTTGAAGCTAGAAAGATACTCGAAGAGGTCCATGAAGGAATTTGTGGAACACACGCCAATGGCTTTACTATGGCCAGACAGATAATGAGGCTCGGTTATTACTGGTTGACAATGGAAAGCGACTGCATTAGTTACGCGCGAAAGTGTCACAAATGTCAAGTTTACAGCGATAAAATTCATGCAGCACCTTCACCTCTTCACGTCATGACTTCCCGTGGCCCTTTTTCTATGTGGGGCATGGATGTTATAGGGCCAATCTCCCCGAAAGCTTCTAATGGACATCGATTCATTTTTGTGGTCATAGATTACTTCACAAAATGGATAGAAGCTGCTTCATTTGCAAATGTGACAAGGACGGCAGTGTGTAGATTCTTAAAAAGGAGATTATATGCCGATCACGGTTTGCTCGAGAGAATTATTTCGAGATAATGCTTTAAATCAACAACAAGATGATGAAGGAAGTGTGCGAGCAATTTCGAATAAAGCATCATAACTCCTCGCCCTATCTTCCAAAGATGAATGGGGCGGTAGAAGCCGCTAACAAAAATATCAAGAAAATTATTGGGAAGATGATCGAGGCGTATAAGGACCGCACGAGAAGCTACCATTTGCCCTATACGCCGTGATCGCATGTGTGTGCGGACCTCCACGGGGTCGACCCCTTTCTCTCTAGTCTATGGAATGGAAGTCAGCTTCGCCATCGAAGTGGAAATCCTCCGAATCTGAATGGGTTCGGACTCGTCTGACCAATTGAATCGATCAAGAAAAACGCTTGAAAGCAATTTGTCACGAGCGGATGTACCAAAGGAGAATGATTGCGGCCCATAACAAGAAGGTGTGTCCAAGAGAATTTCGTGAAGGGGAACTCGTGTTGAAGAAGATTCTCCCTATACAAAAAGACTTTCGAGGAAAGTGGGCACCAAATTGGGAGGGACCGTACGTCGTAAGGAGAGCTTTCTCAGGAGGAGCCTTGATTCTCACTGAAATGGATGGGAAGGAGCTACCAAACCCGGTGAACTCAGATGCCGTGAAGAAATATTACGCATAAAAAAAAAACGGAGAAGGCTTAGGATGAAAATCCGGAAGGGCATCCTAAGGAAGTAAGTTTGGAATGGGTTAAACAGCAGGATTATAGTATTGAAGCAGACTCTGAAGCTCGAGGATCTTCCACATGGAAAAGCTTGCTCGAAAAGATTCAGGACGAAGAAACATGGAGAAGTTCATACGTCGGATATCTAGAGCACTTACTACAACTGAACTTGTTTTCCTTTTATAATGCTTTCTTAATTGAGTCATTCTTTGTCAATTTTCTTTGTGTGTTGCCTTTGAAATAAATATAGATACGAGGAACGCCTTTCATACCTACTTTGCCATTTTTATACATGTTTTATTTTTGAGATAGATAGTGAAACTACGCACTCTAAACAAAAAAAACATGGAGCATTACCTGGATGAGAATTGGGTGAATACGGGAGCTTCAAAGCAAGGACAAAGTTCAACAAACAAAAAAAAAAAAAAAGAGACGAGAAACACGAATTACTCGTAGAACCTGAGGGGGGGTATCAAGCCTGAGGAGAGTCAAGAGTCGAAGCAGTGAATGCAGGTCATCATGAGAGTGGTAACAAGAAGAGATACATGAAAAACAAGCCCAAGACACATGGCATAATCATGTAGGTATTTAGGACAAACACATGCATATCATGACATCATCACACATAATACATACAGGTCCACCAACGAAGCAAGAAATTACGATGACGGTTTGTACGGATCGAGAAGGAGGAGAAGACATCCGAATTCCACCAGATGACACGTTTTCAATTATTGTTTTTCAAGAAAAATCAATTCATAATACTTGAAGTGAGTTGGGCCTCGGGACACGTCGAGGTATTTAATTTCTGTCTTTAAGTTTCTGTCCTTAAATTTCTGTTCAAAATCAACTCATAATACTTGAAGTGAGTTGGGCCTCGGGACACGTCGAGGTATTTAATTTCTGTCTTTTAATTTCGTCTTTTAATTTACGTCTTTAAATTTACTCAAAATCAACTCATAATACTTGAAGTGAGTTGGGCCTCGGACACGCGAGGTATTTAATTTCTGTTTTAAATTTACATCTTTAAATTTCTGCTCAAAATCAACTCATAATACTTGAAGTGAGTTGGGCCTCGGACACGTCGAGGTATTTAATTTCTGTCTTTAAATTTCTGTCTTTAAATTTCTGTTCAAAATCAACTCATGATACTTGAAGTGAGTTGGGCCTCGGGACACGTCGAGGTATTTAATTTCTGTCTTTTAATTTCTGTCTTTAAATTTCTGTTAAATCAAGTCACCATGCGAGAGGTATGTTGGGCCTCGTCACACGCCAAGGTATTTAAATTTCCGTACCTTAATTACTGTTTCTAAAAAAAAAAAAAAAAAAAAACTCATGTGAATGTAGTCAAGCCTCGGGACACACGTGGAGGTACTTACAGAAGGAAGACTAAAGTCGCGTTGAGCAAATTGAATGAAGAAGTTTCAGAGAACAAAGAAGATTGAAGCAAGAGCAAATTGAAGCTACGGGCCATATCTCTCGGAAGTAACAGCGGAGTAGAATGAAGATCGAGGTCTCCCCAAAGATAGTAAGTGAGCAATTTGAAGTCCCAGTGGAGCGATCGATAGATTGAAGCTACAAATCTCTTCGTGTCATAAACTGATGTTGGAGCAAGTTCAAGAATGAACAAGATTAAGGCAAAAACAAATTAAAGCTACGAGATATGCAACGGTGGAGAAGATCAAAGCCATGAAATCACATCGAAGCCGATTAAGGCACTGACTACTGTGAATGGGAAATGTTATCTCCCTGAAGATATAACGAAAACAGCTTGATTGACGGCAGTTTGCGATTGAGTTTGAAGCTGTTTAAAGAAGACGAAGACCGACAAGTTAAGGCTTGGCCAAAACCGAGCAAAATTGGTTCTTCTATTGTCTTTGCTCTATTACCGTTTCACGATAATGAGCAAAGAGGGGCAGCTGTAATCACCAATTTTTGGCCCGGGCCCATTACAGGCAAAATACAAGACCCAATTTGTATGTGGCCCAAAAGGCCCAAAATAATTAAAACTTGGAACAAAAAGCTAGGGTTGGAAACCCTAGCGCATAAAGCCCTGTGCGCGCTTGTAGCTCCACCACCCATTGTCGGCCACCGAATCCCACCACCACGCGCGCACATCACTCCACTCCCTTTTGCTCTCCACTTGCTAATGAAGACAACCAACAAAGAAGAAGAAAGATTTTTTTATTACAGGTTTTAGATCTATAAAAGCCAAACGAGAACATTGTAACAGGGGTTCTTTTTTTTCTTTTTGAGCAATATATACAAGAAAACAAAAAAATCAAAGGAGAACAATAGAGAATATCAAAGGTGATTTCGTTTTTTTTTTTTTTTTCGTGTTTCGGTTTTCTTTTTTATTTAAATAAATATATATACATACATACATATACTAAGAAAATATAAAATAAAAAAATAAAAAAATTTTTACCTTTCCGGCCACCGTGAGCGGTGGCCGGCGCGGCGGCGTCGACGGCGGCATGACCGGCCGGAAATCGCCCCTCCTTTGCTCCTGCAGAGAGTGGAGAGAAGGAGAGAAATTTTTCTTTTAAAGAGAGCTGCAAAATGAAAAAAAAAAGAGGGAAAATTGGATTTTATACTAAAATCAAAACGGCGCCGTTTCAGGGGAAAGGGGTCCACAAGCGTTGACCGGATCCGACCCAGATCCGCGTTCCCCTTGAGGGGCTAATTGCGCCCGGGTCCTCTCCTTCTTTACGACTCCTGCAATCGAGTTTCCGCGTTCTTTTAATTTGGCCCTGAGTTTTCATTCGATTTTCGATCCAGTCCCTGCCAAAACGCGCGTTTCAGGAGTAGGCTAAATTGCTCGATTGGTCCCTCTTGTGCGGCGCGCATTGTGATTTAGTCCTTAATCTCCTCTTTCATTTTATTCTATTGCTATTTTAACCCCTTTTATTTCATTTTTACTTCGATTTGGTCTTATCATTTTAAAAGCATTGTTATTACTATTATTACCCTTTTTTATTGTCATTATTCTTTATATTTTCGTATTATTATAATTATTATTATTATTATTACTATACTATTATATTATTACTATAGTACTTACTATTATTACATTATACATTTTGTCATTATTATTATTGTTATATTTTCTATATTACTATTATTATTATTACTATTATTATTATTATTGTTATTAGTATATTGTGTATATTATATGTTGTTATCATTATTTTTATTATTATACATCATTATGTTGTATATGTATATTATTTTATTATTATTTCTATTACATTATTATCATCTCAATATCATATTGCATATATTTTCTATTATTATTATTAATATTCTTATTACTACTACTAATATATTATTATATATTGCACATTGTTATTATCGTTATTATACCTATATTATCTTTTTATATAGTTTGTGTTATCATCATTATTATTATTATTATTATTATGTTTACTATTACTACTACTATTATTATATTGTACATATTTTGTCATTATTATTACTATTTTACCGTTATATTATTATTACAATCATATTACTATTTTCATTATTATTACTATCATTACTATATTCATATTTTATTTTCATTGTATATATTTCAAGTTATTATTATTATTATTATTATTATTATCATTATTATTATTATTATTACTATTATTATTATACTTAATATTTCCCCTATAGCTACTAACATTTTTAGTTTATTTTTTTTAATTTATTGTTACTATTTTTATATTATCTCTTCTTGTTTTTATTATTACTTCTTTTGTCAGCATGTATTGTTAATTTCTCGTTTTCGTCATCTCATGTGGATCAAAAGTTTTAAATCACAATCCGATTTTTTTATTTTATACAAAAGAGGTAATATTTGTGCGTTTAGAAGGCCGAAAAATTACACCCTAACGTGTTGGGTGTCGATCTTTTCGTTCGACTAAATATCCAAATAATCCTTTTTTGAAGATGATTTTGATATCGAAATATAAGGGTGTTATACCCTAACGTGTTGGGTATGATACTTTTATTCCTTCGAAACGAGGTTATCTTGAGATTCGATCCCGATTTAATTAATCCATTCTTTTAATTCTTTTTTTAAATATTTTCAACTTTTCAACATTAGGACATTGATCAATCAATTTGGTACCAATTTTGGGCGTTGCGAGGGTGCTAATCCTTCCTCGCACGTAATCGGCTCCCGAACCTATTTTTCTCGAACATTCGTAGACCAAAAGTATCGTTTTAGTAAACCAAAATGTTTTATTAAAACAAAGGTGGTCCGATCACACCTAATAAAAGATCGGTGGCGACTCCCGTTTTATCCGTTTTCAAAACCCAAGTTCGACACCCGTTTTCTCCAAAAAATGGTTGCGACACTTGAGGTGGCTCCAGATGTGCAATCTTATTAGCATATTGCAACAGAAGCTGCATTTTATTAATTTGGAAATTCAATGTTAGAAAAAGCAAAAGAGGAGTGTTTATTAAAAACTAAGACATGCAGCCAACCTCATATCCAAATCTAGTAGTATAACTTTTGTTGATTATCTCCTCATTCAATCTTAGCTTTTCACTACAATTTTTCCACAGTGCTTCAAGAGCCCCCCTTTTAAACTTTGTTGCTCTGTGCAGCGAATGATTTCTGTTAGAATTAAGTGACCCAAATTCTTATTTAAATAAAATAAAAGAAGAATCCCTATAGAATTACACTTCTTTTATTTTATTTTAAATAAGGTTTTTAAACCTTATTAAATTCCATCTATTTGATATTGATTAGAATAAGGAGTTTCAATCTTACTACTCCTATTAGAATATGGCTTTATAAGCCTATAAATAGACATGGTCTATTCTCTTTTGTATTTTTGATTCGAATTCGACATAGTGAATTTTCTTCTCCTCTGCCCGTGGTTTTTCCCGAAAGGGTTTCCATGTAAAATCTGTGTTATTTATTTTTTTTTCACAAATTGGTATCAAGAGCTTCCGGGTTTTCATCTCGATCACGGTAATGGCGTCATTGAAGTATGAAATTCCGCTGTTGGACCGCAACACCAGATTCGCGTTGTGGCAGATAAAGATGCAGGCAGTTCTTGCACAGATGGATTTAGAGGAAGCCCTGCTAGGGGTAGATAAGATGCCTTCGACATTGACGGAGGAAGATAAGAAGCGCAAGGATCGAAAGGCACTAACACGCTTACATCCGCATTTGTCTAATGAAATTTTGCGCGGATGTGATGAAGGAAAAGATCGCCATGACATTATGGAAGAGGCTAGAACAAATATGTATGTCGAAAACTTTAACTAGCAAGTTGCATATGAAGCAACGCCTTTATGCTCATCGTTTGGAGGAAGGTGCGTGCATGCACGAACACTTAACAAAGTGATGTTTAAAGAAATTCTCTCAAACTTGGAGGCCATGGAGGTTCAAGATGATAAGGAAGATCTAGGGTTGATTCTCGCTTTGTTCGTTGCCCCCGTCTTATTCAACCTTTAGAGACACGATTTTATATAGTGCGAGTCACTCACGCTTGATGAGGTTTATGATTCTTTGACCTCGTATGATAAGATGAAGCATCTTGTGGTTAAAACCGACTCTCGAGAGAGGTCTCTCATTGTTCGTGGGAGACAAGATCGGAATGCTGATGATGATCATAGAAGGACACAGGAATGAAATCCTTGCGGTAAATCTAAGGGTAGATCAAAGTCTTCAAACAGAGGTAAAACTTGTAACTTCTGCAAGAAGAAAGGGCACATTAAATCTGAGTGCTATAAGCTACGAATAAGATTAAAAGGAGGCTGCGAATCAAAAGGAAAAACAACGAGAAAAATTACGGTGAAGGCGATATTGTAGAAGACTACAGTGATGGTGAACTTCTAGTCGCTTCAGTTAACAATTCTAAAGAGAGCGAGGAGTGGATACTTGATTCAGGCTGCACCTTCCACATGAGTCTCAATCGAGATTGGTTTACAAATTACGAAAACGATTATCCGAAGGTGTTGTTTTGATGGGAAATAATGCTTCGTGTAAAATTGCGGTGTTGGAACAATTAAAGTTAAAATGTTTGATGGAGTTGTCGAACACTTAGTGACGTCACGGCATGTTCCGTAATTGAAGAGAAATTTAATTTCGTTGAGTACTCTTGATTCAAAAGGGTACAAATACACACCGAAAGTGGGATGTTGAAGATTTCAAAAGGTTCTCTCATTGTGATGAAAGAGGCGGAGAAAGATTGCCAAGTTATATGTTTTTACATGTGGTTCTCTCATCATTATTGGTGATGCAAATTGCCGCTTCTCTTCTTTGTCGATGATGATATTACTAAACTTTGGCATATGCACCTAGGGCATATGAGTGAGAATGGCATGGCGAAATTGAGCAAAAGAGACTTCTTGATGGGCAAGGAATTTGCAAACCAAGTTCTCATGTGAGCACCGTGTTTTTTGGGAAGCAAAGAGAGAGTTCGATTCACCGAGAGGAATCCATAACACGAAGGGAACATTGAAGTATATTCATTCTGATTTGTGGGGGCCATCAAGAGTGCCTTCGAGAGGTGGAGCTAATTATATGCTAACTTTTATTGATGATTTTTCCAGAAAAGTTTGGGCATTCTTCCTGAAGTAGAAAAGCGATGTGTTTTCCGCATTTAAGTCTTGGAAAACTATGATTGAAAAACAGAGGGGAAAACAAATAAAATACCTCCGCACAGATAATGGCTTAGAGTTTTGTTCTGATGAGTTTAATAAACTGTGCAAGTCGGGAGGATCGTGAGACACTTAACGATTCGTCATACTCCACAACAAAACGGCGTTGCGAGCGAAATGAACGAACGATTATGGAGAAGGTTCGATGCATGTTGTCAAACGCCAACTTACCAAAGTCGTTTTGGGCGGGCGACCTTCTTCGCATGTTTTTGATCAACCGATCTCCATCCGCTGCCATTGAGAAAAAGACTCCACAAGAGGTATGGTCTGGTAATCCTGCTAATTATTCTGATTTAAAGATCTTTGGGTGTCCTGCGTATGCTCATGTTAATAATGGAAAATTGGAGCCAAGATCCATTAAATGTGTTTTTCTTGGTTATAAAGTCGGTGTAAAAGGGTATAAGTTATCTTTGTCTGAAAATAGAAAAGTTGTGATTAGCAGAGATGTTGTTTTTGATGAAACTGCTATGCTACCTAACTTATCTCTTAAAGACTCTTCCAATAAAGAAAATCAAAAGCAGGTGGAGCATCATATTAATACAGAGTCAACTCCTCAAGCCAGTACAAAAATTGAGGATAGAGTTGCTTCTTCACCACAATACTCTATCGCCAAAAATGTAACTAGAAGAGAAATTAAACCTCCAAAGAAGTATCTTTGAGGTGACCTAGTTGCTTATGCTTTAAATGTGGTGAAGATATAGATGCAAGCCAAGAGTCACCAAATTATTCTGAGGTGGTTAATCAGAAGACTCGAGAAAAATGGATGGTTGCTATGCAAGAGGAAATAGAATCACTCCACAAAAATAAAACATGGGATCTTGTGAAACTTCCTAAAGGTAAAAAGGTTGTTCGCTGTAAATGGGTATTTAAAAAGAAAGAAGGGACTCCAGGAGTTGAAGAACCCAGATATAAAGCAAGGCTTGTTACAAAGGGTTACAGTCAAATTCCAGGAGTGGACTTTACAGATGTGTTCTCCCCAGCTGTAAAGCATAGTTTGATTCGAGCTTTGCTTGGTATTGTCGCCATGCAAGATTTGGAGCTTGAGCAGTTAGATGTAAAAACTGCATTTTTGCATGGAGAGCTTGAGGAAGATATTTACATGCAACAACCAGAGGGTTTTACAGATCTCGAAAAAAGAGGACTATGTTTGCTCATTTGAAAAAGTCTCTTTACGGTTTGAAACAATCACAGACAGACAGGTACAAGAGGTTTGATTCCTTTATGACTTCTCATGATTTTAAAAGAAGTAGTTTTGACAAATTGTGTTTACTTTAAGAAAAACAATGATGGTTCTTTTGTGTATCTACTTCTTTATGTTGATGACATGTTGATAGCAAAGAAAAGATAAAGGAGAGATAAGAAAGGTCAAAGCCCAACTAAGTGAAGAATTTGAGATGAAAGATTTAGGACCAAAAAGAAGATACTTGGTATGAAGATTCTCGAGAGATAGAAAAGCAAGTAAATTGTACCTAAGTCGGAAGGGTACATTGAGAAAGTTCTTTGCGAGTTCAATATGCAGAGTGCTAAGCTTTGTTAATATCCTTTAGCACCCATTTCGGACTTTCATCGGCTTTGTCTCTACAATCGATGATGAGATTGAGTATATGTCACATGTTCCATACTCTAGTGCGATGGGATCTCTCATGTATGCTATGGTTTGTTCACGCCTAGATTTATCATATGCAATCGGTGCAATTAGCGCGATACATGGCGAATCCCTGGTAAAGAACATTGGAAAGCGATTCGATGGATTTTAAGATACTTACGAGGTACTACGATGTTTGCTTACGATTTGGAAGAACTAGAGATGGAGTCATTGGGTATGTTGATGCTTGATTTTGCTTGGAGACCTTGATAGAAGAAGATCTCTCACCGGTTTATGTCTTTACAATCGGAGGATGTGCAATCGGTTGGAAAGCTACTTTGCAAACTACATATCGCTTTGTCTACCACCGAAGTGAATACATGGCGATTACATCGAGGCTTGTAAAGAAGCTATTTGGTTGAAGGACTCTTTAATGAGCTCAATGAAGACCTTCAAATCAAAGACAAGTATTTTGTGACAAATCAGTGCCATCTTCCTTACAAAAGATCAAATGTTTCATGAGAGAACAAAACACATTGATGTTCGGTATCATTTTGTTCGTGATATTATTGCTCGTGGTGATATTGTTGTGAGTAAAATTAGTACTCATGAAAATCCTGCAGACATGATGACTAAGTCACTTCCTATAACTAAGTTTAAGCATTGCTTAGACTTGGTTGGTGTTCATTGTTGAAGTTAAACCCTTAAGGGGTTTTATGGAAGAGGTGGAGATCTTGTTCGTTGAGAGTTTGCAATGAAGAACTTGTTTATTGGGAATTCGTGTCAAGGTGGAGATTGTTAGAATTAAGTGACCCAAATTCTTATTTAAATAAAATAAAAGAAGAATCCCTATAGAATTACACTTCTTTTATTTTATTTTAAATAAGGTTTTTAAACCTTATTAAATTCCATCTATTTGATATTGATTAGAATAAGGAGTTTCAATCTTACTACTCCTATTAGAATATGGCTTTATAAGCCTATAAATAGACATGGTCTATTCTCTTTTGTATTTTTGATTCGAATTTGACATAATGAATTTTCTTCTCCTCTGCCCGTGGTTTTTCCCGAAAGGGTTTCCACGTAAAATCTGTGTGTTATTTATTTTTTTTCACAATTTCCAAATACTCTTTTTGCACCACAGTAGAGCAATTAAACACAAGCTGGAGTCAAGTACAAATACTTATGGCTAATAGAAGTTACCACATCAGGCCAAAAATGGATGACACAGCTATGTATAGTGTTTAAGTGGCATTTTTCTTTTGCATGCTGCACATTGTTGCATAAATTATAATTAGTTACAGTAGCAAAAAGAAATTGAACTTCATTAGTTAATAATGGAAATACATTAAAATAAAGAATGGAGTTGTAAACTGGGCAATGGATTTCAAAGATTTCCCCAAGAGACCAATCTTAGATTGATAAGGTCGATGTGGAAGATCTTGATGAGGTCATTGAAGATAAAGGAGGCACAACGTGGGCATAAACTTATTTCATAGTATAGTGACAAAGTAACCTGTCATTGACAGTATCTAAAGAGAGAATGGGAGGAGAAATAAGCGAGAATATTGCAAGAGCGGCGAATATAGAAGATCAATGGTTGAAGATAAGCTATTGTTTTAATGGTAGCTTTTGCACAATGTTGAACCTCCATTGTGCAAGGCTTCTTATAGTTGAGAATTGGGATGATAAGTATTGTTTTTTTGTCAATTTCAAAAAATATCTAGCAAAACATTATAGTAAAATATGTCATTAACTTTTCTTAACATGGCTTTAAATGTGTCTGCTTTTAACTCAGATAAATATGATGATTCGGCTTCACAAGTAATTGCTTTTAATGGTTTATTGATTCTAGTCAATGTAATAATTTATATATATGAAAGTTATTGAAATATTTGTTTCTTTAAATTTTTAGTAGGGTTTAAATCTTGATTAAGAGTATGGTAATTAATGGTTAGAGGAGAAAATGAATTGATTTGTTTTTATAAGTACCAACCACTACTCTTTCACATGAAATAGTGTAGAATCTTAATTTAACAAAAATGGATTTGCTTTTACATTTGAACTTATCTACCATAATATTAATGCAAAGGGATACTATGAATGATTGTTGCAGATCATACCATAGATAGAAATGGACAAAACAATACGACAACCAGCTAAGCCAAAACTTGATTTATTTATCAAATCCTTGCTATCTCAGCCATCAAGATGTAATGTAGTAGTTTATACTTCTGAGTTTAATTTCTCATGAATTAAATTTATTATCAAAATTATATTCATCCTTAATCGAACTGGGGTGAGATTATCTCAAGTTTTCCTTACGTAACCAATGCCTCATTTATTAGTAGTATATAATCATGTTCTATGTTTTAAAGTAGAAAAACATTTATTTTACGAAACACACAAGGTTTTATAGAAAAAAATAGTGAGAAGATTAAAAAGGAATATAGCCTTTTTAAGTCGCGATTTGTGATGGGAAAGAAATTCAAGTGTTGTTTAGTTTGGCATCAAAAACATCCAAGATGGTGATTCTTGTTTTTGTCTTTCATTGTGTTTGTTTCTTTAACTATTATGAAAAACAATTATATAATTGAATCAAACATTCACACACGGGCCGACATGAAAAATTTTCTATTTATGTTGTTTATAATTTCTAAAATTTTAAATTAATAATGGTAAAATTACACTTTAACCCTTCAAAAATGATAAAAATTTGATTTAGTTCTCTAAAAATTTTAAAGATATAGGTTATTAAAATGGTGAAATTACATTTTTACTATCATAAAAATATATAATTTTATCCCCAAGATAAAACTTTCCTAGATTCACCCCTGATCTACAATACTAATATAAGTTTGTCACAAAAAATTGGCATTATAGTGGACTTGAAGCTAACAAAAAAATTAACGATGTTAACGTTTCTTTCAATTTAGGTCAGAATTATAATTAGAATAAAATACTTGGACTAAATAATGACATTATAAATGTCGAAACACCAAATTATAACAGAAGTGTAAAGGCCAAAATTTCAAATTTTAACATAGTACTGAAACCAAATTTAAAATTTAGCTATTTTTATATAATTAAAAAGTAGAGGGTCTCAAACTGAAAGTTAAGTGTTATTGTTAAGCATTGGGGGTGATAGTTTTCTGTCACTTTCAATAAACCATGTGACAAATTTGCAAAGTTATCATCCCTAGAGAACAATTATACACCACCTTAAAAAGGAAGACTTGAAATTGAGTCTTTAGATGGAGAAACGAGATATATAAAACAACAAGCTTAAATTGTGGATCAGTTTCATATATAGGGTTGCTTGAGAAAGAGTGTCGTAACCATTTTTTAAAAAAAACAGGAATCGACTTTGGTTTTTGAAAACGAATACGGGAGTCGCCACCAATCATTTTTGATGAGATGTGATCGGGTCACCTCGTAAAACAATTATTTTTAATAAACAATTTGATTTATCAAAACAATGATTTTGGTCTACGAAACTTAGAAAATGGGTTCGGGAGTCGGTTACATACGAGGAAGGGTTAGCACCCTCGATACGCCCAAAATTGGTACGAAATTTATTATTAATGTCCTAATGTCGAAAATTAAAAAAGATTTTAAAATACAAATCCTTTAGAAAATGTTTGGATAATTCGGATTTGGATATCGAAATTCTCTTGTTTCAAAAAGACGAAATATATCATCCTGTACGATAGGACACAATGTTTCAACCCTCGATACCAAGATCATTTCATGATTTCTAAAACTCATACATTGCGATTTTAAAAAAGGTATCCCACTATTTGGCCAAACCAAAAAAACAAAACCCAGCACGATTAGGCACGATTCCTTGAATGTCCAAACACGAAATATTGCCTTATTTAAGAAAACACGGTCAAAATCTTAGAAGGATATTTAGTCATTTAAACGAATGGGAAATCGAAATCCAGCACGATTGGGCACGATTTCTCGAACTTCTAAATACGGAATATCGATCATTTTAAAACTTGATGTATCGAATAAAAGTTAATATAATATGATCTGATAAAAAGATAAATTACGAAGTTAGGTTGCGTAATAAAAAATAAGAATAATATACGTAATAATACTAAGTTAACTAATTTAATAATAGAATGATGATAATAACAAAGTTAATAGTAAAATAAAGAATAATGACAACAATACATTCATGATAATAATAATAGTAATAGAAGGAATAAAAATAAAAATAATAATAATAATAATAATAATAATTAGTTAATAACAAAATAACAAGTAAATAGACACAAAACGAAAGTGTACTTATAATAGAAATAATAATAAGAATAATGATAATAAGTGTACAATAATAACTTTACAAAAACTTAAAATAAATAATGGTGATAATGATAACAATAGGGAATATAGTAAAAGGAAATAATAATAAAGTAAAGATAATAATAATAGTAGAAATATTAAATAATAATAATAGTATTAATAGTAATAAAAATAATTGTAAGCAATATACTAATGAACGAATAACAATAAGCTAAATAAATAAAAGTAATACTAAAAATAAGTATAATAATAACGGTACTAGTAATAAAACTAAAATAATAATAGTAGTAATAATAAAATAAAGAAATTCAAAATAACATGAATTAAAAGTAAAAATAATAAGGAAACAAAAATAAAATTATCCATATATGAAATGAAATAAAAATAAAAATAAAATAATGAAAATAATACATAGAGAATATATAAAATTTAATATTAAAGGAATGCGGTATTAAATTGAAGTTATTATAAAATTTAGAGTCTAAAACAAGCAGATAAACAACATAAAGGACTATATTGAAGTTAAAATAAAGTAAAAGGGATAGATTTTAAAAATAAAAAAACTTGAAGGGCTTATTTAAAATGAGAGAAAAAGGGTAGGGACCATATGGGAAATTATTCCCATTCCTTTTGCGCATCCATGGGTTAAGGACCCTATTGAAAGCCCATAGAAATTTGAGGCTAAAATCTGTAAAAAGGAAAAATGACAAAAATGGGCCTATTGAATGGCGCTGCAATGGGGAGGGATCCATCACGAAAATATCCCTTTTAAGGGACATGCGCACTAACCTTGAACCAAACGGCGCCGTTTTATTCAAAACCTTAAAACCCATTTTATTCTGTTCCATTTCATTCTCAGTTCAGAAAAAAAAAAGCCAAAACTTTGAAGCTTCTCCCCTCTCTCCCTTTCGTCTTCCCCACGTCCGGCCTAGGGCCTCCGGTGTCTGTTGCACCGCCGTCGTGGGTCGATGGCCCGGCGTTTGCACGGAAAGGACTTTCCGGCGACGAGGAGACCAAGGTAAATACTCGATTTCCCCTTTTATCGTATAAAATAGATGAAACAAGATAAAAAAGGACATAAAGAATGAAGCTTTTGAAATATAAATCACCTTCCGAAAACAGAAAACTCAGTTCTATTGCGATTTAATAATAGGATTTTGCTCTTTTTTGTACTGATTCGTGAATGTATACCCGTTTGAATCTCTGCTTTTGATTTTTATTTATCGAATATTTGCTTGAATCTCTGTTTTTTTGTGTTCAAAATCTCTTCCTTCTTTTTTTTTATTCCAAACCCCTTTACAATGGTTTTTTGATGGCTTTAAAGCCATTTTACAAGACTTTTAATATATTTTTTGCTGTCATTTCCGTTGCAGGAGCAGTTGGGCGGTGGAGCAGGCGATGAGAAATGTCTTCGTTTGGGGTTGGTTCAAGTTGTGCTAAATATTGCATTCAAAAAATGGAAAGTCAAGTGAAGTTATGGTGTTTATTGTGAGTATAAGCATTGCAGGGTTCCATAGCTTTCAAAAAGTCAAACAAAAATTGAATTTTTGGTGGGGATTGAAACTCAATCAATAAAAGGGGGGAAAATCAAAACAATTAATGTCAATAAAAAACCCAAACTTTTGAAAGTAATTACCTTTTTTGAGACGGAAAAGATTTGATTTTTTTTCAATTGCTTGAATCTGGTCGGCTTGAATCTGGTCGGTGAGTTTTCATTTTCGTTTTATGAAATTTGTTTTTCTTTGTTTTCAAACTTTCAATTGTTTATTGTGTGGTTTTTTGAGGGTATATAATGCAAAATTTTGTAATTCCATTTTGTTTTGCATTTTAAACTTATATTTCACCGCTTTGGAGAATGATATTTTCAAACTATGGAAGAAATCTTATAGATATCTAAGCAACTAAAACCAAATATAAACGGAATAATTCTCTAAATACACAAACCAGGCAATGGCTAGCATCTCGAACATATAATCCAAACAACAATAGCAATATTAAGAAGCTCACAACTAAAAATTCCTATTACATCTTACACATTTATGTTCTCCCTCTCCATCCATCTTCATATTCAATATCCATTTTATGCATATCCTTCTTCATATTCAGTATTCATTTGATTCATTTCTCGTTGATTGATGTATTACATATTTCTCAACCTCTTGTATTCCATTGATACGAACCAGGCTCTCAAAATAAGCACGAAGGGAGATGGAAAACCGAAAATGATCTAGATAAGTATTAATCTCAAGCTTCTTAAGCTCCTGGGTGGATGCGTCAAATAGGAGTACTTCATCATTTTTGTCTATAAGAAACAAGTCACCATTTTTTCCAAATCCCAATGGGCGGACAACTCCAGAAATGGATTTAATATTGAATTGTTTAGTCCACACTCCTCCACTTGTAACCCATAAATCAAAAGACATGTCAATTCTTTCCGATGGGTAAATAATAGCACCAAGTGATCCATTAAACACCAATAGATCAACATGGTATTCTAGGAAAGACTCAACGAATTCTGGGATAGGTAAAATTGAGAACTTCTCATTCCCCATGTCAAATGAAAGAATTAGTCTTCTAAAATCAAGATATGCGTCCGTCTTTGTTTTCCAATAGCAAATTCCATCTACATAATTATTTCCTAAAGTTGGTTCAGTATTTCCTAAAATTGTTTCAGGTGGTGTATAATCAGGAGATGGAATTTCCTTCCAGGAATTACTTCTAAGAGAATACAACTCAACTTGGTACAAAAAATGAGGATGTGAATATACTTCTTCACTATTAACAAAAGTAAGAACAACAAATCGTATGATTTTGTAGTCGTCAGTTTTAGAATCAAACCCAAAAGCAGCGTCGTTGAAATAAACGTCATCTAAAGTAAGGTAGGTTTCTTCGAATGGGGAAAAATATGGAGGGCGTTGGATTGAAGATGGTGGAAGGATTTTAAACTCTCTGGTTGATGGGTTCCAAATGGCAGCCTTATCCTCTAAAGGATCAAGTAAACACAATAATCCATGACAAGCACCATAAACATAGGGGGTGGTATTCTTAAAAAAGGGCAAGTGAATGTTTTGCCTTGCCATATAATTTTGATATTTTTCAGTTGAAAGTTGAGAGAAATAAGGTTGGAAGGTGTTTCCATCACAGCGTCTGAGAAGTAGATTAAGGTTGTTGTTTTCAAGGTTGTTGTGATAATTATTGGAAATGAAATGAGGAGTTTGAAAAGAAGAACACCAATACTTACAAACACAGTTGAAGCGAGTAAGGGATTTAACTGGAAGCTTTGACAGAATTTCCATAACCAAAGCTTCTGGCAATTCAAATCTTGGCCTCTGCATCTTCCTCTTTTGATTTTCTTTGTAACTGACTAAGAGGAATAAATAAGCAAGCAAAATGGGAGTTGGTAGGTGTCATTTATGGTCCAAACCTTAACCATGAAGCAAAGAAGCATAAACGGTAAGCATTTAATACGTTTTAGGCAAATTTCCTTATTTGCATTTTTATCCATATTGATGAGAACTATGGAATTATGGATTAAACCAAGAAATCAATTTTATTGATGAAGAAATTTATTTTTTTTGTTATCTTTCCGGAATACAAAGCATAATGTAATAGGCAAATTTAGCATCGGAATGACCCATTACTTGAAAAGATTGAAGGTCTATCTACAAGCTTGACGTATATGGAAACGCAATCTTAAAGGATATGTAATCTTAGATATGATATACAAATCTTAGATATGATATGCAATCCTAGAAGATATGATATGCAAATCTTAGAAGATATGGTATGTAATCTTAGAATATATGATTTGGTCCAAACCTTAACCATGAAGCAAACATAAAAGGTAAGCATTTGATGCATTATAGTAATTATGTGCAATTTAGGATATTTCCTTATTTGCATTTGTATCCATGTGAAGAAGGATTAACAATAAATATAATCTAATATATACCTTTTGAATTTTATCCCCAATTTTTAAAATAATAAATTTAAAGGATACAATATGCTCAACATTTATATACTTTTTTGTATATTTAAAATTTAATCCCTAATTTTTTATTTTTAAAAATTTAATCTCTCTGTTTTTAAATTTTAAAAATTTAGGATCGTTAAAATTATTTGACATAATTGTTCAAAATACCCTAAATGTTTATGGATTTTTGGGTTTGAGCTCTTAACCTTATTTTTTATTAACACCCTTAACATTACAATTTTTTTAGATATCAAACGGGATACAAGAGTTAATCGTCAGTCAAACAATAGGTCAATGAAATAGCCTATGTGGCGTGCCACATAAGCACGAGATCATAGATGATGTCATCTATAAAAATAAAATTCTTTAACTTTTTTTTTATTTTGTTTCAATATTCTTTATTCTTCTCTTCTTTCCCTCTTTCCCTCTAGCTCGCCGTTATGTCCAAACCCTACCACCGTAGCCTTCCCTCTCACTCCTCACCGTTGTTCTCACCATAAATGTTAGAAGAAATGTTAGAAGAGATACTAATATATATAGAATTTATCTGAATTCATCCCTCAAAGTCTAAGAAAAAAAATACATATTCAATCACCAGTTTAATATCATACAACCATTAAAATCCAAAACACCAACTAAAAAAAAACTAGCTTTCATCCTATTAACAAATTTTGAAGAACATGTAAAAAGCTCAGAATAAACCTTACCATTAACAATCCACAAAGATCATAAACAAAACAACACAACAAAGGCATTAAACTGGGAATAAAAAAAAGGCACTGACTTTATCCATAGAAAAGAAGGGCCAACCCATTTGAGAAAAAACATCAACCAATAACCCTAGAAACCCATTTGAGAAAAATCATCAACCAATAACACTAGAAAGGTAAGTAAAATTCCCAACTTGATTTAGTACCAAATAGACCTTCTTGATTGAGAAAAACCTAGCTCCTTTAACAAAGAATTATTCTCTTCCACTTCACATTATTCTAATAATCTCTGTCTCAAACTTACCCTTTCCTCATTAACATCATCATCACCCTCAACTCATAATTTTAGCTCCAGCATCACTTCTCCTCCCTCATCATCATTGTTATCATCATTGAAAGTCACTGAACTTTTAGAATAAGAACCCAAATTTCCACTGTTTGGTTCCAGAGAAACTTAGAGAAGGTGAAGCAATAAATGGATAGATGAATTGAAAAACAAAGAAAGATATCAAATATACCAAAAGAAAGCAAACCTAAACCAAACAAAGCAAATTTGATTTTTCTAGTTTTTTTTTAAAATTTAAAAGAAAACCAAAACCCTAAAATGGGTTACAATAGTGAGTCTCTTTTTGCTTTTTCTTTATTTTTTTGGTTGTATAGAATTTTGGGTGTTTGATGAAATTGTCTTTTGTAAGGCTAGCAGAGATGGACTAGAGGTTGATGATGATGAAGAAGAGATGGAGAAGGTTTGGGACATTTATGGTAAGATCGAGGTGAGGTGTGAGAGGGAAGGCGACAGTGGTGAGGTTGTCTAGCCACATAGGTTAATTCGTTGACCTGCGATTTGATTGACAATTAACTCACATTTCTCATTATAATTTGATTTATTTCTGAAAAAATCGTAACGTTAATAGTGTCAATTAAAAAAAAAGTTAAGATCCCTGTAATAGGCCCAATTTACTAGGGCCCATTAATCAATTTTTAACCAACACCATTAAACCAAAACAAAAACAAAATAAACCTAAAAAACCCAATGTCCAGTGTTCATTTTTACAAGTACCAGGGCCCAAAATAAATAAACCCAAATCTAAAATGAACCGACCCAATAGCCTACATCAGAATTAGCCTGAGTGGCCCAAATTGATTTAGGGTCTCGGAAACCGTGGAAAATTCTGGAAACTCTTCCGCCTAGCCCCACGCGCGCCGTTCTTCTCCACCAACCACCATCGCCGTCCTCCAGCTGTACCTACAACAAACAGCAACAGAAAATAGCAACGAGAAATACAGAAGAAAAGAATAACAGAAAGGAGAAGCGAATAGTATTTTTTCCATTTTTTTCATTCGACTATATAAAGCCACATTACACATTGTAAAAGGGATTCCGATTTTTTCTTTTGAATACACATGCGCCACACACGAAATGAAAGAGCAATAAAAAATCAGTTTCTTTTTGAAGGTGATTTCGAATTTTTCTTTTTTCGATTGTTTTCTATTGTGGTTCTTCACTTTGATTCTTTCCTTGCATGTGAAAATAAAAGAGAAAGTAAGTAGGATTTACCTTTATAAATGCGTTGACGGAATCCTATTAACTTCGTCAAAATTGAGGCATGGATGGGATTTCATGGCTGAAAATAGCAGCCCTCGAAGCTTGAGTCTGCTAGCCGCCGTTTATGGTGGCGGATTGGCACTTAAGAGGAGGGATTTGGTGAATCGGCAGCAGGATTTGGGGGCTGATTTGCATGATTTGGGGGCTGATTTGCATACCTTAGCAGAGAACAATAGCCCCCTTTAATTTTTTTGTGTTCTGTAAAAATGTTTTAAAAAAAGAGAGAATCGTGGTTTAAAGAATGAAAGGGAAACGACACCGTTTCATTTGGGTAAGGAGCCCGCGCATCTACCCGAACCCGCCCCAGGATCCGCGCATTTTTGACAATGGGGATATTTATGTGATTAGCCCCTCCATTTTGCACTTTCATTTGATTGAACCTGATTTTTATATCTTTTATATTTTAATTTCTCCCTGGAATTTGCGCGATATTTCAATTTGATACCTGTCTAAACGCAGCGTTTCAACTTGGAATATTTGTACTTTTAATCCCTGTTTATTTGCATGCATTTTACTTTAACCCTTATTTTTGTTTATTTGTAAATTAACCTTTTAATTTTATATTCAATTCAATTGAGTTCTTCCATTCTTTTATCGCTTTAAATTTATTGATTTCTTTTGGTTTTTAACAAATTGTTTTGAATTATTTTATTGATTTTGATCCGTTTTAAAGTACTTATATACGCTTTTATTATATACATTTTTATTTTCTTGCATGAATATAAATATTTATTTCTAATTTCTCTTTTAGACACTTGTTTGACTCAAAATTGATATAATATCAAATATAAATATTTTTTAGCATTATTTTTCATATATAAATGTTTACATGTAAAATTTTACCAAAATTGTTTTCATTTCATGTATATATTATTTTATGTATATATTTATATATCCATATATTTTCATTTAAATTTGTTTGTGTATATCATATCTTTGAAATATCTCGATTTAAATTATATTTTGCCTATTTTAAACATTACCTATTATTTATTCATATAAATGTATATAGGTTTGCATTAAAACTTTTCTTCAATATATATATTATTACTTTATGCATATATGTTATTTTAAATTTATATAGATTAGGACTGTATGCGAGTTTCCAGATGTATTTCCAGAAGAACTACCGGGTTTACCACCTGATAGAGAGGTTGAATTTGCTATTGAGGTGTATCCAAGTACAGCACCAATTTCTATACCTCCGTACCGAATGTCGCCTACTGAATTGAAAGAGTTGAAGGTGCGATTCATGTGGATTTATTAGATCGAGGCTTTATCCGACCGAGTATTTCACCTTGGGGAGCCCTCGTATTGTTTGTTAAAAAGAAAGATGGTTCTATGCGGTTGTGCATTGATTATCGATAGCTTGAACAAAGTGACGATCAAGAACCGGTATCCTTTGCCTCGTATTGACGACTTGTTTGATCGACCAAGGAGCTTGGTATTTTTCTAAAATTGATTTGAGTTCCGGTATTATCACCAAGGTGAAGGAAAGTGATGTGCCTAAGATCGCTTTCGTACTCGTTATGGCCATTATGAATTTTTGGTGATGCCGTTTGGATTGACCAATGCTCCAGCTGCTTTTATGGATCTGATGAATCGTATTTTCCAGCCGTACCTAGATCAGTTTGTGGCGGTTTTTATTGATGATATATTGGTATATTCGAAGACAGAGGCAGAACATGATCGAGATCTTCAAAAGTTTCACGATTCTACGGAAAAAATAGTTGTATGGGAAATTAAGTAAATGTGAATTCTGGTTGTCCAAGTGGTATTTTTAGGACATGTGGTATCTGCCGATGGGATTAGAGTTGACCCGAAGAAGATCGAAGCAATTGTTCAGTGGAAAGCGCCAAAGAATGTGTCTGAGGTACGTAGTTTTCTCGGTTTGGCTGGATATTATCGAAGATTTGTAAATGGATTCTCGAAAATAGCAATGCCAATGACTAAACTACTGCAGAAGAATGTTCTTTTTATCTGGGATGATCAGTGCCAAAATAGTTTTGAGACTTTGAAGCAAATGTTAACAGAGGCACCGGTATTAACATTACCAGAGTCGGGGAAAGATTTTATTGTGTACAGTGATGCTTCTTTGAGTGGTTTAGGTTGTGTATTGATGCAAGAAGGAAAGGTTATTGCATATGCATCTAGACAGTTGAAGCCACATGAACGTAATTACCCGACACACGACTTGGAGCTAGCTGCAGTAATTTTTGCTTTAAAGATTTGGAGACATTATCTTTATGGTGAGAAATGTTACATTTACACAGATCATAAAAGTCTCAAATATCTTCTGTCACAGAAAGATTTAAATTTAAGGCAAAGACGGTGGATCGAGCTTCTAAAAGATTACGATTGTGTTATAGATTATCATCCAGGAAAAGCAAATGTGGTAGCTGATGCATTGAGCAGGAAAGCTGCGATTGAATTATGAGCAATGTTTGCTCGGCTCAGTATTAATGATGATGGAAGCTTGTTAGCTGAATTAAGGGTTAAGCTGATGATGTTAGATCAGATTAGAGCAAATTTCGATGGAAGATGACAAATTATTAAAGAAAAGAGAAATGGTTCGAATGGTACAATCGAGAGTTTTTAGTAGTGATGAACATGATTGTTTGAGGTTTCAAAATCAGATTTGTGTTCCAACTACTTCTGAATTAAAGAAGATGATTCTTCAAGAAGCACACGATGGTACTTTTGCACTGCATCCGGGTGGAACAAAAATGTATCGTAATTTAAGGGAGCTATATTGGTGGCCAGGGATGAAGAAAGATATAGTTGAACATGTCGAGAAATGTTTGACTTGCCAACGAGTAAAGTCGAAACATCAAAATGCCGGCAGATTACTCCATCTATTAGTATTCTGAATGGAAATGGGATAGTATTACTATGGATTTTGTTACGGGGTTACCACCGTCGGTGAGCAAAAAGAATGCCATTTGGGTGATAGTCGATCGACTTACTAAGTCTGCTCATTTCATAGCGATCGGGGATGATTGGTCTTCTGACTTGCTTGCTGAAGTATATATCCGAGAAATTGTGAGATCGCATGGCATTCCAAAGATCTATAATTTCCGATCGATCCACGATTTACATCGAGATTTTGGAAGCGATTACATGATTCTTTGGGTACTTTCGGCTTAATTTTAGTAATCGCATTTCATCCACAAACCAACGGACAATCAGAACGGGTAATTCAAATTTTAGAAGACATGCTTCGGGCTTGTATTATTGACTTTGAATCAGGTTGGGAACGATACTTGCCATTAGCTGAATTTGTTTATAATAATAGTTTCCAATCCAGTATTCAGATGGCTCCATATGAAGCATTATACGGCCGAAGATGCCGATCACCGATATGTTGGACAGAGTTGAATGAGAGAAAGCTAGTTGGACCGGAATTAATTCAGGAGACAGAAGAAGTAGTTAAAAAGATCAAAGACAGGTTGAAAGTAGCTTTTGACAGACAAAAGTCTTATGCAGATCTGAAGCGACGGGATATAGAATATTCTGTGGGTGATAAAGTGTTTTTAAAGGTATCGCCTTGGAAGAAAATTTTGAGATTTGGTCGCAAAGGAAAATTAAGTCCTCGTTATATTGGGCCATATGAAGTAATTGAAAGAATCGGACCGGTTGCCTATCGATTAGCTTTACCTCCGGAATTACAGAAAATTCATGATGTTTTTCATGTTTCCATGTTACGAAGGTATCGATCGGATCCATCTCATATTATTTCTACTGAAGACATTGAGATTAGACCGGATTTGTCATATGAAGAAGAACCGGTTCAAATACTAGCTCGAGAAGTGAAAGAATTAAGAAACAAACGAGTCCCTTTGGTAAAAGTATTGTGGAGAAGCCATAGTGTGGAAGAAGCAACTTGGAAACCGGAAGAAACTATGAGGGCACAATATCCTCACCTATTTTCAGGTAAATTTCGAGGACGAAATTTATTAAGGGGGGGAGAAATGTAACGACCCAAAATCCGTGGGCACCAGAAAAAAAAGAAAAAAATGTGTTATCGGGCCTCCGTCTTAGTAAACCGAGTTACTAAATAATTATTAGGAGTAATTATGTGTCTAATAGTGTGTCTAATTAGATTTTTATTTAGTGAATTTAGCTTAATTTAAAGTAATTAGGAAAAAGGATCAAATTGAATAAGGGGTAAAAGTCTAATTGTAGATTAAAAGAAAATAAAAAGGATCAAAATGACAAATATGCCATTTAGCATAAGTTGAGGCGGCATACATGCATAAAAATCTGAGATTTTTATGTATTAAAATATATTATTATTAATATTAGATAACTATATAATATAATATTATATTATAAAATAAAGTAAATGAAATAATAAAAAGAAACAAAGAAGAACAGAGAAGTTTTCGAAACAGGGGAAAGGAAAGAAAGAAAGAAAAAGAAAAGGGAAAATTGAGGTTTTAAAGCTTGGAGTTTAATTAGGTAAGTCAATCAAGTTCTATTCTCTTAATTTTGATGTTTTAGAAGCTTTAAAGCAAGATTTTGATGAAACTAAGTTGATATTTTGAGAGTTTATTGGTTTTCAAGCATAGTTGATGTTGAAGAAAAAGATGAATTAGAGACTAAATTGAATGAAATTTAAGTTAGAATTAGTAAAAGGATTAAATTGTAAAGTAAGCTATAAGTTTTCTACTATAGGGATTAATTTGGAAGAAATTATGAATTAGGGTTTTATTATGAAAATTTTATAATCAAGTTGAATATGGAAGGAATTTAAGTAGAATCAAAGCATGAATTAAGTTAAGAAATAAGTAAACTTAATTAGGATTTAATTGCAAAATAAGTTATAAGAAAACAGTTTTGGGACAGCAGCAGTAGAGTAACTTTGAAAATTCACCAAAAATCGTAGAAGTGGAATTAGAAGTTGAGTGAGGTATGAAATTAAAGCTTATTGAGTATATTTTCATATGAAAGAAACAGAGAAAGCAAATAAGTTCTGTATTATGAGATATTTAAATTTTAGTGAAACTGGTTCAGGGTAATTTCGAGATCCCCTTTTCTGACTTGTAAAAATCATTAAAAATTGTATAAAAATGATTTTGGAACATAATTTATATGGTTAGATTCCTTAATGAGTCTAGTTTTATAAGAAACAAACTAGAACATCATTTGAATTCTGTATAAAAAGATAATTAAATTTTAGCAAAGAGTGGTTGGAACTGTCAGACAACAGAATAGGGGTGAATTCAAAGAATAAACTGTACTTATTGGCTAAATAAAAAATTCTGAAAATTTTATGGCAAGAATATACATGAGTCTAGTTTCATAGAAAATTTATGGATCTTAATTCAGAATTCTGTAATTCAAGATATAGATAATTTAGTGACAATGACTCAGGTAGACAGCTTTGAAAGAACTTATAAGTAAATAATAGAATTGTGTATAAACGATGTGGAATGAAGAGGAAGAGTAGAAATTGAATAAAATTCAATTATTTATTGTAATTTAATGTTGTAATTAATAACGTAAATTATTATTATTTTCGTAGCTAAAAAGGAACTCGAGGCATCAACCCATAAAAGAAAGGAGAAGGTTACCGAGGAATAATCAAGCAAATTTGGGTTTGTATTACTATAATTCAAGCTATTTATTTATTCATTAAATGTTAGATTAATTTATGTATATGGTAAGTAAATTATAAGGTAAGTGTTTTTATTGAATTGAATGGAAATTGAGTTGAATGATGAATATGTATTGAAATTGAATTGTATCTGGATTGAAATGGAAAAGTGTAATTGATATTGAAATTGAATTTGTTATGGAAATGAAAATGAAATTGAGAACTGAAATACCCTATTAACTACTCGGGCTGAGTCGGATATAATTGGCATGCCATAGGATTTGGAAGAGTACGGGATTTATCGGCTTTACCGATCAGGCACTTTATGTGTCGTATATCAGGCACTTTATGTGTCGTATTTCAGGCACTTCATGTGTCGTATTAGGCACCTCGTGTGTCGTATTTCAGGCACTTATGTGTCGTATACTGATCAGGTACTATGTACCGTTTTAGGCACAATGTGCCGTATTGGTGTGTTTGGGTTGGAATCCGTCTATCCGCTAAAGTCCGAGTCCGTTAATAGGGGTAAATAAGGAAAAAGTTAAATTGAATAAAATGAAATGGTTGAGCTACTAAAAGAAATGTGAAAATAGAACATGAACTGAAAAATGTGATTGGAATATGAATATGAAAATGGAAAGTATGAACCATTGGTTCAAGAAATGGATAGTGGCTCAACATGATTGTTTATTATTTCAATTGTTGAATAGCTAAAATTGAATTGTATGAATATATTGAGAAAGACAAACTTATATGAAAGTTATGTTTGAACTGGTTTAGCAAAATTAAAGTTATATGATTTAATGATATGATTATTATGTTTATAATTTGAATTATGGTAATACCACTGAGTATATGTATACTCAGCGTACGGTTGTTTCGTCATGCGCAGTTGTTGTAGAAGTCAAATCATCGAACCAAAGATCCGGCCGGACACGACTTCAAAAAACTTTTGGTGATGTATATTTCCTTTTTATAATGTGGCATGTACGTAGGTTGTGTATAAAGGTTATTATTTTTTGAATGTAAATGGTTAAAAATGTTAGTATTACAAGTTTAAGAATTATAATAAAAGAAGTATATTTATTTTAATCTAACTAATATTTTGATAAATTTAAGTTGATATTATATTGATTGAGTTTGATTAGAAGGTATTTAGAATAGAAAATGAATATATGAAATGAATTGGTTGAATTGGTTATTTATTGAAATGAATACGGTTTATTTTACAGAGGGTTTTATATAATAATAAGCAGAAATGCTGCCGAAATTTATATTAAACAAAATTTATATTTGCAAAATTGTCTGATATGTCCGGTAATACCTCGTAACCCTGTTCCAGCGATGGTTCGGGGTTAGGGGTGTTACATTTGAAAACTTATAGCTTACCTTGCAATTTAATCCTTTTACTAATTCTAACTTAGATTTCATCTAATTTAATCCATAATTCATCTTTTTCTTCAACATAAACTATATTTAAAAACCTAAAAACTCTCAAAATACCAACTTAGTTTCATCAAAATCTTGCTTTAAAGCTTCTAAAACATCAAAATTAAGAGAAAATGACTAAATTGACTTACCTTTTAAAACTTCAAACCTTAAATCTTTAGTTTTTCCTTTTCCTTCTTTTTCTTCTTCTTTTTCCTGCTTGTTTCAATGTTTCACTGTTTCTCCTCCCTTTTCTTTTCCTATTTCTTTTATACTATTTACTTTATTATATAATATAATATTATATTAATATAATTATTTAATAATATTAATAATATATTTTAACACATAAAATCTCAGATTTTTTTAAGCTTATGCCGCCTCAACTTATGCTAAATGGCATAATTGCCATTTTGGTCCTTTATAATTTCTTTTAATCTATAATTAAACCTTTACTCCTTATTCAATTTGATCCTTTTTCCTAATTACTTTAAATTAAGCTAAATTCACTATATAAAAATCTAATTAAACACACTACTAGACTTATAATTACTCCTAATGATTATTTACTAACTCGATTTACTAAGACAGAGGCCCGATAACACATTTTTTTTCTGGTGCCCACGGATTTCGGGTCGTTACATTTCTCCCCCCTTAATAAATTTCGTCCTCGAAATTTACCTGAGAATAGGTGAGGATACTGTGCTCTCATAGTTTCTTCAGGTTCCCAAGTTGCTTCTTCCACACTATGGCTTCTCCACAATACTTTTACCAAAGGGACTCGTTTGTTTCTTAATTCTTTCACTTCTCGAGCTAGTATTTGAACCGGTTCTTCCTCATATGACAAATCCGGTCTAATCTCAATGTCTTCGATGAGAAATAATATGAGATGGATCCGATCGATACCTTCAGAACATAGAAACATGAAAAACATCATGAATTTTCTCGTAATTCCGAGGTAAAGCTAATCGATAGGCAACCGGTCCGATTCTTTCAATTACTTCATACGGCCCAATGTAACGAGGACTTAATTTTCCCTTGCGACCAAATCTCAAAATTTTCTTCCAAGGCGATACTTTTAAAAACACTTTATCACCCACAGAATATTCTATATCTCGTCGCTTCAGATTCTGCATAAGACTTTTTGTCCACAAAAGCTACTTTCAACTCGTCTTTGATTTTTTTAACTATTTCTTCTGTCTCTCCGAATTAATTCCACCCAACTATCTTTTTCTCATTCAACTCTGTCCAACATACCGGTGATCGACATCTTCTACCATATAATGCTTCATATGGAGCCATTTGAATACTAGATTGGTAACTATTATTATAAACAAATTCAGATAACGGCAAATATCGTTCCCAACCTGATTCAAAGTCAATAATACAAGCCCGAAGCATGTCTTCTAAAATTTGAATTACCCGCTTACGATTGTCCGTCGGTTTGTGGATAAAATGCGAGACTAAAATTAAGCCGAGTACCCAAAGAATCATGTAACTGCCTCCAAAATCTTGATGTAAATCGTGGATCCCGGTCGGAAATTATAGATGCTGGAATACCATGCAGTCTCACAATTTCTCGGATATAAACTTCAAAGTTTTTCAGAAAGACCAATCGATCCGATCGCTATGAAATGAGCGCGACTTAGTAAGTCGATCAACTATCACCCAAATGGCATTCTTTTTGCTCACCGACGATGGCAACCCCAGTAACAAAATTCATAGTAATACTATCCCATTTCCATTCAGAATACTAATAGATCGGAGTAATCCTGCTTGCACTGATGTTCTCGCTTTACTCGCCGACAAGTCAAACATTTACTCGACATATTCAACTATATCTTTTTCATCCCCGCCACCAATAAAGCTCTCGTAAATTACGATACATTTTTGTTCCACCCGGATGCAATGCAAAAGTACCATCGTGTGTGCTTTTGAAGAATCATCTTCTTTAATTCGTAAGTAATTGGAACACAAATCCGATTTTGAAACCTCAAACAATCATATTCATCAATACTAAAACTCTCGACTGTACCATTCTGAACCATTTCTCTTTTCTTTAATAATTTATCATCTTCCATTTGAGCTGCTCTAATCTGATCTAACATCATCGGCTTAACCCTTAACTCAGCTAGCAAGCTTCCATCATCATTAACACTGAGCCGAGCAAACATTGCTCGTAATTCAATCGCAGCTTTCCTGCTCAATGCATCAGCTACCACATTTGCTTTTCCTGGATGATAATCTATAACACAATCATAATCTTTTAGAAGCTCAATCCATCGTCTTTGCCTTAAATTTAACTCTTTCTGTGATAGAAGATATTTGAGACTTTTATGATCTGTGTAAATGTAGCATTTCTCGCCATATAAGTAATGTCTCTAAATCTTTAAAGCAAAAATTACTGCAGCTAACTCCAAATCGTGCGTCGGGTAATTACGTTCATGCGGCTTCAACTGTCTAGATGCATATGCAATAACCTTTCCATTTTGCATCAATACACAACCCAAACCACTCAAAGAAGCATCACTGTACACAATAAAATCTTTCCCCGACTCTGGTAATGTTAATACCGTTGCTTCTATCAACATTTGCTTCAAAGTCTCAAAACTATTCTGGCACTGATCATCCCAGATAAAAGGAACATTCTTCTATAGTAGTTTAGTCATCGACATTGCTATTTTCGAGAATCCATTTACAAATCTTCGATAATATCCAGCCAAACCGAGAAAACTACGTACCTCAGACACATTCTTTGGCGCTTTCCACTGAACAATTGCTTCAATCTTCTTCGGGTCAACTCTAATCCCATCGGCAGATACCACATGTCCTAAAAACACCACTTCAGACAACCAGAATTCACATTTACTTGAGATAATGTGATATGTTCTGACTTTGATGATATTTGTATCACTATAATTTAAACTTTATCATTATTATGTGTAATTTACTAATTATTTGTGGTAAGTATTTTAAGGTAAGTGTTTAGTAAAATGATAAATTTATGATTGGGTAATGAAATTGAAACTGATACTGAACTGAATTATGGAATACTGAATATTATTTTGAGTATTGAACTAAATTGTGAAGTTACTGAATATTGTTATGTGCATTACATTAAGCTATGAAATTATTGATGTAATGAATTACTGGAATACTGTGAAACTGATTGAAATAAGAAGTGAAAATAGAATGAACTGGAATTTAGAAAGTTATTTAAATTACGTAACTGAATTATGAATCATTTGAATATTTGAAGGTATATTAAATAAAGAAAATATGCGAGTAATTGAAATGTATATTGATTGAAAAGTAATTAGTGATTTTAAATTTGATTGGACAATAAATTAAAAATACGAATTGAATAAAAATGCATTAAATTATGAATATGTATAAATATATGAATCGTGTATTGATTGAAAAGTGGTTGGAACTGAATTGAAGTATGATTATATGTGAATATGTGAAATATGTATTGGTATTGAATTGTATACTGATTAGAAAATGAAAAAGTGAATTTGAAATAAAAAAAAATGATTTGAATACCCTATTAACTTATCAGACTAGATTGGATACAAATGGCATCCCATAGGATTTGTGATGTGATGAGGCGATTTGAGGCTCGGCCGAGGTGATAATTCTGTATTATATTCTTCGATTTATCCGAAGAGGCATTTAATGCCTTATTGGTGTGTTTGGGAGGATATGATATACTGGTGTGTAATGGAGGATTTCATTATTTTGGTGTGATTGGTTGGAATCCGCGTATCTGTCAAAGTCCGAGTCTTGTTAATAGGGGTAGATATGAATATTAAGTGAAATTAAAACGAGAATTGATTTCCCTATTAACTTGTCAGACTAGTCGGATATAATTGGCATGCTATAGGATTTGAAAGAGTACGGGATTTATCGGCTTTACCGATCAGGCACTTTATGTGTCGTAAATCAGGCACTCTATGTGTCGTATTTCAGGCACCTCGTGTGTCGTATCAGGCACCTCGTGTGTCGTATCAGGCACTTTATGTGTCGTATCAGGCACCTCGTGTGTCGTATCAGGCACCTCGTGTGTCATATCAGGCACTTTATGTGTCGTATCAGGCACCTCGTGTGTCGTATCAAGCACCTCGTATGTCGTATCAGGCACTTTATGTGTCGTATTTCAGGCACCTCGTGTGTTGTATACTAATCGTACTATATGTATCGCTTTTAGGCACAATGTGCCGATCGGTGTGTTTGGGTTGGAATCTGTGTATCACAAAAGTCTGGATTGTTAATAGGGTGAATAACTGAAATGAGAAATACTAAATAAATTTGATCGATTGAACTATTGAAAATATGAGTAAGAAATTATGAGAATTGTGAATCGAATTGAAATGTGAAAATTGAAGTATGAACTTAAGGTTCATAAATTTGTTAAAATATCAAATTATTATTATTGAAATCTGTTGAATAAATGAAATGAGAAAATCGATTGAATTTGATCGGTTGAACTATTGAAGGTATGGAAAAGTGGAATTAGGAATTGAAATGTAAATTGAAATTGAGATATGAGATTAAATCTACTAAGATATTAGTGGTATACTATTAAGGAACTCTAGCGCATTCTCTGATAATAACACTTTGGTACTCATCAAGTGCTATCTGATTAATAGTAAATAATAATACACTTCTATATTTGTTTCATATATCTTAAGTATTCTATTGAATCTATTGGGCCTCTTATAAAAAGTTAAGTAATTTTCGTTATAAGGTATGTTCGCAATATTGAATTTAAAATGAATTGCAAACTGAAAGGATATGGAATGGATATAAATGATAAACTAGATAAATATGTGCACAAAGAAGGTGATGCACATGATGTCGTGACAGGTATATTTTTATTGTAATCTGAGCCTATTTATGCTTTAATTGACCCGGGTTCATCACATTCATATATTAATTTAAATTTAGTTGAATCGGGGAAGTTAGAATCTGAAATGTCTAGAGTTTTCATAGAGGTGTCTAGCCCTTTGGGACAAACAGTGTTAGTAGACAGAGTATGCCTGAGGTGCCCAAATAATAATACATGATAAAATGTTTCCTGTGGATTTGCTGATCATGCCTTTTGGCGATTTCGATATCATTTTGGGTATGGATTGGTTATCCGAACATGGGGTAGTTTTGGATTGCCATAAAAAGAGGTTTAGTATTCAGACAGAAAATGGGGACAGAATTGAAGTGAATGGCATCCGAACCACTTTTTAAAAACTTCAATCCTATTCATATCTTTGTTTATTTTAAAACTTTCATCATACATAAATTACTTACATTAAGTTCAATTGCATGTATATTACTTATATTATTTCTATTTATTATTTTGTATACGATTTATTTTGATTTTATTTTTACATTCAATTTTCAAATTTATGTACATATAACTTATAATTCGTATTCTTTTCTGCATCTGGCCAGCGTTTGGAAGATCATTGGGGGCAATCAGTTTTGGTTGATCAAGGTAGGGGACTCTCTTGTTAGTTTCTTTTCATCTCATTTATGTTTATTCAACAACCGATTATCCATTCTTCTATAACTCGTTCTTCCATTCTTCATGGCTTGAGCCGAATATCAGGAAGAGGAGTGCTGAGGCTTCTCTAGTTGCCGAAAGTTTAGTTCCAAGCAATCTTACTTGTGCGTTAGTAACAAAGGTAAGGAGTTCTTTAGTTTTTTACGATTTGATCTCTCTCTTCCGTTATAACCTGTGTTAATCAAATCTTTTGAGTTAGCCTATCAAAGGTTCTCTTTGACCACTTATCAAGTCTATTCATGGATGCAAGAAACGATCAAGTGGAGGAAGGAAGTGTAGTTGTAGTCACCGCCCCTAAGTTTAAGAAGCATGCAGTATCGGCAGTACGAGAGTTTCCACCAAGCTGTGGTAGAAAGCTGACGTCTGCCTGGGATAGGCAAATAGTCGTCGTCCCTCCTAATGAAAGCGTCGACATAGAGAGTATAGTCTTACGCGTTATTAGGTGTATAATTCACACTCACTTCTTTATTATTTGCGCTATTAACTATGATGGCTGAAAGCTAAAATGATGGTATTAATCATCAAGATACCCTCGTGGGTAAGATTAAAGACACCGAGTAAGTTTCGCTTTGTTTGCCATTAACAAATGTATGTATGTGTGAAATGATTGACTGTTGCGCATTGGAAGCATGATCATAGTCATATTAGTATGTTGACATGTGCATGAATTTGGGGGTATGGAGTGAAGAGGGGAAGCATAATTCTAAACTGTCACAGTGGTTCAGTACCACAGTGGGTTGGCCCCACATAATATTATCCAGTGACCATGTCTCAGTGGTTTGGTACCACAGTGTGGTTTGGTACCATGTATATTAATTCAGTGACTCGTCCCAGTGGTTCGGTACCACAGCGGGTTGGCCCTACATGTCTTCATCAGGGATTGTCAATAGTGGTTTGGTACCACAAGTGGGTTGGCCCCACGTATTATTATTTGTGACTTTGTCACCAGTGGTTTGGTACCACGGTGGCTGGGTGCCACAGATGTTGGGTAGATTCAAGAGAAGTGAAGGATGGAAATAATAGATTATTTGGGATGCATTACATACATACTTAATATATATAGCTGTGTGTAACATCCCGAAATAGGGCCTAAACAGAATAGTGGTCACGAAACCACAAATTCGTGCTATAAAAGTTTATTACGTTTAATTATTATGATTTGCAGAGTGATTAAATACATGTGTTAGAGTATTGATAAGAAATTTTATTGATTTCATGCTTAAATTGTCTATTAGAACTTGTTTGTAAAAGTTGCTAAATAGGGGTTCTAATTTATAAAGTACTTGATTGAAATGGGGGTTTGAAGTAAGAGTCTTTAAATGGTAATTAGACTATTATATTTCCATGGACAAAAATGGACATATATGGGTAGAAAGAACCAAAGTTTTTAATGAAGGGTAATTTAGTCATTTGGTAATAAAAAGAAATTAAAAGGGAAAAAGATGGCAAAATATGCTCATCTTCTTCATTTGGCCGAATTTTCAAGTGTTCACCATAGCTAAGGTTGCTTCAAGCTTTCAAGCTCCATAATCAAGAAGAACGCAATCCAGAGTTAGATCGAGGAAAGAAAAAGATAGAGGATTAAGTCGATATAGTTGATCGTATTTTGTTTCGAGGTAAGTTTGCAGTAAATAAATGCAATATTCTATTATTTTACATTTAATACTCTTAAATTCCAGAATTTACATATTTATTCTGTAAATTTATTATTTAAAGACTCAAGTATGAATTGACGGAAAAACTATCTCAGAAAGTTTCGGTTGAACCTTAGGAATGTGTAGGATACAAATGTCATGACATTAGGATTTAAGGAAATCATGTAAGACCATGTCAAGACATGGCATTGATATGTTACCATAAGGCAAAGGTCCCATGTAAGACCATGCCAAGGCATGGCATTGGTGAGTTCATAAGGCAAGGATACCACGTAAGACCATGTCAAGACATGGCAATGGTTAAGTTTCATAAGGAAAGGTACCCGCGTATCCTTAGTATTCCAAAGTGGTTCAACGGGAAAATTCAAGGAGTATTCTAAAGTAAAGGTAAGACAAGTTCAAGGTAAAAAGGTAAGGTAAGATAAATTCATGTTAAAAGGTAAGGCAAGTATATAAGTTTTAAGTATATTGAGTTAAAAGCTTAAGTGATCTTGATAAGAAAAACATAAGATAATTCATTAAGAATGTTGTTATCTATTTACATGTAAACTTACTAAGCTTTATGCCAACTCGGGGATCGAAAGGACGTCGGAGATCGTTACACACTATCAAAGGATTATATTGGTATTTTGTGATTCGAACGTTTTAAGTTATGGCATGTATAGGGACTTAGATATCTTGTGTGTATAACCTTATGATATGGCTTAAGATTGGCTTGTAAATGTTTGGAAATGATTAGCTATTAAAATGGCTAATTAAGAGCATGTTTTGGATATTATGTAATGCCTAGTTGGTAATTATTAGAAAGAAATTATGTAAGTATATGCAGGGGAACAGTTTGTACAGCAGCAGTGACGTGATTTTGAAAAATCACCAAAAATAGTAGAAATGTAATTAGGTTGTGCATGAGATATATAATTAAAGCTTATTGAGTCTATTTTTATATGAAAGAAACGGTGTAGGAAAAAGATATGTATATTAAGAGATAATTGATTTTTAGTGAAGAGAGGTCAGAACTGTCAAACTGTGTAACAGGGGAGACTTTAACTAATAAAATGTACCAATTGGCCACACCAAAAATTATGGAAAAATTATAGTCAGAAGATATATGAGTCTAGTTTCAGGAAAAATTTACGGATCTAAATTTCAAGTTTCGTAACTCGAGTTATAGTCAATTTAGTGAACATGACGCAGATGGACAGTTTTAAAATTTATGCCCCTAATCAGTAAGTTAAGTTTAATAATGCCTTGTGCTCGACTCCGGCAATGGTCTCGGGTAAAGGGTGTTACACTGTGTGTGGGCTAAGGCCCAATGAGATTTTGTGGGCAAAAATTCCAGAGTACGTTTAATGGGGATTTACACACTGAGTCTCGGTGACTCACCCCTCTGTTAAATTTTGTAGATAATCATTAGATCGCGGTTCGGAGCCGAGGTCGACTTGAGGTGGCCATGCATAATGCTTTAAGTAATTTCATCTTCAATACTTATCTTAAATTCTACTATTAAGTTTGAATTTTGGTGTTGTAATAAGGCCACTTTAACGTTAATTTGGGTTTTATTATGAAAATGTTATAGCATGCCTAATAAATTATCATAGTGGGAGCTTTTCTAAAATTAAAAACTTTGATTAAATGATTTTGTAACATCTTAAAAATTTGAGTATCAATATGTTGCTTGTCTTTGGTGTTAGCTCGAATATGATTTTTTTTATGTGCTAAATATAGTCTTGAGAAGGCTCGGATTTACTTGGAATTAGAATCAATTTTAGTAAAAGAGTACTTTAGTGAAAAGGAATCAGGTAACCTTGGAGTTTAAGTTATTTAAGTGATAAAAGTTAGCATAAGATGAGCAAGTGGTAAAGGAGATATGACGCCATGTATGTTTGCTTGAGGGAAGAGGTTCGAATCCCTTGGTATGCATTTTTGTGACTAAAATTTTTGTTTTCTTTTCACTCATCTAGCATGTGTCGGTCAAGCTATATTTTTGGAAGGTTGGACTTTTGGTTTTATGACAAGGTGGCTAATGGATTAAGACAAAAATTGACATAGGAAAAGGAATCAATAGGATAAGGTAGGTAGGGGAACAAGTGGCTTAAATTGAGGAATGTTTTATGGGAAAGTAGAAAGAAATTATGGTATGGAGGAAAATATGGGAAAGTGGAAAGAAAGAAACAAAAAAAAGAAAAGGAGTAAAAAGGGGAATATGTTGGCATTTTCATGGGTGATGTTTTAGAAAGTGTTTTTGGTCAACACTTATCCATTTTTGGAGAAGCAACACACGGCATGGGAAGGAGTATTTGGGTAGCCAAATTCTTCATTTGTCATTTGGGAAAACTTTGGTGCTTGTTAGGCCAAATTCCTTTTAGCATTACTTTGTGTCATTTTTTTTTCTTGCTCCAAACTTCTCTTCTCTAATCCATACCCCCATAACCGAATATTCTTGCTCATTTTTCCTCCATAGCCGAACCTTTCATCTCGTCTTTATCATTTCTTCCCATTCGTGTTGACACTCACTCCTTTGATCAATCGAGTTATAGTGGAAGGCCGGATTTTAGAATCTCGTAGGGAAGGATCGCGATTGTGGTAAGTGACTCTTGTGAGTGAGTACTTTTGGGCTTTTGGAACCTTTAAGATATCGATGCTAACTTTTGATCGAATTTATTTTTAGGGGGCAACGAAGAGTGGTTCTTTAGGGAATCCTAATCAAGATGTGTAATCCCTTACTTTCCGAATGCATGTTTGAAATGGGATGTGTAATCTCATGCCTCTCTAAATGTTTGCATGAAATGTTCTGTGAACCGGTCACAAGATTGAAAAGCCGAAGACCAGCATCTATGGCCACTCGGGCGTACGTATGTTCGAAGTGGTAACCATATTTTGTAACAAAACAGTTTTGGTTAACAGCAGTGATATGATTTTGAAAAATCACCAAAAATAGTAGGAATTGAATTAGAAAGTGAAGGATATATGGATTGAAAGATAATCGAGTCTATTTTCTTATAAAAGAAACAGAGCAAGCAAAGGATCAGTATATTTTGAGATTTTTAGATTTTTGTAAGACTGGTTCAGAGTGATTTCGAGATCCCCTGTTCTGACTTTGAAAAATCACTATAAATTGTAGAAAAATAATTACAGGATATGGTTTATATTATTAGAATCCTTAGTGAGTCTTTTTTTATTTGGATCAAACGAAATCAGTATTTGGGTTCTGTACAATAAGATATCTGAGATTTTGTGAAGAGAGGTCAGAACTGTCAAACAGTGAAACAAGGGGTACTTTGAAGAATAAATTGTACTAGTTGGCTAAGCCAAAAATTCTGGAAAAATTACAGTAAGAATTTATATGAGTCTAGTTTCAGAGAAAATTTACGGATTGAAATTTCGAGTTTCCCAACTTGAGTTATAGTCATTTTAGTCAGTACAACGCAGATGGACAGTTTTGATTTTTATGCTCCAAATTAGTCATTAAGCCTAGGTTGCAAAAATTTCCATCATACCCTTGGAGGGTAAATTACCAAATTACCCTTAGTGGGTACGATTACTGAACTATGAAAACTCCCTTATGGGCTAAATTACAAAAATGCCCCTAATGAGCTGAATTACGAAATGTCCTTATGGACCGAATTACGAAAATACCCTTAATGGGTCAATTTGATAAATTGCTGTATGGGCCCAACTTGATAAATCGATATATATGGGCCAAAATTGCTAGATCGATATATATATATGGGCCAAAATTTGCTAGATCGTTAAATGGGCTAAATTGCTATTTTGACTAATGGGCCAAATTGATAATTTGTAATATGGGCTTTTTGTTGAAATTTACCTTATGAATATATTGTTATGCATTATATATATACATGACTGCATGGGTTGGGATAATTGACGAAGAGAAGAAAGGCCTGTTGCCAAAATCTAGTTCGGTGGCTTTGCCACAAATATTTTTAATGGCTTAATGCCTCCAGTTCGGTGACTTTGTCACAATCTAGTTCGGTGGCTCTGCCACAAATATTATATTTGGCTTAATGTCTGCTATCGGTGTGTTGGCGGGGTGGGTTGACTTGATCTCCACAGGTGTGTTGGTTGGTACGGGTGGTGTGTAGCGGATGGAAATTAGGTTTGGTTGGGAATTGCATATCACATGCATTTTTATATTTTATTTATATAATGCACATTTGTAAATGGGCTCAAGCCCAACTAATTGTTAAAATGGTTTTGGCCAAGTGAACACGGTAAGTGGGTTACACACTGAGTTCTAAGTAACTCACCCTTTATTCTTACCCTTCTCGGTAATGACAATTGATGGAGGTTTGGGCGAGGATGACTTCGTGTGGAGGCTATACTACGAATGATGAGTTATAAAAACTTTGGACTTCTTTTAAGTATTTTTATTTAAGTACTATTTTAAATTATGTGTGTAATAAAGCCTCTAGTATTATTTTTATGGATTTTTATTTGTGGATGGTTTTTAATATGTTTTAATTACTTAAATGGGGTTGTTTAATTTTTATAAATGTTTTCTTAAACTTGCGTATAAAAAGGGGGTTTTTCTTAAATATCACCCTCTCGTAAAATTTTGTGAAAACTCTTTTATAAATTCATTTCAACCAATTATTTAGATTTTCAACCAATTATCTCTCTCTAAATCAAATTGTAAACTCTTATGTTTTAAAATCATGGTTTTTCAAATAAATCTCGATTTTTGATAAACTCCGTCTTCAAAATCGTTTTGAAAAATTATTTTCATTAAAAGCATTGACGACTGGACGTAAATTCGAATCGCGTGGCATGCCAAGTCTGGTCTTAACGCATAGGCCGGGTTTGGGGTGTTACATTTTGTGGTACCAGAGCTAGTTTCAAAACTCGGCTGTGGTTTGGGTTCAACAACAAATTTTGTTTAAAAACTGTTTAAATTTGTATGGCACCACGAGCATCCGGCACCAAGTCAAGTAAGTATTTGTATATTAAATATTTATTATTGTGATATGACCATAGGAACACTCTAGAACTTCTAGTTTTAGATGTTGAAAACGGTATAGATTGAGACTATAGGAAGTGATTGCGAAAACAACTTTACCTCTTATATCTCATAAAATATCGTTAATAAATACTGAAATAGTATACTGATTCATAAAACTTGTGATCAGATTAAACCAAAATACCCAATATGAGTACTAGAGGACGTGGACGTGGACGTGGTAGACGTGGCCGTGGTAGAGGCCGAGGTGCTAGGGTAGCGTCTGAAGCGTCGGGTCTTATGCCGGAAATGGATGCACCTGTGTCACCTGGGAGTGAGACTGGATCTCATGATCATACGAGAGAGGATAATGCTTTGACTCGAGCAATGTTGCGATTCTTAGAAAGGGTTACCGGGGTTAGAACTGGTCCAGCAATCCATGGATCAATCTCGGAACGACAAATCAAGTGGTGCCGAGGTTTTTAGAGGTGTCTCGGGTGTAGCTCCGAATGTTGCAGAATATTGGCTCGAGGCTGTAGAGCGGATTATGGATGATATGGAGTGCACTGTCGAGCAAAAACTGAGAGGGGCTGTGTCTTTGCTAAGAGACGAGGCGTATCAATGGTGGCTTACGGTTCGAGAAGGCACCGAGGCTGCATTGATTACTTGGGATTTCTTCAAAGCTGCTTTCCAAGGAAAGTACGTCGGGACAAGTTATGTAGATGCTCGGAGGAAGGAATTCCTAAATTTGGTTCAAGGAAATAAGACGGTGGCAACTTTTACGGCGGAATTTCTTCGCTTGAGCCGTTATGCTCGCACAATAGTGTCTACTGATCATGAGCGCTGTGTACGCTTTGAAGATGGGCTGAATGATGAGTTGCGGGTACTGATAGCCCCACAACAAGTACGAATTTTTGCCTCGCTTGTGGAGAAAGCCAAGATAGCCGAAGAGGCTAAGAATTCAGAACGCCAGAACCGGGAAAGAGTTAGAGGCAAGAGGGATATTAGGTACACGGCTCTGCTAAAAGGTTCCGTAAGAGGCTCAAATGATGAGTCACTCAAGCTAGAGCACTGAATTACCAATCGTCGAGGCTGATCTTGGCCGATCGTGGAAAGCGACACCCGGGGAATGCTTTGGAGGAAAGGCCGGTGCTCGCTATAAATGTGGTTCCAAAGACCATCGAGATAAGAATTACCCTCGAAGGATCGATCGACTCGGTGAGCTCGTAACCCTGATGCTTAGCCAGCTAGAGGCAATCCGCAGCCACCGAGAGGCCGTGGACCAGGTCGTGGCGGTAATGGTGTTGGACGTGGTCAAGGTGCACCGGGTCGAGGAAATGGCTTTAGAGGTAACGCGGAGGCAAGACAGCCGGGGTTGCTCTATGCGGTTAGGCGTCGGGAAGATGGCGATGCACCTGATGTGATAACTGGTACGTTTTTCATCTTTGATGTACCTGTTACTACTTTGATAGATATCGGGTCTACGCACTCGTATGTTGCTAGTGCCATATCTGGAAACCTGAATATTAGATCTGAGGTTACCGATAGAGAGATGACGGTACTTAGTCCTTTAAGACAGTCGGTAATTGTGAATAAACTGTTTAGAGACGTGCCCTTAGAAATCCAAAGAGAAATATTTCTGGCGGTTTTGATGGAATTGCCTTTTGGCGAGTTCGATCTTATTTTGGGAATGGATTGGTTGGTGAAGCACCGGACGCAAGTAGATTGTGCTAAAAAGCGGATGTTGATAAGGACTGTGGATGATGAGGAGGTAGTTATGATTGGTGAACGAAGGAACTTTTTGGCAAATGTGGTATCTACTTTGAAGGCAGAAAAGATGGTGCGGAAAGGGTATGGAGCATTCCTAGCCTTCATTAGTGCTTTGGATGCCAAGGAATTATCGGTGAAAGGTGTGAGAACGGTGAAGGAATTTCCAGATGTCTTTCCCGAAGAACTTCCGGGTCTACCTCCAGATCGAGAAGTAGAGTTTGGTATTGAGCTTTTGCCCGGAACGGCTCCGGTGTCCATTGCTCCTTATAGAATGGCGCCGAAGGAGTTAGCGGAGCTTAAAGCTCAAATTTAAGAATTGTTAGATCGGGGATTCATTCGACCTAGTGTGTCTCCGTGGGGAGCACCGGTTTTGTTCGTCAAGAAGAAGGATGGGTCGATGCGTATGTGCATTGATTATAGGCAGTTAAATAAATTGACGATCAAGAATAGGTACCCATTGCCGAGAATCGATGACCTGTTTGATCAATTGAGAGGAGCTTCAGTTTTCTCCAAGATTGATTTGAGATCGGGTTATCATCAACTAAAGGTTAAAGAGGCGGATATTCATAAGACTGGCATTCAACTCGTTATGGACATTATGAGTTTTTGGTTATGCCATTTGGTTTGACCAATGCACCACCGTTGCATTTATAGACATGATGAACCGAGTCTTTCAACCCTATCTGTAGACCATTCGTAGTGGTGTTCATAGATGATATCTTGGTATATTCGAGGAATGAAGAAGAGCATGACTCACATTTGCGCATTGTGTTGAAAATTTTACGGGATAAGTAACTTTATGCCAAATTCAGTAAATGCGAATTTTGGTTGAAGGAAGTGACTTTCTTGGGGCATGTGGTGTCAGCCGAAGGAATAAGAGTTGATCCTCGGAAGGTAGAGGCTGTGTTGGAATGGAAACCACCGAGGTCAGTGGCTGAAATTCGGAGTTTCCTAGGGTTGGCTGGTTATTACCGGCGTTTTGTTGAGGGGTTTTCATTGATTGCTGCACCCCTAACTAAGTTGTTGCGAAAAGGAGTACCGTATGTGTGGATCGAAAAACAACAAGAAAGTTTTGAGAAACTGAAGAAGATTTTGATGGAAGCACCAGTACTGATTCAACCTGAGGCTGGAAAAGAGTTTACCGTTTACTGTGATGCGTCACATACGGGTTTAGGATGTGTGTTGATGCAAAGTGGGAAAGTGGTGGCATATGCTTCTCGTCAGTTGAGGCCGCATGAAGTCAACTATCCTACTCATGACTTGGAGTTGGCTGCAGTGGTGTTTGCTTTAAAGATTTGGAGGCACTATCTCTATGGTGAGAAGTCGATCATTTATACGGACCATAAGAGTTTTAAGTACCTCCTTACCTAAAAGGAGTTAAACCTGAGACAACGGAGATGGGTGGAGTTGTTAAAAGATTATGACTTCTCAATCGAGTACCATCCCCGAAAGGCTAACGTGGTGCGCATTTACTGAGTCGTAAGGTAGTATCGGAGTTGAGAGCAATGTTTGCTCATCTCGCTTTGTTTGAGGATGGCGATCTACTAGCGGAACTTCGTGAAGCCTCGTGGTTGGAGCAAATCAAGGAAAAGCGATTATCGATGAAAAGTTGGGTCCTTTAATGCAACAAGTTGAAAGTGGTATAATAGGGGATTTTGGATTGAACAAGGATGGCGTGCTATGTTTTTGTGGAAGAGTTTGTATGCCCATGGATTCGGATTTGAGACAAATAATTCTACGGGAGGTGCATAGTAGTCCTTATGCTATGCACCCCGGAGGAAATAAGATGTATCGGGATCTTCGTGAGCAATATTGGTGGCCAGGATTGAAACGAGAGGTTACTGAATTTGTGGGAAATGCTTGACTTGTCAACAAGTGAAGGCGAACATCAATTACCATCGGGATTATTACAACCGGTAAAAGATTCCTCTATGGAAATGGGAACGGATAACGATGGATTTTGTTAGTGGGTTACCCTTAACACCTACTAAGAAAGATTCTGCTTGGGTGGTAGTTGATCGATTAACGAAGACCGCTCATTTTCTACCGGTTAAATGCAGATTACTCATTTGCAAAAATTGGCTAAGTCAGTATGTATCCGAGATCGTGAGGTTGCATTGGGTACCAAAGTGTCTATCATATCGGATAGGGATCCTGTGTTTACATCACGGTTTTGGAAAGCTTTACATGAGGCTTTGGGAACAAAGTTAAACTTTAGCACGACTTTTCATCCTCGATCGATGGTCAATCGAAAAAGAGTAATTCGATTTTTGGAAGACATGTTACGTGGTTGTGTAATCAACTTCAGAGTAGTTGGGAGAATTTCCTACCGCTTGGCGAGTTCGCGTATAATAACAGCTTACCAATCCAAATTCAAATGGCACCTTACGAAGGTTTATATGGTCGTAGGTGTCGTACCCTACTACTTGTTGGACCGAGTTGGGAGAGCGGCAGTTGTTGGGTCCCGAGTTGATATCCGAGATGTAAGAAAAGGTAAAGGTGATTCGAGCAAGGTTAAAGGAAGCTTGGATCGATCGACAAAAGTCGTATCTGGATCCGAGCGTAAGGATATTGAGTTTTCTGTGGGGGAGCGAGTCTTTCTCAAGGTCTCACCTTGGAAGAAAATTTTCAGATTTGGAAGGAAGGGCAAGTTGAGCCCTAGGTTCATCTCGGACCATATCGTATGATGAAACGTGTTGGTCCAAAGCGGCCTATCGATTGAATTACCTCCGAGTTGAGTCAAATTCATAATGTTTTCCATGTTTCCATGCTTTGAGGCGCTATAGATCGGATCCGCTCTCACATAGTACCGAGTAGAAGAAGTGGAGTTGAGATCGACTTGTCTTTCGAGGAGGAACCAAAGTGAAAATATTAGACCGAGATGTTAAGGTGCTAAGAAAGAAAATTGTGCCGTTGGTCAAGGTTTTATGGCGTAATCACGGAGCGGAGGAAGCTACGTGGGAGCCTGAGGATGCAATTCACAACAATATCCTCACCTCTTCTAATCAGGTAAATTTCGAGGACGAAATTTTCTTTAAGGGGGTAGAATTGTAACATCTTAAAAATTTGAGTATCAATATGTTGCTTGTCTTTGGTGTTAGCTCGAATATGATTTTTTTTATGTGCTAAATATGTCTTGAGAAGGCTCTGGATTTACTTGGAATTAGAATCAATTTTAGTAAAAGAGTACTTTAGTGAAAAGGAATCAGTAAACCTTGGAGTTTAAGTTATTTAAGTGATAAAAGTTAGCATAAGATGAGCAAGTGGTAAAGGAGATATGACGCCATGTATGTTTGCTTGAGGGAAGAGGTTTGAATCCCTTGGTATGCATTTTTGTGACTAAAATTTTTGTTTTCTTTTCACTCATCTAGCATGTGTCGGTCAAGCTATATTTTTGGAAGGTTGGACTTTTGGTTTTATGACAAGGTGGCTAATGGATTAAGACAAAAATTGACATAGGAAAAGGAATCAATAGGATAAGGTAGGTAGGGAACAAGTGGCTTAAATTGAGGAATGTTTTATGGGAAAGTAGAAAGAAATTATGGTATGGAGGAAAATATGGGAAAGTGGAAAGAAAGAAACAGAAAAAAGAAAAGGAGTAAAAAGGGGAATATGTTGGCATTTTCATGGGTGATGTTTTAGAAAGTGTTTTTGGTCAACACTTATCCATTTTTGGAGAAGCAACACACGGCATGGGAAGGAGTATTTGGGTAGCCAAATTCTTCATTTGTCATTTGGGAAAACTTTGGTGCTTGTTAGGCCAAATTCCTTTTAGCATTACTTTGTGTCATTTTTTTTTCTTGCTCCAAACTTCTCTTCTCTAATCCATACCCCCATAACCGAATATTCTTGCTCATTTTTCCTCCATAGCCGAACCCTTCATCTCGTCTTTATCATTTCTTCCCATTCGTGTTAACACTCACTCCTTTGATCAATCGAGTTATAGTGGAAGGCCGGATTTTAGAATCTCGTAGGGAAGGATCGCAATTGTGGTAAGTGACTCTTGTGAGTGAGTACTTTTGGGCTTTTGGAACCTTTAAGATATCGATGCTAACTTTTGATCGAATTTATTTTTAGGGGGCAACGAAGAGTGGTTCTTTAGGGAATCCTAATCAAGGTGTGTAATCCCTTACTTTCCGAATGCATGTTTGAAATGGGATGTGTAATCTCATGCCTCTCTAAATGTTTGCATGAAATGTTCTGTGAACCGGTCACAAGATTGAAAAGCCGAAGACCAGCATCTATGGCCACTCGGGCGTACGTATGTTCGAAGTGGTAACCATATTTTGTAACAAAACAGTTTTGGTTAACAGCAGTGATATGATTTTGAAAAATCACCAAAAATAGTAGGAATTGAATTAGAAAGTGAAGGATATATGGATTGAAAGATAATCGAGTCTATTTTCTTATAAAAGAAACAGGGCAAGCAAAGGATCAGTATATTTTGAGATTTTTAGATTTTTGTAAGACTGGTTCAGAGTGATTTCGAGATCCCCTGTTCTGACTTTGAAAAATCACTATAAATTGTAGAAAAATAATTACAGGACATGGTTTATATTATTAGAATCCTTAGTGAGTCTATTTTTATTTGGATCAAACGAAATCAGTATTTGGATTCTGTACAATAAGATATCTGAGATTTTGTGAAGAGAGGTCAGAACTATCAAACAGTGAAACAAGGGATACTTTGAAGAATAAACTGTACTAGTTGGCTAAAAATTCTGGAAAAATTACAGTAAGAAGTTATATGAGTCTAGTTTCAGAGAAAATTTACGGATCGAAATTTCGAGTTTCCCAACTCGAGTTATAGTCATTTTAGTCAGTACGACGCAGATGGACAGTTTTGATTTTTATGCTCCAAATTAGTCATTAAGCCTAGGTTGCAAAAATTTCCATCATACCCTTGGAGGGTAAATTACCAAATTACCCTTAGTGGGTACGATTACTGAACTATGAAAACTCCCTTATGGGCTAAATTACAAAAATGCCCCTAATGAGCTGAATTACGAAATGTCCTTATGGACCGAATTATGAAAATACCCTTAATGGGTCAATTTGATAAATTGATGTATGGGCCCAACTTGATAAATCGATATATATGGGCCAAAATTGCTAGATCGATATATATATATGGGCCAAAATTTGCTAGATCGTTAAATGGGCTAAATTGCTATTTTGACTAACGGGCCAAATTGATAATTTGTAATATGGGCTTTCTGTTGAAATTTACCTTATGAATATATTGTTATGCATTATATATATACATGACTGCATGGGTTGGGATAATTGACGAAGAGAAGAAAGGCCTGTTGCCAAAATCTAGTTCGGTGGCTTTGCCACAAATATTTTTAATGGCTTAATGCCTCCAGGTTCGGTGACTTTGTCACAATCTAGTTCGGTGGCTCTGCACAAATATTATATTTGGCTTAATGCCTGCTATCGGTGTGTTGGCGGGGTGGGTTGACTTGATCCCCACAGGTGTGTTGGTTGGTACGGGTGGTGTGTAGCGGATGGAAATTAGGTTTGGTTGGGAATTGCATATCATATGCATTTTTATATTTTATTTATGTAATGCACATTTGTAAATGGGCTCAAGCCCAACTAATTGTTAAAATGGTTTTGGCCAAGTGAACACGGTAAGTGGGTTACACACTGAGTTCTAAGTAACTCACCCTTTATTCTTACCTTCTTCTCGTAATGACAATTGATGGAGGTTTGGGCCGAGGATGACTTCGTGTGGAGGCCATACTACGAATGATGAGTTATAAAAACTTTGGACTTCTTTTAAGTATTTTTATTTAAGTACTATTTTAAATTGCGGTGTAATAAGGCCTCTAGTATTATTTTTATGGATTTTTATTTGTGGATGGTTTTTAATATGTTTTAATTACTTAAATGGGGTTGTTTAATTTTTATAAATGTTTTCTTAAACTTGCGTATAAAAAGGGGGTTTTTCTTAAATATCACCCTCTCGTAAAATTTTGTGAAAACTCTTTTATAAATTCATTTCAACCAATTATTTAGATTTTCAACCAATTATCTCTCTCTAAATCAAATTGTAAACTCTTATGTTTTAAAATCATGGTTTTTCAAATAAATCTCGATTTTTGATAAACTCCGTCTTCAAAATCGTTTTGAAAAATTATTTTCATTAAAAGCATTGACGACTGGACGTAAATTCGAATCGCGTGGCATGCCAAGTCTGGTCTTAACGCATAGGCCGGGTTTGGGGTATTACAGATTTTCTAATTGGCTAATGAAAGATGGGTATCGAGTAACAAATTGACTAAAATTTTCAACTAAAAACCGCAATATTGTTTTCAACTGATAGCTTAAACGGAATTCTCTTAAAGTTCGATTTTGGATTAAGGAACTTGATTTGTAACACGACCTAAGTTAAACAATTGTTTTAGATTTCCTCTAGAGGCAATAATGACACACAAAATTTTTCTCAACTCGTAGTTTTTAGTTGTCTTTTCCAAAATTTTCTTTCCTGTAACATACCAGATTCGATTGTAGCGTTTTGACCGGGTTTGGAGTGTTACAATCAATACAAACACTCCAACCTATGATTGTTCTGGTGGGAATTAGTTCATTCTTCTCGTTGGCTACCACATTCATGCCTCCTTTCTTCGGAACAACCTGCACAAGACTTACCCATTTGCTGTCAGAAATAGGATAAATTATTCCAGCATCTAGAAGTTTAATTACCTCAGCTTTCACGACTTCTTTTATGTTGGGATTTAATCGTCTTTGAGGTTGCACACATGGCTTGTACTCATCTTTCATTAAAATTTTGTGGGTACAAAATGATGGGCTTGTTCCCTTAATATCAAAGATTTTCTAAGCTATGGCTTTTTTATGTTCACTTAGTACCTGTAGCAACTCCTCTTTCTCCTTGGGTTCTAGTTCTGAAGAGATAATTACTGGTAATGTAGAATTGTCCCCAAGGAATGCATACTCTAAATATTTCGGTAAGTGTTTTAATTCTAATTGGGGCGGCTCATCAATAGAGGGTTTTTGTTTTAGTTCGCTAATTTCAATGCTCTCTTCTTTCGTATGTCTAGATGAATGTGTATTCAAATTCAGTTCGTCGACTTCATCTTTTTCCCACTCTTCTTGAGTAAGGCACAGTTCCGTCGTGTCATCGTGTATGATTTCCTGTAATGAGTTTTGAATAATATGATCAGTAGTATCAACAAAATAACATGAATCATCTTGTTCTCTAAAATATCGCATGGCATCATAAATTTGAAAAATAATTTCCTCATCGCCTATCCTTAATGCAAGTTTACCATCACCTACATCGATAACAGCACTAGCAGTAGCTAAAAAAGGGTGCCCTAAAATTAAAGGAACCTCAATGTCCTCATCCATGTCAAGCACAACAAAATCAACAGGGAAAATAAATTTATCAATTTTTACCAAGACATCTTCGATGACTCCTCTAGGATATTTAATAGATCTGTCGGCTAACTGAATACTCATCCTAGTGGGTTTTGATTGCCCAAGATCTAGTTGTTTAAACATTTTATAAGGCATTAAATTAATACTGGCACCTAGATCAGCTAATGCTTGCTTAATATTTAAACTACCAATTAAAAATGGAATAGTAAAACTTCCCGGTCCTTTTAATTTGGTTGGTAGCTTGTTTTGGAGGATGGCTGAACATTCTTCATTAAGCTCCACTGTTGATATTTCTTCAAGCTTCCTTTTATTCGTCAAGAGTTCCTTTAAGAATTTTGCGTACGTTGGCATCTGTGAAATGACTTTAACAAAGGGTAAGTTAATATGTATTTGTTTAAAAAGTTCAAGAAATTTACCGTATTGGGCATCTAATAGGTCTTTCTTCAACTTTGCTAGATATGGGATTGGTGGTTTACTTTCTTTGCGTACTGGAGTTACATCCTCAACTTCCTCACCTTTTGCTTTGTTATCTTCGTGTGTAATTTTTTTCTTTAGTTCGACTAACTCCTTTCCACTTCTCAGTGTAACTGCCTTTACCTGTTCTGTTCCTTTAGAAAAAAATCTCTGATCGAATTTCAGAAACTAACTTAGTAAGTTGTCCAACTGACTTAGTAAGTTCCCCAACTTGGTTCTCGATCCCTTTGATCGATGCTTGTTGGTTTTTAAGTGTTGTCTTAGTGTCTTGGAAATGGGTATCTGTGGCTGTCATGAATTTTGTCAACATCTGTTCAAGGTTCAACTTTTTTTCCTGTGGATAGGGCTGATTTTGGAAATTTAGAGGGGGTTGTTGTCCTTGATTCCCTTGATTTCTTTGACCTCTCCACGAAAAATTTGGGTGTTTCCTCCAACCTGGGTTATAAGTATTACTATAAGGGTTATTATTAGGTCTGAAATTGTTACCTATATAGTTCATCTGTTCATTTTCTATGCCCGGTTGGTAGGGTGGGTACTCAAGGTTTGCCACACTTCCACTTGCGTCACACTACATTACTAGATGTACCTGCGAAGAACACAAACTATCAATCTTTTTATTGATCATCTCTACCTGATTTGATAGCATGGTTACTGCATCGAGGTTGAAAACTTCGGCATATTTCGTTGGCCTTGTCCTTGTAACTTGCCACTGATAGTTATTCAGCGACATCTCTTCTATAAACTCATAGGCCACTTCAGGAGTTTTGTTGTTCAGAGTTCCACCGACGGCCGAATCAATTAATTGTTTCGTTGAGGGATTTACACCGTTGTAAAAGGTTTGGACTTGAAGCCACAAAGGTAATCCGTGGTGTGGGTATCTCCTTAAAAGATCCTTGTATCTCTTCTATGCGTCGTATAATGTCTCTAAATCCATCTGTACAAAAGAAGAGATATCATTCCTTAATTTGGTCGTTTTGGCTGGTGGAAAATATTTTAATAAAAATTTTTCAGTCATTTGGTCCCATGTGGTGATTGACCCTCGTGGTAACGAGTTTAACCACTGTTTGGCTTTAGTCCTTAATGAAAAGGAAAATAGCCGAAGCCGTATGGCATTATCAGAAATGCCATTTATTTTGAAGGTATCACAGAACTCTAGAAAATTAGCTATATGAGTATTTGGGTCTTCGTCCTACAAACAATTAAATTGAACAAATTGTTGAATCATTTGTATAGTGTTAGGCTTTAATTCAAAATTATTAGCAGCTATAACAGGCCTAACAATACTCGATTCTGCTCCTATTAAATATGGTTTAGCATAATCATACATAGTATGAGGAGCATTATTTTCTTCCACATCTCGCTGTGGTGGATTGTTCTCATCCATCCCTTCAGTAGGATTGATTTAACCTTCCCGCTCTTCTTCTTTGTAATTTAGGGCTCGCCTAATTTCTCTGTGATTTCTGCAAGCGGTAGCTCCAATATCACTATCGTATACTAGGGGTCCTTTCGGGTTCCTTCTAGTCATAAACTAGAGGTACCTACTAGGAAAAGAAATAAGGAAAATTAGTGGAATTAAAAATAAAATAAAATAAAATAAAAGTAAATTGCAAAAAATAAAAATGGCTAAAGTAATAAAAATTGAGCTTTCTTAATTTTTAGTTCCCTGGCAACGGCGCCAAAAACTTGATCGTTGTGTCTGTCGAGTTTTAAAATTTATAAAGAGAATGATCGAACCTGGAACTAACTCAGACAATGACTTAAGACAAGTGCACCTATCGAACAGTAGTATAGCTTAGGCAAGACCGGATTGTCGAACCCAAAGGAACTAAAAGTACCAATACTAACTTCTTTTTATTATCTAGCCTAAATATTAAGTGAATGGTTGTTTAATCTAAAACTAACTACTAAGCTAAGACACAAACACAAAAAGAATAAATTGAGGAAATAACTTTAGAAAAACTCAGTTGATTAAGACGATACCCTAGGAGAAATCCACCTAGACTTCACTTGTTATCTAACATTGAACCAGGCAATTTATTCACTTAACTTGATCCGTAGGATTCTCTAATTTATATTAAACCCTCTCTCGAGGCGAATAACGTCTAACCATAGGTTGATTAATTGAAATCTCTTTCTAATTAAAACCCATAGAATTGCATTAACTCAATCTATGGACTCCCATATTAGGTTTGACCCTAATCCGGCAGATTTTCGTCACCCTATCTCTAGGCGCGTGATCAACTCCGCTTAAATATGCTAGATCTACTCTTAAGCAGAGACTTTTGCTTAACTTGAATCAATATCCCGGAAATATCAACACAAGAATTAAGCACACATAATTAAGAACAAACTAAGTATTTATCATATAGTTCAGAAAACAATAACAAGATCCATCTTAGGTTTTATCCCCTTTAGGTATCTGAAGGGTTTAGTTCATAACTGTAAAAGAAAACATCTCAGAAGAAAAGATAAAACGAAACATAAGAAAACCCTAAAACCCTCTGAAGGAATTGAAGGAGAGATCCGTCGTCTTGAGTATGATTCCGGCTTCTTGAGATGGATCAACTGGCTATCTTCGAACGATTCCCATGAATCTGACTTTTTTGGCTCGGCTTCTTGGCCTAGCTAACTGCCCCCTCTTCTAGGTTATACTTAGGGTGTTTATATAGGCTTTTGAAATAGGTTTCTTTGTCCCTAAGTATCTTTTTCCGAGTAGAATTGATCTTGCCCACGACAGGAACACGCCCTATGTTGCACGCCCGTGTGAATCGTGGCCAGGCCGTGTTCAGACTTTTAATAAGGCACGATTGTGTGGTCTTGGGCCTAGGTCGTGTTGATTTCGTAAGTTTGGCCCACTTGGCCCATTTTAAGCCCCTTTCTTGTTCTTTTCATTCTTCGGTGCTTTCCTAAGTATAAAACATGAAAAGAAAGGATTAAGAGCACCTTTTTACATAAATCAAGGTACAAATCATCCAAAAACATGCTAAATATGGGATTAAAATATATTTCTTTTACAGTTTATCACTATTATGAATACGCCCCACCAATAATATGGTCCCTGTCTTGATGTCCTTCACAAAACAATGGAGAGGATGAAACTCAAAATAAACACAATTGTCACTAGCAAAATATGCAACAAACATTAGATTTTTTGCAGATCCGAGGAACATGTAGCACATTTTTCAAATGAAAAATTCTGTTAGAACTGACAAAGGAGGAGGAGCCACATTATCCATTAGTACAAAAATACCATTTCCCATAAGGAGTCTATGTTTACATGTGTACGGAGTTACCTCTCGCACACCATCCAGATTGTTAGTAACATGGTTGGAAGCGTCTGAATCTAGATACCAAACTTTAGAGGTCATAATGTTTGAAGGCAACGAACCTAAAGTAGTGACCATATTAGCCTACAGACCAGGAGTTGACATAGGACCCTTATGAGTGAAACAATGAAAACTCGCACAAGACAGATTAGAATACTCTTGAAACTAATGACAATGCACTTGCATGGACTAATGAGAGACACCCTCAAACGATTCATCAAAATGATAATAGCATTTGTGCACAGTGTGCCCAATACGACCATAAAGTTGGCATTAAGGCTTTCTATGAGTGAACTTCCTTCCGCGGCCTCTGGCTCGAAAGGCCCTAGAGCGACCACCCCTATAGGATGATTGAGAGCCTTGATCAAACTGTTTAACATATCTATCATTAGGCTCATTATGTTGAGCAATATTAGCCTACAAAGAGATACTTGAAATAAAATCTTGCTGTCGAGCCTCACAGTCAGTAAACATCTCAATAAAAAGATCAAGAGAAATATTCATCGTTGATGCTACAATGCGAATTGACTCATATTCAATAGGCAAACCAGTAAGAACGATGCTAACCTGTTCTTGTTTAGAAATAACATTTCCTGCCGCTAGTAAAGTATCACACTGACCTTTAATCTTGGCTAAGTATTCTTGAATGGTTAGTTGTCCCTTCTTCTAAGAGTACAAAGAATGCCTCATAGTCGATACTGGCAAAGAAGATTTAGTAGCAAATCGCCTGACAATAGTATTCCACACATCAAAACTCGAACAAGCACTAGTAAGATGGACTAGAATACCATCAGAAATGGTGGACAAGAACCAAGAAGCTAACAACTTGTCTTGTTGCTTATGAAAGACAAAATCAGGATTAGGAATAGGAGTACCATTGCTATCAAGAACAGATTGTGGAGGAACCTGAACAGTTCCAAGAACAAATTTATGCAGGCCATGTCCTTCAAGAATTAGTAAAATCTGCTATTTCCACAAAAGAAAATTGTTGTAACTAAGTTTCACTTTATCATGTTGGGGAAATTGATGAAGTTTTCGCGAGATACCATGATGAGAACTATGGATTAAACCAAGAAATCAATCTTATTGATAAAGAATTTTTTGTTATCTTTCCAAAATACAAAGCATAGTCTTTATAATACAAAGCATTATCAACTTAACTAACCATTGACTAACAAACTACCAAGACTTCTAACTAATACCTACTAACTACCATAACTCCATACTTGTCTTCATACTCTAATGCATATCAAGAAATAATGTATTTTCATAAAATAACTAACGCAACCAATGCCACATTTATTAAAAGTATATAAGCATGTTTTAAAGTAGAAAAAAATGATTTTATGAAACACACAAGATTTTATAGGAGAAAACAATGAGAAGATTAAATAGGTACACAACCTTTTTAAGTTGTGATTTGTGATGGGAAAGAAATTCAAGCATTGTTTAGTTTGGCATCAAATACATTGAAGACAATTATTCTTGTTTTTGTCTTTCAATGCGTTTGTTTCTTTTACTTTTATGAAAAACAATATATAATCAAATCAAAGATGACACACAGGGGTTGGCATGAAAAGTTTTCTATTTATGCTATTTATAATTTCTAAAATTTTAAATTAATAATGATAAAATTACACTTTAGCCCCCTAAAAATCGTAAAAATTTAATTTAATTCTCTAAAAATTATAAAGATATAAGCTATTAAAATGGTGAAATTGTATTTTTACTATAGTAAAAATATACAATTTAATCCCCCAAAATAAAACTTTCCTAGCTTCACCCCTGATCGACAATGCTTAAGTTTGTCACAAAAAATGGCATTATAGTGGACTTTAATAGCTAGGAAAAAAATTAACGATGTTAATGCTTCTTTAAATTTACGTCAGAATTTTAATTAGAATAAAATATTTTGACTAAATAATGATATTATAAACATTGAAGTGCCAAATTATAAAAGAAGTATAAAGGCCAAATCTCAATTTTTAACACAATATAGGGACCAAAATTTAGATTTAACTATTCTTATATAATTAAAAAGTAGAGGGACTGAAACTAAAAATTAACCATTATTGTTAAGAATTGTGGTGATAGTTTTTTGTCACTGTCTCTAATAATGACAATTTTTTATCGAGCTACTTAATTCAAAATTTGAATTTTGTATCGAGTTTTTTGAATCGAATCAGATTTTGCTCACCCCTAGTTTTGAGAGTTTTTCTTGGAAAAATTCTAAATAAAAATTTTAGGGTTTGAAAGATGAACTATTTATAAAACATTTTCCCTAACTGAAATAGAATTAAGAATTAGAATTGATTTAAATTAAGGACTTAATTAATAAAAACAATTTTTTATTTGGGCAAGGAATTAGTTTAAAATTAGGAATTCGGTACCTTATGGGGTAAAAATAAGAAAATAGAATATTTTAATTGAAAATGCACAAAAATTCCAAAATGAGGACCAAAGAGAATGCTAAGTTTTAACACTAGCAAACTCAGTCTTAACATAAGCCTTCAAGAAATTGGTTTTAAGGGATTAGTAGAGAAAATGAATAAAAATCAACAAAGGATGCGATCAAGGGAGTTTGAATATAAGACCTTTTTTTAGTGGTAGCTTTTGCACAATGTTGAACCTCTATTGTGCAAGGCTTCTTATAGTTGAGAATTGGGATGATAAGTATTGTTTTTTTGTCAATTTCAAAAATAGCTAGCAAAACATTATAGTAAAATATGTCATTAACTTTTCTTAACATGACTTTAAATGTGTCTATTTTAATCTGTATAAATATGGTGATTCGACTTCACAAGTAATTACTTTTAATGGTTTATTGATTCTAGTCAATGTAATAATTTATATATATGAAAGTTATTGAAATTTTTGTTTCTTTAAATTTTTAGTAGGGTTTAAATCTTGATTAAGAGTATGGTAAATAATGGTTAGAGGAGAAAATGAATTGATTTGTTTTTATAAGTACCAACCACTACTCTTTCACATGAAATAGTGTAGAATCTTAATTTAACAAAAAATTGGATTTGCTTTTACATTTGAACTTATTTACCAAAATATTAATGCAAAAGGGATACTATGAATGATTGTTGCAGATCATACCATAGATAGAAATGGACAAAACACTGCACAACCAGCAAAGCCAAAACTTGATTTATTTATCAAGTCTTTGCTATCTCAGCTCAGCCATCAAGATGTAATGTAGTAGTTTATAATATACGTAATAATACTAAGTTAACTAATTTAATAATATAATGACGATAATAACAATGTTAATAGTAAAATAAAGAATAATGACAACAATACATTCATGATAATAATAATAGTAATAGAAGGAATAAAAATAATAGTAATAGCAATAATAATAATAATAATAATAATAATAATAATAATAATAATAATAATAGTAGTAGTAGTAGTAGTAGAAATATTAAGTAATGATAATAATAGTATTAATAGTAATAAAAATAATAGTAAGCAATATATTAATGAACGAATAACAATAAGCTAAATAAATAAGTATTATAATTACGGTACTAGTAATAAAACTAAAATAATAATAGTAGTAATAATAAAATAAAGAAATTCAAAATAACATGAATTAAAAGTAAAAATAATAAGGAAACAAAAATAAGATTATCCATATATGAAATGAAATAAAAATAAAAATAAAATAATGAAAATAATACATAGAGAATATATAAAATTTAATATTAAAGGAATGCGGTATTAAATTGAAGTTATTATAAAATTTAGAGTTTAAAACAAGCAGATAAACAACATAAAGGACGAGATTGAAGTTAAAATAAAGTAAAAGGGATAGATTTAAAAATAAAAAAACTACTCGAAGGGCTTATTTAAAATGCGCCCAAAAGGGTAGCGACCATATGGGAAATTATTCCCATTCCTTTTGCGCATCCACGGGTTAAGGACCCTATTGAAAACCCAAAAAAATTTGAGGGTAAAATATGTAAAAAGGAAAAATAACAAAAAAGGGGCCAATTGAATGGCGCTGCAATGGGGAGGGATCCATCGCACAGATATCCAAGTAACCTTGAACCAAACGGCGCTGTTTATTCAAAACCTTAAAACCCATTTTATTCTGTTTCATTTCATTCTCGATTCGAAAAAAAAAAAAAAAAGTTTAAAGCTTCTCCCCTCTCTCCCTTTAAATCTTCCCACGTCCCGCCTAGGGCCTCCGGTTCTTGTTGCACGCTGCCGTGGTGGTCGATGGCGGCGTTTGCCTGAAAAAGGACTTTCCTGTGACGAGAGAGAGCAAGGTACGTACTCGATTTCCCCTTTTTCGTATAAAATAGATGAAACAAGATAAAAATGACTTAAAGAATGAAGCTTTTGAAATATAAATCACCTTCCAAAACAGAAAACTTCAGTTCTATTGCGATTTAATAATAGGATTTTGCTCTTTTTGTACCGATTCGTGAATGTATACCCGTTTGAATCTCTGCTTTTGATTTTTATTTCTCGAATATTTGCTTGAATATCTGTTTTTGTGTGTTCAAAATCTCTTCTTCTTCTTTTTTATTCCAAGCCCCTTTACAATGGTTTTTTGATGGCTTTAAAGCCATTTTACAAGACTTTTAATATATTTTTTGTTTGCCATTTCCGTTCACGCGAGGAGCAGTTTGGGCGGTGGAGCGGTGGTTAGAGCGGTGGCGAGCAAGTGGGGCCTAGGGTTTTGTTGTTTCAAAAATTAGTGTTGGGTTAATTTAGGTTTTAGTGGGCCATCCGACTTGGGCTCCGGGTTTTGGGTAATTTGGGTTGTAAAATGGGCTCAGGCGATTGGGCCTTCTACAAAGAGCATACATAGAAACAAGGTGTAGTTGATGACTTAATGATCCAGTAACTCCAAATCGGTGGAATTTATCCTTGTTTAGCTACTTTTCACTATTTGATTGGGTATAAATTGTTGAGAAATGTCTTCGTTTGGGGTTCAAGTTGTGCTAAATTTTGCATTCAAGAAATGGAAACTCAAGTGAAGTAAATGTGGGCTAATATTCTTGGAAATGAAAAAATTGAAACAGTTTCCTAATCCTATTGGCCACCTCGAACGGTGCCATAAAACCTGAAAAGAACTTAAACATTAAAAATCAAAGGGAAAAAACTAAACGTCGCTACTATCATCACCGCTATTCATTCTTCAATCAGAATAATCTCTATCAGTCCTCAAGAATCTGATTCCTTCTAATTTCTCTTCTTGTATTCTCCGTTTCTTGAACAAAAACTGAGTTCTTCGGACCTATCGCTTCCTTTCTCGTCCCGACTCCCTCCTAACCCTTACCTCTTCTTCATCTTTTTCTTGGTCTACTACTTCTTTCAACCCGAGAATCTGGGCTCACCGTATTTGTCTCCTTCTCTAGCCATTTCATGAGCTCACTCTGTTTGCTTCTTTAGGTATATGTGTCAAAACTTCTTGTTCAAATTTGGGTAATCTTCCCTTATTTCCTTGATTAGATTGCTGAATCTTGATCTATCATCTTCCAAATAAATAACTTTCTTTATAATGGTTAATGAATCCCCTTCCACGAGTTTTTCTGATACCCTATTTCCTCGGCCATGATGATTGCTTGAGACACGCTCTTGATTTCTTGAAATAACTTTCAATTGTTTATTGTGTGGTTTTTGAGGGTATATAATGCAAAATTTTGTAATTCCATTTTGTTATGCATTTTAAACTTATATTCATTTCACCACTTTGGAGGATGATATTTTCAAACTATGGAAGAAATCTTATAGATATCTAAGCAACTAAAACCAAGCATAAACTGAATAATTCTCTAAATACACAAACCAGGCAATGGCTAACATCTCGAACATATAATCCAAACAATAATAGCAATATTAAGAAGCTCACAACTAAAAATTTCTATTACATCTTTACACATTTATGTTCTCCCTCTCCATCCATCTTCATATTCAATATCCATTTCATGCGTATCCTTCTTCATATTCAATATTCATTTGATTCATTTCTGTTGACGTACTACATATTTCTCAACCTCTTGTATTCCATTGATACGAACCAGGCTCTCAAAATAAGCATGAAGGGAGATGTTGAACCGAAAATGATCTAGATTAGTATTAATCTCAAGCTTCTTAAGCTCTTGGGTGGAGGCGTCAAATAGGAGTACTTTATCATTTGTGTCTCTAAGAAACAAGTCACCATTTTTTCCAAATCCCAATGGGCGTACAACTCGAGAAATCGATTTAATATTGAATTGTTTAGTCCACACTCCTTTACTTGTAACCCATAAACCAAAAGACGTGTCAATTCTTTCTAATGGATAAACAATAACACCAAGTAATCCATTAAACACCAATAGATCAACATAGTATTCTGGAAAAGACCCAACGAATTCTGGGATAGGTAAAATTGAGAACTCCTCATTCCCCATGTCAAATGAAAGAATTAATCCTCTAAAATCAAGATATCCCCCATATACTGTTTTCCAATAGCAAATTCCATCTACGTAATTATTTCTGTTATTTGGTTCAGTTGGTGTATAATCAGGAGATGGAATTTCCTTCCAGGAATCACTTCTAAGTGAATACAACTCAACTTGGTGCAGAAAATGAGGATGTGAATATTCTTCTTCACTATTAACAAAAGTAAGACAAACAAATCGTATGACTTTGTAGTCATCAGTTTTAGAATCAAACCCAAAAGCAGCGTTGCTAAAAGAAACGTCATCTAAACTAAGGTAGGTTTCATCGAATGGGGAAAAATATGGAGGGCGTTGGATTGAAGATGGTGGAAGGATTTTAAACTCTCTGGTTGATGGGTTCCAAATGGCAGCCTTATCCATTGAAGGATCATGTAAACACAATAATCCATGACAAGCACCATAAACAGAGGGGGTGGTATTCTTAAAAAAGGGCAAATGAATGTTTTGTTTTACTTCATTTTTTTTACCTTTTTTGTTTGAAAGTTGAGAGAAATAAGGTTGGAAGGAGCTACCATCATAGCGTCGGAGAAGTAGATTAAGGTTGTTGTTTTTAAGGTTGTAGTGATGATGTTTGGAAATGAAATGAGGAGTTTCAAAAGAAGAACACCAATACTTACAAACACAGTTGAAGCGAGTAAGGGATTTAATCGAAGCTTTGATGAATTTCCATAACCAAAGCTTCTGGCAATTCAAATCTTGGCGTCTGCATCTTCCTCTTTTGGTTTCTTTGTAATTGACTAAGAGGAATAAATAAGCAAGCAAAATGGGAGTTGGTAGGTGTCGTCTATGGTCCAAACCTTAACCATGAAGCAAAGAAGCATAAAAGGTAAGCATTTAATACATTTTAGGCAAATTTCCTTATTTGCATTTAATTCCATATTGATGAGAACAAACCAAGAAATCAATCTTATTGATGAAGAATTTTTTTTGTTATCTTTCCATAATACAAAGCATAGTGGAATAGGCCAATTTAGCCTGGGCCTATACAAAAAATAATAAATTCAAAAAAATAAAACAAAGTTCAAGTCTAGTCTAAAATATATTATTTGGCTCGATTGGAATGGCATATTACTTGAAAAGATTGAAGGTCTATCTACAAGCTTGACGTATATGGAAACACAATCTTCAAGGATATGCAAATCTTAGACATGATATGCAAATCTTAGACATGATATACAATCTTAGAAGATATGGTATAGTATGTAATCTTAGAATATATGATTTGGTTCAAACCTTAACCATGAAGCAAACATAAAAGGTAAGCATTTGATACATTATAGTAATTATGTGCAATTTAGGAAATTTCCTTATTTGCATTTGTATCCATGTGAAGAAGGATTAAGAATAAATATAATCTAATATATATCTTTTGAATTTTATCCCCAATTTTTAAAATAATAAATTTAAAGGATACAATATGCTCAACATTTATATACTTTTTTTGTATATTTAAAATTTAATCCCTAATTTTTTATTTTTAAAAATTTAATCTCTTTATTTTTAAATTTTAAAAATTTAGGATCGTTAAAATTATTTGACATAATTGTTGAAAATACCCTCAATGTTTATAGGTTTTTGGGTTTGAGCTCTTAACCTTTTTTTATTGACACCCTTAACATTACAATTTTTTTTTTAGAAATCAAACGGGATACAAGAGTTAATCGTCAGTCAAACAATAGGTCAACGAAATAGCCTATGTGGCGTGCCACATAAACACGAGATCATAGATGATGTCATCTATAAAAACAAAATTCTTTAACATTTTTTTTTTATTTTGTTTCAATATTCTTCATTCTTCTCTTCTTTCTCTCTTCCCCTCTAGCTCGCCGTTATGTCCAAACCCTACCACCGTTGCCTTCCCTCTCACTCCTCACTGTTCTTCTCACCACAAATGTTAGAAGAAATGTTAGAAGAGATACTAATATATATAGAATTATATATAGAATTTATCTGAATTCATCCCTCAAAGTCTAAGAAAAAAATACATCTTCAATCTCCAGTTTAATATCATACAATCATTAAAATCCAAAACACCAACTAAAAAAAAACTAGCTTTCATCCTATTAACAAATTTTGAAGAACATGTAGAAAACTCAGAATAAACCTTACCATTAACACTCCACAAAGATCATAAACAAAGCAATACAACAAAGGCATTAAACTGGGGATAAAAAAAGGGTACTGACTTTATCCATGAAAAAGAAGGGCCAACCCATTTGAGAAAAAAACATCAACCAATAACACTAGAAAGGTAAGTAAAATTCCCAACTTGATTCAGTACCAAATAGACCTTCTCGATTGAGAACAAAAACCTGGCTCCTTTAACAAAGAATTATTCTCTTCCGCTTCACATTATTCTAATAATCTTTGTCTCAAACTTAGCTTTTCCTCATTAACATCATCATCACCCTCAACTCATAATTTTAGCTCCAGCATCACTTCTCCTCCCTCATCATCATTGTTATCATCATTGAAAGTCACTGAATTTTTAGAATAAGAACCCAAATTTCCACTGTTTGGTTCCAGAGAATCTTAAAGAAGGTGAAGCAATAAATGGATAGATGAATTGAAAAACAAAAAAGGATATCAAATATACTGAAAGAAAGCAAACCTAAACCAAACAAAGCAAATTTGATTTTCTAGTTTATCACCATTATGAATGCGCCCCACCAATAATATGGTCCCTGTCTTGATGTCCTTCACAAAACAATAGAAAGGATGAAACTCAAAGTAAACACAATTGTCACTAGCAAACTGTACAACAGACATTAAATTTTTTGCAGATCCAAGGAACATGTAGCACATTTTTCAAATGAAAAACTCTGTTGGAACCGACAAAGGAGGAGGAGCCAACATTATCCACTGGTATAGAAATACCATTTCCCATAAAAAGTCTATGTTTTACAGAGTTACCTCTCGCACACCATCCAGATCGTTAGTAACATGGTTGGAAGCGCCTGAATCTGGATACCAAACTTTGGAGGTCATAGTGTTTGAAGGCAACTAACTCAAAGTAGAGACCATATTAGTCTGCTGCACTGGGAGTTGTCATAGGACCCTTATAAATGAAACAATGAAAATTCGCACAAGACGGATTAGAATACTCTTGAAACTAATGACAATGCACTTGTATGGACTAATGAAAGACACCCTCAAATGATTCATCAAAACGATAATAGCATTTGTGCACAGGGCCGGTCCTGAATTTTTTTGGCCCGGGGCGAACTGAAAAAAAGGGCCCCTAACGCACTTCTTCTTTAAAATACTAATTCATATAAAAAGATATAAAAATTCGTTACATCCCAAATAAATTTAAAAAATGTATATGAAAGATATATATTATACTTATAAAAAGCATTTCCTTCGAGCATTTCTTGATGTAAAGTCATTTATGATCATATCTATGCTCACATCAGGGGTACAATCAAGAATAATAGAGAAATATTTTGCCTCTTGAATGATTTTCAAAATAGAACTTCTAACACTGTGGGCCAATATAGAAATTAGCTTATTTTGAATTTTGTGACCAAGATAATGATAATGCATTTTTTCATTTTGAATGCGTCTAATATGGTCTTGCATTGACAAATCAAATTCAGCAATCATTTCAATTAGGCTCAAAAAATTACCATTATTCTCCTCATAAAGTTTCTCATTTGATCCTCGAAAAGCTAAATTATTCTTACCAAGACATTTAACTACAGCAAGTATTCTCAAGAAAACATGTCTTAAACGTTCTTTCTCTTTTGAGATTCCTTGTTGCAAGTCTTTATCAAGAGTCCGATTAGTCTTCAATCTCACTCTTAATTCACCCAAACATTCATGTTAGTCATATGGTCAAAACTATTCTCATGTTCTTTGAGTTTTTCACTCAAGTGTTTCCAATCATTCACACCATCAGTGGCCAAGTAACTCTTTCTATTTAGTTTTGTGAATAACTTACAACAAAAGCAAAAAACTTTATCTACATGTTTAGAGTAAACTAACCATTTTCTATTGCTAGTCTCTCCATTAATCAACTTTCTAGAAAAATAAGCATACGAGAAATGCCTAGAATTACCATCTAAGGGAAATTTAAGATTCAATTCCCTTAAAGGCCCCTTTTCAACTAAAATATTTTAGACTTGTTATCAAGGATACCCCAATTTCTAGGATCGTAAATGTCTAAAGGAGGAATAAAATACGGGTCATCCCTAACATCTTTAACATTTGACTCATTTTGTACATCATTAGGGTCATTCACAGTAGCAAATTCCTCATTGATATGATTTGGAGAATTATTATGTTCATTTGGATCAAGTTCAACCACATTGGCACGGTCATAGTCATAATTCAGATCATCCAAATTAATAGCATTATCATTTAAATTTTCATTAAATTGGTCCACCTTGTCTACTTCCACTTCTACAGAAGTCTCTCCTATTTTTTTCTTAAAAAATCTATCAAGAGATCCCCTTTGTGATTCTACTAACTCATCTCTTTGTTTTCGTTTCTTTCTTTTCTCACTTCCAGACAAATATTTAGGCAACATTATTTAACAATATAACTAATAGCTAATAAAACTTGTAATGACCCAAAATTCGTGGGCACCAGAAAAAGTGTATTATCGGGCCTCCGTTTTAGTAAATCAAGTTAGCAAATAATTATTAGGAGTAATTATGAGTCTAATAGTGTGATTAATTAGATTTTTATTTAGTGAATTTAGCTTAATTTAAAGTAATTAGGAAAAAGGATCAAATTGAATAAAGAGTGAAAGTCTAAATATAGATTAAAAGAAAGCAAAAGGGCTAAAATGGCAATTAAGCCATTTGGAATAAGTTGAGGCGGTGAAAATGATGATAAAATCTAAGATTTTTATTGTTTTATTATATTAAATTATAATGTATATCATTAGTGTATAGTTTTATATTAGATATATATATTATATTATTATAATATAATAAGTAGATAAGAACTAAAAAGAAGTAAAAGCAAAAGCTTAAAAAAAAAGAAATAAGAAGTAACAGAAAGCTCTCGACACAGAGAAGAGAAAGAAGAAAAGAAAATAACAAGGGGGAAATAGGGATTTTAAAGCTTGAAGTTTAAATAGGTAAGTCAATCAAGTCCTATTTTCTTAATTTTTGGTGTTTTAGAAGCTTTAAAGCAAGATTTTGATGAAACTAAGTAGATATTCTAAGAGTTTTTAGGTTTTTAAGTATAGTTGATGTTGAAGAAAAAGATGAATTAGGGATTAAATTAAATAAAATCTACGTAGAATTAGTAAAAGGATTAAATTGTAAAGTAAACTATAAGTTTTTTTCTATTATAGGGATTAATTTGGAAGAAATTATAAATTAGGGTTTTATTATGAATTAGATAGTCAAGTTGATTATGGAGGATTTATATTATTCCGGGTGTGATTCGGTTGGATATTTTGGTGTGCTTGGGTGGAATCCACGTATCTGTCAGAGTCCGAGCATTGTTAATAGGGTAAATAATTGAAATGGAACTTTGAAAATGAGATGGATTGATTTGGCTCTATTGAAAGGTATGTGAAAGAATGTACGTGTTAAATTATGAATTGAATTAGTATGTGTTAAATGAAATGTGAATTTAAGATTTATGAAGTGATATATATAATTATGTATAATTAGTTTTAATAATTTATAAAGTTTATGGTGATGTTTGTAATTTATTAATGTTAAATAATTTTGATTTATAGTAATACCACTGAGTATGAAATACTCAGCGTACGGTTGTTTCCGTGCGCAGGTCATTAGAGTTTCGGATCCGGTCCAGCATCCAAAACAAACCCGACTCCAACAAGAAGATTTTGATGATGAATTTCTTCCTTTTTGTTAAGTGGCATGTACTAGATAGTTATATGAATTATAAACATATATAAAGTTAAATGATTTTGGTTGTATATAAATGATTATAATGTTTTGGATGAGGAAAATGATATGAAGTTATAAAATGATAAATTTGGTATTGGTTGTTTTGGTTTGAATTTGCAGGGGGAGTTAGGTAAACAATAAGTAGAAATGCTGCCGAAATTTTTATAGGATTTTTGTAACACCCCAAACCCGGCCCAAACATTACGACCGAATTTGGTTTGCTACAGAGAAAACATTTTGAAAACCATTTTAAAACCGATTTAAGTTTTGTCGAAAATCTTTCATTTTCAAGTCTCTTGTTAAAAACCATACTTAGTGTTGTTTAAAAATATTTATCAAGTCAAGTTGTTTATAGATTTCAAATGTACCCGATGGTACTTTAAAACATTTTTTTCGTTTGATTGGGAAAAATATGTGAATTCATTTTTAACATAATTAAATAGTTTAAACAAATATTCCACGTATGTAAAGAAAAATAATAAAATAATTCTAGGAGGCCTTATTACAATTTAACAAAAATAACCGACATGCAAAAGTTGATAAAATAAAACCCAAGTCCATTGTTTTAAAATTTCCACTGCATGGCCTCCTCGAGTCCCTCCGGCTCCATCTCCGCGATCTACTCATCTGCAAAATGTTAAGGGAAGGGGTGAGTCACCAAGACTCAGTGTATAAATCCCCTACCCGGAAAAATATATCTCATACACAATTTATTAATAACATGCTCATGCAACCCAACTAGCCATCCATACACCTTTTCTACCCTGTGTGGTCAAAACCACTGATGACTTAAAGTCACAATTTAAATGATGGGGCCAACCCATCGTGTGGTCAAAACCACTGATGACCATAGGTCACAATATATCAAATGTGGTCAAAACCACTGGTGGTACCAAACCACTGGGACTTAGTCGCAATTTATCCATCGTGTGGTCAAAACCACTGATGACCATAGGTCACAAATAATCTGATGGGGCCAACCCATCTTGTGGTCAAAACCACTGACGACAGTCCATGATTCATCCCCCTCCTCTCATCAATCCCACCATCACATGCTTACATATCAATATCACATATCATGCATTTTAAATCATCATGTGATGGCATGCAAACATATATCAATAGATCACGTACAGGGGACTTACCCGGAATCCATGTTTAAGCCCACAAGCATATCATAGACCACTACCAAAATTTATACACAAGGCAATAATATAGCAAATTTATTAATAAAGTGTGTAAAGAGTTTACACACCTTTTGCTATCGTAATTCCTAGATCCCGAAGATCCGATTTACGTCGCTAGATCCTGATCCTACATTCGCCAAATGTCAGTGTTAATACCAAAGGCCTATTAGGCCAAACCAATTATTTAAAAGGGTTCTCCTTTTTGAACCCGAATCCTTACCTACTCGCTTTTGAGTACTAGCCTTCTGTTTGCACCCTATAATCGGCAACCATTAGTAGCCACTTAATAGCCTTCGGCTTAAATAAATACCATATAATTACTAGAGTAGATCTTACCATTACTTACCAAAACCGAACACTAGGGATTAGAGGCTTGGGTCGACTGTTTAAAATTCTGGAGTACCTTTCCCAAGTCGATTGACCACCAAAAATCTGAAGAGATTTATCCACTTAATATTCGGCCAATACCATAACATAGAGGAGGGAATTTCGGCAACCAAAGGTGTGGTTTTGGCTATTGGAAAAAGAAGAATAAAATAAAAAAAACAGTGGGAGAAGATGCTGAAATTTTATTAATAACAGCAGAGAAAATTCGGCAGCAAAGTGGTGAATTATTCGGCCAATGGTGGAAGAAAGAAGAAGGAGAATTAGTAGGAGAATTCAAAAGTGATTTTTGGCCAAATAGAATAGAAAAAAAAAACTGGAAAATTTGAACAATTCCACAGGGGCTTTCTGCAGAGTAGTAGAGGAAAAAAAAAAAAATAGTTGCTTGGAAATTTTGCTCTATTTGTTGTACAAAAACAGCCCCAAAGAGTCCTAATGTTGCCCAATTCTCTTCTCTTTCTTTGATAATTAAACTATTAATTATCACCTAAGATAATAGCACTTATCTTCTATCCTATCTTAAACAATTTAAACAAAATTAAACCACTAATACAATCCCCTTCCAAATTAATATATGTCAAAAAAAAATAATGAGCTTTATCTCATATAATTAAAAGTCCATTGTGCAGCCAACTCTCCCATTCTTCACGCCAACAGCAGTAAAAAGAATAAAACAATAAAAAAACTCAAAGTCACGATTACCACAGGGTTCGAACCAGCGTCCCCCAAGCGGCAGCGGCTCTTTTAAGCGTCCCAACCAACTCTCCCCTTTGGCCTTTCATGCTAAATAACCCCCCACATTTAATTATAAAGCCTTCTAACGTGAGTCCAGCACCGTATAAAAAATTAAAACCCAAAACCCTTGCTTCTGCTACTCGAACCTAGGATCAGCTAGGTCCCTTGCTGCATGATGCGCCCCAGGCCACTCCACCAGCCCGTCTTTTTTGTCCAATTCCTCACTAAATATTTTTAAGGCCTACCTAAGCCGCTCCAACACCCAAAACAAAAAAATAGAACGTCACTTGCGACCATCGTGCCTCGAACCCGTGCCCTCTCGCCCTTCCAGCGCCCTAAGTCTTTGCGCACTGAAACCACTTGGCCAAATTGCTACTTGTGTCAAAACTCGCCCAAAATTATACTTAACCCCTATCTTCTAAGGCTCCCACTTTTTAAAGCTTCCAATTTAATTTTTTTTTTTAATACAGGGTCAGGCCTAGCTCGGGTTTATTTTTGGACCCTTAAACATGTCAAATAAAATTATAAATTTTATTTCTTGAAGCCCCATTGGAATTTATTTAAATTACAAATAACCCCTAATTCAGGGTGTTACAATTTTAAAAAAAAAAAAATCTAGAAAATTCGAATAAGTCTCATTCTACTTTTAATAAATGTTTTAGGCTTTGAAAGTCTATTATAGGGACTTATTTAATAATTATACTATAAATGTTATTTATTTGTGAATTATTTGTAAATAGTCTGATATGTCTGGTAATGCCTCGTAACCCTATTCCGGTGAGGATTTGGGGTTAAAGGGTGTTACAATTGTTGGTATCAGAGCTTATCAGGTTTAGCCGATTCTCGGGCCAAATTAAGCTCGGAAGCGAGTCTAGTAGTACATGCCACTTTTGAGTTGAAAATTGAGTCGGGCATCTTGGATGCTGACCTATTTATTGTTTTTGTTTTATAGATTAGAGATGTCTGATGAACACATTGATGACATAAATGAAGAAATGTTCACTGAGGATGAAGAATCATATGGTTTAGATGAAACCGAGTCAGCTACACCCAGTGTAAATCTAATCAGAAATCAGCCTCCCAGAGTAGAAAGAGAGAACATTACGGAGAGAGATGAAAAAGGTAGAAATGATTATGATGTAGTGAGAGTTTTAACTGATGTTCTTCAGCGAATAGCGGAGTCTATACCTGCTACCACGTCTGTACCTGTTCCTAGACAGGCCCCTATTAAATAATTAAGAAAATACGGTGCCACGAAATTTTCGGGTCTGAAAGGAGTTGATCCTTCTATAGTGGAAAACTGGATGGACGCAACAAAAAGAATTTTACAATAGTTAGAATGTACGTCACGAGAAAGTCTGTTATGTGTTGTATCTTTATTACAAGGTGAAACATATTTATGGTGGGAATTTGTGATTCGACATTTACCGTAACACGGGATCTATTCCAAAAAGAATTTCAAAAGAAGTATATTGGGGATATGTATATAGAAGACAAGAAACAAGAATTTTTGACGCTAAAACAAGATGAAATGACAGTAGTGGACTATGAACAGGAGTTCTCAAGACTTGGTAGATATGCATCAGAGTTTGTGCCAACTGAAGCAGATAGTTGTAAAAGATTTTTACGGGGATTAAGAGATGAAATAAAACTACAATTAGTGTCCCAGTGAATCACTGAATTTGTTGATTTGATCAAGCGGGCAAAAATGGTAGAACAAGTTTTGGGATTAGATAAAAAGCCTGAAATGACTAAATTGACTGGGAAACGAGTTGGAACTGCTAGTTCTAATCCTTTACCAAAAAGATCTAGAGAGTTCAGAAGTGGTTGGAAGCCAAGTTTCAGATCTGATCGAGGTGACAAAAGTCAGGGTAAAGAGACTACTATTTCTACTGGCAGTGTAAAAGGGCCTTCACGGAACATTGAGGTTCCAGACTGTGAACACTGTGGGAAGAAACACTTAAGTGAATGTTGGAGGATAACTCGACGATGTTTTCGATGTGGGTCTATAGGTCATTTCATTCGAGATTGTCCAAAAAGTGAAACTGTCACACCAACAGCATCTCAGAGATCAGTATCGTCTGCTAGAGGTAGAGGAATGTCCAGAGGAGGTTTTGTTTCGAGGAGAGGAGGAGCTAGTAGAGGCAGTGATATAATTACACAATAGTCAGAGGCTAGAGCACCAGCCAGAGCGTGCGTAGTTCGGACCCGTGAAGAAGGCAATGCTCACGATGTGGTGACAGGTATATTTTTACTGTATTCTGAGCCTATTTATGCTTTAATTGATCCGGGTTCGTCGCATTCATATATTAATTCAAAATTAGTTGAATTGGGGAAGTTAGAATCTGAAATTTCTAGAGTTTTCATAGAGGTGTCTAGTCCTTTGGGACAAATAGTATTAGTAGATAGAGTATGTCGGAGGTACCCATTAATAATACATGATAAAATGTTTCTTGTGGATTTGCTGATCATGCCTTTTGGCGATTTCGATATCATTTTGGGTATGGATTGGTTATCTAAACATGGGGTAGTTTTGGATTGCTATAAAAAGAGGTTTAGTATTCAAGCAGAAAACAGGCACATAATTGAAGTGAATGGCATCCGTACCAGCGGTTCGACACGTATCATTTCAGCTATAAAAGCTAACAAATTATTATAGCAAGGTTGTTCAGCATATTTGGCATATGTTATTAATTCTGATTCAGTTGGGAGCCAGTGCAGCCAGATTAGGACTGTATGCGAGTTTTCAGATGTATTTCCAGAAGAACTACCGGGTTTACCACCTGATAGAGAGGTTAAATTTACTATTGAGGTGTATCCAGGTACAGCACCAATTTCTATACCTCCGTATCAAATGTCGCCTACTGAGTTGAAAGAGTTAAAAGTGCAGTTACAAGACTTATTAGATCGAGGCTTTATCCGATCGAGTATTTTACCTTGGGGAGCTCCAGTATTGTTTGTTAAAAAGAAAGATGGTTCTATGCGATTATGCATTGATTATCGACAGTTGAACAAAGTGACAATCAAAAACAAGTATCCTTTACCTCGTATAGACGACTTGTTTGATCAACTTAAGGGAGCTTCAGTATTTTCTAAAATTGATTTGAGATCCGGGTATTATCAGCTGAAGGTGAAGGAAAGTGATGTGCCTAAGACTGCCTTCCGTACTCGTTATGGCCATTATGAATTTTTGGTAATGCCGTTTGGATTGACCAATGCTCCAACTGCATTTATGGATCTGATGAATCGCATTTTCCAGCCTTACCTAGATCAGTTTGTGGTGGTTTTTATTAATGATATATTGGTATATTCGAAGACAGAGGCAGAACATGATCAGCATCTTCGAAAAGTTTTACAGATTCTGTGGGAAAAACAATAGTATGGGAAATTAAGTAAATGTGAATTCTGGTTGTCTGAAGTGGTAGTTTTAGGACATGTGGTATCTGCTGATAGGATTAGAGTTGACCCGAAGAAAATCGAAGCAATTGTTCAGTGGAAAGCGGCAAAGAATGTATCTGAGGTACGCAGTTTTCTTGGTTTGGCTGGATATTATCGAAGATTTGTTAATGGATTTTCGAAGATAGCACTGCCAATGACTAAGCTATTATAGAAAAATATTCCTTTTATTTGGGATGATCAGTGCCAGAATAGTTTTGAAACTTTGAAGCAAATGTTGACAGAGGCACCGGTATTAACATTATCAGAGTCGGGGAAAGATTTTGTTGTTTACAGTGATGCTTCTTTGAGTGGATTGGGTTGTGTATTGATGCAAGACGGGAAGGTCGTTGCATATGCATCCAGACAGTTGAAGCCACATGAACGTAATTATCCGACGCACGACTTGGAGTTAGCTGCAGTAATTTTTGCTTTAAAGATTTGGAGGCATTATCTTTATGGCGAGAAATGTTACATCTACATAGACCATAAAAGTCTCAAATATCTTCTGTCGCAGAAAGAGTTGAATTTAAGGCAAAGACGGTGGATCGAGCTTCTAAAAGATTATGATTGTGTTATAGACTATCATCCAGGAAAAGCAAATGTAGTAGCTGATGCATTGAGCAGGAAAGCTGCGATTAAATTACGGGTAATGTTTGCTCGGCTTAGTATTAATGATGATGGGAGCTTGTTAGCTGAGTTAAGGGTTAAGCCAATGATGTTTGATCAGATTAAAATAGCTCAGATGAAAGATGACAGATTATTGAAGAAAAGAGAAATGGTACAAAATGGTTCAACAAAGAGTTTTAGTATTGATGAACATGATTGTTTGAGGTTTCAAAATCGGATTTGTGTTCCAGCTACTTCTGAATTAAAGAAGATGATTCTTCAAGAAGCACACGATGGCGCCTTTGCATTGCATCCTGGTGGAACAAAAATGTATCGTAATTTACGGGAGCTTTATTGGTGGCCGGGATGAAGAAAGATATAGTTGAATATGTCAAGAAATGTTTGACTTGTCAACGAGTAAAGGCCAGAACATCAGTGCAAGCGAGGTTACTCCAGTCTATTAGTATTCCTGAATGGAAATGGGATAGTATTACTATGGATTTTGTTACGGGGTTGCCACTATCGGCGAGCAAAAAGAATGCTATTTGGGTAATAGTTGTTCGACTTAATAAGTCTGCTCATTTCATAGCAATCAGAACTGATTGGTCTCTACAGAAACTTGCTGAAATTTATATCCGAGAAATTGTGAGACTACATGGTATTCCAGTGTCTATAATTTTCGATCGGGATCCACGACTTATAGATTTTGGAGGCAGTTACATGATTCTTTGGGTACTCGGCTTAAATTTAGTACTGCATTTCATCCACAAACCGACGGACAATCAGAACGGGTAATTCAAATTTTAGAAGACATGCTTCGGGCTTGTATTATTGACTTTGAATCAGGTTGGGAACGATACTTGCCGTTAGCTGAATTTGTTTATAATAATAGTTTTCAATCTAGTATTTAGATGGCTCCATATGAAGCATTATATGGTCGAAGATGTCGATCACCGGTATGTTGGACAGAGTTGAATGAGAAAAAGATAGTTGGATCGGAATTAATTCAGGAGATAGAAGAAATAGTTAAAAAGATCAGAGAGAGGTTAAAAGTAGCCTTTGATAGACAAAAGTCTTATGCAGATTTGAAGCGACGGGATATAGAGTATTCTGTGGGTGATAAAGTGTTTTTAAAGGTATCGCCTTCGAAGAAAATTTTGAGATTTGGCCGCAAAGGAAAATTCAGTCCTCGTTACATTGGGCCGTATGAAGTAGTTGAAAGAATCGAACCGGTTGCCTATCGATTAGCTTTACCTTAGGAATTACAAAAAATTCATGATGTTTTTCATGTTTCCATGTTACGAAGGTATCGATAAGATCCATCTCATATTATTTCTACTGAAGACATTGAGATTAATCCGGATTTGTCATATGAAGAAGAACCAGTTCAAATACTAGCTCGAGAAGTGAAAGAATTAAGAAACAAACGAATTCCTTTGGTGAAAGTATTGCGGAGAAGCCATAGTATGGAAGAAGCAACTTGGGAACCGGAAGAAACTATGAGAGTACAATATCCTCACCTATTCTCAGGTAAATTTCGAGGACGAAATTTATTAAGGGGGGAGAAATGTAACGACCCAAAATCCATGGGCACCGGAAAAAGTGTATTATTGGGCCTTCGTTTTAGTAAATCAAGTTAGCAAATAATTATTAGGAGTAATTATGAGTCTAATAGTGTGATTAATTAGATTTTTATTTAGTGAATTTAGCTTAATTTAAAGTAATTAGGAAAAAGGATCAAATTGAATAAAGAGTGAAAGTCTAAATATAGATTAAAAGAAAGAAAAAAGGGCTAAAATGGCAATTAAGTCATTTGGAATAAGTTGAGGCGGCAAATGATGATAAAAATCTAAGATTTTTTTATTGTTTTATTATATTAAATTATAATGTATATCATTAATGTATAGTTTTATATTAGATATATATATTATATTATTATAATATAATAAGTAGATAAGAACTAAAAAAAAGTAAAAGCAAAAGCTTAAAAAAAAATAAGAAGTAACAGAAAGCTCTCGACACAGAGAAGAGAAAGAGGAATAGAAAATAACAAGGGGGAAATAGCTAAGTCAATCAAGTCCTATTTTCTTAATTTTTGGTGTTTTAGAAGCCTTAAAGCAAGATTTTGATGAAACTAAGTAGATATTCTAAGAGTTTTTAGGTTTTTAAGTATAGTTGATGTTGAAGAAAAAGATGAATTAGGGATTAAATTAAATAAAATCTACGTACAATTAGTAAAAGGATTAAATTGTAAAGTAAACTATAAGTTTTTTTCTACTATAGGGATTAATTTGGAAGAAATTATAAATTAGGGTTTTATTATGAATTAGATAGTCAAGTTGATTATGGAGGATTTATATTATTCCAGGTATGATTCGGTTGGATATTTTGGTGTGCTTGGGTGGAATCCACGTATCTGTTAGAGTCCGAGCATTGTTAATAGGGTAAATAATTGAAATGGAACTTTGACAATGAGATGGATTGATTTGGCTCTATTGAAAGGTATGTGAAAGAATGTACGTGTTAAATTATGAATTGAATTAGTATGTGTTAAATGAAATGTGAATTTAAGATTTATGAAGTGATATATATAATTATGTATAATTAGTTTTAATAATTTATAAAGTTTATGGTGATGTTTGTAATTTATTAATGTTAAATAATTTTGATTTATAGTAATACCACTGAGTATGAAATACTCAAATGCGGTTGTTTTCGTGCGCGCAGTCATTAGAGTTTGGATCCTGTCCAAAGATCCAAAACAAACCCGACTCCAACAAGAAGATTTTGGTGATGAATTTCTTCCTTTTTGTTAAGTGGCATGTACTAGATAGTTATATGAATTAGAAACATATATAAAGTTAAATGATTTTGGTTGTATATAAATGATTATAATGTTTTGGATGAGGAAAATAATATGAAGTTATAAAATGATAAATTTAGTATTGGTTGTTTTGGTTTGAATTTGCAGGGGGAGTTAGGTAAAAAATAAGTAGAAATGCTGCCGAAATTTTTATAGAATTTTAAAAAAACAATCTAGAAAATTCGAATAAGTCTCATTCTACTTTTAATAAATGTTTTGGGCTTTGAAAGTCTATTATAGGGACTTATTTTATAATTATACTATAAATATTATTTATTTGTGAATTATTTGTAAATAGTCTAATATGTCTGGTAATGCCTCGTAACCCTATTCCGGCGACGATTTGGGGTTAAGGGGTGTTACAAAACTAATATAGGTTAGAACAATGGCACCTGTAGGGCTGTAGAAAGGAACAAATAATCAGCTTAATCCTTAGTGTTCTTAATTTGAAATGATGAGTCAAGGTTCCTGCCAATAAAATTGACTAATTAACCAAAGCCAAAAACAAATAATCACAATCAAACTCCAGAAAACTAGATCAAATCGTCAATTTTTATAAGGAAAAATTCCCAATTCCCAATTAGATATTTTCAAACAAAAACTACTAATTTTTCCCATTCAAAAAAGCGAAATCTTCAAACAAAAAAATCAAAAATCAGAATTAATAATTCGAAAATTAGTTTCGTTTTTCCCCGATCCAATCCCTTTTCCTTTTGCTCTTGATCTAATAATTCCAAATTGAACTTATTCAAATACATTTTCATTCAATTTAATCCAAAAATACATAATTGTGCAAATTTACCAATTTACCCCCAACATTTTACAATGTCTATAATTTAGTCCTTATAGCTCAAAACAAAAAATATTAAGAATTTCACCACACCTATTAATGGCCGAATATCCCTAGTCCCTATATCAACTCATTTCTTCCATTTTTCTTGCTATTTAGTCCTTTCAACTATTTATTTTAACATCATATTTTAATTCACTTAATTTCATCAAAGGTTCAAGAACAAAATATACTAATCTATCATCTATCATCAATATTTCATCCTTAATCAACAAGAACATCAAGTTTCCTTCAATGGCATCTCATGAAAAACATAACCAAATCACAAATTACAACATGGGCTAAATAAAGCTCTCCACAACTATCTCAAAAATGCAAGAATTATCAAAAAATCAAGCTAAATTTTACCTTAATCAAGCTCAAATGTGGCCGAATGTAACTAAGCTTTCCTTTCTTTTTTTCTTTGGCTGTGTTTCGAATTCGGTCATTTGGGGAAAAGAAGATGAACAGTTCTCATCTTTTTCTCATTATATCAATTAATTATAATACATAAATATTAAAATATAATAAAAACCTATCAATCACTATAATTTTTTATGATATTATTCTTCCACTAACTAAAAAAATTCAATTTAATAATACATAGGGAAGCTGGAAGCAGAGCCGGCCCTGGGACAGGGTAGGTAGGGCCCCTGCCGAGGGCCCAACAGAATTTATTAAGTTTTATTAAAAAAAATTAAGTTAGGGGCCCATTTTTTTAAAAAATTGTAAGGATTAAATTTGCATGCATTTAGAGTGAGTGGACGACATCATCATGCTTCCAGTAGTGTTTTGAAAAGTACCCAGTGCTTGATAATTCAGTGGTCTACAAGTTGGCACTTGGTGGCCTCCTCTGCATTTATAGCTCTACTCTAAATCAAACTCCCAATCCCAATCGGATTCAAAATACATGGAATTTGGGCACAAGATGCTCTTGACACGCCAGGTGCCCATACAATCAAGGAATCCTTGCACCCGACCACCACCTATTATAGGCCAGGCGGGGACTCCAAAGTGCAGACGTATACATTCTTTGCTTGAAACTATTAAATAATTTATCTGTAATCTAATCAAATTTTTTGTTTCTTATTTAAAAGAATTTGTTGAGAGGTGATGTAGCTCTTTGGAACCAATTGCCCACACTATGGCCGAACTTGGCATTGACACGGTCAGACTTTGAGTTTTGGTACCAGGAATGGATGAAACATGGCACATGTTCCGACTTTGCATATCATCCTCTGTCATACTTCCAATCGGCCATTCGACTTAGGACAAATTTAAATTCAGTTATATCCAATAAATTATTTTCATTTTCCCTTCACATTCATATTTGTGTTTAATATACTTTATTGTCTCTTATTTGTTTTAAAGAATTTTGGGATTTAGCTATGGGACTCACAAGAGGATCCACCTATAAGGTCCGACAAGTTGCGGATATAGTTTTCGGACTTATAGGAGCATCTCCACAAATTTCATGCAGTAAACACAGAAGAACTCAAGTTCTATTACTCGGGGAGATGTTTATCTGTTATGGAAGACCGACGCCATGCTATACCTTTGGAGCTCCCCAAAATTGTTCCAACTTACTTTACGGCCTGTGCAGTAGTGAATCCGATACCATAGAATTTCCATAGCTAGCTTTACCACTATAGTCTCATATATGTTTAAAAATGTTTTATATAATATCTGAATTTTCAATGTGTGTTTTATTAGAGTACTCTAAATTATCATATGCGTTTTATTAAGCTAGTGCTTATTTTGAGACTCAAGTATTTATATCATAGTTTAAAACATTGGATGTTTTAAACTATGATATAAATACTTGAGTCTCAAAATAAGCACTAGCTTAATAAAACGCATATGATAATTTAGAGTACTCTAAATAAAACACACATTGAAAATTCGAATATTATATAAAACATTTTTAAACATATATGAGACTATAGTGGTAAAGCTAGCTATGGAAATTCTATGGTATCGGATTCACTACTGCACAGGCCGTAAAATAAGTTGGAACAATTTTGGGGAGCTCCAAAGTTATAGCATGGCGTCGGTCTTCCATAACAGATAAACATCTCCCCGAGTAATAGAACTTGAGTTCTTCTATGTTTACTGCATGAAATTTGTGAAGATGCTCCTATAAGTCGAAAAACTATATCCGCAACTTGTCGGACCGTATAGGTGGATCCTCTTGTGAGTCCCATAGCTAAATCCCAAAATTCTTTAAAACAAATAAGAGACAATAAAGTATATTAAACACAAATATGAATGTGAAGGGAAAATGAAAACAATTTATTGGATATAACTGAATTTAAATTTATCCTAAGTCGAATGGCCGATTGGAAGTATGACAGAGGATGATATGCAAAGCCTAACATGTGCCATGTTTCATCCATTCTGTACTAAAACTCAAAGTCCGACTGCATCAATGCCAAGTTCGACCATAGTGTGGGCAATTGGTTCCAAAGAGCTACATCACCTCTCAACAAATTCTTTTAAATAAGAAACAAAAATTTGATTAGATTACGAATAAATTATTTAATAGTTTCAAGCAAAGAATGTACGTCACAGACTTGGAGTCTGGCCATCTATAATAAGTGGTGGTGGTGCAAGGATTCTTTGGATTGTATGGCGGCACTCTCGGCGTGTCAAGAGCATCTTGTGCCCAAATTCCATGTATTTTGAATTCATTGGGATTGGGAGTTTACAGCTTTAGAGTAGAGCTACAAACAGAGGAGGCCACCAAAGTGCCAACTTGTAGACCACTGAAATTATCAAGGCTGGGTATCTAAATGCTACCCATAATGAAAAATGATGCAATGCATTTTTACAAATTTACAAATCAAAAGAGAACTACTCCATATATAGATATTACATGCAAAGTTGGTTGAATGAGATTGGATGATTGTGCTTTGCAAGCAAATGGTTTATGATCTCCTTTATAAGCTTGGCACACATATTTCACAAAATTTTCATAGTCCTGCAACCATGAAATAAATATTGAAGTTACTTGTCACAAATTTTACTTCACAGTCACCACCAGAGAGAAAATAAACTCACTTGTCCGAGTGGTGATTATTCACCACCACCACCCATGGCACATATTCTTGAGGTGGCTTCAGATGTGCGATCTCGTTAGCATATTGCGTGCCAGGCATTTTATTAATTTGGAAATGCAATGTTAGAAAAAGCTAAGGAGAAGTGTTAAATAAATACTAAGACATGCGACCAACCTTATATCCAAATCCAAAGAGCATAGCATTTGTTGATTATCTCCTCATTCAATCTCATCTTTTCACCGCAATTTTTCCATAATGCTTCAACGGGCCCCCTTTAAGCTTTGTTGCTCTGTCAAAGAAAATGAATTCCAAGTGTTCTTTACTGCACCACATGAGTAATTAAACACGAGTTGGAGACGAGTACAAATACTTATGGCTAATAGAAGTTACCACATCGGGCCGAGAAATGGATGACACAACTATTATAGTGTTTAAGTGGCATTCTTCTTGTTCATCTTTGCACATTGTTGCATAAACTATAATTAGTTCTGATGAAGAAAGAAATTGAACTTCATTAGTTAATAATGAAAATATATTTAAAATGAAGAATAGAGTTGTAAACCCGGCAATAGATTTCAAACATTGCTCCAAGGACCAATCTTAGATTGATAATGGTATGGAGGTTAGTGGGGAAGACCTTGACGAGGTCATTGGAGATAAAGGAGGCACAACGTGGGACATAAACTTGTTTCATAATACAAAGGATGTGAGTAACCTTGTCATTGACATTATCTAAAGAGGAATGGGAGGGAGAAATAAGATAGAATATTGCAAGAGCGGACAGAATATAGAAGATCAATGGTTGAAGATAAGCCATTGTTTCAGTGGTAGCTTTTGCACAATGCTGAACCTCCATTATGCAAGGGTTCTTATAGATGAGAACCGTGATGATCACTATTGTTTTCTATCACTTTCAGAAACCATGTGACGTATCATCCCTCAAAGAACAATTATACACCACTTTAAAAAATTATTTACATGAAGATTGTTTATTTATGTATGAAGGTTCTTGCTTTTTCTAATTTTTACTTTGGAAATTACAAAAATAATCAACATTGTAGTTATAACTAATACTAGTTTCAATCACATGTAATAAAATTCCATGTTGATAAAATAAGTCTAATTTTTCTTAACATGGCTTTCGGTTTGTCTATTTCAATATGTATAAATATGGTGAATCAACTTCACAAGTAATTGCTTATAATGGTTTATTGCTTATAACAGTTGATATATATATATATGAACTTAACCAAACATCCTCAAAGTTGTTGGAACTTAACTCTTATAATTACTTTAATACTTGCTTTCAACTCTAACATATAATATCATATCATTACATTACATTAATTACACATAAAATATTCTTTTACACATAATCTGCCAAAATATTGTTTGTTGTTATCATCATACTGTAAAAGGAACCGGACGACAAATTCAATGCATTTAGGGAATATTATTTGAGAAATGTCTTCATTTGGGGTTCAAGTTGTGCTGAATATTGCATTCAAGAAATGGAAACTCAAGTGAAGTGCATGTGGGTTATGGTGTTTATTGTGAGTATAGGCACTGCAGGGTTCCATAGAACTCAATAAATTTCAAAAAGTGTGGGGATTGAAACTCAATCAATAAAAAAAGGAGAAAATCAAAATTTGGAAGAATAAACAATTAATGTAAATAAAAACCCAAACAATTAATGTATGAGGGTTGCAGTTTATAAGATTATAAGAACTCAAGTGTTTGATAAAAGGGATTTAAATTAATCCCAAAGCTTTAATGTACAAAAGAAAACATGTGCAAAACTGTCAAAGATTCCATTGACAGTAAACAAAAATGGATTTGCTTTCACATATGAACTGCAAATTCCTTTATCAAAACAATGCTGAGTCTCAAAATTATAATGTAGAATTGGTTAGCTGTTACTTTCAAGTATCAAAATATATCTATTTTTGTTATGATTCACACCAGCTGACAGAAAGATTTCTTCATTTGTTGAGTAAATTAAAATTATTGAAGGTGTTCAAGGTCAAATATTAACTTAAATGTTACAATAATTAATGAAAAAGGAAGACTATAAGTGATTGTTGCATATCATACCATATATAGAAAGGAATAAAACAGTGGGACAACCAACAAAGTCAAGACTTGATTCATTTATCCGAGTGGCTGATTATTCACCACCACCCATGGCACATATTCTTGAGGTGGCTTCAGATGTGCAGCCTCGTTTGCATATTGCAGCAGAAGCTGCATTTTATTAATTTGGAAATTCAATGTTAATTAAATGCTAGGACATGCAGCCAACCTTATATCCAAATCCAGTAGTATAGCATTAATTTGTTGATTATCTCCTTGTAAGAACACGTTTATGCCCGGGCCCATTTTAACCAAAAAAACCAATTAAATTCAAATGAAAAACCCAAATAAATTAAAAATCCATTACAGTCCATAGTCCATTTAGAATGGCTCAATAGGCCCAATCAACCAACTAACCTTTAGCCCACTTACGACTCAAACAAACTATCTAAACCCAATTGCATTAATAGTCCCATGATTGAGCCCAATAAACCCAACTCTGAAAGCAGCCCAAATGGCCCAACAGCCTAAACCAAGCGACAAACCCTAGCCTCCAGCGCCGCTTCAGCACAACAAAAAAAAACAGAGGGCAGCAAAAGAAAAAAGAGAATGTATTTGGATTTTTTTTATTTTTTATTTTTTGGAATTCGGTTATAAAAACCGAAGCACAAATTTTTGTTTCCCTTCTTTACGATTTGCGAATACACGCACGATTAATTGAAAGAACAGAAAACATTTTTGAAGAGGTGATTTCTAATTTTTGATTTGATTCTTTTGGTTATTGTTTGAAATACGAAGAAAAGAAAGGAGGAAAAAAAAGGCTTACCAGTTGGTCACGGCGTCGGAGTCCTCCGTCGTCAGAACCGAGCCGAAACGCGGTCGAAAGCCACTTTTTCCTCCCTTTTTGATCTTGCGGGTTTAGACGAGAGCATAGGGCCTCCTGTTTTTGCGCGTGGTCGGTCATCTAAATCGGTGGTGATACGGCGAAGGCGAAAAAACCATGAAGGGTTTGATAAGGCCCAAACCCTAACAGAGAAAATAACACCCCCCCCCCCCCCATTTTCCCTTTTTTTTAAAACAAAATGGCAGAAATGAAGGATAAAGAAAAATTTTGGCCTTTATATGATGTAAAACAACGTCGTTCTGGGCCTGTTTCGTAGGCCTCAAAACGGCGCCGTTTTGGATGACCCGTGTGACCCGATCCACCTCCCGTCAAGATCCGCGCCTGTTTGCGATAAAAGGGATATTTTCGCATGAAGTCCCTCCACTTTTAAGGATTGTTTAGATTCGGTCCTATTTCTTTGTTCTTCTTTTTTAAAATTTTACCCTATCTTTGTACATTGTTCCATTTTGGTCCACATTGAAACGCAGCACATAAAGGCCAGGGTTATTTTCCCATTAGATCCTTTATATTTTCCGTGCTTTATAATTTGGTCCCTGCTCGCCCTTTCTTTTTTTAATTTATTGCATTTTTAATCCTCATTTATTTATATGCATTCTTGATTCTGTTTTCATTCATTTATTTAAAAATTATTCTTTTAATTCTATTTTTATTCCAATTGGGGCCTTTCTTTTATCTATGTATTTTATTTTTATTATTCTCAATTAATTTGTCATTCAATTTTAAATGGTTTTAACATATTTTTAAAATATTACTAATTGTCCAGTTTTTTTTATTTTTCTCGAATATCTTTTAAACTTATTTTAATATAACTTGTTTATTTTAAAATTCTCTTTTATGTATATATTTTTTTGATTTAAGATTTATATAATATGTTTAAATACTTTTATACCTCATTATTGTTCAAATTAAGCTATTTCTTGATATAGGCATATTATTCATATCTTTTACTTTATGGATCTTATTCATTTTGATGGATATTTTATCTGGGCAATTTACCTAAAAATACCCAAAAATTTGAAAAATTATGAAAATGGGCCAGTTTGTAGAAAATTTACGGGAAAGGGTCATTTCCCCCAAAAACGCGTCCACGTCAGAGCGTTTTTGGGGGAAACTAACCAAAAGCGCGCCCTCAGGGAGGCTTTTTGTCCACCTCAAAGAAAAACACGCCCACGTGGGCGCTTTTCTTTGAGGTGGACAAAACGCTTCCGGCGCTACTTGTCGATTCCGCAAAAACGCGTCGACGTGGGCGCCGCTTTTTGCCCCGCACTCCTGATGATTTTTTTTTTTTGAAGTTTTTGGCCCAATAGTCTCCGACAAAATAATTTTGAGGAGACGTTTCTAAACAAACAGTGGCCAAAAACAAAGATATCGTCTCGGAAAGCGCCCAACGTGGAGGCGCTTTTGCTACTGATAGTCTCCGCAAAATAATTTTGAGAGACGTTTACAACAAATAGTGGCTGCAAACGCTTCAAGCAGGGGTGCACTCGTCGCGATGCGTCTCGAAAAGTGCTCCCACGTGGATGCGCTTTTGCTACAATAGTTTCCGGCAAAATTAGGCTATAAATCAGTCAAATTTCATTCTGAGGTTGCATAAGGGAAATTGAGGCAAAGGGAAAAAAATTGAAAATGAGTGAACATATTAATGCTGTTATTTACTACGACGGTGAAGTTCGTGATACCGAAAATGGCGTTGTTTTCTTATCGGAGAACACAGCGCGACTGAGTTTTAATCGGAACATCGATTTGGTAGAAGTTCGAAAAAGAATTAGGCGTAAAATATTTGGAACAACGCCAATGAAAGTTCAGTGTATTAAGTATAGATTTTGCGCTTCGGTTGATCCGGTGAGGTATGAGTCGTTCGACATCAAAGGTGTTCGGGGCTTTGAGGCAATGGTGGAGACTCATCTTGCCAGTGGATCACCCTATATGGAGGTATAGGTAGAATTTTCATCTCTAAGTGATCTTTTTGCGACCTCGACATCTACTGCCGTTCGAGGGGAATACACGACCCCAAGCCGACACTTTGTAAGTGGGAGGCACAACACAGAAGTGCCCGTGTGCGGTCGTAGTATGGAAAACATAACCCCTGCACGACACTCGGTTGGTGGATAAGACATGTATATCCGTCAGTCGACGTCCGATGATAGAAATACGTATTGGGGACGTCGTCAACTTCTAGTGGTTGGCAATCCACATACGATTGGAATCTTTACGAAAGATGTTTAAGGAGGGATGATGTACTCCCGACGACATCCACTGGTGAGGGGCCCTCGTTTGTTGCAGGTTATGGAGGGTCGGACGATGAATCTGATGTGGATCCACCTCGGGAGCCGAGCGAAGACGGTGCGTGTTGGATTATTTTTTGAATCGAGCCGCTCCAATTGTACCAAAGACGTTGAGGCGCGGTTCGCGCGAAGAAGAAGAAGATCTGCTATTCAGGGCATACTCACCTCCAGCCCACATGCATAATGTCGATCTATTTCAAGATGATGCATTGGAGTTTCCTGAACTAACACACCGGACGCGTGACCGTATAGATTCTTCATTGGATTCGGACCAATTAAAAGTTGATAACCAATTTTCCAACAAGAATACTTTTCTTGCTGTATTGAAACAGTACATCACTATGAACGGGGTTAACTACAATATGGTTAAATCGAAGCTTGATAAGTTCGAGGCGAAGTGTACAGTGCAAGATGGCACATGTTCATGGAAAATCATGGCGTCGTTGAAGAAAAGGACAGGGTTGTGGGAGATAAAAAAGTACAAAGGTCGACATACATGCCTTGCCGGTACAATACCACTATGTGTTCAGTGATTTCGAATAACAGTAATAATATGTAATGTTGTATTGTTTAACGTACTTCGTTGACAGGTGTAACACAAGATCATCCGAAGATGAATTCAGACATGTTGGCTGACATAATAATCCCGGCGTTGAAGGCCGATTCAAAGACTACGGTACCGGCCTTAATTGGCAGTATTCGTAGCCAATTGAGGTACACGCCCTCTTATAGAAAGGCTTGGATAACCAAGCAGAAGGCGTTAGAAAAGTTACACGGTGGGTGGGACACTTCATATAATGAAGTGTGGCAGTGGTGTCAGGTGCTGGAGAGATATGTCCCAGGCAGCATAACAGACCTTGAAACGAAACCTGCGTACTACAACGATTGTCTGCTCCGTGGATGCACAGTGTTCAAGCGTCTGTTCTGGACATTTAAGCAATACCGAGATGCCTTTAAATACTGCAAGCTACTGGTACAAATTGACGGTACCTTTATTATGGTAGATATACGCATTGGCTATTGCTAGCTGTGGCACAAGACGGCTGTGGGAGAATCCTTCCGATTGCGTTTGCAATAACACCGGGGGAGTCAGCTGATGACTGGGACTTCTTCCTATCTAGGTTAAGGAGGCATGTTTGCCCCCAACCTGACATATGCGTTATATTGGATCGGGGTCCTGGAATACTTGCGGCAATAGAACGCCAGAGAAGCATGTGGCATCGCACACACCATCGATATTGCCTGAGGCATGTTTCATCCAACTACTATGGGCAACATCGATCTAAAAGACAGAAACAGTAAGTGACCAATATGGGTATGAAATGTCTATTGCTATAATTTCGTTTGTAATATTCAATTTATTCTCAATTGAAGAGTGGTATGTAATATTCGCTATCAACGTATATTGGCAGGGTATGAGATTAATAAAGACCGTTTTCACGAGATGCTGGCCAGTTTGCGCTCAGATAACACCGAAGGTGCAAGCTACCTGTGCAATATTCCTTTCGAACAGTGGACACAAGCATATAACGGCGGCCTACGATATGGGCATATGACCACAAACCTTACCGAATGCATAAATTCTATTTTGAAAGGAAACCGTCATCTGCCGATTACATCAGTTGTGCGAGAGACATATTTTCAGTTAGCGATACTATTTTCGAAGAGAGCAGCGAGTTATAGAGGGCAGATGGAAGGAGGCCATGTATGGAGCCCGAAGGTCTTGCAAGAAATAAACCGTGAGAAGGCACGGGCGAACACCATGCACACAGTGTATCACGACCGCGACAACCTATGGTTTCATGTCACAGAGTTTGATAGACCGAACCAAGGTAATGTTGGCGGCCATTATCGTGTACACTTGACAAATAGGACCTGCGACTGTGGGATATTTGATGCACTTCGTTACCCATGCGCCCATGTACTTGTGGCTTGTCAGAATCTCCGTCTTGATCCAATGAGATATGTCGACGAAGTGTATAAATTAGAAAACATGTACAACGTGTGGAGACACGTATTCCCACCAGTCCCAGATGAACGTAAGTGGCCATTGGTATCGCTTGCACCGTATAAGCTGTTGCCGGATAGACAATTGAGGCGCAAACCAAAAAGTCGACCTTGCTCGTCTAAAATACGCAACAATATGGATATCCGAGAAACAAGCAACCAAAGTCGGCTGTGCGGATGGTGTAGGAACCTGGGCCATACATCTCGCTCGTGTCCAAATCGGAATAGTTGACCGTGTTCTTAGGTCTTTTGTCTCATGGCGGCTATGTAATATCTATTTTTTTGGAGGAAAACGGTGAACTTTTGTACAATAACTTTTATTTTATTAAAAAAATTAAAATAAATTTAAAAAATTAAATTATAAAGAAAAAAGTTAAACTCAAATTTTATTAAATATATTAAAACTTAATTACAAAAAAAATTAAACCAATTCTATTTTGTCAAAGGTATTAAAATTTAAATAAATTAAAAATTTTAAATTATAAGGAAAAAAGTTAAACTCAAATTTTATTAAATATATTAAAACTTAATTACAAAAAAAAAATTAGACCAATTCTATTTTGTCAAAGGTATTAAAATTTAAATAAATTAAAAAAATTAAATTATAAGGAAAAAAGTTAAACTCAAATTTTATTAAATGTATTAAAACTTAATTACAAAAAAAAAAAACCTTAATTACAACTCAAATTAGGGGGTTTAGGGTTTAGTGCTGATGCCGGTGGGAACCAGTGCCATACGAGGGCGGTCGACGGTTATGCGCTGGATTCCTCCTTCTTCTGGCTTCCGGCGGGGGTTGTGGAACCTCGGGCAGGGAGTCGGGTTCCTCCGGCAGTGGGTCTGGTTCTGGATGTTGCGATGGTGACCCACTCTGATAAAATATTGACGCCGGAGGTGTTTGCATAAACCACGGCGGGGGTGACTGCATCCCGAACGGAGAAGGAGCCTGGCAGAAAGAAGTGCTCCCCGACGGCGCTTCCTCTGAACCCACATGCGACGTCGGCCTCACCATCGGTGGCGTGAGTGAAGTCGGGAACGGACTCGAACCCGGCCATGCACTCCAACCTGGGCTAGGACTAGGAAACTGAAACATATATGGGTTAGGAGGATACATATAAGGGGACACACCTGGCATGAACGGTAGATGCTGTGATATCGGTGTTGTCGGCTGAACTGATGGGCCCGGTGACTGTGTAGGCGCTGTTGTTGGGCCCGGTGACTGTGTCGACGCTGATGATTGCCTCGCATCATCACCCCTTCTCCTTGGATGTAAAGGGGCCAGACGTTCCCTTCGCTCGCGAAGTTGCCGTCGCCTCTCTTCTTCCGACAACAGATACGGCTTGCCATGGATCCTAAACCATGGCATGTACTCCGGCACACACGCTAACTCCAAAACGACTATCGGTTCTCGGTCAGGTAAATAGTCATATCGGTTCTCCCACGTCTCGATATGTTCTGACCAAAATCTTGGCCAATTCGTGTGTGTTTGCCGTAAGTCTACTTTGTGCTCATCATCGAGCACCTCTGGTGGCACGGGAATCGGTTGCCGAAATCTAAATTGCCGCAGAACCCGATCTGCCTGGTGCATCTCCACGGTCGCGTAGGTGATCAATGAGCCTTTACGTGCCAACCGTTCGGATTTTGGAGGAACTCCTTCGAAATTACTGCACGAATTTCTGGCTCGTTGTACGGTGTCCATTGAAACTATATTAACATTACGAAAATATTAGTTATATACCAAATATTAGACACTACATACGAAATACTAAATTATAATAACAAAATTTGAAACTTACTTGTGATTCCGACCTTTGGTCCAACAGGAGCCGTATATCCTCAAGCGAGTTAGGTATTCCAACATGACTCGCTGAATGGTTTTACCTAATTAAATAAACTTTTAGCATGCAATTATACTATAAATCTATGAAATAATTGTAAAATATGATATTAAATTTACCTCGTTATCAGTGGGAATGAATATGAGTGGTCGAGTCGAGGGCGTAAAAATGGAAATCGAAACCATGCCCATGACTGCAGTAGTGATAGGCAACCTCCGATTTTTACTTTACTCGGTCGCGTCGCCCCGCACATCTCCCGGTATAACCTCGACAGCACGGTAGACCCCTAACTCAATTCACCGACTGCTCTGAAATCAACAAGTTTCAGGAGCCATCTTAGGTGGACGAGGTTTCTAGAAAGGTCCGGCATCAGATAGCCTCCAATTATTTGAAGAATGTATGCCCGAGCATACCGTATTCTTTCTACTTCGGTCAAACCGTCGTTCGGCTCCGAGAATGTGTCTCGTAACCACGCCATATCGATCCGAGCTCCTTGAATTCTATCTGGAATGGCACCCAGAAGCTCGTAGCATACGGCCATCCAATCGGTAGATGTTACGGACCCGGTGACTACCGACCCGTCCACCGGTAATCCCAACTGCAATTGTACATCTTCTAGAGTGATTGTACACTCTCCGCATGGCAGATGGAAAGTGTGGGTCTCAGGTCTCCACCTCTCAATCAACACACTGATCAAAGCGCGCTCCAACTTGAACCCCGACCTATCGCGTGGCCACGTGCCAAAAACCCGCTTCCCGCAGTAATTTCTCGATCAACGGCGATGGGGACCATGCATGTTGCGAATATAACATTCCAACACCCGATCTACAGACTGTTTAAAAAATAATAAAATTAAAAATTAATTAAAATTTCATAATTGGAAAAAAAATTAAATAATATTGCAAAATTAAAATTAAAACTTACTATTTTCATTTGCTCAACGGAGATGTGTTTGTCGTCTAGGCGAAGTAATTCCCCGGTCATTGTAATTCGCTTTAAAATTTTACGAAAAAAATATATTAAAAAAATTATAAAGCGCTTTTATAAATAGTAAAGGACTATTTTGAAATTTGAGCGTAAATTTCAAGGACCTTGAGAGAAAATTGAGAGAATATTGAGAAAGGATTGAAATGTGAAGAAAATAAAGGGTGGGGGGTTTTATAGTTTTTTTTTTCCTGACTGTTGGGGAGCCAACGGTCAAAAAAATTTGATCGTTGGGGCTAAAGCGCGCCCTGTAGGACGCACTTTTGCCACCTAAGCAAAAGCGCACCTACGTGGACGCGTTTTTGCCGAGGTGGACAAAAACGCGTCCTACGAGTGCGCTTTGCTAGCTTTATCCCCCCAAAAACGCGCTGACGTGGACGCGTTTTTGGGAGAAATGGCCATTTCCCGTAAATTTTCTACAACCTGGCCCATTTCCATAATTTTCCAAATTTTTGGGCTTTTTTAGGTAAATTGCCCATTTTATCTAGTATATTATGTAGATTTTCATTTATAATGCTTTTTTTAAATTTCATTTGTGTACTATTAGTTAATATATTTTAATTTTTGGTTTAAGTATGTTATTTTATGCACTACTTATTTTAATTTTCTTTTTATATAATATTTGTTTTAAAATTCTTTAATATATTACCATTTGATATATTGTTTAGTTTATTAAAATCTCTCATATATCACTTGTTTTAAAATTTATATTCATATAATTTGTTGTTTGTATAACATAATATGTTGCTATTGCATAAACTTTAAATTGCTCTCTTGTGCTTTCATTATGGCCATGTATTTTTATATTGTGATTGCGATTATATTTTTGCTTTATTATTGTATTGTGATTAAGATTTCCTATTTATTTGTGAAAATTGTTCATTTTTATCTAGACAAACCAATAAAATACATTTTGAGTCAATTTTAAAATTAAGTATTTCAAAGTAAGGCAATATTTGTGTGTTTGGAAATTCGAGAAATCGTGCCCTATCGTGCTAGGTTTCGGTTTTCTGTTTGACCAAATAACTAAATATCCTTTTAATCGCATATTTTAAAAATCAAAGATATCTCGGTGTCGAGGTATAAACATGTCATATCCTAACGTGCTGGATGTGATGTTTTTATTCCTTTGGAACGAGTGAATCTTGAGATTCAATTCAAAATTAATTTAATATTCTTTAAAAAGTATCGCATCTTAAACATTTTCAAGTTCTCAACACAATGATACTAATTAATCAATTTGGTACCAATTTTGGACGTTGTGAGGGTGTTAATCCTTCCTCGCACGTAACCGACTTCCGAACTCTTTTTTTTTAGATTTCGTAGACCAAAATTATTGTTTTAATAAATCTAAAATGTTTATTTAAATAATCCATCTCAAGGTGACCCGATCGCACCTTGAATAAAGGATCGGTGGCAACTCCATTCTCATTTTAAAAAGTCGATCCCCGCTTTTCAAAGCATTAAAAAATAGTTTCGACACTCCTCATTCAATCTCAGCTTTTCACTATAATTTTTCCACAGTGCTTCAACTGGCCTCGTTTTAACCTTTGTTGCTCCGTGCTACGAATGAATTCCACAGTAGAGTAATTAAACACGAGTTGGGGACAAGTACAAATACTTTGGCTAGTAGAATTTACCACATATGACGCATATTGTTATCATCCCTAAAAAACAACTATACACCACCTTAAAAAATGATTTGCATGAAGATTGCAAAGATAATAAAATTGTTTATTTATTTATGTACGAAGGTTGCAGTTTACTGGCCCTCAGATGAAAAGGATTTAAATTAATCCCAAAGTTTTAATGTGCAAAAGAAAACATGTGCAAAAGTATCAAAGATCCCATTGACAGTAAACAATATAAATGGGATTACTAAGTGAATGCCTAAGAAGTTGATTTCATGCATGGTAAATTATTAAGATATAAAATTATACATTATTTATATATATTAAAACCAACCACAACAGCATCAAAACAATTTAGAAGAAATGGATTTACCTACCATAATGTTAATGTAGAATTGTTTAGCTGTTATTTTCATGCATGAAAGCTAATCCAATTTTGCTAATCATTTTATTAAATTGTGCATTATCATTAACCCATTGAAAGAAGCAAAATATTTTTATTCAGTACTCAAATTAAATTTAATTTCCTTTCACAACAATCTGTCGAAATATTATTTGTTGTCATCATCATATTGTAAAATGAACCAGACACTAAATTTAATGCATTTAGGGAATATAAAGATGCAAGACAAGAAACTAGATATAATCACAAGACTTTGGCAATTTTCATTAAAATCTGTAGTATTTTGTCAATGTTTTCCGCCATAATTGTGCGTTATCAATAAAAATAAAAATAAACAGCACAAAATCAAGGCAAGGCACATTACTCGACTAACATGCTACCATTGTAGTTAATAGAAACAATAATGAAGATACAGAGCACACACATTGTTTGAAAAGTTGAAAATTTTCCACTTATCAATGTTAGAGCTTTGAATTTCACAGATAATGCTTTTTTTTAGGATATATAATGCAAAACTTTGTAAACCCTGTTATGCATTTGGAGCTAATTTACATTTCCCCACTTTTGAAGTTTATTCATACAAAATGGTATTTTCAAACTATGGCAGAAATCTTATAGTTACACTAACCAAATAAAAACAAACATAAACTGAACAATTCTCCAAATCCACAAACCAGGCAAAGGCCAACATCTCAAACATATAATTCGAACAATAATAGCAATATTAAAAAGCTCATAACAAAAAATTCCTATTACATCTTACACCTTTATGTTATGGTTCCTATCCTTCTTCATATTCAATATTTTATTTGATGCATCTCCAGCTGATCAACATATTATATGTTCCTCTGGCTCTTGTATTCCATTGATACCAACCAAGCTCTCAACATAAGCATGAAGAGAGATGGACAGCAGAAAATGATCTTGATAGGTGATAATCTCAAACTCCTTAAGTTCTTGAGTGGACGGGTCAACTAGGAATATTTCCTTTTTTGAGCTTATAAGAAACAATTTACCATTCTCCCCAAACCCCAGTGGGTGTACAAATGGAGGAATAGATTTAATACTGAATTGTTTAGTCCATACTCCATAAATCTACAGACGTGTAAGTTTCTTTCTAAAGGTAAAAAATAACACTGAGTGATCCATTAAACACCAATATAATATAATATTTTGGTGAATACCCAACGAATTCTGGGATAGATAAAATCGAGAACTTCTCATTCCTCAGGTCAAATGAAAGAATTATTTCTCTAAAACCATCATATTCCCCCGTTATTGTTTGCCAATAGCAAATTCCATCTAGGTAATTATTTCCCAAAATTATATAAGTTGGTTTATAATTAGGAAATGGAATTTCCTTCCAAGAATCACTTCTAAGTGAATACAACTCAACTTGGAGCACATTTGGGAACTCAAAATCACGATATATTTCTCCTTCCTCACTGTTAAAGTTTGGCCTGCAATGCAACAGGAAACCAGCATGCAGAAGCAGCATTGGAGCAGAACCAAGTGCAGCAGCTTGTTTAGTTACTTTGTAATGTATCCACAAAGTTAGTAGGATTAGTTTGTGATTTGAATTTGATGTAATAGCTGATATGTCAGCTAGCTTTTGCTTGTAATTCAAAGTTGTATTAGTTAATCTTAGTGGGAGTAGTTAAGTCATTAGGTAACTTTCAACTCTTCTTTGTAATCCATGTATATATTTGCATTACAATGAAATGGATAACAAGTTTTTCAGCCATTATCTTATGTGTTCAAATTCTTCTTTACAAAGTCTTCTCTTCTCTTAGTTTTGCTTTGCTTTCACATGTGTTTACATGCAAAGTGTTGCATATGTTTCTGCATTATTCCAACACTCACAAATATCAAAAGTAAGAGTAACAAATCGTATGACTTTGTAGTCATCAGTTTTAGAATCAAACCCGAAAGCAATGTCGTGAAAAGAAACGTCATTTAAAATACGATAACCTTTGATGCAGGGATGATATGAAGGGCGTTGGACTGATGATGGTGGAAGGATTTTAAACTTTCTGGTTGGTGGGTTCCAAATGGCAGCCTTATCAGTTGAAGAATCATGTAAACACAATAATCCATGAGAAGCACCACAAACAGAGACTCCATTCTTAAAAAGGGGCAGGTAAACGTCTTGTTTTACTAAAAAATTCTCTTTTTCGGTTGAAAGTTGAGAACTTGAGATAAATAAGGTTGGAAGATGTCACTATCATACCGTTTGAGAAGTAGATTAAGGTCGTCGTTTTTAAGGTGGTTGTGATGATGTTTGGAAATGAAATGAGGAGTTTGAAAAGAAGAACACCAATACTTACAAACACAGTTGAAGCGAGTAAGGGATTTAACTGGAAGCTTTGACAGAATTTCCATCTCCAAAGCTTCTGGCAATTCAAATCTTGGCTTCTGCATCTTCCTCTTTTGATTTTCTTTTTAATTGACTAAGAGGATAAATAAGCAAGCAAAATGGGAGTTGGTAGGTCGCATCTACGGTTCAAACCTTAACCATGAAGCAACGAAGCATAAAAGGTAAGCATTTGATACATTTTAGGCAAATTTCCTTATTTGCAGGTTTATCCATATCAAGAAGGATTAAGATAAACTATAATATTTACCTTGTAATCTCTAACCAGTCCCAAATTTACTGGCAAAAAGAAGATAAATTAGTTTTTAAGAAAATCAGCGAAGTTTAATTTTTATACAAAAAAATATTAAAAATATGATCATTGGTAGGAGAACACCAATAAAACTTAGTAACTATTCAAAGAATTTAATTATGTCACATTTGGCGTCTAGACTTTCGTAAAATAACAAATGTGTTATTTGTATTTTTAAAAAAAAATATGCTGTACTTATATTATTGATATGTATTTTATTATAGTATATGTGTTTTCATAAAATGTTTAATGTGGGACTTATATTTTGAGAATGTCTAATGTGATTAGGGCTGAGCAAGACTCGTTTTGATTTTAAAAAATTAAAAATTTTGAAATTTTGAAATCAAATTGAGTTATTTGGTTTTTTCGAGTCAACTCGAATAAGTAATTCTAGTTTCGAGTTCAAGTCGAGTTAAATTTTACAATTCGAATAACTCAAATAATAGATTGGTATAAACACACATTTGGTCCTTATCAATTTTGAAAATAAGCAAAATGGCCTCTCTTGACAAAAATTACAAACAGAAAACAAAATATTTATGAAAATTCCAAAATTTATATTTTTAAAAAATTATAAAATTTAAAAAATATTAAAAAATTTAAAGAATGTATAAAAAAAATTAAAAATGCTAAAATAATTATTTTTGAGATTAAATAAATAAATTAATGATTCAAGGTTATTATAATAAAGTATTTTTCTTCTCTTGTTTTGCTTGGTGTTATTACTTACACAAGGAAAGGAATTGACAAATCTTTTGTGTTATGGGTTATGAATGGAGGAGTATGGACTACAATTTAGTGTTGAATCTATTCCTGAAGTTGTCAACCTATTGGGGTTTTGGAAAATGGTGAATTGTTTGACCCCTCCACCCAAGAGCTTAAGGTGCTTGGGATCAATACTTACCTAGATCATCATCGAGAGTTCATCTCCTTTTTTGCTTATGTTGAGACCTTAGTTCCAATCAGTGGAATACAAGAGCATGAAGATTATATAATACGTCAATTAGTTGGAGATGCATCAAATAAATATTGAATATGAAGAGGGATATTCATCAAATAGATGCTAAATATGATGATGGATAGGGAACTGAAACATAAATGTGTAAGACGTAATGAGCATTTTTCTCTTGATATGCAGTTTATGTGGACTATCGTTACTTGTGAGCTTCTTAATATTGTTGTTATTGTATAGACTATATGTATGAGATGTTAGCCTTTTTGTGGTTTGTAGGTTTGGAGAATTGTGTTCTGACTTTTAAGACATTTCGTTACTTTAATTATGGTATTTCAGTTTTGGCTTGTTTTTAGTTGCTTGGAGTTCTAGTTGCAGATTTATGAATTATGGTGTCCTTTGATTAGCTTTCCAAGGCACAGCCGATTCAAGATGCAACTTCTAAGAGGATCGTTGTATCTTTCATATATTTAGATATGATGTCATCAGATTCCTTCGTATAGCTAACATTACAATTGTATCTTTCGTATATTTAGATAGTTGTCTGTCACTTTCACTAAACCATGTGACAAATTTACAAAGATATATTCTTAAAAAACAATTATACACTAACATAGAAAATGATTTACATGAAGATTGCAAAGATAATAAAATTGTTTATCTATTTATGTATGGAGAAGTGTTGGTAATCGCAATATATATATATTCAGAATATTTTCATTTACGGGAAATCTGACTGCGGCAGAAAATATTTTTAAAATATTTTTGGTTGAGGAAAATCTTTTACTATTTTTTAAAATTGACACTGCTATTTTACCGTTTTGCTTTTTAGAAAACTGTATAAATAAGAAGTCAGTCTCCTCATTTTACACAGAACACAACAAGAGAAAAACGTCTTCTCTTTGTTCTCTAAATTCTGGTGTTCTGCGAAATTACACGAGGGGAAATTGGGTTTTAAGTGAGACCACCTGTGACCCCTCCAATCTTTTTTGGGAATTGAACTTAGTGCGATTTTGCCGGTTTTCTTTCAGTTTATTTTCCAATCAAATTTTCAACCAATTGATTTTGTTTTTTCGGTTTCAATTCCTTTCGAGAAGAGCAATACCACTTGTGTTCCACATTCTTTATTCGGGTGTACAAATATTGAAGTACTGTATTAACCTTGGAAGGTGAAGTTCATTACACGATTACACCAATCAAGGCAAATTTTATTCTAATGCAGTGGTTCTTCCACGACACAATGATTGCTTTATGTATTTGCACTCAGCTTGTTTTCTATCGGCGCTAACAGTTTTATTTTGAAGTAGTCTATTTCCAATAATTTAGAAGCAAACTATACAACTGTTTAAACATAATCGTTTTCATTTCTTGCTACTGGGATCAATGAAGGCTCCTACAGGCAATCAGTTTGAAGGCACCTGAGTAGTGCAAAAGAGTGCCTAAATAGTGTTGGAGTGGTTGCAAGCTCTATCTGTGTTGGCTAGTAGGCCATTGCAATTAAAATGGACTTGGAAGGCCTAACGAGATTGAGTCGAAATGGGTCGAAGGTCCCTTGAGTTTGAATGGGTCTGAGGACCCTTGAGTTTTAGCTAGTCAGAGGTCCCTTGAGTTTGGGTTGGTCGGAGGACCATGAGCGAATCATTGGATTATGTTTGGGATAGGGCTTACGATGCCCTTATCCATGATAAGCTACTAATACATGAGATTTGTGGAACTAGCTCAAGCGTCACTAAGTTTTTTAACTAAAATAAATTGGAGGATTATTGAGTTCGAGAGCTTAAATAAGAAAACTAGTGGGGGATGTCTTGTTTAGGCAACTTATGAGTTTACATGAATAAGCATTAGAATCTGAAATTAAGATTGAGAACAACCTAGTTTGGTGGTGCTATATATGTTGTGGTTAGCCAATATGGCCACACCCAATAGGGTGACCATGGAGGGCCCAAGAAGGCCTAAGTTGGGGATGGCCAATGTGTCCAAATTTCCCAAGTTGAGAACTTTTTGTGTCTGTGTTACAAGGGATGGTTTCCATAAACCACGTCCAGAGGGATGCATCCAGCGAGATGCCACAAGAGTGCGATTGGTGTCACATCTAAAGGGAATTTTTTTTCTAGTATAAAAAATATGGTAATATTTAGTTGACAAAGGGTCATACCATTAAAGGCTCCTCAAGGTTGTAACTTGATAATTATGTGTTGTGGCATTGAGTCTAAGTGTTCAATGGAGGAATGGGCATAGAAAAGACTACACCAATGATTGAGATAAGACTTAGTTCGAGTCTATATCCAATGCACATTGAATGAACCATAACCATGGGTTTTGAAGGCCAAAGATGGACTTGAAAATGTCAACTCGATGTAACAAGGTTACTAAAAGTGTGTCTTCATGTCAATGAAGGCATCAACATGGTAAATGGGGGAGTGTCATGGTCTACAATTTACTATGCTAATTATCAAGGTTAAGCTTTCCCCAAATGGTCTTGAGTGAAATTAAAGTACAATAATTTAAAAGTTGGAATTTGGAATTTTTCAGATACCCTACAGTCTTAGAGGGATGTGATGCAAACCGGGTAACTGATAAAGTTAGTTTTATAAGTGGGTCTATTTTTACTTTAGGTGGAGTAGCTATATCTTGGAAGTTTTCTAAAAAGATGTGTATTGCTCGCTTCATGATGGAATCAGAGTTTATAACTCTTGAATGAGTCAAACAAGAGGCCGAATGCCTTAAGAATCTACTTACAGATATTTCTTCATAGGAGAATGGAGTTCTTGCTTTGGAGTACGTGAGGTTTGAAAGGAACCTAGCTGATCCACTAACCAAATTGTTAAGTAGGAAAATGGTTCTTGATTCTTCGAAGGGGATAGTTCTTAAAGCCCAATAATTGAGGAATTCATGGTAGATACCCAACTTAGTTCTCTAAGTTCAATGTGGTCAAACGAAACCATGAAAAGACTCATAATGTACATTCTACCTATCCTTGTGGTGAACGATGTACATGCATAAGGTTGAGTTATCACTCTTAATGAATTCATACCCCAGGATTTGGGTGGTCCTATTGTGAAGGACTCGATGAATTCACTGACATGTGAAGTTGAGTTTATTAGTCTTAATGAGATCATATTCCAGAGTTTGGGTGGTCCTATTGAGATGAACTTGATGAATTCACCGAATTTGAATTTGAGAGGATGAATTTAATAAATGCTCTTAATGATTTTATAGTCCTGATTCGGGTGGTCTATATTGAGATAGACTTGATGAAATCACCTATGTAAGTGTGAAGAACTAGCCACCTTCTATGAAAAACATTTTGCAGTCTTGCTAGAGCACTTACCAACATCTCGAGGTATATTGGCTAAATTGTTAATCTATCGCGGAACTCAATTAGACCTAAGATTAGTCGTGTGTTATGAGTTTACTACTATTTTAACGAGTTCCATATTCGTTCACTTGTTAAGAGAATAATTACTCATTTCATTGTGTATTAGAACTAATCTAACAGATCCTACTACTTAAGTGGCTAATTCCACTACTACTTTTTAGCTTTTCTCTCCTAGAAGTACTTTGGACAACTTAATTACGTTTTCACCCCTCCAACACATGAAAAGCCCTGCCAACCCCCTCGATACGTCACTGGTCACAGTTGACATTCTCTCTTATTTGGACCAAGAATTTTAACCTCAAAATATAAAAATTCAGTCTAATCCCTCTCTCTGGATTGATACCCAACAAATTCTCAGTCCAATTTAATTAAAACAACCACAACTTCATGGTCAATTGAATTCTTTAAATAACCCTTGGGATCATGTTTAAAACTTCAAAATAACTTGTAAAGGATTAATATTTATATAGAGAGAGTTTAAATTATATTAAGATGATACTAAAAAATGTATTCAATACAATAAAAAAAACTAAAAAAAAAGTATTTGATAAAAATGTACCGCCTCATATTGTTTTAAAATATTTCTAATTATGTCAAAAAAATATTTCTAATTAATATTATATCCTTTCTAACACTTACCATATCTCTTTAATAGTATTTTAACCCTAATTAGTGTTGATTAATTAAATACATTTAATGTTAAAAATTAAATAATATTAATAATTAATATTAGTAAAGCAAGGCTTACGATTTTGTTTGTTCAATTAGATTAATAAATTATAGTATAATGGGTTAGAATTTAGAATTTTAAAATTTTATGATTTTAGAAAAAGGGTTAAATTAAGATTTAGGGTTTAAATGGGTTTAAGATTATAGGTTCAAGGATTTTAGAATTTTATAAAATAGATTAATTTTAGAGTTAAAAATAGTAATAAAGTTAATTAATTTTATTTGAATTCTAATTTATAGGATTATCTTATTCCAAGTTAAATTTATATAATATATATATTACCTACCCGAAAACAAGAACCCCATCAGCCCACAAAGATGGTGTGGGGTAAAATCGAAAAAAGACAATTTGGGCAAAAGATAGACTGGATTTTTATAAGCTAATGCTTAAACTGTGGATTAGTTTTGTATATATGGCTATCTGAGATAGATGTTATACACAGAAACAGGGTGTAATTGATGACTTAATGGTTTGGAATCTCGAAAACGATGTTCTTAAATAGTAGGTATAGCAGCTGACACATGATTTTTTCTCTAGTTCCATGTCCATTGTAATGGGCGGTATTATCAACTTGTTTGGGTATAAATTGTTGAGAAGTGTCTTCCTCTGAGTTCAAGTTGTAGACAAGTATAGCTGGATATTGCATTCAAGAAATGGAAACTAAAGTGAAGTACATGTGGGTTGTGGTGTTTGTTGTGAGTATGAGCATTGCAGGGCTCAATGGAGTGGATGCAACTCATGATTACTATGGTCTATGTGGGAAACATGACATCGAGAAGGAGGCTCAGAAGCTGGCTCCATGTACATACGCAGCCAAATACCAGAGAGCTCTTATTTCTGAGCATTGCTGAGCTATAATAGAGAAAAAGCTCAACAATCCAGAGTGCCTCTGCGCTATTATGCAAACTCGTACCGCATACGATACCGGGGTGTTATAGTATAATATGAGTCACGTGTTTTGCATTGTCAATAGATAGCTAACAATATTTGTTAGTACGTTATCATTCTGGTATAGCTAGCTGGTAGTCTGTTAGGCATTGTTGCCTATATATACATGTATTAAGACTTTGAAGAAGGGTAGATTCAATTTACAAATAATATCATCATTTTCTATTCAATATTCTTTAATGGTATCATTTGCTGGGTTAACAATTCCTGGCGTGCAATCATGGCCATGCATACCGCTGATACTGGTCTTGTTGATGCTCCTGAGTCTTCCTTCTCCGGTGATCAGGTAGTCAGTTTATTTCCTCATCATGAGGTTGTCAAATTGGATGGCAGTACGTTCCTCCAATGGCAAAAGCAAGTCCGTCTCATCCTTGTCGGTTATGGCTTAGAAGGATTTCTAAAATGGCTCTGTTATTGCTCCTGACAAATTTGCTCAAACTATTGATGGATCTCGTGTTATCAATCCAGCCGTGATAGCATTCAATCAACAAAACAGTTTGCTTACCTCGTGGTTACTATCCACTATTACTCCTTTACGTCTTCCTTCATTTAATCATGTTGAGACGGCCTCGGATGTTTGGACGACAAACCACGGCTCTTTGTCACGATATACTCGCACCAAACAAATTCCGTTAAGCGCCATGCTCTTCATTCGCTTAGGAAAGGTAATCTCTCGATCTCCGATCTTGTTGATAAGATGCAGGGATTGTGTGCTCTCTTGGAGGCATCGGGATCCGTGGTTTTCGAGGATGACCGAATCGACTTACTTTTGGCAAGTCTTCCACCTGAGTTTGGTGCCATAATCTCGTCGATCTCTCTTTCTCCGGTCTCCTTGCCTCTTCAACGTGTTGTGGATACCTTGCTCGATTCGAACAGTGTCAAGAGCGTGTTACTCAAGATGTTATTGTTGCGGCAAATCTGGTCGAACGTTTCTCCTCTGACACGGCGGAGGCTCCTGGTCGTGGTGGTCGATCCCTCGCTTGTGGATGGGATCGCGGGTTTCTCCCTTGCGTTCAATGCCAAATCGGTAGCCGCTATGATCATTTTGCACAACGATGTTTCTACCAATACTGACATGATGATCAGACTCGTGACGATCGAAATACTTGGCCTGGCATTGGTGCGAATTCTGGAAGAGAGAATGTATAGAATGAAATTTGAAATGGTCAGTCAACAAAATAATTTTAATTCAAAAGAGGGGTGTGGTTACCAAAATAGTTGGCCGGTGGTGGATAAATGTGATACACATGGGCCGCGGGGTGCAAGACCACTTTCAAATGGCTTTCCACCTTTTCAATTTGCAAGGCATGATTATGGTGGGCCATCTAATGCTCATTTTAATGTTGGTTTTTCTAATAATGCATGGCGTGATTATGGTGGACCCCCTGATGCTCATTTTAATACTCAATTTGATGGATAATCTGGGTCGCATGGTCATGTTTCAGCATCTGGGCTGCATGGTCATATTTCAGCAAGTCCTCATGGGCTACATGAAATTGGACATAATCCTGGGCCTTATGGACCGGTTCAAACACGAATTTCGGAAGACCAAAATTTTTCTACACCTAATGCCTATTGTGTTACTATTTATCCGTCTCGGGAAATTGGTGATCCTACTATTCCATATCGCACAAAACTGAGAGCTCGAGTTTTTTCTGTTGATTCCTCTCCGTACGACTCCTCTCAATTTATTGGACTACCTCCGCGGGTTTTTGACTTACATGCATCTAAATATTCTGATGCCACAGCTTATGATTCGAATTCCAATAATACAAATTCGCATGTTCCGTTGCCAGTAGGAGGTGCGACTTGATGCCCAGACTCGGGTGCTACTCACCACGTGTGTCAGAATACGTCTGCTCTCAATTCTTCTAATCCGTATATAGGTAACTCTGCACTTAAAATGGGTAATGGCGTCTCTACTAAGATCGCATTTATTGGGAATTCATTGTTTGCTACAGAGAAGAAAGTCTTACACTTATCAAATGTTCTTAACCAGTTTACTTTGTATGTTCTTGTTTATGTGGATGAAATTATTGTCACTGCAGATTCCACTGCTGCAATTGATAGTTTTATTCAGCAGCTTAATGACAAATTTGCTCTTAAAGATTTGGGTGAGCTTCATTATTTTCTAAGGGTAGAAGTGCATAAATCTGCTTCTGGTAGTCTTCATTTGAATCAGCATAAATACATTAAAGAACTTCTTAATCGCTGTTCTATGACTAATGCGAAACATGTTCATACACCAATGGTCAGTTCGCCTATGATGTCTAACGATGAAGGTGAACGACTTGCTGATCCAACTGAGTATCGGAGTTTGGCTGGAGCTCTTCAGTATATTGTGTTAACACGACCAGATATTTCGTATGCGGTGAATCGGGTATGTCAGTTCATGCATGCACCCACTACAGTACATATGACAGCTCTTAAGCGTATCCTACGATATCTACGTGGCACACTGTCTCATGGTCTGATGTTTCGTCCATTGGATAGACTTATATGCAGATGCGAACTGGGGTCTTAATTTTGACAATCGTCGCTCTACCACAGGATATTGTGTTTATTTTGGGAATACCCCTATCTTATAGTGTTCCAAGAAACAGCCAGTTGTTTCTAGATCCACAGCTGAAGCGGAGTACTGGAGTTTGGTTGGAGCCACTAGTGAGATTGCGTGGCTTGTGTCTCTTTTGTCCAAATTAAAACTCCCCTCTATTGATGTTCCTACTGTATGGTGTGATAATAGTAGTGCGGTTGCTGTTGCAGCTAATCCAGTTCTGCACTCCAAGTTTAAACATGTGGAACTTGATTTATTTTTTGTTCGCGAAAAGGTGGCTAATGGAGACTTGGTTGTTGGTGAAGTTCCGGCAAGTGACCAGGTTGCGGATATTCTTACTAAGCCATTGTCTGTATCCTTGCTTACTCGGTTTCGTCTTGTTCTTTAGATTGTACCTCTGGAGGAAGCTAGGTGAATGTTATAGTATAATATGAGTCACGTGTTTTGCATTGTCAATAGATAGCTAACAATATTTGTTAATACGTTATCATTCTAGTATAGCTAGCTGGTAGTCTGTTAGGCATTGTTGCCTATATATACATGTATTAAGACCTTGAAGAAGGGTAGATTCAATTTACAAATAATATCATCATTTTCTATTCAATATTCTTTCACGGCGTAAGGCCAGAAGTTACCGTTACCATTCCAAAACGCTGCAACATTGCTGTTCGTCCGGTCGGTCACAAGTGCGGAGGTGCGTACAATTTTGCATGTTGTAGTTTTCATTACCTTGACTTTAGGCATATAATACTTTAATTGATAGTGTTGGTTTCATTCTGATGAAGCTATTGTTTGATTATTTGTTGCAGGTTTCCCATTTGTTTAAGCCTCAACACATCCAAATACCTAAGTACCTGAACACATCCAGCAATCTAAGTATGGTGGATTCATTGTGACATCCATCTAGCAGTTTAAGCTTAATAAAATCTGCAGTTTACTTTTTAATCATTGAGCAAATAAGTAAAAGGTGCAGTTGTTTCTTTCAATAATACTAAATAAAAAGTTACTATTTGTCTTTTGCAAATCATCCGAATTTGAAAATTCATCTTCACTATTAACTACATCTATTCATCCAAGGCTCCCGAAATTTGAGATAGTTTAAGTAAAAATATTAGATTCGAAAAATAGGTTCGGGTAAAAAAATTAGACTTGTCTAAAAAATGGATCGAGCTTGAGCCCAGCCCGATCTGGCTCATTTTTAAGTTTATAATATTTTATATTATGTTATTTTTATTTATTATGTATTTTATAACAAATTAAAAAATAAATCTATACTAAATATATAATATTACTCTAATATAAACATTAAAATAATGTTAAGATGACTATATAAAAATTTTCAACAAATAAAAAATAACGGAACTAAGATGGATTTGAGTTAAAAAAAATTCAAATATTTAGGCTCATATTTCAGATTAGGCTTAAATAAATATAAAATACATTAATATAATACTTTAAACCCGACCTATATCCAACTCAAACCAATAAACACCTCCACTATTAACGAAAGTAATAATAACATATCGTATGAATTTATAGTCATCGGTTTTAGAATCAAACCCGATGATTGATTGAGGACATTTTTTTTTATTTGCAGGTTTATCCTTGTGGGGAAGGATAAAGGTAACTTCTAATCACCACCAAATTTACGTGCAAATATGGAAATTTTCCTCAATCAATCAAACTTAATTACTATACAAATAAATATTAAAATATGACCTTTGATAGGAGGAGATTGAGTTCACTTAATATTTACTTAGGATTAACCAAAAATTGGTATTTAAATAATTTTTTTTAGAAAAAAATATTTAACTCATAAATTAATATCTTAAGTATACTCTTTTCTTTAAGTAGATTTTTTTTTATGAACAAGTGTAAATTAATTTATACTAAAAAAATTCCGGTCAATAATAAACTATCATGCCATATAAAACTTTTTAAATAATTTTTTAATTCTTTTAATTCTTTTTTTTTTTTTACATTCTCTAATTCTCTTTACTTTTTTATGTGCTCGACCCAATAGGATTGAAAAAATTCTTTCATCGATTAAAATCATATTTTCAGAACCAAATTTGATCATAAACCGATACAAACAAGTTAAATCAGGCTAAAAAAACATGTTGAATTGGTTTTCTCTATTTTTAAATATATATTTATTATTTTTATGAATATGTAGTAATTTATTTAATCGAACCAAATAATCGGTCAAATCAAAACTAATGATTTAATTGGATCCGCAATTAATTCGATTATGAAAATATTGATCAAAACCATATAATCCATATATACAACTATTCCAATTTCGGCTACTTCAATATGTATAGCATGCAAATATACCTAAGGAATTTAAGCAAAAAAGAAAAAAAAAAGAAAGTAAAAGGATCTCAATGGTCCCTCTCAATTTTGATATTTAGTAAATTGATCTCTTTAAAAAAAGAAGAAGAAGAAGAAATTTAGTCATTGCCAATTTCGAAGGTAAGTAAGAGAACTAACCATAGCATATTCACCATTTCAGTAAATTTATCTTACTTTTGATTGATATAATAAAAATGTAACCCTCAACATTTGCAAATTTTGTCATTTTGACCTTAATTTTTAAATTATAAACAAATTTAGCCCTCATTGGATATAAACAAATTTAAAATTAAGACTAAATTGATAGAATTTGTAAATATTGAAGGTTGAATGGATTTATTGCTTTCATTCCTTGCATTGATTTTAGAGGCCCTACACATCAAGCCTTAGATGGCAAGAAATGTTGAGACCAGCTTAAAGGAAATTGCTACTACTATTCTCAAGCAAATTGGAAGGGGTTAAACAACAAGGAAACCACGATACATAAACCTACAACTAAAAACAAACCGAAACTGAACTACCATAATTCTCCAAACCCATAAACCAGGCAAAGGCTAATAACAATATTATTTTTTTGGTGAATTATAAGAATAGGGCAAAGCCCTAATGTAACATGACTAACACGATTCGAACTCAGACCACACTTGAGACGGTGAACACTCTGACCATCAAGCCAACGAACAGGGCTTAGGCTAACAACAATATTAAGAAGCTAACAAGTATCCATATTCCACATGAAGTGCATATCAAGAGAAAAAAAATACTCCCTATCCATATAATTCATATTCAGTATTCGTTTGATGCCTATTCCTCTCCTACTGGTTGACGTATTATATATTCATCATGTTCTTGTCTTCCATTGATTGGAACCAGGCTCTCAACATAAGCAAAAAGGGATATGCAATGTACGTAAGCATTTAGACAAGTATCGATCCTAAGCTTCTTAAGCTCTTGGGTGGAGAGGTCAAGCAGGACTATTTCATTATTTGTGCTCGTAAGAAACAATTCACTTGTTTTCCAAAACTCCAATGGGTGGCTAACTTCAGGAACAGATTCTATACTGAATTGTTTAGTCCATGCTTCTCCATTCATAACCAAGAAATGAAAATACTTCTCAGGTGTTGTCCATGGTTCTATCACTATGTATGTGCTTGGGTAAACAACAGCACCAAGCTATCCATTAAAAACAATAACTTAACACGATATGGGTCTTCTATATAACACCCAACAAGTTCTGGCATTAGTAAAACGGAAAACTTCTCATTAGCTATGTCAAATGAAACAATCGCATCTTTATCTTCCCTTATCATTATTTTCCAATAAAAAATTCCATCTAAGTAAGTACCCCACTCTCGTGGTTGGGAAATATCAAATTTGGGTAAGGAAATTTCCTTCCAAGAATCACTTTTGAGTGATTATAACTCAATTTGGCTGGCAAAACGAAAATCTAAAATTTCTTGTTCACTATCAAAATTAAGAGTGACAAATCGTCTAAAATTGTAGTTATCTGTAACACCCCTACCCGTATTCGTTGTCAGAATAGGGTACGAGGTATTACAGAAGTTTACAATTTTTTTTTACTCAATATAGCCCCTTTATAAATATCTAGTCTTCCCTGCAATTTTAAACCGAGACCAATCCACATCAACCAATCTAATTTAACATATTTAAAAATAGATTCATGCATATTTATAAGATAACCTCAACACATACCAAACCAAGGTTTGTTAGCCATACCAATAGCTGACCTTACATTCATTTCATATTAACATTTACTTTATTAGCTTATACATGCCATTGATTTCCAAAATAAAGTTTCTTTATATACCGAAATCTTGAGGTTGATAGTGTGATGTGTTTCCGACTGAATCCGACCTCCGAGCTCTTAACACTACAAAACAGGGGAAAAAGAAACAGGATAAGCACTTTGTGCTTAGTAAGCCCATGTAACAAGAATTATACTTACCTAATATTTTCAATACAATGTAATAAACACTCATATATCCATTCAATGCATGATTACCCTAACATGCACAAACTTAACATTCAAATTAGTCCAATAATTTCCATATATCAATAATATATACTATGATTGATAAGCTCATCAATACCATGATTTCCATTTCCTTATTATTATTTTTTTTCATATTTATCCCGTTGAATTTCTCGAAATTTTGATGGATTTTCAGAGGTACACTTTAGTGTACAAATCCAGGTCCGTCAATTCATGTTCATGTGCGCACATTTCCATTTCAGAGAGCACACTCCCGCGAACCTCATCCTTACAATGGGATTACCACCCGAAGCTAAATCAGAATATAAACTCATAGAGTATTGTCGGGATTACCACCCAAAGCAATCCCCGCAACGACAATTACTCTAATGAGCTTGGATCTGAATTACTAGTCCAGCTAAATTGCACTTAATTCGGATTACCCGTCCGGGCTAAATTCATTTTCCACATATTCTTCTGGAGGGCTATATCGTGATAGGATCACCCGTCCCGCTAGATCCTTTTTACCGTCAATTCCTTTTCAGAGATCCATCAAATTTTCCTTTCATTCAACCGGGATTTCTTCCCCTTTTTATCAAATATATCAACGTTTCATTAACTTTTATACAACAAACATTCAAATCATGTTCACATCAATAACATACATTTCAAGCATTTAAAAATATAATTCAAGTTACATGAACTTACCTCGATACTAGTTCGTATAAAAAATCTACTAATCTGGGACTTTTTCCTTTCCTCAATCTAGCTTCGTATTTGAGTTTTTCGGATCTAAATAAATAAATTCAATCATCAATTCAATACATTTCATGTTCACATGTAGCATTCTCTATAATTCTATTATTATTTTTAGTTCATTCAAAGCTGTCTACTTGAGTCATAGTCACTAAATTATTTTTATCTTGAGCTACAGAACTCCAAATTAGGATCCGCTAATTTTCCCTAAAAATATACTCACATATATTCTTCCCATAAAATTTTCAGAATTTTTGGTTCAGCCAATAAATACAGTTTATTCTTTAAAGTCACCCCTATTCTGCTGTTTGACAGTTCTGACCCTTCTTTACTAAAAATTAATTATCTCTTCATACAGGATTTGGATGATGTTTCTGTTTATTTCTATTGAAAATAGACTCATTCCGTATTCTAAACATATATATTTAATCCCCTAATTATTTTTATACAATTTTTTATGATTTTATAAATTCAAAACAGGGGAACCCGAATTCATTCTGACCTTGTCTCACAAAATTCATTATATCTCATGATTTACATGTCTATTGCTTATATCGTTTTTTCTATGAGAAACTAGACTCAATAAGCTTTAATTTCATATTTTATTCATCTTCTAATTCAATTTCTAAAATTTATGGTGATTTTTCAAAGTTAGTCTACTGCTGCTGTCCAAAACTGTTTTAGTGCAAACTGTTTATTACCATTTTTCCCCTAAGCTTTCAATAAATGATAATTTCGTCCCTGCTCAATTAACTTATCAATTGAGCTGATTTCTCTCAATTAAAACTTTATTCTATCATTGTAAACTAATTTATAACCTTCCGAAATCAAAATTTCAGTAATAGCCTTTAATTCCAAACATTTTCACAATATAGGTCCTAAAAATCAATTTCTATTGGAATTACCTAATAAAATCATCTCATAAACAAATTAAAGCTTCAATTTCATTCTATTTCATCATAAAATTACAGCACCCAACCATGGTAACTTTCAATTTCATCCATGAAATGAAAGACTAATGAATTTAATAGTAGGACCTAGTTGTAAAAGTCTTAAAAACACAAAAATTACAAAAAATAGGCAAGTATTAACTTACTTGCAGTAAAAATATGAAAAACCAGCTTAAGGAAACCCTTCTATGGTGTTTTTGCTGATGAGAATGAAGAAAAATAAAGAGAAATCTAGATAATTCCACTTTAGTCCTAGCTTTATTAAGTTAATTTTGCAATATTCCAATTTTACCCTTAATTCTCCTTATTTTCTTGCTGATTTCATGCCCTTGCCGTCCAGCCCAAATAGACCTTGGGTCTATTTTCCTTTTAAGCCCTCTTTCTTTTATCATTTAAACTATTTAATTATTTTCAATAATTTTGCATTTGTTACAATTTAGTCCTTTTTATTTAATTACATACCCAAATGTTAAAATTTTCTAACGAAATTTTAATACCACATTACTAAAATTTTATAAATATTTATATAAATATTTCCTACTCAATTTTATTAGATCAAGGTCTCGATACCTTGTTTTTACCCAATACCTTCAATAATTCCTTTTTCTAACTAACCACTAAATCGATAAAATTTTTTTATCGATATTTTAATACGATTTTCCTATCATATAAATATTCATGCAAATATATTGAAATAAATTTCTCTTTAAATCGGATTTATGGTTACGAAACCATTGTTCCGATAACCTTGAATTTAGGCCATTACATTATCAGTTTCAGAATCAAATCCGAAAGCAGCATCATCATACATGACATGTTGTAAAGTAAGGTAATCACGGGAAGGAGGACGTCGAACTAAGGGTGGAAGAAGGATTTTAAACTCATTGGTTGATGGGTTCAAAAAAGAAGGGTGTGGAAGTAATGATGGAGGAAGGATTTTAAACTCTCTGGTTACTAAAAGTGTGTCTTCATGTCGATGAAGGCATCAACATGGTAAATGGGAGAGTGTCATGGTCTACAATTTACTATGCTAATTATCAAGGTTGAGCTTTCCCCAAATAGTCTTGAGTAAAATTAAAGTACAATAATTTAGAAGTTGGAATTTGAAATTTTTCAGATTCCCTGCAGTCTTAGAGGGATATTGTAATGCAAACTGGGTAACCGATAAAGTTAACTTTATAAATGGGTATGTTTTAACTTTGGGTGGAGTAGCTATATCTTGGAAGTTTTCTAAAAAGACGTGTATTACTCGCTCCATGATGGAATCAGTTTGTAACTCTGGAATGAGTCAAGCAAAAGGCCGAGTGCCTTAAGAATTTACTTGCAGAGATTTTTTCATAGGAGAATGGAGTACTTGTTTTAGAGTACACGAGGTTTGAAAGGAACCTAGTTGATCCACTAACCAAAGGGTTAAATAGGAAAATGGTTCTTGATTCTTCAAGGGGGATAGGTCTTAAAGCCCAATAGTTGAGGAATTCAGGTGGATACCCAACTTAGTTCTCTAAATTCAATGTGGCCATACGAAACCATGGAAATACTCATAATGTACATTCTACTTATCCCTATGGTGAACGATGTACATGCATAAGATTGAGTTCTCACTCTTAACGAATTCATACCCTAGGATTTGGGTGGTCCTATTGCGACGGACTTGATGAATTCACCGACATGTGAGGCTGAGTTTATTAGTCTTAATGAGATCATATTCCAGAGTTTGGGTGGTTCTATTGAGACGGACTTGATGAATTCACCGAATTTGAATTTGAGAAGATGAGCTTAATAAATGCTCTTAATGATTTTATAATCCTGATTCGGGTGGTGTATATTGAGATAGACTTGATGAAATCACCTATGAAAGTGTGAAGGACTAGCCACCTTCTATGAAAAACATTTTGCTGTCTTGCTAGAGCACTTACCAGCATCCCAAGGTATATTTGCTAAATTGTTAATCTATCGCGAAACTCAATTGGACCTAAGATTAGTTCCAAATTTGTTCACTTGTTAAAATAATTACTCATTTCACTATGTATTAGTACTAACCTAACAAATACTACTACTTAAGCGGCTAATTCCGCTATTACTTTTTAGCTTTTCTCTCCCAGAAGTACTTTTGACAACTTAATTACGTTTTCACCCCTCCAACACATGAAAAGCCCTGCCAGACCCCTATACGTCACTGGTTCGCAGTTGACATTCTCTCTTATTTGGACCAAGAAATTTAACCTCAAAATATAAAAATTCAGTCTAATCCCTCTCTCCAGATTGGTACCTAACAAATTCTCAATCCAATTAATTAAATTTAAACAACCACAATTGGTCAATTGAATTCTTTAACTAACCCTTGGGATAATGTTTGAAACTTTAAAATAACTTGTAAAGGGTTACATAATTATATAGAGAGAGTGTTTAAATTATATTAAGATGATACTAAAAAGTGTATTTAATACAATAAAAAAATTCCTCAACAAAAATATTTGATAAAAATGTACCGCTTGATATTGTTTTAAAATATTTCTATTTAATTATGTCAAAAAAATATTTCTAATTAATATTTACCCTTTCTAACACTAATCATATCTCTTTAATAGTATTTTAACCCTAATTAGTGTTGATTAATTAAATAAATTTAACGTTAAAAATCAAATAAAATTAATAATTAATAATAGTAAAGCAAGGCTTTAGATTTTGTTTGTTCAATTACGTATAATGGGTTAGAATTTAGAATTTTAAAATTTTATGATTTTAAAAAAAAGGGTTAAATTAAGATTTAGGGTCTAAATTGGTTTAAGATTATAAGTTGAAGGATTTTAGAATTTTATAAAATAGATTAATTTTAGAGTTAGAAGTAGTAATAAAGTTTATTAATTTTATTTGAATGCTATGACTATCTTAATCCAAGTTAAATTATGTAATATATATATTACCTACCCGAAAACCAGAACCCCATCAGCCCACAAAGATGGTGTGGGGTAAAATCTAAAAAAGTCAATGTGGGCAAATGATAGACTCGGTTTTTATAAGCTAATGCTTAAACTGTGGATCAGTTTCATATATATAATATATGGTTGTTTGAGAAAGATTTAATACACAGAAACAAGGTGTAATTGATGACTTAATGGTCTGGTAACTCGAAAACGATGTTCTTAAATAGTAGCTATAGCAGCTGACACATGACTTTTTCTCTAGTTCCATGTCCATTGTAATATGTGGAATTCATCTACTTGTTTGGCTATAAATTGTTGAGAAGTGTCTTCCTTTGAGTTCAAGTTATAGACTAAGTATAGCTGAATATTGCATTCAAGAAATGGAAACTCAAGTGAAGTACATGTGGGTTGTGGTGTTTGTTGTGAGTATGAGCATTGCAGGGCTCAACGGAGTGGATGCAACTCATGATGACTATGGTCCCTGTGGGAAACATGACATCGAGAAGGAAGCTCAGAAGCTGTCTCCATGTACATACGCTGCAAAATACTGGAGAGCTCCGGTTTCTGAGCGTTGCTGTGCTATAATAGAGAAAAAGCTCAGCAAGCCAGGCTGCCTCTGCGCTATTCTGCAAACTCGTACCGCATACGATGCTGGGGTGAGGCCAGAAGTTGCCGTCACCATTCCAAAACGCTGCAACATAGTTGTTCGTCCGGTCGGTCACAAGTGCGGAGGTACGTTCAATTTTGCATGCTGCAGTTTTCATTACCTCTACTTTAGACATATAATGGTTTCATTCTGATGAAGCTATTGTTTGGTTATTTCTTGCAGGTTTCCCATTTGTTTAAGCCTCAACACATCCAACAATCTAAGTATGGTGGATTCACTGTGATCCATCTAGCAGTTTAAGCTTAATAAAATCTGCAGTTGTACTTTTTTATCATTGAGCAAATAAGTAAAAGGTGTAGTTGTTTCTTTCAATAATACTAAATAAAATGTTACTTTTTGTCTTTTGCAAATCATCGGATTATGAAAACTCATCTTCACTATTAACTACAACTATTCATCCCAAGGCTACCCGAAATTTGAGATGGTATAACTAAAAATATTAGATCCGAAAAATAGGTTCGAGTAAAAAAATTAGACCTGTCTAAATAATGGATCGAGCTTGAGCCCAGCCAGATCTGATCCATTTCTAAGTTTATAATATTTTATATTATGTAATTTATAACAAATTAAAAAAATAAATCTATACTAAAAATATAATATTACTCTTAATGTAAACATTAAAATAATGTTAAAACGACTATATCAAAAATTTCAATAAATAAAAAATAATATTATTAACTATTAAATTAAAAATTTAAAAATAATATAGGCAAATCTAAAATAGATTTGAATTAAAATTGTTTTCTAAATATTTAGGCTCATAAATAAATATAAAATATGTTAATATAATACTTAAATCCGACCTATATCTAAATTAAATCAATGAGCACCTTCACTATTAACGAAAATAATAATAACAAATCGTATGAATTTATAGCCATCGGTTTTAGAATCAAACCCGATGATTGATTGAGGAAATTTTTTTTATTTGCAGGTTTATCCTTGTTGGGGAAGGATAATGGTGACTTCTAATCACCACCAAATTTACCTGCAAATAAGGAAATTTTCCTCAGTCAATCAAACTTAATTACTATACAAATAAATATTAAATATGATCTTTGATAGGAGGAGATTGAGTTCACTTAATATTTACTTAGGATTAACCTTAAATTGGTATTTAAATAATACTTTTTTCATGTTGATACTTAGAAAAAAAATATTTAACTCGTAAATTAATACTTTAACTTTCTTTAAGTTGATTTTTTTTTTTGTCATAAATGCTACGTAAATCTTTTATTTTTTAACAAGCGTAAACTAATTGATACTAAAAAATTTCGGTCAATAATAAACTATCATGCCATATAATTTTTTTTTAAATAATTTTTTAATTCTTTTAATTCTTTGTTTTTTTTACATCCTCTATCTCTCTTTACTTTTTTACATGCTTGATCTAGTAGGATTGAAAAAATTCTTTCATCAGTTAAAATCATGTTTTCAGAACCAAACTTGATTAGGGTACTGGTCCAAAGATATGGATTGAATTGATTGATTCATAAACCGATATAAACAAGTTGAATCTTACTAAAAAAACATGTTCAATTGATTTTCTCTATTTTTAAATATATATTTATTATTCTTATGAATATGTAGTAATTTATTTAATCGAACCAAACAAACGACCAAATCAAAAACTAATGATTTGATTGGATCTGCAATTAATTTGATTATGAAAATATATAATCCGTATATACAACTATTCCAATTTTGACTACTTCAATATGTATAGCATGCAAATATACCTAAGGAATTTAAGGAAAAAAAAATGTAAAAAGACCTCAATAGTCCATCTTAATTTTGATATTTAATAAATTGATCTGTCTAAAAAAAGATGAAATTTAGTCATTGCCAATTTCGAAGGTAAGTAAGAGAACTGATCATAGCATTCACCATTTCAGTAAATTTATCTTACTTTTGATTGATATAATAATAAATGTAGCCCTCAATATTTACAAATTTTATCATTTTGATCTTAATTTTTAAAATATAAACAAATTTAGCCCTCATTGACTGTAAACAAATTTAAAATCAAGACCAAATTAATAGAATTTGTAAATATTGAAGGCTAAATGGATTTATTGCTATTCATTTCTTGCATTGATTTTAGAGGCCCTGCACATCAAGCCTTAGATGGCAAGAAACGTTGAGACCAGCTTAAAGGAAATTGCTAGTAATATTCTCAAGCAAAGTGGAAGGGATTAAACAAGAAGGAAACCACAATACATAAACCTGCAACTAAAACCAAACCGAAACTGAACTATCATAATTCTCCAAACCCACAAACCAGGCAAATGCTAACAACAATATTATTTTTTTGTGAATTATAAGAGGGCAAAGCCCTAACAGTAACACGACTACCACGATTCGAACTCAAGCCACACCTTAGACGGTGAACACCATGACCATCATGCTAACAAACAGGGTTCAGGATAACAACAGTATTAAGAAGCTAACAAGTAACTATATTCCACATGAACTGCATATCAAGAGAAAAAAAAATGCTTCCTATCTATCTTCATATTCAGTATTCGTTTGATGCCTATTCCTCTCCTACTTGTTGACGTATTATATGTTCATGTTCTTGTCTTCCATTAATTGGAACCAGGCTCTCAACATAAGCAAAAAGGGATATGCAATGTGTATTAGCATCTAGACAAGTATCGATCCTAAGCCTATTAAGCTCTTGGGTGGAGAGGTCAAGCAGGACTATTTCATTATTTGTGCTTGTAAGAAATAATTCACCGGTTTTCCAAAACTCCAATGGGTGGCTAACTTCAGGACAGATTCTATACTGAATTGTTTAGTCCATGCTTCTCCATTCATAACCCAGAAATGAAAATACTTCTCTGGTGCTATCCATGGTTCTATCGCTATGAATGTACTTGGGTAAACAATAGCACCAAGCAATCCATTAATAACCAATAACTTAACCCGGTATGGGTCTTCTGTATAACACCCAACAAGTTCTGACATTAGTAAAATGGAAAACTTCTCATTAGCTATGTCAAATGAGACAATATCGCGTCTTTATCTTCCCTCATCATTATTTTCTAATAAAAAACTCCATCTAAGTACCCCACTCTAGTTGTTGGGTGTTAGGAAATAGAAAGCTGTTAGTGTGTTAAAGTAGTTAGCATGGTTGTTAAAGAGCAGTTATTGCTTAACTCTACTGCATTAAATACGTGCTTGTATTCTCTCTTTATTCTCAAGTAATACAAACAGAACTTCTTTCTCTCTATCTTTCTATTCTTCAACATGGTATCAAGAGCCATTATTTTTTGCTTCTAAATTTTTTTTCTGATGGCGACGGAGCCAGTACCTGGAGGTGACACTCCTCATCATTCGTCCAATACTGAGGCTGTTTTTCCAACTTCCAGTTCGGGTGGTATACTACCTGCAGTTCACTACTTCACCAAACATGATACTGTCAAGCTTACTGAAAATAATTTCTTGCTGTGGAAACATCAGTTGCTTCTCATTCTTGAGGCATATAATCTTGAAGGCTTTGTCCAAGTCTTACTCGCTCCAGCCTCCTTCTTTTATTTCGTGTGCGACGGTCGGCCATTGACTGATAATCCTGCGTTTCTTGCTCATAAGAAACAAGACAAATTTCTAGCTTCCTGGTTGTTAACCACAATATCCGATGATATTTTAATTCATCTTACTACCGCAAGACAAAGTTCTACTATTTGATGTCTCATTGTTGAAGCTCGATTTGGAGTTAAATCCAATATCAAGATTTCAAGCATTCGACGTGATTTGTACTCTCTCAAGAAAGCTAATCTCACCATCAAAGAATACTTGTCCAAGATTCAAAGAATTGAGTAATAGCCTTATTGCAAAGGGACATATGGTTACTGAACAAAACAAATCAAGATTATTTTAGCCGGTCTTTCACTTGAATATGAGTCCATTCGGGTTATAGCCTCTGCTACTCCTATGTCCATTGATTTCTTCGATCGAAATGTTACTTGATTGTGAGGCGCGACAATTAGTCGCTCTTATCCAAGTTCCTATGCAGCGAATGTATCTTCTTGTTCCACGAATCCTTCAAAACCACGTATACTTCTAATACTTATTCTCAAGATTTCGTGGGCGGGCCAGCGCGACGTAGTCGAGGTTGATCTCGTGGCGATATCGGGGCAATGGTCGAGGTTGGTCTCGTTCTAGACCACAATGTCAGTTGTGTGGCAAAGTGGGGCATGTGGTTCAAACTTGTTATCATCGTTTTGATGAAAACTTTTCTGGTGTGGAATCATCAAACTTTTCTGGTGTGGAATCTGTTTCTTCAAAGATGGTTAACTATCATCAGTGCAACAATCAAGATCTTACTACGTCTTGTTGTAACTCGCATTCACAAGTCTCAACTGTTCCGCAACCTTCATGCTCCAGGCCATCACTCCAAGCTTGGTATCCTGACTCTGGAGCTACGAATCACATTACTCCAGACATGACAAATTCTCTCACTTGCTTCCCTTTGCAGTGCACGGATCATCATGTATCAATGGGCAATGGTGCTTCTGTTTCTATAGCTCATGTAGGAACCTCTTCTTTGCTAACTGGTTCACGAGTTTTACATCTTAAAAATGTTCTTCATGTACCTATTGTATGCAAGAATCTCCTGTCAGTGGGACAATTTGCTAAAGACAATAGTGTTTACTTTGAATTTCACCCTTATTTGTGTTTTGTCAAGGACATTCAGATGTGGGACGATATTTAGTGGGCCACATGCATGATGGCCTTTACCGATTTGATGTGTCTCAACATAATCATGCCAAGACTTTCTCTCTTTGTACCTACATCTCCCTCGGTTCAATTTGGAGTTCCTAAGTCTCGCTCGGTTCAAGTGTGCCACGCCGACTCTCCTCTCTGCTCCCCTATGGCATAACATGCACTTGGTCATCCAAATCATGATGTTCTTGCTCGTATTCTCACGCACGTGCAATGTTCCGCTTCAAGCTCGATAGTCTGTCTCCAGGTGTGTCTTTGCTTGTCGCCTAGGCAAGTCTCATAGGCTACCGCTTAAGGCATCTACAACCGTATATTCTATACCATTTGAACTGGTTGTATCCGATGTTTAGGACCCTCTTCTGCTCAATCAAATGGTTTTTCTTACTATGTGTCTTTTATTGACATGTATAGTCGATATATGTGGTCGTATTTGATTAAAACTAAGTCCAAGTATTGAGTCGCTTTTCTCAATTTTCACAAAATGGTTCAACTTCAATTTGGTTCCTCTATCAAAATGCTTCAAACAGATTGGGGAGGTGAGAATCGATTTCTTTGTCTAGTGAACTTTTCAAACATGGCATTCAACATAGGATCACTTGCCCTCACACCTCACAAAGAAAATGGTGTAGCCGAAAAGACGCCATCGTCAGTGGTTGATATGGGGTTAACTCTTTTGGCTCAAGCCTCCATGCCTCTGGATTTTTGGTCTTCGCTTTCTCCTATGCTGTTCACATAGCTAACAGAGCTTCCAACACCACTTCTCCAACACCGCATCCTTATGAGATGTCAGATAAGGTCAAACCATCTTACTCTTATTTACGAGTTTATGGGTGTGCTTGTTTTCCCTTCTTGAGGCCATATAATCATCACAAGTTTCAGTTTAGATCCAAGAAGTGTGTGTTTGTTGGACTTGCTTCAAATCACAAGGGCTACAAGTGTCTTGATGATACTGGTCGAATATTTGTGTCTCGGCATGTGGTTTTCGATGAAACTCGCCGTTCTTGCATGGTTTTGTTTGTCAAGGTCATTCTCGCTCTCCTGCTCAACGATCCTCGCCAGCGATCCTATGTTCCTCTTGTTACAATACCGACTTCGTTCAACCCTATGGCCATGCCCAGTTCATCTCAGCACACTAATTGTGGTTCAGGTGGTTCTCATTAATCTCCACTTGATCTCTCGCATCATCACCTATCGTTTCTTCCAAAGGTTTTCTCCACTTCGATCCGAGTGCGCCATCTGCGACATTCCAAGTACATTCTGCTGAGCCTCTTCTGCCTTCCTCTTCTCCTCCTATAGCTCCTTCCAGTTCTATTCTTCAAAATGGTCATCCTATGCAAACCAGGTCTAAAAGTGGCATTTACAAGCCTAAACTTTTTTCTTCTGTCTTGGCTGAAAAAGAACCAACTTCTATAACTGAGGCATTTCGGGTTCCTCAATGGGCAGCAGCAGCACAAGCTGAATATCAAGCCTTACTTTCGAACCACACTTGGGATTTGGTACCATTACCTAAGGATCGGAGGGCTGTTGGTTGTAAATGGATCTTCAAGCTTAAGAGGAATGCTGATGGCTCAATAGCACGCTGCAAAGGGAGGTTGGTAGTAAAAGGCTATCTTCAGGAAGCTGGCATAGATTTCCATGAGACTTTCAAATTCGATGGTGAAGCCTACAACAATTCGGGTAGTCTTGGCTTTAGCAGTCTCCTTGGGCTGATCCCTTCGACAGGTGGACGTTAATAACGCGTTTCTGAATGGTGATTTAAGTGAAGACATATACATGGTGCAACCACCAGGGTTTGAACAGATAGGACCAAATGGGCAGCAGCTTGTGTGCAAACTGAAGAAAGCATTATATGGACTCAAACAAGCCCCTCGAGCCTGGTTTCACAAGTTGAAAGAGTTTCTCCTTGCCAACAAGTTCGAAATATCAAAGGCTGACAACTCTCTCTTTATAAATCGGTCTGACACTCAGCTTCTTTATGTCCTAGTGTATGTGGACGATATCATCGTTACTGGTTCCAACACAAGTGCTATCAATCACTTTGTCAAGGAGCTTCATAGCAAGTTCTCTCTGAAGGACTTGGGCAACTTAAGCTATTTTTTGGGCATTGAAGTTAAACATACTGCCAATGGTCTTTTTCTTAGTCAGAAACAATATATACAGGAGTTGCTTAAGAAAGCTTCTATGGACAGATCAAATAGTTCTCCTACACCTATGATTTCTACTTGTAGGTTGTCGAGTACTGAAGGGAGTTCGACTGATGATGCAACTCTTTTTCGAAGCATAGTGGGTGCTCTTCAATATGTTGTCATCACGAGGCCGGATATTGCTTTCTCGGTCAACAAGGTATGCCAATTCATGCACAAACCTTTGGACACTCATCTCAAAGCCGTCAAGCGAATTTTGCGTTATCTACAAGGCACGCTGGAGCATGGTCTTCATTTTCAGCGTGCGCCCAAACTAATTCTTGAAGGCTACTCCGACTCAAATGGGGTTCTGATCTTGATGATCGACGATCGACGTCGGGATATTGCGTCTTCCTGAGGTAATCCGGTGTCTTGAGCTCGAGGAAGCAGCAGGTTGTGTCCAGATCTCATCTGCGAAGTCGAATACGAAGTTTGGCCAATGTTATCACTTTGAGATAGTCCGCTCCACTCTTTGTTGATGGAGCTTTCTGTTCCTTTTTCAGCCAAGGCACTTGTTTGGTGTGATAGTTCAGCAGCAGTTGCTGTCGCAGGAAATCCAGTCCTGCACTCCAAATTTAAACATGTCGAGTTGGATGTGCATTTTGTCCGAGAGAAAGTTGCTGCAGGTGTGATTCAAGTTGGTCATGTGTGTCCGGTCATGATCAAATTGTCGATGTTTTAACGAAACCACTATCGCCAGTGAATGTTTAATAAGTTCAAAAGGAAGCTTAAAGTTGCAAAAGACTTGAAGATGACATTTCACAAGGAAGAACGCTTAGCAGAGCACGGGAATGTTAGGAAATAGAAAGTCATTAGTGTGTTAAAGTAGTTAGCATGGTTGTTAAAGAGCGCTTATTGCTTAACTCTACTGCATTAAATACGTGCTTGTATTCTCTCTTTATTCTCAAGTAATACAAACAGAACTTCTTTCTCTCTATCTTTCTATTCTTCAACATTGGGGAATATCAAAATTGGGTAATGAAATTTCCTTCCAAGAATCACTTTTGAGTGAATAAAACTCAATTTGGCTCGCAAAACGAAAATTTAAAATTTCTTGCTCACTATCAAAATTAAGAGTAACAAATCGTATGAAATTGTAGCTATCAGTTTCGGAATCAAATCCGAAAGCAGCATCATCATACATGACATGTTGTAAAGTAAGGTAACCACGGGAAGAAGGACGTCGGACTAAGGGTGGAAGAAGGATTTTAAACTCATTGGTTGATGGGTTCAAAAAAGAAGGGTGTGGGAGTAATGATGGATTGATGTATTCCAAAGAATGACCTTATCCATAAAACTTCTGTATACACAATAATCCATGACAAGCACCATAAACAAGAATATCATCATCCTTAAAAAATGGTAAGTGAATGTTTTGTTTTATTAAAAAGTTTTCATCCTTTTCCATCGACAGAAAAAAAAATTACAATTCAGCCCTTAGAAAAACCATTAAAATATAAGTTTATATATGATAAAATTGCGTTTTGATACGTAGCCTTAAAAAAAGAAAAAAAAAATTATGTTTAGTTCTTTTAAAAATTGATGAAATCATAAACTAATACATTCTTAAAAATTGATAATTCATTTTGACCCCTACTAAAAAAATTTCTCGATTCTCCCCTAGGCTAATGGTAAATTTTTAAAATTACGATTTTCCAAATTTATCTTTATCTTTATTTGATAGGTAATTGTTTTGATTATTTTAATTCTATAATTTAATTTTATGTTTTATTTATTTTATTTAACAAATTAAAATTTTACTATCAGTTAGACTCAATCGACATAGGCATTATTATCAATGCAGAGGAACATAGGTTCGAGTGCGTTGAAGCGCATTATCCTCTCATTTGTGGATTCTGATTTCTACTTCTTACTTCATTAATTTGTAAATTTTAATTTTTTTTCAAAATTAATCAACTTTTATTATATTTTAAACTAATTCTCATTTAATTAGTAAAAATATTTCTTTATATTATAAAAATATTATTTAATGAATTAAAAATAAATATGTAAAATTAAAACCTATTTTTTTTTCTTTTCCTTTTAGGCCTTTACCAATTCAATTTAATTTTTAATATTTACATTTACAATATTCAATATTTATGCTTAAAATGCATTAAATTCCACAAAAGACAATCCTACGATTAATTAGTCAAATTGATGTCAGTATACCCCAATAGTTGCTATGAACATGCCGTGATTATCGCTGAGGATTACTCTTAATTAAATTCCAAATCAAAACCCAATTAACACATCAAACATTATCAATTTAATCCATAATTTTTTAAAAAGCTTAAATTGTGTTGTTACTCCTTATACTTCTATAAAATTTGAGATTTAGTCCCTATATATTAAAATTTAAAAATTCAACCCTCTTAATCTTTCAATTAAAAAGTTTTCATCCAATCATTATAACTCTTAGTAACTTCCGTTAAAATTTGTCAACTCAACGAGTTTATCTTTTATTACACATGACGGTAGTCTAATCAACATATGCGAAATTGATGAATTTAGCCAAGGAAATACTTATGATTCAAAAAAATAAAACTCAAAACTTTTTCTTCTCTCAATAAGTGGGAGATCACTCATTATTATTCATTGGATTCCATTTTTTTTTTCTTTTTGAAGAAAAAATAATGTAATCTTGGCTTTATTATACCTACACGAGGGGTTGCATTTCTATAATAATAATATTATTATATTTCCAAAAAAGAAATTGAATCATGAATTTATAATTAGATTTTTATATGACCTGATTTCTAAAGATTTTGGCTAGATTGTGAGTGATTTTATGCCTTTTGTCTCTCCCTTAACCCTACTAAAGAGGCAAAGCATGTGGTTCTAAAATTTGTTTTGTTTATTTTTACAATTTAGTTCATATTGGTTAAGCATAATGATTTTGATTTATTTATGGTTTTAGTCCTTCCACTATTTTGAAAATTAGGGTTTAATCTCTTTAATTTAAATTGACATAATTTAGTCATTCTATTTTTATAGTTTTCACGATCAAAGCTAAATGGAGATTCGATCAAATTATGCTCAACTAATAATAAGTTTGCATGTCAGTCAAAATTATTTTAACAAAAGCACCTACTAAGCCTTATTGATTTGGACATACTAATAACATAATAAAAATAGATTAATATCAAATTTGGATACATCAAAAGGACTAAAACAGTAATTGCACCAATTTATTTTTTAAAAAATCCAAAAGGAAGGTTTAGGTTATCACTTGTTTCCTAAGGTAAAATCATTTGACATAAGTGCTTCTAGGAAATTAAAGATCATCATTACATTTAGCAATCTTCTTGTTGATATATATATATATATAGATAGATATATAATAATCAATTTTTGAAAAAAAAATTATGATATTTGATGTAACCCATATTAAAATTCAAAATATGATAATTACATTAATTTATCTTTACCAATAAAAAAACTTATTTGTTTCACCAATATCTTATACATATATCAATAATGAAATGATTTGTCGAACTAAATCCAGTTGGGTCTAAGTCACTTAAAAAATTTTCAAAATCATGACTCGACTGACTCAACTCGTAAACATATTTATAAAGGAAATAGTAAAAACTAGGCAGAATTGAAATATTGTAAGAACAAAACATATAATTGTTGAGTTAATTATTTTTGTACATGATCAAAATCCAAAAATTATTAACAAAAATCCAAAAAATAAGATCAATAATATAGGTCCCTCACTACCAACAATCCAGGGCAAAGAATGTCTTATTACCTCAATCTTAGACATTAAAAATCTTTTTTAAAATACTAAGAATCTTTTGTAATAAAACAAACCCACAGCCCTAAATAAAAAAAAATCAAAATAAAAAATAAAAATCTATTAAAATATTTTCAATGAACGTGCATTACATGATTGGATTTGAAGGGAGATTGGATTCATTCTCTTGAGTCTTATTTCATATTTTATTTAATTAAAAAATCTAAATAAACAAAAATATTATAATAATTAATGAAGGTTTAGCAATACACTTGTCATGATACAAGATATGAAGTTAATATTATATTTTAATGGTGAGTTACACCTAAGGTCACTAAACTATTAGTAAGTTTACATTTTGATCACTCAATTTCGTAAGTTGTAAAATGGTCATTAAATTGTTTGAAATGAAAGTTTTTATTTAAATCTTTGGGCTGTTAATTTTTTTTTTAAAAAAATAGTTCAGCTAACAAGCTCGAAGCGATGACTCGGTGATTAGTAGTGTGAATCAGTACCCTTAAAAAAGTTGTTTAGATTTTATTTCACAAATTCGTATTCATAAAAGAAAATTTGAATTGTAGAAGAGAAGGGGAAAAATAGTTTTCAATTAAAGCAAGCAATGGAAATAAAGAAGGCTATACAACGACGATTTTAACAATCCAATGACTTAATTGAAATATTTTTAAGTTGAATAACTAAAATATAAATTTACTAACAATTTAATGAGATTAATTGTAATTTACCTTTAATAATAAAACAAATCTATTATTTGAGAAGATATAAATAATTTTGAGATTAATAAATTAATTAAGAATACATTATAATATTTGATTTGGAGAATAATAGCACCGCAATGGCGGCCGAGGGAAATAGATTGTACCCCAAACCACCGTGCCTTAAGACATCAATCAAGTTGTCGGTCGCATGCTGTGGCACAAGCCATGTTTAAGTTTACTTTTTTCCTTTTAATTTTGATTAAAGGTGTTTGATTAATTATTTATAAAATAAGTTAAAGGCATATTCTTATCCATTTAGTTTCCCAAAACTTTTTATTTTTCGAGATTTATTGCTTCGAATTTATCTAAATTAATGTAAATATAAGAGAACATGAATTTAAATATATTAATATTTTTATTATTATTAGAAAAGCTCTATTCGTAATGCACATAATATTTTTCCTAATTAATCAATTTTGGGTACACTTCAGTTTTTTTATAAAGAAGTTATAAGTAGAGGTACGAGTATACCATAGTTACAATTATTCGAATCAATCAATAAAATACATTATCATATTGATAATTAAAATATATTCAAAGTTAACGAATAAGTGGTTAGGTGTAATGATAAGGCACATTACACTCTTAAGAGAAAAACTGAGATTTAAACTTTGTAAATAACATTATCGAGAGGAACAGTCGCGAATCCCAAACATATATCGTAATCAACGCTGTTGAGTTGGTTGACATTTGAGTATAACAATATTTTAATGAACATTGAATTTTAACTTTTTTTTATGCTTGTTGAAATAAATAAATAAATAAAAACAAAATATTTATTTGATATAAGTAATTAATATAAACCTAACTATTTAAATATTATGCCAAAAAAATTAACTATTATCGGGTAGTAAATAGCTGTCAAAAATTTAATTTCACCTTTTTGGAGAAAATTTAGGAGAAAAAGATGGTGGAAATTGGGATGTCAAATTGTCAATATATACATATCTAATCGTATACGTGGGACAAATGAAAAAAAAAAGTTTAATTTTAAATTTCATCCCTCACTCTATTAAAATTAAAAATTAACCCCCTTTACTTTAATTTATCAAATTTTGGTCCTCATATTTTAAATGAAATTGATCCCTCTACTTTATTAAAATTAAAAATTAATCCCTCGTATTGTAAAAAAATTAATTTTAACTAATTTGTTGCATATAAAGTTCTGACTTTCAAGCAATAATTTAACGAAAAAACTTAACAGTGTTATCCAATTAAACTAATTTCTCAATTTTAATAAAATAAATGGATGAAATTCATAATTAGACAAAAGAGATTGTCTTTGTTGAATTGAAGTCCAAAAATTGTAGGACCCTTATAACTGAAAATTGGTGAGTTAAGATACATCTGATTCTGCCAGGCTTTCATTTTCAAGTTTCAACCTTTTTGAAAAAGAAGTTCCTTTAAGAGAAAATAACACAATTGAATTAAATTTTAAATGAATTTGCAGGATTTTTCTATATTGGGTTACTTGTAATTGTCGTATTTTCCCATTGACTTTCTTGTTTTTTAGTTCACATAAACTTAGAAATTTATTAATGTTAATAAATTAAAAGGATCAAAACCCCCTCCCCCCAAAAAATTTTTAATGTAATCCAATGTGAATGTCAGCTTCATTTTCTATCTGCTTTTATAAGTCAAAAAGCTTGAAAAAGGGATTTTTTTTCTTCTTATGGATTAAGTACAACGGTCTTAAGAAAACATTGAAAGAAGTACATAATTAATGTAGATAAAAAATATTAAAATATACAAATTGAGTAAAAATAGGTTTATTTTTATTAAATTTTAAGTGTATCAAATTCCGAATATTTGTCAATTTTAAGTGAATTAAGTAGATTATATTAAATTTTGGGTCAAATTAATTTAGATCGAATCTATACATTATAAAAGTTAAAATAATTTTAGGGTTTAGTCATTTTAGATTGAATTAATTATGGATTAATTATTTAAATCATTTCAGATTAGAAGCAATTCAAGATTTATATGATTAAATTTTTACAATTAAATTAAAAATCAGATCCATTGACTGGTTTAAAATTAGTTAAAATTAGTTAATATAACATGGGTGTTAAGTTAGAATACAAAAGCTAACAATAGTATATATATATAATATATAAACAAATACATGTATATATGTTGATTAACCAAAGATTTGAGAAATATTTCTGTATATATATATATGCGCTTGAAACAAAGACGGAGAGAGAAAAGCGTGCAAACACGACAGGGACAAAGCAAACCACGTTACAAAGGGACCAAAGTGGTCGGTTGTTGATGTACATTGTTCACCAGCTATCTTCTTCCTCTTTTTATCTCCCTTTCATCCCAATCCTCTCTTCTTTACTACTTTCATATTTTCCTATTTTTCAGTGCCAAAACACACACAAAAGCCCCCATTTTTTTTCCTTTCATCAAATGAGGAAACTTTGTCCAAATTATGATCTCCCAGATGGGTTGGAAACAGTCTTGGAAGTACCAATCCCTGAAGAAATGTTTGTTTCAAACAAGACAAGCAATCACCGGTCATGGCAAAACATGAAATCATGGATGACTTTAAAACCAAACACCGAACAACAAAGACCTTCGATGGTGACTGTTTTTGGTGGTAGGAACACAGAGATTCAACTCTTGCTTGGTGTTATTGGTGCTCCATTGATCCCTCTCCGTATCAATCATAATGATCATTTCATTACCAAGAACATAAAAGATCATCCCATTGTAAGAAGATTTATAAACTTTAACATTACCAAATCAAAATCTTGTCTTTTTTTATGTTTATGAACTTTGGGTTTTGTTCCATTTTGTAGGAAGCTTCAATGGCGAAATATATAGTGAAACAATACATTGCTGCGGTTGGTGGTGAAAAGGCATTGGGGTGTATTGATAGTATGTATGCTATGGGGAAAGTGAAAATGGCTGCTTCGGAGTTTAGTGCCGGTGAAGGCAGTTTGAATAGTAAGGTTGTTAAGGTGAGGAATTTGCGGCACGGCGGCGGTGGTGAGGTCGGTGGTTTCGTTTTGTGGCAAAAAAGGCCGGAGCTTTGGTGCCTTGAACTGGTGGTTTCCGGTTGTAAAATCAGTGCGGGTAGCGATGGGAAAGTGGCTTGGAGACAAACACCTTGGCACCATTCTCATGCTTCTAGAGGTCCACCCAGACCCCTCCGGCGGTTCTTACAGGTATCGAATCGGATCAAACCTTTCTTCATCATTCGATCCGACATATTCGGGTTCTTAATTGATTTGGGTCATTTTACTTTTGCACTTTTCACTGATTTGCATGTTTAATTTTTAAAGGATTAAATTAAAATTTTATATTTTTAGAAGGATAATTTATAATTTTATAAAATTCAAAGGAAAAATAATCTATTTTGCTTTTGAGAATTTGGGTCAGTGTTTCATGTGAACAATTATTAATAAACTTTTGACTTATTACTTGCAATATGACCCACTTCAATCTGGTCTATGGCATGGTAAGTTCGGACTTACTCATGTCTGATACTCGTATCAGATACATAATTTATGATTTTGTCGTCTTTCAGTTTGATTTTGTTTACTAAATATCATCTCATGCCACTTGGTAGGGTCTTGATCCGAGATCGACGGCAAATCTGTTCACGAATTCGGTTTGTGTTGGTGAGAAAACGATCGATGACGAAGACTGTTTCGTCCTAAAACTAGAGGCCGAACCTTCGGCGTTACGAGCTCGAAGCAGCACCAACGTAGAGATCATTCGTCACACGGTTTGGGGTTGCTTTAGCCAAAGAACCGGTCTCTTGATCCAACTCGAAGACTCCCATCTCTTACGTATCAAATCCCCGGGGAACGATGGTGTCTTTTGGGAAACAACAATGGAGTCCTCTATCCAAGACTACCGAACCGTAGATGGTATCAACATTGCGCATGCTGGCCACACTCGTGTCTCGTTGTTTCGGTTTGGGGAGAACTCCGAGAGTCATTCGAGGACTAGGATGGAAGAGGTTTGGACGATTGAAGAAGTCGATTTTAACATCAAAGGGTTGTCGACGGATTGCTTTTTGCCCCCCGGGGATTTGAAGAAAGAAGAGGAAGGGTTCGGGATCGTCCCAAGTGACGTACGGTTGCCGTTTAAGCTCAGAAACGATCGCTCTAGTAGGGTTCATGGATCCAAAATTGTTGCCATTGATGTTGATGAATGTGACGATATATCATCTTCAGATGATGATGATGATGATGAATTGTTTTAAATTTGAATTCCTTGTAATATTAATTTGTAAATATTGATACTATAATATGTATCCAATTTGTAGCCCTCAGAATATGAAAAATGCCAAGTTTTGTGTATTTGAGACCTTAGTTTTTTTCTACAATATATTTTGTAAAATTTTTCCCCATTTTATGAAAACAATATAAAAATATAAATTATACTTTGGATTGATGTCGGATCAAGTTATTTGTAGATTTATTGATTAGGTGGTTCGAATTAATTTTGACTTGAATCAATTTAAATGAAGTCTTTGGTTTCGAATAATTTCGAGTTTAGGTCATTTAGGTTAAAAGTTCACATTTTTTGGGTTGGATCATAATGGTACAGTGGAGTGAAAATCTAAAAAGGTGCCAATGGCATCCTGGTAAGCGGTAAGTCTACGGGAGACTCTTAATTGGCGCAGCAACTGTTGGGTTGAAGAGAGCCTTTCAAAATAGAGAAAGCAAAGCCTTAAAAAAAGTAAAACACAACAAAAGGAAAAGGCAACCAAGGATCAGTGTCGCCGCCCATCACCATCCCTAGCGGCTCAAGCAACCACCCATCCATTGTCGGAGGACTTGACAGTGTCATTGTCAACGTTGGTCCCTCCTCAAAAAGTTCTACATCAGAAGGTGGGAAATGAGCCCCAAGGAACTCAATCCATCCCCTTGACAAGGAGGCAACACAGCATACCCAAAGTGACCTCAGTGCCATAACCCATTGTTTTCAAAACCAAATTAAATCAATCAGAGTATCAATTCAAAGAGAAGTTGAATCAGTTGACCTACGAATTAGTATTAACCGACTGAACCAAGTTAAAAAATAAATTAAACTAAAAAATCAGTAACTTAATCGATTCAACTACCAGTTTAATTCTAAAAACTTTGTTGTCACCACTTGCACCTCCCTTTAAGGTCACCAGACTACCCAAACCAACACCAAAAGAGTTATTACTCTAGAGATGACAAAGAAAAAAAGGAAAACGAAAAGGGGAGGAGGGAGGGAAAGACGGCGGCAGCAAGCCGACAACAACGAAGCGGCTTTCCGCCAAGTACACCATAAAATATTTACACTAAATTCAATACAAAAATTATTTACATTTCCTTCACAAATACAACTCACAAACATCTTAATTGCTTTTACCACATTCGAAAAAATAAAAGCATTTGTTGTAAACAAGCTTCAATATGCAAAATATAAACTACAAAGCGTTTGATAACCCTGCTTGTGTGAATTTAAACCCAGCAAAAACCATAACTTACACACTTCATTCAATCTCGACGATACTAATATAAACATCATGCTTACGGTTATAACTATCGTGAGTACCCGAAAATGGAGCTCGATCATAAAATAGAGAGGCTCGTCAAGACACCATCTTGATCATCGTATCGTAAACAGGTGCCGCAAGCTCGGATACAAAGCATTTCAAGATGGTACATTGAAGTGAAAGAGCCAAGAGATAACAAAGGCGAAAACCATACAGGCTAACAGGAAATTTAGAAACCGATGACCTTGCCAAAAGCTTCGGGTTTCCACACCATGAATGGAAACGGGAGCCGTTGTTGCTGCTGTTGTTGCAGAATCATTCGGTTCGTTCCATGGCTCCATTGTGTCAGTTTCGTTTGCAGCAGCAACAACATTCCGAGCTGTTGATCCGCAAATCTCACAAGTTCTGAGATAATGAGACATTGAAACATATAAGATACAGATTGTTCATCTATGTTACTCAGATTTGAGAGTAAATGTCAAACACAAGCTTCCGCCTAACTTTTTCCACACATTGAAAGATCATACACTTATACCAAGTCGGAATATGTTTAGAATGTATCAAACACGACTACTTCAAGAAAAATGAAACACAAAGATGCTAAGGTAATAAACAGCATCGACACCACGTATTTAAAGTGTCATATCTCTATACCATGTCTAGTTATACATTATACACAAGTGTTAAACACGGATATTTCAAGAAAAAAAAAAATGAAGGATCGAAGTAATATAGAATGAATATGTTGATTATTTGCACCTTTGAAGATAAACCCACTTTCAGAAAAAGTATCATGGAAGTATCTGTACTTGTAATTTTTTCCGTCTACTTAAAAAAATAGATAAATTAATCCCTAATATAGATCAAATAGCAAATTAATTTTTCTATTAAAAATTTTACTCATTTGTACATCAAATAAACGACATATGATATGTTACATGTACCTCATCTTTCTCAACAAGATAACACGTTAAAAACACTTGTCTTCAACCTATTTGATTACGGATAAGTACATGAACCAACTGGAGTAAACCCGACATAAGTAATTCTTCAAAAAAACCAAATTCGATATTCAAACTGGAGTCCTTACTTTATAGTCTAAGAAAACAGAGAAAAAATATTCTTTGTTTATATATTCTCCCTTATTGTATTTCCTGGCCATTAACAACAAAAGATTCCTTAACTGTTTTTTCTTACAGAACAAAACCAAAAATAAAAACATAAAAAAAGAGCAAAAAGGGCAAAAAGGAAAAGAAAAAACAGAACCAAAATAACCTTAAAAAAAACATCATGGATCCACCATTGTTTTGACCACTTTTTCAATTTATTTACATAAAGCCCTTGCATTTCCACATTTCAGTCCCACAAATCACTGAAGATTCAAGTAAGATATACATAAATCATGACAGTGAAGACAAAAGACAGTGACAATGTTTGATGAATTACTTACCTGTTTCCTTTGATTTTGAACCAAGCTTCAGCACAATGTTTATGAGCAGCAGCCAAATCATCCTTACAAGAACAACCTAACTTAATAGGAACACCAGATTCATGGTTGATCGGGTCCAAAGTGAGATGACAAATTCTGCAATCTCTTTCCAGTTCTTTTGCTAAATGTGACTTGGATTCAGACACTACCCCAGACTCAAGATCCAGTTCCAGAGAAGAAGAAGAAGAACAGTGACGGCTGCTGTCTTCTTGTTCCTCGTTACCTGTCAGGTTTCCTTCTTGTTGCTCTATTCCTTCATCAACAACATCAATGGCGATGATGACTCCTTGGGGTTGTTTTGGTAAAGATTGTTCCATTTTGGTTAAGACCCAGTTTTTGAATCTTCATGTAATTGTTCTTACAAACAAAAAGTTCATCAAATTTTCCGACAGTAAAGCTACTTGAGTTTAACTATGCATTAGTAGCTCTGATTGTTTTACAGAGGCTTTTTCTTTTGGCTGGCAAACACTGTTTTAAGAATGGTAGGTGTTGTCCCTCTTTTCTCTCTCTGTGAAACAAAGAGAGAGAAACATGAACGAGAAGAAAAGATCTCATGTAGAAATATACATGGATTTGAAGGAAAAATATTCTATAAACCAACTTGGCAGAAATTTTTAAAGTATTATTTGTTGGATAATCGATAAATTTAATTGGTATTAAGTTTAGAGTGTCTATAGTTAAATTTATTTTTGAATTTTGTCTTTTAATTCTGACGGTAATCTTATGAGATTCACGAAATGAGGGCGCCTTAATATCTATTTTATTCACAAATGTGATGGTGAGGTACTTCTACTCCATAAATCTCTTGAAGTTTTCGTCGGAATCAATAGATAAAACTCGATAATAAAATCAAGCACAAACAATCGAGCTTGATATCAACCATTGTTGGAGGTTCGACTAATTGTCTAATAAATGACACTTCAAATTTTTTCTCCAAAAGAATCAACCCCTCTCAGCGATATTAAAATTTACTTAAATTGCTTTTTTTTTTTAATTCACATCATTCGAACTTAAATCATTCAAAACATGATAAAAGTATCATAAATGGTCGTATATTATGAGTTAAATTGTGTTTTACTTAAATAGTAAATTGGTCTTTTATATTAAAAATTTCATACATTTCTAATTAAAATTAAATTAGTTAATAAAATAACTAAACAATTACACATGAGTACTTTATTTTAACCTACATAACTAGTCTTTAATAGTAAAAATTTTAATAAGAGATTCAATTTATTTTTTAATCTAATACGAAAAAATTGGATTATTTTTACCATAAAAAACTAATATAATGAAAAGTAGTTGATTGAAGTGACCCAAATGAAGCAATCATGTTGTCTATATATGTAAGTGTGTTTTGTCTTAGCTTGCTTGGTTGCCTTTTTCTCTTATGGCTATTGTTTTAATTACACATCATTTGATTTTGATGCCACACATTACAAAAGTATCAAGCAGAAATTCCGAAACTACCCCTGTTTTTTAAATAAAATTTTATAGTTATATAGGGTATTCTCGACTTTGAAAACGAAATTTATTGATTTTATAGATTGAGTGCAAAGATAAAAATTTAACTAAGAAATGGCACCTCATCAATACAAACAAATAATAATAATTAAAAAGTGTACCACAATTTAATAATATCTTCTCAAGTACTTTTAAGCATGCTCGCCTCGAATCAATGCGTTTGGATGGATCAATTGGATTAAAAATTAATTAAGATATCGATTTAAAAAAAGATATTAAATTAGTTAATTTAAAAATAGGTATAGATTAATTAAATTAAATTAAAAATTAATTAAACTAAACAATTAATTTATTTTTTAATATTTTTATTTTTATGAATTTTTAATAATATATTCAACCGAAACAATACTAATTTCTGACCATTGATCTGATTTTGAAATTTTTGTTTATACCATAGCAAGGCATTGTTAGAAGCAACCTAAAATATCCAAAATGGAACCTATGGCAAGCAATGGCAGATTTTTTTCCCAAGTCAGTACTTCATCTTAACAGTTATTTTCACACCGAGATCTGAATTTTAGGATTTTCAAGAAAATATCGATAATTAACTTAAACCAAAAGAAATTTGTACTCTAATGTGAGAACAATTGTCAAGTTCAATAATTAACTTAGACAAAAAATAATTCAAACCTTATTGTGAGAGTAATTACCAAATTCAATCACCAAAAATTGAAATAACTCTTCTTCTTTTATTATCGTAACTAATATATCCATAATCGACAATAATGATTAATCTATTCGTCACAAATACTTTCCAAAAAACATAAATAATTAACCACAAAATATATTTCATTCTCGTAATCGGAAATCGAACTTTCAACTATATAAATAAACAAATAAAATGTGTAACAATCACACTTCACCTAACTGTTGATTTAACCCTTCTATTTTGATCACAAATTAAGAAGAGATTACAGCACATAAAATAGATTGGTTGTATGCATTGTATTACTTGTTTTCGATGAACCAAAAAAATCTATCGACTTTAAATTGAGAGTGACAAAATAATGTCAGTATTCAAAGGCTGGGTTTTGATGGGTGTTTTCACAATTGGGTCAAAGACAAAAACAGCGGCAGACACGGCCTGCCACCACCCTACATTATTGTAATTTTTGAGAATATAAAAAGTGACCTGAATCACACCCCTATCCATCACTATTCACCCTTCACACCTGATCAATTTGCTTTTCTTCTTCTTACTTTTTCACAATTGAAATACAATGGTCTTTTCTATAATCTTTCAATCTTTAGAGAAATTATATAAAAAGTTTGTCAAGACTCTTGCTTTGTCTCCTTTAGTGCTATCATCTAGAATGATTATATCAGTTCTTTCTAACGTAATATTTAAAATTAAGTATAGCTCTTTCCTGACCTATAAATAAAAAAATAATATAGTTCAGCGTATTCGAACTCATATTCTCTTACGTTGATAATAATGTTCATAGTAATCAAGTTAAAACTCAATCGATTACCATCGATAATTATATACACAAACATTGTTAATTCAATTAGTTGAGTATAATTAATTCTTCATTTAATAAACAGAACTTTTAACCTTTTTATAAAACCAACAACCTACCCTAATTTAGGGCCAATATCTTTCGCCTAAACTTTTTATATTATATGTAGTGTGTTTATTTGTAGTTAGTGTAAAAATAGCGGTGACAGTGAGATTAAATATTACAGTGACACTATAACGTGAAACAAAAAATAAGCTAAACGCACCGCACCCCACTGCCTATCCAAACCCACCCTAAGTGTAATCAAAAAGTTTTTTTTTATCGGAATTAAATTGTATTATTTTTACAATAGTAAAAATGTAATTTCACCATTTTAATAACTTATATCTTTATAATTTTTAAAATATTAAATCAAATTTTTATCATTTTTGAGGGTCAAAGTGTAATTTTACTATTACTAATTTAAAATTTTATAAATTATAAAGGATCCTAAATAAAAAAATCATTTTAGAGGGTTAGGGCCCCTGCTAGCCTATTGTTTTTGCCACTACGCATGTATGAACATGAAAATCACAAATTTAAAATACAAATATCTATTTAAAAAATAATATATAATAAATAATTAAACTTATAATTTGAAACTAATTAATAATAACACATGAAATATGTACGTTATTAAAATGAAAAAAAATAGAATAAATTATTTATCATAGTGTTGCCATTGATCCTGAATCAATGTTAAGATAATAAAGTATTCATCATAAAATTAAAATGTATAAAAATATCAAAACAAAGTTTTAGCCTAGTGATAATTTTACTAATGTAATTGACGTGGGTTTAAATTCTACTATATACATATTTTTATTAATTTTTTAACCGAGTTGGTAACCGGACTAAAGTGGGACACCAACTCAATCAAGCTTTTAAATATTAGTATAGACGATAAAATCAAAGCATTTTATCTTGGGATAAAAGCAACTTTCTGTCTTTGAATTTGATTTTCAATTTAATCCTTGAATTATTTTCTTCACATTAACTTTTTTTTTTTTAGATTTGATCTCTTATGATAATATGATATTGTACCAGGTTGTTACTTAAAAATTTATTATTTTATATAAACATGCATGAATTAAAATTGAAAAAAAAAATCAAATTTCAAGATTAATATAAAAGAATTTTGATGGACAAAATTTAAAAAAAATACCTATTTTTAGATGCTATAACCTTATCCAGAAGGTTTTTCATTTTTCCAGAAGATAATGAGCAGCTTCAAGAACTTTGTCTTCACTGACCCTATAACTACTGTCTCATGATATGATTGGTCACTTCTTTCACATTTTTGGTTACAACATTAGGGTTAACAAAAAAGTGTAGATTAAAAACACAATACTTTATAAATATATAATTTACATGAATTATCATTACCTATAAGAATTTTAAGTATTTAATTATCATGATAGTATAAGGTATACGTCGTATGTTACGTGTCATTATTTGATTATTTTATTAATTATGCGAGTTTTTAAAAATATAAATGGATCGAACTTTTAATAGAAAATGTTAATTTACTCTTTGACTTAACGTATAAAAATTGATTTACTTATTTTTTAATAAAAATAACAAAATACAATATGACTCTCAATACAAACTTCCATGGTTGTTTTACCAATATGATTATTATGAAAAGATATATTATACATTGAAATGTACAAAAAAAATATAGGTTAAATTTTGCTTTGTACTTTGTAAAATTTGTGCATTTAATCCCTATACTTTAATTTGATCAAATTTAGTTCTTATATTTTTCGAACTACTCAATTTTAGTCTCTATATTTTTCGAGTTTTGAAATGTTAATCCCAACCCAAACGATAGTAGTTAAATCTGTTTAGTTAAATTCAATTACTAATTTTGTACTATGCGTATATTTATAAATTTTAAGTCTCTATATTTATCGAATTTTGAAATTTTAATCTACATTAATTGAATTTTAACTAGCAATATGCGAAAATAAAAAGCTAATACAGCATTATACATATAATAAGTATGTTTCTCACATCAGACTTTGAAAATAGCAGAAGTTAATTGAAATTAAAAAATTAAAAAATATAAGGACTAAAAATGACCAAATTAAAATATCGAGACTAAATTCACAATTTTTGCAAACAAGAAAGTTTAATAGCGGACTTTAATCTAAAATTTAAGAAGCATTTTACCTAAAGCTAAGAAAAATGCAAACATTAGGTTAATTATTGAGCAACATATTTTACATATCTTCACCTAAAACCAAAATTCATGATCTCTTTATCAGAAGAGATCAAATATGGAGTTTTCCAAACTGTAATATATATATATATATAAACAACTCAGCAATATATCATTCTATACCCTCCAAGATGAAAAACCATAGGTCAAAAAAAAATTTAAGAGCAAGATGGTCACTCTTTTATATATATTGATTCTTCATCATCTTTAGCTCAAACCCTCGACTTCAGATCGCATTGTACACGTTTGTGTCGGTAGAACTTCCGTTGACATTCCAGTCAACTTGCTCTGTCCATCGGTGAAACATATAGGGTCACTCTTTGTGTGTATATCCGATCCTTGAGACATTCTCTGGCTTGTTGCATTGCTCGGGATCCTAACGCAACTGTTCTCGAGACCACTTTTTATCCATGCGATATTGTTCAAATCGGTTGCTATGGAGATTAGTTCGTGACTTGAAAAAACGGGGGGCTCCTCATAGTCAACAAACTCAGGCCCTAACAATGAAGTACGGGAATGACCCCCACAAGGAGTTGAACAGCAACCAAAACCACATCGCAAGGGAATTACGGGTTCACAACGAAGATCTTCTAGGATTTTTCCAACTCCCCAGTCTGGCCTGGATAATTGAGCCAGAGGCCCTTGCACCGGGATTCTACTTGTCATTCCAGATTCAGTTTTAGAACCGCTAGGAGTGTTATAATGGCTGAATGCACTAACACGTGCAACTGGACGACAAACAGCAGGATGGTTTTCCGGTTCAATGGCAAACTGATCCTCTTGTATCGGAGGTTTGTCTTCTTGTAAGTTCGGTCTATTGTCCATCACCATATCTCTTCCTTCAAGATGTTTGAAGTGGTTTACATCTCCGACCGAAAGTGTTTCTTCCGAGGAAGCTTTTGTTCTCTCAAAGCTTCCATCTTCCATCGTATCAGCTGGTCCAGGCTTAAACCTACCTAGCTCCATGCATCGACGTCTTAATGTAGAGTTCCAATGGTTCTTAATAGCATTATCGGTTCTACCTGGAAGGAGCTTTGCTATTGAAGCCCATTTGTTGCCATGGATTGCATGAGCCGAAATTATGATATGATCCTCTTCATCTGCATAGTTGAAATTCCATATCAGAAAATATTCACTTTTACAGCATCTTTTATAACAGCTGCATAATGACAGCAAGACGGAAACCTCTGACTTGTCTCGAAAAAAAACTCTAAGTTTCATAACATAAAGGCAAACTCGGACGCATGACCACAAACATTAGTATCATAAGACTCCGGTCCGTTAATAAAAAGGAAGCTGAAATTACGGAGTGTTGCTCTAAGTGATGATTTACACATGCATAAGGCAATAGAAATCTGTCACTGAGGTTGACTAGGCAAAGATGCATTGTTCTACATACACCACACCGACTTTATCTCCACTCTCCGGGAATAATTAACAAACAATATGATACTTATCTCCTAAAATGTACATATTACCCTCAATAACGCCGAACATTCTTTTGTGAGATTGTGGGTGGGAGTGATCGTTTCAGCTTCAACTCACTTCCAATGGCACCCAAAGACACGTTCATTACACACAAGAAGGAAAAGGAATGGCAGTTGAGCTTAAAAAAGACTTTCAAGATACAAACATAAGACCTACATACATCCTATCATCTTCTTATTAAACTTCGAAGCTAAGATCAAGTAGGCAAAGATGCATTATTCTAAGTATACGACATGTAACAGAAAAGGGTTACAAGTAAAAGGAACTGGCATATGGCGATAGCGATGGTTTCAGCTTCAACTCGCTTCCAATGGCATAAGAAAAGAATACCAATGGTGTTCTCGATAACAGGCATTGTACTGAATACATCTTCGTGAACTAGAACAAGCCGATAAGACAACAATTTTCACTAAGGACTAATAGATATCACACTCTAGAACTTAAATTCCTTCTAAGAAACAAAGATACAACCTTTACAATACAATTTAACAAATAAAGTACCAAAATCCAACAAAACTTGGAACAGTTGCAGCATTTGTTTAAAACCAACTAAAAAACCAAACATCATTCCAAATGTAAAAAAAATAAAAAATAAAAACATAAATAAAAACACAATCTTTTTTCACTATCTAAGTCAATAATAAAAAACAAAAAACAAAGAACCAACAACTACCCATTTAAGAACAACCAAAACCCAAACTAAAAAAACCCAAATCCTCATTCAAATAAAAGAAGAAAAAAATTACCAGTAAAAGGCTTGCGCTTAAGGCAAGGGTCAAGCTGGTTACACCAACGAAGCCGACACGATTTCCCAGACCGACCCGGAATTCCTCGGGCGATCAAACTCCAATTCCTCGCCCCGAACTTCGCCACCAACCGACTCAACACCGCGTCTTCCTCCGGTGACCACGGCCCTTTCACTCTTGTATTATTATTATTATTACTACTACTCCCACCACCACCACCAACACCACTGCTCCCACCGCCACCAAGCTCCGACTCAGCCACAATAAGTTCCAACTCATCACCACCGCTACCAGAACCACTGCCACCAGCCGCCGGCGAGTCTTGACGGTTGCTTTCTTTTTCATCCTCCATATTTTGGGGCTTTTCTTTTTTCAGTTTATATTTTTTTTTTCCTTTTTTGCTCCTTTATTGTTACCCACCTGCCCAACTGCAAAATATTCATTTTTCTCGGTGTTTTTTAACAAAATGACCGTTATATCCCTTCAAAACGGTGGCGTTTCTTATTTTCTTATTGTTGTTTTTGACTTGGGTTGACTTCTGTTTACGTGGGACCTAGTTTGTTGTTGGTCAATTACGTTCTAAACCCTTTCAATCAATGTTTGGTAATTAGGTTTTCGTTGTAATAATTGACTAATATTTGGGGTGTTTTGGGTATCTTTGATTCGGTTATTTGGTGGGCCAGATCGCATGAGAAACCCCTTTCAGTTTTTCGTCTTACGAAGTTGAATAAAGTAGTCTTTTCGTTTTATAATTACAATTTTACCCTTTTGGGCTTTTGTGGTCAAATATGGATTATGCGCCCATGGGCCTATACTAGAAATGATCTTATTGGGCTTTTATGTTTACTATAGGCCCAATATATTTATTAGTAAATTGCATGACCCAATGGGCCTATACAACAAAACAAATATGAAAACCATGTTTTCCTTCCAGGTAAACATCCATGGATCGGGCCAAACTAGAGGTGTTCATGAGCTAGCTGGTCTAGTCGACCCGACCTGTTCTGGGTCGGTTCGTTTTACTATTTATAAATAATGAAAAACATAAAATAGTTTTATATTTATATTCAAATTAATATTCTTATAATTAAATTTAAATAAAAAATTTATTATTTTTTAAACAAAAAAGGGCTTGTTTGGCTGGCCTAGGTGGGTCGTACTCGAATTCAAGCTTGAAGCTTTTTGGAACTAAACTTTAGCCTAACCTAGCTCATGAATACCTCTAAGCCAAACTAACTTCCAAAACTTAGAATCGGGGTTCATAAAAGTTGGTTTTAACTAACTTACTCGGTGAATTGATGCTGGTTGATTAAATCTAACAAACTAAATTTAGTTTGGTTTAAGTAGATTATAGTTATCAATTTTCTATTTACTCAATTAGATCCATCCTACCCATTCAATAAATTTAATAAGGCTATTATCATACCCAACCCATAACCCAATTAGCTAAATACCTATATCCACCCAACCTAATTAATGAAACCTAATCCTATGGTACATCGTACATCCATTATGTATAATTATAGGTTTTAATTATATCTGCTCTTTTTGATAAAATACTTAAAATATTCATAGCCCCTTCCCAACCCATAAATAGGAAGATAATGCGTTTCAGTACATTCAAACCCACATATTCCTGCATTAGCAACAATTGAATCATCAAGTGAATTCATTAAATTAAACTGGTTTAGTTACTTTAACTTGCGAAACAAATGTTATCGAGTAGTTTCAATTACTTTCTCCTAAATAATTAAACTGATATTCGATTTTCTTGTCTCGAACCTACACATCCTTAATTTCTTTAAGACATATATAACCCTCTAAATAAGGAATTAACAATTTTGTATCCTCTAACATGGACCCTTTTTTAACATTTTTTTTTATTTTTACTTTTTATTCATCTTCTTTATCCCTTTCCCTACAAGACTTGCCTAAATAATTTTAAAACATTAAAAAAACCCAAAAAATAAAACAAAAGAAATAAAAAGAACCAATGTTCCAAGTGGTGGATGATATAAAATGTTACTAAAAAGCAAAGTTTTAAGTTGTTGATAAGCAATGATGAGTCCAACAACCAAAGAAGTCCATAAAACTTTATATTATACCAAATCAATAATAAGAATGGGATTCTAAAATGTGACCCTTTTTAATGATTAGCATCCCCACATTTAAATTAACACACTTAATTTTCTTTTTATAATTAAGTTGACTTATAATCATGAGAAGCATGATCAATCCACTACAATTTACAACAAACATTCTCTTTAATCAAACTTTGGGATCTTTTTCATTATATTTAATCTCACTTTTATTTCATCTTGTCTTTCTATTTCACAAATCTGGGAACCATAGGTTATCATTTATAATTATATGTACATAACGGTTTGATTTGATTTGATTTTAAAAGATACAGTTAATGTATAGTGTTTTGATATTTTTTTTAAAATTAAAATTTTTACATTATTATATCTTTCATCGAGGAGTGGTTCAGATATTAATAGCTCAATTTAAGCTTTTTAGTCCTTCGAATATAAATGAAGAAAAATTTATTTTTTGGGCCCTTCTTAAAATTTATTTTCTATACTGTTATTTAAAAGTTTGATTAAGTTGGCGTCACCCATCAAATAAATATCAACTCAATTATAAAATTAACAAAAATTCATTATTCTTACAAAGCAACAAATATTATTTTGAGGGTAATTTTATATTTTTTATATTTTTATATAAAATATAGGGAAAATCCAATACATTTTTTTGGTAATAAACCCAAGAGATTATAGTTTTAAGGCTTACTGACAAATTTGGCCACTAACGTTTACATGTTTTGTAAAAATTGCCGTAATTGTATTTTTAAGTCTTTTTTTGTCATCAACTTTTGTTCTTTTTTCCAATCTACTTTTCCTAATAGATTTAATGAAGGTACCATTAAAAAAATTAATGGGGATGATGTGGAATTTCATACGTGAAATATTTTTAATGAGATGTAATTTATTACTTAGATAACCTAATAAGATAATTACATGTAGAAAATAATAAAATAAATAATACATTAAATTAAAAAATAAATCTGAATTTAAATAAACTTAACGTAATTATCTAAAAAAATTAACTCATTAGAAAAACTTCTCAGTAAACAAACGTATAAAAAATTGAAATCTTTTGAAAGAAAATAAAAGATAAACTAAGTCCTTTAGTTCTTAAATAAATAGAAATTTTACATTTTTGATCCCTTCAAAAAAATTAATAATGTAATTTAAGCATTTAAACACGAAATTTTCAACCTTGGTCATTTCAAAATTTTATAATTTTATCTTAGCCCCTGATATAAAATTTCTAACTTCGCCCCTAGATTCAAAGGGACAAGCAAAAGCCTTGACTCTCTTAATTCATATAATAAAATTGCATTTTGATCCTCTCAAAAAATTAACCATTCAATCTAAGCTTTGGGTTTGCCGCTTCATTCATCTATGGAAGTTGACTCAAAACTTCCCTATATGTATGTATATGTGTGTGTATATATATATATACACTCGAGTACTTGTGGGAGATTGGCCTTTCTTTTTCACTTATAAGCTTTATCTTTGTCTCCAAGCTTAAATTTGCAGACATGAACTTGTGGGTGTCTCTTTCATATACATATATGTGTATATATATTGAATAAAGGACAAAAAAGAAAAGAAAAGATTGGGAGTGGAGTAGTATTTGTTTAAGAGGTTTTGAGTAAATCAGTTGTTAGATTGTCTTTCGTTGTCTCATTATTAAAAGGAAAGATGCCAATTGGACATATTTGCTAACCTATCTAATTTCCAAACCTTATTTTATTATACATTTTTACTTTTAAATTTTATAAGGTAAATTTTAAAATTTGATGGGATAAATTCGAAATTTAAATTTAATTTAAGGTAAATTACACTATTAGTCATTAAATTATGGGTAGTTTTGTTTTGATCAATAAACTATTCAAATGTTTTTATTTTAAGTCACTGAGCTGTTAAAATCGATGTTATATGGCTTTCTTTGTTCGCGCTGTCTAATCCAATCGCAAGCTCTCTTTCCTCTTCTCTTCTACAATTCTTTTTTTTTTTTCATGAAACAATTTTGGATGTCACGAATCTAAGAATCAAAATGCAAACAATTTTTTTCTTTGATCTCTGACATTGACCGTCAGATCGACTTGGATCTAATATATGTTCTTCTACTCATCGATGAATATTGATCCACCATATCAATCATCGAAATATTTATTAGAGCTCGCTTGCAGAACTTTTAAAAAATATAAATTTATTAATAATATTAATAATTAAATAAATAAAGAATAAATTTATTAATAATTTAATATTTATCCTAAAATTAAATATACCTATCCAACATATAGGTGGATAATATTGTTTGTAATAATAAAACCTCCTTTTTGACTAAAGAAGAGACTCCTTTATAAGCATGGATTAACACCTGTCAATGACCTGTTGGCTTTATATTAATTAATTCATTTTACAATTATTTTAATAGAATAATTTAGATTTAATTAAGAATTCAAATTATATAAAAAAAACAATGCTAAAGAGTTTTTTTATTATGTAAGAATCCGTTAAATTCTTATAATAATTCCGATAATAATCTAGACTCAATGTAATTATTGAATAATAAAAATTTGTAAATAAAAAAAATTAATTGTTTAATTTTTAATGAAAAATCTTTATAATGACATATAAGAGGATGATCTAAGCAAAAAAATGAAAAAAAAAAAAAAGTTCCAAAATCAACTGCAATGATCGCGCAAAGCCAGACATGACAGATTTATGACACTGATGAAATGAAACTATAGATTGGTTGTGAAATGTTTTTTTCTTTTATTTACTTTTGTTGTCTCAAAAGTTATATAATGATAATTGGAGATTGGAACTGTGTTGTTGGCTTTACAGATTTCAGTTTCTAACCAGAATTTAGGCCACGAAAAGCAGTGTAAGAAAAAAAAATTATAAAAGATGGATGAACAATGTTCTAAAGGACGTTTGTTGTTTTGTCATTTTAGAAATTTCAATAATTCATTCATATCAAATAATCTGTTGATATATGGAGGTTGATGACGGTTTACACGGAGGTATCGAGATGGAAATGACGGTATAATTTCATCATTTTTGAAAGGATTAAATATATTTTTTTCATTTCTGTGAGTTAATGTATAATCTTATAATTTATGAAGGGACTAAATATATAATTTAATTCTGTCCAAAAAAAATTCGACTTCATCTCTATACTACTAGACTTTTTTCGGAAGGTGAACAAAATTTTAAGAATATATTGAGAGGGACATCCAAAGAAAGCAATAAATTTATGTTAACGACCCAATATTCTCAAACAAATCCATTATTTTATGATTTGGTGCAAATATACATATACATATACATGCACACCACATCACATATCATATTACATCTAGTGAATATGAAACTGCTGTGTTTGTAGTAGCATCTTCAACCTGGAACATTTGTTTTGTCAAGAACATAATATGTATATTTTAAAATGAAGATAATTAGGCACTATATATATATATATGAATGATATGGGGCTGCTAACTAAAGTTTCATAAGGGCCTCCCAAAATTTTCTATCATTACATGTTTTTAAAGATGATAAATCAATTTCATCAAAAGGTAAATAAAAAGAAGTTGATGGTTTGATGTATCATGGAAATTACTTCGAGCCAATTCAGTTTAACTTTGTTGTGGTTACGCGACAAAATCTTTAAAATATCAAAACTTTAATTGTACACGTGTCGGATGTAATACTCACACTTAAATTTGAATAACAGCTAGATGATATAGAGAGCAAAAGAGACATTTTATGAGCATGTTTTTCCAACCAACCAAAGTGCTATGGACCATGTTTCCAATCTCTATTGTTTTCAAAAACACAAATAGGGGGCCAATGGGTTGTTTTTAGACAGACATAAGAACCCCTCAAAAAGCAAACGGGATGTATGTTCCTTCTTCATCTTCATAGATTCGTATAGCAAATGAAGGGTTGAAAATTCATGGCATGCAATCTTTTTTTTTTTTTGACATGACTAGGATTTGCACCTATTGTTTTTTGTTTAACTAAAGTGACAAACACAACATTTGATACCATGTTTTTTTCTTAGAACAATGACTTTGTAGAATGTTTTCAACAGGTCCTAAAAGAAACCCCTTAAAAAATCACTAATGAGAATTGAGTGGATGTTTTGTAATCTCACTTGACCTGTAAAATCTAATCAGCGATCGAAAATAAGATTTAATTAATCAGAATTCAAATTCAATTTGACTCGATTTTATAACAGTAAGTTAACATTCTGAACTAAAAATCATTTGAATTGGAACTTACTCGAATCCAAGATGATTAAAATTCAAAATCACATAAATCTAAAATGATTTAAAAAATAACCCTAAATGACTTGAACTCTAACCTAACTCGAAAATCTTGGTTGCGAAACCTGAAATTGAAATTGATTTGTAGCCGCAACTAATTCAAACCTGAAATGATTCGAGACCAAAATGATTCAAAAATTGTAAAAACCCAAATTTACATTATCCAAATTCAATTTGACCCACTCAATTGAAAAATCTAAATCGGATTAATCTTTGAATATTTTTTATTTTTTTCTTATTCAAGATTAGATTGCATGGGTTAAAAATAAAATATTAAATGTTTTTTATGTTAATATTTATATATTTTTTATAATTAAATTTTAATAAAAAATTTTAATTTAACGAAAGAGAAAGATTAAAACAACACATGAATTTGCTTCAACAAATGCTTTGCCTTTAAACCTAATTAATTAGATTCTAAGTACAAAAATTTTAATGACTATTTTCTAACATTTAATTGGAATTAAAACTTGATTCTCACAATTTAGTAAACAATGCTTTTTGCATTATTAATGGTTGTCGGCATTTAGATTTTATTGGATGTCTATTTCATATTTTACAACTAATATATATATAATAATTAATAAGTGATTATTTTATACATTAGGAGTTAAAATTTTATTATGTGTATTTTTTTATATAATTTATGTGTCTTAGCTCGATTGGAATTAGCATTGTTGCCAATGCAGGAAGATGTGAGTTGAGTGCATTGAAGCGCATTATCTTCTTATTTAAAGGTTGTATGTGTCTTAGCTCGATTGTAATTGGCATTGTTGCCAGTGCAGCAGGATGTGAGTTCGAGTGCATTGAAGCGCATTATCTTTCTATTTAAAGGTTGGGGAGGAGCTATAGTTTTTTTTTTTTGAAACAGATTCTGATTGGGCTTTATTATAAAATAAAACGGGCTCAGAAAATCAAACAAAATCTATTCGTATCACCTCACGCAGACTACCCTCATAATACTTATCTCCACTCATCCCTCATTTCAAACTGTTTAGCCCTTCAAGAAACCCACCCACTACCTCTCCCTTTCGCCTTCCACAATAAACCCTCATTTCCCTCACTTTCATCATCACAAGACGACCAGTTCCCAAAGTATTCAACAGCCTCAACCCTAGATTCACCATTCAGACTACCATTTCAACCTTCTACACTCCATAGCGCTCTATACTTTGCTCTTCCGTTAACCTCGACCTTCCCGTTCTCCAGTCTCCCCATTTTCGCTTTCGAGATTTTCTTCCCTCATCACTAAGTTCTTCAAACTCTCGGCATACTCCGGAATCGTTCCAATCAGGTACACTTCTCTCCTTCTCTTCAACGTTTCCGTCGCCATTAGATGGGCTAATCCGTTCACTGTTCTTGGTACATGTTTGAAACTACACTTTCCGATCTGTAACTGTAACTGCTGTATATCTCGAATATAAGCTCCTATCATTGATTTATCTTGTACCTTTGAACTACTTTTCTTGATCACTGTTAATGCATCTCCTTCAATGATGAGATTCTCCCATTGCATGTCGACCCCGATTCTGGTGGCTAAACTGCAAGCAAGAGCTTCAGTCGCAAACGCAGAAGCTACTCGGTTCTGAATAACTGTACACGAAAGCAAAATAGATCCACTCCTATCCCTGGACACAATACCCGATGCCGCTTGACCCATGGCTTCATCAAAAGCCGCGTCAAAATTTATTTTAATCCACTGCCCAGTTGGGGGTTCCCATCGTCTGACTTCTAACCGTACTTTTACTGTTATTTCCTGTGCACCATTTAATTCTCCAATATAACTTTTAACAAAATCTGCTATTTCGACTCCAGATCTACGAACGTTTTAATGAATACATTTGTTCCTGTCACCCCAGATAGCCCAGAGGGCACAACAAAAAACCCTGCATTGCGAGACAGTGACTTGCGCAAAGACCCAGATAAGCCATTCTATGAAGTCCTTTCATGATTCTTCTAGATAACTCAAGAGATCTAACTTGTCCCATACTGTGATCAAAACAGGGCAAACCCGGAAATTATGGTCCATGGATTCAGCTTCAAGTCCACAGCGGGGGCATAATAGAATATTAGACAGTCTTCTAGAGTTCATGTTCACTCTCGTAGGTAGATAATTCCATGAAATTTTCCACACTGTAATTTTAACTTTAGAAGGTATCTCTAGGGACCAGAGTCTGCTGTAGAACTTCCTGTAAACATTATGTAAGGCATAAGCCATAGGATCCGTTTCATTGTTCTGTAATAGTTTATAGGCGCTCCGGACAGTAAACTCTCCCGTGGACTCTCCCCGCCAGGCCAACAGATCGTCGTGCGCTTCTTTTACTAGCAGTATACAAACTATCTTTGCTGCTATATCCGTCGAAAAAGTAGACTCTATCACCTATGTTTTCCATTCTCTACTGTTTGCCTCAATTAATTCAGAAACTCTAAAGTCACTAAAATTATTAACATGATGTGATAATCGGAAAATATGCAAATCTGGTATCCACACATCATTCAAAACTAAGATATCCTTTCCACTGCCCACCTTCCAACATAGACCATCCATCAGTACACCATTAGCCGCCCATATACTTTTCCATATAAACGAGCAATTAATTTTCAGTCCTGAATTAAGAAAATTCTCTTTTGGAAAGTATTTTGCTTTAAAAACTTTTGCCACCAACGAATCAGGATTATTCATAATTCTCCAGCCTTGTTTTGCCAATAACGCCAGGTTGAATTTGGCCATATCACAAAAACCCATTCCACCTTCATCTTTAGATCGACATAAATCTTTCCACTGGCACCAATGTATTCCCTTCTTCCCATGTGCTTTTTGCCACCAAAACACACTCATAAGCTGCTCAATTTCTCTACAAAAAGAGTTAGGTAGGAGGAAACATGTCATGGTATAGGTCGGGATCGCTTGAATAACTGACTTTATAAATACCTCATTCCCTCATTGAGATAGGAATCTATTACTCCACCCTTTTAATTCTAAAAAAAATCTTTTCTTTAAGAACTTGAAAAGAATCTTTTTTCCGTCGACCTACTACACTAGGAAGACCGAGATACTTTTCCATATCTGTTGAGTTACGCATTCCCAAAACTGCCGCTACTGTCTCCCTATTTCCTTCTGTCGTATTTGAGCTGTAAAATATTGTGGACTTATCAAAATTTACACATTGGCCAGAACATCTCTCATATTCCTTCAAAATTCCTTTTATCAAATTAGCTCCCTCCCTTGTTGCTTCCCCAAAAAGTATGCAATCATCTGCAAAAAGAAGATGTGTGAGCTCCGGTCCTCCACGACTTACCTTAGCTCCTTTTAGTAAGCCTTCTTTCAAAGCCATCCTCATTAAAGCCGATAACCCCTCACTACATAATAAAAATAGAAACGGACTAAGTGGGTCCCCCTGTCTCAAACCTCTTGTAGCATTGAAAGTTCGTCCCCTTTTGCCATTGATATTCACTTCAAAAGATGTTGTAGTAATACATTTTAAAATCAAGTCAACCCATTTCTTTCCAAAACCCATATTCATCATAACTTCCTTTAGAAAATCCCATTCTACCCTGTCGTAGGCTTTACTCATATCTACCTTGACTGCCATAAATCCCTTCGTGCCTGTCCGCTTTCTCCTAAACGTGTGTAACATTTCATACGCTAGTAGCACATTATCAGAAATTAATCGCCCTGGAACAAATGCACTTTGTGCCTCATCAATACACTTCCCTATTACCCCTTGTAGCCTATTAGCAACTGTTTTTGCCACAATCTTGTACAAAACCGTGTACAAACTGATTGGTCTAAAATTTGCTAGGTTGATAGGATTTTTGAACTTTGGAATGAGCACAATATCTATCGAATTAAGCTTCCCAAAGCTCTGATCATCATTCAAAATACCCAAACAAAAATTAGCAACATCTCCACCTATTATATGCCAATAACACTGAAAAATAAAGCCGAGAATTCGTCAGGTCCTGGGGCTTTTGTGGGCCCCATATCTTTTAAGGCTGTAAACACTTCTTCTTCTGTAAAAGTGGCTACTAAGGAATCATTTATATCGGATGAGATACACTCCTCTATACCGGATAAAATATGGGATAAATCCCCAACTCCTCTTGACATGAACATCTCTTGAAAAAATGAAGCGGCTGTTTCACTAATCTCACTTTCCTCAGAAGTCATTCGGCCACCCCCTAACTCCAGCCTAGATATCATGTTCATTTTCTTACAAGACAAAGCGTAGTTGTGAAAGAAAGCTGAATTCTTATCTCCTACTTTTAACCAATTAGCTCTTGCCCTTTGTTCCCAGTAAATTTCATCTCTGTCCATTTCCATGTTCAATTGAACTCTCGTATCAAAGATCTTTGCTAGTGTATCATCGGTCCTCTCTTTTTCCAACAACACCTCTAATTCCTCTGTCAACTTCCGCTTCAAACCTTCCTTCCCTTTCTTAATTGAACTCGCCCACTCCTTAAGATCTGCTTGTAACTTTCCTAACTTCTCAACTATTGTACCTGAATGCGAATTCCACGATTTCTTTATTGCTTCCTCCACAGACTCTTCTGTAGTCCACCAAGCTTCAAATTTAAAATATGGATTTCTAGCAAATATTCTCTCACTAGTTGTGTTTAAAAGAATCGGACAATGATCTGACATTGAATGAGCCAGATGATGAATGTTGGCTGTAGAAAAAAGGAGTCTCTACTTCGCATTTGTAACTGCTCTGTCCAGTCTTTCCCTTATATTATTTTCTGCAAAATTTCCTCTTTCCCATATAAACTAAGTCCTTGAGAAACCAATATCTTCAAGTTGACATTCCTCCAAAGTCTCCCGAAACGCCTCCATCTTCCACTCCTCTCTTATAAAACCTCCCATTTTTTCGAAAGAGTACGTTATCTCGTTGAAATCCTCACTCACCAACCAAGGTTGGAATTTATCTTCAGCCAATCTTCGTAACAAATTCCACGATTCAGTTTTATTATGGGCATACGGAGACCAATAAAACCCTGTAAATCTCCATTTTGTATTAGTGTTTTCCTCCTTTACCATAACATCAATATGACTCTTGGAGAAACTCCTTAGTATTACTTCAACTACCTCCTTCCAAGCTAGACATAACCCTCCACGTGTCCCCTCTGCTGCAATATCAATTCCGTTTAAGAAACCACAACTCCTCCTAACTTTTTCCATACGCTTTCCATCAAGTTTCGTCTCCATTAAGAAGACCAAATGGGGTTTTTGCTGTTTTATGAAACTTAGCAGCCTTCTAGACACCCGCGTACTCCCCAATCCGCGGACGTTCCAACTTATACTTTTCATTGCGTTTGGTCGGCTTGCCTTTTGGCAGCCGCCGATCTCATCAAATGTGAAATATCATTATTATCCATATTGCCCAACTCTTCTACTAAAACAGAATCTCCACCATTCTGCTTGAAACACCCCAAACCTGACCCACGAGCCTTGACTGGATCTGGTATGTTCCTCGAGTAAAATGATTCAAAACTTCTTGATTACTTTTGGAAAATTCGGATGGTTTTGAAAGAAATTTTACTTTGTGTTGGGCTCGAGTTGAAAACAAGTTTATCTTACATTGAAAACCATTTGTTTTAGGGTGTCCAAAACATTTAGAGTTTATTTTTAAAATAAATTTACTTAATCTTTAATTTGATAAAAATTCGTAACATAATAAATTCAAATAAAAAGCATGCATAAAGCAGTTCATACTATGGTCTTATTACATCAAAATTTAAAACCCGAAATAAATCCAAAGTATTTAAGATATAACATGTCCAAAATTAAATAAAATCTCGAATCGAGCATGGCCACCCCTAAGCTCCCGCGACCCGGTCCATTACCGAAATCACACTGAAAATATTCCCACAACGGGGTGAGTCATACAGACTCAGTGTGTATATCCAACACTAAGTCCCAACAGTTTAAGCATATCAGTTCATGCAAGTACATATAGCAGAAATAAAGATAATGATGCAAACCCGAACCCAAACCTAAGTACCATCCTCTACACATCACCCGTACCAACCTGCACACCGTGGGGACTACTAAGTCAACCCTTCATCCGCTACACATCATCGAAGGCAGTTGCTGTAGACGACGTGCTCATCGCCCTTATATATATATTGTGGCATAGCCACCAGATAAAATATTTGTGACATGAGTCACCACATTCAGATAATGTGACCGAAGTCACCACATTCAGATATTGTGGTATAAAACCACCACATTCACTTCCCCTTTCATAATCACCCATATGCCCCATGACATACAATTATGCAAAAGTCATGTCATATTCCTTATTCACATTCTTATAATTTCACATATGCCAAACAGATCATATTATACTCATAGTAGGAGTGGGTAAACGTACCTGAGTACTTTGTAAGGTACCGTAGCCATATCTTTCACATTCTTATTAACATATTTAATCAAACATAACCATAAACCTATAGAGAAATAGTGTGGGGTACACACCTGGTATACTTAGCAAGTTTACTGAAGTCCCGAAAACCTGATCTAACGTCCTAGATCCTTAGTTCCTTGTTGCCGATTTGACTACTAATCAAATCCCAAAACTTGTAGTGTTTTCCCTTTGAAATCGGCTAGCATTAAATCACTTCATAGGTTAACTTCGGCTTTTGAACAAGCATGAAACAGATCTAAGTCACTAAATAGGCTTTGGCCGAATGTACGTATGTACTTACCTTGCAATTTTTAACTCCCGAAATCCTTGTACCACTGTCGACTGCCCCTACATAACCATAGTCAGATTCGGCTAACATGTTAACCAATAAGATCGAATATTACACCTCCTTACCTTGCGATTCCAAATCCCGAAAACTTGTCACTTGCTTATGAAGTTGCCGAAATACCTTAGATCTGAAATCCCGGATGATCTCCCTAGAAGTCGACTATAATGGAAATCCCAAAATTCACCTTCTATGTTTCGACCAACAAGATTAGGAGGGATTAGATTAAACTTTCGACTTAAAAGAGAGATTGACAAACAAAGAACAATCGATCTTACCTTTAATACTGTTGTTGATTGCACACTTGCTTGACACCACTGAGGAATTCGGCTATAGACTGAGTGTTGATCACAGATTTCGGCTTGAATGAAAGAGTATGGGACAAGGAAGAATCGGCAATGGTGGTCTTTAGGAAGATGAAAATTTCGGCTAGAACCAATAAAAGAAAAAGAAGAGAAAATTTTGGAGAGAAAAGGGTAAACGAAAAGAGAGGCTAATTGGCTAAATGAAATTCGGCTATCCCCCTAATTAGACTTGGCCGAAATTCTCCTCAAAGGAGTCCATAAGCCGGCCACACTCTTCTTCTTATCAAATCCCCTTACTTTTCTCTTATCTCCTCATTTAAAATTTAATAAAAATAATCCCACATTTATCTCTTATCTTAGCCGAATTTTAGAGAGAATTAAACTCATCCCTTTAGTGCCTTGGTGTCGTCCCCTACTGCTCACTCCTGCAGCAAAAATAAAAACTCCATTTGCTTCCCTAGTGACTCGAACCTTGGCCTTGCACACATGCTGGTGGCGTCATTTTCGGAGGCCTTAAGTGGCGCCTCCAAGCCACTTAACCAAGCCCATTTGTGTGTTATATTTCACCTACAATTTTTCTTAAGGCCTATCCGGCTTAGCTCCCCTTTTTAAACTTGAAATCTAATAATTTCTAAGGCATTTGTCTATATTCTAAGGTCATAAAATTCATAAAACACATTATAACACACAAAGGCATGCTATTTCATATAATTAAGCAAAATTCACAAGCCCAATTTCTGGATATTACAGTTCTACCCCCCTTAAAATAATTTCGACCTCGAAATTACCTGGCTAAAATAAGTGAGGGTATTGCTGTCGCATTGCCTCTTCCGGCTCCCACGAAGCTTCTTTCGATCCATGATTGCTCCATAACACTTTGACTAGAGGAACTGATTTCCTTCACAACACTTTCACATCTCGCTCCAAGATCTGAATCGGCTCTTCCTCGTAGGACAAATCTAGCCTCAGCTCCACCTCTTCAACTGGTACCACATGAGATGGATCCGATCGATAACGACGTAGCATAGAAACATAAAATACGTCGTGCATTTGCTTCAATTCTGAAGACAACTCTAACTGGTATGCCACTGGTCCAACTCGCTTCAATACTCGATAAGGTCCTATAAACCTTTGACTTAACTTCCCTTTGCGACCAAATCTCATCACCTTCTTCCAAGACGAAACTTTAAGAAACACTTGATCTCCCACATCAAATTCTATTTCCTTCCGTTTGAGATCTGCGTACGATTTTTGTCTATCCGATGCTTCCTTCAATCGTGCCCGAATTACCTCAACTTTCTCCTCAGATTCTGCCACAATCTCTGGACCCAAAACTCGACGTTCCCCTAATTCAGTCCAACACGTAGGAGTGTGACACCTCCGTCCATACAATGCTTCATATGGTGCCATCCGAATACTAGCTTGATAGCTGTTGTTGTATGCAAATTCCGCTAAAGGCAAATAGTCTTCCCAACTTCCTCTGAAGTCCATCACACAGCTCCTCAACATATCCTCTAGCACTTGGATTACTCGTTCAGACTGCCCGTCCGACTGTGGATGAAAAGCTGTAGTGAAATCCAATTTAGTGCCTAAAGCTTGATGTAGTGCCTTCCAAAACCGAAACGTAAAACTTGGATCCCTATCTAAAATGATTGACACCGGCACTCCATGCAACCTTACAATCTCTGCCACATACAACTTTGCCAACTTCTGCAAAGAATAATCAACTCTTACCGGGATGAAGTGCGCGGACTTGGTCAATTGATCCACTATTACCTATACCGAGCCCTTCTTAGTAGGCGTAAGGGGAAGCCCACTAACGAAGTCCATGGTGATTCTCTCCTACTTCTACTGCGGAATCTTGATTGGCTGAAGCAATCCTGACGGAACTTGGTGTTCAGTCTTAACTTGCTGACACGTTAAGCATTTGCCGACAAGTTTTGTAACTTCCCTCTTCAGACCAGGCCACCAAAACTGTTCCCTTAAATCTCTGTACAACTTACTACCTCCGGGATGCATAGCATAAGGGCTACTATGCGATTCCCGAAGAATTCTCTACCTAAGTTCCTCATTCTTCGGCATACAGACCTTACCCTTGAAATACAATATTTCATCACTGGACATACTGTAATCCTCTAAACCACCATTCTGAACTTGCCGCATCTTAGCACTTAGATTCTCATCAGCCAACTGACCCTCTTTTACCTCACTCAACTACGTCGGTTTGACTTGCAACTCTGCCAACAGACTTCCATCATCATACAAACTCAAATGTGCAAACTTCGCCCTCAGGTCCGACACCACTTTCCGACTTAGAGCATCTGCGACCACATTCGCCTTGCCCGGATGATATTCTATGGAACAATCGTAGTCCTTCAATAATTCCACCCACCTTCGCTGTCTCAAGTTTAACTCTTTCTGAGTCAACAGATACTTAAGACTCATGTGGTCTGTGTAGATTACTGACTTTTCTCCATAAAGATAGTGCCTCCACACTTTAAGAGCAAAGACCACTACCGCCAATTCCAAATTGTGAGTCGGACAGTTAACTTCATGCGGCCTTAACTATCGAGACGCATAAGTAACAACTTTCCCGTCCTGCATCAATACGCATCCCACTCCTGTATGGGAAGCGTCACAATACACCACGAAATCCTTCCCTGCCTCAGGCTGAATCAGAACCGGAGCTTCTGTCAACACCCTCTTAAGCTTCTCAAAGCTCTCCTGCTACTTATCTGTCCATACGAAAGGTGTTTCTTTCCTCAACAACTTTGTCAACGGTGCGGCTATCGATGAAAATCCTTCCACAAACCTTCTATAATAGCCTGCCAATCCCAAAAAACTACGAATCTCAGCCACTGACTTAGGTGGTTTCCAATCCAACACTGCCTCAATCTTTCGAGAATCTACCCGTATTCCTTCTGCGGATACCACATGCCCCAAGAATGCAACTTCCTTCAGCCAAAATTCACACTTGCTGAATTTGGCATAAAGCTTCTTCTCCCTTAATACTTGCAACACTATCTGGAGATGCTCATTATACTCCCCTTCAGACTTGGAGTACACTAAGATGTCGTCGATGAACACAACTACGAATCGATCCAAGTAAGGTTGAAAGACCCGGTTCATCATATCCATGAACGCGACTGGGGCGTTCGTCAATCCAAACGGCATCACTAAGAACTCATAATGGCCGTATCTTGCCTTAAAGGCTGTCTTATGGATATCTGCCTCCTTTACCTTCAACTGATGATATCCCGACCTTAAGTCGATCTTTGAGAATACCGCGGCCCCCTTAAGCTGATCGAACAAGTCGTCTATCCTTGGCAAAAGGTACTTGTTCTTGACGTTAAGCTTATTCAACTGACGATAATCTATGCACATACGCATAGTTCCGTCCTTCTTCTTCACAAACAGGACCGGTGCTCTCCATGGAGACACACTGGGTCGGATAAACCCACGATCAAGCAGCTCTTAAATCTGAGCCTTGAGCTCAACCAACTCATTTGGTGCCATTCTGTACGGAGTAATTGACACAGGAGCTGTTCCGAGCAGCAAGTCAATTCCGAACTCCACTTCCCTGTCTAGGGGTATTCCAGGTAATTCTTTCGGAAAGACATCCACAAAATCCCTTACTGTTCTAACTTCACTAACTCCTCCTTCTTTTGCATCCAACGCACTAACAAAAGTCAAGAAGGCCTTGCACCCTTTCCGAACCATCTTATCAGCCTTTAAAGCAGAAACTACGTTAGACAGGTAGTTTCTTCTTTCTCCTATCATAATTATTGCCTTATCATCAGGCGTTCTTAACTCCATTCACTTAGCTGCACAATCCAATACAGCCCGATGTTCCACTAGTCAGTCCATACCAAGTATAAGATCGAATTCTCCGAAGAGTAATTCCATTAAGTCGGCAGAAAATACTACTCCTTGAATTTCTAGAAGTACACTCCGAAAGATCTTATTCACCACTACAGCTTGACCTAGTGGGCTCACTATAGTCATCTCTCTATCAGAAAGTTCAGAGGATATATCTAATGTTTCCACTATTCTACATGCAACATAAGAATGGGTCGAGCCCACATCAATCAAAGCAAAATAAGGCTTGTTCGCTATAAGGAACGTACCGGTTATGACGTCCGGCGCGTCTTCATCCTCTCTCCGGTGAACCGCATAAACCAGACCTGGCTGTCTTGCCTCTGTATTACCAACACTTCTGCCAGGTGTTCCACGTCCTCTTCCAGCACCGTTACCTCTACCATTTGGACCACGACCTCGCTGAGGCTCCTGTCCACCTCTACCAGCCTGATTAGCACCTTGGCCTGTTGGTCGACTTCCATCTATCTTTATTGGACAGTCCTTAATTATATGATCCTTCGACCCACACTTAAAACATCCTCCCGTTTTCTTCCAACACTCTCCTATTTCCCACACTGGGTACAAGTACGATACTGCCATCCTGAACCATCTTGCTGACCTCACGGCCCATCATCTCTAGGCCTCTTTTGTACATTCCCTGACGATCTAGACGACCCAAAACCTCTCTTCTGTCTATTCCGATCAGAGTTCTGCCTTACAGAGTCCTTAATCCCTTCAGCTACCTTAGTCTTTTCTACTAATGTAGCAAACTCCCGCTCCTGATGTGGGGCTATTAACAACCTCAGATCATCCCTTAGTCCGTCCTTAAATCGGACACATCGCTAATGCTCCGTAGCCACTACTCCTCGAGCATACCGGCTCAACCTTAGGAATTCAGCTTCGTACTCGGCTACGGATTTATTCTCTTGAACCAGCCCCAAAAATGCCTTCCTCTGCGTATCAGTATAACGCGTGTCGACATACTTCTTCTGATACGCCGCCTTAACATATTCCCAAATCAGATCCTTAACTGTGGCACCATCCCGAACTGCGAGCCACCATTGATATGCTTCATCGCGTAACAGCGCCATCATTCCTTTCGTTTCTCCTCAGGGGTCAGATCCAGCTCATCCATGATTCGTTCGGTTGCTTCCAACCAATACTCAGCTATACTGGATGCCACACCAGATACGCCACGGAACACCTCAGCTCCATTGGCTCGGAGTCGTTCGGGTACAGACTTCCGAGCTCCCATATTCCCTCCAGCACCAGTCACCATTTCAAGAACTCGTAGCACCGCCTGCGATACAGTATCATCTCCCGTCGATCTTGCTGTTCAGCACCAACAACTGGTGGTGGTGGTGGTGGCGGTACCTCATTCTCAGACCCTTGACCCGATCTAACGGGTTTCGACACTGTCATTCTGCCTCGACCGCATCCTCGTACATTATGACCACGTCCCCTAGAGCTCATTTCTATGACCGCGCTTTAATCTGATTAAGAAATTTTATGAATTAGTCTTTGTTTCACTGATTATCCGCGAAGAAATTTTATTAAAGAAGTTTAATAGTAGTTCTTTCGATCATTCTAAGGTTTTCATTCAAGTTTTCTATCCTAATTCAGAGGTGTACATTCATTCAATATTCCCACCACACACATTCATCATTCAAACATTTTCAGTTTGTTCCTATCCAGGGGTATTCTCATAATTTGTCCTACAGGGGTATTTTGGTAATAAACCAGAGTCAATTTATAAATCTTAATAAATCCAGGATATTTCAAAATTTGCAAAACTTGGGGGTTATTTTTTTGAGAATTTGTTTTCCAAATCGGTGTTATTGCAGAAATTTCAGAAATCGGGGTTATTTTGATAATTTTGTAAGTCAAGGGTAATTTGGTAAATTTTTTTCCAAATCGGGATATCTTGATATTTTCTAAAGTAGGGTTTTTTTGAATAGTTTTGTAAAACAAGCAATTCTTAGTAAAAATCGAGGGTAGTATGGTAATTTAAGATTTTTCAAACTAAGGGCATTTTAGTAATTTTACAACCAGAGGTATTTAGGTAATTTTGTAAATCGGAGATATTTTGAAAATTTTTCCAAAATAGTTTGTCCACAATTAAGAGGGGTGGTTTGGTGATTTTAAAACTAGGGTTTTTATAAAAATACGGCTAATCCCTTTCGGGTTTTAGTTATTGTGTTTAGCCTGTGACTGAGTCCTCTTGGTTAGGGTGAACCGTAGCTACGCACTGCAGGTAGGATTCCAGCGAAGAGGAGGTGAGTCACGAGGATCGCTTAAGTACCGTGCTCTTCCTGATCCAATCCTGACATGCGCACAATGGTTGCCACACCCTAACTCGGCGACTTAGTCACAGGTTTGTTTAATTAGGCACTTAAGTCTTATGTAATTGTTGGGGTAAACTAGTCCTAGGGTTCAAGTACCTATCATACTATCCTACATTCCCTTTATACCCTTCTATAATTCACACAACAGATAGGGGTACTTACCTGGTGGACTGCGGGTCGGAGACTTAGGTGTCATGCCAGAAAAACCTGCTTATTCACAAAATTGTTCACAAAACTTGTTTGGGCCTTAATTTAAAAACGTTATGGCTTTAAACCCAAGGCCGAGAGTTTAGAACCTGGCTCTGATACCAAGCTGAAACACCCCCAACCCGGCCTACGAGTCTTGACCGGATCTGGTATGTTCCTCGAGTAAAACGATTCAAAACTTCTTGATTACTTTTGGAAAATTTGGATGGTTTTGAAAGAAATTTTACTTTGTATTGGGCTCGAGTTGAAAACAAGTTTATCTTACATTGAAAACCATTTGTTTTAGGGTATCCAAAACATTTAGAGTTTATTTTTAAAATAAATTTATTTAATCTTTAATTTGATAAAAAATCATAACATAATAAATTCAAATAAAAAGCATGCATAAAGCAGTTCATACTATGGTCTTATTACATCAAAATTTAAAACCCGAAATAAATCGAAAGTATTTAAGATATAACATGTCCAAAATTAAATAAAATCCTGAACTGAGCATGGCCACCCCTAAGCTCCTGCCGACCCGGTCCATTACTGAGCGTCACCTGAAAAATATTCCCACAACGGGGTGAGTCATACAGACTCAGTGTGTATATCCAACACTAAGTCCCAACAGTTTAAGCATATCAGTTCATGCAAGTACATATAGCAGAAATAAAGATAATGATACAAACCCGAACCCAAACCTAAGTACCATCCTCTACACATCACCCGTACCAACCTGCACACCGTGGGGACTACTAAGTCAACCCTCCATTCGCTACACATCATCGAAGGCAGTTGCTGTAGACGACGTGCTCATCGCCCTTATATATATATTGTGGCATAGCCACCAGATAAAATATTTGTGACATGAGTCACCACATTCAGATAATGTGACCGAAGTCACCACATTCAGATATTGTGGTATAAAACCACCACATTCACTTCCCCTTTCATAATCACCCATATGCCCCATGACATACAATTATGCAAAAGTCATGTCATATTCCTTATTCACATTCTTATAATTTCACATATGCCAAACAGATCATATTATACTCATAGTAGGAGTGGGTAAACGTACCTGAGTACTTTGTACCATAGCATGGTACCGTAGCCATATCTTTCATATTCTTATTAACATATTTAATCAAACATAACCATAAACCTATAAAGAAATAGTGTGGGGTACACACCTGGTATACTTAGCAAGTTTACTGAAGTCCCGAAAACCCGATCTAACGTCCTAGATCCTTAGTTCCTTGTTGCCGATTTGACTACTAATCAAATCCCGAAACTTGTAGTGTTTCCCTCTTGAAATCTGCTAGCATTAAATCACTTCATAGGTTAATTTCGGCTTTTGAACAAGCATGAAACAGATCTAAGTCACTAAATAGGCCTTGGCCGAATGTACGTATGTACTTACCTTGCAATTTTTAACTCCCGAAATCCTTGTACCACTGTCGACTGCTCCTACATAACCATAGTCAGATTCGGCTAACATGTTAACCAATAAGACCGAATATTACACCTCCTTACCTTGCGATTCCAAATCCCGAAAACTTGTCACTTGCTTATGAAGTTGCCGAAATACCTTAGATCTGAAATCCCGGATGATCTCCCTAGAAGTCGGCTATAATGGAAATCCCGAAATTCACCTTCCATGTTTCGGTCAACAAGATTATGAGGGATTAGATTAAACTTTTGGCTTAAAAGAGAGATTGACAAACTAAGAACAATCGATCTTACCTTTAATACTGTTGTTGATTGCACACTTGCTTGACACCACTGAGGAATTCGGCTATAGACTGAGTGTTGATCACAGATTTTGGCTTGAATGAAAGAGTATGGGACAAGGAAGAATCGGCAATTGTGGTCTTTAGGAAGATAAAAATTTCGGCTAGAATCAATAAAAGAAAAAGAAGAGAAAACTTTGGAGAGAAAAGGGTAAACGAAAAGAGAGGCTAATTGGCTAAATGAAATTCGGCTATCCCCCTAACTAGACTTGGCTGAAATTCTCCTCAAAGGAGTCCATAAGCCGGCCACCTCTTCTTCTTATCAAATTCCCTTATTTTTCTCTTATCTCTTCATTTAAAATTTAATAAAAATAATCCCACATTTATCTCTTATCTTAGCCAAATTTTAGAGAGAATTAAACTCATCCCTTTAGTGCCTTGGTCCGTCCACTACTGCTCACTCCTGCAGCAAAAATAAAAACTCCATTTGCTTCCCTAGTGACTCGAACCTTGGCCTTGCACACATGCTGGTGGCGTCATTTTCGGAGGCCTTAAGTGGCGCCTCCAAGCCACTTAACCAAGCCTATTTGTGTGTCATATTTCACCTACAATTTCTCTTAAGGCCTATCCGGCTTAGCTCCCCTTTTTAAACTTGAAATCTAATAATTTCTAAGGCATTTGTCTATATTCTAAGGTTCACAAAATTCATAAAACACATTATAACACACAAGGCATGCTATTTCATATAATTAAGCAAAATGCACAAGCCCAATTTCTGGATATTACACTGCTTTTTTTCCATTTTCAGCCTCTTAAATCCATCTTTTTGGTCTTCTGCGCTACCTCTTTCCAACTCAACTTGCATTATCTTCCTTTTCCTTGAGCTACAGTCTTCTTTTCCATTTACCACCCTATAGATTGACTCAACTCTCCTCCATCGTGACTTCTTTCCTGAAACAGATTGCTCTATTGCGTCACAGGTGTTATCTTTTGACTTGCTCTCCTCCATGAAACTAGTATCTTCCTCCTCTTCCTGTAACTGCTCCTCACAACTACTCACCCCTATTAAATCTTCCTGCTTCCCACACATATTTTCCTTACCGGCAAAGATTATTCTGTTTTATGGTAATATATCTCCTATATAAGAACACTGCACCATCCCGGTTTTTTTTATTGCATTAAATTTCAGACTCTCCTTCCCACTTAAACTTGACTCTGCTTTCAATGCCAACGAAAAAGGTGTATTAATTTTGAATTTTTCTTTTTCTACAGAGTTAAACTCTTGACAAACAGTAAGGCCATGCCCCATTCTTCCACAGCTAAAACAAAACACTGGCAATTTCACATACTTGAAAGAAACCCACGACTTATTCACATTATCACTAGAGACAAAAATTCCACGCCTAAGAGGTTTCTGTACATCAAGATTAACTCTAAGTCGGCATAAATCACCATTAATCTCAGATCTAATTACCCCCTAAGAATAACACCTATTGCATGAATAAATCTTTTTTTATCAAATTTTGGGAAACAAGTACCAACCTTTAGCCAGAAAGGTGAAGAAATAAGCCTAATTTGGCCTCTTTCTGTAGGCTAGAAAATCTTATCAAATAAGATTAAACTTCTACGAAACAACCATGGCCTTCCCTCTAGAATTAACTCCAGATCATCTTCTAAATCAAAAGTAATTAAGAATAGATTTTGCCCTACTATTTGAATCATGAACTTCTTTTTTGTCTTCCAAATACTCTTCATCTGCGCCTGAAAACTCTCTGGATTGTAAAACTTCCTTCCAAATTGAACATATCAGAGAAGGCTTCTCACTTGGAGTCACCAGCGACCTCTTGACGTTCAGCTGAACCATCTCCTCAGCAAGAAGGGAAATCTCATCTGCGACCCCATCATCACCACCATTCTCCGCCATCCTAAGCCACAACACTTGCTGTTTTCTCTAGGACTCTATGGAGAGCACTCTTGGCAACTAGGGTTTATATGTTTTTTTTTAAAACAAAACCTAAGATTTTTGGGGGAGGAGCTATAGTTAATTCTAAGTATTATATCAAAAAAAGTAAATATGGTAAGAATAAATAATAAGATTAATATTTAAAAAAATAATATATGTACTTTCCTTGTCGTATTTGTGGAGTGAGTGGAATATAATTTTTTATTTTAGAGTTATTAAAATACATTAATAAGTTCAATCAAGATTTTTTTTTTTTTGAAACTCTTTTACAAAATTTAGACTCTAACTAATTTAAATTTTGGATCTATTAGAGATTATGTGACTCGAATCCCGTCACTTGTTGAAGAAATAAATACAGTAGCAAAATAAGGGGATTTGTGGGGGCGAGAGACCGAGGAGCCCCTATGGTACGGACCATACCACAAAAGTTGAGTCCGTATAGAGCTATACTTCTACTATTTGACTTTGATTAAAACATGATTTTTCAACCCTTAAATAGATATATTTCTTCTCCTCCACCCGTGATTTTTGTCTTGAAAGAGCTTTCACGTAAAATTTGTATGTTTTTATTTTTTTTATTGCTTTGCAATCGTTTTACCGTATTATAAATAAACAAGATCCATAAAAAGTAGACAAAGGTAATTTTCACAAATTGATAGATTAATGGATTGGTATTAAAGAAATTAAATTTAAAATTCAAATCAAAATATTCATGATACACATTAAATTAAAAAATCATTTAATTTATATATCGATACAAATAATATGATGATGACTTTGAACCAAACGACCCTTAAGCTAATAAACATTAAGAATAAAATAAAATAGTCCAATGGCCAAAAATGATTGATGGTGATCATAACTAGGGCTAACTTCAAATTTTCAAAATTATTTTTGCTAGAAAAAACGATATGAACAAAAGAATGGAAGAAAAAAATAGAGAAAGAAAAGAACCCTTAATCCTTTACATTTGATGGTCCCAAAACCCTAATTTTTGTTGTTGTTAAAGGCCCTCACTGCCCCATTCCTTACACACAATAGGCTGCAAACATTGATGCCATTGACAAGTAAAGCTAGCTAGGGTAGGATAGGGTGTCCTTAGCACTAATTGAATTGTCCTTTTGTATAAAGACCCTCTCCTAATTGAGAGAACCCATGTGACATTCAAAGTCCATGTGTCATTAAGGAAAACAACGATGGAGTACCTTCAAATATCTTACATAAATTTGCTGTTTTAATTTCCTTTAATATTATGAAGGCTTTTATATTAGGATTCGAGTTATATTTTATTTTTCTATTAAAGAATTATAAATTAATTCATATACGTTAAATCAAAGAAAAAATAAGTTAGTTTTGAAATTTAGTAATTTTTTCTAATTGGGATAAATCTTAAAATTATATATGAACTTTGATTTAATATGCAGTTGTATATATGAACTTTAATTTGTTGCGATTATACACGTGAAACTCTAGTTGTAGTTCAATTCAAGTGCATGCTTGAAACTTTAATTTTGATTTAATCATAGACATTTAAAGAAATAAATACATCAATTTATTTTTATATTAGATAAATATAATTATTTATTTATGAAATATATAACATAAAATTATGTTATATCAATAATTGTGTTAATAAATTACAAGAATTGGATCAAATCAAAATTTCATCTATAAAATAGCACAAAATCAAAGTTCATGCATATAATCGCACATTAAACCATAGTTCATATATAGTTTTGGGATTTATCCCTTTCTAATTTAGTTAATGAATTTATATTGTATTAATATACAATAGAATGTCACTCTGATATTGTACCACATCATCGCCTAATTTATATAAAATCTAAAAGAATACCAAACAAATTAAAAATTACAAAGAAATTTAAAATTAAAAAAAAAAAAATCAAGAATTGGATCAAATCAAAATTACAAGAATTGGATCAAATCAAAATTTCATCTATAAAATAGCACAAAATCAAAGTTCATGCATATAATCGCACATTAAACCATAGTTCATATATAGTTTTGGGATTTATCCCTTTCTAATTTAGTTAATGAATTTATATTCTATTAATATACAATAGAATGTCACTCTGATATTGTACCACATTATCGCCTAATTTATATAAAATCTAAAAGAATACCAAACAAATTAAAAATTACAAAGAAATTTAAAATTAAAAAAAAATCAAGGCGATAACATGGCATAATCTCAGAAGATCATGCCATCATACCTTAACGGAATTTAAGTTCGATTACTAAATTGGAAAAAAAAAAAAAAAAAACTACCAAGTTCGAGATAAATGTGACCAGAAAATAAGAGATCAATGTGAAAGAAATTACTAAATTTAAGGACTAAATGTTAATTTATCTATTTATTTATATCATGATTTTTTTAAAATTTTTAATTTTATTTTTTCATCTCAGAAAGAATAATGATGCCAGCAATTTGTGGTCCAAAGCTTCAAACATCAAATCAACTAAAAGAATAGTTGTACAGGTTCGAAGTTGTAGGACCATCATATGATAATTGCAAATGAATGAAAACCACAAAGATTTCAAAATTCCACAAATTTTGGTACAACATTAAGGAATTTAAATTTCGAAAATATGAATTTTAAATTTAAAATCAGTGTATGTGGGATACTGTATTTAGTAGTGAATTTTGATTTTTTTTAAATATTTTAAAATTTTGAAATTCTTATTTTTATATGTTCCGAGTATATAATTATATTGAATTTCGAACATGCCATTACAAAACATAACATTCGAAATTTATAAAAATTTAGAATTTGGTCCTTATAATTTTATCTTTAAAATTTTAATTTTTCTATTTTTTAGATTTTAACATTCAAATTTAATTGTTACTGTTAAATTTATTGGTTTAATATTTTTAAATAAAAAGAAATCACTCGGTAGATGTGTAACTAAAAAAATAACGACCTAATAAACTTGAATTTGACAAAAAAAATTTAACAATTTTAACAATTAGACTTATATGTTTGAATCCAAAAAATTAAGAGACTAAATACTTTAAATAAAGTACGGGACTTAGAGCATATTTTATTTTTTATTAATTAAAATTTAATTTTTTTATAATAGTTTCAAATATTGAAACTTAAAAGAAAATTCTTCCCCTTTCTCAAGCTAAGATCCAAAAAGTTAATTAATTTTGGATGTATATATATATCATAGCATTAAATTTCATTAATTATAGGAATAAATGTTAACAAGTGGCACAAATAATAAACTCCCTACATTACTTAATTGGCTTAAATTCAAAATCAATGCCTAAAATTCATCGGCTATTAATTTGGACAAACCCCAATTCAGACACCTAAAGTTAATTTCATGTAATAATTAGTGAAGTTTCTTGTTTGAAAGAGAAAGAAAAAGAAAACAAAAAGGGAATTAATTAATCACTAAAATCCAATAAAGGTACATTCATAGGGGTGACTTAATGATGTTATCATGTCATCATGAGTGAGGCCAATTGAAACTGAAAAAAGTCCACTCTGAAAACAACCATAAAAATCCAAACAAAAGAATTTGAAAAAAAGAATCTGCTTCTTCGAATTTAGATTTTTAATTCTTCAAATTTTAAAGTTAGAATATTTGATTTAAGCTCAACCAGATATAGATGGAAATAGTTTGAGCTCAGCTCGACGTCTAATTGAGCTACTCAAGTTTGAGTTAGATTATGCTCGTTAGTATTTAAGTTCTTTCTATATAACATGAGTAAAAATATATTAAAATTAAAAATTTGATTAGGCTCGCAAGCCATTCGATTCGAGTATTATGGAACTCGAATATTGCTTGATAATTATCTAATCAAATTCAAATAGTTTCCGAGCATTTATGTATATATGTATGTATCCAAGTAACAATAAGGTTGATTCAAGTAAATTTAGGATATGCTATAAGCCCCTGTACTTTTCGTAAATTTAGAATTTAGTCAATGTACTTTTGTTGCTAGGAAATTAGTCCATTTACTTTTTAGATTTCAAAATTCAGGTACAGCTCCTAACATTGTTAAGATTATTTTGTTAAATTCAAGTTCATTACAATACTATATTTTAGCTATATTGCTAATAAGTGAGTAATTTTTTTTTATTTCAAAAAATCAATAGTGTTAACAATTGGACTTGAATTTTAAAATTTGAAAAGTAGATGAACTAAATTCTTATAAATAAAAATATATGAATAAATTTCAAATTTTTGAAAAATATAAAGACCTATAGCATATTTTAACCTATAAAAAACTACATCAAACTTTTTCGTATCTTACAAGTATTCGTATGTATGTATGTATGTATGCATATATGCAAGTCATGAGTAAGTAACATAACCTTTGAGTGGTGATGAAAATTTATGTCCTTCAAAGAAGGGACACATATATGTCCTTCATTGCACACTCTCTTCCCCTTGATAGAAACAAACCAAAGATCCAACTAAAAACTCTTCCTTTTTTCCCTTTCCCACTATATGTAATGTGACACCAAATTCCATATCCAAAACAAATTTACAAAATTCTGCTACGATGCGTACGTAAAAGAAATTAAATATAGATTTGCGAGACACAATTTTACCAACAAAGTGGTGGGGCATCAATAGCACCATGGAAAAATAAAGCCTGCACATAGCATGTGGTCGATTCATGCTTCTTTAGTGTGGACAAGATCTAGCACCATACACCATGATCTTCAGAGACCAATTGAGACCCTTCATAGCTTATTCAATTGCCCTATCATCCAATGGTTCATATTTCTTCCTAAGAAAATTACCAATTGTAGTAGTTCTAGTTCATCCATATATATACACAAATGATAAATAAATAAATAAAAAGCAATACCAATTATTTTAGAACTCGACAGCTTTTCTCAATTTGATCCTGATTTAAGAACTTTGTTTCTCTATTTTGTTTTCTGCTTTTCTTCTATTTTTTTTTTTCAGATTATGAAATGGTACAATCTAAACGCTTCGTAACAAATAAAGATCTAAGTGAAAAAATAATTAAATTTAAGGACTAAATATTACTTTTATCCGATGATAATGTATCTTTCACTTCGTAGTTTGGAAGCAACAAGAAATGATAGGGCTTGGGAAAAAGCAGCAAACTGTCAATAAATAAAAGGTTAAAGTTTTGACATGGTTCATGCATATTGCCCTTAGTCCACATACGAAGAAACTGTCCTATAGATTTCATAAACTTTGGTGAAAACTACATGATGATAAATAATTGTGGGTCAAATTCTAAGATGAGATCAAGCGAGATCAGAAATTTTATTTAGAAATATCGAGATAAAATTATAAAATTTTAAAAAACGATGTTAAAATATTATTAAAATATTTAAACTTTTCATTTATTCAAAAATTTTTAAAAAAATCAGTTCTAATAATAAAATATTTTTTTCGAGTAATCTCTTTTTGACACAATGTCTAGAACTATTTATAGTCTTCAATTCATAAGTAGGAGGATAATACAACTCAACGTACTCAAATCTACTTCCTCCCACATTAACAATAATATCCATACTAATCGAATTAAGACTCAATCGACTAGCAATAAAATAATAACGAAAAGAATCAAAGGCAGACCTATTAAATTACTCAATATATCTGCCGAAAGAACCCTAAATATAATGTATCTTTGACGTAATCATATGGTACTTTAAATAAATTTATCCTATTTTTATAATATTATTGGTTATTTAAAATAGTTATTAACTTTTTCTTCAAAAATTCTTTTCCAAATTGTGATGTTCACATGGATTCTTTTAACGGTATTAATTATTTGAAATGACTGATAACAAGGGGTGAAGGCAAAAAAATATTTTAGTGGGTGAAACTGAATTATAAATTATCGGGGATCAAAAGATAAATTTATTATTATACTAATTTATAATTTTATAATTGTTCAAGAGGCTTAAAAAAAATATTTTTTTTGTTTGTCTGGGGAGCCAATGCCACTAAATGTCCCGGTTAGATTCACCTGTACTAATAACGTTATAAATATAGATGATCAAATAATGTCAAATTAAAACACAGAGATTACATAAAAATTTAAGTATAATTGAAGGATCAAAACTATAATTTAATCTAAAATCATCGTAAAACTCGAGTAAAAAATAAATTAATAATCGTACGATATAAAATAGAGGTGTTCATGGCCCGAGACGGGTCAGGTTTGGACCAGGCCTAGGCTTGATATTAACATATTTTATGTTTGCCCAAGCTCGACCCGATCCGAAATATGGATCTTAAATTTTGTCCAAACCCGCCTATATTTACAAAAGACTAACCCAAGTCCATTTCAGGCTCACTCATATTATTTTTAATTTTTAAAAAATATATATTTTATTATTTTTTATTTATTGAAAATTTTCATATAGGCATCTTAACATTATTTTAATGTTTACATTAGAGTACTATTATATATTTAGTATAGATTTATTTTTTAATGTGTTTTAAATTACATAATAATATTGGGTATTATAAATTTAATAACGGGTTGGGTCTGGGCTTTAAATGTTCAAGCCCAAGTCCGACCCATATTTTAAATGGGTTTATTTCTTTTGCTCAAGTCTTTTTTTAGGCCTAATATTTTTCCCAAACCTTTCCAAATTTCGGTCAAGTCTTCGGGCCTATACATGTCTATATAAAAATAAATAAATAATATAAAAAAATTGAGAATGTATTCCCTTGAAAAATAAGTAATATAAAAGAGTTTGGTGTAAGGGATTGGATGGACCACAAAGCTTCATATTAAAATAAGCAAACAACAAAATGAGAAATTATTAATAATGGCCACCCAACTTGTTGGGAATTTCTAAGAAGGGATAGCTTGACCCACTACTAGTAAAAACCTTTTCCATATGTTTAATTTCATAATGGGGTCTACATTTTCAATTTTTTTTTAAAAAACTGTACATTTTTTAGAAATCTCAACAACAACAACAAAAAAAGTTACAAATCAATTTTTTTTATAAAATTAACTCTTCAATTTTCACAATAAAAATTCAAAAAAAAAATTATAGTGTTTAAAAGGTGAGAAAACCAAAGTTCTCAATTTTATCATTTTTATCAGTTCAGATAGATCAAGATTTTCAGAATTGGAACCGTGGTCAAATTGGTCTAATTATTAGTTCTCGGTCTGATGAATCTGTCCAGTTCAATTAAATAAATTATAAAAATTAAAATAGAAAAAATCAATTCAATCGATGATTCAACTGGTCCGATTGATTCACCGATCAACTGATCAAACCCTTTATTTCAAGCCAGTTCTTGATCCAATTCACAGTTCAGTTTTAAAACAAGGGTCTCTATTGATATTTCACACTTATTAATAGTAAAAATATATATATTTTGTTGTCCTAAAAATTTATATTTATTCTTTTTATCCCAACTTCCATTTAAAACTTTTAATTTAGCCCCTACTTTGTACTTAATTCATATATAATCACTAAATAAAATCCAGTCCAATTTTATTTCATAATCATTTCATACAATTTTACCATTATTTTTCTCATCTTATTACCATGAATTTTTTTATAAATATTTTTTAAAAAAAAATAATTTTGAGCAGTTAGCTATCTGTTTTTATATTGGAGAGAGGTCTCCTCTAAAAACCCATTTTTCCTCTATAAAAGAAAGAAACAAAACAAAGAAGAAAGCCCCCAAAAATAAAGAAAAGAAGAGGAAAGGGTCTCTCTGGTTTAAACACTGCCAAGTACTTGAGAAGGCATCCAAAGGGATCGCATTGATCCTTTATTTTTTTTCAACCCTTTATTTTTTTTTCTTTTCAATCCCCCCCCCCTTCCCCGAAAACAAATTCACAATTTTGGATCATGCTATCCCTTTGGATTCCTCCTTTGGTAGCTTCAAACATATACACACATATATATGATAGCTTCTTACCTTGAAACCAGTGGATTCGTAGAAGAAAATGGCTTCCCAATGGCTTCAAACACCCTCTTCGTATCATGTAAGTGAATCATAGTCCATCTTTCATACACACATATATACATATACATACATAGTTTGAGTTTTTGTCTTCATGGAAACCAAAAGCTGATCTCTGTTGGGTTTTTTTTTAGTGTTTTAAAACTCTTTAATTTGCATGAGTTTTCTCTTAGGTTTTTGGGTAGGGTTTTTTTTCACCATGGTAGCTAAGTAGTTAAAAGCTTAATTTTTTAAAAAGCTTTTTTATACCTAAATTCGTAAATTGAAAGATAATATACACTTAAGCGCTTTCTCGCATGTTACAATAATATAATATTTACTTTCACTCGTAACCTAAAATTCCGAAATTTTTTATTTACTTTCACTCGTAATCTTAAATTCCGAAATTTTTTGAAATCGAACATATATAATTAGATCTGATTTCATGAAATATATATAGCTCGGCCATAGATATGGGAGATCATATATGAAATTATTTTGCTTTATTTTATAAATATATACATACATATATATTAATTAATTAGTATTTTTTAGCAACAAGAAGTTAATTATTTCTTGATTATATTAGTGGAGGATCTTAATTCTGAGTTTATTTTATAGAACTAAAAGAAAGAAAAAAAACCCAGAATATCTTATGTTTTTTAATTCATTAAATCATGTAATTTGAAGAAGCAAATGGGTGTTTTTTAGAGGTAAAAATATTTTTTTTTCAATTATTATATGTAATTTCTTGGAATATGCATCATGGTCCCTGTCTATGAATTAATCATCATTGATAAATAACCAAGTGGAAGCTAGCTATTCATACCCATTATGAATAAAACAGTGACTATAATTTTTTTTTAAAAAAATCTTACCCTATTTTTGGAAAATTCTTATTTTTTTTTTATCATTACATTTGATTTAACCTTTTTGAAAAGTAACTTTATAAATGATTTAAACATAATAAATTATGATTTTTTTTCATTTTTTTGGGAGTTTATTCTTAAGTTTAATATGATAAAAATTGATTTTATTAAAATGAATTATATGGATGAATTTATTAACAAAAACCCTAAATCATATGCTTAAATGACTTTAATTAGAATCCAAGGTAGTGAAAGATTGGTATATATTTAAGGGTTTCAATTTCTTGTAAAAAAAATTTCCCACATTTGGGGCTCACATTGAGTGTCCCAAAGGCAAAGGAATCACCCACATGTGATGACAGACCATTAATAAAATTTTATATAATTTTACTTAGACACGTTATTTCTTATATTTATATATATTTTTTATCATAATTATGTATAAATTATTTCATATTTACATAACATTCATAAATTTATAATTTTATTATGTAAGTTTTAATTTTTTTTTAATGTTATATGTATGAATCTTTGATTCTTCTTTCTCCTTTTAATTTTCTTGATCCCTCTAAACCACATGACCCCAACATTCTAATATTTTTTTATCTTATTTACATATAAATATATATGTATCCCTTTTGTCACATGGCCACCAACAATACAAACTACCTATTTAATTTGCTTAATTACTCACCATTGTATACATGTGTATACATTAATATCCCAATTTTTATTCGGTCCACTGATAAAGATTACGATTGTTTTACGTAAAGTTTTAGATTCGAGTCTTGTAAATAAAGAAAGTAATTTCATTTAAAAGTTCAAATATAACATTGTTTGGTGTAGTAGAAAGATATATTGAGAGAACTCAAGTTTGAACTTTGAATATAATATTGTTGGGAGTGATAGCCATGAACGTCCGAAATAATTAATCTTCATGAACAGTAAAGGTAAAAATACCATAAAGGCCCCTATACTATGAGTCGGATTGTATTTTGCCCCATCTACTAAAAAAATGGATAAATTAGTCTTTGTATATTAGATCAAAACTAGTTTTTCTACTACTAAAAACTAGTTTTTTATGTCAGTATGAGGTATACAAGACACACTACATTTAATTTTCAGATTATTTCATCAGCTACACTAATTTTTAATAGAATAAATTTACTTTTTAATTTAACATATATAAATTAATTTATCAACTAAGGGAACATTTCCAATAAATGAAAGAAACAACAATTTGATCATCCCCAAAGACAAAGCAACAAACATTAACCCTTCAAAATGGGGATTTTTTACCCTACATGTTTAAGACAATTGCAATATGATTTTATGGTACTTGTAAGCAATTGAGATTGCAATCAGATCTAAATATTAGAGAGGCATTAATTGCTTTGAATATTCTTCTTTATATTTTATTACAATAATTTACTAAACCAACTAGTAATTTTATGTAGTTTTTAATTTATGGTTCATTGTATTTATCTATACTCAAGTAATTTGTACTCAATCTTCCATAAATTAATAATATTATCAATTTCTTTACTTTCTTTGTAGTAATTTTAGGTTCAGAGACAAATGTATTGTGTCACACATCTTGTGAGAAATTTTGTCTATTTGGAAACTTTTCATGTTATTTTTGAAGTTTTTATGTTTAAAATTATAGAGATGGTAATAAAGCGGAACAAGATAGTTTTTTTTACCTCGACTTCGACTCGATTTTTACGTATATATTCCCAAACCCATCCCATCTTGAACCTCAATAGTAGATTTAGCATTAAATTTTGGAGGATCTAACTAAATTTTTTTAAAATTTTGAGGGATTTAATGAGAATTTCACCCTCATGTTAAATAAATGTTTTTATTTTTTTAAAAAAAGAGTTGAATTCTTTAATGAAATGAAATAAATTTGAAAATGGTGAGTAAGATATGGGGCCTGCTAGGTTTCAGAAGTGGAGAATTTTGGGGGACATTAGAGTGTACAATTTGTCCTTTGAATGTGAAATATGTAGTTAAAATGTCTCCTCCTTGGACTCCACAAATTGTACCAAGGACACATAAACTTCCAAAATAAAACTATAGATTTTATTTTAAAAAATATTTTTAATAAGATATTATTTTTCAGACTAAATATCACAAACCCAAATATCTTCTATTTCACCCTTTAATTATATAATGTATAAACATTTAAACATTTAATAATTTAACATAAAAATTTTAATTTCTACTTCAAATTTTATAATTTTATCTAAATCCCTAAATAAAATTCATCGCTATATTATTCTTATGTGATGAGATTTAAACTCAAAATTTCAAAATTATGATGCAATAACAATTAAAGGAAATAAAAAAAAAAATTAACTTCCTGGTTTCTTATTTATCTCCTCAACTTGAAATGGAACAATAACTGCAAAATTGTCCTACGCATCATTTATGACTGGTTTTACAAGCTTTGTTTGTCCTATGCATCATTTATGACTGGTTTTACAAGCTTTGTCTTTGGTCTGAAATGAAAAACAGCCCCCCACACGTTGCATCATTGTGTCTCCAAGGTTTATGAGAACCCAAAATTTTATTGATTCTTCATATATTTGCACCATGGATGGCTCATTTAGGCTTGCTTCTTATTCTATTAAAATATATCATAAGAAAATTTAGAATCTAATTTTCAAGAATTTATAAGAATTTAAAATTTCAATTTCCTAAAAAATACATGGATTAAATTTTGAATTTTTAAAAAATACAAAAACTCATGACATATTTCAACCAAACAGAAATATAGATAATGAAATGAGCATATAACTAGTTTCATTCAATAAATATTGAGAATTCCAATCTGATACAACTTTGTAATCTTACTTATGTGGAGCTTTATTTAGAAAATGAATTCAATAAAAAATTTGTTATATACGACCACTTCGCTCAAGTTAACTACCTTGAATAGAGAAAAAGAGGAAGAGCTTGCCTTGCTTCGTGACCACCATGCTTAGACCATGTCTTTCTACGACTCTCAACACTTTTATGTAAATCATCACTTTTATCACTAACAGATCCACTAAAAATCGGTGAAAAACATATATTCTATCTATAATTTATGTCAAAATACATGTATATTGTCTTGTATATTTGAAGAATTATATTTTTATAAAAAGAAATACAGTCGAATATGCATAAAATTAATATATAATTATTGAGCACTTAGATTTTGAAGAAAAATGAAGGTTTCTATATTGTTATGAAGAAATGTCAACCTGTGAAACTAGCAATGACCGTGGGCTGGTAAATTAAGCGCATTCTATATATTTATATATTTGTCTAACAGGCTCCTATGTAGGTTTCATCATACTCGAGTCGGGTCTATGTGTGGTATCAATATTGTAAATAATTTTTAAAATTCGATTTAATTTAAAATATAAATTTTAAATTTTGTATAATCTCGTTCATATTTATAAATTATTAATTTAAACTTATTTAATATGTTTATATTACTTTTTAAAATATAAATATTTTTACTTATTATTTGTAATTTATATATATGTTTTTATTATCATTTTTTAAATTCTAATCATAAATAACCTAATATTTTTGTTAATATTAACGTTATAATATCATATATTTTACAATATATAAGTTACACGATAAATGAGAAAATAATATATTATAAACTTAAACAAAATTAGGTTGGATTGAAGTCGGCTTTGAATATTAAAATCTAGGTCCAGCTCATATTTTAAATTTATTTAATTTTTTGTCTAAACTCATTTTTAACTTTATTTATCTAAATCTTCCTAAAAAGATTTTTAAAAATTCTTGATATTTGAAAAAATAACTCAATACTTCAACAAATATTTCAATACCAAAAAATGTTAGGTTTCTTTTCTAACTTTAGAGATTATAATAAAAGTAGCAGTAGTTAGGGAGTTAGCAGGCCCCGATCTCTTTTAAAATGAAAACTTTTTTTATTTAGACTTTTTAAAATTTTAAATTAATAAAAGTAAAATTGTACTTCGACCCCTTAAATATACAATGGATCTCTGTACTCTTCAGAAATTTAGAATTTAGTCCTATTTTTCAAGTTTTTAAATTCAAGTCCAATTATTAAAATTGTTAAGTTTATTGGTGTGACAATGTAAAAAAAAAAAAAAACCTACTTGATAGTTATCTAACTGAAAATATGACGTTGTAATGAACTTGGATTTAACAAAATAATCTTAACTGTATTAACAGTAAAACATGAATTTCGAAATCTGAAAATTAAAAAGACTAAATTCTTAAAAATAAAAATATAATAATTAAATTTTAAATTTACGAATAGTACATAAACTTATAACGTGTTACAATAATTTCCACATAGAGCATTGAATGTATCTGCAACTCCATTACTCCAACTAAAACACCATTTTCATTAAATGTTTTCTTTGAAATGTTTGAAGCTGCCATGGCAACACTAGACATGATTAAAACATAAACTTGCATTCACAATACTAACAAAAACAATATATATATATATATGTAGCATTTTTAAAAGGATTTGCAATATCTGGCAATGCCAGAGTGGAAGATAATCAGCCCAAGGAAGCTGAGTTGGCAACACTATACTCTATTTTGGTTATCAATTTAACCCTTATACTTCAATTTGTATACCTTATTATCCCGTTTATATATTTTTCATTAAAAAATTAAATCAACCAATGATATGTTGCCACGTGTCAATAAAAAGTTAAAAGAATCTTATTTTTTTAAAAAAATCATTAGAAATCCAAAAAATCATAAAGAATTTGGGAAAAAAACCCAGAATCTTAAAACTTTAAAAAGTATTTATAAAATTAAAAATCATAATATATTTTTCAAAATTATAAAAAATTCTAAAATTATAATATATTTTTCAAAATTATAAAAAATTCTAAGTATGGAAAAATTAAAAAAAACTTAAAATTTAAAAAATCATTTGTTTGAAATTCTAGATATTTTAAGAAAATATTAAATTTTTATTTTTTAAGGGTTTTTTTTTAATTTTTGTGAATTTTTTATATTTTTAATGAATTTGTTTTAGTAAAAAGTATCATAAATTTCTTTACAATGTGGCTTAGTGGGATAGATGTGTATGTGTCAAATTATAATGTATGAAATTAAAATGCCAAAAAAATCCGTAAATTAGCAAATTAATTAGACATTTAATCTTTTTTTCAAAAAAAAAAAAAAGAAGAGAAAAGCATTCGTACCCTCAAGTTAAATAATTCTCAAAATGCTTGAAAAAAACCTTAAAAATTATTTTATTGAGTGATCTCTAACCCCTTTTTAAAGAAGGCTTAAGGGGTAAAAAAGTCTCTGAACTTTTCATAAAAAAATCAATTAAGTCCCTCAACAAAAAATACACTTAATTAAGCCTTCGAACTTAAAAATTGCATCAATTAAACCTTTTGATCGATGAAATTCGTTGTTGACAGTTAGTTCCATTAAATGTTGATGATGTGGCAGTTAACAATTGCCAAATCATCCATTTTCTTCAACGTCATTAATTTTACACATCATCTGCCACTTGGAAGAAAACGCATGATTTGGCAACTATTAACTGCCACATCAACAACATTTAATAGAACTAACGACAGATTCCATAAATATAAAAAAAAACTCAAAAATCCTTTAAAATATAAAAAAATTTCATTAAAATGGAAAAAAAAAATCCTAAAGTTTCCAAAAAAAATCATATAATTAAATTTTCCATAAAATTTTAATATTTTCTAAAAAAAAACCTAGAATTTCAAACAAATGGTTTTTTAAAAATTTGAAGAAAAATTTAACTTCTTTTTTTTTTTTTAGTTTTGCATAGTTATAGTTTTAAATATATTTTTTATAATTTCCAAAAAATTAGATTATAATTTTTAAATTTTTAATATTTTCCAAGTTAACATTTTTGGAGTTTTTATGATTTTTTTAGATTTTTAATGATTTTTTTAAAAAATTATTTTTTTTATTTTCGTTGACATGTGGTGGTGTGTCATTGGTGAAATTAACTTTTTTTTAATGAAAAATATATAGATGTGTAATGGGATGTACAAAATGAAAGTACAAGAGCTAAATCAATAATCAAAATAGAGTATAGGGATCAAGTTGATAATCAAAATAGTATATGTATTAAAGTGATAATTTAGCTGCAGTTAGCATTTTCGTTAAAATAAATTATTTGACTCTTTTTTTTAAATATATCAAATTTAGTTTAAAAAATAATAATTTAATTTCAAATTAACAAATGATTTAAACATTAAAAATTAAATTTATAGTTATTAAATATATATATTAAAATGACCCTAATTACCAGATAAAGATTAGATGAACCCTTTATTGAATGAACATCTCACTTTTTAATATCAATACAACTTGCAAATTACAATGGTTAACACAACAAATTTTGAATGAAAAAGATAGCTTAGATCCAACTAAACAGCCCTTAATTTATAGAACTTGAAATCTATTTCATAATAATAATAAACAAGATTTTAGTCGTTCAAAGCAGTTTCCCTGAGCCAAAAATGGAACCTTTTTGCCAACTGCCATGCCTTGAATATTGAAACCCCTTTGTACGCGGACCCCCAATATAAATCACCCTTTCACCGTCCCTTTCCCAAAAGAACAAAGAATCAAAATTCCAAGAAAAAAAGTAAACAAAAATGGCTACTTTTTCCATTCATAGCTACCCGTTCTCTTTTAAACTTCAAATCTTAATCTTTCTATTCTTTACAGCGAAACCCATTTCCTCTTTTGCCCTTCAAAACAACTCCAATTTTGATCCCTACATTTCCCTCTTTGGGGATGCCAGGGTCGAAAATGGAAGCTCGAATGTCATGCTCACGCGCTTCACGCGCCGAGTTCTGGTCTTTTATTGCTGGACAAGCCATTCAAGTTTGTAGGTGAACCGGTGTCGTTTTCAACTGAGTTTACCTTCTCTTTATCACCTGGTAATGCTGATGGTTTAGCTTTAGTTTTTGTTCCTAATGGATTTCAAACAAGGTTTACAAGTCAAGGATCATTTGGTCTTTTTGGTGAAAACATGTATTTGGGAATTGAATTTGATACTCAAAAAGATGATAAAGTTGGTGACTTCAATGCGAATCATATAGGAATTGACATTAATAGCCTTGAATCTATTAAAGTTAGTAACTTGTCATCATCATCAATGGTGTTAAACAACGGTGAACCATTGAAATCTTGGGTTGATTATGATTCAAGTTCTAAGCTTTTACAAGTTAGGTTAAGTACATTTGATTCAAAAAGGCCTTTTAGTCCAATTCTAACATACTCTATTGATTTGTTAGAAATGTGGGGTACTAAAGATGTTTTTGTTGGTATAATATCAACATCCATTAATGGATCTTCTTTCAGTAATGTTTATTCATGGAGGTTTAGGGTCAGACATGTTTTGAATTCGATGCATTCTTTGCCTGCAAATCCACATAAGGATAGTGATGGATTTAGAACAGGAAAGAAGTTTTGTGCATTGACATTCTTGGCAGGGTTGATTTTTGGTACTGGATGTGGAGCTTTGTTTGCGTTCGTGGTGTTGTTTATGTGGGCGATTTTGGTTAGTAGGCATTCGGTGTTCCCGGTTGAATGTCAAGTGAGTCTCGAAGAGTTTAGGTACGAGATGGTCGATGTGGTTGTAGAGAAAGACAATCAATTCGATAAGAATAAGCGTACAGAACATGCCTAAAACTTATGTATTTTTCATTGTTGTGCATTTGTTTTAGAAGTATAGCTTGCAATGCAATTTTATTCATTGCTTCCTTTTTTTTTTTTTTTTTTTTTTTTTAAAACATTATGAACATTATATGAAAGACTTTTTCATTACATATATAGTCCTTTGTGTTGCTTGGATCCGAGTTATTCTTCTTTTGCTTTGATTCGAGTTGAATCTTTATATGGTTCTTCGAATCAGAGATAATCCATGCAGAGCCTTGTGTGTGTTCGTGATGCTGTTTTTATATGAGGCAATTCTAGTTAGTAGGTATACGGTATTCCTGGTCGAGTGCCGAGCAAGTCCCAAAGATTTCAGGTACGAGAAAGGCAATGTGTGTTGTTGTTGTGCATTTGTTTTGTATGCAGAGCCTTGTTTGTGTTTGTGATGCTGTTTATGTAGGGCAATTCTAGTTAAGTAGGCACACAGTGTTCACGGTTGAGTGTTGAGCAAGTCCCAAAGATTTCAGGTTCGAGAAAGGCAATGTATTTTGTTGTTGCGCATTTGTTTTCTATGTATAGCCTGCAATGCAATCTTTATATGGTTCTTTGGATCGAAGATAATCTATGCAGAGCCTTTTTCGTGTTTGTGATACTGTTTATATGGGGCAATTCTAGTTGGTAGGCACACGTTATTCCCAGTTGAGTGTTAAGCAAGTCCCGAAGATTTCAGGTACGAGAAAGGTGATATATTTTGTTGTTGTTTATTTGTTTTGTATGTATAGCCTGCAATGCAATTTTACTCTTTGCTTTTTGCTGTAAAACATTATGAACATTACCCTTTGTGCTACTATTAGTAATTTTGTTGCTTGGATTTAAGGCATTACTCAAACTCTGAGATCGATTGCTTCTATTCGAGTTGAATCTTTATCTGCTTCTTTGAATCAAACATAATCTATGCAGAGCCTTGTTCACGCTCGTGATGCTGGTTAGCAGGCACACGGTATTCCCAGTTAAGTGTCAATAAAGTTAGGGTGTGAATTTAGTGTTTTCGTTATTGTTGTTGTCGTCACTTCCGTATTTTGTTGTTGTGCATTGTTTTATATAGAACATTATGAAGATTATGGTATACGAAAAAACCCTTTCTCGTATAGCCCTTAATGCTACTATTAGAAATTTTGTTGCTTCAACTTGAGTTTCAATCGTTACATGCTTCTTCGAGTTCAAGAATCGTCGTGTAGAGGAAAAGAACCCCAAAAGAAGGAAAAGGAAGAACAAAATTATTCTACTTTTTGATTAAGCACTCCTCACCCCGAATCTATATACGGCATGCGACTGGTTTATGTATATTTTGCCTATTCTTTCATCATGAGAAGTTTATAAATCCGATCATCTGTTAAACACGTATACTTATATCTGATACTCATACTCGACTCTCAGTGACTTTGTTAAGAATTTTATATGGTTAATGGTATCATTTTCACTTGCATTTCTTGTTGCCTTCAGCATTTGTTTGCTTTGCTTCATTGGGTTTCAAGCAAATTCTATTCTTTACCCTTTACTAACCTGAAAGCTTGCTTCATTTTCATGGAGAAGAGATTCCATTGTAGTGAAGAAACCATCAAGTTTTTCTCTTTGTTTATTATTTATTCTTTAGGTTAAATTTTAGTATTAATCTCTGTATTATGCGTAAGTTGTGATTTAATTCATGTATTTCAAGGGTGAAACTAGAAAAAAAAAATTTGAGGGTGAAATTAAATTGTATATTTTTACGAGAGCTAAAATGTAAATTTACCATTTTAATAGTTTATATATCTTTAATTTTTTAAAGAGTTAAATCAAAATTTTATCATTTGGGAGGGTCAAAGTACAATTTTATCATAAACCAACTTAAAATATCATAAAATTTAAAGGACTAAAATGCCCCCCAAGCACTGCCCTTGTGTAGTTTAATTTCGTCATTTTTAGTCTTGTATTTTTTTTTTTAATTTTCAATTTTGACCGTAGTTAAAATTTGTTATTTTCAGAATATGACTTAAATATATTATCACATAAGTAGTGTATGCCAGTTTGTTATTTTAACATATTATTTTAGTGATATCAGTTTATTGATTTAGCGATTATTGTTTTTATTAATATTAAAATTTCGAAATTCAAAAAGTATTAGAAACTTAGAATGATCTAATCGGAAAACATGTATTAAATTTATAACTTCACAAGTAGCATAGGACTTACAGTAAGATTTAACCAAATTGATTTAATTGCTACATCCGGATTAGAATTAAAATTTAAAAATTTTAAAAATATAAATACTAAAATCAGCTCAATTAAAGCAAATAGTTTAAATCCAAAAATTAATAGCAAATTTTGATCTAATTTTTAAATATATTTTAATAAAATTAAAAGGGTTTGTCAAAATCTAGAGCTAAAACTCACTTTGATTGGGAAGTAGGGCCTCATCCCATTTTAGCCCATTTCAACTACATCTCTTCATTTATTGGGCCATGGCCCATTAAATTCTCTATCCAAATTTAACCCAAATCAAGTTGTAAGTCGAACCACAACATTACACTTTATCAACGAGGAAAGGAAAAAATAATAGCAAATTTATAAATAAATATTAATTTTTTATTTATAAATAAATTGAAATTAATTATATTTTATTTATAAAACCTTTGCTATTTCTTTTTACTTTACTTGTATATAGGTTGTTTCTTAACGGTACATCAAATATTATTTCTTAGTTTTATTATGTTAATTAAATTCAAAAGCGAATATAAATATGAGTGTACATTAGAATCCCGTGTGTTGACCTGATGATTAAGATGTTCACTGTTCCAAGAGTGGTCTGGGTTCGAATCGTGTTAGTCGGGTTGCTGTTAGAGCTTTGCTCTCCTCTTGTAATTTAGGAAGTGATACATAAATTATCAATTTTGTCACATTTTTATCCGATAAGTGTATGACTTGAAATAAAAATGTACCACGTGTCACTTTTTTATTAATTGATATTGTTCTTCAAGTAAGCTGAGATAAAATATAAAAAAAATTTAAGGACCAATCTTGATATTGGGATATAGTTCAGGGGCCAATTTACAAATAAATATATAATAAATTAGGATTTTAAATGTTTAAAGATAATTTAAATTATAAAAAGAGTTAATTGACATAATGAAACTATGATCCTCATTTTATATTGGCTCTCAAACTTGAAAACATTCTAATTACATCCCAGACTATTAATATTATATCAATCAAAATATTCTATTATTGAAATTGTTAATTTAACTATTAAATGACACGTTAGATCTTATGTGGTATAATTTAAAATGAAAAATTTAAAGACTAATGAATATCATAAAACGAATGTTGTAAAAATCATTTTCATTTTTAGTTTTATTGTATTTTTAGATTTTATTTTCAAAAGTTATGCACCAATATTTTAGTTTTTTTAAAAATCATTTTGAATTATATTATATAAGATTTGACGTGTCATTTAGTAATTTTAATGATAGAGGTACCTAATTGATATAAGCTCAATAATTTAAAGAAAGAATTAAAAATATTTTAAAGCTTAAAGACCAATTTAAAATAAATTTTATAGTTTGTAGATGATTGGTACAATAAACTTTATAATAAATAAAAAGAAGGACACGTGATTTAAATAAACATAATTAGTGAAAGTACTTGCCGAGTCCTTCTATTATAGGGATTAGATCAAATCAGTCCATCTATAATTAAACGAATCAATTTAATCCATATACTATTAAAAAGATCCAAATAAAGTTAAATTGTAACAGAGTTAATATTTACTATTTTAAAAAATGACATGGAATTTTTTTTTTCATTTGTAGTTCAACTCCAAATAAAAAATTCCATATGTAGAACATAAAAACTTTCAAAATAATGACACTGTTAAACAATAAATGACATATTTTCAAGCAATAAATATAAACTTCATTGAAATTTAACTTATTTAATTTTTTTAATACTAGAAAGGCTAAATTAATCCATTTAATCTGGAAGTGCTTCTCCTGGAGGAGTGTTGTGAGACTATAATGGGGATTGGGTCTTGCGATATAACCACTGTATGAGAAAGTGCACAGTCTTTAAGGTTGAATTATAGGGTATTTTGAATGGTATATTTGTTTTACTTAGCAAAGAGTTTAAGAGAGCTAGGATTTAGTCTAATAATTTGGAGGTGATTAGTGCCCTACATGTTAGTGTGTCGGTAGATTCAAGAATTACAATGTTTAGGAGGGTCCAACGAATTATGAGAATCAAACGACAATGGTTAATTAGGTATGTTCCTAGATACGACAATCTAGATGCTGACTATTTGACTAAGTTGAGTTTAAGATGGAAGACAGGCTTACAAGTTTATGATTACATCCTTCTAACTTCTATATCAAAATAAAGCTAGTGATGCTTTCGATCAATTTAATTTGATTTAATCGCTATAATAATTATAGAAAGACTTACCAAATACATTCACCAAACATAATTGATATCACGACGTCAATACCTCTTTAGAGTCGTGTTTGAGACACCCTTATTTAGAAATTAAAGTTTAAATCACAATACTTTAAATATTGATAAAATTACAATTTAATCCTCAAAAATTTATAATTCGATTTCAATATTTTTATTAATACAAAATTTCTGGATCCAACAAACTTAGTCAATCCTTATCAACTGTCATTTAAATTTATATATTAAAATCATTTTTCGTATGGGTAAACTGTAACAGTAAGCAAAAATCGAGAAAGTGCCCTTCATGTCTTTTGTTTAAATTATACTATTTATTGATAACCTTGCATAAAGTTGCGTGATAAAGTTTTTAAGGTGAAGTTTGGTACATATAATATAAAATTACCTGTAGTGGCTAATATGATTTTTTTTTAAAAAAATCTTTGAGGCATATTTTTAATTGGTAAATGGAGAGTTTTGAATCATAAAATTATGATTTTATGTTTTACTCCATAAGATATTTACAACGGAATATTATATGTTCAAAATGATTGAGTGATGAATGAGAAATTGATACTTAAGGTAAGCTACTCGTGAATTATGTTGGGGAAAATAAAAAGCATTAGTCTCATATTGATTGGGAATAAGCGTGGAACTTGTATATATATATGTAAATCAACTTGATAATTATTGAATGACTAAACTAATGTTCTCCCTTGTGTGCAAGGGGGTGCAAATCCAAATCTATTGAGCCAAAGGTGGTCAAGACTCCTTGCTATGCCCTTAGTTGTAATGGTAAGAGTGTTAACCGAATTAATACTTAATCAGCCTTTCTAGATAATATTATGTTTTATTATCCAGATGGTAAATTATTACATTTCGATCTATCAAATCAAACAAAATAATGGAACATGTACGATAATATACTAATTACTTTCACAATTTTATATCCCGTAAATCAAACAATTAATGCTCGAGTTCCATCATAAACAAATGTTAAATACAAATTCTCTTTTAAATTATTCAGGATTTACGTTCGAGTTTTATCTAATTTTATATTTATCTATTAATTATATTTTGTATTGATGAAATTTTTATTATATCTAACTTTTTTTCTAAATTAAACCTATTTTTTTTAGAGAAAAATAAATAGAACCCAAATAGAACCCAAACATTAAAATGAAATCACCTGGAGGGGATCTTACCAGCCGTAAATTTAATCTTTTGTCGCGTACCACCTTAACGATTTGTCTACAAATTTATTATTTTCTCGAGAAGTATGCTAAAAATTCCAGAACCTTTCCATCCGTAAATTTAGACATCAAAACACTTTTCTTTTGTTTTGTCAAAAGTGTAAGTCAGTGAGTTTCTTTAGACCAAAGCAAATATCGAGAAAGTGCCATTGATTTCTTTTGATTTTTGATTACATAGCAGACAAAGAAATAATTATCGCCGACTAAAACTATTTATTAACATCAGGACAAAGAAAGGAAGAAAAAGAAATAAAAAAACTATTGAACTAGTTGAGATAGTGTTGTTTGAATTGAACCGAACTAGTTGGGATATTAATTCAGAGAATGGTTTGAACCTTAACCGATTAAAAATTGATTAAATTAGCTAAAAACCGGTTAAAACATATAATTGAATTGAGATTTTCAAAATTACTTTAATTTCTAATAATTTTTTAATCGAACTGGTTGGATCGACGAATAGTGACTTGATCGATTCGACTATCGGTCTAGTTTAAAAAACATTGATATAAGACACCAGATTTTGTCACACTCATGACGTGGGCTAAAAATTGATATAATAACAAAAAATAGCTTTAGTTAAAGATGACACAAATTCAGTAAAACACTTAAATATAACATATATATATATGATAAGACAAAAATACTCTTGAAATAATATTTATTACTTATTTAAAATGGAGCTGGTGACACTAGAGGTGTACAGAATTCATTAAAGAAAAAAAGAAAACTATTTTTTTAATATTATTTTCTTATTATTTTTCTCATTATTTTGCTACCATTTTACTATTATGTTTCTATTATTTTGTTGTTATTGTTTAGATATTATATAAAACTTATTTTATTGTTAATTTTGTTATTATTTTAAAGATATTTGTTATTTTTGTTATTATCTTAGAGGCATTTGCTTGTTAAGTTGCATCTATTTTAGTGTTATTTAAGTCTACATATTTTTTAAAATTTATTTTCAATTTGTTGAAAAATATTTATTTTATTTTTTAGTATTTTTGATGTATTATATATGTTTAAAAATTATATAAAATAATATAAAAAATTCATATAGCCGGGCCGAAGTTTAGCATTTTTATATGGGTTGGGCTTGGGCAAAATTTTAGGCCCATTTTTTGGATCCGGCCTAGCCCGAGCCCAATAAACGGGCCTAAATTTTTAGTTGAGCCCGGCCCATGTACACCTCTAGGTGATACTAACTGAGTAAATATTTAAATATAATAATAAATAAATCGATTAAATCTTAATTCGACTGACATCAACATTAATAACAATGTAAGGTTTCATAGATTTACTATTTATTCATAATGTTGCTAATATAAACGACAACATCAACCACAAAAAAAATATAATCATCAAAATCAGCCCTATAATAATCAATCAAAATCCTGCTCCCATATTAAAAAAGATTGAACGCATGCATTCCTCCATCACATTTAAACGTTAAATAATTTCAAATGTCTAAATGATTAAATCAATGACTTAAATAAAATATTATTGAATAATTTTAATAATTTTTTATAATTTTTTAAAATTAAATGATTAAAACCTGTAAATTTACTAATATCTTAGTCTAAATATGTCATCATTGTATACAAGAAAAATCTATTATTAAAATTTTGTGCAAGTGCCAAGTGTTTTGTGTTGAAGCACCCGACATAGTGAGATAAGCAGATTGTCCCATTGGAACTTGCAACATTCCTCAATTTATATGCTATAGATTATGGGTCAGACAGTCCATAATTGATAGTGACAGCTTAAATCATATTATATACACCAATCTATCCAGAACTATATCTTATACACCGTTAATTGAAATCATGCACAAAAAAGTATATATATTATATTATACTATTTGAATAAAAAAATATATATATATTTTAAACCACTTATATAGCTGCAGTTGTCCTCAAAAAGTCCAAATCCAGAATGATTAAGTGGAAATTCCATTTTTTTAAAAACAAGTATTTAATTAGTATGTATTTGTTTACATTATCTTTACTTTTAATAAATTTTATGTACTTAATGGTAGGGATGTAAGCAGGGGGAAGCCAGGTGCCCCGGTCTCCTAAACTGGAAAATTATTATTTAGATTCTTATAATTTTTTAAAAAATTTAAATTAGTAAAGGTAAAATTATATTTTGGTCTCTTTAAAATTATAAAAATTCGTTTTAATCATTTACAAATTATAAAGATATAGATTATAAAAAATTAAAATTTCATCTGGCCCTCCCTAAAAAATTATTCTAGCTTCGCCCCTGAATGTAAGAACAACTAAAGTAATCTTGTGTTAATATATCGAGATCAATTTTTAATAATATAAATAAATAAATAAATTTAACAGAATAATTTATTTATTTTTTGATGTAATCTATAAGAACTAATTTATTAATATTTTAAACAAAATAAAATAAAATATAATCTAAATAAGTCTTCGTAATACTTTTACCAACTAATTATTATTTGAATGAATCAAAATGATATCAACGATAAAATTATGTTACATAATTCAAACATTTTATGGAGGTGGTTGAGAATTTGAGGAAGCCATGATCAGATTCAAACTTTTTTTTATTCTGTTATACAATTACACCTACGAGGATGGTTGTCGGAGTTGGATTGAATTGGTTGTTAGAGTGTTTGGATTTTAGTTCGTAAATTTATTACGTTCAAAACTGTTTCATGAAAAGAAAAAAATTAGAAGAGAACGGTTAGGAAAGCTTTCAATTGGTGCATGCGGTGCGAACAAAGAAGGTCATATAACAACGACTTTAACAATCTAGCGACTTAAATGAAAAATTTCGAATGGTTTAGTGACCATTTGATAATATTTTTAAGTTGAATGATCAAAACGTAAATTTATTAATAATTTATTAATAATAGATATAATTTACTTATCTTATAATAATAAAACCCATAATTCAACTAAAAAAACTAAAGATAACAAATTTAACCGGTTTAACCACCAATTTCAGTGTCAGCTAAGTTCTCGCAACCTCACCTAAGAGTCTATTGGTATAAAAGAAATTAGATGAACCAAACCACAAGCATGTGATAATTGACTTTGAACCTGCCTAACTGCCTAACTCAACTATCGATGACGACACAAGGTATGATATTAGCCATACAAATTAATCAATCAATATCCCCACCCATTATTTTTGTTTTATCAATAAAATTGGAGCTCAAATCCTTATCAACTACATTTAAAAATTAAATAAAATTTACTCATATTTTATTATTTTTCATTGTAAATAATTTTTTCATAATTTCAAAAAATTACATTTATCATCGTTAAAAAAATTAAAATTTTACCTTTTTTAAAAGCCATTTATTAAACAATACATTAATTCAATTAATAAAGGACTAAAACTTTTATCCTTATATAAATCGGCAATTCATCGTATTAAGTGTGGTCTAGGTCCGAATCATACTAATCCTATTACTGTTAGGACTTTGTCCTCCTCTTTTAATTCACCTAAAAAATTATTTTATAAACCAATTAAATAAAAATATAAAAATATTAAATATTTGTACATAAAAAAAACTCTAATTTTTCAAGTTTTTAAATAATTTTAAAATTTGTTTAGATTTTCATTTTTATCTTAATTTGTTCATGCTTTATATTTATTTACTATAAGTAGTTAATCATATATTTATAAGTTGTTGGATTTCTTAGACTCCTTGGATCTTGTTCAATATGGGAAACGGAGGTGTGGGGGTGTGGTTGAAAGACTTAGGTTTGCTTGGAGGAATGGACAGAGACGATTGATTCTCGAAGTGGATAGTATTGATGTTATTAACATATTGATAAGTGAGGCTAAAAATAGGGAGTTTAACTTAATTTGGAAAGTTCGAGACTATTTGAAAAATGAGTGGGAGGTGGTTATTTAAATAAACTTGCTGATGGTCTAGCATCAATGGCGGAGTAAATATTACAAAGTGTTTTCTATTATTCTCGTTCAATAACGCTTCCTGATCAACTTGGTGCTGATGCTATTGATGTTATGTCACCAAAAACTATATTTGTTTAATTTATATATTTCCTCTTCTATTATATAAAAAAAAAAGTAAATAAATAAAAATCTATGAAATTTCCAGAACATGCGAGATCTCTTGCTTGAATCCAATCAAGAGAACTGCTGAATCACCTGACACAGTGGGACAAATCCCATCAAGGTCCCTACAACATTCCTCATTTCACTTCTATTTCTTATTGAAAACTTCAGCATTCGACAAAATCATATTAAATTTTAATAATTTCGAGATGAAATTTTTTAAAAAGAGCCATTAGTCTCACAACTGAACTGACAAAAATTGAAAATTACTTGACCAATATTAAATTAAATCTTTTTGAGTGGTTATATGCAAATTTATCACTATATTACATTATAATTTCACAAATTGTAAAGGGATTTAATTATAATTTTATCATTAACATCCCCTTCAATGAAAAATTACAATTTTTTAGCCCCTCTAAAATAAAAAAAAAAGTAAGTTAACACGTGATAAAATTATGATTTAGTCCTAAAAATTATAAAATTATAAGTTAATAAAATGATGGAATTGCATTTTGACTCTCATAAAAATCTATAATTTAATTTCGACCCTTCCCAAAAAAAAACTTAAAAATTTATTGGTAAAAGTATCATTGAGGCTCATGTACTAAGAAATTAATTCTTATACATTAAATTAAAGAGAAAACTTGTCATTCGATTAAAAATTCTATTCATTTCTACTATTAAAAGCTAGCGTAGTTGACGAACTAACCAAACAATTACACCTGACATGTCACGTGTACCTCATGCTGACGTATAAAAATTATGTTTTAATAATAAACATGGATGAAAATTTAAACAGAAAAACTGATTTATAAATATAATTTAGCATCCTAGACATCAAAGCAGCATTGAGCCAACAGTCCTTAATTGTGAATGATAGTGACAATTTAACCACAGTATGTGCACCAATGATATAGCTGCGGTTGTCCTCAAATACTCAAATTTCATTTGCCTTTCAAAACCTCACATTTACATCCATACATATTTATATAATTTTCAATTGCGTGAACATTTGCATTGCTCACCAACTTTACGCTTTGTAATTTTCTTTCATTTGCGTGATTCATTTGATTTTTAAATCTGTATACGTCCTTTCTAGAAATTTACGTAAAAAATAACGGGTTAATATAACATTTAGTCCTTAGACTTATTAACTAGCTCCACTTGTATTAGTAGCTTTTTTAGTTCACTGAACGAGACAATTAGCTCCGTTTGATCTCTAAATCTGAAAAATCTAACAGTCTAACCACGTGGCACTGTTAGAGTTTCACGCCATCAAAACTTAACGAAATTCAAGTTTAAAGACTAAAACAAACTTAATTATATTAATCCGCTAATTTTTTTTTTACATATATTCAAGTTACTAAAATAGATAAAAGAAATACAGGTGCCAAAATAAACCTAATTGTAATATGTGAGAGTCAAAAATCATATTTAACCCTAGAATAAGATAACAGCATCTTTTGTAAAAGAAAATCACTTTATTTATTTTTAATTTTCACTCTCTAACTTTCGAGAATATACACAAAAGAGCTAGCATTAACTGGAATACTTGCCACTAAAAAAGAAAAAGGGGATAGCTTGCCTACTTTGGAGGGCATGCCCTTTTATTTTTTTATATAATTTTAAGTAATTTAAAATATAAATATTTTTTTTATATTCACCCATATTAATTATATTTTTACTAATGGGATATGATCCTATGATATCACCAATAACATGGATAAAGGAGAATATGGATGTTGATTCACATGATTTCAGCTTGTAATATAAGATTTATTTAATCAAAATTCTGTTCAAAGGTTAAAATATGCTATAAGTCGCATTAATTTTTATAATTTTAAAATTTTATTTTTGTATTTTTATATTAATCAATGTCGAGTGACATTGATTAATATAAAAATATTACAATAAAAATAATTAATACGCATTGTTGTAAATAATATATGATTTCATAGAAAAAAAGAGTAAATATCAAATTATGTCATTGATTTAAAATTTTCATGCCCAAAATGATTACCTTTTTTTCTCATTGACTAAAACTCCATCCAATTTGACATTTTGTGAAACAGTATATTTTAGATTTAATTTCCCATAAAATGAATTGCATAAATCATAAAATGTAACAATTTAGCTTATATAATGTGAATTTACATAATACTGCATCAGAAGTTGCGTTGCATTTTATTCTCTTTGCTCGCAAAATAAATGTATCAGTATTTATACGTTAGATTAAAGAGTAAACTGATCTTTTTGTTAAAATTTTTATCCATTTATGTTGTTAAAAACTGGTCATTATATATTAACATGAGGCACACCACGTGTTTTTAATAAAATAAAGGGATAAAAATTTTAATAGAAAGAACCAAATTACTATATAAACTAATATATAGAGATTAATTTATTTATTTTTTCAAATAAATGGGATAAAATGAAATTTTCGTCTTAATATAGGCCCTTATATTTTACTTTCACCAATAATCTCTTCATTTTCAATCACTTTCTTACTTTTTTTCCACTTGGAAATATTAATTAATGCATTACCTTTTAAAAGTCAATTAAATTAATTAAATAATATTTTTTTTCAAAAAGTCCTAAGATGATAATTAAAATAATCAATATTTCATAATCTCACTTGTAATAAAATGTTCCTCTTGAATTTCTATAAAATATATTAGGACCTATGGCTGAGGGACACCCTTAAACCTATGGCTGAGGGACACCCTTACACTCTTAACTTGGGATTGCAATCAATTATATCTACTAATTGGTATTATTTGGGTTAATTTAAATTATTTCGAGCTTTAAGTTATTTATTTGGATTGTTATGGACAGGGATAACAATGAAATTGAGCGGAAGTGAATGTTGTCAAATCTATTATTGTTTCATAGTTGGCTTGTTTTGCTTCACCATCTATCGTACTCTAATATAGATGTTTGATCGTGAAAATCATTACCATGTCTATAGATATTAGAGTCATTCATCCCTGTCTCACCCCATGACGCTCCACTTGAATTTAATTTTTTGCTAGTTATATTTAATATTTTCAATTATTTTAAAATCAAGTATATATTAAAAAAATTAAAGATATAATATATGAATTTTTTACATAATTTTTATATATGCACAAAAATAAAATTACAATTTCATAATATTCACTCTCCAGAAAATTTCCATTAGTTTTATTGGCATTATTGTCGGTATAAGAGAATGTGAGTTTGAGTATGCTAAAGTGTATTATCCTTTTAATTAAGAACCAACTTCTTAAAATAGAAAGTCGAAAAAACAAAGTCAAAAATACATTTTTTTTAATTAATGTCTTCAAATTTAAAGACATAATAATTAATTATAAATCATAATGAATCTTCTTTCATGATAAACTTTTAAAGAAGAAAGGCACAACAATCAAGAACCAATTTCTTAAAATTTAAAACATTAGAAAAAAACAAAGTGAAAAATACCGTCTTTTTTTTTCTTCTTGTTTAATTTTTTATTATAAATTATTCCATTTCTTTTAATTTTTTTTCTATTTATCTGAAAAAAATAATATTATTTTATTTTTTTAATTATCCAAATTAGATAGAATTTTAATTAAGTCCAAATATAGTGGGAAGTGGTTGTAGGGTGCTTCCTAAAATCCAGTAAAATTTAATTAAATTCTTACTTATTTGTAGATTACACAAAGATCCTCAAATCCATTTTCCACCGTCCGATCGACATGAACAAAATCACCTACATCTCATGTTCTTAAGATAAAATTCAGGGTAAATTATATTTAAGACCACTAAACTATTGGTAAGTTTACATTTTGGTCACTCAACTTCAGAAAGTTACAAAATGATCACTAAACTATTTGAAAGTTTTCATTTGAACCACTGAGCTGTTAAAATCGTTGTTGTATGACATTCTCTCTTCACACAACCTATACTAATTAAAAGCTCTTATTCCCTTTTTTTCTTACAATTCAAATTTTTTTATATTAAATAACTTTAAACATTACGAATCTTCAAATCAAAATCTAAATAATTTTATAATCTTCGAATCACCTTGGATCTAAGGTATATTCTTCTACTCACCGATGAATATTGATTCATCGTATCGATCGTTAAATCATTACTTAGAGTTCACTAGCCAAACTTTAAAAAAAAACTTAATAGTCTGGTGACTTAAATAAAAACTTTAAAATAATTCAATGATCATTTTGTAACTTTTCAAGTTGATTAATTAAAATATAAACTTACTAATAATTTAATGACTTTAGGTACAATTTACCCTAAAATTTTAATCCCAAGAAATTGATTATACCGAGCAGTAAATGGCAATAGTAAAAAGATATATTTTTGTTCCCGTTTTGTTTAGATTTTTATTTTCCCGGAAAATCTCGTACACATCCTCGTGTTCATATATATATATATATAGAAATGTGTGCTTAAAAGAAACTAAAAAACCAGAAGGAGCAGTTAACTGAAACATTACTTTCTTCTACCAAACCAACGAGCATTTAGATTCTTGAAAAGAAAACCCAGATTTCAAAATTGAAAATTTTATTGTTATTGGGAAAAGGAAGGATCTTTAATTGATTGTAATTAAGTTTTTTTTTTTTTCTGACATAGAAATTCAATAAGAAAGAAGGTAGAAGAATTTTCTCCCCCAATTAGCAACCCTGGCGTTCATAGATATATTTGTTGAAGAAAACAAACAAGAAGAAGATCAAGGGGAAACTGTTTGGCTCTTTCAAGAAGAAGGGAAAAGTGAGCCAAATATGGTAGCTGATAATGGTGATGAACCAGATGATGATAATAATAAGTTAACTCTTCATGTCCCTGAAACTTCCCATCAAATTAGCACTGGTATATATATATTTTTTTCTCCTTTTTTTTTTTTGGTCCCATTTTGAAGATAGTTCTATTTCTAATTCTGGGTTTTTCTTTTCTTTTTTGAAATTTGATTGGATTGTTCACTTTTTAATCTTGGGATTTTGATGTTCTTATTGTTTGCATGGTGAAAAAGAAGTTTATAATATATATATATTTTTTCTCGTTTTTTTTTTGGTCCCATTTTGAAGATAGTTCTATTCCTAATTCTGGGTTTTTCTTTTCTTTTTTGAAATTTGATTGGATTGTTCATTTTTTAATCTTGGGATTTTGATGTTCTTACTGTTTGCATGGTGAAAAAGAAGTTTTATCTTTGAGTTTCTGATTTTTATTTTCTTTTTGGGATTTTTCATTGTGATTGTTGTATGGTCTCTTATTGCAAGTTTCTGTTGGATTTTCACCACTTTTTTGTGGCATTTTCATACTAATTTCGGGTATTTTGATTGTTATTTTCTTTGACAATTTGATGCCACAAAGTTTCATCTTTCTGGGATTTTTAAATGATCTTTCTATGGTCTTTTACTGCATGTTTTGTTGGGTTTCAAGACTATTTTCTTGTACTTTCTCTTATCATGTTGTATTTGCTGCTGCAAAATGTTATATTTTTTATACTATTTTTGGGGGTCTTCTGATTATCTTATTTGATACTTTGATCCCTAAAAGTTCTATCTTTCCGGGATTTTGATGGTCTTTTTATTGCATGTTTTGTTAGATCTCAACACATTTACTTATTTTTTCTCTTATTGTGTTGTGTTTGCTGCTGCAAATGTTGATCTTCTTGGTGTTTTTCATTATGGTAATGGTTTTTGTACAGTCCAAATAGTTCGTTGTGTTATTTTTCCATGGTCTTTTATTGCATGTTTTGTTGAATTTCTACACTTTTTCGTGTACTTCCCTTATCGCGTTGTGTTTGCTACTGCAAAATTTTATCTTTCCTTTGTTTAGTGCCTGTTTCATACTATTTTTGGGTCTTCTGAGTTCTGACCAGGTAAAAGTATCATGGAGGCACTTGATTTTTTGAGCAAAATAATTCCTATATGGTAGATCAAAGACCAAACCGGTCTTGACCAATTTGTCCTTTGATCTAAAGGGACTAATTTGCCCATAGAGAGGGCAAAATGCAATGTATAGAGCCCTTATTTTCTTTGATATTTGTTCTTTCCCTTATTGTGTTGTATTTACTGCTGCAAAATGTTACCAAATCATCACTTTTTTACCTTAAAAGATGCCTACTTTGTTGGAATCATGTTCTTGATTGTCTTCTCGAGTGAGTTTTGATCTGATTAAGCTTGATTTACCATTTGAGCTCATTTGACCTTTTTTGGTGAGTGTTTCAGATTCATGGTTCCAAGCTGGTTTTGTCTTGACCACTGGAATCAACAGTGTATTTGTCTTGGGATATTCTGGAACCATCATGGTCCCTCTTGGTTGGGTCGGAGGCGTAGTTGGTTTGCTTTTAGCCACCGCGATATCATTATACGCAAACATGCTTGTCGCCAAGCTTCATGAATTTGATGGGAGGAGGCATATCAGATACCGAGATCTTGCAGGACAAATATATGGTACGAGCCTTAATTAATGTTAATGAACATTAATGTTGTCGTTAAACGTTGTTTGATTATCGTCTCGTTTTCAATAGGTAGGGAAGCTTATTATATTGCGTGGGCGTTACAATACGTCAATCTGTTCATGATCAACATCGGCTATCTCATTTTGGGTGGTTCTGCTTTAAAGGTAAGACCCTGTAGTTATATTTTAGTTATAATTGATCACAGTTTTGTCGGGAATCGGTAACATACTGATATGCAAGGCAGGCTTTTTATGTACTTTTCAATGAGGAACATACTTTGAAGCTTCCGCACTTTATTGCCATAGAAGGAGTCGTGTGTATTTTGTTTGCCATTTCGACGCCCCATCTCTCGTCTCTAAGAATATGGCTTGGATGTTCAACAGTTCTCAGCCTGATATATATCATTGTGGCGTGCATGCTGGCAACTAAGGATGGTAAGTTCTAACATTTTTCATATTTTTCGTGTTTTCGTTTTTTGCATGGAAGGCTTAATATTTGAGCTTCATATGCATATGCAATTATACATATGAAACCGGCTCGATATTTGCCTGCCTTCAGTTTGATAATGTTGGCCACCGCTTAGCTCGTGTTAATCAGTCGAGTCTCAGATGGAGCCCTGATGTTCGTTCTGTTTTTCACTTTGTCTGATATTGTTGGTCAAAATTTATGGTCTTTGCTGTGTTTATACGGCAATAACGAGTCTTGTGCTGTTATAGGACTCAATGCTCCGCCTAGAGATTATACCATACATTGGACATCAACCACCAGCCGGATTTTTTCAACCATAGGGGCATCTGCAAATCTTGTTTTTGCATTCAATACCGGAATGCTTCCAGAAATACAGGTAGGCACCGGATTATATCCCACTCGAGAGAATTCCCAAAATTCATTGAAATTATTGTTTAATTTGTAGTCATTGGTTAACAGGCAACGGTGAGGCAGCCTGCGGTGAAGAACATGTTGAAAGCTTTATACTTTCAGTTCTCTGTTGGAGTTGTACCGATGTATGCCGTTACCTTCATCGGCTACTGGGCTTACGGATCTTCAACATCAACATATTTACTTAACAGTGCAAGCGGTCCACTTTGGGTCAAGGCATCCGCAAACATTTCCGCTTTCCTACAATCCATCATCGCTTTACACGTAAGTGTATATATATACCCGTTCATAATATCAAAAAAGAAACCCAACCCTAACTATCTCTTCTGTTCCCGTAGATATTCGCGAGTCCAGCTTACGAGTACTTAGACACTAAGTTTGGGGTCACTGGAAGTGCGTTGAAAGTAACAAACATAGCCTTTCGAATCTTAGCTCGAGGCAGCTACCTTACAATCAGCACGCTAGTATCGGCCATGTTACCATTCCTCGGAGATTTCGAGAGCCTAACGGGAGCATTAAGCACGTTCCCTCTAACTTTCATCCTTGCGAACCACATGTTCCTTGTGGCGAAGAAGAACAAATTGAGTTCATTACAACAATCATGGCATTGGTTAAATGTTGGGTTCTTTGCACTCATGTCTGTTGCAGCCACAGTTGCAGGTATAAGACTTATTATTGTGGACTCGAAAGAGTATCATATATTCGCCGATGTGTGACGATAAGGCTCGTAAATTAATGAATAGATGAAGATGACGGGGTTGCAGATATCGAGATTGCGAACTCGGGGTCGTTACGGGATGTGCATGTGTTATGCTGACCGTGTTAAACCTCGAGTTCGCATGGAATTTTATTATGTATTCCATCGCTCGAGTGATTTTTTTTTTTCGGTTACGTTGAGTGTGTATTCTTTTTTAATTTGCAACCTCTGATTCAACTAGATGTTGAATAAGGGCTAGTTTAGTATGGTTAGAAAAATAGTTTGGTATATATATAAAAACTGTGTTTAAAAAGTACTGTGAAGAAAATATTAATAAAAAATATTATGTGTTGCTTTAATGAAAATGTGTTATTGAAATACAAATAAGGGTAAACTATTAAATTAGTTATTTTTGTTTTCTTCATATTACATTTTAGTCATTTATGTTTGAAATGTTTCGTTTTAGTTACTTATGTTAACATATTGTAATATTTTAGTCACGAAGTCGTTAATGATGTAACAGTAAGTTGATGTGACACGTTAAATATCAATTTAAACACAATTTTTAAGTTAAAAATGGAAAATATAGAAAAGAACATAAATATGGGGCGGTTATATAATTTAACTTAAATAATTTTGTTTGAAATGATGATTTGATACGGGTTTAATAATTAGGTTAAAATTTTAAAATTTAGAAAATAAAGAGATTAACTTTTTAAAAATAAAAGTATATGAGTTAAATTTTAAAATTGTAAATAGTAGAAGTTAATGAATGAAGCATTATTAGCAAAATAAGCTTGAAAAATGTAGAGACAGTATTTGCTCATTGAAGTTGACGAAAGATAAAATTTTGATTGGAGACAATATTGATCTGATTTAAAAATTATATTAAATTGTTTCACTCGTAAAACACAGTATTGGCTCATTGAAGTGGTCAAAAGATAAAATTTTGATAACTGAGTGCTTAAATTTTTTTTTTTTTTGGTGAAACAAGTGCTTAATTTAAATATATCGATAAGACAAAAAACCTATTTATTTCAAGCAAATTAGTATCGGTCAATTTCTTATGGGATAAATAAATGAATATTGTTGTTATTAAATTAAAAATGAGCAAAACTTACGATAGAGTAAAAATTTCACTATCTCTATTGTAACACTTGTCTATTTCGATAAATAATTTTCTAGTGCAACTGTTTTGATAATTTTTTTCTATTTCATTTTAAAAAATTGAAAAATATATCTATTTTTGAGGAATAAAAAATGTTTTAATTAAAAATCACACACATGACAAAATGCTTTTTTCTTTAAAATAAGTTATTTTATTATTAAATTTATTAATTTAGCCATTATACTAATAAAATAAAAAAATTAAAACTAAAATTTAACAAAATTAGTATTTAATATTTAAAATAGTTAAATCCCATTCTAAATTATTAATTTGTCTATAAGGACTAATTTGCATAATTTTAAAATTGAGGGTGAGTTATTGAAAATGTACATCTTTATAATATTTTAAGCCATTAATCTCTTTTTCCATCTCTTTCTCTAGATTTTCGTTTTTCTTCTCCTAGGCTTTCAAATCTTCTCTTCAGTTCTGGATTTTCAATCCAATTAAAGTATTTAATTACTTTTTAGAGCAAATAAAAACCCTAAATTCTCAACGAAATTTGAAAAAGAAAAAGCAATTGAAAATTACAAAAGAAAAACATGTCGAGATTCAGAGATCGGACTGAAGATTTCAAAGACGCTGTACGGCAATCTGCAATTTCATCAGGTTTCAACGAGGTAATCGATTTTATTTTGATTTATTTTTGTAATTTTTTAATAATTTAAATCTTCGATATATTTTCAATAGTTTTTAATAATTGTGTTGGATTCTGATTTTTTTTTTTTTTTTTTTGTTGTTGATAGTCTAAATTAGCAGCAATTATGGCGTCTTTCATAATCCATAAACCACGGCAAAGGACGCCCTTTCTTAAATCTGCACTCAAAACGGTAAATTGCAAAAAATTTCCAAATTCTTTTTTTGTAAGAGGAAATTCTTTTTAATGTTTGAGCTTTTTTAATTAGTTGGAGAGTATCGGAGCTTTGGATCAGTTCTTGTTAAAGCACCGTAAAGATTACGTGGATCGTCACCGAACAACTGAGCAAGAAAGGGACAGCATTGAACATGAAGTAATGTTTACATGCTTTAGCTTCCAACATTACACTGTTCTTAGTTTGATTAGCAATTTTTTGGGAAATTTTGCTTTAATCTACATATAACTCTAAGGTAGTAATGCATTTTGATGTGGTAAAATTTGTTTATGCATTTAAAGGATTAAGAATTTTTTAGTTGATTTCGGATTTTTGGTGTTATTTTGTTCTTTATTGAATCTTACCAAATGGGAAGGTGTAGATTTTGATGATAGGAGGTATGTGCATATAGCGGTTATTTCTGGAGAAAAAGTGTTCGGTTGTATTCAGTTCTTTGTTGCTTTTGATACGCCGGAAAATTTTTATTTTTCAATTAATTGAAGTTCGTGATTGTGAGTATTAGATTGTTTACTTCCTATGTAACTAAGGCAGAATTGGTTGCAGGTTACTGCTTTTGTTAAAGCTTGCAAAGAACAAATTGATGTTCTCAAAAATTGTATAAATGATGAAGAGGCAAGCTCGAAGGGGTGGCTTGGGATTAGGGATTCCTCAAATGCTGATACGGTAGCGCACAAACATGGAGTGGTAAGGTTAAACTCTTCTTCCTGTTTTTCGAAACGAATTGGTTCTAGGACTTTGTCTACTTTCTAAAACTATCCACCTTAAGTTGATTGGTTTAAAGAATTGGTTATAAGGGTGAAAGTATCATGGAGGTCCTATACTAGGAGTAAGATTGCATTTTGCCCTCTCTTACTCAAAAGAATGGACAAATTAATCATTATACGTTAGATCAAAGACAAATTAGTCCTTTTTGTTAAAAATTTCATCCATTTGTATTGTTAAAAACCGGCGTGGTTGACGGGATAACCATATAGTGACATGTAGCATGCCACGTATACTGCATGCTAACGTACAAAAACCAGTTTTTAACAGTAGAAATGGATGAAATTTTAATAGAAAGATTAATTTGCTATTTGATTTAACGTATATAGACTAATTTGCCCATTTTTTGAGTACAGGGGGCAAAAAGCAATTTGATTCCTACTACAGGGACTTCATAGCACTTTTACCTTCTAATTTGTCTCTTTTCTGATAGAAGCTAAATGATCTTATCAAGATTCAAGTCTTTATCTTTTTCTTTTCATCTTTTTACGTGATAACTTGAGCTTCCCTTGTAATAATATTTTATGGCCTCGGCATTTGTTCTTTCGATAACTTTTTCTTTTTGCATGATACCGTTTTCTTCATCTCTCTAATAAAAAAAAGATAGTGGTATTGTTAGCTTGATGAATGAACATTTGTGCTCTTCCTTAATATTCAGGTACTAATTTTGAGTGAGAAACTTCATTCAGTCACGGCACAGTTTGATCAGATGAGAGCTGTTCGTTTCCAAGAAGCTATCAATAGAGCAATGCCAAGAAGAAAACTTAAGAAGGTTGTTGACTCAAATTCTATAGATACGTCTAAGCCATTGAACTTGGAGCACAGAGAGACCAATGAGAATCAACCTGAACCTCTTAGAGTCCAACAGGAATTACTGGACGATGAAACCCGTGCTCTTCAGGTAATCAGAATACTTTCCATTGTAGGTTTCATATAGAATAAGTTTGATTCTTTCCATTCTATAGATACTAACTGCTCTGCTTATTTATACAGGTCGAGTTGACTAGTCTTCTAGACGCTGTTCAGGACACCGAAACTAAAATGGTGGAGATGTCTGCACTAAATCATCTCATGTCCACACATGTTCTGCAACAAGCTCAACAGATAGAACATCTTTATGATGAGGTGTGAAAATGTTCCGCTGCACATTCACTTTCTCTTTGCACTGCCAATATATTAAACTTGTATTTTCCTTTTCCTATATTATTCCATTGTTACTCATTCACTTAACATCATAAAATCTCATTTACGAAACCTGATTAGATTAAGTTTGATTGTATTAGCTGGATTTACTTTATGGGACGGTAATTCTAGTTTACAATGTCCTTTTATTGAAAAGTGCATGAAGTAGATACACCTTATGGGATGATATTTCTAGTTTACAATGTTATTATCGAAAAGCATCTAGGGTCAGATAGTTCATTACAGTAATTGAATCAGGCATTCCAGTGTGAGATAGTGGGTAAAAGTATCATGGAAGCCCTTGTACTAGGAGTCAAATTGTATTTTGCCCCCTCTACTCAAAAATGGGTAAACTAGTCATTGTTCATTAGATCAAAGAGCAAATTCGTCCATCAGTTAACAATTCCATCTATTTTTACTGTTAAAAACTGGTTTTTGTATGTCAGCATAAGGTACAAGTGGCATGCCACATGTAACTATTTGATTATTCCGTCAGTCACGTCAATTTTTAACAGTAAAAATTAATGAAATTTTAACAAAAAGAACTAGTTTACTCTTTCATCTAATATATAGGGACTATTTTGCCTATAGTACAGGGGCCTCTATAATACTTTTACAGAGATAGTGTCATATTTTTTTCAGCTCTAAGCATCGGCTTTCCAATTTTTTCCTCCTCTTATGCAACCTCTAAGTCGACACCATCATTTTTTATGTCTTCCTGCAGGCTGTTGAAGCAACAAAAAACGTAGAGCTCGGTAACAAAGAGCTTTCACAAGCTATCCAACGGAACCGCAGTAGCCGGACCTTTCTAGTGCTTTTCTTCTTTGTTCTTACCTTTTCAATCTTGTTTCTTGACTGGTATAGCTAAAAACAAAATTGTACTTTTTTACCATTTTAATACACTGATCTGTTTTTTTTCTTTCCCCAAAAGAACAGAAAAAAAAGTCCCAATCTTTTCCTTGTAGATTTGATGGGGCAAAGCATCTAACAATTTTTGAAAGCAAAACTAATGTGAGTTTTTTCTTACTGTAGTTCCCTTTCCTTTATGAAGAAAACAAGGTTGAATTTTTTTGTGTTCAGCTGAAGTATACATCATATGTTTTAGGCAAATGCGCAAATTGATGGAGATATACATATATATATATATATATATATGGTAGTTGTTACGAACATGAACATGATTTGTTTTAAGAGTTGGATTACTTGTTTGACGCATCAGGTTTTGCTTAGGTTGAGTCGAGTTTAAGATAGATTTTGTGATCCAAGTAATCCCAAGATATCAAACCTCTTCTTTCAATCTGGGTTGGATCAATTAGGGATGAAAAAGTTGAGGTATTTTGGGTTTATGGCATTTTAGGTTTCGGATCATTTGGGTTTTTGAGTTTTTTTTTAAGTCGGCTTATATCAAGTTTGGTCCTTTTGAATTTGGTCATTTCTAATTCAAAAACTTTTTAAGCTCGGCTTCGGCGAATTTAGGGATGTTCAAATGCTTAACTGTTATCGGTTATTAAATTTAATAAATATTATTTTTAGTATAATAAATATATAATACGTAATCTAAATCTAATCTAATCCAATTTACAAAGCGAACCCAACAGATCAACCCAACCCAAATTTATATCAAATTCAAAAAATAATAAATAAATAAAAAAACTTACAATAAAAAATTGTCAACTAATCGAGTAAACCGAACCAACCGATTGAACATATTAAAATTAAAAAAGAGAGACAACATCACTCTTCCAAAAGGTCCAATGACTCAATACTAAGGCCCAAATCCATATATGGTTATACATTGGACTTACAGTCTTTTATATTTCAGCCCCTTATAAATTCCCCCCAAATTAGGGTTTTTGGTTCTACCCTGTGCAGCCACCTTTATCAGAAATCAAAAGGAGTAAACCTCAGATTCCAAATCGGAAAAAAGAAAATGGTGAAGGGACGCCAAGGGGAGCGAGTCAGGTCATTTTGATCTTTACATTTACTCTTTCAAAACCCTAATTTTTTTAGTTTTCGATTTTAGCTTATGTTATTAAAATTTTTAGCTTTAACTTGTTATTTTTTTTAAAATTGTTTTCTATTTGTTTCCCGTTTGCAGACTCTATGTAAGAGGAACCATCTTGGGTTACAAGAGGTAATAAAACTCTAAACAGTTTTAATTGATCTTAAACTTTGCTTTTGTTTTAGGAATTAGAGAATTTTTTTTTAAAAAGAATTGAATACTTAATTAACGTTTGAGTAACATTAGCCGATTTAATGTGTTAGGGTTTAGGGTTAATTGTGTGATTGAATTTCTAGGGTTTTCTTTGTTGGACAGGAAGTAATTGGTCAATGTACAATAGAGGTCACTCTATTATAGGGACTTCATCAATTTAGTCCCTGTACTATTAAAAAAAATTGGAATAGAGTTAATGTTTTCTGTTAAAAAATATCATTTACTGTTTAACAGGATTAATATTTTTTAAGTTTTTATAGTTTTTTAAATGAATTATTTTGTTTGGTATTGAACTGAAATTGAAAGAAATAAGTTTCAAGACATCTTTTATATGGTAAATGTTATCTCTGTTACAATCTAGACTTATTTGATTCTTTTTAATAGTATAGGGACTAAATTGATCTATTTAATAATAGAGGGACTAATTTGATCCGGTCCCAATAATACAAGGACATCCTAGACACTTTAACTGAAAGTAATTAGTTGTGTTAACTAAATGATGAATTAGGCTATATATTGTTCTTTGAAATTTTTTCCTCCTTTTATTGCCTTGTTTTTGAAATTGGTGCTTATGATTTGTTCGGTGCCGATGGGTGTTAGGTCGAAGTCAAACCAGTATCCGAACACTTCATTAATCCAAATTGAGGGAGTTAACACCAAAGAGGAAGTAGCTTGGTATGCCGGCAAGCGTATGGCTTATATTTACAAGGCTAAGGTGAAGAAGAATGGTTCGCATTATCGCTGTATTTGGGGCAAGGTAACTAGACCACATGGTAACAGTGGTGTCGTTCGTGCTAAGTTCAAGTCTAACCTTCCCCCTAAATCTATGGTAAGCGTGTTATATTTGTTGTTACTTAATCGGTTTATGTACATTCTGCTTTTAGTCTTACATGTATGTATGCTTTCGTTCCTTTGTAGGGAGATAGAGTCAGAGTCTTCATGTACCCCAGCAACATTTGAGGTAATGTCGACTTCCTGGTTTATGATCTTTGTTAGTTGATTTGTCGGGCTGTTGTAATGAATGTATAATGATAGTACCGATAATGATTCATATAGCAGTTGTATCAGCTCTAGCCACCACATGGCATAATTCAGCTTTACTGATTTTTATGTTGTAGCTTTTTGTCGTTTCTGCGTCCTTGTGATCCCAATTGTTGCTATGGTTGAAACAATCCATCATCTTTTATCCTTGTTATTATAGAGATATTAAGCTGTCGTTGTAAATGTGGAATCTCGTATAATTATGAACATTTCCTATGTAGAATTCGAACCTTTTGTCCAAGCTCCCTAATGTTGTATCCTCTTCTTTCCCTGCAGTCGTCTAGATGCCTGACGGCATTCGATCGATGACTCAAGTGACTCTGCCTTCCCACCAGGTTTTACAAACTTTGTCGAAATGTTTTGTTTTCGAACAGTCATTCTGTTTCTTTACTACCATAGAAACTCTGCTTTGTCCAAAATGTCTCTTCTATCTCGGATATTTTGCGTGTTTGTTCATGGACTTCGAAGTTTTGGGTAATCAATCATTTATGGAACTGAATAGCAACTTTGTTCTTCTTGGACCATGCATATCATTATCGAAGTTTGGGGTCGGGTCAGGTTAGCCCGAATTCATGAAACTTTTGGTCGAGGCCCATATTCATACAGGTCAGATGCACCATATCTATCATGGTAGTTTGATTTACATGCAGTTCTGAATCCAAAATATATCGGTTAACTTACGGTTTTAGTCCCTCTACCTTGCTCAAGTTGTATATTTTGGTCCTCTACTTTTAAAATGTTAAGTAGGTCGAAATCTGTGAACACTTTAATGTTATTAAAGTGATGCCATAGATTTTTACTGTAAGAAATTTCTATTTTGACCATAAGAAAGTTGCTAACAAAAAAAAGATCTTTTTAACCACTTTAAAATGTTATCAATATGCATTTATTAATAACATTATATCATCATACAATCAGATCATACCAAAATAGTATTAAACCTTAAATTTTAGTATAATCGAGGGACTAAAGTCATAATTAGACTAAAAATATTATGATAATACGAGTACATGTGGTGTCTACTTTTTTTGTGTTATTTGTTTAAACGTGTCATAAATTATTAATTCTATTAGAAATTTTTATACAATTCTTAATATTATCTATAGATATCTCAAATTCGTAAGTTAGAGGATAATATGCGTTTAAATGTATTTTAAATCATATCTCGTTAACACGGTAACAATGTCGATCGAGTTATAGTTTCATTGATAAATTTTTTTAAAATTCTAAATATATTCTATATGAATCATAACATATTTTATAATTTTAAAAATTAGAACAATAAACAAATATTTGTTGGGTAGGCATTCGATTTTCGATTTAATCGGATTTAAAAAAATAATAATTTAGTGAGCTAATAAATGTTAATGTGCAAATAAAGTAAAGTACATCTTACATAAATGCATGCATGTGGACTTGTAGAATTCCTGGGTAAACCCAAATTGAATAAAAATTACACTCAAAGTGCACCAATTTCCCTTTTTTTTAATCAAGGTATAAAAATATATAAAAATAGATAACTTATGAAATAAATTTCTATATGTATATGAAAGGGATTAAATTTTTTAAAAATTGATCCAAAAATAAAGGAAAAGTTCATATAATAAATGTATTAAAGAAGAAAAGGGGAAACATTGATTGGAATTTTCTTGAGTTGATTGTATGGGACATTTTTGAACTGTTGATATTATATTAATTACGTCTTTCGTTTATTAAAATCATTAATTTAACTATTAAATGATGTATCAGATCTTAACTGACATAATGAAAAATTAAAAAAATAAAAATAAAATGTTAATGCCTATCTTTAAGCTATTCATTTTTTTTTTATTTCTCAAGGTATCCACTAGAGCGAGCCTAATGACTAACCATTCTCGTAGGGTAGACCCATTAAGGGGGTAAACTATGACAGATAAGATTTAACACTTTATTTACTGTTCAATTAATAATTTTAGTAATGAAATGACCTTATTGATATAACTTCGATAGTTTAGGATATAATTAGAATGTTCTAAAGTTTAAAAATCAAATTAGAACGAAATATATAATTTAAGGATGTATAATGCAATTAACTTTTTTTAAAACGTAAAATTTATATGGGTCAATGGACTGAAAAAAACTGTTTCCCCTTTTATTGTTGCCTTAATTAAACAACAAAATAAAGAATGGAATCTATGCATGTACTTGAAATGCATTCTTTAAGACTATTTAATAAATTATTGAAAAAAATTGTCATAGATGTAAATATTGAGAATTTCATTTTGGTTAAAATATACTTCAAGTTTATGCATTTTTTATATATTTATAATTTAGTCCTTTTACTTTTATTTCAAAGAATTTAGTTAATATAAGCTTCGAGGATCGAGTCTTATCTGGTATAAAGTCAAAAATTTTGAGGGGCCATTATATAACTTTTCTGCGTCTAAAAACAATTTTTTGTTCATTAATCAAAAGGTATAAAAGGCTTAAATTAACTAATTAATTACTATGAGAGGCTATAATTGCAATTATTTTATCATTTATCTTAGTTTAAAGTTTTTTTTTTTAACAATCTCATTATAGTTTCTGATCATATCTGCTATTTTTGACACAATGTCTAGAACTACCCATAACCTCTCTCAACCCATAAATAAGAGGATAATGTGTTTCAGGGCATTCAAACCAACGTCATCTTGCATTGACTATAATACTTATGTCAATCGAATTAAAACTCAATCGGCAAATTTAACTTATGTCAATCGAATTAAAATTTAATTGACAAATTTAAGTTTAAATGTATTGAAGTTTTTAATATTGAATTGATTCTAATCTAATTTATTAAACAAACAAACAATAAAATCTAATTTATTACCACAAAATAAAAAATAAAAAAAACTTCCTTGAATAAATCACAATAGTTTCCTAAAAACTCACAAGTCAAAGTTCCCTTTCCTTTTAAAATGAAAAATAATTAATAAAAAAATAATTTATTAATAACCCTTCCTTTTAAAAAAAAAACCAAAGGTTAAATAACTTCATAAGTCCCCATGCCCTTCAAAAATTTGAGATTTAATATCTGTACTTTTACTTTTAGGAATTTAGTCATTTATTTTTTCACTTTCGAAATTCAGGTTTAATTGATATCATTTTAATTTTTTCTTCTTAAATTTAGGTTAATTACACCAAATTTTTTATTATGTGACTATTAAGTTAGTACTTTTTATTATTTCAGAATACCATACAAACAAATTTAACAGTGTTAAAGTTGGACTAAATCTCGAAACAAAAATATAGGGACTAAATCTTAAATTTTTAAAACTATAAGTACTTATCAAAAATTTTAACCAAAACCAAATTAGAAAAGAAATACAAACGCGTTTACCTTCTCTTCTTTCAAATCCTTTTTATCATTTATATTCACATTGTTCTCTCAAATGAAATTTGCAGAGAGAGACACCTACTTTCTTCTTCTTCTTCTTTTATTTTTTTTAGATTTTTGAGTAAAGTCTTCTATTTTTTTCTTCAATTTATAGTCCCTTGATTTTATAATGAGAAGCTTTAATCCTTGGAATTAGATCCTTATAGCCTAAGTTTCATCAAATTATTGCCCCCTCCCCAAAAAAAAAAATTCCCAGACTCAACTCAGATCCACCTTCAAACAATTCAGTCTCCTTATAATCTTCAAAACCCAGTTTTCTTTTCCCTCAAAATAAAGATACCCAGATCTTCAAAACACCAAAAAATTTAGAAAAATTCAATAAACCATGAAAACCAATTCGAGATTCTTCACGATCGGGCTAGTAACATCCTGGTACTCATCCAATATTGGAGTATTGTTATTAAACAAGTATTTACTAAGCAATTATGGCTTCAAATACCCAATTTTCTTAACCATGTGTCACATGACAGCTTGTTCATTGTTAAGCTATATCGCGATTGCATGGATGAAAATGGTACCAATGCAAACGATTCGATCTAGGGTTCAGTTCTTGAAGATCTCGGCTTTGAGTTTAGTCTTTTGTGTGTCGGTGGTGTTTGGGAATATCTCATTGAGGTACTTGCCGGTTAGTTTCAACCAGGCTATCGGTGCTACGACGCCGTTTTTCACGGCGGTCTTTGCTTACTTAATGACTTTGAAAAGGGAGGCTTGGCTTACTTACCTTACACTTGTGCCTGTTGTTACTGGTGTTATCATTGCCAGTGGGGTATGTATTTATTCGTCTAATTTTTCTTTGTTGGTTAATGAATTGTTTAGCTTTACTCTTTTGGTAGTGAAAATGGGTTGCCTTTATTTTTTATTTTTATAGTTTGGGTAATGAAAATGGTAGCTTTTAATTATGGAAATGGCTTTTACTTTTAATTTTGTTGAAATTTGTATTGTTTTGCCTGCTAAATTTGTCACTTTTATAACTTTTTATGTTTAATGGAAATGTTAGCTTTTTTAGGGGATTTATTAAGGATTTGAACGGTGTTGTATTAGGAGTTTGAGATCAAAGAAAATTTGGCCCCTCTAGTAAAAATTTCATTCATCCCTGCTGTTAAAAACTGGCCTTGTACCTTAGCATAAGATACATATGGCACGCTACTTGTCACTTATGTCAGTTTTTAACATAAAAATGGATGAAATGCAAGGATTAATTTGTTTTTTTTTTGAGTGTAGGGGCAAAATGCAATGCAATCTCACTTAGTACAGGAGCTTCCATGGATGAATAGCATGTTGAAATTTTGTTAAAGCTTTCATATTTTCTATTGGATAATGGGAATATTATTAGCTTCATATTTATGGAGGATATGAATAGAATGTTTAAAGGATTTCTTTTATTTCAATTGAACTATGTTGGCTATATATGATTTCAAGCTGCTATTTTGATTTGATATAAGCGGGTTTAAAAGTGTTCTTTAGCTGGAAAGAAGTATATTCTTAAATCCCATTTAGAATTCGGAACAATTATGCCATGTTAGGATATGTCACTTTTGTTTAAATCATGCCACCGATTCGTTTTTTTAGGAAAGCTCAAGTGTTTATTATAAATCATATTGTGATGATTGATTGATAAATTGATTGAATTAATAAATAGTTCAGGTTTTTTTTCTAGAAATGTGATTACGTGGCATGATTTGAATGAAAGTGATATATGCCGACCTTTCTTGGATTTTGTAAATTGAATAGTTGCAAGGCAAAAACGGTACAATTATGAGTAGTAAAAGTTGTAAAAAAACTACTATCTGTGGCATTTGGTTTAAGTTCTATTCAATTGTTGGTATCTAGTACCATAATGTATGTTTCGTTTGTGGCATTTTAGAAGTGTCTGGTCTTGGGTTTTGCTGCTCTATTTGATTGAAAAACCCGTCAAATGTCCTCCTTTTACCTTTTATAAATTAAAAACCCGTATTCTGTGTTATTCACATTTAATATGCTTTTCTTCTTCCATGGCCATAGGGTGAACCGAGTTTCCATCTATTTGGTTTCATCATGTGCGTTGCAGCTACCGCAGCAAGAGCTCTCAAGTCGGTTTTACAAGGAATTTTACTTTCTTCCGAAGGGTAAGGAGATTTTTATAGCTTTGCTTATGTTGAGTTCAGGAATTAGAACGAGCACTGAAAAGTTCTTGTAATTTTATTTCAGCGAGAAGCTGAATTCCATGAACCTCCTTCTCTACATGGCACCGATAGCTGTTGTGTTTCTACTTCCGGCAACGCTCATTATGGAAGAAAACGTGGTCGGTATAACCATTGCCCTTGCTAGAGATGACATGAAGATCGTTTGGTATCTAATATTCAATTCAGCACTCGCTTATTTCGTGAATTTGACCAACTTTTTGGTCACAAAACACACCAGCGCCCTCACTTTGCAGGTATGATATGCGTGATTTCTTATGGCTGGCTTTTCCCCAAAATTTTCGGCTTTTAGGAATTCATTAAATTTGTTCTGTACCTTTGTATGTGTAATGGAATTAAATTGACATAAGTAGACTTGCTAGATTATGAAGGTTTAGGTAGTAAAAGTATTATGGAGGCCTTTATATTAGGAGTCAAATTGCATTTTGCCTCTTTTACTCAAAAAATGGGCAAATTAGTCTTTGTATGTTGGATCAAAGAGCAAACTGGTTCATTATGCTAAAAATTTCATTCATTTCTACTGCTAAAAACTGACATGGCTGATAGTATAACGAGAAATTTAAATGTGGCGTGTCACGTGTACCTCATTCTGACGTATAAGGACCGGTTTTTAACAGTAGAAATAGACGTAACTTTTAACAAAAAGGACCAGTTTGCTTTTTGATTTAATGTGCAGGGCCTAATTTGCTCATTTTTTTACTAGTGAGAACAAAATGCAACTGACTCTTAGTATAAGGCCTCCATGATACTTTTACCAGGATTACCTGCTTCGAACATCGATATAGACTCTCCATATAAGTAACTATTGTCAGTCGGGTTCATACATACGCATTCCTTTGTTTTAGTATCACCATTGCCTATATTCAAAACAACGTTAAGTTAAGCTTTTTGGGACACTGAAATGTTTTGCTCTTGCAGGTTCTAGGAAATGCAAAAGGAGCAGTAGCTGTGGTGGTTTCTATTTTAATTTTTAGAAACCCAGTTTCCGTCACCGGAATGCTCGGTTATACACTCACAGTCTTTGGGGTTATACTCTACAGTGAAGCCAAGAAACGAAACAAATGAGACTATTCTGGGAAAACACGGTACGTACGTTACCGGTCATATATTTTGCTTCCTTTTATTGCAAAGAACATCGACAATGTTCGGAGAAGATGATGTGGTAGCAACATGATGACATGGATTTTGCACCTTAGAGTCTTTTAAAATTTTCCCTAAAAAGCCTGGGAAACTGGTTTTTTCGTATTTTTTTATCGATGACATTATGCAGGATTAGTCAACCATTAGGAAACTCGAATAAGCGCCAGATTTGGTCGATTTTCATTTTTATGTTTTTTTTTTTTTTAATTCTTTCAGGAAAAGAGAACAAAAAAAAGGTTGTAGAATTGGTCTTTACATAGTGTTATCTGTTATTAACATTTCTAATATTGATTATTAATGGAAAAAGGAAAAAAAATCGTAATTTTACCATTTTCTTGTTTAATGTGTTGATATTTTGTTTCTTTATATGCTGGGAATTATGAATGTATGATGATGTATTTAGAACATCAAATATTCATGATGTTATCATATGGTGCATTCATGCATAACAGGCAATTTGCCTATATCAAAAAAGGTTCCATACATGCTATCATTGATTGTCAAAACACTAATATGTTGAATGTATGCATGCATGCATATATACATACATGTACATGAAAATCAAGATGAGAGGAACTTTAAAGTACATCAACATGTTATATCACGCAAGTAAAGCAAGGGTTGTTTTACAAACTCTAATTTGGAGAATGCATATCCTCATCCATCTATGCATGCATGATACATACATGCACATGCATACATACATAGATCCATACATATACATAAAAATGAAGATTAGAGGAACTTTAAAGCAAGGCAAACATCAAAAGTACATCAACACGATGTATCATGCAAGAAAGCAAGGGATGTTTTACAAATTCTAATTTGGAGAATGCATACATACATGCATACATAGATACATACATATACATGAAAATGAAGATGAGAGGAATTTTAAAGCAAGGCAAACATCAAAAGTACATCAACATGTAGTATCATGCAAACAAAGCAAGGGTTTTTTTACAAATTCTAATTTGGAGAATGCATATCCATCCATCAATAAAATGCCATTACATATCTGCAGGTGAATCCATAGAGGAAATTCAAGTTTTTTCTTCCCCTTTTTTGTTCATAAACATAAATCAAAGGATTCATAAGGAAAAAAATCCAGCAAACACAAGAACACAAAGAAAAACATGAAAAAAAGGGATTTCTATGAAGCTTCTGGAACAGAGGCGGCTGTGCGCTTAATCGATGCGGACTTGATCAAATGATTGTAGCTTCCTTTCTCTTTGAAAAGCTGGGAAAAGTGATGCTTACAATACAAAATGCCCTCAAGTGCTGCATAATTTGAAGGGCTTATAGGGCAACCACCATGAGAGCACTTGAAACATGATTTGTGGTAAGATTGACCTTCCACTGTTACCTATCAAAATTAAGCACAAAGAAGCCACATTTCATGATCCGATGCACATCGATCAATTTTACGAGAGCAATTGGTTATTCTGAATGGAATGTGCATGATTCTAAACCGTATTCTGAATGGAATGTACATGATTCTAAACCGATTCATACCTCTCGTTTCCGAGAGGTGCCCCCTTTTTAGCATGGAATAAAGCATAATGTAGAAGGCAAACCAAGCTGCACTAACCCTGCATGTCTAAAGAAACTACTACAGGCTTTAACCTTTCTGGATTTGATTAGTTCGAGAACTTGGCTAACGAAACAAGGACACCCTGAGATCACCTAACTTATGCAAGAGGGAAACAAAGTATATTTCATTGGGATAAACCTCATAAAGTTAAAAATCGATGATGACTAGTATAAACTTAAGGAGGTTGATCATTGGTCATCCTGCGTGTTCCCCCCATGCTGCGATTAATACCTATGATCATTTCTGCCCTTCCCTATGGCCACCTTACAATCGCTTAAAAAAGGATACATTTTCAACATAATGACTTAATGAGGTCTTCAAATTTTACCTTCTCGAGTGGATAAGCAGTTTTCCCACAGGTGGCACATTTGTCTTGTGTCCCGGAAAACTTGCCGGCCGCTTTGCTAGGTGATCTTGTCTGAAACCGACACAAGCTATTGGGAATCAGCAAGCAATATCCTATAATGCAACTTTCTACTCAAATCAAACATAAACAATGTTGCAGGGTAGATTTACCAGTTGAGTTAACTTCTCGGCTGACTTGGCAGCTGCAGACAATAAAATTAACGTCAAATCAAACCGGCAAAACAATGTTGATGACTTCCACCCAGCAAGAGGAAACGAAAAAAGACTTACGTGACTGAAAATTCTTGTTGTAGTTACCCGCCTCCTTGAATAGCTGCTCAAAATGGGGCTTGCAATAAAGAACACCTTCCATTGATGAGTAATTACCCCACTGCAGATAGATATAAGATCCAAGTGGTTACATTAGAACCCAAAAAACTTCATTACATACACCGAGAAAGTTCATCAACCAAATCTATCATGTTAAAAACTCGTGTTCACAGAGCCTAGAACAATCGTGTTTGGGTTAAAGCAACATCTGATTACACAGTCTAAGAGCTATTGAACTAACCCAAAAACTTCATTACATACACCAAACAGAGATCATCAACCAAATCTATCACGTGAACAACTCTTGTTCAAAGAACCTAGAATGACCATGTTTGAGTTAAAGAAACATTTGATTACACAGTCTAACCAAAAGCTACTTAACTAAACCGAAAACTTCATTACATACACCAAACAAAGTTCATCAACTGGATGTATCACGCAAACAACTCTTTTTCATACAGCCTAGAACGATTGTGTTCGAGTTAAAGCAACATTTGATTACACAGTCTAACCAAGAGCTACTGAACTAACCCGGAAACTTCATTTCATACACCAAACAAAGTTCATTAATTGAATCTATCACGTAAACAAATCATGTTCGAAGAACCTAGAATGATCGTGTTTGAGTTACTGCTTTGAGAAACATTTGATTACAGAGTCTAACCAAGAGCTAATGAACTAACCCGAAAACTATTAACTAAATCTACCACATGAACAACTCATCGTGTTCGAGTTACCAGTGAGCTGAAAATCGGACAAAAGGCAGTAGATACTTCATAGTTTCATATACCATTGTCTTCAAAGCTAATCAAATGTACTCAACACAAGCATATTCAGCTAACATTAACATTTAATCAAGCAGATGGCCTGCAAAATCATGGGAAAAGCAATTTTAAAAAAGCTACCTTTAATGTCCCTTTGCAATGGCTGCATTTGAAGCAAGATTTATGGAAAGGAACCCCATCTACTGATACAAGTTCCACTGGGTAAACAGTCTTTTCACAAGCCTTGCATTTTTGTTGGGTACCAATAAAAGACATGGCTCCAATATATGCTTTAGATCTAGAGCTTCAATTCAATATTTTGTTCTTTAATACTAACAAAAAAAAAAAAAATTCAGAATCAGATTGTGAAAAAATCCAACAAATTAAGCTATAAAGGTTAGAACTTTATTGGAGCCATAAACAAAAACATGAACTCTAATCCTTAAAATCTGGGGTTTTCAAAAGGAATCATAAATGAAAAACAAAATTCCTATGCAAAACCCAGTTAGATGATCTAATTTGAGAGCTTAAACCCAATAGTAAACAAAAACTGGGTCAAAGATTGAAACTTTAAAAAATAAAGGGATTAAAAAGAAAAATGTACCTTTGAAAGAAGGAAGTATTGGATCTATGAAATAAGATGAACAAAAAATGAAATCAAATTAAAGAGAAAGTTTAAAAGCTGTAAAAGAGTCAAAAGGATGTTCTAAGGAATTAGAGAAGAAATAGATAATGAGAAATTATTGGGAAATAACACAAAGAAACAAGAGAATAATATATATATATATAAGGAATATTATATTATATGGTTTGATGGATTGAACAAGTCAGTGTTTTCAACCAAACTCAACTATGGTGGCTTTGATTATTTGACAACATTGGTGTCATGTCGATTTCTATACCTTTGGATTCATGTAAATTTTAACTGAATTATGTTCTGTCAGGATACTTTTCTAGAATTTTTTTTCTTTAATAGATATTTGGAAAATTCTACTAATTTAAAATTTAAAAGCAAATATCATGATTAATTAAGGCATGCTATTTGTAAGCACCAAAAAAGGAAGCTCTAGACAAATTATAGTGTGCTAGTGGAGGTCGATTCATCCAAGAGCGGAGAATTGGAGATTATATAGGAAGTGTAGGTTAAAAGAATGTGATGATAAGATGTTGGAGGCAAGTCTTGAGTGTAGGTTTGTATGCAGGAGAGTAGATCTCTTCTTCGTTGTCTTGGGGGGTTATTTATAGACAAAATCCTGTGCAAATGGTGTTAACTTGGTGAATCCACAATCAGGTATCAGTATGGGATATATGAGGTGAATGTCTTCGATGAGATGAAAATATCTGTCATGGGACATATCCTATCATTTGTTCTAATATGGAATACGAAGTAATTGATATCACGTGAGGTTTGGTGACTAAACGAATCATGTTCTTAATAGAAGACCGAGTGCCTAGAGGAGTGGGTGGTTAACTTCCTTGAGCAGCTGCCTTTCACTTGTTAGTTTGGGTAGCTGGTACGGGGAATGAGACTTCGAGTAGCAGTTAAAAAAAATGTCATGTCTCATTTATTTATTTTTTAAATATCAATTAAATACATTAGACATATATCTTAACCCGATTTATGGAGTTAAAAAATGTTACCATCTATATTTTTAAAAAAAAGCTTGATGTAAAATTTAACATTTAATATTTACATCAATTTTCAATTTGGCCTCCAAACTTTTAAAATGAGTCGAATTTAACCATTAACCTTTAAAAAAGAAAGTCAAATTACTCTTTTTTTTTTTAATGATATTGTCTAAAACATTAAATTTTTAAATATGGTAGCTTGCATAACAGTCCACATATATTTCGTGCTAATTTATTTGAAATTTTATGAATTTTTTATAATTTTTTATTTTTTAAACAGTTTTATAATTTATAAGTTATATGTTGACATAACATATGAGACAAATAGTACTATGTCAACATGAAGTACACGTGATTTCACGCCAACATTGATAAAAATTTGATGCTTTAGTTAGTATTTCAGTTAAAAAACGATTTAACTATTTTTAAAATTTTAATTGTTAAATTTAACTAAAAAATTAAAATTGATAAAAAAGCCCATATCTTGGCCCAAATCAACCAATGCTAGCCCATAAACAGATCCATAATTTTCATAAGATCCAAACTCACACAGGCTAAATCCTAATTGGATCCGAACCCAAATACATCAATAAAAGGATGTATAAGCAACGGTTCAGATTAAAAATTAAAATACAGCTTTCCGCACTCAATCATCACCTAAACATAACTAAACTTTCCCGCCTAAAGTAACGAACACCTTTAACTGTCACTACTTAACTAACTCTCGCTTTCTCTTTCACTTAAAGTCTTTCACTTCCATTTTCTATATTCTTTCCTCCCAAACAGACAGAGAAAAGGAAACAAGCTCTCAAAACAATGCCTTCTTTTCTCTTCATTTCCCTCCTACTTTCCTTCATCCACTTCAGTTTTTCACTTCCTTCAATCGGAGTCACTTACTCCACCACCACTACCACCGCATCACCACCGCCGGATAAGATCTCCGCGACCATCTCCACCCTCAAGATCCCTAACGTCCGTCTCCCAGATGCTGACCCTTCTCTAATCAAAGCCTTTGCATTCACCAACACTTCCCTTTTCCTCTCAATCCCAAACCCTCTTCTCCCCGCCGTCGCCGCTAACCGTTCCCTTGCTCTCCGTTGGCTTTACCGTCACGTCCTCCCTTTTTACCCTCGATCCAAAATCACCCTCATTTCCGTCGGAAACGCCGTCCTTGATTCCGTCGCGGAACAAGATTTCACCCCTTATTTGCTCCCGGCAATGAGGAACCTCCATTTAGCTCTCCATGAATTAGGTATAAAAAAAATCCCCGTCTCCACCACTTTCTCCTTTTTTTCCACCATCACCACCGCTTTCCCACCTTCCTCCGCGGAATTCCAACAACCCGCCGGCGACCTTATCATAAAACCCTTACTTCAATTCTTGGAAGAAACCAACTCATCTTTCTTGATCAATCTCTACCCTTACAATCTTTACCGTCTCAACAGCGAAATCCCAGTCGGATTCGCCTTGTTTCAAGACTACCCTTTCAATTTCCGAGACGATTTAGTCACCGGAGTCCGATACTTCAACCTATTCGACATGATGGCGGATTCCGTTTTAACAGCAATGGCGGTAATGGGGTACGAAAGTGTTCCGGTTATCGTAGCGGAAACCGGTTGGCCGAGCGGTGGAGGTGAAGCGGGGGAAGTCGAAGCGAATGAAGCGTACGCCGAGATGTATTTGAAAGGATTGGTAAAGCATTTGAAATCAGGGGTGGGAACACCATTGAAGAAAGATGGGGTAGCAGAGGTATATGTTTATGAATTGATGGATCATGAAGGAGGTAATAATGATAATAATAAAGTAAAAGGGAGGAAATGGGGGATTTTAACAGAGAATATGACTAGGAAATTCAATGTAGAGATTTCTAGTGGGGTTAAAAACTATGGGTTAATGGGGATTTTCTTGTTTTTGATTGCTATTTTCTATGCTTTTCCTTAGATTTTTTTCATCTTTTTTATGTACATTTCTGCATGACTTTATCATCTTATGATGATGTGCTTGAATGTAAATGAGACTCTAGTTTTGTTCTTCATCTTACTATTTCTTCTTTAATTTTGAACTTTGGGTCTTTTCTTATGTGTCATTCTAGCTTTTTGCCATGATGATTTTCATTCTAGCTAATGGTGGATGAGTTTTTGTTTAGCTCTTTTTAGGCCACTAGGTATGTGATTTTGACTCATTATGTGTGTTGAATAATTTTAGATTTAGTCTTTGAAGATATATGATTTTCATATAGATCTTTTTATTTTAACCTAAAACAATTTAATTTTGTTAATTGAGTTTTAGTTCGATTGGCATCGCCATTGTTACCAATATAAGAGAACGTAGCTTCGAGTGCATTGAAGTTTATCAATTTGAAATGCCTTGATTAAATGGAATAATAGCAATTTTGATCTTTAACAATTATCAATAGTTCAAAGTTCTTTTAAAATAAAATTTTTAGCTTTAATAATTTGATTTCGTCCTCCAATACCAAATACCAAAATTTTAACTTCCCCTTATTTGGACCTACAAATAATTCCATAAAATTAAAAGATTAAATCATGCTAAATTGAATTAGATGATTGTTATGGTAATTAAAGTAAAAAGATTAAATTTCAAATTTCAAAGGGACTAAAATTATAATTAAACTATTTTTTTATATGGTTAATTGAAAGTTTAATTTAAAAAGATTACTATTTAGTCCACTGTATTTTTTTTTTATTTCACAAGTAACCTTAAAAAATTGTCATGTGTCTTTTTTTTTAAATATTTATTTTTTAATATGTTATTATACCCCTATAGGACACTCGACAATCTTTAATTTTACTTATGGAGTTTAAAAATTCTATTGATAATTTACCAAATATTATTCCATTTAAAAAATGCAAATTAATGAACAATAGCATAGATGAAGTTGATGGGTCAAGTTTTGGGTTAGAATTGAGGTTAGTTTTAGGGCTTGAAGAGGAGTTATCGGTAGATGTGTTCATAGGTTGGGTTAGGCTAAATTTAAGTCGAGCCTAAATATGATATTAACACATTTTATACTTACTCAATATCAACTCGGCTCAAAATATGAGTCTAAAATTTTACCCAATCTCACTCATATTTGTAAATGACTAACCTAAGCTTATTTTAGTCTTTAAATAAAATTTAAAAATAATTTATATATATTTTATTTATCCAACTTTTATATATAGTCATCTTAACTCGAGCCCAACCCATATTTTAAATGAACTTAATTTTTTTTTGCTCAATCCCACTTTTTGGGCTTAATATTTTTGTTCAAACCTTCTAAAATTTTATACGGGCATTCGAGTTTAGGTGAATAACTCAGCCCATAAACAAATCTAATTATGAATAAAAATAGACATTGTAACCTATCATAAAATTGCAAACGAGTTGAACTAATTTCCGACCTTGAATGTCAAAACCTAAGCCCGATCCAAAATTTAAATGGTTTAATTTTTCACTTAGAATCTAATTTTCGCTTTGTACAAGCCCATGGATCCTGCTTTCATAGTTATTTTCAAAATTATAATACAGAGGATTTGGAAGCTTAAAAAGCCGAATTCCCAATGACAAACCCATTAAAGCATCCATTTGACTGCTAATCACACTCATTATTTCATTACCTTGTTCCGTCATTTCAGCTCGTCGTCTACAAAAATACTCCCTTGTTTCCATTTCCATTTCTAAATCCGACCTGCAAACAAAATTTTCCCGGAAAATTCAATGCATGGATGATTCCCACAAAAAAAAAAAAAAAAAAATACAATGCAGAGAAAATAAGAATTGTTTTTAGTTTTTTTTACCTCATAATCAATGAAGACCAACCATTAAATCCTATAGAATTAAGGTGTTTAATGGTAACATGTCGTTGATTCTCATGTTTTCTTGATAAGAGAATCAATAACCATCCTTTAGAATGAAGTTTCGTGTACGATTCGAGTATCTGTTGGACGCTCGGATCCGACACAAGGATGTTGTCGATGTCTATTAACACTGCATCCGTTTGATTTTTCGACGGTGAAACAGTATCGAAAAAGTTTTCGATCATACGCATTACGAAATCCAAGTCTCTTGTGTATCCTCCTGTTTCGATGTATTGAACGGCGAGGTTCCTACAGAGCGGAGGGACGTTGTCGGGTTTAAGGCCGTTGAGCTCACCGTGGAGGGCGAGAATCTCGCAGTAATGGTGATTATCGTTGGCTTTATCGATCGTCGCCACGACTCCTTTGCTTTTATTCTCGCATGATTGCAACATTACCGCTAATGAAACTACTGATGTTACTAACAGGACACCGATGGTTACTAAACTGGCGATGAAGATCGTTGCGGCGAAAGATGTCATGTAGAATCCCGACTCGGAGACGTAACGGCTTCCCATCTCGGTTCCTGGTTAAACAATTACAAGCAAGATATACTTAAAAGCATCGGTATTCAGGTATAAGAAATCAAGTAGCGACATATTACCGGTGTTTCCCCTGCTTAAAAGACTCTGAGCGGAGAATTCGCGTTCCATTTGATGGCCGTAAGCCGACATAGTGGTTCGATTTAGCTCGATAACACGGCGGCACTGCGAATATCTCTTGGTTCAGATTCCTACCAAATCATAGAAGGGTCACCTGCTACAACAAATGTTCTTAGCTTCATTGTTACATTTAAATGTAGGTAAAAAAACAATCTTTACTCTTGAAAATCTCGAGAAAAATTTAACATATCTATGTCTGAAACTAGCACTCAAATCCTGAAATCGTAGTTTATTCTCATCATGTTTCAAATGTTATGATTCAGACAAGTAATATTGAGAGAAAAAAGAAACCTATCCAGCCTCGATAGATATAACTCAGATCGAAAATGATCCGAAATTGAAATAACTCGAAAAATTTTTATAATTCAAATTGATTCAACCCGAAACTGATCCGATAAACCCAATTCATCTTTTAATCTTTTAAGACATGGCAAAAAAAAAAAAACAAAAAAAATCCATAAATAAGCACCAGTAACCATAAAACAAAGGAGAAAAAAACTATATCTGAAACAAACCTTAAGGGAAGGCAAAACCCAGAGAGAGACAGAAGGTGAGAGAGAGGCATCTGAAGAAGTGGGGGTAATAGTTGTAAGAAAATCAAACATTAAAAGTTCAGAACTGAACTAAAAGACCAAAAAATAGAAGAAAGTAAATGAAAAACTTTCTTTCTTGTGGAGAAACTTCCTTTTTTTTTTTTGGCACTTCGTAAATGATGATAGCCAATGGCCATTTTTGCAAAAAATGAGAATTTAGACGTTATTTTGTCCAGATATGTTTTAGATCAGTATTTATATTTTTTTTATCCTTTTTAGTACTTGAACTTTATAATTAGATTTATTTTAGTCCCTAAATTTAAAAACAATAAAAATAAAAATTAATGATGTGATCCTCTGAAATTATTTCATATCATCACTTGAAAATAAAAAAAAATTGATAATTTAAAGTGTCATATACAATGTTTTAATAACTGAACCAATCAGACTACTGGTCCCGGCTCAATCAGCTTTATCCGTTCAATTGCTAAATCAAGTAATTAAAAATTCATAAATTTTTTTTTGAAAATTTATTAAGTTGGTTCAACTTGTTTCCGAATCAATCAGTTCAATCCCTTATTTGGGTCAATATTTTGGTTGGCTCTAGGTTCATCCAGATTGACCTACCAATCCAGTTATGTTCCAAGAACATCGATCATAATATTAAATCTTGATGGAATCTAAATTCATGTACCAAAATTGGCCTAGTTATTAAGTTCAGGGACAAAAAAAATTATTATCCCTTCATAAAAGAACTAAATTGCTGGACGGAGTCCAAAAGTTCAAGGATCAAATTGTGAAAAGTTACCAAATTCAGGGACTAAATGTTATTATTATTTAATCCAAAAATACCATTTATGGGGCCCACCACCTTAATCATGCATTGCAGAGAACCCATCAATAATGTTGGAAAGAAGCCATATTGATGATATTTGTTTGGTAGTCAAATTGATTCTCAACCCAGTTGGAAAGATTCAGCATTTATATCCTTTAAGATATAACAGCGAATATAAATGAAAATTTTGAATTTTATCTAATAATTCGTGTATATAAAGGATTTTTTTAATCATACCCTTTCAGATTTCGAGACAAAAATATTCGATTTTGAGGTTGATTTGATTTTTTAAATTATTTTACGGATTATAATCTAAAAAAAACATTTAACCAAATCAATGCTCAAAAATCAATATAAGTGATCTGACTTAACCGACTTTAATTATTGAGCTTAAATAATATATATTTATTTTATATCATTAATATATTATAAATAGTTAAAAATATATTAAATTAAGTCAATTTTTTATATCGAACCAATTTTAAAATTTAAATATCGATAATTGACTAAAATAATCCCCTAAATCGAACCCATAATTGAAAAAACCACACAAACCGCCCAAACTAAAACTGATTAAACGGCTTGAGTTGGGTTTCTCAGTTTTAACCGAAAATTACTCTCCCCTGTTGCTTTAAGATAATTACTAAAATAATTGAAATTTTTTAATTTTACCCGAAACTTGTTTGTATAAAGGATTTTTCTAATGATATCGTCTCGAGTTCCGATGGGAGACTGGACGGATTTAATTGTTCAATTAGTCGGATTGGGTTGAAGAAAAACCTGTATTGTCTTGAGATAATTATCAAATACCATTTTTTTATTTATAATATTAGTTTAAAGTATATGATGATAATAAAAATTATATTAATATTTGCTCTAGCATAATTATACCTAGAAAATTATTATTGTACCGTTAAAAAGTAATAAAGAATTAAAAATATTATTCTATTTTGATAAAATTTTAAAAAATTAAAAGTTGTGATATATCAAGTCAGATCGGGTACAAATTTGTTTTTTTGAGTCTAGTTCAAAATAAATAAATAAATATTTAATTTCGAAAATACGGGTTGCTTGAGTAATTTCCAAACCTTCAATAAAATCATTTCTGTAGTCTTTGATGGCCGAAGGTGAAGACAAGAACTTTAGTATTGAAAGGTGAAAATAAAATTATAAAATTTTGGGAAACTGAAAATTTTACTTTAAAAGAACTTAGATTAAATAATGAATAAAGGTAAGGGATTAAAAGTGTTATTATCTGATTTAATCACAAGGGGTAGAAAAAGAGTGCAGCTTTCAACCAGAGAATAGGTTGAATTTGTTTTGGATAGGGTTAACTCCAGTTTTACTTTTTTAGTATTTTTATATTTGTTTTACGTTGTTTAGGGTTCTTGATTATATTTTACAACGATATTGTCTCCCAAACTCGAACCCCGTTATTCAGGCTATTTTAGTTCATATCATTTAGGTTTCAAATTATTTTAAATTCAATTTATCTCGTATATATATTATTTTAAATTTAAATTTTTTATAATTTAAATAATTTTTAAATTCAAGTTGACTGGATTCGAGTTTAGATTATGGAGTGGATAAATCTATTTTGAACAAGAGGTTGAGGACATGGAATAAATCAAATTGGGTACTACTTTTTGGGTTCAATTTTTTTGTTGTTGCTCAAATTTATGATTGTAGCCTAGATAATATAAACGCCCAAATTTTAGTGACTTCCAAAAACTTAAAAAAAAAAACTCGAACTTTGTATTTTTTTTTATAAATTTGAAATTTAGTAATAAAAATTTAGTTATCCTATTTTTCGAATTATAAAATTTAAGTTCAACTATTAACATTATTTTATTAAATCCAAGTCTATTACAAATTTATTTATTTTTATTTATATTACTACAAAGTGAGTATTTTTTAGTTTAAAAATGTCACGCTAATAAATTTAACAAAAAAAATTAAAATTGAACTTGAATTTTGAAATTTAAAAAGTAGAGAAAATAAATTCTTGAAAATAAAAATATAGGGACTAAATCTTGAATTTGTGAAGAATACAAGGACCTATTCCATATTTTAACCTTAAACTAAAATACAAATCATCCATTAAGTGAAGGTTTAATATCACCTACACATAAAATCCAACTTAATTTTCAACTAATTTGGTAAAAATCAAAGAAACTAAGATTAAGTAGAACTCTAATGTGATACTGTCTATATATAGTTGAATATCACAAATTAAGATTGAGTTTGATACCATAAGATCAAAGTTAGGTTAAAATATGTTGCTAGTCCTTGTACTTTTATAGGATTTTAGATTTAGTCACTGCATTTTAAAAGTTAAAAAATAAATCATCTTACTTTTTTAATTTAAAAATCACAGTCCGATCATTAATACAGGTAATATTTAGTCTCTACATTTTAAAAGTTAAAAAATTAAATCGTCTTACTTTTTCTACCCTGGTCCTGAACTTTTTTATGTCCATATTAGTCTCAAAATTTAACAGATTTTTCCCATTTTGTCCCAAATCTTTTGTCAAAGTATAATGATGTCGCATTATGAGATTGTGCCACATCATCACCAAATTGGAAAAGAAAAGTTGCTAAGTTCCAAAATTAATGTGCATGAGAAAATATTCAAGGACCAAGGTGAAAAGAATTACTAAATTCAAGGACTAAATATTGATTTATCCCTTAAAAATTAAAGAAAAAATAAAAGGCACATTGTACAATGAATGAAGAAAATGGTGATGTAAGTGTGGTCCTCCCCATGCTAACATCCTTACATATGCAGAAACAATCAGTAAATTTAGCCTTCCCTTTTCCAAGTTGCAAAGGCCCTTAGCCACTTAGCACCAATTTATAAAACCAGATAGATAGTTGAACCAGTTAAATAATTGTTTTTAAGTTTAATTAGTTTGATTATAGGTTTAATAATAACTAATTAATTTAAAATTATAAAATCGGTTCAACGGATTCAATCGTTGATTTTTGATTTTTTATCGATTCCAAATGATTTCCTCAAAGATCGGTTTGATCCCTTTATTCGAATCAATATACTTACCAGTTCTTGGTTCAATCAATTCAATTCAGTTGTGGCACCCTTAAAGCAATATTTTATCAACACTCAAAGGTCTTCTTCTATTATATATCTCTTCAAATATTGAAACCTCAACCAACTGATATCTTAAAAGTTAAATCGACAGTTGAATTGGTTAAATGATCGCTAATTATTCAAACATCCCATTTTATCAGCACGCAAAGACAACCTTCCCCTTATCACATATCTCTCTACAAAAATATAAGAACCTTAGCCACACAATAAATGTGAGATGCTAATTTCACCATAGCCTAACCCATCCCTTTTTCTCCACCACGTGTCATCACACAATTAACTACTTATCTTCTATCCTACTCATTCACCCTCAAAGATTCATATCAAAAGCTTCTTCTCTTTCACAGCTCTGAGAAGATAACCCCCTTTGCCAAACATGGAGACTAGTGTCACGTGCTACGCTCGTGGGATTGTTCTTCCTGGTGTCTCTTCTAAGCACTCCTCGGCATTAGTCTCCCCTCCATCCATATCTCCTTCCCTCAGCTCTAAGGTAGGTACATACATACATACATGCATGCATGCATACATACATACATATACATGTATGGTTTGTTTTAATTCACTATATTGGTATATAACATGTATTGCAGAGCCTTAAAACAAGTTCACTATTTGGAGAATCATTAAGGGTTGTTCCAAGGTCATCATTGAAGGTTTCAAAGGCAAAGAACACTACTTCATTAGTGACAAAATGTGAAATTGGAGAGTCTTTGGTAAGTTTAAACATATATTAAAAATTCTTCGATTGCTCTGTATCGGTTTACGAGATTCGATTTTTGGGGTTCTTTTTGTAGGAAGAGTTTCTTACAAAGGCAACAACAGATAAGGCATTGATTAGATTAATGATGTGTATGGGTGAAGCATTAAGAACAATTGCTTTTAAAGTTAGAACAGCTTCATGTGGTGGTACTGCTTGTGTTAATTCCTTTGGTGATGAACAACTTGCTGTTGATCTACTTGCCAACAAGCTTCTTTTTGAGGTACCAAATATGATATATCTTTGGTAAAAGGATTTACAGTCCCTCTCAATTTCGAAATTGATTAAATTTATCCCTCTCAAAAAACTCAATGTAATTCAATTTCTCAATTTCGAAAGCGAGCAACTATGAGGACAATTAATCACAATGTTAATGTCATCCATCAATTGTACATAATTTTAATTGGTATAATAACAAATTTAGTCTTATATGTTTACTTATTTTGTCATTTTGACCTTAGTTCTATAAAAATTTAAATAATTCAGCCTCAACATTTACACATTTATACAAATGTTGTGGGATAAATTTGTTAAATTCATCCCAAATTGATAGAATATGTAAACTTTGAGAGCTAAATTTGTTATTATACCAATCAAAACTATATGCAACTGATGGAAAACATTAACCTCATGATAACTGTCATTAGTTGGTCACTTTCGAAATTGATAGGGATTAAATTGCTCTGATTTTTTCGAGAGGGACCAATTTCCTCAATTTTGAAATTGAGAAGGATTAGAGGGGTCTTTTTACCTATATCTTTATAGTTTATATAATCATATTCCAAGTGTTTGATAAAATTGCAGAGTGTAAGGGATGCCCTTTTCTAGAAATTAATGGTATTTTTGTTGTTATAATCCATGATGTTTTAGGCTTTGACATACTCACACTTTTGCAAATACGCGTGCTCCGAAGAAATTCCCGAGCTTCAAGACATGGGAGGACCTGTTGAAGGTCTGCAAAATTTTTAGTCCCCAATGGTTTAACTGAAACTATATGTGTGGTCATAATTTTATCTCTATATGAAATAGGTGGATTCAGTGTTGCTTTCGATCCGCTCGATGGTTCCAGCATTGTCGATACAAATTTCACCGTAGGTACCATCTTTGGTGTTTGGCCTGGTGATAAGTTAACCGGTGTAACGGGGCGAGACCAAGTGGCTGCCGCGATGGGAATTTTCGGTCCTCGAACAACATATGTTCTCGCACTTAAGGACATCCCTGGCACCCATGAATTCCTCCTCCTTGATGAAGGTAACTTGCATTGCAAGAAACAGCATTTAGTATCAAAATTTGATCTCTAAAATGATGCATTATATATCAGGAAAATGGCAACATGTGAAGGACACTTATGAGATTGGTGAAGGAAAAATGTTCTCCCCTGGAAATTTGAGAGCTACATTTGATAACCCCGAATATGACAAGGTTTGATTATGTTATTCCGACTTTTCATTTTTCTTAAAGTACATATATGATACATATTTTGTATTCGGAAATAAAAGTTAACTGCACTAGACATCCCCAAACTATAACCTTCATTTTAAATTGACCTTTAAACTTTAAACATTTTAATTATATTCCTAATCTATTGATGTCGTATCAATCAGGTTTTTCTATTACTAAAATCGTTAATTTAAAACAGTAAAATGATACATCAAACCTTATGTGGCATGATTTAAAATGAAAATTTTAAAGAAAAATGGATTGTGTAAAAATTTTGGTTTTGAGGTTCTTGAAGCTTTATCATTCATTTTTTTTTTACTTGTCTTTACTTTCAAAATTTTTGTTGCAATGTTCTATTATTCTTTAAAATTTTCATTTTAAATTATGTCACATAAAATTTGATCTCTCATTTAATACTTAAATTAACAGTTTTAGTAACGGTAAAGTTGCACTTTGGACCCCCAAAAATGATAAGATTTTAATTTAGTACTTTAAAAAATTATAAAGATATTAGCTAATACAAGGATGAGATTGCATTTAATTCTTATCAAAATTTATAACTTAATTCCGAACCCCCCCCCCAAAAGTTTTTTTTTGGCTTCATCCCTGAGAAGGACCTAATTGATATAACCTTAATAGTTTGGGGATGTATTTAGAATGTTTTAAAGTTTGAGAATCAATTTAGAATGATGATATTAGTTTAGAGATATATTTAAAATATTTTAACTGATGATATTAGTTTAGTGATATCTAGTGTAATTAAGTCTGAAACTAATTTATGCCATTTATGAAACAGTTGATCAACTATTATGTAAGAGAGAAATACACATTGAGGTACACAGGTGGAATGGTACCTGATGTCAACCAGGTATTAACATCCCATACTTCTAAAACACATTAATTTTCACCATCATTCGTATCTTTTTCATCAAATTTAAATGATTTAATACATATTTTTTTGGGTTTTGTTTAACATTAAAGATCATTGTTAAAGAGAAAGGAATATTTACAAATGTGGCCTCACCATCTGCTAAGGCCAAGCTGAGATTGTTATTTGAGGTAGCACCATTGGGGTTCTTGATTGAGAAAGCTGGTGGTTATAGCAGCGATGGGCAAAAATCGGTGCTCGACAAAGTGATCGAGAACCTCGATGATAGGACTCAAGTCGCGTACGGTTCGAAGAACGAGATTATACGGTTCGAAGAAACGTTATACGGATCGTCGAGGCTTAATGCAGGGGTCCCTGTTGGAGCTACTGCTTAAGCAACAACGTTTTTACTTTTGTTTGCCTTTTCAAGACATTTTGTTTTCATTGTACCTTAATGATCTCAAACAAAACTTTCAAGTATTTTCCATATAAATTTTGTGAAATAGTGTATTAAATGAAATGAAATGCTTTGAATTAGGCTTATTAATACAATAAGCTTTTGAAATTTAAAGAGAAAAAAGTTAAGTACTAGACTCCGAGCCTCTTTTACATTCAATTGAGTCTATGAAATGACAATATTTACTAACGGGACCCTTTGACTAATGTTGATTGTTAATAGACGTCACGTAATCAACAAATGTTAATGTGACGATCCATGTCAACATTAATTACTGATGTGGTAATTTCACGCCAATTAAGAAATGAAATGCAGGGATTCCTTGATATTTTTCTAATATAAATTTCGTGAAATAGTGTATGAAATGAAATGAAATGCTTTAAATTAGGCTTGTTGGTACAATAAGCCCTTGAACTTTTTTAAAAATATTAATTAAGTCCCTTCAAATCCTTTGCTGCTAATTGAGTCTTGAACTGACAATTTTGACCAATAAAAAAACTAACTACAACGTTGACATGACCATTAATAGATATCACCTCAACCAACACATACTGATGTAATAACTCATGTCAACATCGATTGCTGATGTGGTAGTAACACGTCAACAAAAATAAAAATTTCAAAAAAATATTTTAATTTTTTTAAAAAAAAATAAATATACTATGAACCTAGACAAAATGTTGTCTAGGCTAATTTGAATTTGTATAGCTTATTGTGTAAATTCATTTCAGAAATTGCTTCTGTTAACGGTGATATTAGCATTGCCCTTAGTTTCTAATGATCAGATCAAAATTGTTAAGCAAAACCCAATCAGGTGCAAAAATTTTGGGGGACTTAATTAATTTTTATTTTTTATTTTTAAAGTTTGAGGAATTGTTGTACCAAATGAGCCTTTGAATTATGATGCCATTGCAGTGCCAATGCATCTCTCGTTCTTCTACGAAACTTTCGAATTTCGGGGACAGATTGAACATCGAAAAAGTACAAGAAATGAAAATTACTAAGAATTTAAGCATTGAACTTAACTCCCATATGCATAGTCTTATTGTTGATATAATCAAAGGAACATACCAGCCAAAGCCTGACACTATTATAAACATTAGAATTGCAGACTATTACATATACAACATTTTTGGGAATCATAAATCCGAACAACATCGATAACATGGTACGCATCGTGTGTTTTTTTTGCCCTTCGATTCATATCATTACATGATCTCAACTTTCAACTTTGTTGTAGGCCGTCGAAACAGAGGGAAAGCAGCGTAAATGGCACGGATCGGTGAGTGGGATAGTTGATTCACCCCTTGACAAAGTTTGGACCATTGTTTCTCAATCAAAAAGGTTATCACAATGGATGCCGATGGTCGAGCGGTGCATAGACTTAGTAGGGGACGAAGGTGTTCCTGGGTACGTTCGTCTAGTTTCTGGCTTCATGTTCCCTCAACAAGATGGAGAAAGGTCGTGGATAAAAGAGAGGTTGGTCGCAATGGATTCGACATCACATAGTTATGTGTACAAAATGGAAGCAAGCAATGTGGGATTAGATGGATATATAAATTCCTTGAAACTTATAGATTTTGGAGATGGGTCAACATTGGTCAATTGGTCATTTGAGATTGATCCTTTAGAAGGTACACTGGAGGATAACATCATTGATTATCTTGGATTTCTCTATAAATCTTGTATTAATAGAATCCAAGGTGCCATTGAAGATGCTAACAAGTGTGAAACTTGTTGATTAAATGATACTCTATCAAAATTCTCATAAAATTGTATATATATTTTTTTCATTTAACTCGAGTTCCAGAGGAGTATTGGAAACAAATATGTGTTCAACACAATACGTTTCTTTTTTCTTTAAAAGATTTTTTATATATGCGGAAGATGATACCCAAATGTATGTTACACACAAATTCTGTAAACTTCAAAAGCAACGACATTATTTAAGATTGGAATTAATGTACATTGTTTCAAGCTTATTGTAAAATTGATTTTATTTCTAAGTGAAATAAAAATAATAAATTTTAATTAAGATATTATTTCAATAAAATACTTAAATTTATATAAAAATATATTAATAATATTTAGTAAACAAAATTACATTACTAAATTTTATTAACCATACACTATAAATCTTATTGATTAATATATTATAGTTTTTAATTTAAAAAATTCAAATATAATTCAAATCTTGAATGCTGTTATAGGTGTCTCGAATATAGTTATAGATGTATAACAACCACTTTTCTATAACATAAATAAGATTATTATAGAGAAGGTTAACTATATTCTCGTATGCATTAACACTAAGTGCTATTGAAGTTGTTAATAACAAAAAATCTATTAAACTTATTCATCAATTAATGCCCTATCAATTTCTCATAAAATTGCATGTTTTGGTATAATGTCAAATTTAGCTTTTAACGTTTATATTTTAGTCAATTTTACCATTATTCTTTTTTTTATCAAATTTTTTCTCTCAACTTTTCAAATAGAGTGAAATCATTTTTTTAATGAAAATGTTGATTAAAACATTAATTTTTTAACGAAATTGGTGTGGCAAGTCGCGTGACAATCCATGTATAGTCCATGCTGACATTATACTATTTGTCTTATATGTCAAGTCAAAAAATAATTTAAAATTTATAAAATATTCAAAAAATAAAAAATACAAAAAGTTCATAAAAATTCAAAACAATTAGCATAAAGTAGATGTTAATTCGCATGCAGAGACTACCATGCTTAGAAATTTAACATTTCAGTCACTATTTTCATTAAAAAAATAGCAATTCAACTCGTTTTGAAAAGTTGGTGGTCAAATTCATTATTTTTTTAAGATTGAAGTCAAATTTAACTTTAAAAAATAATAAAAACCAAATTGATAAAAAATATAAATATTGGGATTAAATTTGATATTTTACCCCATGCTTTTCTAGCGAAAACAAAACATGTTTTTCGTTAATTTTATGGGTTTTTCTTTTTGGGGTCTGAAACTGTAGGTAAATTCAGTTTTAAGACAAAGCCAAACCCACTTGGAATCTTGGGACTCTTACAGGTTGGGGGGATTGATCTATTTAGGTCAAACAACATGCTCAAAAAACATGTAAAGTACCAAAACATTCAACCTACAAATAAATTCATAAATTAATCTATCGAAAGTTCTGCACCAACTTATCTAATTCAGTTTCCTAATTAATTCTTTGCATTTTCAACCATGTAAACTTAGTTACTTGCACTCGGGTGTAAATTTTATATAAGGATCTATCCTAAATCTGATCCACTCTGATTTAACTATAAAAGATCAAATACCCGAATCATAAATTAAAATAATCTAAACTCAAAAAAGTTCAAACTTTAAATTAACCCTAAACCCAAAATGATTTAAAACTTAATTTTCGAATTAACATGATCTAACTTGACCAATTGACAAGTCTAATATGAGTATATCTTTTAAAGGATTTTTTCAAGAGATTCAAATACTCGTACCTAGAAATAAATATGTATTCAACATAAATATCGAAAATATAATCAAATTTATGGGTTGTCCATAGAATTTTGTTAGGATGTCAAATGCAAAACATTCTTTCAAAAGAATTAAAAAAACTGGAAAGACAATGCATATCCATCTTCATGGAAATGGAAATAACTCATTCTTTAAACCCTTTTTTTAAAAAAAATACTTCTTTTGGTTTTTAGAGTACTTAAGTTAACCCTTCATTATCTGCTTACCAAAATTATTATTAATTTAATCAACTATCAATTCTAGTTGTCTTTAAGGGCAAGGATCCCCAACCAAAGAACATGCATTCACCACCTTTAAAACAAGCTTTAATATTTAATTTGATTTATGAGTTTTTTTATTATTATCATAATTTGCTGTTTTAGTTTAGTTTTAATGTTCATTTCGGTATATGAAGTTTTTAATTTGATACATGGGTTTTTTTAGTCCCAATTAAGCATCTGGGTTGGTTTCAATGTTCAAGTTGGTATTTAAGTTTTTTTGTCCCAAATTGGTACTTAAGTTTAGCTTCAATATTCACTTTGGTACCTGAGTTTTTCAATTTGATATTTGAGATTTTTTCAATGTTCAATTTGGTAAACAATCTTTTTGTATCCCAATTAAGTACCTATATTTTTTTACTAGAGTACACACGTCAAACATTCATCAGCCATAAGATGTTGTTTGGTCTAGGTACCCAATTAAAAATTGAAGCCGAACTTAAGTATTAAATGATATATTGATCCAAAATTTTATTAGTGAGAAAAATGTGGGGTTTACAAAAGTAAAAAAAATCAATCAAGTTGAAAAGGAAATGAGATTTGAAATCAAAATCCAGGCAAGTTGAGCTGTTACTACAAAGTGTGAAAAAAATAAAAATAAAAATTATTATTTAAAAAAAACCCATTTTATTAAAATTCTCAAAGTTTCTAGACAGGTGACCAGGCCATTGATTCATCATTTCTGAAAGCCATTTCTCAACTATAAAGATTATCTTTAAACTCTCAACATCAGTAACATTTATACACATATATACATATATATGTTTATATAGAGACCATTACCCACCACCATAGTTGGCTATTTCATGCATATTTGCTTGTATTTTGTACTCTTCTGGAAGGTCTGCTGATGTATACATATGGGGCCATTGCCAATGACTCTAAGAAGCATTCATGGCAAGGCTATCGATATTCAATGACATTTGTATGAATTGGTATCGATGTATTTTGATAAACAGTTTAGAGTCAATTTTTAAATAATTTTCATATGTATAGTATAATTTTAAATGTAATTATAAAAAAAATAAAAATGGTTAAGATAAATAAAAAATTAAAAGTGAATTTAAAATATCAAAATCTCATATTAACCATTTATACAAGCTGATGTTGATCGGAACGGACGAAACACACCAAAATTCTAACTAGAATGACACTTAAACTACTTGGTATTTGGTTTAAAATTAAAACACGATGAACCGATGTTGTATTGACTACTATGATTTATCGTGCATAAAATAACTTTTATTGATAGATAATTTTAAAATACAAACATATTCAACCTATCAAAATAGAGCACGTTGTTATTTTATGTCAAAAAAGTCATTTATAAGTGAATTGATGGGGACTTGAGAGGTATTTTAACCAAAAAATTAGGAAATAGGGCTAAACTTTTTTAGTTTTGATATTGGTAGGGACCTAAAAAGCATTTAAGCCAAAAAAAAATTAAGGTTGCAGCGGTCAATTTGTCCAATTTCGAAATTGAAACGGACATAAAATGTGTTTATCCCCTAAAATTTTGGGGCGGAGGATAAGGCAGGGCTCAATTTGTCGAATTTTAAAATTTAGAGGGACCTAAAAGGTCTTTAACCCTAAGAAACTGGGGGGCTCCCATTTGTCCACGTAGTTCCGTGTCTGTCCGTACGTACACAATTGATTGAACTTCAAAATATCTCCAAATTATGGTTTATATTTTAAATTGGTTCCTAAATTTTAAAACAATCTAACTGGATCCTTAAAGTATGAGTATCGTATCAACTTAGTCCTTCAATTAGCCTAACATTAGTTTAGTCATTAAATGCCCATTCAGATATGATTTAGAGCATATCTAAAACATATTTATACTACTATATAGCTTTGATCTAACGTATTAAAAAAAAATACTGCCATTAAAATTTAAGAACGTCATTGGTTTTTAACATGCCAGATTTAAGTTATTCATGTAATAGATACAAACATATTTAAAATTTGATCCATTTACTTTAAATATGCTCCATGTTAAATCTAAACTAACATTTAAAGCCCAAACTGACGGAAGGACGTAAATGACATAGAATGATTTTTGCAATTAACTCAAAAACTTACATATATAATAATCCTTATGTTAAAATATGCCATAAATCTTGTACTCTTCATAAATTTGAAATCTAGTCTTGTACTTTTATTTCTAAAAATTTAGTCCCACTACTTTTTAGATTTCAAAATTAAAGTCCAACAGTTAACACAGTTAAGATTATTTTGTTAAATTCATATCCATTACGTCATTTTTTTTAGTTACATTATTACCAAGTGAGTTTTTTTTTTTTTTAATATCAAAATGTCACAACAACGAATTTGACCAAAAAAAAATAACAGTGCTATCAATTGGACTTAAATTTTGAAATCTAGAAAGTAGAAGAACTAAATTTCAAATTTGTGAAAAGTATAGGGACTTATGTCATATTTTAACCTAATAAGTAAATTTACACAGATTACATGGGGCCATTGCCATTAAAAAGAAACAACTAAAATAATAAACTATATATACATTTGTTAAAACTAAAACAGAATTGTATTTTTATCAACAACTTTTGAACATTAAATGTTGTAAGAAAACTACATGAACCTAGAACACCATTTGTAATGAACAAGGAAGAATTTTAAGGATACACACTGCAGAGGTTTTAAGTTGTGCAGATGGGAAGTAAGTTTCAGACATAATCCAAGTATCAATCACTTGAAAATGGCGACAACGTTTGCAAAAACATACGAAGACTTTGAGCTACTACTTTGTGTAACATCCAAGTAAACTTTGTGTAACCTGTCATGGCATCTTCTTCATTCACCTAACCAGCTAAAACGACATTGCATCATTGGTGATTTTGCTATAAAAAAACATGGTTTCTTCTAAATTTAAACAAGACAAAGGTTAGAGACGAAAGGAGCTGTTTTAAGTATGGTTTGTTGGGTTCGGACATTGTTGTTTATTTCTGTTTTGGTTCCTGCATTTGTGGAGTGCCGGATTCGGCATTACCATTTCAATGTAAGTAAATTTAGGTGCCGTTGTTTACTAAACGTGTTATATCCGTGTCATGTTTACGAGTTGTGTTCGATTCAGGTGGTTGTAAAAAATGCAACGAAGCTTTGTTCGACCAAGCCGATTGTGACCGTGAATGGGAAGTTTCCGGGACCGACACTTTATGCTCGAGAAGGCGACAACGTGCTCGTAAGGCTAACTAATCATGTTCAATACAACGTTACAATCCATTGGTAAGCAAGTTTTATAACAAAAGTTTTATGGAACTTTAGTGAGTCTACAAATTGTGGAACGTTATTCGTCTTGATGTTGTAGGCATGGAGTACGGCAACTTCGAACCGGTTGGTCCGATGGACCAGCATATATCACTCAGTGTCCAATTCAACCAGGCCAAAACTTTCTTTATAACTTCACATTAACAGGTCAAAGAGGGGCACTCCTTTGGCATGCACATATTTCGTGGTTGAGATCGACTGTGCATGGTGCTATTGTTATCTTGCCGAAAAAAGGTGTACCTTATCCGTTCCCGAAACCGTATAAGGAAAAAGTCATCGTATTAGGTGAGTTTCAGTCATTCGGGTCACGTTGAAGCTCGTTTTGCATGCATAGAATGTGTTAATAAGATTAATTGTTGATATTTCAGGGGAATGGTGGAAAGCGGATACCGAAGCCGTGGTGAACCAAGCAATGCAAACTGGTTTGCCTCCGAATATATCAGATGCACACACGATTAATGGCCATCCGGGGCCGGTTCCTAACTGTTCTTCCGATGGTATTAGCATTGGACTATATACAATCCGTGTTCCATTTGATTATAATTGTAAAAATTGTAATTTCCTTCGATTTGTGAATGCAGATGCATATACTTTACATGTCGAAACTGGGAAAACCTATCTACTTCGGGTCATCAATGCTGCGGTGAACGATGAACTCTTCTTCAAAATTGCAAACCACAATCTAACCGTTGTGGAAGTCGATGCGTGTTATACGAAACCCTTTGAAACCGATACATTATTTCTCGGTCCAGGACAAACCACAACTGCACTTCTTAAAGCAGATCAAGGCATTGGCAAGTACTTAATAGCTATATCTCCATTTATGGACACTATCGTTGCGGTCGATAACTTGACCGGAATTGGATACTTACGATACAATCACACCCTTGCCTTTACACCAACTACCTTTGTTGCCATCCCTGCCGTAAATGCAACACCCGTGACATCGGTTTTTTCTGATTCTCTTCGAAGCCTTAATTCGAAACAATACCCTGCCAACGTCCCTTTAACCATCGATCATTCACTATTTTTCACCATCGGGGTCGGGATTAACCCTTGCGCCACATGTTTCAATGGTTCACGAGCCGTAGCAGCTATTAACAATGTATCCTTTGTCATGCCAACTACAGCAATCCTTCAAGCACATTACTACGGAATAAATGGCGTTTTCACCGATGATTTCCCAGCAAAGCCGGCAATACCGTTCAATTATACCGGCACTCCACCGTCTGGTCTACAAACGATGAACGGTACCAAGGTATACAGATTGGCCTATAATTCAACAGTTCAACTTGTGATCCAAGGGACCACTATAATAGCACCCGAGAGCCATCCAACCCATCTTCACGGATTCAACTTCTTCGTAGTCGGTAGAGGGGTTGGAAACTTCGATCCGGAAAAGGATCCATTGAAATTCAATCTTGTCGATCCGGTTGAACGGAACACAGTAAGCGTACCAACTGCAGGGTGGACTGCAATAAGATTCAGAGCAGATAACCCAGGTAACATTAAAAAATTTACAAAATGCTTTATTTTTTGTTGCTATCAAATCTTTAGTAATAGTACCATCCCCTATACCTTAAATCAAAGAGCAAACTAGTCATTTCTATAAAAAATTTCAACGTACTGTTAAATACTGTCCTGACTGACAAAATAATCACATAGTTACTCTTTAATCTATCGTGCAAAAACCTCCATAATAATTTTATCTAAATCTTATTGATGATAAAGAAATTGCATCTTATTTTTTTGTCATTTTTAACATTACTTGCATAGCAAGCAAGGTCCTCATAAACTGTCAATTCAGCTAGCTCTAACAACAAGCAACCAAAATTTTCTTTAAACAAAAAAACATGTTCCATGTTCCAACATCATGCTATATATTGGGTTTTTTTTAGGGGTCTGGTTTTTTCATTGCCATTTGGAAGTTCATACAACATGGGGACTTAAGATGGCATTCTTGGTGGAAAATGGAAAAGGCCCGAACGAGTCGATCGAAGCGCCTCCGAGCGATCTTCCGAAGTGTTGAACCGAGTTTTAAGACAACTTTGAGAATCAAAGTTTGAGAGTAGAGAGGAGAATCTGATGCTGAGTTAGAAATGTTGAAAAAAGATAAGGTAAAGATAATAAACAGCAGATGATGAAAGGGTGGTTGTTGTTTTCTTTTTTGTTCATTTTAAAGATTAATTTTAAGTTGTATAATTTGAAGTCCTTGTAATAAGCTTTCATTTTCAATCATTTTGAGTTTTTAGTGGGATGGATATATATATATATATATATAGTTTGAGTGTATGTAATGCATGCATATATCTATAGCTATAAGAGGTTCCAATTAAAATTTATGAAATTGAAAGTTTGGGAAATTTGGAAAGATAATAGTATTTTAACTATTTTTCAAGTATGTTTAATAGTTTAGTTTTTTATTTTACCAAAAGAAAAAGAAAAAGGAAAGAAAATCAATCCGAATTTTATATTTTATTTAATTCATAATTTTTTTTTAAATTTGTTTGATGTAAAATCAATTATAAGTAGTGAAAATAACTTAAAATACTGTATGAATTTTTTTTAAAAATATATTGAAATTTTACCCAAAAATGTCCAAAAAGTCATTAAAAAGCTGTTAAAATAAAGTAAAAAGAACTCAAAATTAATATGAAAACTGAAAAATTAAATTGAACTAAATAAAATTGTTATAGACGGTTAAAATTTAATTGAACCGGACCAATAAGAAAAAACATAAAACATCAAATGAAAATGAAAATGAAAATGAAAATTCTTAAAATTATTTTTATTTAAAAGATAAATTTTAAAAAGTATTTATAAAAAGTTATTGAAACTTTGCTTCAGAAATATTCAAAAAGTCATAAAACCAAGCCTATTTTATTTTATTAAAATAAAGTAAAAAAAATCATAAATAATTTGAAAACTGAAATCAAATTAAAATAAAACGCGCCAGATAGGGGTCGAACCTATGACCTTCTGCTTAGGAAACAGACGCTCTATCCACTGAGCTACAAGCGCTTTGATGACTAAAGTTCATAAAATACAAAAACAAACAAATAAAAAAAAAAACCAAATAAAAATCCCCAAAAGAAAAAATGATAGAACGCGCCAGATAGGGGTCGAACCTATGACCTTCTGCTTAGGAAACAGACGCTCTATCCACTGAGCTACAGGCGCTTTGACGACTAAAGTTCATGAAATGTAAAAATGACTATGAGAGGCTTTTTTTCCCCTAAGAAAAATTAGTAAAATTGTTTATTTTCTCATTTATTTAGCAAATTAGTAGAGTTTGCAGAGGGTGAGAGGTGAAGTCGATACCTTAGGGACCGACTTCAGTATATCAAACCAAAAACCCTACATTATGCATGCATGTACACTGAAGGAGCACATGAAGGTTGGGAGGTACAATTTTCTCCTGCATGCATTTTGAGGCTAAAAAAATGTAGATGTTAGGTCACAAGAAAGCTGTTTGGAGATGATGGAATAAGGAAGAATGCTATGTTATTATGTTATTGGTTGTTAGTGTCATATTTATATTTTTTAACAATGTTAATCAGGTACATAAAAAAAAGTATCAAATTAACTTACAGTGTACAAGTTTAGGTATTAGTTGAAAACAGTTTAGATAGCAAGTAGGTATAAATTGCCAAATTCAAGTACATTCATATATGTAAACCCATACAAATATTTAATAAATATGATAATTTTTTATAAATATAAGAATTGTGTTAATTGCACCAACATCCTCAAAGGCTCAAACTATGGCTTAGATCATAATTTAATCCCTAAATTTTAGAATGTTCTAATTAAGTTTTTAAAGTATCAAATTTATATTGATCAGGTCCTTACATCAACTTAGCTATTAGATTTTTAATGCTAGCTCAAAGTTGAGTTGGAATATATTTAAAATGAATGGATCAAATTGTAAATACGTGTCTACCTACTATATCAACTTAGATCTAACGTGGTAAAAAAAAACGATGTCAATAAAATTTAAACTAGTACTTAAAAACTAAGTTAGTCGATAGACTAACAAAAAAATATATTTAATAAAATTTGATACTTTAAGCATTAAATTAAAATGTTTTGCAAGAATGTTTCAATAGTTTAATCAATTTTTTTAATTTAAAAAAAATTGGAAATCAATTCGAATCGGTGGTATTTGGATGGTTTTTGTTCATAATTTTAAAAATTATAGCTATTTGGATTGAACTGAAATTTATTTTTATTTAATTGATAATTAATTTTAATTTTTATGATGTAAAATTAAATATTTTATATTTAAAATAATTAAAATAACTTAAAAATACTATATAAAAATATATATTTTTCCAAATATTTACTTAAAAATTTTAAAATTATTATCTACCAAAAAAATTAATAAGTCTTTATATATTGAAACTTTATAAAATAATTTAAATAATCATAAAAAAACCTATTTTATTATAATAAAATAAATCAAAACCTAAAAATAATATGAAAAATAAAAAGTCAAATTTAATGGACGAATCAAAAAATCATGTCTAATACCAATAGGGCAAAATCAAAAAAATTCGTAATTTGTTAAAATAGGACGCGCCAGATAGGGGTCGAACCTATGACTTTCTGCTTAGGAAACAGACGCTCTATCCACTGAGCTACAGGCGCCTTGATGGTTATGTGTTTACCAATATAGCTTATTATTATATTTGTTATTCTAGAAATGACGTGATGGCTAAAGATTTATGACAAAAATGCTTTTGAAAATTTGATGGTAATCACTATTGCTGTTTATAAAGATAAAATTTCTATTTTAGATATAATGTTGTAAAGCATAAGATTTAATAAGGGGATAAAAAAGTAATTTCATTGGAAAACACTTAAAACCCTATTTTAAAATCAATGTTTCGTTTGAAAAGTTACTTGTTTACTACATTTTTTGGATTGAAATTATGGTTTGGATTGAAAAAGTACTTTTTCAACATCAATGATAAACACACCATTAATGTTTTTAAAAACAGATGATGTCAATAAAATTTATGAGAATTATTTATTTTATTTTAACATGTGATTAAATTATTCATAACGTAGACAACATGTGCTTGCAGTTTGATAAACGTATTTTGAATATGTTTCATATCTAAATTAATAGGTTAATATCGTATGATATTTTAAAGATTAAATTAAAATGATTTAAATTTAGATATCAACTTAAAATATATATTGACACGAGAGCATTTGGCACGAACAATTTTTCATAAGTATGTACATATAATTAATATAAAAATCATAAAATATAAAATCTATACACAAATTATCATAATAATTGAATGGGGCAAAGCTCTATACTTTTTATAATGCTTTTTTTCTTTTTCTTTTAAGATTATCATTACAACTTTATGAAAATGTGAATAATCATATCTAATTTAATGGTGGTGGATAAATATACAAATTTTATAAATTTTCTCTTTCACCTTTTCTAGATGATCATCTCAACTTTATGAACTTATGGTTAAATAGTTGATTGAGTTAAATGGTAAAGAGTGATGTATTATAAGTAACGTTGGGTTTGAGTTATATGGATAGAAAAAAATAATAGTGGGAGACTAATCAAATTTAATTTAAGATTTAACTAGGATTTAATGTGGTTATTGAATACTAAGGATAAATAATTTGTTATTTCGATCTAAAAAAATTAAAAAGTTACTTAATTGATTTTTTTTTTCAGTAATCAAAATTGAAATGAAAATTTCAAAAGAATGAAAATTATATATATATATATTTAGGATTTGAAGATAATATCCTATTGAGTTTAGTATTTTAGGGGTTTAATTTTATTAATTTAATTTAATTTTTGGATAATATGTATAAATTATTAATTGGGTTTAATTTTTGGGTATTGAGTATAAATTATAATTGGATTTGGATATAATGGATAATATGTTGGTTAATTTGATTTTCTCATTTCAAAATCGAAATTAATCTAATTTAATTGTTTCACCACACCTCTCAAACCAAATTACAATCAGCCCGACAATATCGAAATTAACTAGTTCGATTGGTTTAATCTATTTATTCAACTTTGCACACTCTTAGCCAATACTAAAGGGTCTAAGAAGAAGTGAGATTTTTCCCTTTAACTAATGTCAATAAATCGGATGGTAAGAAACACAATATCCCTTCAAGAAAGTCTCAAGTTTGAGTCTTGCAAACGATGAAAATCGAACTTTTAACACAATTTAGGGGCCACTTTAAAACTCCCATCCAATCCTATAGCAAGCCTCCTTTCCATAGTTCTCTTTCCTCTCTTTGAACTCATCCACTTTCCAACAATGAAAACCCAATAATTTTTCAAACTTTCTTATTTATTTTCATTTATTCCAAACATTTTCCCTTCTAATCAAATTATGTTCCTTCTCTTCAAAGAAAACTGTTTTCCATCAGTTTTTAACCATCCTAAAGAATCATCCTTTTTTTTTCATTTATTTTACTCAACTTAGTGTTTAACTTTGCCCACCACCTTCCATATCTTGCTCTTTATTTAGCTTGTTCTCATCCTTTTCTTCTTCTTCTTCTTCACTTTATTGCCTTGCTTTTAGTACAAGTTCTAAAGTTGCAGAGATGATATCTGGAAAAACTGTCTCAGACTCATCTTTTACATTAGAATTGGGTTGGTAACAATGATTTTGATGCTTACAGGAGGAGCTCTAATGGTGCTAAAGGCCCTAATCATGAAAGGAAGAAAGGGATCCCATGGACTACTGAAGAACACAGGTGATTGTTTTCCTTCATAAACTAGTTCAAAAATAACTTTAAAATTCTGGGGTTTTCTTATTTTTTATGTTGGTGATTAATTATAGTGTTGAAAAGTTTGATGGACTTTTAGCTTAGGGTGACTTCAATCAGGTTTCTTGGTTTGCAAGTAAATTTTACCAGTTTCACAGTTCATTTAACCTAGAAGTTAATTTTTTTTTTTGTTAACATATGCTATTATTCTTATACTTGTATAGAATTTGAGATTTAGTTTCTATACTTTAACAATTAAAAATCCAATTATCTTATTTTTTTTAATTTAAAAATTTTAGTCCAATTCAGAAATTTCTCTTCAACTTGTCAAGTCATCATATTTATTTTCTGTCAATCATATACCATGTAATATGATGACAACCAGGGAAAAATACAAAGGGGTAGGCAAGGCCTTGACCCCTAAAAATTGAAAAATTACAATTCTAACCCTCTATAAATGATCAAATTCTAAATTAATGTAAGGGAAAATTACGCTTTGCCTCCCCCAAATGAAAAAAATTCTATTTAGTCTCTTCAAAAATGATAAATTGATAAATTAATACATAATAAAATATATATTTGACATCTCGAAAATTTATAATTCAAATTTGGCTCCCCTAAAATAAATTTGGATTCGCCCCTGATGACAACTTAATCAAAATTTTAAGTTGATAAATTTTAACAAAAAATAGTTATGATTTTAATTATTGGACTGAGATTTTTAAATTAATTTAAAAAAAAAAGTAAGAGGATTTACTTTTTCAACCTTTTAAGTATATGGACTAAATCTCAAAATTTTTCAAAATATAAGGACTAACAACAATTTTTTAACCTAAAATTTTCTTTAATTGTCTAACAATGAGGTTGCTTTGATTTAAAGGCTGTTTCTAATGGGGCTTAAAAAGTATGGTAAAGGGGATTGGAGAAATATCTCAAGGAACTTCGTGGATTCCAAGACACCAACACAAGTTGCAAGCCATGCTCAAAAGTACCAGAAGTGGAAGCTTTCAAGGGGGAAAGATGAGAAGAAACCAAGCATCCGTGACGTTACAGTTCTCGATCTCACCGGCACAACTGTGTTTACGGATGATCGTAAACCGCCTTTGGCAAACCAGTCTAATGTAGCATTGCAGCAAAAGCCGGCTAGTATGTCAAAAACAAGCCCTAATGATGGATCAGCTACGGTTTTCGGTTTGGTGAATGGCCAATATGTCAAGAGCAGGCTGTAATGTTGTATCCATGTAATAATCTTTTTCATTTTCAATCGTTTGATATATATACACTTTGAGTGTATGTAATGTAAAATATATGTAGCTGAATCCCTTAGCTTACTGTTCGTGATGCTATCCTCGTAATCCACGTCGTAAATTTGAGTTATGATACGTGTGTGATAGTGATTTGTTTCTATCAAAGGTATATGAATTGTACCATATATATATATATATATATATACCCAACGTTGAACCTACTAATCATAGGTGCTATCGTCATAATTCAGGTTGTAGATTCGAGTCATTATGTGTGTGTGATAGTGATTAGTCACCATCAAGGGTATGCGAATTGTACTATATATATATATATATATATAACCTATTGATCATAGGTGGTACCCTCTTAATCCACGTCCTAAATTCAAATTATGATGCATGTGTCAGTGATTTATTTCTGTCAAAGATGTGTGAATTGTACCATATATATATATGACTATTAGGTTCCGACCAAATATTTTTTGAATATGTTCTTCATTTCATTCAAGACACAAAACTCAAATAAAAAAAGAATATGGTCTATGGTTCCCTTTATTGGAAAATCATACAATTACGTCAATTTCATTCTAGACTAAAATTACATATAATTCCTCATTAACTTTTAAATAGGAGGATAAATACACTGTAGCGCACTCGAATTCATATCTCCTTACATTGACAACAATGTTGATTACAAAACTCAGTCAACAAAAAAATGTAAAGGACATTAAAAAAAATGTTTAATTGTGTTAAATTTTGACCTTATTTAATTTTTTTTAATAGTGCAAAGATTAAATTGATTCATTCAATAGTATAGGGACTAATTTGATAAATTGTTTATTTACTTTGAGAAACACATAAGTTAAAAAAGATTTTATTACAAATCTATTGATTTTAAATCTTGAATTTTTACAACAAAATGTATCCTATTAAAACTATTTTAATATGATAAAATCTAAATAATTTTAAATTTTACATAAAAATTTTGCATTTTTCAACTTATATGTTTATCCAAATAAACAAATAATTTACATATAATTTTTTTCATTAAATTCCATGTTATAAAAAATTATCCATTAATTAAAATTAAAGATTTTTATGTGCATTTATTAAAGAATAAGTTGTTATATAGTTTTTTTTTTTTTTTTACATTAATCTTATTATAAGTTCTTATCATATTAGCTCTTCTTGATATAATGTCTAGAACTATCCATAGTTGCTTCCCAATCCTTAAATAAGAGGATAATATACTTCAGCGCAATCGAACCCATATACTCTTACACTGATAACAATACCGATACGAATCAAACTAAGACTCAATCAGTATAAAATCTTATATATGTAAAAGTAATTATTTAGACTTATTTTAATAAGCTACTATAGTTGATAGACATTTTTAATACATAAACCATATTAGATAACTTTAATGGTATGGTATAGATTTGCATGATTTTAAAAGTAAGATAATTTTTAACTTTAAGCAGGGAATTATGACATTTTATGTTGATGATGTGATGTGCTTATTAATTATTTTCTTTTAAAAGTTCATAAAATGACAAAAATGGCAATGGTTAAAGTGTGACAATAAAAAAATTGTTTAATAATATTATTTTAATTTTTTGTTAATTTAATTATTTTAATTAAAATAGTTATTTGATTATTATTACCATTAAAATTCCGTTAATCTTAAATTAGGGACCTCTCTATAATTAATATAAAATATTTTTATTTATTTATACATAGGTACACATGTGTGTATAATTTGCTATACGTGTTTTAAAATAACTTTCACATCAAATTCAAACTGATATTTAACGCCTAAATTGATGTCTACACTAACAGAAAGAACTGATTAATATGGTATTGATGCTTTTAAAAACCAAATTAGAATGTTTTGAAATTTAAAGATTAAAATTTAAAAAATATTTTATAAAAATTTTTATATAATTAATATAAAAATCATAAAATATATACACAAATCATCATATCTAATTGAATATGTGCATAGCTCTATACTTTTTGTAATGGTGTTTTTCTTTTTCTTTTTTTTTTTCTTTTAGGATTATCATTACAAGATATAAAAATAACATAAAACACATAACACATACAAAAAACCAAATATAATTAAATGATGGTGGACAAAATGTACAATTTTTTTATTTTCCCTTTACAAAATAATCTTCATATTTATGAAAAAAAATTTAATGTATATATAAAAATAAAAATTTCATCATTTTGGATTTTTTTAATTGATTTTATACATTATTATAATATATTTTATTTTAAAAATAATTTTTAATCATTACTTAATAAAGTTGATGATTGGGTTTGTAACTAATTAAGGTTTAATATATAGAAGAGGTGAAGAAGTGAAATGTTTTACTTCCACTAATAGGGATGAATATTAAATTTATTGTAGGGAGTCAATATTAAATTATAATTTTTAAAGGATGTTAAAGTATCATTTTTTTTTATTGTATTAACATATTATTTTGTAAATTTTAAAGGGATTATAAAGAAATTTTACCATCATTTGCGAGCGGTCAAAGCTTCCGCCTGCCGCCTCAATGTCGTTTTTGTCAATTAATGAATATTGGGTGGAATGTAACAAATTCAATAATTTTTAAAAACTAAAGTATAACTATCGATTAGATATCTAACCCGATTCAACTCTAGATTTAATTGCTCAAAAATCTAAAGGATGAGACAAAAAAATATATATACCACTTTAAAAACTTCAATCCAATCCTAGGATGCCACCTTTCATAGCTTCCTTTTTCTCTTTCTTTCCCTTGAACTCATCCCCTTGAAAACCCTTTTGTTTTTTTTTTTTTTTTTTTCAAATCTTCTTCACTTATTTTCCTTAATTCTCTTCGACATTTCCCTTTTGATCCAAATTCCATTTCTTCTCTTCAAAGAAAACCCAATTTTCTCACTATTTCCATCAAATTTTAACCATTCCAAAGAATCATCTTTTTTTTTTTTTCATTTATTTTACTCAACTTGTTCTTTCTTTAGCTTGTTCTTTCGTCTTTTTCTTCTTCACTTTATTGCCATGTTTTTAGTATATATATATAAGTTCTAAAGTTCCAAGCTTTGCTTGTTATAACCTTCTTCAAACAATTTCAGCTTTGTTTTTATTATTGTTATATAAATAAATCAAAAAGAAAAAAAAAAAAAAACCAGATTTTCTTGCCTTGGTTTTTTTTCAAAATTCACTTGATTCTTTAAAAGATTAGTCTTTTTAGATTCTTTAGCAAAAAAGAAGAAAAAAAAAGTTTGATTCTTGATTCCCAAGTAAAATAATTCTGTTTTTTAATGCTCTTTTTAAGCATCTGAATATTACGTCTTTCATCTCCAGCATGATCACTGTTTTCCCAACTTAAAATTTTCTTCTTTGTTTTCTTTTTGGTATGAATTTTTCAAGTATGGAAGCTTTATTTTCAACATCTTTTATGTCAAATATGGATTGGTTTCATCAAGAGAACCAAAATACATATTGGACTAAAGAAGAAAACAAAAGGTTTGAACATGCTTTAGCTATATATGGTGAAGATGTACCTGATAGATGGATAAAAGTTGCAGAGATGATACCTGGTAAAACTGTTTTAGATGTTATTAAACAGTACAGGGAATTAGAAGAAGATGTTTCTGATATCGAAGCCGGTCGAATTCCGATCCCCGGTTATCCCACCTCATCTTTTACATTAGAATTGGTAGATAACCATGACTTTGATGGTTATAGGAAAAGACCTAATGGTGCTAAAGGCCATGATCATGAAAGGAAAAAAGGTGTCCCATGGACTGAAGATGAACACAGGTGATTATTTTTAGTTCGAAATTCAGTTTAAAATTCTGGGTTTTTCTTATTTTTCATGTTGGTGATTGTTTGATTGATGAAATTTTAGCTTAGAATTACTTTAATCAGGTTTATTGTGTTGCAAGTAAACTTTAGGTAATAAATTTTCTTCAATGTTTAACAATGGTTACTTTGATGAATTTTGTTTAAAATTCTGGGGTTTTCTTATTTTTCATGTTGGTGATTGTCTGATTGATGAACTTTTAACTTAGGGTTACTTTAATCAGTTTCTTGTGTTGCAAGTAAACTTGTAGGTAAATTTTTATTCTTTAATATCAAACAATGGTTGCTTTGATGAATTTAGATTAAAATTATGGGTTTTTCTTATTTTTCATGTTGGTGATTGTCTGATTGATGAAATTTTAACTTGGGTTACTCTAATTAGGTTTCTTGTTTTGCAAGTAAACTTGTACTAACAATGGTTGCTTTGATTATGGCATTAAAGGAGGTTTCTAATGGGACTTGTAAAGTATGGTAAAGGGGATTGGAGAAATATTTCAAGGAACTTTGTGGTTTCAAAGACACCTACACAAGTTGCTAGCCATGCCCAAAAATATTACCAAAGGCAACTTTCAGGGGGAAAAGATAAGAGGAGACCGAGCATCCACGATATTACTGTTCTCAATCTCACTAGCACCACTACGTTTTCGGACCATCGTAAGGCTCTGTCTGTAAATCAGTCTAATGTCCTTGCATTGCAGCATAAGATAGCTAGTATGTCAAAAGCTGTAGGCCTTAATGGGTCGGTTACGGTTTTCGATTCGGGGAATGGAAACAGGTTTACATCGTCGCAGTACCAGGCTGCTCAAAATCTGTATGGTAATGCATATCATGGAGCTCATATCAAACACCAAAGTTCAGTATTCTAAAACCCTTCACAACAGGATATGTAAGGCTGTTGTTGTTCTCTGTTGTACTCAGAAAGTCGTCTCGGTTTTTCGAATCTAATAATGTTTGGGGTTCTTTCATGATGTTAAAAAATGGTCTTATTGTTACACAAGGATGAAAACAAATCATGTACTGTAAATTCGAAAATAAATACGCTATTCCGGTTCGCGAAAAAACCGGCTATCCGGAGTATGATAATAACATGTTAAACACTTAAATCTTTCATTTGTTCATAATTTTCATGCAGGGTACTAAAAAGCCTTGTTGGGATGATTATGACATCCATAGCTTGAAACCAAACCCTACGAGGCCACGAATTGAGACACAACCGGCCACGTTCGAGGCCAAGATCGATGATTATCTGTAAGTGGCATGGAACTGCGCAATGTCAAATTGTGATTTGGTCTTGAAGAAAGTGACTCAATGGGCACTCTCCCATTGGAAATTCCATGGTATCTAATTGCTTTGCTTTGTGTTAGGGACCCCTTTCCCCCATTTTCACCTTTTCTTTATGGATTCAATATGGCCAACTTGACTCAGTTTTTGATTGCAATCACTTAGTAGAAGCTGAGTCTGCATTCCACTTAACTCAGCATCACATGCTTCAAATCTTCTACAGAATATATATACACATTTTATATATAATGTTTATATATATGTTATTGATCAACTTTATATTGGTCCAATCCAAATTCGCCATTTTCTTTTGAGATTCCTCTTTCAGCCAACCCAACTGTCAATGCGTGTCAAAGATTGATTCAATATTTAACATAGTAGCTTCTTTATGTCCTTTTGTGCGGTCCTCGACTCTATTTTTCTTTGAAGTGTTGGTGTCGGACATTTATATCTAACGCAAATTTATACACACTAAAAGGTTGTTAAAAAAAAAAAAAAACTTACTTAGGGATGTGATCGAGCTTGGTAGAACTTGAATACTAATAAACTCGAGCTTAACTGAACATTTATGTTTAAGCTCGAGCTCAGCTCGAGATATAATTGAGCTTGATTAAGTTCGTTTATCAATTTTGTACTCTTAACCCAAACCTAAACTCTATTAAGTTTTTATTAATAATATATATTAAGGTAATATAAATTAAAATTAAAAAGTTCGATAAGATTCACGAACCGTTCGAGTTGAATATTACTAAACTCGAATTCGATTCGAAAAATTCAAGCTTATCTCGATAATTACCGAATCGGAAAACTTTACTTGTAAACCAAATGTGCTTATGTTTTATTTTTGCATGTTATTACCATGTTGAAAAGGAGGGGGGAAATATCTAGCTTTGAAATTAGGCAGAATCTGATGTTTGACTTTTCTTCTCCTTGACCTTAAGAGTAATTTTTTTTTTCCTTATGGATAAAGGAAAGAATATTATTTACCTTTTTTTTTTTTTTTTGGAGATTCTTCCTTATGGACTGGAACTGCTAATTTATTACTTTATTATATGCTTAAATTTGTGCTAAATGAAATGATCCTGGAAATCAAGCAAAATTGCCTACTATTTACAATATATTCCATGATAAACTAAAATCGTTAATCTTCTGATAAGAATCTGAGAAAATACTGTGTTTTAATTTAATACATTCTTTATCTTTAAAAAAATATTTATAATCCACATATATTTAAATTTAAATCGGTAGTGTTGGGGATTGATCCGTGTATGCAACGAACAGGAACGAAAATGAGAAAAAGAAAATTGGACATATAAATATTTACATGGAAAAATCTCTCTGAAGAAGACTAAAATACGAAATTTTCTTAAAAACTCTCAAAAAATCTTCTCTTAATCTTAATGTGATGAAGATGTGAATTCTAGGGTTACTAGAAGAAGATATCCCTAGAACAATCAGAGTTAAATTAAGAAAAAATAACCGAGCTTAATTAAATTTACTCTTTGATTTTTCATTAAATCGAAATAATCAAGAAGAGAACAAATTAAAAATTATCAAGTTATGTCCTTCTCGATGTACGTCACTGAATAAATAAAAAGAATAATATCTTCAATTTTATTTCGGGGCATTGTCTTCACTAAAATTAAGTGATAGAACATGGACTTACGTCAAAATCCTCTAAGACGACTACTCTACATAAAAATCCGTAGCCTCCACTTGGCTAATTAATGTCCATTTGGCTAATCCACTCTATCTCATATGTAGACAAATAGGCATTGAAATTGTGGGATTTACCACCCACCAGTGCTACTTTTCATATGCATGCAATCAAAAATTGGATTTTATTTTCCTCATTAATCTAATAATAATTAATTAATTAATTAAAAATATATATAAATGGCTCAATTAATTGATAATTTATTCATTTTATTAATTTTCGAATTTTTACCAATTTCAATCTCTTTATTCAGACTAGTAATGCTAATTGCTTCCCGATTCGATTTTAACAGCATTGTATTCATGTTTCATTTTTTCTTTTTTGTATCAGACCTTCATATTGAATATATATTTAAATATAAATATAAAAAAGTGATCTTTAATGACTTAAGTAGATTGAAAAAAAATCCTTATAAAAATATAGATTTAATATAACATTTAGTACTTGAACTTGATATTTTTTTTTTTTAATTTGATATCTAAAATTTTTGTGGTCCAATTTAGTACCCAAACTTAATACTTTTTTCCTAATTTGGTACCTTGACATTTTTTTCTTAAGTTGGTACTTAATCTTTTTGGGCGTCCAATTTGGTACCTAAACTTGACTATTTTTCCTAATTTGGTATGTAATATTTTTTTGTTTAATTTGTTACTAATCAAACGTTTTACAAATTACTCCAACATACTATTTTTTTTTATGATGTAGCAAACATAATTAATGTATGATCGACATATGATAGATAATATGATTTTTTTATTATTTTATATGTTCAATTACTTTGAGTTTTATTTATTTAATTGATTATTTTATTTACTTAAAAATAATAAATTTATTTTAATTTGGGCTTTTAAAAATGTTTTTTTCTTATTTAATATTAATTCGTTAAGCATTCAATACTTTTTTTAACATGACTTTCTTCTAATACTAACAATATTTTTTTGTAGCATAATAAAAACAATTTTAATACCGTTAATATTTTGCGTAATTTATATAACATTCAATAAATTTAGGTACCAAATTAAGCCCAAAAATATAACATAATTAAAACAAATTGTAAACCCATCATTTTACAATTGAGTCCAAATAATATAGATTATTGCTAGTGCTGCAACTATGATGAAATAGCTAAGTTAGTGCCCTACCCCATGTCACAGTGCATGTAAAATCTATCATTTTCTATGCCCCCCAAAGAAAAGCTTTCTTTTAGGTGTTCAAAAGCTACAAATCAAACATGATTATTTTTAATTTACTTTTTTTTTTTTCACATAAAATGACAAAAACCATCTACTTTATATATATATATATATATGTTTTCTAAGCAAAAGAAACCTTTATGCAAGTTGAATATGAAAGCACTCTATTTCCCCACTTTATTCAAAAAAGATTGATGAAACCCTTTTGAGAAGGTTAACATTATATACTTTCTTTTTGCCCAACCTTTCCTCCTCCTTTTTAAATTACTCCATAAAGAAAAATATGGCAATCTTAAACTTTAACAACAACCCAATTATCAACCTTCTAATTAAATACCCATGCAAATATGAGACCTACCTCTTTATATATATATATATATATATATATATGAAAATACTTATCAACCCCCTAGTGACTGTATTCAATTAGTCCTTTTACTATTAAATCGTTCAATTCAATCCTTGTACAATTAGTCAAATAAAGTTAAATTGTAACTGAGTTAACACTTATTGTTTAAAAAAATGTTAACTCTATTGAAATTTTTAATTGAAATTTATCTTTATTTGATTTTTTTAATAATATAAGGATTAAATTAATACATTCAATAGTAAAAGGACTAATTTAATTTGGTTCCTATAATAGAGGGACCTACCAAGTAAATTCTGTCTCACACACACATACTAAATTACGGTATACCCACAATGCAGGTCACACTTCAATTGAAATGGAAAAGTAGAGACGTTGAACCACTTGGTATTTTAAGTTAAAATCTCGTATATTTTTTTAAATATAAAATGATATAAAAAATCCTCAAAATTTTTCAATTGAATTGATATTTAGTTGACTTGCATCACTAACTTAATTAAAGACTTCAAATATAATATAGATAAATTTTACTATTACATTAGCATGATGTATAATTTTGCAAATTGGTCCCTGCTTTTTCTTTAAAGGATGATGTTTGGTTTTAGTACTCTCTTTTTATTCGTCAGATCTCACACATGATGTTAAAGTGGATTTGATGTTATCACTTTGGTACAAATTTATTTATATTTTTTTGGATATTGGCATATTTTTTTTTTTAATGTTGTAAAGCAAGAGATGGATTTAGTGTTACCACATACATTAGATTAGGTTTCTTTATTGGAAGGACATCAATTTGGGGTCACGAGGGATTTTGTTTTAGTTTTTGTATCAATGTTGGATAAAAATATATTTCACACACCCTTGTTTAAAAAATATATATATTTTAGATAAAAGAAACGATTGGTTAAAATATGGCGTAAGTCTCCATACTCTTCGAAAATTTGAAATTTAATCTTTATATTTTTATTTATATGAATTTAGTCATTTACTTTTTCAGATTTCAAAATCCAGGTTCAACTATTAACACTATTAAATTTCTTTTGTTAAATTTGTTGGTGTAGCATTTTGAAATAAACAAAAGTACTCACTTCTAAAAATTGATGTTGTAATGAACTTGAATTTAAGGAAAAATTTTAACGGTGGTAACAATTAAAATTAAATTTTAAAATCTAAAAAATAGAGGGGCTAAATTTCAAAATTTTAAAAAGTATAGGGACTTATGGTATCTTTTAACCAAAATGATTTCTTATAGCTGTACATTAGTTTGGAGTAAGGGACAGAATTGATTGACCTATGAATCAGTATGAAACAAGACAAAAAAAAAAAAAAATTAAGTCGACAGTTGGAATGAGTCTTATAATTTTTATAAAATTTTAATAATTTATTTAATTAAAATTATACTGATTTGATAATGGTGTTAGTGATTTTTGAAAATTGAATCAAATCAAATTTTCATGCATAAAGTCGTAGAAAATTAAAGCTCATGTACAATATTATACATTAAATCAAAGTTTACGTATAATTTTAATATTCATCGCTAAATTTATTGAGTGAATGTCACTCTTTCACTATTTATGGTTTTGTTTTTAAGAAAAGAAAAAGATAAACTCGTACACTTCAAAGAAATATAGCAATTGAATTGCGAATAAATTTGCAGCATTGATCATGAATGGAGTATTAGACGGTGGACGATCGGATGAAATAAGTTTTTAATTAAAACTTTCATGTTGATTTCGGATTCAGATTGCTTTGATTTAAACCATTAAAGTTTGAGGTTGGAAGTTTTCAAGTTCAATTATTTTACATTCGGATTAATTCAATTTTTAATTATTTTAGGTGTGAGTTAATTTTGAATTTTACTCGATTTTCAGTTTAGATGAATTTAACTCGATTGTAATGGTTCTAATAGCTCTTGGCCACTAGAAATAATTTGTCAACCAACGCCTATTGAACTAAGTGATAAAAAGTTCGACATCTTTTAAATAAAGTTTTAAATCCGGATCTTAAGGATAAAAAGAAAAAAACACTAAAAGAGATTATCTCAATTCCACTGTCCAACCCGGTTCTACTTTAAATTTAATCGAGATCAACATAATTATCGAACAACGAAGGTTTTAGACCCCCACCCCAAAAATGAAAAAAATTGAAAGCTACTTCTAGAATGGGTCCAGAAAGTGAAAATGGTATGATCTAGAATATGCCCTGAACAGTCAATATCTAGAAAACTTTAAGGCCCAAACCGGATATAAAATGTATGGGTGTTATTGATCAGAAATTTGAACCACCAAAACCCTTTTTAAAAGAATTTTAAAAACTAAATTATTTGGATACAAATTTGATATGAGTAAGTAAAAATATCACGGAGGCCCCTGTATTTAGAATTGAATTACATTTTACTTCTTTTACTTAAAAAAATAGAAAATTTAGTACTTGTACATAAGATCAAAAAGCAAACTGATCCTTTTGTTAAAAATTTCAACCAGGTTTATGGTTTAAAAATGATTATTGTATGTCAACATGAAATACATATGACACACTATGTCAATTTTTAACAGTACTAATGGATGAAAATTTTAATAGAAAGGACCAACATTTTCACATTTACCTATTTTTTGACTAGAGGGAGAAAAATGTAATTTGACTCCTGGAATAGAGGCCTCCATAATATTTTTACTGATATGAGTATATTCAATTTTTTAATTTTCTCTTTATATTTTGGTGATCGATAGCGAATTATATTATTATATTTAAATATGTATCGGACACGAGTATTCCAAGTAAAACGAGAAATCATATTTTGCTATCCTTTGTTATATCTCAAGTCCAAAACTAAATTGCAAAGCTATTAATTATGGTTTCGGTACATTCTTTTTTCTATTTTCTACCTTGTGGAAAAAGGATGAAAATGACAATTAAAGAGAAGGTAGTCAATTTTGATACGATACATACACACCACTTCACAATAAGTCCATTTTTTTCTGGTCCTCAAATCCAAGGTCCCATAAATTCCTCTTACTACCTGTACTTAATTGAAAATTTTCAAGTATTTAACGGATAAAAAAACCCAATGATAATGATAATAATTTGGGTATGTTTATGGTAAAAATATTATGAAGGTCCTTGTACAATAAGATAGATTGTATTCTGTCATCTTTATTAAGAAAAAATAAATAGATTAATCATTCTACATTAAATTAAAGTAAATATTTATTTAACCATAAAAAAATATATATTGAAATGGGTCAAATCGAGTTTGAAATTGAATTTTTCAATTCAAGTTGAACTTCATTAAAAATTATTTTCAATAAACTAAGCTTAAATAATAATAAAAAAATATTAATAATCTACTTAAACCCGACTTCATCAATGGATAAATATATTCTCTTTATTATTGTTCTTTTTAAGTTTAAATTCTCCCATTATCAAATTAATAATATAGGTGGGCATGCCCTATATAGTATAAAGATAACTTTTATTACCCATAGGGATGATAATTGAGCGGGATAAGAGCAGAAGTTGTCAAATCCACCATTATTCTACAGTTGTCACGTTATATTCCATCACCCGTCCCATTTCACTATGAATGTATAATAACGAAAACCACTATCACCTCCATAAATATTAGATACATTCATTTCGATTGTTTCACTTCTTTTTATTTTTTGTGAATTTTTTTAAATTTTTTTAATCTTTTTAAAGGCATGTAAATATTTAAACATACATGTATTTTTTTCATAACACTTTTTACATTTTTACCATTTTAATAGTTATAAATACAATGTAAAATGATAGTTTCATATAGTGGGATGGGACAAGCAAATATTATAATTGCTTCACATTCATTGTCCAAAAAGAATCCACTATGCCTTGAACCATGTCTACCTTTTTTTAAAAAAAAAAAGTCTACTTCATTCAGAATGGATAAGTTCGAAATCCATTAAGCGGTTTAGGTTTTGTCATCCCTAATCACCAATGCTCGTTCGATGGAATGGTAAGGAGTAAAAGTACTATAGAGTCCCTTACACAGAGAGTCTGGTTGCATTCTTTCCCATTTACTCAAAAAATAAAAAAAATTAGTTCAGATATATTAGATCAAAGAGCAAATTGGTCTCTCTGTTAAATTACTACTATTAAAAAATGGTGTGACTAACAAAATAACTAAATAGCTACACGTACCTTATACTGACATGCATGAACTAGTTTTTAATAATAGAAATAGATGGAATTTTTAATAGAATGATCAGTTTACTCTTTGATCTAACATATATGAACTAATTTGTTCATTTTTTAGTAAAAATGGTAAAATACAATGCGACTCCTAATACAATTATCTCCATCGTATTTTTACCAAGTTTGATATCCCAAAACAAAAACTTTTGTTCGAATCCTGTAAATTAATAAAATAAAGTGGGAAAAACTTTATCTTAATTTAAATTCCACACAACTTCAAATTTAATTAAGATCCAATATAATTACGGAGTATCGAAAGCTGTGATGGCAAACAACAACAAAACTTTATTTAGAAAGCTCATTTGAATTATTCCATGGATTATTTTAAATGAAACATTCCAAGCAATCAAAAATCCTTAGCAAGAACATACCTTTTTAGTTGAACATTTCCAATGTCTGCCACTATTAAAATGTTATTCAATTAAGATTCAATATGCATAATCAAAAGTAAAATTATATCAGTAAAAAGCTTAACACCTAAGCTACTTATCGATGGTAGCCCACTAAGCAAGTAAGACTGCAAATGCTTCTTTTTTTTTTTTTTTCTACCGACACACAAATCTTATTACAAAGACAAAGTCGAGGAATGAAATCAAAAAAAAAAAAAAAACCCGAAAATATCAAACTGAAACCCTCTAAACCGTAAAGGTACATAATCTGTATAAACAGAAAAATCGGACGTGCGAAAAAAGGGTTTGTATTTACAGCACCGGATCCAAAGGAATGACAGTATCTGGAAAATCTGTTCTTGGTCCAGCTAGGGAGTAATAGGCTAGTATATGAGCCGGATGTTCAACCGGGGCTGGTTCTCCGACTTGATTAGTCATAATGACTCGTCTTGCAGGAATCAGTTCGATGTTCCAAAATGGACGTGCCATGGCTAATAGATCGCGACCGGCTGGTGATGCTCGATATCCTTGCACCCATAAGTACCTCAAAGAGGGTAACCGCATCACGGCTTGTGCTATTGCTTGCTCGCTAAAGCAGCAACCCCTCATTTCGAGTTTCACTAAGCTAGGACATCCACGGGAGAATGCCAAAAGCCCGGCATCTGACTCCCCGACATATCCTAAAAGCATCCATCTAACGTTAGGGCTATATTTCCCGATATAACTGAGGCCTACATCGGTCAAACCACCAGCTCGGAGATACAAAGCGAATCTTCTAAGCTTTTCACAGCCTCTCAATAGTGCTCGTACTCCATTGTCAAGAGGCAAATCTGTTATCCTCTCTTCTCGGTCAAGTAAGACAAGACGAAAATCACAGAGATTTTTGGAGTATGTCCCGAGGGATTCCAATGATGCATTCGTGATATCAGATACATAAACGGCTATATAATTCAGCTCAAGGCATCCTTGAGCTAAAGCCGTTAGTCCTCGATGTGAAACCAGACCTTCTTCATCACCCATTCCTTGCTCATCTGCACCTCGCTCGATTCTAAGCCTCGTTAGTTTCTTACAACTTTGAGCAAGAACTTCTAGTCCTCTATCTCCAATAACATTCCTCGTCTGTTCATCCAGAAAATACATTCGATAAGACATGATTGGAAACTACAAAGACAAACAATGTCCTAGAATATTTCTCGGAATTTCAGCATTTTGCAGTGTCTCAAGAGTTGCAATTACACGAAAGCGGTGCAGCAAAATATTAAAAAATTATAGGTTTGCAGTTTTACCTCGAGAACTTCTAAGTTGGGGCATTGTTGAATCAACAAGCAGTGATCTTCCGTGTCGAGTAATGCGTAGAGGAGGTCCAACTTTTTAAGCAACGATGCAAAAGGAAACACGATTGGCATTTCGTTCTTCCCCATGTATGTTAAACCCAAACGGCATAGCCTTGGGGGGAATTTGACGGCATTATACCTCTCCGATTGTTCATTGAAAGAACCACCACAGAATTCTTCTAAAGCAGCAGCAGCACGAAAGAAGCCAGCAAGATTCAGAATTTCACAATCATTAATTTTCACCGAGGTCAAGTTGGGACAATTTTTGGCAATCCGTTCAAGGTCATCGAAACTCACTTGGACAAGATCGGTCATGTAAAAGTTTAAAGTCTCGAGAACAGAGTTTTTTACCGCAATCTCGTGAAGCCATCTACCATCTTTCTCGACAATTGAACTCTCTTCAAGAAACAATGTTCTTATTTGCCTGCAGAAACAAATCAAGACTTCAGTCATAAACTAGGAATTTTTACTTCTTCAAATGGCTATGAAGCAATTATATGGACCTTGCTGGTTCATCTTAAGATTCTAAGGAGAATTATTTGGTTTATTTTGAGTTACGTTTTTAGACTTCAAAAAGAAAAGTTGAAAGGGTGACATGTGATGGTTGGACGTAGTAAAAAAATTAAAAATTAAATATATAAAAAAAACTCAGAGGACCAATAGCAAACCATATATTAAATAGCTAAGAGACCTTTTTACTTTGTGAAATCTCAACTCTAACTACGGACTACCACACATGCATTCTATAAATGAACCATTAATTGATCAATCAAGTAAAAGCTCAACCATTGCTATCAGCATCCTATAACTTACGCTAAAGTGCCTTGTGCAACCTCAGTACCTCATAAAGATGCATGGCATTGTATGGCAATGCTCCAATCAACTTCAAGCATTTAAAACAACAAAAAGAAGAAGCAATCTTCACACTCATTTCCTATTTATTCAATAAGAGAACCAATACAAGTTCAAGCAAGGTTTAAGAAAGGACTAGTTTAATCTTTGATCTGACCTACAAAGACTAATTTACCAATTTTTTGAGTAAAAGGGGCAAAATGCAATCTAACTCCTAGTACAACGGCCTCTTTTACCCTTCAAGCAACTTTAAACTCCGCCATTCTTCGGCACATATGAAATATCAATGATTCACATGATGAGGCAATAATTTGATACTCATTTCCTATGTTATTCAAACTCGGGAATGTGTGAGATACAAGTACGTATTCAATACGGGTATAGTTGAATTTTTCTAAATATTTCAATGTATTTGGAGAATCTTAGGAGGTCATATCCTTATAAAATGAAGAGTAAAAGTAAAATAACTCATGTTACATCAATAAATTTGATTGTTACACATTGAAAAAGAAAGATCTACCTAATTTTCAATAAACAAGAAAAAAAAATTCAGCTGGCTTGCATACAAGTCTATTAAAACCCTTCAACTACAAACAACCCCAATAGTTCCTCCAATTCAAATCAATCCTTTTTTCTACACTTTCCCTCTCAGGCAAGCCATATTCTTCTATTAAAGATGCCCCCATCCCTTATTAGATCTATCAAACACAAAGAAATGCAGAGATACCAATTCAATTCAATTCCAGATTATGGATTCAAAGCGGGATCTAGCAGTTCGTTGGATCAAATTCAATAACATTGAATTAAAGAATGAACTGAATCGCACTTAATAAGCAAAATTAACACTGTCGAATTGAAAACCATTAAAAAAAACTGAAAATGAAAATTACCGGCACATGCTTCCAATGAGGAAGAGTCCATCAGTGGAGAAACCAGAGCATTTATCAAGCTTCAAACCCTGTAAAACGTTCCCTCTAGACCGAGCTAAAATTTCGAGATCCGTATCTTTAACAATCATCCTTCTAAAATGAACCGATTTCAAGAAATTGAAGTTCTCTGCTATTTCAAACACCCATGGAGTCACGTACCCTCCCCAATCTTCAGGTATTAAATTGAACATCGCCGCCCGTGGCTTTCCTTTCAGTTTCAACGACTCCAAGTGCGGGAAACGCCGCCGTAACCGATCGGTAGTCGTCGTGTAACAAAGCGCTATAGTTATATGCTTACGTGTCAACGCGTCGTGTTCGTACAAACGCCGGCAAACAAGCGAAACGGCTGCACGGTCTCTTGCGTCTTGTATGTACGGTAACACACATACCAATACGACGTCGGACATACCGGTAAACGGAACCGTTCTTCGCCGTTGGTTATCATTTTCCTCCATCCAATAATCAAATCGGAATAAAAAAGACCGAACCCGGTTTTCTTTTCTTGGAACAAAAGAAAAAAAAACGAGAAATAAGCAAGAAAACGGTTTTCCTTCTTACCTTTCTTTTTATAGTCGCCGAAATAGAAGAAAACAACCGGCGGTATGATCCGAAACGGAACGGGATAGGTCCAGTAATGAAACGAACCGAGTCGAGTATGAACTGGATCGAGAAGACATAGTAGAGAAGAAGAAGACGAAGAGAGATCGCACACAGAAAAAAAAATTGGAGAAAAGCTATGAAAAAGCTTTGTAGTAGAATGAAGCTAAGAGAATAAATGAACGGTCGAGATTGGTTTGAAAGATAAGATCTGACGATTGATAATGAAAGTAGTAGATCAAGCTCAACTCTATAATTTAAAAATAGAAGAAATAAATGAAAGTGACGGAATAATATAATACAATGGATTTAATATAGATGTAATAATTTGGGTGGAATATGACGTGGAAGTAATTGATTGGTTAATTTAACTGTATTATAGTACTTTTTAGTGCAGTAGATTCCTGCTATCTTATGCGACAAATCTATAACGGTAAGAAAAAGTTGATGTAAGATTTTTTATTTTTTGGATAAATGTAAATTCTTGTTTGATTAATTAAATTATTTACTGTTTTAAGTTTAAAAGGTTTTACATATTTTTTTTGAATTAAAAAATTAACTCATGTGATTGCCATCATAAAGCTTTTTTTAATTTTTTTTCAATAAAATCAACTTATTTTGTTTTTTCTCTAAAATATTTAATACAGAAGTCGATAATTAAGTTTGCTGAAATTAAAATTTTACCATTGAATCAAAAGTTAATGTGCAATTTGATCATTTACTAGCATTGTATTCGATTCAATAGTTACATTGAATCGCGATTAATCAGACATTGAGTTAAGTCAAATCTATAATTAGAAAATAAAACTTTCCCCACATTATTTTCTCCGTCTATAAAACTTGAATCCCGAAAATTCTTTGTTTTCAACTTTTTATTTGTCTTTAATCTTTGATCCATACAATCAATTAGTGGCTTTTAGAATTTAGATAGAATTGTGTGGGTAAAAGAATATGTAAATAAAATTATATGAATTTAAAATTATATTAAAAATAATAAAATAAACTAAATTTGGAATAAGAATAAATAAAGTAAACATTGCCATATCTTTGAGTTAATTTAGTGGGAAAAATTTTAACTTTATAAAAGTATTTAACCTAAATTATTCACTTTTAGCAAATTCTTAATTTTAGAATCTTTTTTGACAAAATAAAATTCCTTTCTTACTATTATTTTATTGTATTTTTAATATCAATAATTACTTTGATGGAAATTCTAGTATTTAATTATATATAAAAAATGATAAACTAATTATTATATAAACCAACCAGTTTTGAAAATAATTTTAAAATGTTTTTAATTGTAGTACATAATAATTATGGCAAAGTGGAGGCAGTATATTTTAATAAATCTGCTAATAATTTATTTAATGTTTGAAACAAAGTTCTCTCTTTGTTTTTTTTTTTTAAGACAAAGATGTCCACTCAAGGCTTATAATACTTTTTTTTTAAAATTTATTTATGCAATTTGATCCATTTTTTTAATAATTTATTTAAAATAAAATAAGCTAAGTGGGAAATCAAACTTGTCCTATCATGTCTAACAATGGTTCCACTACTTTCCATAAAGGAAAATGATTTTGTTTGCATTTTTTTTATTTTTTATGGTATTTTAACTATAAAAAAATTTTGAAGGGTTAATTATGCTTTCAGTCCCTATGTTATTTGCATGTTTAAAATTTAATATTTTTACTTTTATTTTTAGGAATTTAATCATTCTACTCTTGATTTGAAATTCAACTGCTGTAACACCCCAAATCCGGCCTAGACGTTATGGAGGAATCTGGCGATATCACAAGGAATAAAATTTTGAAAACTAATATATTACATTAGAACCGCGTTCATTTATTACTCTTATTATCTCTCATTAATTCCAAAATCTTTAATCGTTTAACCGATTATTTTAACATAATTCATTGTGGAAGCTTTTTAAAACAGTTTAAGTAATCGTGTATTTTTTTGATAAAACATTTGTTTTTTTTTAATACCAAGGTTTCCTACAACTAGCAGTTAAAAACCCATAAAGTAAAAAAACAAAAACAAAAACAAAAACTCCAAAACCAAACAAAAGTCCAATTTACAACCCAAAAGTTAAACCAATAAAAATAAAATAGAATTAAAACCAAGAATCATATTTAAATCCATAACAGTCCCAAAACCACGGTCACCGTCAAGTTCTCTGCCGCACCGATCCGTCTAATTCTGGGGATTACTTGCGCACATTTAAACAAAAGGGTGAGTTTACGTAAACTCAGCGTGTAATCCCTCAGAAACAAACAATAGCAAGCACAGTGCACAGCCAAAACAGTCTTGGGCCTAAGCCCTTTCCAGTATCAGTAATAGTTTGGGCCTTAGCCCATCTCAATATAGTATTAAATATGCAGTAGGGCCTTAGCCCATCACAATATCAGTTGCAGTCATGCAATATTCAGTAACAAAGTCCTACCCAACTAGCCCCTACACACCATCTCCGTCCAACCTTACACTCCATGTGGGGATTAAATCAACCCACCCATCCTTACACTCCAGGTAGTATCGAATGCGGCATAAACAATAGTTTGCAGCTGTGCTGCCAGTATATTAGGCTAAAGAACTTTTCAGTACACTTCTTCCAAATCATATCATCCCAACCCAATGCAATGCAACATACAATAGATGACATGCTATCAAGTGATTACCAGTACATACACTAAATTCAGTTTACATGCAAATTATTAACATGCTCGGTACAAATATCATAAAATCATAATCATGCTTTCAGGTGTTTAAGTAGTGCTTACCGACCCTATAGTAGGTTTATAGTCGTCTTCGGCAACCCGTGCAACCTTAAAAATCAATTCAGTAAAAATGGGCTCACACGGCCATATGGCCTGCCTGTGTTGGCCCACATGCCTGTGTGGCCCACACGGCCCAAATTTGTCTTGGCCGTGTGGATCACACGGCCTAGCCCAGAATCTCACACGCCCGTTTGGACTACCCGTGTGGGTCCACACGGCCCAAATCAGCCTAACCGTGTGTCGTACACGGCCTACCTGGCCATCACATGGCCTACCTGGCCATCACACGGCCGTGTCTTGTGGGCACGGCCTGGCCTTGTCGACCACATGCCCGTGTTAAGTCGCATAGCCTACCATACAGCCGTGTGGTGTCAACAGAAAACACGTTTTCTTGCGATTTGGGTACACATCTGGTTTCGATTGATGCTAAAAAGATCATTGAGCACTCCAGAACCTAAAAATTGATATTCCAATGCCCAAAATCAGTGTTAAAACGAAAATAAATCGCGATGTTAAACCCAATACCTTCAAAAACCCTACCTTAAATCGAGTAACAACGTTTCCACACCACTTCAACGCCGATCGACACACTTCAGCCCTTTAACCTTCACCATAACAAACGAGTCCCAAAAATCACTAACCCAAAATCAAAGTAACTGTACTTACTATACATACTGAGACTTACCAAACCCGCGTGAGCACCAAGTACGTTGCAAAACAAGAAAAGAAGGAACGAATTCAGAAAAAGAAGAAAAAGAGAAGAGGGGAGGACAGAAGGTTTGGAGAAGGAGAGAAAACCGAAACTTGTTTTTGTTGGGGAGAGGAAAAATGAATAGATTTTTTTGATAATCCCCCTATCATCTCCCTAAATCTCTCCCTACTAACCCACACAAACTCCACTACTCAAAGTCCCACCACGACACAACTCCTAACCGAAACTTAGAGCAAAAACATTACCCACGCTCACGCACCACTTAACCACCAAACCAGCAGGCCTATTCTAATATGTTTTTACAAACAATCAAATAAAAGCTTATTGGTCAAGGTCAAGGCTTTATTTAGAAAAATATCAAAATTCACCTAAGACAATGATTGAACTTGGGACCTCCCACACATACCTAAAACACTTAACCACTGAAGCAGATGCACATTTATGTCACACATACACAAAAATAAAAATTAAAAATTTAGAGCGTTACAACTACTATCACAACTAAAGGACTTCCGTTAAATTGGATCGTTCATCATTAAAAAAATTTACTCTCGTGATTAATTTTAAACCACATAGACGTTCACTTTCTTCTTCCGAAACAATATTGAAAACCATTGCAACCCAAATTTAGATTCGAAAAACCTTCCTAATCCAGATTCAACCTTTTATATTTTTAACAAAAAAAAAGTGATATTTATCTTTATATATTTTTTTTACCATCCAAAATTATTTATTAGTTGTTGCTATTCCAAAAACAGCTAAAAAGAGTATAAGATTTTTTACTAAAACATTATAAAATTAATAATTATTTACCAAAATACTCTTTTAAACAATAATTTATTTTTTTATATTTTTTATATCTAATTTGAGATTCTCAATATGACAGAGATTATTTATATACATCCTTATCATCACCGATGATTGATTATTTGGGGCAAAAAAATTTACTTCCCAATTTCCAAATCATCATGGTGACAATTTTATGCTAAACCTACTAATATATTAATCATTTGCTAAATTAAGGTTATATGCCCAAAAAAATTAATCAAGTGGGTCATATTCTTTAAACTTAGGGAAATAAATTAATTTTAGAAACTGTGGGTGAAAGTGTGTCTAGATAGGCGCGTTTTTTCTCAACCCTAACTCTTAAAACAAAAATCCCTAAAAATTTCTTCTTCTTTTTTTTTATCAAGGATAAAGAAAGGAAAAGAAATCGTGTCTAGTTGGGCGTGCATTCTTGCCAACTAAGAGGAAACTGCGCTCAGCTAAACACGTTTTTTCTCAACCCTAAAATAAAAATCTCTAAAAACCTTTTTTTCTTTGAGAATAAATAAAAGAAAAGAAAGCGCGTCCAGTTAGGCGTGCTTTCCTGCCAACTAAGAAGAAAGTGTGCTCAGCTAAACTCGTTTTTCATGCGTCAACCTATTTTCTTAAATTAAAAAAAAAAGACTTATTTTACAAAAAAATAATTTTAAACACTTATTATTTAAATAAATAATTTATTTTTATAATATTTAAGTAAAACAGTAAAGTAAAAAAGAGAATAGAGTCACATCCCAATCAAATCCAAAAAGTTGAAATAGGAAAGATACTTTTGGCAGCCGATAATCATAAAAAGGCCAAATTTGCAGCAATATTTTTTATTTAACTTGCATTAATTTCAAAGCTTTGCTAATAATTATTTAAAGTTAAATATAGAACTAGTTTGGTATTAAATCTAATAATCAGTCATTTAGTCAAAATCCTTTATATGTTAATTAAAAAATTATTTTTATATAAATAACCTTTCAAAGTGAGTTAACAATATTCTATTGCTAAATCCAATTTATTTCAATATTATGATTTATTTAAGTTGATATTGATTTATTTTAATATTTTATCAAATGTTGAAAGCTCATACATCACAATGATAAAATAATCTGAATTCGTCGAGTTCAATTTTGATTCGATTTTATAAAAGTTTATTCTTTCTCAAATCAAGTTCGAGGATGAGAATGATGAGTTTTTAATTAAAATTTTTTTATTGGGTTGAATTTATATCAATCCCGCACAATTTCGTAATAAAAAGATATTAACATATTCTTCTTTTAATTTTGTGCTATTTTGAAATAAATATTTATTTAATATTGTAAAAAATAATATAATATAAATATGTATAATATTTCGAGACAAGTCAGATTAGAGCTGGAAATTTTTCTTTTTTCAAGGTCAAAGTCGAGTATTAACATTTTAAATAGAATCAAGTTTGGTGTTGGACTAAGGAACTGAGACATAAAAATCAAGTCGGGTCAAGATGTGCAAAAAAAAACCACTCACCTTACTTCATTATCATTCCTACTCATACGACTATATTGAAATTACAATAAATATAAATTGTTATTCAAATTTTTATAAAATATTAACACGATTTTTTTTTGAAGTTATAAATACAAATGCAATTGTAAATAGAAATTTACAAATTCAAATTCTTATTATCAAATTCTTTTAGTATAACCATAAGCGTTCTCCTCCAGTTTACAATCGAACCGAAGACTCTAAAATTCGAACCCAATTCATATACCCGAGAAAAAAAAATCAGCTCTACTTTTTCTAGCCATCTATTAATATTTTTATCAAAATTAACTATTATAAAGTATGATTTTATTATTATAAATTTAAATAAACTAAAATTATAAAGTGAAATTCGAATTCTTATTTCAATCTTATCATAATTTGATATGGAACATACAAATTTCTACATTATTTACTTTCTATTTTTAATTTATAAAAATATAAAAGAATAATTATTCATAAAAAACAAGAGCAGTGTGACAAAAGTTAACTGATGGCAGTTGGCAAGATCATGTGACAGCTGTAATGTAAATAGTGGTTGCGGGCTGCATAAAAGTCAACATTAAACACTGCAGCTGCTTTTGAGGTCATGTGATAATCATATGACGACTTAATGTTAAATGGCCTAATTCTGATTTTAGTCCCTCAATTTTAATTTTGACTTGATTTTGCGTCTATACTTTTATAATATTATAAGTCCAAATCGATAATTAAGTTAATTGAAACCATTAAAAAATTATTAAGTATTGAATTGACATATAATCTAGGTTAAAATATGTTATAGTCCCTATATTTTTCGTATTTCAAAATTTGAGTCAAACTATTAACACTATTATTTTTTTTTAAATTTGTTGGTGTGACATTTAAAAATAGAAAAAAATACCCACTCGATAGCCGTGTTAATTTAAAAAATGACATTGTAAGAATTTAGCAAAAAATTTAACAATGTTAACAGTTTGATCTATTATTGATTGTACGATGTAATGAAAATATATAAAAACGTTAATGCCATCGTTTTAACGGCAACAACTAACTTTATAAATGTAGATAATCAAATTATGTCAAAATTAAAATAGGGGATTAAAATCTCAAAGTTTAACATAGGGATTAGATCCAAAGTTAAGACCATGTTAAATTACGTACGTAGAGGGTAAGTATGCACGTGGCAGCCATCAATTGGATGTTTATTTTTGTCTATTTTGATTAGGATCAGAAATCACCTGAAAATGTCTGGTACTATATTAAATAAGAAATGCCAAATTGTCAATAAAATTAGGTAAATTGCCAAAAAAAAAAAAAGAAGAAGAAAAAGTACTTCATTTTATATAATACAATTTTTTTTCTTAAATTACACATAAATATATTTTACATAAATAAATTAAAGTAAATATTATTTTAAAAATATAACTAAATACTCATATAAAAATAAATATTATATATTTGTTTACACTACTGTTGTTGACATCAGTGAAATATATTTTATTAATATAATACATATTAAAATATCCATTTACTTGACTATTTTTATTATTTAAATATTATAATTTGTAGGCACTAGCTAGGGTTTATTAAAGAATATAAGTAGATTATGAATTCTAGCCTACTTGGGATTTTAATTTATTAAAAAAAAAATCAACTAAATGTCTACTCTATCTAATAAATGAACCTATAGAATATTTTTAATTCTCATAGTTGTTTTTAATTAAATCAAAACACGATTAAATTAATAACTGAAATATATAATAAATCTAGAAATGATGGTCTCTATATAATTTATGAGAAATTATTTTATGATTCTTTCCCACCACATAATATGCGGTTCGTTTCCAATTATTTAATGACATTGAGTTTGAAGTTTAAGATTCAATAGTAGAATTCAGAGTTCTGGGTTGAGAGTTTTAGAGTTTAAGAGAAAATATTACGAAAATTATGTGTAAATAATATTTTAATTTTTTTTGTCAAAATGGGAAATTTTAATTCAAGAAGTTAAGAATAGGTGTAAGTATTTAATTGTGAAAAATCAATTCCATTGATAGGTATGTAATTATGAACATAGTCATCAACCTTTCATTAATAATAATCAACCAACTAATAATTATCCTAATTGCTTTTGACTTTTTTTAGCATTAGCTATTTGTCATTATTTATAAATCATCCCATTGATATTTTATTATTGGCAAAATTGTCAACAAAAATATATAAAATCATTATTTAAAAATTTTAATAAAATAATAATATATGGCATATGAATATTCTTGTAAAAGGTATAGAAGATTCAATTTTCAAAAATCAAACAACTTGTGAACACCATCTGTGATAATAAACGTTATAATAAATGTAGATAATGACGGTAGAACAATCATAAAGCAATAATAATAATAAAGAATATATAGATTTTATGTTGGAACCTTTTCGAGGAAAAATCATGGGGAGGGGAGAAGAAATTCATTCATGTTAAAAAACGAATGATACAATAAGAGTTTTGACTATATCTATTTAAGGGTTGGAAACTTTTATTCTAGTCAAAGCCAAATACAAGAAGAACAATTCTATATGGACTCAACTTGTGTTGTTCCACCTTTCGCCTTTTATTTCTTAAACAAGTGACTGAATCTAATTTAAAATTTTAAATAAAAATAATTTATTCATGAAATAGTAATTCGAGGTGAACAAACTTGAATTTGAAAAAAAAAATATTCATGAAATAGGATTTTAAATTTTTTTACTCATTTTGGGTTTAGATCATTTAGGTTTGGGCCATTTTGGGTTCAAATCAATTTTTGCATTTGAGTTGCTTTGTATCGGGTTAATTTGAATTTTAAAATTTTTAAGTTATTTCGAGTTCAAGATCAGGTTCAGATCATTTGGATTTATTAATCGAATTCTTTTACATTGAATTATTTATTCAAAACATTTCAAATTCAGTCAAGTTAAAACAAAACAAATTGAGTTTGAATTCAATAAACATGTTTCACCGACGAAAATGTACAAAAAAAGATAATAATGTAAAAATGAAAAGAATGGTACATAAAATGATGTGAGGACCAAAGGATTAAGGGCCCCAAATGGACAAGAATTAAGTTAAATATGGACTTCATGGTCCTTAGCTTTACCAACAATATGGTCCCTCTCCCTCTACTTGCCTTTCATATAATATATAGATATAAAATGAACATCTAACAGTTAACAATGGCCCTTTTTTCAATGAAAGATTAAGACATTTCAACTTCCTTTGCTTACCTTTGATTTCACTTCAAACATCTTGTCCTTTAATCAATCAAGCTTTCACTTTCTTTTTTTTTCAAGTCCTTCCCTTTTTTAAATACCCTTATTATTAATATAAAGTAATATTTAATTCTTGAATTTCATAATTTTATCGTTTTAATTTTTAAAATTGTTTTTGAATTTACATTAGTTCTAGAACTTAATTTTCTTTTTTATTGATCTTCAAACTTCAATTTTAATAAAGTATGATGATGTGACCGTTTACGATTATGATGTATCATTATTTGAAATTTTTTTATATATTTAAAATTTTTAGATAATAATATGGTAAAATCTCAAATTGTCATCTCATCATAACTTAATAGAATTCAAATTTAGGACTAAATAGGAGAAATTTGTTAAATGTTGAGACTAATGTGGACCAAAAAGAAATTAACGATCAAATTGAAAAATATTATCAAATTTAAGGACTCGGTATTACTTTATCATTTATTGTTTTAAGAATCCCTTCCTAACCCTTAAATAAGAGAACAAAACCCACTTAAATAAAATAAAAAACAACAATAACTTTAAGGCAAACTTTTATTTTTTCTTCATTCTTTATTATTATACTTTAATTTTTTTCTTTAAAAAGTCATATATATATTTATATTATTATAATTTTTTTGAATTAGTATTGCGAAATAGTATAATATTAACTCAATTAGAGAGGTATAAAAAATTTATAAAATAAAAAAACAAATGAAGTAATAAGGATATTTAAGTTTTTACAAAAAAAAAATTATATTTTAAATTTTAATTAATAAAAAATTTATAAAATAAAAAACAAATGAAGTAATAAGGATATTTAAGTTTTTACAAAAAAAATTATATTTTAAATTTTAATTAATTTTATATTTTTAACCACCGAAATTACTTTTTATGTACTATTTTTAAAAAAACTAAAAATAAATTTATTTTAATAATTTTTATTATTTTTCACTTGCATTCTTAATTTTTATTTTTATTTTTTCACACATAAAGTGAGTTTGTTATTTTCTAATATACATATATTTGCATGTATAGATACAAGTTTCAAATAAAAGTATGTTAAACAAAAAATTCGAATATATTTCAAATGCACTACATTAATGTTTATTAATTTTAACATATTCATTAGCATTATATATATATATATACATATATTGTTTTGAGTATTTTTTTCCTATCTCTCTAAGATAGTGGTGTGTATATTTATATGATATGAGTATGTTCATTGATATGACATACTGGGTAGGTTTTATACATACAAACACATATCTTACTCTAGACTTAACATGTGTTTATACGGTTCCATGCACGTGTAACTTCGCAAGATAAGCCTCAAGCTCAATAGAATCCGGCCCAAACCCATTTGGGTATTTAGGTAGGGTAAAGTCAAGAATGTTACTGTTGTGGATCAAAATTAAATTGTAAAATTTTAGAGGGTCAAAAACAGAATTATCATTCTATTAATACTAGGGGCCAAGGCTCTTGCGTATCCTCTTTGTGCCACCTTTGTATTTAAGTTTTTAATGGACCCTAGTTTCGGATTCATTAATTAAAAATAATAGATGCAATTTAATATGGATCCAAAGTCTAATTAAATGATAATAAATAATACATTGATAATGAAAATATTATTAATAAAATAATTATTATATTATATTATTGATTTCATAGATTTAAAAAATATGAAAAATATTTTATCAACAAAAAGAAAACATAGATAATACAAAATACTAATTATTAATTGATCAATTTTAATCTTAATTTCTCGAATAGATATGAGTCATACTATTTGTGGAGCTGAGAGTATAAAAAAAGCCGATGCCTCAAAATCTCGCTTAAAATAGGAAAGTACTATTTTTAATACCATTAAGCCTATGTTATATTGTATTAGTTTTTCTTACCCGCTTCGCACGGTTAATTGTATCTATTAATTAATATTGTATTAAATTGTATTGTATTTTTTTATAAATTTTATTAATAATATGAGAAATAATTTAATAAATTTGTATTATTGGACTAACTGTGTAAAACATATATTTGAATTTGTAATATAAAAGATATTAGTAATTTTTTATAAAAAATAATTATATAGATTTATATTTTATTATATAAATCATACATAATGATAACTATTAAACAATAATTATTTTATGATAATATATTTTTTATTAAATTTTTTTTCTAGTAATATGTTAAATTATATTAATATATTTAAAACTGTTTATTTAATTTATTATTTTAGAAGTTTTTTTTCCATTTTTTAAAAATTGTTGTAATTATTATTTGTTATTAACCAATATTTTAAAAAAAATCATTTCCTTAAACATTAGTAATGGGTTTTGTAGAAACAATTTAAAAAACATTTAATTATTATAAATGTGTTTTCAAAAAATGTTTTAAAAAGTATTTCTATGTTTTATTTCATGGTATAATAATTTTTCAAGCAATAATACGTTCTATTTCAACCACTTTAATAGAAATTTTATGTTTAAAAACAATATTTTAAATTAATTTTTAACCCTAATTAAAATCAGTTTAAAATTAAAAACATTATTATTTAAAATTCAAATTGTATATTTATTATTATTTTTTCTAAAACAGTGTTTTGAAAATTATAAATTGATTGGTTTATTAAAAAAGTAAGCAATGTTTAAACAATTGGATGCTAAATCTAACAATATTTTAAATTGTGTGTTAACTCTATCCTTTTTGAAAACATACAATCATATTGGTATTAAGAAAATTGAAGAAATTCTTGTTTGGAATTATATTGCATGGAGTGTGTGGAAACGTAGTAACAATGTGATCTTTAATGGTGGAACACACGAGGTTACGTATGAGGTTGCCGGTATTCTAGCTTATGGAAATCAATTACAATGGTCAACAGAAGAAGGTGTCAGAAGAATGATTTGCAGGCAACCACCGTCTAAAGAGTGGTGTAAGCTGAATACGGATAGGGCTAAGCACTTATTGACAGGTAGAACCTCAGTTGGTGGGTTGGTACGAGACCACAAAAGTAAATGGATTACTGGGTATAGTAGAAATATTGGTATATATTCTACAGTTGATGCAGAACTTTGAGCTATCATAGATGGTTTGGATATATCATGGAGGAGAGGCATAAAGCAACTAATGACGGAGAGTGATAGCTTAGTTGCAGTGAATACAATTAGTGGTCAATCCGAGGAGGTTGGGTCAAATTTGGTGCGAATCATCAGAGAACAACTAGCAAGGAATTAACACATAAATGTATCATATACTCCACGCTCAATGAATACGATTACAGACTCTATGGCAACTTTAAGTAGGAACGATTTTGTTGGTTTGAAAATTTATGAGTATCCTGACAACAAATTGCTATGAGAGTGTTACAAGAAAGCGTTCGCAACTATTAAAAAATTAATCATGGCTAATTATATTTAGCTTCTTTATTTATCAAAAAAAATTAAAGAAATCTAAACAATTAATAAAACAAAAAAAAAATGATGCATATTGATGTTAAGTAATTTAAAGCTTTCATTCATTTGAAGTAATAGATTTGTATTAATTATAAAAATTAATACTAACAAATAAATTTATATAATTTTTATTTATTTTTTATGCACCCTATTATACACTTGTCAAAACTTCGGCTGACTTGTGGAGTCTAAAAATCTCCACCGGCAATATATCAAATAAATTTATATATATATGGGTGATTATTTGGTACACTAACAATATATTTTTTTATTCCACAAGTAACTTTATTTCATAAGATGAAAAATTTTTAAAACAAACACTAATCCCGAAGACAAAGTTTTCTAACTAAAATATAAAATTCCCCCAAAGCTTTCTCAAAACTTTCTCTTGATTTTCTCTCTAATGTTGTGTTATGATCACCTATTTTAGGGATAGACTAAAATTATAAGATTAATTTGACTGAAGTATCTTTGGAGCAATTAGAGTTCAACTAGAATAAGATAGCATAATTTAACTAAGAGAGTAAACCCATTTATGTGAGGAACACGTCGCGTCATTGCGACATCGTATGTCTCCTCATTAGGACGTCGTCATGGCGATGTCCTATGTCACGTGATCACATTATCGATTCTACTTTAATTCTGATTTGACTAAAAAAATGTGAGATCCACTCCAATATATATATAATATTTCTTAGTTAATTGAGGATTATGAAAAAGCAAAAAGGTTGCTTAGGTGAAAAATAAAATTAATTAACTCTAGAAATGGTAACTATTGGAAATCGCAAGTTAATTTGATGTGAAAGAAATCTTTTCCCTTGTTCAGTATGACCATCCAAGGTTTAATGGTATGACATAATTTTCACCTTTGAATTAAGTCATCAATTTTAACTACTAAGCAAAGTTTTTTTTAACCCCAACCAAAAAAAGTAAAAGGGGGGGTGTTCCAACAAGAATATCATCTTTTTTAAGGCATAAAGTTTAAGGTCCCTAACTTCACTACAAGCACCAACAATTCTCACCAATCAACCTAATAAAAGTGGAGTTTTCAAACTTAATTTTTATTATGTTGTAATTTAATTGTAATTGGATCTCAATGAAATAATTATTAGTGTTACTGTAACACTCGAAATCTAGCCTAGACGTTATGGTCGAATATGGCGATGTCACATGGTAGCGTGCTTTCAAAATAAATGAGTTGTCGTAAAAACCTCTTTCCTAATTAGCCTAATTACAAAATCTTAGGTTAATTCTAGGATGCATCGTTCATTTCAAAACATAGTTCATTATCACAAAAGTATTCTCTTTCAAAACGATATTAATTTTCAAAACGTCGCTTATTGCGGAAGCTCTTTAAATCAGTTTGCATATTTGAGTGTATTATGTTAAAGCATTTGATTCGTTTTGAAAACTCGACTAACCCTACTACTAGCAGTTGTAAATCAAAATATTAGAAAACCCAAATTAACCATGAAACTTCAAAAAGGCCATTATTATAGTAAAATACCCCAAAATAAAATCAAAATTATAATTAAGTACTAAAATGGAATGAAATGGGTCGTGTGGCCACCGCAGAGTCCTCTGCCGCACCGATCCGCCTATGTTTAGGGATTTCCTGTACAATTAAAACAGAAGGGTGAGTTTACGAAAACACAATGTGAAATCCCATATAGAACAAACAGACATATAGAAGGCAATCATAGTTTGGGTCTAAGCCTTTTTCAGAATCAATGATAGAACCAGTATAGGGTCTAGCCCATCTCAGTATAGAGGCAGTCATGTATTTGGGCCTTGGCCCATTACAGTATCAGTAATCCGGATAGTATCAAAATATGCAGTAAACAAGTCCTACCCAGCCAACCTTTACACTCCATCTCTGTCCAACCCTACACTCTATGTGGGGATATAATCAACCCACCCATCCCTACACTCTAAAAAGTACCAAATGCAGCACTAAACAGTAGTTTACAGCTGAGCTGCCAGTAAGTTAGGCTTGAAGCCTTTCAGTACACTTCCTCCGATCTATATAAACCCATCCCCATGCAATGCATCATACAATCATGTCATGCCAAATCATGGTATCATATATGTATTCAGTATAGTTTTAACAGCATGCTCAAAATACAGTCGTACATGTATATATATAAGGTACGTGGATATAATAGTCATTCAGTCAATTAGGGATCTAGGTAATCTTATCAACCCTACAATAGGTCCACAGTCGACCCGGGCGACCCGTGCAACCTTAGCAGTCAAACAGTGAAAATAGGCTTACAAACCCGTGTAATTTGCCCATGTAGGCCCGGCCCTCCAAGCCCAAAATGGCCTTAGCCGTGTGGATCACACGGCCTAGCCCAATAATCTCAAACGCCCGTGGGGCCCACACGGCCCAATTCAGCCTGGCCCATGAATCACACATGGCCTGCCTCGTCAATCCCACGCCCGTGTCCGATCACATGGCCTACCACATAGGCGACCGCATGCCCATGTGGTGTCGATTTTCATGTTTTCAGGCTTTTCACCTATTTCCATTTCGAGAGTCATGTTTACACACCTGGTTTCGATTCGCTGTGAAAACACTATTGAGCACTCTGGGACCTACAATCGACAATAAAAAGCCTGACATCAATGATACTCTACAGAACTAAACAAAGTTTATAATGTGCCAAACAAATTCCATCACCAAAACCTTACCTTCGAGACCGAGCAACCCCTAACTGCGGATCCGAACAAGATAAGTCACCACTTCCACAATTCGCTGCTGACAATTCTGGATAGACCCAATATTAACATCAATTCCCATTTTATAACTAAGAGAAAAGAAAAACTTTCCCCTAACTTCACCAAATATAGCCACCTTACCTACCAAATGAGTAACAGCAGAACCACACCACTCCAATGCTAACCAAATCACTCTAACCCTTAACCTTCATCAATGAAACAGTCGATCGATTCACCAAAAATCCATAAACCAAAATACATCACAGTTACAACACTTACCAACAACAAAAGAGCCAGAACAGAGGTCAGAAGTTGCGGTAACGAGAAAGGGATTAAGGAAGGAATGAATTAAAAGAAGAAACCAAAGCAGTGAAAAGAAAAAAATTTCAACAGGCAGTCGGCAGTAACAAAAGAAGACAATGATAGTCGGCAAGGGAGGAGGAGGAGGGAAAGGTTGCCATAGGGAAGAACAAAGCTAAAAGGGAACAAAAGAAAAAACAAAGAATCACCTAGCCAAATTCGACAAAGGAAAATAGTAAGATGATGAACGACATACTTGAGGGGAGGGGAAACTAGCGTAAAAAAATAGGAAAAAGTATGGGGAACCGAATTTTTTGAAAATGATAACAATAATCAAAATAAAATAACAATAATCTGGATAATAAGAGAATTCCCTTATTTTGCTCCTCAATCCCACAAAATACTCACATTATCCATTAATTTCCTCCACTAAACCATCCATCACACTCCCATTCACCTTCAAACTCCCCAAACCATCCACCAAAAATCCTTCAACAATCAAATTTAAACCTCACTCAAACACTACAGCATTTTGGTCAACCTACAACACTCACACGACACAAGCAGTAAAAAATAAATCCTTTGTTCGCGCAGAGCCTCGAACCCTAGACCTCCAACCACTTAACACTCCACTTAACCACCAGACCAGCAGACCCATTCTGATATATTTTAGCAACATTTAATTAAAAGCTTACTGATTAGAGATAGGGGTTTATTCATTTAAAAACAAAAAATTTTGCCCAAGCCAAGGCTTGAACCCAAGACTTCTCAGACACTTCCAGAACACTTAACCACTGAAGCAGATAGATATTTGTGTTACAAACATACAAGAATAATTATAAAGGATTTTTTTTGGTGGGGTTACAACTCTACCCCCTTAAAGAAAATTTTGGCCTCGAAATTTTACCTGATCAGAACACATGAAGATACTGCTGTCGCATCGCATCCTCAAGCTCCCACGTGGCCTCCTCAGAACTATGATTACGCTAAATAACCTTAACCAGTGGGATGGAATTTCTTCTTAGAACCTTTACATTGCGATCTAATATTTGGACTGGCTCCTCCTTAAAGGTCAGATCTGGCCTAACCTCGATCTCCTCAACAGAAACGATATGCGTTGAATCAGAGCGGTAGCACCTCAACATTGAGACGTGGAACATATCGTGAATTCGCTCCAACTCTGGAGGTAGTTCCAACTGATATGCTACTGGCCCCACTCGTTTCAGAATGCGATAAGGCCCAATAAATCTAGGGCTCAGCTTACCCTTACGACCAAACCTCAGTACTTTCTTCCATGGTACGTTGAGAAAAATGAAGTCCCCCACTAAATACTCTATCTCTCGATGCTTCAGGTCTGCATAGGACTTTTGTCTGTCAGATGCCGCTTTCAGTCAGTCTCAAATCAATCTAACTTTATCCTTCATATCAGAAACTAGTTTAGGGCCCAGAACATGTCGCTCACCCAACTCAGTCCAACACGAAAGTGTGCAACACTTACAACCATATAGTGCCTTGTAAGGTGCCATTTGAATGCTAGACTGATAACTGTTGTTATAAGCAAACTCTACTAGTGGCAAGTAATCCTCCCAACTGCCTCGAAAGTCAATCACGCAACTTCTCAATATGTCCTCCAGTATTTGAATCACCCTCTCAGATTGACCCTGTTTAAGGATGGAACGCAATACTGAAGTCCAACCTTATACCCATAGCTTCATGTAGCTTCTTCTAGAACCGAGACGTGAAGAAAAGATCCTTATCAGATATCATCAAAATCAGTACCCCATGCAGTCTCACTATCTCAGACACATACAGTTTAGTCAGCTTCTGCAAAGAATAGTCAGTACGAACCGATATGAAGTGGGCAGACTTGGTCAATCGATCAACGATGACACATACAGAATCCTTTTTAATAGATGTGAGGGGTAACCCACTAACGAAGTCCATAGTTACACGCTCTCACTTCCAAAGTGGAATCTTAACTGGCTGCAACAATCCTGAAGGTAATTGATACTTAGCCTTAACCTGCTGGCATGTCAAACGCTTGGCCACAAATTCAGTAACCTTTCGTTTAAGACCTGGCCACCAGTATAACTCACGAAGGTCTCGGTACATCTTGTTTCCGCCAGGATGCATAGCATAAGGGCTACTATGCGCCTCTCTCAGTATAGACTACCTCAATTCAGTATCTTTTGGTACACAGATTCTCCAACGAAAACAGAGCACCCCTTCGCTATCAGTCCAAAACCCTAGGCATTCCAACTCTCAACCTGTAGGAAATGAAGCCCAATGACTCATCCTCCATCTGTTTACTCTTAATTTGCTCTATCTACGTCGATTTAACTTGAAGTTCGGCCAACAGACTACCATCATCAAATAAATTGAGATGAGCAACCATCGCTCTCAGATCTGTCACAGCCCTACGGCTCAGTTCATCAGCCACCACATTGGCCTTGCCAGGGTGGTATTCAATCGTACAGTCATAGTCTTTAAGCAGCTCAATCCATCTATGCCGCTTAAGATTTAGCTCCTTCTTAGTGAGGAGATACTTGATACTCTTGTGATCAGTATAGATGATACAATTTTCACCGTACAAATAATGCCTCTAAATTTTCAGTGCGAATACCACTGTGGCCAACTCCAAGTCATGCGTCGCATAATTTGCCTCATGAGTCTTAAGCTGATGAGACGCATAAGCTACTACCTTACCCTCTTGCATCAACATACATCTCAAACCAACATGTGATGCATCGCTGTAGACAGTGAACTCTTTCTCAGACTCAGGCTGTATCAAGACAAGGGCCTCAGTCAGTATGGTCTTGAGCTTCTCAAAGCTCTCTTGCTGCGCATCAGTCCAATTAAATGGCACACCCTTACGTAGCAGCTTAGTCAAAGGTGTTGCAATAAGTGAAAACCCCTCTACAAACCGTCGATAATTCCCTGCTAGTCCCAGAAAAATGCGGATATCAGATACAGTCTTAGGTTGCTTCCAATCTAAGACAGCCTCAATCTTTCGAGGATCGACTCTAATCTCCTTAGCAGAAACCACATGTCTCAAAAACGTTACTTCATGTAACCAGAACTCACATTTACTGAACTTGGCGTACAGTTGTTTCTCTCGTAGTATCTGTAGAACCACTCTGAGGTGTTCATCGTGTTCATTATCAGTTTTCTAATACGTGTTCATTATCAGTTTTCTAATACACCAGTATATCATCAATAAATACCACTACGAACCGATCCAAATAGGGCTGGAACACTCTGTTCGTTAGATCTATAAAAGCTGCTGGTGCATTCGTAAGTCCAAATGGCATCACTTGGAACTCGTAATGACCGTATCGAGTCCTAAATGCTATCTTGTGCACATCAGTCTCCTTTACCCTCAACTGATGATATGCTAATCGTAGATCAGTCTTGGAGAAAACTGAAGCCCCTCGAAATTGGTCAAACAGATCGTCTATCTTCAGTAGGGGGTACTTATTCTTTATGGTCCACTTGTTCAGTTGACGGTAGTCAATACAAATACGCATGAATCCATCATTCTTTTTCACAAACATCACTGGTGCTCCCCATGGAGACACACTAGGGCAGATGAACCCACAATCCAATAACTCTTGAATCTGGGCCTTAAGCTCCACAAGCTCTTTTGGTGCCATTCTATAGTGGGCGATAGACACCGAAGTTGTACCAGAAAGGATCTCAATGCCAAACTCTACTTCAAGATTCGAAGGTAACCCAAGCAACTTCTCAGGAAAAACATCCGGAAAGTCCTTAATCGTCCTTATATCCTTAACTGAAGAATCCCTTGAATCTAAAACACTGATGTAGACCAGATACGCCTCACATCCCTTATGGACCAACTCCTCAGCCCTCAATGCAGAAATCACATTCGATAAATAGTTTCGACGCTGCCCAATTACGACTACCTCGTTGTCCTCCTCCGTTCTCAGTACAACCCTTTTTGTGGCACGATCTAAGCTCACTCGGTGTTTGACTAACCAGTCTATTCCCAGTATCAGATCAAATTCTCCAAATGGCAGTTCCATCAGATTAGCCCGAAAGATAGCCCCTTGAACCTCTAAAGGAACATCTCTAAACAGTTTGTTAACCCTTATTGAATACTCCAATGGACTTAGTATAGTGACCTGACATGTGTTTATACGGTCCCATGCACGTGTAACTTCGCAAGATAGGCCACAAGCTTAATAGAATCCGCCCCAAACCCATTTGGGTATTTAGATAGGGTAAAGTCAGGAATGTTACTGTTGTGGATCAAAATTCAATTGTAAAATTTTAGAAGGTCAAAAACAAAATTATCATTCAATTAATACTAGGGGCCAAGGCTCTTGTGTCTCCTCTTTATGCTGCCTTTGTATTTAAGATTTTAATGGACCCTAGTTTCGGATTCATTAATTTAAAATAATAGATGTAATTTAATATGGATCCAAAGTCTAATTAAATGATAATAAATAACACATTGATAATGAAAATATTATTAATAAAATAATTATTATATTATATTATTGATTTCATATATTTAAAAATTATGAAAAACATTTTATCAAAAAAAAAAAACATAGATAATACAAAATACTAATTATTAATTGATTAATTTTAATCTTAAATTCTCGAATAGATATGAGTCATACTATTTGTGGAGCTGAGAGTATAAAAAAAGCCGATGACTCAAAATCTCGCTTAAAATAGGAAAGTACTATGTTTAATACCATTAAGCCTATGTTATATTATATTAGTTTTTCTTACCCGCTTCGCATGGTTAATTGTGTCTATTAATTAATATTGTATTAAATTGTATTGTATTTTTTTATAAATTTTATTAATAATATGAGAAATAATTTAATAAATTGTATTATTGGACTAACTGTAAAACATATATTTGAATTTGTAATATAAAAGATATTAGTAATTTTTAAAAAAAAATAATTATATAGATTTATATTTTATTATATAAATCATACATAATGATAACTATTAAACAATAATTATTTTATGATAATATATTTTTTATTATTATTTTTCTAATAATATGTTAAATTATTAATATATTTAAAACTGTTTATTTAATTTATTATTTTAGAAGTTTTTTTTCCATTTTTTAAAAATTGTTGTAATTATTATTTTTTATTAACCAATATTTTTTAAAAATCATTTCTTTAAACATTAGTAATGGGTTTTGTAGAAACAATTTTAAAAAACATTTAATTATTATAAATGTGTTTTTAAAAAATGTTTTAAAAAGTATTTCTATGTTTTATTTCATGGTATAATAATTTTTCAAGCAATAGTACGTTCTATTTCGACCACTTTAATAGAAATTTTATGTTTAAAAACAATATTTTTAATTAATTTTTAACCCTAATTGAAATCAATTTAAAATTAAAAACATTTTTATTTAAAATTCAAATTGTATATTTATTATTATTTTTTCTAAAACAATGTTTTGAAAATTATAAATTGATTGGTTTATTAAAAAATTAAGTATCGTTTAAACAATTGGATGCTAAATCTAACAATATTTTAAATAGTGTGTTAACTCTATCCTTTTTGAAAACATAGAATCATATTGATATTAAGAAAATTGAAGAAATTCTTGTTCGGAATTATTGCATGAAGTGTGTGGAAATGTAGTAACAATGTGATCTTTAATGGTGGAACACACGAGGTTACGTATGAGGTTGCTGGTATTCTAGCTTATGGAAATCAATTACTATGGTCAACAGAAGAAGGCGTCAGAAGAATGATTAGGAAAGTAATCGGATTTGCAGGCAACCACCGCCTAAAGAGTGGTGTAAGCTGAATACAGATGGGGCTCAGCACTTATTGACAGGTAGAACCTCAGTTGGTGGGTTGTTCCGAGACCACAAAGGTAAATGGATTACTGGGTATAGTAGAAATATTGGTATATATTCTATAGTTGATGCAGAACTTTGAGCTATCATAGATGGTTTGGATATAGCATGGAGGAGAGGTATAAAGCAACTAATGGTGGAGAATGACAGCTTAATTGCAGTGAATACAACTAGTGGTCAATTCGAGGAGGTTGGGTCGAATTTGGGGCGAATCATCAGAGAACAACTAGCAAGGAATTGACACATAAAGGTATCATATACTCCACGCTCAATGAATACGATTACAGACTCTATGGCAATTCTAAGCAAGAACGATTTTGTTGGTTTGAAAATTTATGAGTATCCTGACAACAAATTGCTACGAGAGTGTTACAAGAAAGCGTTGGCAACTATTACAAAATTAATCATGGCTAATTATATTTAGCTTCTTTATTTATCAAAAAAATTTGAATAAATTTAAACAATTAATAAAACAGAAAAAAATGATGCATATTGATGTCAACTAATTTAAAGCTTTCATTCATTTGAAGTAATAGATTTGTATTAATTATAAAAATTAATACTAACAAAAATAAATATATATTTTTTTTATTTTCTATGCACACTATTATACACTTGTCAAAACTTCGGCTGACTTGTGGAGTCTAAAAATCTCCACCGGCAATATATCAATTAAATTTATATATATATGGGTGATTATTTAGTACACTAACAATATATTTTTTTATTCCACAAGTAACTTTATTCCATAAGATGAAAAAATTCTAAAACACTAATCCCGAAGACAAAGCTTTCTAACTAAAATTTAAAACTCCCCCAAAGCTCTCTCAAAACTTTCTCTTGATTTTCTCTCTAATGTTGTGTTATGATCACCTATTTTAGGTTGTTATGGCCTATTTATAGACTAAAATTATAAGATTAATTTGACTGAAGTATCTTTGGAGCAATTAGAGTTCAACTAGAATAAGATAGAAGAATTTAACAAAGAGAATAAACCCATTTATGTGGGGAACATGTCGCGTCATTGCGACATCGTATGTCTCCTCATTAGGACGTCGTCATGGTGATGTCCTATGTTACGTCATCACAATATCGATTCTACTTTAATTCTAATTTAATCAAAAAATGTGAGATCCACTCCAATATATATATAATATTTTTTAGTTGAGGATTATGAAAAGCAAAAAGGTTGCTTAGGAGAAAAATCAAATTAATTAACTCTAGAAATGGTAACTACTAGAAATCGCAAGTTAATATGATGTGAAAGAAAATCTTTTCCCTTGTTTAGTATGAGCATCCAAGGTTTAATAGTATGACATAATTTTCACCTTTAAGTCATCAATTTTACTACTAAGCAAAGTTTTTTTTAACCCCAACCCAAAAAAGTAAAAAGGGGGGGTGTTCGAACAATAATATCATCTTTTTTAAGGCATAAAGTTTAAGGTCCCTAACTTCACTACAAGTACCAACAATTCTCACCAATCAACCTAATAAAAGTGGAGTTTTCAAACATAATTTTTATTATGTTGTAATTTAATTGTAATTGGATCTCAATGAAATAATTATTAATGTTACTGTAACATCCAAACCCTGCCTAGGCGCTATAGCCGAATCTAGCAATGTCACATCGTAGCGTTTTTTCGAAATAAATGAGTTGTCGTAAAAACCTCTTTTCTAATTAGCCTCGTTACAAAATCTTATATTAATTCTAGGATGCGTCGTTCATTTTCAAAACGTAGTTAATAATCACAAAAGTATTCTATTTCAAAACAATATTAATTTCCAAAACGTCGCTTATTGCGGAAGCTCTTTAAATCAGTTTGCGTATTTGAGTGTATTATGTTAAAGCATTTCATTCGTTTTGAAAACTCGGTTAACCCTACTACTAGCAGTTGTAAATAAAAATATTAGAAATCCCAAATTAACCATGAAACTTCAAAAAGGCCATTATTACAGTAAAATACCTCAAAATAAAATCAAAATTATAATTAAGTACTAAAATGGAACGAAATGGGTCGTGTGGCCACCGCTGAGTCCTCCGCCGCACTGATTCGCCTATGTTTGGGGATTTCCTGTACAGTTAAAATAAAAAGGAGAGTTTACGAAAACTCAGTGTGAAATCCCATATAGAACAAACAGACAGACAGAAGGCAATCACAGTCTGGGCCTAAGCCCTTTTCAGAATCAGTGATAGAACCAATTTGGGGTCTAGCCCATCTCAGTATAGAGGCAGTTATGCATTTGGGCCTTGGCCCATTACAATATTAGTAATCCAGACAGTATCAAAATATGCAGTATACAAGTCCTACCCAGCCACCCTCTAGACTCCATCTCTGTCCAACCCTACACTCCATGTGGGGATATAATCAACCCACCCATCCCTACACTTAAAAAAGTACTGAATGTGGCACTAAACAGTAGTTTACAGCTGAGCTACCAGTAAGTTAGGCTCGAAGTCTTTCAGTACACTTCCTCCAATCCATCTAAAACCATCCCCATGCAATCCATCATACAATCATGTCATGCCAAATCATGGTATCATATATGTATTCAGTACAGTTCGTACATGTATATATATAAAGTACGTGGATATAACAGTCATTCAGTCAATTAGGGATCTAGGTAATCTTACCGACCCTATAATAGGTCCACAGTCGACTCGAGCGACCCGTGCAACCATAGCAGTCAAATAGTAAAAATGGGCCCACAAGCCCATGTTTTTTGCCCATGTGGGCCTAGCCCTCTTAGCCCAAAATGGCCTTGGCCGTGTTGATCACACGGCTTGGCCCAATAATCCCACACACCCGTGAAGCCCACACGGCCCGGCCCATAAATCACACATGTCTTGCCTCGTCGATCACACCCTCGTGTCTGATCACACGGCCTACCACACGAGCGACCGCGTATAGCGTCGATTTTCACATTTTCTGGCTTTTCACCGATTTCCATTTCCAAAGTCATGTTTACACACCTGGTTTCGATTCACTGTAAAAACACTATCGAGCACTCTGGGACCTACAATCGAGAATCAAAAGCCCGACATCAATGATACTCTACAGAACTAAACGAAGTTTATAACGTGCCAAACGACTTCCATCACCAAAACCTTACCTTCGAGACCGAGCAACCCCTAACTGCGGATCAGAACAAAATAGGTCACCATTCCCACAATTCGCTACTGACAATTCTGAAAAGTGTAACACCCCCTACCCGTATTTGTTGTCAGAATAGGGTACGAGGCATTACCGGAGTTTACGAATTAATTTTAATTCTTTTTTTTTTACTCAATATAGCCCCTTTATATATATCTAGCATTTCCTGCAAATTTTAAACCAAGACCAATCCACATTAACCAATCCAATTCAACATATTTTCAAAATAGATTGATGCATATTTATAAGATAACCTCAACACATACCAAAACCAAGATTTGTTAGCCATACCAATGGCTGACTTTACATTCATTTCATATTAACATTTACTTTATTAGCTTATACATGCCATTGATTTCCAAAATAAAGTTTCTTTATATACAGAAATCTTGGGGTTGATAGTGTGATGTGTCTCCGACCAAATCCGATCTTCGATCTTCGACCAAAAGGAAACAGGGTAAGCACTTTGTGCTTAGTAAGCCATGTAACAAGAATTATACTTACCTAATATTTTCAAATTTTAATACAATGTAATAAACATTCATATATCCATTCAATGCACTATTACCCTAACATGCACAAACTAAACATTGAAGTTAGTCCAATAATTTCCATGTATCAATAATATATACCATGATTGATGAGCTCATCAATACCATGATTTCCATTTCCTTGTTATTTTTCCATATTTATCCCGTATACTTGGAATTTCAATGGATTTTCAGATGTACACTTTAGTGTACAAATCCGGGTCCGTCAGTTCATATTCATGTGCGCACATTTCTATTTCAGAGAGCACACTCCTGCGAACCTCATCTTTACAGCGGGATTACCAGTCCAGGCTAAATCCCCTATAATATAAACTCATAGAGTATTGTCGGGATTACCAGTCCAGGCTAAATCACTGCAACGACAATTACTCTAATAAGTTTGGATCCAATTATTACGATCAGCAAATTCGGACCTAATTCGGATTACCCGTCCGGGCTAAATATATTTTCCACATATTCTTCGGGAGGGCTATATCAGGATAGGATCACCCGTCCGGGCTAGATTCTTTTTTATCGTCAATTCCTTTTTAGAGATCCATCGAATTTTCCCTTCATTTAACCAGGATTTCTTCCCCTTTTTATCAAATATATCAATGTTTCATCAACCTTGATACAATGAACATTCAACTCATATTCACATCAATAACATACATTTCAAGCATTTAAGAATATAATTCAAGTTACACGAACTTACCTCGACACTAGTTCGTATACAAAATTTACTAATCCGGGACTCTTTCCTTTCCTCGATCTAGCTTCGTATTTGATTTTTTCGGATCTAAATAAATAAATTCAATCATCAATTTAATACATTTCATGTTCACATGTAACATTCACTATAATTCTATTATTATTTATAGTTCATTCAAAGATGTCTACTTGAGCCATAGTCACTAAATTATTTTTATCTTGAGCTACAAAACTCCAAATTAAAATCCGCTAATCTTTCCTGAAACTAGACTCATATATATTCTTACCATAAAATTTTAGAATTTTTGGTTTAGCCAATAAGTACAGTTTATTCTTTATAGTCACCCTTGTTCTGCTGTCTGACAGTTCTGACCCTTCTTCACTAAAAATTAATTATCTCTTAATACAGGATTCAGATGATGTTTCCATTTATTTATATTGAAAATAGACTCATTCAAGATTCTAAACATATAAATTTAAGCCCCTAATTATTTTTATTCAATATTTTATGATTTTTCAAATTCAGAACAGGGGAACCCGAATTCATTCTGACCTTGTCTCACAAAATTCATTATATCTCATGATTTAAAAATTCATTGCTTTAATTTAATATTTTTTTCACCTTCTAATTCGATTTCTACAATTTATGGTGATTTTTCAAAGTTAGTCTACTGCTGCTGTCCAAAACTGTTTTAGTGCAAGCTGTTTATTACCATTTTCCCCCAATCTTTTAATAAATAATAATTTCATCCCTACTCCATTAGCCTCTCAATTGAGCTGATTTTTCTCAATTAACACTTTATTATATCACTTTAAATTACTTTATAATCTTTAGTAATCAGAATTTCAGTGATAGACTTTGATTCCAAACATTTTCACAATTAGGTCCTAAAAATCAATTTCTATTGAAATTACCTAATAAAATCAACTCATAAACAAATTAAAGCTTAAATTTCATTCTATTTCATCATAAACTTACAGCACTCATCCATGGTGACTTTCAATTTCATCCATGAAATCAAAGACTAATGAATTTAATAGTAGGACCTAGTTGTAAAAGTATTAAAAACACAAAAATTTCAAGAAATAGGCAAGGATTAACTTACTTGGTGAAAAAATTATGAAATAACAGCTTAGAAAACCCTCATATGGCATTTTTGGCTGATGAGAATGAAGAAAAATGAAGAGATTTCTAGATATTCTCAAATTAGTCCCACTTTTACTTAGTAAATTTTGTTATTTTCCCATTTTTCCCTTATTTCAGTAATTCTCCTGATTTTTCTCAGCTTATGCCCCCCAAAATATCTCCTTTGGGCTAATTTGATCTTTAGATCCCTCCTCATTTGACAATTGAGCTATTTAATCCTTCTAGTAACTTTTACACCTTTTTCAATTTAGTCATTTTTATTTAATTACTTGCCCAAACGTTAAAATTTTCTAACGAAATTTTAATACCACTTTACTAACATCTTATAAATATTTTATAAAATTTTTCCTACTCAATTTTATAAGATCAAGGTCTTGATACCTTGTTTTTACCCAATTCCTTCAATAATTCTTTTTTTCTAACTAACCACTAAATCGGTAAAATTTTTCTATCGATATTTTAATACAATTTTCCTATCATATAAATATTCATGCAAAAATATTAAAATAAATTTCTCTTTAAATCGGATTTGTGGTTACGAAACCATTGTTCCGATAACTTTGAATTTAGGCCATTACAAAAAGACCCAATATTAACATCAATTCCCATTTCATAACCAAGAGAAAAGAAAAACTTTCCCCTAACTTCACCAAAATATAGCCACCTTACCTACCAAACGAGTAATAGCAGAACCACACCACTCCAATGCTAGCTGAATCGTTCCAACACTTAACCTTCATCAATGAAACAGTCGATTGATTCACCAAAAATCCATAAACCAAAATACATCACAGTTACGACACTTACCAATAATGTAAGAACCAGAACAGAGGTGACAAGTTGCGACAACGAAAAAGGGATTAAGGAAGGAATGGATTAAAAGGAGAAACCAAAGCAGTGAAAAGAGAAAATTTCAACAGGCAGTCGACAGTAACAAAAAAAGACAATGACAGTCGGCAAGGGAAGAGGAGGAGGGAAAGGTTGCCATAGGGAAGAACAAAGCCAAAAGGGACAAAAGAAAAAACAGAGAATCACCTAGCCAAATTCGGCAAAGGAATGGAGCAAAATGATGAACGACAGACTTGAGGGGAGGGCAAACTAGCGTCAAAAAAATTGGGAAAAGTATGAGGAACCGAATTTTTTAAAAAAGATAACAATAATCAAAATAAAATCAATAATAATCTGGATAATATGAGAATTCCCTTATTTTGGTCCTCAATCCCATGAAATACTCCCATTATCCCTTAATTTCCTCCACTAAACCATCCATCACACTCCCATTCACCCTTAAACTTCCCAAACCGTCCACCAAAAATCCCTCAACAACCGAATTTAAACCTCACTCAAACACTACAGCATTTTGGTCAACCTACAACACTCACACGGCACAAGCAGTAAAAAAAAAAAATCCTTTGTTCGCGCAAAACTTTGAACCCCAAACCTCCAGCCACTTAACACTCCACTTAACCACCAGACCAACAAGTTCATTCTAACATACTTTACCAACATTTAATTAAAAGTTTACTGATCAGAGATAGGGGTTTATTCATTTAAAAACAAAATTTTCCGCCCAAGCTAAGGCTTAAACCCAAGATTTCTTAGACACTCCCAGAGCATTTAACCACTGAAGCAAACACATATTTGTGTCACAAACATACGAGAATAATTATAAAAGATTTTTGAGGCGTTATAATTACCCCTCAATATTTTCATATTTATAATTATATATATTACAACGAAGGCTACAATATAAAAATAAAAAATCAATAAGTGTTAAATATAGTGGTAAGATATATTATATTTCCAAAGATAGAATTCAGGTTCAAACCCTAAGCACGAATCTGAAAAAATTAACTAAAAAAAATGATTAAGGGTGTAAAAAACCCTCAAATTAAAAAAATAGTAACTAAACTCCTGTTTTTTTTCCACTCAGTTGGGTACTTGAACTTTTAAAATACATAAAAAGAACCCTTAAACTTTTTTAAAAAAGCCATTAAACTCTTACTTTTTTTTTACATTCAAGTGAATACTTATACTTTTAAAATGTATCAAAAAGGTCCTACCTTATGCATCCCATAACTCTGTCTGTTTTCACGTTTGTTTGAAGACTGAACATGATTTTCATTCCATTTCACAACAATTTAGTAAGGTTAGTTGCCTTCATTTCAATTTCTTTCACACCCAATAATTGTTTTTAACCAAACAAAAAGCAAATAAGTTTTTAACATTCCACATTCCATTCAACCTCGTTTGCCTAAATTAACTAAACAAACAAGCTTAAAAACAATAAAGGTGTGATCTCTTTATTTATTACCAATCAATAATATTTGAAATTAATTTGCTTCTATATGATTGTTGGATGACAAAAGGTGTCTAAAAATAATGATTAATAATTAAAATACTTTGTTCAAAAAAGTAATTAAAATATTAGTATCGATATTAATAAGTGGTTGGGTGCAATAGTAAGATATATTACTAGGAAGGATAATTACTAACCCCGGATATATAAATATTATAAAAAAGACATAAAGAATATCAAAAACAAATATTAGTATCGGTGTGGAAATTCAAATTTTATTTTAATCCCATAATAAAACTATGACCTGAATTAAAATTAAGGGTTTTAATAGGTAAAGTTAATAGACTAATGGCTTATTTAACTAGAAAATAAGTATAGAGACATGCTTTAATTTGAGGACTTTTTTGCTATATTAGCCTTAAATAAGTTTAAAATTTTTCCATATTTATATATACAATTGTTATATATCCTCCATGTGTCTCAATCATGTGTCCTCAACAAGTGAATTGCATGTTGTACGTGTGTCCCTGTAGTGTGAACCTTACAATGAGTGAACCTTGGACAACGTCGATACCACAACAAACCCTCACTAGATCACTTTTGAACCACATTTACTTAGTGAATGTAAAATTTTAAATTCATTGATTACCCGACTATCTTAATATGTCACATCCTTAATCTAAAACGTCACATCATTACTACTAAAAAATTAAGTAAAAAATTCTACCATCACATTCATCTCCTCCTCTATGTTGGTTTTACCTGTTAACAACTATACTAATTTATTTAAAAATAATTATTTCAAAAATATCCAAATTTCAATATTTTTCTTGCACTTCAAATTTGTGTCCTTTTGGCATTAAAGATTTAAATTCAAAACCATTCAATGAGATTTTATTAAATCAATTTCATCATTAATTCAACCTACAACATTTAAACTTCTAGGCTATGTTAGATGCATTGAAACAACTAACCAATGCCTTTAATAGCGAAAGTTGACAATTTAACATCGTAATATATCGACTTATAATTATTACTTAGACCCCGGCCCGGCTCGAAGGTTTGCCCGTAAAATGGGAGGATTCGGACAAAAATACAGGCCCGAAAAATAGGCTTAAACAAAAACTAAGGCCCGTTTAGAAAACGGGCTGGGCCTCGGGCAAGACTTTTTTGGCCCGGCCCAGCCTCGGCCCAAATTATATAATAAATATTTTATTTTATTTTTAATCATTTTAAATTTTAAACTTTATTGTTCTAATTTCACTTTCACTTTCAATTTGTGTATTGTTTTAAGAATTGTTTTAGTATCATTTTTTATTTGTTTCTTGTTTTAATATTTGTTTTTATGTTTTTAAATGTATTTGATTTATTATATTTTAAAATTTTTTATTTAATAAAATAAGTTAAAAAATTAATATGGGCCGGGCCGAGTCAGATTCGGGCTTAGCAGTTTTATTTTGGACTGAGCTTGGACAAATTTTAGGCCCATATTTTGAGCCGGGCCGGGCCTAAAATTTTACTTTGACCCGGCCCGACCCATGACCAACTCTATTATTACTATTTTCTAAAACTTTCTCTTTTTCTATTTCTAGGTAGTATATTGTTCGGAAGAAAAAGTATTCGATGTAACTTAGTTTAGATATTGTCATCTCTTTCAAGTTTCATCAATTCCATAGGCTTCTACAAAGTCATAAATTTAGGTCATATTTATGTATTTTACCCTATCATAATTAAGGATGATGTTTGGGGTGAATTTAGAAATCTATATCTTTATTATTTCTAAAAGATTAAATCAACTTTTTTTATCATTTTTTGGATCAAAGTGCAATTGTTTATTTACTAATTTAAAATTTATAAAATTTTAAAGAGACCTAAATGAAAAATTTTCTATTTTAAGGGAGCTAGGTCCCTACCAACCTCCTTGGCTACACCCCTGCATGGTGTCACAGATGCAGGAAAAGGTTCTAGTTTCTTAAAATAAAAAATTACATCTTAACTTCTTTTTTCTTTTTTTTTTTTAAATTTATGAAGTTATAAGTTAATAATAACAAAATTGTAGTTTGATCTTAAAAATGATAAAATTTTGATTTAATCATTCTAAAAATTGTAAAGATATAAACTAATACAATGATGAAATTGTATTTTTGCTCTCAATAATATATGTAACTTAATTTTGAGCCCACAAATTTTTTTTGACTTCTCTCTAATCGTAACCATGTTTAAAATCATTACCACCTCTATAGATGTTGGATGCATTCATCCGTAACCCATCCCACTTCGCTTCAATTTAACTTTTGTTATTTATTTTTAATATTTTCAATATTTCAAAGTCAAATATATTTAAAAAAATTTATTTAAACAATATTTAAACATAAAATATATATTTTTATAATATATTAACATTTTTACCCTTTTAATAGTTCATATATACAACGATAAAATGATAATTTCATATAGCGAAATAGGGCGGAATGGGTAAGTAATTATCATAATCGCTCTATACTGCAAAAGAAAAAATCACACTGCCCCGTCTCTCATCTACTTTCTAAAAAAAAAAAAATTGCTCCATTCAGAGTGGATTGATTCGAAATTTATCGGGCGGTTCGGGTTTGTCATTCCTAACTATAAATGCATGAGTTCAAATCCTATCATGTGTATATTTTGTATATAAAAGATTTAACATGACAAAAATATTGTTAAAATAATACAACTTATTTTATAATATGAAGATATTTTCACTGACATTAACAGTAGCGAAGCCAGCTGCGAACTTCGCCACTTACAGTAACTAAATTAAATATTTAATATATAATAAAATGGATTTTTAAAATATATTTATATTATTTTCATTTTGGGGTCAGTGCCCCTGTCAGCTACCAGCTTTGCCATTAAAATTATCTGGGCAATTTACCCAAAAATTACAAAATTTATGGAAAAGGGCCAGGTTGGAAAAAATTTACGGAAAAGGGCCGAATCCCCCAAAAACGCGCCCCGGGGGACGCGTTTTTGTCCACCTCAGCAAAAGCGCACCTACGTGGACGCGTTTTTATTGAGGTGGACAAAAACGCATCCCCGGGCGCGCGCTTTTTCCCGTGTTTTTAAAAAAAAATTCTTCTCGAATATTTTAAAAATTTACGAGAATAAACCTTTATAAAGGCTCAAAGTGACAACACCATTTTTTTTAAGGTGTCATCATTTAATAAGAAAATATAACTTACAAAGGAAATCTTTATATAGACCCAAAGTCTGATTTCCCTTGTTTTCTTGAGTAAAGTGGGATATGAGATATGTGTATTTATAGACTCATGAATAGTTTTGCAAATTTGTTTCTAAATAATGTGGATTCCTTCCTCTTTTAACTAACAACATGAGATGACATGCTACACTATATTTGATTTTTTTTTACAAAATAATTTCTCTTTTTTTATATTTTGTTAACATTTTCTTATATTATAAAATTATGTTTTGAAATATTTAATCTTATTGCATTTTAAAAGGGGAGAACCCACATTTTCTTATTACATTTTCTTACATTTTCTTATTACATTTTCTTATATTTTGTAAAACATGGGAAGATGGGATAAAGAGTTGGGAGAGAAGAAGGTAAGATGAATAAGGGAAAGCAAGGATGGCAGCCATTATTGTCAAGTGTTGATAGCTTTGAAAGAATGTGTAAATTGATGTTGTTAAGATGTTGCTTGTTTCCTTATCCATTTTGAGCTGTGTATTTGTTTTTTGCCATTGTTCTCAATTTTATCATATAATGTGTATGCACACACCAAAGGCTTCAATCTTTTTCTCCTCTTTTTAAGTTTTCGTGAAATTGGTGCGTTTTGGACTTTCCCTTTGGAAGGTAAAAAGTGTTTTTTCAATGAATAAGATTGGTTAACAAAAATTTCCAACAAACCATTTTACTCTTTGTATTCTATCTCGAAACTCTGTCCGATATTTAAAAGGTTTTAAATAAAAAAATTAAATTAAAAAATAAATTATGTTAAATATGAATCGAGTTAAAGCTTTAATATTCAAAACTTCAATTTGGTTCAACCCTAACAGTGCTATTTAGAAAAAAATTAGTTAAAAAAATATAACTAGAAAAATGTTTTTGATAAAAATATTATGTCAAATATTAGTCCATCTCAAGTTTTATTATTTAAAGTTTGAGTTGAATTTGACTCGGATTATATTCGAGTGTACAAAATGTTATTTTTATTTTATTTTATATCTTATGTAATTTTCATCATGTGTAAATTAAATAAATATTAAAAAAGTATATCAAGTTGTTTATTTTTATTTAATACGAAAATAATATATATAATCAATAAATATTAAATAAAATAAAATGTTGTTTTAAAATAAATTTAAATTACAAAGATTAGTAAATTGGGATAAAATTTGAGACTAATACCCAACTAATCAACATCTCTACAATTATATAATTTTATCTCCAAATCAACCCCTAAAAGTTATTGATTAAAATTTGCATATATAATTGAGTAGGGCCAACGTGGTCAGTGACTGTTTCTTTGCTTTCAAGAAAATAAAGAATAATAACTCAGAAAAAAAAGAAGAAACTGTTATTACATTTTCTTATTACATTTTCTTATATTTTGTTAACCCGAGAAGCCATTTCTGGGGAGAACCCACATTTGTTTATAAGGTATGAAACCGTAAATGAGTGTCCATTTGAGCTATTGGAGAATAATCTAAGACCAATTGATCGTTTAAAGATTAAAAGATTGGAACTTTGAGAGGCTGCAATGGTTTGCCTCCCATGAACAAAACTAGTTCTAATGATGAAATAAAACATAAGAAAATGTAATAAGAAAATGTAAGAAAATGTAATAAAAAAATGTGGGTTCTCCCCTTTTAAAATGCAATAAGATTAAATATTTCAAAACATAATTTTATAATATAAGAAAATGTTAACAAAATATAAAAAAAGAGAAATTGTTTTGTAAAAAAAAAAAATCAAATATAGTGTAGCATGTCATCTCATATTGTTAGTTAAAAGAGGAAGGAATCCCACATTGTTTAGAAACAAGCTGCAAAACTATTCATGAGTCTATAAATACACATATCTCATATCCCACTTTACTCAAGAAAACAAGGGAAATCAGACTTTGGGTCTATATAAAGATTTCCTTTGTAAGTTATATTTTCTTATTAAATGATGACACCTTAAAAAAAAATGGTGTTGTCACTTTGAGCCTTTATAAAGGTTTATTCTCGTAAATTTTTAAAATATTCGAGAATATATTTTTTTAAAAAACACGGGCTAAAACGCGCCCCGGGGGATGCGTTTTTATCCACCTCAGCAAAAACGTGTCCACGTAGGCGCGCTTTCTTTGAGGTGGACAAAAACGCGTCCCCCGAGGCACTTTTTTTGTCAGATTTCCCAAAAAGCAGCGCCTACGTGGACGCGCGTTTTGGGGGATCAACCCTTTTCGTAAATTTTTTCCAACCTGGTCCTTTTCCGTAAATTTTGTAATTTTTGGGTATTTTTGGGTAAATTACCCAAATTATCTAAATTAAATACCTAATATACAATAAAATAGATTCTAAAAATATATGTATTAATTTCAGCGTCTATTTAATTTAATCTAATAAAATTGGGGTTTAGGGTAAATACATGCTTAGGTTAAAATGATAATAAGATGCTTTCTCCATTCAATTTTCCATTTAAATAATCAATGCAAAGCTGGTTGCCGAATCTATCACCAAATTCAATATGTATATATTAGATTATAGTAATCGTGCATGTAATAAATATAATTTATATTGAAAGGATAAAATTAAAAAGTTGTAAAAAATAAATTTAAGTTCAAAAAGTTTAAATTTTTATTGTGTTTGAGAAAATTGTCTTTCGTGTTCCATTATGAGTAGCTGTCTTGAAAGTTTGATTTTCAAAGTCGGGAGTATCTTGACTGTAACGTCTTATCTTTGATGGGATTTAAACTCCTTATCAATGGCATGTAGATTACTTGTTAAAGTATATAATACAACTTCAGCTAGTAAAGTAGGGAAGACAAAATCCTCTCTCAATAGATAATACTTTTAATAATTAGGAGTCCAATCAACTGTTCGACGGATAATATTTAGATTTTTTTTGAAGAAATCCATAATTATTGATATTATATATGCGAAAAAAATAACCCAACTTGCACACTTGAACATTCAACTTTCCAAACCTGTTTTAGCTCTCAATTTCATAAGAAAATACAAAATCTGCTTACGTTTGATTATTGAAAAAGATTCAAATTGACACAAATGGTAAATATTAAATGATAAAATTAACAGTATGCCAAAACATTACTAATAGTTGATGTAGCTGTTTGTGTGTATGTTTTTATTATTATTTTTAATTGAGCTTTTTCTTCTTTTATACTCAATGATTGAAATATTTGCATGACTGTGGACCTAGGACCTAGTAATGTATTATATAACTTTGGAAAGGGTGCCAAGAGAGGTAATTAAGAACAAATGGACATAGCAATGGTATTAAATCCTTATATAACTTTGGTAAATAATATAAAAAATTAAACATATTATAACTGTTGAGGGAATTTGGGAGTAATTTTTGGAATATCATTCGGATTTCGAACCGTTGATATTGTTCTTGAGGTATGTTTGATTTTAAGTTTAGAATTTTGTCTTTCAACTCAAAGGAGAATTCAAAGGGTTCATAGAGTTTATCGGTAGCGCATAAGATCCACTAAATAAATATTTTATCATTTCGGTCTTAGTGAGATTTAAACCCAAGTCCTTAACGAGTCTTAAAGGGTAAAAATACTAGTACAATATTTTTTTAAAATATTTGAGGCTTAATAAGTTATCTTTATAAAATTATATTTGATATATTTTGGGTTTCAATCATATATAATATATATTTATTTTTAAGTTAGGACTTTTTGTACATTCTAGTTTTTAATATTATATACATTGTACGTAATAATTTTATGTGTTTAATTTTTAATTAGCTTTTAATTAATTTATTTTTTATTATAGTTATCTATAATCGGTAATCGTAATTTCTTTTATTTTTTAAATAATATACAAAATTGGAATTATATAAGAAAGTAAACTATATTATTAAATGAAAAACATAAAAAGAAAAATAAAACAACATGCAACAATTTATAATAATAGAAAAAAATATTTAAATAAAATTAATAAATACATTTAATAATAGTGATTAAAAAATAATTGTTGTAATTTGATTTTCTTTTCAAAACAAACCCACCAAATATTTTTCAACTTCGTCAAACAAATATCAGATAAAAATCATTTTAAGAATGCTTGTTTTACACCGTATAAGCTCAAAGAAGAATTTAAAAAATAGTATCATAATATTATATTATTTTATCATCAACTAAAATAATTTTTAATTTATGATTTTTATATATAATAGAGAGAAAATTTTAACAGAGCTCCAAAGGTCGGTTGATGGGAATCGAGGATTCATTGTGTTTTGGGTTATTAATTAAAGTGTGAAATGCGACAAACAATAATGTCTATCTGTCCACATGCAATGAACCCCTCTCTTAATTAACAACTAATTTAAAAATATAAATATAAATATATATTTGAGTAATGATAAATATTAATTTTTTACGGTATAAATAGATTGTATGAAAAATCATAAAATAGAATTGAACTGTTACAATACAAATAAATTAAAAATTTGTGCTAATTGGACAAAAACTTACATATGACAAACGTATGCTATAGGGCTCAAAGATCCACGTATATAATTATGCATAGCGAGTCTCGAACTTGGTCTACCTTTCTGGTACCAAAGCCTATTAACATGACTACTAAACTTGCTCATAGGTAGGCCTCCCGTTCAGGTATGAAGGCTCATCCAAAAAGTAGGGAGATTTGAACAAAATAAGATGCCCGAAAAATTGTCTTGAGTAAAACATAAGGCCCGTTTTCTATATTGGTCGAGCCTTGGGCAAAACTTTTTTAGCCCAAGCCCGGCCCAACTCGAATATTATGTTATAAAACAATATTATATTAATCATATGTTAAATAATAATTATATATATTTATATTTATATTAAATCCCTAATACAATAACAATTAAACCCATCGCCCAAGACCTAAAAAAAACTTACCCAACTCAAAATATAAAATTTTAACATTTATATTTAGTACAATAAAATATTTATTATATTTATTTGTGTTTTTTAATATAATAATACATTTATTAGATTTATAGTAATTTTTTTAAATACAAATACTTTTTAATGTATTTTTAATGTGTTAGAAAACTTTAATTTTAGCATTTTTTTAGTGCATTGTGTTTTTTAAAAATTTTAATTTTAAATAAATATTAAAATAAAAAAAGAAAAAATGGACGGGTAAGGTTGAGCTCGGATTTGCTTTTTATAAATCGAGTCAAATTTAGGCAAAAAACTAAGCCTATTTTTTAGGTCGGGCTCGGGCTTAAAAAAATGACCTAAATATCTTGCATAGGCTTTACCCATGAGCACCTCAAATGACTACCGATACTTTTTTAATGCTCATGAAAACATGTATCTTAGATGCATTTGTCTTTCCTTTAAAATTATCCCATTATTATTTTTATATAATACAAGTTCAAACTTACGCACCTACATACACACAAACTACTACATGGGTGAACTTATAGATCGAACTGTGATATCGGATATGAATGAACTTACTTAAACTAATGGGCCTACTGCTTGAGTTCACCCCATTGATTTTTTAGTTGGTACAGAGTTTACCAATAGAATTTAAAAAAAGATCTTATTATAGTGGGATCTCATGAGATCTTTTTTTAAATCAACAATTGCGGTTAAAAGATAGAAATAAGGATATTGTAACTATCTGATCAAGTTATGCCAAAATTCGGGAAAGTACTTTTTGATAGTAATAATAAACACTATTAAACATTTCAAAAGCACTTTTTAAAACCTCTTTTTTACTGCACTTTTCAACCTTAATAGTAAATTAATTTTTTTATTATAAAAAAATTGGGAAATCTCCAAGACTAAAAATTAACAAAAAGAATTGAATGGAAATTCTTTTAAAGGATAGAAAAATAAATCGAGGCAAAGTTGAATCCACAAGAAATCACTTTATAGTCTATAACTAGACCTGATCATGGGTCGGGCCACTCACCGAAGCCTAAAGTCCTGCTCGAAAAGTAGGACGGTTTGGATAAAAATATATGCCATAAAAATGTGCTTGGACAAGAAGTAAGACCATTTTTCTAAACAGGTTTTGGCCTCGAGCAATATTTTTTTGGCCTGGGCGCCGACTCGAATTTTCCTTAAAAAAAAATTCATTGTTTTGCTACTGTTTGCTGTCATTTTGATGTTGTTTTGCTGCCATTTTGTTATTATATTGCTACTATTTTGTTGTCATTGTGTGGATATTGTATAATTCATGTTTTATTATCAATTTTGCTATCATCTTAGAGGTATTTACTTGCAAGTTACAACTATCAATGTTATTTAAGTATAAAGATTTTTTTTAATGTATTTTTAAATTATTGGGAAACATTTATATTTTTTGAATTTATTTTTATATAAATAATAATTTTTTTAATATGGGTGAGTCGAGCTAAACACAAGTTTAACATTTTTTTAGGCCGAATTTATGCAAAATTTGAGACTAATTTTTCGGATTAAACCAAAACCTAAAAATAATTCTAAAATTTTATATTGACCCACTAGACCATGATAGTTAAATCCCACAATTAAAATTCAACCAAAATAACATTGATGAATCAAAGGAGACAAGAAGGATTTAGATGAACATTGTTTTGATTATTCTCATTGGTACAAAGATAGCTACACTCCATGAATAAGAAACCGGTTTAGACAGAATCTACATAGACAAAGGGATAACCAGAATCCAAAGACAATACAATACGTAAAATCCCTTATTAATTATTATCATGCTGAAGGCTAAACAGTATGCTAGAACTAATATGGATCCTTTCCAGAATTCATCATATAGGAAAAGGAATAACCAAACTCCCTGAATTACAAATGAAGGGGATAACCAACTTCCCAGAATTGCAACACTAAGTTTCGACACTCAAGAAGTGAAAACCATGAGCGACGTTAAAATAAAAACAGAAACCGAAAATATATCCATAACTCTAGTTGCCAGTAAGGTTGGCGCTATGAAATCTATTGATTGGTCGAAGCATATTGCGAAGAAAGCAAGTAATACTTGAAGTGCTGTTCTGAAACGATGGGGATAAGGTTTAAGCAAGGCTAATGTTAAGAAAAAGGTTAAGATGAAAACAAGATAAGTTGGAATATAGAAAATCAAAAAAATAAGTTCACTTAAGATTGATTTACCCAATACCAGCACATCATATGACCCTTTGGACATTGAAGTGTTATCTGCCTGCCAAACACCACCAGGTGGGCTAAGACTAGCTTGGAAGGTTGCAGTTAGAAGCAACCCTAAAATTACTTGTAAGGCATTACGGTCCTCGCCTGATATATTATCTATCTCGTGAGAGATTAGAGATGATGCTTTTTCACTTGTTTCTCCAACTTATGTTTAAAGTTTGAAACTCCTAGTCCTGGAATAAAGCAACCACGTAGAACAGTAATACTGTCTTCATTATGATACTGGTCTGCAATATCCAATGCCATCAAACCAGCTTGATTGGTAGCGTGCTTATCGGCGTTGCAGTTCAATAATAGTTTAAGCATCTGTTTAACTGATAGTTTGAGATATAAAAGAACTACAATCTATGGATATAAAGATTAAAAAGAAGCTGTATTGAACTAGATGAGTCAAACCTCGGGTTGATTATGAAAAGCAGCCAAGTGCAGTGCAGTGTTCCCATCTTCATCTTTTTGGTTCACCACTTCACGATAGTAGTCTGTCTTCCTAAGTGTTCGAAGTAGGACTCGAAGAACATCCAGTCTGTCGTTTTCCACGGCAATATGCAAAGCATTACGATTCTCATTTCTCAATTGTAACGTCTCGAATCGATTGAGGACAAATCTCTAGAAATCTCTCCAACAGACCATTATGGTTCCCAACTTCAGTTATGATGTGCAAAGGTGTCTTACCACTCTTTCCTTGGACACGAACTAGATCTTTATCAATTTCCAAGAAACGTAGAACCATACTTGTATGCCCTTTTGTAACCGCAAGGTGAAGTGGGGTCAAGCCTTGTTGGTTTAGCTTCCTAGCAAATGATGGCTTTAAACTCATCATTTCCATTGCAAACCTAATGCATCCTTCTTCTGCAGCAATGTGTAAGGGAGTTTCAACAAACTCCACCTCGTCAAAGTGCCTCAAAACATTTCCATCTCTTTGAATTAAACTGTATAGATCACTAACATTTCCTGTACGAGCTGCTGTTCTCAACCTTTCATCCATATCAGGTGGAAGAACCAATTGACAAAAGAAAATTTGAAAGAGCTGAAGCCCACTTACAGTGTTTACTATGATTTTAAAGATCGCTACTGCTTTTCTAAATTTTTTATACTAAAGCGAACTAATTAAACTAATTGGACAAAAACAAACCTACGCTATAGGGAATTATGTATAATGGGTCTCCAACTTAGTCTATCTTTCTGTGTAAAAACCTATTAACATGATTAATTATACTTTTTTAATGCTCATGAAAACATGCATCTTGGGTGAAAGATCACTAACATTTCCATCTATTTCAATTAAACTGAATAGATCACTAACATTTCCTGTACGAGCTGCTGTTCTCAACCTTTCATCCATGACAAAAGAAGAATGGAAAGAGCTTAAACTGTATAGAGTGTTTACTAGAATGAGTGAGGACTTACTGTTTTAAAGTTCGTTGCTGCTTTGTTTATAGAGATTAAATATTTTTAATAGAGCTGCATTGGTTGGTTCATGGGAATCGAGGAGCAAACAAGAATGTGTATCTGTCCCCATAATTAACTTAATCCCAAAATTCGAAATAATTAAACCCGAAATCAAATAAATTTGAAATAATTTAAATTCAAATTGAAATCTATTCTGAATTAATCTTATTTAAATTAAACTAATTAAGAACCAATCACAACTCTCGAAATCTATAAATCTATTTTAGTTATTATTTTTAATATATATTGAAAGTGTTATAAGTAAAGTATAATTAAAATATAAATATATAAATATATATTCGAGTAATCATAAATATTAAATTTTTACGGTTAAAATAAATTGTACGAAAAATCCACAAATAAAATTGAATTATTACAATACAAACGAATTAAGAGCTTATACTAAAACCAACTAACTAAATTAACTGGACAAAAAATTACATATGATAAATGTACATTATCACACATAGTAAATCTTGAACTTAGTCTACCTTTCTAATGCCAAAGCCTATTAATATTACTACCTATAAAAATCTCGAACTTGGTCTGCCTTTCTAGTGCCAAAGCTGCCTATACATTTTTTAATGCTCATGAAAACATGTACCTACTTTAATTATCCTATTACACTATTATATAGGTGTACCTGTGAATAAGGGTGTGCAAAATTCGGATAAAACCGAAAAAATTCGGTTAACTGATCGATTAACCGAATTTTTTCGGTCGGAAGTCGGTTAACTATTTTGTGATTTTTTGGTTAACGGTTAATTCGGTTCGAAACCGGTCGGTTAACCCAAAAAATTAATAAATAAAAATATAATATATAAATAGACCCACTATTCACCTAAACCCAATCCCTAAACCCAATTCAAACCCAAATATCAACCCAACCCAATTACCCAATCCAATCCAATCATAAAAATTACAAATAATTTAATAAATAAAAATAAAATTCTAAAACTAAAATTATGTAGTGATTTATTTCGGTAATTCGGTTAATTCAGGTAATTCGAGTAATTCGGTTAATTTTTAACCAAAAATAAAAAAACATATAATTTTCGGTTAACCGACCGAATTAACAGAAAAAATTTCGGTTCGGTTAACGGTTAAAAATTTTGAAAGGTCGATTAATCCGATTAATATTATTTCGGGTCGATTAACCAGTCGGTTAACCGATTGAACACCCTACTTGTGAATCGAAATTTGAAATCAAATATGAATGAACTCACTTCAACCAATGAATCTATCGCTTGAGGTCACCCCATTAATTTTTTGGTTAGTAAAAAGTATATCAGTATTATAAGATCTTATTTGGTAAAAAGTATGTTAGTATTATAAGATCTTATTATAATGAGATATCATAAAATTCTTTTCAAATCAATGGTTATGATTAAAAGACAAAAAAATAAAAATAAAAGCACTCTAACTATATCATCAAACCACGTTTCTTTTGTACAAATGACCTCCAAATCCATTATTGCTTTAAAAATCAATCTCTCTAGTGTTAAAACCAATTCAATATGGCAAAATTTTCAATGTAAATGATCATCAATCTTGACATAATCAATAAATTGATGTTACCTCTTTTTTTTCTTTTTCTTTTTTTTTCAATGTTAATTTAAATTTTAAATAAACGCCACCCAAAATTAATACGTTCACTTAAATATTTAATAAATAAATAAATAAATAAATATAGTGAAAAATGGAAAGAGCTTAAGCCCACTTACAGTGTTTAGTAGAATAAATAAATAAATATTGTTTTAAAGATCGTTCCTGCATCTTTCATTTTTAAAGAAAGTTGCATTTGAATAATATTAAATTAATTTTTTAAAAAAAAAGTTAATTTAATAATATAATAAAAAATATTTTTTTAATAGAGCTGCAATGGTTGGTTGATGGATATGGAGGATTGAAATGAATTAAAAATTTGTACTAAAGTTAATTAATTAAATTAATTAGACAATTTTATATAAGACAAATGGAGGGGTATTACGCATAATGAAGTTTGAACTTGTTCCCCTTTTTTGGTGCCAAAGCCTATTAACATTACCATCTATACTTCTTTTAATGCGCATGAAAACATGTTTCCACGATGCAATTGTCTTTTTTTCTTTTTTAAAATTATCCTAGTATTATTTATTTTATAAAGTTCACACTAATATGTAGGATCGATTCTTGAAATTAAGTATGAATGAACTCATTTTAATTAATAAATTTATCGCTTGAATACACTCCATTAATTTTTCGGTTGGTAAACAATCTACTAATAATGTAAGATCTTATTATAATGATATATCGTTTACCAATCTACTAATAATGTAAGATCTTATTATAATGATATATCGTAATATTCTTTTCAGATAGTGATTAAAAAGACAAAAAAAAATTATTATTGTAACTATATCATCAAACCACGTTTCTAAAAAAATTGTACAAATGAACTCAAATCAATCTCTTTAATGTTCGTAAATAATATTTGACATGATCATCAATCTTGGCATAATCATTAAATTAATGTTCCCTTTTTTTCTTTTTTTATTTCAATGTCAATTTAAACTTTTAAATAAACGTCACCCAAAACGTTCACTTAAATAAACATATATTAAAAAAAATAAATAAATATAGTGAAAAATGAAGAAAAACCCAATTTTTTTCTAACCAAAAGGACAAAGGAGCTCACTACCAACAACAGAAAATACTAGAAAGGAAGACAACAAATCCCCAAATGGGATAAAAGATTGGGACTAATTACATTTTAAAATATGACAAAATTGCAGATACATTGATCTACATTTTGCATTTTCTACCCTACAAAAGAAAAAGACTTACAGAAGGAACAATACCATTGCCTACATTTATTTATTTATTTATTCACTATTTAATTTCTTTCCGAGTCCGAAAGTTTAGCATCACTGCTTGAACAAGATCCTTCCGAGCCACTAGATCTGACCTGCTTTGAATCGGGATGTTTTATAAAGCTATCTGACATGGATGTGGATGAAAGTGTAGCGAAACTCACGGTGGCAATGCCATCGGCAATGGCACTTATGTCCCTAGTTCCACTGTATAGACCTCTGCTTCCAGTAACAAGGATACCTTTTTTGTCAACTGCCGGTAATACACCAATTAATGGAGGGTTGCTCTGTGTCGAACCACTAATGAGTAGCCGGAGAGTTTCTCTTGCACCTTTTTCCACTACGGAATCAGTTGTATCCGGTAATAATGGGTTTACGAGGTTTGGATGTAACGGAGGGATTGAGGTTGAAATAGTAGCACCTGCACTAACCAAATAACCTTGTCCCGAAGAGCAAACATCAATGACTGGAATATGAACAATTGGATCACAAATCAAAGGTGTGAAGGTTGGAATTTGCTGTGAACTCGCCAAGGGTAATCGGACCAATGGTTCCGGGAGGAAAGCTGGAAAATCCAGTGATGGTACATCAGTAAGACCAAGAGGTAGAGTTGGTTTCAACGAGCTGGAAGAACCATTTGTTGGCAACATTGATGAGAGCGGTGGAAGCTTAAAAGATGAGATTGAAGAGGCAGGGAGTTCGGAAGTAGCTGAGCATTGTAGCGTCGATGATCCTGGGGGACACCAACAATAGTAAGGAGAAAATAGAGGAGGTCCTACGGAGGAAACCTGAGAAACACCACTTGGAGTTGGTGGAGTGGCAAGTTTTCCAAGTGATTCAAGGAAGTTAGGAGTGAGCGAGCAACTCTTGCTGTCCAGAAGATTGTCGGTTCCAGCTTGATTGCAATTAGAAGAATCATTTATAATAGGCGAAGCAACTGTAAGGCTCTCAGCTAATGGAAGATTATCTCCACGCCTTCGCAACTTATCCCTGGTGGTGCTTCTCGGGAAGGATGAGTTTCGGATCAAACCCTCTTTGAAAGAGCTTGATTTTGGACTTAAGCTACCTTGATAAAGTGCATTCACCTTGGATGCTTGACTGCTAGAATGTTGGGATCGCAAAGATTTTGATGTAGCTGATGAAGATTGCCCATTGTGCAAAACAATAGCATCGTGCGTGGTACTGGGTGAAGGTGAACTAGAACAACTTGCTTGCGGATTCACAGATGATCCTAGGAGATAGGCACGAAGCTGAGTTGCAAAACAGCCTAATCGTGACTCGCTGATTCCAGTTAATTCAGCTATAGATGGTTTTCTTTTGATTAGATCCTTCATCTATCCAAGGCAAAAAAACACAAATATTTGACGGCAATCACTCGACAAACAAAGCAATTTGTACAGAACTGGTAGTGAGAGTATTGAAGAGTTAAAAATTGGTTACCTTTGAGAGCAATTCAACCCCCAAGAGCTTTGATCTTTCTGAGCACCAATAGTAAAAACCTTTGCCATCTGGCAATTTCACAAGGAATGATCGTCCAGAACTGTCTGTTGGTATCTCGTTGATGGAAACAGCAGCACACTGAGGTTCGTCACTTAAGGTAAACAATCTCTCAGTTTGACCATCATCCCCAACAAATGAAAGGCGCAAGTCCGATGTTGGCAAGAGCGTGAGACTCAAATTTCCCCTGTGAAATTCAACAAGATTTAGGAAACATTTTTATTTAGCAAGACCGCGTTTACAAGTAAAATATAAACAGCAATATGAGAAAAGCATAAATATCAAATCTCTAACATTACACCTGGTATGCACCAAGCTGTAAGATTTAACAGTTTAAATCATCCCAAAAAAATCCTAACGGAAATTTTAAATGGATCGGCTCTAAGTTAAAAATTCAATATAACAAGACCCTAGAGAAATTCAGTTTGTTCTATCTCAGGCATATCGCACACGAAACTAAAAGTACCATCTGCTATGACATTAGCCCTATAGAACTTAATATTTGGTTTTTGCTCAAACAAACAATAAGACGCCACTACTCAACCCAAGTATTTAATGGACTCAAACAAGCAGGAGGATATCATGACACATCTTACAAGCTTCCTTTGCAAAGGCATGAACAAATATGAAAACTTATAAGGGGTTATCAGAAATCCCTACAAAGAATTTGATCAAGTTGACAACTACAAAACAAAACAATCAATAAGAAAATGAATGGCAGGGTACACATACAAGTTCAAAAACAAAATTGCAACAAAACTGGACATAATAAAGAATGGCAGGGTAAACATACAGTTCAAAAACAAAATTGCAACAAAATTACCCAGAATAATAAAGAATGGCAGGGTAAACATACAGTTCAAAAAACAAAATTGCAACAAAATTAAGACTACTCACTGACAAAGCAACATAAGTTTAATTCATACTAGTCACTAGCACCCAATCTTACTTATTATTGATTCATTGAATGTGAACCTTGTATATCCACAAAACAGCAGCAGCAAACTATATAATATAGGAGATGAAACTACCTTTATTTCCTCATTATTCAGAGATCATTATAGAATACGCCCACTTTACCTACAAGTCAAAAGATATATTTATTTGGAAGCATTAACATGATGACCAACAACAAACTAAAATAGAACCCTGCAATTTCTATTGACTATTAACCACTAAATATACACCTTCCATTCAAATTATGCAGTGGCGTCAATGTGGAACTACAGGACAAATTTCAACACGTGAAATCAATTAAATTAGTTGGTAAATCAAAAAGTATTAACAAAAATGAGTATATGATTCAGATATAGGATTTTTGCAGACAACAGTTACCAAAACATGATAAAATGACTTACTTCTAAATGTGTAACCATGCTGAATGCAACCAGAAAAGATGAAGGAATCTAAATAAATCATGAAAACCAATCTAATATGGACTCAACAGTCAACACTAGGCTAAATTAAAAAAATAATGCCTTTAGTATACCTCAATCATTATAAAAAGAGAGACAGTCACTACAATTAAGAAATAATATAACATAGAGTAGAATGATACTTGGATGGTATGACCGGTTCAAAGATTAAGAAAACCGTTGGTATCCCCAATTTAGCAGAGTTGATATAAGAAAAAAACACCGAAACAAGTTACTTGCAAATGTCAGCACATATAATCACTTGATAATACATGGCATGCAAACTTACAGGTAGTAAACAAGTGTAACATACTGTGACAACAAGAACATTCTAAATCATGTATATTTTAGACGAGCTGCCTGCATGGAATACTGAAGGCATTACCATATAACATAATGCAATCAATTAAATACCATCTTAATCCCAAAACAGAGACATTAAGGGCCTAAAAGAGTTGTTGCAGTGATCCAAGGTAAATTGACAAAATGCTACATGCTTAAAGGCTATGAAAGATCAAAGGAATAATACCATCAAAATGGTATCATTGATGAATATGAATTATGGATAAAAATCTAGGGAAAATGTGCTAATATCTATAATTGGTCTCCAATATTTCAAACTAAGCATTAGCTAACTATTTTGATAATTTAAGGTTCCTAAATAGAGGAAAAGAAACTAACTTGTAACTGTAATCCAGTATTAGCTACCAAGCAATTGGCTTTGATTAGACTAATGTGGAGATTCTTCTTTCTTTCTTTCTTTCTTTATTTCTTTCTAGTTAGCTAGCTAACAAGCAAGGCTATCTATTTTAATTGTCACCTTCGATTTCTAGTTTCATCAATATTTATATATGTTATGATAATTTATAATTAGTTTATTTAATATCTTAATTAGCATATCACCTACTAAAGACAATTTCCCTAAATCATTTAAACTAAACCTCGGGGGGGGGGGGGGGGACTACAACGAAAGGTTAGTTTCTAGAGAAAGCAGAATGTAAATACTCTACGGAAATTGTTAACATAAGCATACGGCTATGTGATATATGCTATAGGTAAATGCTAATGATTTGCAACAAAAAGGCTAACATGCATCCATGGACTGTACATGACATTCAGAGCAGGATAATCTATGATAAATCCAAGACTCCGATATCATCAAAAGTTCAATTACCTTGCAGCAGTAGGCTGAAAACAGGTTCCTTGCTTGTTAATCTTCCCCACTCGAATTGAAACCAAAGGTATACAAAAGCATCTCGCCAGCATACCAACTTCCGATGGCTCAAAATGCTGAAAATTTATCCAAAACAAATGAACTTACAGATACAAGACGCCAAATTGAAAATTTTAAGAAGATACAAATATGAGCTAAATTTCATCATAGAATTCGATATAAATGGAAAAATTTATCAATTGAAATTCCAAACTATCAAAATACCTGACTCAAATGAGCTAACAATCGATCCTCAGCTACGCCGTTCGAAACGTTGACTTTCAACAAAGGCTTTAACCTTTCATCTGCTCGACAAGCGCCGATTACTTGCATATCCAAAGCTTGTAACCATTGCAGAACCCTATCTTCTCGATCGCTTTGTTGAAGCAATAAATCTCCATCGTTTTCCTCTACGAATATGTCCGTTAACCGTTCCGTAAGTCCGATTTCGTTCCTCACCTCACCGTTCTGTCCCGACGTTGTTCCAGATCCAACGCTAAAGGTACCAACGACGCCGTTGATGGACGAAGATGCGTCCGACGAACCGATTAATTCGTCGTCGTCTCGATCCACGCGGTCGTCAACAAATTCTCCGTTTCTAGAATTAACCATCTCGAAATCAAACAAAATCTATAACAACTCAAAAAAAAAAAATCTAAATCTTCGATTTATTAAGAAACTATAGATTCGATTACGAGAAAAAATATATAATCAGAAGCGTAAAGATCAAATGGAGAAAACTTCGATCAAAGCGATTCTAGAGAGAGAAAAGGAAGATTTTTAGAGAGAGAAAGAGAGAAATATATCTCCTTCACAAAAATGGTGATATTAAAGATTAGGGGGAAAGCTTGGAATTGGCTATATAAAGAAGGAACAAAAACCATTAAAAAATATCTGGCGGACGTCAAGGTCGTGTTAGAATTGATTAATTGTTGTCATTTGAGATCCGTGTTTTGATTGATTAGGTTTTCTTTTTACTGGTTTAATTCTTATTTTAGTCCCTTTACTATGTTAAAATATAAAATCTAACTCTTATTTTAATTTGAAATAATTTTATCTTGTAGATCCAAATCGATTAATTGTTGTCATTTGAGACCTGTATTGATTAGGTTGCTTTTTGTTTAATTATCGTTTTAGTCCATTTACTATGTTAAAATATAAAATTTAATCCGTTTAATTTTACATAATTTGATCTTTCTAATTTGACACTATTAGTTCTTGTGGTTAAAATCATGATATCTTTTATTATTTAAATAACGTTGGTATTCGATTCATAATCTGATATATAAATTTATTATCGATTTAAAACTTAATTTATGATTTAGCATTTGCACAGTGGCGAAGCCAGAAAAATTTCTTTTGGAGGCCAGAATTAAATTGTATATTTTTGCGATAGTAAAAATGTAATTTCATCATTTTAATAGTCTATATATTTATAACTTTTAAAAGATTAAATCAAATTTTTATTATTTTTTGGAGTCAAAGTGTAATTTTACCATTACTAATTTAAAATTTTATAAACTATAAAGGTCCTAAATAAAAAAATTTCTATTTTAGAGGGGTCTACCCCTACCAACCCCCTTAGCTCCGCCATTGCCTTTGAACAGTACTTATTTTCTCATTTTGATATCAAACTTTTTTTTATCGCATATTAGTACTTAAACTATCATTTTCATTTCAACTTATCCAAAAAGGAAGTTACCTATAAGAACATTACATGCGACACATTCTTATTGGATGATAATATTTTTTTTAGATAAAATGAGACAAATATAATAGTTCAAATATTAAAACGGGACAAAAAATTAGGTACCAATATGAGAAAACGAGTATAATTCAAGAGATTTTTTTTAAAAGAATATAATTCAAGAATCAGATAATAAATAAAGCATTGGTTTGACAAGGTTAGCTGAAAATTCTCGAACTCTATGAGATTGAATAACAATAATAATAAAAAATTTCATGCCATCACTTTAACAATAACAACAAACAGCGTAATCAATTTGTACTTCTTAACAATATTATAAAAATTAGAAAGATAGTACCCTAAATTTGAACATAATAGAGGGACTAAGACCAAAATTAAACCCTTATTATTTGGTAAAAACACCACGTCACCTTTTATTTTATTTTAGTCGTGCGGACCCCACTAAAATAGAGAAAGCCACGTCAGTAGGGAGGGAGGGGCGATGATAATGAAGTACTAATTTGTTTGGTTGTTTGGGTAGTGAGAAAAGGAAAGAAAATATAAGAAGGAAAAGAAAAAGCAATGAGTGATAATGAGCAAATGGAAAAGGACTGGTTAGAATAGTTTAGAGGAAATATGGATTTTATTGAGTCGTTGGGGGGAATATTCGTGGCTTTAAAGAGTTAAAGGATTCAAATCTAGGGACAGACAAAAGGCTATTTAGTGGGGTCATTAAGGTGACTTAATTGATGGTTGAAGGGGCAAATGGAAACAAATTTATATATATAAATTATTGATGTAAGTGGACCTAATTGATTACTTTATACTATTAGAAAATTTATTTGAAAATGTTGGATACTTTTTTCGATAAAGATTAGAATGTGAGAAAAATTTATAAAATTTTAAACAAGTATCTTATATTTAAAAAAGATATTCTTAGGTTTTTAAAATATTTAAGTTCGTTTATCTGTTTTTGTAACACGTTTTTTGGTTTTGTTTATGTATGTAATTTAAATTTACAAGTGATTTTAGGTATGATTTTGTTGTCGTCCTCACTAGTTTGGTGAATGCTTGATTATTCTGTCGATTTTTACTCGCCGTTTTGGACCATCTGAGATTAATTTCCTTATAGTATTAATTGCTTGCAATTGGTCCAAATATATCGTGTTTAAGTTGTGATAAAGCTAATTATCAGTGTGTTATAATGTTCTGTTGATGCTGATACTAAAACTTTTGTTGTGTTGATGGAACTTGTCCTTCATCATCTACGAGAGTGTTTATTTTTTTTTTTTTGAATTGTATGGTTCTATTCATTGACTGAATTAATAAATTTACCTTCCCAAAAAAAATATTAAAGTTTGAATTTCATTTTAAAAAATTATTATATATGAGTCTTTAATTTCACGGTATGTTGTTATGCTTAATTTTACTTCAATAGGTCAATTATCATGCACAAATTACCATATACGAGTCAACAATCCTATCATGTGTTGTTATCACGTTGATTCTTAACCCAATTGTACTTGGTATTGATTTGGTTTTACTTTATAGTTTGTATTTCAAATTGTACTATATTTATATTTGTAACTCTAAAAAAATTATTACATGAATAAATCAACTATAACTTGAATTTCAAAACCGAATATGATTACTCCAAACTTAAATGCAAAACCGACTAAATTTGGTAATAACTCAAAATCATTTAATATAAATTCGAAATTAAGTCAAATTCAAAATCACTTCAACCTAAATAAATAATTTTAAAAACATGAACTAAAATTTAAATTAACATGAATAAAATATTAACCTAAATCTAAAATACCCAAACCCAAAAATAATTTGTAAATTTATAAATCAAATTAAGGTAACCCAAAATCATCCATTTGATCTGCACAAGTGTTGTGCAAAGTGGAATGTGACATGTAGGTCCAAAATACCATTTATTGGTGAACATATTAAATTTATGACAAGTGACTTAGAGACTCGGTGGGGTTACAGTATAGAGACTTCATAAAAAACGACAAATAGAGCATTAACTGTATTGATCTTTGTGCAGAGTTTGAGCAAACTGGGTCTCTGCTGCCATATGACCATGTTCCATGGGATTACTTCACACAATTTAATAATGAGATCCAGTTCAGAAGTCCCTTTTAAGTACGACACTTGAAAATGTTATCGATAAAGGTTTCTAAAAAAAATTGGGGTCAGTTTCTCTTCTGGCCCTTCAGTTTAGCTTCGAATCAACTTATTTTATTTTTTTAATATTATAGTCCAAAATTCATATTATTCTCTTATTTATAAATTAGAAAAAATTATATATAATTTTAAATATTATATAAAAAATTTAAATATAATCAGAACTTATAGTGAAATTATTTAAAAAAAAATTCGATTTAAACATTTAGTTTTTAGTTGCTTTATTTAAATATGTTACGTAAAAATAATAAAAGACAAAAACATCATTATCTTAATTAATATTTATTTCTTTCTTGAAAATAATTTTTAGATATTTTAACTACCCAATATGCTCAACCGGTCAAAATATAAATGATATAAAAGCTTTAATTTCCGTATTTTTATTTGACATAATTTGATCTCTATACTATTATAATATTATTAACAAATCCAAAATAACTAAATATTCCGATTAAGACGCTAACATGATTTGTTTTCTTAAAAACATCCTTTCCTACTCATCATGTTGGTATGAATATTTTTTACGATAAAAAGGATGTTTTTAAGCAAAATCTATATCAACATTTTAATCGAGATGGTACGACTTATTTAAACTAACTGATGATATTATAAAAATGAAGAGACCAAATCAGCCAAATTAAAATGCAGGGACTAAATCCTAAATTTAAGCATAACAGACTAACCAAACCCATAATTTGATCCGAGAAATATTAGCATGACCTATAAGGTAAACAAATCAATTAAATGGTAAAGAGCTAACCCCATCAAAAAGCTGGCAACCAAAGGCGTGTGAAACCTGCAGTTTGAGATCCAAAGCTGGTCCTAACAGCAATTAAGACGGATGAAAGTTACGTGAAAATTATCATCAGTATATTAAGTAAAAGCCATCGCGAACAATACGACGACATTCAATAAAATTAAAGAAACCAAATCTTTTTCATTAGCAAGAAATCGTTGTCCGATTCTTCAAACCAATGATTGTGGTGAACATACTCTAAATCAAGGTTGCAGCAACGGACAGATTTCACGGTCTAACCAATAACCTAACAAGGTAAGGCTTACTATCTACGATCACTTCTTTTTCTTTGGTTCTGTCGCATAATCATTTATTAGTGTTTCGACATCTTTCCAGAATAGGCCCTCAACCAATACTCCGTCCTTAGTGAACCTGCAATATTTCAACAGGTTAGAAACGTAAAAGGGATTGCAGGCATGTGAATGGGATGGGAGAAGTGAAATAAGGGAGATACCATTGAGTAACACTTTTGGTCAACTCGACCGGTTTCCCTGCAGAGATCGACTTGGGATCTGCACTTGCTATAGTAAGTGTATAAAGATCAGAGAATCTTGGTAACTTTGAAGAGACCACCAAACCAGTGCTGGTGACGGATCCCTGAAAACATGAAATCAGTACTTAGATGGAGAAAACAACATACACTTAGCTTTGTATGTTAGAAACCTCGAAAACTAGATCCATTGGTATAGTGGATTTACTTCTAATCTTTCTAGCGTAAAAATATCATGGAGACCCTAGTACTTGGTGTCATATTGCATTTTGCCCACCTCTACTAAAAAATGGGCAATTTATTCTTTGTACATTAAATCAAAGAGCAAACCAGTCATTTATGTAAAAATTTCATCAATTTCTACTGTTAAAAATTGACATGACTGACATGGTAACCAAACAGTAACATGTGGCATGCCACATGAACAGAAGGACCAATTTACTCTTTTGATCCAATGTATAGGAACTAATTGGCTCAATTTTTGAGTAGAGGGGGCAAAATACAATCTGGCTCCTAGTATAAAGGCCATCATGGTACTTTTACCTCTTTCCAGTTTGGTAAGCTCCTTCCACCCAAAGGCACACAAGAAGCACCAACAATAACGTAAACTTTTTTTGAAAGATCATAGATGTTAGGCAAGAATAGGGGTTTATTTGTATTGAGTTGGTAGAAGAACATCATTAGATTGGGCAATATTCAAGAATAAAGAAGTCTATGGGATGCTAGGCATTATTCCACATCATCACTATGTGCATAAAGCATTGACTAAAAAGGCAACATTGTGATAAGGATGAAATGCAATAGTCTAACCATAAAGAAAACACAAGAAAAGTTGATGAAATCATAAATCTTCTTTTTCTTCAACTTCATTTATGATGCAACTATTTTTTCAACTTTCTAATAGAAACTAAGACAAAGTGCTAGATGACAATTAATTTGTATTAAAAATGCCCCCATGCCAATAAGAGTTAGATGGTAATCTCATGAATTAGTAACCATGCAAATATTCAGAAAAGCTCAACATCACAGACTTAAACATGTATACATGAATATAATCTCAGCTTAAAGAAAAAGAAATCAATGCATGGCACAAGATATGATTTAAGGAAATGTTTAATTAGAAAGTGAAGGAACTTACAGCAGGAGGATAAGTAAAGAGAATTGCATTCTTTTCCTTAGTGTATATGACCAGCTGGAGTACTCCATTGAAAACTATATATTTGCCAGAGTCAAGGATCAAAGAAACATGAAAGTAACATAATGATTACATTCTTTAGTTGCCAATAAAAGCAAGGGAAACTAGGTTAGCACCATCTTTTCTAGTAGCAGGTACACTTAACTAATTGGTTTCAGTTTCAAGTATTAAGACAAAAAGATTGTCATTGTTTTCGCATCTCGTCACAAGAAACAAAGAAGAACAGATGGGAATTTCAACAGAATTTAGTTCATATATGATCAGATGACAGACAAAATTAAATATATTTAGCAATCTAAAACTCAGTCTAGTTGCTGCTTTCGCTACTCGGTTCATATCTAGAATGTAAAAACATAAGGTCCATTTGGTTACAAAAGCTAATGTAATTTTACACAATTAAAGTTCAAAATTGAACTTTTTATGACCCTAATTTCACTTTCACATGGATAATTATGTTCAGATCTGTATTATATCTATAACACTTAATCATAATAATACTTGTTTCTATCAAATACCAAGATTAAAAGCCAAACAGAACCTAATTTAGATTCTATCCAGTTTATCATCGCAGTTTCAAATATTATATATATATATGTATCAATTCAATCCAAAATTACCATTCTTAAACATAATTCATCTTGCAATTACAATAAACCAAAACAACAATTATGTATAAAAAAGGTTAATTCGAAAAAAAAAAAGGATATAATACGATGCAACCGATGAGGAAATCACGGTTTTCGGGGAACTTCTTTTTGTAAAATTGAGCAACAAGAGCGATTACAATAATAATAGTTCCAAGCAATAATCTGATATTGCTCATCCTCACATCCTCTACGTATCCGCGATTCTTAACAATCTATTCCAAAAAATAAAGGAGATAAAATTATTCAAAAATTAAACTGTAATTTTGAAAATTAATGGATCTAGGGTTGTTTTGATTCGTTTTTTTTTTTTTCACTCAATTTCATTTTACCTCAGTGACGGATTCATCGAGGATGTGTTTGATGGAGCCGTGATCCAATAGATTCGCCTTCTTCGCGTTTTTATTTGCGGTTTCTGCTTTTTTTTCTTGCATCTTTATGGAGGAAAATAAGCGTTGCTGGTATTCTGAGACTGGAGGAGACTGGCACAAAAATAGAGAAGTCAAGGTTTATATAGGGGCTTATGGAGTGTTTAGACGACGTCGTTTGCTTTTTGGGCCATATTTTTTTTAAAACAGTATGATTTTCATAAATCTGTTCAAGGGTGCGCTACTTATCTAAACTCGTAAATTTATCCAAATTTTGGAAAGTTTTAGATAAAATATTAAGGTTGAAAAATAGATTTGAACAAAAGATTAAACCTATTTAAAATATGGGTCAGATTTAAGCATATTAAATATTTGAACTCAGCTCGTTTCTAGTTTTGTAATATGTTATTTTCTATTTTATGTTTGATTAAGTTTAAGTCAAATATTGAGTTTCTAATTTCAAGTTGAACTTGAACTTGAAAATATTCAGACTCGGCTCGGGTTAATTATACTCCACGTGGAATTAGTTCTTTTTTCTTTTTTTCTTTTGGGATTTTTTACATGTTTTCTCTTATCAAATGACTATTGGACATAAAAAAGATGTCTTGTATAGGAGAATATAATTCCCATTCTCATGTTATTCTTCTTCTTGTTTTGTTCTATGATGATCTAGCTATTATAACTTGATTTTGGTCTAATCATTCTTCTAGTCCTTATACTCTTCACAAGTTTAAATTTTAATATTTATACTTTCAATCCCAAGATTTAACCTTTTACTCTTTTGATTTAGTAATTGAAGTCTTACTGATATTGCCATTAAAATAATAGCAATAAATTGGTTATATGGCATCTTTGATATAAAGTATTACACATGGATGTTGAAATAAATAAATATGTTAGACCTTAGAGTTGTAAGGTTTTTCAAAATTGTTTTATAGAGACATTGTGAAAGTCAACACTTTTTATTTGCTGCATATAGATTTTATGTGATTTAAAATCGATCATGTAAATCCTTTTAGGGTGTTGTCATTTAGATTTCATTCATTAAATAATAAAAAAAGTAGAGAGAATAAATTCTCGAAAATCAGACCCATAATTCTTTGTCTGTACTTTAGCATTTATACTTTTTTCTTTTCAAATTGATCTTAGAAAGAGCTTTTTACGTGCTATCAAAGTAATGATCACAGGGCTTATCTCAAAGCTATCGATGTTGATCCAAGGAACCCAAATCTCTTTGTAGTTGCAGGATCGGATGAGTATACTCGCCTTTATGATATCCGCAAATATAAGTGTGATAGCTCAACTGATTTTGATCAATCTATAGATTATTTCCATCCCCTCAGTTGATTGGTGATCGTCAAGTTGGAGTAGAAGGCTTGGCCATTTCAAATCATAGTAAGCTTCTCGTATCATACCGTGATAAGTCCATTTATCTCTTTTCTAGGGATATGGAGTTGGGACACAGTGGAACTGAAGCTGTTGAAAAAAGCTACTCCTCAAGTTTACAAGCGACATGGAGCTTCTGAGTTGGTGGAGAATGTGAGCTTCTTTGGACCTAAATTGAAGCACGTGGTTAGTGAATCTGACTGGTTTAGCCGGCTATTTATTTGGAAGAAGAAAGGAGGATAGCTTGTTCAAGTAATAAAAGCAAATAAACGTGGGGTTAAATGTATGGAGTCTCATCCACATACCACAACTTTGGCTAGCCGTGGAGATGAGGGCATCAAGAAATGGACACCAGAGGCTATTGATAACGCTCTACTTCCAATAAACGTTGAAGAGGTAGGCCTTGTTCTAATCTCTTACGTCATCATCATCAAAATAATTTTGGGTATAAACAAGGCAAAATTGAGACGATAAAACTTCGAATCATTCAGTAGATTTTGAATTAATTTACTTCGAATGCATATGTTATTTTAATAGTGGGAGAGAGATTACGAGGCATGATTTTTTGTTAATATAATTTTAATATTTATTCGCATTCACCTATTTTGAAATTATTATTTCACTCTTATATAATATATTTAATAAATTTAGAAATAATAAAATTTGAATCATTTGATATATTTTGAACCCATCCATGTCAAGGTATTTATTTATTTTTTTTTTTTTTATGTTCATTGTGTGGTTTATTTTTATGTTTAACTCGTTCCCTCTAGGGACTGCTGTACATGATCTTGACCTGTCTATTTTATTTAACATTATGAAGATTGGCCTATTTACTTTTGACTTTATTAACAAATTCACCTTTAAATTATACTCTAATTTTAGATTGGTTCTTTAAATTCTTTTAAGAGGTATTTAAAGTATCCTACTATTTCATTTTTTTAAAAAAGAAGTATATGAATAATTATCATAAAATTAATAGTCTAGAAATCACATTTAAAAAGAGATTTAAATTTTGATTAAAATGTTATCAATTATTTTACTTTTTATAAATTTAAAATTTAATTTTTGTAACTTTATTTTAAGTAACTTTATTTTAAGTATTTAATTTTTAAATTTTTTAAATTTTAAAATTTAAATCTAATTGTTAATGCCATTAAATTTTTTCATTAAATTTGTTAATGTAACATCTTGAAATATAAAAAACTCACTAGATAATCATGTAATTAGAAATGTTGAATGATTTTGAATTCAACAAAATAATTTTATCAATGTCAACAATTGAACTTTAACTTTAAAATTTAAAAACTAGAGGAATTAAAATTTTAAAAATAATAAAAATATTAAAATTAAAATTTACAAAGACATTTTAACCCTAAATTTTAAAAGGATTACATTGTTTTATTATGTTTTAATTATTTTCGCATTTACTTTTTTACTCTCACCAAAGAGGGGAAAATGGTTTTTGCTCTAACCTTTTTTCTTTTCTTTTCTTTTCTTTTTAAATTCTATTTACTTCTTGTTTTCCCTCTTTGTTCTTCATAAACAAAACAATTCACCTAAAATTGATGTACAAATTTGAACACAAATTAAATGTTGGGATTTCCAAATTCCATTCAAATATTACAGGTTTATTTCAAGGAGTAATAATATTTATAATAAATATTTTTTAAATATATGCTATAGTTCGAATTTAATATTTTTGACCAAACAACAAATTGTTGAAAATAAATGGAGGATGAGTAGGGGAAGAAGCATACTAGTTTTTCACTAAAGAGGCTTTGGTTTCATGGTATTAATGCCGTCTTTAATAAGCAATAATCGAACACCCTTGACGAGTTCCTCTTTAACCATGAACAACACGGCAGCTGCGAGAACGCTTTGTATGATTTTCGTGTTCATGCCTTTGTAAAAACCGGCAAAGCCTTCGTATCGGATCATCTTTAGAATAGCATCCAGAGTCCCTATATTGATTCAAATGATGGAAATATAACAAATTAATCTGAACCTTAAATTGAGACATAGAGATAAGGTTTCGTCATCAGCTTTTTTTTTTTTTTATAAAGACCAACTCTGATGCATAACATTATCAGGTTGCCACTGTTAGATGTTCTTACTTAAAGACCCCAGAAGTTTTGAGCTAATTGTTAGACTATTCTATTAAGAATTGGATTGCATTTTGCCCCCTCTACTAAAAAAATTGGCAAATTAGTTCTTGTATGTTAGATCAAATAGCAAAACTAGTCATTTTGTTAAAAATTTCATCTATTTTTATTGTTAAAAACTGGTTTTTGTACATCAGAATAAGCATGCCAGGTGTAACTGCATGGTTATTCCATCAACCAAGCCAAGCCAGTTTTTAACAAAAAGAACCAATTTACTCTTCAATCTAACATACAATGACTAATTTGCTCCATTTTTTGATTAAATGTTGCAAAATGCAAACTGACTCTTAGTAGAGGGGCCTCCATGGTACTTTTACCGCTAATTGTTCAAATATTAGTATAATGTAAACTTGAGATAATGATTTGTACCTTTGTAATGATGCCGTTTGTCCCCGGTTGTAACCTGTTTAGCTTGAAGCCTTGACTGTAAAAAGCAACAAGGAAATGGGTAAGAACGCATATTTTCTTTATTTCCTAGTCTTCTAAGACATATCGATTCATAAGATTGATACAGAATGGTTAAGAACAAGTTTTCTCTTCTAAAAAATGCATGTCCACATGTCATACAATCATACCTTTACAACGAGAAGAGGATATGTCACAACCGTAGCTCCGAGTTTGGCCAAAGCTCCAAGAAGAAATATCTAGAATAATTGGACAGTTCGTGCTGAGATTAAAATCTAGAGAAGACGAAATTCTCAAGGAATGCTGACATGATTATTAGTAAAGGGAGATTAACTCAGAGTCAACCTCCAAAGCAGTTACTCCATTGTTGCCCTGCTTATTAAGAGCTCGTCTTTTCTTCAACTTCTTCAACATCGTTTCATACAGCATAAATTGTATAGACGGATTACTCACCTGAGAGAAACATCAAGAACAATCAATGAAACACGCATAAAAGATGGAAGGGTCACGTCTTACATACCATTATCAGTGTTGGAAATACACCTTTCCAGAAACCAAATAATCCAGCTTCATCATAGACTTCTTGAATCTACAAGTACTCCATTTGCAAAAGAATGTCAGAAAATCTAACATTTTAGTTGAAATCAATAAGAACAAAGATTCAAAGTAAGAAATCCAAAATTTTAAGATATTTACGAGTACTGACCAGGCCAGTATAATAAAACGAAACTCCATGTCCAAACAATAAGAAAATATTTATAATATAATATGACCATTGCTGTTTTCACTGCCTTGAGATAACTTGTATGAGTTTCAATAAGTGAATTACATAAAGAACAATATAGATGAAGTGACTGTGCATACCACATGGCTCGTTCCATAAGAAAGAGGCTCAATGACCGGAAGAGCTGTTTCCTCTGGAGCAGTCGCTGCCAACCTATTAGAATGGTCTTTCTTAGAGATTTTTGTGTGAGTCTGCATTACAATAGTTGTTTAATTTAAACATGAACAAACATGTAAACTAAACTAGAAATAGAGATTCTCAAATTGCATGTGTCATTTAGAACTTGAAAGACTTTGTGTGAACTAAAACAAAAGAGCAGATGGTAAGCATAAAATGATGCTGGGCACAGTGATTAAGAACACATTTAACACATTCAAGGGGCCATATTTTCTCAAGGCATAATTTTTTACCTGCATGCGTGTCACAACTACCCAAATAGGATTTGTCAACAGAACATTTACGCACCTACACAGACAAATGGTTAAGCAGATATTAGCTCACAGACATACAAAGAAGAGAAAATTACTACTCAATTGAGGATATTATGTGAAAGTAATTCACACATATGCTTTAAATTTCATGTAAGAGCTTTTAAAAAGCTGATATGGGGCAAACATTAGAAACACATAAAATTAGATTACCCAGATAAAGCTGCTACAACAAGTGAAGAAAGCATCCCAACTGATCCATCACCAATCCCTTTTTTCTGGCTTTGAAGCGCTGCGGTTTCAGCTTTGTTCCTGAATATTTGATAGAAATAATAATAAACACCCTGTATCATAGAAATGTGTAAGCTTTATGAATCCAGAAGGAAAATAAACAAACAGAATACAACTACTTTACATAGTCACTCAACGAAAAGAAAAACAGTTTATGAAAGTCAATAACAAGCAATCCATTTCAACAATAGATCAATAAGAAATCCAGTTTGAAAACATCCATAAAGTGTGTAGTTAAGAAACAAAAATGGCTCCATGCTCATAAGATAGTGATCAAGAATTTGATTTAGCTCAATAGCAACTTAACATCAATAAGAACATGTCAGTCCCAACTTGTATGGTAATTAATCTCATACCAGTTACATTTTAGGTTAGGGAACATGGTATTTCTGATATTCTTTTCATAAATATTCCAGCTACAGTTTGAATTTTACATGGAATATGGTATTCAAGATATTGGTTTTCAAAAATATTAACAAAACTAAAGAATAAATAAAAAAAAATCTAGAAATAAAAAATAAATAAATGCACCGGTACAGATCTGTCATCAAATGGGGAATTTTAGGGTGAGCTTCACTAAAAAAAGCTTAGAAAAAGCTTTTACCAAAATAAATAAGATTTATCAATGTTTCTGAGACTTTACTAAAATTAGCCTTCTACCAAAATATCTAATTATTTACCAATATTTTTGTGGATTTACAAATTTTTCTAAGAGGTTTAGTAAATTCTTAGATATTTTGGTAATAGCTTCTCCTAAGCTTTTTTTCAGTGAAGCTCACCCTAGAATTTCCCCACATGGGACCACTTATCATTTACATTGAAACTCGCAATGCATTTATCAGTAAGTTCTCTTAGCAGGTTTACAGTAGCAATTTGCCAAATAGAATACATCCAAAATGAACTATTCTCAAGGTAAAAAGCACGAACACCTCGGGGGAACTACCAATACTAAACTGGGTCCATTCTAAAAGTTCATAAATCCACTTCTATCTTTTCCATCACTTTCTCAGCAACCAAACAAATAATGGAACAGTGTAAAACAAGTAAAAGGGGAAAAAATTACTTCCCTCTTCCCATCCTTATTAATAGAAGATTCAATTTCATTTATTTCACTTGGCAATATTATCATTACTGAAATTAAACCAATAAAATAACAAGAACAGTCATGCTATATAAATCTAAAAGATTATCACCTGAGAAGCAGCTGTACCAACTAAAGAAGGCGTTAAGCCTCCATATAACCGTTCCCATCCTTCTTGTTTTACAACCTATTAACAAAATTAAGCCAAAAAAATAAAATAAAGCCAAAACTAAACACAAAATTACTAACACTCTTCACTTGTTACTGCAAAATAATAAAAATATTGATAAAAAAAAAAATAAGGAAATCGTTAAGATGCAAAATCAGTAATAATCTAATTACTAATATTCAAAAAAGAAAGTTGAAAAATCAAACAAGTAAACAGTGGCTAACTTAAAACAGCTCAATAAGCATATTCCGTTAAGTATTCAGAACTTTCCGTTAACTATAACGTAAAGCCGTCAACTATTTGAGGGGAAAAAAAAACCTGGCACATTTGTTCAATGGTGCCGACTTTCCGTTTCTCTTTCTTGAGATCACGCTCTGTTTGTTGACGAGCATTTACCTGCAGATCAAAGCAAAAAAGAGTAAAATAAATTTAATTAGAAAATTTTGAATTCGAAAACGGAAGTGAAAAAAAGAAGAAGAAGAAGAAGAGAATCGTACAGTTTGAAGAGGATATGTGATGATTTGAGCTATGATCCCTCCACCGGCTCCAGCTAGTCCATTAATCAAAGCGTCCGACATCCTTTTTTGATCCCCGAGAAAAAAACTAAAAATTTTCTCAAGAAAATTTGGTGTTTGAAGACGTGTTAAAGAGATCTAAGGATTTTTGGAGAGGGAAAATGAAAGAAAGAGAGGGAAAAAAAAAAAAAAAGAGAAACAGCGGAGGGTATCTGTGAGTTTGTATGTAGCGACTAGCGAAGAAGCGTACAAGACATTGCAATTTTCTTTTTTCTTTTGCTTGTTTTCGTTCCCTTTAAGAAAGCAAATGAAAGGGAGTTTGAATTTTTTTTTTTCTTCAAAATATTAAAAAATTTATGAATTTAATTGGACTATACACAATTATGACGTGATTATTATAAGAGTTAATTTTATCAGACATCCTCAAACTATGATCTTATTCTAAATTAGTTTTCAAATTGCAAAATATTCTAATTATGTTTTTAAACTATTAATATTATATCAATCAAGTCCTTTTATTATTAAAACAGTTAAATGAAACATCAAGTGTTATATAGCTGAATTTAAAATGATTTTTTTAAATAGAACGTTGTCATATAACTTTTTTAAAGTAAAAACTAAAATTAAAGTAAAATTAGAAAAAAAGAAAAAGAAAGAGTGGACGATAAAACTTTTACAAAAGCTTCGAAAATCATAAAATTAATATTTTTAAAACATTTTTCTTTAATATTTTATTTTAAATTATGTCATATAATATTTGACATGTTCTTTAATAGTTAAATTAACGGTTTTACTAACTGAAGAATCTAATTGACATAACATTAATAGTTTAGGATGTAATTAGAATGATTTAAAATTTAAAGACAAATTTAAAATAAAAATAATAGTTTCGAGATATTTGGTACAATTAACTCTTATTATAAATTAAAAGGTTAAAATTAACTGCCCCTTTACTTTAGTAAATTTTATAATTTAATCTTTACACCTAATATTGAAAAATAAGTCACTTTAAATTATTTATCACAATTAATGACAAAAATAATTTCAAAACTAAAAATTAAGTAGTCAATTCTATTCCAATTGACGTACCAATTGGTACAAAAAATAAATTTAATCCTTTTTATTATTTATGTTGAATTTCTTAAATTATATATTGTAATATGGAAGATGATCTTATTGTTTAATTTATGTGAATTTTTTTTTGTTTATTCTTTTAAAATTATTTAACGATAACTTGTAATTATATGTGAAGCTTATTAAAGAATATGTTATATATATATTTTTATTTAATATTTGTTTAATTTCATTATTTAATATTTGTACATATTTTTTACATACATATATAAAATATTTTTTAAAAATAGTAATAAATCCAAAACGATGCACTGAAACAACTCCTTATTTTGCTAAAAGTACGCATTTCGATAAGTAGAACAGATGATTGGATTATAGTAAAAACGTAAAAAATACAGAGACCTTTTTACAAAATATTACCAAAACTAAAAGTATACGATTCCCAAGACAAGTGCACGAATGATCTCATTTAATAAAAACCCGCCAACTACTAAGGTTAAAATCGTCATTTTACTGCTCTTTTTATTTTTCCCACTTCCTAAATCTTAAGCAAAGCCATATCCCGTTGTAAAGTCCAGTCCACTCTCAAAATTCTTTCAAAAAAATATTCCAGCTATCCTACGCACCGAAGTTATCCGGTGCACGTTAGCATCACCACCAACCAAAAGCAACGACCAGCGCCACCACCACTGCCGTCGCAGCTACCATCATGGCTACTCACTCTCGACCTCCGCCACCAAGACCACTTGACCTCGACTTGACGATCGTGTCAGCCAAGCATCTAAAGAACGTCAACTGGCAAAACGGCGATCTAAAACCCTACGCAGTCTTCTGGGTTGATCCAGACCGACGTTTATCAACCCGGTCGGACGATTCTGGCTCAACTCGACCTGTCTGGAATGAGCGTTTCACCCTTCCCCTTGTTGTTCCTCCACACGAAACCGTTTTGACCCTCGAGATCTTTCATTCCAAACCCTCTGAAACTCCGAAGCCATTGGTGGCTACTCTCCGGGTTGAGCTCAAGGAATTACCCGACCCGGATGATGTTTCCAAGATCCGAACCTTTTCTTTGCTCCGACCCTCGGGTCGTCCCCAAGGTAAGATCCGGTTGAAACTTGGGATCCGGGAACGTCCTCTTCCTCTACCTCATGATTACCATTTTGCCCCTCCTTCTAGCTATTATTACACAAATGCCCCTCCTCCACCAAGATACTCTGCTCCGCCTTACGTTTCTCTTCCCCCGCCGCCGCCTCCACCGTCATCCTCTCCGCCTCCGCCAAATCCGCCTTACTCCTCCATCCCTGAGGGTTACCCTCCCTACTACTCCAGCCATTACTATTCCTCTCCGCCACCGCCCATGCCTCCACGTCCTTTCTTCGAACGAGCTTCCAGCTATGGAACCCCATCGGCGCCAGTAGATTACTCGCCGTACGATCAGAAGCCTCGGGGAGGTTCTAAGACTCGGGTAGGAACTGGATTAGCTGTTGGAGCTGTTGCAGGGGCTTTAGGTGGAATGGCGTTAGAAGAAGGATTGAAATACGAAGAAGAAAAGATTGGTGAAAGGGTTGAGCATGAAGTGACCTCAAAGGAAAGGGATGATTATGGTGATTATCGTCGCTCAGAATATTGATGGTTTTTTTAAGGCAATGATGATGGTGATGAAGGTTATGATGATCATGGCTTATATTTATAGATATTTGTGTATATAATTTGTGATCTGATAACGTGTCTGTGCTTTTAATGTTTGGGATTAAAATGATCAAATAAAATGTGAGATGAGAACAACTTGTTGATGTTTATTATGTGCTAATTTCTTCTGCTTCAAGAATAATCTAAGTTTTAACATTTTCTGTTCGTTTTATGTTTAATCTTTTAGTTTTTGTTAGTTAATTATTGAATGGTTTCTTTCTGGCTTTATTGAATATGATCATAGGCGATTGAACTTGGAAATTAGGATTGACACTGTGTGATTCACACTGCTTGCTTCATCGTGCTTTGCTTATGTTGAACTAGATGCATTTATAAGATTATGATAGAATGTGCTCTTATGTGATTATATGTTTGTTATCAAGTTGAAGGCAGCTGGAGGGTGTGGTGGATACCAAATTTCAGATATTAAGATTCATGCTTAATTCTATATGGTTACAATAATGGTTTTGTATTGATATTGATTGGTTTTAATTCATAGGATCAGTGGTGGACTTCATTCAGCCTAATTGTTTTAGTTTGCAGCATTGGTGCTCATGCGATAGGCAGTAAGTAGAGATTTAATAATCTCGTATCTAATACTCACTACATTTTACTAAAATGATATCTTCATCCATTGATTTCTACTTCATATTTCTTTTAAAAGTTAGGGAATATGTTATTAAATTGGATCACCTGATATCAGATTTTTATTCCATCCAACTATTCCCTATATCTATATGTTAATTTGAAAGTCTGCTTATGTGTGAGATTGCTTTTTGTTGTAATCTGTGATTTTCTCATGTGTGAGATTGGTTTGTGTTATAATCTGTGATTTTATCTTGATCTAGGTGGTTGTTTTTTGTTGTGCTTTATCTCTTAGAATTATATGACAGTGACCTTTAGAGTTTGTAAAACAGAGTCAAGAGGGAATGACAGATATTTGGGAAGTATGCTTTGAGCTTTAGCTATACAAAAAAAAGACTCTTATCTGCATATGTTGAACTGGATGCAACGTATTTAGAAGATCAGTGTTGTCAAGGTGTGCACCTAGGCATTCTGGTGCTTCGTGCCTGAGAATTAGATAATAGAAGTGTGTCAGACCCTTTCGGGTGAGGCTCATTTAATCAGATGCATGTGCAGTGTGCCTAGGGGCACTTTTTTGTAAGACGATAGGCATTAAGAAAAAACCGCCTCATTGAAGTTCTCTTTACTTTCTTCTATTTTTCACTTTTTTCATTTGATATACCTTTGCTAGTAAGGAAGGCACAGTATTAAACTCTGTACTTCTCAATCATGAGTGTTCAACAGCAGACATGGATCATAAGAAATCATGTATATTGACCAATAAATAAAATGCATATGTTGTAGATAAAGACCACACTGTAGAGTTCATTATATATCTTAAGCTATATATATACATATATGTTTGTGTGTGTAGACACCAAAAATGCACATATGTATATTGCGCTTTACTTTACTGTAGAGTCTTTTTGCGCCTTGCACCCGAGGCAATATAAGGGTTCTAACGTCTACAGTGCACCTTGCACCGTTGACAACACCATATAAGACTATGATAGAATGAGTTTTGCTTGTGATTTATGTATGACTATGGTATTTTAAAATCATGTTGATGGCAAATGTTGGGAATTTAGTAGGGAATTGAGCTGAATTACATACTACAATACTGCCTATAAGATCTTATTAAGGTAATTTAATCATGTTTTTTATGGAAAAGGAGAGGTATAGTTAGGGATTCATAAATTTATGTTAAATGGGTGTTTTAAAGTTGGACACGTATTTGCTACTACGATCTTGTGCGACTCTTGAATATGTGGATCTGACACACACACAGTTGGATACTAAGGTAATATGAACCAGAAGCGAGTTCTTTCATTGACTTATTACATGTTTCACCTAGATTGTTCTTCTCCGCACCAGTTCATGTTGTTTACCAGGTATGTTTTTAACTGTTTAGCTGTCACATTGTCACAATTTGTTGTCTTAGGCTTTGTAATTTGTTTGGAGTGTTTGACATTACATTGAACTTTAGTACAAAAGAGAACCATCTTTTTAGTTAATTATAGTTAGCTTGTAAGTTGGTTTGAAGGCAATTTAAGTGTAAGTTGTTTGACGTTAGTCACTGGAAGTTGTTTCATGGTGGTTTGACATTAATGCCTTTTTAGGATCTTTTTTTGTTTCTCGACTGCCCTTGGTAAAAAGGGTGTAATATTGTTGTTCCCTTAGGCTAGTTTTAAGTTCTTTTCTACCAAAAAAATAAAATAAAATTAATCATTCAAATTTGAAGATTTGTATAAAATATGAAGTTTAAAAGTAAATTTAGATAAAATTTAAGACTCGTTTTGTAACATCCTTAACTCGCATTCGTCGTCGAAATAGGATTATGGAGCATTATTAGAGTTTAAAGATCAATTTCATATCATATAATATTTAGGTCAAAAATCAATCAAACTTATACATAATGTTCTTTATTCGAGCCCTTAAGGCCCAAAATACACATTAGAAACAAGTTGGGGTTAATTTGAAAACTTAGAGAATTTTTAGAATACATTAAAAATTTTCAAAGCTGTGGGGGTCACATGGTTGTGTGACTCACACGACTAAGAAACACGCCTGTGTCTTAGGTTGTGTTGGCATTTGAAATAGGGGCACGTGGTCGTGTCTCAGTCCAAATCCGTGCTTATGTAATTCCTTAACTTAGGTCACATGGCCAAGCCACACTCTTGCGTGTCAGGCCGTGTATCCTTTTGAAATGGTCTCGAATGCCCGTGTACTAGCCGTGTGGACTTAAAATGTGCCTTAAACAACATATTTACTATTTCCTACAAGTTTGGACATTAAATAACTCAAAAACCTTTCATTTGACCGGTTCAAAACATAATCAAATATATTCCAAATATGCCAAAACAATCATCCTAAGTGCCTAACCAATGTACCCTCATTGGTATCACATTTATATCATTAAAACATATCATCAAAGCATTAATCAAATCCAAATTATAAAAATACTAAATTCAATTCATTTTGCCTAATTCATAAGCACTTATACATTAACTTAAACTCACATACACATATTTAGATTTAGTTCAATTTATCATACCATAATATGACTTAAAAAACAAACACATGTTTATATATATACCAAACCAATATTAATATATCCTTATTTACAATCAATCCACAAAATAATTGTTATTTAGACACTCTAGGTACATGCCAACACAAAAAGTAAACATTACCACATTTGAGTTGGGATCGTTGTTGGATGCTAAATTGGCGATCAAAAGTTAAGTACTTAATCTGCACATGGAAAACAAAATCGTACGCTGAGTAAAACTCAGTAGTATTTCTATAATTCGAATATTTAAAAACATAATAATATATTATGCACATATTAATTATAAGCACAATTAAATAATTAAAACCACATTCATTCATACAATGACATTAGCCATTTAATACTCGTACTCAATTCTGATATATAATAGCTTTTCACAATCTGATCCACATATCATTTAATCAATAACATTATCTATTCCATATCCAAGCATCTCATTTTCATGTTTCAATTCAGTATCCCATTTTCAATTCACATACAATATCATCCAATATCAATCATAGTATCATTTTATTTAATTACTCTTATTAACACGACTCGGATTCGGATGGATATACGGATCCAACAAACACACCATTTTGGCACTTATTGTCTCATCGGATAAAATCAAAGTAATATGCACCTAGCGTTATATACATTGACACCTAGTGTCTCATCGGTTAAATCGAAGTAAATTGGCATCCAGTGCCTCATGACTTGAAGTCGAAAAATCCCTAAACTCTTCCTATCTTATGGCATGCTATTTATATCTGGCTCAGCCCTATATAGTTAATAGGGTTCCAATTCACTTTTTAAATATAACCGATATCCAATATCAATTTTTCCTATAATCACATTATCACATACATACATATGAATTTAATTCAATTCATATAAATTCAATAAATTCATTACATACCGAATCAATCCATTTCAATTGTAAAACACAATAGTTCTTACCTTCAATACTTACCATATACAAGAAATCAAAATGCAATAATTTCGAGCTATTCGACATTGACTTTATCTTTCCCCTTTGTAGTTGAAGATTCCGGTACGACGTTAGCTACGGAATTAAAACAATTAAAATTCATCAATACAATATAATTCAATTTCATATTGAATATTTCAATTTTTACTCAATATTCATCTAAATTCTAATTTAGCCCTAAACTGAGGCTAATTTTTATTCTTCACATTTAATTTTATATTTCTATATAAATTCGACTTTAAACTAAATTTAACTCCCTATTTTCACTTAAATCATTAAATTTTGAAATTTTTCATAATTTAGTCCCTATTACTCAAAATTTACAATTTATTCTACAATGTAATCCCTTTTCACTTCTAGCTTAAAAATCTATCAATTTAATCCCTAATACTGAAATTATTCAACATTAGCAACCTTTAAAAACTCAATCAATGCTAAAATTTCAACACATGTTGAGTAATACTTAACACCGGGATTTTAAAAGATTACAAAAAAAAAAAAGAGTAAATTAACTAATTAATTAAACTTTGAAAATTTTGGAGCCCTAGCCTTGCGTTTCCTTCTTTTCTCCTTTCTTTTTCTTTCTTTTTAATTTGCTTGGCTTTGTCTTTCTTTTTCTTTTACTTACTTGATTTATTATTATTATTATATAATATATATTTCCTTTCTTTTCTTTCTAATTTGCTTGGCTTTTGTCTTTCTTTTTCTTTTACTTAATTGATTTATTATATAATATATATTTTCTTAATACTTAAAATAACTTTAATTATTATAATATATATAATAAATTTACACATTTTTTTTACCTAATGCCGTCCTACTAAAGAAGCAAAGGTATAATTCTTCTTTAGTCCCTTTTATTATTCTTTAATCTATAATTCAACTTTCACCCTATATGTAATTTAGTCCTTATACTTAATTACTCTTATTTCGGACAAATTCACTTAACCGAAACTTAATTAACTACACAACTAGTTTCGTAAATATTTATTATAAATATTTACGAGTCTGATTTACGAGAATTGAGTCTCAAGAATACACTTTTCGACACCCTCGATTATCAGGTCGTTACACGTTTTCTATATAACCCGAGCATTCTCAAGATCCAAAAGAAAAGGTCTTTGGCTTAAAAAAAAAAAAACTCCCCAAAATTTAAGTCATGGCAACTTAGATAGAAAATTCATGAAAGGTAACGAGAAGTTTTCAAATTATTAATTAAGAATTAAACTTCTCTCATAATTGATAAAATATATTATTTATCGATAAAAATCGTTTTAACACATTGATCAATTAGTCATGTTCAATTAAGTTGATTTTAACCACTTCTCCATTCAAATCTTGACTTAAAATGTTTTACTTAACTTTACTAATATAAAAAATTTTAATTGAGATTAATATTTTTAGTAATTTAAAATTTTAAACATGTTTGATAACCCAGAATGAAAATTACATTATAAATGTTTTTCTAAAAAAAAAAAGAAGTGAAAAATGATAAACATGTATGATAATAACCCACATCTTTCTCTTGTTATCTCAACCTTTTTCTGGAATTTCTTTTGTGATTAAAGATTTTTAAATAAAGTTTTTGTCATTAATTAATATAAATAAATAATACTATAACATGATTTTTTTCTTAAAATTACAAGAATCTTTTATGATAAAAGAGTTTTTTTTTCATCCACACTAAAATTTTAACCTGAATATTTGAATTAACTAATGACAACATAAAAATAAATAGATCATTTTAAAGGACTAAATCTAAAATTTGAGAATAGTAGAGGGACCTGAAACAAAATTTGACTGTTTCCGAATTGGCTAATTTCCTGGGTGGTGCAGTTTGTAAGTGGTCCACACACACAATGATTATTAGTTAATTACCCCTCCACCATCAAAACACTCTCACTTTTGTCGGTCAAAGATAATAAAGAGAACTGATTGCCTGATGTGGTGTGACAAGTGAAGTGAGTGAGTACCAACTGTGTTGACTAAAAGATAATTGGCTAAGCTCAAGTCGTCGCCTGTACTTTTGCCTAAGAAAAAAGCCTTCAATCTCGTTCTCCCATTAATAAAAGGATACCAAAGATGATAGATATTTTACACTGTTTCTTTCCACAATAATACCACAACCCAAGCAAAACTCACTTCCTGTATCTGTTCTCTCTTTTGCTTCAAGCACACTATCAATACTCTTTCATGGCTTCTTCTTCTTCATCTTCTACTCTAATGAAGTGTCATGTTTTCTTGAGCTTCAGAGGTGAAGACACGCGCCTTAATTTCACCAGTCATCTACTTCAGGCTTTGAAAAGCAAGGGACTTGATGTTTTCTTCGATGAAGAAAAACTGGAAAAAGGGGAGCAGCTTTCACAAGCACTTTCTCGAGCAATTGTAGTCTCAAATATCTCAATCATCGTTTTGTCTGCAGACTATGCCTCTTCGAAATCATGCTTGGTTGAACTCTCTGACATCATGATCCGCAAGCGCTCTTATGGACATACTGTTATTCCCATCTTTTATCATGTTGATCCTTCCAACGTGCGAAATATTGGTGGGAGTTTTGAGACATCCTTCGAAGAGCATGAATCAAAGCAGCCAACTGATACAGTACAACAATGGAAATCTGCTTTTGCAGAGATCGGTACATTAAAAGGGTGGCATATAGAAGGAGGCAAATTTGACAGGTAACAATAATTTTCTCATCTTGTTATATTCAACTTATCTTTGTTTTAGATTTCATATTTACTTATTTACATTTTTTATTGTTTTCTAGACCTGAAACCGGGTACATTAAAGATGTAGTTGAATATGTTATAAAAAAGTTGACGAATATTGGGTTTGAAAGTGCTTCTGAAGAATTGGTTGGAATAGAATATCAGAAAAATGCGATTTTGAAGCTGATTAAGCAAAAAGACTGTCGTGTATTAGGACTTTGGGGAATGGGTGGTCAAGGCAAAACAACCCTTGCTGAGGCTGTGTATAAAAGAATCTCTTCAGAGTTTGAAAGTCATTGGTTTCTTCAAAATGTTAGAGAGGAAATAAAAAAAACAAGGGAAGGAATCTTTACGAAATGAATTTCTTTCGAAATTATTGAACTCAAATGTTGATATTGGCACCCCCTCTGTAGGATCCACTTTAACTCAAGAGATGCTCAACAATAAGAAAGTACTTGTTGTCCTTGATGATGTTGATGACTTAGACCAAATAGATTATATGGGTGTTAAACATTTTGGTTGTGGAAGTAAAACCATTATAACATCAAGAGATAGACAAGTGCTTGAGAGTGGAGGAGCTGACACAATACATGAGGTGACGGCATTAAATAAGAATGATTCTCTTCAACTTTTTTCTACCTTTGCATTTAAGCAATTGAATCCTGAAGTTGATTTTCGAGAACTATCATGCAAGTTTGTGGAGTACACCCAAGGCAATCCACTTGCTCTTAAAGTTTTGGGTTCTGATTTAAATAAAAGAAGTATAAATTATTGGGAAAGTAAGGTGGAGAAGCTAAAGGACTGTCCCCCAGATAAAAAAATTTTAGAGGCTTTGAAAATTAGTTATGATGGGCTAGATATAGTAGAGCGGAATATATTTCTTGACATTGCATGCTTCTTTAAAGGGGAACCCATAGAAATAACAAAACAAATTTTAAGTGGTTGTTATAAGGGTGTAGAGTGTGGAATAAACAAATTGGTTGACAAATGCCTATCAATGTCCCATCTTGTAATTTCACTCTTGGTTATCTTTATCATCTTTCAGCGCGTCTTTTCAGATATCGATGTATAATTTATATGCATGATACGCTTGAACAGATGGGGAAGGACATTGTTTGCCAAGAATCTAGAACCCTTGGTAAGTGCAATAGACTATGGAATCTTAAACACGTGGAAGAAGTGCTCAAATATAAAAAAGTAAGCACTAATTGCGTTTATACTTTTATTTTTTTTTTCATTTACATTAATGAGATATTGTCATTTGGTTGAATGGCACTATATAAACTTATACATTTGATATCATATCAAGTATTATCCATTTTAATTAGTATTTAGAAAATAAAATAATTATCGTCATACTTGGCACATAATGACTATGTCTTAGGTAAAATGTAGAATCTGCTCAAGGCTTACAACTTAGTTAAATACTTAATGCATTGATTTGAAAAATTAAAAACAAAAGAAAAGAGAACACTTTTTGTATGTAAAAATTACTAAAAGTGCTCAATTAGTCTACGCCTATACTAATATAATTATTCTTTTTATGAGTTATTTATGGAATGCCCATAAATTTCTCCATGCTAATATTTGATAAATTGGTTTTTGCTATTAGGGAACTGATCGAATTCAAGGAATAAAGTTAGACATGTCACGTATGGATAACCTATTATTCCAACCTTCTGTTTTTGAAAGCATGATTAATCTTAGATATATTTTCTTCTATTTTCCTTCGAGTTTGTGGGGAAGTTGGTGGTGGATAGAACGTGAGGATTATAAGAAGCTACTTACATACCAAGTTGATATTGTATTTCTTCCGGATGAGCTAAGGTGTCTTCGATGGGATTATTACCCCTTCAAATCTTTATCATCAAGTTTTAATCCGAAAAACCTTGTTGAATTGACATTACTACATGGAAACGTGGAACAACTTTGGAACGAAGGTCATCAGGTATACATACTTTTATACTTTTTTCATCCAAGAATTTTTTTAAGAAAATTAATTTATATAATTGATATAACATTGAATCTTATGATAACATATTTTTATTAAATTTTTTAAAAACAAATATAAAAGATTTTATTCTATTTTTTAAAGGAATGTATTGATGGTGGGTGATTTAATACACCCAATACATCAAATATAAATTTTTATTTTGCTAGAGTCTAAGTCAATGATGCTCTAACTACTTTCTCTTCTCATCATGTGCAGGATCTTGTTCATTTACGGAAAATTAACCTTTTTAGTTGCAAAAATTTAAAGAAGATCCCTAATTTATTAGGAGCCCTCAACCTTGAAGCACTTGACTGTAGAAAGTGCGAAAGTTTAGTTGAACTTCCTTTCCTCGACCATTTGACATCACTTAAAACCCTTCACCTTGACGGATGTCGTAGTCTTAAAAAGTTTCCGGAGATCACAAATAACTTTTATCAGTTAGATTTATCAGAAACCGGAATAAAAGAAGTACCTGATTTCATTGAGCATCTCGACAGACTTCAACGGTTGACCCTGATAAACTCAATGGTAAAAGATGTATTAAGCAATATTTCAAAGTTGAAATCCCTTAAAGCTCTATATCTTAGTGGTTGTCCAATCGTTAAATTTCCAACTGTTGATGTGCCCTCACCAAGCTTGAGGTTTAAAAGCCTTAAGTATATGCATATGGATCTTTGCAAGAGCCTCAAATTACTCTCAGAGCTTCCACCATATCTGCACCACTTGAATGTAAATGGCTGCACATCATTAGAAAAAGTTTCCTTTGCAGATCAAAATTTATATCAGTTTGATTCATTTGATGATGAAAATGATGATGCTCGGTTTTTGTTGCTATTCTGTAATTGTTTCAACTTGAATCAAGAGTCAACTAATAACATTGAGGCCAATGCCATGCTCAAAATTGGATCCCTAGCTAAGGAATGGGTGGAATGGGTAGCGAGATATTGGCTTGACGAGGTTAATATTCCAAGATTGATTTGTTGTTTCCCGGGAAACAAAATTTCAGCAAATAAGTTCAAGTGTCAGAGCATGAATTCTTCCTTAAGTTTGAAGATAGCCCCAAATGGGGGTAGTGGGAGCAGATTTTTGGTTTTTGCTATTTGTCTTGTGGCTGACATCACTCGCTGCCTTGAGACTAAATCAGTTGAATGTATTTGTGAGTACCAACTTACAGCCGCTGGTGGTGGCAATGGTGGTGGTGGTTATGAAAAGCTAAGAAGTAAATCTTTGTTAGAGCTTCCTGTGCCAGGGTGGTGCATGGGCGATCACGTGTTTATTCTATCTAGCATCGACATGGTTAAAGAAGACCAGAATTATGAGGAGGCATCATTTGAATTCTACATCAGAAATTGTGCTGAAGGAGAAAAGAATTTCGTGGAGAGATGTGGTGTTCATGTATTTTACGTGGATGCAGAGAGTGATACTGATGCTACAGAAATGAGAATTAAGCGATTAAAACAAACCACGATAAATCAAGTTTGCCCTGTTTTATAAATTGCTTGTCATTTAGAAGGTGCTTTACCGTCTTTGAGAACCTGAAAATTGTAGTTCCACATTGTAAATGTTAAAAGCATAGTTTATGAACATAAAATGGAAATTTGTTCTATAGTTTGCTGCTTATTATTAATTTTCTCATATCCATTCCCCTGTTGTGTCTGTTTTCTTTCGTAGGTATAGAGTGTATTGTCCAAGCAGGAAATTCTCCATATTAATTAATTTGGAGGAAAATTGAATGGCAACTGGAGATTTCAATACAGTAGCAAAAAGATCCTGCTTTGGAGTTGATAGAATATCCGTAGGGGTTTGTGGTACGTGCTTTTTACTTGCAGAGTTTAAAGCAATGTAGTATAAGTCAGCCAAAACCTAGAGATTAAGCTTTGAGTTTTTAAATATGCTACTTTGAAGGGAATGAAGATGTCAGTGATTGGTTTAAGAAAAGCAGATGAGGAAACAGAGAGTCAAGACGATATTAATGGCAGATGAGTAAGCTTCTAATTTCTTCTATTGAGTTATTGCCATATATTTGTGGTTGAACTGAGACGTCGAGGCTGTATTGCAATTTGTTAACAGATTTTCCTAGTTGATATCATTCAACTTTGCTTCAATGCTTTCTGGTTGTTGGAGCTTTGGAGGAGACATATGCTCTTGCCAATTTAGCCTTCCTGGTGAGCTTAATTACCTTGGTTTCATTGTGATCTTTTACAACCCTCATGGCCATCTGATTTTTTAAAAACAAATGATTTGGGTTTTGTTTGAGTTGGTTTCAAGGTAGAGCCATTAGACTTCATTATCATATCAGTTTGGGCTGAAATTTGAATTAATTTTCCTTTTTTTGTATTTTAGATGATCAGAGATTGAACATTGATTTGATTTTTGTGATTAAAATTCCAGAGTTTCTCTCGTTTTGGATGGAAAGGATGAATATTGGAGTTGGTAATCAGGGACTTTAGTCACTAAGCATTAACTATTCTATCACCTTATGTTCTTCATATAATTTGGATTTAATCCATTTGGTTCATGCATTCAATTTTATGAGCTTCGAAACTTTGTCATTACAGTCACTTTCTCTAATCCTAAACCATGATTTTTCTACAAGAAAAAACACAAATTATACTACTCTGATTATTTTATATTGCATTATTTACACAAATCTGTAGGTGTTGATCTTAGCTGAACATGTTATGCGGCTGCAGTGTGGTGTTTGTGTCTTGAAACAAACGATGCGATTTTCCATAACCATTTGCTGCATACGGTGATTCTTCGTTGTGTATTTACAGTCACTGCTTTGGGAGAATGATGTTAAGGGGGTGCCGGAATTCCAGCAGTCGTAAAACGTGGCTGTGATTCGAGCTATTATACTGTGCTTGAAGCTTCGAACTAAAGCATGACAGTTTCACTTTGTATCAATTCAACCTCGGATACTTTGGGGGACGTATTCGAGCTAACCAATTGATCCTTCAAGTAAAAGATATCAATTTTCGTAAATGTCTTGCAAAGGCATATCAGCCAAGGACGGGGTGGATCGGATTTTAATGTTCATGGCATTGTATTTATTGAAATTATACATTATGTTGTATTATTGTTTTTTGTTTTATTTGTTGCTTGTAAGCTGCGACTCAAGTTAGCAGTTGAAGCCATTGAGGCTTTATTTTAAGGTTTACACTTTGTTTTCTTTATTTTATATGATCTTCAAACGATGTTTAATAAAATATATTCCACTTGATTGTATTACATTTTCATTAGATTGTAAAATTAGGTAATATTATGATGATAGGCAGCAGAGTTAAAAGGCTTTTCAAAAGATAGAATCTGATGGGTTTGCAAGGTCCAGGCGCACATTGAGTGATAGATAATTGGGTAAGCTAAAGTTTTCATTTTCTTGCAGAGCAATAGAAACCCATCAAATATCTAAATAATTAGACACTATAAAGACTTACTAAATATCACACAAGGGATCAAAGGGTAGGCAAATCCAAATATTTATTTGCTTTTAAGACTTACTATTCTATAACAATGGTATCTCCTATTGATCTTGAGTATATCAAGCTCTAAATCAGTTGCTAAGCAGTTTGGGTGAATTCATGTTTAATTTGTCTTGATTTAACAAATTCAGACCGCTACATTTGTGTAAATGTTTAAATGTTAATGCTAAATTTGTTGATTTTTAGAATCAAGATCAAATTGACAAAAATGCAAATATTGAAGGCTAAATTTATTGCTATACCAATCAAAATTATGTGAATTTGATAGAAGAAATTAATGATGGTTAAATGTCCTTAGCTGCTCACTTTCAAAATTAACAAAGATTAAATTTCTCTTCTTTTAAAGGGACCAATTTATTCAATTTTGAAATTAAGAAAGACTAAAGAAGTTGTTTTACCCAAACTTACCTTCCCTATGTTAGAAAGGACTAACAAAGAAAATCTATCATTATTTCACCTAGGAAAACAGAAACACAACACCCTTCCTTCCAAAGATCTTCCAAAGATTTTTCATTTAGGGGAAAAAAGTGAAAATTATTCTTCAAGAAAGTGGTAGGAAATTTAAGTTCAATTGACTTAAAATGGTCTAAAACTTTATTTGTTATCCAACTAACTTCTAATATTTAACTTGCATCTAGAAAAGTTTTAATCATGATCATCCTCATTTGGAACAATTTTTCTTGTTGGTCAAAACTCTCTTTTAATACACTTTCATGCCTTCTTCTTCATTGAAGTCCACATCACTAGAAGGCTAATAGATAGACTTAAGGCTTAGAATATGGTTGTTTATACAAATTCAAAATCTTTTTGCATTTGTTTTTCTAAATAATATGATATATGGGTTTTATATAGATTCATACTCCCTTTGTGTTTTGTTCTTAAGCAAAATATGTTTGACAACCCAGAATGAAAATTACACGATAAATATTTTTCTAAAAAAAAAGTGAAAAATGATAAGCATGTAAACAGGGGCGAAGCCAGAAGAAATTTTTAGGGGGTGCCGGATAAAATTTTAAATTTTTATAGTTTATATTTTTATAATTTGTAAGGGATTAAATCAAATTTTTATAATTTTAGGGGGCCAAAGTGAATTTTATCTTTACTAATTTAAAATTTTTAAAAAATTCAAAGGGCCAAAATAATAATTTTACATTTTAGGGGGGCCAGGGCCCATGCCAGCCCCTGGCTAGGCCCTGCATGTAAGATAACCCACATGTTTTTCTTGTTATCTCAACCTTTTTCTGGAATTTCTTTTGTGATTAAAGATTTTTAAATAAATTTTTCATGTCATTAATTAATATAAATAAATAATACTATAACATGATTTTTTTTCTTAAAATTACATGAATCTTTTATGATAAAAGAGTTTTTTTTTTCATCCACACTAAAATTTTAACCTCAATAGTTAACAACCTTTACCTATTTGAATTAACTAATGACAACATAAAAATAAATAGATCATTATAAAGAAGGACTAAATCTAAAATTTTAGAATAGTAGAGGGACCTGAAAAAAATTTGACAGTTTCCGAATTGGCTAATTTCATGGGTTGTGCAGTTTGTAAGTGGTCCACACACACAATGATTATTAGTTAATTACCCCTCCACCATCAAAACACTCTCACTTTTGTCGGTAAAAGATAATAAAGAGAACTGATTGCCTGATGTGGTGTGACAAGTGAAGTGAGTGAGTAATAACTGAGTTGACGAAAAGATAATTGGCTAAGCTCAAGCCGTCGCCAGTGCTTTTGCGTAATAAAAAGGCCTTCAATCTCGTTCACCGATTAATAAAAGGATGCCAAAGATGATAGATATTTTACACTGTTTCTTTCCACAATAATACCACAACCCAAGCAAAACTCACTCGCTGCATTTGTTCTCTCTTTTGCTTCAAGCACACTATCAATACTCTTTCATGGCTTCTTCTTCTTCATCTTCTACTCTAATGAAGTATCATGTTTTCTTAAGCTTCAGATGTGAAGACACGCGCCTTAATTTCACCAGTCATCTACTTCAGGCTTTGAAAAGCGTGGGACTTGATGTTTTCTTTGATGAAGAAAAACTGGAAAAAGGGGAACAGCTTTCACAAGCACTTTCTCGAGCAATTGCAGTCTCAAATATCTCAATCATCGTTTTGTCTGCAGACTATGCCTCTTCGAAATCATGCTTGGTTGAACTCTCTGACATCATGGACCGCAAGCGCTCTCATGGACATACTGTTATTCCCATCTTTTATCATGTTGATCCTTCCAACGTGCGAGGTATTGGTGGGAGTTTTGAGACATCCTTCGAAGAGCATGAATCAAAGCAACCAACTGATACAGTACAACAATGGAAATCTGCTTTTGCAGAGATCGGTACATTAAAAGGGTGGCATATAGAAGGAGGCAAATTTGACAGGTAACAATAATTTTCTCAACTTGATATATTCAACTTATCGTTGTTTCAGATTTCATATTTACTTATTTACATTTTTTATTGTTTTCTAGACCTGAAACCGGGTACATTAAAGATGTTGTTGAATATGTTATAAAAAAGTTGTCGAATATTGGGTTTGAAAGTGCTTCTGAAGAATTGGTTGGAATAGAATATCAGAAAAATGCGATTTTGAAGTTGATTAAGCAAAAAGACTGTCGTGTATTAGGACTTTGGGGAATGGGTGGTCAAGGCAAAACAACCCTTGCTGAGGCTGTGTATAAACAAATCTCTTCAGAGTTTGAAAGTCATTGGTTTCTTCAAAATGTTAGAGAGGAAATAAAAAAACAAGGGAAGGAATCTTTACGAAATGAATTTCTTTCGAAATTATTGAACTCAAATGTTGAAATAGGCACCCCCTCCATAGGATCCACTTTAACTCAAGAGAGACTCAACAAGAAGAAAGTACTTGTTGTCCTTGATGATGTTGATGACTTAGACCAAATAGATTACATGGGTGTTAAACATTTTGGTTATGGAAGTAAAACCATTATAACATCAAGAGATAGACAGGTGCTTGAGAGTGGAGGAGCTGACACAATACATGAGGTGAAAGGGTTAAATGAGAACGATTCTCTTCAACTTTTTTCTACCTTTGCGTTTAAGCAGTTGAATCCCGCGGTTGGTTTTCAAGATCTATCCCGTAGGTTTGTACAGTACACCCATGGCAATCCACTTGCTCTTAAAGTTTTGGGTTCTGATTTAAATAAAAGAAGTATAAATTATTGGGAAAGTAAGGTGGAAAAGCTAAAGGACTGTCCCCCAGAGGAAAAAATTTCAGAGGCTTTGAAAAGTAGTTATGATGGGCTAGATATAGTAGAGCAGAATATATTTCTTGACATTGCATGCTTCTTTAAAGGGGAACCCATAGAAATAACAAAACAAATTCTAAGTGGTTGTTATAAGGGTGTAGAGTGTGGAGTAAACAAATTGGTTGACAAATGCCTGATCAATGTCTCATCTTCTGGTACTGTCCATAAATTTCTTCCTTATTGTTCAATGCGCCATTTAGAATTTTCATATATAATTTATATGCATGATGCGCTTGAAGAGATGGGAAAGAACATTGTTTGCCAAGAATCTAAAACTTTTGGTAAGTGCAGTAGACTATGGAATCTTAAATACGTGGAAGAAGTGCTCAAATATAATAAAGTAAGCACTAATTGTATTTATATTTTTTTAATATACTTTAATGAGACATTGTCATTTGGTTGAATGGCGCTATAAACCCGTATATTTGATATCATATCAAGTATTATCCCTTTTAAATTAGTATTTAGAAAAAAAATAATTATCGTCATCTTGACACATAATAACTATATCTTAGGTATAATGTAGAATCGCTCAAGGTTTACGACTTAGTTAAATACTTAATACATTGATTTGAAAAAATAAAAACAAAAGAAAAGAGCACACTTTTTGTATGTAAAAATTCCTAAAAGTGCTCAATAAGTCTAGGCCTGTACTAATATAATTATTCTTTTTACGAGTTATTTAATGGAATGCCCACAAATTTCTCTATGCTAATATTTGATAAATTGGGTTTTCTTATCAGGGAACTGATCGAATTCAAGGAATAAAGTTAGACATGTTACGTATGGATAACCTATTATTCCAACCTTTTGTTTTTGAAAACATGATTAATCTTAGATATATTTTCTTCCATTTTTCTTGGAGTTCGTATATGATTTTTTTGTTGTGGAAAGAGCATGAGCATTTTAAGAAGCTACTTACATACCAAGTTGATATTGTATTTCTTCCGGATGAGCTAAGGTATCTTCGATGGGATTATTACCCCTTCAAATCTTTATCATCAAGTTTTAATCCGAAAAACCTTGTTGCATTGGAATTACCATATGGAAACATGGAACAACTTTGGAACGAAGGTCATCAGGTATATATACTTCTATACTTTCTTCATCCAAAATTTTTTTTAAGAAAATTAATTTATAATTGATATAACATTTAATCTTATGACAACATATTTTTATTAAATTTTTAAAAAATAAATAAAAAAGATTTTATTCTATTTTCTAAAGGAATGTATTGATGGTGGGTGAATTAATACACCCAATACATCAAATATAAATTTTTATTTTGATAGTGTCTAAGTAAATGATGCTCTAACTACTCTATGTTCTCATCATGTGCAGGATCTTGCTCATTTACTGAAAATTAACCTTTTTAGTTGCAAAAATTTAAAGAAAATCCCTAATTTATTAGGAGCCCTCAACCTTGAAACACTTGACTGTGAAAATTGCGAAAGTTTGGTTGAACTTCCTTGCCTCGACCATTTGACATCACTTAAAACCCTTCAACTTAAGGGATGTCGTAGTCTCAAGAAGTTTCCGCAGATCCCGAATAACTTTGATGAGTTAGATTTATCAGAAACCGCAATAAAAGAAGTACCTGATTTCATTGAGCATCTCGACAGACTTAAACAGTTGACCTTGGCAAACTCAATGATAAAAGATGTATCAAGCAATATTTCAAAGTTGAAATCCCTTAAAGTTCTAGAACTTAGTGGTTGTCCAATCGTTAAATTTCCAACTGTTGATGTGCCCTCACCAAGCAAGAGCCTCAAACTACTCTCAGAGCTTCCACCATATCTGCACCACTCGAATAATGATGATGATGATGATAATGATGATGATGTGTTTTTGATGCTATTCTGTAATTGTTTCAACTTGAACCAAGAGTCAACTAATAACATTGAGGCCAATGCCATGCTCAAAATTGGATCCCTAGCTAAGATATGGGCAGCGAGATATGATTGGTTTTACGAGGTTAAGATTCCAAGTTTGATTTGTTGTTTCCCAGGAAACAAAATTTCAGCAAATAAGTTCAAGTGTCAGAGCATGAATTCTTCCTTAAGTTTGAAGATAGCCCCAAATGGGGGTAGTGGGAGCAGATTTTTGGTTTTTGCTATTTGCCTTGTGGCTGACATCACTCGCTGCCTTGAGACTAAATCAGTTGAATGTATTTGTGAGTACCAACTTACAGCCGCTGGTGGTGGCAATGGTGGTGGTGGTTATGAAAAGCTAAGAAGTCTAATATCTTTGTTCGAGCTTCCTAAGCCAGAGAAGTGCATGGGTGATCACGTGTTTATTCTATCTAGCATCGACATGGTTAAAGAAGACCAGAATTATGAGGAGGCATCGTTTGAATTCTACATCAGAATTCGGGATGAAGGAGAAAAGTATATCAAGGTGGAGAGATGTGGTGTTCATGTATTTTACGTGGATGCTACTGAAAAGTGAGTTGCTGGGAACAAAAGAAGCTTTAGCCATGACGGTGAAGAAGGGGATGGAGGACTTAAAAGATTGAAATAGTTTGTATTTCTTTCCATCTTTGGCTCTGCTTTTGAGGACTTTCAACTTCTGAATAATGTCATCCAAATGCATAGGTAGGGGTTTCATTTTCATCTCATTTTTTTCATATTATCATAAAATTTTCAGTTTTTTCATTTCTTTTTCATATTGTCATACTTCTGCTTTCCACAATTGTTAATAGTAAATTTTCAACTTATAAATTAGTGACACAAAATGAAGTGCTTTAATTAATTAAAACCAACCAGGATGAATCTAAACTTGCTCTGCTTTATAAATTACTTGTCTTCTAGAAGGTGCTTTACCATACTGAAACCTTGTAGTTCCACATTGTAAATGTTAAAAGCATAATTTATGAAACATAAAATCGTAAGTTTGTTCAACAGATGTGATTGTTGCTTACTATTATTTTTCTCATCTTCATTCCCCTGTTGTGTCTGTGTTCTTTTGTAGATATAGCGTATATTGTCCAAGAAGGAAATTCTCCATATATATTAATTACTTTGGAGGAAAATTGAACGGTGACTGGAGATTTCAATACAGTAGCAAAATGGTTCGGCTTTGGAGTTGATAAAATATCCACAGGGGGTTTTGGTGGGTACCAAAATTCAGATATTAAAATTCATACTTAATTCTTATTGACAATTGACTCGTTATTGGTTGGTTTTTTTTTTTTTTTTTTTTAATTCATAGGACCAATGGTGGACTCGGTTCAGCTTCATTGTTTAGTTCTAGCATTAATTCATAGGACCAATGGTGGGTACCAAAATTCAGATATTAAGATTCATGCTTAATTCTATACAGTTGCAATAATGGTTTGGTATCGATATTGGATTCGTTTTAATTCATAGGATCAGTGGTGGACTTCATTCAGCCCAAATTTTTTAGTTTGCAGCATTGGTGCTCATGCGATAAGCAGTAAGTAGAGATTTAATAATCTCGTATCTAATACTCACTACATTTTACTTCAATGATATCTTCATCCATTGATTTCTGTTTCATATTTCTTTTAAAAGTTAGGGCATATGTTATTAATTCGGATCACCTGATATCAGATTTTTATTCCATCCAACTATTCCCTATATCCATATGTTAATTTGAAAGTCTGCTTATGTGTGAGATTGCTTTTTGTTGTAATCTGTGATTTTCTCATGTGTGAGATTGGTTTGTGTTATAATCTGTGATTTTATCTTGATCTAGGTGGTTGTTTTTTGTTGTGCTTTATCTCTTAGAATTTTGTAAAACAGAGTCAAGAGGGAATGACAGATATTTGGGAAGTATGCTTTGAGCTTTAGCTATACAAAAAAAGACTTTTATCTGCATATGTTGAACTGGATGCAACGCATTTAGAAGATCAGTGTTGTCAAGGTGTGCACCTCTGGTGCCTCGTGGCTGAGCATTAGATAATAGAAGTGTGTCAGACCCTTTCGGCTGAGGCTCATTTAATCAGATGCATGTGCAGTGTGCCTAGGGGCACTTTTTTGTAAGATGATAGGCATTAAGAAAAAACCACCTCATTGAAGTTCTCTTTACTTTCTTCTATTTTTCACTTTTTTCATTTGATATACCTTTGCTAGTAAGGAAGGCACAATATTAAACTCTGTACTTCTCAATCACGAGTGTTCAACAGCAGACATGGATCATAAGAAATCATGTATATTGACCAATAAATATAATGCATATGTTGTAGATAAAGACCACACTGTAGAGTTTATTATATATCTTAAGCTATATATATACATATATCATATGTTTGTGTGCGTAGACACCAAAAATGCACATATGTATATTGCGCTTTACTTCACTCAGGCTAGTCTTTTTGCGCCTTGCACCCGAGACAATATAAGGGTTCTAAGTCTACAGTGTGCCTTCCACCGTTGACAACACCGTATAAGACTATGGTAGAATGAGTTTTGCTTGTGATTTATGTATGACTATGGTATTTTAAAATCATGTTGATGGCAAATGTTGGGAATTTAGTAGGGAATTGAGTTGAATTACATACTACAATACTGCCTATAACATCTTATTAAGGTAATTTAATCATGGTTTTTATGGAAAAGGAGAGGTATAGTTAGGCGGTAATAGTTCAAGGACCAGGTTATATTCATAAATTTATGTTAAATGGGTGTCTTAAAGCTGGACACGTATTTGCTACTACGATCTTGAGCGAGTGTTGAATATGTGGATCTGACACACACAGTTGGATACTAAGGTAATGTGAACCAGAAACGAGTTCTTTCATTGACTTGTTAAGTGTTTCACCTAGATTGTTCTTCTCCGCACCAGTTCATGTTGTTTCCCAGGTATGTTTTTAACTGTTTAGCTGTCACATTGTCACAATTTGTTGTCTTAGGCTTTGTAATTTGTGTGGGGTGTTTGACATTACATTGAACTTTAGAACAAAAGAGAACTATCTTTTTAGTTAATTATAGTTAGCTTGTAAGTTGATTTGAAGGCAATTTAAGTGTAAGTTGTTTGAGGTTAGTCACTGGAATGGTGGGAGGGGTGCTCCTGACCTCCTCTTTGTCCTCCATGTTTCATGGTGGTTTGACATCAATGCCTTTTTAGGATCTTGTCGGTTTTGTTTCTCGACTGTCGTTAGTAAAAATGGTGTAATCTTGTTGTTCCCTTAGGCTAGTTTTAAGTTCTTTTCTACCAAATAAAAAAATAAAAAATTAATCATTCAAATTTGAAGATTTGTATAAAATATGAAGTTTAAAAGTAAATTTAGATAAAATTTAAGACTCGTTTTGTAATACCCTTAATTTGTATTCGTTGTCGGAATAGGGTTACGGAGTATTACTAGAGTTTACAGATCAAACAGACAAAAATTTCAAACATTTCATATCATATAATATTTAGGTAAAAAACCAATCAAACTTATACATATTGTTCCTTATTCGAGCTCTCGAGGTTCAAAATACGCATTAAAATACGTTCGTGTCTCAGACTGTGTGGGCATTTGAAATAGGGGCACACGTCTCAGCCCATGTCCGTGCTTGTGTAACTCCTTAACTTGGGCCACATGGTCAAGCCACACTCCCGTGTGTCAGGTTGTGTACCTTTTTAAAATGGCCTCGCACGCCCGTGTACTAGCCGTTTGGACCTAAAATGTGCCTTAAACAACATATTTACCATTTCCTACAAGTTTGGACATTAAATAACTCAAAAACCATTCATTCAACCAGTTCAAAACATGATCAAACAGATTCAAAATATGCCAAAACAATCATCCTAGGTGCCTAACCAATGTACCCTCGTTGGTACCACATTTATATCATTAAAACATATCATCAAAGCATTATGCAAATCCAACTTATAAAAATACCAAATTGAATTCATTTTGCCTAGTTTATAAGCACTTATACATAAACTTAAACTCACATACACGTATTTAAATTTAGTTTCAATTTATCATGCCAGAATATGACTTCAAAAATAAACACATGTTTATATATATATACCAAACCAATATTAAACTTATAACCTTTTTTACAATCAATTCACAAAATAACTGTTAGTTAGACACCCTAGGTACATGCCAACACAAAAAGTAAACATCACCACATTTGAGTTGGGATCGTTGGTGGATGCTAAATTGGCTATCAAAAGTTAAGTACCTAACTTGCTCACGGAAAACAAATCGTACGCTGAGTAAAACTCAATAATATTTCTATAATTCGAATATTTAAAAACATAATAATATAATATGCACATATTAATTATAAGCACAATTGAATAATTAAAACCACATTTATTCATACAATGACATTAGCCATTTAATACTCATACTCAATTCTCATCATTTGCTATGTAATAGCTTTTCACAATTTGATCCACATATCATTTAATCAATAACATTATCTATTCCATATCCAATTCATGAATACATAATTCATGTATCTCATTTTCATGTTCCAATTCACTATCCCATTTTAAATTCACATACAATATCATCCAATATCAATCATAGTACCGTTTTATTTAATTACCTCTATTAACACGACTCGGACTCGGATGGATGTACGGATCCAACCAACACACCAGTTTAGCACTTAGTGTCTCATCAAATAAATCTGAAGTAATATCCGCCCAGTGTTATATACATTGACACCCAGTGTCTCATCGGTTAAACTGAAGTAAATTGGCACCCAGTGCCTTATCGACTCGAAGTCGAAGAAATCCCTGAACTTTTCCTATCTTATGGCATGCCATTTATATCCAATTGAACCCGATATAGTTAATAGGGTTCAAATTCACTTTTCAAATATAACCAATATCCAATATCAAATTTTCATATAATCACATTATCACATATATACATATGATTTTAACTCAATTAATATAAATTCAATAAATTCATTACATAGCGAATCAATCCATTTCAATTGTAAAACACAATAGTTTTTACCTTCAATAATTATCATATACAAGAAATCAAAATGCAATAATTTTACAACTTAGTTTGGATTATAGAAATACAAACCAGAAATTCCGAGCTATTCGACATCGACTTTATTTTTCCCCTTTTTAGTTGAGGATTTTGGTATGACATTAGTTGCGGAATTAAAACAATAAAAATTCATCAATACAATATAATTTAATTTCATATTGAAAATTTTAATTTTTACTCAATATTTACCTAAATTCTAATTTAGTCCCTAAACTGAGACTAATTTTTATTCTTCACATTTAATTTTATATTTTTATAAAAATTCCACTTTAAACTAAATTTAACTCCTTATTTTTACTTAAATCATTGAATTTCAAAATTTTCATAATTTAGTCCCTATTACTCAAAATTTACAATTTAATCTACAATGTAATTCTTTTTCACTTCTAGCTTAAAAATCTATCAATTTAATCCCTAATACTAAAATTATTCAACATTAACAACCTTTAAAAACTCAAACAATGCTAAAATTTCTACACAGGTCGAGTAATACTTAACACTGAGATTCTAAAAGATTACAAAAAAAAAAGGGACTAAATTGACTAACTAATTAAACTTTGAAAATTTTGGACCCCTAGCCTTGCGTCTCCTTCTTTTCTCCTTTCTTTATCCTTTCTTTTTAATTTACTTAATTGATTTATTATTATAATATAATATATATATTTCCTTTCTTTTCTTTTTAATTTGCTTGGCTTTTATCTTTCTTTTTCTTTTACTTAATTGATTTATTATTATATATTTTCTTAATACTTAAGATAACTCTAATTATTATAATATATAATAAAATTACACATTTTTTTTACTAATGCCGTCCTACTAAAGAAGTAAAGGTATAATTTCTTCTTTAGTCCCTTTAATTATTCTTTAATTTATAATTAAACTTTCACCCTATGTGTAATTAAGTCCTTATACCTAATTACTCTTATTTCGGACAAATTCACTTAATCGAAACTTAATTAACTACACAACTAGTTTTGTAAATATTTATTATAAATATTTACGAGTCTGATTTACGGGAATGGAGTCTCGAGAATACACTTTTCGATACTCTCAATTATCAGGTCGTTACATGTTTTCTATATAACCCGAGCATTTTCAAGATCCCAAAGAAAAGGTCTTTGGCTTAAAAAAAAAAAAACTCCCCAAAATTTAAGTCATGACAACTTAGATAGAAAATTCATGAAAGGAAATGAGAAGTTTTCAAATTATTAATTAAGAATTAAACTTCTCTCATAATTGATAAAATATATTATTTATCGATAAAAATTATTTTAACACATTGATCAATTAGTCACGTTCAATTAAGTTGATTTTAACCACTTCTCCAATCAAATCTTGACGTAAAATGTTTTACTTAACTTTACTAATATTAAAAATTTTAATTGAGAATTAATATTTTTAGTAATTTTAAATTTTAAACATGTTTGATAATCCAGAATGAAAATTACACGGTAAATATTTTTCTAAAAAAAAAAAGTGAAAAATGATAAACATGTATGATAACCCACATGTTTTTCTTGTTATCTCAACCTTTTTCTGGAATTTCTTTTGTGATTAAAGATTTTTAAATAAATTTTTGTGTCATTAATTAATATAAATAAATAATACTATAACATGATTTTTTTTTCTTAAAATTACAAGAATCTTTTATGATAAAAGAGTTTTTTTTTTTTTCATCCACACTAAAATTTTAACCTGAATGGTTAACAACCTTTCCTATTTGAATTAACTAATGACAACATAAAAATAAGTAGATCATTTTAAAGAAGGACTAAATGTAAAATTTGAGAATAGTAGAGGGACCTGAAACAAAATTTGACTGTTTCCGAATTGGCTAATTCCCTGGGTGGTGCAGTTTGTAAGTGGTCCACACACACAATGATTATTAGTTAATAACCCGTCCACCATCAAAACACTCTCACTTTTGTCGGAAAAAGATAATAAAGAGAACTGATTGCCTGATGTGGTGTGACAAGCGAAGTGACTGAGTAACAACTGTGTTGACTAAAAGATAATGGCCAAGCTCAAGTCGTCGCCTTTGCTTTTGCCTAAGAAAAAAGCCTTCAATCTCGTTCACCCATTAATAGAAGGATACCAAAGATGATAGATATTTTACACTTTTTCTTTCCACAATAATACCACAACCCAAGCAAAACTCACTTGCTGTATTTGTTCTCTCTTTTGCTTCAAGCACACTATCAATACTCTTTCATGGCTTCTTCTTCATCTTCTACTCTAATGAAGTATCATGTTTTCTTGAGCTTCAGAGGTGAAGACACGCGCCTTAATTTCACCAGTCATCTACTTCAGGCTTTGAAAAGCAAGGGACTTGATGTTTTCTTTGATGAAGAAAAACTGGAAAAAGGGGAACAGCTTTCACAAGCACTTTCTCGAGCAATTGCAGTCTCAAATATCTCAATCATCGTTTTGTCTGCAGACTATGCCTCTTCGAAATCATGCTTGGTTGAACTCTCTGACATCATGATCCGCAAGCGCTCTCATGGACATACTGTTATTCCCATCTTTTATCATGTTGATCCTTCCAACGTGCGAAGTATTGGTGGGAGTTTTGAGACATCCTTCGAGGAGCATGAGTCAAAGCAACCAGCTGATACAGTACAACGATGGAAATCTGCTTTTGCAGAGATCAGTTCATTAAAAGGGTGGCATATAGAAGGAGGCAAATTTGACAGGTAACAATAATTTTCTCATCTTGTTATATTCAACTTATCTTTGTTTTAGATTTCATATTTACTTATTTACATTTTTTATTGTTTTCTAGACCTGAAACCGGGTACATTAAAGATGTTGTTGAATATGTTATAAAAAAGTTGACGAATATTGGGTTTGAAAGTGCTTCTGACGAATTGGTTGGAATAGAATATCAGGAAAATGCGATTTTGAAGCTGATTAAGCAAAAAGACTGTCGTGTATTAGGACTTTGGGGAATGGGTGGTCAAGGCAAGACAACCCTTGCTGAGGCTGTGTATAAAAAAATCTCTTCAGAGTTTGAAAGTCATTGGTTTCTTCAAAATGTTAGAGAGGAAATAAAAAAACAAGGGAAGGAATCTTTACGAAATGAATTTCTTTCGAAATTATTGAAATCAAATGTTGATATAGGCACCCCCTCCGTAGGATCCACTTTAACTCAAGAGAGACTCAACAAGAAGAAAGTACTTGTTGTCCTTGATGATGTTAATGACTTAGACCAAATAGATTATATGGGTGTTAAACATTTTGGTTATGGAAGTAAAACCATTATAACATCAAGAGATAGACAAGTGCTTGAGAGTGGAGGAGCTGACACAATACATGAGGTGAAAGGGTTAAATGAGAACGATTCTCTTCAACTTTTTTCTACCTTCGCGTTTAAGCAGTTGAATCCCGCGGTTGGTTTTCAAGATCTATCCCGTAGGTTTGTAAAGTACACCCAAGGCAATCCACTTGCTCTTAAAGTTTTGGGTTCTGATTTAAATAAAAGAAGTATAAATTATTGGGAAAGTAAGGTGGAGAAGCTAAAGGGCTGTCCCCCAGATAAAAAAATTGCAGAGGCTTTGAAAAGTAGTTATGATGGGCTAGATATAGTAGAGCAGAATATATTTCTTGACATTGCATGCTTCTTTAAAGGGGAACCCATAAAAAGAACAAAACATATTCTAAGTGGTTGTTATAAGGGTGTAGAGTGTGGAATAAACAAATTGGTTGACAAATGCCTGATCAATGTCTCATCTTCTCGTTCTACAACGTGCTGGCGATTGCTAGAGAGAATTTATATGCATGATACGCTTGAAGAGATGGGAAAGGACATTGTTTGCCAAGAATCTAAAACCCTTGGTAAGCGCAGTAGACTATGGAATGTTAAACATGTGGAAGAAGTGCTCAAATATAATAAAGTAAGCACTAATTGCATTTATATTCTTTTTTTTTTTTTCATTTACTTTAATGAGATATTGTCATTTGGTATATAAACCTATACATTTGATGTCATATAAAGTATTATCCCTTTTAAATTAGTATTTAGAAAATAAAATAATTATCGTCATACTTGACACATAATGACTATGTCTTAGGTAAAATGTAGAATCTGCTCAAGGCTTACGACTTAGTTAAATACTTAATGCATTGATTTGAAAAAATAAAAACAAAAGAAAAGAGAACACTTTTTGTATGTAAAAATTCCTAAAAGTGCTCTATTAGTCTACGCCTGTACTAATATAATTATAGTTATTTAATGGAATGCCCATAAATTTCTACATGCTAATATTTGATAAATTGGTTTTTGTTGTCAGGGAACTGATCGAATTCAAGGAATAAAGTTAGACATGTCACGTATAGATAACCTATTATTCCAACCTTTTGTTTTTGAAAGCATGATTAATCTTAGATATATTTTCTTCCATTGTCCTTTTAATCCGTTTAGGAGTCTTTTGTTGTGGACAGAGAGTAAGAAATATAAGAAGCCACTTACATACCAAGTTGATATTGTATTTCTTCCAAATGAGCTAAGGTATCTTCGATGGGATTGTTACCCCTTCAAATCTTTATCATCAAGTTTTAATCCGAAAAACCTTGTTGAATTGGAATTACCACATGGAAACATGGAACAACTTTGGAACAAAGGTCATCAGGTATACATACTTTTATACTTTCTTCATCCAAGAATTTTTTTAAGAAAATTAATTTATAATTGATATAACATTTAATCTTATGATAACATATTTTTTTTAAATTTTTAAAAAAATAAATAAAAAGATTTTATTCTATTTTTTAAAGGAATGTATTGATGGTGGGTGAATTAATACACCCAATACATCAAATATAAATTTTTATTTTGATAGAGTCTAAGTCAATGATGCTCTAACTCTTTATATTCTCATCATGTGCAGGATCTTGTTCATTTACGGATAATTAACCTTTTTTATTGCATAAATTTAAAGAAGATCCCTAATTTATTAGGAGCCCTCAACCTTGAAACACTTGACTGTGAAAATTGCGAAAGTTTGGCTGAACTTCCTTGCCTCGACCATTTGACATCACTTAAAACCCTTCACCTTTGGGGATGTCGTAGTCTCAAGAAGTTTCCGGAGATCCCAAATAACTTTGAGACGTTAAATTTATCAGAAACCGGAATAAAAGAAGTACCTGATTTCATTGAGCATCTCGACAGACTTCAACGGTTGACCTTGACAGAGTCAATGGTAAAAGATGTATCAAGCAATATTTCAAAGTTGAAATCCCTTAAAGCTCTAGATCTTTGTGGTTGTCCAATCGTTAAATTTCCAACTGTTGATGTGCCCTCACCAAGCTTGAGGTTTAAAAGCCTTAAGTATATGTATATGGATCGTTGCAAGAGCCTCAAATTACTCTCAGAGCTTCCACCATATCTGCACCACTTGAATGTAAATGGCTGCACATCATTAGAAAAAGTTTCCTTTGCAGATCAAAATTTATATCAGTTTGATTCATCAGATGGTGGTAAGGGTACTGTGTTTTTTATGCTATTCTGTAATTGTTTTAACTTGAATCAAGAGTCAACTAATAACATTGAGGCCAATGCCATGCTCAAAATTGAATCCCTAGCTAAGATATGGGCAGCGAGATATGATTGGTTTTGCAAGGTTAATATTTCAAGATTGATTTGTTGTTTCCCAGGAAACAAAATTTCAGCAAATAAGTTCAAGTGTCAGAGCATGAATTCTTCCTTAAGTTTGAAGATAGCCCCAAATGGGGGTAGTGGGAGCAGATTTTTGGTTTTTGCTATTTGCCTTGTGGCTGACCTCAGTCGCTGCGTTAAACTTCAATTAGTTGACTATATTTGTGAGTACCAACTTACAGCCGCTGGTGGTGGCAATGGTGATGGTGGTTATGAAAAGCTTATGGTAATGCCTTGGTTAGAGCTTCCTGAGCAGGAGAAGTGCATGGGTGATCACGTGGTTATTCTATATAGCACCAAGATGGTTAAAGAAGACCAGAATTATGAGGAGGCATCATTTGAATTCTATATCAAAGATGGGTATGAAGAAGAAAAGTATATCAAGGTGGAGAGATGTGGTGTTCATGTATTTTACGTGGATGCTACTGAAAAGAGAGTTGCTGGGAACAAAAGCAACCAGGATGAATCTAAACTTAAACTTGCTCTGCTTGATAAATTACTTGTCTTCTAGAAGGTGCTTTACCATACTGAAACATTGTAGTTCCTCATTGTAAATGTTAAAAGCATAATTTATGAAACATAAAATTGGAAATTTGTTCAACAGATGTGATTGTTGCTTCCTATTATTTTTCTCATCTTCATTCCCCTGTTGTGTCTGTGTTCTTTTGTAGATATAGCGTATATTGTCCAAGAAGGAAATTCTCCATATATATTAATTACTTTGGAGGAAAATTGAACGGTAACTGGAGATTTCAATACAGTAGCAAAATGATTCTGCTTTGGAGTTGATAAAATATCCACAAGGGATTTTGGTGGGTACCAAAATTCAGATATTAAAATTCATACTTGTTTCTTATTGACAGTTGACTTGTTGTTGGTTGTTGTTTTTTTTTTTTTTTTTAATTCATAGGACGAATGGTTGACTCGGTTCAGCTTCATTGTTTAGTTCTAGCATTGGTGTCATCTGGTATCTAAATACTTGCTGCATTTTCCTTCAATCATATCTTGATTCATTAGAAAGATTGGTTATTTGTGAGATTATTTTTTCTTATATCCTTTGCTTTTGTGTTGAGCTAAGATTAGGGAATGACAAATCTTTGAGAATGCCACTACTGAATTGGAGCTTTAGCCATACAAGGAGGAACACTTGAGCTGTAAGACCTTCAATTTTATTTACTGAATGCTTGCTTTATACAAGTGTTTGAACTGATTTTTGGTGACAATGCAAGTTGTCGACAGATTTGACAACACAAAGTCAAAGTAATCTTTTGAGCCCCTTTTTGGGTTCTGGCAATTCAGTCTTGGTGGAGAAGTAAGTTCCCTTTGACTTTGACTTATTATCATGATTTTAGGTTCATATAATGATTTTCAGCATCCTCACCATTTTCCCCATATTTATCAATGGGATTATATAAATCTTGAATGTGCAACAGATCTCAAAACTTGTGGGATAAACACATGGAGCTGGAGGCAACCTTTGACAGTTTTCATTCTCAAGCTAGATTGGGTTAGTTTCATGGTAGAGCTATTGGAGTTGATATTTTCTTATCTTGGATTTTGATTATCATATCAGTTTGGGCTGAAATTTCTTTGTATGTTACTGCTCTCATGTTGTTTGAGCATTGTAGTGAGGAGAGATTAAGATTCATACTTGAATTCTTTTTGACAGTTGACTTGTTATTGGCTGGTTTTGATTCATAGGATCAGTAGTGAACATCATTCAGCTTAATTGTTTAGGTTCCACCATAAGAAAAAACACAAATTATACAACTCTGATTATTTTATATTGCCTATAATAGAAAATGAAGGGCTTTACTTAATTAAAACAAACCAGAATGAAGCTAACTTGCTCTGCTTTATAAATTGCTAGTCATTTAGAAGGTGCTTTACCATCTTCGAGAAACTGAAACCTTGTAGTTCCACATTGTAAATGTTGAAAGCATAGTTTATGAACATAAATGTTGGAAATGGCCAACCATGCTGCTGTTATATTTTGGTTAAGTGCATGCAGCTTTGTAAACATGCTGCGGCACTAATGCTTGCTGTAACAGCAAGGTTTTTGTTTAGTTGCAATGTAATTTAGTTTAGTTGAAAATGAACTTAGCTGTTGATGTTTTGATGGGATAATTGAGCTGATAAGTCAGCTTATTCATCCGTACAAGCAATGTTTCAATAGTCCCAATGTTGATTAGTGGTAGTAGGTAGTATTTGGTGATGTATTTTGATTATAAATGTATTGTTTTCTTATTGAATATGCAAGCATATCAGCAGCTAAAGCAGATTGCTTCCTTGCTGCACGTTTGTGAGCAAGTAAATTTTTTTCTTGCTTCCTTGTTCACTATCCTATATTTCTTCCTCTGCTTTGTTCTGCTTTGTTTTCTTTTTTGTTGCTGTCAAAAATCCCAACAATAAAATGGAAATTTGTTCTATAGTTTGTGGTAGTTTCTTCTTATTATTTTTCTCATATCTATTCCCCTGTTGTGTCTGTGTTCTTTTGTAGGTATAGAATATATTCTCCAAGAAGGAAATTCTCCAGATTAATTGATTTGGAGGAACATTGAGTGGCAACTGGAGAGATTTCAATACAGTAGCAAAAAGATCCTGCTTTGGAGTTGATAAAATATCCATAAACAGCCGAAATTAGTAGGATCGTACTCAAAATATATATGTAATTAGCTCATAAAAGTAAGGGGTTAGTGGTCGGTGCCCAAATTTAGATATTAAGATTCATACTTAAATTATTTTTAGATTGGTTGGATTTATTAATTCATAGGATTAATGGCGGACTTTATTCAGCCTCATTGTTTAGTTTCTAACATCGGTGCTCATATGTTATCAACTCATGATTACATGATTTCATGTTAATTAGAAAGACTGGTTTCTCTTATAACCTTTGCTTTTATGTTAATTTAGGAGTAGGTGTTTCCTATTTGTTGTGAGATTCGATACTCAACAGAACTTGCAGATTATGGATGGTTCTGATATCCTCTTTCTCACCAACAAAACAAGTTCCCATGAAATTTCTGGTATTAAAGTCAAGTTTGTGACCAATGCAAAATATTTTTAGCCAATAATGAGTTGGAGCTTTAGCCATATAAGGAGGAACACCTAAGCTGTAAGAGCTTTATTTCTTTTACTTGATGCTTATTTTATTTATGTGTTTGAACTGATATTTTGAGACAATGCAAGTTGTCAACAGATTTGCCTTATTGATTCTATTCATATGATGGTTCAACGCAAAATTGAAGGAATCTTTTGAATACCTTTTCTGGGCTCTGGCAATTCAGTCTTGGTGGAGAAGTAAGTTACCTTTGACTTATTATTATGATTTTAGGTTCATCTGATGCTTATTTTTTCTAGATTTATCAATGGATTATATGAATTTAGAAATTCCGAGAGTTGCTTGTATCTCAAATCTTGTGGTATGAACACATGGAGCTGGAGGCAAGGGTTTGACGGTTATCATTCTCAAGTTGGATTGGTGAGCTTATGTTTGTCCCATTGAGGAACCCAAGAAGATACTGGAAATAAAAATTAAATGATTTGAGTTTAGTTTGAAGTGAAGAGCTGGTTTCATGGTAGAGCCATTGGAATTGATTATTTTCTTATCTTGGATTTTGATTATCAGATCAGTTGGGGCTGAGATTACTTTGTATGTTATTGCCTTTCAAGTTGTTTAAGCAGCATTGTGGTGAGGAGATATTAAGATTCATGCTTTATTCTTTTTGGCAGTTGACTCCATAGGATCAGTGGTGGACTTCATTCAGCTTCATTGAAAAGTAGAGATTTAATCATCTGGTATCTCAATATACTCATTGCATTTTCCTTCAATGATATCTTGATTCGTTGGTCTATGGTTCATGTCTATTTATACTGGAATTGCAGTTGCAGATTAAGGGTGGGTTTGATATCTTCTTTCTCACCAACAAAACAAGTTCCACAAAATTTCTAGTGTTAATGTCAAGGTTGTGCCCTATGCCTAATCTTTTTTATCTCACATTATAGATGTGCTTTTTACTTGCCGAGTTTAAAGCAATGTAGTATAAGTCAGCCAAAACCTAGAGATTAAGCTTTGACTTTTTAAATATGCTACTGTGAAGGGAATGAAGATGTCAGTGATTGGTTTAAGAAAAGCAGATGAGGAAACAGAGAGTCAAGACGACATTAATGGCAGATGAGTAAGCTTCTAATTTCTTCTATTGAGTTATTGCCATATATTTGTGGTTGAACTGAGACGTCGAGGCTGTATTGCAATTTGTTAACAGATTTTCCTAATTGATATTATTCAACTTTGCTTCAATGCTTTCTGGTTGTTGGAGCTTTGGAGGAGACATATGCTCTTGCCAATTTAGCCTTCCTGGTGAACTTAGTTACCTTTGTTTCATTGTGATCTTTCACAACCCTCATGGCCATCTGATTTTTTAAAAACAAATGATTCGGGTTTAGTTTGAGTTGGTTTCAAGGTAGAGCCATTTGGCTTCATTATCATATCAGTTTGGGCTGAAATTTGAATTAATTTTCCTTTTTTTGTATTTTAGATTATCAGAGATTGAACATTGATTTGATTTTTGTGATTAAAATTCCAGAGTTTCTCTCGTTTTGAATAGAAAGGATGAATATTGGAGTTGGTAATCAGGGACTTGCAGTCACTAAGCATTAACTATTCTATCACCTTATGTTCTTCATATAATCTGGATTTAATCCATTTGGTTCATGCATTCAATTTTATGAGCTTCGAAACTTTGTCTTTACCGTCACTTTCTCTAATCCTAAACTATGATTTTTCTATAAGAAAAAACACAAATTATACTAGTCTGATTATTTTATATTGCATTATTTACACAAATCTGTAGGTGTTGATCTTAGCTGAACATGTTATGCGGCTGCAGTGTGGTGTTTGTGTCTTGAAACAAACGATGCGATTTTCCAGAACCATTTGCTGCATACGGTGATTCGTCGTTGTGAATTTACACACTGCTTTGGGAGAATGATGTTAAGGGGGTGCCGGAATTCCAGTAGTCGTAAAACGTGGCTGTGATTCGAGCTATTATACTGTTCTTGAAGCTTCGAACTAAAGCATGACAGTTTCACTGTGTATCAATTCAACCTCGGATATTGAGGCCGTATTGCAACCTGTTAACAGATTCGGCTTGTTGATATCATTCAACTCTGATAATTTTAAATTGCATTATTCACAAAAATCTGTAGTTGTTTAGCTTAGCTGAACATGTTATGCGGCTGCAATGTGGTGTTTGTGATTCGAGCTATTGTTCTCTGCTTGAAGCTTCGAACATTGATTCCAAACTTACATCCACAATTTTTAAATTAATCTAAAAAATGAACTGCTTATATAAAAACCAATCAAGATGATGGTGTTTAATGTATCTTCTTTATCATCCCTAAAAAAAAGTTGAGTCACCTAACAGGGAGGAATTTTCATGCTTTGGTGCATTATCAACTTTTACTTTTCCTAGTTATGTAGCTTCATGGAAAAAAAAAATGAGAAGATGACGAATTGGGTTTGAAAGTGCTTCTGACGAATTGGTTGGAATAGAATATCAGGAAAATGCGATTTTGAAGCTGATTAAGCAAAAAGACTGTCGTGTATTAGGACTTTGGGGAATGGGTGGTCAAGGCAAGACAACCCTTGCTGAGGCTGCGTATAAAAAAATCTCTTCAGAGTTTGAAAGTCATTGGTTTCTTCAAAATGTTAGAGAGGAAATAAAAAAACAAGGGAAGGAATCTTTACGAAATGAATTTCTTTCGAAATTATTGAACTCAAATGTTGATATAGGCACCCCCTCCGTAGGATCCACTTTAACTCAAGAGAGACTCAACAAGAAGAAAGTACTTGTTGTCCTTGATGATGTTAATGACTTAGACCAAATAGATTATATGGGTGTTAAACATTTTGGTTATGGAAGTAAAACCATTATAACATCAAGAGATAGACAAGTGCTTGAGAGTGGAGGAGCTGACACAATACATGAGGTGAAAGGGTTAAATGAGAACGATTCTCTTCAACTTTTTTCTACCTTCGCGTTTAAGCAGTTGAATCCCGCGGTTGGTTTTCAAGATCTATCCCGTAGGTTTGTACAGTACACCCATGGCAATCCACTTGCTCTTAAAGTTTTGGGTTCTGATTTAAATAAAAGAAGTATAAATTATTGGGAAAGTAAGGTGGAAAAGCTAAAGGACTGTCCCCCAGAGAAAAAAATTTCAGAGGCTTTGAAAAGTAGTTATGATGGGCTAGATATAGTAGAGCAGAATATATTTCTTGACATTGCATGCTTCTTTAAAGGGGAACCCATAGAAATAACAAAACAAATTCTAAGTGGTTGTTATAAGGGTGTAGAGTGTGGAGTAAACAAATTGGTTGACAAATGCCTGATCAATGTCTCATCTTCTGGTACTGTCCATAAATTTCTTCCTTATTGTTCAATGCGCCATTTAGAATTTTCATATATAATTTATATGCATGATACGCTTGAAGAGATGGGAAAGAACATTGTTTGCCAAGAATCTAAAACCTTTGGTAAGTGCAGTAGACTATGGAATCTTAAATACGTGGAAGAAGTGCTCAAATATAATAAAGTAAGCACTAATTGTATTTATATTTTTTTAATATACTTTAATGAGACATTGTCATTTGGTTGAAACCCATACATTTGATATCATATCAAGTATTATCCCTTTTAAATTAGTTTTTAGAAAAAAATAATTATCGTCATACTTGACACATAATAACTATATCTTAGGTATAATGTAGAATCGCTCAAGGTTTACGACTTAGTTAAATACTTAGTGCATTGATTTGAAAAAATAAAAACAAAAAAAAAAAAGAGAACACTTTTTGTATGTAAAAATTCCTAAAATAGCTCAATAAGTCTACGCCTGTACTAATATAATTATTCTTTTTATGAGTTATTTAATGGAATGCCCACAAATTTCTCTATGCTAATATTTGATAAATTGGTTTTTCTTATCAGGGAACTGATCGAATTCAAGGAATAAAGCTAGACGTGTTACGTATGGATAACCTATTATTCCAACCTTTTGTTTTTGAAAACATGATTAATCTGATATATATTTTCTTCCATTTTTCTTGGAGTTCGTATATGATTTTTTTGTTGTGGAAAGAGCATGAGCATTTTAAGAAGCTACTTACATACCAAGTTGATATTGTATTTCTTCCGGATGAGCTAAGGTATCTTCGATGGGATTATTACCCCTTCAAATCTTTATCATCAAGTTTTAATCCGAAAAACCTTGTTGCATTGGAATTACCATATGGAAACATGGAACAACTTTGGAACGAAGGTCATCAGGTATATATACTTCTACACTTTCTTCATCCAAAATTTTTTTTAAGAAAATAATTTATAATTGATATAACATTTAATCTTATGACAACATATTTTTATTAAATTTTTAAAAAATAAATATAAAAGATTTTATTCTATTTTCTAAAGGAATGTATTGATGGTGGGTGAATTAATACACCCAATACATCAAATATAAATTTTTATTTTGATAGAGTCTAAGTAAATGATGCTCTAACTACTCTATGTTCTCATCATGTGCAGGATCTTGCTCATTTACGGAAAATTAACCTTTTTAGTTGCAAAAATTTAAAGAAAATCCCTAATTTATTAGGAGCCCTCAACCTTGAAACACTTGACTGTGAAAATTGCGAAAGTTTGGTTGAACTTCCTTGCCTCGACCATTTGACATCACTTAAAACCCTTCAACTTAAGGGATGTCGTAGTCTCAAGAAGTTTCCGGAGATCCCGAATAACTTTGATGAGTTAGATTTATCAGAAACCGCAATAAAAGAAGTACCTGATTTCATTGAGCATCTCGACAGACTTAAACAGTTGACCTTGGCAAACTCAATGGTAAAAGATGTATCAAGCAATATTTCAAAGTTGAAATCCCTTAAAGTTCTAGAACTTAGTGGTTGTCCAATCGTTAAATTTCCAACTGTTGATGTGCCCTCACCAAGCAAGAGCCTCAAACTACTCTCAGAGCTTCCACCATATCTGCACCACTTGAATAATGATGATGATGATGATAATAATGATGATGTGTTTTTGATGCTATTCTGTAATTGTTTCAACTTGAATCAAGAGTCAACTAATAACATTGAGGCCAATGCCATGCTCAAAATTGGATCCCTAGCTAAGATATGGGCAGCGAGATATGATTGGTTTTACGAGGTTAAGATTCCAAGTTTGATTTGTTGTTTCCCAGGAAACAAAATTTCAGGAAATAAGTTCAAGTGTCAGAGCATGAATTCTTCCTTAAGTTTGAAGATAGCCCCAAATGGGGGTAGTGGGAGCAGATTTTTGGTTTTTGCTATTTGCCTTGTGGCTGACATCACTCGCTGCCTTGAGCCTAAATCAGTTGAATGTATTTGTGAGTACCAACTTACAGCCGCTGGTGGTGGCAATGGTGGTGGTGGTTATGAAAAGCTAAGAAGTCTAATATCTTTGTTCGAGCTTCCTAAGCCAGAGAAGTGCATGGGTGATCACGTGTTTATTCTATCTAGCATCGACATGGTTAAAGAAGACCAGAATTATGAGGAGGCATCGTTTGAATTCTACATCAGAATTCGGGATGAAGGAGAAAAGTATATCAAGGTGGAGAGATGTGGTGTTCATGTATTTTACGTGGATGCTACTGAAAAGTGAGTTGCTGGGAACAAAAGAAGCTTTAGCCATGACGGTGAAGAAGGGGATGGAGGACTTAAAAGATTGAAATAGTTTGTATTTCTTTCCATCTTTGGCTCTGCTTTTGAGGACTTTCAACTTCTGAATAATGTCATCCAAATGCATAGGTAGGGGTTTCATTTTCATCTCATTTTTTCATATTATCATAAAATTTTCAGTTTTTTCATTTCTTTTTCATATTGTCATACTTCTGTTTTCCACAATTGGTAATAGTAAATTTTCAACTTATAAATTAGTGACACAAAATGAAGTGCTTTAATTAATTAAAACCAACCAGGATGAATCTAAACTTGCTCTGCTTTATAAATTACTTGTCTTCTAGAAGGTGCTTTACCATACTGAAACCTTGTAGTTCCACATTGTAAATGTTAAAAGCATAATTTATGAAACATAAAATTGTAAGTTTGTTCAACAGATGTGATTGTTGCTTACTATTATTTTTCTCATCTTCATTCCCCTGTTGTGTCTGTGTTCTTTTGTAGATATAGCGTATATTTTCCAAGAAGGAAATTCTCCATATATATTAATTCCTTTGGGGGAAAATTGAACGGTGACTGGAGATTTCAATACAGTAGCAAAATGGTTCGGCTTTGGAGTTGATAAAATATCCACAGTGGATTTTGGTGGGTACCAAAATTCAGATATTAAAATTCATACTTAATTCTTATTGACAATTGACTCGTTATTGGTTGTTTTTTTTTTTTTTTTTTTTTTTTTAATTCATAGGACCAATGGTGGACTCGGTTCAGCTTCATTGTTTAGTTCTAGCATTGGTGTCATCTGGTATCTAAATTCAGATATTAAAATTCATACTTAATTCTTATTGACAGTTGACTCGTTATTGGTTGGTGATTATCATCGCCCAGAATATTGATGGGTTTTTTAAGGCAATGATGATGGTGGTGAAGGTTATGATGATCATGGCTTATATTTATAGATATTTGTGTATATAATTTGTGATCTGATAACGTGTCTGTGCTTTTAATGTTTGGGATTAAAATGATCAAATAAAATGTGAGATGAGAACAAGTTGTTGATGTTTATTATGTGCTAATTTCTTCTGCTTCAAGAATAAATCTAAGTTTTAACATTTTCTGTTCGTTTTATGTTTAATCTTTTAGTTTTTGTTAGTTAATTATTGAATGGTTTCTTTCTGGCTTTATTGAATATGATCATAGGCGATTGAACTTGGAAATTAGGATTGACACTGTGTGATTCACACTGCTTCCTTCATCGTGCTTTGCTTATGTTGAACTAGATGCATTTATAAGATTATGATAGAATGTGATCTTTATGTGATTATATGTTTGTTATCAAGTTGAAGGCAGCTGGAGGATGTGGTGGGTACCAAAATTCAGATATTAAGATTCATGCTTAATTCTGTACAGTTACAATAATGGTTTTGTATCGATATTGATTGGTTTTAATTCATAGGATCAGTGGTGGACTTCATTCAGCCTAATTGTTTTAGTTTGCAGCATTGGTGCTCATGCGCTAGGCAGTAAGTAGAGATTTAATAATCCCGTATCTAATACTCACTACATTTTACTTCAATGATATCTTCATCCATTGATTTCTGTTTCATATTTCTTTTAAAAGTTAGGGAATATGTTGTTAATTCGGATCACCTGATATCTGATTTTTATTCCATCCAACTATTCCCTATATCTATATGTTAATTTGAAAGTCTGCTTATGTGTGAGATTGCTTTTTGTTGTAATCTGTGATTTTCTCATGCGTGAGATTGGTTTGTGTTATAATCTGTGATTTTATCTTGATCTAGGTGGTTGTTTTTTGTTGTGCTTTATCTCTTAGAATTATATGACAGTGACCTGTAGAGTTTGTAAAACAGAGTCAAGAGGGAATGACAGATATTTGGGAAGTATGCTTTGAGCTCTAGCTATACAAAAAAAGACTTTTATCTGCATATGTTGAACTGGATGCAACGCATTTAGAAGATCAGTGTTGTCAAGGTGTGCACCTAGGCACTCTGGTGCCTCGTGCCTGAGCATTAGATAATAGAAGTGTGTCAGACCCTTTCGGGTGAGGCTCATTTAATCAGATGCATGTGCACTGTGCCTAGGCGCACCTTTTTGTAAGACGACAGGCATTAAGAAAAAACCGCCTCATTGAAGTTCTCTTTACTTTCTTCTATTTTTCACTTTTTTCATTTGATATACCTTTGCTAGTAAGGAAGGCACAGTATTAAACTCTGTACTTCTCAATCATGAGTGTTCAACAGCAGACATAGATCATAAGAAATCATGTATATTGACCAATAAATAAAATGCATATGTTGTAGATAAAGACCACACTGTAGAGTTTATTATATATCTTAAGCTATATATATACATATATGTTTGTGTGTGTAGACACCAAAAATGCACTTATGTATATTGCGCTTTACTTCACTCAGCTAGTCTTTTTGCGCCTTGCACCCGAGGCAATATAAGGGTTCTAACGTCTATAGTGCGCCTTGCACCGTTGACAACACCGTATAAGACTATGGTAGAATGAGTTTTGCTTGTGATTTATGTATGACTATGGTATTTTAAAATCATGTTGATGGCAAATGTTGGGAATTTAGTAGGGAATTGAGCTGAATTACATACTACAATTCTGCCTATAACATCTTATTAAGGTAATTTAATCATGTTTTTTATGGAAAAGGAGAGGTATAGTTAGGGGGTAATAGGTCAAGGACCAGGCTATATTCATAAATTTATGTTAAATGGGTGTTTTAAAGTTGGACACGTATTTGCTACTACGATCTTGTGAGTGTTGAATATGTGGATCTAACACACACAGTTGGATACTAAGGTAATATGAACCAGAAACGAGTTCGTTCATTGACTTATTACATGTTTCACCTAGATTGTTTTTCTCCGCACCAGTTCATGTTGTTTCCCAGGTATGTTTTTAACTGTTTAGCTGTCACATTGTCACAATTTGTTGTCTTAGGCTTTGTAATTTGTCTGGGGTGTTTGACATTACATTTATCTTAGAACAAAAGGGAACTATCTTTTTAGTTAATTATAGTTAGCTTGTAAGTTGATTTGAAGGCAATTTAAGTGTAAGTTGTTTGAGGTTAGTATCTGGAATGGTGGGAGGGGTGCTCCTGACCTCCTCTTTGTCCTTCATGTTTCATGGTGGTTTGACATCAATGCCTTTTTAGGATCTTGTCGGTTTTGTTTCTCGACTGCCCTTAGTAAGAAGGGGGGGGTGTAATCTTGGTGTTCCCTTAGGCTAGTTTTAAGTTCTTTTCTACCAAAAAAAAAATGAAAATTAATCATTCAAATTTGAAGATTTGTATAAAATATGAAGTTTAAAAGTAAATTTAGATAAAATTTAAGACTTTGTTTTGTAACAGTCTTAACTCGTATTTGTCTTTCAAATAGGGTTACGGAGATCAAATAGACAAAAGTTTTAAACATTTTATATCATATAATATTTAGGTCAAAAACCAAGCAAACTTATACATATTGTTTTTTATTCGAGCCTTCGGGATCTAAAACACGCATTAGAAACAAGTCGGGACTAATTTGAAAACTTAGAGAATTTTTCAGAATACATTAAAAATTTTCAAAGCTGTGGGGGTCACATGGTCGTCTAACTCACACGGCTGAGAGACATGCCCGTGTCTCAGGCTATGTGGGCATTTGAAATAAGGGCACATGGTCGTGTCTCAGCCCATGTCTGTGCTCGTGTAACTCTCTAACTTGGGCCACATGGTCAAGCCACACTCCAGTGTGTCAGGCCGTGTACTCTTTTGAAATGGCCTTGCACGCCCGTGTACTAGCCATATGGACCTAAAATGTGCCTTAAACAACATATTTATCATTTCCTACAAGTTTGGACATTAAATAATTCAAAAACCATTTATTCAACTGGTTCAAAACATGATCAAACACATTCAAAATATGCCAAAACAATCATCCTAAGTGCTTAACCAATGTACCCTTGTTGGTGTCACATTTATATCATTAAAACATATCATCAAAGCATTATTCAAATCCAAATTATAAAAATACCAAATTGAATTCATTTTGCCTAGTTCATAAGCACTTATACATCAACTTAAACTCATATACACATATCTAGATTTAGTTCAATTTACCATGCTATAATATGACTTCAAAAACAAACACATGTTTATATATATATACACCAAACCAATATTAAATTTATAACCTTATTTACAATCAATCCACAAAATAGTTGTTATTTAGACACTCTAGGTACATTACAACACAAAAGGTAAACATCACATTTGAGTTCGGGATCATTGTTGGATGTTGAATCGGCGATCAAAAGTTAAGTACCTAATCTGTGCACGGAAAACAAAACCGTACACTGAGTAAAACTCAGTGGTATTTCTATAATTCGAATATTTAAAAACATAATAATATAATATGCACATATTAATTATAAGCACAATTGAATAATTAAAACCACATTTATTCATACAATGATATTAGCCATTTAATACTCATACTCAATTCTCATCATTTGATATATAATAGCTTTTCACAATTTGATCCAAATATCATTTAATCAATAACATTATCTATACCATATCCAATTCATGAATACATAATTCATGTATCTCATTTTCATGTTTCAATTTACTATTCCATTTTCAATTCACATACAATATCATTCAATATCAATCATAGTACCATTTTATTTAATTACCCCTATTAACACGACTCAGACTCGGACGGATGTATGGATCCAACCAACACACCAGTTTGGCTCTTAGTGCCTCATCGAATAAATCCGAAGTAATATGCGCCCAACGTTATATACATTGACACCCAGTGTTTCATCGGTTAAACCGAAGTAAATTGGCACCCAGTGCCTCATTGACTCGAAGTCGAAGAAATCCCTGAATTCTTCCTATCTTATGGCATGCCATTTATATCCGACTCAGCCCGATATAGTTAATAGGGTTCCAATTCACTTTTTAAATATAACCAATATCCAATATGAATTTTTCATATAATTACATTATCACATATATACTTATGAATTTAATTCAATTCATATAGATTCAATAAATTACATACCGAATCAATCCATTTCAATTGTAAAACACAATAGTTCTTACCTTCAATTCTTACCATATACAAGAAATCAAAATGTAATAATTTTACAACTTAGTTCGGATTATAGAAATACAAATCAAGAATTCCGAGCTATTCGACATCGACTTTTTCTTTCCCCTTTTTAGTTGAGGATTTCGGTACGACGTTAGCTACGGAATTAAAACAATTAAAATGTATCAATACAATATAATTAAATTTCATATTGAATATTTAAACTTTTACTCAATAATTACCTAAATTCTAATTTAGTCCCTAAACTGAGACTAATTTTTATTCTTCACATTTAAATTTATATTTTTATACAAATTCCACTTTAAACTAAATTTAACTCCCTATTTTTACTTAAATCATTGAATTTCGAAATTTTCATAATTAGTCCCTATTACTCAAAATTTACAATTTATTCTACAGTATAATCCTTTTTCACTTCTAACTTAAAAATCTATCAATTTAATTCCTAATACTAAAATTATTCAACATTAGCAACCTTTAAAAACTCAATCAATGCTAAAATTTTAACTCGAGTAATACTTAACACCGAGATTTCAAAAGATTACAAAAAAAAATAACTAAATTGACTAACCAATTAAACTTTGAAAATTGTGGAGCCCTAGCCTTGCGTCTCCTTCTTTTCTCCTTTCTTTCTCTTTCTTTTTAATTTGCTTGGCTTTGTCTTTCTTTTTCTTTTTTCTTAATTGATTTATTATTATTATATATTTCCTTTCTTTTCTTTTTAATTTGCTTGGCTTTTGTCTTTCTCTCTCTTTTTTTTTACTTAATCGATATATTATTATATAATATAGATATTTTCTCGGGTAATTTACCCAAAAATACCCAAAAATTACAAAATTTACGGAAAAGGACCAGGTTGGAAAAAATTTACGGAAAAAGGCCGAATCCCCCAAAAATGCGTCCACGTAGGCGCGTTTTTGGGGGAAACTGACCAAAAACGCGCCCCGGGGGACGCGTTTTAGCCCGTGTTTTTAAAAAAAAAAATTATTCTCGAATATTTTAAAAATTTACAAGAATAAACCTTTATAAAGGCTCAAAGTGACAACACCATTTTTTTTAAGGTGTCATCATTTAATAAGAAAATATAACTTACAAAGAAAAACTTTATATAGACCCAAAGTCTGATTTCCCTTGTTTTCTTGAGTAAAGTGGGATATGAGATATGTGTATTTATAGACTCATGAATAGTTTTGCAGCTTGTTTCTAAACAATGTGGGATTTCTTCCTCTTTTAACTAACAACATGAGATGACATGCTACACTATATGATGGCTGCCATCCTTGCTACACTATAAATAAATATATTTGTTAGAAAAATTCTTAAATGCATATTTATTTTAAAATTATAAAGAATCATCTAATTAAAAACTAAAGTTAATTTTAAAAATAATTTTGGGCAAAATAAACCATTCCTTGAAAATAGATGGTGAGAAAAAAAAAATCAAAGATGAAAAGGAGGGTATGGGAGATAAATAAATTTAAGTATTATTTAATTTTATTCATCTTTCATCTTTTTCTTATTTTATTTCAATAAATATTGTTGAACACTTTTTTTTTTTTAAATTACATGAAATTTTAATACTCAACTATATTAGGTACGGACGAATAAAAACTAAAAATAATGTTTTAAGTCTGACTTAGGAATTTGTAACTAAATATAAAGGTGAAATTTTGCTATTAGTCTCTCTATTATATATAAGTTTCGATTTAATCTCTGTATTTTAATTTGATTAATTTTAATTCACGTATTTTTTAAAATAGTCAATTTTAGTCTCTATATTATTAGCTCTGAAATTTCGGTCCTAACCTAAAATGATAGTAGTTAAATTTATTTCATTAAATTTTGTTATTAATTTGTATTATGCGAAAGTTGTAGAGTTAGTTTATGTTCTCCTTTTAAATTATTCTTAGTCTTTATATTTTTTGAAATTTGAAATTTTAGTTGATACCCACATTTGTTTATAAGGTATGAAACCGTAAATGAGTGTCCATTTGAGCTATTGGAGAATAATCTAAGACCAATTGATCGTTTAAAGATTAAAAGATTGGAACTTTGAGAGGCTGCAATGGTTTGCCTCCCATGAACAAAACTAGTTCTAATGATGAAATAAAACATAAGAAAATGTAATAAGAAAATGTGGGTTCTCCCCTTTTAAAATGCAATAAGATTAAATATTTCAAAACATAATTTTATAATATAAGAAAATGTTAACAAAATATAAAAAAAGAGAAATTATTTTGTAAAAAAAAATCAAATATAGTGTAGCATGTCATCTCATGTTGTTAGTTAAAAGAGGAAGGAATCCCACATTGTTTAGAAACAAGCTGCAAAACTATTCATGAGTCTATAAATACACATATCTCATATCCCACTTTACTCAAGAAAACAAGGGAAATCAGACTTTGGGTCTATATAAAGATTTCCTTTGTAAGTTATATTTTCTTATTAAATGATGACACCTTAAAAAAAATGGTGTTGTCACTTTGAGGCTTTATAAAGGTTTATTCTCGTAAATTTTTAAAATATTCGAGAATAATTTTTTTTTTAAAAACACGGGCTAAAACGCGCCCCGGGGGACGCGTTTTTGCTGAGTGTGACAAAAACGCGTCCCCGGGTGCGTTTTTGGTCGATTTCCTCCAAAAACGCGCCTACGTGGACGCGTTTTTGGGGATTCAACCCTTTTCCGTAAATTTTTCCAACCCGCCCTTTTCCGTAAATTTTGTAATTTTTGGGTATTTTTGGGCAAATTGCCCTATTTTCTCAGTACTTAAGATAACTTTAATTATTATAATATATAAAATAAATTTGCACATTTTTTTTTACCTAATGCGTCCTACTAAAGAAGCAAAGGTATAATTTTTTCTTTAGTCCCTTTAATTATTCTTTAATCTATAATTCAACTTTCACCCTATAAGTAATTTAGTCATTATTCCTAATTACTCTTATTTCGAACAAATTTACTTAATCAAAATTTAATTAACTACACAACTAGCTTCGTAAATATTTATTATAAATATTTACTAGTCTAATTTATGGGAACGGAGTCCCAAGAATACATTTTTCGACACCCTCGACTATCAGGTCGTTACACGTTTTCTATATAACTCGAGCATCCTTAAGATCCAAAAGAAAAAGTCTTTAGCTTGGAAAAAAAAAAAAAAACTCCCCAAACTCAAGCATCTTTTAAACTTTATTTGTTATCCAAATAATTTCTAATATTTAACTTGCATCTAGAAAAGTTTTAATCTTAACAATTTTGTCCCATTGCAAGACCTTGACTTGGAAATTAACACCCATCATCATCGTCATTTGGAACAATTTTTCTTGTCGGTCAAAACTCCCTTTTAATACTCTTTCATGCTTTATTCTTCATCGAAGTCCACATCACCTGAAGGCTAATAGATAGACTTAAGGCTTAGAATATGGTTGTTTATATAAACTCAAAATCTTTTTGCTACACGTTTTCTATATAATCCGAGCATTTTCAAGATCCAAAAAAAAAAAAAAATAGTCTTTGGCTTGAAAAAAAAAAACTCCCTAAAATTTAAGTAATGACAACTTGATAGAAAATTCATGAAATGTAATAAGAAAAAATTATTAATTAAGAATTAAACTTCTCTCATAATTGATAAAATATATTATTTATCGATAAAAATCGTTTTAACACATTGATCAATTAGTCAAGTTCAATTAAGTTGATTTTAACCACTTCTCCAATCAAATCTTGACGTAATTTTGGATCGTGTTTTAAAATTTCATTTAAGCAATATTTAGTAAAGGACCGTATTTTAAAATTTCTTCAAATTTTTAATTTTCGACAACAAGACATTAATTAATCAACTAGGTACCAATTAAGACGTTACGAGGGTGCTAATCCTTCATCGTACTTAACTGACTCCTGAACCCATCTTTTTAAATTTCGTAGACCAAAAGCGTTGTTTTGATAAATCAAACCATTTATTAAAAACAACCATCTTACGAGGTGACCCGATCACACCTTATCAAAAAGGTTTGGTGGCGACTCCCATTTTTCGTTTTAAAACCAAAAGTCGACCTTTTGAAAAAATGGTTTCGGCAACGTTCAATTAAGTTGATTTTAACCACTTCTCCACTCAAATCTTAACGTAAAATGTTTTACTAAACTTTAATAATATTAAAAATTTTAATTGAGAATTAATATTTTTAGTTATTTAAAATTTTAAACATGTTTGATAACTCAGAAATCAGAATGAAAATTACATGATAAATATTTTTCTAAAAAAAAAATTGAAAAATGATAAACATGTATGATAACCCACATGTTTCTCTTGTTATCTCCACCTTTTTCTAGAATTTCATTTGTGATTAAAGATTTTTAAACAAAATTTTTGTGTCATTAATTAATATAAATAAATAATACTATAACATGATTTTTTTTCTTAAAATTACAAGAACCTTTTATGATAAAAGAGTTTTTTTTTTTCATCCACACTAAAATTTTAACCTGAATAGTTAACAACCTTACCTATTTGAATTAATTAATGACAACATAAAAATAAAGAGATCATTTTAAAGAAGAAGGACTAAATCTCAAATTTAAGAATAGGAGAGGGACCAAAAACCAAATTTGACCCTTTTCATGGGTGGTGCAAGTGGTCTACACGCACATTAATTACCCAACCACCATCTCACTTTTGTCGGTAAAAGATAATTGGCTAAAAGATAATTACTCCTGTGTTGACTAAAAGATAATTGGCTAAGCTCAATTCGTCGCCTGTGCTTTTGCCGAAGCCTTCAATCTCTTTCCCATTAATAAAAGGGTGGTGCAGTTTGTAAGTGGTCTACACGCACATTAATTACCCCTCCACCATCTCACTTCTGTCGGTAAAGGATAATTGGCTAAAAGATAATTACACCTGTGTTGACTAAAAGATAATTGGCGAAGCTCAAGTCGTCGCCTGTGCTTTTGCCTAAGCTTTCAATCTCTTTCCCATTAATAAAAGGATGCCAAAGATAGATATTTTACACCTTTACTTCTTACAAGCAAAACTCACTTGCTATATTTGTTCTCTCTTTTGCTTCAAGCACACTATCAATACTCTTTCATGGATTCTTCTTCTTCATCTTCTACTCTAATGAAGTATCATGTTTTCTTGAGCTTCAGAGGTGACGACACGCGCCTTAGTTTCACCAGTCATTTACTTCAGGCTTTGAAAAGCAAGGGACTTGATGTTTTCTTAGATAAAGAAGAAATGGAAAAAGGGGAGCAGCTTTCACAAGCACTTTCTCGAGCAATTGCAGTCTCAAATATCTCAATCATCGTTTTGTCTGCAGACTATGCCTCTTCGAAATCATGCTTGGTTGAACTCTCTGACATCATGAGCCGCAAGCGCTCCCGGGGACATACTGTTCTTCCCATCTTTTATCATGTTGAACCTTCCAACGTGCGAAATATTGGTGGGAGTTTTAAGACATCCTTCGAGGAGCATGAATCAAAGCAACCAACTGATACAGTACAACGGTGGAAATCTGCTTTTGCGGAGGTCGGTAAATTAAATGGGTGGCATATAGAAGGAGGCAAATTTGACAGGTAACAATAATTTTCTCATCTTGTTATATTCAACTTATCTTTGTTTTAGATTTCATATTTACTTATTTACATTTTTTATTGTTTTCTAGACCTGAAACCGACTACATTGAAGATGTTGTTGATTATGTTATAAAAAAGTTGTCGAATATTGGGTTTGAAAGTGCTTCTGAAGAATTGGTCGGAATAGAATATCAGAAAAATGCGATTTTGACGCTGATTAAGCAAAAAGACTGTCGTGTATTAGGACTTTGGGGAATGGGTGGTCAAGGCAAAACAACCCTTGCTGAGGCTGTGCATAAACAAATATCTTCAGAGTTTGAAAGTTGTTGGTTTCTTCAAAATGTTAGAGAGGAAATAAAAAAACAAGGGAAGGAATCTTTACGAAATGAATTTCTTTCGAAATTAGTGAACTCAAATGTTGATATAGGCACCCCCTCCGTAGGATCCACTTTAACTCAAGAGAGACTCAACAAGAAGAAAGTACTTGTTGTCCTTGATGATGTTGATGACTTAGACCAAATAGATTATATGGGTGTTAAACATTTTGGTTATGGAAGTAAAACCATTATAACATCAAGAGATAGACAAGTGCTTGAGAGTGGAGGAGCTGACACAATACATGAGGTGAAAGGGTTAAATGAGAACGATTCTCTTCAACTTTTTTCTACCTTTGCGTTTAAGCAGTTGAATCCCGTGGTTGGTTTTCAAGATCTATCCCGTAGGTTTGTAAAGTACGCCCAAGGCAATCCACTTGCTCTTAAAGTTTTGGGTTCTGATTTAAATAAAAGAAGTATAAATTATTGGGAAAGTAAGGTGGAGAAGCTAAAGGGCTGTCCCCCAGATAAAAAAATTGCAGAGGCTTTGAAAAGTAGTTATGATGGGCTAGATATAGTAGAGCAGAATATATTTCTTGACATTGCATGCTTCTTTAAAGGGAAACCCATAGAAATAACAAAACAAATTCTAAGTGGTTGTTATAAGGGTGTAGAGTGTGGAATAAACAAATTGGTTGACAAATGCCTGATCAGTGTCTCATTTTCTGGTACTGTCCGTCATAAATTACTTCCTTATTTTTTAGGGCGCCATTTGGAATTTTCATATATAATTTATATGCATGATACGTTCGAAGAGATGGGAAAGGACATTATTTGCCAAGAATCTAAAACCTTTGGTAAGTGCTGTAGACTATGGAATCTTAAACACGTGGAAGAAGTGCTCAAATATAATAAAGTAAGCACTAATTGTATTTATATTCTTTTATTTTTTTTTCATTTACTTTAATGAGATATTGTCATTTGGTTGAATGGCACTATATAAACCTATACATTTGATATCATATCAAGTATTATCCCTTTTAATTAGTATTTAGGAAATAAAATAATTATCTTCATACTTGACACATAATGACTATGTCTTAGGTATAATGTAGAATCTGCTTAAGGTTTATGACTTAGTTAAATACTTAATACATTGGTTTGAAAAAATAAAAAAGAAAAGGAAAGAAAACACTTTTTGCATGAAAGAATTCCTAAAAGTGCTCAATTAGTCTACGCCTGTACTAATATAATTATTTTTTTTATGAGTTATATAATGGAATGCACATAAATTTCTCCATGCTAATATTTGATAAATTGGTTTTTGTTATTAGGGAACTGATCGAATTCAAGGAATAAAGTTAGACATGTCACGCATGGATAACCTATTATTCCAACCTTTTGTTTTTGAAAGCATGATTAATCTTAGATATATTTTCTTCCATTGTCCTTTTAGACCGTATATGAATCATTTGTTGTGGAAAGAGAGTAAGAAATATAGGAAGCTACTTACATACAGTAAGAATTATGAGAAGCTACTTACATACCAAGATGATATTGTATTTCTTCCGGATGAGCTAAGGTATCTTCGATGGGATTGTTACCCCTTCAAATCTTTATCGTCAAGTTTTAATCCGAAAAACCTTGTTGAATTGACATTACCATATGGAAACATGGAACAACTTTGGAACGAAGGTCATCAGGTATACATACTTTTATACTTTCTTCGTCCAAGAATATTTTTAAGAAAATTAATTTATAATTGATATAATAACATATTTTTATTAAAATTAATAAATATAAAAGATTTTATTCTACTTTTTAAAGGAATGTATTGATGGTGGGTGAATTAATACACCCAATACATCAAATATAAATTTTTATTTTGATAGAGTCTAAGTCAATGATGCTCTAACTACTTTATGTTCTCATCATGTGCAGGATCTTGTTCATTTACGGATAATTAACCTTTTTGGTTGCATAAATTTAAAGAAGATCCCTAATTTATTAGGAGCCCTCAACCTTGAAACACTTGACTGTGAAAATTGCAAAAATTTGGTTGAACTTCCTTGCCTCGACCATTTGACATCACTTAAAACCCTTTACCTTGACGGATGTCGTAGTCTCAAGAAATTTCCGGAGATCCCAAATAACTTTGAGGAGTTAGCTTTATCAGAAACCGGAATAAAAGAAGTACCTGATTTCATTGAGCATCTCGACAGACTTAAACGGTTGACCTTGACAAAGTCAATGGTAAAAGATGTATCAAGCAATATTTCAAAGTTGAAATCCCTTAAAGCTCTAGATCTTAGTGGTTGTCTAATCGTTGAATTTCCAACTGGTGATGTGCCCTCACCAAGCTTGAGGTTTAAAAGCCTCAAGTATATGCATATGGATCGTTGTAAGAGCCTCAAATTACTCTCAGGGCTTTCACCATATCTGCACTACTTGAATGTAAATGGCTGCACATCATTAGAAAAAGTTTCCTTTGCAGATCAAAATTTATATCAGTTTGATTCATTTGATGATGATGATAATGATGATGATGTGTTTTTGATGCTATTCTATAATTGTTTCAACTTGAATCAAGAGTCAACTAATAACATTGAGGCCAATGCCATGCTCAAAATTGGATCCCTAGCTAAGGAATGGATGGAATGGGTAGCGAGATATTGGCCTGACGAGGTTAATATTCCAAGATTGATTTGTTGTTTCCCAGGAAACGAAATTTCAGCAAATAAGTTCAAGTGTCAGAGCATGAATTCTTCCTTAAGTTTGAAGATAGCCCCAAATGGGGGTAGTGGGAGCAGATTTTTGGTTTTTGCTATTTGCCTTGTGGCTGACATCACTTACTGCCTTGAGACTAGATCAGTTGAATGTATTTGTGAGTACCAACTTACAGCCGCTGGTGGTGGCAATGGTGGTGGTGGTTATGAAAAGCTAAGAAGTAAATCTTTGTTAGAGCTTCCTGTGCCAGGGTGGTGCATGGGTGATCACGTGTTTATTCTATCTAGCGTCGACATGGTTAAAGAAGACCAGAATTATGAGGAGGCATCATTTAAATTCTACATCACAAATTGTGCTGAAGGAGAAAAGAATTTCGTGGAGAGATGTGGTGTTCATGTATTTTACGTGGATGCAGAGAGTGATACTGGTGCTACAGAAATGAGAACTAAACGATTAAAACAAACCACGATGAATCAAGCTTGCTCTGTTTCATAAATTGCTTGTCATTTAGAAGGTGCTTTACCGTCTTTGAGAACCTGAAAATTGTAGTTCCACATTGTAAATGTTAAAAGCATAGTTTATGAACATTAAATGGAAATTTGTTCTATAGTTTGCTGCTTATTATTATTTTTCTCATATCCATGCCCCTGTTGTGTCTGTTTTCTTTTGTAGGTATAGAGTGTATTGTCCAAGCAGGAAATTCTCCATATTAATTAATTTGGAGGAAAATCGAATGGCAACTGGAGATTTCAATACAGTAGCAAAAAGATCCTGCTTTGGAGTTGATAGAATATCCGTAGGGGTTTGTGGTACGTGCCGAAATTCGGATATTAAGATTCATACTCAAATTATTTTTGGATTGGTTGGATTTATTAATTCCAAGGATTAGTGGTGGACTTAATTCAGCCTCATTGTTTAGTTTTTAACATCGATGCTCATATATTATCAATTCATGATTTCACGTTAATTAGAAAGATTGGTTTCTCTTATAACCTTTGATTTTATGTTGATTTAGGAGTAGCTGTTTTCTATTTGTTGTGAGATTTGATACTCAACAGAACTTGCAGATTATGGATGGTTTTGATATCCTCTTTCTCACCAACAAAACAAGTTCCCATGAAATTTCTGGTATTAAAGTCAAGTTTGTGACCAATGCAAAATATTTTTAGCCAATAATGAGTTGGAGCTTTAGCCATATGAGGAGGAACACCTAAGCTGTAAGAGCTTCAATTTCTTTTACTTGATGCTTAGTTTATTTATGTGTTTGAACTGATATTTTGTGACAATGCAAGTTGTTAACAGATTTGCCTTCTTGATTCTATTCATCTGATGGTTCAACACAAAATTGAAGTGATCTTTTGACTACCTTTTCTGGGCTCTGGCAATTCAGTCTTGGCGGAGAAGTAAGTTACCTTTGACTTATTATTATGATTTTGGGTTCATCTAACGCTTATTTTCTCCATATTTATCAATGGATTATATGAATTTAGAAATTCCGAGAGTTGCTTGCATCTCAAATCCTGTGGTATGAACACATGGAGCTGGAGGCAAGCGTTTGGCGGTTATCATTCTCAAGTTGGATTGGTGAGCTTATGTTTATCCCATTGAGGAACCCAAGAAGATACTAGAAAAAACTTAAATGAATTGAGTTTAGTTTGAAGTGAAGAGCTGGTTTCATGGTAGAGCCATTGGAATTGATTATTTTCTGATCTTGGATTTTGATTACCAGTTCAGTTGGGGCTGAAATTTCTTTGTATGTTATTGCCTTTCAAGTTGTTTAAGCAGCATTGTGGTGAGGAGAAATTAAGATTCATGCTTTATTCTTTTTGGCAGTTTGACTCCATAGGATCAGCGGTGGACTTCATTCAGCTTCATTGAAAAGTAGAGATTTAATCATCTGATATCTCAATATACTCATTGCATTTTCCTTCAATGATATCTTGATTCGTTGGTCTATGATTCATGTCTATTTATACTGGAATTGCGGTTGCAGATTAAGGGTGGGTTTGATATCTTCTTTCTCACCAACAAAACAAGTTCCACAAAATTTCTAGTGTTAATGTCAAGGTTGTGCCCTATGCCTAATCTTTTTTATCTCACATTATAGATGTGCTTTTTACTTGCAGAGTTTAAAGCAATGTAGTATAAGTCAGCCAAAACCTGGAGATTAATAAGCTTTGACATTTTAAATATGCTACTGTGAAGGGAATGAAGATGTCAGTGATTGGTTTAAGACAAACAGATGAGGAAACAGAGAGTCAAGACGACATTAATGGCAGATGAGTAAGCTTCTAATTTCTTCTATTGAGTTATTGCCATATATTTGTGGTTGAACTGAGACGTCGAGGCTGTATTGCAATTTGTTAACAGATTTTCCTAGTTGGTACCATTCAACTTTGCTTCAATGCTTTCTGGTTGTTGGAGCTTTGGAGGAGACATATGCTCTTGCCAATTTAGCCTTCCTGGTGAGCTTAGTTACCTTTGTTGGAGCTTAGTTCCTGATTTTTTGAAAACAAATGATTCGGGTTCAGTTTGAGTTGGTTTCAAGGTAGAGCCATTTGACTTCATTATCATATCAGTTTGGGCTGAAATTTGAATTAATTTTCCTATTTTTGTATTTTAGATTATCAGAGATTGAACATTGATTTGATTTTTGTGATTAAAATTCCAGAGTTTCTCTCGTTTTGGATAGAAATGATGAATATTGGAGTTGGTAATCAGGGACTTTAGTCACTAAGTATTAACTATTCTATCACCTTATGTTCTTCATATAATTTGGTTCATGCATTCAATTTTATGAGCTTCGAAACTTTGTCTTTACAGTCACTTTCTCTAATCCTAAACCATGATTTTTCTATAAGAAAAAACACAAATTATACTAGTCTGATTATTTTATATTGCATTATTTACACAAATCTGTAGGTGTTGATCTTAGCTGAACATGTTATGCGGCTGCAGTGTGGTGTTTGTGTCTTGAAACAAACGATGCGATTTTCCATAGCCATTTGCTGCATACGGTGATTCGTCGTTGTGAATTTACAGTCACTGCTTTGGGAGAATGATGTTAAGGGGGTGCCGGAATTCCAGCAGTCGTAAAACATGGCTGTGATTCGAGCTATTATACTGTGCTTGAAGCTTCGAACTAAAGCATGACAGTTTCACTGTGTATCAATTCAACCTCGGATACTTTGGGGGACGTATTCTAGCTAATCAGTTGATCCTTCAAGTAAAAGCTATCAATTTTCGTAAATGTCTTGCCAAGGCATATCAGCCAAGGACGGGATGGATCGGATTTTAATGTTCATGGCATTGTATTTATTGAAATTACACATTATGTTGTATTATTGTTTTTTGTTTTATTTGTTGCTTGTAAGATGCGACTCAAGTTAGCAGCTGAAGCCATTGAGGCTTTATTTTTTATTAGGTTTACACTTTGTTTCCTTTATTTTATATGATCTTCAAATATATTCCACTTGATTGTAAACTTCATTGTATTACATTTTCATTAGATTGTAAAATTAGGTAATCTTATGATGATAGGCAGCAGAGTTAAAAGGCTTTTCAAAAGACAGAATCTGATGGGTTTGTAAGGTCCACAGGCACATTGAGTGATAGATAATTGGGTAAGTTCAGTTTTCATTTTCTTGCAGAGCAATAGAAACCCATTAAATATCTAGATAATTAGACACTGTAAAGACTTACTAAATGTCACACAAGGGATCAAAGTATATATAAGCTCTCAAGGGTAGGCAAATCCAAATATTTATTTGCTTTTAAGACTTACTATTCTATAACAATGGTATCTCCTATTGATCTTAAGAATATCAAACTCATTTACAGTTGCTAAGCAGTTTAGGTGAATTCATGTTTAATTTGTCTTGATTTAACAAATTCAGACCGCTACATTTGTGTAAATATGTAAATGTTAATGCTAAATTTGTCAATTTTTTAGAATCAAGATCAAATTGACAAAAATGCAAATATTGATGTTGGAACATTGGCAGCAACAAAAGAAGAAAACAGAACAGAGAACAAGGCAATATGATATTTTACTTGCTCAGCTTATGGCTGATAGCTCATGTTTGCTCACTCATTCAACAATAAAACAATACATTTATAGCCAAAAATACAACACCAAATACTACCTACTACCACTAAGTAGCCTAGTAACTTGAATTACACACAAAAGATAGCTGACATATCAGCTATTACACCAATACAAATCAGTCAACAAATCCTACTAACTTTGCTGTCAAATTGCAAAAGAACTAGACAAAGTTGCATAGGAACAAAACACTCAAAATGTGTTGTTGCATTCGGACCAGCTCCATTTCTGCAATTCAAAACAGTGTTGCAGCATAGTTGAGCTAAATTTGCAGCTGGTATTTTGTTGCAATGCAGGCCAAAGCTCTAAAAAACAGCCTTGCTGTTACAGCAAACATTAGTGCTGCAGCAAAAATGTGCAAGCTGCATGCACTTAACCAAAAAATAACAGCAGCATGGTTGGCCATTTCCAACAATTGAGGGCTAAATTTATTATTATACCAATCAAAATTATGTGAATTTGATAGAAGACATTAACGATGTAGTTAAATATCCTTAGCTGCTAACTTTCAAAATTAACAAAGATTAAATTTCTTTCTTTTAAAGGGACCAATTTATTCAATTTTGAAAATAAGAAAGACTAAAGAAGTCGTTTTACCCAAACTTGCCTTCCCTATGTTAGAAAGGACTAACAAAGAAAATCTATCATTATTTCACCTAGGAAAATAGAAACACAACACCCTTCCTTGCAAAGACTTTTCATTTAGGGGAAAAAAGTGAAAATTATTCTTCAAGAAAGTGGTAGGAAATTTTAAGTTCAATTGACTTAGAATGGTCTAAAAGTGAAAATTATTATTTTTTGGTTACCAAATCAACTAATATCTATTTTTGTATAGATGATTTACTCATACTAACATATTAAATAGGCCCTCAAGCTTTATCACATTATCCAAATAATCGTGTACTTTTATCATACCCCAAATAAGCCTTTAAACTTTATTTGTTATCCAAATAACTTCTAATATTTAACTTGCATCTAGAAAAGTTTTAATCTTAACAATTTTGTCCCATTGGAAGACCTTGACTTGGAAATTAACACCCATCATCATCATCGTCATTTGGAACAATTTTTCTTGTTGGTCAAAACTCCCTTTTAATACTCTTTCGTGCCTTCTTCTTCATCGAAGTCCATATCACCATAAGGCTAATAGATAGACTTAAGGCTTAGAATATGGTTGTTTATACAAACTCAAAATCTTTTTGCCTTTGTTTTTCTAAATAATGTGAAATATGGGTTTTATATATATTCATAATCCCTTTGTGCTTTATTCTTAAGCAATACGAGATTTATTATCCTTTTAACTAACAAAAGATTTAAGTTAAACTTGGCTTTTAAAAGCTAAAGATAATAGTTAAACTTTTCACAACAATAAACACAAATAAAATATATTAAATGGTGATTATAAGATGATGTTGAAATGCAACACTCCCCTCATTACCAACTTATTTTAAAATTAACATGTCATTTGAAATAAAGGCTAATTTAAACATAGGGGTTTATTTGGGTACAACAAAAGCAAACTAGTTCAAGGACTCTTTTAAGAATTTAACCATTTGCTGAACATTGTCCCATTGGTAGACCTTGACTTTTGTGGGTAAAAGATACAAATAAAGAAAGACTCATTTCCTGGAAAGTGTGAGAGTGACAATTTTCCTGACTCAGTGGTTGCCTTTGTTAAATCTCATTGTCATTTAATACTAGGATACCAAAGCTCCCTTTGTGTATTTTCCTCTCTTCTTCCTCAATCTCACAATCCATACACTTTCATGGCATCTTCTTCTTTTCAAATGATGCATTAAGTTTTCTTAACCTTAAGAGGTGAAGACACATGTCTTAACTCAAAATTTATTTACTCTTAGGTTCTACTACGGTGAAATTATCATGACTTTAATAAAATTAGAATTTGATGGAAAAAATAATTTAATTGAATGAATGAATTAAATTTATTTTAATTAATTATATAAATAATATTTTTACAATGTAAACTTGATATTGGGTTGGATAAATTAAATGAGTTGATTTAAAGTTTATATAGACTTGATCATGGGTCGAGCTGATGCAAAATTCTAGACCCGTTTTCTAAGCTCGGCCTGACCTACTCGTATTAATTTCTTTAGATTATTTTTATGTAAAGATAAATTTAAAAAGTTTAATGTATCGTCTTTATCACCTCACAAAAAAAAGTGAGTTGAAGGGGGTGAATTTCCGTGGTTTGGTGCATTATCAACTTTTACTTTTCCTTATGCATTTTGGAACAATATGTATGACTGTAATATGCAGATTTTCTCTGCAAATTCAGCGAAATTCCTGATTATGTAGCTTCCTGGAAAAACAAAAGAAAAAGGAGAAGATTCTTGACATCCTTGTAGCATAGTACTATTTGGTTTTTTTTTTTTTTTTTGCAATCAATGAATCAATACTTTGGGGGTGTGGGAATCAACTCGTACAATTAATCAGTTCTTTCACAGACTGGGCAAGGAAAAGAGTTCCATTGATAGTAGTATCACTATGCAAACAAAAAAAAATGCAAATTGATAGTAGATTTATTCAAGGGGCAAATTATTCGTTCAAATTTGAAAAGTTTATCTAAAATACGAAAGTTTAAATAAAAATACAATGAGCCAAACCTTGATTAGAATAAGACGATTTTTTAATCTCACTTGTGACATTAAAATAAAACCTCCACTACTAATGCTGGTGTACGACCTATTTTTCACATTTATTAAAAAGCTTTTGAGGATTACCTTTTTAATTTGTTTCTAAATATGGCCTAATTTATATTATTATAATAATCCAAACTAATTTGGGCATCAATATTTTGTGCTTTGAAATTACTTAATATCCATCAACTAGTTTGGTTATAAAATCAACTAGTAACTTTTTTTTCCCTATAGATGATTTGATTAGACTAATATACTAAATAATCCATAAGTTTTATTCAGTTAAGGTCTGGGTAAATTATGTCATTAGTCATTTTAAATAGGAGTCATTCCTATTTTGGTTACTCTAATATTTTTGTTAATTTGGTTATCCAAATAGGAAATTGATCACTCTTCTGTTAAATGATAATGGAATATTAATTGTGTATTTCCATATTAGTAATTCAGGATAGTTAATCATAACATTAATATTTTCCATCAAATGTAAATAATTTTAATTGGTATAATAACAAATTTACCCCTTAAAGTTTATAATTATATCACTTGTACTGATTGAATAAATTTAGCCAGTAATATTTGTGTCAATGTTGATACTAAATTTGTTGAATTTTCAGAATTAAGACCAAATTGACAAAACATGCAAACATGGCTAAATTTTTTGTTATACCAATCAAAATTATGTACAATTAATGAAAAAAATTAACGTTGTGAATAATTGTTCTTCGTTGCTCACTTTCGAAAATAAAAATGATTTAATTGCTTCAATTTTTTTTGAGAGGGACCAATTTATTCAATTTCAAAATTGAAAGTGATTGGAGAGATATTTTTACCCAAACTCACCTTCCCTATGTTCAAAAGAAAGGACTAAATTGGAAACCCCAAAAACCACAAAGAAAATCTATCTTTGTTTCATTCGGGGAAAAAAGTGGCGATTATTCTTGAGAAAGTTGTTGGAAATTTAAGTTGACTTCACCTAAATTGTCTAAAAGTTGCAATTATTCTTAATAAAGTTATACCAAATTTCAGTTCAATTGACTCAAATGACAAAGTGTGTAAAAGTCAATATTTTGGTTAGGAAATTTATAAGAAATTTCATCACAACCCAAAACGAAATTCAAGAATGGTGACAATTTTTTTTTTCAAGTTATACGTTTGGTTACAAAATTTAATTAATATTTATTTTTCGTATAGATGATCTATGGCATTATCTAAATAATCTCTTGTACTTTTATCATACCCTAAATAAGCTTTTAAAGTCTAAATAACCCTTATTTTTTAATTTGTATCTAGATAAGTTTTAACATTCAATGGGAAAATATTTGATACATTGATAATAGAGGTTTTAGGCTCCACTAGCAGAGTCCATATTGACAAATTTTTATCATTAAAAAGTCAATGCCTATGCTTACGCTTTCAATCTCATTCCCATTTAGTTGTCTCACTTTTTCTTCTTACCATTACAAAAATAGAAGCAAAAGCAAAGCTCCCTCAGTTTATTTTGTTCTCTTTTTCCTCAATCTCACAATCCATAGACTTTCATGGCGTCTTCTTCATCTTCTTCTCGTCAAGTGAAACATCAAGTTTTCTTGAGCTTCAGAGGTGAAGACACGCGCGTTAACTTCACCGCTCATCTACTCCAAGCTTTGAAAGACAAGGGATGGAATGTCTTCTTCGATGACGATACACTAAAGAAAGGGGAGAAAATTTCATCAGCACTTTCGAATGCAATTGTGGCCTCAGTTCTCTCGATCATCATTTTATCTAAAGACTATGCTTCTTCAAGTTCATGCTTAGGTGAACTTTCTGACATCATGGATCGCAAGCGCAATCCTAGTGACAAATATATTGTTCTTCCCATCTTTTACCATGTTAATCCTTCCCATGTGCAAAAAATTGGTGGGACTTTTAAGACATCCTTCCAAAAGCATGAATCAAAGCAACCAGCTGATAGAGTACGACGATGGAAATCTGCTTTTCAAGAGGTCGGTGCATTAAAAGGGTGGCATATAGGAGGCAAATCCGATAGGTAACAGTATATATTCTCATCTCCTTGTATTTGACTTATACGAATATCTTTCTTTTGACTGTTGATTTTTTAACTATTTTCTAGATATGAAACTGAGTACATTAAAGATGTGGTCGAATATATTTCAAAAGAGTTGGATAGCAATTGTACAAGTGTTTCTGAAGAATTGGTTGGAATAGATGATCAGAAAAAGATAATTCTGGGGCTGATTGAGCAAGAGCATAGCCGTGTAATAGGACTTTGGGGAATGGGTGGTATTGGCAAATCTACTCTTGCTGATGTTGTGTATGGCGAAATCTGCCAAAATTTTGAAAGTCATTTGTTTCTGCGAAATGTTAGTGAGAAAATAAAAAATGTAGGGATTGAATCTTTACGAAATGAACTTTTTTCCAAATTATTAAACCAAAAAGGAATTTGTATTAACAGCCCTTCCATAGGACACCCTTACCAAGACAGGTTGAACAATAAAAAAGTACTTGTTGTCCTTGATGATGTTAGTAACCCAGACCAAATAGAATTTATGGGTGTTAAACATTTTGGTCCACAAAGTAAAATCATTGTAACATCTAGAGATAAACAGGTACTTAAAAATGGAAGAGCTAACCACATACATGAGGTGAAGAAGTTGAATGAGAATGATTCTCTTCAACTTTTTTCTACATTTGCATTTAAGTTGTTGAATCCTGCAGCTGATTTTCAAGATCTATCATGCAAGTTTGTAGGATATGCCCAAGGTAATCCACTTGCTCTTAAAGTTTTGGGTTCTAAACTATATACAAAGTCTAGAAAAGAGTGGGAGAGCGAAGTGGATAGTCTGAAGCAATATGCCGAGCCAAAAATGTCACATATTTTGAAGAGCAACTTAGATGGGTTGCGTGAGCTAGAAAAGAATATATTTCTTGACATAGCATGCTTCCTTAAAGGAGAAAAAATGGATACTGTAGAAAAAATTCTAAGTAATTATTATATGGGTGCAATGAGTGGAATAAGAAACTTAGTCGACAAGTGCTTACTTGATAGCATAGATTGTTATTCTATGCATGACATGCTTGAAGAGATTGGCAAGGACATTGTTCGCCAAGAATGTAAAGAAGACCCGGGTAAACGTAGCAGGTTATGGTTTCCTGAAGACGTAGATCAAGTGCTCAGATATAATAAAGTAAGCGTTAATTGTATATATATCGTTTTCTATTATTTTATATATTTGTGTTATTTTAATTAAAATTTATTTCTGATATCATGTAAATATATAAATTCAGTTAATTATATGTTTTCATATGTTAAAAATTTAATTGTTTGTATTTATATTGTATCAAATGCTAATCATTTTAATTATTATTTCAAAAAATAAAATATCAGTTTACTTACCATACAAATAAAGACAAATGTCTTAAGAGTATAACATGGGATGTACTCAAGGGTTTATTGGGTTGGTACTTATTTAATGCATTGCTTTAAAAAAAAATGTATGTATATACTGATACTTGATAAAATGTTTTTCATTATTAGGGGACCGTATCAATTGAAGGAATAAAATTAGACATGTTTCAAATGGATGAGCTGCAGTTATGTCCATCTGTTTTTGAGAACATGCTTAATCTTAAATATATTTGCTTCTATGATTCAAAGACTGAGAAGGGCTATCGTAATCCGAAGTTTCTTGTGAACCAAGTTGATAGTATATCTCTTCCTAATAAACTAAGGTATCTTTGTTGGGATTATTTTCCCTTTAAAACTTTATCAAGTTTTAATCCAAAGAATCTTGTCATGTTGATATTACGAAGTGGCAATATGGAACAACTTTGGAATGAAAATGATCGTATGGTATGTGCTTTCATACTTTCTCCATTTAAGAATTTTTTTTAAGGAAAAAAAAATTATTTATAATTTGATGTATCAAATGATCATATGATGACATCTTATTTAAAGTTTAAAAAAAATATAAATGATTTTATTTTATTTAAATAAGTGACATCATTTGATCTATTAATTATTGGTATAAGTTTTTATTTTCCTTAGTATTATAATTATTTATTTCCTTTAACATTTTTTATTGCCTAAAGTAGATGACATTTATTTTTATTTCTGTACAGAACCTTGTTAATTTAAGGGAAATTGATGTCTCAAATTGCAAAAAATTAAGGAAGATACCTGATCTTTCAACAGCCATCAACCTTGAACTCCTTGATTGCTCTTACTGTGAAAGTTTGGTTGAACTTCCTTGCCTCAATCATTTGGCATCTCGTGATGAGGATAAGCTTCGCCTTGAGGGATGTTATAGTCTCAATAAGTTTCCTCAGGTCCCAAGTCACTTTTGTTATTTAGATTTACGAGAAACTGAAATAGAAGAAGTACCTGATTCAATTAAGTATCTCCACAAACTTGAAAGATTGTTGTTGAGCAAATCAAAGGTAGAAAAAGTATCGATCAATGTTTCAAAGTTGGATCTCCTTAGTGAATTGAATCTTAGTGAATGCCCAATGGTCGAATTCCCAAAGATCCCGAGAAGCTTAACATGGTTAGACTTATCTGGAACTGGAATTGAAGAAGCTGCCTTGTCGTTAGACTCTTTAAGTAATCTTCAATACTTAAATATGAGCGGCTCAAGTATTCAAAAGCTAATGTGTAAAACCACCCTGTTCGGTTCCAGAGAGTTTCCAACTGTCGATTTGCCCACACCAAGCTTGAGGTCTAAAATCCTTAACCATATGAGGATGGATCGTTGCGAGAGCCTCCAATTACTCTCAGAGCTTCCACCATATATGCAAACCTTGAATGTACAATACTGCGCATCATTAGAAAAAGTTTCCTTTGCAGATCAAACTTTATATCAGTTTGATTCGTCAGGTGATGATTTGTTTGGCATGCTATTTTGTAATTGCATCAACTTGAATCAAGAGTCAATTGATAACATTGAGGAAAATGCCATGCTCAAAATTGGATCCCTAGCTAAGAAATGGGCAGCGAGATATGATTGGAAATACCAGCGAGAAGACTTTCCAAGATTGATTTGCTGTTTCCCAGGAAACAAAATTTCAGCAGGTAAGTTCAAGTGTCAGAGAATGAATTCTTCCTTAAGTTTGAAGATAGCCCCAAATAGGGGTAGTGGGAGCAGATTTTTGGTTTTTGCCATCTGCCTTGTGGCTGATCTCACTCACTGCCATCGCTTTAAATATCTTAACTGTATTTGTGAGTACCACCTTACAGCCGCCGATGGTGGTGATTCTAAAAGCTACATAAGTAAGATTTCTTTCTTTGATTGTTCTGAGCAAAATAAGTACAAGGGTGATCACGTGTTTATTCTATCTAGCAACGACATGGTTGAAGAAGACAAGAATTATGAGGAGGCATCATTTAAATTCTACATCATCGACAATGATGATGAAGTTGATGAAGAAGAAGACTATAACAAGGTGGAAAGATGTGGTGTTCATGTATTTTACGTGGATGCTATTGAAAAGAGAGTTGCTGGGAACAAAAGAAGCTTTAGCCATGATGGTGAAGAAGGGGATGGAGGACTTAAAAGATTGAAATAGTTTGTATTTCTTTCCATCTTTGGCTCTGCTTTTGAGGAGTTTCAACTACTCAATTATGTCATTCAAATGCATGGGTAAGGGTTTCATTTTCATCTCATTTTTTTTATATTATCATACATTTTTCATTATTTTCATTTCATTTTTCAAACTGCCATACTTCTGTTTTCCACAATTGTTAATAGTAAATTTCAACTTATAAATTAGTGACAGAGTGCTTTAATTAATAAAAACCAACCAGAATGAATCTAACTTGCTCTGCTTTATAAATTACTTGTCTTTTAGAAGGTGCTTTGCCATAATGAATCCTTGTAGTTCCACATTGTAAATGTTAAAAGCATAATTTCTGAACATAAAATTGGAAATTTGTTCAATAGTTTGTGATAGTTGCTCATTATTATTTTTCTCATCTTCATTCCCCTGTTGTTTGTAGATATAGCATATATTGTCCAGGAAGGAAATTCTCCATATATATTAATTAATTTGGAGGAAAATTGAACGGAAACTAGAGATTTCAACACAGTAGCAAAATGATTCTGCTTTGGAGTTGATAAAATATCCATAGGGGATTTTGGTGGGTACCAAAACTCAGATATTAAAATTCATACTTAACTCTTATTGACAGTTGACTTGTTATTGGTTGGTTTTTTTAATTCATAGGACCAATGGTGGACTCGATTCAGCTTCACTGTTTAGTTTCCAGCATTGGTGTCATCTGGTATCTCAATACTTGCTGCATTTTCTTTCATTAGAAGGATTGGTTATTTGTGAGATAGGTTTTTCTTATATCCTTTGCTTTTGTGTTGATGTAAGACGAGGGAATGACAGATCTTTGAGAATGCCACTGCTGAATTGGAGCTTCAGCCATACAAGGAGGAACACCTGAGCTGTAAGAGCTTCAATTTGTTTTACTGAATGCTTGCTTTATACAAGTGTTTGAACTGATATTTGGTGAAAATGCAAGTTGTCAACAGATTTGTCTACACAATGCAAAGTAATCTTTTGAGGCCCTTTCTAGGTTCTGGCAATTCAGTCTTGGTGGAGAAGTAAGTTACCTTTGACTTTGACTTATTATTATGATTTTAGGTTCATATGATGATTTTCAGCATCCTTAATCTTTTTTTCCCATATTTATCAATGGGATTATATAAATCCAGAATTTGCAACGGATCTCAAAACTTGTGAGATGAACACATGGAGCTGGAGGCAACCTTTGACAGTTTTCATTCTCAAGCTAGATTGAGTTAGTTTCATGGTAGAGGCATTGGAGTTGATATTTTCTCATCTTGGATTTTGATTATCATATCAGTTTGGGCTGAAATTTCTTTGTATGTTACTGCCTCTCATGTTGTTTGAGCATTGCAGTGAAGAGATATTAAGATTCATACTTGAATTCTTTTTGGCAATTGACTTGTTATTGGTTGGTTTTGATTCATAGGATCTGTGGTGGACATTATTCAGCTTAAATTTTTGGGTATTCCAATTATTTATGTTATTTGAATTCGAAAACTCAATTTGAATTAAACTCGAAATTCGAAAAAAAAATCGAGTTGACTCGATTAATTTGTTTAACTCAATTAATTCGATTCGAATAATTTGAAATTCGATTTTTTCTAGTCGAATCGAATTTTGCTCACCCTAATTGCTAAGTAGTTTAGGTGAATCTATGTTTAATTAGAAAATTGATTCGACTCTATGTTTAAAATAAATGTAGACAAGCATATTTGTTGGAAAAAAATCTATTCAATCTCTCTCAATATTGATATTTAGTAAATTGATCTCTCTTAAACAAATTAGAACAATTTAAATACCATCAATTTCGAAAGTGAGCAATTAAGGGAAATTAATCACAACATTAAGTCCATCAAACGTACATAATTTTGATTGGTATAATAACAAATTTATCCCTCAAAGTTTACAATTTTGTCTTGATTTAACAAATTTAGCCTACAACATTTGTGTAAATGTTGATACTAAATTTATTGATTTTTTAGAACCAAGACCAAATTGACAAAAAATAGAAACATTGAAGGCTAAATTTATTGTTATACTAATCAAAATTATATACAATTGACGAAAGATGTTAAGATCGTGATTAATTGTCCTTAGTTACTCACTTTCAAAATTAACAATGATTAAATTACTTTTTTTTTTTGGGGGATCGAGTGACCAATTTATTCAATTCCAAAATTGAAAGGTACCTGTGCTCAAAATAAAGGACTAAATTGGAAACCCCCAAAGCACAAAGAAAATCTATCATTATTTTACCTAGGAAAATAGAAACACAACACCTTTCATTTCAAAGACTTTTCATTTAGGGGAAAAAAGTGAAAATTATAAAGTTGTGGGAAATTTAAGTTCAATTCACTTAAAATGGTCTAAAAGATAATCTTATTCTTAAAGAAAATTATATGAAATTTCAGCAAATCACAAAGTGTGTAGAAGTCAATATTTTTGTTAGGAAATTTATAAAATATTTCATCATAACCCAAAAAGAAATTCAAGAATGGTGACAAAATTTTTTTTTCGTATAGAAATTTATTTACTTAACAATTTTGGAAGACCTTGACTTGGAAATTAACACCCACCAACATCATTGGAACAATTTTTCTTGTTGATAATAATCTTTAAGACAACCATCAGCAGAGTTAAAGGCTTTTGGAGAGATAGCGTTTGATTGGTGGTGCGCTTTCTAAGGTCCACACGCACATTCTTCACTCATAAAATTGGCTATGCTTCACCCTTTCAATCTCATTCCCATTTAATTGACTCACTTTTTCTTCTTACCATTAACAAGATAGAAGCAAAAGCAAAGCTCCCTCGGTTTATTTTGTTCTCTTTTTCCTCAATCTCACAATCCATACACCTTCATGGCGTCTTCTTCGTCTTCTTCTAGTCAAATGAAGCATCAAATTTTCTTAAGCTTCAGAGGTGAAGACACGCGCCTTAACTTCACCGTTCATCTACTCCAAGCTTTGAAAGACAAGGGACTGAATGTCTTCTTCGATCAAGAAAAACTAGAGAAAGGGGAGCAACTTTCACAAGCAATTGCAGCCTCAGATCTCTCAATCCTCGTTTTATCTAAAGACTATGCTTCTTCAAAATCATGCTTAGCTGAACTTTCTGACATCATGGATCGCAAGCGCAAGCCCACTTTGGCTCTGCTTTTGAGGAGTTTCAACTATTCAATTATGTCATCCAAATGCATGGGTAGGGGTTTCATTTTCATCTCAATTTTTTTTTTATATTATCATACATTTTTCAGTATTTTCATTTCATTTTTCATATTGCCATACTTTTGTTTTCCACAATTGTTAATAGTAAATTTCAACTTATAAATTAGTGACAGAGTGCTTTAATTAATAAAAACCAACCAGAATGAATCTAACTTGCTCTGCTTTATAAATTACTTGTCTTTTAGAAGGTGCTTTGCCATACTGAATCCTTGTAGTTCCACATTGTAAATGTTAAAAGCATAATTTATGAACATAAAATTGGAAATTTGTTCAATAGCTTGTGATAGTTGCTTATTATTATTTTTCTCATCTTCATTCCCCTGTTGTTTGTAGATATAGCATATATTGTCAAAGAAGGAAATTCTCCATATATATTAATTAATTTGGAGGAAAATTGAACGGAAACTAGAGATTTCAACACAGTAGCAAAATGATTCTGCCTTGGAGTTGATAAAATATCCATAGGGGATTTTGGTGGGTACCAAAACTCAGATATTAAAATTCATACTTAAATTCTTTTTGACAGCTGACTTGTTATTGGTTGGTTTTTTTAATTCATAGGACCAATGGTGGACTCGATTCAGCTTCATTGTTTAGTTTCCAGCACTGGTGTCATCTGGTATCTCAATACTTGCTTCATTTTCTTTCATTAGAAAGATTGGTTATTTGCGAGATAGGTTATTCTTATATCCTTTGCTTTTTGTGTTGATGTAAGACGAGGGAATGACAGATCTTTGAGAATGCCACTGCTGAATTGGAGCTTTAGCCATACAAGGAGGAACACCTGAGCTGTAAGAGCTTCAATTTGTTTTACTGAATGCTTGCTTTATACAAGTGTTTGAACTGATATTTGGTGAAGATGCAAGTTGTCAACAGATTTGTCTACACAAATGCAAAGTTATCTTCTGAGGCCCTTTCTAGGTTCTGGCAATTCAGTCTTGGTGGAGAAGTAATTACTTTGACTTTGACTTATTATTATGATTTTAGGTTCATATGATGATTTTCAGCATCCTTAATCTTTTTTTTTTTTTTTCCCATATTTATCAATGGGATTATATAAATCCAGAATTTCAACAGATCTCAAAACTTGTGAGATGAACACATGGAGCTGGAGGCAACCTTTGACAGTTTTCATTCTTAAGCTAGATTGAGTTAGTTTCATGGTAGAGGCACTGGAGTTGATATTTTCTTATCTTGGATTTTGATTATCATATCAGTTTGGGCTGAAATTTCTTTGTATGTTACTGCCTCTCATGTTGTTTGAGCATTGCAGTGACGAGATATTAAGATTCATACTTGAATTCTTTTTGGCAATTGACTTGTTATTGGTTGGTTTTGATTCATAGGATCTGTGGTGGACATTATTCAGCTTAAATTTTTGGGTATTCGAATTTTAAACTCAACTTGAATTAAACTCAAAATTCGAAAAAAAATCGAGTTGACTCAATTAATTTGATTAACTCAATTAAATCGATTCGAATTATTTGAAATTCGATTTATTTCTCTGATTTTTTCGAGTCGAATCGAATTTTATTCATCTTACTTGCTAAGTAGTTTAGGTGAATCCATGTTTAATTAGAAAATTGATTCGATTCTATGTTTAAAATAAATGTAGACAAGCATATTTGGTGGTAAAAAATCTATTCAGTTTCTCTCAACGTTGATATTTAGTAAATTGATCTCTCTTAAACAAATTAGAACAATTTAAATACCATCAATTTTGAAAGTGAGCAATTAAGAGAAGTTAATCACAACATTAATGTTGTCCATCAAACGTACATAATTTTGATTGGTATAATAACAAATTTATCCAGTTTACAATTTTGTCTTGATTTAACAAATTTAGCCTACAACATTTGTGTAAATGTTGATACTAAATTTATTGATTTTTTAGAACCAAGACCAAATTGACAAAAAATAGAAACATTGAAGGCTAAATTTATTGTTATACAAATCAAAATTATGTACAATTGACGAAAAACGTTAACATCGTGATTAATTTTCCTTAGTTACTCACATTCAAAATTAATAATGATTAAATTGCTTTGATTTTTTTTTTGGGGGAGGGACCAATTTATTCAATTCCAAAATTGAAAGAAACTGAAGAGGTCTTTTTACCCAAACTCACTGTACCTGTGCTCAAAATAAAGGACTAAATTGGAAACCTCCAAGGCACAAAGAAAATCTATCATTATTTTAACTAGGAAAATAGAAACACCACACCCTTCATTCCAAAGACTTTTCATTTAGGGGAAAAAAGTGAAAATTATAAAATTGTGGGAAATTTAAGTTCAATTCACTTAAAATGGTCTAAAAGTGAATCTTATTCTTAAAGAAAATTATATGAAATTTCAGTTCAATTGACCCAAATCACAAAGTGTGTAGAAGTCAATATTTTTGTTAGCAAATTTATAAAAAATTTCATCATAACCCAAAAAGAAATTCAAGACCTTGACTTAACAATTTATTTACTTAACAATTTTTTCCCATTGGAAGACCTTGACTTGGAAATTAACACCCACCAACATCATTGGAAACTTGGAAATTAGCACCCACCAACATCATTGGAACAATTTTTCTTGTTGATAATCATCTTTAAGACAAAAATAGCATCACATATATACACAAGAGCTGAGTTACTTGATTACAAATCAAAGTTTCATAAATTAAAATAAATTTTAATTATAAAAACCATTTTGATTACAAAATTTTCAAACTTAAAAAAAAAAAAAAAAAAAAAGAGCAGAGCAAGCACAACAGTTAATTTTATTTGGTTAGAGCTTTTAATGATAGGCAGCAGAGTTAAAGGCTTTTGGAGAGATAGAGTTTGATTGGTGGTGCGGTTTCTAAGGTCCACACGCACATTCTTCACTCATAAAATTGGCTATGCTTCACCCTTTCAATCTCATTCCTATTTAATTGACTCACTTTTTCTTCTTACCATTAACAAGATAGAAGCAAAAGCAAAGCTCCCTCGGTTTATTTTGTTCTCTTTTTCCTCAATCTCACAATCCATACACCTTCATGGCGTCTTCTTCGTCTTCTTCTAGTCAAATGAAGCATCAAGTTTTCTTAAGCTTCAGAGGTGAAGACACGCGCCTTAACTTCACCGTTCATCTACTCCAAGCTTTGAAAGACAAGGGTCTGAATGTCTTCTTCGATGAAGAAAAAATAGAGACAGGGGAGCAACTTTCACAAGCAATTGCAGCCTCAGATCTCTCAATCCTCGTTTTATCTAAAGACTATGCTTCTTCAAAATCATGCTTAGCTGAACTTTCTGGCATCATGGATCGCAAGCGCAAGCCCACTGACAAACATATTGTTCTTCCCATCTTTTACCATGTTGATCCTTCCGATGTGCGAAATATTGGTGGGACTTTTAAGACATCCTTCGAAGAGCATGAATCAAAGAGACCAACTGAAGACGTGAAGCGATGGAGAGCCGCTTTCGCTGAAATCGGTGCATCAAAAGGGTGGCATATAGCTGGAGGCAAATCAGATAGGTAACAATATATATATATATTCTCATCTTCTTATATTTGACTTATATATATATATATATCTTTTGACTGTTGATTTTTTTTTTTTAATTTTCTAGATTTGAAACTGAGTACATTAAAGATGTCGTTGAATATGTTTTAAAAAACTTGAATAGCAATTGTAGAAGTGTCTCTGAAGAATTGGTGGGAATAGATGATCAAAAAAAGAAGCTTTTGGTGTTGATTGAGCAAGCGGGCATCCGTGTAATAGGACTTTGGGGAAGGAGTGGTATAGGCAAAACTACCCTTGCTGATGCTGTGTATAAGGAAGTCTCTCCAAAGTTTGAATATAGTTTGTTTCTTCAAAACATTAGTGAGAAAATAAAAAGAGAGGGGAATGAATCTTTACGAAAGGAACTTCTTTCCAAACTATTCAACAATACCCCTTCCATAGGATACCCTTACCAAGAGAGGCTGAATAATAAAAAAATATTTCTTGTCTTTGATGATGTTAGTGACCCAGACCAAATAGATTTTATGGGTGTTAAATATTTTGGTCCTGGAAGTAAAATCATTGTAACATCTAGAGATATACAAGTACTTAGGAATGGAGGAGTAAACCACATACATGAGGTAAAGAAGTTAAATATGAATGACTCTTTTCAACTTTTTTCTACATATGCATTTCAATTGTTGAATCTTCCAGTTGATTTCAGATATCTATCATTCAAGTTTGTAGAATATGCCCAAGGTAATCCACTTGCTCTTAAAGTTCTGGGTTTGAAATTATATACAAAGCCGATAAAAGAGTGGAAGAGGGAGGTGAATAAACTAAAGCAATGTGGAGAAATAAAATTTTCACATATTTTGAAGAGTAGCTTAGATGGGCTGGATAAGGAAGAGAAGGATATATTTCTTGACGTAGCATGCATCTTTAAAGGGCAACACTTGAATTATGTAGAAAAAGTTCTAAGTAATTATTATAAAGGTGCAAGATGTGGAATAAGTAAGTTGGTCGACAAGTGCCTACTTGAGGTCAAATATGAATCTATTTCTATGCATGATATGCTTGAAGAGATGGGTAAAGACATTGTTATGCAAGAATCTGAATGCCCTGGAAAGCGCAGTAGATTATGGAATTGTAAAGATGTGGAAGAAGTAATCAGCTATGATAAAGTAAGGGTTAATTGTATTTATATTCTTTTTATTCTTTCATATGGTTTAATAGATGTTGTGGTGTACTAAATATTATCCTTTTTAATTATTATTTCAAAAAATAAAATATTTATTACTTCCCATAAACATAATGATACAACAGTCAACATGGAATTTGCTAAAGGTTGATTGAGTTAGTTAAATATATAATGCATTACTTTAAAAAAAATAAAACAGTAAAAACATTGTGCATCTAAAAATTCCTCTAATAAAAAGGTACAAGTTAGCTTAAAGTCTTTCCTAATATAATTAATTTTTTTATGAATGATTTAATGGAATTTCCATAAAATTCTTTATGTTAATTCATGATAAATATTTTTTTTATTGTCAGGGGACTGACCTAATTAAAGGAATAAAGGTAGACATGACTGAAGTTGATAGTCTACAGTTTTGTGCTACTGCATTTGAGAAGATGCATAAGCTTAGATATATCAACATCAGCTTTCCTAAGAAAATGTTATGGCTTAAGAAGCTATATGCAAATCAAGGTGATAGTATATTTCTTCCTGATGAGCTAAGGTTTCTCCGTTGGGATGTTTACCCTTTCAAATCTTTATCCGATTTTAATCCAAAGAATCTTGTCGTGTTGAAATTGTTACATGGCAACATGGAACAACTTTGGAATGAAGATGACGATATGGTATATACTTTCATACTTTCTTCATCTAAGAAGTTTTTTTAAGAAGAAAGAGGATTTATAATTTGATGTGTCAAATAATATGTCATATGATATCTTATTTAAATTTTTTTAAAAATAAATCTGAAACATTTTATTTTATTTTATTTGAATAAGTGACATCATTTTATTTATTAACTGTGAATGAATTTTCAAGCCCAATACATCATATATAAGTCTTTAGCCCAATCAAAAGAACATTATTATGTTGGAATTACCACGTGAAAACATGAAACAACTTTGGAATGAAGGTCATCATGTATATATATTTTTATACTTTCTTCATCCATAATTGATATAATATTTAATTATATGATAACATATTTTTATTAAATTTTTTATAAAGAATTTATTTTATTTTTTAAAAGAAGCAACATCATTTAATCTATTAATGGTGGGTGAATTAATACACCCAATACATCAAATATAAATTTTTATTTTGATAGTCTTAATATAAGTAAATGATGCTCTAAAGTAATGATAATCTTGTTAATTATTTATTTTCTTTTCATTTTTTACTGCCTAAAGTAAGTAGATGATACTTAAAAGTGATATAATTAATTTTATATATTTTTCTTTTGCACAGAACCTTACTAATTTAAGGGAAATTGACGTTTCATATTGCAAGAATTTAAGGAAGATGCATAATCTTTCAGGAGCCATCAATCTTGAACTCCTTCGTTGCATTGGCTGTGAAAGTTTGGTTGAACTTTGGAATGAAGATGATTATATAGTATGTGTGCTTCCATACTTTTTTCATTTAAGAATATTTTAAAGTTTTTTAAAAAATAAACATAAAAGATTTTATTTTATTTTATATAAATTAGTGGCATCTTTTGATGATCTATTAATCGTGGGCTAATTTTCACATCCAATACATAAAATATGAATTTTTATTTTTCTTAGTATTATAATTATTTATTTCCTTTTTCATTTGTTACTGTTTAAAGTAAATAGTTGATGCTTAAAAGTAATACAAATATTGTTTCTATACAGGAGCTTGTTAATTTAAGGGAAATTTACGTTTCGGAATGCAATAATATAAGAAAGATATGTAATCTTTCAAGAGCCATCAACCTTGAATTCCTTGATTGCTCTTACTGTAAAAGTTTGGTTGAACTTTGGAACGAAGATAATCGTATGGTATGTGTTTTCATACTTTTTTTCGGGAAAAAAATTATAGTTTGATGTATCAAATATTCATATGATAACATTTTATTTAAAGGTTTTTAAATATATATATATATATATAAAAGAATTTGTTTTATTTAGATAAGTGATATTTTCACGCTCGATACATCAAATATAAATTTTTATTTTTTATAGTATTATAATTATTTATTTCCTTTATTTTATTGCTTAAAGTAAGTAGTTGATGCTTAAAAGTAATGCAATTATTTTTTCTGTACAGGACCTTGTTCATTTAAGGAAAATTTACTTTAATGGGTGTGTGAATTTAAGGAAGATACCTAATCTTTCAAGAGCCATTAACCTTGAATTCCTTAGTTGCTCTAATTGTAAAAGTTTGGTTGAACTTCCTTGCCTCAATCATTTGGCATCTCTTCACCAGTATAGTCTTCGCCTTAACGGATGTTATAGTCTCAAGAAGTTTCCTCAGGTCCCACGTCCCTTTTGTTCTTTAGATTTATCAGAAACCAAAATAGAAGAAGTGTCTGATTCAACTAGGGATCTCCACAAACTTGAAACTTTGTGGTTAGGGAAGTCAAAGGTGAAAAAAGTATCGATCAATATTTTAAAGTTGGAATTCCTTCGTAAATTGGATCTTAGTGGTTGCCCAATTGAAGAAGTGTCGTTGCCTTTCGACCCCCTATGTAATCTTCAGCACTTAAAAATGAGTGGCTCAGCGGTCAAAAATGTATCGATCAAGTTGGAATCTCTTCGTAAACTGAATCTTAGCGGTTGCCCAATGGTCAAATTTCCAGAAATCCCAGGAAGCTTAATAAAATTAAACTTATCTGGCACTCAAATTGAAGAAGTGTCGTTGCCTTTGGACTCTCTATGTAATCTTCAGCTTTTAAATATGAGTGGCTCAGCGGTCAAAAATGTATCGATCAAGTTGGGATCCCTGCGTAAACTGAATCTTAGTGGTTGCCCACTGGTCGAATTTCCAGAAATCCCAGGAAGCTTAATAGAATTAGACTTATCTGGCACTCAAATTGAAGAAGTGTCGTTGCCTTTCGACTCTCTATGTAATCTTCAGCACTTAAAAATGAGTGGCTCAGCGGTCAAAAGTGTATCGATCAAGTTGGAATCTCTTCATTATCTGGATCTTAGTGGTTGCCCAAAGGTCGAATTACTCTCAGAGCTGCCACCATATCTGGAAGTCTTGAGTGTAAATGACTGCACATCATTAGAAAAAGTATCTTTTGCAGATAAAAATTTAAATCAGTTTGATTCTTTAGATGATGAGTTTTGCATAAAACATAACTTTTTGATGCGATTCCGTAATTGCTTCAACTTGAATCAAGACTCAACTAATAACATTGAGGCAAATGCCATGCTCAAAATTGGATCCCTAGCTAAGAAATGGGTAGCGAGATATGATTGGCAATACAACCCTGACAGAGCTCCAAGTTTGATTTGTTGTTTCCCAGGAAACAAAATTTCAGCAAATAAGTTCAAGTGTCAGAGCATGAATTCTTCCTTAAGTTTGAAGATAGCCCCAAATGGGGGTAGTGGGAGCAGATTTTTGGTTTTTGCTATCTGCCTAGTGGCTGATCTCACTCACTTCCTTGAATTTCAATTACGTGAATGTATTTGTGAGTACCAACTTACAGCCGCCGATGCTGGCAATGGTGGAGGTGGTTGTGAAAATTTTAGAAGTGAGATATCTTTCCGCAGTTTTTATGAGCCAGTTAAGTACATGGATTATCACGTGTTTATTCTATCTAGCATCGACATGGTTATAGAAGACAAGAATTATGAGGAGGCAACATTTGAATTCTATATCAAAAATTTCCATTTCGATGAAGACAATGATGGAGGAGAAAAGTATATCAAGGTGGAGAGATGTGGTGTTCATGTATTTTACGTGGATGCAAGGAGTGATACAGATGCTACTAAAAAGAGAGTTGCTGGGAACAAAAGAAGCTTTAGCCACGATGGTGAAGAAGGGGATGGAGGACTTAAAAGATTGAAATAGTTTGTATTTCTTTCCATCCTTGGCTCTGCTTTTGAGGAATTTCAACTTCTGAATAATGTCATCCAAATGCATAGGTAAGGGTTTCATTTCATCTCATTTTTTCATATTATCATACATTTTTCAGTTTTTTCATTTCATTTTTCATGATTGCCATACTTTTGTTTTCCACAATTGTTAATAGTAAATTTTGAACATATAAATTAATAACAGCAAATGAATTGTGCTTTAATTAATTAAAACCGACCAGGATGAATCTAACTAGCTCTGCTTTGTAAATTACTTGTCTTTCAACAGGTGCTTTACCATACTGAAACCTTGTAGTTCTACATTGTAAATGTTAAAAGCATAATTTATGAACATAAAAATTGGAAATTTGTTCAAAAGCAGCTTCATTGTCTAGTTTCCAGCATTGGTGTCATCTGGTATCTCAATACTTGCTGCATTTTCCTTCAATGACATATAGATTCATTTGAAAGATTGGTTATTTGTGCCACTGCTGAATTGGAGCTTTAGCCATATAAGGAGGAGCACCTGAACTGTATGAGCGTCAATTTGTTTTGCTGAATGCTTGTTTTATATAAGTGTTTTAACTGATATTTGGTGACAATGCAAGTTGTCAACAGATTTGTGAACACAACTTCAAAGTAATCTTTTGAGGCCCTTTCTGGGTCCTGGCAAATTCAGTCTTGGTGAAGAAGTAAGTTACCATTGACTTTGACTTAATTATCATGATTCTAGGTTCATATAATGATTTTCAGCATCCTCACCATTTTTTCCCATATTTATTAATGGGATTATATAAATCCAGAATTTGCAAGAGATCTTAAAACTTGTGGGATGAACACGTGGAGCTAGATGCAACCTTCGGCAGTTTTCATTCTCAAGCTAGATTGGATTAGTTCCATGGTAGAGCCATTGGAGTTGATAGCTTCTTACCTTGGATTTTGATTGTCGTATCAGTTTGGGCTGAAAGTTCTTTGTATGTTGCTGCCTCTAATGTTGTTTGAGCATTGCAGTGAAAAGATATTAAGATTTATACTTGAATTCTTTTTGGCAATTGACTTGTTATTGGTTGGTTTTGATTCATAAGGCCTGTGGTGGACATCAGCTTAATTGTTTATATTCCACCATTGGTGCTCATGCCATAGGCACTAAGTAGAGATTTAATCATATTAAGTAGAGAGGTAATGCGACAATAGGGGTTTTAATTAGAAAGAAATTTTAAGTAATCAACCTAGAATCAGTTGTTAGTAGTCTCGAAAGAGATATTAACATAATTTAGTGATTTCTACGGATCAAGGCAAGTGAATAAATCGTTTAATTTGGAATCATAATAATAAGTGAAATCTAGGTGGATTTCTCCTTGGGTATTGTCTCTCTCATTAATTTTCTTCGATTATTTTTTCCCAATTTTATCTCTGTTGTACTCATAGTTAATTAGTTAGTTAAGTTTTAGATTAAAAAATTTTCTTAATTATTAGGCTAAATAATAAAAAGATAGTAATTACTAGTATTTTTACTCCTCGTGGATACGATATTCCAGATTCACCATAGCTATACTATTGTTCGATAGGTGCGCTTGCCTTTGTCGTATTTTAGTTAGTTCGTGATGTCATCATTACTACTCAAACATCTTATACCCTACTATCGCATCAGAAATCAACAACACTAACAAAATTCAACCACCACTGCTATTAAAAAACCCATTTTCGTGGCAACTGAAACTGCAGTAGACAACAATCCTAAATTGTCGAATGGAGTCAACCTTTTGATTTTGGGTATCTAAACTATACCAAATTTAAAAAAAAAAACCAAAAAAAAAAACATAACATTTCCCAAAAAACCCAATCAGAAATCACCTACCTTTCGATTTGGGTTATGGAGTCTGCGCTAATCGAATTAATCTACGGCTCTCTCTCCTTATCATGAGATTTCTTTTACAGTGAAAACTCTTTTGCTATCACAAGTTTTTTGAAGATTGGTGATTGTTGGAGTGTTTTTTTATTGTAACAGTTGTAGGGATTCAAAAATGATTTGAGAATGCTAAAGTTTTTAGGGATTTCACGATTTGAGGTTTTCTTATTTGGGATTTTCAGATTTTTTGGAGTAGTTTGGGTCACGATTTGGGTTTTTTTCCCCGGATTATGTCTTTTTTATTATATTTAATTATTTTTGCCACATCATCCTCCAACCTGGCATGCCACATAGACAGCTATGTTGACCAGTGCCTGACTAACGATCAACTAATGTTTCCCGTTAAAAATGAGTTGATTTGTGGAAAAATCGTTACATTGAGGGCCCAAATAAAAAAAGGTTAAGGGCACAAAATCAAAAACCCCCAAATGTTGATGGTATTTTATGCAATTATGTCTTTTTTTTAAAAGGGCCTAATTTATTGTTTCACGTAGGTCCCAAAATTGTCAAGAACGGGCCTGATCTCTTCATAGGGACATAACGACTCAAATAGATAGTCATATATTTAGCAATAAACATAGTTATTCAACAGCTATCTAAAATAATTATGACTATTTGTTAATAATTAAATGACATAACTTTTGGTTGCTTATAACTTTTCATTTGCAACTATTGGAAACTATATATATTGAAAATATTCCAACACTGGAATGAAGACACGGAGGTGGATGTTATTTTCAATGCCAACCTTACCACAGTTTTCAATTTAGTCATAATAATAAATTTAACCTTCATATTTTACATGTTTCAATTTAGTCATAATTAAAAGTTTTAACCCTTAAAATTTACATATTATCTCAATTTGATCCTAAATCTAACAAAAATAAAAAAATATTTTAAATTATAAAAAAACATTTACTCATCTTTTCTTTTTGCTCATAATTTTTCATCAATAATTTAATAGAAAAATTAAATTATCAAATAAGGGGAAAAGACTTTAACTTGGGGACAAAAGAACTTTGATTTTATGGTTATTCAAACGCAAGATACAATTAAAAAAAGAGATTAAATAGCCTCAAAATTATCTAATTTGTGTAGTTATTTGCAATTTGTGAGTCACACTGAAATAAATGTAATTGTAACATCCTAAATACACTTCTAATACTGAGTTTAAAACATTACACTCTCCAATTCCTATAAAAAGGGTTGAAAATTAAAGGAATTGCATAGGTAATTAGTTAGGGTGAATTTTTTTTTAAGATTAATTTCACTGTGTGAGATAAATAAATTTTGAGAATTATAATTTTTTATAATTATAAAGCATATTACTCCTCAATAATTACCCTTTCTTACAATTACTTTATGATATCTAAATATATTTAACTCCCAATTCTAAAAGCTTGGCTTGGCTAGATTCTTTTCATTCTTGTATCTTTCAAGAAAAAAAATTAGTGAATGTTTATTAAAAAAAAAAATTTAAAAATAAAAAATATGGATGAATTACACAAATAATCAACCAATTACTAGTGTGTTTCTATTTTGATCACTCAAGTTCAAAAAATTCTATTTTAGTCACTAACATCATCTACATTTTATATTTTGATCGCTCTTTTATTAAATCGAACAATAACGTTAGTGATTAAAATAGAATTATGATTAAACTTGGATAACTAAAGCAGAAACACATTAATAGTTTAGTGATTACTTCTAAAAATAATGATGGATATTAAGGACATTAATTAATCAACACAGTACCAATTTTTGGGCGTTGCGAGGGTGCTAATCCTTCCTCGTGCGTAACTGACTCCCGAGCCCGTTTTCTGAAAACTCGTAGACCAAAATGTTTTATAAGTGGCCCAATCACACTTCAAAAAAGATTGGTGGCGACTCCGTTTTTCTTTTAAAGTTAGCCCGTTTTCCAACAAAAAATAATTTCGACAATCTACTTATAGGGTTATCCACCTCATGTTCAACATATAGGTGAATCTTCTTAAACATGACCCAAAAGTCTAACATAGCTGTTGTGGAAGTGTCATCATAAATCACCTTGAGATTATTTTCGCAACCCTACTGTACCAAACTCATGAAAATATATTAACATGATAGTGTGAAACCCTAACCTAATTCTCATTATTTTATATAATTTAAAATAAGATATTGTGTCTGGATCCTCTTTAAGCCTAATCACTTCCCCACCTACATATCTAACATATGAATCCTTTACAAAGTGCTCACTCATGTGCAAAATAAGATAATATTCCTCATCTCACGACATCTTCAAAACATAAAAGAATAATTTACTAAGCAAAACTAACAAAAAAAAAAAAAATCAATAACTACATTGAGACCACTTCTTTGGATACAACAACAAACACTAAGTGTTACACCCCAAACCTAGCCTAGACATTATGGTTGAATCTAGAATGTTACGAAGTAGAGTATAAATCTGACTTTTTCTTTTTGAAAGCACCGTATATCTTTGTTACTAAAGAGCCCACTTTATTTAAAAATGGTTAGCTATACTTATTAGTTAAAAACCGTCAGTTGTTTACATTTTCAAACAAATCAAATAATTTGCATCGGAAGTTCTTAAGTCGTTATATTTTAAAAAATTGAGTATGTTTTCTCGAAAGCGGTTAATTACAAGAATACAGTTGTTTTCGTAAACCGTTTTACCATGTCATGCGAGAAATCCCAAATCCAAAGTAAATACCCAAAAGTCCAGAGAGTTCCAAAATTAGAAAAACTCAAAATAAAATTCTTAATAAGTAAATTTATGTAGATAATGTTTTACGGAATCGTGGGCATATGGGAGCTCTCGCCGCACCGACCTGCCTAAGTTTGAGGATTTCCTAAAAGTAACAGACAAACAGAGAGTGAGTTTTATAACTCAGTGTATAACTCTAATCAGAATCATGTCAGAATAGTACAGATACTAATATACATGATCCTATGCTCATCCTCTACACACTAGCTCCAGCCATCCCAACACACTACGTGGGGTATAAAACACCCACCCAGCCCTATACATCGCTTAGTGTCCTTATGACACTTTTCAGAGTAATCACAGTTGTGCTGCCAGTATAATGGCTAGATATCACCCCACATAGAACACTTCCTTCACATTATACATACCCCGCCCCATAGCCAAATGCAGACAATAATAATAGATACCAGAATTAATATATCATGCATGCTCGTATAACAGATATTCAACATGCTTATATGTAACAGAATAGATCATACATATCGCATTATATTACAAGCATACAGGCACTATTTACGTCAATTTCAAACTAACAGAATCACAAATTTCAAGGCTTATACCATACATGCCGACCCTACTGAAGGCCCACAATCGATCGGGAAGACATGTACGTCCCTAGGGAAAATTTTTAAAATTTGGGCCCACACAGTCCAAAATGGTCTAGATCGTGTATCACACACAGCCTCGTACACAACCTACCACACAGTCTGGCACACAATTGTGTGGCATCAACATACCCCAATTTTACTTTCGTTGTTCACTGTTTTTTCAAGTTTCTAGTTACGTACCTAGCTCGATTTTGATGCCAAAACTCCCACGAGTCGTCCAGAACCTAAAAACGACCATAGTTCATAAAATTAGTCACTTTAATCACTACCAAATCCAACACCAAGTCAATACAGTCAAGCTAACATCTTAAATTAACCTTACCTTCAATCAAAAGCAGCAACCCACCAACAAAATTAGGTCACCGGTGGAAAACCCAATGATTCTTGATCCTCCCCTAGCCGAAAACATACATAGAATCAAATTCCTGACCCACACCTTTTTGCCATCATCCATAAAAACACAATAAACACAAGAAGAAACAAAACTTAACACAAGAATTAAAGTCCCACAATTAAATATCGAAAAGAAATTTTAGAAATAGAAGTCAATAGACGGTGGAAGAAGAGGGAAATAAAACGTCAGGAACCAAAATGGAATGAAATTTTTAAAAATTAAAAATAAAGATGACATACACTACTAACCAGAATCCCAACATTTGATCGGATCATTTATTAGGTGTGATCGGATCACCTTTGTTTTAATAAAACATTTGATTTACTAAAACAATGTTTTTAGGTCTACGAATATTCGAGAGAATAGGTTCGAGTCGATTCACGTGCATGAGGAAGGATCAAGACTCTCATAACGCCCAAAAATCTGTACCAAATTGATTAATTGATGTCCCAATGTCGAAAATTTAACAAAATTAGAAATGAATTTAGAAATTTGGGTTTTTTGGAAATGTTTGAGTCTTCTTAGAATTGAATATTAAGATTTCCTTGTTTCGAAGGGACCAAATATCACATCCAATACGTAGGACACGATAATTTCAATCCTCAAATCCAAGGTCATCTCTTAATCCCTAAGACTCATTTATTAAAATAACAAAAGGTTATTCGATTATTTGGTCAAGCAAGAGAACCGAAACCCAACACATAGGGCACGGTCTTTCGAATTTCCAAACACAGAATATTGCCTTATTTTGAAAAATTTTTAGTTTTTAGGGTGAAATTGATGGAAAACCATGTTTTAAAGAAACGTTATTTGAAAATGGAAATAGAGTCATGCGATGAATAATGGTGATGCAACACGAATTATGTACAAAATATCATTATGGGTATAGTAACGATAATAATAAATAAGCTAGTATATACAAATAATAATGCAATAGCGATAATAATAGTAATTAGTAGTGATAGAGGATATATAATATAGTAATAATAATAAAATGATGATAATAATAATAAGAACACTAATAATTATAATAATAACAATAATGGTAATAATAACAATAATAATGATGGTAATACAAAATATATACAAAATAATAATATAAGTATAATAATAATAGTAACAATATGCAATATATACGATATGTTAATATAAACGTAGCAAAGAATAACAATATATTAATAATAGTAATTAATACGCTATATGTCCAATATAATGGTATAAATATAGTAATAATATATAGTAATAATAATTATGATAATAACACATAATATACACGATATACTAATAACAATAATAATAATAATAATAATAATAAAAATAATAGTAATACAGAAAATATAACAATAATAATGACAATATAATATAATAATAGTAAATACTATAATAATAATATAATAGTATAGTAATAATGATAATAATAATTATAATAATGCAAAAATATGTACAAGATGATAATAATAATAATAATATTACTAGTATTAATAATAAAAATAAATATAGCAATAGTAATAATGATAATAATAATGGAAAATATAATAATAATAGTAATATAATAATAGTATAATAAAAGACTAAGAAAATTAAAAATAACTAAAATGGACCGAATTGCGTTTTAAAGTGGGATTTGGGGGTAAATTCGAAATAAAATGAAAGAAAAAGGGGTTATTTGTGACGCGCGTAAAATCTTGGAGGTCCAAAATAGCAATAAATCCCTTTATTGAAACGGGGGCTGAGGAAAGGACTTAATTGCACAGACACATGAAAACGGAGGGACCAATAGGGCAATTAGCCCCTGGACCAAAAATGCGCGGACCCTTAGCCCGTGCGAATCGGGTCTCACGGATCCCCCTGAAACGGCACCGTTTTGGTGCCTGGTGGGGAACCCATGAAACGGTGTCGTTTCTATGGGTATTTATACCTGCTTTTTTCTTGAAAAAAAACTTTTAACCCTAAAATCTAAAAAAAGAAACAGCAGCCACTCAAATCTTCTCTCTGCCTCTCGTCTCTTACCTGCAGGCGCGCGAGGGGAGGGGCACTCCGTCTGGCGCCGTTTCGTCGGCCACCGCAGAAAGGTTCGTTTCTTTCTCTCTCTCTCTTTTTTTTTTTTTTTTACTCTAAATATTTATACATATATATGGGTATATATTTGCAAATAAGCTAAAAAAGGAAAAAGAAAGAAAATCAAAACAAAACAAATATACCTTTGAAGATTCTGTAACGATTTGTTGTGTTATTGGATTTTTTTTTATTTTCGTTTATGATTCAAGATAAAAAAGACGAAGATTCTTGAGATTTTTTTTGCTTGATCTTTCGATCTCTTCTCTTGTTCTTGTTTTTTGATTTCCAAAAAAATATCCCCTTACAATTTCTTTTCTACGGCTTTATAGCCGAATATCGCAGTCAAATAAAAATAAAAAAAATAAAGAAAATGCTCTTTTTGTTCGTGGTTCTGCCGTTCCTTTGTCTGTTCTTGCAGGTGAGCGGCGATGGTGCGTCGAGTGGGTTGCGGTAGTGGATGCCAACGATGCGCACTTGGTGACGGGGGACGACGCGCGAAGGTGGCGCGCGTGCTTCCACGCGCGCGGCGCTAGGGTTAATGGCAGAAACGGCGCAAAAGGGGAGAGGGGACTCTAGGGTTTCTGTTTTAGGTTGTGGGTTTGGGGTTTGGTTGTTATTGGGCCTTGTGGGTTTGGGCCGCTTTTTGGGTTAGGTTTTAATTTTATTTGGTTTTGGTGTAAACTGGGCCTTGAGTCTCGGTTTTTTTTGTAATGGACTTTGGACACTTATTTTATTGGATTTTTGTTTTATTTAATTTTTGGTTTTGCAATTGGGCTCGGGTTTATTGGGTTTTGGGGCCGGGCAAATTTGGTTATTACAGCTGCCCCTCTTTGCTCATTGTCGTGAAACGACAATAGAGCAAAGATAATAGAAGAACCGATTTTGCCCGGTCTTGGCCGTGTATAGATTCTTCAAACATCTTCAAACCCTGTTGCTTTGATCCGCTCCATCGTTGTTTCCGTGTGACATGACCCGTAGCTTCGATTTGTTTGTCCTCAATCTCGTTCATTCTTGAACTTGCTCATCTTCTCGGGAAACTTGATCTTCATTCTACTCCACCGCTACTTGTAAAGATATAGTCTGTGGCTTCATTTTGCTCTTACTCAATCTTCTTTGTCCACTGGAACTTTTTCATTCAATTTGCTCAATGCGACTTCAGTCTTCCGTCTGTAAGTTCCTCCGCGTGTGACCCGAGGCTCAACCACACTCTCATAATATTTTTTTTGGGAAGAAATTTGTAAAATAGAAATTGAAAATACTTTGGCCTCAGTAATGTAAACTAATTTTTGCAAGTAGAATAAAAACAGAAATTGAAAGGCAAAAATTGAAAATACCTCAATGTGTGACTCGATGCATCAACTCACCTCTCGTAATATGAGTCGATATTTTGAAAAGAAATTAAAAGACACCTCGAGGGGTGTAACACGAGGCTCAACTCACTTCTCTCGATATGAGTTGATATTTTGAAAAGAAATTAAAGGCACCCTCAGTGTGTAACAAGCTCAACTCACTTCACTCTCTCGATATGAGTTGATATTTTGAAAAGAAATTAAAAGACACCTCGTGAGAGTGACCCGAGGCTCAACTCACTTCTCTCGATATGAGTTGATATTTTGAAAAGAAATTAAAAGACACCTCGTGGGGTGTGACCTTGAGGCTCAACTCACCTCTCTCTCGATATAAGTTGATATTTTGAAAAGAAATTAAAAGACACCTCGTGGAGTGACCCGAGGCTCAACTCACTTCTCTCGATATGAGTTGATATTTTGAAAAAAATAAAAGACACCTCGAGGTGTGACTCCGAGTTCAACTCACCTCTCTCTCGATATGAGTTGATATTTTGAAAAGAAATTAAAAGACACCTCGTGGTGTGACCTTGAGGCTCAACTCACTTCTCTCTGATATGAGTTGATATTTTGAAAAGAAATTAAAAGACACCTCAGGGTGTGACCCGAGGCTCAACTCACTTCTCTCTTATATGAGTTGATATTTTGAAAAGAAATTAAAAGACACCTCAGGGTGTGACCCGAGGCTCAACCCACTTCTCTCTGATATGAGTTGCAACTGGAATCTCAAAATATATCATCTGGTGGAACTCGAATGCCTTCTTTCTCCTTGGTTCGGTGCAATTATTGTCGAAACTTCTTGCTTTACTGGCGTACCTGTATGTGTCATGCATGATGATGTCATGATATATATGTGCTTGTCCTAAATGTCTTTTATGCCTACATGATTATGCCATGCGCCCTAGGCTTGTTCGTCATGTATCTCTTTCATTGCGACTTTCATGGTAGCCTGCGTTCATTGCTTCGACTCTTGACTTTTCTTTCAGGTTTTGTACCTGTCCTTCAAACCTCAGGAGTAATCTGCGTTTCTCGTATATCACCCTTTTGCCCCACTGTAGCTTCAGGGTTCATTTCATTGTGACCCGGGGGTGTAGGATTTGAATATCCTCCATTTATCCCACTACGACTCTAAAACACAGGATTTGTCTCTTCTTCAACCTGCCCTCTTGTTATTCAACTAGTGCAGGATCTCAGATCGCCTTCCTTCTAACGATCACTCTTTAGGTGACCCAACCAGATGTATATGCGTGATGCTCGCATGAATGCAGAATGCAGAATGTCATTTCTTTTCAAGAATGATCCTGGTTTTGCACTTGGGTTAACAATGCCCATTTTCGTCAGGATTGTGTCACTGACACGGTACCTTGTTATTTTGTTCAATCAACGTAATTGGGACTCAGATATTTCCGACCCTTAAACTCGGTGAGTTTTAAGCAATAATCCTGTTTCAGATTCCTGTATTGTTTAGAGATTTCCAGAGTAATATGTGAAACTCTTTTCATGAAAGTATTATTAGTCCAATAATCGTTATTTCGATGCAAAATGCTTGAAAAGGACCATAATGATGGATGGAATGGGGATTTATTAGGAGTATAGCTTGAATCAAACAAGTTAATCAAAGCTAGCATATGCAATGAAGCAGCCAATTTATTTAGAGTGTCTTTTGAAAGGACAAAGATAGTAGACTCAAAAATAGGTGAAATGGAAACTAGGTGCCCCAGATATCGCAGCTTGAGCTTCTCTGTTCTAACTTCTTGAGGACCTTTCTAAACTCAATATGTGTTTAGGGGATCTGGAGTACTTTGTCGATGCCCCAAGACGCAACATTCCTCTTTATTGTTATTTCAAGCGTAGCAAGATTACTGTATGCCCCATCAAAATTTGAGCTGCCCCTTTTTTTTTTTTTTTTTTTTGGATTCACTAGATTGGACAGGTCCTTGTCACCTACCTCAGACAATATTTTTTGTTTCCCTAGAACAGGCCTTCTACCTAAAGTCTTTCCTGGCTTGGCATCTTCTTTCTTCTGAAGTTTTTGTTGCATGGAGAGAATCTTCTTCAAAACCCTGTCATGAAGTTTTCTAAGGCGATCTTTTTTGTTAAAAATTCACTTTCTCTGATCGTGACGGACATCTCTCAGCATCTTCTCTACACATTCACTTGATCACATCAGGATCCGTTTCACCTCACCCATTTCGAGCTTGGCCCGTGCCCCGGAAACGCGTTGCCCTAGCAGAGGTCCTGGGAAGGGGTACGTAATTTCTATATGCTAACATTCACAATCTTTGTTTTGTTGCCCCCCTTTTTTTTATTTTTTTGTTTTTTTGTTTTTTTTTTTTTTTTTTTTTTTTTTTTTGCCATATGAAGTGACCTTCGCCTCTTAGTGGGAGATCGACATCCACAAAAATGAATCGGCTTTCGAGAAGACAGTGGATAACGCCCATACCCCACGCGTCTTGTCCTCCTCGATTTGGCGTTTTGACGCAGCTTTTCCACTCTGGGTAGACCAATGGCTCGAACTTCTTGATTGGCTTAATTGGGGTAGAACCATCAGCATGTGGTTTTCAAATATCCTTATGGACTTCTTCTGTGACTTCCTTAGCCTTGACAACATACTCGTGCCCTAGTAGTCCCGGTGCGTGATCACACGACAATATCTTTGAACTCTTGAGGATAATTCAATGATTCCTTGCCTTGTTCCTTCCTGGAAGCTAAGCTTCGTCTTCATCTCTTTTGTAGTGTTTGGCCGGCACTTCGTAGTGGGATCTACCATTCTTAGGAAACAAGTTGCAATCTCTGTCTCATCTTCCAAGTTCTTAGATCCTCTAGACACATATCTCTCTAAAAGGAGTCGAATAATGTCGCTCACGTCATTGATATCTGGGGACCCATTGTGGGCCTGGAGGTAGAAAATTAAAAGCATGATATGAAACGATGTAGAGTATGAAATGCGAGGAGTGAAAATAAAGATGCATTTTATTGAAATAACAATTCTGGAAACAAGCTTATTTCACGAAAGAACTCTTGTTGCCTCTAGGCTTGAAGTAACAAGCATTTTTCACATATCACTCTAGATTAGCTAAAATACATGGATCCCTACGCAGTCCCATTGTTCAAAACAAACTCGAGAGGATAAGGGTGTATCAGTGAAACCTCATTAATTGCATCATTCCTCCGTCATCGCATTTACATTTCCTTCAAAGATGGTTTGGGAGCGGATTTCCAGTCACAGCACTGATCCCATCAAATCGCAGAATGCCCACATCAATGAGACTTTGAACCTTCCTTTTAAAGGCTAGACAATTATCCGTGGAATGCCCCTGGTTTCCAGCATGGTACATGCAACTAGCATTAGGATCGTACCATTTAGGGTATGGAGGTTTTAATAGTGCTATGTAATGCGGTGCTATTAATTGTTTCTCCAATAATTTTGGGCATAATTCTCCGTATGTCATGGGAATAGGGGCAACTGAGGTTTTTCGGGATTAGGTCTCGTCGGTCTTGGTTCGTTTTTGGGTTGGCTTGGAGCGGTCATGGTATTTGGTGAGAATATGGTGAATGGTCTTTGGACATCGGTGGCATAGACGGGATAAGGAGGAGGGGGTTGATAGTAGAGGTTTTGGGGAGGAAAATAGACGTTTGGGGGTGGGCGTAATTGAGGTTGTGGTTGGATTGGGTACGGATTAGAAGCGTAGTGGTTCCCAGTCCCCACCATATGGGTTTCAGGCTCTTTCTTCTTTACAAGTGCTGACCTCTTCTCGGACCCTTCCATTTTTCCGCTCTTGATGCCGTTTTCGATGAGTTCCCCGGATATCACAACATCTGCGAAGTCCTTTGTAGCGTTTCCCACTAACTTGTCATAGAACGGTGCCTTCAAAGTGTTGATAAAAAGGACTGTGATTTCTGTTTTGGTTAGTGGGGGTTCTACTTGAACCGAGACGTCTCTCCACCTTTGAGCGTATTGCCTAAAGGTCTCAGATGGCTTCTTTTCCATCATTTGCAACGTTAGGCGATCAGGCGCTATGTCGGAGACGTGCTTATATTGTTCACAGAATGCTGCAGCTAAGTCATCCCATGATTGGATCCTCTCTCTTCCTAGCTGATTGTACCACCGGAGGGCCGATCCGACCAAACTCTCTTGAAAGCAGTGTATCAGCAACTTGTCTTCATCCTCATATCCAGCCATTTTCCGACAAAACATGATGAGATGCGCCTTTGGGCACCTTGTTCCGTCATATTTCTCAAAGTCTGGTGCTTTAAATTTTGGGGCAAGACTGGACCAGAACCAAACCGAGCTTTTGACGCCATTCATTGCGGAAGAGACTCTAGTTCCCTCTGCCGCCCTGAGTCTTTCTTCTAGATCCTTAAACTTGTCTTGAGCACCCTGATCCTTCATTCTTAACTTAGCTAGTTCTATAGGATCATCCAAATCTGGGACAATAGGGTCAGCAGGGTTGGTTCCTTGACTTGATGCAAACACTCCTTACCCTAGATGAGCAGTTGGAGGTACAGGTGGGTGTTCTAGGCCTGTAAATTCCTTTTGAGGCCAGACTCCATGGGGAGGAGTGAATCCTGGAGGATGGTCTTCGCTTTCTTCTCCGGTACTAGTTGTAGGGTCTTTTCCTTTGTTTGTTATCCCCTTCATCATTTGAGTCACTTGGGTCACCATATCCTTTTGAGCCTCTGCCATCTGGTCTTTCAATTCTTGCTGAAACTTCTTCATCTGGTCTTGTATCTCTTTCTGGAATTGTTCGTATCTTTGGTCCATTGCTTTTGCCTTACGACGAGTGTTGTAGTAATGTATGATAGGTTGATTCTCGTCGGTTTCCAGGGTAACTTCTGTTGTGATTTTAACCAATTAGGCTCCTCTTTGATGCAAATGATGTGATGTATGCAAATGAATGAAATGCAATACAAATGTGTGAAATGAATGCCATGCAATCAAAACAAGAGAAAACATGTTAATGCGAGAGGGGATAAGCAAACACAAAATTGTTAGTGCAAGAGAAATAAGCAAACATAAAACACCTATTGGGGTGACTACTAGGGGTTTAGCGTGGTTTGGTCCAATGTGGGTTTCTAGGTCTCTCTACATGTGGTTTGGTTCTAAAGTAAGGGTACCTGAACCAGCGGATTCCTCGATCTTCACCCATTATAGGCTCATATAGACCGAGTTCAGTTCAGGGGAATACATTTCCCTATGGCTGCACGGAGATAAAAATCTCACGAAGACATAGGTACGGATGTATCCCGAAAGCGATCCACTATCTTGCACGGAGGTAAAAACCTCACGAAAGAGTAGCTTCTCACTCCCACTTAATGGTGTGACCGCAATGGTCATGCAATGCAATGCCAAAGTATTTTACGAGACTCGACACTATAGCACAAGCAAATGCATCAAAGAGAAACACGATCTTTCAAAACAATTTTCCAAATTTTCAATCAAAGGGACAAAAATCAATCAATTTACGGCCTGACTCTCGGGGTCCCCAGTGGAGTCGCCAAGCTGTCGTAACCATTTTTTGGCAAAAACGGGTATCGACCTTGGGCTTCAAAAAAGGAAGTCGCCACCGACCATTTATTAGGTGTGATCGGATCACCTTTGTTTTAATAAAATATTTGATTTACTAAAACAATGTTTTTAGGTCTACGAATATTCGAGAGAATAGGTTCGGGAGTCGGTTACGTGCGAGGAAGGATCAGCACCCTCGCAACGCCCAAAAATCGGTACCAAATTGATTAATTGATATCCCAATGTCGAAAATTTAACAAAATTAGAAATGAATTTAGAAATTTGGGTTTTTTGGAAATGTTTGAGTCTTCTTAGAATTGAATATTAAGATTTCCTTGTTTCGAAGGGACCAAATATCACATCCAATACGTAGGACACGATAATTTCAATCCTCAAATCCAAGGTCATCTCTTAATCCCTAAGACTCATTTATTAAAATAACAAAAGGTTATTCGATTATTTGGTCAAGCAAGAGAGCCGAAACCCAACACATAGGGCACGGTCTTTCGAATTTCCAAACACAGAATATTGCCTTATTTTGAAAAATTTTTAGTTTTTAGGGTGAAATTGATGGAAAATCATGTTTTAAAGAAACGTTATTTGAAAATGGAAATAGAGTCATGCGATGAATAATGGTGATGCAACACGAATTATGTACAAAATATCATTATGGGTATAGTAACGATAATAATAAATAAGCTAGTATATACAAATAATAATGCAATAGCGATAATAATAGTAATTAGTAGTGATAGAGGATATATAATATAGTAATAATAATAAAATGATGATAATAATAATAAGAACACTAATAATTATAATAATAACAATAATGGTAATAATAACAATAATAATGATGGTAATACAAAATATATACAAAATAATAATATAAGTATAATAATGATAGTAACAATATGCAATATATACGATATGTTAATATAAACGTAGCAGTAATAACAATATATTAATAATAGTAATTAATACGCTATATGTCCAATATAATGGTATAAATATAGTAATAATATATAGTAATAATAATTATGATAATAACACATAATATACACGATATACTAATAACAATAATAATAATAATAATAATAATAATAATAATAATAATAATAATAATAATAATAGTAATACAGAAAATATAACAATAATAATGACAATATAATATAATAATAGTAAATACTATAATAATAATATAATAGTATAGTAATAATGATAATAATAATTATAATAATGCAAAAATATGTACAAGATGATAATAATAATAATAATATTACTAGTATTAATAATAAAAATAAATATAGCAATAGTAATAATGATAATAATAATGGAAAATATAATAATAATAGTAATATAATAATAGTATAATAAAAGACTAAGAAAATTAAAAATAACTAAAATGGACCGAATTGCGTTTTAAAGTGGGATTTGGGGGTAAATTCGAAATAAAATGAAAGAAAAAGGGGTTATTTGTGACGCGCGTAAAATCTTGGAGGTCCAAAATAGCAATAAATCCCTTTATTGAAACGGGGGCTGAGGAAAGGACTTAATTGCACAGACACATGAAAATGGAGGGACCAATAGGGCAATTAGCCCCTGGACCAAAAATGCGCGGACCCTTAGCCCGTGCGAATCGGGTCTCACGGATCCCCCTGAAACGGCACCGTTTTGGTGCCTGGTGGGGAACCCATGAAACGGTGTCGTTTCTATGGGTATTTATACCCTGTTTTTGCTGAAAAAAAACTTTTAACCCTAAAATCTAAAAAAAGAAACAGCAGCCACTCAAATCTTCTCTCTGCCTCTCGTCTCTTACCTGCAGGCGCGCGAGGGGAGGGGCACTCCGTCTGGCGCCGTTTCGTCGGCCACCGCAGAAAGGTTCGTTTCTTTCTCTCTCTCCCCTTTTTTTTTTTTTTACTCTAAATATTTATACATATATATGGGTATATATTTGCAAATAAGCTAAAAAAGGAAAAAGAAAGAAAATCAAAACAAAACAAATATACCTTTGAAGATTCTGTAACGATTTGTTGTGTTATTGGATTTTTTTTTATTTTCGTTTATGATTCAAGATAAAAAAGACGAAGATTCTTGAGATTTTTTTTGCTTGATCTTTCGATCTCTTCTCTTGTTCTTGTTTTTTTGATTTCCAAAAAAAAATCCCCTTACAATTTCTTTTCTACGGCTTTATAGCCGAATATCGTCAAATAAAAATAAAAAAAATAAAGAAAATGCTCTTTTTGTTCGTGGTTCTGCCGTTCCTTTGTCTGTTCTTGCAGGTGAGCGGCGATGGTGCGTCGAGTGGGTTGCGGTAGTGGATGCCAACGATGCGCACTTGGTGACGGGGGACGACGCGCGAAGGTGGCGCGCGTGCTTCCACGCGCGCGGCGCTAGGGTTAATGGCAGAAACGGCGCAAAAGGGGAGAGGGGACTCTAGGGTTTCTGTTTTAGGTTGTGGGTTTGGGGTTTGGTTGTTATTGGGCCTTGTGGGTTTGGGCTGCTTTCGGGTTTGGGTTAGGTTTTAATTTTATTTGGTTTTGGTGTAAACTGGGCCTTGAGTCTCGGTTTTTTTTGTAATGGACTTTGGACACTTATTTTATTGGATTTTTGTTTTATTTAATTTTTGGTTTTGCAATTGGGCTCGGGTTTATTGAGTTTTGGGGCCGGGCAAATTTGGTTATTACAACTACTACATGGCCAACCCACATGGAACAAAATAAATATACTCCCAAAAGTCTCAAACCCAAGACCTCACCCTCCTAATCAAGGCTCACAATCGTTGAGACATGTACTTACTTATTGATTAAATTCAACAAATCAATTACTTGAATTCCTGAGTGTTGCACTAAGTCATCACTAAAGGTAAACAATAGAACATAGTAGGCATCCACTCTTTTTGACATTCAAACATATTACTATTCAAACATCTTATACGCCACTATCGAATCAGAAATCGACAACACTAACAAAATTCGACCACCACTGTTGTTATTTCGTGGCAACTGAAACTGCAGCAGACAACAACCTTAGATTGCCAAATGGAGTCAACCTTTTGATTTTGGGTATCTAAACTATACCAAATTTAAAATAAATAAATAAATTTTCCCAAAAAACCCAATTAGAAATCACCTACCTTTCGATTTGGGTTACGGCTGTCCTAATCGAATTAATCTATGGCTCCTCCTCCTCCTCGTGAGATTTCTTTTACAATGAAAACTCTTTTGCTATCGCAAGTTTTTTTGAAGATTGGCGATTGTTGAAGTTTTTTTTTTATCATAACAGTTTTAGGGATTCAACAATGATTTGAGAATGCTAAAGTTTTTAGGGATTTCACGATTTGGGAGGTTTTTATTTGGGTTTTTCAGATTTTTTGGAGTAGTTTTCAGTCACGATTTGGGTTTTTTTTTTTTTTTTTTTTGATTGTGTCTTTTTTATTATATTTAAATATTTTTTTACCACATCATCCTCCAACCTAGCACACCACATAGAGAGTAATGATGACCGATGCTTGACTAATGATAAGCTAACGATTCCCGTTAAAAATGAGTTGATTTGTGGAAAAATCGTTACATTGAGGGTACAAATAAAAAAAGTCAATGGCACAAAATTAAAAATCCCTAAACGTTGAGGTATTTTATGCAATTATGTCTTTTTTTAAAAGGGCATAATTTATCGTTTCGCGTAGGTCCCAAAAATGTTAAGAACGAGCCTGATCTCTTCATACGAACATAATGACTCAAATGTATAGTCATATCTTTAGCAATAAACATAGTAACAAATGACATAACTTTTTGTTAGGTATAACTTTTCATTTGCAACTATTGGAAATTATATGTATTGCAAATATTCCAACACTAGAATGAAGACATGGAGGTGGATGTTATTTTCAATGCCAACCTTACCACAGTTTTCAATTTAGTCATAATAACAAATTTAACTCTCAAACTTTACATGTTTCAATTTAGTTATAATAAAAAGTTTTAGCCCTTAACATTTACATATTATCTCAATTTGATCCTAAATCTAAAAAAAAATCAAAAAATCAAAAAATATTTTAAATTATAAAAAAATTTTAGTCATCTTTTCTTTTTGCTCATAATTTTTCATCAATAATTTAATAGCAAAATTAAATTATAAAATAAGGGAAAAGACTTTAGCTTGGGGACAAAAGAACTTTAATTTTATGGTTATTCAAACGCAAGATACAATGAAAAAAGAGATTAAATTGCCTCAAAATTATCTAAGTTGTGTAGTTATTTGCAATTTGTGAGTCACACTGAAATAAATGTAATTGTAAAATCCTAAATACATTTCTAATACTGAGTTTAAAACATTACACTCTCCAATTCATATAAAGGATTGAAAATTAAAGGAATTGCATAGGTAATTAGTTAGGGTGAATTTTTTTTTAAGATTAATTTCACTGTGTGAGATAAATAAATATTGAGAATTAGAATTTTTTATAATTATAAAGCAGTGTAATTACTCCTCAATAATTACCCTTTCTTACAATTACTTTATGATATCTAAATATATTTAACTCCCAATTCTAAAAGCTTGGCTTGGCTAGATTCTTTTCATTCTTGTATCTTTCAAGGAAAAAAAATTAGTGAATGTTTATTAAAAAAAATAAAAAATATGGATGAAATACATAAATAATCATCCAATTACTAATGTGTTTCTATTTTGATCACTCAAGTTTAAAAAAAAATTCTATTTTAGTCACTAACATCATCCACATTTTATATTTTGGTCGCTCTTTCATTAAATCGAACAATAATATTAGTGATTAAAATAGAATTATGTTTAAACTTAGGTGACTAAAGCAGAAACACATTAACAGTTTAGTGATTACTTCTAAAAATAATGATGGATGAAATTAGTTGGGATATTATAAGCATAAGTGCATTGTCAAGTTTACTTGGTAAATTATGCTTCACATATATTTTCTAAAAAAAGAATCCAAATGTTAGGTACACAATTCTTAATTATCAAAATTCAGCATCATAGTGTAATCATCAAATGTATTTAATATTTGTTTGACAAATGCTGATTGGTGTGTAATATCATAGTCAAGGTCCTCAAATCATGTATTTGTTAATGGCTTTTTTGCCGGAATGATATTAGTTGGGTTTGGTGATTATTGTCAAATCAGATGGGATTATTATAATATAAGAGAATCGTGAAGTTTACTTGGTAAACCACGCTTTAAAAAGTGACGAAGAAACACAAATCTTAATTATCACATAGAAAAACAAATATACGTCTTCTGTGGAATATTTTGGGGACATTTAGGAAGGCTGGATTACATAGAGTTATACGATCATTAGAAATATCACATAAACAAAGTAAATTCTCCATATTAATTGATTTGGAGGAAAATTGAATGACAACCGGAGATTTCAATACAGTACCAAAATGATTCTGGTTTTGACTTCATAAGATATCCGTAAGGGTTTTTGGTGCATACCAAATTCAGATATTAAGATTCATACTTAAATTTTTGTTGGCAAATGACTTGTTATTGGTTGTATTTTTAATTCATAGGATCAGTGGTGGACTTCATTCAGCCACATTCGGTGAGTGCTCATGCGATAGGCAGTTAGTGAAGATTTATGTTCCATATTAGTACTTGATAAATTATTTTTTAGAGGACTGAATCAATCCAAGGAATCATGTTATTGATAAGCTACTATTAAGCTCTACTCTTTTCGGAAACATGCTTAATCTTAGATTTATCTATTTCATTTCTCATTAATATTGGAATATAAAACTATTTGTAGGTCAATTCGATATTATATCTCTTCCTGATGAGTTAAAGTACCTTTGTTGGGAAAATTATCCTTTTAAATCTTTATCCTCAAGTTTTAATCTAAAAGATTTTGCTGTGTTGATATTACATAACAGTGACATGAAATAACTGTGGAATGAGAACGATTGCTAGGTATGCTCTTTCGTAATTTCTTCATCCAGGAAATTTATTAAGAAAAAATATGAATATAGTTCATGTAGGTGGGGATTTTTTTTCTCTCATTCAAACAAAGCTTTGTCAGAAATACTTTCCTGCGTATTCACTTTTTATTTTCTGAGTTAGATTTATCAAAAATTGGAATACAAATAATGTCTGATTCAATTGAACATCTCGTCGAACTTAGAAAGTTGATCTTGAGAAACTCAATGGTTAAAATCATATCGAGCAATATTTCAAAGTTGGAATCCCTTGAATATCCCAAAATTCCAAAAATTCTAATAAGCTTAGCAGAATTATATTTATGTGGCACTTGAATTGAAGAAGTGTCCTCACATTTTGTTGGCCAAAATAATTCTCTTTTCTTAGATACGAGCGACTCAAGTATTCAAAAACCTAAGTGCAATATCCCTTATCTTGTTCAAGAAGATAAATGCTATTTTATCACTAATCAACCTAAATATTTTTCTTTTCTTATATTTATATTATATACTAATGCCGATATTGCTAAAAGGACAAAATAAAAGGAAAAAATAAAAACAAAAATAGTAAAAAGAAATAATGTAAAAGAAAAAAATAAAGAATTAATTTTTATGTTTATATGATGTGGCAGTTTATTATTGACTAAAATTTTGTTATCGAATATAATATTTTGATATAGAATAAATAAAGGAAAAATAATTTAGATACCACTAATAAAAAAAAATTAAATATCCACTTGTAAAAAAGAGTTAATATTCGCACATTTATAATAATCCCAACTAATTTAGTCAATAAAAATATGAAGGGTAGTATAGCAAGTAAAGTTGACAATACTCTTTACATTTATAATAATCCCAACTAATTTAGTAAATAAAAAAACATTATTTGCATCACAAATTTGTCCCATTGGAAGACCATGATTTTGAGATTTCACACCAATCACCAAACCTCAGCACAACACATTCAATATAAAAACTGATTGCATAAGGATCGAATTCATATGGTATGCAGCAATGGGTAATTAAATAAATCACCTCTTTCCCACTTGCATAAGAATTCCATTCATATGATGCAGCAAGGTTTGTTTTCTTATTTTATTTTCTTTGTTTATTTGTCTCTGATAATACTCTAGAATGTCATGTTTTTATGTGCTAATTGCATATTTATTTTTAGTATGATTCTACTAATTTGGGCTATTTATGGTCTTTTATTTTATAGGGACTAAATTGGAGGCAAAAGCGAAATTAAGGGCCAAAAGCGTAAAATTGAGGATAAAATGGGCCAATGTGCAACACAAGGAAAAGCTGGTGCCAAAAGTGCAAGCATGGAGGACACAAGGGCTGAAATGCAAAAAGAAGAGTTTTAATTCTATTAGACTCTATTTTGATTATATTAGGATAATTAATATTAAGATAATTATTAGGGTTTATTTAATTTAGGATTTATTTAATTTAGGATTTATTTTATTTATTTTTGATTATTTGTAATTATCTTTAGGAATTTAAGTAGAACTAGTCTACTTATCTTAGCACTATAAATAGGGGGTGAAGTGACTCAAATGAGGGTTGATCTTTTTCTGTAAACTCTCCCCCATAAGGCTTTTGTGCTCTCCACATTTTCATTCAATAAAAATTATTTTCTCCATCCTTATATAATTATTTTCTTTCACATCCCATCCATGAGCCAATAAAATCCATCCAGCTGAAGGTTGTCGAATTCCCCAAAAAGGTTCTTGAGGCTTAGAATCCACACTTAACTTTCTCACCAAGTATTCATCACTTCTCCGCATTACGGGACTGACGCTTCCGTCCATGTCCCTCTAAAAGTGATCTTTTCAACGTGTGCAAGGAACGGCCGCTTTGTATATTTTGAGGAGGTTGCACAGTCAGTTCATTAGCTTACTGCGTCAGAGGTTGGCGGGCCCAAGAGACAAAATGGCGTGGGATTCGCCATTGAGAAGCGTTGATCTAGCATAGATGACTCCACAAAAGCAATTGCAGACTAGAGTCAGGTTCCCTAAATTTGTAAGTCTAAATTCTTGGAGCTGGTGGTCGTAGGCGTCCTCTTCCACTATAACTGGCTTACTTGGATAGAGGAAGGTCATCTAAAAGCCGAAGATTGAACCCAAGGCGGAACGAGACAACCGGAGGCTAGAATCTCGCCAAATAAGAAGCTCACTCTTCTCTAAACTCTTTTATTTTTCTTTTAATTTTCACAATTTACTTTCATGATTCCAATTCACTTTACATTTTGTTTTTATTCCAGATTCAAACTTTTAATTCTGTTATTTTTATTTTTTTCAGGAACGCAGGTTTTATTGGGCACGATTCTGCCCAGGATTTCAAAAAATAAGCATTCGTATAATCCGGTCCCTGAGGATTCGAACCTACTTCCCCTTTACTATTATTTTTGTTATTTTGTAGGGAATAGGATATTTTTGGTGCTTTCAACGACGCATCAGTCTCCCTCTTTTTAACCTTTCTTCATTGGAATCAAATGTATATATCTATATACAGGCGTTGTTTACTATGTTTATAATAATCCTTACTAATTTGACCATTCTTATTTTCATTATAGATAATTGGCTAACCTCAAGTCATCACTATGCTCAAGTCTGGGATATGACATCGGCATGTGATATGTGATATGTAATTCTGATGGATTTGGATTTGCATCCCCCCGCACAAGAGACAGGGTTTCAAGCTTAGTCATTCAATAACCCTTCAAGTGAGTTCTCATATATATACATATCTCACACTAAGTATTTAACCAATATGGGATCTAAGCTTTTCTTCTCCACAACAAATATTCACAAGTAGCTTACTTTGAGCATCAATTTCTCATTCATTACTCAACCATTTTGAGGATATATGATATATCATTGTAAAGGTCTCATGGAGTATAATATAAAACCATAATTTCATAATTCAACTCACTACCTTTACCAATCAAGAATATGCTACAAATTTTCCAAAAATTATATTTTTTTCCAACAATCCCCCACATGAATGAAAATTGATAGTTTTAACGAAAAATATTAACTCGATGTGGTGAGAGAACTATGCCTGAATAGTGTCCTCGAAGCGGCCCCACTTTACTCTCACATAGGTAACTTATGTTGCTTGGCTGACTGAAACACACAACGATCATTAAAAGCATTACTTAACCTATCCCATTTTTAGTCACTATTTACATCATAAGAATGGACTTGAAATAATAACCCCACAGTGGCCTCATAGGTCTATGCAAGTAGGTTGCCCATTTGAACCTAGATCTTAGGATCTCTAATCAATTAGGTAGGGTTTTCCTTCACATAGCTCATTTTATTTTCATGTGCTTTAGTCTCATTCCTTTCGGTATTCTATCAGCATGATATCGATTTAAGCCTTTAGTTAGTGGATCCGCAATGTTATCTTTTGATTTCACAAATCAATAAAGATAACTTTGTTTGAGATTAGTTGTTTAACAATATTGTTTCGACGACGCATATGTCTCGACTTACTATTTTACATTACGTTAGCAAGACACACCCACACTTTCAAGTGGTTGTAGGATGGTTTTCTACCTTTCTATAACTCATTTGGTGTCTTTTCCCTTTTCTTGCAGGGCACATTATTTAAAAGGTAATTAGTTCATAGAAAAGCTTCCCCCTACATTTCCTGTGATAACCCAGAGCTTTCTAGCATGGTGTTCATCATTTGCTTTAGAATTTGATTTTTTTTATTCGGTTACTCCATTTGATTGACGAGAGTCTGGTGGTGTTACTTCATAATAATGTGTTGTGTACAATATTCAAATGGTTCAACATACTCACCACCACGATCACTTCTCACCATCTTAATCTTTTTATTAAGTTGGTTTTCAACTTCCTGCTTATAGAGAATATATTTTTGTATAGTTTCGTCTTTGCTTTTAAGCAAATATTCCATAATTAATATCACATTCTGTAATCCAGCCATGAATTTTCATGAAAGTTCCACAAATAGTTGTAAAATGCATAAGAAAAACTAAGTTCATAATGTAACAAAGAATGAAAATTCTCCCCTTTGATATGTGACTCTCAGAACTTTTTCTGATGGATATGAGTACATGTTTATATGCTTTTTTAAGTTTTTATAACTTTTTTTCTTATATTTAGAGAATTATATCTTCTTACACATAGTACTTATAGAATTTGTATTTGATAAAAGCTATACATTTTGGTATTTGAAGGTAATAATATTAATTTTTAATGTTTAGTTTACGTTTTAGAGTTGCTTTGATGAAATTTTATAATTAGTTAGTATTATTAGCAATTAAATTTCATCAAATCAACCTAAAAAAATTGAATTAAATTACATCCATCGAGCTATATTTGAATAATTAAACAAATTCAGAATTAACATTAAATTTTTTCTATGAACAAATCATGAAAATTTTAGCCATAATAATATTAGCAATTAACTTTTATCAAATTTGCTTCACTTTTCGATTTTGGAGGAAACTTCACAAGGCTCTGTGTTCGAGGTTGGATTTTAGTATTGTGTTCCATCATTAGACAGATGATCAATCCGAGAGGGTGATTCAGATACTGGAGGATATGATTCAGAGTTGTGTGACCAATTTCTGAGGTAGTTAGGAGGATTTTTCTGTCGTTAGCTAAGTTCGGCTACAATAACAATTTCCAATCTAGTGTTAATATGGCACCTTACGAGGCACTGTATGGTTTTAAGTATCGTACTCCATTGAGTTATTGGGTGAGTGACAGGTTTTGGGTCCTCAGTTGGTTTTTAAGATTGAGGATAAAGTTAGACTGATTCATGATCATCTTAATGCGGCTTCTGACAGACAAGAGTCTTAACCAGATCTGAAAATGAGGGACATCAAGTATTCTATGGTTGATTATGTGTTTCTTAAGGTGTCTCCATGGAAGAAAGTTATGTGATTTGGACGTAAGGGAAAGTCGAGCCCTAAGTTCCTTGGGTCGTATTAGATTCTAAGACATGTGAGACCAGTTTCTTATCAGCTGAAGCTACCTCCGGAGTTCGACCACATCCATGATGTGTTTCACGTCTCTATGTTGAGGCGATATGTATCTGACTCATCTCATATTATTACGGTTGAAGAGATTGAGGTTAGACCGGATTTGACATTTGAGGAGGAGCCGGTTCAAATTCTTGATCGGGATGTTAAGGTCTTAAAATGGAAATCTTTTCCATTAGTGAATATTTTGTGGCGGAATTAAGGCACTAAAGAAGCCACATAGGAACCTGAGGACTCGATTCAACAGCAATATCCACATCTGTTTGAGTTAGGTAAATATTAAGGCTGAAATTTCTTTTAAGGGGTAGAGTTGTAACATCCCAAAAATATATGGGTCTCTGTTTGTTAATCTTGTCATAAATAAGTATCTGCTTCAATGGTTAGGTGATTTGTGTGTGTTTGGAGTATTGGGTTTGAGTCCCTATGTGAGCAAAATTATTTTTTTGTTGGTCTTAGTGTGGGCTAGATGTGTAACAAGAAACTCAAAAAACAGTAAACGATGAAAGCCAAAATTGAGGCCTGTCGGCGCTACATGGTCGTGTGCCAGGCTATGTGGTAGGCCGTGTGTGACACGCGATCTAAGTTATTTTGGGCCGTGTGGGCCACACGGGGATGTGTGGGCTATGTGCCAGGCCGTGTGGGCCACAGAGGTAAGCCATTTTGGGCTGTGTGGGCCACAAAGGTGTGTGGGCCCAAATTTTAGATTTTTTCCTAGGGTTGTACATGTCATCTCGATTGACTGTGGACCTATCGTAGGGTCGATAGGTGACTATATAAGCTATTAAGCATGAAACCTATTAATCTGATAGTATGAAACTTGAAGTGAATAACATTTAATATGTATGATCTGTTATATATAAAACATGTTCTACATCTGTTATACGATTATGTGTGGTATGTAAATTCTGACATCTAGTATTTCTGTTTATATCTAATTATGGGGTTGGATATGTATTATGCAGAGGAAGTGTTCTGTGTAAGGCAATACATCGCCATTATACTGGCAGCACTGTTGCGATTATTCTGAAAAGTGTCGTATGGACACTATGCCGTGTGTAGGGTTGGGTGGATGTTTTATACCCCACGTGGTGTGTTGCGATGGTCGGAGCTAGTGTGTAAAGGATGGGGGTAGAATTATACATATCTGCATCTATACTACTCTGTTATGATACTGATTATGTAAGATATTTATGTCTGTAACTGTTTTGCATGTGATTAAATATGAAACTTTGTTTACATATGAGTTATAGACTGAGTTTTTTTTATAAAAAAAACTCACACTCTATTTGTCTGATAATTTTAGGTAACCCTCAAACTTAGGCGGATCGGTGCGACTGGAGCTCAGTTGTGCCCATGTTTTCGTAAAACACTATTTACATAAATATGACTTATTTAAAATTCTAATTTGAGAGTTTTGTAATTTTTGGACTCTTTGGACATTTGTGTTTGTTATTGGTTTTGGATTTTATCTTGGATTTTTAGCATGGCACTCGATCATAATAATGTCATGTTGTGTATAGTATTCAAATGGTTCAACATATTCACCACCACGATCACTTCTCACCATCTTAATCTTTTTATTAAGTTGGTTTTCAACTTCCTACTTATATAGAATATATTTTTGTATAACTTCGTCTTTGCTCTTAAGCAAATATTCTGTAATTAAAATCACATTTCGTAATCCAGCCATGAATTTTCATGAAAGTTCCGCAAATAGTTGTAAAATGCATAAGAAAAACTAAGTTCATAATGCAACAGAGAATGAAATTCTCCCCCTTATATGTGACTCTCAGAACTTTTTCTGATGGATATGAGTACATGTTTATATGCTTTTTAAGTTTTTATACCTTTTTTTTTCTTATATTTAGAGAATTATTTCTTTTTGCACATAGTATTTATGGTCTTTGTATTTGATAAAAATTATACATTTTGGTGTTTGAATGTAATAATATTAATTTTTAGTGTTCAATTTACGTTTTAGAGTTGCTTTGATGAAAATTTATAATTAGTTAATATTATTAGCAATTAAATTTCATCAAATCAATCCAAAAAACCGAATTAAATTACATCCATCGAGCTGTATTTAAAAAATTAAACGGAAAATTAAACAAATTCAAAATTAACATTAGATTTGTTCTATGAACAAATCATGAAAATTTTAGCCATAATAATATTAACAATTAACTTTTATCAAAACCCTAAAATTTGAAATTAAATACTAAAAAATTAATACTATTACCTTTAGATATCAAAATATTGCATGCAAAAAAAGTATAGAATGTGGAGTTGTTGATTAATGTGAACCAAAAACACGTTCTCTTTAATTGTTTTAATTGGTCCTCAATTGTGAAAGAGTATGGCTGGCTTTATTTATTTAATTACTGCACCCATTGGAGTTTCGTATGAATGGGATCCTTATGCACATAGTTTTATTTGGTGCAGTTATGATGGGTTCACATGGCAACTGGTTTGCAAAGAGAAGAAGATGAAGTCAGACTGAATAACAAGACGAGGATGGGTATTAATTTTAGTTCTACCAAAAATGAGGAATCCAACGTACAATACATTGAAGAAAAAACAAAGAAAGCCAACTAAGTTTTCAGAATTTTCTTCACAATAAAGAGATTAAATTATACAAATTTAAATATAGGGAATAAATTTTAAATTTAATATTAGTTAATATAAATAAATAATAGATTTATTATTTCGATTAAAAAATATTAACATGAATTTTTTTTAAAAAATACACTTTTAACTCATTATGTCAACATGAATCTTTTATGATAAAAAGAGGATTTTTTTTTTCTTAATCCACGCTAAAATTTTAACCTGGTATTACGTATTTGAATTAATTAATGGCAACATAAAAATAAGGACATCATTTTACGGTAGAAGGACTAAATCTCAAATTGGAAAATAGTAGAGGGACCCAAAAACAAAATTTGACCCGTTCCGGATTGGCTAATTTCATGGTGGTGCAGTTTGTCAGAGCTCCACAGGCAGCAATGGTTATTAGTTAATTACCCCCAAAAACACGCTCACCGTGTTGACTAAAAGAAAATTGGCTAAGAAAAACGCCTTCAATCTCTTTCCCGTTAATAAAAGGATACCAAAGATGATGCATATTTTACACCACAACCCAATCAAAACTCGCTATATTTCTCTTTCTTTTGCTTCAAGCACACCATCAATATTCTTTCATGGCTTCTTCTTCTTCATCTTCTACTCTAATGAAGTATCATGTTTTCTTGAGCTTCAGAGGTGAAGACACGCGCCTTAATTTCACCACTCACTTACTTCAAGCTTTGAAAGACGAGGGACTCGATGTTTTCTTCGATGAAGAAAAACTGGAAAGGGGGGATCAGCTTTCATAAGCACTTTCTCGAGCAATTGCAGTCTCAAATATCTCAATCATCGTTTTGTCTGCAGACTATGCCTCTTCGAAATCATGCTTGGTTGAACTCTCTGACATCATGGACCGGTATAGCATCGATCAACAAATTGTTCTTCCCATCTTTTACCATGTTAACCCCTCTGATGTGGAGAATATTGATGGGAGTTTTAAGAAATCCTTTGATGAGCATGAAACAAGGAGGTCAGTTGATGAAGTGAAACAATGGAAAACCGCTTTTGCTGAAGTTGGTAAATTAGAAGGGTGGCATATAGATGGAAGCATCTCGGATAGGTAACTATATTTGTCTCATCTCCTTATATTTGACTTATCTGTTTTGGATTTCTTATACTTCTATTATTTGCTAGACTTGAAACCCAGTACATCAAGGATATTGTTGCGTATGTTATGCAAAAGTTGATGAAGCATCAAGTTTTCTTAAGCTTAGGTGAAGACACACGCCTCAACTTCTCCAATCACCTAGTCAATGCTTTGGAAAAAGTAGGAATTAATGTCTTCCCCGATAACAAAACACTGAAAAAAGGAGAGAAACTTCCACCAACATATTCTCGAGCAATTTCGGCCTCAAATCTCTCAATCCTCGTTTTATCTAAAGCCTATGCTTCTTCAAAACCATGCTTAGGTGAACTTTCTGACATCATGGATCGCAAGCACAATCCCACTGACAAACATATTGTTCTTCCCGTCTTTTACCATGTTGATCCTTCCGAAGTGCGAAATAGTGGTGGACATTTTAAGACACCCTTCGAAGAGCATGAATCAGAGCAACCAGCTGATAGAGTACAACAATGGAAAACTGCTTTTGCAGAGGTCGGTAAATTAAAAGGGTGGCATATAGGAGGCAAATTTGACCGGTAACTATATTTTTCTCATCTTGTTATATTCGACTTATATTTGTTTTAGATTTCATATTTACTGGTTTATATTTTTTCTTTTATTTTCTAGACCTGAAACCGAGTACATTGAAAATGTTGTTGAATATGTTATAAAAAAGTTGATGAATATTAAGTCAGGAAGTGCTTCTGAAGAATTGGTTGGAATAGATGATCAGAAAAGGACGATTTTGAAGCTGATTAAGCAAAAAGACTGTCGTGTATTAGGACTTTGGGGAATGGGTGGTCAAGGCAAAACAACCCTTGCTGAGGCTGTATATAAAAAAATCTCTTTAGAGTTTGAAAGTTGTTGCTTTCTCCAAAATGTTAGAGAGGAAATAGAAAAACAGGGGAAGAAATCTTTACGAAATGAACTTCTTTCGAAATTATTGAACTTAGATGTTGATATAGACACCCCCTCTATAGGATCCACTTTAATTCAAGAGAGGCTTAACAATAAGAAAGTACTTGTTGTCCTTGATGATATTAGTGACCCAAACCAAATAGATTGTATGGGTGTTAAACATTTGGGCTCTGGAAGTAAAATCATTATAACATCTAGAGAGAAACAAGTGCTTAAGAGTGGAGGAGCTGACACAATACATGAGGTGAAGGCATTAAATAAGGATGATTCTCTTCAACTTTTTTCTACCTTTGCATTTAAGCAGTTGAATCCTGAAGTTGATTTTCGAGATCTATCAGACAAGTTTGTGGAGTACTCCCAAGGCAATCCACTTGCTCTTAGAGTTTTGGGTTGTAATTTATATGGAAGGACTATAAATGATTGGGAAAGTGAGATGGAGAAGCTAGGGGAATATTCCCACCCCGAAATTTTTGAGGTTTTGAAAAGTAGTTATGATGGGCTAGGTATGGTAGAGAAGAATATATTTCTTGACATTGCATGCTTCTTTAAAGGGGAACCCATAAAACGAATAAAACATGTTCTAAGTTGTTATCGGGGTGTAGAGGATGGAATAAGCAAATTGGTCAGCAAGTGCCTAATTAATATCTTATCTTCATCTTCTACTTATAATGAAGATATAATATCTATGCATGATATGCTTGAAGAGTTGGGAAAAGATATTATTCGCCAAAAATCTAAAACCCCTGGAAAGTGCAGGAGGCTATGGAGTCATGAACACATTAAACGAGTGCTCAAATATAATCAAGTAAGCATTACTTGTTTTCATATTCTTTTATTTTTTTTTAATATGCTTTAATGAGATACTATCATGTGGTTCAACATCACTATTATAATCGCTTTTAATAGTATTTTAAAAAATAAAATATTTATTGTCTTATTGGACACATAATGACCGATGTCTTAACTATAATGTAAAATCTGGTCAAGGTTTATGGCTTAGTTAAATACATTATGTGTTAATTTGAAAAAAAAAAAACACTTTTAGAATGGAATATCCATAAATTTCTCCATGCTCATATTTGATAAATTGATTTTTGTTATCAGGGGACGGATCGAATTCAAGGAATGAAGTTAAACATGTCAGATATGGATAAAATACTTTTATGCCCTACTGTTTTTAAAAACATGACTAACCTTAAATATATCATCTTCTATTCTCTTAAGTGGTGGTGGGAGTGGGAGTGGAAGTGTGATGGTGAAAATTATAATAAACTATATACAAATCAAGTTGATATTGTATCTCTTCCTGATGAGCTAAAGTATCTTCGATGGGATGGTTACCCCTGTAAATCTTTATCATCAAGTTTTAATCTAAAAAACCTTGTGGTATTGAAATTACCACATGGAGACATGGAACAACTTTGGGATGGACGTCAGGTATGTATACTTTTATACTTTCTTCATTTGAGAATTTTTTTTTTTAAGAAGAAGAATTTATAATTGATATAGCATTTAATTATATGATAACATATTTTTATTAAATTTTTTTAATATATATAATTTTATTCTAATTTTTAAAAGAAGCAACATCATTTAATCTTCATGGTGGGTGTATTAATACACGCAAAACATCAAATATAATTTTTTATTTTGATAGGCTTAAAATAAGTAAATGATGCTCTAAAGTAATGAAACTACTTTTGTTCTTATCGTGTGCAGGATCTTGTTAATTATTTATTTTCTTTTCATTTTTTATTGCTTAAAGTAAGTAGATGATACTTAAAAGTGATATAATTATTTATATATATTTTTCTTTTGCGCAGAACCTTGCTAATTTAAGGGAAATTGACCTTTCATATTGCAAGAATTTAAGGAAGCTGCCCAATCTTTCTGAAGCCATCAACCTTGAACTCCTTCGTTGCATTTTCTGTGAAAGTTTGGTTGAATTTTGGAATGAAGATGGTCATACAGTATGTGTGCTTTCATACTTTTTTCATTTAAGAATTCTTTAAGGAAAAAAATTATAATTTAATGTATCAAATAATCATATGATGACATCCTATTTAAAATTTTAAAAAATAAATATGAAATATTTTATTTTATATAAATTAGTGGCATCGTTTGATCTATTAATTGTGGGTTAATTTTCATACCCAATACATCAAATATGTATTTTTATTAATACATATTTTTCTTTTGCACAGAACCTTGCTAATTTAAGGGAAATTGACATTTCATATTGCAAGAATTTAAGGAAGATACCTAACTTTTCAGGAGCCATCAACCTTGAAATCCTTGATTGCTCTAACTGCACAAGTTTGGTTGAACTTTGGAATGAAGATGATCATATGGTATGTGTTTTCATATTTATTTCAAAAAAAATAATTTTTAATTTGATGTATCAAATATTTATATGATAACATTTTATTTAATTTTTTTAAAAAACAAATATAAAAGATTTTATTTTATTTAGATAAGTGACATCGTTTGATTTATTTCTACGCCCGATATGTCAAATATAAATTTTTATTTTTTATAGTATTATAATTATTTATTTTCTTTTCATTTTTTACTGCCTAAAATAAATAGTTGATGCTTAAAAGTAATACAATTATATTTTCTATACAGGGCCTTGTTAAATTAAAGGAAATTTGCTTTAGTGGGTGCAAGAATTTAAGGAAGATACCTAACTTTTCAAGAGCTATCAACCTTGAAATCCTTAATTGCTCTAACTGCACAAGTTTGGTTGAACTTTGGAATGAAGATAATTATATGGTATGTGTTTTTAGATTTATTTCAGAAAAAATAATTTTTAATTTGATGATCAAATATTTATATGATAACATTTTATTTAAAGTTTTTTAAAAAATAAATATAAAAGATTTTATTTTATTTAGATAAATGACATTGTTTGATTTATTTTCACTCGCGATATGTCAAATATAAATTTTTATTTTTTATAGTATTATAATTATTTATTTTCATTTTATTTTTTATTGCCTAAAACAAATAGTTGATGCTTAAAATTAATACAATTATTTTTCTATACAGGGCTTTGTTAATTTAAGGGAAATTAACTTTTGTTGGTGCAAGAATTTAAGGAAGATACCTAACTTTTCAAGAGCCATCAATCTTGAAATCCTTGATTGCTCTAACTGCACAAGTTTGGTTGAACTTTGGAATGAAGATGATCATATGGTATGCGTTTTCATATTTATTTCGAAAACAATAATTTTTAATTTGATGTATCAAATATTTATATGATAACATTTTATTTAAAATTTTTAAAAAACAAATATAAAAGATTTTATTTTATTTAGATAAATGATATCGTTTGATTTATTTTTACGCCCAATATGACAAATATAAATTTTTATTTTTTTATAGTATTATAATTATTTATTTTCTTTTCATTTTTTACTGCCTAAAATAAATAGTTGATGCTTAAAAGTAATACAATTATATTTTCTATATAGGGCCTTGTTAAATTAAAGGAAATTTGCTTTAGTGGGTGCAAGAATTTAAGGAAGATACCTAACTTTTCAAGAGCCATCAACCTTGAAATCCTTGATTGCTCTAACTGCACAAGTTTGGTTGAACTTTGGAATGAAGATGATCATATGGTATGTGTTTTCATATTTATTTCGAAAAATATACTTTCTAATTTGATGTATCAAATATTTATATGATAACATTTTATTTAAAGTTTTTTTAAAAAATAAATATAAAAGATTTTATTTTATTTAGATAAATGACATTGTTTGATTTATTTTCACCCCCGATATGTCAAATATAAATTTTTATTTTTATAGTATTATAATTTTTTATTTTCTTTTTATTTTTTATTGCCTAAAAGTAAGTAGATGATACTTAAAAGTGATATAATTATTTATACATATTTTTCTTTTGTACAGAACCTTGCTAATATAAGAGAAATTTGGGTTACATATTGCAAGAATTTAAGGAAGTTACCTAACTTTTCAAGAGCCATCAACCTTGAAATCATTGATTGCTCTAACTGCACAAGTTTGGTTGAACTTTGGAATGAAGACGATCATATGGTATGTGTTTTCATATTTATTTCGAAAAAAATAATTTCTAATTTGGTGTATCAAATATTTATATGATAACATTTTGTTTAAAGTTTTTAAAAAATAAATATAAAAGATTTTATTTTATTTAGATAAATGACATCGTTTGATTTATTTTTAGGCCCGATATGTCAAATATAAATTTTTATTTTTTATAGTATTATAATTATTTATTTTCTTTTCTTTTTTATTGCCTAAAATAAATAGTTGATGCTTAAAAGTACTACAATTATTTTTCTGTACAGGGCCTTGTTAATTTAAAGAAAATTTACTTTTCCGGGTGTGTGAAATTAAGTAAGATACCTTATCTTTCAAGAGCCATCAACCTTGAAATCCTTGATTGCTCTTACTGCACAAGTTTGGTTGAACTTTGGAATGAAGATGATCATATGGTATGTGTTTTCATATTTATTTCGAAAAAATAATTTCTAATTTGATGTATCGAATATTTATATGATAACATTTTATTTAAAGTTTTTTTTAAAAATAAATATAAAATATTTTATTTTATTCAGATAAATGACATGGTTTGATTTATTTTCACCCCTGATATGTCAAATATAAATTTTTATTTTTTTATAGTATTATAATTTTTTAATTTTTTTATTGCCTAAAGTAAATAGTTGATGCTTAAAAGTAACACAATTATTTTTTCTATACAGGGCTTTGTTAATTTAAGGAAAATTTGCTTTGGTGGGTGCGAGAATTTAAGGAATATACCTAACTTTTCAAGAGCCATCAACCTTGAAATCCTTGATTGCTCTAACTGTACAAGTTTGGTTGAACTTTGGAATGAAGATGATCATATGGTATGTGTTTTCATATTTTTTTCGAAAAAAATAATTTTTAATATTATGATGTATCAAATATTTATACGATAACATTTTATTTAAAATTTTTAAAAAACAAATATAAAAGATTTTATATTTTCGATAAATGACATCATTTGATTTATTTTTATGCCCGATATGTCAAATATAAATTTTTATTTTTTATAGTATTATAATTATTTATTTTCTTTTCATTTTTTTATTGCCTAAAATAAATAATTGATGCTTAAAAGTAATATAATTATTTTTTCTATGCAGGGCCTTGTTAATTTAAGAGAAATTAAATTTTGTGGGTGCGTGAAGTTAAGGAAGATACCTAACTTTTCAAGAGCCATCAACCTTGAAATCTTTGATTGCTCTAATTGCACAAGTTTGGTTGAACTTTGTAATGAACTTATGGTATGTGTTTTCATATTTATTTCGAAAAAAATAATTTCTAATTTGATGTATCAATATTTATATGATAACATTTTATTTAAAGTTTTTAAAAAAACTAAATATGAAAGATTTTATTTTATTTAGATAAATCATATTGTTTGATTTATTTTTACCCTCGATATGTCAAATATAAATTTTTATTTTTATAGTATTATAATTATTTATTTATTTTTTTTACTGCCTAAAATAAATAATTGATGCTTAAAAGTAATACAATTATTTTTTGTATACAGGGTCTTTTCGAGTTAAAGGAGATTTATTTTGGTGGGTGCGTGAATTTAAAGAAGATACCCAAACTTTCAGGAGCCATCAAACTTAAACTCCTTGATTGCTCTAACTGTGAAAGTTTGGTTGAACTTCCTTGCCTCGATCATTTGGTATCTCTTGCTGAGCTTCTACTTTATGGATGTTCTAGTCTCGAGAAGTTTCCTCAAGTCCCAAGTCACTTTTGTTCTTTAAATTCATCAGAAATCGGAATAGAAGAAGTGCCTGATTCAATTAAGAATCTCCACAAACATGAAACTTTGCTGTTGGGGAAGTCACAGGTAAAAAAAGTATCGATCAAGTTGGAATTCCTTCGTAAATTGGATCTTAGTTTTTGCACAATTACAGAACTACGTTTCGACTCTCTATGTAATCTTCAGCACTTAAATACGAGTGGCTCAGCGGTAAAAAATGTATCGATCAAGTTGCAATCTCTTCGTTATCTGTATCTTAGTGGTTGCCCAGTGGTCGAATTACTCTCAGAGCTTCCACCATATCTGAAAGTCTTGAGTGTAAATGAATGCAAATCGTTAGAAAAAGTATCCTTTGCAAATCAAAATTTAAATCAGTTTGATTCTTTAAATGATGACAACAATTACAAGGATTTTCGCATGCTATTCTGTAATTGCTTCAACTTAAATCAAGAGTCAACTAATAACATCGAGGCAAATGCCATGCTCAAAATTGGAACCCTAGCTAAGGAATGGGCAGCAAGATATGATTGGAAATACCGGCGTCATAACTATCTAAGTTTGGTTTGTTGTTTCCCAGGACACGAAATTTCAGCAAATAAGTTCAAGTATCGCAGCTTGAATTCTTCCTTAAGTTTTAAGATAGCCCCAAATAGGGGTAGTGGGAGAAGATTTTTGGGTTTTTCTATTTGCCTTGTGGCTAATTTCACTCACGGCCATGACTTTCTACATCTTCTATGTAGTTGTGAGTACCAACTTGCAGCAGCTGGTGGTGGCAATGGTGGAGATGGTTGTGAAAATTTCAGAAGTGAGATACCTTTCAGTCTTTTTGAGCCAGATAAGTACATGGGTTATCATGTGTTTATTCTATCAAGCATCGACATGGTTATAGAAGACAAGAATTATGAGGAGGCATCATTCAAATTCTACATCAGACTTTCGGATTTAAGAAGAGGAGGAAAAGAGTATATCAAGGTGGAGAGATGTGGTGTTCATGTATTTTACTTGGTTAAAAAGAGTGATATAGATCAGGGATTTAAATTGTGGTCGCAGCCACGTTTTCGGTCGCGTTGCGTTTATCGCGGTTGCGAACATAACGAATGCTATTGCGGTCACTGCGGGTATCGTGGTCGTGAATTTTAAAAAGTAAAACATCGGTTTGGGCTATAGCGATTTTGGACGATGCCATTACCGCTACATAACGGCCGCTATTTCGGTAACGGACCACTATTTAAATCTCTGATACAGATGCTACTGAAAAGAGAGTTGCTGAGACAAAAGAACTTTAGCCATGATGGTGAAGAAGGGGATGGAGGACTCAAAAGATTGAAATAGTTTGTATTTCTTTCCATCTTTAGCTCTGCTTTTGAGGAATTTGAACTTCTCAGTTATGTCATCCAAATGCATATGTAGGGGTTTCATTTTCATCTCATTTTTTCATATTGCCATAGTTTTGTTTTCCACCATTGTTAATAGTAAAATTTCAACTTATAAATTAATGATAGCAAATAAAGTTCTTTAATTAGTTAAAACCGACTAGGATGAATCTAACTTGCTCTACTTTATAAATTACTTGTGTTTTAGAAGGTGCTTTACCATACTGCGACCTTGTAGTTCTACATTATAAATGTTAAAAGCATAATTTATGAACATAAAAATTAGAAATTTGTTCAAAAGTTTGTGATTGTTGCTTATTATTATTACTTTCTCTTCTTCATTCCCCTATTTTTTTTTGTGTTCTTAAAATTTAGATATTAAAATTCGTATTTAATTCTTATTGACAGTTGACTTGTTGTTGGTTGGTTTTTTTAATTCATAGGACCAGTGGTGGATTCGATTTAGCTTCATTGTTTAATTTCCAGCATTGGTGTCATCTGGTATCTCAATACTTGCTGCATTTTCCTTCAATGATATCTAGATCCATTAGAAAGATTAGTTATTTTTGCCATTGCTGAATTGGAGCTTTAGCCATATAAGGAGCAGCACCTGAACTGTAAGAGCGTCAATTTGTTTTGCTAAATGCTTGCTTTATACAAGTGTTTGAACTGATATTTGGTGACAATGCAAGTTGTCAACAGATTTGTGAACACAACTTCAAAGTAATTTTTTGAGGCCCTTTCTGGATTCTGGCAATTCAGTCTTGGTGAAGAAGTAAGTTACCTTTGACTTTGACTTATTATCATGATTTTAGATTCATATAATGATTTTCAGCATCCTAACCATTTTTCCCATATTTGTCCATGGGATTATATAAATCCAAAATTTGCAAGAGATCTCAAAACTTGTGGGATGAACACGTGGAGCTAGATGCAACCTTCGACAGTTTTCATTATCAAGCTAGATTGGGTTAGCTCTGTAATATCCCAAAATATGGCCTATGCATTATTGCTGAATTGTGTGAAATAGCATGCTTATGAATGTTCTGAATGTGTTCTATGGAATTATTGAACCTTAGTGTATGGTTAAATGCTTTAGAAATTATTATATTTTTAAGTCTTGAGAGGACGCTAAGTTAGTAGGGCCTTAAGAAAATAAATAAGGGAAAAATGACATACAATTGGGCTTGGAAAAGTGGCTTGGAGGCGCCACTTAAGGCCTCTGTTAATGACGCTACAAGCATGTGCAATATGCCTAGGTTCGAGTCGCGTGGGAAGCCAAAATTTTGAGGTTTTTATTTGCTTGTTGACGCCAAAAGGAGAGGAGTAGTGGACGGCATCAAGTCACTTAAAAGATGAGTTTTATTCTTTTAAAATTTTGGCTAAATAGTAGATAAAGGAATGATTTATTTTAGATTATTTTAAGAGATTAATGTTGGATTAATTTTATTAATCTAATAAGAGGATAAATAGAGAAAAGGGGAGAAAAATGAGGATGGTGATAGGAAAGGGTGTAGTGGCCGAATAGGGGACTCTTCCTAAGGGTGATTTTCGGCCAAATTAGAAAGGGGAGTAGCCAAATTTCATAACAAGATTTCAGCCTTCTTTCGTTTTCTCTTTTCTCTCCAAAGAATCAAATTCCTCAATTCTTTCTTCTTTTATTCTAGCCGAAATCTACCTCTCCCTAAAATAGCCATTGCCGATTCTTCCTAAAGCTTACATCTCTCTCTTTTTATCCTTGCTAAAGCCGATTACTCCACTACATCCCAAAAGTCAAAATCTCTTGATCACTAGCTAGCCTTCATAGCTGAATCTTTGTGGGACTTCAAGCAAGGGTGTGTCGACTCCTATAGTAAGGGATCTCTCGGGTTTCTACAATTGTCGACTACAAGAAGGGATACTTTCGGGATTTAGAATCCGCAAGGTAAGCACATCTGATATTCGGCCATAGGCCATTTAATGGTGATTAAGTGTTAAAAATCGATCTAACATGTGGTTATAGGGATTTCGACAGACACCTAAGACAAGAGATCAATTCCGGGATTTAAGATTTGGAAGGTAAGCCCATAGGTATATTCGGCCAAGGCCTATTTTGATATATAGATCTATTTCTCATTTGTTTAAAAGCCGAAAACTAACTAGTTAAGAGTTTTGGAAGCTAGCCGATTGCAAGGGTGTGCATCACTAAGTTTCGGGACTTGATTCTTAAACCAAAATCGGCACCAAGGTAAGTTTTTACAACAATCTTAATAGGATTTGGTTTTATGGCCGAATGGCCTTCATTAAATTTTTAAAGTGATGGCCGAATGTAGGGACTAAGGGTCTAAGGCTTTAGATCGGATTTTCGGGATTTGGATTGGAAGCATTAAGCTAATCAGGTGTGTACCCCACACTACTTTTTTAATAAGATTTATGGCAATATTTAATATAAGTATGTGTATAAGAATGTGAATATGGCTAAGGTACCATGCAATGGTACAAAGTACTCAGGTACGTTTCCTACTCCTACTAGGATTATGAATATATGTTATTTTTAACATGTGAAAAGTGATAAGAATGTGAATTAAGGCATGATATGCATGATATGTATGACATGGGGCATATGGGATGTTATTGTAAAAAGGGAAGTGGATGTGGTGACTTAAGACCACGATATCTGAATGTGGTGACTTCGGTCACATTATCTGAATGTGGTGACTTCGGTCACAATTATTTAATCTGGTGGCTATGCCACGAATTTTATAAAGGCGATGAGCACGTCGACTGCAGCGACTGCCTTCGGTGGCGTGTAGCGGATGGAGGGTTGAGTTAGTAGTCCCCACGGTGTGCAGGATGGTACGGGTGATGTGTAGCGGATGGCATATAGGTTTGGGTTCGGGTCGCATCATTTATTTCCTATCTGTTATATGAATATGTATGTGATATGGTGATGAATGCCTGAATTGCTAAATTTTAGTGTTGGTTACACATTGAGTCTGTTTGACTCACCCTGTTGGGGAATATTTTTCAGGTAATGAGCAGTAATGGACCGGGTCAGCAGGAGCTTAGTGGTGGCCATGCACAGCAAGGAAAATTTTATTATTTGGAACATCTATTTTATTTTAAGTACTTTAAATTTATTTTGGGATTGTTTTGATGTAATAAGGCCATAGTGATAAACTGTTTATGCATGCATTTTATTTATTTCAATATGTTACTTTAATTTATCAAATTAAAGTTTTCAAATGTTTTATTCGAAAATAAACCCTAAATACTTGACACTTAAATTCACATGATTTTAATTAAAGATAAAACCTATAATTTGACATATCTTTTAACTTAAACGTTTTTGAACTTAACAATGGCATCTTTATAAAAACTTATATTTCCAAAATAAATCGGTTTCCAACTTGAGCCCAACCCAAATCGAGTTTTCCGAAATCACTTTAAGATTTTCAAAAGAACCAACGAATTTGAACTGTTTTTACTCGAGGAACATACCAGATCTGGTCGAGGCTCGTGGGCCGGGTTTGGGGTGTTTCAAGCTCCATGGTAGAGCCATTGGAGTTGATAGCTTCTTATCTTGGATTTTGATTATCATATCAGTTTGGGCTGAAATTTGTTTGTATGTTACTGCCTCTCATGTTGTTTGAGCATTACAGTGAAGAGATATTAAGATTCATACTTGAATTCTTTTTGGCAATTGACTTGTTATTGGTTGGTTTTGATTCATAGGATCGGTCGTGGACATTATTCAGCTTAATTGTTTAGGTTCCACCATTAGTACCCGTCCTTATTATTGTTATTTGCATTAATTAATTTATTATTCTTTCATTATGCATATTTGTACCTTTTTTTTCATTTTATTACCAATTTACGCTACTTTAATTTTTATCCAACATGTAAAATTTTTAAAAAACGAGCAACATCTCGTATTTTGATATTCGAAAGGTCATACCCTAACTTATAGGGTTTCAACTCTCTCGATAAATCCAAACAAAAAGGCGTTTTAAAATTTTTAAAATAACCTCGGGAATTACAAAAAGATTGTATTCTAACTTACGAAATATGATTTCTTTCTTAAATTGAGTAATCAAATACTTTTCAAAATGAATAAAATTTTCGGCGTTTATCCTCGTATCGGAAATTTAAGACATTGTATTCTATTTTACAGGAACTAATTCTTTTTCTCGATTAACGTAAAATTATCAATTTTATAACAAATGATCGTATTTTAAAATTTCTTCAAATTTTCAATTTTCAACATTAAAAACATCAATTAATCAACTAGGTACCAATTTTGGACGTATCGAGGGTGGTAATCCTTCCTCGTGCGTAACCGACTCCTGAACTCATTTTCTTGATTTTGTATACCAAAAATCGTCATTTTAGTAAATTTAATTTTTTTTATTAAAATGATTGAATTACGAGGTGACCCGATCACACCTCATAAAAAAGGATTGGTGGCGACTTCCGTTTTTCGTTTTCATTTTCAAAATCAAAGTCGACCTCGTTTTTTCAAAAAAAATGTTTTAAATAGATTACTTTTGACACAAAATTTCAAAAGGGCTTATTCTTACCGCACTTTCAAATCGTCTCTGATTATCTTCTTTTTCATAAAGAGGAATTTCATAAAATCAAATATGACACTTTCATGAAAGTTTCATAAAATTTGCAGATTACAGTGATATTAACTGTGAAAAATATAAAGTCGGTAATGACAAATATTTCGCAAAGAAAAGAGAAATAAAAATAAAGAACACACTGATTTTACGTGGAAACCCTTTCGGGAAAAAACCACAGGCAGAGGAGAAGAAATTTCGCTATGTCGAATTCGAATCAATTACAAGAGGAATAGACTATGTCTATTTATAGGCTTGTAAAGGCATATTCTAATAGGAGTGTAGTAAGATTGAAACTCCTTATTCTAATCAATATCAAATAGATGGAGTTTAATAAGGTTTAAAAAACCTTATTTAAAATAAAATAAAAGAAGTTTAGTTCTATAGGGATTCTTCTTTTATTTTATTTCACCATGGTATTTTATTTAAATAAGATTCGGGTCACTTAATTCTAACAATCTCCACATTGACACGAATTCTCAATGAACAAGTTCTTCATCGCAAACTCTCAACGAACAAGTTCTCCACCTCTTCCATAAAACCCCTTAAGGGTTTAACTTCAACAGTGAACACCAACCAAGTCTAAGCAATGCTCAAACTTGGTTATAAGAAGTGACTTAGTCATCATATCTGCAGGATTTTCATGAGTACTAATTTTGCTCACAACAATATCACCACGAGCAATAATATCATGAACAAAATGATACCGAACATCAATATGTTTTGTTCTCTCATGAAACATTTGATCTTTTGTAAGGAAGATGACACTCTGACTGTCACAAAATACTGTGCTGATTTGAAGGTCTTGATTAAGCTCACTAAAGAGTTCCTTCAACCAAATAGCTTCTTTACAAGCCTAAGTAATCGCCATATACTTAGCTTCAGTGATAGACAAAGCGACTGTAGTTTGCAAAGTAGCTTTCCAACTGATCGCACAACCTCCGATTGTAAAGACATAACCAGTGAGAGATATTCTTCTATCAAGATCTCCAGCAAAATCAGCACCAACATACCCAATGACTCCATCTCTAGTTCTTCCAAACTGTAAGCAAACATCAATAGTACCTCGTAAGTATCTTAAAATCCACTGAACTGCTTTCCAATGTTCTTTACCAGGATTCGTCATGTATCTGCTTACTGCACTGACAGCATATGATAAATCTGGATGTGAACAAACCATAGCATACATGAGAGATCCCACTGCACTAGAGTATGGAACATGTGACATGTACTCAATCTCATCATCTGATTGTGGAGACAAAGCCAATGAAAGTCTGAAATGGGCTACTAAAAGAGTACTAACAGGCTTAGCACTCTGCATATTGAACCTGCAAAGAACTTTCTCAATGTACCCCTTCTGACTTAGATACAATTTACTTGCTTTTCTATCTTTGAGAATCTCCATACCAAGTATCTTCTTTACTGGTCCCAAATCTTTCATCTCAAATTCTTCATTTAGTTGGGCTTTGACCTTTCTTATCTCTCATTTATCTTTTGCTGCTATCAACATATCATCAACATAAAGAAGTAGATACACAAAAGAACCATCACTGTTTTTCTTAAAGTTAACACAGCTATCAAAACTACTTCTTTTAAAGTTATGAGAAGTCATAAATGAATCAAACCTCTTGTGCCACTGTCTTGGTGACTATTTCAAACCGTAAAGAGACTTTTTTAGCAGGCAAACATAGTCCTCTTTTTCTGAAACTGTAAAACCATCTGGTTATTGCATATAAATATCTTCCTTAAGTTCTCCATGCAAAAATGCAATTTTTACATCTAACTGCTCAAGCTCCAAATCATGCATGGTCACAATACCAAGAAAAGCTCGAATCAAACTATGCTTCACAACTGGGGAGAACATATCTGTGAAGTCCACTTCTAGAATTTGACTGTAACCCTTTGCAACAAGCCTTGTTTTATATCTGGGTTCTTCAACTGTTGGAGTCCCTTCTTTCTTTTTAAACACCCATTTACAGTGAACAACCTTTTTACCTTTAGAAAGTTTCACAAGATCCCATGTTCTGTTTTTGTGGAGTGATTCCATCTCCTCTTGCATAGCAAACATCCACTTTTCTGAGTCTTCACAGTTAACCGCCTCAGAATAATTAGACGACTCTTGGTTTGCATCTATATCTTCAGCCACATTTAAAGCATAAGTAACTAGATCAGCCTCGGCATACTTCTTTGGAGGTTTAATTTCTCTTCTAGTTCTGTTTTTGGCAATAGAGTATGGTGGTGAAGAAGCAACTCTATTATCAATTTTTGTACTGGCTTGAGGAGTTGACTCTGTATTAATCTAATGCTCCACCTACTTTTGATTTTCTTTATTAGAAGACTCTTTAAGAGATAAGTTAGGTAGCATAGCAGTTTCATCAAAAATAACATCTCTGCTAATCACAACTTTTCTATTTTCAGGACACCATAACTTATACCCTTTTACGCCAGCTTTATAACCAAGAAAAACACATTTAATGGATCTCGGATCCAATTTTCCATTATCAACATGAGCATACGCAGGACACCCAAAGATCTTTAAATCAGAATAATTAGCAGGATTACCAGACCATACCTCTTGTGGAGTCTTTTTCTCAAATGGAAATAGATGGAGATCGGTTGATCAAAAAACATGCAGTAGAGGCTACTTCGGCCCAAAATGACTTTGGTAAGTCGGCATTTGACAACATGCATTGAACCTTCTCCATGATCGTTCTGTTCATTCATTTTGCAACACCGTTTTGTTGTGGAGTATGACAAACTGTCAAGTGTCTCACAATCCCTTCTGACTTGCACAGTTTATTAAACTCATCAGAACAAAACTCTAAGCCATTGTCTGTGCGGAGGTATTTTATTTGTTTTCCCGTCTATTTTTCAATCATAGTTTTCCAAGACTTAAATGCGAAAAACACATTGCTTTTCTGCTTCAAGAAGAATGCCCAAACTTTTCTGGAAAAATCATCAATAAAGGTTAGCATATAATTAGCTCCACCTCTCGAAGGCACCCTTGATGGCCCCCACAAATCAGAATGGATATACTCCAACGTTTCTTTCGTGTTATGGATTCCTTTGGGGAATCGAACTCTCTTTTGCTTCCCAAAAACACAATGCTCACAGAATTTTAGTTTGCAAATTCCTTGCCCATCAAGAAGTCCTCTTTTGCTCAATTCTGCCATGCCATTCTCACTCATATGCCCTAGGCGCATATGCCAAAGTTTAGTAATATCATCATCTAACAAGGAAGAGGAAGCAACAGCTGCATCACCAATAACAGTAAAATCCTGTAAAACATATAACTTGGCGATTTGTCTCTCCCCTTTCATCACAACGAGGGAACCTTTGGAAACCTTCAAAATCCCACTTTCAGCTGTGTATTTGTACCCTCTTGAATCAAGAGTACTCAATGAAATTAAGTTTGTCTTCAATTTTGGAACATGCCGTACATCACTAAGTGTTCTGATAACTCTATCAAACATCTTAACTTTAATTGTTCCAACACCTGCGATTTTACACGAAGCATTATTTCCCATCAAAACAACACCTTCAGACACCGTTTTGTAATTTGTAAACCAATCCCGATTGGGACTCATATGGAAGGTGCAGCCAGAATCAAGTATCCACTCCTCGCTCTCTTTAGAATTGTTGACAGAAGTGACTAAAAGTTCACCATCACTGTAGTCTTCTACAACATCAGCTTCACCGGAATTTTCTGGTTGTTTTCCCTTTTGATTTGCAACCTCCCTTTTAATCTTGTTCTGTAGCTTATAGCACTCAGATTTAATGTGCTCTTTCTTCTTGTAGAAGTTACAAGTTTTACCTCTGTTTGAAGACTTTGATCTACCCTTAGATTTACTGCGAGGATTCTGATCCTGTGTCCTTCCACGATCATCATCAACATTCCGATCTTGTCTCCCACGAACAATGAGACCCTCTTCCTGGGAGTCGAGTTTAACCACAAGATGCTTCATCTTATCATACGAGGTCAAAGAATCATAAAGCTCATCAACTGTGAGTGACTCGCGACTATATAAAATCGTGTCTCTAAAGGTTGAATAAGACGGGGGCAACGAACAAAGTAGAATCAACCCTAGATCTTCCTTATCATATTGAACCTTTATGGCCTCCAAGTTTGAGAGAATTTCTTTAAACACTGTTAAGTGTTCATGCACAAATGCATCTTCCTCCAAATGATAAGCATAAAGTCGTTGCTTCATATGCAACTTGCTGGTTAGAGTTTTCGACATACATATTTGTTCTACCCTCTTCTATAATGCCGTGGCGGTCTTCTCCTTCATCATATCTTGCAAAATTTTGTTAGACAAATGCAGATATAATTGTGTTAATGCCTTTCGATCCTTGCGCTTCTTCTCTTCCTCTGTCAATGTCGAAGGCATTTTATCTACCCCTAGCAAGGCTTTCTCTAAATCCATCTGTGCAAGAACTACCTGCATCTTTATCTACCACAACGCGAATCTGGTGTTGTGATCCAACAGCGAAATTTCATACTTTAAAGACGCCAATACCATGATCAAGATGAAAAACCCGAAAGCTCTGATACCAATTTGTGAAAAATATAAAGTCGGTAATGACAAATCTATCGCAAAGAAAAGAGAAATAAAAATAAGAACATACAGATTTTATGTGAAAACCCTTTCGGGAAAAAACCACGGGCCGAGGAGAAGAAAATTTACTATGTCGAATTCAAATCAATTACAATAGGAATAGACTATGTCTATTTATTGGCTTGTAAAGCCATATTCTAATAGGAGTGTAGGAAGATTGAAACTCCTTATTCTAATCAATATCAAATAGATAGAGTTTAATAAGGTTTAAAAAACCTTATTTAAAATAAAATAAAAGAAGTTTAGTTCTATAGGGATTCTTCTTTTATTTTATTTTACCATGGTATTTTATTTAAATAAAGATTCGGGTCACTTAATTCTAACATTAACAAATTATGAAAATTTTAAACATAATAATATTAATAATCAACTTTCACCAAATTAACCCTAAGACTTGAATTAAGCACTTGTTACTCTTAGATGCAAAAATATATGTCATGGACATCAATATTTGTGTTCTAATATGAAATATGTATAAAATGTTGAGCATAAAATAAAGTTATTGATTAATGTGAACCAAAACACTTTCTTTTTAATTACACCCATTATTGGTGTTTCATATGAATGGGATCCTCATGCACCTAGTTTTATTTGGTTCACACGCGCATTATCACTTTTTATGGGTAAAATAGTACAAAGAACATTGATTGTCTCATGTCCCACTACACTAATTTATCACTTTATTTAGTTATGATTTTTACATTTATTATAAACCTACACCTAATTTGCAAATTTAAGCAGTATAGGGAGTAGGGTTGATCCCACAGAGACTGGGTTTACTGAAAATTATTTTTCTCTTTACAAGATGTATGTCTGGGTAGTTGTCGTGCCCACGAAATAGGGGGTGTAAAATATGAAACGTGAAATAAACACGGAAGAAAATGAAAAAAGTAAAAGATAAAATAACAGAAAAATAATGAAGTAATCTGAAGAAAAATCAATTAAACTTAGCTCAGCCTTAAGCACGGGTTTTTTTTCGTCTTTGAACTGATCCTCAGAATTAAGTGAACTCCTCCTTTCCAATAAGCTAGTTATAGCTACCAAGACGCCTCGGACACCAACTCTTCCTTGTGTAAATTAGTTATGGAACGTCCTATAACTAACCCTTACCGATCAAAGAACCTACGAAACGTTCGTGATTTAGAACTTCGGAAGCTTTGTGTTCTAGAAGGGCCTAGCTCGAACCAATGCCCTCAAGCGCGTGAGACATTTAAATCCGGTTACTACTTCCCTTGACGGAACCAAACAGCAATCCCCACTTGGCATGCCAATGTGTTCACGGAAAACCAATTAGACAATCGATCCTTTCAGAATTCCAACTGTACGTCTAACCACACTAACTCTAACGATGTCTTTTTTGACTTAGTGTTGATTTGACTTTGTGAGTTGACAGAGTCATACTCTTAATCTGGAAAAATAATACATATTGAAAAATAGGGGTTAAATAGCTCGGGTTCGTAACTCACGGGTCTTTGACGGGGTTAACATCGGCTTAAAGCTGAAAGGGGTTTAGTGTGGCATGATTTTAATCATGCTTGAAGGTTGTGGAATATAACTTGGCTTTTGTAAAGGATGATTGAATTTGGGAAGGGGAAGGGGACTTGGAGGGCAATTGAACCAATTTTTGAAAAACCAACACTTTAAATTGAAATTGGCAGAATGTTGATGTCAACTTGAAGGAAAAAGAAGAAATCCTATTCTAATTGAAATAGGAAAAGATAAAGAGAAGAATAAAACTCCAAATAGGAATAGGAAAGAATTAATTGATTGATGATTTTCTAAGAACAAAAAGGCCCTATTTATATACATGGGGTTTACTATAAATAGGCTAAATTAATTTAATATAAAATCTTAAATAATTAAAAAGAAAAATAAAATAAACTAAAATAGGATTTTCTATTTTTAGCTTTTTACAAAGCCAAATTATTGATGTGTCCTTGGCTTCCTCCATCTTTTTGATTTGGCCCCATTTCCATGGTTTTCTTTCAATTTGGCCTTTTTCAGCTTGCTTTTGATCAATTGCATCCCTGACAAGAATTAAACCATAAAAATACTAATGTAGAAGGGATTGATTCAGAAATAAACTAAATTAAACACAAGAAACCATGCAAAATAATCATGTTATCAAGTCCACCTACTTAGCTCATGCTTGCCCTCAAGCATGTTGTTCTTTCAAACATTAGAATTGATTCTACAATTTATTAAAAATCAAGCCTCTTTTCTACATCCATACTCAATGTAAACAACATAGGCAAACATAAATAAATGTTCATAACATATAGCTTAAATAAATTTGAAATATGTGAACTAGATAATTAAATTGAGTTTGAATCCAATAATCTGCAAGGCATTATTTAATCAACTATGCTTTAGAAAAAAAAAATTTAGACATGGTCAAACCTTTTTACGCGAACTAGGATGACAACCAAAGCACCCTATCCCGATTACTCAGTTCAAACAGTCTTTATTATTGGCTCTGTTAGTGGAATGTTATTAAGTTATCGACTTGTTACTCGAACCTTTTTATGCGAGCTAGGATGACAACCCAATCACACAACCCCGGTTACTCAATCCGGTCACGTTTTTGAAACTTTCACTCATAACTTGAGCCTTTATTTATTTGTTTGTTTGTTTTCTTCTTCTCTTCTCTCTTTTTTTTTTCATGCACAAGCTAATATTTTTTTTTTCAAATAATCAATAAAAAAAATCAAGCTACATATATCAACCTTAAAACACAAACATCGTCTAACTTATATACTTGAACATTTAAATTCAAAAAATTACGCAATTGTCCAAATTGACTAAGTATGAGATTAAAGGCTCAATGTCAAATAAACAATTGATAAACCGTAATATGAACATGTTTTAATCCCACATTTAGCATACTTTTGGATGATTTAAGCCTTGAATTGTGGAATTTGGTGCTCTTAATCTTTGTTTTCATGTTTTATACTTAGGAGAGCACTGGAGGATGAAAAGAATGAGAAACGGGCCTAAAATGGACCCAATGGGCCAAAGCATGAAATTGACACGGCCTGGGCCCAAGACCACACGGTTGTGCCTCTTTAATAGTCTTGAACACAGCCTGGCCACGATACACACGGGCGTGTGCCATGGGCGTGCCCCTGCCGTGACAAAGAAGAGTTTCACTCAGATTAGGGTACTTAGAGGCGAAGAAAGCCATTCCAAATGCCTATATAAACACCGTAGAGGCCAACCTTCTGGGGGGCGTCCAGCTAGACCAAGGAGCCTAGCTAGAGAGGCCAAAATTGTGGGATTCACTCAAAGAAAGCCAGTTGATTCATCTCAAGTAGCCAGATTTATACTCAAGACAAAGGATCTCTCCTTCAATTCCTTCGGAGGGTTTTAGGGTTTTCTTATGTTTTATTTTATATTTTCTTCTGAGATATATTCTTTTATTATTATGACCTAAACCCTCAGTACCTGAGGGGGATGAAACCTAAGACAAATCTTGTTATTGTTTTCTGAACTATATGATAAATACTTGATTTGTTCCTAATTATGTGTTCTTAATTCTTTCTTTGATATTTCAGGATATTAATTCAAGACTGATGTTCTTAGGCAGAGGAGGAATAGACACTATCTAAGAGTAGATCTAGCATAGTTAGGCAGAGTTGATCGCAACCCTAGAGATAGGATGATGAAAATCTGTCAGATTAGGGTCAAACCTATTATGGGATTCCATAGATCGAGTTAATGCAACTTTAGGGGTTTTAATTAGAAAGAGATGTCAATTAATCAACCTAGGGTTAGACGTTAGTAGCCTCGAGAGAGGTATTAATATAAATTAGGTAATCCTACGGATCAAGTCTAGTGAATAAATCGTTTGGTTCAAAGTTAGATAACAAGTAAAGTCTAGGTGGATTCTTCATCGGGTATTGTCTTAATCAATTGGTTTTTCCCACAAGTAATTCCCCAATTCCTTCTTTTTGTCTTCGCATCTTTAGTTTAGTTGTTAGTTAATTTTAGATTATATAAAAATTCCTTTAATTCTTAGGCTAGGTAATAAAAAGTAAGTTCGTATTAGTACTTTTGGTTCCTTTGGGTTCGAAAATCCGGTCTTGCCACTAAGCTATACTAATGTTCGATAGGTGCACTTGCCTTAATCGTTGTCACAGTTAGTTTCTAGGCTCGATCATTCTTTATATAAATGTTTAAGACTCTGACATAAACGAACAAGTTTTTGGCGCCGTTGTCGGGCAACTGGAATATTAAGAACGCTCAATTTTTATTACTTTAGCCATATTATATTTTATTTTTGTAATTAAATTTTATTTTTTTTCTAATTTTCTTCTTTTCTTTTTAGCAGGTACCTCTAGTTTATGACTAGAATGAACCCGATAGGACCCCTAATTTACGATAGTGATATTAAAGGTATTGTTTGCAGAATCGTAGAGAAATAAGGCGAAGCTTAAACTACATAGAAGAAGAGCAAGAAGCCGAAATTAATACCACCAAAGAGATGGCTGAAAATAATCCGCTACCTCTAGAGGCGGCAGAACATCATGCTCCTCAAATTATGTATGATTATGCTAAACCTAATTTAACAGGAAATGAGTCAAGTATTGTTAGACCTGCTGTTTCTGCAAATAATTTTGAACTGAAGCTTAACACTATTCAGATGATATAGCAATTTGTTCAGTTTGATGGTTTGCAAGGTGAAGATCCAAATAATCACTTGGCAAATTTCCTCGAATTTTCTGATACCTTCAAAATAAATGGCGTTTCTGATGATGCCATCCGTCTTCGGTTATCTCCCTTTTTATTAAGAAATAAAGCTAAACAGTGGTTGCATTCCCTTCCAAGAGGGTCAATCACTACATGGGATCAAATGACCGAAAATTTTTTATTAAAATATTTTCTACTAGTTAAAACAGCCAAGTTAAGGAATGATATCTCTTCTTTAGTGTAGATGGATTTAAAAAAACTTTACGATGCATGGGAGAGATACAAAGATCTATTGAGAAGGTGTCCACACCATGGATTACCATTGTGGCTACAGGTCCAAACTTTCTACAACGGGATAAACCCCTCAACTAAGCAATTAATTGATTCAGTCACCGGTGGAACCTTGAACAATAAAACACCTAAGGCTGCCTATAAATTCACTAAAGAGATGTTACTGAATAACTATCAGTGGCAAGTCACAAGGACAAAGCCAACAAAAGCAGCCAGTGTTTTCAACCTTGACGCATTATCCATGCTATCAAATCAGGTAGAAACGTTAAATAAAAAGGTTGATGGTTTATGTAGTTCTTTGCAGATACATCCAATAATGCGGTGCGAAACAAGTGGAGGTGTGGCGAATCCTGAGTACCACCCATACGGACATGGCATGGAAAGCAAATAAATGAACTATATGGGTAACAATTTCAAATATCAAAATAACCCTTATAGTAACACTTATAATCTAGGTTGGAGGAACCACCCCAATTTTTCATGGGGCGGTCAAGGAAATCAAAGACAACAACCCCCTCTAAACTTCCAACAATAGCCATATCCACAGGAAAAAAGTCGAACCCTGAGGAGATGCTGACAAAATTCATCGCGATGTCAGAAACCTATTTTCAAAACACCGAAATAGCACTCAAAAATCAAGAAGCATCGATTCAAGGGATCAAGAACCAATTAGGTCAGCTTGCTAAGTTGATCTTAGGAAGACCACAAGTTATCTTGCCTAGCAACACTGAGAGTAACCTAAAGGAGCAACTTCAGGCCATAACAACTCAAGATAGTGAAGGGTTAGTAGAATCTAACCTTGAGCTAAGGCAATAACCTGTAGTAAGTAAAGGTAAGGTTGAGGTAAGCCAAGAAAAGCTAAAATCGATAATTAAAGAATACCAACCTCGTATACCATACCCTGAGGCATTGACGAAAGACAATTCAGATGAGCAGTTCGGTAAGTTTCTTAAACTCTTAAAGAAATTACATATAAACTTACCATTTCTTGAAGCTCTTTCGTAGATTCCAGATTAAAGAAAATTTTTAAAAGAGCATTTAACAAACAAGTGGAAGTTAGATGAGGAATCGTATGCGGAACTAAACGCAGTATGCTCAGTAATGTTACAAAACAAACTACCACAAAAATTAAAAGATCCAGGGAGTTTTACAATTCCATATTTAATTGGTAGTTTATCTATTGATAATGCTATAGTAGATTTAGGGGCAAGTATTAATGTTATGTCTTATAAAATGTTTAAACAACTAGGTCTAGGGAAACCCAAACAAACTAGGATGAGCATTCAATTAGCTGATAAAACTATTAGAAGGCCTAAGGGTATAATTGAAGATGTGCTCATGAAAATTGATAAATTCGTATTCCCAGTAGACTTTTTCATGCTAGACATGGATGAGGACAATAGTATCCCCTTTTTAGCAGCTGTCAAGACTAAAATTGATGTCAGTACATGTGAACTCATACTTTGTGTAGGTGACAAACCAATCAGTCTTCAAGCTCTCGACTTAGCTAGGACATCGAGTAGTCAAGCTGAAAATATAAATTCTATTAATAACTATTCGGTTAAACCCTCTTTTCAAGAAGCACCACGAAACTACACAACTGAGCCAGATCCTAGATCTCATGCCAACGATCAAATAACTTAAAAGGATCGAATGCTTCAGACTGATGAATTAGATAAGTGAGAGACACACTTCAAAGAGAAATTAGGGATACACGAAGCAGAACCAAAGCCACTCTAAGGGACAAACAAATTTAAGACCGAAGATCAGGTATTGTTAGATAAGGCAGACCCTCAAATACCTCCTCCTAACCCTAATACAAACAAAGAAATCTCTTTTAGGGTACTCCAAATTTTCCCATACGGAACAGTCGAGGTAAGTAATTTTACATTTGATACTTTTAAAGTAAACACTACTCGACTTGAATTACATACTGATAATAGGACTGATAGCATGAGGTAGGACTTTCAACTCCTCAAACCACCTTGAATGTACGAATGAGAGGTAAGTCTAGCTTAAGACTATAAATGAGCGCTTCTCGGGAGGTAACCTGAGCACTAACCCCATTAATTTTTACATTTTTTCTTTTATTTTTCCTTTTTAGCACATAACTATAAACTAACCAAAGTTCAGGTTTCTCTATCCACACGGCTTTGCACATGCGTGTGGCCATGCCCGTGTGGACACCACAAATAGGTACATGGGCATGGCAGAAATTGTGCAGAAACAGGACGAAAATTTTCCCCAAGACATGGGCTCTGACTAAATGCCACGACTATGCGACGTGGCCGTGGTCGAAACTGCCTAAAGAACACGAGCTGAGATAAATAAACTTGACCGTGTGAGGTGGCCGTGGTCGGCATTATCAGCTTTTTCTTTTAAGTTTATTTTACTTTTTACACTCTTTTTTTATTTTTCTTTTCTTTAATTAATTTATTTTGAATTATTCTTATTATTCCCTAGCTATTTCTTCACGAGCTTCACAATTTCTTCATCTAGCGTAGAGATCGTCAGCGGCCACCACACCACGACACTCCCAACTCAAGGAAGCCATCCAAATTCAGGAAGTTTCACCTCTCCCTATCTCTTACATTTCAGATACATCTTTGTACATTGAGGGCAATGTACACCTTAAGTGTGGGGGGTGAATATTTATTTCAAGAAAGTGCTTACCTTTTTGTATTATTCTCAAATCCGTAAATGATATCTTGTCTTTAAGTAATTTTCTCATATTACTAATTAGAACAAAATTTCCTGTGATCCATGATTTTTATTGATATGTTTCGGATTAAGTCATTGATAATTGTGCATTGATGATTTAAATTTTAGAAGACTAGAGAATCAAGCATGATGAGTCTATTTTCAAAATTAAAATTTTGATTAGGTTGTCTACCTGAATCTAATTATTACCTTGAAATTTGAAATTTACAAGGTTGATATCAAAAACCCATTATTTTGTGAGATTTTGAGCCTTTTAGAGCATACATTCTTTTCGTGCTCACTTTATTGATTATGAGTGTGTCAACATTGATTTGTTATTCTAGAACTTGCTTCGATTATACATGTCAAGACCACATCATTGATTTGATATACAGAGATGATAAGGGCACTTAGGAATTAACCCACTTACTCCACTAAAAGCCCACCCTCATAATTAACCCCTAGTGAACCCCTTTGATCCTAACAACCCTTTTATTGACTCACCCTATAATATTAGCCCAAAAACCCGATCTGTATTTGTTATCACCATTCTTCTTGACCACCGTTATATCAAGATTTGATTTGATCAGTTACCTAACTATAATCTTTATTTCATTAGTGAAATTCATCCATTATTATAACTTGATTTGTTCTTAAAAAAACTAAGTATATTCATTATTAGTTCTATAATTAAGTGAGCTTACATGTTGAAATTCCACATCTTGAAGAAGAAGCTTGTATTATTAGTTTCAAGTTTTTAACTGATGTAATTATTCAGGATTAGTTCATTTTTCTAGTTAGATAAGTTGTCAATTCAATCTTGATTCTAACCCTCTAATTTAGCCTTTATCTATATCTTTAACCTAAGCCCCGTTACAACTCTTTTAAAGACCTTTTGATCAGTGTATCATCTCATATTATAGTGGTGGAGATTTGATTTTCATGCAAACCTATGGGATTAACTTTTCATGTTCGACTTTTGAGTGCTTAATTTTGAACCTTAAACACTTTGAGTGATTTGAGTGAATCTTTAGCGAGGATGTCAATTCTTGTCGATTTTGAATCAGGGGTAATTATTTAGGTAAGGGGAAACACCTAACATTTTCGGACTATAAATGTATGACTTTGATTGTTTGAATCTTTAGGACCCTTCTATTCAAATTATCAATGTATGAATTATCTATGAATTATGATGAAACATTGTTGATGAATGTTATGAATCAAGGAAGTTCATTTTAATTGTGAGTTGAGAATTTTGCTTGAGGACAAGCAAATGCCTAAGTGTGGGGGTATTTTATAAACCGTAATATGAACATATTTTAATCCCACATTTAGTATACTTTTGGTTGATTTAAGCCTTGAATTGTGGAATTTGGTGCTCTTAATCCTTTATTTTCATGTTTTATCCTTAGGAGAGCACCGGAGGATGAAAAGAATGAAAAATGGGCTAAAATGGACTAAATGGGCCAAAGTACGAAATTGACACGGCCTGGGCCCAAGACCACACGACCGTGCCTCCTTAATAGTCTCAAACACAGCCTGGCCATGATTCACACAGGCGTGTGCCATAGGCGTGTCCCTGTCATGACAAAGAAGAGTTTCACTAGGATTAGGGTACTTAGAGGTGAAGAAAGCCATTCCAAAACCCTATATAAATACCCTAGAGGCAAACCTTCTAGGGGCGTCCAGCTAGGCCAAGGAGCCGAGCCAAAGAGGCCAGAATTATGGGATTCACTCGAAGAAAGCCAGTTGATTCATCTTAAGAAGCCAGATTTATACTCAAGACGGAGGATCTCTCCTTCAATTCCATCAGGGGTTTTAGGGCTTTCTTATGTTTTGTTTTATATTTTCTTCTGAGATGTATTCCTTTCTTACTATGAACTAAACCCTCAGATACCTAAGGGGGATGAAACCTAAGATGGATCTTGTTATTATTTTCTGAACTATATGGTAAATACTTGATTTGTTCTTAATTATGTGTTCCTAATTCTTGCTTTGATATTTCAAGATATTAATTCAAGTATTGATGTGCTTAGGCGGAGGAGGAATAGACCCTGTCTTAGAGTAGATCTAGCATAGTTAAGCGGAGTTGATCGTAACCCTAGAGATAGGATGACAAAAATCTACTGAATTAGGGTTAAACCTAATATGGGAGTCCATAGATCGAGTTAATGCAACTCTAAGGGTTTTAATTAGAAAGAGATTTCAATTAATCAACCTAGGGTTAGATGTTAGTAGCCCCGAGAAAGGTATTAATATAAATTAGGGAATCCTGCGGATCAAGTCAAGTTAACAAATCTTCTGGTTCAAAGTTAGATAACAAGTGAAGTCTAGGTGGATTCTTCCTCGGGAATTGTCTTAATCAATTGGTTTTTCCCACAAGTAATTCCCTAATTACTTCTCTTTGTCTTTGCATCTTTAGCTTAGTTGTTAGTTAATTTTAGATTAGATAAAAATTCCTTTAATTCTTAGGCTAGATAATAAAAAAAAAGTTAGTATTAGTTTTTTTGGTTCCTTCGAGGTTCGACAATCCGGTCTTGCCACTAAGCTATACTACTATTTGATAGGTGCACTTGCCTCAATCGTTGTCACAGTTAGTTTCTAGGCTCGATCATTCTTTATATAATTTTTTAGGACTCTGACATAAACAATCAACTATCGAATGAATTCAATGTAAGATTGAACATATGCAAAAGAGAAACATGCAGCCAAAATCGATCAACCATCCATGCATACTTACTATATTCGTCCCCCCAACTTATCCTATGCTTGTTCTCAAGCATTTGTCATATTATAGAAGAGAAAAACAACAGCTCAAATAAATAAAATGAAAAAGTTTAGAGTACTCCCCATGTATGTCTTTAATGATTTTGTCGATGTTGGGGGTAACTACTTTGCAGGATATTAAGGATTGTGGATACTTGATTTTCCATTGTTCCAAGTCTCGCCTCGATTCGGCCTAAACGTGCCTCTACAAATAGAGGTTGTTCTTCTTGCTCTCTAGTGTTGATGTGTGGGCGTTGGCGAAAAACCATTTTCTCACGAGTGGACCGTGTACCTAGAAGAACAAAATGACACGAAGTAGGGGTGTCGGTAAGCAATCCCGTAGAATCCAATCAGTATTTATCTAAGCTATCCATACTATATGCACATGTCAAGGCCGAGAAATCAATTTCAAATTGAAAAAGTCAAAAGGCTAAATTTGAATTAAATGATCCAAGTATGAGTGGACGATTGTAATGCAAAATAGCGTGAAAATTTCGTACAAACCAACATCCTAAATTAACTTTAAAAGCCAAATGTGTGCACCATAAAAAGAATAGTTCAGTTTTAGTCAAAGTAGATGATGAGTCATTTCTACCTGAAAAGCTAAATGCCAAAAATTACTGTATATATCTCAAAGCAGGTTCATGCACCAATAAGTCTTTTGTGGTCTTTGGATTATAACGATGATCAGAATTAGTTAAAACACGATAAATATGCTGAGCATCAAAATTGCTGGGAACATCTAATAGAGCAGAATGACAGGAATCGGATTGAATATCATCAGGGTTGATAAAACCCGTGGCAATGTTAAATTCTGAAATTGACATTCAAAAGTCCCTTCCAAGCTTATGAAAACATACAATATTATGCGTTTCAACAGTTCACAATACATTTATATCGAAGCTAAATGTGGTGTAGAATTCATATACTAATTCATAATATGCATTACAAGTAATATTAGCAAATAAATTCCAACCAATACCATCAAAATAATGAAGCACAACATCATGAATATCTAAAAGTTCAAGAGTTGGAAAATCAATTTGCTTATTGACTGAGAACGAGTATTGTCGGATGACGTCATATCGTGTTTGATACTCCGATTTCAAAAAGTCTGAAAATCCTTGCAGACAACTTTTGGTAGGAATTGTGTTTGCTGGACTACGTCGATTGCGTTGACTGTCTCAGGTTGGTTGAACACGTTCATTAGGCGAAGCGGGTGGGCTCGCACCTTCAGCAGCGTCAGTACTGCTGTTCGGGGTTGTTAATGGCTCACGTGTTGGTTGTCGGCAGTTTTGAGTAGACCATGTTTGGCATTGAGAGACACATTCATCGACAGTCGTTAGAAGTCTCAACCTCTTCTGGACTGTCTGATGTGTCTGTTTCGACCGGGGTCAGACTTCGTTGACGGCAGGCTCTCGATGGGCTGGCAGTTTGTCTAAGAAGAGGCAGAGGGGCGTCATTGTCGGTTAAATCGACGAAGTAAGGTGCTAAAAAATGGTGCCAATTTTGGTTGAGTGAAACCGAGACATTGTTGGCAGTTTGGTTTCGAGTTCGGACCATTGTTTTTATGCAAACATGGTGAGGAATCTGTTCTGGTGCGATGACGACAGTGAAGATGGTGGTGGCGATGGTGGGCAGCAGTTTGCGACAGTGATGAGGACGGTGCATTTTGGCTGATTTTTAGGGTGGCGACAGTGGTGGATTTGGTTGTTGTCGTGGTTGAAGTGGTTTATGGGGTGATTTTGTGGTGGAGAGTAAAGAAAGAAAGAAAATATGGAAAAGGTGGTGGTGTTGGGGGTTTTGGGCTTCGATAGGCTAGATCTGACGGTGTAGAGGCGTAACAGCGGCGATGGGGGCTGAACGGTGGTGGAGGATGCTTTTGTGGTGGACAAAAGAAAAATAGAAGAGAGATGTAGGGAGGTCATTTAGCGATGGCGATAGGGAGGGAAAAATGGCGATGGTGGCGGCGTGCTACGTCGACAATGAGGGTTGTGTAGTGGTGATGGTAAAGGCGACGGGTGCGGCAGCGTGATGGTGGCGGTGTGGGATGGTTTTGGGTGTTAAGGATTTGTTTGAGGAAGATGACGATAGAAGAGGGGTGTGGGTGTTTATTTTCTTTTTCTTTTTCTTTTTCCTTTTTTTCTCTTTATTTTCTTTGGGTTTTCAAGGTGTTGGGTTAATTAGGTATGTGTTTGGGTATATTTTTATTAGGTGAGTTTAGATGTGTTGAATGGGTGGATGGGTAAAATGGGTTAAATTATTGGGTTATTTTTGTTGGGTTAGTATTTGGGTAGGTGTTGGTGGGTTAAATGGATGGGGTATTAGGTGTTGAGTTTTGGTGTTTTATAAAGGTTGAGTTTTTTTTTTGGTAAATATTTGTCACCATATTAGCATGTCGTGCCCGAGTCACCACTGTTTCCGGAAAACATCAAATGAATTGAACAAAATAAAAATTTATTTATTTACACACTAAATAAAAAAATGTAAAATTAAATAAATGAAAAGAAATTTGGGTTGCTTTCCAAAAAGCGCATTTGTTTAAAGTCTTTAGCTCGACGACTTGTTTATTTAAATTCTGGGCTTGTCGAGAACAATCTCCTCAACTGTGTGCGTTTGAAAATTCTCGAAAAAGGGTTTAGTCATTGACCATTCACTTTAAAGCACTTTCGTGTTTCTTTGCTTTGAATTTCCACTGCACCATTCAAAAATAAATTAGTAATAGTAAATGGTCTTATCCATTTGGATCGAAGCTTACCAGCAAAATTTTTTTAAGATGGAATCGTATTGGAGAACTTTTTGTCCTATTGAAAACTGCTTCCTAGTGATTAACTTGTCATGAAACGCCTTCGTCTTTTCTTTATAAACTCGAGCATTTTCATATGGATCGTTTCTAATTTCCTCGAGTTCCTGGATTTCCACTTTTTGAGATTTTCCAGCAGACTCCATTTCCATATTACAATGCTTAACTGCCAAAAACGCCTTGTGCTCTAACTAGACTGGAAGATGGCACGATTTACAGAAAACGAGTCAGTAAGGTGACATTCCTATTGGTCCCAAACTCCAATCCTTCCTGTTAGGTTTAACCGTCTTTTCCAGAATAGATTTGATCTTTCGATTCGACACTCCGGCTTGCCTGTTTGTTTGTGGATGGTAAGCAGTGGCAATTCGTTGAGTCACTCTATATTTCTCCATAAGTGCGCTTACGAGCTTATTGCAAAAATGAGTTCCTCTGTCACTGATTAATGCTTGTGGAGTGCCATACCTAGAAAAAATAGAATTCTTAAGAAAGTCAACTACGGTCTTAGCATTATCATTGCGAGTGGTCTTTACCTCTATCCACTTAGAAACATAATCAACAGCTAAGAGTATATAAAAATTACCGAAAGAAGAAACGAAGGGACCTATAAAGTCGATGCCCCACACATCAAAAATTTCACAAATATGACTAGGAGTAAGGGGCATCTCATTTTGACGACTAAGGTTGCGAACTTTTTGGCATTTTTCATAGGTTTTGTAGAATAAAAAGGCATCATGAAATATGTTCGACCAAAATAGTCCACATTCGAGAATTTGATGTGCGGTGCATTTAGGCCCAAAGTGCCCTCTACATGCATAAGAATGACAAAAGGTTAAGATAGACTGTACCTCTATTTCTACTACACATCGTCTAATTACCTGATCGGAGCAATGCTTCCAAAGGTAAGGATAGTCCCAAATGTAATACCGCGCATCCTTTTTTATCTTATCTATTTTAGACCTTGGTAATTCTGAAGGAACAGTACCTGTAATGAGGTAATTTACTATGTCTGCGTACCAAGGATGAACCGCATTTGTTGAAAACAGGTTTTCATCTATGAAGTTGTCTTTCAATGGTGTGTCATCTATTAGTGTAACACCCCCTATCCGTATTCGTTGTCAGAATAAGGTACGAGACATTACCAGTGTTTACGATTTTTTTTTTATAATCCTTTTATATTTATCATACCTTCCCTGCAAACTTTGAATCGGGACCATTCCAATTCAACACATTTTCAAAATAATTCATGCATATTTATAAGAAAATTTTAACACACAAGTCATACCAATGACTGACCTTACATTCATTTCATATTAACATTTATTTTATTAGCTCTTACATGCCATTCATTTCCAAACTAAAGTTTCTTTAAATACCGAAATATTGGGGTTGATAGTGTGATGAGTCTCCCACCGATCCGACCTCCGAGCTCTTAACACTACAAAACAGGGAAAAGGAAATAGGGTAAGCACTTTGTGCTTAGTAAGCCCATGTAACAAGAATTATACTTACCTAATATTTACAATACAAGCGATAAACATTCATATACCCATTCAATGCATTATTACCCTAACATTTACAAACTCAACATTCAAGTCAGTACAATAATTTCCATATATCAATAATATATACTATGATTGATGAGCTCATCAATACCATGATTTCCATTTTTTTTTATATTTATCCCATTGAATTACTCGGAATTTCGATGGATTTTCAGAGGTACACTTTAGTGTACAAATTCGGGTCCGTCAATTCATATTCATGTGCGCACATTTTCATTTCAGAGAGCACACTCCCGCGAACCTCATCCTTACAATGGGATTACGATCCAGCTAAATCACTCAGTAATATAAACTCATAGAGTATTGTCGGGATTACGGTCAGCTAAATCCTCGCAACGATAGCATTTACTCTAATGAGCTTGGATCTGAATTACCACCCAGGCTAAATTGGACTCTAATTCGGATTACCGTCCGGGCTAAATCCATTTTCCACATATTCTTCGGAGGGGCTATATCGAGATAGGATCACCCGTCCGGGCTAGATCCTTTTTACCGTCAATTCCTTTTCAGAGATCCATCGAATTTTCCTTTCATTCAACCGGGATTTCTTTCCCCTTTTTATCAAATATATCAATGTTTCATCAAATTTCATACAATGGACATTCAAATCATATTCATATCAATAACATACATTTTAAACATTTAAGAATATAATTCAAGTTACACGAACTTACCTCGATACTAGTTCGTTTACAAAATCTACTAATCCGAGACTTTTTCCTTTCCTCAATCTAGCTTCGTATTTGGGTTTTCCGGATCTAAATAAATAAATTCAATCATCAATTCAATACATTTCATGTTCACATGTAGCATTTTCTATAATTCTATTATTATTTTTAGTTTATTTAAAGCTGTCTACTTGAGTTACAGTCACTAAATTATTTATTTCTCGAGCTACAGAGCTCCAAATGAAGAACCGTTAATTTTCCCTGAAACTAGACTCACATTTATTTATACCATAAAATTTCCAGAATTTTTAGCCTAGCCAATTAGTACAGTTTATTCATCAAAGTTACCCCTGTTCTGCTATCTGGCAGTTCTGACTCTTCTTCACTAAAAATTAATTATCTCTTCATACAGAAATCAGATGGTGTTCTCGCTTATTTCTATAGAAAATAAACTCATTCAGGATTCTAAAAATATAAATTTAAGCCCCTAATTATTTTTCTTCAATTTTTTATGATTTTCTAAAGTCAAAAAAGAGGAACCCGAATTCATTCTGAACCAGTCTTACAAAAATCTAAATATCTCAAAATACAGAACTTCTTTTCTTTCCTTGTTTCTTTCATATGAAAATAGACTTAATAAGCTTTATTTTCATATCTCACTAAGCTTCTAATTCCACTTCTACGATTTTTGATGAATTTTCAAACTTACTCTACTGCTGCTGTCCCAAAACTATTTTGTTATAGCTTGTTTTACAATTAAGTCATTTATCCAATTCTAACTTCAAATTCTTTCAATTAAACCACTAATTCATCATTTTATTCATCATATGCTATATTCAAAAACTCTAAAACTTCAAAAACTTCAACTTAAATTCATCAAAACTTTGTTTTAAAACTTATAAAGCATCAAAATTAAAAGAAAATGATTAAATTAACTTACCAAATTAAACTCCAAGCTTCAAACTTTTAATTTTCCCTTTTCTTCTTTCTTTTCTCTTTTTCTTTCTTTCTTTCACGTTTGCTCTCTGTTTCTTTTCTGTTTCTATCTCTCCTTTCTTTATATATATATATAATAATATAATAATAATATAATATAATATACTTAAAAAAAATCTCAGATTTTCATCAATACACCGCCTCAACTTTACAAAATGGCATAATTGCCATTTTGGTCCTTCATAATTTCTTTTAATCTATAATTTAACTTTTACTTTCATTTCAATTTAGTCCTTTTCATTTAATTTCCAACCCAAACGTTAAAATTTTCTAACGAAAGTTTAATACCACATTATTAACATTTTATAAATATTTATAAAAATATTTCCTATCATATAAAGACTCATGCAAACATATTGAAATAAATTTCTATTTAAATCAGATTTATGGTTGCGAAACCATTATTCTGATAATCTTGAATTTAGGCCATTACAATTAGAATCGGTAATCGACTCAGATGGTCAGCTACTAGGTTTTTGCATCCTTATTTATCCCGAATTCTAAAATCAAACTCTTGTAGGAGTAGAATCTACCTGATCAGTGGGGATTTTGCCTCATTCTTCCCTATTAAGTATTTCAAAACTGCATGATCAGAAAAGATAATCACCTTAGTTCCAAATAAGTAAGATCTAAATTTGTCTAAAGCAAACATAACAGCTAATAATTTTTTTTCGGTGGTTGTGTAATTGCTTTGGGCAGCATCCAAAGTCTTCGAAGCATAGTAGATAACATGAGGCTCATTCCCTATCCTTTCCACACATTGGTCACTTGCATCACACATGATTTCGAATGGGAAGTTTTAGTTTGGTGGCTGAACTATGGGAGCGGAGACTCATTTCTGTTTCAGTACGTCATACACGTCTTTGCAAGTCTGGTTGAATTCAAACTCTTTATCCTTTTGTAACAGACTACAAAGTGGTCACCTAATTTTCGAAAAATCTTTCATGAATCGTCTGTAAAATCCTGCATGGCCAAGAAACGAACAAACTTCCCTCACTGATCCGTTTTTGCCTTATCGACTTCGATTCCTTTTAAGGAAACTATATGACCCAAAATTAATCCTTTGTCAACCATGAAATGGCATTTCTCATAATTTAAAACAAGATTCAATTCTAGGCATCTTTGTAATATCTTAGCAAGATTATTGAAACATTCGTTAAAAGACTTACCGTATACCGTGAAGTCATCCATAAAGACTTCGATGATTTTCTCGATGTAATCGGAGAATATGCTCACCAAGCATCTTTAGAAAGTGGCTGGAGCATTGCAGATACGTAAACATTTTGAAGGGGCATGTGAAAGTCATTTTTCTTGATCCTTAAGAGCCACTAGAATTTGGAAAAATCCTAAGTACCCATCGAGACAACAATAATGGGTCTTACTAGCTAATCACTCGATTATTTGATCGATGAAGGGAAGTCGAAAATGGTCTTTTTGAGTAGCTACATTCAATTTTCTATAATCGATGCAAACCCTCCATCCATTTTGGACTCGGGTAGGGACCAGCTTTCCTAATGAGTTTTTAACCATTGTCACCCCAGTTTTCTTGGGCACAACATGAACCGGGCTAACCCAATTACTGTCGGGAATTAGGTATATCATTCCATCATCTAATAATTTTTGGATTTCCTTCTTTACTACCTCCATATAGGTGGATTAAGGCGCCTTTGAGCGTCTATCTTTGATTTCGTGTTATCTTCGATGGAAATTTTGTGCATACAAATGGATGGACTTAACCCTTTTATGTCGACTATCGTCCAACTAATAGCTTTCTTATAATCTCTCAAAAATCGAACTAGACTTTCCTCCTCGTCTTAGTTTCTTTGACACTATCACCGGTAAGGTGTCTTTCTCTGCCAAAAAGACGTACTTAAGGTGGTCCGATAATGCTTTAAGCTTCAAGGTTGGTGGTTGCAAAACCGAAGGTAACATTTTAGTTTGGGAAGGTAATAGTTCAAATTGGTTACCTCAGTTCGTCAACGAAGGTTACGTTTCCAAGTGATTGACAATTTCTCGCAATGAATCTTCAATGACTGCTAATTCCTCGAGATGATGTAAAACATCCATGTCAATGCTTCTGTAAAGGACAGTTTCCAACTCATCAAAGTCATGATATTCAGAATAAGATTGAGTTAAACAATATATAATATCAATGCTAGAAATATTTAATAGTGAGTTAGGATGACCCATAGCTTCGTAGACATTGAATTTCACGATTTCACCATCAAATTTCATGGTCAGCGTCTCACTTCGAACATCAATTTAACGTCCTTCCAAGCAAAATGTCAGACGAATTAGTTGAATTATATTCCATATTAATAATGTAGAAATCTACAAGGAAAAGTAATTCGTTAACTTTAACAAGGACGTCTTCAAACAAAACTTCGGGATAGACGACTGACCTGTCCGCAAACTGGATTATTACTCCTGTCTCTTTGAAAGGACCCACGTTAATCAACTTATAAATAGAATAAGGCATAACATTAATTGAAGCCCGTAAATCACACATGACTTTCTTAATGCCTACATTACCTATCTCACAGGAAATAGCAAACATACATTGGTCCTTGTATTTGGGCAAAACTTTCTTTTGCAGTACTGCGGAGACATTTTCTCCTACATTTACTCTTTCGTTACGTATTAACCTCCTCTTACTAGTACATAATTCCTTGAAGAATTTTGCATAACGAGGGATTTGTTTGATAGCGTCGAGTAAAGAGATATTTACCTCCACCTTCCTGAATGTCTCGAAGATTTCTTTTTCCTCTTTCTCTTTCTTATCCTTTGCAGGCCTCCTTGGAAAAAGGAGGCAGCATCACAACTGGTTTTCAAATTTCTGATTCTGATCTGGCTGTTGGATCAGAGATCTACTTTTTCCATTTCTTGTCTTGCCCATGACTTTTTCCTGGAACTGTTTCCAGAACCTTTCTGCTGCGAAGAGTTATTGCACTGGCATTCTATCGAAGATTCGACTTTGTCTGGGAACGTAATTTACCTTGAGACTCCAAACAATTAACTACCATCGAGAGTTTACTAACTTGATTAGTTAACTATTGTATTGACGTGTCTGTCGTCTGTTGATATTTTACAGCATCGACAGTAAGTTTTTCCACAACAGCTTCTAGAGATGTGATCGGCTTGTGTTGTTGTTGTGGTGGTTGCAGAGGTCTCAATTGGTATAAGGGATTATATCAGGGATTAGCACTGTAACTTAAGTTGGGATGATCTTTCCATCCGGGATTGTAGGTGTTGGAGAAAAAATCATAGTGTCTTTGCGGAGGTCCTGAAAAACCTCCGACAGCATCAATATGTGCCGTTGAATTATCATTAAGGAATAGGCACGAATCCGTCAGATGTTCAGACGTAGTACAAATTCCACACAAATGAGTCAGATTCTTCTTCCCTGTAAGCAAAGATTGAATAACATTAGTAAGCTTATCCAATTTATCTTCTAAGGATGAAACATTTACCCCATTAACCCCATCTTGTGGGTTCCGAATTCGACCGATACTATTGAGAATTTACTGCCATGATGGATATCAATTCTGTTTCCCTTTGAGAGGTCATATTGACAAGCGCCCCTCCACTAGCAGCGTCAATTATTTTCATTTCCGTAGGGAGCAAACCCTCATAGAAATATTGAAGAAGTGATTGTTCGGTTAACCTGTGTTGAGGACAGCTTGCACATAATTTTTTGTACCGCTCCCAATAATCGTAGAGCGATCCACTCTCCATTTGGTGAATTCCCAGTATGTCCCTTTTAAGCTCACCTGCTCGTGACGCTGGGAAGAATCTATCAAGAAATACACGAGATAAGTCATCCCACGTTGTGATAGAACCGGGAGGTAAGTAAAATAATCATTCTCCTGCTGTATCAACTAAAGAAAAAGGAAAGGCCCGAAGTTTGATTTCATCTTCTGTTACTCTCTGAGGCTTCATGCTTGAGCAAACCATGTGGAATTTTCTCAAGTGAGTGTGTGGATTTTCGTTCTTTAAGCCTTGAAAAGTGGGCAAAAGGTGAATCAAGTCTGATTTCAACTCGAACGGGGTTTTTGCAGTTGGATAGTTGATGCATAACGGTGTTTGCTCGTTGGGAGCAGCGGCTAGTTGACGAATGGTTTGGTTTTCCATCCTTTCTAGTTCACCAAGGTTGCCTTTTGCTTCTTTTGTTTCAAAAAGTGGTTCGGTCTCATATTCAACCACTTCGACTTGTTTCCCACGTCGAATTGCCTCTGTACGAATTACTTCGCTCAACTTTTCAACGTCAAATTCTAGGATCCCTCGTCCTAGCTCAACTTCTGCTTTACTTGTATATTTAAGAGCTTTTGTCTCTTTTCGTCATGCTCGTGCTGATTTCTCGATATGTGGGTCGTATTCAAGATCTGGTCATGAAGACGATTTAAACAATTACAAGTGTTGCCAGTCCCCGACGATGATGCCAAAACTGATGGCTGTCGATTCCACCAATATAAACCTATACCTAATTTGCAAATTTGAGCAGTATAGGGAGTACGGTCGATCCCATAAAGATTGGGTTTACTGAAAATTGTTTTTCTCTTGACCAAATTTATGTCTAGGCAGTTGTCGTGCCCACGAAGTAAGGGGTGTAAAATATGAAACGTGAAATAAGCACAGAAAAAACGTAAATAGTAAAAGATAAAATAATAGAAAAATAATGAAGTAATCCGAAGAAAAATCAATTAAACTTAGCCCAGCCTAAGCATTTTTTTTTTGTCTTTGAACCGATCCTCAGAATTAAGTGAACTCCTCCTTTCCAATAAGCTAGTTATAGCTACCAAGGACGCCTTGGACACCAACTCTTCCTTGTGTAAATTAGTTATGGAACGTCCCATACCTAACCCTTACCAATCAAACAACCTACGAAACGTTCGTGATTTAGAACTTCGACAGCTTTGCATTCTAGAAGAGCCTAGCTCGAACCAATGCCCTCAAGCACGTAGGTCATTTAAATTCGGTTACTACTTCCCTTGGCGGAACCAAACAGCAATCCCCACTTGGCACACTAATGTGTTCACAGAAAACCGATCAGACAATCGGTCCTTTGGGAATCCCAACTGTACGTCTAACCACACTAACTTAAACGACATCGTTTTTGACTTAGTGTTGATTTGACTTTGTGAGTTGATGGAGTCATACTCTTAATCCGGAGAAATAATAAATATTGGAAAATAGGGGTTAAATAGCTCAGGTTCGTAACTCACGGGTCTTTGACGGGGTTAACATCGGCTTAAAGCTGAAAGGGGTTTAGTGTGACATGATTTTAATCATGCTTGAAGGTTGTGGAATATAACTTGGCTTTTGTAAAGGATGATGGAATTTGGGAAAAGGAAGGGGACTTGGAGGGCAATTGAACCAATTTTGGAAAAACCAACAATTTGAATTGAAATTGGCAAAATGTTGACGTCAACTTGAAGGAAAAAGAAGAAATCCTATTCTAATTGAAATAGGAAAAGATAAAGAGAATAATAAAACACCAAATAGGAATAGGAAAGAATTAATTGATTGATTATTTTCTAAGAACAAAAAGCCCCTATTTATATACATGGGGTTTACTAAAAATAGACTAAATTAATTTAATATAAAATCTTAAATAATTAAAAATAAAAATAAATAAAAATAAAATAAACTAAAATAGGATTTTCTAGTTTTGACTTTTTACAAAGTCAAATTATTCTCTATCTTTTTTATTTGGTCCCATTTCCATGATTTTCTTTCAATTTGGTCATTTTCAGCTTGCTTTTGATCAATTGCATCCCTGACAAGAATTAAACCATAAAAATACTAATTTAGCGTGGATTGATTTGGAAATAAATCAAATTAAACACAAGAAACCATGCAAAATAATCATGTTATCATAAATTTCATCAAATCAACCCCAAAAATCGAATTAAATTACATCCATCGTGCTGTATTTAAAAAATTAAATGTAAAATTAAACAAATTCAGAATTAACATTAAATTTATTAATTCTATGAACAAATCATGAAAATTTCAGCCATAATAATATTAACGATTAACTTTTATTAAATAAACTTTAAAATTTAAATTAAGCACTAAATAGTTAATACTATTACATTTATATATCAAAATATTGCATGCAAACAAAGTATAGAATGTGGAGTTGTTGGTTAATGTGAACCAAAAACACGTTCTCTTTAATTGTTTTAATTGGTTCTCAATTGTGAAAGAGGATGGCTGGCTTTATTTATTTAATTACTACACCCATTGGAGTTTCGTATGAATGGGATCCTTATGCACTTAGTTTTTTTTTGGTGCAGTTATGATGGGTTCACATGGCAACTGGTTTGCAAAGAGATGAAGATGAAGTCAGACTCAATAACAAGACGAAGATGGGTATTATTTTTAGTTCTAGCAAAAATGAGGAATCCAATGTAAAATACATTGAAGAAAAAACAAAGAAAGCCAACGAAGTTTTCAGAATTTTCTTCACAATAAAGAGATTAAATTATACAAATTTAAAATATAGGGAATAAATTTTAAATTTAATATTAGTTAATATATATAAATAATAGATTAATTATTTAGATTAAAAATATTAATATGATTTTTTTTAAAAATACACTTTTAACTCATTATGTCAACATGAATCTTTTATGATAAAAGAGGAGTTTTTTTTTTTTAAAATCCACACTAAAATTTTAACCCGGTATTACGTATTTGAATTAATTAATGGTAACATAAAAATAAGGACATCATTTTACGGTAGAAGGACTAAATCTCAAATTGGAAAATAGTAGAGGGACCCAAAAACAAAATTTGACCCGTTCCAGATTGGCTAATTTCATGGTGGTGCAGTTTGTTAGAGGTCCACAGGCAGCAATGATTATTAGTTAATTACCCCCAAAAACACGCTCACCCTGTTGACTAAAAGAAAATTGGCTAAGAAAAACCTACTTGCAAAGAAGTAAAGGCTAGTTGATGTATTTCAATAAAGAAGCCATTTTAATTCATTCTACTTTGCTTTATTTTTTGATGATTGGCAGCAGCACAGTTTTGAAATGAAGAAATTCAAGGATGGTGCGGTTTCTAAGGTATAAACAAAATTAATTCATTTTTCAACCTACATTGTCAGGCTTATGTAAAATAACACAAATATTGATGTCCATTACATACCCCCAAAAACTCCATCCCATCAAAAGAACACTAAACAAAACTGACCCTACAATGATTCCATTCATATGATGCAGCAATGCAGTGAGTAACTAAATAAAGCCATTCATATGATATTTTGTTGAATTTGAATAATTAAGAATTATGTACCAAACCTTTGGTTTATTTTATTTTGTTTTGTTGTTCTCTTTCTTAACCTTTCCCTTTTGGAATCAAAAGCACAAATATATCTTCTCATATCTTCATTTTCATTCCTTTGAAAAAGAGAAAAGTAGGTGCTTTGGACAAAGATTTAAATAATGTTTTAGAAAGCATTCATTGAGTTGGTGGGTTATGAAAGGCACGAAATTATGATGCAAATCCTAGATTGACATGAAAATTGACACCCGGCATCATCATCATTGGGACAATTTTAATATCTTAGATATATATATATATATACCCAAAAATGATGGATATTTGAAATAAGGGCTAAATTTGGGTTGTTGATTTGTTATTTATGATCTTAATTTACAGCTAAAATTACATCACACATATACAAGAGCTGCGTTGAGATCTCATCCCCATTTAATAAAAGGGCACCCAAGATATTTTACAATACTTTTACTTCTTACGATAATACAAGAAGCCAAGCAAACCAAAACCCCCTTTCTATCTTTTTCTCTCTTCTACTTCAATCCCACAATCAATTGTATTACTCTTTCATGGCTTCTTCTTCATCTTCTTGTTCAATGAAGCATCAAGTTTTCTTGAGCTTCATAGGTGAAGACACTCGCTTTAATGTCACAGCTCATCTGCTCAAAGCTTTGAAAGACAAGGGACTAAATGTCTTCTTCGATGAAGAAAAACTAGAGAAAGGGGAGCAACTTTCACATGCACTTTCTCAAGCATTTGCATCTTCAAATCTGTTAAGAGTCACATTTAGTATTTGAAATAGTTGTTAGTAATTGAAATGGTTAGTTAGTTCAAGAAGTCAGTAAATCTGTTACAGAGGTTAGTAGTTGTTGAAAAAGGGTATACAAGCTCTAATCAAGAAGAAAAAGGCAGATTAGTTTTGCAAAGCTGTAGTACAGTTGTATATTTGTTTACTTTGTATTTCCTTGAAAAAGAATTCTAAAGAGAAGAGCAAGTCTTTCCTTATTAGATCTTTCCATGGTAACTTTCGCCAGCTAATCCTTGGACGCATGGCCACCGAACCTTCCGCTGATCCTGCCTTGGTTGCGCCGTTCAACGGTGAACGAGTTGTAACTTTGTTTCCCCAACACGACGTCGTGAAGCTTTCCGATGAGACCTACATGCAGTGGCAACAGCAGATCAAGCTTATTCTTGATGGTTATGATCTCCTAGGGTTGCTTGACGGCACTTTAGCTCCTCCTCCTCGGTTTGTTTCCGGTTTGGATGGAACTTTGGTGTCAAATCCTTTGGCTCAAATCTTTAAACAACAAGACCGTTTCTTAACATCGTGACTTCTTTCCACGATCAGTGCTTCTCTTCTGCCATCCTTTACAGACGCGAAGTCCGCGTGTGATGTTTAGCTCACCGTTATAGATCTCTTCGCTGCCGACACCGGAGCGAAATAGTCGCGTCTGCAATATGAACTGCACTCGTTGCTCAAAGGTAATATGCCTATTAAAGCTTATGTTTCTAGAATTAAAAACCTTTGTGCTTTATTGGAGACTTCAGGATCTCATATCTCGGAGGAAGAAAAGGTGGAGATCTTGCTTGCCGGACTGCCATCAGAGTTTGAGTCTGTTGTTTCATCGGCGTGTTTGTCGCCTGGTTTCTTCTCGTTTTCTCGGATTGTGAATGCCCTTGTGGAATGTGAATCCAGACACAATCGGGCCATTCAAGAACTCTCGCTTAGCGCCAATCTTGTTGAATCTCCTCCGTCGCTAGTGGTTGAAGGCTCCTTTCGTGGCGGTCGAGTGGCTCCTCGTGGTCATGGCCGTTCCTTTCGTCCTTGCATTCAGTGTCAAATATGCAGTAGATTCAGACACCTTGCACAACGGTGTTATTACCGTTATTATAAAAACTCCGATCTTCCGTCCTCAGTGCCTCCGGTGGTTCCTCCAAAAGATCCGATTGGGTCGCGTGGCCCTCGATCTGATGCCAATCTGGCGTATGTGGCTGGAGATGGTGGTTTTTCTGGTCGGCGCATGGGTGTTGATATGAGTTTTCAACAGTTCAAATATCCTAGGGTGAGCCCTTATTCTAATGAGTTTGGTCCAAATTGTTTTGGTCAAAATGCCTTTTCCCTAGGTGCAAATCGTTATGGTGAGGGACAACCTGGCATTGCTACTTATCATTATGGAAATATGACACGTGGGCCATAAGTGGCACCATTTTCTTTGCCCAGGCCGAATGGACCACCACAATTTGGGCATGATTTTGGTCAAATTAAATATGACAATGACATTGGGTTTGGCCATGATTTTAAAGCGATTGTCCAACTCATGGTGCACAATTTGTTCAAAGGCCGTGTGGTGATGGGCAAAATAATATAAGGCCAAGTGCGCGGTGAATCGGTCCCATGGTGCACGAAATCTCATACCCGTGTCTATTCCGAATCCGATCCATGCATTGGGCTCCCTCGGCTAGGTGACTTGCATCCTTCAAATTACTCTGACACATCGAGATCTCACATTAATACTACACAAGTTGGTTCTAATACCGGAGGTAATGACTCGTATATTCCTGTTCCTATCGGCTCGACATCTTGGTACCCTGACTCTGGTGTGAGCCATCACGTCTGTTAAAATCTGACGGCTCTTTGTGACAGCACACCGTACTCAGGTACGTCTCTTATTTTAATGGGCAATGGCAACCTAGCTAAAATTTTGGCAATTGGTAATGGTGTTTTATCCACTCTGTCTCGTTTATTACGGTTATCAAATGTTTTGTGTGTGCCAAATATAAGGAAAAATCTCTTGTCGGTGTCCCAATTTGCTAATGATAATCAAGTATTTTTTGAGTTTCACCCTACATGTTGTGTTATCGAGGACATAAAGATGGGGGAGATCCTGCTGAGGGGCCATATACGTGATGGCTTATACCATTTTCCGATGCCTACTGAAGTTCCCTTTAATGCTCACATGGAAGTTCAAAATAAAGATGTTCAAAGTTTTGTCTTTGATCTGTGGCATAACCGCCTCGGTCACCCTTCTTTTTCTGTTATTAGAAGTGTTATCGAAAAATGTAATGTCAAAATTAATAAAGACTATGCTGTTCGTGTTTGCACTGCGTGTCAAAAAGGAAAATCACATAAGTTTCCCTTTTCTATCTCTACTCGATTTACATGGCTTTACCTTTTAAGTCAGAAGTCTCAAGCATTGGAATGTTTTGTTCAGTTCCAGCAGCTTGTAAAGAATCAGTTCGGTAAGTCTATAAAACAATTTTAGAGTGACTGGGGTGGCAAATATCCGGCATTCACATCTATCCTGGCGTCTCAAGGAATTATTCATCGTCTGACTTGTCTTTATACGTCTGAAAAGAACGGCGTTGCTGAACGTAAGCATCGACATATTGTGGAAATGGGAATCACTTTACTCACTCAAGCAAAATTATCCATGGCGTACTGGGGGCATGCGTTTTGTTGTGCTGTCCATCTTATCAATCGACTACCCACTTCCGTCTTACAAGGTAAAACTCCCTTTACGGCTTTATATGGTCATGATACAACCTATAACCATTTGCATGTTTTTGGTTGTTGCTGTTACCCTTATTTATGTCCATATAAGACACATAAGTTGGAGTTTTGGTCTGAGCCGTCTGTTTTTTTAGGATACAACACTCAACACAAAGGTTATAAGTGTCTTCTTCCAGGTGGTAAGGTTGTTGTGTCAAGACATGTTGTTTTTGATGAAGGAAAGTTTCTGTCGACAACCGATATGTCTATGCACTCGACTGTTCAGTGTGGAGAATCTGTACCCACGACCATTCCCCTAGTTCAGAAAGTCTCTAGTTCTTTACCTACCGGTGATAGTGTTGAGTCATCTGCTGGAAATGTTTTCTCTTCGCCTAGTGTTCTTTCATCTAGCTCTAACAACTTGCTTGTATCTAATTCTTCGCCTACCGGTGATAATGTTGAGCCATCTGGTGGAAATGCTTTCTCTTCACCTGGTATTCTTCCGTCTGGCTCTAACAACCTGCTTGCATCTAGTTCTTCGCCTACCGGTGATAATGTTGAGTCAAGTTCTTCGCCTTCTACTGATGTTGATAGTTTACCCAGACTTCTTGTGACCACTAACACTCATCTAATGGTCACTCGAGCCAAGGCTGGAGTTTTCAAACCCAAGGTTTTGACTGTTGAAGCCATAGAACCGTCTACCATCGAGCAGGCATTCTCGTCTGCTGAGTGGCATGCTGCAGCTCAGGCTGAATATGATGCCCTTGTTTGCAATTCTACATGGGAACTCGTTCCTCTTCCATCTAATCGCAAGGTAATTGGGTGCAAGTGGTTATTTAAGGTTAAGAGGAATCCGGATGGTTTTGTTACTCGGCGCTTTGACAAGTTGATGTGAATAATGCATTCTTAAATGGGGAGCTGGATACTGAGGTGTTCATGCAACAACCTCCGGGGTATGTTCAATCTGACTCGTCTGGCAAGTTGCTTGTATGTCGTTTGAAGAAAGCCTTATATGGTCTTCGTTAAGCGCTTTGAGCCTGGTTTGAAAAACTGAAGCAATTTCTTGTTTCTGTTGGTTTTGTTCTCTCCAAGTCTGATGCCTCGTTGTTTATTCGAATCCAGCCCGAATCAACCATTTATGTCTTGGTATATGTTGATGACATCATTATTACTGGGAACTTGGTTGTTGAGATTGATCGCTTTGTTCGATTATTGAATGATGAATTCTCACTTAAGGATATGGGTGATCTACACTATTTTCTTGGGATCGAAGTTCATCGAAACACGTCTAGGTGGCTGCATTTGAACCAGACGAAGTACATTCGAGCTATTCTTGATTGGGCGTCGATGTTGACTGCGAAAGGTGTTCACACACCAATGGTGAGCTCATCCACTTTGTCCAAGAATGATGGTGAGTTATTAGTTGATTCCACTGAGTACAGGACCCTTGTAGATGCGCTTCAGTATGTAGTTCTTACTCGTCCTGATATTGCTTATGCTGTGAATCGGTTATGTCAATTTATGCATAGTCCTACCAATGTTCACATGGCAGCACTAAAATGAGTTTTGTGATACCTCAGTGGTACTATGGATTTTGGGATTATTTTTCGGCCTTTAGATCAGTTATCCTTTAGTGCTTATGCCGATGCCAATTGGGGCTCGATTTTGATGATCGTAAGTCAACTTCCGGGTTTTGTGTTTATTTTGGACCTAACTCTATTTCTTGGGGATCCAAGAAACAGCTAGTGGTTGCTAGGTCTATGGCTAAAGCAGAGTATCGTAGTCTTACTGTAGTGACGAGTGAAGTTGTTTGGCTGCTTTCTTTACTTCAAGAACTTCAAGTGAAGTCAGATGATACTCCTACCATTTAGTGTGATAGCTCCAGTGCAGTAGTTGTAGCAGCTAACCCTGTTTTGCACTCTAAGTTCAAACATGTTGACCTAGATTCGTTCTTTGTTCACGAGAAAGTTGTAGATGGGTTTATTATGGTCGATGAAGTTCTGGCCTATGATCAAGTCGCGGATATATTTACCAAGTCGTTATCAGGGGCGTATTTTGCTCGTTTTCGAACTCTCCTTCGGGTTTTGTCCGCGGAGAAGATGGATGAATGTTAAGAGTCACGTTTAGTATTTGAAATAGTTGTTAGTAATTGAAATGGTTAGTTAGTTTTAAGAAGTCAGTAAATCTGTTACAGAGGTTAGTAGCTGTTGAAAAATGGTATATAAGCTCTAATCAAGAAGAAAAAGGCAGATTAGTTTTGCAAAGCTGTAGTACAGTTGTATATTTGTTTACTTTGTATTTCCTTGAAAAAGAATTCTAAAGAGAAGAGTAAGTCTTTCCTTATTAGATCTTTTCAAAATCTCTCAATCCTCGTTTTATCTAAAGATTATGCTTCTTCAAAATCATGCTTAGCTGAACTTTCTGACATCATGGATCGCAAGCGCAAGCCCACTGATAAACATATTGTTCTTCCCATCTTTTACCATGTTGATCCTTCCGATGTGCGACATATTGGTGGGAGTTTTAAAACATTCTTTCAAAAGCATGAATTAGAGAAACCAGCAGATAGAGTACAACAATGGAGAACAGTTTTTGCAAAGGTCGGTAAATTAAAAGGGTGGCATATAGAAGGAGGCAAATTTGACAGGTAACCATATTTCTCTCATCTTGTTATATTCAACTTATATTTATTTTAGATTTCATATTTACTGGTTTATTTTTTCTAGACCTGAAACCCAGTTCATTAAAGATGTTGTTGAAGATGTTATAAAAAAGTTGTCAAATATTAAGTCTGGATGTGCTTCTGAAGAATTGGTTGGAATAGATGATCAGAAAAGGACAATTTTGAAGCTGATTAAGCAAAAAGACTGTCGTGTATTAGGACTTTGGGGAATAGGTGGTCAAGGCAAAACAACCCTTGCTGAGGCTATATAAAAATATATCTCTTTAGAGTTTGAAAGTTTTTACTTTCTCCAAAATTTTATAGAGGAAATAGAAAAACAGGGGAAGAAATCTTTAAGAAAGGAACTTCTTTCGAAATTATTGAACTCAGATGTTGATATAGACACCCTGACTATAGGTGAAATTATTCAAGAGAGGCTCAACAATAAGAAAGTACTTGTTGTCCTTGATGATATTAGTGACCCAAACCAAATAGATTTTATGGGTGTTAAACATTTTGGTTATGGAAGTAAAATCATTCTGACATCTAGAGATAAACAAGTGCTTGAGAGTGGAGAAGCTGACACAATATTTAAGGTGAAGCCGTTAAATGACAACGACTCTCTTCAACTTTTTTCTACCTTTGCGTTTAGGCAGTCGAATCCCGCGGTTGGTTTTCGAGAACTATCCTTTAGGTTTGTAAATTACACCCAAGGCAATCCACTTGCTCTTAAAGTTTTGGGTTCTTATTTATATAAGAGGACTTCAAAATATTGGGAAAATAAGGCGGAGAAGCTAAAGGATTTTCCCCTAGAAGAATGAATTTCAGAGGCTTTGAAAAGTAGTTATTATGGGCTAAGTGAAGACGAGCGAAATATATTTCTTAACATTGCATGCTTCTTTAAAGAGGAATGTATAGAAAGAACAAAAAAAAATTCTAGGTGGTTGTTATAAGAATGTAGAGAGTGAAATAACCAATTTGTTCGACAATTGCATGATTAATAATCTCTTTCAAGGTTGGATTTGATTGCACCGCCATTCGCATTTTCATGGGTCAATGGATCACTTTACATTTCTATGCATGATATGCTTGAAAAGATGGGAAAGAATATTGTTTGTGAAGAATCTAAAACCCCTATAAAGTGGAGTAGATTGTGGAATCATGAACAAGTGGAACAAGTGTTCAAATCTAATCAAGTAAGCGCTAATTGTATTTATATATATATATTAATATGCTTTATGAGATACTGTCACTATATAAAATTATACCTTTGATATTGTATAAAGTATTATCCCTTTTAATTAGTATTTAAAAAATAAAATATTTATTATCTAAGATACATAATGATCATGTCTTAGGTATAACGTAGAAACTGCTCAAGGTTTATGACTTAGTTAAATACTTAATGCGTTGATTTAGTTAAATACTTAATGTGTTGATTTAGAAAAAAATAGAGACAAAATAAAAGAAAACATCTTTCTGTATCTAAAAATGCTCAATTAGTTTGCGCTTGTGCTAACATAATTACTTTTTTTATGAGTTATTTAATGGATGGGCCATAAATTTCTCCATGCTAGTATTTGATAAATTGGTTTTTGTTACCAGGGGACTGATCGAATTCAAGGAATAAAGTTAGACATGTCACATATGGATAATCTATTTTTCAGCCCTTCTATTTTTGAAAACATGATTAGTCTTAGATACATCAGCTTTTATTTTTCTTCGGGTTCACGGGAGAAATGTGAGGAAAAAATGAAGCTACTTACAGACCAAATTGCTAGTGTATCTCTTCTGCATATGCTAAAGTACTTTCGATGGGATTATTACCCTTTCAAATCTTTACCATCAAATTTTAATCCAAAGTGCCTTATTGCATTGGAATTACCATGTGGAAACGTAAAAGAATTGTGGACCGAAAGTCATCAAGTATATATACTTTTCATCCAAGAACTTTTTCTGAGAAAAAAGAATTTATAATTGATATAGCGTTTAATCATATGATAACATATTGTTATTAAATCTTTTAAAAGAAGCAACATCATTTGAATTGATACACCCAATACATCAAATATAAACTTTTATTTTGATAAAGTCTAAGTAAATGATGCTTTAAAGTACTGAAACTACTTTATGTTCTCATCATGTGTAGGATCTTGTTCATTTACGGGAAGTTGACCTTTTTTCTTGCAAAAATTGAAGAAGATCCCTAATTTATTAGGAGCCGTCAACCTCAAAACACTCAACTGTAGAAAATGCAAAAGTTTGGTTGAACTTCCTTGCTGCTACCATTTGACATCACTTAAAACCCTTGACCTTGAGGGATGTTGTAGTCTCAAGAAGTTTTCGGAGATCCCAAATAACTTTTCTGAATTAGATTTTGTCAATAATTGGCTTGCAATGCAACATGGAACCAATAGCAGCAGATGCAGCAGCTCAGCTTGGAGCAAGCATGGTTTGAAGGAGCATATCACCTTTTGTTGATTTTGTGATCAAGTCTAATGCCTTGTAATATGATAGCTAAGCTCATAGGAAAATGGCTACATTAATTTGATGTAATGTCTAGTACATTAGGCATTATTTTATGTAAGCTTAGATTGTAATAGATTATGTCTAGATGGAGTGGTTGATATGTTAGGTACTAGTCTTTTTGACTATTCAAATTTAGTATTTTATGTATATATCTACACATCAATGAAATGGTTATCAAGTTAAGCCATTAACCTTTGTATTCAAGTTTCTTTTTGCTTAAGTTTCTGGTTTTCTTCTTTCTTCTTTTGTTCTTCACATAAAATCATAGACACAACACATGCATTGTGCATGTTAAGTTACTGCTATTGTTCCAACAATTGATATCAGAGCCAGCCTTTTTTGAGGACCTCTCTTGTTGGTGTTCTTCGGTGAAAACAAAGTTTAAGAAGGAAGAAACTTTTTTGTTGTTGGTCTGTTGTGACTTGTTGCTGAGAAATGAGCTATACACCACCTCCACCACCTATGTTCACTGGTGAAAACTATCACATTTGGTATGTAAAGATGAAGACTCATCTTTTGGCACAAGACCTATGGAGTGCAGTAAGAGAGTGATGCTAAGCCACCTCAATTGAGAGCCAATCCCACCATTGCTCAGATCAGGCAGCACAGTGAGGATCGAGCCAAGAAGTACAAGGCTATGGCCTGCCTGTAGAATGGAGTGTCAGATGTCATCTTCACTAGAATCATGGCTTGTGAATCACCTAAGCAAGCAAGGGAAAGGTTGAAGGAAGAGTTTATGGGCTCGGACAAGACAAGGCAGCAACAGGTGATCAACCATAGAAGGGAGTTTGAAAACTTGAAGATGAAGGAATCAGAGACCATCAAGCAGTACTCTGATAGAATAATGGCAAAAATGAATAACATAAGGCTCCTGGGTGAAGATTTCACTGACAATAGGGTTGTTGAGAAGGTTATTACCACTCTCCCTGAGAGGTTTGAGTCAAAGATTTCCTCATTGGAAGACTCGAGGGACCTCACAACCATTACCTTGTCTGAGTTGGTGAACTCCCTCTATGCACTCGAGCAAAGAAGGGCCACTAGACAGGCAGATCATCCTGAGAGAGCTTTCCAAACAAAAGTCAAAGATGGCTCGAGCTCAAGTCAGAGACCAAAGAAGCCTTGGACTGACAGAAAAGGAAGATTCAAAAAAGATACAGAGAGAAGGAGACTTCCACCTTGCAAATACTGCAAGAAGACTAATCACTTGGACAATAACTGCTAGAACAGGCCAGACATTCAGTGCAAGAGTTGCAAGAAGTTTGGCCACCATGAAAAGGTTTGTAGAAACCAGGACAAGCCACAAGCTGAACAGCAAGTTCAAGCTAAGACTGCTGAAGACTTTCCAGCTCAGGAGGAGCATGTCTTCACTGCCTCAAGCTTTGCAACCAAAAGCAAAGGTAAGTGTAGCGGGCTAGTGGATAGTGGCTGCTCACATCACATAGCAGCTGATGAGGGCTTATTTAAGCAGCTTGATAGGAGCTTCACTTCAAGGATCAAGATTGGCAATGGGAGCTTGATTAAAGCTAAAGGCAGAGGTGATGTTGTAGTCAACACAGGCTCAGGTAACAAGCTAATTTCAGATGTGCTTTATGTACCTGATATAGATCAGAATCTGTTAAGTGTTGGTCAGCTGGTCCAAAAAGGTTATTCTCTAGTTTTCAAGAATGATTCATGCATCATTCAAGATTGTCATGCCCAGGAAATTGTCACGGTTCCTATGGCAGACAAATGCTTCATGTTTGATGTAAGTCAGCTTGTAAACAAGGCTTACACAAGCCTAGCTGACAGTGCTAGCCTATGGCATAAAAGATTAGGTCATGCCAACTTCAGATCACTTGATTTGATGCACTGACAAAATTTAATTGAAGACATGACCAAGGTTGAGTTAACAAATGCTGTTGTGAGGCTTGCCAACTTGGTAAGCAAGCCAGGTTGCCCTTCCCAATCAACAAGGCCTAGAGAGCTCGAGAGAGGCTTGAGCTGGTGCATTCTGACATATGTGGTCCAATGAAGACCCCTTCACTCAATGGTAGCAAATACTTTGTGTTGTTTATTGATGACTTAACCAGATGCTGTTGGGTCTATTTCTTGAAGCAGAAGTCTGATGTGTTCGAGGCCTTCACCAAATTCAAGGCTCAGGCAGAAAATCAAACAGATTGCAAGATCAAGGCATTAAGGACAGACAATGGGGCTAAATACCTATCTGAAAGGTTTTAGAAGCTATGTGAGCAGGCTGGAATTCATCATCAGCTGACCACAATATGCACTCCTCAATAAAATGGAGTGTGTGAAAGGAAGAACAGAACTGTAATGAACATGGCCAGATGTTTGATATTTGAAAGTAAGTTGCCAAGCACTTTTTGGGCTGAGGCTGTCAACACCTCAGTGTACTTGCTCAATAGACTTCCAACACATGCTGTGAAGGATATGACTCCATTTGAGGCTTGGCATGGACACAAGCCAATAGTTTCCTACTTGAGAGTGTTTGGATGTGTGTGCTATGTGCATGTACTTGCTAAAAGAAGAACTAAGCTCGAGAAGAGGTCAGCTCCAGCTATATTTGTGGGCTACAGCAGCAACAATAAGGGCTATAGGCTCTATGATCCCTCAACCAAAAGAATTTTGGTAAGTAAGGATGTCAAGTTTGATGAAGCAAGGACTTGGAACTGGGATGGCTCGAATGCAATGCAATTTGATGAAGATTTGATTGATGGCAGTTTAGAACCAGCTGAACATGAGCCTAGCAATGCAAATATGGATGACTTACCTGTAAGGTGCCCTAGAACCATTGCTGACATCTATCAGAGATGTAATGTGGCCATAGTGGAGCCTTCAAGCTTTGAAGAAGCTGTCAAGGACAAGTAATGGAAGAAAGCTATGGAAGTTGAGCTTGACATGATTCACAAGAATCAAACTTGGGACTTGGTAGACAGACTTGTCCAGAAGAAAGTCATTGGTGTCAAGTGGGTATTTCGAGCCAAATTCAATGCTGATGGCTCATTGAACAAACACAAGGCAGCTTGTGGTGAAAGGGTACAGCCAGCAGTATGGCATTGATTTCATGGAGACTTTTGCTCCTGTAGCAAGATTGGACACCATCAAACTGTTGTTTGCCTTGACTGCTCAAAAACAGTGGAAGATTCACCAGCTGGATGTCAAGTCAGCCTTCTTGAATCGTTATCTTAAGGAGAAGATCTATATCGAGCAGCCTGATAGTTTCAAGGTCCTAGGAAATGAGGACAATGTGTACAGGCTGAGGAAGGCACTCTATGGCCTGAAACAGGCTCCTCGATCCTGGTATGACAGGATTGACTCCTACCTGTCCAAGCTCGAATTTGAAAAGAGCCTGAGTGAGCCAACACTCTATGTGAAAAAGTCTAATATGGAGACCTTGTTGATTGTTTCAATCTATGTGGATGACTTTCTGGTGACTGGAAGTAAGGAGGACTTGATTCATGAGTTCAAAACACAAATGCAACATGTGTTTGACTTGACTGACTTGGGAATCATGACTTACTTTCTTGGTATGTAAGTAAGCCAAGCTAATCAAAGTATTTTCATTAGCCAACATGCTTTTGCTTTGAAAATACTTAACAGATTCAGCATGGAAAATTGCAAGTCAGTGAGCACTCCTATGGCTCAAGGAGAAAAGCTAACAAGTATTGGAGACTATGAAAAAGTTGGTGAAAGGCAGTACAGAAGCCTAGTTGGTTGCTTGCTTTTCTTGACAGCAACTAGACCAGATCTTATGCATGCAGTCGGTTTGCTTTCAAGGTTTATGCATTGCTGCAATGTAATGCATTTCAAAGTTGCCAAGAGAATGCTTCGATACATCAAGGGGACATTGAGTTATGGAGTTAAGTTCAAAAATGAAAATGAGCTTAAATTGGTTAGATTCTCGGATAGTGACTGGTCTGGATCTGCTGAAGACATGATAAGCACCTCAGGCTACTTCTTTAGCCTAGGCTCGAGTATGTTTTATTCGTGCTCTAAGAAGCAACCAACTGTTGCCCAGTCCACAGCTGAAGATGAGTATATTGCAGAAGCAGCAGTGAATCAAGCCATTTGGCTTAAAAAGTTGCTGAAAGATCTTAATGAGGAGCAACTTGGACCTACTGAAATTCTTGTTGACAACCAGTCAGCAGTTGCCATAGCCAAGAATCCGGTTTTCCATGGGAAAACTAAACATTTTAAGATTAAATTGCATTTTGTTCGAGAAGCTGAATAATCCAAGAAAGTCAGTCTCGTGCACTGCAGTTCACAAGACCAATTGGCAGACATTTTAACTAAGCCACTTGGTACATCAAGATTTGAGCATTTGAGAAGCAACATTGGTGTTTGTTGCATACAGACCAAGGAGGAGTGTCAAGAATTGGCCTACAATGCAACATGGAACCAGTAGCAGCAGATGCAGCAGCTCACTTGGAGCAAGCATGGTTCGAGGGAGCATATCACCTTTTGTTGATTTTGTGATCAAGTCTAATGCCTTGTAATATGATAGCTAAGCTCATAGGAAAATGACTACATTAATTTGATGTAATGTCTAGTACATTAGGCATTATTTTATGTAAGCTTAGATTGTAATAGATTATGTCTAGATGGAGTGGTTGATATGTTAGGTACTAGTCTTTTTGACTATTCAAATTTAGTATTTTATGTATATATCTACACATCAATGAAATGGTTATCAAGTTAAGCCATTAACCTTTGTATTCAAGTTTCTTTTTGCTTAAGTTTCTGGTTTTCTTCTTTCTTCTTTTGTTCTTCACATAAAATCATAGACACAACACATGCATTGTGCGTGTTAAGTTGCTGCTATTATTCCAACAGATTTATCAGAAACGTTAATAGAAGAAGTACCTGATTTTATTGAGCACCTCAACAACTTCAAGGCTTGAACTTATCAAACTCAAGGGTAAAACATGTATCAAGCAATGTTTCAAAGTTAAAATCCCTTTGTTCCCTAGATCTTAGTGGTTGTCCAATCGTCAAATTTCCAACTGTTGATGTGCCCTCACCAAGCATGTGGTCTACAGCCCTTAGGTATATGATCATGGGTAGTTCCGAGAGCCTCAAATTACTCAAGAGGTTCCACCATATCTGCAAGACTTGTTTGTATATGACTGCAAATCATTAGAAAAAGTATCCTCCGCAGATCAAAATTTATGTCAATTTGATTCTATAGATGATGATTATGATGATGAAGAAAATGTTGATACTGTGTTTACCATGCTATTCTGTAATTGCATCAACTTGAATCAAGAGTCAACTGATAACATTGAGGAAAATGCCATGCTCAAAATTGGATCCCTAGCTGAGATATGGGTAGGGGAATGCTACTATATTCGTAACATTCAAAGTTTCATGAGTAACATTCCAAGTTTCATTTATTGTTTCCCAGGCAACAAAATTTCAGCAAATAAGTTCAAGTTTCAGAGCATGAATTCTTCCTTAAGTTTGAAGATAGCCCCAAATGGGGATAGTCGCAGCAGAATTTTCGTTTTTGCTATCTGCTTGGTGGCTAATCTCACTCCGTGCCCCTATTCCGATATACTTCTATGTATTTGTAAGTACCAACTTACAGCCGCCGGTGGTGGCAGTTATGAAACGTTCAGAACTGAGATAAAATTCAATGACGGTGTTGTTCCAGAGATAAGCATGGGTGATCACGTGTTTATTCTATCTGGCGCGGACATGGTTAAAGAAGACAAGAATTATGAGGAGGCATCATTTGAATTCTACATCGAATATGACGCTTACCCTGTAGTCAAAGATGATGAAGAAGCAGAAGATTATGAAGAAGAAGACGATTTCAAGGTAAAGTCTATCAAGGTGGAGAGATGTGGTGTCCATGTATTTTACGTGGATGCAGAGAGTTATACAGATGATATAGATGCTACAAATGCTACAGATGATACAACTGATACAGATGCTATAGATGATACAGATGCCACAGATGCTACAGATGCTACAGATGATATAGATGATACAGATGATACAGATGATACAGATGCTACAGATGCTACAGATGATACAGATGCTACTGAAAAGAGATATGCTGGGAACAAAAGAAGCTTTAGCCATGATGGTGAAGAAGGGGATGGAGGACTTAAAAGATCGAAATAGTTTGAATCCCTTTCCATCTTTGGCTCTGCTTTTGAGGAGTTTCAACTTCTCAATTATGTCATCTAAATGCGTAGGTAGGGGTTTCATTTTTTCATGTTCTCAATCATTTTTTCATTTTTTTCATTTCATTTTTCATATTGCCATACTTTTGTTTTCCACAATTGTTAGTGGTAAATTTTCAACTTATAAATTGATGACAGAAAATGAAGTGCTTTAATTAATTAAAACCAATCAGAATGAATCTAACTTGCTCTGCTTTACAAATTACTTGTCTTTTAGAAGGTGCTTTGCCATACTGAAACCTTGTAGTTCCACTTTGTAAATGTTAAAAGCATAATTTGTGAACATAAAATTGGAAATTTGTTTAATAGTTTGTGATAGTTGCTTCTTTTTTTTCTCATCTCCATTCCCCTGTGGTGTCTGTGTTCTTTTATAGATATAACATATATTGTCCAAGAAGGGAATTCTCCATATATATTAACTACTTTGGAGGAAAATTGAATGGCAGTTGGAGATTTCAATACAGTAGCAAAATGATTCTGCTTTGGAGTTGATACAATATCCATAGGGGATTTTGGTGAGTACCAAAATTCAGATATCAAAATTCATACTTAATTCTTATTGACAGTTGACTTGTTATTGGTTGGTTTTTTTAAATCATAGGACCCATGGTGGACTCGATTCAGCTTCATTGTTTAGTTTCCAGCATTGGTGTCATCTGGTATCTCATTACTTGCTGCATTTTCGTTCAATCATAGCTTGATTCATTAGAAAGATTGGTTATTTGCGAGATTGGTTTTTCTTATATCCTTTTCTTTTGTGTTGATGTATGACTAGGGAATGACAGATCATTGAGAACACCTGGGCTATAAGAACTTTATTTTGTTTTACTGAATTCAGAGTAATCTTTTCAGGCCCTTTCTGGCAATTCAGTCTTGGTGGAGAAGTAAGTTACCTTTGACTTAGACTTATTATTATGATTTTAGGTTCATATAGTGATTAATTTTCAGCATCCTCACCTTCTTTTCCCCATATTTATCAATAGGATTATATAAATCCAGAATTTGCTAGAGATCTCGAAGCTTGTGGGAAGAACACATAGAGGTGGAGGCAACCTTTGACAGTTTTCATTCTCAAGCTAGATTGGGTTAGTTTCATGGTAGAGCCGTTTGGGCTCTTTAATGTGGATTGATTCTGTGGATGATAAATACTATTTTTAGTGTTATTTTAATTATATTTGTTGTTATCATTTAGTGACTAATCATAGTCTTGCAGTAGATTTTGGATATATCTATTGGAATCATTTAGTGACTAATCATAGTCTTGCAGTAGATTTTGGATATATCTATTGGATAAGAATGATAATATGGACAAATATAATTGCTGCTTAGGATTTAAGTTTAGATAACATTTTCTACTATAAATAGGTGTAAAAAGATGCGAGTGTATTATCTGTTTAAATTTAAATTTTCATTCAAAATTTGAGAGTATTTAAGAAAAAATATTAAACTCAAAATATAAGTTCTAAAAAATTAAGCCATTAAACTATGAACTCAAGTTTGAACGTTAAAAGTTTGAGTCTTGCCCAACCCGATCTATTTTTTAAGTTTGTAATGGTTTATATTATGTTATGTAACTTATGACACATAAAATTTAAAATTACTATAATATAAACATTAAAAAAAATATTAAGATGAATATATATAAAATTTTAATAAATAAAAAATATAATTATTAAATATAAAACTAATATTTTTTTATCGAACTAGGTATCTAAATTTTATTCCGTTAACCCCTGCGGTTACCTCCGTTAAAAAGAAATCATCCCAGCCAATCAAAAAACTGTTGGGAAGAAACCGAAACAACCGAAACAAAGCGGAAGCAAAACCGGTGTTCTTTCTTTCCCTATAACTCTTGTCAAATATTATGGCAAGCACAATAGCACAAAATATTTGTTCTCTAGCAACCTATCAACCACAAATCAACCAATGCAGCCACAACAAAAATAATAAATAGAGACACCGATATTTTTACGTGGAAAACCCCTCTAAATCAAGGGTAAAAACCACGGGACTTTAGAGTCCGATCAAAAGCTCCACTATAATCAAATGTTCAGCTACAAGATCACAATATCAAGCTTACAACAAGCATTCAACTCCAACAAGGCTAACAATATGTAATCTTTAGCAAAAGAGAGAAAAATGGAGAACATCACCAAAAACATAGCTGCTGTAAAACGGGTATTTCCGACGCTACACAGGACTCGGATGAAAAATCCGACCGTACAAAGTCAAGAACACCTTGTCGTCTAGCTGCTGTCCAAAAATCAGCTCACGAACCACGGATGGACCTCCGATCGAAGAGTTGATCACAGCTGCAAATTTTCTTTCCAAGAAAAATTCTGCTTGAAAAGCTCTGCTTCTCACTTTTTTTCTCCCTTAAAAATCTGATATTTTTGGCTCTCTCATGTTAAAAAAATGGCTGCCCACACCCTTAAAAAGACAAAAAGATTGGCTTTTTGTCAACTCCAAAAAGGAGTGAAATATGGCGAGAATTAAGGACACCCACATAGTGGGACCTTACCAACAAATCTCCCCTCCAACTATGTGGGAATGCCTCCATACCGGAGATCAAACAACATGCTTCAAACTTTCCTCTTGGTAAAGCCTTCATTCAACATATCAGCACCATTATCATCGGTATGTATCTTCTCAAGCTCTAATAGCTTAGCTTCAAGAACATCTCGTATCCAATGGTACCTCACATCAATATGCTTAGATCTAGCATGAAAAGTTGAATTCTTACCAAGATGAATAGCACTCACGCTATCACAATACAGACATACTTCTCCGAGTAAAACCAAGCTCATGCATAAACTTCTTCATCCAAAGCATCTCCTTGCACGCTTGTTGTTTGCAATGAACTCTGATTCGATGGTGGACAATGCAACACACTTTTGCAATCTTGATTGCCATGCCACCACGCTCTCCCTCGCATAAGTGATCAAGTAACTCAAGTAGATCTCCTCGAGTCAATATCTCCCAACCATGTCCGAATCAGATACCCAACAAGAACAGTTTCTCATTGCAAAACAAAGTTTCATGTTGGAAGTGCCACGAAGATATCTCATAATCCACTTCACTTGCATTCCAATGCTCTGCCGATTAGAAAGAAAACGATCGATCGTACTAACGGGCATAAGCCAAGTCCGCCTCGTACAAACCATTGCATACATCGGACTCCCACTACACAAGAGAGTAAGGAATTTTCTCGCATCTCTTCCTTCTCCTTTTCTCGTGGAAGGACTATGCTTAATACTCAATCTAAAGTGCGTAGCAAAGGAGTGCTCACCGCTTTAGCTTTGTCCATGCCGAACCTTTGAAGTACTTTCTCGATGTACCTCTCTTGTGATAACCATAATTTCTTGGCCTTTCTATCACGTGTCAACTTTATGCCAAGAATTTGCTTTGTGGCCCCAAATCCTTCATTGCAAAGGATTTACTCAACTCTTGCTTCAACTTCTCAATTCTAGAAGCATTCTGACCAACAATAAGCATGTCATCAACATAGAGCAAAAGAATTATAAAATCATCACCAGAGAATCTTTTAACAAATACACAATGATCGTAAGTAGTCTTCTTGTAGCCTTGCTCCCCATAATGACTCAAACTTCTTATACCATTGCCTTGGAGCTTGCTTCAAACCATACAAACTCTTCTTCAATCTGCACACATAGTCTCCTTTCCCTTGTGCAACAAACCCCTCTGGCTGCTCCATGTAAAGTTCTTCTTCCAAGTCACCATGAAGAACAGCAGTTTTCACGCCCATTTGTTCAACCTCTAAGTCATAGCAGTCGCCAAACTCAAAGATAGTTCTAATAGAGGACATCTTCACAACCGGAGAAAATATTTCTTCAAAATCAACCCCTTTTTCTCGAGTATAACCCTTGACGACCAATCTAGCCTTGTATCGTGGAGATGAAGACTTCTCTTCTTGCTTCAACTTTAAAAACCCACCGATTCTTCAAGGCTCTTTTGCCCTCGCGCTTTCACAACTCAAAGGTATGGTTTTCATGCAAGGATTGAAGTTCATCTTTCATCGCTTCAACCCACCGATCTTTGCATTCACTCTCCATAGCCTCTTCATAACATTCGTGTTCTCCCCGTCGGTCAAAAGAACATATTCATCGTAGGAATACCGACGTAAGATCGTCGATCTCCGGAGGACCTTCGTTGGAACTGCTGGTGGAGCTATAGGTGCTTGCTGTTGATCATTCACAACATCATCCATGGGAGCATCAAAGTCACCTATATCCTCGATGGTCATCGCGAACATCACCATGCACATCATCCTGGATAGGACTCGGTGAAGAGTTTAGGGAACTGGATTCACATCGATCAAATCATCACCGCTCTGTGAATTCGCTTTCTCGCCTTATCAATGTCATCGATGGTCCGATCCTCAATGAAGACAACATCTCTCGCTTCTCACGAGTTTCTTCTGAACGGGATCATAGAGTCTATAACCAAACTCACCATCTAGACCATAACTAATGAATATGCATTGTCGAGTCTTGGCATCCAACTTGGATCTTTCATCCTTTGGAACATGAACAAATGCTTTACAACCGAACACACGTAGGTGATCATATGACACATCTTTTCCAAACCAAACTCTGTCTGGCACGTCACCTCACAAAGGAACACTAGGAGACAAATTGATCACATGTGTCACCGTATTCAAAGCTTCAGCCCAAAATGATCTTGGCAGCTTTGAATCTGACAACAAACATCTGACTCTCTCGATCAATGTTCGGTTCATTCTTTCAGCTAACCCATTTAACTGTGGAGTCTTTGGTGGTGTTTTCTGATGTCTGATTCCCTGTCGCAGACAGTACTCATGAAACGGCCCTGTGTACTCGCCACCATTATCAGTACGAATGCACTTCAACTTCTTCCCTGTTTCCCTTTCAACTGATGCATGAAACTGTTTAAACACCTCAAAAACTTGATTTTTAGACTTCAAAGTGTAAACCCATAGCTTTCTTGAACAGTCATCAATGAAAGTCACAAAATAAAGTGCACCACCAAGTGACCTTACTTTTATCGGACCACAGACATCCGAATGGACCAACTCTAGCAACTCTGATCTTCTATGAGGAGGACGGCTTCTAAAAGAAACTCTTCTCTGCTTTCCTGCTAGACAATGAGCACAATTCTTCAGTGTAGCATTCTTCAACCCCGAAAGTTGATTCTTCTTCGCTAAACAATTAAGCCCCTTCTCACTCATGTGACTAAGTCGTTTATGCCACAACTCAGTTGAGCTGTCATTCACTGTCACATTCACTGTCTCTCGAGAA